>CM024614.1:2052253-4737212 GCA_014182575.1 Eucalyptus decipiens
AAATGCAATCCTTTTGTGAATATTTCATCTAACGAAAAGATTGTCTATAACCTCCTAATCACCAAAATATTTTTATTCTCCTTATCTCCTAAATATTCTCCGCCGATTTCATCATCTATTGATAAAGATAAGATTACAATGCGATTTTTTTAATTTCCAAAAATCATCATAATATCGCATTAAATCTTAAATTTTCACAAAATAATTAATTAAACATAACGATGGGCTTGGGTTAATTTTCTCCTTTCGTGAGCCTAGCCCAGCCTGCTAATTTAAAACCCAAAACCACTAATTCGACCCATCCGCCATCGGTCCAATAAAAAAAATGCAAATTAAAAACAAATGCACATAAATCTATATCTTTATGCAATTAATATTTTTCGGGATAAAATTAATCCCTAATTTTTAAGGCGATAAATGACTAAATGGGTCGCCAAAATTTAGGTGTCAGCAGTGTGCTTTGGACGTATTTTGCAATTTTGAGGAACTTGGATGTCTTTTTTGCAAAAAGTTAAAAAAAAAAACAAAATTTGTTGAGGAGGACCTTAATTGTAAATCTGCAAAGTTTCATATATATATATATATATATATATATATAGAGAGAGAGAGAGAGAGAGAGAGAGAGAGAGAGAGAGAGAGAGAGAGAGTCTAGGGGGTCGTTTTTGCAATGAATTGGACAAGTTCCTTATTGGCCTACAAAACTGTTTACATTTGAATCCTTGGGAAAATATTTAATTTTGTCTAAGATGGGTGCTTATTTGCAAAATCTTCAAAACATGAAATTTGAAGATAGCATGCAGGGCTAGTTATTTGTTAAATTTGGTGAGCATTTATCTCCTTAAAAAAATTTCCCTTATTTTTCATAAGTTGGATCATAAGCGAGTCTAATTCAAGGTAGTTGGGTTAGATTGAGAAATTCAGCTTACAATTTGGGGAAAATGATCTTAATGAACATTAAACTACACTCTCTAAGCTTTCAATTGCCACTAATTTCATTCAGTTTTGACATCATTAAGGCCCTTAATCAAATTAAAACATAATCAAGCAGATGAGGATAAAAATTTAGAAGTGACCCTCTTGGTTCACTAATTGTTTGCTTGACTTGCATGACTTAGTTGGCCTTGCATGTGGATGATTAGGTGTATGATAGACTACATATGCGTGTCCTTCAGCGGGTAGTTTATATGAGGGATTAGAACCTAGTTAGAGATTAATGACGTTAACGTATAACTGCTTTGTGAACACAAATGGGGTTAATAACCATTGACTTTAATCAATGAACCCCTAATTTGATTAGCAGGTGGTGGGGCTAATCGAATTGTATGGGAGAAATCGAATTCCCAAGCCAAATTTCTTGATTGATTTGTACGAGTCTATTGATGATTTATTTTGAGTGAATGTATGAATTATATGAAATGGATGGTGGAAACTGATGATGATAGTGGCGGCCGAGAGCTTGAAGATCGGCAACTGAGAGCTAAGGTGGTGTCTCAATAAGTTTAGTTAGTGTTAGCTTGGATTTAAGTAGGCTAGTTTAGTTAATGAACTTAGGTTAATTTAGACTCGAGACAAGTATAACAGAAGTGTTATTATTTTCACACAGCACTTAGTTGAGTGTCATAAATTTTTCTTAGCTCACTTAAATGTCACATCAAAGTAAAATCGATCATTTGAGTGTCATTTCCGGCAAATTATCCTATGTGAATTTTTTGTATTTTCTTGAAATAATTTTTTAAAATTTTTTTAGTTTTTATTTATCTTTTTTCTGTGTTTTTTTTCTTTTCTGTGAGTTGGGCGTAAAGGCCTCACTCTCAGCCATCATTGACTGTGGGTGAGGGCTTTTGAGGTAAGGCTACGATGGCCTAGCTCACCACAAGCAAGGGCATGAAGGCTCTCACTAGATCTAGGGTAGGCCAACAATAGATTTACGGGGTAAGCAAATTGTAGATAATACTTAAGTGATTGATTTTTCAAATTTATGATATATAAGTGAGCAAAAAAATTATAAAAATTGTCCATGTTGGCAGTGACGATGCTATATAGGATGACCAGGCGTCCATGTCAAATAAAATAAATCATCGATGGCACTTAAATTATCAATTTTTCAAATCTATGGCACTTAAATAAGCGAAAAAAATTATGGCACTCAAGTGAACATCGTTGAAAATTATGGCACTCCTACTTTACTTATCCAGTTTAGACTTGAACAAATAATCTAGCTTAAATTCTAATTAATAAAATCAAATTAGACTTTGCATCAGCTTTTAATAAATGGTTAGAATATCTTGGATTAGTTTCATCATCATAATATGCATAGATTTAGACTAGATAGGATTAGTTTATAATCTCTAGTTTTTGGGGCTGCATGACCAAAGACTTAATAACAAGGCATTGTTTACATGACCCTCCCAAAGATTCAATTTCTCAAAAAGAGTCTAGAAGTATTGCTTGAAAGACGGTCCAAACAATTCATCAAAATGATGGTCCAAATAGTCCATCAAATGTCAAACCCAACTAGACCATCAATTAAAAGTGTAGGTTTTAGATTTTTCATTTTTTAATTCTTTAATGGCCTAAGTAAATCTTGGAGTCGCCACTAACTTATTTGGGGTCTGTTAGAAACCAATCAAGACATGGAAGGGTCATATTGATTCCTCCACAACCAAAATTTTTAAGTTCAGGGACTTAATTATGCTAATGTTACTATTAAAACCCTTGTGGTACCACTAACTTGAAAGGTTATTTTCTAAGTAGTCAAGCGCGTTTTTACCAATTATGACCTTAGGATATCAAAGTCGCCAAGTGATCATACATATATTCGCGAGGGGTTTATTATAATCCTGAACTAATCCTAACCATTCTAAAAAGAAAATTAACAAACAAGTTATCGAAGTGCAATGTGGTAATAAAACAACTAAGTATTGAAAGTGCAAGCATTAGGCACACAAATATCATGACGACTTGCAGTAAGGCATGAGAAAGAAAACTCGATACTCATCAGGCAAATAAAATACATTGCCACGTTTGTAAGCCTCGGGACATGAACCACCATAAGTCTGAAATTAGGGACCAGATTATATTTAAGGTAAGCCTAGTTCACTCACTATTCCAACAAACCAACAAGCAATCGATTAACTCTAGCCACTTCCTAATAAAACTAGGGATTTATTAATTGAAGGGAATGAATATTTTGTGTTTGCAAAGCAGTAAGATAACATCATTGATTCCTAATTATACTATAATTATCCTTCTAATCTACTCGCTAAAAGATCATGCCTTCCTAATCAAGATTGAAAAAAACATTTCATCATCAATTCGATCACCTCCTAATCAAACTAGGGAAACATAATAATTATCATTTACCTCCATTTGTGTTCATAAAGCAGTAGACTAATATCATTATCCCTAATTAAATTATAATTTCCCGCCTAAGCTAACCGCCGAAGAACATCCATATATGTCATTGAAAGGCAATCAAAGCATCTACAAACAAGGGTAATTGAACATTTCAATTTTAGCACACAAGTGAACTAGCGATCAACCAAGCAATGGCATGAATCCACTAAAGAAGAAAAGAAGTAGCATTTTCCCAACCAAATTCCTAAAATTTGTACCTTTGGATTTATTAAAAAGACATTACTATAATTATTTTTAATATTTATTATTTTTTTAAATATTAAAAACCAGACCTAGGTCGGGCTGAGTTCTTGAACCCAACCCGACAACAGAGACCGAGTCCTATCCTAGGCCGTGATCATGACTAGGCTCCTAAATCGAGCCCCGATTGGATCAAGGCCTAGTTTCTTTTTTGGCTTGACGCTATTGGTGTCAGTTCGTGGTTTCAATCAAATTATGCCAAATTTCCATGATTTTGTCAAAATTGACTTTGGAATTGAGTTGATTTGCTTTAATTGAAATTCAACAAGTCTAATTATCATTATTTATGAAGGACCGATAGGGCTCCTTGAGAATTGGTCCACCTGTCTCAAGCCCGATTTCTTAAAATTGGCTTGAATTTCAATGTGTTACGACTTTAGATCAAATGTCACGAAGGAAATTATTCTAAAAAATGATTTAAAATTTGCTGATTGATGGTCAAAATTCTCGATTTGATTGAAAAGTCAGTTCCTAGTCATTTTTTGTGAAAACTATTGATTACAAGTCTAATTAAGGGTGTGTTTTTATCGCAAAAAACTCAATGATATATGAAAACACCTTTTGGTAAAACATTTTCTAGGAATACGATTAATTTTCCTTTGTTTGGTAATATATGATTAAAAATATTTTATTGGAAGATGATCTCAATCTCATTACCTTATTTTAGGCAAAAACAAGTTCGAAATTTTAAATTTTAAATTTCTAAAAAAATTCAAATTTATAACTATTTTATTTTTCTCTTTTTTTTAAATTTTTTTCAAAAATTTGATTTTTTAAATTATTTTTAAATTTATTTTTCTTTTCTTTCCATTTTCAATTTCTCTCATCCTCTATCGCTATCGAGTAGCGACAACCACAAGCAAGCTTTGCCTTGCCAAGATAGGGCAAGCCGTGAGGTTGTCGATCTCGACGGAGCTCGAACTGGCGAGCTTGGGCTTGCCTAGATCGGCCAAGGCTTGAGCTTGCTAGCCCGTGTCTTGGCCACTTGCCGAGCTGTTGATAGATGCGGAGGCACACAACCGACGGAGGAAGAAGGGGGAAGGTGGAGAAAGGAAAAGAAAGAAAAGAGAAAAGAAGGAAAAAGAAAAGAAAAGGAAAGAAAAGAAAAAGAAATCAAACATAAATAAGTAAATATTCGATTTTTTAGAAAAATTAATTTATAAAAATAAAATTTTCATTGGTTAATGACCCTTAGACTGAGAGCACAAGTTTTGATAGGAAAACATTTTTTTGTTGACTAAGAAAACATTCTTTGTTGATTCATTTTTCTAAACGAACTAAATGCAAGAAAATAAGGAAAACATTTTCCGCAAAACGAACCCACTCTAAATGATTTTTCGAAGTTTTCAGATTTTAAAAAAATGTTGACAGGTTGATATTAGGGGTTGACCGAAATCAATTCAAAGGTAAACCAAGGAATTAATGTCTAAGTTTAAATAAAATGTGATGAAACTTGAAAAATGTTGAAAAACACTTAAATCACTCTTTTTACCCTAGGAAATGGGTCATGTCGCAATCAAAAATCCATAATCTCGAATTTTTATTATGTGACCTACTAGATAAAATCAGATGTCAACAAATTTCTTAACTTCAAAGAATGAGATAATGCCAAGCCATTGCAAATTTAAACTTTTTATGAAGCCCATCGTGTGTGACCAGAGAAATAGCACCTGAATCAATTTCACTTCACTTGCACTCTAATCTAACTATCATTCTCATGCCTAAGAAGCATTTCCACCACTTGGCTCATGTTGGGTCTGGCGTTTTTATCTTCCTCCACGCACTTGAGCGCTACCTCGATTAAGACCTCCATTTGCTTCAAGTTGTAATCGCCCCTGAGCGCAGGATGCACCATCTCTTCCAGATGGGACCCGGTCCTCGCGAGTCCCTTCATCTTATTCCTCACCCACGGGACGAGCCGGATTTGCTTGGCATCCCCTCCGCTCTCCAGTGAGTCGACATTCGTCGTTGGGCTAATTCCGGTCACCATCTCTAACACGACAATCCCGTACCTATAGACGCCCACCTTGGATGTGATGGGCAGATTTGAGACCCAGTCGGGAGCCATGTACCCTCGGGTTCCTCTAATTCTCGAGAATCCGGAATTCATCACCTTCCCTCGGTCCATTAGCTTGGAAAGATCAAAATCCGCAACTTTGGGTTGGTAGTCGGAGTCTAAGAGTATGTTCTGAGGCTTCACGTCGCAATGCAGAACCCACTCCAAGCACTCCTCGTGGAGATAAGCTAAACCCTTTGCGGTACCTACCGCGATGTCGAACCGCCTCTTCCAATAAAGCTCAGGTGACGACAAGTTCTGTGCCAGCGATCCGCGTTCCATGAACTCGTATACCAGTAGCCTGTGCTTTCCCTCGGCACAGTAACCCCACATCCCGATCAAATTTATGTGGTTCACCTTGCCGATCGTGCTAGCCTCGGCTAGAAAATTGGCCTCTCCAGTTGTGGCATTGCTGAGCACCTTCACTGCGACGACCCGATCATCTGGCAATACGGCCTTGTACACGATCCCGCCTGCGCCTCTCCCGATCTCCTTGCTGAAATTCCTCGTTGCCTTCTTGAGCTCATTGTAGGTGAACCGCTTGAACCCGGTTGTGGCATTGAGGTGGCTCTTGGTGCACGGAAGTGACGTCCTGCTGGTTCTTGATCAGGAAGAACCACACCAAGAACACCACCACGATCTCGATTCCTCCCACCACGCAGGCAAACCAGAGCATGAAGTTCAACGGCCCGTTTTTGCGTTTCTTGGAGTAAGTCCTGTCCAAGACCTTCACCTCCGGGGTGGGAGGGCAAGTGTACTGAGTCCTCTTCACCAGCTGGTCCACGGTGAAGGTCTTATTCTTGGGGACCTTGATGAAGAACTCGCCGATGAAGCTGGGCGAGTTGTGGCCATTCAGGAGCTCGATCTTGGGGTAGCAATTGGACGTGCCGCTGGAGCCCAACGCGCTGTACTGGAATCCTCGGCAGTTGCACAGGCTCAGGCAAGTCTGCCGGCACTTCGCGAGAGTGGCGTTAGAGATGATGTTGTAGTCGTGGCCATAGAAATCGACGTACTGGAGCTTCATGAACCCGATCTCGTCGGTGACGCACCCGTCGGAGAAGGTGAAATCGGGCATGCAACCGGCCGACCAGTCGCCCGGGACCTTGGGAACGTACCCAGGCACGCAGGAGCAGCTCCGACCTTGGTCGGGTCGTAGCTGCAGAGGCTGTTGTTGCCGCACACGCTGAGGATGAAGCAGGGGATGCTGAATGCTTCCCACGTCACGGCCCAGACGGTCGAGCCCAGCTCACGGCTGTAGACCCGCAAGTTGTCATCAAAGTCGAGGGTCATCCTTCTCTGCGTAGCCGCAACGCCGTAATCGGAGGTGTAGAATGAGTAGTTGTCGGAGGACTGGAAGCGGCCGAGCGGGTCGAGCACAGTGATGCGGCTGCTGTTGTAAAGGAATCGGCCAAGCTGATTGCTCAGGAGCCACGGGTACGGCCAGTAGAAGCCCGAGATCAACGGGCCGTCGAAGAGGAGGCGGAGGACATTGTCGTTGTCGAAATAAAGCTTGTAGAACCCGGTCGAGTAGTTGTACCGGCTCCGAGCAGAGATCAGGCATGTTTTCCGGTGAAGGGCTGGCCGAGGGGGGGAGGGTGTTGGTCGGCGAGTTGAAGCTCGCCACACGGGACGCCGCCGCGGCTGCGGTCGGTGAGGAAGAGGTTCCCGGTGTCATTGAGGCGGAGCTTGACAGCGGATGGGGAGCTGGTGCTAGAAGACCAGACCTCAGTGCCGGCATCACTAGTGTCGGTCAGGATGAGGTTGCCCAAGTCGAGGAGGGATAAGGTGGAGTGTCGGCCATTGACGGGGGCCTCGCGGTTGGCCATCCAGACGGGGGTGCGGGCGGCGCCTGAGCATGGGGGTCGCTAAACCAGACGGCAAAACCGTAGGCGTTGTTGCCGACGGGGAAGAAGCCAGCGGAGAAGGCGCCGGAGGGGGAGACGAGGACGTCGCCGGGGTCCTCGACGGAAAGGGACGCGCGTTTGGCGAGACTGGGCAGCGCCGAGGTGGAGAGTCGACAATATTGGAGGAAAAGGAAGAGGAAGAGAGGGAGGAGGAGTGAGGGCGGCGGAGCCATTAGGACTCGGCGGGGAAAGAGTTGTAGTGACTCTCGCCGAGGACTATATATTGAATTGACCACCAAGTCCCTTTCACAGTTAATATAAGATACACTTACATATATTCATCCCCTCTATTCTCCGTTGCTAATCCTTTATGTATTTTGGTTTTCCTGGCCAAACAATCTAGTGTTTTTTGCTTTTGGGTTGAGCCCATCGTACGGTTTGGATCAATCGCAGCAGTCCGGTCCCATAACTTTTCACCGGTGCTCTCTGGGTGGAAAGCAGGGGAAGCCCAATTATTGGGATGTTGACTTCAAATGTCTCAATTAGTCGACTTGAGTCTATCCTCAATACTCTGAATTATCCTATAAGAAAGTGGCCATTTGACGTGAAAGCTAGGGGTGCACATGGACTGGAGAACAGTTTCTTTTCAAAAATAATTTTTTTTTTTATTCTGAAAATAATTTCTGAGTAAAATAATGTGTTTAGTAACCACCCAAAATTTATATTCTTGAAATAGAAAAAAAATAGAAATGCATTTAGTAACTACATAAGATTTTGTATTTTTTGTATTTATTTGTTTTTTTTTTATTTTTGCTCACGGATTGCCGACCGTTGCCCGCCACCGCCCGTCGCCGCCACCGCCGGTGACTCCGGGCAGTTGGAGGTGGCCACGGCAAGAGAGAGAAACAAAAGAAAAATAAAAAAAGAAAATTGGCTTATTTCTAGAAATTGTTCTCGGGAACAAGAATCTACTTTTTTTTTTTTTTTAAATTTCTTTTTCTATTCAAAATCTATTCCTATGAACATAAAAAATAAAGAAAATGTTCCGGGAACAAAAAAATAGAAATCCTAAGGAAGAGAAATGTTACCATGTAGACCCTAGGATGTCCACCACCATAATAGCTTCTCCTGCCTCACTTCTCTTACTTATCTCATTTTCCTTTTCTCTTGATTTCTTATTTTCTGTATATTGGAACACACTCATTCTATTTTGAATTCTTTTTAAACTTTTCTCTATTTGCCAAGTGGAATGCCGTGTAGGATGCCATTGCAGCACTTCACAACAAGTTCATAGCTAGGTGGGCATTTTCATTTATTTTTTCAAATGGACCGATTAACTCGATCAAGGAAAAAAGAGTATGATTTAAGAGCCGAATTACTCAAAAAATGGATTTAGGGACCTGATTGCGCAAATTCAAAATGTTTTGGGATTACTATGCGTTTTTCCTTAAAAAATAATGAAAGTAGTAAGCCTCAAAAAGAGTAATACAGAAGAATTTGCACCTCCAAAGCAAACAAGTTACGTGATTGAGATTAAGTGACATTAATTATACTGAGGCATATTGGGATAGCACCTACTACACACATCGAGCATCGATACATATCCTCAAATTGCCACATCTTAGAAGGTCGAACCCGAAAGCTATACCACCTTATTCACCCACCAAAGCAACGGCGTTGCCTGTATCTGACTAAACATGGCTCTAGCAAGAGAGCAATTTGTGACATCCAATTAGTTTGCACTTCAACTAAGCTGACGGAGAGCCATTGTTCCTAGTTACATTACAAAACCCAAGCTTTCGTTGAGTCGATTCCAATAGCCTATTAATTGCAATTCATCTTAATGAGCATCATACAAGTAAAAAGAAAAAAAAAAGAAGCAAGGGAATTTTATTTGGATTTATTTTAAAATATTGTAACATCAAAATAGAGTTTCAAGTAAACTTACAGTGGTCAAGAGTGTGTGCGCATCGCATGCTTATGCTAGTTTAAAATACGTATAGATACCGACGACAAATTATAATCAACTATCATCTTTAAGAAAAGGGTTAATACCCTAAAAAACCGCAAACTGGTACACTTGTAACAAATTTACCCCAAACTATTTTTTTGATCATGAAAAACCCAAAATTGGTACATTTGTGACAAATTTACCCCGACTGACCATAAAAAAACTCTAAACTGGTACATTTATGACAAATTTACCCTAAATTAATTTATTCGACGGCAAAAAACCCCAAACTGATAAATTTGTGACAAATATACCTTCCGCTAAATTAGATTAATACCACAAAAAAAAATCACAAAAATTGTAAACTGTGACAAACGACGCATAAAATCCCAAATCAGTATACTAGTCAACTATCACGTGTAATTTAACTTAATAATTTGACGGTAACATTTAACGAAAACTAACAAAGGGTAAATTTATCACAAATGTACAAGTTCAGGGTAAATTTGTCAAAGGTATACCAGTTTGGGGTTTTTCAAGGTATTAACCCTTAAGAAAAAGATATTTAGTTATATATTTTACCTGTAAATTTGCGTCTGAGTAAATACGACTAAATATATAGCAACTAGAGAAGATAAAACTTAATAAATTTTACCATACAACTTGTGTAAATCCAATGGAAATAATTTTTCCCTAATCTTTTACGGTTGATTTGGGAGGAGGGGGGGAGTAATTTGGTGAAAAGATGTGCTTTAAATAACATTGGCGTGGATATAACCCCACCCTTGTCGTTATTCTATAAAATAAGATATATGATTTTAATTGTTTCATTACAAATATTTTATTGCTGTAGAGTTTGGGAAATTTGCTCAATTTTAGTAAATTCTATTTTGATATATATGTTGACATTTGATTCTTGATGTGAACATTAAGATGTGGTTCTTATAATTTAAATAGGAACTAGAATTTCTGGTTGCATTTGTTTTAACTTTCCTAAGGGGCTTTGAAGAAATGAATCAATCGCTCCACATCTAGCACCTTATGCTCAACCTTGAGCATGTCGCCATTAAATGCATGTTTCTTGCAAAAAGGAGAAAAAAATTAAATGCATGTGATTGTATTGTCTACATTGTGAATGGTCAAAAGAGGATATCTTCAATTGATGTCTAGATGTTGACTATCGTGAAAACATAGATCGCCATGTCTAGAAAAAGGAACAAATTATGAGGGAGGTCCCTGCCGCTTTTAACTCACTTTTAGGTTGCCTTGCTAGTTATTGGAACCGAGAACTAAACTTATTGATGGATAGTTTAGTTTTGATTTTGTTTTCGACAAACTTGCTTTAATAATTGATAAGTCTAACTATCACAAAAAATTTGATGTGGCGGCTAGCATGCAATGATAACCATTATTGAACTTGCGTAATGGCCTAACAAATTACTGTGCTTTATGACATCTACATCAAATTGACCTGCTTTCTTTTACAATAAGTAGGTCAACATAAGTCTAAAAAATATCATTGCACTTTCAATTAAACCGTACAAATAAATAGGATTTTGTTAAGGCTCGCAACATGATCTTAATTAGCATATATGTGTGTGTGTGTGTGTGAGAGAGATATGATTTGATTGTCCTAAAGGCAGCAAAAGTTAGGTAACAGCTGCAATGTTTAGAGCACAAATGACAACTATTTTGGCTAGGAATTGGTTTCTTGAATAAAGACAAATTTTTCTATTTCTATTCTTAAATGAGTTTTGAGCAAAAATATGCATTTGATAATGACACAAATTTTCTATTTTTACAATAGAAATTCGTTTGATAATGAGAAAAAAAAATTTTCCTCCCAGGTGGCAGCAAATGGCGAGGGGCGATTGGCGTGGCCGGCAACCAATGGTGAGCAATAGCGGGTGGATGGCTAGCTAATAGCGAGGATAAGCAATGAGAAATTTTTTTATTTTTTATTTCTATTCAAGAAATAGAAAAATTAAAAAAAAAAATTATTTTTCATTTTTGTTCTAAACCTATTTCTGAAATAGAAATTCATTTAAATAAATAAATAAATGAAATTATTTTACCAAACAGATTTCTACTTTATAAATAAATTTGAAACAAAAAATAATTTTAACATATAAATAAAATGATTATTATGCGAGCTCTTGCTGAAAAGTCCGGGCCTATGGGGTCGAGGCGTATGAAGCTTAGGTCTGCATCAAACAATGCGGCAGTCGATTATCTTATGTGGACACACTGCCGCATGATAAGTCTCTCGTTTGACACGTGGCTAGCTGTCCTAATAAGGATACTTGAGATGTCGGACATGGACAAGGAATCGGCTACAGAAAAACGGGCACCACGTGTCCATAGCGTTGCTTCCCTAAGAAGTCTAGGTGACATATAGTAGACGGTTCCTTAATTAGACTCTTCTCGCCGAGCTCTCTCCCTCTCGTTTCCTCTCCGCCATGGAGTTCCCTTCTACCGATTGTGTAGTCCCCCTCTACCAGCTGGGTAGTTCCCATTTTGCTTTACTCTGCCCTCAACCTCGGAGCTTCTGTTTGCTTCGTGTCTGAGCATCCCTTCCCTCCACCTCTCTTTGCGAATCGTCGAATAGAGGTAAAACCCCCTTTTGGAAACCCTAATTTTCACCACCTTCCTCCACAGCAAAGTTCCGATCCACCCCCCATCATCAGAGCTCCCTTCAACCGTTTCAGTCACGATTCATCCAAAACCCTAGCCCCCTGCACACAAAATTATGACAGATCAGAACAACGAAGAAAGAAGGCTTGCGGCTCTATGCAAAAACATGGGAAAACTCTGGAATGCAGTCGAGGTCGTTGATATCCCAGGTGCTATTTCTACTGAGAAACTGATTGAATGTCGCAAAACCTTATTTGGTAAATTCTACACAAACCCAGCTTTGAACTATACTGCATTCTTAACTCTGATGCGAAAAGCATGGAAGACGGAAAACTTCACTTGTGCCACATTGGAACCTGGTTTCTTCTCTTTCTCTTTCCAATCGGAAGCCGACACACAGAGAATACTCCAGTCGGGGCCTTGGTCTTTCTCCAGCCATCTCCTAATACTTAGGCAGTGCGAACCCGATACACCCGAGTTTTGTTATGATTATAATCATTGTGATTTCTGGGTAAGATTCATTGGACTACCATATGGGAGAGTTACCTATGATGTGATCGAGGAAATTGCTTCAAAAATAGGAGCAGTTGTGGAAGTAAAACTGGAGGAAAAAGGAAATAGCACATATAAGATGGGTAAAGCCAAAGTGACACTGTCGTTGAAACAACCTCTGAAGACTGGCGTGATAGTGAATCTAGATAATAAAAAGCTATGGGTTGAATTTAAATACGAAAGACTACCCTACTACTACTATTCCTGTGGCAGAATTTGACATTATACTACAGAGTGTGCTGAGCTACCATATAAGGAGTCAGGGATGGAGCAAAACTTACCGACCAGGTATGGTGATTGGCTACGAGCTGATGTGAGGGATCTCAGCCCCTATGGCAAAATCTTTTATGGGCAGAAAGAACTCCCCCCTGAAGAAGTGGATGTAGTGCTGGAAACCCCACTATCTCCTATACCTGACACAGAGCAGATTAGTTCATCAACATCCCAGCAAACACATGTCTACAACACCCAGTCAAAAGATCAGGTCACCTACACACCTTCCTCTTCTCGGGACTTAATTGTGCTAGACCCGAAATGTCTCTAGAAAAGGGGAAATAGCTGCATTGATGAGGAATCTATCCTGACAATCCATGAAGAACAAATGAAGGAAGCTACAAGAGACCCGAAGAGGACCCCCCCTGCAAAACAGAAAGGAAAGAGTGTAAAGGTGGCTAATGCAAAAAAAGCAAAAAGGTTCTGTCCATATGGAGCACAATTATCATCTCAGCATGCAGAGAACTGTATCCAGCTTGTGGAAACACCTGTATCCAGCTTGTGGAAACACCTATTAGGGTGGCAGAAATGTCAGAACAATGGGCTCTGGTGGCTAGCCCTAATAAGCCACCAAAGTACCCATGAAACTCTTAAGTTTGGAATTGTCGGGGCGGGCAATCCCCGACAATCCGGGCCTTGCGAGTCACTGTGACTCAGGAACGGCCCAACCTTGTTTTCATTATGGAGACAAAGAACTCAGAGCAGAAAGTGCTTAAAATAAAAAGAAGACTTAACTTCCAGAATAGCTACATCGTTAATCCCGAAGGTACAGCAGGGGGCTTAGCTTTATTCTGGGATGATCAACTGCAGTTATCAATTGATTCCTCCTCGGCCACAGCAATCTTTACCCAGTGCCACCTGACAGATCGAGACCAGAAAATGAAAATCATATTTCTCCATGCACCCAATGTATTCAGAGAAAGAATTCAGTTATGGGAAAGAATCTACTCAGCGAGTATATATTACCGGATACCATGGCTTTGCTTGGGTGATTTCAATGAAATACTGAACCACTAGGAGAAAGAGGGGAAGTACAGGGTAGAAACTTACCGGCTAACAGCCTTCAGAGATTTTGTTAATCAATGCTCCCTGATGGACCTAGATTGCAAGGGATGCTCTTTCACCTGGTCAAATAAACGGGAGGGAGAGAACCTGGTTAAAGAGAGACTTGACAGGGCATTATGCTCACATCAATGGAGAATTACTTACCCTGAGGCAGACTGCACTGCACTCCCAGCAATAGGCTCGGATCACTGTCCTATCTTGATATCTCTGGATCAACCAAAAAGAGGAAAACGAAAGCAGTTCAGATATGAAGCGTATTGGTCTGATGAAACAGAAAGCAAAAACATTGTCACAGATACCTGGAATGACCCTGCTGCACAGGACCTTAATCTGGTGGAAAAATTGCAGCAAGTACAACAGAGGTTAATGCAGTGGAGTAAGAGCAAATTCGGCCATGCAAAGAAGAGAATCACCTTGCTCAAAGGAGAACTCCAGAACCTGATGAACAGCAATCAAACCCATGAAGAGACAGCTCAGGAGAAAGAAATAACTAAAGAAATCGACCAACTATGGAGACAAGAGGAGATGTATTGGGGCATGCGATCGAGATTAAGTTGGATTAAGTGGGGCGATAAAAACACTCGATTTTTTCACGCAACGACAATTCAGAGGAGATGTAGAAATCAGATAAAAATGTTGAAAAATGAGAGTGGTGAATGGGTAAGAGGGGAACAGTTACAGGGGATGACAGAACAGTATTTCAAAAACTTATACACATCAGTGGGAGACCGTAACTGGCAACCTATCTTACAACACATCCCTACTTTAGTGGATGACCAGATGAACCGTACCTTAATGGAGAATTTCACTGAGGAGGAAGTTACCATAGCTATGCAGCAGCTTGGAGCTTTTAAGGCACCCGGTCCTGATGGGTTCCACGGAATATTTTATAGAGAACATTGGCCAGTTGTCTCCAAAGACATCCATCAAGCACTGCAGCTCTTATTCACCACAGGCCATCTAGATCCTGCACTAAACAGAACACAAATCATACTGATACCCAAAGTCCCACTGCCCGGAAAAACTAGAGCAATATCGCCCTATCAGTCTCTGCAACTTCCTATACAAAATAATCTCTAAAGTCCTTACAAACAGACTCAAACCTATCCTACCCCATATCATCGCAGAGGAACAGAGCACTTTTGTGGGAGGCAAGCAGATTCAGGACAACATATTGATAGTACAGGAAGTGCTCCATAGACTCCGAACTAGCAACAGGAGGAAGAAATTTCAAGCAGTCTTAAAACTGGACATGCAAAAGGCTTATGATCGCATCGAGTGGGATTTTCTTAAGGCATGCCTAACAAAATGGGCTTCTGTGATAAATGGATAACATGGATAATGCAATGTGTGAGCACAGTATCCTTCAGCATAAACCTCAATGGAGAACCGTTACCTTTTTTCAAACCTACCCGTGGCCTGCGCCAAGGAGACCCACTCTCACCTTACCTTTTCATCATCGTAGCCAATGTGTTGTCGATTCTGATGAAGAAAGCTATGCAGGAGGGTACGCTCACAGGGATCAGACTGAACTGTCAATGCCCTACTCTGTCCCATCTGCTATTTGCGGATGATTCAATCTTTTTCCTGCATGGAACAGTTATGGAATGTCAAAACCTTGCTGACATACTCAATCAGTACTGCTTTGCTTCAGGCCAGGCAATTAACCTCAACAAATCAGGCATCTACTTTAGTAAAGGATGTCCTACATATCTAAGAAGAAATATGGCATCTGCTCTTAGGGTTCCAGAAATCGCAAAGACAGGGAAATATCTGAGCATACCTTCAGACTGGGGACACTCCAAGAAGGACATGTTCGCTTGGATCCTAGCTCGGGTAAATTCCAAGTTGAGCAGCTGGAAGGAAAAACTGTTATCAAAAGCTGGAAAGGAAATTCTCATAAAAGCAGTAGTACAAGCTATCCCTCAATACGCGATGTCTATATTTAAAATTCCTATATCAATCTGTAAAGCAATAGAGAAGAAGGTTGCATCTTTTTGGTGGAAAAGCAACGAGAAAAAGACTGCAATCCACTGGAAGAAGTGGGATTTGTTGAAAACAGGGAAAGGCGAAGGGGATTGGGATTTAAAGATCTACAGACTATTAATAAAGCACTGTTAGCAAAGCAGATGTGGCGCATAATTCAAAATCCAGACTCTTTGTTAACCAGATTATGGAAAGGGCTATATTACTCACAGGGAGATTTCTGGACTGCAGGCAGAGGGTCAAGGCCTTCGTGGGGATGGCAGAGTATCATCATGGCAAGGGACTCGGTTGCTCCTCAGGTCATGCATAGGATCGGCAATGGCAAAAACACTCCAATTAGAACAGCGAGATGGCTAAAGAGTGGTATAATAGAAGGCCCAACATCACAACATGAACCAGAAAAAGTCGCAGAACTCATATATCCAGACACAGGTACATGGAATGAACCCTTAATACATTCTATGTTCGATGAAAGGAGAGTGCAGGAAATTCTAGCCACACCCATTGGCTTACCCGACGAGAATGACAAGCTGGTATGGATGCACACAAAAACAGGAGAGTACTCAGTAAAGAGTGGCTATTCCATGTTTAGGAAAGCCTCTGTTACCACACAGGACACACAAGCAACATCATCTTATCAAGCCAGTCCCGAACTATGGAAAAATATATGGCAGTCCACAATCCCACCCAGAACAAGAATTTTTCTCTGGAATGCATGCAACAATGCCCTAGCTACAATGGAAAACTTGCACCACCGCAAAATCGTACCTTCTCCGTTATGTCCTCTCTGCAAGAAAGAAGCAGAAACGCTTGAGCACACTTTTCTCCTCTGCCCATGGACTGTCAAGGTCTGGAGTTCAGCCCCCCTGCATATATAGATCTCCAGAGTCGGCCTCACCCGATTTGAAGAATGGATCTCGCGACATACAACGAGTCTTCAGTAACCTCGGGTAAATTCAACCTAATTGCTGAGGTATTATGGAACATCTGGAAGGAACGAAATCGATTCATATTCAATCAGCAGATTCCGAGACCAAAATCAATCATAGCCAGAGCAGAAGCATTTACAGAAAGCTATAGATCCGTAAATGGCGAAAAGAACAACAAGAAGAAAACCGAACACTTATCTGACTCTTGGCTTCCACCTCCTCCAGGAATGATTCGTATTAATGTGGATGCAGCTTTCGACCCAGATCTGGAAAGGAACACAGCAAACACCGATACGACAGAACCTCCCACCGAGATGACAGAGACTCCTCGACATCGCGCGGCCATAGCATGTGTATGCAGAGATCACCGAGGCCTCATCGTCGATGGTTTCGCGAAGCCAGTCGCTGCGACTTCGGCTCTCTAGGCAGAGACGATCGCGATCGTCGAAACCCTAAATTTCATCGAGACCCGGAACTTTCTCTCTCCTCAAGTACACTCTGACTACTTATCTCTTGTGCACGCTTTGAAGACTTCAACAGAGTTGAGTTGGGAACTGAATCCGACCGTGAGCCGGGCCCAGGCAAAATCACTTCACCTTCCGGGCCTGACGTTGGCCCACTGTAGCAGAAACTTAAACCGCCCTACGGACTGGATCGCGAAGGCATGCCGAAACAACTCTCTACCCCCAGACTGGATTTATAATCCCCCCTGTTTTATTTGATCTACTATGCTCTGATGCTCTGAGTGTTTTGTTTCATCATATGAAGTAGTAAATAAAATGATGATGGTTTACAGATCAAAAAAAAAAGAAGCATATTAACAATGTATCGTTTTGCCCCAATCGAGATTGGCCCGGCCTGGTTGGTTGCTCTTCGCTCGCAATATCGAAGTATCAACTAAAGAAATGCTCGAAGTAGGAGCCAACTCCGACATTTTTTCTAACTCATCAAAGAGAGGACAACCAAAAAAATTGAAAGTTCTCAATAAACGCCGCGGTTAACTCTTCAAGAAAATATACTCATTGACTATGATTTTGGTTTATAAATTTGCCCATTTTATGTGGATGACATTCTGGAGTTGTAGGCATTTTCGAAATTTCTCATAGTTATAATCTGCCTAATTTGAAGAAGTTTTTACTTTTTTACAATTTAAGTTATCGTATATTTAGGGACTGCTTGTTGATATGAAAAATTTTAAGTATGCAAAGGTTAAGTGTCAGAACAATACAACTACTGAAAATATATAAGTTACTGATCTATTTGACATAATTTGATATTCAAATTTTGAATTTACTTTTGCTACTTGACAACCAGTGGAAGTGACTGTTATGATAAGCATGAGCTATTAACAAATGAAACAGGATAGTGAAATTAAAATGGAATCTTATGGTTGAGCCACATGCATGTTTCACTAGCAAATAGAGGGTCGATTATTTATTAAATGAAAAATTGAAGATCCAAAATCATAAGCCAATTGTTTCATTAAAAAAAATCGATCAAACTCAACACTATCAACTGATACAAGATATCTCCATTAGCGACATCTAAAATAAGAGAAATAATTTTGAAATGGTATAAAAAGGCGACAATAAAGCCTTTAGGAGAAGATAGTCCATCAAATGATTTAGATAAATTCACTTGCGCAATTTTTGGAATATTGGATGAAGTTTTAGGACCATGAGGTGGGCCTGGACAAAAATTCGATGTTAGATGAGTGGGTAGGCTGGGCCTCTGCAAGAGCCTTGAGACCCGGCCCCACTATGTATTAATTAAAGAGATTATGAATAATTATTGTTAATGATTTTACTTTGATATATGATATTTGTAGACGCTTATAAGATAAAATAAGCCCATATTTCTGATGTAGTAGAGAAATACTATAAAACTCACGGGTAAAGTAACAACATAAAAGAACACAAATTTCAAAATGAATTACCATTTGAGTTCCATTTCTATTTTTTTAGCCGAAAAGTTCTGAAAAAAATATAATTGAGTCTACGTGTCAAGTTTTGTATATTGTGAAAGTTTCAGGAATCTCCAATAAAATAAAAAAATCAAATTGCATACTCCATAATATTTTCAATGAGTAAAAAGTACAAGTCAATCTAGATATGAGTCTTTGTATCATTTATAAGATGACACTTTGCTAAAGATAAATGCCACAGCTAATAAGCCATCACCAGAGACCCTAGCTCCTCTCTTCCAACCATACATAGCACCTCTACTTTTGCAAATCAAGAGTTGACAGTTAGGGCACCTTGGATCCTAAGATCTTCCAAAATCTTGAATTCAAGTAATTTACAAAATCCAAAATGCTTAAAAGCTTTAATATCATACTAGAGTCGCCACCGATCAGTAAAGTTAAACCTAGATTGATTGGATCTCAAGCAGTGTAAGGGAAATCAAACTAACTAATTGCACGCGTTACAGGAATTGATCAAAGATAATCTAGAGATCTTAGGTCCATGAGTTGGTTATGCATGGGGCTGGATTAACATCCCGCAAGGCCTAATCAACACCGCAGCCCTACTTTTGGTTAAGTCGGGAATCATTTGTAAGTTAATTTCCTAAAGAGAACACTAGGTGAAACACACTGTTTCAACTGGGTGAAACATCTTTCGTGAAGACTACTTGAGTTGAGCCTCGACGGGATTGTAGAAGCAAACTCTAGAGTCGACAGTTAGGAGATTAATTGCCACGTGTCGGGCTACAGGGATAGTGCATTAGATTTGAAGATAAAGTGAAATTGGCATTAGAATTCAAGCAAGAATAATTGCTATGAGAAATACGCATAAAAATAAAGAGTGGTTATTTGCTTGGGGAATAAGCTGCACAAGCATCATTGACAAAGTAGGAAGTGGTTGTTAAAGGATAAGGTTATCAAGGAGTGCAAAATGTAGAGAATGCAAAGAGTAGTGCCCAAGAAAGAACGACCGACTGAGGAACAATCAGTCTACTCTATAAATGCCGTAGCCCTACCATTGAGAAAAGATACCCCAGATCAACACAACAATTATCTTTATTTTATCTTTACTTTGTTGCATTTTAGTTGTAGCTTCTTAGATTCCCGTCGTTGATAAAATTCCGGCGTGCATCTCTATTCAATATAGCACCGTTGATTGAATTCCAGTGATGTTCTACAAGCCCAGCATCATTGATTAAATTCCGGTGTTGTGTATCTTATTCACAAGTATTGCTGTTGATTAGATTCAAGTTTTACACTTAAAACAAGTTGTGTTGTAGATTAAATTCCAACATAGTTTGAGTTCGAAGCATAGCTACTAGTGTTCAAATTGCATAATTGATTAAATTATGGTATAATTTGTACCCAGAAGTTGTTAATCTTTGAGTCATCCAAATATCAATTGTCAGGTTGTATATACAAGTTGGTAAATAAAAATTCTTCTTTGCATTTGACATTCTTTGTTCAAGCTCAGCACAGAACCTAAATCTTCTATAATAAAACCAAAATGCATCATTTGGTGAGAGATTTTCACAGGGATCAAAACCGGTGAAACAAGTATACAAGATGTTTCCAAGAATGTCACCAAAACATGATGGTGGCATTGGCAGGAAACATTCAATTGGACCGGTTTATAAATTTAGGCGGATTTGACTTTGGACCCACCAACTTACGAATCGGATTTTGTTAGCCCGCTTGATTTGGGTTTGAGACGGTTGCCCAAGTCCCACTCCATCTCTCGTTTCTTCACTGATCCGTCTACTACTGTTCAGTATTCGCACCGGAATTATTCCAATTTTTTTTTGTCAGTAAATTATTCCAATTAAATCATGCTTATATTAGAAAAAAAGCGGTTTCCAAAACTAATTATGAAAAAGTAATGTAATAGGTTTATTTTGTTGGGGGTAATTTTGGATGTGACTCGTGTCACTTGGATACAAGGATACGGTTTGCCAAACTCATTTTGTAAGCAGACTTCAGTGCATAGCAAACAACATTATTGTCGAGATGCATTCATAGAGAAGTTTTACATTGGATAATTGATATAATATGAAATAGTTAAGAATGCTAGTTGGCTCACTTTGATTGAAAGTGGGTTCAACTAAATGTGTTGACAAGGTTAAACTTGAGCTTCCTCTTAGCGATTTTTTTACATGGATATATCAGATTTCTGCTGCTGGTGGGTCAATTGTCTATCACCTCTTTTGCTTGTTTGGTGCACTAATTAGAAGGCGAGGTGAGTTCAAATTTAAACTTGTAATGCTGAAAAATGATTGTTCATTCCTTATGATCTTTTCTAATGTTGTGAAGTCAGGTGATTTCAAGTGGATAATGACAAATCGAAGCTCAATAAAACTCTTCTTTCAAGGAATCTTATATTGTCTGTATATATAGGACTGAAATTTAGCGTGGACTCTTGCAATTTCATTACACATGATATTGATTTATGATTTATTAAAGAACTCAACTCAAGGGCTCAAAATGTCACTAAGTTATAATGGAATCAATCTAGTCAATTATCAATTAACATTGATCTCTATCAACATGCACATCGTCTAGATAATATACAAGCCATGTAATCTTGTGTCAATGAGCCACCCTTGTCATTATTGATTTTGATATTCCCTTGATTTCTAAAACTATAAGTATACACATATCAACATAGCTGGCAATGGCTAGTGTAAAATTTCTATTACAAAATTTCAGTTAGAAAAAGCTAATGCTCTTCAAATTTTAAGTGAACACATAGTCAAATACATGATCATCAATTTATCTAATTTTTATGTATTCGGTAATTGTCACCCAATTGGTGGTCGGCACTAAATCTTAACCATTAAGAGGGATTTGGAACTTCGTGAGCTCTCCTGATGTGATCTAACTCTAATCATGTCCCAAACACAAAATTTGAAAAAGAGGAGCAAATGGAAGGATAAATATAAGATGAGATGTAGACCTTCCAAGGTAGTGGTACTACAATGGTGCTACTAGTAACGTTAGTGTAATTAAGTCCACGAACTTACAAATTGTGATTGTGTAGGAATGAGACAACACTTTCATATCTTGATTGGTTTCTAGCCAACTCTAAATAGGCTAGTGGCGACTTCTAGATTTACTTAGGTTGTTAAAGAATTAAAGGAATGAAAAATATAACGTCATGTTAGGAATGAGCTTTGGAGAACCTACACTCTTAATTGATAGTCTTTTGGGGTTGACATTTGATGGACTATTCGGACCATCATTTCGATGAATTGCTTGGACCGTCTTTCAAGCAATACTTCTAAACTCTTTCTAGAAACTGAATTTTCGGGAGGGTCATGACAAAAATGCCTTGTTTGTTATTAAGTCTCGGGTCATGAACCCCTAGAAACTTGAGATTATAAACTAATTCTATCTAGGGTGAGTCTAAATCTATGCATTTAATGATGATGAAACTAATCAAAGATATTCTGATTAATTTTCGCTCACTTAAGTACTATAAATTTGAAAACTTGATAATTTAAGTGCCATTAGCGATTTGCCCTAATTTGACATGGACATCAGTCATTCTACGTGGAATCATCGTCAACATGGACAATTTTTGTAATTTTTTTTTGCTCACTTATACGCTAAAAATCTGAAAAATCGATCACTTAAATACCATCAACAATTTGCTTGCTCGGTAAATCCGCCATCGGCCTAGCCCAGATTTGGCGAGGGCCTTTGTGCCCTTGCATATAGCTGGTTAGGCCACCGCAACCTCACCGTAAAGGTCCTCAGCCGCAGCCGGTGATGGCCTCACCCAAAGCCTTCACGGTCTCACCAATCAAAAGTGAGGCCTTTATAGTGGCCAACTCACAAAAAAAGAAAAAAAAAATAAAAACTCAAAAAAATCAATTTTAAAAATGCAAAAAAATCCACATAAGACAATTTGCTAGAAATGACACTCAAATTATCGATTTTACTTCAATGTAACACTTAAGTTAGCTATAAAAAAGTTATGGTATTCAAGTAAGGGCCCGTTTGGTTCGACTTTGGGAGAATGCAAATACCTTGGAGGTAAAGAGGCTTTCGGAAATGTTAGACCGTTTGGTAAATTATAGCATTGAAATGCAACTTAGCAAAAACATCGTTTGGCAAAATTCACATTTGTAATTAGCTTTTGTTATTTTTTATTTTTTTTAAGTCTATAATCAAATTCCGACGGCCGGCCACCGCGGCCAACCGCCGACCTTTGCCGGACAGCCGGATCTAGCCGTCGCCGAACCACGAGATCTGGCCACCGGAGGTCGCGGAGGCCGATCCGGCCTCAAGACCGCAGATCTGGCCTCGCTCGGGTCGCCGGCTCGCGCGAGACCACGAGACCGGGCGATGCCGCCCGAGGTCGTGCGGACCTCAATCGGCGTCGCCTCGGTCTCGACGACCTCGAGCCACCTCACCGAGGTTGTGCGACCTCGGGCGAGGCTTCCCGGTGGCCAGATCGGCCGCTCGCGGCCGAGCACCACCCACTACAAGAAGAAGACGAACGGTAAAGAAGAAGGTGAACGGCGAAGGAGACGATGAACAGTAATCCGATGAACAGTGAAATCGCATCTCCGGAATGCCCAATGCTCAAAGCTGGTCCTCCCCGGCATTCGGCTTTCGGCATTTAAAACGATTGCATTTCGCTAATGGGCATTCAAAAGCCCTTGCCAAACACCCAAAATTTCCCCCAAGGGGCTTTGGGGGCCCAAAGCCCTTTGGGAATACCCAACCAAACACCCCCTAAGTGTCATATAAAAGTTATGACATTCCTATTATATTTGTTTCAAGTCTAAACTAGCCTAAGTTCATTAACCAAACTAGCCTACTTAAATCCAAGCTAACACTAATTAAACTCCTTGGGACGCCACCCTGGCTCTTAACCGTCGGTCTTCAAGCTCTCCGCTGCCACCATCATCATCAATTTTCACCATCCATTTCATATAATTTATACATTTACTCAAAACAAATCATTAATAGGCTCATACAAATCAATCAAGAAATTCGGCTCAGGAATTTGATTTCTCCCATGCAACTTGATTAGCCCCACAGCCTCCTAATCAAACTAGGGGTTCATTGATTCAAGCCAATGATTATTAACCCACGTTTGTGTTCACAAAGAAGTAGGTTAACGTCATTAATCTCTAATTAGATTATAATCTCCCATCTAAACTATTTACCAAAGGACATGCATATGTAGTCTATCATACACCGAATCATTCACATGCAACCACATGCAAGGCTAACTAAGTCAAACAATTAGACTAATTAGCCTTAGGAGTCAAGCAAACAATTAGTGAACCAAGAGGGTCACTTCTCAGTTTTTATCCTCATATGCTAATTATGTTTTAATCTAATTAAGGGCCATAGTGAAGTCAAAATTGAATGAAATTAGTGGCAATTGAAAGCTTGGAGAGTGTATTTTAATGTTCATGAAGATCATTTTCCCCAATTATGAGCCAAATTTTTTTAACCCAACTATCCTGAACATGACCTGGTTATGATCAACTCTTGAAAAGTACAGGAAAATTATTTAATGAGCTAAACCAAATTTGACATACAACTAGCCTTGCATGTTATATTTAAATTTCATGTTTTGAATATTTTTCAAATAAATCCCCCATCTTAGATTTAATTAAATATTTCCCCAAGGATTCACATGTAAACAGTTTTGCATGCCAGTAAGGAACTTATCCAACTCATGCAAAAATGAGCCCCTAAATTCTACTAAAAACAACCACTGGGGATTCGCCCTAGTGGCCACCCTTCCAACTTTGATGGGGGAGGTGGGGGTTCAAATCCCCACATTCTCAGTGGGAATTGGGGTGAGGATGATTTCATTTTATGAGTAGGTTTCGACTCCCACGCCCTACAAAGAGGCAGGACAAAAGTCTGAGAGTGAGTGTTAGAGTAGAACCGACAAAAAAAAAAAAATCTATTAAAAACATCTGAAACTTTCTAGATTTACAATTAAGGACCTATTCAACAACTTTTATTTTTTTAAGTTTTTGCAAAAAAGGCATCCAAGTTTCTCAAAATTGCAAAACACTTCCAAAGGACACGGGAATATATTTTTTACATCAAACATTTTACTAGATTGAGCTAGAACATTTTTGGACCAAATAAACTTTGACTTTTACAAGTTTTACACAATGAGAAAGCTTATGATCTTATTGGCAACAACTTTTGTTTTAGTATATATATATTTTAAAAAAAAATTGAAACACAAAAAATGAAAATGAAAAATCGATAAACACTTGAAAGTTTGTCAGACTCGAGTTTTCTAGAAAAAGCTTTGAATTTTCAAACTCAAATTCAAGTACATTCAAGCATATTCAAATGCATTCAACCTTTTCTCTAGGACTATAGTGTCTCTTCAACATGAAGAACATTGCTCTATTTTGTCGAACATTCAACATCAAGCAATTCCTAATCCACTCATCTATTAATAAAATAATCAAGAAAACATCACCAAATCTCTCCCAATCAACATTCATCTAGGACATGACCACACTAAGCTAATAAATTATCAAAATGAACATCGAGGACTACACTAGGTGGTTTCGCCGAACATGAACTTAGGAGAGGATTAATATGCAAATTCAAGCAATCAACTAAACTAGGCTAAATTATCAAGAATAACTATCCTAACATGATAATTCTAATAAAAACAACATGCAATTCCACCAAATCAACTTCTATAGACATGTAAAGAGTTCTACTATCCTAGAAAATTATGATCTCGAAACTTCTTAACATGAAATAGAACATTTATTGTATCAAATTTCGTCACATCTTAGTTGGAATTGAACATAGATCAAAGATTTTCCTTTGACTTTGAACTATGTTCATTTTTTCATCTTTGGAAAATCACATGAAATTGACTACTAAAGCATTATTGAACCTGCCTTTGATCATTCGAATTGGGTAAGCAATTTTAGAATTGGCCAAAACTTATGGACTTCCAGTGATCAATCAAGGAAACAACAATCACCAAAACCTCATGGACACAATGGGAAGCTCAATCGCAAGAGTTGATCGGCAAGGAATGGCCAAAAGGAAACCGATATTAATGAAACTCCAATGAGGAAGAGATTCTAGCGTGAAGCACACACCTAATTTGAGAGGAAGAGAGTGTATCTTAGGAAAAATTCGAATATATGATGCAATCTTAACCTTTGATTAATCTTATGGCTCACATTGATCCCTCAATAACTAAGATAACTCCCTATTGACTGCAATTTTGACACATGGATAGATGACTTGTCACTTTAGATGCTAGGATTGAGATGCTAATGAATACCTTTAATTTGCAACTTAATGACATGGCAAGGAAAATTTAGTAATTTTAGGCTAATAGCAATTTTGTAATTTTTCAATGTAAGGAGAGAGGGCACTGGCCATGCTTGACATTTTCGACCCAATGGGCCGAGCCTAATCAGGTTGGCCTAGGTTGATCCAAGATCCTTCAATTGTTAATTTTGCTCCTAATTTTTCTAATTGGACTTGATGTATTGGTTAAGTGGGTTGGGTGAACCAAATTAAGGATTAGCCTAATGGATCGAGCCAATTCGGGTCTAATTGAGTTGACTTGAGTTGACCAGGTCAGCTTGAGGCCTTCTAATTGCCTTAAATTCTCTCAAATTAGGCACATGGGTTTGGTCATCACACTTGACTGGGTTCAATATCAGATTTAAAATTGCCAAATTGAATTAGCGTTACTTATGAAGGACCGATAGAGGTCCTAAATTGGCATTGGAGAATTAGTCCACCCGTCTCAAGCCTAATTTCTTAGAATTTGCTTGAATTCCGATGTGTTGCACTCTGGATAAAATGCTGTGAAGGAAATTATTCTAAAAAATGATTTGGAATTGGTTGATTGATGGTCAAAATTCTTGGTTTGATAGGCAACTCAATTCCCAGTCGTTTTCTCAAAAAACTATGAATTACAAGTCTAACTAAGGGTGTGTTTTTTCATAAAAAGTCAATGATACAAGAAAATGCGGCAAAAGTACGCTTCAAGTGCCAAAAGTTGGTATAAATGAATACTTAAGTGCCAAAAGTTACGAAAGTAACACTTAAGTGCCAAAATCAGAGCAAAATGGATCACTTAAGTGCCAATTCGGTGAAAATGCTGACGTGTGCAATTTCCGGCGAAGTAAGTGCAAAACAAAGATCGTTTTGGTCTTTGAAGCAATAAAAAATTAATTAAATTTAATTTAAAACTAAATTTATTTAAAACATTTAATAATAAAAATAATAATATTAAAAAAATTAAAAAACATATATATTTTTTTTAAAATGGAGGCGATTGAGGGTTGAGCCCTCACTACCGCCGCCTCCCGCCATCACCGAGAGGGGGCGGGCGACAGAGGGGGAGAGGGTCGGGTTGGGGTCTCCGGCCCCGGCTAAGGCTTGGCAACCCCGCCGACCCTCCCCCTCCATCGCGGCCTTTCTGGCGCGCGCCGAGGGCTCGATCCTCTCGCCCGCCTCCCTTTTTTTTTTTTTTTAAACTTTTTTTAAAATTTTTTTGGATTTTTAAAAATATTTTAAATAAATTTATTTTTAAATTTAATTTAATTAATTTTATATTAAATTTTTACCACGTCGCACCAAAACGACGCTGTTTTGCGCTTATTTCACCGGAAAATCGCCACGTTAGCATTTTGGCCGAATTGGCACTTAAGTGATCCATTTTACTCAATTTTGGCACTTAAATGTCACCTTCGTAAGTTTTGGCATTTAAGTGTCCATTTGTGCCAACTTTTGGCACTCCTGGCATCTCAGTGTCAAGAAAATGCTTTTTGGTAAAACATTTTCAAAGAGTACGGTTAGTTTTCCTCTGTTTAGTTACATATAATTGAAATTGTTTTATGATGTTTAAATATTATTGGGAAATGATTTTAATCTCATGATTTTATTTCAGCAAAAATAGTTGGAATTTTTAATTTTTAAATTTCTAAAAAAATCAATTTTTTGATTAGTTTGTTTCTCTTTTTTTTTTTTTCCAAAAATGATTTCTTAGTTATTTTTAATTTTCTTTTTCTCTCTTCCTCCACTACTACCTAGATGCAATAGCCACAAGCAAGCTTCACCTCACTAAGATCAAACGAGTTGAGAGCTTGCCAACCTCGAAGGAGCTTAAGCTCGCTTGGATCGGCTAAGCCTCAAGCTTGCCGGCCCGTGTCTTGGCTGCTCGTCAAGTTGCCAATGATCACCAAGGCATGTGGCCGATGGAGGAAGAAGGGGGCAGAAGGAGAAAGGAAAAGAAATAAAAGAGCAAATAGAAAAAAAGGAAAGAAAAAGAAAAAGAAAAGTAAAGAAATAATAATAATAATAATAATAATAATAATAATAAATTCAAATATAAACAATTAAAAAATCGAATTTTTAAAAAATATTTTATAGGGAAAAGACCACCAAAGCCCCAAACTTTGCTCAAAGTGACACATTTACCCCAAACTTTTTTTGTGACGTGAAAATCCCTAAAATTTTCAAATTGTGACACATTTACCTTATCAAGGGCATTTTTGTCTTTTTTATTTTATTTTATGTTTTTCCTTTTTTTCTTCTTCTTCCCTCCGCCAACCATGGCTAGCCGGCGAAGGGAAGCCGGGCGTTGGCGAGGGCTGCCCTCGCTAGCATCGGGCGATGGTCGCCCTTGCCTAGGTTGGCTAGGGCTACCCTCGCCGGTGTCGAGCGAGGGTGGCCCTCGGTTGGGTCAGGCGAGGGCCTCCCTTGCGCTCTCACCAGACGCAGGCAAGGGTTTCCCTAGCCAGCGTTGGGTGAGGGCTGCCCTCGCCGGTGATGGGCGCCCTTGCCGGCGATGAGCGAGGATGGCCCTCTCCAATGTCTGGCGAGGACAGCCCTCGCCAGATTTGGCAAGGGTTTCCCTCGCCGTCATCGAGCAAGGACAGCCCTCGCTCGACCCAGTTGAGGGCCGCCCTCACCCAACGCCGGCAAGGGCGGCCCTAGCCAACCTAGGCGAGGGTGACCCTCACCGACGCCGCGATGGCAGCCCTCGCGGATGCCGGCTTCCCTTCGCATGGCCGGCGGAGGGAAAAAGAAGAAAAAAAGAAAAATAAAGAAAAAAAGTAAAATAATTTAAAAAGTAAAAAGACCAAAATGCCCTATAATTTTGGGGTAAACGTGTCACAAGGCAAAGTTTAGGGTTTTTGGTGTCACAAAAAAAATTACTCTAAATATGTCACAATTGGCAAAGTTCAGAGTTTTTCACGTCACAAGAAAAAAGTTTGGGGTAAATCTTTCATTTTGGGCAAAATTTGGGGTTTTTCGTGATTTTTTCCCTATTTTATAATAGTAAACTTTTTATTAACCAGGGACCCTAAGATTAGGAGAACATTTTGAAAAATATTTTCCAATTCTTTCAAAGAGGAAATTGTCTTCCTAAACTTAAGTTTTGTAGGAAAAAAAAATTTGTTGAGTAGAAAATTTTTTTCGTTAAATCATTTTTCTAAGCAAATAAGGAAAATGTTTTACATGAAACAAACTTGCCCTAAAGTTGAAAGGGATTTTTTTTTGGTCGAAAAAAATTTTGTATTCATAACTTAAAAGGGTATATGAAAAGCACATACACTTTCATAGTAAAGCAAATCGAAGCAGAGCAAAAGCCAAAACACTACAAATAAAGCCAAATCTAGAAAATAAGGAGGATTAACAAAGCATCAACAAGGTTAAGTATACGATCGTTCCAAAAAAACAGATTTTCAAGCAAAATAATTAGTGACCAATCACTAGATGTCATATTGTCGTCAATGATGAGCATATGTTGGAAATTTCTTCTCTAATAATTACAGTGTTGTCATTTGCAATGCGCACCTCGGTTTGGCTTCCTCTACACCATCGCCATACAAAGGCAACTAAAATAGATTGAATAAACACATCTACCCTTCGGAAGAGTAAATCTTAATAAGGATTGAATTGATGATTTTTCAAAGTTTTCAAATTTTTGAAAAAAAATGTTGACGGGTTGACATTAAGAGTTGACCAAAATCACCTCAAAGGTCAACTTCTGAATTTTCGAAGGAATTAATGTCTACGTTTAAACACAAAACGGGTTGAAACTTGAAAAATGTTGAAATGCACTTAAATCACTCTTTTTGCCCCATAAATGAGCCATGTCACAATCAAGAATCTCTCGAGTTTTTATTATGTGACTTATCGGCTAAAATGAGGTGTCAATAAATTTCATATTTTCAAGGAACGAGATAATGGCAAGCCATGGCAGATTTAAAAATTTTAGGAAGCAGCCATGACGTGTGACCAGAGAAATAGCACCTGAATCAATCTCACTTCACTTGCACCCTAATCTAACCATCATTCTCGTGCCTAAGGAGCATTTCCACCACTTGGTTCATGGTGGGTCTGGTGTTTTTATCCTCCTCCACGCACTTGAGCGCGACCTCGATCAAGACCTCCATTTGCTTCAAGTTGTAATCGCCCCTGAGCGTAGGATGCACCATCTCTTCCAGACGGGACCCTCTCCTCCCCGGTCCCTTCATCTTATTCCTCGCCCACGGGACAAGTTGGATTTGCTCGGCATCCCCTCCGCTCTCCAATGAATCGACACTCGTCGTCGGGCTAATTCCAGTCACCATCTCTAACATGACGATCCCGTAGCTATAGACGTCCACCTTGGACGTGATGGGCCAATTTGAGACCCAATCGGGAGCCATGTATCCTCGGGTTCCTCTAATTCTCGAGAAGTTGGAATTCCTCACCTTCCCCCTGTCCATTAGCTTGGAAAGCCCAAAATCCGCAACTTTGGGTTGGTAGTCGGAGTCTAAGAGTATGTTCGAGGCTTCACGTCGCAATGAGAACCCACTCCAAGCACTCCTCGTGGAGATAAGCTAAACCCTTCGCGGTGCCCACCGCAATGTCAAACCGCCTCTCCCAATGAAGCTCGAGGTGACGACAAGTTCGTGCCGAGGATCCATGTTCCATGAACTCGTATACTAATAGCCTGCGCTTTCCCTCGGCACGTAACCCAACATCCCGATCAAATTCATGTGGTTCACCCTCCCGATCGTGCTAGCCTCGGCCAGAAAATCGGCCTCTCCGGTTGTGGCATTCGAGCACCTTCACCGCGACGACCCGATCATCCAGCAATAAGGCCTTGTACACGATCCCGGCTGCGCCTCTTCCAATCTCCTTGCTGAAATTCCTCGTTGCCTTTTTGAGCTCATCATAGGTGAACCGCTTGAACCCGGCTGCGGCATTGAGGTAGCTCTGGTGCGCAGAAGTGACGTCCTGCTGGATCCTGATCAGGAAGCACCACACCAAGAACACCCCCACGATCTCAATCCCCCCAACAACACAGGCGAACCAGAGCATGAAGCTCAACCCACCGTCTTTGCTCCTGTCCAAGACCTTCACCGCCGGGGTGGGAGGGCAACTGTACTGACTCCTCTTCACCAGCTGGTCCACGGGGAAGGTCATATTCTTGGGGAACTTGATGAAGGACTCGCCGTCGAACCTGGACAAGTTGTGGCCATTCAGGAGCTCGATCTTGGGGTAGCAATCGGACGTGCCGCCGGAGCCCGACGAGTAGTACACGAATCCTCGGCAGTTGCACAGGCTCAGGCAAGTCTGCCGGCACTTCGCGAGAGTGGTGTTAGAGATGGTGTTGTAGTTGTAGCTACAGAAATCGACGTGCTGGAGCTTCACGAACCTGAACTCGTCGGGGACGCACCCGTCGGAGAAGGTGAAATCGGGCACGCAACGGCCGACCAGTCGCCCAGGACCTTGGGGACGTACCCAGGCAAGCAGGAGCAGCTCCGACCCTTGGCCGGGTCGTAGCTGCAGAGGCTGTTGTTGCCGCATACGCCGTGGATGGAGCAGGGCATGCTGCTGATTGCCTCCCACGTTACGGCCTAGACAGTTGAGCCCGGCTCGCGGCTGTAGACCCGCAAGTTGCCATCGAAATCGAGGGTCATCCTTCTCTGCGTAGCCGCGACGCCATAATCGGAGGTGTAGAACGAGTAGTTGTCGGCGGACTGGAAGCGGCCGAGGGGGTCGAGCACAGTGATGCGGCTGCTTTGTTGTAAAGGGATCGGCCGGACTGATTGCCCGGGACCCACGCGTTCGGCGCCACGGGTCCAACGGCGACGGGATATCGAAGATGAGGCCGAGGACACCGTTGTCCCCGAAGGAAAGCTTGTAGAACCCGGTCGAGTAGTTGTGCCGGCTCCGAGCGGAGATCAAGAGCGTGTTTCTGGCGAGTGGCTGCCGAGGGAGCGGGGTGTCGGTCGGCGAGTCAAAGCTCGCCACGGGACGCCGCCCCGAGTCATCCGTGAGGAAGAGGTTCCCGGTGTCGTTGAGGCGAGCTCGGCAGAGGGGGAGCTGGTGCCGGAAGACCAGACCTCGGCGCCGGCGTCGGTGAGGACGAGGTTGCCCGAGTCGAGGAGGGATAAGGCAGAGCGGCGGCCGTTGACAGGGGCCTGACGATTGGCCATCCAGACGGGCGTGCAGGCGGCGCCGGTGCAGGGGGGGTCGCTGAACCAGATGGCGAAGCCGTAGGCGTTGTGGCCGACGGGGAAGAAGCCAACGGAGAAGGCGCCAGAGGGGGAGACGAGGAGGTCGTTGGGGTTGTCCACGGAGAGGGACGCGTTTGGCGAGGCGGGGGGCAGCGCCGAGGTGGAGAGCCGACAAGATTGGAGGAAGAGGAAGAGGAAGAGAGGGAGAAGGAGCGAGGATGGCGGAGCCATTAGGACTCGGGGGCGAATGGCGGGTGCAGTGAATCTCGGCGAGGATATATGTTATATATATAAATATATATATACACACAGATGTACACATACACACGGCAGAATAGTGTGTGAAAATGTTGACGGCTCCGCATCTAGAAAGGTTTGTCGCCTTGTGGTCAACATTGACCATGGTGTCCACCGACCGTCCATGCATTATACACTCACACGCGTCAATTCGGTCAGTGAGATATCGTCTCCCCGGTGAATGGGGAATGTGAAAACGCGTGTTTCGCCGAAAATGATTATTGACAAATACTTTTCACCAAATAATTCATCTTGGCCTTTTGAGTTAATTGGATTCCGTGATGACTTGGATAAGAAACAATGCGTATGGAATGAGTTACTAACGCTAATTGAACCGAAAGAATAAAGAATTATAAATAAGAATGATAAATCGATAAATTGAATAATAAAATTTTATTAAGTGTTATAGAATGCGGATTCTTTACAATTAATTCTGTTGAGGCTTATATAGCCCCATACAAAGTGTAATCGTAGATGTGAGGTTATCTTTTAAATCACATACTAGATTGCTCCTCAGATTCTACGTCTCGACTTAATTGTCTCTTTTGCGCCAAAATTGGCTTATTGGGCCTAGAATAAAAAGAAAGCCCATTAAACCTAATTTGCAAGAAAGCAACCGGTTATCAGAGATATCAAGGGTTCAGAATTAGTAATTGCTCGAGAGCAAAGCCATAAGAATGGAGACGGCTTCAAGGGTTTGGTGCCGACAATGCTGTGGATAAGGCAATACATTTATTGGCATGGTATTGAAGTCTCCGGAAGTAGTTTGAGATTGAAGATAATAACTGTTGGAAAGCGGTTACTTGTAAAACTAGCTGTAAATTCACAAAGAGGTAATTATAAAGAACCTTTTGACAATCAACAATCATAAGGACACTTGTCTTTTGGCTATGAAATGAGATAGTTCGATTTACATAAAAATAAAAAAAAAAAAAAAAACTGAAGATTTACCCCTTCGTTGAAAGATATTTGTCAGGGAATCCGTTCCCCGTGAACAGCCTCTAACCGCAAGTTCTTTTCCATAAACAGTTGCAATCCGTGGGATATCTTCCCATTCAGTCCTCGCTTCTATATCTTTAGTTATTCTGCTGCGATCGACCACATAGCTGCTCTAATCGATCACCTTTCGCCGATTAGTAATCGGCCATATCAGTTACCTTAAGTCGATTATTGGTCTTCACCATTCATCTTTCATCGATAACGAAGACCATGTAAGTCGCCAATTTGTGATGATACTTCCTATTTGTCCTGTTGACGACTCAACATGGACCTCCACTCATCCATCAAGGCTTGAGTTATTTTCGGGCAGCAACCAGAGCCATGTGTGTTATAAAGTTGGTCACGACTAGAAAACAAAGGCTGTGATTGGAATCATATGCTCAAACCCTACGCCAAAAAAGAGAAAATTCGGGACCATCTTCAAAAAGGATATTTTTTATTGATCTCTAGATGTTGATAATCAGGAAACACAGATAACCATGTCCAGAAACTACGAGGGAGGTCACTCCCAGTTTTAACTTACGTTGATCGGTCACTAAATCGGCGACTAAACTTATTGATGATTTCACTTTTGGTTTTAATTTCAACCAACTCACTTTAATAATCGATAGGTCAGATTATCACCAAAAAGTTGACGTGGTGTTGGCGCCCAAGATTAGCTTGTTTGGCTTCGGAAGTAGAAGAGGGTAAAGTAGGCCCAGCACGTGAGAATTCATGGAAGTGGGGCAGAGCGCCAACAGTCGACAATGAGGATCTTGAATAGTGCGATAGTAGAACTTGCCAAAGCAGGCGATATAAGAACCGAAGTGGTTATGGGAATCGGTGCCGGAGAAAATGTCGGCAAAGCAGAGCGGTTATTGACAAGGAGCCGAAACTTCTAGAACATTTTAAATATTAAGATGGTAATTGCTAAAGGGCAATTACCCATAGATTACCACTATAAATAGTTGAAGAGGCATTAATATAGGGACTTTTTGCCAAATCAACAATTGATCACTTTTTTATCAATTGCTATCTTTTTTTTTTTTACTGCACTTTCACATTCAATCGCATATTTACTTTTCTCCTGTTTTCTTGTATTTTACTTTTGCCTATAGTTTAGATCAGTTGTTTCCTTTTTTGAAGCCACACAAAATCCATTTCAAACAATAAAACCAAAGCTTCGCCCCTTCGGTGAAAGATTTTGTTGAGGGAACCTTCCAAAGCGAAGGCGTGGCAACTTGAATAACAATGATAATAACTAGTGAACTCGCATGGTAGCCTGCAAATTACTCAACTTTGCGACTTCTATAATAGGGTAATCAAATTTCTTTTACAATAGGTAGTTCAACATAAATTTCAAAAACACAATTGCAGTTTGCCAAGGATGTAAACAATTGTTTTCTACCATGCATTCACTTGCTATCTCCATTTTAAGATCGCTACGTGTGTCCAGTTAATTCTAGACCACATCATACTCAACCTAAATCCCATCAAATCCTAACTAGCACCTCTCTCTCTCCCCATCACCTCCTCCTCTTCTACTCGCTGCCACCTTTGCGCCCAACCTCAATGCTTCCCCTCGCCGTCGCCACGGATGAATCACTGTTGTGGTGTCGAGGATGACCGGTCACTTTTTTTTTTCTTTTCCTTTGAAATTTTGTAATGGTCTTAAAACTATAGTAAGCTATGTCTGGTGAGATCTCAGATTTCGGGCTTTTCTTTCTATGGACTTCCGTCTCTCGGATGTGCCACCATCCGCCATCATCTCTGTAGTTGCTTTATCTCCCAGTGCATCGATGGCGCTAAGGTAGGACATGACAATTGATGGCAGACGGGACGGAGACGGTCACTGGGGAGGGAAATCAATGGAAGGCTATTAAGCGTGGCGACTGCCAGTGGTTGATGGTTATCGATTGTGGAAGAGACTAAGGTTTGCAGAGGACTTGGGGGCTTCGGGATTTTCCAAAGAGATGGTAATTCGGCATTTTTCTTACGGGGTTTCGTCTCTAGGTACGAAAGATTATTTTGAAATTAGATAAAAACTATTCTGTCGTGGAATGAAAACTTAAGTACGTGAGAGAATGAAAATTTGAATTTTCTCTTTTGTATTCTCTCTTAAAGAAATTTTACAGTTCTCAATACATGAGTCCTTTTTGTGATTTACGTGATCATGGTTTTAAAAAATATACTATTCCAAACTAAAAATGCTTAACAAGTGTTCAAAAAAAAAAAAAATTTGTTGACACTCATAAAATGTAAAATCAATCACTTGGATTGTCACATCATGTTTCAAATGGATTTTCTATCTTTCTCGTCATTATATTTGCTCTATTCAAAGTAGAACTAAACTTTGAAAGATTATAAGTTAAAGTTAGACCAATATGCTTGTTGTAAAGGCAGCAAGTCAGGTAGGGAAAATTACCAAAAAAATCATAAACTTATTATAATTGTGCCAATTCGATCCTAAACTTATTTGTTTCAACCAATTGAGTCCTAAACCTTTTACAATTATTCCCGATCAGTCCATCCGACCAAAATTGGCTAGCCAGCCCTAGCAAGCTTTTTTAATAATGTTTTATTTTTGAAATATTTTATTAATTTTTAATCCATTTTTCTTTTTCCTTTTTTTCTCTTTTTTCTTTTTTCTTCACCTCTCCCTCCTCCTCTCTCCTTCTTCCTTTGGCTCCGGTGACTAGGCTAGCTCACCTTGTTGTCGCCGGGCGAGGGCGAGCTCGCCTAGCCACTAGCGGGGTGAGCCCTCGCCGATCCGACGGGGGACCTCACCATCGCCAAGTCGGCAGGGAGCCTCGCCGGTCGGCGAGGTCATGCCCAACAACAACAAGGCGAAACCCCGCCAAATCTGGTGAGGCACTCGCCTCGTCAAATGGGCAAGGGCTCGCATTGCGATCGTCGGGCGAGGCAAGCCCTCGCCGAGATCCGATGAAGGGGCTCACTGTTGCGTCGCGAGCCCCCGCCGGATCGAAGAGGGCTCGCCTCGTGGTCATGGGGCGAAACCCGCCGGATCGGCGAGGTGAGCCCATCGAGATCGCCTCAATGTGGCGACTTGGCCGGTCACCGGAGCCAAAGGAAGGAGGAGGGAGGAGGGAGGAAGAGGGAGAAGGGGAAAAAAAGAGGAAAAAGGAAAATAAAAGATAAAAAAAATAATAAAATATTTCAATAAAATAATATATTATTAAAAAGAACTTCGCCGACGCCGGCCAATTTTAGTTGAATGGACTGATTGGGAATAATTATAAAATGTTTAGGACTCAATTGGTCAAAAAAAAATAAGTTTATGACTGAATTAGCACTATTGCAATAGATTTAGGACTTTTTTGGTAATTTTCCTAGTTAGGTAACCAGTGCGTTTGGATTGGTTTTGGACAAAAACTTTAGGAAAATGACAAAAACTTTAGTTGAAAGGGGCTATCCAAAATGCAAATTGCATTTGGTAAAGTGTAAATCAAAAACACATTGGAAGTAACTTTGATTTAAATGTTGTGTGGGGAAAAAAAAACTACACTTTGTAGAGGACTTTTCTAAAAAAAAATTTCCTTTAAAAAGAAGTTAGAACCTTTCCGATGAAACTTAGCCACTCGTAAGCGAAATAGATCATCAACGGCCATATTTAATTACTGGTGAGCCTTGCCTGAGGTCGTGACTCAAGCGAGGCTAGCTAGTGCCAGACCCACTAGTGAGTAGCTAAAACTAGCCTCGTTAGCCCCTCATTGATGATTCATCGGATGCTTGAACCCTTGCCAATAAGGATGCATAATGTGAATCCACAATTCTGACCCCTATCTCTATCATGGGAGATGGCCAGGGGATTAGTATGCCGATAACGGGGATCGGCCATGGACCGATCTGAAAATCGATCATGGACCAATCGGCCCGATCGGGAAAGGCAACTTAGGAACAACCATGGTTCGATCGAAGGATCAGCCATGAGATCATCAAGGGATCAGCAGTGCATCGATCAATCAATCAAACAACTTGATTAGAATTATTCTACCATGGATCGATTACTTGATCATAAGGGTTGGTCATGAGATGATCATGCACCATTACAGATTGATCAGTGGACAATCATGGATCGATCCCATGCCATCAAGCACTAATCACGAAATATTTCACACAGTCATGCACCGACCACGGATGACCATGCACTAATTCCATTTGATTGTGTATCAATCACGGATCAATCGATCTCTTGTGATCTCATGACAATCGAGAATCGACCACGAATGTGCTATGCTCAAACATGGATTGGTCATGGACCGACCATGGACCATTGCTCAAGATCATGGATAGGCCACAGATCCAATCGTGAGCTTGGTTAGTTTGATCACGAATCCAATCCTAAGTCTAGTCAATCAAGCCATGAGCCCAACCCTGTGCCAGGCCATGAGCTGGCTCCAAGCTCAGTCAACCGACTTAAAGCTCGATCAGCCCAGCTTTGAACCTAATCAGCTTAGCTTTGAACCCGATCGATCCTAGCCATTTGCAAACTAGAGCAGGCCATGAAGCTCGTCAAATAAGCTACCAACTTAGTTTCGCTAGGCAAATTAGGCCACGACTAGCCTCACCCGACCATGAATTACCCCCCACAAACATTGGTTCAAATGGGGTAATCGATCGTGGATGAACATGAAACCTCTCGCCCGATGATGTTAGCGCTTCCATCGGCTTCCTTCTCATGTTTGCAAAATGTTCTTTGGAAGTTAGTCCATAAATGAAAAGAATGGCTCATCAACTTAGGTGATAAGGAGGTGGATTTGGTTATGATTACATGTGACAACTTAAATGGCGACCTACTTCAGTAACAAGAAACATGTGACCAAAATCCAAAACTAATGATGACTAAATCTTAGTTAACTTATATATAAAGGATTCATCATCATAGATGGCAAGATAGGGGTTTGGCTTGGTGAACAAGTAACCTAACATGTGACCAAATCCAAAACTAATTTTAACCCCAAATCTTGGAGCATTTAAGGAAGGCATGACTTCTCCACTTGGGTGGCAAGATAGAGATATGGTAATGATGGTTAGGAGATTCACCTTAGAGAGCAAGTTAGGCTAAGTCATCATCATATGGTGACTCATTTAGCTAAGTGGACCAATAAGAAGAATACACCAAGGACCCTTAGGACTTTAGAACACCACATAGCCTTTTAGGTTGAGCCTGTAAATAGGGCACCACCCTTCAATTTTCTCCATCCTTAACTCACTTCTTCCTCTCCTCTCCTCTTGCACACCTCTCTTTCCCTCTCCCTCTTGACCATACTTGCCCTCCGCCTTCACCGTTTGGCCATTCCTTGGCAAATCGACCTTGATTCATCAAAAGTAAGTAGAATTCCTAATCCTTGGCTAGGCAATGGGTGACGTTGTTGGTTTTTGTTGTTTGCTTACCCATGGGTAGTTGTGTGCATGATGAGGAATGATTTTTGTATGGTTTGCTCATGTGTTGGTGTCTATAAGTTGAATCACGCTCTAAGTCACAGACAGGTCTCGTTTGATCTTGAATTGGCATTGAGGTGTGGCAAACTGAACCTTGCTTGGCCTTGGATCAATATTGAGACATATCGATTCATATCCTCGCTTGGCGTTGAGTTGGCCCTTAGGCATGTGAGTTCGAGCCATAAGTCTTGCGCCGTGCTCGACATAGTAGTAGTTATGATGCTATAGGTTATAACACACACACACACACACACACACACACACACACACACACACACACACACACACACACATACCCACACAGCTAATTTTGTGAAATTATCTAATATGAAGTACAATAATTCAAGAGTGATAATAATAATAAATAAGAAACGGACCTGCTGAAGATATGAAGTATAGATGAAGATTAAGCTAATTATGATTTCAATCAGAAAATGATATGAAATGTAATTAAAATAACAATGTAATCTCAAGTGGGGGCGATAGTCCACACTCAAGCAGAGATACCACTAATATGCATGATAAAAGATAATGTGAACTTCTATAAGAGCGGTAGTCCGTGTGAGAGTAGAGATCTCATTTTAAAATAAAAAGAAAAGAAAAAAAGAAGCTAATATCATGAAGTGATAATGCCAACCAAAACTTGGTTGGTTAAATTATTTAGTGATAAGAAAACTTATAGATAGTTGATACAAGTGATTGGATATGATTACAAGTTATTGGAGATATCTTTACAAGTGATTAGGAGTGATTACGAGTGTTTTGGAAAAGATACAAGTAAATGATATATGAAAGTGAAAGGATGTGATCAAAGAAGACTTTTAGGACACAAGAAGGCAAGAGCACAAGAGTGCAAGTGAGCTAAAGGCAAGCGGTGGAGGGTTTTTCTATAAGCTTTGATGTACGGGCTTACATAAAATATTGATATTTGGGAAAAAAAAGAGAGTCTATAATGTAATTGAGACTTCCTAAGAATCTTTGTAATTGGGTTTTATCTCTAATTTCATCAGGAAATTTTTCTGCAAAAAGGATTGATCTTTCAATTGGGATGATAGTTTCTTGAGAAATGTAATGTTCTAAAAATCTAATTCTTATTTGGAAAAATAATATTTTAGCTGGGGAGACTACTAAGCCATTTTTCTTGATAGTACTTATGATACTGAGATATATTTAAATTGTTCATCAATACTAGTAGAAAAAATTAAAACATCATCTATATAGACTCAAATATATTTAGAGTAAGGATTAAAAATATCATTCATTATTCTTGGAAATTCAAAAGGAGAATTTTGAAAACCGAAAGCCATTACATTTAATTCATATTGTCCAAATGATACTGTAAATGTTATTTTATATTTATATGATTCACTTATTTGCATTTGCCAAAATCCAAATTTCATATCAAACTTTGAAAATATTTTTGAATTATGAAGTTAGTTTAGTAAATCTTTTTTATTTGGAATTGGATATCTAATCCATTTTAATGCTTTGTTCAAAGGTTTATAATGAATAACTAACTTGGGTACTTGGGTACTCCTCTTCCTAGTTCAGCATTTTCATTGGTATAGAAAGCAAAGCAACTCTAATGTGATTAGCTTTTTTGAATTAGTTTCTTGTCTAATAAGTCTTGAATTTCCTTTTGGCAAAATTGTAAAACTTTTTGGTTTATTTGAGTTGGTCGAGCTTTTGTTGGAATTTGTTTTTCTAAGAAATCTAGTTTATAAGAAAGACTGACAATATGTTTCTTCCTTTCCCAAAATGCACTGGGCAAAGTAGGACATATGTATTGTTCAATATATTTTTGGAGAGAATAAATTTTTCTTTTATTTTTGGATTGAGTAATTTTTATTCTATCCTTTTGAACTTCAAATCATCTTTTAAATATTGAAGTTGATCTTCATTGTTTTTTATGAGAAAATTAATTTTGGCAATTGAATTTTCTTGCAATATGTTTAGATGCGGTTTAGTAATGAAATCAAAAGTAATCTTTTTATTTAAAGCTTGTGTTTCAATTCCCTCATTGGTGATAGTAAAAGGTTGGATTAATTGTATAAAGGGTGTTTTTAATATCACATTTTATCTCATATCTTTAACTAAAAGAAAGGATGTTTTAGAAGACATTTGAGTTTTTATCATAGAAGCTTCAAGCAACTTATAACTTATTCTAAGTTTGTCTCTTGAGGCTAACTTTAATGATTCTATAGTTTTGTGAAAATATTTTGTTCGTATCAAGCCTTCTTTTATCAATTAAGATCAACTCTTGTATCAAAAAGTGTTGTGGTATCAATAGTGAATTCATCATTGATTCTTATTGTTATATTTCTTATCCATTTTCTTGATTTTTCTGATAAAGTCATTAAAAAATTAGGATCAGTGTTATCAATCGCTTTTTGTTGTTTTTTTTTCCCCTTTTCTATTTTAGACTTTATTGCCAAAATTTACTTTTGTATTTGAGCTTGGGTATCTTTGAGAGCTTTAATTTCTAATTTTTGCTAAGTTATTTCATTATTGAGATCATTTATATTCATAGGTCTAGATTGAATTTTCTTATTTCTATTAAGAATATCTTTGAGATTATAAGTTGCATTAGAATTAGTTGGGATCTTCGTGGAAGACTGGAGTGTATCTAGCTATTGTTTTTGGCTTTTGGATCTAATATATTATTAGTTGTTTTTAACAAAAATTCTTCTTCATTTGTTAAAACATTAATTTTAGGTGTCGAGTAGAGGAATTATTCTTCGGATTCTGATGAAGTTTCTATCTCATTAATTTAAAGACCCACTTTTTCAAGAAAGTCTTCTGAAGAAGAATCATCATCTATAGCAGCCATGATATTATTAAGTTGATAGAGAATATCCTCATCTATGGAGAGTTCATTTAATCTTTTGTTGATTTGGCAATATTTAGAAATATGCCCTCTTTTCCCACAATTGTAACATTTAATGTCTTTGTTAATTTTCCTTTTGGGTTTTTGTTTGGGTTTATCTTGCTTATTGGTTTGTCATTTATTTTTGTAATGATTTTTAGGTTTTCTTTTTTCAGAAGGGCAATTTCCTTTACACTTTATTTTCAATGGAGTGTATGAAGGATCATATTGTGTGCAGAAATCTCCAAAATCTTTATTGCCTAGTGATTGTTCTTTCTTTAGTTGTTTTTGTAATTTTATTGACTTGCACATATGTTTTCCTTGTATATAAACATAAGAAATTAGTTCTCCATATGATAATAAATTACAAGGAATTTGGTCATCATATTCTTCTCTTATTTTATTACGAACCTAATCTCCTATTAAACGAGGTAAACCAGTTAAGAATTTATCATTCCAAAAAGGTTGGTTTCATTTTGGTCTAACCAAAACCCTTTATCAGAAAAGATCCTTATATTCTTGGAATCTCCCTAAAGATTTGCATTTCATGTTTGAAAGAAGATATTGATTTACGTCACTTATATAAAAATGATCTCCTATGAAATGTTGTAATATAAAATAGATCAAAGTATAGATAGCATCTTGAATGGCTTGCCCATTGGCATCTTCAGTACGCTATCCATATTTATCTATTTTATATGTATTTAAGATTTAAGTTCTTTGTTCATAAGTAAGATAATTATCCCACCAACCTTTTAGTTTTTCTGTAAATCCAGCTACTAAAAGGTTAGCAAAGGCATGATTAGAAACTTCTTGTTGGGTTTTACAAGGATTTATTACCATAACCATTTGATTCAATATATTAATGGTATTATTTATTTGAGACACCATCAATATTCCATTCACAAATGGTATCATGAGAATACTTATTTTGAACCCGTTGTGATGACTCTTCAAGGACAATATTAGGAAGAGCGGCCCTTTAATAATAAATTTTGTTGGGGTTTTTGTATGAAAGTCTATTTATTTCAGAAATTGATTCATTTTCCAAATCTTCATTGGATTTTTCAAGGACATTTATTTGGTCGGGAGTATTGTTGATAACTAGACCTCTTATTCTAGAAGTCTCTTTTGTTGGAGGAGATCCCTTAACATTAGATGTGTCCAAGATGGGTATCTTTCCTAAAAACCTCATTCTATTTTCTAAAGTTTTAGCAAATTCAGGGCTATAAGTTTTAGGAAATTCAAAGTCTTTAAAAATTAGAGGTTTAAGAGTTTCAGTTTTTGGTAATTGAGTAGAATATAACTAGATAGAACATTCTATTCTATTTAATTGATTACCAATAGTATGAAGATGTTGGTTGATGTAATTATTTTGCCGTATTTTCTTTGAGGTTAGGGGATCATCCTTATCAGCAGTGATTCGGAAAGAAATAGCAGCAATTTCAATGTCCCTATGCTAAATTCTAATCTTTTTCAAAGGAGGATGATTAAATTTTATAGTCTGGACATTATTGAGTTGCCATTTACAATGATGATTTAAAACATAAATTTCTTTAGGGTGGAGAAAATATTCTTCAAATCAATCAAAAAAAAAAAAAAAAAAAAGGTATGGGTTTTATGTTCATAAAGAAAATCATAATATTTTTCTTTAATTATTTTGGCTTGTTTATGAAAAAGTATTAAAAATTCATTGTCTAATTTCTTTGTTTTATTCCAAATTAAATTCTTCATTCAAAAACTCACGATTAGGTTCAAATTCTTTTCAAGAACAAGAACCTTGGGATCTACTAATTGTAAGTAAGTAGGAGAGTGATGAAAAGAGTTTGGGTTATCCAAGTTTTATTCATTTTGGTCTTGTTGATAAATAGGCCTGAGAATTCCAGACTGATTATCAAGACCAATAACACTAGGATTATTTGGTTGATTAGAAATTGTAGCCCCATCATGATTTTTTGGTGGAAGAGTAATCATAGGAGGGAGGTTTGGACAGAGATCAACTAATCTCCTAGAGGAAGAGGAAGGAATGGATATTATATCAAATGATCTTCTTGGGAATTGAATGGTTACTTTTCCTTCAGGATGTTGGACTATATTTGTTGGTTCACTATTACAAACAACCTTGGGAGGAGTTTGGTCTTCTAGCTCCCATTGTTTGGGTAAAATAATATCATTCCAATTTATAGATCTATGAATAATGATGTTGGCTCTAGTGATAGCGGATTGGAGTAAAAGAGTTTCTCCTTTTGGACTATGTTTAAAAGCATTAATCCCAAAACATGAAATTATAGCTTTATAGTGAACTCTGTAGACAAGAGTTAAAGAAATTGACCTTTCAGCTATTTTATAATTATGTGTTTTGACATGGAGAGTTCAAGATTTAATAATATTTGGATCTCTAAGTGATATAGAAAAATTTAGATAACAGTCAAAATGAATTGGATTGTTAGAAAGACTTATTTCAACTGTTCTAAAAGAGAATCTTCAAAATTTAGTAATCTAGCATCACGTAAGGTTAGCAAAATGGAAGTATTTAAGCCTTCTTTGGTAAGAGACTTAATACCCACTTGTACTAAACCCATGTGAATGTAATTATATTTTTGCATGTATTTGTTAAGAGAATTTTGATTTAGTAGTTTAATAGTTTCAAAAGATCTGGAAAGAGGTAGATCTCTTTCTTCAATTGTGATTATGTAATCTTTTTTTATTTTTCAAAAATCTGAACTTTGATTGTTTATAAATTTGATTAAGTTGTACTTTAGGATTTTCCAATTTTACTATAGATTTATTGAAATCTTCTATGTTTATTTCTTTCCTATGTATAGGACCTTGATCTGAAGACATACATGATACGGAACTAGAGAAAAATGTTAATCTTCTTAACAGATCCATTTTAATAAGTTTCTTTTCATACTTCCTAGGCTACCAACTAGAGCTGACCAATGGACTTACTGTCCTATTGGGTTTTACTGCCGACACATCTTATCTAAGGAAGGTTCCAACCAAACTGGACAAACATATTAAAAGAAAATATTAAGTTAACCAATATATCTCCCTCTTGGCTTTGATACTAGATAGCCCTCACGATCTAGGGTACTACATAGAGGATAAGAAATATTAAGTTAACCAATATATATGTATGTATACATGTGTATATATATGTGTACAGTTGAATAGTGTGTGAAAATGAACCAATAGCTCCTCATCTAGAAAGGTTTGGCGCCTTATGGTCAACCCTGAGCAGGTCACCCATTAAATGCATGTGATCATGGTGAATGGTCAAAAGAGGATATTTTGGATTGATCTCTAGACGTTGATTATCGTGAAATATGGATCACCGTGTCCAGAAAAAGGGGCAAACTATGAGGGAGGTCCCGACCAGTTTTAACTCGCTTTTAGGTTGCGTTGCTTTTTATTAAAATGGAGGACTAAACTTATCAATAGATAGTTTCATTTTGATTTTTTTTTTCAACGAACTTGCTTTAATAACCGACAAGTATAAATGTCACAAAAAATTTGGTGTGGCTACTAGCATGACAATGATAATAATTATTGAACATGCATAATAGCCTGGCAAATTACTCAACTTTTTGACTTCTACATCAAATTGACCCGCTTTCTTTTACAGTAAGTAGGTCAACATAAGTCTCAAAAACACCATTGCACTTTCAGTTAAACCATACAAGTGAAAAGGATTTTGTTAAGGCTTGTGACATAATCTTAATTAGCACATACATACATACATACATACATACATACATACATACATACATACATGCCTCCCCTCGCCATTGTCATTTATGGATCACTATTGGAGTGTTTGAGGATGACCCTTCACTTTTTTTTCTTTTCTTGTGAAATTTCTCTTCTAACACTAGAGTAACTATACTTGGCTTGAGATCTCAAACTTTAGACTTTTTTTAGTATGAATTTTCTTCTCCCACTATTGATCTCAAATTTCAAACTTTTCCTTCTATGAATTTTCGTCTCCCACCCACCGGGCATCGGAGGGCGGTGTGACCCCGAATAGTGTAAGCGAAAGGGAGTCTCTGGTGGTTCCTCAGTTACCAAAATAATAATAATAATAATAATTCATCTCCCACTATTGCATGTCCAAGACATGCCACCCTCCACCGTCCTCTCTATGTCTCCCCATTAGACTTTTGTTTCTATGAATTTTCGTCTCCCTTTTCTTTCTATGAATTTTTGTCTCCCACTACTGCACGTCCAAGACATGCCACCGTCTTCCGTCCTCTCTACGTCTCCCCATCAGACTTTTCTTTCTATGAACTTTCGTCTCCCACACTGCACGTCCAAGACACGCCACACTCCTCCAACACTTAAGGTTACCTCTTTCTCATACACTTCTGGGAGTCTTTTCCACGCTTCATACCCCCCTCTTTCTTCTTAAGGAAAGGCCAGGCATGGTGGGGTAGGAGCATCTTGTCGGCAATTGAGCTTGACCAAGAAGTCTTCTGTCCTCTGAGTCACACGGCGTTTTAATCGAAAGAATTTCTTGCGCAATTCATGCCTTTCTATTGAATAGGAGGAGGACAGAATAGGTCCTCCGTCATTAGAGTAATTGATCCTAGTCGTCCCTCACGGAAACATCAACACTCGGAAGGAGAAAGTAGTAGATTGATGCGGAAAGTTGGAGGTTTAATCAGGTCAGAATGAGATATTGATCGGACAGGTAGATCGGGGCCGCGAATCCTTCATCTGACGCCTCATTTGGTCTAGAAAGTCCCCTCAAGACCGGGGTAGTTCCTCTTTCTCTTTGGCTCGCATACCTATCTATGCTCAGCACTAACTTGACTTTATGATCAGAAACTTTATAGCTAATGGGACTGGGCATGAGTATCTTTTTTCTAAAAAATATCTCAACCTTCCCCAACCAAAGGCCTTTTCTTTTGCGCGACCCTTGCCTCTAGCGCTGTGCGTTAATAGTTGTAGAAATAGCTGGTCTTAACAGCAAGTACTCTGCACGGGGTCTTGAGGACAAAGACAGGACTGAATCTAGCAAATTCGTAGATGTGTAACACCAAGTTGAATCAGAAGCCTTTGAGAACAACGGGACTAGCCACGAGCAATTCGTCTTTGAGAACAGACCCTTCCTCCTTGTTGTGCACAAGAAAGGACCGTACTCTCTACGTTTCCCCATCAGACTTTTTCGTCTCCCACTATTGCACGTCCAAGACATCCCACCCTCCACCGTCATCTCTACGTCTCCCCATGCATCGATGAATGGCACTGAGAGATTCACAAGTCAAAGTCAAGAGTGATATGGGGCCGAGGCCGCTGAAGATCAGGTCAACGTCAAACAATGCGGCAAGTCACCTGACGTGGACACTCTCCCGAGATGTCGGACATGGACAAGGAATCGGCTACAGAAAAACGGGCGCCACGTGTCCATAGCGTTGCTTCCCTAAGAAGTCTCAAAGCATATTAGAAATGTATCGTTTTGCCCCAATCGAGATTGGCCCCTGGTTGGTTGCTCTTCGCTCGCAATATCGAAGTATCAACTAAAGAAATGGTCGAAGTAGGAGCCAACTCCGACATTTTTTCTAACTCATCAAAGAGAGGACGACCAAAAAAATTGAAAGTTCTCAATAAACGCCGCGGTTAACTCTTCAAGAAAATATACTCATTGACTATGATTTTGGTTTATAAATTTGCCCATTTTATGTGGATGACATTCTGGAGTTGTAGGCATTTTCAAAATTTCTCATAGTTATAATCTGGCTAATTTGAAATAGTTTTTACTTTTTTATAATTTAGGTTATCGTATATTTAGGGACTACTTGTTGATATGAAAAATTTTAAGTATGCAAAGGTTAAGTGTCAGAACAATACAACTATTGAAAATATATAAGTCACTGATCTATTTGACATAATTTTATATTCAAATTTTGAATTTACTTTTGCTACTTGACAACCAGTGGAAGTGACTGTTATGATAAGCATGAACTTTTAACAAATGATACAGGATAGTGAAATTAAAATGGAATCTTATGGTTGAGCCACATGCATGTTTCATTAGCAAATAGAGGGGTTGATTATTTATTAAATGAAAAATTGAAGATCCAAAATCATAAGCCAATTGTTTCATTAAAAAAATTGATCAAACTCAACACTATCAATTGATACAAGATATCTCCATTAGCGACATCTAAAATAAGAGAAATAATTTTGAAATGGTATAAAAAGGAGACAATAAAGCCTTTAGGAGAAGATAGTCCATCAAATGATTTAGATAAATTCACTTGCGCAATTTTTGGAATATTGGATGAAGTTTTAGGACCATGAGGTGGGCCTGGACAAAAATTCGATGTTAGATGAGTGGGTAGGCTGGGCCTCTGCAAGAGCCTTGAGACCCGGCCCCACTATGTATTAATTAAAGAGATTATGAATAATTATTGTTAATGATTTTACTTTGATATATGATATTTGTAGACGCTTATAAGATAAAATAAGCCCATATTTCTGATGTAGTAGAGAAATACTATAAAACTCACGGGTAAAGTAACAACATTAAAGAACACAAATTTCAAAATGAATTACCATTTGATTTCCATTTCTATTTTTGTAGCCGAAAAGTCATGAAAAAAATATAATTGAGTCTACGTGTCAAGTTTTGTATATTGTGAAAGTTTCAGGAATCTCCAATAAATAAATAAAAATCAAATTACATACTCCATAATATTTTCAATGAGTAAAAAGTATAAGTCAATCTAGACATGAGTCTTTGTATCATTTATAAGATGGCACTTTGCTAAAGATGAATGCCACAGCTAATAAGCCATCACCAGAGACCCTATCTCCTCTCTTCCAACCATACACAGCACCTCTACCTTTGCAAATCAAGAGTTGCCAGTTAGGGCACCTTGGATCCTAAGGTCTTCCAAAATATATTTACAAAATCCAAAATGCTTACAAGCTTTAATATCATACTAGAGTCGCCACCGATCAGTAAAGTTAAACCTAGATTGATTGGATCTCAAGCGGTGTAAGGGAAATCAAACTAACTAATTGCACGCGTTAAAGGAATTGATCAAAGATAATCTAGAGATCTTAGGTCCCGCAAGGCCTAATCAACACCGTAGCCCTACTTTTGGTCGGGAATCATTTGTAAGTTAATTTCCTAAAGTTTTGTCGACAACCAACATTACCCTTGGAACCATGTGCCTGTCATGAGAGAACACTAGGTGAAAAACACCATTTCAGCTGGGTGAAACATCTTTCGTGAAGGCTACTTGAGCTGAGCCTCGACGGGATTGTAGAAGCAAACTCTAGAGTTGATAGTTAGGAGATTAGTTGCCACGTGTCGGGCTACAGGGATAGTGCATTAGATTTGAAGATAAAGCGAAATTGGCATGAGAATTCAAGCAAGAATAATTGCTATGAGAAATACGCATAAAAATAAAGAGCGGTTATTTGCTTGGGGAATAAGCTGTACGAGCATCATTAACAAAGTAGGAAGTGGTTGTTAAAGGATAAGGTTATCAAGAAGGAGTGGAAAACATAGAGAATGCAAAGAGTAGTGCCCAAGAAAGAACAATCGACTGAGGAACAATCAGTCTACTCTATAAATGCCATAGCCCTACCATTGAGAAAAGATACCCTTGATCAACACAACAATTATTTTTATTTTATCTTTACTTTGTCCCATTTTAGTTGTAGCTTCTTAGATTCCCGTCGTTGATAAAATTCCGGCGTGCATCTCTATTCAGTGTAGCACCATTGATTGAATTCCAGTGTTGTTCTACAAGCCCAGCATCATTGATTAAATTCCGGTGTTGTGTTTCTTATTCAAAAGTATTGCTGTTGATTAGATTCAAGTTTTACACTTAAAGCAAGTTGTGTCGTAGATTAAATTCCAACATAGTTTGAGTTCGAAGCATAGCTACTAGTGTTCAAATTGCATAATTGATTAAATTATGGTATAATTTGTACCCAGAAGTTCTTAATCTTCGAGTCATCCAAATATCAATTGTCAGGTTGTATCTACAAGTTGGTAAATAAAAATTCCTCTTTGCATTTGACATTCTTTGTTCAAGCTCAACACAGAACCTAAATCTTATATAATAAAACCAAAATGCATCATTTGGTGAGAGATTTTCACAGGGATCAAAACTGGTGAAATAAGTATACAAGATGTTTCCAAGAATGTCACCAAAACATGATGTTGGCATTGGCAGGAAACATTCAATTGGACCGGTTTATAAATTTAGGCGGATTTGACTTTGGACCCACCAACTTACGAATCGGATTTTGTTAGCCCGCTTGATTTGGGTTTGAGACGGTTGCCCAAGTCCCACTCCGTCTCTCGTTTCTTCACTGATCCGTCTACTACTGTTCAGTATTCGCACCGAATTATTCCAATTTTTTTTTGTCAGTAAATTTCCAATTAAATCATGCTTATATTAGAAAAAAGCGGTTTCCAAAACTAATTATGAAAAAGTAATGTGATAGGTTTATTTTGTTGGGGGTAATTTTGGATGTGACTCGTGTCACTTGGATACAAGGATACGGTTTGCCAAACTCATTTTGTAAGCAGACTTCATTGCATAGCAAACAACATTATTGTCGAGATGCATTCATAGAGAAGTTTTACATTAGATAATTGATATAATACGAAATAGTTAAGAATGCTAGTTGGCTCACTTTGATTGAAAGTGGGTTCAACTAAATGTGTTGACAAGGTTAAACTTGAGTTCCTCTTAGCGATTTTTCTACATGGATATATCAGATTTCTGCTGCTGGTGGGTCAATTGTCTATCACCTCTTTTGCTTGTTTGGTGCACTAATTAGAAGGCGAGGTGGAGTTCAAATTTAAACTTGTAATGCTGAAAAATGATTGTTCATTCCTTATGATCTTTTCTAATGTTGTGAAGTCAGGTGATTTCAAGTGGAGAGGTTGGGACACCTGGAGTGCCATAACTTGGCACGCCGGGACACTTAAGTGCCATAACTTTAAAATGGTACACTTAAGTGCCATCATCGGAGCAAAATGGGACACTTAAGTGCCACTCCGCGAAAATCCGGCCAAATGGCTGACGTGGCAATTTTCCGGCGACCTTAGTCTAAAACGGCGTCGTTTTGCACGCCGACGTGGCGGAGAAAACGCGAAAACGACGCCGTTTCGTGTCTACGTGTAATTAATAATATAAAAATTAATTAAATTATAAAGTATTCAAAAATTAAAAAAAAAGAAAATTTAAAAATTTTAAAAAAATTAAGAAAAATTTAAAAGTTTTAAAAATTAAGAAAATTTTTATAAAAAAAAAAAGGGGGTGTCGAAGGGGCGGCTGAGGGCTGAGCCCTCGCCGCCGCCGCCCCCCGCCGTCGCCGGAAGGGCCGGCGACGGAGGGGGAGGGTCGGCCGGGGTCGCGGCCCCCGCCGACCGACGGCGAGGGCTCGCAGCCCTCGCCGGATCGCGGCGAGGGCCGCGACCCTCGCCCTGATCTGGGCGAGGGCTCGCGGGCCCTCGCCGCCGGTCGGCCGGCCTCGCCGGCCCCTGGCCAGGGCCCGGCGACCCCGGCCGACCCTCCCCACTCCGTCGCCGGCCCTTCCCGGCGGCGGCGGGGAGGCGGCGAGGGCCCGCGAGTCCTCGCGATCCGGGCGAGGGTCGCGGTAGGGCGCGGGCCGCGACCCTCGCCCGGGAAGGGCCGGCGACGGAGTGGGGAGGGTCGGCCGGGGTCGTCGGGCCCGGCCAGGCCGGCGAGGCCGGCCGGCGGCGAGGGTCGCGGGCCGCGAGCCTCGCCGCCGGTCGGCCGGGGCCGGCGACCCCGGCCGACCCTCCCCCTCCGTCGCCGGCCCTTCCGGCGACGGCGGGGGCGGCGGCGGCGAGGGCTCGGCCCTCGGCCCGCCCATTCGACCCCCCCTTTTTTTTAAAATTTTTTTTTAAATTTTCTTATTTTTTTAAAATTAAAATTTTTAAAATTTTCTTATTTTTTTAAATTTTTTAAATTTCTTAAAATTAAAATTTTTAAAATTTTTTAAAATTAAAATTTTAAATTTTTAAATTTTATTATTTTTTATTATTTTTTATGCTGATTTGGAGCTCCGCGAGCCACGTAGGCGAAAAATAATAATAAAAAATGCCACGTAGGATTTCCGGCAAGGGTCGCCGGAGGTGGCACTTAAGTGTCCCACTTGAAAAAAAAAAAGTGGCAATTAAGTGTACCGTTTGGAAGTTATGGCACCTAGTGTCCCGGCGTCAAGTTATGGCACTTGCGCCGTATTTCCGCCTCAAGTGGATAATGACAAATTGAAGCTCAATAAAACTCTTCTTTCAAGGAATCTTATATTGTCTGTATATATAGGACTGAAATTTAGCGTGGACTCTTGCAATTTCATTACACATGATATTGATTTATGATTTATTAAAGAACTCAACTCAAGGGCTCAAAATGTCACTAAGTTATAATGGAATCAATCTAGTCAATTATCAATTAACATTGATCTCTATCAACATGCACATCGTCTAGATAATATACAAGCCATGTAATCTTGTGTCAATGAGCCACCCTTGTCATTATTGATTTTGATATTCCCTTGATTTTTAAAACTATAAGTATACACATATCAACATAGCTGGCAATGGCTAGTGTGAAATTTTTATTACAAAATTTCAGTTAGAAAAAGCTAATGCTCTTCAAATTTTAAGTGAACACATAGTCAAATACATGATCATCAATTTATCTAATTTTTATGTATTCGGTAATTGTCACCCAATTGGCGGTCGGCACTAAATCTTAACCATTAAGAGGGATTTGGAACTTTGTGAGCTCTCCTGATGTGATCCGACTCTAATCATGTCCCTAACCCAAAATTTGAAAAAGAGGAGCTGTCGCAACCAAAATTTCGAGTGTACTACCTAAAGTTTAGTTAATGGATTGTTAAGCCTAGACTTATGTCGGGCTCTCCCAAGCCCATACCAATTCGTGACTTAGTTAAAATTTCTTAACATGAAAATGGATTTTATCTAAGAGTTGCTACTAATCAGTTTGTGGTAGGTCGATTATACACCTAAGTAAAATAATGCTCCTATGAACCAGAGACTTTGGATACGGAGACTTGGTTACATTAGACTTCTCTAATGCCCTTTTGGTACAATTTATTTTATTTAAAAAAATATATTTTTGAATGTATCTTGGATTGATTTTAAATCTATTTTCCTAAAATAAATTACGAGACTTACCTCATAGCAACGAAAGCATCTCAAGGCGTCGTTAGATCGAATTCACATCGTCAACCCTAAATATGATTTTTAATTAATATGCAATTTCTTTTGTTTTCACTTAATTAATGAGAATCATGCTTTATGCAATGCAATAAAACTAAATAACCTAATTCTAATGATAGGTAATTTCTAATTAAACGAACCTAGCAACAATCAATAAATGGCATGCATTTCATGAATCTAATTCTATATGACATGCACATGACATTTTTTATTTTTTTCTTAAAAAAGAATGCAATCTATCCTGGGGATTGAAACTAATTTATCCTAAGTCATTTTTTGTATTTTTTCATGAAATTCGAAATTAGGAAAAATGTGAAAATTATCTATTTAAATTAAGATTCTATCCAACTTATATTAAGGATTAAGTCAGGTCAAGCTAAACCCTAATTAAAACCAAGATATTATCTTAACTTAGCAATTTTCTAACCTAGATACCATCTAAACATGCATTTAAAGAGAACCTAACTATTCTATCATGTAATTCTATTTAGGAAATCAATTCTAATCTACATGATATGCAAATGCAATTTTTTGTATTTTTGGAATAAATAAAGCAACTAAAAGATAAACACCCAAATCATCCATGGTCATCAATAATATTATCCATTGTTCGAGTTTGAAAATGATATCTAATCAAACCCGATTGTTTCGCTAATAAAATCGATAAATTGATCTTAAGCCTTAAAGATCAAAATATCAATTTTATTCCTGCTTGATTAATCATTCCATCTAAAGCCTTATAGATGAAATAAAAAATCATAGTGCGGTTGCGAAGTAGGCAAATAAACCTTAATTGGGAAATACGTCTATCACTTATAAATGTGCACATTTGATAAATAAATATATATATATTATGATGATCCAGGGAAGTCCCGTACGCCGATAGCGCGGCGGAGTAAACCCTGGGGAGGCACGTGAGTTACCACCACCCCTCGTGCCTCGGGTAAGTCATCCTTGCGATGCCGGGAATCAAACTCATTCCCTTGCATTAGGGGGAGAAGCTCGCCGCTAGTAGCGCCACCTAGGCAGGTGGTTAGGCAGTGAATATATTAGGCGCATGTATCTTACCTAAATTTGAAGATAATTTCCAAACTTGGACCGAACGCGATTGAACCGGGATCGCAATCAGCTCCTCGGGCAGAGGTTAACGATGGGAACGACGAGGGGTGGTTCTCACGGTAAGCTGCTGGTTGTCGCCCTGGCTTGGTGAAGGACTCGCCAGAGCATCGAGGATTGTCAGTGTCGCTGGACCGATCTGGTGGTGCCGAGCAATGATGATGGGTCTACAAATTTTTTATGGGTGCCTGAAGCTCCAGGAGATGGGCCTAGCTCACGAAGGCTCTCTTGGACTTCAAACTAACATGGTCCTTTTGACTGGGTTCACGTGTCCCTCTGACCCAAATAACCTGCACGCAAGCAGTGGAAAAGAAATCTTCAAATTTTAAGCCAGGCCTTTGCCAAGAGTCCTTCGGTTTGTTGCCGTAATTATGTGAATTTTGAGGCTCGCCAGGAAGCTATTGAGGTTGCTGGTTGCGGTGAGCAACCTCGCTGGACGAAGGAGCGACTGGTCCGGTGCGTCAGTGAAGGTGCTTCGCTGGAATTGCAGGTTTAGCGATGAGGGCTCGCTAGTGCAGCTCACAGTGACCGGTTGGAGCAAGACGGCGTTCAAGGTGACAACGAGGAAGGGCAGCACCGTCGGGGATAACCTCTTTTTGTCCTTCTCTATTGTTTTCTTCTTCGTGTCTTTTCTTTGCTTCCACTGAAGACTTTGACCGGGCAACCTCTTAGGCCACTTCTATATCTCAAAAGAAACAAGAAAGTGGCATCTTCTAACATGTAACGGATGATGAAACCGTGGAATAATTGCAATAACGTGCCAAAAGAAAACCTGCAGTAAAAATAAAGACCAGAACTTTGCAAGATTGGTCTCGGCACGTTGCTGCAGCTTGATGTGGCACAACCAAGGTTACTCATCATGGGAAACTCGCTGGAAAGACTTGCAGAAGACACCTAACACACAAAGATGTAATCTGAAATTTTTGAAGGCTCAACGTGATGAGCAGCGGCTGATTGAATGCGACGCAGGGCTGAGATCTCGCTGGAAGTGTCAACCCTGCTGCGAAATGTGGATGTCACGGCGAGCCGCTGAGGACAATGAATGGGGTGGGCCTGGATCAATGACGCATAGGCATGAGGCAAGGAGCAGTTTCAAGCTCGCGCTGCAGGGGGGTGCGGCAACGAGATGTCTTGGCCAAGGCTTGGCCAAGACCTCCCTTTCTCTCCTCTCTTCTCTCTCATGTGTGGTCGCGTATATCAATCGTGAAGCCCCCCTTTTGCTTTGCTCGTGAAGCGTTCCTTTTATATGTCAACGGGTAGGGTTACGAAGAAAGAAAGCAAATCGTATTTCCTCTTCTGATTGCTTAAATGATATCATGATTTGTCCTTTTCTTCCCTCCTTTTGACCGTGAATCCATCTTTTGGCGATTCATGCATATTTCTTTCCTTTTGATCGTGTATGCTGAATAATCTTTGTCAATTTTATTTCTTTCGATTAAATATCAGCTCATGAGTTGGTCGATTCCATATATTATGCTAAAGATAAGTGCTTTGTTCATGAAAGGAAAGATTCATATTTTCAATTGCCAAAAGTTCAAGATTATGCTGACACAACCACAAAGGAATCAATGAAGTATATTCCATGACCTTGTAAGAAAATATTTAGAGTCTCATTCTCCTGAGTCCATCCACCATCGTCAATCCGATACAAAATGCAATAAATAAAAAACGAATGCATCTAAAATTAAATGCTATGCAATTAATATATATATATATATATATATATATTTTAGGGCTTAAAAATTAATCCCTAATTTTTATGCAATAAGTAAATGACTGGGTCACCAAAATTTAGGTGTCAACGGGAGCGAATGGAAGGATAAATATAAGATGAGATGTAGACCTTCCAAGGTAGTGGTACTACAATGGCGCTACTAGTAACGTTAGTGTAATTAAGTCCACGAACTTACAAATTTTGATTGTGTAGGAATTGAGATGACACTTTCATATCTTGATTGGTTTCTAGCCAACTCTAAATAGGCTAGTGGCGATTTCTAGATTTACTTAGGTTGTTAAAGAATTAAAAGAACGAAAAATATAACGTCATGTTAGGAATGAGCTTTGGAGAACCTACACTCTTAATTGATAGTCTTTTGGGGTTGACATTTGATGGACTATTCGGACCATCATTTCGATGAATTGCTTGGACCGTCTTTCAAGCAATACTTCTAAACTCTTTCCAGAAACTGAATTTTCGAGAGGGCCATGACAAAAATGCCTTGTTTGTTATTAAGTCTCGGGTCATGAACCCCTAGAAACTTGAGATTATAAACTAATTCTATCTAGGGTGAGTCTAAATCTATGCATTTAATGATGATGAAACTAATCAAAGATATTCTAATTAATTTTCACTCACTTAAGTACTATAAATTTGAAAACTTGATAATTTAAGTGCCATTAGCGATTTGCCCTAATTTGACATGGACATCAGTCATTCTACGTGGAACCATCATCAACATGGACAATTTTTGTAATTTTTTTTTCTCACTTATACGCTAAAAATCTGAAAAATCAATCACGTAAATACCATCAACAATTTGCTTACTCGATAAATCTGCCATCGGCCTAGCCCAAATTTGGCAAGGGCCTTTGTGCCCTTGCATATAGCTAGTTAGGCCATCACAGCCTCACTGTAAAGGCCCCCAGCCGCAGCTGGTGATGGCCTCGCCCAAAGCCTTCTCGATCTCACCAACCAAAAGTGAGGCCTTTGCGGCCAACTCACAAAAAAGAAAAAAAATAATAAAAAATCAAAAAAATCAATTTAAAAAAATGCAAAAAATCCACATAAGACTATTTGCTAGAAATGACACTCAAATTATCGATTTTACTTCAATGTAACACTTAAGTTAGCTAAAAAAAAAGTTATGGTATTCAAGTAAGTGTCATATAAAAGTTATGACATTCCTATTATATTTGTTTCAAGTCTAAACTAACCTAAGTTTATCAACCAAACTAGCCTACTTAAATCCAAGCTAACACTAATTAAACTCCTTGGGACGCCACCCGGCTCTTAACCGTCGGTCTTCAAGCTCTCCGCTGCCACCATCATCATCAATTTTCACCATCCATTTCATATAATTCATAGATTTACTCAAAACAAATCATCAATAGGCTCATACAAATCAATCAAGAAAGTCGGCTCGGGAATTTGATTTCTCCCATGCAACTCGATTAGCCCCACCGCCTCCTAATCAAACTAGGGGTTCATTGATTCAAGCCAATGATTATTAACCCACGTTTGTGTTCACAAAGAAGTAGGTTAACGTCATTAATCTCTAATAAGATTCTAATCTCCCATCTAAACTATTTACCAAAGGACATGCATATGTAGTCTATCATACACCGAATCATTCACATGCAACCACATGCAAGGCTAACTAAGTCAAACAATTAGGCTAATTAGCCTTAGGAGTCAAGCAAACAATTAGTGAACCAAGAGGGTCACTTCTCAGTTTTTATCCTCATCTGCTAATTATGTTTTAATCTGATTAAGGGCCGTAGTGAAGTTAAAATTGAATGAAATTAGTGGCAATTGAAAGCTTGGAGAGTGTAGTTTAATGTTCATGAAGATCATTTTCCCCAATTATGAGCCAAATTTCTCAATTTAACCCAACTATCTTGAACATGACTTGGTTATGATCGACTCTTGCAAAATACAGGAAAATTATTTAACGAGCTAAACCAAATTTGACATACAACTAGCCTTGCATGTTATATTCAAATTTCATGTTTTTAATATTTTGCAAATAAATCCCCCATCTTAGATTTAATTAAATATTTCCCCAAGGATTCACATGTAAACAGTTTTGCACGCCAAGAAGGAACTTATCCAATTCATGCAAAAATGACCCCTAAATTCTATTAAAAACATCTGAAACTTTCTAGATTTACAATTAAGGACCTATTCGACAACTTTTATTTTTTAAATTTTTTGCAAAAAAGGCATCCAAGTTTCTCAAAATTGCTAAACACTTCCCAAGGACACGGGAATAGATTTTTTACATCAAACATTTTACTAGATTGAGCTAGAACATTTTTGGACCAAATAAACTCCGACTTTTACAAGTTTTACACAATGAGAAAGCTTATGATCTTATTGGCAACAACTTTCGTTTTAGATATATATATATTAAATTTGAAACACAAAAAAAAAAAGAATAAGAAAAATCGATAAACACTTGAAAGTTTGTTAGACTCGAGTTTTGTAGAAAAAGCTTTGAATCTTCAAACTCAAATTCAAGTACATTCGAGCATATTCAAACACATTCAACCTGTGACATCCCGATTTTCCAATTCTATTTTCAATAAATTGAGATGGGCATTTCGTTGGCACGCATATAGTTCTTTTTCTTGAGTCAGCCACTCATGTGAAAACTAGTCTATCAGGTGAAACCGTTAAGAAATTCTAATGCATCAAACTCGAGAATTTGACCAGGAAGCGATCTTTCAACCGAGCTAATCTGCAAGGGTCATTACGGCACAATTAAAAATCGATTAGAGATTGGAGATAGGTCGACTAGACAAAGGCATGTGATCAGGTGTGGGTGATTCCACTAGATCGCACAACTCTTGTCAATCGGCACTGGACCAACTTTTCTGTCCTCTATGTGCGTATTTGAAACCTTGAGATTATCCCGACAACCGAAAATCGCCAATGTTTCAAAGATGTACAATGTGGCTTGAGGTGATCAACCACAAGTCAAATGCATGAAAATTTCTAAAAGCTACCCGGTAGGTTGGGCCGCGCTAATATCGTGCCAAAGTGAAATTAACCGTGGAATTGAGATCAAATTCAGAAATTGGAAGTCTGGGTGTGTCACAAATCATTTTAGGAATATTGACTCATATTTGGAAGATTTTTCATACAATCAGAGTTTTTCAGCAATTAAACCAGAAAATGGAGGGAGGAACCGAACAGCCATGGCCGTCGCACGCCACCAGCCGGAGCCTCGCCGTTCGTCCCTCGCCGTTTGTCCATCACCGCCGCCACTCCTTGCCATCCGCGCGCCTCGCCCACTCGCCCGACCGGCCGAAGACCAGCGAAGGTTGCAGCACCGTCGGAGAAGCTGCTTGCCGCCCACACTCGCTCGCCGTCGCCGGAGTCGCCGTCCTCACCCCGCGTCATCTCGCCGCCGAGCTACCGTCCTTGTGCACCGCTGCTGGCCGCACGTCTTGGCGGTCTTCTCGCCCAGCTCGTCGTCCCGAGCTGTTGTTCAACTCGCACAAGAGCTGCCGGAGCTCCCTCCGGCCACCATTCGGGCCCCGCCTAGGTTCGATTCGACCCCTCAACCTTCCCCAGTCCTTCTCCATCTCATCCAAGCTCCGGATCTACCCTTCCTCGGCCTCAAACCGCAGCGGACAGCAGCCAAGAAAATGGGTATGGCAGCCCGTGTTTGGCCTGTTTTGGCCGCCTTCCCAACCCCGGATGCTTGGCCTGCTTTCAGGAAAGTCGATCCTCGCATCGATCCCGTCGTCTTGGTCCGCTCGGCTCGCTAATCCGGTGAGTTTAGCTCACTAAACCTTGATAGAGGGTTAATGATGCTTTAGGTGTGCTTAGTTTATGTTAAGTGTTATTAGGTGGTTAGTTTAATTTATTTAAGTGTAGATTATATTAAGGTGCTTAATTAACGTAAAGTGTGTTTAATTAAAGGTTAAGGAATGTTTATATTAATATAAACCTTGATGTGACATAAAGGAATTTACTTTTGATTTATTTAAATATCTCGAAATTATTAAATAATTTAATAATATATTATTATTCGAAATTATTAAAATATTATTATTTAATTATTTTCGGAATAAATTTAATTATTTATTAAATTCCGAAAATTTTGTCAAGATCCTAAATTCTCAGAATTTCGTGTCGGTCGCTACTGTGTAGTCAGATTTTGAAATTGATGATTGGATATTATAAATTGAGTGTGGATTGTCAAAAATATGGATATCATTATTTAATTAATTCTCGGAATAAATTTAATTATTTAATAAATTTCGAAAATTATTTTGGGACCCTAAATTTTCAGAATTTCGTGCCGACCACCGCTATGCATTTAGAATTTGAATTTGATGAATGGATGTGGCAAATTGACTGTTGATTGTGATAAATATGGATTTTATTCATAAAAACCAAAGTGTCGGGTTTTGATGCAAAAATTGGATTTTAATGATTATATTAAGTAGTGGGGTTTGAAAAAGTGAGATATTGGCTTTCTGGTTCGAAATTAGCGTGCCTCCACACACGTGAGTAATTTCTGAAATATTTTTAATATGAAGAAAAATGACCGGGATCACTATTTTAAGTGGAAGTATTGAGTGAAATGCAAAGTGTCTTGGGGCCGAGTATGCTTTGGTTGTGTGATAACTAAGAGGAATCGTCCTGGGCTGTTGAGATGGACTTGCCCCTATATGGGATGCCCACGCGGTGGATGCCGATCGCAGTAGAGGCTGGGCCGACTGGATCGATGCTCCTTCGGGAATGCCGTCGACGTAGTGACAAAGCCGTGCTCCAAGGGGAGAGACGATGCTCCTTCGGGAATGCCGTCGATGTAGTGATGAAGCCGCGCTCCAAGGGAGGAGGCGATGCCTGGCATTAATGTTAAAAGATAGCCGAACTGCGAGTAGGCTATGCCATTGTGTGGCAGTGAATAATAATTGGAATGCATGCTAAGTACGATTGTGATTTATATGAAAGTGATGGCGTTCCAATTGTTTGAATTATTATTACTACCTGAGATTGTGTGATACAAATTGTGCTAACCTGCAGGAAGGAAGTGAGGCGAGGTAAGTTTTCTGTGTGTGATGTGGCTAGGCCACCCTTGGGCGTATTTTCTTTCTAATAGAGGTTTAGGGGGTTGAACTTGCTGAGATATTGTCTCATCCCGGTTTGGGGATTACAATTTCAAGTCCCTGGTGGACGGAGCGGCTAGATAGCTTTGGTTGACCTTGAGGAGTTGCACGTGTCCTGCTAGATGGTTTTAGGATAATTTCCCTTTTGTCGAGCTGGTCTATTTTGTAGATAATCCGGTGTTGTATTTAAACCCTTTGTGTTTGTAATTGAGTGTTCGGTATTGCGATTGATTGCCTGCTTTTCTATCCTAAGTTAAATGTAGTCAGGGGATTTGTTTCGCTTCCGCATGTGTAATAAAATGAATGGGGTTGGCGACACTACCTGGGAATGTCGCATTTGCATGACCATGGTGGGATGTTGGCACGCTTGAGGTTCGGGGCGTGACACAACCTATTCTCTAGGACTATAGTGTCTCTTCAACATCAAGAACATTGCTCAATTTTGTCGAACATTCAACATCAAGCAAATCCTAATCCACTCATCTATTAATAAAATAATCCAAAAAACATCACCAAATCTCTCCCAATCAACATTCATCTAGGACAAGACCACACTAAGCTAATAAATTATCAAAATGAACATCGAGGACTACATTAGGTGGTTTGGCTGAACATGAACTTAGGAGAGGATTAATATGCAAATTCAAGCAATCAACTAAACTAGGCTAAATTCTCAAGAATAACTATCCTAACATGATAATTCTAATAAAAACAACATGCAATTCCACCAAATCAACTTCTATAGACATGTAAAGAGTTCAACTATCCTAGAAAATTATGATCTCGAAACTTCTTAACATGTAATAGAACATTTATTGTATGAAACTAATCCTAATACACGATCTAACTTCTGACTATCAAATTTCGTCACATCTTAGTTGGAATTGAACATAGATCAAAGATTTTCCTTTGACTTTGAACTATGTTCATCCTTTCAATTTTTGGACAATCACATGAAATTGACTACTAAAGCATTATTGAACCTACCTTTGATCATTGGAATTGGGTAAGCAATTTCGGAATTGGCCAAAACTTATGGACTTCCAGTGATCAATCAAGGAAACAACAATCACCAAAACCTCATGGACACAATGGGAAGCTCAATCACAAGAGTTGATCAGCAGGGAATGGCCAAAAGGAAACTGGAATTGATGAAACTCTAACAAGGAAGAGATTCTAGCGTGAAGCACACACCTAATTTGAGAGGAAGAGAGTGTATCTTAGGAAAAATTCGAATATATGATGCAATCTTAACCTTTGATTAATCTTATGGCTCACATTGATCCCTCAATAACTAACATAACTCCCTATTGACTGCAATTTTGACACATGGATAGATGACTTGTCACTTTAGATGCTAGGATTGAGATGCTAATGAATACCTTTAATTTGCAAGTTAATGACATGGCAAGGACAATTTAGTAATTTTAGGCTAATAGCAATTTTGTAATTTGTGCAATGTAAGGAGAGAGGGCACTGGCCATGCTTGACATTTTCGACCCAATGGGCCAACCTAATCGGGTTGGCCTGGGTTGATCCAAGATCCTTCAATTGTTAATTTTGCTTCTAATTTTTTCTAATTGGACTTGATGTATTGGTTAAGTGGGTTAGGTGAACCAAATTAAGGATTAGCCTAATGGATTTGGGTCTAATTGAGTTGACTTAAGTTGACCAGGTCGGCTTGAGGCCTTCTAATTGCCTTAAATTCTCTTAAATTAGGCACATGGGTTTGGTCATCACACTTGACTGGGTTCAATATCAGATTTAAAATTGCCAAAATTGAATTAGCATTACTTATGAAGGACCGATAGAGGTCCTAAATTGGCATTGTAGAATTAGTCCACCTGTCTCAAGCCTAATTTCTTAGAATTCACTTGAATTCCGATGTGTTACACTCTATATAAAATGCCATGAAGAAAATTATTCTAAAAAATGATTTGGAATTGGCTATTTGATGGTCAAAATTGTTGGTTTGATAGGCAACTCAGTTCCCAGTTTTTTTCTCAAAAAACTATGAATTACGAGTCTAATTAAGGGCGTGTTTTTTTCATAAAAAGTCAATGATATAAGAAAATGCGGCAAAAGTACGCTTAAAATGCCAAAAGTTGGTATAAATTGATACTTAAGTGCCAAAAGTTACGAAAGTGACACTTAATTGCCAATCCGGCCAAAATTCGATCAAAATGCTAATGTGTGCAATTTCCGGCGAAGTAAGTGCAAAATAACGTCGTTTTGGTCTTTCTTGCGACGATAAAAAATTGATTAAATTTATTTAATACATTTAATAATAAAAATATTAATATTAAAAAAATTAAATATATATATTATTATTTTTTAGAAAGGAAGGTAGTTGAGGGTCGAGCCTTCGCCGCCACCACCTCATCATCGAGAAGGGCCGGCGATAGAGGGGGCAGTCGATCGGGGTTGTTTGCCCCTAGCCAAGGCCCGGCGACCCCGGCCAACCCTTCCCCTCGTCGTCGGCCCTTCCCGACGGCGCCGAGAGCTCGAGTCCTTAGCCGTCTCATTTTTTTATAGATTTTTTTAAAATTTTAAATTTCTATATTTTTTATATGTTTTAAATAAATTTAGTTTAATTAATTTTTATATTAAATTTTTACCACGTTAGCACCAAAACGACGCCGTTTTGCGCTTATTTCGTTGGAAAATCACCACATCAGCATTTTGGCTGGATTGACACTTAAGTGATCCATTTTGCTCCGATTTTGGCACTTAAGTGTCACTTTCATAACTTTTGGCACTTAAGTGTCCATTTGTGCCAACTTTTGGCACTCCAGAGATCTCAGTGTCAAGAAAATGCTTTTTGGTAAAACATTTTCAAAGAGTACATTTAGTTTTCCTTTATTTAGTTACATATAATTGAAAGTGTTTTATGATGTTTAAATATTATTGGAAAAAAATGATTTTAATCTCATGATTTTATTTTAGCAAAACAAGTTGGAATTTTTAATTTTTAAATTTCTAAAAAAATCAATTTTTGATTAGTTTGTTTCTCTTATTTTTTTTATTTTATTTTCTTTTCCAAAAATGATTTCTTAGTTATTTTTAATTTTCTTTTTCTCTCTTCCTCCACTGCTACCTAGATGCGACAGCCACAAGCAAGCTTCACCTCACCGAGATCAAGCGAGTTGAGAGCTTGCCAACCTCGAAGGAGCTTAAGCTCGCTTGGATTAGCCGAGCCTCAAGCTTGCTGGCCTATGTCTTGGCCGCTCGTCGAGTTGCCGGCAGTCACCAAGGCATGTGGCCAATGGAGGAAGAAGGGGGCGAAGGAGAAAGGAAAATAAATAAAAGAGCAAATAAGAAAAAAAGGAAAGAAAAAGAAAAAGAAAAGTAAAGAAATAATAATAATAATAATAATAATAATAATAATAATAATAATAATAATAATATAAACAATTAAAAATCGAATTTAAAAAAATTATTTTATAGGGAAAAGACTACCGAAAACCCTAAACTTTACCCAAAGTGACATATTTACCCAAAAAAAGAAAAATTTTATGACGTAAAAAACCCTAAACTTTTCAAACTGCGACACATTTACCCCATCAATGCCATTTGTCTTTTTTTTTTATGGTTTTCCTTCTTCTTTTTTTCTTCTTCTTCCCTACGCCAACCATGGCTGGCCGGCAAAGGAAGTCGGCGTCCGACGAGAGCTGCCCTCGTCGGTGTCGGGTGAGGGCCTAGGCTGGCTAGGGCTGCCCTCGTCGACGTCGGGCGAGGGCCTCCCTCGCGCTCTCGCCTGACGCAGCGAGGGTTGACCTTGCGGGCGTCGAGCGAGGGCCGTCCTTGCTCGATGCCGGCGCCCTCGCTCGACGCCGGCGAGGGCATCCTCGCAGCCCTCGCCGGCGATCCGGCGAGGACCACCCTCACCGGTGACGGGCGCCCTCGCCGGCGACGAGTGAGGACGGCCCTCTCCGGTGTCGGGCGAGGATAACCTCGCCAAATTTGGCGAGGGCACCCCTTGCCCGACGCTAGAGAGGGCCTAGCGACAGATGCCCTCGCTGGCGTCGGGTGAGGACAACCCTCGCCCGACGTCGACGAGGGCAGCCCTAACCAACCTAGGTGGGGGTGACCCTCACCCAACGCAGGCGATGGCAGCCCTCGTCGGACGTTGGCTTCCCTCCATATGGCTGGCGGAGGGAAGAAGAAGAAAAAAAGAAAAATAAAGAAAAAAATTTAAAAAGTAAAAATACCAAAATGCACTATAATTTTGGGGTAGATGTGTTACACGACAGAAGTTCGGGGTTTTGGTGTTACAAAAAAAGTTTTGGGGTAAATATGTAACGGTTGGCAAAGTTCAGGGTTTTTCACGTCACAAAAAAAAAAGTTTGGGGTAAATCTATCATTTTGCGCAAAGTTTGGGGTTTTTTGTGATTTTTTCCCTATTTTATAATAGTAAACTTTTTATTAACTAGGGACCCTAAGATTAGGAGAACATTTTGGAAAATATTTTCCAATTTTTTCAAAGGGGAAATTGTCTTCCTAAACTTAAGTTTTGTAGGAAAAAAATTTTTGTTGAGTAGAAAATTTTTTTTCGTTAAATCATTTTTCTAAGCAAATAAGGAAAATGTTTTACATGAAACAAAGTTGCCCTAAAGTTAAAAGGGATTTTTTTTTGTCGAAAATTTTTGTGTATTCATGACTTAAAAAGATATATGAAAAGCACATACACTTTCATAGTAAAGCAAATCAAAGTAGAGCAAAAGCGAGAACACTACAAATAAAGCCAAATCTAGAAAATAAGGAGGATTAACAAAGCCAGACCACCGCCTGCGGTGGCTCAATTGAATAAGCGCTCCCATGATGTCTACCTAGGATGAACGAGTTCAAATCCCGCGGGTCGCATAGGATCTTAAGCGCGACGTCTAGGAGGTGGGTACTCCGCTAGCGTCGCTCCAGGATTTACCCACCGGCTGCTGACTATACGGGTTCCTTGGGTATTAAAAAAAAAAAAAAAAAAGGCATCAACAAGGTTAAGCATACAATTGTTCCAAAAAAATAGATTTTCAAGCAAAATAATTAGTGGCCAATCACTAGATGTCGTAGTGTCGTCAATGATGAGCATATGTTGGAAATTTCTTCTCTAAAAACTACAGTGTTGTCATTTGTAGTGCGCACCTCGGTTTGGCTTCCTCTACACCATTGTCATACAAAGGTAACTAAAATAGATTGAATAAACACATCTAACCTTCGGAAGAGTAAATCTTAATACGGATTGAATTGATGATTTTTCGAAGTTTTCAAATTTTGAAAAAAATGTTGACGGGTTGACATTAGGGGTTGACCAAAATCACCTCAAAGGTCAACTTTGAATTTTTGAAGGAATTAATGTCTACGTTTAAACACAAAACGGGATGAAACTTGAAAAATGTTGAAATGCACTTAAATCACTCACTTAAATCACTCTTTTTGCCCCATAAATGAGCCATGTGGCAATCAAGAATCCCTCGAGTTTTTATTATGTGACTTGTCGGCTAAAATGACGTGTCAATAAATTTCATATTTTCAAGGAACAAGATAATGGCAAGCCATGGCAGATTTAAAAATTTTAGGAAGCAGCCATGACGCGTGACCAGAGAAATAGCACCTGAATCAATCTCACAACACTTGCACCCTAATCTAATCATCATTCTCGTGCCCAAGAAGCATTTCCACCACTTGGCTCATGGTGGGTCTGGTGTTTTTATCTTCCTCCACGCACTTGAGCGCGACCTCGATCAAGACCTCCATTTGCTTCAAGTTGTAATCGCCCCTGAGCGCAGGATGCACCATCTCTTCCAGACGGGACCCTGTCCTCCCCGGTCCCTTCATCATATTCCTCGCCCACGGGACAAGTTGGATTTGCTCGGCATCCCCTCTGCTCTCCAATAAATCGACACTCGTCGTTGGGCTAATTCCAGTCACCATCTCTAACATGACGATCCCGTAGCTATAGACGTCCACCTTGGACGTGATGGGCCGATTTGAGACCCAATCGGGAGCCATGTATCCTCGGGTTCCTCTAATTTTCGAGAAGTTGGAATTCCTCACCTTCCCCCGGTCCATTAGCTTGGAAAGCCCAAAATCCGCAACTTTGGGTTGGTAGTCGGAGTCTAAGAGTATGTTCTGAGGCTTCACGTCGCAATGCAGAACCCACTCCAAGCACTCCTCGTGGAGATAAGCTAAACCCTTCGCGGTGCCCACCGCAATGTCAAACCGCTCTCCCAATGAAGCTCGGTGACGACAAGTTTTGTGCCCAGCGATCCATGTTCCATGAACTCGTATACTAATAGCCTCGCGCTTTCCCTCGGCACAAGAACCCAACATCCCGATCAAATTCATGTGGTTCACCCTACCGATCGTGCTAGCCTCGGCCAGAAAATCGGCCTCTCCGGTTGTGGCATTGCCGAGCACCTTCACTGCGCGACGACCCGATTATCCGGCAATAAGGCCTTGTACACGATCCCGGCTGCGCCTCTCCCAATCTCCTTGCTGAAATTCCTCGTTGCCTTTTGAGCTCATCATAGGTGAACCGCTTGAACCGGGCTGCGGCGTTGAGGTTGCTCGGTGCGTGAAGTGACGTCCCGCTGGATCCCGATCGGGAAGCACCGCACCAAGAACACCACCACGATCTCAATCCCCCCAACAACACAGGCGAACCAGAGCATGAAGCTCAACCCACCGTCTTTGCTCCTGTCCAAGACCTTCACCGCCTGGGTGGGAGGGCAACCTACCGACTCCCGTTCACCACCGGTCCTCGGGAAGGTCATATTCTTGGGGAACTTGATGAAGGACTCGCCGTCGAAGCTGGACAAGTTGTGGCCATTCAGGAGCTCGATCTTGGGGTAGCAATCAGTCGTGTCGCCGGAGCCCGACGAGTAGTACACGAATCCTCGGCAGTTGCACAGGCTCAAGCAAGTCTGCCGGCACTTCGCGAGAGTGGTGTTTTTGAAGATGTCGTAGTTGTAGCCATAGAAATCGACGTGATGGAGCTTCACGAACCTGAACTCATCGGGGACGCACCCATCGGAGAAGGTGAAATCGGGCACGCAACCGGCCGACCGTCGCCCGGGACCTTGGGGACGTACCGAGGCAAGCGAGAGCAGCTCCGACCCTTGGCCGGGTCGTAGCCAGGCAGAGGCCGTTGTTGCCGCACGCGCCGTGGATGAAGTGGGCACGCCGCGATTGCCTCCCACGTTACGACCTGCATAGTTGAGCCGGCTCGCGGCTGTAGGCCCGCAGGTTGCCATCGAAATCGAGGGTCATCCTCTCGCGTAGCCGCGACGCCGTAATCGGAGGTGTAGAACGAGTAGTTGTCGGCAAACTGGAAGCGGCCGAGGGGGTCGAGCACAGTGATGCGGCTGTTGTAAAGGGGTCGGCCAGAGTGATTGCCCGGGCGCCAGTCGTTCGGCCAGTACGGGTCCAACGGCGACGGGATATCGAAGATGAGGCTGAGGACGTTGTCCCGGAAGTAAAGCTTGTAGAACCCGGTCGAGTAGTTGTGCCGGCTCCGAGCGGAGATCAAGGACATGTTTCTGGCGAGTGGCTGCCGAGGGAGCAGGGTGTCGGTCGGCGAGTCAAAGCTCGCCACGTGACGCCGCCCCGAGTCATCCGTGTGAGGAAGAGGTTCCCGGTGTCGTTGAGGCGAGCTCGGCAGAGGGGAGCTGGTGCCGGAAGACCAGACCTCGGCGCCGGCGTCGGTGAGGACGAGGTTGCCCGAGTCGAGGAGGGATAAGGCGTGAGCGGCGGCCGTTGACATGTGGGCCCGACGATTGGCCATCCAGACGGGCGTGCGGGCGCGCCGGTGGGGGGTCGCTGAACGACGGCGAAGCCGTAGGCGTTGTGGCGACGGGGAAGAAGCCGGCGGAGAAGGCGCGCAGGGGGAGACGAGGAGGTCATCGGGGTTGTCCACGGAGAGGGACGCGCGTTTGGCGAGGCTGGGCAGCGCCGAGGTGGAGAGCCGACAAGATTGGAGGAAGAGGAAGAGGAAGAGAGGGAGAAGGAGCGAGGATGGCGGAGCCATTAGGACTCGGGGGCGAATGGCGGGTGCAGTGAATCTCGGCGAGGATATATGTTATATATATATAAATATATATATACACACACATGTACACATACACACGGCAGAATAGTGTGTGAAATGTTGACGGCTCCGCATCTAGAAAGGTTTGTCGCCTTGTGGTCAACATTGACCATGGCGTCCACCGTCCGTCCATGCACTGTACACTCACACGAGTCAATTCGGTCGGTGAGATATCGTCTCCCCGGTGAATGGTGAATGTGAAAACACGTGTTTCGCCGAAAATGATTATTGACAAATACTTTTCACCAAATATTTCATCTTGGCCTTTTGAGTTAATTGGATTCCGTGATGACTTGGATAAGAAACAATGCGTATGGAATGAGTTACTAACGCTAATTGAACCGAAAGAATAAAGAATTATAAATAAGAATGATAAATCGATAAATTGAATAATAAAATTTTATTAAGTGTTATTGAATTCGGATTCTTTACAATTAATTCTGTTGAGGCTTATATAGCCCCATACAAAGTGTAATCGTAGATGTGAGGTTATCTTTTAAATCACATACTAGATTGCTCCCAGATTCTACGTCTCGACTTAATTGCCTCTTTTGCACCAAAATTGGCTTATTGAGCCTAGAATAAAAGGAAAGCCCATTAAACCTAATTTGCAAGAAAGCAACCAGTTATCGAGATATCAAGTGTTCGAAATTAGTAATTGCTCGAGAGCAAAGCGATAAGAATGGAGATGGCTTCAAGGGTTTGGTGCTGACAATGCTGTGGATAAGGCAATACATTTATTGGCATGGTATAGAAGTCTCCGGAAGTGGTTTGAGATTGAAGATAATAACAGTTGGAAAGCGGTTACCTGTAAAACTAGCTGTAAATTCACAAAGAGACATAATATTTTTCTTTAATTCTTTTGGCTTGTTTATGAAAAGTATTACAAAATCATTGTCAAATTTCTTTGTTTTCTTTCGAATTAAATTCTTCATTTAAAAACTCACGGTTAGGTTAAAATTCTTTTCAAGAACAAGAACCACTAATTGTGAGTAAGTAGGAGAGCGATGAAAAGAGTCTGGGTTATTCTAGTTTTGTTCATTTTGGTCTTGTTGATAAATAGGCCTAAGAATTCCAGACCGATTATCAAGACCCCTAACACTGAGATTATTGGGTCGATTAGAAGTTATAGCCCCATCATGATTTTTTGGTGGAAGAGTAATCATAGGAGGGAGGTTTGGATGGAGATCAACTGATCTCCTAGAGGAAGAGGAAGGAATGGATCTTATATCAAATGATCTTCTTGGGAATTGAATGGTTACTTTTCCTTTCAGGATGTTGGTTCACTATTACGAACAACCTTGGGAGGAGTTCGGTCTTCTAGCTCCCATTGTTTGGGTAAAATAATATCATTCCAATTTATAGATCTAGGAATAATGATGTTGGCTCTAGTGATATCAGATTGGAGTAAAAGAGTTTCTCCTTTTGGACTATTTTTAAAAGCATTAATCCCAAATCATGAAATTATGGCTTTATAGTGAACTTTTGTAGACAAGAGTTAAAGAAATTGACCAATGGACTTACTAGGCTACCAACTAGAGTTGACCAATGGACTTACTACGCTACTGGGTTTTACTACCAATACATCTTATCTAAGGAAGGTTCCAGCCAAATTGGACAAACATATTAAAAGAAAATATTAAGTTAACCAATATACCTCCCTCTTGGCTCTGATACTAGATAGCCCTCAGGATCTAGGGTGCTACATAGAGGATAAGAAATATTAAGTTAACCACTATATATGTATGTATACATGTGTATATATATGTATGCATATATATGTGTGTGTGTGTGTACAGTTGAATAGTGTGTGAAAATGAATCAACGGCTCCTCATCCAGAAAGGTTTGGCGCCTTATGGTCAACCCTGAGTAAGTCACCCATTAAATGCATGTGATCATGGTCAATGGTCAAAAGAGGATATTTTGGATTGATCTCTAGACGTTGATTATCGTGAAATATGGATCGTCGTGTCCAGAAAAAAGGGGCAAACTATGAGGGAGGTCTTGACCGGTTTTAACTCGCTTTTCCATCACGTTGCCTTTTATTAAAACGGGAGACTAAACTTATCAATAGATAGTTTCATTTTGATTTTATTTTCAACGAACTCGCTTTCATAACCGACAAGTATAAATGTAATGAAAAATTTGGTGTGGCTACTAGCATGACAATGATAATAATTATTGAACTTGCATAATAGCCTAGCAAATTACTCAGCTTTTTGAATTCTACATCAAATTTACCCGCTTTCTTTTATAGTAAGTAGGTCAACATAAGTCTCAGAAACACCATTGCACTTTCAGTTAAACCATACAAGTGAAAAGAATTTTGTTAAGGCTTGCAATATAATCTTAATTAGCATATACATACATACATACATACATACATACATACATACATACATACATACATGCCTCCCCCTCCCGTTGTCATTTATGGATCACTATTGGAATGTTTGAGGATGACCGTCACTATTTTTTTTTTCTTTTTCTTATGAAATTTCTCTTCCAGTGTTAAAACTAGAGTAACTATACTTGGCTTGAGATCTCAAATTTCAGACTTTTATTACTATGAATTTTCATCTCCCACTATTGATCTCAAATTTCAGACTCTATGGATTTTTGTCTCCCTTTTCTTTCTAGGAATTTTCGCCCCCTATTGCACGTCCAAGACAAGCCACCCTCCACCGTCCTCTTTACGTCTACCCATCAGACTTTTATTTCTATGGATTTTCGTCTCCCTTTTCTTTCTAGGAATTTTCGCCGACTATTGCACGTCCAAGATATGCCACCCTCCACCGTCCTCTCTACGTCTCCCCATCAAGACTTTTGTTTCTATGGATTTTCATCTCCCTTTTCTTTTTAGGAATTTTCACCCACTATTGCACATCCAAGACTTGCCACCCTCCGCCGTCCTCTCTACGTCTCCCCATCAGACTTTTCTTTCTATGAATTTTCTATGAATTTTGGTCTCCTTTCCCATGCATCGATGGATGGCACTGAGAGATTCACAAGTCAAAGTCAAGAGTGATATGACTGTCGTGAAGGCAGCAAAAGTCAAGTAACAACTGCCATGTTTAATGGAAGATCCGGGCATTATGGGGCCGAGGCGTCTGAAGATAAGGTCAACGTCAAACAATGCATCAGTCACCTGACGTGGACACTCTGCCACATGATAAATCCCTCATTTTGACACGTCGCTGCTTCTCCTAACGTGGGTACTTGAGGAGAGACGCAATCGGGTCTAGACAAAGGGGTGCAACGTGTCCACTGCGTCGCTTCTCCCCAATAAGTTAAAAAGCATACTAGAAATATATTGTTTGCTCCGATCGAGATTGGCCCGGTCTGGTCGGTGGCTCTTCGCACGCAATATCGAAGTATCGATTAGAAAAATAGTCAAAATTGGAGCCTATTCTGTCATTTTTTTAACCTCATCAAAGAGCGAACGGCCAAAAAAAAAAAAAAAAAAATTCTCATTAAACGCTGCGGTTAATTATTCGGCAAAATATACTCATTGAGCATGATTTCAATTTATAAATTTAGCCATTTGATGTGGAGGATGTTCTTGAGTTGCAGGCATTTTCAAAAATAAAAATAAAAATTGTAGCTATAATCTAGCAAATTTGAAGTAGTTTTTGCTTTTTTTACATTTCAAGTTATAGTATATTAAAGGCCCGATTATTGATAGTGAAAAGTTTTTAAGTATGGGAAGGTTAAATGTCAAAATAATACAATTGTTGAAAATATATACAAGTCGAATCTACTTGATATAATTTGATATTCAATTTTGAATTTTGCTTTCACTACTTGGTAACTAGCATAAGTGATGGTCATGATAATACTGAACTTTTAACAAACGATACAGGATAGAAATTAATATAAAATCTTATGATCGTATCATATGCATGTTTCATTAGCAAACTTTAGAGGCGTTGGTAATTTATTAAATGGAAAATTGAAGATCCAAAATCATAAGCCAATTCTTTCATAAAAAGTTCGATTAAACTCAACATTATCAACTGATACAAGATGTCTCCATCAGCGACATATAAAATACGAGATAAATAATTTTGAAATGGAATAAAAACATGACCAAAAGCCTTTATGAGAAGATAGTAGGTTGCAATTGCAGAATTTGTTCTCGCACGTTGGCTGATGATATTTTAGCTGGTGCAATGTTTGGAATATTGGATGAAGGTTTAGGACCATGAGGTGGGCCTGGACAAAAATTCGGTGCCGAATCAGTGGGCAAGTTGGGCCTGGGCGAGAACCTTGAGACGGGCACGACCATGTGTTAATTAAAAGCGATTATGAATAATTATTGTTAATGATTTTACTTTGATATATGATATTTGTAGGCGCTGATAAGATAAGATAGTCCCGAATTTCAATTATAGCAAAGAAATACTATAGAACTCAGGATTAAGCAACAACCTAAAATAACACAAACACCAAAATGAATTTTATTTGATTTCCATTTCTATTTCTTTAGCCAGAAAGTCATGAAAAAATTATAACTGAGTCTATGTGTCAAATTTTGTATATTACGAAAATTTCAGGTGTCTCAAATTAAAAAATAATAATCAAATTGCATATTCATTAATATTTTCTCTCAGCATAAAGTACAAGTCAATCTAAATACGAGTCTTTTCATCGTCTATAAAGTGGCACTTTGGTAAAGATAAATGTAATGGCTAATAAGCCTTCATTAAAGACCCTAACTCCTCTCTCTTCCAATCAGATGGAGCACCTCTAATATTGCAAACTAGGAGTCGCCAGTTAGGGTTGCCTTGGATTCTATGATCTTCCAAAATCCTAAGTTCGAATAATTTACAAAATCCAATTTGACTACAAACTAAAATACTAGACTAGAGTCGCCATCGATCAATTTAGGTAAACCTAGACCAATTGGATCTCAAGTAGTGTAGGGGAAATCAAACCAACTCATTGCATGCGTGAAGGAATTGGTCAAAGGCAATCTAGAAATCTTAGGTCCATGAGTCAGTTACGCGTGGGACAGATTAACATCCGAAGATGCCTTTTTTGCGCACCGTAGCTCTACTTTTGGTGTAGTCATGAGTCATTTGTAAGTTAATTTTCCTAATACACATGATGCTTTCAAGAATTTTGCCAAAACACTTATCCGGTGACATTATCGATCAACGGAACCATTTTCCCATGTGGGGTGCATGACTCCACTTATGCGTGCAAGCGTGAACCTGGACCGAACGTATATGCCAGTATCTAGCCCCCTTGGCAAGAAACATTCGATTGGACCGGACTTAAAAATTTAGGCCGACTTGACTTTGGACCCACTAACTCATGGATAGGATTTTATTAGCCCGCTTGATTTGGTTTTGATCTACGAGACATTTTTCCAAGTCCAACTCTATCTCTCGTTTCTCCATTGATCCCATCCACTAGTGTTCAGTATTCCCATTATAAGTATTCCTATTAAATCATCATAAGATAATTAATGATTTATTGAAAAATATAATACAATTTTCTACTTGTCATTATAGTCAAAACGGGGTTAATATCATCAATTATCCATGATCATATCTCTTTCTCTATCCAATGCACCTAACGTGTACATCATCTAGATAATATACAAGCCACGTAATCTCGTCTTGGTGAGCCACCTTTATCATTATTAATTTTGATATTCCCTTAATTTCTAAATTATAAGTATATATGTTGACATAGCTGGTGATGGCTAGTGTAGAATCGAATTAATGAATTTCTGTTAAACAGAGCTAATGCTCTTCAAATTTTAAATGAACAAATAGTTTATTGCATGTTCATCAATTCATCTTCTTCTTTTTTTTCCAGTTATTGTCACTCGATTGGCGGTTGGCACTTGACTCTTAATCATTAAGTGAGATTTGAAACTTTGTGAGCTCTCCTGTGACCCGAGTCTAGTCATTCACGACATTGGCTCATTTTCATTTGTTTACATGTTCTAATTTTTTGTGGTACTACATCATGCCTCGATTCTTCCTATCGAATTAAGTAATTGGGCATGCTGGTACTGACCTAATAACAATCCGAAAAGTTGGTGTTAGTGATGATGCTTCTTTGCTGTGAGTTCCTCCATGTATGAATACATATAAAATCGAGAGTCATAACTTGCGTGTTTGACATATTTTTTTTCCACAGTAATTACAGTTGTCAAAATGAGTACTCCTTTTAAAAAAGATGTTTGATCAATGTTTCATAGTTATTAGCGATGAGTGATCAACTGTGGACCAGCCCAACTCGGCTGATCCAGCTCCCAGAGGGATTGGGCTAGTGCTTGATGTTGGAGAAATCATTCTGGAATATTTTGAAGCTGACAAAAAGTTTCTATCAGTCTAGTTTGAAGATTTGCAGAATCTACTATTCAAAGTCTGAAGACTTCCGGACTGCCAGACTCAAGACTTAAAGTCTATTCTCAGTGACAGTTTCTAATCCGTTGAAGAAAGGTTATCCAGAGCTGAGTGCTTCTTTAAGGGTTTAGCCTTATCGACTGGAGAAGATCTCTTGGCTGGATATGACATAACGGATTCCTTTATTCGAATCAAGATTGATTTAGGATTCGATGATTGGCGAAGTATTTTTGGAAAGTTCTACTTATGGAAACCAAGATCCTGATTGTATGGGCGAGCAGGATTGATGGGCTATCGACATGTTCCTTTAATAGCTCGAATGATCTTCCTAATTGATTCTGTCCAACGGGAAGATTGGAAGAATTTCTTTGGTAAGTGCCAACGGGTATGATGGCATAAAGGAGTATAAAAGGAAGACGTTCTAGTTGTTCGAGAGAGTGCGCGATCGAAGAATTCCAAAGTCTAAAGCTCCTTGATTCGTAGTCAATTCATTAGCTGAGCGAAACCTTGTACGCAAAAGAGAGTTTATATTTTGAGATACCTTGAGGAAGTGTGGTAAAATATTCATACTGTGGAATCAAGGGAGAGCATCGCTGTAACATCTCTTTTGTTCATAGTGAAATCTAGCCAGTGGGTTGTCAGTGCAGAAGAGTGGATGTAGGCTTGAAATAAGCCGAACCACTATAAACCCTGTGTTGAATTTTCTCTTCCTTACTCTCTGTTTTACTTTGATCATAGTTCATTTCATTAACTAAACGAGAGCTTCCTTTTTATTGTCTGCCTAGCATTGCCTTCATATCTCAAGAAATTATTTTTACACATATTCACCCCTCTTTAGGTGCTTACACTAGCTATATCAATTGGTATCAGAGCTTGTGTACTCAATTTGTTTGAAGTGTTTTACTTCAGAGTTAAAGATCCATGGCTAGTATGCTAGCTCCAAGGCTGGTGGAAGGGCAAAGCAATACCAGACCACCTTACTTTGATGAAAAGGATTACAACATCTGGAAAAACAAAATGAAAGCGTTCCTACGATCAAAAGATCCTCTGGAATGGGACGTTGTAGAAAAATGAATCACTCCTAAAGCTGCATCTATCTCAGAGAGAGGAAAAGAAACTGTTGAGTCAAGAGAAATGACTCAGGAAGAGTTATTCAAGAGACAAGCACTTGATGCAAAAGCAATTTATTCTTTATATTGTGCTTTGTCACCTACTGAATATAACAGAATATCTTCTTGTGTTACAAAGAAAAGAAGTCTGGGATAGATTACATATCACCTATGAAGGAACAGATCAAGTGAAGGAGACTAGAATCAACATTCTCCTCGGTCAATACGAAGCCTTCAAAATGAAATCAAGAGAATCTATAACTGACATGTTTAGCCGTTTTACAAATATCGTGAATGGTCTTGAGAATCAAGGTCAACCAATTTCTGATCCCATTAAGGTAAACAAGCTACTCTGTGGACTCTCCAAGGATTGGAATCATATAAAGACCTCAATAAGAGAGACACAAAGAATCATGCCACTATCTATCGATGAGTTGGTCGGAACTTTTTAGTCTTATGAAGTGGAGCGAATCAATGAAGATGAAGATCCTAAAGGTAAGAAATCCATTGCATTAAAATTCAATGATGATTCGATGTTACAGATTCTGAAGACGATATGAACGATGAGGAGCTTGCTCTTATGATAAGAAGATTCAGAAAGCTGAACAGAAAAGGAAGAAGATTCAATTCAAAGAAATAGAGTTTTCAAAAGCAACAGATCAAGTCTGTTGATGATGATGAATCAAACAAAGATGTGGTCTGCTTTGAATGTAAGAAAAAAGGGACACATCAGACCCAACTGTCCTCTTCTGAAAAAGAAGAAAGGAAAAGCTGAAAAATATCGAAAAGCTCTCAAAGCAGAAACCTGGAGTGACATAGAGTGTGAAGAAAGTGATGATGATTATGCCAATATATGTCTAATGGCACAATCAGATTCAGACTCAAACTCTGAAACAGACTTAGACTCAGACGGTGAATTTGAGGTAAGTAACTTTAAAATTCCTGTTAAAGTTTCTAAATACATTGATGAGCTATGTTTTAGTCTTAAGACTTCTCTTAAAAGGATTTCCGAACTTAAAAAAGAAAACTCTACTCTAAAGCAACAGGAAAATGTTTTGAAAGAAAAGTTGAAATGTTTAGACATGAATGTTTCCCTCTTAAAGAAAGTGAAGACAATCTTTTAAAAGAAAATGTTTTTTTTTAAAAAAATGACTTGTCAAATGTTTCAAAAAGATTTTCATTAGGATCTCGAGAAATTTGAGAAAATTCTTTCAAGACAAAGACCTTATTTCAATAAATCTGGTTTAGGAATGACAAGAAACAATTCCTTTAATTGATTTTCCTAAAGTGAAGGAAAGAATAAAGCAAAGACCTACAAGAGATGCTTACAAAAATCATTTCAAAAGGCTTTTGTAAAACCAAAGAGGTCGAAATGCTCTCATGCTCAAAGTGCAATAGTGCGGATCATTTTGAAAAAAAGTGTCCTATGGTTTGGAAACCCGTTAAGAAAGTATGGGCAAATACTGCATATCATACTAACATTAATGGACCCAAGAAAATATGGGTACCAAAGAAAGCTTGAGTCTCTTCTTTAAATGCAGGTCACTATCAAGAAAAAGGTAAAATGGTATCTAGATAGTGGATGCTCAAGACATATAACAGGAGATTCAAATTGCTTTATAAAGCTCGCTTAAGTAAGTGGTGGAAAAGTCTCTTTTGGAGGAAACAACAAAAGAAGAATTGTGGGATTTGGAACTGTAAAAATTGGAAACCTCACAATAAGCAACGTTTCTCTAGTGGAAGGACTTAACTACAATCTGCTCAGTATCAATCAATTGTGTGATACTGGTTTCAAAATCAATTTTCAAGAGGGAATATGTTCAGGAACCAGTAAAGATTCTATTTAGTCGTTTATGGGTCGAAGACATGGAAATATCTACCTCTTGGATGTGAAACCATATGAATCACAATGTTTAATCTCAATTCAAGATGAAGCAAACTTATGGCACAGAAAGCTTGGGCACATCAATATGAAGCAGATAGCCAAAATTTCTGTAAAGAAGCTTGTTCGTGGTCTACCAAATTTATCTTACTAAAAGTCTGATTTATGCACACCATGCGTTTTGAGAAAGCAGGTAATAAATTCTTTTAAACCAATAAATCAAGTTTCCACTAATCGTGTACTGCAGCTTCTGCATATGGATCTTTTTGGATCAACCAGAATTCAAAGCATTGGAGGTAAGAAATATTGCCTAATAATTGTGGATGATTACTCTCGATTTACTTGGGTATATTTCCTGACAAGTAAGTCTGAAACCTTCTCTTATTTTGAAAAGTTTGCTAAAAAGGTTCAAAATGAAAAATGGTATACTATCTCAAGTATAAGAACAGATCATGGAGGTGCATTTGAAAATCAAGATTTTACAAAATTCTGTGATGAATCTGGTTTTCAGCATGTGTTCTCCTCTCCATATACTCCAGAGCAAAATGGAGTTGTGAAAAGAAAGAATAGATCTCTTCAAGAAATGGTTAGAACCATTTTAATTGAAAGTAACATCTCTTCACGATTTTGGACTGAAGTTGTTTCAACAACATGTTATATTATCAATAGAATTTTTCTAAGGCCTATTCTGGAAAAACCCCCCTATGAATTATTCAAAGGAAAGAAGCCTATTGTTTCATATTTTCATGTGTTTGGATGCAAATGCTTTATATTGAAAAATGCAAATGATTGAGTTGGTAAGTTTGAAGAAAAATCAGACGCAGAAATCTTCCTTGGATATTCTACCTCAAGCAAAGCCTACAGAGTCTATAACAAGAAAAGTCAATCTGTGGAGGAATCAATGAATGTCAAATTCCAGGATTCTATGCAAAATGAATATATTCATACTCATCTTGAAGAATCTGAACTTGCTCCAGACTCTACAAAATCTAAACCTCAAGAAGCAGCTCGACTCTGAAAGACCAGTAACAAGTGGTTATTGAAGATTTAAATGAAGAAAGTGATCATCAACTTGACAAATCGACCAGCAACTAGAAGCATAAGTCCAGTCATCCTAAAGATCTCATTATTGGCGACATTAATGAAGGAATTCGCACAAGATCCAAAAGGTGCGAATAGTCTAGTGCTGTGGCTCTTATTTCTGAAGTGGAACCCAAAAGCATAGAAGAAGCTTTATTTGATGAAAGCTGGATTGAAGCTATGAAAGAAGAACTCAGACAATTCAACATTAATGATGTCTGGGAATTGACTCCTAAACCAAAAGGTAAATCTATTATTGGAGCCAAATGGGTTTTCAGGAACAAGATGAACGAGAAAGGAAAAGTCGTAAGAAACAATGCAAGACTCGTGGCCAAGGGATATATGCAAGAAGAAGGGATAGACTATGATGAGACTTACGCACCAGTAGCAAGGTTAGAAGCAATTCGATTATTACTTGCTTTTGCTTGTTATAAGAATTTCAGGTTATTCCAAATGGACGTCAAAAGTGCTCTCCTAAATTGATTTATCCATGAGGAAGTCTATGTGGAACAACCTCCTGGGTTTGAAGACCCAAACAAGCCGACTCGTATTCGACTGAAAAATGCCTTGTATGGTTTAAAGCAAGCACCTTGAGGTTGGTACGACATGCTAAGTAAGTTCTTAATACAAAATGGTTTTGTCAAAGGTAAAGTAGACACTACCTTGTTTATCAAAAGAGAAAGTAAAAGTTTTTTACTTGTTCAAATATATGTTAATAATATTATTTTTGGATCCTCTAATGAAAGTCTGTCAGGCAAGAAATTCTCAAAGTCTATGCAAGATGAATTTGAAATGAGCATGATGGGAGAACTAACCTTCTTTCTTAGACTTCAAGTGAAACAATTGAAGGAAGGGACTTTTATTCATCAAGAAAAATATGCTAATGATCTTGTCAAGAAGTTTGGATTGGAAAATTGCAAAAAAATTGATATACCAATGTCAAGTTCCTTAAAGATAGACAAAGATGAAGGAGGAAAGAAAGTTGACCAGAAGCTATACAGGAGTATCATCGGTTCACCTCTTTATTTTACTGCTTCTAGACCTGACATTTTGTTTAGTGTTTGCATTTGTGCTAGATTTCAAGCAGACCCTAAAGAATCTCATCTAAGTGCTGCAAAGCGAATTATCAAATATATTGCTTCAACTTCAAGTATTGACCTATGGTATCCCAAAAAGGGAGACTTTATTCTTCTTGGATACTCAGACGCAGATCTAGCCGGTTGCAGAGTTGATAGAAAGAGCACCTCAGGTACCTGTCAGTTACTTGGAAACAGAACAGTATCTTGGTTTTCAAGAAAGCAAAGCACAGTAGCTCTTTTTACAGCAGAAGCAGAATATGTAGCCCTTGGAAGTTGTTGTTCACAAATTTTGTGGATAAAGTAATAGCTAAGAGACTTTGGAATTGAAGACTCATGCACGGAGATTAATTGGGACAACACCAGTGTAATCAATCTCACCAAAAATCCAATTCTTCACTCAAGAGCAAAGCATATAGAGATTCGACATCACTTCATTAGAGATCATGTTCAAAATGGAGAAGTTTCGATTCAATTTGTTGACACGAAAAACCAACTGACGGATATATTTACAAAGCCTTTGGAGAAAAATCAATTTGAAATCATTCGTTCTAGACTCAACATTTTGAAGCTTGAAAAAGTTAAAGTCTAGAGAGTCTCAGACTCTCAGACTCTCAGAATATGACTATCATGGGTCTTAACTGTAAGTCATTCTATTTCGTATTAAATCTCGAAAATGTACGATCATTTATGCCATCTTCAATTTCCATGAAAAGTGCAATTTTACCTTTTCAAAAATTAATTTCTATTTAAAATGGCAATTATTTGTTTTTGAAAAAGGCAGTTGTTTTTAAAAAAATGCATCTTTTCACTTTCCTTCATGACATTTGGTATTTCGACTGGGCTATTTACAGTCGGTTCCTCTTTGCATAACTCCAAAACCCTAAAAAGCATCGATCCTCCATTTCTGTCTTCCTTCATTGTTTAATCTTCGAAAAAGTTGTCACTTTTCTTAGGAAAGTCAAGCAAAGAATCTTTCAAAGACATAGAAAGATGTCGTCTTCAAGAAAGTCTTTGAGGATTGCAAGCAGGGGACCACAGCGAATGAGTGAGGGGCCTACTCACTTCGATCTCACCGAGGAAGAGGAGTCACCATCTCAACAACAGAGGCCGCAACATTCTCAACAGCGTCATTCCCCTCCATCTAGTCCACAGGGTGTGGGTCATCAACAAGAAGAAGAAATCATTGAAGACGCCGATCCTGTAAGAATTCAAAAACCCAACTTTATTTATAAGCTTTACCGTACTTAAAGAGTATTGGTACTCCGTTGAACTACGTTGGTGAGTTCCTTAAGGACAAAGGATATGGGAATGAGTACATCTCGATATAGCTAGTATGAGTACCTAGAGGGGGGGTGAATAGGTATATAAAAAATAATTCTCTCTTGACTTGAAAGCAATATTAGGCAATCAATAGAAAGGAAGTTATTCTTTCAATAATGAAACGAACTATGATCAAAGTAAAACAGAGAGTAGAGAAGAGAAAATTCAACGCGAGGTTTATAGTGGTTCGGCTTGTGTCAAGCCTACGTCCACTCTTCTGCACTGACAGCCCACTGGCTGGATTTCATTATGAACAAAAGAGATGTTATAGCAATGATCTTCCTTGATTCCACAGTATGGATGTTCTACCACACTTCTTCAAGGTATCTCACAATATGAACTCTCTTCTGTATATAAGGTTTTCGCTCGCAAATGAATTGACTACGAATCAAGGAGCTTCAGACTTTGGAATTCTTCTATCGCGTACATTTCTCGAACAACTGGAACGTCTTCCTTTTATACTCCATTATGCCATCATACCCGTTGGCACTTACCAAAGGAATTCTTCCAATCTTCCCGTTGGACAGAATCAATTAGGAAGATCATTCGAGCTATTAAAGGAACATGTTGATAGTCCATCAATCCTGCTCGCCCATATAATCAGGATCTTGGTTTCCATAAGAAGAACCTTCCAAGAATACTTAGCCAATCATCGGATCCTTAATCAATCTTGATTCAAATAGAGGAATCCGTTATCTCATATCCAGCCAAGAGATCTTCTCCAGTCGATAAGGCTAAGTCCATAATGAATCAAATAGATCTCGGATAACCTTACTTCAAATGGATTAGAATCATCCTTTCACCGAGAATAGGCTTTAAGTCTTGAGTCGGCAAGTCCAGGAAGTCTTCGACTTTGAATAGTAGAGTCTCGCAGATCTTCGGACTAGACCGATAGAAACGTTTTGTCAGCTTCAAAATATTCCAGAAAGATTTCTCCAACAATCTCCCCCTTTTTTATGGTGACAAAACTTTCCTGCAGATTTGAAAAACTTTGTCCTGCAAAACATTTCTCAAGCAATATGGATATCTCAAAAAGATTAATGACTTAATGATAACACTAGAATCTGCATCCACAGAATATAGGTTAGTCTGGCATATAAAGTCATTTACAAGATATCAATAATACTTAACATCAAGGTAGCAGTCAAATTCAAATCCACACCAGATTCAGTCCAAATCCAGACACACAAATAAACTAAAAATTAAAACGATAAGTTCAAAGTTGTTCAAAGCTTGCATCTCTCTCCCTTTTTGTCATCATAAAAAAGGTTTGAGATGAAAAGAAGTCAAATTTGCTTGGGAACGCAGATAAGCTGGAAATCTCCCATGGATTGAACGATGCCTTCCAGCTTTTTCAAGTCTTCCCTTAGATGAGCCACTTCTTCTCCTTTAGCATTGGCTTGAATTTGAGTAAAAAGGGCTTGAATCTGATCAGACAGGGAAATAGAAGAAGCTTGTCCAGCATTCTTCAGATTCTGAACCTCGCACTCCAAGGCATAAATTTGACCTTGCATTTCCAGGATAACATCAATAATTCTGCGAAAGTCTGCTGTGTTATCAGTCTGCATACTAGCTTCAGCACGGTCTGATGGAGTAAAGGCAGACGATGGAATATCAGCATAATTGCGCAGATTTGGCGATGAAGCACCATGACCCTCTTCAGGAAATTGAGAGGCATAAACATCCTCTAGATCTGTAGGAGAACAACTGGCTCCTTCACTGGTAACAGGATGGAATGTCGCTCCTCTTTGCTCCTTGTCTCCCCCGTTTCTATGGCTTCATGGGGAGAAAAGTGTGTTTCGAGCTCTTCGCCTCTTGACCGCTCTCTCTTCTTCTTCTTCGAATCTCTCTTGCTCTGTTCTTTCTTTAGCTCTTCTCTCCTCTTCTTCTTTTTCTTCTGCTTCTTGCTCCTCTGCTTCTTTTTCTTCTTTCTCTTCTTCTTCTTCATTCTCTTCTTCTCTCTCTTCTTCTCTTTCCTCTGCTTCCTTCTCTTGTCGTTCCATTAATTCAGGAACAGAACGACTTAGCTTCTTCAAAGCTATGGCAGAGAGGGTAAGATCATCCTCATCATTCTCATCCTCAGTAAAGAGAGCCCTTCTCTTTTTGGATGAAGCAACCATTGGCTCCTTCCCTTTTTTTTTTCGATGCGGTAGGACCATGATGAGTTTTGACGGGGTTTTCTCCTTGAACTTCTCCAATGCCTTGTTAAGTTCTTTTAGATGCAGTTTCTGCACCATTTTCAGTCCTACCACCATTTGGTCACACGGTCGAACACAGAGAAATTATGGTGGCTGAATGTTCAGATGTCTAAATATCTTTGTCACTAGACATGGATAAGGAAGTTGTCCCTTGTCCTTCACCATTACTCTATACATGTGGAATAGAATGGTGTGAGGAAGAGAAAACTTTTTCCCTGCATTGATTGCATACATCAACTTTGCCTCTGAGTTGGAAACATCAGTCTTTGAAGTTGCTTTCGGTCTGAGGCAATTGATCACGATCTTGTGAAGAATGATGTTGTTCGCACGCATCCTTGAGTAGGTAATCCTTCCTCCGTCATTCTGTCTTTGACAAGTTCCAATGTTGTGCGAGCAATGGAGACATTGATTGGTTGATACCTTCCTCTTTCAACCCCGATCACATCCGCAAGCATATTCACATCAACCACAAAGTTCTGATCTCGAACACTGAAAGATATTCTATTCGCATCCAAGAAACTAAGATTGGAATAGAAATATGCAGTTAATTGAGCATAACCCTTTGTGGTGTCAGTGCAGAACTATTCTAATTGAAGAGAATTGAGCTTTCCTCTTCAGTTCATATTCACAGCATTCTAAAAGTCAAAATCTACATTCCTAGGGTTTATCACCCCACGTTTCAGCAATCTGAAGTATAGATCCTTCTGTTCTTTTGATCTAAACAAATCCGTCATCTTCCCTCGAATATTCGCTGCAACACCCATTCTTAGTTGAAATTGGCTGTACAGTTTATCATCATCATTTCCATCCGTCGAATTAAATCCCTCAACACGCGGGTCACTCGGAATGTTCGCAAGGGCTTCTTCTGCCATTCCCCTACGAGCGATTCCCAAATCTTCCATTCTTCGCAGGAATATGCACTCGTTCCCATATCCCTTATCTTTAACAAACTCATCGATATAATTCAACGAGGTACCAGTACTCTTTAAAGCGCGATAAAGCTTATAAATAAAGCTTGGTTTTTGAGTTCTTACAGGATCGGCGTCTTCGATGATTTCTTCTTCCTGTTGATGACCCACACTCTGTGGACTAGATGGTGGAGAATGACGCGGTTGAGAATGTTGCGGGCTTTGATGCTGGCTCGGTGATTCCTCTTCCCCAGTAAGATCAAAGTAAGTAGGCCCCTCACTCATTCGCTGTGGTCCCCTACTTGCAATCCTCGAAGACTTTCTTGAAGACGACGTCTTTCTTTATCCTTGAAAGATTCTTTGCTTGACTTTCCCAAGAAAAATGACAACTTTTTCAAAGATTAAACAATGGAGTAAGACAGGAATGGAGGATCGATGCTTTTAGGGTTTTTTAGGAGTTATACCGAGAGAAACTGACCGTAAATAGCCCAGTCGAAAGAGAAAATCCCAAACATCATAAATGAAGGTGAAAATGTGCCTTTTTAAAACTTATCTGCCTTTTACAAAAAAAATAACTGCCATTTTAAAATAGTTTTGGAAAGGTAAATCTGTACAGAAATTTACGATAGCATAAATCAATTATCACAGATCGTACCTTTTCGAGATTTAATAAGAGAGAATAACTTACAGTCAAGACCCATTATTGTCTGAGTCTGAGAGTCTCTAAACTTTAACTTCTTCAAGCTTAAAAATGTTGAGTTTGGAACGGATGATTTCAAATTGATTTTTCTCCAAAGGCTCTGTAAATATATCCGCCAGTTGGTTCTTTGAGTCAACAAAGGCGAATCGAAACTTCTCCATTTTGAACATGATCTCTAATGAAGTGATGTCGAATCTCTATATGCTTTACTCTTGAGTGAAGAATAGGATTTTCGGTAAGATTGATTGCGCTGGTGTTGTCACAGTTAATCTCCATGCATGAATCTTCAATTCCAAAGTCTCTTAGCTGTTGCTTTATCCACAGAATTTGTGAACAACAACTTCCGAAAGCTACATATTCTGCTTCTGCTGTAGAAAGAGCTACTGTACTTTGCTTTCTTGAAAACCAAGATACTGTTCTGTTTCCAAGTAACTGATAGGTACCTGAGGTGCTCTTTCTATCAACTATGCAACCAGCTAGATCTGCGTCTGAGTATCCAAGAAGAGTGAAGTCTCCCTTTTTGGGATACCACAGACCGATACTTGGAGTTGAAGCAATGTACTTGATAATACGCTTTGCAGCACTAAGATGAGATTCTTTAGGGTATGTTTGAAATCTAGCACAAATGCAAACACTAAACAAAATGTCAGGTCTAGAAGCAGTAAGATAAAGAAGTGAACCGATAATACTTCTATATAGCTTCTGGTCAACTTTCTTTCCTCCTTCATCTTTGTCTATCTTCAAGGAACTTAACATTGGTATATCAATCTTTTTGCAATTTTCCAGTCCAAACTTCTTGACAAGATCATTAGCATATTTTTCTTGATGAATGAATATTCCTTCCTTCAATTGTTTCACTTGAAGTCCAAGAAAGAAGGTTAATTCTCCCATCATACTCATTTCAAATTCATCCTGCATAGACTTAGAGAATTTCTTGCACAGACTTTCATTAGAGGATCCAAAAATGATATTATCAACATATATTTAAACAAGCAAGAAATTTTTGCTTTCTCTTTTGATAAATAAAGTAGTATCTACTTTACTTTTGACAAAACCAGTTTGAATTAAAAACTTACTTAGCCTGTCATACTAAGCTCGAGGTACTTGCTTTAATCCATACAAGGCCTTTTCGATCGAATACTAAGTCTGGCTTCTTTGGATCTTCAAACCCAGGTGGTTGTTCCACATAGACTTCCTCATGGATAAATCCATTTAGGAAAGCACTTTTGACGTCCATTTGGAATAACCTGAAATTCTTATAGCAAGCAAAAGCAAGTAATAATCGAATTGCTTCTAACCTTGCTACTGGTGCGTAGGTCTCATCATAGTCTATCCCTTCCTCTTGCGTATATCCCTTGGCCACGAGTCTTGCTTTGTTTCTTACGACTTTTCCTTTCTCGTTCATCTTGTTCCTGAAAACCCATTTAGCTCCAATAAAAGATTTACCTTTTGGTTTAGGAGTCAATTCCCAGACATCATTAATGCTGAATTTTCTGAGTTCTTCTTGCATAGCTTCAATCCAGCTTTCATAAGATAAAGCTTCTTCTATACTTTTGGGTTCTACTTCAGAAATAAGAGCCACAGCACTAGACTCTTCGCGCCTTTTGAATCTTGTGCGAATTCCTTCATTAATGTCGCCAATAATGAGATCTTTGGGATGACTGGACTTATGCTTCCAGTTTCTGGTTGATTCGTCAGGATGATGATCAATTCCTTCATTTGAATCTTCAATAACCGTTTGTTCTGGTCTTTCGTAGTCAGTGCGCTTCTTGAGATTTAGACTTTGTAGAGTCTCGGAGCAGATTCAAATTCTTCAAGATGAGTCTGAATAGATTCATTTTGCATAGAATATTGGAATATGACATTCATTGATTCCTCCACATATTGACTCTTCTTGTTATAGACTCTGCAGGCTTTGCTTGAGGTAGAATATCCAAGGAAGATACCTTCGTCTAACTTTTCTTCAAACTTACCAACTCAATCATTTGTATTTTTCAATATAAAGCATTTGCATCCAAATATATGAAAATATGAAACAGTAGGCTTCTTTCCTTTGAATAATTCATAGGGGTTTTTTTCTAGAATAGGCCTTAGAAAAACTCTGTTGATGATATAACATGCTGTTGAAACAGCTTCAGCCCAAAATCGTGAAGAGACGTTACTTTCAATTAGGAGAGTTCTAGCCATTTCTTGAAGAGATCTATTCTTTCTTTCCACAACTCCATTTTGCTCTGGAGTATATGGAGAGGAAAACATATGCTGAAGACCCGATTCATCACAGAATTTTGTAAAATCTTGATTTTCAAATTCGCCTCAATGGTTTGTTCTTATACTAGAGATAGCATATCTTTTTTCATTTTGAACTCTTTTAGCAAACTTTTCAAAATAAGAGAGGGTTTTAGACTTACTTGTCAGGTAGTATACCCAAGTAAATCGAGAGTAGTCATCCACAATTACAAGCCAATATTTCTTACCTCCAATGCTTTGAGTTCTGGTTGGTCCAAAGAGATCCATATGCAACAGCTGCAGAACACGTTTAGTGGAAAATTGATTTATTGGTTTAAAGGAATTTCTTACCTGCTTTCCCAATACGCATGGAGTGCATAGATCAGACTTTTGGTAAGTCAAATTTGGTAGACCACGAACAAGCTTCTTTGCTGAAATTTTGGCTATCTGCTTCATATTGATGTGCCCAAGCTTTTTGTTCCATAAGCTTGCTTCGTCTTGAATTGAGATTAAACATTGTGATTCATCTGGTTTCACATCCAAGAGGTAGATATTTCCATGTCTTCGACCCATAAACGACTGAGTAGAGTCTTTACTGATTCTTGAACATATTCCCTCTTAAAAACTGATTTTGAAACCAGTATCACAGAGTTGACTAATACTGAGCAGATTGTAGTTAAGTCCTTTTACTAGGGAAATATTGCTTATTGAGAGATTTCCAATCTTTATAGTTCCAAATCCCACAATCCTTCCTTTATTGTTTCCTCCAAAAGAGACTTTTCCACCATTTACTTGAACGAGCTTTATGAAGTAATTTGAATCTCCTGTCATGTGTCTTGAGCATCCACTATCCAGATACAATTTTACCTTTTTCTTGATAGTGACCTGCATTTAACAAAAGAGACTCAAGCTTTCTTTGGTACCCATATTTTCTTGGGTCCATTGGTGTTAGTATGAAATGCAGTGTTTGCCCATACTTTCTTAACAGGTTTCCAGACCATAGGACACTCTTTTTCAAAATGATCTGCACTATTACACTTTGAACATCTGAGAGCATTTCGACCTACTGGTTTTACAAAAACCTTTTTGAAATGTTTTCTGTATGTATCTCTTGTAGGTCTTTGCTTAATTCTTTCCTTTACTTTAGGAAAATCAATTAAAGGAATTGTTTGTTCTGTCATTCCTAAACCAGATTTATTGAAATATGGTCTTTGTGCATAAAGAATCTTTTGAAGTTTCTCAGATCCTAATGAAAATCTTTTTGAAACATTTGATAAGTCATTTTCTAAAAAAGCATTTTCTTCTAAGAGATTAGCTTCACTTTCTTTGAGCGAAGAAACATTCATGTCTATATGTTTCAACTTTTCTTTCAAAGCATTCTCCTGTTGTTTCAGTGTAGAGTTTTCCTTTTTAAGTTCAGAAATCCTTTTGAGAGAAGTCTTAAGACTAAAACATAGCTCATCAATGTATTTAGAAACTTTAACAGGAATTTTAAAGTTACTTACCTCTAATTCACTGTCTGAGTCTGTTTCAGAGTTTGAATCTGAGTCTGATTGTGCCATAAGACATATGTTGGCATAGTCATCATCGCTTTCTTCACATTCTGTGTTACTCCAGGTTTCTGCTTTAACAGCTTTACGATACTTTTCAGCTTTTCCTTTCTTCTTTCTCAGAAGAGGATAGTTGGGTCTGATGTGTCCCTTTTTTCTTACATTCAAAGCAGACTACATCCTTGTTTGATTCATCATCATCAACAAACTTGGTCTGATGCTTTTGAAAGCTCTGTTTCCTTGGATTGAATATTCTTCCTTTTCGTTCAGCTTTTCGAATCTTCTTATCATAAGAGCAAGTTCCTCATCGTCCATATCGTCTTGAATCGTAGCATCGGAATCATCATTGGATTTTAATGCAATGGATTCTTACCTTTAGGATCTTCATCTTCATTGATTCGCTCCACTTCATAAGATCAAGAGTTCCAACCAACTCATCGACAGATAGTGGTATGATTCTTTGTGTCTCTCTTATTGAAGTCTTTATATGGTTCCAATCCTTGGAGAGTCATCGTAGCAACTTGTTTACCTTCATGGGATCAGAAATTGGTTGACCTTGATTTTCAAGACCATTCACGATATCTGTAAACCGACTAAACATGTCAGTTATAGATTCTCCTGATATCATTTTGAAGGCTTCATATTGACCGAGGAGAATGTTGATTCTAGTCTCATTCACTCGATTTGTTCCTTCATAGGTGATATGTAATCTATCCCAGACTTCTTTTGCTGTATCACAAGAAGATATTCTGTTATATTCAGTAGGTGACAAAGCACAATATAAAGAATAAATTGCTTTTGCATCAAGTGCTTGTCTCTTGATTATCTCTTCCTAAGTCATTTCTCTTGACTCAACAGTTTCTTTTCCTCTCTCTGAGACAGATGCAGCTTTAGGAGTAATTCCTTTTTTCTATAACGTCCCATTCCAAAGGATCCTTTGATCGTAGGAACTCTTTCATCTTGTTTTTCCAGATGTTGTAATTATTTCCATCAAAGTAGGGTGGTCTGGTATTGCTTTGCCCTTCCACCAGCCCTGGAGCTAGCATACTAGTCATGGATCTTTAACTCTGAAGTAAAACACTTCAAACAAAGTGAGTACACAGGCTCTGATACCAATTGATATAGCTAGTATGAGTACCTAGAGGGGGTGAATAGGTATATAAAAAATAATTCTCTCTTGACTTGAAAGCAATATTAGGCAATCAATAGAAAGGAAGTTATTCTTTCAATAATGAAACGAACTATGATCAAAGTAAAATAGAGAGTAGAGAAGAGAAAATTCAACGCGAGGTTTATAGTGGTTCGACTTATTTCAAGCCTACGTCCACTCTCTTTCGCACCGATGCCCCCACCGGGCTGGATTTCATTATGAACAAAAGAGATGTTACAAAGCAATGCTCTTCCTTGATTTCACAGTATGGATGTTCTACCACACTTCTTCAAGGTATCTCACAATATGAACTCTCTTCTGTATATAAGGTTTTCGCTCAGTAAATGAATTGACTACGAATCAAGGAGCTTCAGACTTTGGAATTCTTCTATCGCGTACATTTCTCGAACAATTGGAACGTCTTCCTTTTATACTCCTTTATGCCATCATACCCGTTGGCACTTACCAAAGGAATTCTTTCAATTTTCCCGTTGGACAGAATCAATTAGGAAGATCATTCGAGCTATTAAAGGAACATGTTGATAGCCCATCAATCCTGCTCGCCCATACAATCAGGATCTTGGTTTCCATAAGAAGAACCTTCCAAGAATACTTAGCCAATCATCAGATCCTTAATCAATCTTGATTCAAATAGAGGAATTCGTTATCTCATATTCAGCCAAGAGATCTTCTCCAGTCGATAAGGCTAAGTCCATAATGAATCAAATAGATCTGGATAACCTTACTTCAAATGGATTAGAATCTGTCACTGAGAATAGACTTTAAGTTTTGATTCTGGCAGTCCGGAAGTCTTTAGACTTTGAATAGTAGAGTCTGCAGATCTTCAGACTAGACTGATAGAAACGTTTTTTCAGCTTCGAAATATTCTAGAAAGATTTCTCCAACACATCTTTTTGCGAAAAATGGAAGATTTGGGAATTACTCCTAAGGGGATGGCAGAAGAAGCCCTTGCAGTAAACATTCGAGGAAAGATGACAGATTTGTTTAGATCAAAGGAACATAAGGATCTATACTCCAATTTATTGAAATGTGGGGTGATGAACCCTAGGAGTGTGGATTTGATTTCCTGGATGCTGTGAATGTGAACTTGAGGGAAAAGTTCAATTTTCTTCAACTAGAACAGTTCTGTTTTGTCACCACAGAGGGCTATGCTCAATTAACTGCATATTTCTATTCAAATCTTAGTTTCTTGGATGCAAATGGAACATCTTTTAGTGTCTGAGATCAGGACTTTGTGGTTGATGTGGATATACTGGCGGATGTGATTGGGGTTGAGAGAGGAAGCTATCAACCCATCAATGTCTCTATTGCTCATGCAACATTGGAACTTGTTAAAGACAGAATGACAGAGGGAAGGATTTCCTACTCAAGGATGCGTGCGAACAACATTTTGCTTCACAAGATTGTGATCAAATACCTTAGACCGAAATCAACTTCCAAGACCGATGTATCAAACTCAGAGGCAAAGTTGATGTACGCCATCAATACTGGGAAAAAGTTTTCTCTTCCTCACACTATCTTGTTCCACATGTATAGAGCAATGGTGAAGGACAAGGGACAACTTCCTTATCCAGGTCTAGTGTCAAAGATATTTAGACATTTGAATATTCAGCCTCCACAAATTCTTTGTGTTCGACCATGTGACAAAATGGTGGTAGGATTGAAAATGGTGTTGAAAATGTGTCTGAAAGAACTTGACAAGGCGTTGGAGAAGTTTAAGGAGAAAACCACTGTCAAAACTCATCAAATCTCTTCTGCAGCGAAAAGAAAATGGAAGGAGCCAATGGTTGCTTCATCCAAAAAGAGAAGAGCTCTCATCATTGAGGATAAAGATGATGAGGATGACCTCACCATTTCTGTTATAGCATTGAAGAAGTTAAGTCGTTCTGTTCCAGAATCAATGGAACGACAAGAAAAAGAAGCAGAGGAGAGAGAAAGACAAGAGAGAGAAGAAGAGAAAGAAGAAGAAGAGAAAGAAGAAGAGAAAGGAGAAGAAGAGAAAGAAGAAGAAGAAGAAGAAAGAGAAGCAGAGGAGCAAGAAGGAGAAGAAAAAGAAGAAGAGGAGAGAGAAGCTGAAGAAAAAGCAAAGGAGGAGAGGATTGAAGAAGAAAAAGAAGAGAGAGAGAATCAAGAGGAAGAAGAGCATGAAAAACACTCTTCTCCACCTGAAGCCATGGAAACAGGGGGAGATAAGGAGTAAAGAGGAACAACCTTCTATCCTGTTACCAGTGAAGGAGTCAGCTGTTCTCCAGCAGATCCAGAGGACATTTATGCCTCTCAATTTCCTGAAGATGGTCATGATGCTTCATCGCCAAATCTGCATGATTATGCTGATATACCATCGTCTGCCTTTACTCCAACAAACCGTACTGAAGCTAGTACGCAGACTAATAATACAGCAGATTTTCGCAGAATTCTTGATGTTCTCTTGGAAATGCAAGGTCAGATATATGCTTTGGAGTGCGAGGTTCAAAACTTGAAGAATGCTGGACAAGTTTCTTCCGTTTCCCTGTCTGATCAGATTCAAGCCCTTTCTACTCAAATTCAAGCCAATGCTAAAGGAGAAGAAGTGGCTCTTCTAAAGGAAGACTTGAAAAAGCTGGAAGGCATTGTTCAGTCTATGGGAGATTTCCAGTTTGTCCGCGTTCCCAAGCAAATTTGACTTTGTTGGAGAAATCTTCTTGAAGTGTTTTGAAGCTGACAAATCGTTTCCATCAGTCTGGTCTGAAGGCTTGCAGACTCTGCTGTTTAAAGTCTGAAGACCTCTGGACAGCCAGACTCAAGATTCAAAGTCTATCCTCATTGACAATTTCTAATCTGTTGAAGAAAGGGTATCCAGAACTGGATGTTTTTATTAAGGATATGACCTCATCGACTGAAGAAGATCTCTTGGCTGGATATGACTTATCGGAATCCTTTTATTTGATCAAGATTGATTCGATAATTAAGGATCTGTTGATTGGCGAGATATTCGTGGAAGGTTATATTTATGGAAACCAAGATCCTGATTGTATGGGCGAACAGGATTGATGGGCTATCGACATATTCCCATAATAGTTCGAATAATCTTCTTAATTGATTCCGTCCAACGGGTAGATTGGAGGAGTTCCTTTGGAAAGTGCCAACGGGTATAATGACATAAAGGAGTATAAAAAGAAGACGTTCTAAGCTATTCAAGTGTGTGCGCGATAGAAGAATTCCAAATTCTGAAACCTCTTGTTGTTTAGCCAATTCATTTTAGTGAAAAACTTGTACTCAAAAGAGAGTTTATACCTGTGAGAAACCTTGAGGAAGTGTGATAGAATATCTACATTGTGGAATCAAGGAATGACTGAGCTGTAACATCTCTTTTGTTCATAGTGGAATCAAGCCGATTGGCTGTCAGTGTGGAAGAGTGGACGTAGGCTTAGAATAAGCCGAACCACTATAAACCTTGTGTTTAATCTTCTCTTCCCTTCTCTCAGTCTTACTTTGATCGATGATTGTCTCAATTCTATTAACTGTCCAGTATTGTGCGATTTACGAGAAAAATATTTTATATACCTATTCACCCCCCCTCTAGGTGCTTATACTAGCTACATCAATTGGTATCAAAGCTTGTGTACTCACTTTGTTTGAAGTGTTTTACTTCAGAGTTAAAGATCCATGGCTAGTATGTTGTCTCCAGGGCTGGTAGAAGGGCAAAGCAACACTAGACCACCTTACTTTGATGGAAATGACTCAACATATGGAAGAACAAGATGAAGGCATTCTTAAGATCAAAGGATCCTCTGGAATGGGACGTTGTAGAAAAAGGAATCATTCCTAAAGTTGCATCTGTCTCAGAAAGAGGAAAGGAAACTGTTGAGTCCAGCAACATGAGTCATGAAGAAAAAATCAAGAGACAAGCTCTTGATGCAAAAACAATTTATTCTTTATATTATGCTTTATCACCTACTGAATATAATAGAATATCTTCTTGTGATACAGCCAAAGAAGTCTGGGATAGATTACACATTACTTATGAAGGAACCGATCGAGTGAAAGAGACCAGAGTCAATATACTCCTCGGTCAATACGAAGCCTTCGGGATGAAATTGGGAGAATCTATAACCGACATGTTTAGTCGTTTTACAGATATCGTGAATGGTCTTGAGAATCAAGGTCAACCAATTTCTGATCCCATGAAAGTAAATAAGCTACTACGAGGACTCTCCAAGGATTGGAATCACATAAAGACATCAATCAGAGAAACTCAAAGAATGATGCCACTATCTGTTGATGAGTTGGTTGGAACTCTTTAGTCTTATGAAGTTGAACAAATCAATGAAGACGAAAACCCTAAATGTAAGAAATCCATTGCATTGAAATCTAACGATGATTCTGATGTTGCAGATTTTGAAGACGATATGGACGATGAGGAGCTTACTCTCATAATAAGAAGATTGAGAAAGCTGAACAGAAAAGGAAGAATATTCAATCCAAGGAAACAAGGTTTTCAAAAGCAACATGCTAAGTCTGTTGAGAATGATGAATCAAACAAAGATGTAGTTTGCTTCGAATGCAAGAAAAAAAGGACACATCAGACCCAACTGTCCTCTTCTGAGGAAGAAGAAAGGAAAAGCTGAAAAGTATCAAAAGGCTCTTAAAGCAGAGACCTGGAGTGATACAGAATGTGAAGAAAGTGATGATGATTATGCTAGCATATGTCTGATGGCACAATCGGATTCAGATTCAAACTCCGAGATAGACTCAAACAGTGAATTTGAGGTGAGTAACTTTAAAATCCCTATTAAAGTTTATGAATATATCAATGAGTTGTGCTTTAGTCTTAAGACTTCTCTTAAAAGGATTTCCGAACTCAAAAAGGAAAATTCTGCCTTAAAACAGCAAGAAAATGTTTTGAAAGAAAAGGTAAAATGTTTAGATGTGAATGTTTCTTCTCTTATAGAAAGTGAAAATAATCTTTCAAAAGAAAATGAATTCTTGAAAAATGATATCACAAATATTTCCAAAAGATTTTCAATAGGATCCGAGAAACTAGAAAAAATACTTTCTCTTCAAAGACCTTATTTCAACAAATCTGGTTTGGGAATGACTTCTTTGAAACCATTCCTTTAATTGATTTCCCTAAAGTAAAGGAAAGAATCAAACAAAGACCCTCAAGAGATGCTTACAAAAATCATTTTAAAAGGACTTTTGTAAAACTAGTTGGTCGCAATGCTCTTAGATGTTCAAAGTGCAATAGTACAGATCATTTTGAAAAAGAGTGTCCAATGGTTTGGAAACCTGTTAAGAAAGTATGGGGAAACACAACATATTATACTAACTCCAAAGGACCCAAGAAAAGATGGGTACCAAAGAAAGTTTGAGTTTCTTTTTTAAATGCAGGTCACTATCAAGAAAAAGGTAAAATGGTATCTGGATAGTGGATGCTCAAGGCATATGACAGGAGATTCAAATTGTTTCATAAAGCTTGTACAAACGAATGGTGGAAAAGTTTCTTTTGGAGGAAATAGCAAAGGAAGAATAGTTGGACTTGGAACTGTGAAGATTGGAAAACTCACAATAAACAATGTTTCTTTAATTGAAGGAGTCAACTACAATCTGCTCAGTGTCAGCCAGCTTTGTGATAGCGGTTTCAAAATCTACTTTCAAGAGGGAATATAATCTGGAACCAGTAAAGACTCTACTCAGTCGTTTATGGGTCGAAGACATGGAAATATCTACCTCTTGGATGTAAAACCAGATGAATCACAGTGTTTAATCTCAATACAAGATGAAGCAAGCTTATGGCACAAAAAGCTTGGACACATCAATATGAAGCAGATAGCCAAAATTTCAGCGAAGAAGCTTGTTCGTGGTCTACCCAATTTATCATACCAAAAGTCTGATCTATGTACACCATGCATATTGGGAAAACAGGTAAGAAATTCCTTCAAACCAACAAATCAAGTTTCCACTAACCGTGTACTGTAGCTTCTACATATGGATCTCTTTGGACCAACCAGAACTCAAAGCATTGGAGGTAAGAAATATTGCCTAGTAATTGTGGATGATTGCTCACGATTTACTTGGGTATATTTCCTGGCAAGTAAGTCTGAAACTTTCTCTTACTTTGAAAATTTTGCTAAAAAGATTCAAAAAGAAAAAGGATATGCTATTTCTAGTATCAAAACAGATCATGGAGGTGAATTTGAAAATCAAGATTTTGCAAAGTTTTGTGATAAATCTGGTTTTCAGCATATGTTCTCTTCTCCATATTCTCCAGAGCAAAATGGAGTTGTGGAAAGAAAGAATAGATCGCTTCAAGAAATGGCAAGAACTCTCTTAATTGAAAGCAACATCTCTTCACATTTTTGGGCTGAAGCAGTCTTTACAGCTTGTTACATTATTAACAGAGTTTTTCTAAGGCCTATTCTAGATAAAACTCCCTATGAATTATTTAAAGAAAATAATCCCATCGTTCATATTTTCATGTATTCGGATGCAAATGTTTTATACTGAAAAATGTAAATGATCGAGTTGGTAAGTTTGAAGAAAAGTCAGATGAAGGGATCTTCCTTGGATATTCAACCTCTAGCAAAGCATACAGAGTCTACAACAAGAAGACTCAAAAAGTGGAAGATTCAATGAATGTCAAATTCCAAGATTCCATTCAAAATGAATCTACTCAGAGTCATATTGAGGAATCTGAATCTGCTCCAGATCCTACAAAGTCTAAATCTCAAGAAGCGGCTCGAGACTTTGAAGGAACAAAAAGCAAGTGATTTGTCGAAGAATCAAGTGAAAAAGTGATCATCAATCGACAAATTATTCAGCAACTGGAAGCATAAGTCCAGTCATCCCAAAGATCTTATCATTGGCAACATCAATGAAGGAATTTGTACAAGATCCAAAAGGCGCGAAGAATCTAGTGCTGTGGCTCTTATTTCTGAAATAGAACCCAAAAGTATATAAGAAGCTTTATCTGATGAAAGCTGGATTGAAGCTATGCAAGAAGAATTCAGGCAATTCAGTATCAATGATGTCTGGGAATTATCTCCTAAACCTAAAGGTAAATCTGTTATTGGAGCTAAATGGGTTTTCAGAAACAAGATGGACGAAAAAGGAAAAATCGTGAGAAACAAAGCAAGACTCGTGGCCAAGGGTTACAGCAAGAAGAAGGGATCGACTATGATGAGACTTACGCACCAGTAGCAAGGTTAGAAGCAATTCGTTTATTACTTGCATTTGCTTGTTACAAAAATTTCAGGTTATTCCAAATGGACGTCAAAAGTGCTTTTCTAAATAGATTCATCCATGAGGAAGTCTATGTGGAACAACCACCTGGGTTTGAAGACCCAAGGAAACCGGACTCAGTATTCAGACTCAAAAAGGCCTATTATGGCTTGAAACAAGCACCTCGAGCTTGGTATGACAGGCTTAGTAAGTTTTTAATTCAAAAAGGTTTCGTGAAAGGTAAAGTAGACACTACTCTATTTATCAAAAAGGAAAGCAAAAGTTTTTTACTAGTTCAAATATATGTTGATGATATCATACTCGGATATCCTAATGAAAGTCTGTGCAAGAAATTCTCTAAGACTATGCAGGATGAGTTTGAAATGAGCATGATGGGTGAGTTAACCTTCTTTCTTGGACTTCAAGTGAAACAACTAAAGGAAGGAACTTTTATTCGTCAAGAAAAATATGCTAATGATCTTGTCAAAAAGTTTGGACTGGACAATTGCAAAAAGACCGACATTCCAATGTCAAGTGCCTTGAAGATAGACAAAGATGAAGAAGGAAAGAAAGTTGATCGGAAGCTATACGGGAGTATCATTGGCTCACTTCTTTATCTTACTGCTTCTAGACTCGACATTTTGTTTAGTGTTTGCATTTGTGCTAGATTTCAAGCGGAGACCTAAAGAATCTCATTTAAGTGCTGCAAAGCGTATTCTCAAATACATTGCTTCAACTTCAAGCATCGGCCTATAGTATCCTAAAAGGGGAGACTTTACTCTTCTTGGATACTCAGACGCAGATCTAGCCGGTTGCAGAGTTGATAGAAAGAGCACCTCGGGTACCTGTCAACTACTTAGAGGCAGGACGGTGTCTTGGTTTTCAAGAAAACAGAGTACAGTAACTCTCTCTACATCAGAAGCAGAGTATGTAGCTTTTGGAAGTTGCTGTTCACAAATTCTATGGATAAAGCAACAACTAAGAGACTTTGGAATTGAAGATTCATGCACTGAGATAAATTGCGACAACACCAGCGCTATCAATCTCACCAAAAATCCAATTCTTCACTCAAGAGCAAAGCATATAGAGATTCGACATCACTTCATCAGAGACCATGTTCAGAATGGAGAAGTTTCGATTCAATATGTTGATTCAAAGAACCAACTGGCGGATATATTCACAAAGCCTTTGGAGAAAAATCAATTTGAAATTATTCGCTCTAGACTCAACATATTAAGGTTTGAAGAAGTTAAAGTCTAGAGACTCTCAGACTCAGACAAACAAGACATTGACTGTAAGTTAGTTTCTCTCTCATATTATCTTGAAAAGGTACAATTGTCGAACCGTGTTTTTATTGCTATTCTTAAACAGCGTAATTACTACATCGTTTCCTTTTTCGAAAAAGAAGTTATTTTTTTTAAATGACTATTTTCGCGGAAAAAGGACAGTTATTTTTGAAAATGCATCTTTTTATCTCTGACGATTCGTATACATCTCTATTTAACCGATTGTATTCTGTTGCTTCCTCCTCACTTTACTCTAAAAAACCCTAAAAAGCACCGATTCACCATTCCTGTTTTTATCTCCTGCCTAATCTTCGAAAAAGTTGTCATTTTTCTTGGGGAAAGTCAAGCAAGGAATCTCTCAAAGTGCGAGAAAAATGTCTTCTTCAAGAAAGTCGTCAAGGATCGCAAGCAGGGGACCACGGCGGATGAATGAGGGGCCTACGCACTTCGATCTTATCGAAGAAGAAGTGTCTCATGAACAGCAACAGAGCCCACAACATTCTCAACCGCGTCTTTCTCCTCCACATAGTCCTCAAGGCATTGTTCATCAACAAGAGGAAGAAATCGTTGAGGAAGCAGATCTTGTAAGAACTCAAAAACCTGACTTTATTTATAAGCTGTATCGTGCTTTAAAAGGAACCGGTACTCCTTTGAAGTATGTCGATGATTTTCTAAAAGACAAAAGATATGGGAATGAGTATATCTTTTTGCTGAAAATGGAAAGTTTGGGAATTGCTCGAAAAGGGGTGGCTGAAGAATCCCTTAAAAATATCCCGAGTGATCCTTGTGATTGGGGATTTAATCCGAGAGAGGGCAATGACGATGACAAATTGTTCATGCAATTTCAACCAAGGATGGGTATTGCGGCGGAAATCAGAGGAAAAAGAGGAGAGGTGTTTAGATCGAAAGAACAGAAGGGTCTATACTCAAAGCTATTGAATCGTGGGGTGATAAACCCTAGGAGTGTAGATTTTGACTTTCTAGATGCTATGAATATGAACATGAGAGAAAAGTTCGGTCATCTTCAACTTGAAAAGTTCTGCTCCGACACTACAGAGGCCTATGCTGAACTAACCGCATATTTCTATTTAAATCTTAGCTTTTTGGATACGAATAGATTCTCCTTCAGTGTCAAAGATCAAGATTTTGTTGTGGATATGAATATGCTGGCGGATGTGTTAGGAGTTGAGAGAGGAAGATATCAACCAATCAAAATTTCTATTGCTCGGGCTACAATGGAACTGGTGAAAGACAGGAGAACAAACGAAAAGATCACCTACTTAAGGATGAGTGCGTTCAACATCTTGCTTCACAAAATTGTGATCAATTGCCTTCGATCGAAATCAACCTCCAAGACTAATGTCTCTAGTTCAGAGGCAATGCTGATGTACGCCATTCTTACAGGGAAAAGGTTTTCTCTTCCTTATACTATCATGTTTCACATGTATAGAGTGGTAATGAAGGACAGAGGTCAACTTCCTTACCCAAGCCTTGTGACGAAGTTATTCAGACATCTGAATATTCAGCCTCCGCAAATCTTTTGTATTCGATTGTGCGATCATATGGTGATAGGACTGAAAATGGTGACCAAGATGCGTCTGAAGGAACTAAGCAAGGAGTTGGAGAAATTTAAGGAAAAGACTCCTGTAAAGTCTCATCAAATCTCTTCTGCTTCAAAAAGGAAAGGGAAGGAGCCCATGGTTGCTCAAATCAAGAAAAGAAGAGCTCTCATCGTGGAAGATGAAGAGGATGACAACCTTACCATTTCGGCCATAGCTTTGAAGAAGCTAAGTCGCTCTGTTCCAGAATCCATGGAACATCATGAGACAGAAGAAGAGGAAAGACAAGAGGCGAGAGAAGAAGAAGAAAAAGAAGCGAAGAAAGAGCGAGGTGGCGAAAAAGAAACAAAGCAAGAAAGACTGAAGAAGAAAGAAGAGAAGAAGGAGAACACGAAAGACACTCTTCTCCACTGTAGACACGAAACAGGGGAGATCAAGAGAAAGGAGGGAAGTCCTCTTATCCCGATGCAAGTGAAGGAGTCAGTCGCTCACCTGCAGACCCAGAGGAAGTTTATGCATCTCAATTTCCAGAAGAAGGTCATGAAATTTCATCGCCAAATCTGCAAGATTATTCTGATATGCCATCATCTCGCGAACGTCTTTGAAGCAAGTACGCAGACCGAAAGCCCAATAGATTTTCGCAGAATCATGGATATTCTTTTGAAGATGCGTGGACAAATCTATGCTCTGGGATGTGAAGTTCAAAACTTGTAGAATGCTGGTCAAGTTTCTTCAATGTCATTACAAGATAAGATCCAAGCCCTCTCTATTCAAATTCAGGCCAATGCCAAGGGTGAGGAGATTGCTCAACTGAAGGAAGACTTGAAAAGGCTGGAAGGGATCGTACAGTCCATGGGACATTTCCAGCTTATTCGCGTTCCCAAGCAATCTTGACTTCACTCCATTTTCATCTTAACCTTTTTTTAATGCTGACAAAAAGGGGGAGAAGTGCAAGATTTGAATCAAAACTTTGAATTTTTAATCGTTTGGATTGTTTAAATTGGATTTATGTTTGACTTTAATTTTGTGTCTAGATTTGTGGATTTGGGATTTGACTGCTATTGATATTGATATCTTATAGTTGACTCTATGGCTTTATCCTATTCAAGACTAACCTATTTTCTGTGGTTGTAGATTCTAGTGTTATTCATTTAGCCATTTATCTCTATAAGATATGCATATGTGTTTGAGAAATGTTTTGCAGGTCAAAGTTGTCCAAATTTGCAGGAAAGTTTTGTCACCATCAAAAAATGGGAGATTGTTGGAGAAATCTTCTTGAAGTGTTTTGAAACTGACAAATCGTTTCCATCGATGCAGTCCGAAGGCTTGCAGAATCCCTTTGTTTAAAGTCGAAGACCTCCGGACAGCCGAGACTCAAGATTCAAAGTCTATCCTCATTGACAATTTCTAATCTGTTGAAGAAAGGGTATCCAGAACTGGATGTTTTATTAAGGATATGACCTCATCGACTGAAGAAGATCTCTTGGCTGGATATGACTTATCAGAATCCTTTTATTTGATCGAGATTGATTTGATGATTAAGGATCCGTTGATTGGCGAGATATTCGTGGAAGGTTATACTTATGGAAACCAAGATCCTGATTGTATGGGCGAACAGGATTGATGGGCTATCGACATATTCTCTTAATAGTTCAAATAATCTTCTTAATTGATTCCGTCCAACGGGTAGATTGGAGGAGTTCCTTTGGAAAGTGCCAACGGGTATAATGGCATAAAGGAGTATAAAAAGAAGACGTTCTAAGCTATTCAAGTGTGTGCACGATAGAAGAATTCCAAAGTCTGAAACCTCTTGTTGTTTAGCCAATTCATTTTAGTGAAAAACTTGTACTCAAAAGAGACTTTATACCTGTGAGAAACCTTGAGGAAGTGTGATAGAATATCTACACTATGGAATCAAGGAAGGACTGAGCTATAACATCTCTTTTGTTCATAGTGGAATCCAGCCGATTGGCTGTCAGTGCGGAAAAGTGGACGTAGGCTTAGAATAAGCCGAACCACTATAAACCTTGTGTTTAATCTTCTCTTCCCTTTTCTCAGTCTTACTTTGATCGCTGATTATCTCAATTCTATTAACTGTCCAGTATTGTGCGATTAACGAGAAAATATTTTATATACCTATTCACCCCCCCTCTAGGTGCTTATACTAGCTACATCAGACTTCATTTTCATCTCAACCTTTTTTATGATGACAAAAAGAGGGAGTGATGCAAGCTTTGAAACTTTGAACTTCTTTGAACTTAACTTGCTTAATCTTTAGTTTGTTTTGTGTGTCTGGATAATGATTGAATGTAATGTGGATTTGGATTTGACTGGATTTGACTACTGTTTTTATTAAGTATTATTGATATCTTATGAATGGCTTTACATGCAAGACTAACCTATTTTCTGTGGTTGCAAATTATAATGTTATCATTAAGTCATTAATCTTTATGAGATATCCATATTGCTTGAGTAATGTTTTGCAGGTCAAAGATTGCAGATCAAAGTTATTCAAATCTGCAGGAAAGTTTTGTCACCATCAAAAATGGGGAGATTGTTGGAGAAATCCTTCTGGAATATTTTGAAGCTGACAAAAAGTTTCTATCAATCTAGTCTGAAGATTTGCAGACTCTACTATTCAAAGTCTGAAGACTTCCGAACTGCTAGACTCAAGACTTAAAGTCTATTTTCAGTGACAATTTCTAATCTGTTAAAGAAAGGCTATCCAGAGCTAAGTGCTTCTTTAAGGGTTTAGCCTTATCGACTGGAGAAGATCTCTTGGCTGGATATGACATAACGAATTCCTTTATTCGAATCAAGATTGATTCAGGATCCGATGATTGGCGAAGTATTTTTGGAAGATTCTACTTATGGAAACTAAGATCCTGATTGTATGGACGAGCAGGATTGATGGGCTATCGACATGTTCCTTTAATAGCTCGAATGATCTTCCTAATTGATTCTGTCCAATGGAAAAATTGGAAGAATTCCTTTGGTAACTGCCAACGGGTATGATGGCATAAATGAGTATATAAGGAAGACGTTCCAGTTATTCGAGAGAGTGCGCGATAGAAGAATTCCAAAGTCTGAAGCTCCTTGATTCGTAGTCAATTCATTAGCTGAGCGAAACCTTGTATATAAAAGAGAGTTTATATTTTGAGATACCTTGAGGAAGTGTGGTAAAATATTCATAATGTGGAATCAAGGGAGAGCATCGTTGTAACATCTCTTTTGTTCATAGTAAAATCCAGCCAGTGAGCTGTCAGTGCAGAAGAGTGGACGTAGGCTTGAAATAAGCTGAACCACTATAAACCTTGTGTTGAATTTTCTCTTCCTTACTCTCTATTTTACTTTGATCATAGTTCGTTTCATTAACTAAACGAGAGCTTCCTTTCTATTGTCTGCCTAGCATTGCCTTTATATCTCAAGAAATTATTTTTACACCTATTCACCCCCTCTAGGTGCTTATACTAGCTATATCACTTGATCTCAAGATCCTCGAGCCTTGCACTATGCGAGTTAGCCATTGAACTTGGAAGTTTAGGGTTGGTCCAATTCATATCAACCTTGTACATATGATAATATATGATATATTATATATTATATTATAAGTTTTTGTCTACTCTAAACCCCTAGTGCCTCCTTTTATATTCTTTTTATAGTTCAATTTGCCTTGTAAGTTAGAAAATAGAAAGAAACCCAGCCCTTATTTGAAAAAAAAAAAAATCATCACTCGCCTTAGCTTTGCTTGCCTCTGTTTCCCTGCATCGTAAGTTTGTTTTTATGATTTGTTGCTCTTAGCAAGTGTGAAATATCCATTGTTACTTACTTATACTTATATTTGATATGTATTGGTATTCATAGTTTGACTGCTTAATGTCACATAATTGATGGAAATATAATTTGAAATAATATATTTGTCCTTTTAAAGAACACAAAAAGTGAGATAAAAAATAATCAGTTGGTCCCGAGTGACCCTAAAACCGAACCAAACCTATTGGGCCAAAATATCAAGCATGGCCAGGCCCCTCTCTCCTTACATTGCAAAAGTTACAAAATTGCCATTAACCTAAAATTACTAAATCACCCTTGCCATTGTATTTGATTGCAAATCAAAAGCATTCATTAACCTCTCAATCCTAGCATCTAAAGTGGAAAGTCATCTATCCATGTGTTAAAATTGCAGGGGAGTTACCTTAGTCATTAAGGGATCAACATGAGCCATAAGATCAATCAAAGGCTAACATTGCATCATATATCCGAAATTTTTCCCATCAAAATGCAAGATACATTGTCTTCCTCTCACATTAAGTGCCATTCACTACACACACAACTTTCTCTCACTATAATTGTCAATTCCACAAACTCTCTCTCTCTCTCTCTCTCTCTCTCTGCCAAAGGCTGTGCTTCACACTGGAATCTCTTCCTCATTGCAGTTTCATCAATTCCGATTTCCTATCGACCATTCCTTGCAAATCAACTCTTGCAATTAAGCTTCCCATTGTGTCCATAAGGTTTTGGTGATCGTTGTTTCCCTGAGTTTTGATCAATTTTGAGATTGCTTACCCAATTCTAATAATCAAAGGTAGGTCCAATAATGCTTTAGTCATCAATTTCATGTGATCATCCAAAGATGAAAGGATGAATATAGTTCAAAGTTCAAGGAAAATATTTCATCTATATTCAATTCCAACTACGAGGTGACGAAATTTGACAATTAGAAGTTAGATCATATATTAGTATTACTTTCATAGAATAGATGTTCTATTGCATGTTAAGAAGTTTTGAGATCATAATTTTCTAGGATAGCGGAATGCTTTACTTGTCTATAGAAGTTGATTTGGCCAAATTGCATGTCATTAGGATAGTTATTCTCGGGAAATTAGCCTAGTTTAGTTTATTGCTTGAATTTATATAATTCTATCCTAAGTTCATGTTCGACCAAATAACCTTATGTAGCCCTTAATGTTCATTTTGATAATTTATTAGCTTAGGATGATCTCATGTTAGGTGAATGTTGATTCGGAGTATTTGATGATGTTTTCTGAATTATTTCATTAATATATGAGTAGATTAGGATTTGCTTGATGTTGAATGTTCAAAGAAATTGATGAAAGTTCTTGAGAGCATGTTGAAGATACACTATTGTTCTGGAGAATAGGTTGAATGTGTTTGAATATGCTTGAATATACTTGAATTTGAGTTTGAAGATTCAAAACTTTTTTTGAAAAACTCAAGTCTAAAAAAACTTTCGAGTGTTTATCTTTATCTTTTTTTTTTTTCAAATTTCAAAAATTGCATGTCATTAGGATAGTTATTCTCGGGAAATTAGCCTAGTTTAGTTTATTGCTTGAATTTATATAATTCTATCCTAAGTTCATGTTCGACCAAATAACCTTATGTAGCCCTTAATGTTCATTTTGATAATTTATTAGCTTAGGATGATCTCATGTTAGGTGAATGTTGATTCGGAGTATTTGATGATGTTTTCTGAATTATTTCATTAATATATGAGTAGATTAGGATTTGCTTGATGTTGAATGTTCAAAGAAATTGATGAAAGTTCTTGAGAGCATGTTGAAGATACACTATTGTTCTGGAGAATAGGTTGAATGTGTTTGAATATGCTTGAATATACTTGAATTTGAGTTTGAAGATTCAAAACTTTTTTTGAAAAACTCAAGTCTAAAAAACTTTCGAGTGTTTATCTTTATCTTTTTTTTTTTTCAAATTTCAAAAATTGCATGTCATTAGGATAGTTATTCTCGGGAAATTAGCCTAGTTTAGTTTATTGCTTGAATTTATATAATTCTATCCTAAGTTCATGTTCGACCAAATAACCTTATGTAGCCCTTAATGTTCATTTTGATAATTTATTAGCTTAGGATGATCTCATGTTAGGTGAATGTTGATTCGGAGTATTTGATGATGTTTTTGAATTATTTCATTAATATATGAGTAGATTAGGATTTGCTTGATGTTGAATGTTCAAAGAAATTGATGAAAGTTCTTGAGAGCATGTTGAAGATACACTATTGTTGGAGAATAGGTTGAATGTGTTTGAATATGCTTGAATATACTTGAATTTGAGTTTGAAGATTCAAAACTTTTTGAAAAACTCAAGTCTAAAAAACTTTCGAGTGTTTATCTTTATCTTTTTTTTTTTTCAAATTTCAAAAATTGCATGTCATTAGGATAGTTATTCTCGGGAAATTAGCCTAGTTTAGTTTATTGCTTGAATTTATATAATTCTATCCTAAGTTCATGTTCGACCAAATAACCTTATGTAGCCCTTAATGTTCATTTTGATAATTTATTAGCTTAGGATGATCTCATGTTAGGTGAATGTTGATTCGGAGTATTTGATGATGTTTTTGAATTATTTCATTAATATATGAGTAGATTAGGATTTGCTTGATGTTGAATGTTCAAAGAAATTGATGAAAGTTCTTGAGAGCATGTTGAAGATACACTATTGTTCTGGAGAATAGGTTGAATGTGTTTGAATATGCTTGAATATACTTGAATTTGAGTTTGAAGATTCAAAACTTTTTTTGAAAAACTCAAGTCTAAAAAACTTTCGAGTGTTTATCTTTATCTTTTTTTTTTTTCAAATTTCAAAAATTGTCTAAAACAACAGTTTTAGCCCATAAGATCATAAGCTTTCTCATTATATAAAATTTGTAAAAGTCAAAGTTTATTTGGTCCAAAAAGGTACAAGCTCAATCTAGTAAATGTTTGATGTGAAAAATTTATTCCCGTGTGCTTTGGATGTATTTGGCAATTTTGAGGAGCTTTGATGTCCTTTTTGCGAAAATTTAAAAAACAAAAGTTATTGAAGAGGATCTTAATTATAAATCTGCAAAGTTTCGTGTGTGTGTGTGTGTGTTTATAGAGTCTAGGGGGGGTCATTTTTGCAATGAATTGGACAAGTTTCTCGCGGGCCTACAAAACTGTTTACATTTGAATCCTTGGGGAAATATTTAATTTTGTCTATTTCGTGTGTGTGTGTGTGTGTGTGTGCGCGCGCGTGTGAGAGTCTAGGGGGTCATTTTTGCAATGAATTGGACAAGTTCCTTACTGGCGTACAAAACTGTTTACATTTGAATCCTCGGGGAAATATTTAATTTTGTCTAAGATGGGGGCTTATTTGCAAAATCTTAAAAACATGAAATTTGAAGATAACATGCCGGGCTAGTTGTTTGTAAAATTTGGTGAGCATTTAGCTCCTTAAAAAATTTCCCTTATTTTTCAAAAGTCGGATCATAACCGAGTCTGATTCAGGGTAGTTGGGTTAAATTGAGAAATTCAGCTCACAATTGGGGAAAGTGATCTTAATGAACATTAAACTACACTCTCTAAGCTTTCAATTGCCACTAATTTCATTCAATTTTGACATCATTAAGGCCCTTAATCAGATTAAAACATAATCAGGCATATGAGGATAAAAGTTTAGAAGTGACCCTCTTGGTTCACTAATTGTTTGCTTGACTGCTAGGGCTAATTAGCCTAATTGCATCACTTAGTTGGCCTTGCATGTGGATGATTAGGTGTACGATAGACTACATATACATGTCCTTTGGCGGGTAGTTTAGATGGGGGATTAGAACCTAGTTAGAGATTAGTGACGTTAACTCTGCTTTGTGAACACAAATGAGGTTAATAACCATTGACTTTAATCAATGAACCTCTAATTTGATTAGGAGGTGGTGGGGCTAATTGAATTGCATGGGAGAAATCAAATTCCCAAGCCAAATTTCTTGATTGATTTGTACAAGTCTATTGATGATTTATTTTGAGTGAATGTATGAATTATATGAAATGGATGGTGGAAACTGATGATGATAGTGGCAGCCGAGAGCTTGAAGATCAACAGCTGAGAGCTAAGGTGGTGTCTCAAGGAGTTTAATTAGTGTTAGCTTGGATTTAAGTAGGCTAGTTTAGTTAATGGACTTAGGTTAATTTAGACTTGAGACAAGTATAATAGAAGTATTATAATTTTCACACAGCACTTAGTTGAGTGTCATAAATTTTTCTTGGCTCACTTAAGTGTCACATCAAAGTAAAATCGATCATTTGAGTGTCATTTTTAACAAATTATCCTATATGGATTTTTTGAATTTTTTTAAAATAAAATTTTAAAACTTTTTAGTTTTTATTTATCTTTTTTTCCATGGTTTTTCTATTCTGTGAGTTGGGTGCAAAGCCCTCACTCTCGGGCAGTAGTGTTGCAAAGGCCCTAGGCAAGGCCATCATTGATTGTGGGCGAGGGCCTTCAAGATAAGGTTACAATGGCCTAACTAACCACAAGCGAGGGCATAAAGGCTCTCACCAGATCTAAAGTAGGCCGACAGTAGATTTATGGGGTAAGCGAATTGTAGATAATACTTAAGTGATCGATTTTTCAAATTTGTGATATATAAGTGAGTAAAAAAATTATAAAAATTGTCCATGTTGGCGGTGACAATGATATATAGGATGACCTGTGTCCATGTCAAATAAAATAAATCGCCAATGGCACTTAAATTATCGATTTTTCAAATTTGTGGCACTTAAATAAGCGAAAAAAAATTATGGCACTCAAGCAAACGTCGTATGAAAATTATGGCACTCCTGCTTTACTTATCTGGTTTAAACTTTAACAAATAATCTAGCTTAAATTCTAATTAATAAAATCAAATTAGACTTAGCATCACCTTCTAATAAATGGTTAGAATATCTTGGATTAGTTTCAACATCATAATATGCATAGATTTAGATGCACCCTAGATAGGATTAGCTTATAATCTCTAGTTTTTGGGGGTGCATGACCGAAGACTTAATAACAAGGCATTGTTTACGTGACCCTCCCCAAAATTCAATTTCTACAAAAGAGTCTAGAAGTATTGCTTGAAAGACGGTCCAAACGATTCATCAAAATGATGGTCCAAATAGTCCATCAAATGTCAAACCCAACCAGACCATCAAAAAAGTGTAGGCTTTCCAAAGCTCAAACCTCACACGACGTTAGATTTTTCATTTTTTAATTCTTTAATGGCCTAAGTAAATCTTGGAGTCGGCACTAACTTATTTGGGGTTTGTGAGAAACCAATCAAGACACGAAAGGGTCATATCGATTCCTCCACAACCAAAATTTTTAAGTTCGGGGACTTAATTATGCTAATGTTACTATTAAAACCCTTGTGGTACCAATAGCTTGAAAGGTTATTGTCTAAGTAGTCAAGTGCGTTTTTACCAATTATGACCTTAAGATATCAAAGTCACCAAGTGATCATGCATATATTTGCGAGGGGTTTATTATAATCCTAAACTAATCCTAACCATTCTAGAAAGAAAATTAACAAACAAGTTATCGAAGTGCAATGTGTTAATATAACAACTAAGTATCGAAAGTGCAAGCATTAGGCACACAAATATCATAAGGACTTGCGGTAAGGTATGAGAAAGAAATCTCGATACTCATCAGGCAAATAAAATACATGGCCATGTTTTTAAGCTTTGGGACATGAACCACCATAAGTCTGAAATTAGGGACTAGATTCTATTTAAGGTAAGCCTAGTTCACTCACTATTCAACAAACCAACAAGCAATCGATTAACTCCAGCCACTTCCTAATCAAACTAGGGATTTATTAATTGAAGGAAATAAATATTTTGTGTTTGCAAAGTAGTAAGATAACATCCTTGATTCCTAATTATACTATAATTATCCTTCTAATCTACTCGTCGAAAGATCATGCCTTCCCAATCAAGATTGAAAAAAACATTTCATCATCAATTCGATCACCACCTAATCAAATTGGGGAAACATAATAATTATCATTAACCTCCATTTGTGTCCGTAAAGCAGTAGACTAATATCATTATCCCTAATTAAATTATAATTTCCCACCTAAGCTAACCGCCGAAGAACATGCATATATGTAATTGAAAGGCCATCGAAGCATCCATGAACAAGGGTAATTGAACATTTCGATTTTAGCACACAAGTCAACTAGCGATCAACCAAGCAATGGCATGAATCCACTAAGAGAAGAAGTAGCATTTTCCCAACCAAATTCCTAAACTTTCTACCTTTGGATTTATTAAAAAGACATTAATATAATTATTTTTAATATTTATTATTTTTTAAATATTAAAAATCAGACCTAGGTCGGGCCGAGTTCTTGAACCCAACCTGAGAATAGAGACCAAGTCCTATCCTAGGCCGTGATCATGATTGGGCTCCTAAATCGAGCCCAATCGGATCAAGGCCTAGTTTCTTTTTTGGCTTGACCCTATTGGTGCCAGTTCGTGGTTTTAGTCAAATTATGCCAAATTTCCATGATTTTGCCAAAATTGACTTTGGAATTGAGTTAATTTGGTTTAATCGAATTTCAATAGGTCTAATTAGCATTATTTATGAAGGATTGATAGGACTCCTTGAGAATTGGTCCACCTGTCTCAAGCCCGATTTCTTAAAATTGGCTGGAATTTCAATGTGTTACGACTTTAGATCAAATGTCACCAAGAAAATTATTCTAAAAAAATGATCTAAAATTTGATGATTGATAGTCAAAATTCTCGATTTGATTGAAATGTCAAATCCTAGTCATTTTTTGTGAAAACTATTAATTACAAGTCTAATTAAGGGTGTGTTTTTATCGCGAAAAACTCAATGATATATGAAAATACCTTCTAGTAAAAAATTTTCCAGGAATACGATAAATTTTCCTTTGTTTAGTAATATATGATTAAAAATGTTTTATGATGTTTAAATATTATTGGAAGATGATCTCAATCTCATTACTTTATTTAAGGCAAAAACAAGTTCGAATTTTTAAATTTTAAATTTCTAAAAAATTCAAAATTTTAACTATTTTATTTTTCTCTTTTTATTTTTATTTTAGTTTTTCAAAAAACTAAATTTTGAATTATTTTTAAATTTAATTTTCTTTTCTTTCCACTTCCGATTTCTCTCATCCTCTATAGCTACCGAGTAGGGACAGCCACAGACAAGCTTTGCCTTGTCAAGATAGGGTGAGTCGTGAGCCTGTCGATCTCAACGGAGCTCGAACTGGCAAGCTTGGGCTTGCCTAGATCAGCCAAGGCTTGAGCTTGCTAGCCTGTGTCTTGGCCACTTGCTGAGCTGTTGATAGACACGGAGGCACATGGCCGACAGAGGAAGAAGGGGGAAGAAGGAGAAAGGAAAAGAAAGAAAAGAGAAAAGAAAAGGAAAGAAAAGAAAAAATAAAAATAAAAATCAAACATAAATAAGTAAATATTTGATTTTTTAGAAAAATTAATTTATAAGAACAAACATTTCATTAATCAATGACCCTTAGACTAAGAGCACAAGTTTGGGTAGAAAAATATTTTTTTGTTGACTAGGAAAACATTCTTTGTTGACTCATTTTTCTAAACAAACTAAATGCAAGAAAATAAGGAAAACGTTTTCCGCAAATCGAACCCACTCTAAGCTTGAAAATAAGTGAATTGATGATTTTTCGAAGTTTGCAGATTTTTGAAAAAATGTTGACAGGTTGATATTAGGGGTTGACCAAAATCAATTTAAAGGTAAACCAAGGAATTAATGTCTAAGTTTAAATAGAATGTGATGAAGCTTGAAAATTGTTGAAAAACACTTGAATCACTCTTTTTACCCTAGGAAATGGGTCATGTCGCAATCAAAAATACATAATGTCGAATTTTTATTATGTGACCTACCAGCTAAAATCAGGTTTTAACAAATTTCATAGTTTCAAAGAATGAGATAACGCCAAGCCATTGCAAATTTAAAAATTTTAAGAAGCCCATCACGAGTGATCAGATAAATAGCACCTGAATCAATCTCACTTCACTTGCACCCTAATCTAACTATCATTCTCATGCCTAAGAAGCATTTCCACCACTTGGCTCATGTTGGGTCTGGCATTTTTATCTTCCTCCACGCACTTGAGCGCGACCTCGATCAAGACCTCCATTTGCTTCAAGTTGTAATCGCCCCTAAGCGCAGGATGCACCATCTCTTCCAGACGGGACCCCGTCCTCCCAAGTCCCTTCATCTTATTCCTCACCCACGGGACAAGCCGGATTTGCTTGGCATCCCCTCCGCTCTCCAGTGAGTCGACATTTGTCGTCGGGCTAATTCCGGTCACCATCTCTAACAAGACGATCCCGTAGCTATAGACGTCCACCTTGGATGTGATGGGCAGATTTGAGAGCCAGTCGGGAGCCATGTACCCTCGGGTTCCTCTAACTCTTGAGAATCCGGAATTCATCACCTTCCCTCGGTCCATTAGCTTGGAAAGCCCAAAATCCGCAACTTTGGGTTGGTAGTCGGAGTCTAGGAGTATGTTCTGAGGCTTCACGTCGCAATGCAGAACCCACTCCAAGCACTCCTCGTGGAGATAAGCTAAACCCTTTGCGGTGCCTACCGCGATGTCGAATCGCCTCTTCCAATGAAGCACAGGTGACGACAAGTTCTGTGCCAGTGATCCGCGTTCCATGAACTCGTACACCAATAGCCTGTGATTTCCCTCGGCACAGTAACCCCACATCCCGATCAAATTTATGTGGTTCACCCTCCCGATCGTGCTAGCCTCGGCCAGAAAATTGGCCTCTCCAGTTGTGGCATTGCTGAGCACCTTCACTGCGACGACCCGATCATCTGGCAATACGGCCTTGAACACGATCCCGCCTGCGCCTCTCCCGATCTCCTTGCTGAAATTCCTCGTTGCCTTCTTGAGCTCGTTGTAGGTGAACCGCTTGAACCCGGTTGTGGCATTGAGGTGGCTCTGGTGCACGGAAGTGACGTCCTGCTGGTTCTTGATCAGGAAGAACCACACCAAGAACACCACCACGATCTCGATTCCTCCCACCACGCAGGCAAACCAGAGCATGAAGTTCAACGGCCCGTTTTTGCGTTTCTTGGAGTAAGTCCTGTCCAAGACCTTCACCTCCGGGGTGGGAGGGCAAGTGTACTGAGTCCTCTTCACCAGCTGGTCCACGGTGAAGGTCTTATTCTTGGGGACCTTGATGAAGAACTCACCGATGAAGCTGGGCGAGTTGTGGCCATTCAGGAGCTCGATCTTGGGGTAGCAATCGGACGTGCCGCTGGAGCCCAACGCGCTGTACTGGAATCCTCGGCAGTTGCACAGGCTCAGGCAAGTCTGCCGGCACTTCGCGAGAGTGGCGTTAGAGATGATGTTGTAGTCGTAGCCATAGAAATCGACGTACTGGAGCTTCACGAACCCGATCTCGTCGGCGACGCACCCGTTGGAGAAGGTGAAATTGGGCATGCAACCGGCCGACCCGGTCGCCGGGACCTTGGGAACGTACCCAGGCACGCAGGAGCAGCTCTGACCCTTGGTCGGGTCGTAGCTGCAGAGGCTGTTGTTGCCGCACACGCCGAGGATGAAGCAGGGGATGCTGAACGCTTCCCACGTCACGGCCCAGACGGTCGAGCCCAGCTCGCGGCTGTAGACCCGCAAGTTGCCATCAAAGTCGAGGGTCATCCTTCTCTGCGTAGCCGGGACGCCGTAATCGGAGGTGTAGAACGAGTAGTTGTCGGAGAGGACCGGAAGCGGCCGAGCGGGTCGAGCACGGCGATGCGGCTTGTTGTAAAGGAATCGGCCAAGGCGGTGCTCGGGAGCCACGGGTACGGCCGTGAGACGCCCAAGATCAACGGGCCGTCGAAGAGGAGGCGGAGGACATTGTCGTTGTCGAAATAAAGCTTGTAGAACCCGGTCGAGTAGTTGTACCGGCTCCGAGCAGAGATCAGGCATGTTTTTCCAGTGAAGGGCTGCTGAGGCAGGAGGGTGTTGGTCGGCGAGTTGAAGCTCTGCCACAGGACGCCGCCGCTGCCGTCGGTGAGGAAGAGGTTCCCAGTGTCATTGAGGCGGAGCTCGGCGGCGGAGGGGGAGCTGGTGCCGGAAGACCAGACCTCGGTGCCCGCATCGCCGGCGTCGGTGAGGACGAGGTTGCCCGAGTCGAGGAGGGATAAGGCGGATTGTCGGCCGTTGACGGGGGCCTTGCGGTTGGCCATCCAGACGGGGGTGCAGGCGGCACCGGAGCATGGGGGGTCGCTAAACCAGACGGCAAAACCGTAGGCATTGTTGCCGACGGGGAAGAAGCCAGCGGAGAAGGCGCCGGAGGGAGACGAGGACGTCGCCGGGGTCCTCGACGGAAAGGGACGCGCGTTTGGCGGCCGGGGCAGCGCCGAGGTGGAGAGTCGACAAGATTGGAGGAAAAGGAAGAGGAAGAGAGGGAGGGGGAGTGAGGGCGGCGGAGCCATTAGGACTCGGCGGGGAAAGAGTTGTAGTGACTCTCGCCGAGGACTACATATTGAATTGACCACCAAGTCCCTTTCACAGTTAATATAAGATACACTTACATATATTCATCCCCCTCTATTCTCCATTGCTAATCCTTTATGTATTTTGGTTTTCCTGACCAAACAATCCAATGTTTTTGGCTTTTGGGTTGAGCCCATCGTACGGTTTGGATCAATCGCAGCAGTCCGGTCCCATAACTTTTCACCGGTGCTCTCTGGGTGGAAAGCAGGTGAAGCCCAATTATTGGGATGTTGACTTCAAGTGTCTCAATTATTAGACTTGAGTCTATCCTTAATACTCTGAATTATCCCATAACAAAGTGGTCATTTGACGTGAAAGCTAGGGGTGCACATGGTAACGTTGTTTGATTGAAGAACAGTTTCTTTTAAGAAATAATTCTTTTTATTTTTATTTTGAAAATAATTTATGAGTAAAATAATGTGTTTAGTAACCACTCAAAATTTATATTCTTGAAATAGAAAAAAAAATAGAAATGCATTTAGTAACTACATAAGATTTTGTATATTTTGTATTTATTTTGTATTTATTTATTTTTTGCCGACCGTTGCCCGCCACCGCCCACCACCGCCATTGCCGGTGACTCCGGACAGTTGGAGGTGGCCACGGCAAAGAGAGAGGAACAAAAGAAAAAAAAATTAGCTTATTTCTAGAAATTGTTCTCGGGAATAAGAAACTACTTTTTTTTTTAAAATTTCTTATTTCTATTCAAAATCTATTCTTGTGAACATAAAAAATAAAGAAAATGTTCCGGGGAACAAAAAAACAGAAATCCTAAGGAAGAGAAATGTTACCATGTAGACCCTAGGATGTCCACCACCATAATAGCTTCTCCTGCCTCACTTCTCTTACTTATCTCATTTTCCTTTTCTCTTGATTTCTTATTTTCTGTATATTGGAACACACTCATTCTATTTTGAATTCTTTTTAAACTTTTCTCTATTTGCCAAGTGGAATGCCGTGTAGGATGCCATTGTAGCACTTCACAACAAGTTCACAGCTAGGTGGGCATTTTCATTTATTTTTTCAAATGGACCGATTAACTCGATCAAGGAAAAGAGAGTATGATTTAAGAGCCAAATTACTCAAAAAAATGGATTTAGGGACCTGATTGCGCAAATTCAAAATGTTTTGGGATTACTATGCATTTTTCCTTAAAAAAATAATGAAAGTAGTAAGCCTCAAAAAGAGTAATACAGAAGAATTTGCACCTCCAAAGCAAACAAGTTACGTGATTGAGATTAAGTGACACTAATTATATTGAGGCATATTGGGATAGCACCTACTACACACATCGAGCATCGATACATATCCTCAAATTGCCACATCTTAGAAGGTCGAACCCGAAAGCTATACCACCTTATTCACCCACCAAAGCAATGGTGTTGCCTATATCTGACTAAACATGGCTCTAGCAAGAGAGCAATTTTTGACATCCAATTATTTTGCACTTCAACTAAGTTGACAGAGAGCCATTGTAAGCTTTCGTTGAGTCAGATTCCAATAGCCTATTGATTGCAATTCATCTTAATGAGCATCATACAAGTAAAAAGAAAAAAAAAGAAGCAAGGGAATTTTATTTGGATTTATTTTAAAATATTATAACATCAAAATAGAGTTTCAAGTAAACTTACAGTGGTCAAGAGTGTGTGCGCATTGCATGCTTATGCTAGTTTAAAATACGTATAGATACCGACGACAAATTATAATCAACTATCATCTTTAAGAAAAGGGTAATATCCTAAAAAATCGTAAACTGGTACACTTGTAACAAATTTACCCAAAACTATTTTTTTGACCATGAAAAACCCCAAACTGGTACATTTGTGACAAATTCACCCTGACTGACCATAAAAAAACCCTAAACTGATACATTTATGACAAATTTACCCTAAACTAATTTATTCGACCGCAAAAAAACCCCAAACTGATAAATTTGTGACAAATATACCTACCGCTAAATTAGATTAATACCACAAAAAAATCACAAAAATTGTAAACTGTGACAAATGACGCATAAAATCCTAAATCAGTATACGAGTCAACTATCACGTGTAATTTAACTTAATAATTTGACGGTAACATTTAACGAAAACTAACAAAGGGTAAATTTGTCACAAATGTACCAGTTTAGGGTAAATTTGTCAAAGGTATACCAGTTTGGGGTTTTTCAAGGTATTAACCCTTAAGAAAAAGATATTTAGTTATATATTTTATCTATAAATGTGCGTCTGAGTAAATATGACTAAATATATAGCAACTAGAGAAGATAAAATTTAATAAATTTACCATACAACTTGTGTAAATCCAATGGAAATAATTTTTCCCTAATCTTTTACGGTTGATTTAGGAGGAGGGGGAGTAATTTGGTGAAAAGATGTGCTTTAAATAACATTGGCGTGGATATAACCCCACCCTTGTCGTTATTCTACAAAATAAGATATATGATTTTAATTGTTTCATTACAAATATTTTATTGCTGTAGAGTTTGGGAAATTTGCTCAATTTTAGTAAATTCTATTTTGATATATATGTTGACATTTGATTCTTGATGTGAACATTAAGATGTGGTTCTTATAATTTAAATAGGAACTAGAATTTCTGGTTGCATTTGTTTTAACTTTCCTAAGGGGCTTTGAAGAAATGAATCAATTGCTCCACATCTAGCACCTTATGCTCAACCTTGAGCATGTCGCCATCAAAAGCATGTTTCTTGCAAAAAGGAGAAAAAAATTAAATGCATGTGATTGTATTGTCTACATTGTGAATGGTCAAAAGAGGATATCTTCGATTGATGTCTAGATGTTGACTATCGTGAAAACATAGATCACCATGTCTAGAAAAAGGAACAAATTATGAGGGAGGTCCCTACCGCTTTTAACTCACTTTTAGGTTGCCTTGCTAGTTATTGGAACCGAGAACTAAACTTATCGATGGATAGTTTAGTTTTGATTTTGTTTTCGACAAACTTGCTTTAACAATTGATAAGTCTAAATATCACAAAAAATTTGATGTGGCGGCTAGCATGCAATGATAACCATTATTGAACTTGCGTAATGGCCTAGCAAATTACTGTGCTTTATGACATCTACATCAAATTGACCTGCTTTCTTTTACAATAAGTAGGTCAACATAAGTCTCAAAAACATCATTGCACTTTCAATTAAACCATACAAATAAATAGGATTTTGTTAAGGCTCGCAACATGATCTTAATTAGCATATATCTGTGTGAGAGAGAGATATGATTTGATTGTCCTAAAGGCAGCAAAGGTTAGGTAACAGCTACAATGTTTAGAGCACAAATGACAACTATTTTGGCTAGGAATTGGTTTCTTGAATAAAGATAAATTTTTTTATTTCTATTCTTAAATGAGTTTTGAGCAAAAATACGCATTTGATAATGACACAAAATTTCTATTTTTACAGTAGAAATTCGTTTGATAATGAGAAAAAAAAAAAAAATTTCCTCCCAGGTGGTAGCAAATGGTGGGGGCAATTGGCGGTGGCCGACAACCAGTGGTGGGCAATAGTGGGTGGATGGCTAGCTAATAGCGAGGATAAGCAATGAGAAAATTTTTTATTTTTATTTCTATTCAAGAAATAGAAAAATAAAAAAAATTATTTTTCATTTTTGTTCTAAACCTATTTCTAAAATAGAAATTCATTCAGAAATAAATTAAAAAAAATGAAATTATTTTACCAAACAGATTTCTACTTTATAAATAAATTTGAAACAAAAAATAATTTTAACATATAAATAAAATGATTATTATGCGGGCTCTTGCCGAAAAGTCCGGGCCTATGGGATCGAGGCGTATGAAGCTTAGGTCAGCATCAAACAATGCGGCAGTCGATTATCTTATGTGGACACACTGCCGCATGATAAGTCTCTCGTTTGACACGTGGCTAGCTGTCCTAATAAGGATACTTGAGATGTCGGACATGGACAAGGAATCGGCTACAGAAAAACGGGCGCCACGTGTCCATAGCGTTGCTTCCCTAAGAAGTCTCAAAGCATATTAGCAATGTATCGTTTTGCCCCAATCGAGATTGGCCCGGCCTGGTTGGTCGCTCTTCGCTCGCAATATCGAAGTATCAACTAAAGAAATGGTCGAAGTAGGAGCCAACTCCGACATTTTTTCTAACTCATCAAAGAGAAGACGACAAAAAAAATTGAAAGTTCTCATTAAACGCCGCGGTTAACTCTTCAAGAAAATATACTCATTGACTATGATTTTGGTTTATAAATTTGCCCATTTTATGTGGATAACATTTTGGAGTTGTAGGCATTTTTGAAATTTCTCATAGTTATAATCTGGCTAATTTGAAGTAGTTTTTACTTTTTTACAATTTAAGTTATCATATATTTAGGGACTGCTTGTTGATATGAAAAATTTTAAGTATGCAAAGGTTAAGTGTCAGAACAATACAACTACTGAAGATATATAAGTCACTGATCTATTTGACATAATTGGATATTCAAATTTTGAATTTACTTTTGCTACTTAACAACCAGTGGAAGTGATTGTTATAATAAGCATGAGCTATTAACAAATGATATAGGATAGTAAAATTAAAATGGAATCTTATGGTTGAGCAACATGCATGTTTCACTAGCAAATAGAGGGGTCGATTATTTATTAAATGAAAAATTGAAGATCCAAAATCATAAGCCAATTGTTTCCTTAAAAAAAATCGATCAAACTCAACACTATCAACTGATACAAGATATCTCCATTAGCGACATCTAAAATAAGAGAAATAATTTTGAAATGGTATAAAAAGGTGACAATAAAGCCTTTAGGAGAAGATAGTCCATCAAATGATTTAGATAAATTCACTTGCGCAATTTTTGGAATATTGAATGAAGTTTTAGGACCATGAGGTGGGCCTGGACAAAAATTCGATGTTAGATGAGTGGGTAGGCTGGGCCTCTGCAAGAGCCTTGAGACCCGGCCCCACTATGTATTAATTAAAGAGATTATGATTAGTTATTGTTAATGATTTTACTTTGATATATGATATTTGTAGACGCTTATAAGATAAAATAAGCCCATATTTCTGATGTAGTAGAGATATACTATAAAACTCGCGGGTAAAGTAACAACATAAAAGAACACAAATTTCAAAATGAATTACCATTTGATTTCCACTTCTATTTTTTTTGCCGAAAAGTCATGAAAAAAATATAATTGAGTCTACGTGTCAATTTTGTATATTGTCAAAGTTTCAGGAATCTCCAATAAAAAAAAATATCAAATTGCATACTCCATAATATTTTCAATCAGTAAAAAGTACAAGTCAATCTAGACATGAGTCTTTGTATCATTTATAAGATGGCACTTTGCTAAAGATAAATGCCACAGCTAATAAGCCATCACCAGAGACCCTAGCTCCTCTCTTCCAACCATACACAGCACCTCTACTTTTGCAAATCAAGAGTTGCCAGTTAGGGCACCTTGGATCCTAAGATCTTCCAAAATCTTGAATTCAAGTAATTTACAAAATCCAAAATGCTTAAAAGCTTTAATATCATACTAGAGTCGCCACCGATCAGTAAAGTTAAACCTAGATTGATTGGATCTCAAGCAATGTAAGGGAAATCAAACTAACTAATTGCACGCGTTCAAGGAATTGATCAAAGATAATCTAGAGATCTTAGGTCCATGAGTTGGTTATGCATGGGGCCGGATTAACATCCCGCAAGGCCTAAATCAACACTGCAGCCCTACTTTTGGTTAAGTCGGGAATCATTTGTAAGTTAATTTCCTAAAGAGAACACTAGGTGAAACACACTGTTTCAACTGGGTGAAACATCTTTCGTGAAGACTACTTGAGCTGAGCCTCGACGGGATTGTAGAAGCAAACTCTAGAGTCGACAGTCAGGAGATTAACTGCCACGTGTCGGGCTACAGGGATAGTGCATTAGATTTGAAGATAAAGCGAAATTGGCATTAGAATTCAAGCAAGAATAATTGCTATGAGAAATATGCATAAAAATAAAGAGCGGTTATTTGCTTGGGGAATAAGCTGCACAAGCATCATTGACAAAGTAGGAAGTGGTTGTCAAAGGATAAGGTTATCAAGAAGGAGTGGAAAATGTAGAGAATGCAAAGAGTAGTGCCCAAGAAAGAACAACCGACTGAGGAACAATCAGTCTACTCTATAAATGCCGTAGCCCTACCATTGAGAAAAGACACCCCAGATCAACACAACAATTATCTTTATTTTATCTTTACTTTGTTGCATTTTAGTTGTAGCTTCTTAGATTCCCGCCGTTGATAAAATTCCAGCGTGCATCTCTATTCACTATAGCACCATTGATGGAATTCCAATGTTGTTCTACAAGTCCAGCATCATTGATTAAATTCCAGTGTTGTGTTTCTTATTCAGAAGTATTGCTGTTGATTAGATTCAAGTTTTACACTTAAAACAAGTTGTGTTGTAGATTAAATTCCAACATAATTTGAGTTTGAAGCATAGCTACTAGTGTTCAAATTGCATAATTGATTAAATTATGGTATAATTTGTACCCAGAAGTTGTTAATCTTCGAGTCATCCAAATATCAATTGTCAGGTTGTATATACAAGTTGGTAAATAAAAATTCCTCTTTGCATTTGATATTCTTTGTTCAAGCTCAGCACATAACCTAAATCTTCTATAATAAAACCAAAATGCATCATTTCGTGACAGATTTTCACAGGGATCAAAACCGGTGAAACAAGTATACAAGATGTTTCCAGGAATGTCACCAAAACATGATGGTGGCATTGGCTGGAAACATTCAATTGGACCGGTTTATAAATTTAGGCGGATTAGACTTTGGGCCCACCAACTTACGAATCGGATTTTGTTAGCCCGCTTGATTTGGGTTTGAGACGGTTGCCCAAGTCCCACTCCATCTCTCGTTTCTTCACTGATCCGTCTACTACTGTTCAGTATTCGCACCGGAATTATTCCAATTAAATCATGCTTATATTAGAAAAAAGCGGTTTCCAAAACTAATTATGAAAAAGTAATGTGATAGGTTTATTTTGTTGGGGGTAAATTTGGATGTGACTCGTGTCACTTGGATACAAGGATACGGTTTGCCAAACTCATTTTGTAAGCAGACTTCAGTGCATAGCAAACAACATTATTGTCGAGATGCATTCATAGAGAAGTTTTACATTGGATAATTGATATAATATGAAATAGTTAAGAATGCTAGTTGGCTCACTTTGATTGAAAGTGGGTTCAACTAAATGTGTTGACAAGGTTAAACTTGAGCTTCCTCTTAGTGATTTTTCTACATGGACATATCAGATTTATGCTGCTGGTTGGCACTAAATCTTAACCATTAAGAGGGATTTGGAACTTTGTGAGCTCTGCTGATGTGATCCGACTCTAATCATGTCCCAAACCCAAAATTTGAAAAAGATGAGCTGTCGCGACCAAAATTTCGGGTGTACCACCTAAAGTTTAGCTAATGGATTGTTGAACTTAGACTTAAGTCGGGCTCTCCCAAGCCCATAGCAATTCGCAACTTAGTTAAAATTTCTTAACATGCAAATGGATTTTATCTAAGAGTCGCTACTAATCAGTTTGTGGTAGGTCGGTTAGACACCTAAATAAAAGAATGAGAGAATTATTTTACTCTTATGAACCAGAGACTTTGGATATGGGGACTTGGTTATACTAGACTTCTCTAATGCCATTTCGGTACCATTTCTTTTATTTAAAAAAAAAAATTTTGAATGTAGCTTGGATTGATTTTAAATATATTTTTCTAACATGTGAGGTGATCATACGGGTACGCAAACCACCAATTTAACACCCAAAAAGCAATAAATAAATTATGAGACTTACCTCGTGGAAACGAAAGCATATGCATCGTTAGATCAGAATTCACATCGTCAACCTTAAATATGATTTCTAATTAACACACAATTTCTTTTATTTTCACTTAATTAATGAGAATCATGCTTTATGCAATGCAATGCAATAGAACTAAATAACCTAATTTTTAATGATAGGTAATTTCTAATTAAATGAACCTAGCAACAATCACTAAATGACATGCATTTCATGAATCTAATTCTATATGACATGCACATGACATTTTTTTATTTTTTTCTTAAAAAAGAATGCAATCTATCCTAGGGATTAAAACTAATTTATCCTAAGTCATTTTTTGTATTTTTCATGAAATTCGAAATTAGGAAAAATGTGAAAATTATCTAACTAAATTAAGATTCTATCCAACTTATATTAAGGATTAAGTCAAGTTAGGCTAAACCCTAATTAAAACCAAGATATTATCTTAACTTAGCAATCTCTAACCTAGATACCATCTAAACATGAATTTAAAGAGAACCTAACTATTCTATCATGTAATTCTATTTAGGAAATCAATTCTAATCTACATGATATGCAAATGCAATTTTTTGTATTTTTGGAATAAATAAAGCAACTAAAAGATAAACACCCAAATCATCCATGGTCATCAATAATATTATACATTGTTCGAGTTTGGAAATGATATCTAATCAAACCCGATTGTTTCGCTAATAAAATTGATAAATTGATCTTAAGCCTTAAAGATCAAAATATCAATTTTATTTCTACTTGATTAATCATTCCATCTAAAGCCTTATAGATGGAATAAAAATTCATAGTGCGGTTGCGAATTATGCAAATAAACCTTGATTGGGAAATACGTCTATCACTTATAAATGTGCACATTTGATGCTAATGCTAATAGACGTAGTTATATATATTTTGATGACCAAGAGAAGCCCCGTGCTATCAGCGGAATAAACCCTGGGGAGTCACCACCATCCCTCATGCCTCGGGTAAGTCATCCTTGCGATGCCCGGGAATTGAACTCATTTCCTTGCGTTAGGGGGAGAAGCTCGCTGCCAGCAGCGCCACCTAGGCAGGTGGTTAGGCAGTGAATATATTAGGCGCGTGTATCTTACCTAAATTTGAAGATAATTTCCAAACTTGGACTGAACACGATCGAACCGAGATCGCAATTGGCTCCTCGGGCGGAGGGCAACAATGGGAACGATGAGGGGTGGTTCTCACGATAAGCTGCTGGTTGTCGCCCTGGCATGGTGAAGGACTCGCCGGAGCATCAAGGATTGTCAGTGTCACTGGACCGATCTGGTGGTGCCGAGCAATGATGATGGGTCGACAAATTTTTGATGGGTGCCTGAAGCTCCAGGAGATGGGCCTAGCTCACGAAGGCTCTCTTGGACTTCAAACTAACATGGTCCTTTTGACCGGGGTCACGTGTCCCTCTGACCCAAATAACCTGCACGCAAGCAGTGGAAAAGAAATCTTCAAATTTAAAGCCAAGCCTTTGCCGAGAATCCTTCGGTTTGTTCCCGTAATTATGTGAATTTTGAGGCTCGCCAGGAAGCTATTGAGGTTGCTGGTTGCGGTGAGCGACCTCGCTGGACGAAGGAGCGACTGGTCCAGTGCGTCAGTGAAGGTGCTTCGCTGGAATTGCAGGTTTAGCGATGAGGGCTCGCTAGTGCAGCTCACAGTGGCCGGTTGGAGCAAGACGGCGTTCAAGGTGACAACGAGGAAGGGCAGCACCGTCGGGGATAACCTCTTTTTGTCCTTCTCTATTGTTTTCTTCTTCGTGTCTTTTCTTTGCTTCCACTGAAGACTTTGACCGGGCAACCTTTTAGGCCACTTCTATATCTCAAAAGAAACAAGAAAGTAGCATCTTCTAACATGTAACGGATGATGAAACCGTGGAATAATTGCAATAATGTGCCAAAAGAAAACCTGCAGTAAAAATAAAGACCAGAACTTTGCAAGATTGGTCTCGGCACGTTGCTGCAGCTTGATGTGGCACAACCAAGGTTACTCATCATGGGAAACTCGCTGGAAAGACTTGCAGAAGACACCTAACACACAAAGATGTAATTTGAAACTTTTGAAGGCTCAACGTGATGAGCAGCGGCTGATTGAATGCGACGCAGGGCTGAGATCTCGCTGGAAGTGTCAACCCTGCTGCGAAATGTGGATGTCACGGCGAGCCGCTGAGGACAATGAATTGGCTGGGCCTGGATCAATGACGCATAGGCATGAGGCAAGCAGCAGTTTCAAGCTCGCGCTGCAGGGGGGTGCGGCAACGAGATTTCTTGGCCAAGGCTTGGCTAAGAGCTCCCTTTCTCTCCTCTCCTCTCTCATGTGTGGTCGCGTATATCAATCGTGAAGCCCCCCTTTTGCTTTGCTCGTGAAGCGTTCCTTTTATATGTCAACGGGTAGGGTTACGAAGAAAGAAAGCAAATCGTATTTCCTCTTCTGATTGCTTAAATGATATCATGATTTGTCCTTTTCTTCCCTCCTTTTGACCGTGAATCCATCTTTTGGCGATTCATGCATATTTCTTTCCTTTTGATCGTGTATGCTGAATAATCTTTATCGATTTTATTTCTTTCAACTAAATATCAGCTCATGAGTTGGTCGATTCCATATATTATGCTAAGGATAAGCGCTTTGTTCATGAAAGGAAAGATTCATATTTTCAATTGCCAAAAGTTCAAGATTATGCAAACACAACCACAAAGGAATCGATGAAGTATATTCCATGACCTTGTAAGAAAATATTTAGAGTCTCATTCTCTTGAGTCCATCCACCATCGTCAATCCAATACAAATGCAATAAATAAAAAACGAATGCACCTAAAATTATATGCTATGCAATTAATATATATATTTTAGGGCTTAAAAATTAATCCCTAATTTTTATGCAATAAGTAAATGACTGGGTCACCAAAATTTAGGTGTCAATAGGAGCGAATGGAAGGATAAATATAATATGAGATTTAGACCTTCCAAGGTAGTGGTACTACAATAGCGCTACTAGTAACGTTAGTGTAATTAAGTCCACGAACTTACAAATTTTGATTGTGTAGGAATTGAGATGACACTTTCATATCTTGATAGGCTAGTGGCGACTTCTAGATTTACTTAGGTTGTTAAAGAATTAAAAGAACGAAAAATATAACGTCATGTTAGGAATGAGCTTTGGAGAACCTACACTCTTAATTGATAGTCTTTTGGGGTTGACATTTGATGGACTATTCGGACCATCATTTCGATGAATTGCTGGGACTGTCTTTTAAGCAATACTTCTAAATTCTTTCCCGAAACTGAATTTTCGGGAGGGTCATGACAAAAATGCCTTGTTTGTTATTAAGTCTCGGGTCATGAACCCCTAGAAACTTAAGATTATAAACTAATTCTATCTAGGGTGAGTCTAAATCTATGCATTTAATGATGATGAAACTAATCAAAGATATTCTAATTAATTTTCACTCACTTAAGTACTATAAATTTGAAAACTTGATAATTTAAGTGCCATTAGCGATTTGCCCTAATTTGACATGGACATCAGTCATTCTACGTGGAACCATCATCAACATGGACAATTTTTGTAATTTTTTTGCTCACTTATACGCTAAAAATCTGAAAAATCGATCACTTAAATACCATCAACAATTTGCTTACTCAGTAAATCCGCCATCGGCCTAGCCCAGATTTGGCAAGGGCCTTTGTGGCCTTGCATATAGCTAGTTAGGCCATCACAGCCTCACCGTAAAGGCCCCCAGCCGCAGCCAGTGATGGCCTCGCCCAAAGCCTTCACGGTCTCACCAACCAAAAGTGAGGCCTTTGCGGCCAACTCACAAAAAAGAAAAAATAATAATAATAATAATAAATCAAAAAATCAATTTAAAAAAATGCAAAAAATCCACATAAGACTATTTGCTAGAAATGACACTCAAATTATCGATTTTACTTCAATGTAACACTTAAGTTAGCTAAAAAAAAAAGTTATGGTATTCAAGTAAGTGTCGTATAAAAGTTATGACATTCCTATTATATTTGTTTCAAGTCTAAACTAACCTAAGTTTATCAACCAAACTAGCCTACTTAAATCCAAGCTAACACTAATTAAACTCCTTGGGACGCCACCCTGGCTCTTAACCGTCGGTCTTCAAGCTCTCTGCTGCCACCATCATCATCAATTTTCACCATCCATTTCATATAATTCATAGATTTACTCAAAACAAATCATCAATAGGCTCATACAAATCAATCAAGGAAGTCGGCTCAGGAATTTGATTTCTCCCATGCTACTCAATTAGCCCCACCGCCTCCTAATCAAACTAGGGGTTCATTGATTCAAGCCAATGATTATTAACCCACGTTTGTGTTCACAAAGAAGTAGGTTAACGTCATTAATCTCTAATAAGATTCTAATCTCCCATCTAAACTATTTACCAAAGGACATGCATATGTAGTCTATCATACACTGAATCATTCACATGCAACCACATGCAAGGCTAACTAAGTCAAACAATTAGGCTAATTAGCCTTAGGAGTCAAGCAAACAGTTAGTGAACCAAGAGGGTCACTTCTCAGTTTTTATCCTCATATGCTAATTATGTTTTAATCTGATTAAGGGCCGTAGTGAAGTCAAAATTGAATGAAAGTAGTGGCAATTGAAAGCTTGGAGAGTGTAGTTTAATGTTCATGAAGATCATTTTCCCCAATTATGAGCCAAATTTCTCAATTTAACCCAACTATCTTAAACATGACTTGGTTATGATCGACTCTTGAAAAATACAGGAAAATTATTTAACGAGCTAAACCAAATTTGACATACAACTGGCTTTGCATGTTATATTCAAATTTCATGTTTTTAATATTTTGTAAATAAATCCCCCATCTTAGATTTAATTAAATATTTCCCCAAGGATTCACATATAAACAGTTTTGCACGCCAATAAGGAACTTATCCAATTCATGCAAAAATGACCCCCTAAATTCTATTAAAAACGTCTGAAACTTTCCAGATTTACAATTAAGGACCTATTCAACAAATTTTATTTTTAAAGTTTTTGCAAAAAAAAGGCATCCAAGTTTCTCAAAATTGCTAAACACTTCCCAAGGACACGAGAATAGATTTTTTACATCAAACATTTTACTAGATTGAGCTAGAACATTTTTGGACCAAATAAACTCTGACTTTTACAAGTTTTACACAATGAGAAAGCTTATGATCTTATTGGCAACAACTTTCGTTTAAGATATATATATATTAAATTTGAAACACAAAAAAAAAAAAATCGATAAACACTTGAAAGTTTGTTAGACTCGAGTTTTGTAGAAAAAGCTTCGAATCTTCAAACTCAAATTCAAGTACATTCAAGCATATTCAAACACATTCAACCTATTCTCTAGGACTATAGTGTCTCTTCAACATCAAGAACATTGCTCAATTTTGTCGAACATTCAACATCAAGCAAATCCTAATCCACTCATCTATTAATAAAATAATCCAAAAAACATCACCAAATCTCTCCCAATCAACATTCATCTAGGACATGACCACACTAAGCTAATAAATTATCAAAATGAACATCGAGGACTACACTAGGTGGTTTGGCTGAACATGAACTTAGGAGAGGATTAATATGCAAATTCAAGCAATCAACTAAACTAGGCTAAATTCTCAAGAATAACTATCCTAACATGATAATTCTAATAAAAACAACATGCAATTCCACCAAACCAACTTCTATAGACATGTAAAGAGTTCAACTATCCTAGAAAATTATGATCTCGAAACTTCTTAACATGTAATTGAACATTTATTGTATGAAACTGATCCTAATACATGATCTAACTTCTGACTATCAAATTTCGTCACATCTTAGTTGGAATTGAACATAGATCAAAGATTTTCCTTTGACTTTGAACTATGTTCATCCTTTCAATTTTTGGACAATCACATGAAATTGACTACTAAAGCATTATTGAACCTACCTTTGATCATTGGAATTGGGTAAGCAATTTCAGAATTGGCCAAAACTTATGGACTTCCAGTGATCAATCAAGGAAACAACAATCACCAAAACCTCATGGACACAATGGGAAGCTCAATCACATGAGTTGATCAGGAAGGAATGGCCAAAAGGAAACTGGAATTGATGAAACTCCAACGAGGAAGAGATTCTAGCGTGAAGCACACACCTAATTTGAGAGGAAGAGAGTGTATCTTAGGAAAAATTCGAATATATGATGCAATCTTAACCTTTGATTAATCTTATGGCTCACATTGATCCCTCAATAACTAAGATAACTCCCTATTGACTGCAATTTTGACACATGGATAGATGACTTGTCACTTTAGATGCTAGGATTGAGATGCTAATAGATACCTTTAATTTGCAAGTTAATGACATGGCAAGGACAATTTAGTAATTTTAGGCTAATAGCAATTTTGTAATTTTTGCAATGTAAGGAGGGAGGGCACTGACCATGCTTGACATTTTTGACCCAATGGGCCAACCTAATCGGGTTGGCCCGGGTTGATCCAAGATCCTTCAATTGTTAATTTTGCTCCTAATTTTTCTAATTGGACTTGATGTATTGGTTAAGTGGGTTGGGTGAACCAAATTAAGGATTAGCCTAATGGATTTGGGTCTAATTGAGTTGACTTGAGTTGACCAGGTCGGCTTGAGGCCTTCTAATTGCCTTAAATTCTCTTAAATTAGGCACATGGGTTTGGTCATCACACTTGACCGGGTTCAATATCATATTTAAAATTGCCAAAATTGAATTAGCATTACTTATGAAGGACCGATAGAGGTCCCGAATTGGCATTGGAGAATTAGTCCACCTGTCTCAAGCCTAATTTCTTAGAATTCACTTGAATTCTGATGTGTTACACTCTAGATAAAATGCCATGAAGAAAATTATTCTAAAAAATGATTTGGAATTGGCTAATTGATGGTCAAAATTGTTGGTTTGATAGGCAACTCAGTTCCCAGTCGTTTTCTCAAAAAACTATGAATTACGAGTCTAATTAAGGGCGTGTTTTTTTCATAAAAAATTCAATGATATAAGAAAATGCGGCAAAAGTACGCTTCAAATGCCAAAAGTTGGTATAAATTGATACTTAAGTGCCAAAAGTTATGAAAGCGACACTTAAGTGCCAATTCGGCCAAAATCCAGTCAAAATGCTAAAGTGCGCAATTTCCGGCGAAGTAAGTGCAAAATAAAGTCGTTTTGGTGCTACGACGCAGTAAAAAATTAATTAATTTAATTTAGAACTAAATTTATTTAATACATTTAATAATATTATTATTAATATTAAAAAATTAAATATATATATTTTTAAAAAAGGGAGGTAGTTGAGGGTCGAGCCCTCGCCGCCATCGCCTCATCACCGAGAAGGGCTGGCAACAGAGGGGGGCAAGGTCGATCAGGGTCGTTTGCCCCTAGCTAAGGCCCGGCGACCCCGGCCAACCCTCCCCCTATGTCGCCAACCCTTCCCGACGGCGGCGGCGAGAGCTCGATCCTTAGCCATCTCTTTTTTTTATAGATTTTTTTAGAATTTTAAATTTCTGTATATTTTTTAATGTTTTAAATCAATTTAGTTTAATTAATTTTTATATTAAATTTTTACCACGTCGCACCAAAACGACATCGTTTTGCGCTTATTTCGTTGGAAAATCCCCACATCAGCATTTTGGCCGGATTGACACTTAAGTGATCCATTTTGCTCCGATTTTGGCACTTAAGGATCATTTTCCTAACTTTTTGTATTTAAGTGTTCATTTGTGTCAAGTTTTGGCACTCCAAAGATCTCAGTGTCAAGAAAATGCTTTTTGGTAAAACATTTTCAAAGAGTACATTTAGTTTTCCTTTATTTAGTTACATATAATTGAAAGTGTTTTATGATGTTTAAATATTATTTTTAGAAAATGATTTTAATCTCATGATTTTATTTAGCAAAACAAGTTGGAATTTTTAATTTTTAAATTTCTAAAAAAAAATCAATTTTTTGATTAGTTTGTTTCTCTTTTTTTTTTTCTTTTCCAAAAATGATTTCTTAGTTATTTTTAATTTTATTTTCTCTCTTCCTCCACTACTACCTAGATGCGACAGCCACAAGCAAGCTTCACCTCACCGAGATCAAGCGAGTTGAGAGCTTGCCAACCTCGAAGGAGCTTAAGCTCGCTTGGATTAGTTGAGCCTCAAGCTTGCCGGCCGTGTCTTGGCCGATCATCGAGTTGCCAACGGTCACCAAGGCATGTGGCCGATGGAGGAAGAAGGGGCGAAGGAGAAAGGAAAAGAAATAAAAGAGCAAATAAGAAAAATGGAAAGAAAAAGAAAAAGAAAAGTAAAGAAATAATAATAATAATTATTATTATTATTATTATTATTATTATTATTATTATTATAATAATTATAATAATAATAATATAAACATTAAAAAATCAAATTTTAAAAAAATATTTTATAGGGAAAAGACTAACGAAAACCCTAAACTTTGCCCAAAGTGACACATTTACCCAAAAAAAATATTATGACGTAAAAAACCCTAAACTTTTCAAATTGTGACACATTTACCCCATCAAGGCCATTTTTGTCTTCTTCTTTTTTTATGTTTTTCCTTTTTTTTTTTTTTTCTTCTTCTTCCCTACGCTAACCATGGTCTGGGGTGGCAAAGGGAAGTCGACGTCCGACGAGGGCTGCCCTCGTCAATGTCGGGGTGAGGGCCAGGGCGCTAGGGCCGCCCTCGCCGACGTCGGGCGAGGGCCTCCTCGCGCTCTCGCTTTGACGCAAGCGAGGGTTGCCCTTGTAGGCGTCGAGCAAGGGCCGTCCTCGCTCGACGCCGGCGAGGGCATCCCTCGCCGAGCCCTCGCCGGCGATCTGGCGAGGGCCACCCTCGCTGGTGACAGTGAGGATGGCCCTCTCCGGTGTCGGGCGAGGGCAGCCCTGCGGATTTGGCGAGGGCACCCCTTGCCTAACGCTAGAGGGGGCCTAGCGACAGATGCCCTCGTTGGCGTCGGGTAAGGACAGCCCTCGCCCAAAGTCGGCGAGGGCGGCCCTAACCAACCTAGGTGAGGGTGACCCTCACCCGACGCGGCAATGGCAGCCCTCGCCAACGTCGGCTTCCCTCCATATGGCTGGTAGAGGGAAGAAGAAGAAAAAAAGAAAAAATAAAGAAAAAAATTTAAAAAGTAAAAATACCAAAATTTCCTATAATTTGGGGTAGATGTGTTACACGATTTAAGTTCAGGGTTTTTTGTGTTACAAAAAAACATTTGGGGTAAATATGTAACGGTTTGCAAAGTTCAGGGTTTTTCACGTCACAAAAAAAAAAGTTTGGGGTAAATCTGTCATTTTGGGCAAAGTTTAGGGTTTTTCGTGATTTTTTCCCTATTTTATAATAGTAAACTTTTTATTAACTAGGGACCCTAAGATTAGGAGAACATTTTGGAAAATATTTTCCAATTTTTTCAAAGGGGAAATTGTCTTCCTAAACTTAAGTTTTGTAGGAAAAAAATTTTTGTTGAGTAGAAAAAAAATTTTCGTTAAATCATTTTTCTAAGCAAATAAGGAAAATGTTTTACATGAAATAAAGTTGCCCTAAAGTTGAAAAGGATTTTTTTTGGTCGAAAAAAATTTTGTATTCATGACTTAAAATGATATATGAAAAGCACATACACTTTCATAGTAAAGCAAATCAAAGTAGAGCAAAAGCGAGAACACTACAAATAAAGCCAAATCTAGAAAATAAGGAGGATTAACAAAGCCAGACCACCGTCTACGATGGCTCAATTGGATAAGTGCTCCCATGATGTCTACCTAGGATGGATGAGTTCAAATCCCGCAGGTCGCCTGGGATCTTAAGAGCGACGTCGGAGTGGTAGGTACTCCGCTAGCGTCGCTCCAAGGTTTACCCACTGGCTGCCGGCTATACGGGGTTCCCTGGGTATAAAAAACAAAAAAAACAAAAAAAAAACAAAAAACAGAAAAACAAAGCATCAACAAGGTTAAGCATACAATCGTTTCAAAAAAATAGATTTTCAAGAAAAATAATTAGTTGGCAATCACTAGATGTCGTACTGTCGTCAATGATGAGCATATGTTGGAAATTTCTTCTCTAATAACTACAATGTTGTCATTTGTAGTGCGCACCTCGGTTTGGCTTCCTCTACACCATCGTCATACAAAGGTAACTAAAATAGATTGAATAAACACATCTAACTTTTGGAAGAGTAAATCTTAATACGGATTGAATTGATGATTTTTCCAAGTTTTCAAATTTTTGAAAAAAATATTGACGGGTTGACATTAGGGGTTGACCAAAATCACCTCAAAGGTCAACTTTGAATTTTTGAAGGAATTAATTTCTACGTTTAAACACAAAACGGGATGAAACTTGAAAAATGTTGAAATGCACTTAAATCACTCTTTTTGCCCCATAAATGAGCCATGTGGCAATCAAGAATCCCTCGAGTTTTTATTATGTGACTTGTCAGCTAAAATGAGGTGTCAATAAATTTCATATTTTCAAGGAACAAGATAATGGCAAGCCATGGCAGATTTAAAAATTTTAGGAAGCAGCCATGACGTGTGACCAGAGAAATGGCACCTGAATCAATCTCACAACACTTGCAACCTAATCTAACCATCATTCTCGTGCCCAAGAAGCATTTCCACCACTTGGCTCATGGTGGGTCTGGTGTTTTTATCTTCCTCCACGCACTTGAGCGCGACCTCGATCAAGACCTCCATTTGCTTCAAGTTGTAATCGCCCCTGAGCGCAGGATGCACCATCTCTTCCAGACGGGACCCTGTCCTCCCCGATCCCTTCATCTTACTCCTCACCCACGGGACAAGTTGGATTTGCTCGGCATCCCCTCTGCTCTCCAATGAATCGACACTCGTCGTCGGGCTAATTCCAGTCACCATCTCTAACATGACGATCCCGTAGCTATAGACGTCCACCTTGGACGTGATGGGCAGATTTGAGACCCAATCGGGAGCCATGTATCCTCGGGTTCCTCTAATTCTCGAGAAGGTGGAATTCCTCACCTTCCCTCGGTTCATTAGCTTGGAAAGCCCAAAATCCGCAACTTTGGGTTGGTAGTCGGAGTCTAAGAGTATGTTCTGAGGCTTCACGTCGCAATGCAGAACCCACTCCAAGCACTCCTCGTGGAGATAAGCTAAACCCTTCGCGGTGCCCACCGCAATGTCAAACCGCCTCTCCCAATGAAGCTCGGTGACGACAAGTTCGTACCCTGCCGATCCATGTTCCATGAACTCGTATACTAATAGCCTGCGCTTTCCCTCGGCACAAGAACCCAACATCCCGATCAAATTCATGTGGTTCACCCTCCCGATCGTGCTAGCCTCGGCCAGAAAATCGGCCTCTCCGGTTGTGGCATTCGAGCACCTTCACTGCGACGACCCGATCATCCGGCAATAAGGCCTTGTACACGATCCCGCCGCGCCTCTCCCAATCTCCTTGCTGAAATTCCTCGTTGCCTTTTTGAGCTCATCATAGGTGAACCGCTTGAACCCGGCTGCGGTGTTGAGGTTGCTCGGCGCGCGTAAGTGACGTCCCGCCGGATCCCGATCGGAAGCACCACACCAAGAACACCACCACGATCTCAATCCCCCCAACAACACAGGCGAACCAGAGCATGAAGCTCAACCCACCGTCTTTGCTCCTGTCCAAGACCTTCACCGCCGGAGTGGGAGGGCAACTGTACTGATTCCTCTTCACCAGCTGGTCCTCGGGGAAGGTCATATTCTTGGGGAACTTGATGAAGGACTCGCCGTCGAAGCTGGACAAGTTGTGGCCATTCTGGAGCTCGATCTTGGGGTAGCAATCGGTCGTGTCGCCGGAGCCCGACGAGTAGTACACGAATCCTCGGCAGTTGCACAGGCTCAGGCAAATGTTCCGGCAGTTCGCGAGAGTGGTGTTAGAGGTCATGTTGTAGTTGTAGCCATAGAAATCGACGTGCTGGAGCTTCACGAACCTGAACTCGTCGGCGACACACCCATCGGAGAAGGTGAAATTGGGCACGCAACCGGCCGACCAGTCGCCCGGGACCTTGGGGACGTACCCAGGCAAGCGGGAGCGGCTCCGACCCTTGGCCGGGTCGTAGCCGAGGCTGTTGTTGCCGCACGCGCCGTGGATGAAGCGAGGGCACGCCGCCGATTGCCTCCCACGTTACGGCCTGCACAGTTGAGCCGGCTCGCGGTCAGTAGACCCGCAAGTTGCCATCGAAATCGAGGGTCATCCTTCTCTGCGTAGCCGCGACGCCGTAATCGGAGGTGTAGAACGAGTAGTTTTCGGCGAACTGGAAGCGGCCGAGGGGGTCGAGCACAGTGATGCGGCTGTTGTAAAGGGGTCGTACAGACTGATCGCCCGGGAGCCACGCGTTCGGCCAGTACGGGTCCAACGTCGACGGGATATCGAAGACGAGCTTGAGGGCACCGTTGTCCCCGAAGGAAAGCTTGTAGAACCCGGTTGAGTAGTTGTGCCGGCTCCGAGCGGAGATCAGGAACGTGCTTCTGGCGAGTGGCTGCTGAGGGAGCAGGGTGTCGGTCGGCGAGTCAAAGCTCTGCCACAGGACGCCGCCCCAGTCATCCGTGAGGAAGAGGTTTCCGGTGTCGTTGAGGCGGAGCTCAACGGCGGAGGGGGAGCTGGTGCCGGAAGACCAGACCTCGGCGCCGGCGTCGGTGAGGACGAGTTTGCCCGAGTCGAGGAGGGATAAGGCAGAGCGGCGGCCGTTGACAGGGGCCCGACGATTGGCCATCCAAACGGGCGTGCGGCGGCGCCGGTGCAAGGGGGTCGCTGAACCGACGGCGAAGCCGTAGGCGTTGTGGCCGACGGGGAAGAAGCCGGCGGAGAAGGCACCGAGAGGGGGAGACGAGGAGGTTGTCGGGGTTGTCCACGGAGAGGGACGCGCGTTTGGCGGGCGGCGCGCCGAGGTGGAGAGCCGACAAGATTGGAGGAAGAGGAAGAGGAAGAGAGGGAGAAGGAGCGAGGATGGCGGAGCCATTAGGACTCGGGGGCGAATGGCGGGTGCAGTGAATCTCGGCGAGGATATATGTTATATATATATATACACACACACACACATGTACACATACACACGGCAGAATAGTGTGTGAAATGTTGACGGCTCCGCATCTAGAAAGGTTTGTCGCCTTGTCGTCAACATTGACCATGGCGTCCACCGTCCGTCCATGCACTGTACACTCACACAAGTCAAATTCGGTCGGTGAGATATCGTCTCCCGGTGAATGGTGAATGTGAAAACACGTGTTTAGCGAAAATGATTATTGACAAATACTTTTCACCAAATATTTCATCTTGACCTTTTGAGTTAATTGGATTCCGTGATGACTTGGATAAGAAACAATGCGTATGGAATGAGTTACTAACGCTAATTGAACCGAAAGAATAAAGAATTATAAATAAGAATGATAAATCGATAAATTGAATACTAAAATTTTATTAAGTGTTATTGAATGCGGATTCTTTACAATTAATTCTGTTGAGGCTTATATAGCCCCATACAAAGTGTAATCGTAGATGTGAGGTTATCTTTTAAATCACATACTAGATTGCTCCCCAGATTCTACGTCTTGACTTAATCGCCTCTTTTGCACCAAAATTGGCTTATCGGGCCTAGAAAAAAGGAAAGCCCATTAAACCTAATTTGCAAGAAAGCAACCAGTTATCAGAGATATCAAGGGTTCGAAATTAGTAATTGCTCGAGAGCAAAGCGATAAGAATGGAGACGGCTTCAAGGGTTTGGTGCCGACAATGCTGTGGATAAGGCAATACATTTATTGGCATGGTATTGAAGTCTCCGGAAGTAGTTTGAGATTGAAGATAATAACCGTTGGAAAGCGGTTACTTGTAAAACTAGCTGTAAATTCACAAATAGACATAATATTTTTCTTTAATTCTTTTGGCTTGTTTATGAAAAGTATTAAAAAATCATTGTCTAATTTCTTTGTTTTCTTTCGAATTAAATTCTTCATTTAAAAACTCACGGTTAGGTTCAAATTCTTTTCAAGAACAAGAACCTTGGGATCTACTAATTGTGAGTAAGTAGGAGAGTGATGAAAAGAGTCGGGGTTATCCAAGTTTTGTTCATTTTGGTCTTGTTGATAAATAGGCCTGAGAATTCCAGACCGATTATCAAGACCCCTAACACTGAGATTATTGGGTCGATTAGAAGTTGTAGCCCCATCATGATTTTTTGGTGGAAGAGTAATCATAGGAGGGAGGTTTGGATGGAGATCAATTGATCTCCTAGAGAAAGAGGAAGGAATGGATCTTATATCAAATGATCTTCTTGGGAATTGAATGGTTACTTTTCCTTTTAGGATGTTGGACTATATTTGTTGGTTCACTATTACGAACAACCTTGGGAGGAGTTTGGTCTTCTAGCTTCCATTGTTTGGGTAAAATAATATCATTCCATTTATAGATCTAGGAATAATGATGTTGGCTCTAGTGATATCAGATTGGAGCAAAAGACTTTCTCCTTTTGGACTATGTTTAAAAGCATTAATCCCAAAACATGAAATTATGGCTTTATAGTGAACTTTTGTAGACAAGAGTTAAAGAAATTGACCAATGGACTTACTAGGCCACCAACTAGAGTTGACCAATGGACTTACTACGCTATTAGGTTTTACTACCAATACATCATATCTAAGGAAGATTCCAGCCAAATTGGACAAACATATTAAAAGAAAATATTAAGTTAACCAATACACCTCCCTCTTGGCTCTAACACTAGATAGCCCTCAGGATCTAGGGTGCTACATAGAGGATAAGAAATATTAAGTTAACCACTATATATGTATGTATACATGTGTATATATATATATGTATGCATATATATATATATATATATATATATATATATATATATATATATATATATATATATATATACAGTTGAATAGTGTGTGAAAATGAATCAATGGCTCCTCATCTAGAAAGGTTTGGCGCCTTATGGTCAACCCTGAGTAAGTCACCCATTAAATGCATGTGATCATGGTCAATGGTCAAAAGAGGATATTTTGGATTGATCTCTAGACGTTGATTATCGTGAAATATGGATCGTTGTGTCCAAAAAAAAAGGGGCAAACTATGAGGGAGGTCCTGACCGGTTTTAACTCGCTTTTCCATCGCGTTGCCTTTTATTAAAACGGGAGACTAAACTTATCAATAGATAGTTTCATTTTGATTTTATTTTCAACGAACTCGCTTTCATAACCGACAAGTATAAATGTGACGAAAAATTTGGTGTGGCTGCTAGCATGACAATGATAATAATTATTGAACTTGCTATTACAACTTGCATAATAGCCTAGCAAATTACTCAGCTTTTTGAATTCTACATCAAATTTACCCGCTTTCTTTTACAGTAAGTAGGTCAACATAAGTCTCAGAAACACCATTGCACTTTTAGTTAAACCATACAAGTGAAAAAGATTTTGTTAAGGCTTGCGACATAATCTTAATTAGCATATACATACATACATGGTCAACCCTGAGTAAGTCACCCATTAAATGCATGTGATCATGGTCAATGGTCAAAAGAGGATATTTTGGATTGATCTATAGACGTTGATTATCGTGAAATATGGATCGTCGTGTCCAAAAAAAAGGGGCAAACTATGAGGGAGGTCCTGACCGGTTTTAACTCGCTTTTCCATTGCGTTGCCTTTTATTAAAACGGGAGACTAAACTTATCAATATATAGTTTCATTTTGATTTTATTTTCAACGAACTCGCTTTCATAACCGACAAGTATAAATGTGACGAAAAATTTGGTGTGGCTACTAGCATGACAATGATAATAATTATTGAACTTGCATAATAGCCTAGCAAATTACTCAGCTTTTTGAATTCTACATCAAATTTACCTGCTTTCTTTTACAGTAAGTAGGTCAACATAAGTCTCAGAAACACCATTGCACTTTCAGTTAAACCATACAAGTGAAAAGGATTTTGTTAAGGCTTGTGACATAATCTTAATTAGCATATACATACATACATACATGCATGCATACATACATATATGCCTCCCCTCGCCGTTGTCATTTATGGATCACTATTGGAATGTTTGAGGATGACCTGTCACTATTTTTTTTTTTCTTTTTCTTATGAAATTTCTCTACCAGTGTTAAAACTAGAGTAACTATACTTGGCTTGAGATCTCAAATTTCAGACTTTTCTTACTACGAATTTTCATCTCCCACTATTGATCTCAAATTTCATACTCTGGATTTTTGTCTCCCTTTTCTTTCTAGGAATTTTCGCCCACTATTGCACGTCCAAGACATGCCACCCTCCACCGTCCTCTCTACGTCTGCCCATCAGACTTTTGTTTCTATGGATTTTCGTCTCCCTTTTCTTTCTAAGAATTTTCGCCGACTATTGCACGTCCAAGATATGCCACCCTCCACCGTCCTCTCTACGTCTCCCCATCAAGACTTTTGTTTCTATGGATTTTTGTCTCCCTTTTCTTTCTAGGAATTTTCACCCACTATTGCACATCCAAGACTTGCCACCCTCCGCCTTCCTCTCTACGTCTCCCCATCAGACTTTTCTTTCTATGAATTTTCTATGAATTTTGGTCTCCCTCCCCATGCATCGATGGATGGCACTGAGAGATTCACAAGTCAAAGTCAAGAGTGATATGACTGTCGGGAAGGCAGCACAAGTCAAGTAACAACTGCAATGTTTAATGGAAGATCCGGACATTATGGGGCCGAGGCGTCTGAAGATAAGGTCAACGTCAAACAATGCGTCAGTCACCTGACGTGGACACTCTGCCGCATAATAAATCCCTCATTTTGACACGTCGCTGCTTCTCCAAACGTGGGTACTTGAGGAGAGACGCAATCGGGTCTAGACAAAGGGGTGCAACGTGTCCACTGCGTCGCTTCTCCCCAATAAGTTAAAAAGCATACTAGAAATATATTGTTTGCCCCGATCGAGATTGGCCCGGTCTGGTCGGTGGCTCTTCGCACGCAATATCGAAGTATCGATTAGAAAAATAGTCAAAATTGGAGCCTATTCGGTCATTTTTTTAACCTCATCAAAGAGCGAACGGCCAAAAAGAATAAAATAAAATAAAAAATTCTCATTAAACGCTGCGGTTAATTATTCGGCAAAATATACTCATTGAGCATGATTTCAATTTTTAAATTTAGCCATTTAATGTGGAGGATGCTCTTGAGTTGCAGGCATTTTCAAAAAAAAAAAAAATTGTAGCTATAATCTAGCAAATTTGAAGTAGTTTTTTGTTTTTTTTACGTTTCAAGTTATAGTATATTAAAGGCCCGATTGTTGATAGTGAAAAGTTTTTAAGTACGGAAAGGTTAAGTGTCAAAATAATGCAATTGCCGAAAATATATACAAGTCGAATATACTTCATATAATTTGATATTCAATTTTAAATTTTGCTTTCACTGCTTGGTAACTAGCATAAGTGATGGTCAGGATAATATTGAACTTTTAACAAACGATACGGGATAGTGAAATTAATATAAAATCTTATGGTCGTATCATATGCATGTTTCATTAGCAAACTTTGAAGGCATTGGTAATTTATTAAATGAAAAATTGAAGATCCAAAATTATAAGCCAATTCTTTCATAAAAAAGATTGATCAAACTCTATATTATCAACTGATACAAGATGTCTCCATCAGCAACATATAAAATACGAGATAAATAATTTTGAAATGGTATAAAACATGACCAAAAGCCTTTATGAGAAGATTGTAGGTTGCAATTGCAGAATTTGTTCTCGCACGTTGGCTGATGGGTTTTAGCTAGTGCGATTTTTGGAATATTGGATGAAGGTTTAGGACCATGAGGTGGGCCTGGACAAAAATTCGGTGCCGAATCAGTGGGCAAGTTGGGCCTGGGCGAGGGCCTTGAGACGGGGAACGACCATGTGTTAATTAAAAGCGATTATGAATAATTATTGTTAATGATTTTTACTTTGATATATGATATTTGTAGGCGCTGATAAGACAAAATAATCCCGAATTTATAATATAGAAAAGAAATACTATAGAACTCAGGGATTAAGTAACAACCTAAAATAACACAAACACCAAAATGAATTTTATTTGATTTCCATTGCTATTTTTTTAGCCAGAAAGTCATGAAAAAATTATAGCTGAGTCTATGTGTCAAATTTTGTATATTGCGAAAATTTCAGGTGTCTCAAATTAAAAAATACTAATCAAATTGCATATTCCTTAATATTTTCTATGAGCATAAAGTACAAGTCAATCTAGATACGAGTCTTTTCATCATTTATAAAGTGGCACTTTGGTAAAGATAAATGTAATGGCTAATGAGCCGTCATTAAAGACCCTAACTCCTCTCTCTTCCAATCAGATTGGAGCACCTCTAATATTGCAAACCAAGAGTCGCCAGTTAGGGTTGCCTTGGATTCTAAGATCTTCCAAAATCCTAAGTTGGAATAATTTACAAAATAAAATTTGACTACAAACTAGAATACTAGACCAGAGTCGCCACTAATCAATTTAGGTAAACCTAGACCGATTGGATCTCAAGTAGTGTAAGGGAAATCAAACCAACTCATTGCATGCTTGAGGGAATTGGTCAAAGGCAATCTAGAGATCTTAGGTCCATGGGTCAGTTACGTGCGGGATGGACTAACATCCTAAGATGCCTTTTTACGGCACCGCAGCCCTACTTTTGGTTTAGTCATGAGTCATTTGTAAGTTAATTTTCCAAGTACACATGATGCTTTTGAGAATTTTGGCAAAACACTTATTTAGCGACGTTATTGATCAACGGAACCATTTTTCCATGTGGGGTGCATGACTCCACTTATGTGCACAAGCGTGAACCTGGACCGAACGTATATGCCATTATCTAGCCCCCTTGGCAAGAAACATTTGATTGGACCGGACTTAAAAATTTAGGCCGACTTGACTTTGGACCCACTAACTTATGGATAGGATTTTATTAGCCCACTTGATTTGGTTTTGACCCGCGAGACAGTTTTCCAATTCCAACTCTATCTCTCGTTTCTTCATTGATCCCATCCACTAGTGTTCAGTATTCCCATTATAAGTATTCCTATTAAATCATCATAAGATAATTAATGATTTATTGAAAAATGCAACTCAATTTTCAACTTGTCATTAAAGTCAAAACGGGGTTAATATCATCAATTATCCATGATCATATCTCTTTCTCAATCCAATGCACCTAACGTGTACATCATCTAGATAATATACAAGCCATGTAATCTCATCTTGGTGAGCCATCTTTATCATTATTAATTTTGATATTCCCTTAATTTCTAAAATTATAAGTATATATATCGACATAGCTAGCGATGGCTAGTGTAGAATCGAATTAAAGAATTTCTGTTAAACAAAGCTAATGCTCTTCAAATCTTAAATGAACAAATAGTTTATTGCATGTTCATCAATTCATCTATTTTTTTCCAGTTATTGTCACACAATTGGCGGTTGGCACTTGACTCTTAATCATTAAGTGAGATTTGAAACTTTGTAAGCTTTCCTGTGACCCGAGTCTAATCATTCATGACATTAGCTCCTTTTCATTTGTTTACATGTTCTAATTTTTTTTTGTACTACATCATGCCTCGATTCTTCCTATCAGATTAAGTAATTGGGCATGCTAGTACTGACCCAATAACAATTCAAAAAGTTGGTGTTAGTGATGATGCTTCTTTGCTATGAGTTCCTCCATGTATGAATACATATAAAATCGAGAGACATAACTTGCATGTTTGACATTTTTTTCCACGGTAATTACAGTTGTCAAAATGAGTGCTCCTTTTTAAAAAGATGTTTGATCAATGTTTCATAGTTATTAGTGGTGAGCATCGATCCAAGGTCAACTGTGGATTAGCCCAACTCGGCCGGTCCAATTCCTAGAGGGATTGGGCTAGTGCTTGATCTCAAGATCCTTGGACGTTGCACTATGCCAGTTAGTCATCGAACTTGGAAGTTTAGGGTTGGTCCAATTTGGATCAACCTTGTACATATGATAATATATGATATATTATATATTATATTATAAGCTTTTGTCTACTCTAAACCCCTAGTGCCTCATTCTTTATTCTCTTCATAGTTCAATTTGCCTTGTAAGTTAGAAAATAGAAAGAAACCCAGCCCTTATTTGACCCAAAAAAAAAAAAAAAAAAAAAATTCATCACTCGCCTTGGGTTTGCTTGCCTCTTTTCCCCGCATTGTATGTTTGTTTTTATGATTTGTTGCTTTTAGCAAGTGTGAAATATCCATTGTTACTTACTTATATTTATATTTGATATGTATTGGTATTCATAGTTTGACTACTAAATGTCACATAATTGATAAATATATAATTTGAAATAGTAAATTTGTCCTTTTAAAAAACACAAAAAATGAGACAAAAAATAATCAGTTGATCCCGAGTGACCCTGAAACCGAACCAAACTCATTGGGTTTGGCCCATTGGGCCAAAATATCAAGCATGACCAGCCCCCTCTCTCCTTACATTGCAAAAGTTACAAAATTGCCATTAACCTAAAATTACTAAATCACCCTTGCCATGTCATTTGATTGCAAATTAAAAGCATGCATTAGTCTCTCAATCCTAGCATCTAAAGTGGAAAGTCATCTATCCATGTGTTAAAATTGCAGCCAATAGGGAGTTATCTTAGTCATTAAGGGATCAAAATGAGCCATAAAATCAATCAAAGGCTAAGATTGCATCATATATCGAATTTTTCCCATCAAAATGCAAGATACATTGTCTTCCTCTCACATTAAGTGCCATTCACTACACACACAACTCCTCTCACTAAAATTTTTAGTTCCACAAACTCTCTCTCTCTCTCTCTCTCTCTCTCTCTCTCTCTCTCTCTCTTTGCCAAAGGTTGTGCTTCACACTGGAATCTCTTCCTCATTGCAGTTTCATCAATTCTGATTTCCTTCCGACCATTCCTTGCAAATCAACTCTTGCAAATAAGGTTTTGGTGATTGTTGTTTCCTTGATTTGATCAATTTTGAGATTGCTTACCCAATTCCAATAATCAAAGGTAGGTCCAATAATGCTTTAGTCATCCATTTCATGTGATCATCCAAAGATGAAAATGAACATAGTTCAAAGTTGAAGGAAAATCTTCGATCTATATTCAATTCCAACTACGAGGTGACAAAATTTGATAGTTAGAAGTTAGATCATATATTAGTATTAGTTTCATAGAATAGATGTTCTTTTGCATGTTAAGAAGTTTTGAGATCATAATTTTCTAGGATAGCCGAATGCTTTACTTGTCTATAGAAGTTGATTTGGCCAAATTGCATGTCATTTTTATTAGAATTATTATGTTAGGATAGGTATTCTTGGGAAATTAGCCTAGTTTAGTTTATTGCTTGAATTTATATAATTCTATCCTAAGTTCATGTTCAACCAAATGACCTTATGTAGTCCTCAATGTTCATTTTGATAATTTATTAGCTTAGGATGATCTCATGTTAGGTGAATGTTTATTAGGAGTGATTTGATGATGTTTTCCAAATTATTTCATTAATATATGAGTAGATTAAGATTAGCTTGATGTTGAATGTTTGAAGAAATTGATGAATGTTCTTGAGAGCATGTTGAAGATACACTATTGGTCTGGAGAATAGGTTGAATGTGTTTGAATATGCTTGAATATACTTGAATTTGAGTTTGAAGATTCAAAGCTTTTTCTTAAAAACTCAAGTCTGAAAAACTTTCAAGTGTTTATCTTTTTTTTTTTTTTTTTTTTCCAAAATTGTCTAAAAAAAGTTTTAGCCAATAAGATCATAAGCTTTCTCATTATATAAAATTTGTAAAAGTCAAAGTTTATTTGGTCCAAAAAGGTACAAGCTCAATCTAGTAAAATGTTTGATGTGAAAAATTTATTTCCGATGTATTTTGCAATTTTGAGGAACTTGGATGTCTTTTTTGCAAAAAGTTAAAAAAACAAAAGTTGTTGAGGAGGACCTTAATTGTAGATTTGCAAAGTTTCATATATATAGGGTATAGGGGGGGTCGTTTTTGCAATGAATTGGACAAGTTCCTTACTGGCCTACAAAACTATTTACATTTGAATCCTTGGGGAAATATTTAATTTTGTCTAAGATGGGGGCTTATTTGCAAAATCTTCAAAACATGAAATTTGAAGATAACATGCAAGGCTAGTTATTTGTTAAATTTGGTGAGCATTTAGCTCCTTAAAAAAATTTCCCTTATTTTTCAAAAGTTGGATCATAACCGAGTCTAATTCAAGGTAGTTGGGTTAAATTGAGAATTCAGCTCACAATTGGGGAAAATGATCTCAATGAACATTAAACTAAACTCTCTAGGCTTTCAATTGCCACCAATTTCATTCAATTTTGACATAATTAAGGCCCTTAATCAGATTAAAACATAATCAGGCAAATGAGGATAAAAATTTAGAAGTGACCCTCTTGGTTCACTAATTGTTTTTGACTTGACTTGCATGACTTAGTTGGCCTTGCATGTGGATGATTAGGTGTATGATAGACTACATATGCATGTCCTTCGGCAGGTAGTTTAGATGGGGGATTAGAACCTAGTTAGGGATTAATGACGTTAACTTATAACTGCTTTGTGAACACAATTGGGTTAATAACCATTGACTTTAATCAATGAACCCCTAATTGATTAGGAGGTGGTGGGGCTAATCGAGTTGCATGGGAGAAATCAAATTCCCAAGCCAAATTTCTTGATTGATTTGTATGAGTCTATTGATGATTTATTTTGAGTGAATGTATGAATTATATGAAATGGATGATGGAAATTGATGATGATAGTGGCGGCCGAGAGCTTGAAGATCGGCAACTGAGAGCTAAGGTGGCATCTCAAGGAGTTTAATTAGTGTTAGCTTGGATTTAAGTAGGCTAGTTTAGTTAATGAACTTAGGTTAATTTAGACTTGAGACAGGTATAACAGAAAAGATATAATTTTCACATAGCACTTAGTTGAGTGTCATAAATTTTTCTTGGCTCATTTAAATGTCACATCAAAGTAAAATCGATCATTTGAGTGTCATTTCCGGCAAATTATCCTATGTGGATTTTTTTCTATTTTCTTAAAATGATTTTTTAAATTTTTTTAGTTTTTATTTATCTTTTTTCCATTGATTTTACTTTTCTGTGAGATGGGCATAAAGGCCTCACTCTCGGCCAGTAGTGTTGCAAAGGCCCTAGGAAAGGCCATCATTGACTATGGGTGAGGGCCTTCGAGGTAAGGCTACGATGGCCTAGCTAACCACAGGCGAGGGCATGAAGGCTCTCACCAGATCTAGGATAGGCCGATAGTAGATTTACGGGGTAAGCAAATTGTAGATAATACTTAAGTGATCAATTTTTCAAATTTATGATATATAAGTGAGCAAAAAAATTATAAAAATTGTCCATGTCGGCGGTGATGATGCTATATAGGATGACCGGCGTCCATGTCAAATAAAATAAATCGCCAATGGCACTCAAATTATCGATTTTTCAAATCCGTGACATTTAAATAAGCGAAAAAAATTATGGCACTCAAGCGTACGTGTATGAAAATTATGGCACTCCTACTTTACTTATCCAGTTTAGACTTGAACAAATAATCTAGCTTAAATTCTAATTAATAAAATCAAATTAGACTTTGCATCACCTTTTAATAAATGGTTAGTTTCATCATCATAATATGCATAGATTTAGATGCACCCTAGATAGGATTAGTTTATAATCTCTAGTTTTTGGGGGTGCATGACCAAAGACTTAATAACAAGGCATTGTTTACATGACCCTCCCAAAAATTCAGTTTATTGGAAAGAGCCTAGAAGTATTGCTTGAAAGATGGTCCAAATGATTCATCAAAATGATGGTCCAAATAGTCCATCCAATGTCAAACCCAACTAGACCATCAATTAAAAGTGTAGGCTTTAGATTTTTCATTTTTTAATTCTTTAATGGCCTAAGTAAATCTTGGAGTCGCCACTAACTTATCTGGGGTCTATTAGAAACCAATCAAGACATGGAAGGGTCATATCGATTCCTCCACAACCAAAATTTTTAAGTTAGGGGACTTAATTATGCTAATGTTACTATTAAAACCCTTGTGGTACCACTAACTTGAAAGGTTATTGTCTAAGTAGTCAAGCACGTTTTTACCAATTATGACCTTAGGATATCAAAGTCGCCAAGTGATCATGCATATATTTGTGAGGGGTTTATTATAATCCTGAACTAATCCTAACCATTCTAGAAAGAAAATTAACAAACAAGTTATCGAAGTGCAATGTGGTAATAAAACAACTAAATATTGAAAGTGCAAGCATTAGGCACACAAATATCATGAGGACTTGCGGTAAGGCATGAGAAAGAAAACTCGATACTCATTAGGCAAGTAAAATACATGGCCACGTTTTTAAGCCTCAGGACATGAACCATCATAAGTCTGAAATTAGGGACTAGATTCTATTTAAGGTAAGCCTAGTTCACTCATTATTCAACAAACCAACAAGCAATCGATTAACTCCAGCCACTTCCTAATCAAACTAGGGATTTATTAATTGAAGGGAATGAATATTTTGTGTTTGCAAAGCAGTAAGATAACATCATTGATTCCTAATTATACTATAATTATCCTTCTAATCTACTCGCTAAAAGATCATGCCTTCCTAGTCAAGATTAAAAAAAACATTTCATCATCAATTCGATCACCTCCTAATCAAACTGGGGAAACATAATAATTATCATTAACCTCCATTTGTGTTCGTAAAGCAGTAGACTAATATCATTATCCCTAATTTTAAATTATAATTTCCCGCCTAAGCTAACCGCCGAAGAACATGCATATATGTAATTGAAAGGCAATCAAAGCATCTATGAACTAGGGTAATTGAACATTTCAATTTTAGCACGCAAGTCAACTAGGGATCAACCAAGCAATGGCATGAATCCACTAAAGAAGAGAAGAAGTAGCATTTTCCCAACCAAATTCCTAAAATTTGTACCTTTGGATTTATTAAAAAGACATTACTATTATTATTTTTAATATTTATTATTTTTTAAATATTAAAAACTAGACCTAGCCCTCGGGCCGAGTTCTTGAACCCAACCCGAGAATAGAGACCGAGTCCTATCCTAGGCCGTGATCATGACTGGGCTCCTAAATCGAGTCCAGTTGGATCAAGGCCTAGTTTCTTTTTTGGCTTGACCCTATTGGTGTCAGTTCATGGTTTCAATCAAATTATGCCAAATTTCCATGATTTTGTCAAAATTGACTTTGGAATTGAGTTGATTTGCCAAATTATCATGAATTTTGCCAAAATAACTTTGGAATTGAGTTGATTTGGTTTAATCAAATTTCAATAGGAAGATCTAATTAGCATTATATATGAAGGAAGATAGGGCTCCTTGAGAATTGGTCCACGAAATATTCTTGGAAGGGATTTCTTGGAAAAAATTGGCTTGAATTTCGTCAGGTTCCTTTGTAGCTCGAATGATCTTCAAAAATTGATTTTAGATTTCAAATTCCTTTGAAGGAAACGGGTATTTGCATAAAGGAGTATAAAAAAAATGATTTAAATTCGATAGACAAATTTATTAGTCTTTAGATTAAATGTCATTCACAAAAAGATCTTGATTGATTGAAAATTCTCGACCAAGAAATTGAAGAACAACGCGTAACATCTCTTGTTCAGTTCCTAGTCATTTTTGTGAAAACTATTTATTACAAGTCTAATTAAGGGTGTGTTTTTATTGCTTGAAAAAAACCACTATAAAAACTCAATGATATATTGAAAATTAATTTCTAGTAAAACATTTTTAGGAATACGATTAATTTTCCTTTGTTTAGGTAATATATGATTAAAAATATTTTATGATGTTTAAATATTATTGGAAGATGATCTCAATCTCATTACCTTATTTTAGGCAAAAACAAGTTCGAATTTTTAAAATTTAAATTTCTAAAAAAATTCAAATTTATAACTATTTTATTTTTCTCTTTTTTAATTTTTTTTTCAAAATTTTGATTTTTTAAATTATTTTTAAATTTACTTTTCTTTTCTTTCCATTTTCAATTTCTCTCATCCTCTATCGCTATCGAGTAGCGACAACCACAAGCAAGCTTTGCCTCGCCAAAATAGGGCAAGCCGTGAGCTTGTCGATCTCAACAGAGCTCAAACTGGCGAGCTTGGGCTTGCCTAGATCAGTCAAGGTCAAGCTTGCTAGCCCATGTCTTGGCCACCTGCTAGGCTATTGATAGATGTGGAGGCACACAACCGACGGAGGAAGAAGGGGGAAGGAGGAGAAAGGAAAAGAAAGAAAAAGAAAAGAAGAAAAAAAAAAAAAAAGGAAAAAGAAAAAAAAATCAAACATAAATAAGTAAATATTCTATTTTTAGAAAAATTAATTTATAAAAATAAACTTTTCATTGATCAATGACCCTTAGACTGAGAGCAAAAGTTTTGATAGGAAAACATTTTTTTGTTGACTAGGAAAACATTCTTTGTTGACTCATTTTTTTAAACGAACTAAATGCAAGAAAATAAGGAAAACGTTTTCCACAAAACGAACCCACTCTAAGCTTGAAAATAATGGAATTGATGATTTTTTGAAGTTTTCAGATTTTAAAAAAAAAAAAATGTTGACAGGTTGATATTAGGGGTTGACCGAAATCAATTCAAAGGTAAACCAAGGAATTAATGTCTAAGTTTAAATAAAATGTGATGAAACTTGAAAAATGTTGAAAAACACTTAAATCACTCTTTTTACCCTAGGAAATGGGTCATGTCGCAATCAAAAATCCATAATCTCGAATTTTTATTATGTGACCTACTAGATATAATCGGATGTCAACAAATTTCTTAACTTCAAAGAATGAGATAATGCCAAGCCATTGCAAATTTAAACTTTTTATGAAGCCCATCACGTGTAACCAGAGAAATAGCACCTGAATCAATTTCACTTCACTTGCACCCTAATCTAACTATCATTCTCATGCCTAAGAAGCATTTCCACCACTTGGCTCATGTTGGGTCTGGCGTTTTTATCTTCCTCCACACACTTGAGCGCTACCTCGATTAAGACCTCCATTTGCTTCAAGTTGTAATCGCCCCTAAGCGCAGGATGCACCATCTCTTCCAGACGGGACCCCGTCCTCCCGAGTCCCTTCATCTTGATCCTCACCCATGGGACAAGCCGGAGTTGCTTGGCATCCCCTCCGCTCTCCAATGAGTCGACATTTGTCATCGGGCTAATTCCGGTCACCATCTCTAACACGACAATCCCGTAGCTATAGACGTCCACCTTGGATGTGATGGGCAGATTTGAGACCCAGTCAGGAGCCATGTACCCTCGGGTTCCTCTAATTCTCGAGAATCCGGAATTCGTCACCTTCCCTCGGTCCATTAGCTTGGAAAGCCCAAAATCCGCAACTTTGGGTTGGTAGTCGGAATCTAAGAGTATGTTATGAGGCTTCACGTCGCAATGCAGAACCCACTCCAAGCACTCCTCGTGGAGATAAGCTAAACCCTTTGCGGTGCCTACCGCGATGTCGAACCGCCTCCTCCAATGAAGCTCAGGGGACGACAAGTTCTGTGCCAGTGATCCGCGTTCCATGAACTCGTACACCAATAGCCTGTGATTTCCCTCGGCACAGTAACCCCACATCCCGATCAAATTTATGTGGTTCACCCCCGCCGATCGTGCTAGCCTCTCGGCCAGAAAATCGGCCTCTCCAGTTGTGGCATTGCTGAGCACCTTCACTGCGACGACCCGATCATCTGGCAATACGGCCTTGTACACGATCCCGCCTGCGCCTCTCCCGATCTCCTTGTTGAAATTCCTCGTTGCCTTCTTGAGCTCGTTGTAGGTGAACCGCTTGAACCCGGTTGCGGCATTGAGGTGGCTCTGGTGCGCGGAAGTGACGTCCTGCTGGTTCTTGATCAGGAAGAACCACACCAAGAACACCACCACCATCTCGATCCCTCCCACCACGCAGGCAAACCAGAGCATGAAGTTCAACGGCCCGTTTTTGCGTTTCTTGGAATAAGTCCTGTCCAAGACCTTCACCTCCGGGGTGGGAGGGCAAGTGTACTGAGTGCTCTTCACCAGCTGGTCCACGGTGAAGGTCTTATTCTTGGGGACCTTGATGAAGAACTCGCCGGTGAAGCTGGACAAGTTGTGGCCATTCAGGAGCTCGATCTTGGGGTAGCAATCGGACATGCCGCCGGAGCCCGACGCACTGTACTGGAATCCTCGGCAGTTGCACAGGCTCAGGCAAGTCCGCCGGCACTTCGCGAGAGTGGTGTTAGAGATGATGTTGTAGTCGTAGCCATAGAAATCGACGTACTGGAGCTTCACGAACCTGATCTCGTCGGCGACACACCCGTCGGAGAAGGTGAAATCGGGCACGCAACCGGCCGACCAGTCGCCCAGGACCTTGGGAACGTACCCAGGCACGCATGAGCAGCTCCGACCCTTGGTCGGGTCGTAGCTGCAGAGGCTGTTGTTGCCGCACACGCCGTGGATGAAGCAGGGGGTGCTGAGCGCTTCCCACGTCACGGCCCAGCCAGTCGAACCCAGCTCGCGGCTGTAGACCCGCAAGTTGCCGTCAAAGTCGAGGGTCATCCTTCTCTGCGTAGCCGTGACGCCGTAATCGGAGGTGTAGAACGAGTAGTTGTCGGAGGACTGGAAGCGGCCGAGCGGGTCGAGCACAGCGATGCGGCTGCTGTTGTAAAGGAATCGGTCCTTGCTCCACGGGTAAGGCCAGTAGACGCCCGAGATTGACGGGCCGTCGAAGAGGAGGCGGAGGACATTGTCGTTGTCGAAGTAAAGCTTGTAGAACCCGGTCGAGTAGTTGTACCGGCTCCGAGCAGAGATCAGGAATGTTTTTCCAGTGAAGGGCTGCTGAGGGAGGAGGGTGTCGGTCGGCGAGTCGAAGCTCTGCCAAAGGACGCCGCCGCTGCCGTCGGTGAGGAAGAGGTTCCCAGTGTCATTGAGGCGGAGCTCGGCGGTGGAGGGGGAAGCTGGTTCCGGAAGACCAGACCTCGGCGCCGGCATCGCCGGCGTCGGTGAGGACGAGGTTGCCCGAGTCGAGGAGGGATAAGGCGGAGCGTCGGCCGTTGACGGGGTCCTCGCGGTTGGCCATCCAGACGGGGTGGCAGGCGGCGCCGGAGCATGGGGGGTCGCTAAACCAGACGGCGAAGCCGTAGGCGTTGTCGCCGACGGGGAAGAAGCCAGCTGAGAAGGTGCCGGAGGGGGAGACGAGGACGTCGCCGGGGTCCTCGACGGAAAGGGACGCGCGTTTGGCGAGGCTGGGCAGCGCCGAGGTGGAGGGCCGACAAGATTGGAGGAAGAGGAAGAGGAAGAGAGGGAGGAGGAGCGAGGGCGGCGGAGCCATTAGGACTCGGCGGGGAAAGAGTTGCAGTGAATCTCGCCGAGGACTATAGTGAATTGACCACCAAGTCCCTTTCACAGTTAATATGAGATACACTTAAATATATTCATCCCCTCTGTTCTCCATTGCTAATCCTTTATATATTTTGGTTTTCCTGACCAAACAATCAAGTGTTTTTTGCTTTTGGGTTGAGCGCATCGTACGGTTTGGATCACTCGCAGCAGTCCGGTCCCATAACTTTTCACCGGTGGAAAACAGGGGAATTCCAATTATTGGGATGTTGACTTCAAGTGTATCAATTATTAGACTTGAGTCTATTGTTAATACTCTGAATTATCCCCTTAAGAAAGTGGGATGTCCGCCACCATGGTAGCTTCTCCTCCCTCACTTCTCTTACTTATCCCATTTTCTTTTTCTCTGGATTTATTATTTTCTGTATATTGGAACACACTCATTTTATTTTGAATTCTTTTTAAACTTTTATCTATTTGCCATGTGGAATGCCACGTAGGATGCCATTACAACACTTCACAACAAGTTCTAAGCCAGGCATTTTCATTTATTTTTTCAAATTGACTGATTAACTCAAACAAAGAAAAAGGAGTGTATGATTTAAGAGCCCAATTACCCAAAAACAGATTTAGGGACTTGATTGCGCAAATTCAAAATGTTTTGGGATTACTATGCATTTTTCCTTAAAAAATAATGAAAGTAGTAAGCCTCAAAAAGAGTAGCACAGAAGAATTTGCACCTCCAAAGCAAACAAGTTACGTGATTGAAATTAAGTGACACTAATTATATTTGAGGCATATTGGGATAGAACTTGCTACACACATCAAGCATCAATACATATCCTCAAATTGCCACATCCTATAAGGCCGAACTTGAAAGCAACAGCATTGCCCGTATCTGACTGAACATGGCTTTAGGAAGAGAGCAATTTGTGACATCCAATTATTTTGCACTTCAACTAAGCTAACGGAGAGCCATTGTTCCTAGTCACATTACAAAACCCAAGCTTCCATTGAGTCACATTCCAATAGCCTATTGATTGCAATTCATCTTAATGAGCATCATACAAGTAAAAAAAAAAAGAAGCAAGGGAATTTTATTTGGATTTATTTTAAAATACTGTAACACCAAAATAGAGTTTCAAGTAAACTTACAATGGTCAAGAGTGTGTGCACATTGCATGCTTATGCTAGTTTAAAATACGTACAGATACAGATGACAAATTATACTCAACTATCATCTTTAAGAAAAAGATGTCCATTTTTATTTTTTTTGTAAATTTGTGTTTGAGTAAATACGACTAAATATATAGCAACTAGAGAAGAGAAAACTTAATAAATTTTACCATACAACTTGTGTAAATCCATTGGAAAGAGTTTTTCCCTAATCTTTTACAGCTGATTTGGGAGGAGCCGCCTGGGGGGGTAATTTGGTGAAAAGATGTGCTTTAAATAACATTGGTGTGGATATAACCCCACCCTTGTCATTATTCCATAAAATAAGATATATGATTTTAATTGGTTCATTACAGATATTTTATTGCTGTAGAGTTTTGGAAATTTGCTCAATTTTAGTAAATTTTATTATGATATATTTGTTGATATTTGATTCTTGATGTGAACATTAAGATGTGGTTCTTATAATTTAAATCAGAACTAGAATTTATGGTTGCGTTTGTTTCAACTTTTCTAAGGAGCTTTGGAGAAATGAATCAATCGCTCCACATCTAGCACCTTGTGCTCAACCTTGAGCATGTCACCCATCCTCTATAGACGTACAATATATCACCTACCAAATTAAATGCATGTTTCTTGCGAAAAAGAGAAAAAAATTAAATGCATGTGATTGTATTGTCTACATTGTGAATGGTCAAAAGAGGATATCTTCAATTGATCTCTAGATGTTGACTATCGTGAAAACATAGATCGCCATGTCCAGAAAAAGGAACAAACTATGAGGGAGGTCCCTGCCACTTTTAACTTATTTTTAGGTTGTCTTGCTAGTTATTGGAACCGAGAACTAAACTTATCGATGGATAGTTTAGTTTTGATTTTGTTTTTGACAAACTTGCTTTAATAATTGGCAGGTCTAAATATCACAAAAAATTTTATGTGGCGGCTAGCATGCAATAATAACAATTATTGAACTTGTGTGATGGCCTAGCAAATTACTGTGCTTTTTGACATCTACATCAGATTGACCTACTTTCTTTTACAATAAGTAGGTCAACATAGTATCGCATACGATACTAGTATCGTATGTCCATACGTGATCACTTTCTTTTTGGACAAGCAAAAGCAGAAGGGGCATTGTTTGGAATTTTCAATTAGACCCCTCAAGGGAATTCATATATTGAATAAATACGATATTAGCATCGTATGTCTATACGTGATCACTTTCTGTTTGGACAAGCAAAAGCAGAAGGGGCATTGTTTGGAATTTTCAATTAAACCCCTCAAGGGAATTCATATATTGTATAATGCGATACAATTTTGTTGGAAATTAAAGGTCATCTACTGGATCAAATACGTGGAATTATTTTTTATGAACTCTGCTTTTACCTTTTATTGATAAGATCGATGGATGCTTGGATACTGTGGACGCAAGTGCCGTCTGGGTCCATGACAAATTGACCTGCGCCTAATGGCGCGCGGGTGCTGTACACCACATGACTTAATCAACTGCGCCGAAAACAAAATATATACGAATCGTTCGCTTCGTGCGGTTTCCCAGGCCACTCATGATGAGAGAAAAGAAGCTGAAATTGAAGAATTACGGTCAAAGATAATGTCCTGTTGCTTCGTGGCAGTCGATCGTGGAAAGAAGAATGCGAACACGGGAGCCACCGGATCAGACCGAGGACCCTTCTTCTGTCTGCCCAGGCCAGAAGGTCGAAACGCACTAACTTAATAAAAAGCGCAGGATTGCATAGATTCTCTGTTCAAAACTGGATGCACTCAGGGTGCACCCTCATCACATTCATTATACGAGCAGAGATCGAGAACATGCCCCGTGAGTTTCATACCGTCAAGTGTCATGACTCGTTTCGGCGGAAATGGAAGACAAAAAGTCATAATTTGATTAGGTGATTTGGTCCGAAATGGAAGACGTTAATAGAAATTCTATAGGCACCCATCAGCGTGCGCAAAAGAGATAAGCACAGAAAACTGATATCTCCACAGTTTAATCTTTGTGGCTAGCAATCATCAATTGAGTGCATTCGTTGGGTTCAAGTGGGACATAAATTGGCTGGGAAACCTTTGACGTTTTCTGCTTTTGTGTTTGGGTCGTAGTCTTATCGCGGGAGCGAAAGGTATGGCTTTCGCTACCATCAAAACCTGTCGCTGATATTGGAGCTGAGCGTTGATTGTTTCTCGGGCATTGTCGTTCAATAATTCACTACACTAATTCCAAGAAATGCCACCAGTTAGACCTTACGGATATGAATATGACGCTTGTCAAAAACGATCTTCTTTTTGCATGATATTGATCATAGTCAATATGTCGTTCGTCAAATCTGAAATGTTTAATTGTTGACGGAATCCCTTCATGAGAAATTTTAACTCGAACTTAAAAATGTCAGAAGTGCCAAGGCTTATATTATACTGTTTAAATTATGCCATTAAAAAATTTTCAGGCTAAGTTTTCCAATGACACGTCATCCTCTTTTTTGGAGGTTTGTAGAATATTTTGTCAATTGTATGAGTTTGGGCCAAATCTGTAAGTAAAGAAGAAGATGCTAGCATAAGCGGCCTAGTCAGTGTAGGGGGCAACACATGTCACCACGGGCGAATGTGAGACTTTTAAAGATATTTAGAACTTTCAACCGTGTTTCAAAGTCTTGATATAGGGACTTCTACTTTGGCATGTTTCCTCCGGCTAAGAATGACATGGCCTTCTGTGCATGTTAAGAATGTGACTAGTCTGAGATCAAGAGACTCAAGTAGGAAAGAGGGCCAACTTGGATTTACATGGACACATGTATTCTTTGACCAAACTGTCACGTCTACTTTAAATGGTTATGATTTAATTGTGAATGCATATAAGGGTCAAGTATGCTTTTATGAGGGAATTGAAACTCTTTTTGATGTGATAAATTGAGCTCAAGGTACAATGAGATTGTTTAATCATAATCTTGTGTATCCTTAATCGGTGCATAGAAAGTTTAATGTATGTGTACTCTTGGGTTGCACGATCAAAATTGCTTGTATAAATTGATCCACAACAATTTTTGTACTTATATGGGGGCTTCGAATATGGATGGATTGACTAGAGCATGCCATGGTTCACATGGTACGCTCATCACTGGATTTGCATAAAAGAGTGTAAGCCTTCTTAGCCCTCGGCGTGGAAACCTAGTAGTGAAAGAGCCTTTGTTGTGTCTAATCAAAGATGCTAAACTAAAGCATTTAACTGATCAGTGTATGGAGATGTTAACTGATACCACGATGATGGAGCTCTTATCGAGCGCAAACCAAAGTCCATGGGCTCTTTGAAACCTCACGAGGAATGCAAAAGCTCCCTAGCCTAGTTAAAAGGAGTTACAATAGCCCATTGTCCTCAATAAGCCAACCACCTAGTAGATTGAATTAAGAAAGCCCATCAAAAAGGAACCCTTCCTCATAATTGGCTATCTAAGCCTCCCCAACTCCTTTAGGATATTTAATGTTTAGAAACTAGTAATCTATGTTTTACTAGTAATGCATTTTGAAAGACAAAAGTTCTTTCCGACCTTAAAAAAAAAAAAAAAAAAAAAAAAAAAAAATAGATCAAGTCAAGCCAATCATGCACAAGTGGGATTTGTTAGAACTTGGTCCGTTTTGAATCCGCCTATGATGGGCGGACCCAAAGCCGGCCCATAATATTCTAATGGTTCCCGTGGGGGGAATGGATGCGGAAGTTCTTCATCTCAACTTTTCAGGCACTCACAAGATGTCCATAAAATAAATTAAAGATATATATATACACACTCAATATAGTTATATATGAATAACGATAACGGGTATAACTATTAAATCGAGGTATCAATTCTATGACAATACTTGACAACTTACCCTCTATCTTTGTGTCTTTAATGGGCCTAATATTTATGTCAATTGTAATGGCTTCTTTTATCTCTCAATGTTCAACAAAACAAGATTATTTGAGAGTTAGAAGGGAAGAGAGTAAAAAGATAAAAGGATTCCTCATATTTTGTATTAATTGACAATTGAGCTGCTATGTTGCTGACTTTCTCTCTCACACTCACTCAATAGTGTTAACATACTTACTGTTCACAACTAGTAGAGTGTACTAATATCTATTTCTCCTATGTAGCACCGACACGCGACACGCGACATGCGACACGATACGACACGACACGCGACACGTCATTTCTCAAAAAGTAGAGAATTCGGACACGTTCCAACACGTTAAATATTAAATAAATATTTTTATATATACATATGATTATTTCAAAAATAAAGAGTAGAGTCAATTTATTTAAATAAATTTATAATTTTCATGGTGATCATAATTTATTATTGTTCAATATTATTCATCTTTTTTTTTTTTTGAAATCACCCTCCACCCTCTCCCTCCAAAAAAGAAAAGAAAAAAAAAAGGACAAACCCCTGCCCAAGACGAGCATCCCATTTTAATTTTTTTTTGGCTCTTCATGGCACCATCATTTTTTTTTTTTCCTACTCTTCCTTGAAATCCCAAACACTAGCTACCTATTATTCCTCCTAGGCGTGTCCTCCTTGCACAGTACCTCATTTTTAAATTTTTTTCTGCCCTCCTTGGAAACCCAAACCTAGCTACCTCATCCTCCTTTGACTCCTCCTTTACGGCACCCCCTCCTTGGAAAACTAAATCGTAGCCTCCTCCTCCTTCTGTGCTCATCCTCCTTGCACGGCACCCATTCTTCATCTTTTAGAAACCCTTCAAGAGCAACCTTGAAAACCCTCGGAAAACGGCCGCTCCCTCCTCCATTGCACGATCCTCTTCCTCTCAATCCCTACTCTCTCTTGGTCACCTCGTTGCAGTTGCTCGCTGCCTTGCCTCTGGTCCTCTCTCTTTTGCGGTCGTAGCCTTGTCTCCAGTCCTCTGTCACGGCCATCTTGGTCGCCTGGTTCTCTCTTCCTCCAGCCTTCTCTCACTGTCGCGGCCTCACCGTCACGGCCTCACTGCTACTACCTCGCCTCCGCAACCTTGCTTCCTCTCCCTCGCCTCGTCTTCACCCTCCATCGCCAACGATTCACTCTCCCTTCATGCTTGCAGATCCGCTCTAGAAACCCAACCTCTTGCTCGGACACGCTTTGACTCGCGTGTCGAGAAGAGTTGATCATGTGTCCGAAAATCCGACACGAGTTGACCGCGTGTCCGAGCGTGTCCGAGTGTGTCGGACACGCCACGGAAGGTTCCCAAGCGTGTCCATGCTTCATAGTATTTCTCTATCTACAACAATGCAAACTGTAGCATGTAAGATAGCCAATGTCTTTATCAACAACTTTTGATCAAAAATTGCCAGAATGATTACATTGGTAAATTATCAAAAGATTTAAAATTAAATTAGCCAAATTGAAAAGTTTATGACTAAATTAGCATATGCACAATAGCTTTATAACCTTTTTGGTAATTATCCCCAAATCCAAGAAGAGCAAAATAGAAAAGCACAACAAATTGATTTCTCCATAATTCAATCTTTGTAGCTAACAATCTATTGGGTGCACGGTTAGATCAAGTGGCATCATTAAAAGTACGACAAATTGATTTCTCCATAAATTAATCTTCGTGGCTAACAATCTATTGGGTGCGTCGTTAAATCAAGTGGCATTTCTCGGTTTCTCTTATGTGTAATCGATCATTAGTAATACATGTATAGATAACACACCCTTTGATCAAGGTGCGATTTTTTTTTTTTCTAACAGGAATTGAAATATTTCATTACTAGGAAAGATAGTAGAGCCCGATATATGTGCTTTATTACAAAAGAGCTCCCAAAAGGGATAGGGAGGGGACAAAGCTCAATTCGGAGGTGAAGAGTCTCTCTAATAGGCTTTAGCAACCCAGTCCGTCATTAAATTGGTCTCTCTAAAACAATGAGCTATATAGATATTTGAGAATGACAATTACATATCTTAGTATTTCAAAATAAGATCATGTGCTTCTCACATGAATTGATTTAAACTCCACAAGGCATTGACTAAGTCATGGCCATCAATAAGCCAAAGAGCTTTAGGCAAAAAGCTTCCACCGCCAAGGCAAGCGACAACGCCACCGATCTCGCCACTCTATTCATCAACTTCCCGATGAAATCGTGATAGATGCATGGTATCAAGCCTTCAGTTCCGATTTCATATGATCCCTATATATTTATGTATCAACCAACGCATGTTTTCAAAATCGTGATAGACGCTAAAGGTACAATTAACACAATGCCAATTGATTTTAAAGTGGGGGCATTGCATGACAAAAACCAATCCGTATGAACACACGCCTATACATACATACATATAAATAAATATATATACGTGTGTGTAAGGATTTACTCGCGCAGGATACCCTCCGTTAATCCAGGAGAGACCTGATTGAGCGAGGGAAGCCTTTTAAGGACCTGCTCAGTCCAAACCAATTTTACCTACTTCGGCTCGGCCCAGGGAGGGTTCTTTCCCTCCCCTGTCTTCATTGCCTATCAGGGCGGTGAGCTTGGTTATACCCTTGCGTAGTTTAATATCATGTTGAGGACCATAGGTACCTAGGGTCCGCACCCACCAAGGCCCGTGGAGCAGTTTAAGGTCCTGCTCAGACCAAATGTTTGAGAGTCATATGGGAAGAGAAGAGAAAGACAAAAGATTATTCATGTTCTAGAATAATTGACAATTGGACTGGTAGGTTGTTGACTCTCTTCTCACACTCGACTCGCGAGTGTTATCGTAAAGAGCGAGGACCAAGATCGCGCAGTGGGCCCGCGGGACCCCCTTGTACAACCAGATGGTGAGTCGAGCCACAGGGGCCGTAAAGAGCGGGGGCACCCTAAGGGCGTTGCTTTGGTATCAAGGGGAAAGCGACACGGTGGTTCAGGCGGACGCTGAGGCGTACAGGACCAACATGGAGAAGCTCATCGGGGACATTCGTACCGATCTTAACAACCCTTCTCTTCTCATAATCCAGGTAAAATTAATTAGAGCTTGTTCATCGTCTTTCTATTGTAACGATCAATGGTCATGTTTCCATGTTGGTTCTTTTAATCTTAACATTTTCAACGTGATTAGATTCTCTTCTATGGAATGTTGCATATATCTTTGGTTACTCAAGTATGCTATAGCATCCTTTTGCTGATAATCAACCAAAAGCAAGGTGTTATTCATGTCACAAAAACATGTTTCATACCTTAGGATGTGGAGAAATCAATTGCTTAATCACGATTGAGGCTTCGCTTTTAAATTTAGTGGTTATGGTTTTTTGGAGGCATCGTATGTGTAAAAATAATTCGGGTCCAATATATGAATGTCGCAAATTAGCCTAGGTAAGGCTAATCATATTAAGTTGTATGATCATCTAGAATTCTAGTATGAAATTTGAATTATCTTAATCACCGGTCATATTACCTGTGGAAGACCTTTTATATTTAATAATCATAGACAACAGCCACTATCCAAATTCCCAAGAGGCTGCCAAAGTCTAAAAGGGTCAATCTCAGGACTTTGGAACTAAGCCTATGGGATTCAGACGATCCTGACAAAAGCTTTGAATTGCACTTCATTAACTTCCCATTGTCCCAATGAAGTAGGAGCGATGGACAGAATTCTCAAATAGGAGAGTACTACGATTCAAGCCCTTAACATATGCTATCGGTCTCGAAATTATGTTAAGACAGTCGATTGCTCCACCATCCTCCTAATGATTGAACTTGATTGATCTATCGACAAGGCAGCCCTTCGCGAGCAACACAGAATAACGTTTTTACTAGCTTCGTCACCCTTGACATTAGTATGTGTTTTGGTGTTTTGATCTCAGGTGGCCCTTGCATCAGGAGAAGGGAAATTCGTGGACACGGTGAGGAGCGCGCCCATGTGAAGTGCGTAGATGCAAAGGGCTTGGACCTCAAGACGGATCGTTTTCACCTCACCACCACCAGTCAGGTTCGCCTCGGTTCCATGTTGGCCGATGCCTTTCTCGCTTCTCAGTGAATGGTTTCTTCTCCAGCATCAACAATTTTTGAAGCCTGTAGCTCTTCTCAAGTATGGAGGAAGTACTTGGCATTAAGTTGCATACCAAAAAAGTGACCTTTTAATTTGCTGAGATGAAACTGTTAAGCGACTTTCGTCTGACGGGGTGCCACTTTTTGATTGGGCTTCTGCATTTCCGGTGGATTGAAGGATCGTAGACATAATAATTTTCTGGTTGATCATGACAGTGATTGAAAGATAGTAATTTCAGTATGGAATATAAGTTTTATATCATTCAGAAGGCTTCTGAAAATTTTCAGCCGTCAAATTTTTGAAGTTCTCTCATTGTACACGGCATTAGCATATGGCGTAGCAAGAGAGAATGCAACTAGGAAAACCTGCCATAATAGCGCTTGAGGAACAGGATTGCCAATTCTATTCCCATTTCATCTCACTTCGCTTATCAAAAGCAAATGATGGGCAATGAAGACACGTTTGATCACCCAAATAAAAGGGTCTGTAGGATAAAAATAATCATATATTTTACATTTGATAGTGCATGTTGAATAGGAGAAACCCGGATAAATTTGAAAAAAAAGCAACAGACGGACAATTATCGGGAGCCCAGGGGCATGAAAGATATATCATTCAACTCAACTCAGATAAATAAGGTCTTTCAGAGAAAGAATATAAATTAAAAAAAAAAAAAAGCAAAAATTTTAAGAAGCTAAAGTGACGACACCACCACCAGTGCCCCCCTACTACAGAAGCTGCGACCACCTCACGGGGGTTGCCTCTCTTAGGCGACTACGGCACGGTGGCCAGGGCCTTCAAGCGAGCCACATCACATTGCCTGAGCTCTCGTGGGACTGCATGGCGCCATCTTCAGTCCTATAATTGAGAGGAAAAACACACCCGATTTTGAAATTTTCTGGTTATTATACTACTCCTCTCATGTTCTCAAATTTCCGAAACAAAACGCAATGGTCTAAATTCAATTTAATAATTGTGTACGACGCTCAAGTTCGAACTCGCCCGAAATAGTCGAGCCATGTCCATCGGCTTGTCACTTGTTGCTGGGACAGAATAGTGCTCAAAACAACAGCACGAATCGTTTCCCCGTTTGCGAGCTAAGGATCGAGGAAACACGGAAGAGACAATGGGCCAGCATCCGTCCTCTCCACCCGGACTTCTAAACGGGTCAGGCGTTGCCAATATAATGGGCCTCAGTAGTAGGGACACGAGGCCCAGTAAGGCCGTGACAGGACAATGTACAATTGAGGTACCCCCAACCCCGCGCGATGTATGCACATCTACTTCATACGAGCTGAAGCACAAAAGTTGGAGCATGTTTGTCGATTTTCTTTTAGAGAAGATTCATGGTCCCGGTCTGTCAACTCTAAGTTGATATTTACATCGTCGTGGGAAAAATCGAGCCAGGTCGGATTCATTCATGTTTTGATGTTTAGATGCTGTTGAAATGGGTTTCATGTTCCCCGCGATCGTACCATCACTTAACCTTAGACCTACAATCTAGAAAGCATTAGTCAAATACGCATGCTTTGCGGTGGACTCGGAAGCAAAAGAATACAGAGCTTAAATCGCCAAGAAGCAACCTCAAAAGCTGCGTGCAGACGGATCAAGACACGCTGAAACGCGACCGAGCAAAGCATGTTTCTGTTCAGTTCATTCCGACCCCTGGAAAGGAATCTCAAGTGTTAAGACGCAAGTACATTATCATATTTCTTTCGGCGGTGGAAAACTCTTCCAAGAACAAGGACATCCGCGCGCAAAACAAAAACAAAAAGAAACCCTGAAAATATCCGACCCCCCATCTCTCGCAAACCAGCCAACTCGCCATAAAAAGCCCTGCAGGCAAAATGCCAGAAGCTCGACAGGGGGGTGGTACATACGCTTACATAGTACACCACTACTTGAATTGCGAGACCGGAATGTTGTTGGGACCTTGGCCTCTTGTAATCATTCCGAAGAGGACCACCACCTTATAATATTTACCCATCGCATGGCGAGCGACGCGACCCGACCGCGAGTGGAACCCCTTTTGCCCCTCCCCCTGCAGAAAACAACATATTCATAACGCCCCCTGCAAAGAGCAGCACACGAAGGAGATCGAAGCAGCAGGCTTTCGCAATAATTGCTGTGAAAAGGGAGGGAGGGAGGAGGAATTGCGCATTTGGCATTTATCTGAGATGGGGACTGCGCAAGGGTTTTCAGTTCAGAGAGGAGGATGATGAGCCTAGGCCCAGCGAGGCCCCCCATCGAATGCCCGGATAGAAGAGACGACATCCTGCTCCGAGGTGGTCCACGATCCGAACTGGGGAAGGGAAGAGAATCTGACAAGTCTTGTTTCGGATCGTCGATATGATGTTTCTTGGATCGAATGCCAGAGAGAGAGAGCCGTGGGTCGTGTTGTTTCACCATTATAGTACTCACGCGTGGAGTGTGCGCCCCCCTGGCAGGTCGATCGAATAGAATCTGGTTCCCAAACCCAGCATCACATCTCCCCACCCCCCCCCCAAAGCACAGTGGACCTCCTCCCCATTTCATCTCGTACCATGTCATAACTCAGCAGCGTCTTAACTTGTCATCATTATCCCTTGTTTTCTTACTTTATCAGCGTAACTTTTTCAAGATTCAGCTTCCATTTCATGTCAATGCCTAGAGTTATCTATTCCGCAAACCAGAAGAAATGGAGCTTCGATTCGAGCTGGTCAGTCCTTTTCCAAGAAAATGTCTTTGAAGGCTGAATTAGTTGGATATGAAAGGTTGAATTTTAAGGGCGTGAATCAGTTAGTCAGGTCGGCAGTTCTTTCAGCATATGCATTGACTTGATCCGACGAGTTGAAAAGGGAAACTGGACTGTTGGATATTGCGGAAGCGTGTGTGTGTGTGCAAGTGTGTATGAAATATGGCAAGGGAGTGAGAAATAAAGTGAAAAATAAATGAAGGCACAAACTGAATTTTATTCAAGAACTTTTTGAGGTACAAAGGATAATGAAGTGGCTGTTACTTAGTTTCTAGTTTTTGGTTCTCTCATCTCACGGTCTCTCATTTTTCTAGTTGTCGTTCTGTATACAAGTCTGAGTACTCTTGCCTATTTATAGACAAGTTCCACCGACTGAACTCCACCGCCTGAACTTTTCTTCTTGGCTAAGGAGTCAACAATTGTGGGCTGTGAATTCTCTTCTTCTTGCTGTCTTCAGTGAGAATAAAATATTGCCAGCCGCAAGTTTCTTTCCTTCCTTTCCTTCGTGCTCTTGAAGTCTCCAGCAACAACTATAATAATATTTTATTGTGTGCCCCTTGCTTTAGATACTTGTAGTTTCTTCAAGAGTTTTCTTCTTTGGCGGTTTAAGAAGTGGCGCTGCGACTTCTTCCTTCTCCATTAAGTATACTTAATTCATAAGCATGAGAAGTCTAGTGAGTTTTAGTGCTTTCAAAAATGGATCATATTTTAACACTCCTCCTTGATCCATTTTTGTGATACACCAAGCATGCCTCTCAAAGTCTCAAATTTTGTTGATGGTAATGCTTTGGTGAATATGTCTGCAATTTGATCTTCGTTTTGCAATACTTCAACTCGATCTTTCCTTTACTTTGCACTTCACGAATGAAGTGATATTTTATATCAATATGCTTTGTTCTTCCATGAAAGACTGGATTTTTTGATATTGCTATCGCGGACTTGTTGTCACAAAATATTTGCGTTGATTCCTCTTGTAGTTCTCCAATGTCTTCAAGAATTCTTCGAAGCCATATTGCATGACTGGTAGTTGTAGCAGCTGCAACATATTCTGCTTCTGCAGTGGATTGTGCCACGAGTCTTGTTTTTAGATGTCCATGAAAATATTCCACAACCTAATGTGAATGCATAACCAGTGGTGCTCCTCCTGTCATCAGATGATCCTGCCCAATCGCTATCGGTGTAACCGATCAGTTTAGCTGTTGCATTAGATCGATACCAAATTCCATAATCAGTGGTTCCTCTTAAGTATCTTAGAATTCTCTTTGCTGCTCCAAAATGAATTTGGCTTGGACTCTGCATGAACCGTGATAGTAAACTTGTCGCGTACATAATATCGGCCTTGTAGTAAGATATAGTAGACTCCCAATTAGGCTTCTGTAGAGTGAAGCGTCTGCTTTTTCAGCTCCATCTTCTTTTAATAGTTTCTCATTCATCACAAGTGGTGTTGCCACTGTTTTGCAATTATTCATCTTGGAAATTGGTGATCCATTTTCAACAAAATCTAGAAGCTACTAGCTTAATGGAGAATAAACTTGAAGACCCTCAAATGTTGAAGAAGCTTCTGGTACTGGACAGCAAGACTACGTGAGTTGCAGAAGCCAAGCATCAAAGAGAAACCTAGAATGAGCTACAGAAATCTACATGCAATCTACGTGCATGAGAAACACGTGAAGAAGTTCCCACAAGCTGATCAAGAGGATGGGCACATATTAAAATATTATTATAATGGCTGCTGGAGTCTTCAAGAGAGCAAGAAGGAAGGTGAACGTGAAAGAAAGCCCACAATTGTTGACTCTTAACCATGAAGAAAGAAGGATCAAGAGTACGTGGGCAGCAAGTGTACTTGGAGAAGAAGGAAATTAGCTGTCTAGGGCGGTGACTAAGTCGGTTGTAATTGCCTATAAATAGGCATGTAGTTTATAATTTGAGAAGTGTGTGAGGGGAAACCCTCCACCGAGAATGTGAGAGGTCCACCTTGTGTGGGAAAATCCTCCACCATGACTATCTCCATCAAACTATTTCATCAATTAATGAACTTATTTTCCCCCGTATCCATGTTATTTATCTTTCAATTATCTACTTTGTCCCTTGTCCATTCTCTACAAAATATACTATACACTTGCACACATCACAAACCAAAAACTATCATCCATAACTAAAACCATGCTTCCGCGCACATTTAAATTCTGACATGGTATCAGAGCTAGATTGCACCCAGGTTCGTAACTGAGCCAGGTGTCAAGGATCGTGAAGCCAGAGATAGGCACATCGGATGGTTATGGGCGTTTGTCCTCACCATCCTCAACTAAGAAGGCGAGCCCGAGCGAGAGCCAACGGAGCGAGCCGGAGCGAGCCAGAATCAAAGGCCGAGCCCGAGCGAGAGCCAAGAGAGCCGAGCCGGGCGGAGCGGAACCAAAGCCGGAGCCGGAGCCGAGCCTACGAGAGCCGAGCGAGCCCGAGCTAACAACTACAACTAAGAGCATTTTGATGGCCCAAGACATATGGGACATCGTCGACAAAAAGACACGCACATTCCAAGGTAGGTGCAAGTGTTCCAACAAAAATCATGCAAGGGATCGTGGAACGAAGACGACATAAAAGACACGGGACAAACTACAAGAAAAATTTCAAGGTACGTCCGAGGCTTAATAACACAAGTCCGGATTATCCCGAAAATGGATCAAGGGGGAGTGTTGGAAATTGGTGATCCATTTTCAACAAAATCTAGAAGCTACTAGCTTAATGGAGAATAAACTTGAAGACCCTCAAATGTTGAAGAAGCTTCTGGTACTGGACAGCAAGACTACGTGAGTTGCAGAAGCCAAGCATCAAAGAGAAACCTAGAATGAGCTACAGAAATCTACATGCAATCTACGTGCATGAGAAACACGTGAAGAAGTTCCCACAAGCTGATCAAGAGGATGGGCACATATTAAAATATTATTATAATGGCTGCTGGAGTCTTCAAGAGAGCAAGAAGGAAGGTGAACGTGAAAGAAAGCCCACAATTGTTGACTCTTAACCATGAAGAAAGAAGGATCAAGAGTACGTGGGCAGCAAGTGTACTTGGAGAAGAAGGAAATTAGCTGTCTAGGGCGGTGACTAAGTCGGTTGTAATTGCCTATAAATAGGCATGTAGTTTATAATTTGAGAAGTGTGTGAGGGAAACCCTCCACCGAGAATGTGAGAGGTCCACCTTGTGTGGGAAAATCCTCCACCATGACTATCTCCATCAAACTATTTCATCAATTAATGAACTTATTTTCCCCGTATCCATGTTATTTATCTTTCAATTATCTACTTTGTCCCTTGTCCATTCTCTACAAAATATACTATACACTTGCACACATCACAAACCAAAAACTATCATCCATAACTAAAACCATGCTTCCGCGCACATTTAATTTTAACATGGACCATCTTAGTCTAACAAAGGGGCTTTGGAGCGTCGTACTGTGACTTCAACCTTCATTTAATTATCCCCAAAAAAGGAACCAAGACTGAGAACCTTCGACCTTAAACAAGGCCAGTAAGTAGGTAAGGCTTTTACTAATGTTGGGGGGAGGCCCCATCATTTGAATTTTCCATTTTCTTGGTCTGTTAGGTAGTTCGTTAAGTCAGCATTTCGACATCACCCTTGGACAAGATGGAAACTTGAAGCACTATAAGGTCAACCGAGAGAGCCTTTTGAAGAGTTTCAAGATAATAGAATTTAGGGTAAACTTCAGAGATATTTACTGATAGTTATAATCCTTGAATCAAGAGAAGATAGAAGTTGTTGCGAATTTTTCTTCACACTCTGTAATTTTGTTAAACTCTTGAAAAACCTATTTTTCACATTAAGCCGTCAATGCTTCTTCTTTTTTTCATTTAATAAAAGTATGGGTTAATACCGTCAAAAATCCTAAACTCTACCAATTTTATATTGTGTTGCCAACGTTATGTCGTCAAAAATTCTAGGGTTAATACCCTGAAAAACCTCAAACTGGTACATTTGTGACAAATTTATCTCAAACTATTTTTTTGACCATCAAAAACCCCAAATTGGTATACCTTTGATAAATTTACCCCAAAATGGTACACTTGTCACAAATTTACCCTATGTTATTTTTATTAAATTTTATTGTCAAATTATTAAGTTAAATGACACGTGACAGTTGATTGATATACAAATTTGGGATTTTACACTTTGTTTGTCATAGTTTACAATTTTTGTGATTTTTTTTTGTATTAATCTAATTTAGTGGAGGGTATATTTGTCACAAATTTACCAATTAAGATTTTTTTGCTGTCAAATAAATTAGTTTGGGATAAATTTGTCATAAATGTACCAGTTTAGGGTTTTTTATGGTTAATAGAGGTAAATTTGTCGCAAGTGTATCGGTTTGGGGTTTTTCATGGTAAAAAAAATAATTTGGGATAAATTTGTCATAGATATACTAGTTTGGGGTTTTTCAGGATATTAACCCAAAATTCTAAATTATATCAATTGTGATACCAAAATCCTCTAGCACCAAAAATGCTAGAAGCCCCGATCAAGTTGAGAAGGCCCTAGTCAAGCCAAGAAGTCCAGTAAATGCTAGAAGCCCCGATCAAGCTAGGAAGGCTTGGTCGAGCCAGGACAATGATAAATGAATTTGCATGAATGTCGGTTATGCATAAACATGATGTGTTGATGTGTTCATTGATAAGTTGAAAGTATATTAATCGACATCATGTATTGGGTCAAGGCATGATAAGTGATTTGCTATTGATCTATCATCAACGCTAATTGCGAGTGTTGTACTTGTTAGGCTTCAATGATGAGATGCTTCCTTAGTAGAGAATTAGTAATTTTACCTACTGAGTTTTCTCCAAAACTCACTCTCTTATCTTTCAATCTTGTAGACATAAAAGTCTCACATCAGTTTTTTGGAGCTAAAGTTATGCTAGAGGATATAGGAATTTCCCTGGCCTATGTAGAAAATTGTAGTGTGATGTAAAAAGGAAAGAGAGCCCATAGAGAAAGGGCTTGTAAAAGTATTGTTGTAATATAAAGTAATGTGTTTTGTGTAATGTATGTCCCTATCTTCAAACTATTATTTGTTTGGGGAGTTTGTTTCTTCACGCTTCCGCATGTGTTTAAGAACAAGATTAAAAAAAAAAAAAAATCGGGATGGTGACGAGCCTTGAACGTAGTGAAAAAAATCCTTGTTACTCGTGATCTTGGAGATAGAATTGGGGCCATGACACAATCTACTCGTTGGACTGGATCTTGCTTAGAAGTTTTGATTACTTCAAGGTTGTAGAGGATGAAGCTTCCCTTAGATTCTCATGCCCATACAGTAGTTTAGGTTTCCATAAGTCCAGTACTTCAATTCGGAAAGAATACTTTACCTCAAGTTTATGTTCCAAGAAATCCAAATCTTCAAGAGATATTTTGGAAAACTTTTCTTTGGAACTCCTTATATATAAAGTAAGGAATCCAATCAATCACAACTAGCTGTTGCACAAATATATTACCTCCTTCCTAGTCGTGATAGAACAATTAAGGAATGAAATAATTAAGCAACAACTTTGATTTTTCAATTGATAACATCTTATCACATCCTATCAGACTTTTTACTTGAAAAATGCTTATTATCATAATCAAAGTCTTTACTGCGAATAAGTTTTTGTTAATCTTCAAAATTACTTAGGGAATGTCTTCTCAGCACATTTTGCATAATTGCCAAACAAAATGCTTGAATTTGGGTTGTGTTTTTGCCTACCATATTCTATTCCATAGTGTTTTAGGGGTTTGAAAAGATGAAGAGGCTTGGTCTTGATTTATATCGCTCTATTTGTCTTGTATGCAACTGTATGTACTTTTCACTATAAATATGCCAGCTTTAGTTGGCACCCACCCTATTTTATCCTCCAGCAACAAAGAGCTTAAGAGGATGTTAGAATCTCTTCTGCTAGTTCTCAATCAATCATCTCCCTAATTCTTTGTTCATTCCATATTGTTTCCTTTCTTTCTATCAAATCCAACACCATTCTAGGGCTTCTCTATGATTTTTGAAATATTGAATAAAGGTTATGGGCACAATGGTCCATGTGAATTTTATTCGTTTTCAATAAGTAGGTTCGGCCTAATCATGGTTTCGAGTGATTTTTAACCTAAACGGTTAATTTTTATTGTGCCTTATTCTACGTTAGTAAATCCACTTGATAATTCCACTAAGGTTCTGTTTATTTCACGAAAATATTTTTCGAGAAAATATTTTCCTCATTTTTTAGCGTTTTGTTCGCAAGAAAAGAGTCCATGGAATATCTATATTTAAATTAAGAAAATGATTTCCTCTTTAAAAAATCGGAAATTATTTTCTAAAATATAACTAGATATTAACACTTGGACTTGAAACTCTATGCTTGGGCTTGAAATGCCAATGCTGGTTTCCGGTGTTGAAGACCAAGTCTTCGAATTCCCGATGCTTGCAGTCGGGTCCACTAAGGCCAAGCTCAAAGCGTCAATGCCCATACCTTGGCACCCGGGGTTTGATCCACAAAGGTCAAGTACAAGATCCAAGTACCTAAGCTTGGAGCCCCATCACCAAAGCTGGGGTCCACAAAGGTTAGGCTTGGGTCCATCGAGGCTGGGCTTGGGTCCACAAAGGCCATGCTTGGGTCCATCTAGGCCAAGCCAAGGACATTGGTGCCGATGCCTAAGACCATCAAGGCCATGCCCAAGACGCATATACCCGTGCTCAAATTCTCGGCGCCCAAGTTGTGGTCCATCAAGGTTGGACCCAAGACTCAAGTGCCTATACTTGGTTTATTAGCTACCTATGCGCAACTTACTAGCGTCCAAATATTGTACGTTTATTTAGGAAAATCAAATAAGATCCTTTATAATAGAAAATGAAAAATTGTTTTAGTTCATTTTTAGGTTTGAGCCAAATACTGGAAGATATAATCACTTTTTTGGAAAATGACTTCTTAGAGAACATTTTCTAGAAATGTCACGTTTTCTGTTAAACAAATGGAACTTAAGTGTTAGAAGTTTTGATATACATATAAAGCCTTTAATATATTGTCAATGTACTCCATTCAACCAATTTTGGTCAAAAGTTACTGATGTGGACGCTAACTATCTTACATGGCATGGTCAACCCGACATTGACATGGACAATTTTTACAATTATTATGATATCTTTTATTTTCTTCTTTCTTCGCTAGTTGTGTGGGCCTTGGAGATGGCCAACGATGATCAAAGGTAATGACCACCAATGGTTGCCCTCAATAGCCTTAAGTGAGGTCACCCATGCCTAGATTGGCAAGGGGCAACAACACCGGCCTTTGGCGAGGCTCAAGCTAGGTCGAGCCTCGCTAGAGGCCAACAATGGTTAGCATCATCGGTTTCGGGCAAGGCTCACCCTCACCAAATCTCGTAAGGTCAAGCCTCACTCAAAGTTGGCGAGGTTGACCTCTCACTAGCCTTTGGCGAGGGCGAGCCTCACCCAAAGCTGGTGAGGATGGCCCTTGCCTAAGGCCAACGAGGGCGACCCTTACTAGTCGTCACTTGTGGCCGATCTTTGGTCATCACTGGCCATCGTCGAGGCCCAACGATCGGTGAAGGAAGGAAAAGAAAAAGAAAGAAAAAGAAATGGAATAGAAAACAAAAATATAATAAAAAATTGTCCACGTCATCCATATCAATGACAGTCATATCACTTATGATGGTTAGCGTTCACGTCAATAATTTCCGCCCAAAGTTAGCCGAATGAACTATATTGGCAAATTATCAAAATGTTTAAAAGTCAATTGGTACAATTAAAAAGTTTATAACTGAATTGGCACAAATGTATATATTTAGGACTTTTTTAGTATTTTTCTCACATTTAATGGAGTGATCAAACAAGTCCCTAATATCAAATATTTCATGATCTTAGGAACCAATAATACACATGGGCATTATTCTTGACTTTTCAATTGTGGCGTTTGGCCTTTGGATTTTATTTATTATATGATTCATAATTTGAAGGACATTCTAATATAGAGGTATTGACTCTTCTTCTCGTGAACTTTTCAAAGTTAGAATGCAATTTGATGTGGATAGCAATGTCAGATGACTCCGGAAAAGGACTGTATACATGTCACCCTCCGCACATTGCTCGCGACAATTCTCTTTTTTTTTTCTCGTCCATGAACATCAAATGAAAAAATATTATAATGATTATTGGTAGACCTCATCAACCTGCGGGCGCTTGCAAAAGGGAAGAACTAGGCTGAATTTTTAGGACCATTAGGTGGGCCTAGACAAAGATTATGAATAATTATTCTTAATGATAAATATATGATGTTCGTAGATATGATAAGATAATATAAGCCCAAATTTCTAATATAGTAGAGAAATACTATAAAACTCACCGGTAAAGCAAAAACATAAAATTACACAAATTCCAAAATTAACTTTCATTTGATATCCATTTCTATTTTCTTTAGCTGAAGAGTCATAGAAAAAATATAACTGAGTCTATGTGTCTAATTTTTTATATTGCAAAAGTTCCAGATGTCTTGAATTAATATATATATATCAAATTGTATATTCCTTAATATTTTCATCAAGTAAAAACTAATAAAGTCAATCGAGATACGAGTCTTTTTATCATTTATAAGATGACACTTTGATAAAGATAAATGTAACAGCTAATAAGCTGTCACCAAAAACCCTCGCTCCTTCCTCTTCCAATCATACTCAGCACCTCTAATTTTGCAAACCAGGAGTCACCAGTTAGGGCACCTCGAATCCTAAGATCTTTCAAAATCCTAAGTTCAGGTAATTTACGAAATCCAATATGGCTACAAACTTAAATACCAGACTAAAGTCGCCATCAATTTAGGTAAGCCTAGATTGATTAAATCTCAAGCAGTGTAGAGGTAATCAAACTAACTGATTGTGCACGTAAAGGAACTGGTCAAAGGCAATTTAGTGATTTAAGGTCTAGGAGTTGGTTAAGTGTGGGGACGGATTAACATCCTACCAAGCCTTTTCAGTACAGAAACCCTACTTTTGGTTAAGTCATGAGTCATTTGGAAGTTAATTTCCTAAAGCAATACATGATGTTTTCAAGAATGTCGCCAAAACACTTATTCAGTGACGTTGTCGATGGACGAAACTGTTTCTCTATATGTAGGGGCGCGACTCCATTTATGCAAGCAAGCGTAGTGAATCTGGACCGACAGTGGTTCGAACGTATATACCAGTACTTTGAGCCCCTTCCTCTGATAATTCTATCAATTGTTGGCATTGGCAGGGAACATTCAATTGGACCGGGCTTAAAAAGTTTGGGCCGACTTGACTTTGGACCCACCGACTTATGGATCGGATTTCGTTAGCCCGCTTGATTTGGGTTTTGACCCACGAGACAGTTTTCTAAGTTCAACTCCATCTCTTCTTTCTTCATCGATCCATCCACTATTCCGTATTCCCGTTAGAAGTATTCCTATTATTTTCTTGAGGTAATCATTTGGATGTGACCCTGTTGTTCGAATACAAGGATCCGGTCTGCCAAACTCATTTTGCAGACAGAAGTTGAAGTACATAGCTAATAGCGTTACAACTTCATTTGTATCACAAAAAATGATAAATTTGAACAACATATTTCGAAAAATAATCATATAAAAATAAATAAACGAAGAACATCTTCATCGTCTACATAAATGTTTAAACATAAATTATTATCATTAATGAATATATTTTTTTATTGATTAATTATTTTAAGTGATACATGTCATGTGTCTGTGTCAACTGCCTGCATTTTGATCACCTCTCTGCTTGTTTGGTGCTCTCTTATGTTGCATAGTGGCGTGGGAATATGGTGGTTCTGATTAGAAGGCGAGGTGAGTTCAGATTTCAGAACTTGTAATGCTGGAAAAATGATCGTTCGTTCCTTATTTCATTTTTGTCACCGCGAAGTCAGGTGACTTCAAGTGGATTGAGTTTAATGACAAATCCAAGCTCAATTAAACTCTTCCTTTAAGGAATCTAAAATCGTCTGCACATAAAGGAAGGACTGAAATTTAGCGTCCACTCTTAAAATTTCATTAAACATGATATTAATTTATGATTTATTAAAGAACTCAACTCAAGGGCTCAGGATGTCACTAAGTTATGATGGAATCAGTTTCGTCAATTTTCATTAACATCTATCTCTATCAACATGCACATCATCTAGGTGATATACAAGCCATGTAATCTTGTTCCAACGTGCCACCTTTATCATTATTGATTTTGATATTCCTTGATTTCTAAAACTATAAGTATACACATAACGACATAGCTGGCAATGGCTAGTGTTAAATTTTTATTACAGAATTTCAGTTTTAAAAAAAAAAAAGCTAATGCTCTTCAAATTTTTAATGAACACATAGTTTTGTTCACGATCATCGATTCATCTTATTTTTTTGTATTCAATTATTGTCCCCTATATGGCAGTTGGTACTAACTCTTAACCATTAAGTGGGATTTGGAACTTTGTGAGCTCTCTTGATGTGACCCAAGTCTAATCATATCCCAAACCCAAAATTTAAAAAAAGAAAAAAGAAGCGATTTTTTGAAGGATAAATATAAGATGAGACGTAGACCTTAGTTTGCTCCAAGCAAATCATCCACTCCCTAAACTAATTTATTTAATGTGACAAGTTAAATTGGGGAGCTTTTGTTAGTTGTAATCCACTTAGAGAATAAAAAAAAAAGGACAAATGCGGAGTTAGGTGATTGATGTTAATTTCGGAGCAAAGTAATAAAAGTGGAGACAAGAGACATCAACGAGTTGGGAATGGGGCTGACTTTTTATCTAATTAGTCAATTCGGGAGTGGGGACCCCTTCCTCCCCCCCTCCCTTCCTTCCTTTTTAGCTAGCGAATGAGATTGAACACGAGGTTCACGACACTGGCTCCTTTCCATTTGTTTACACGTTTTGATTCTTCCTTTTTGTACCGCATCATACATCGATTCCTCCCATCGAATTAGGTTATCCGGCATGTTAGTAGTGACCTGATTACGATCTGAAAAGCTGGTGTTAGTGATGATTCTTCTTTGTTGCGAGTTCCACCATTATATGAATACATGTACAATCGAGAAGCTGGACTAAATCATGATTGGTAACGGTGTATAATATGTTTTTTTATAGCAATTACAGCTGTCAAAATGAGTGCTACTTTTAAAAAGATGTTTGACCGATATTTCATAGTCATAGCATCTCAATAGACCTTAGGAAATTGTTCCATCCACTTGCACATCTAACCTCAAATCAAGGTATAGCAATGGCATGAGTACATATATACATATTACACACATATATATATACACATACATATAGAGGAGGGGGAGGGGGTGGTGCACGAAGGGCGGTGGTGGATGATGGGTCGACCGTCACGGCGAGAGTAGTGTAGTGCTGGAGGATGACGTTTTAAGGTAGAGAGATAGTATGGAGGACGGTTGCACACCGGTGTTGGTGGATCACACTTGGGAAGGAAGAAGAAGACGAAAAAGGGGAGAAGAACTAAAAAAAAACAAAAAGACGAGAGAAAAATTCCAAAGTGGGCCTCTTTAACGAGGATGTAAAGCATCTGAACCGTCCAATTAAGCACATTAGATGCCAATCCAAACAATTAATGATATTAGTAGTCACATCAAAAATTGCTTTTGGCCAACATAAAGCGGGGATCACATTAAATTCAATTAGAAAAGTTTAGTAAAAAATCTGTTGGGAGTGTGCGTTAGAAATCCAATAACATCACTTGAGGAGATTATCAAAAGAGACACAAGCCTAAACTGATCAACATGTTAGTTGAATCAACATTCACTCTAAAGTTTAAACCAATAAGTTATGGTTCAAATGATTAGGGAGATACTTAGTAAGTAAGGGCGAAGAGCTCGATTAAGATATAACACAATTCACACACACGCACGCACACATATCAACAATCTCCCTCTCACGTGTGAAACAAGTGTAGATAATGAGATATTCACAAAACACTAACACAAATGGGAGGTGGAGCACTAATCAACTATTAGTTCTAATATAATTTGTTGGGAGTTGCAATAGAATCTAGATTCTATTACTTGGGGAGATTATCAAGAGTGCTAATAAGTTATGATAATTCCTTAATGTGGGACTTCTTCTCTAACATGACTTACGTTTTTTTTTTCAACAATCTCTCATTCACGTGTATCTTAACAATCTCCCTTTCATGTATAAAACAATCGTTGAAATCTTTCTTGAGACTCTTGCAATATCCATTCAAACATAGAAACAAATTAGGTATGGAGCACTAACTAGCCATTGGTTGATTCTAATATTGTTTGTTGGGAGTAAGCCACATAAGTCCGATACCATCACTTGAGGGGATCGCCAAGAGGGCCAATGAATTATGATAATGTTTCGATGTAAGACTTCTCTAACAAAATTCAAAAATATTTCTAGAGATATTAATAAAACATCAAGACATATTGGGGGTAGAGCATCAATCAACCATCGTTGCTTGAGATTCTTGAGAAATTCACTAAACATTAATATAGATTGGGGCATTATTTTTGCTTCCGATACCATTTGTTAGGAGTGCACAATAGAAACACAATATCATCATTTGGGGAGATCGCTATGTGGGACTTCTCTAACCCAAATAATAATAATAATAATAATAATAATAATAATAATAATAATAATAATAATAATAATAATAATAATAATAATAATAATAATAATAAATCTTGAATTATTGAGATACTTAGCAAACACCGGAACATACTCGGAGATAGAGCACTAATCAACCATTGATTATTGAGATTCTTGAGATGTTCATCAAACACCAGAATAGATTAGGGGTGGAGCACCAATTAACCTTCTTATCTTGTGCATCACAGATATAGCTACACCAAAAAAGAAGAAGAAGAAGGGATTATAGTAATTTTAAGGGTTAGCCTACTATCCAAGGAAAAATCTGAGAAACTAATTAAATCAAGCAAAACCAATATTTTTCAGTTTATTTATTTCATTTTAATTTGGTTTCTATATGATTTGGTCCTCTGAAATTCTTTTTGGTACAAATAAAGTATATTCCTTTACAGTTTGTATAATCAAATTCTTCAAGCAATTCTTTGATTAATTATAATATCGTTGCATCATCAACATGCTTCAGAATAGGTATATAATATCGATGTAAGCAAACAAGAATAAAAAGAATATTAAAATAATTAAAAAAAAAAAAGAGAGTTCAGGATGAGAGGGAGAGAGAGATGAGGGATAAGGGCATCGTGCCCTCTATAATCACTCGCCTTAGTCACTTGGTTGTCATAAGAACAAGGTGCTCAATGCTACAAATTAAAAAAAATGAGTACTCTGTCAATAAAAATGAGCAATCTTAAAAACTTAAAAGTAAAAATCGAAAGTGACATATATCACATAAATGATATGATTGTGTTTGATCGCGATTTATATGGAATGCTTCATCACGAGTGCACCTGGTGGTCTAGAGGGTCATGAAACCATTTCTCGAGGATCACAATGGCGGAGATACGTAATGGATGGGAACCTCTAATCAGAGTCAAAAAAGCCTTTGTTTATTCTCTATTTTCTGGTAATTTTTGTAGAAATTGCTACTGATACGTCAATACCTGAGCGCTTAAACAAAGAAAAACACGGACATTTCATACGTCAAATGACTCGACAATCGCGATCTCAAGGACCGGCGCGATTGCGTGGAGCGTTTCTCGAGCGAGATTTCCAAAGGCCACCGCGAAGGCACGGCCTCACACGACAACGTCAGAGAGGGGGGGGATCGCGTCGTACGTTAATGAAAGAAAAAAACATGCAATCCCGTGGGGACCGTTGGTGGGGGTGGGTCCCGCATTCCCCTCTCGTCGCGAATCCCCAGGAAGTAGGTAGGAGGCGAGGGCGAGGAGGAATTATTCTCTCGGGACTCGAGCGCGTGCGCGGCAGCCGCAGTGGGATATAGCTGGCATCCAGTTGGCGCCCTTTGAAACTTTCGGGAAAAAGAGCCCGCTCTACCGTTACCGTCAGTTAGGCCCGTTAACAGGCCCCCAGTTCCCCGCGCCACGTCGCCCGCCTAACGGACAAAAGGATTACCGAAGAAGCGCCCGGCCGGGGGTGGTGGGGGTTGTGGGCCCCTCCCCAACCCCCACGCGCGCCCCACTGACCCCCCGCCTACGTGGCCGAACCGTGCTTCGTGAGATTTGCTTTTTCGCCGATGTCGTGTCGTGTGTTTTTCTGCCGACGTGTCGCGGTGGGTCCCGGCTCGGCTCCTTGTTTTTGGCGTTTTGCGCGACGTTTACGTGTGCGGTGGAGGACGATGGGGGAGGTCCTCGGAGGCGTAATAATTCAGGGGAGAGAAGGTGGAGGAGGGGGGATGCCCGTTTGGATGGACAAAAAGCCGAAACAATCTTTTGTATGGAGAAGGTACGATGTCGCGCCTGATCCGGCGTTAAACTGAAAGCGATGAAGTTGATTGAGTTCCTTTTCCTTTTCTGGTCGGAGAGATAAAAGTTTAGTTGCGCAGTATGTTTTGATCAAATCAGTGAACACGTTGATTTGCAGTTTAGCTTTAAATGTCCGCAGATGGTTTTTTGTATAAATGGAACCAAGTGGGAATCGCATCTGAAGAACTAACATGTGACAAAATACACATGTAAAGGTTGTTTCGAGTAGATCTTTAGAACTTTTCGTGGAGCGAGAGGGTGTCCTTGGGTGATCTGGATGAGGACCATCTTGATCCAACGATTTTGTCCATTGCTTAGCCTCGTGAGCAACGCATTAGGAGATCGGTGGCTGTACTTAACCTCATCCATCATGATTTGCAACGGTCAGGATCTTCATTGACACTATCTAGGCCGTGATCGTGCAGTGGTGCGCATGCCACACCGTGTGGGTGATTCAGATTACAATTATCAAGATGGTAGCGGCAATCGCAAACTAAAGAAGGAGAATGATGCGCACATTAGTTGATGATCTGAAGATGCTAGGGCGATTGTATTCAAGAACGCCGGTCTGAGTTTTCTTCATTGTCGGTCTTCTCTTCTGTCATCAGACTTAGACCTAACCTAACCGTCTAAAGGTCATAAGTCAACGTGACCTAACGACACCCGTCAAGGATTTACTGTAATAACAAGCGTTCTTCATTATCAAACCACTTAAGAATCACGCCCATCGAGAACCAGTTTTCCATTTCCTGAGCGTGTGCAGCTTCAGTTGACGGTGTGGAGCCGTTGCCCTAATTGCTGGGGCCACTGTAATACACCGCATCAGCGATTATTTCCACCCCTTTCGTTGAGTGACGCACTGCGCGACGCCATCGATGGTTCGGTGCTTCGGTGCGGAAGCCCGCTGCGTGATGTCTGCCGCGTTCGAATTATTCCAGGCTCAGAGGCTGACAACTGTATCACTCAAAACCCTACGCATTCTTGATGATGAAGTCTATAGAGGAGGCTATGAGGGTTTGGTCCGACGAGAGAAAAGTCCTGCACACAGCTTTTATTTCGGCAAACTGACGCAATGCATTCTCTCTTTTCGTGTTCACTCTTGTCTCGCTCATCGCCGGCCTGGCTGGCCACCTTTAAGCAGAGACTTGCGCGATTAAACTGTGACAATTGACAATCGCATCTGATTGGATCTGTTCCTGCTTCCTCAGAATCACTTTGCACATGGTACAGAAGGTGAAAGCTTGGTGAAGTTACGAGACCCGTGTCAACATAGGACGGTAGCTCATGGTGGTCAAGCAATGCAACTAATCCATTTTGGTGTCACCGGAGCTTTCGCGGTGATTATATGAAGCTGCGACTGCGTTGACTTTGAAATGCTACAACTTGTATGTTCTGTGAAATGCAATTTGCTAAAAACTAATGTGAAGCTACTAGCACCACAAAGGTGCCCATTGAGGCGTTTGCCACGCATTGAAAAATGTGAATAGACAATCCTTTTCTCAGCTGAAATTGTTTGTGTGAAAATTGTCCCAATCTCTCACGTCTCTTGAAGCTCTTTTGTGTCAAAGCCATCTTCACATATCTACCAACAGTCTGCTTATACCATGCATTTTCGTGGGTATAGCTAGGAAATGATTATATACGATCTAGCTAGTGGTTAATTGAGTCGAAAATGGTAGGAAAAAAAATCAGAATTGGCTTCTGAAGTTGCGATTATGATTAGAACCTGACTTTACTGTTTAGTGATCATTGTCAGTGAATAGTTATGCTAGTTTCCTTTGGCTTTTATGCGCATCTTATCTTTGAAGCTCTCAGTGATAACTAAACTACAAAATGCTGTCCTTCATATCAATGGGGAATCATCTGTCAAATTTATTCATACCATTGTGTCCTTCTAAGTTGATCCCATCGAGAGTATCTTTGCTTTTAAACGTGAAATGTCAACTATCTTTTTGTTATGTCAATTGAGAGGCTCCTAACATTTTTCGTTATGTCAATACAAATTGGAATCCTCCAACAGCTCTTTGGACCATCATCTGTTCTGAATTAGGCCAATTGATGTGTCAACCTATCATTAGTTTTGAATATGGTTCACTCGTTCAAAAAGCCACCGGTAGTCTAGCATCACTTTATATTTTAATTTTGTAACCCAATCTTAAGTCGCCTAACATTGCTTTGACTGAAGATTTGCCAATGAATCTAGGGTTATTTATGAACATAATAGAGGTTTGCCGGCACATTAGTCAAAGACAAAGGTGGTAGAATGACATGAAGACATGGTTATTAGGTGGTTTATGCCTATAATATCAAGATTTGTAAATTATTGTTAGATAATGGATTATCATGTCTAGACTCTCGAAAAAGATTAGTGTTCATCGATAACTGTACAACAATAATATAAACAAAATCCATGACTATTTGTATGTAACTTTTAATATTAGGAAGTTATTTGTGGACTCAAAAATTGATTCGGTTTCCAGTTCCAAATTTTTGAGATGAGAATATCTAGTCCGATTCTTGGGGAGGAATCGGACTGACCTAACCGAACAGGGGGAACCGGCTTAGAGTATATACATACAAATGTATTCAACGAGGGAAAAAAGCACAAATTCTTTGTGGGAGTAATCTCTTCTTTTACTCGTAACTCCCTTGTAATTAGTAATTTGAGAAAGAAAATAAAACTTTTTTAAAACAAGATAACATCGCTTTTTTCTCGGATAACCTAGGAACTGAACCAAGTGGACAAGAGCGGTTCCTAGTTCTATAGATGGGGAATTGATCATGTCCTTAATTTGAGTATACTTCTTTTTCAACACCATCCAGTATGGCTACATAAGTTACAAAAATTTAGGCTATGTTAATCTACCTATTAGTATGATTTCTTTTCTATGCTCAGGAGACTGTAAAGCACGAAACTTCGAAGGAAAGATCGGTTCATGTAAACACCAATCTCGCCATCGGATTGTGAAACAGGTGAAAGACTAGTGTGTGATCACAGCTTTCATGTCCAAGTCCGAGGCGTTTGGATCAGATGCACGTCCGCGTTTTCTCTTCAATGACTGTAATGGATAAATGTAATTTCTAAGAAATAATAGAATGCAAATGAGGAAGGAAAATATAACGTTGGCATATATATGAAAAGGTTTTCTAATACATTATATTCGGCATTCTTTCCTCCCGCCTGAACTGGCGTTTCCGTCTATTTCTTTTCCCTTTGTATCTCTAGTTTCTCCCTCCGTCGTTACAGTCTGATTTCATTCTCTTTAAATGATTCTGAACCAGTCAACGCTACGTGCTTCCGTTCTCCACAGATTAGAATCGAACCTAGACCGTTCCCTATAGTATTGTGTAGAGGGGGCTAGTTACTCGGAAACCCATTTGAATACGCTTCGTTATTCGAATCCTAATCCTACAAGAGGAAGGGACGACTATTGGCGACGAGAAGGCGGAAACTGATTCGAAGGCCGAGTTGCTTTGCCAAAAGAACAAAGGAAAAACGATCGATCCAAGTCGAAATGAGGAGCATCAAAGTACCAAAGGCAAAGAGAGAGATGGTTGATTTCTAACAGCCTCGCTCCTAGAATCTTTACTTTAACGTCTGAGCTCGAAACCCTAAGAAGAAATTCCCATGGCCCATAGGGCAACACGGCAACCGAAGCGCTGCTCCTCCCAACGCCTCCGCCTCGTCGAGCTGAACCAATGCGTCCTTCGCATTACACGCACGATGACGTCGCCTTCCGCCATCTCGCGACTCTCTAGGGGTCCCTGCGCTCGCCCATGATGTCTTGCTGAACGCAAAAGCATGTGGGGACTTGGAATTGCGGAGAGGCATTTTCAAAGCGGACAGCTTTCAAACAATCCTTTTACTTACGCCGATCTAATTGCCCCCCTTTTCCTTTTCTCTCCCTCCTTGATTTTCCCCTTCCATTTTTATAATCGGGGTGGTCTTCTGCGCGAGGAAACATCCTACTGCTTTCTCCAAACCCATGTGGGGAATCCACAGGCATCATCCCTATTCCTCCCCCCTTCCTTTCGACGTACTTTAGTGCTAATGATTCGGTCTAAATTAATGTTTGAGGGGGCGTTCCGTGGTGTGTTGCGTACCAAAAGATGCAGGCTTTTGCTTTACGGGGGAAAAGGCTGACAAAAAAAAGTCATGCAAAGGGCCATAAAATAAGAGCGATACCAGGCATTACCGGGAGAATCCGAAGCATTGCAATTTGCTGCAAAAAGCCACGCAAGACCACCGGCGTGTTCCCCCATTGGGGCCGGTTTTTATTCTCGTTCATATGGGGTTTTTTTTTTTTGGCAAGTTCTTTCGAGGAAGCTGACTACGCAAAGGAATAAAAAAGAGGGAATGCCTAAAACCCAATTAGCGAATTAGGTGGGGGGTTTTTGGCGTGAAACTAAAGGCCGAGGCATGCTTACAAGTTTGGATTTGGTAATTGCCATATAACTTGGATTCATCTTTGCTATTTGTGAATCTCATACTTTCGATGTGATCGCAAAGAAAGTGAATTTTTGGTAAGGGTGAGTGAAAACATCTCTTTAGTTAAGTGCGACTTAGAACTCTAATTTCTCTCATTGATTTTTTTCCCTCGGAAAAGAGATATTTCAAAATGTTTTAAGATATTCGGCGTGACAATCACACCACGAAAGCCATAAACCTATTCTCAAAAACGAAATTTAAAAGGTGAAATGAGCGTCGATGGGAAGAGAGAGTGGGGAGGGCAGCAGCCATGGGGGAGTCACGTGAGGGCCAAATTACGAAACGTGCGAGTACGGGGAAAAGGGACAGAGTTAGGTGAGGGCGGCACGTGAGGGTGGGTAATGACTTATGTTTATTGTATGGCTCAGATGGTGCCCTCCAGCCAGCTGTTTCCCGCGTAAATCGTGGACTCTCCTCGACCCTTTTGTCTGCTTTCCTCTCCTTTTTTGGGGGAGTTGCTTTCGCTGCTTTTCTTCTTCTTTTTATTTTTATTTTCATGACTTTGGTGCTTGATTATTAACCCCACCTTTTCTCCCCCCTTGCCATTAATGACTTCTAATCTCAACCCGATTGATTGATCGATCTAGGGCTTGAAAGAAACGTATCGAGTCGTGCTCGTTAGTGGTCGGTGATTGCACTGAGCAATTAAAGGGGGACATGTTTACTGGCACGGATCAGTTCGGTGGTCATTTGCCATTATAATTAGGCCCACGACTTGATCATCACCCCCGTCCCATGGCTCAACCTCAATTTCAGCATCTTATTTCGGGGGTGAATCACTACCACAGAAGTGGGTGGATGATGATCCGAGAGAAAAGAGAGGCACTCTTGCAAAACCCTGAATTCCTGCAAGACAAGAGAGATTGAGAAAGGGAGAATTAAGGCTAGAATGTTGTGGGGGGTCTTGGTCACTACGACAACAAGCCTGGAATGTAGCTTGAGTGAGAATTGTATCCCAACGATTATGAATGGAATCAAAGTAGTATCACTATCTTTACAGTATCTTTTGTAAATTTGTTCTTTATAATACGATTGATACGTAATCAAGTAACAAATAAAATGAAATAAGAATCTTATTATGATTTTGTTGTGCAATTATAAGAAAAGTATGATTTGAGCATAAAAAATATTTCGCATATATAACATTAAATGATTATCTAAAAGAAAGGAACGAGTAAAATAAAGATACACTCGAAGGCAATAACTGTATCTAACCCAGTGGAAGTGAATTGGACAAGAAGCTTAGAAGTAAAATTCGATTTTGCATGTAATGTTAAAGCAAGTCAACACGTAAAATTCTATACGATGCATTTTAACGCGATTAAAAAAGGATAAAGCATTCCACGTTCGGAACAAGGACAAAGCGCCGAGAAGATTCTTCGTTCAAGATTTTCTCTTGAATGACAAAACACATGCTTGACGAAATTATATAGCTTAACGAATCGTGGGGGAAGAAAAATATTTCCAAGCGAAGCGGGAAAAAAAAAAAAAAAAAAGAAGAAGAAAGAACGAATCAGACGAGGAAAGACTAAAAGGAAAGCCAAAAAATAACGGACGGAGAAGAGGAAAAGACCTCCCCAATTAATTCCCGTTTCGAAATTCGGATTGACAGGTAAGGCGGTTCGGATCGAGGCAACCGACACGTGGCGGTCCTCAGATGGCCGTTAGGGGGGGTCTCTAAGTCGATGACAGGCTGGACTGACACCCAGTGGCAGGAGTACCGATCGTCCTCCGATTCTGCTACCCCTTTTTTGTCGTGTTGTGAGCAACTTCCGTGCGTCCTTTTACTCCTTTTTCTTTTTCCCCCCCTTCTTTTCTCAATTCACATATATTTTTTTTATAAATGATAAAACCCATCTCTCACGCACACTCTAATACTCCTCACTCAATCAGGAAAGAGAGAGAAAATATCGTCTCCAATCGATCCCCTCCTCTCTCTCTCTCTCTCTACAAAATGGTGTACAGGCTGGCTCCGAGGCTCGGTCAAAGTGTCATCCATCCGTGATCCAACTTCCTTCACCTTTTGTGATCGTTACGCGAACCGCAACCAAAACCCAAAAAACTCGTTGAATTTCGAAGGAAAAGTAACGAGAGAGAGAGAGAGAGAGAGAGAGAGTACACCCGAAAATCACGTTTCTTTTCCCATTCATTCATCCATCCCATCCCTATCCGCCCCCCTCCCCCTTTTAACCTCCTTATTAACTTCCAAAACGGTCGGTCCCCCGTCGTGCCAGTGCACCGTCTCGCCCAAACCGTAACGAGCACGGAAACAAATCTCGGAATCGAAGATCCTACACGCACAACCGCAATCATTTTGCATAGATTAGGAATTAGAAAGTCTTCGGACGGTTAGAGCCGAGGACTTATCAACCGATTTGATTATTGTTCAGTAACATCGATTCAATCAAAACTCAATTCAACCAGGTAAAATATCTACAAATCGCATGTCGTGGGCATGAAGTTTGCAGTTTTCGGTGGGCGATCGAGAATATTTCCGAGAGAAATTTTTTGGATTATTTTAGCGATATGGTAGGAATGTTTGAAATTTTGAATTTTAGAGGCTTGTATTATTTTGTTAAGGAAAAGGAGGATGGAGAGATGAAATGAGGGGTGAGGGGCAAAAGGGGGAGCATGAATGCTGGGCCTGACGACGTGTAAACATCGAGGACAGCAAAGTAAATGGAGCGACAATACGTGTAAGCCCGACGGGCGGAGAGCGCGACGCGTGTCCCGACGACAGCTGTACCGCTAAGTAACTGCCCCCTCCCCTGCCTGGAAGAATCCCACCCCCCAACGGCTCATCACCGGTCACCGCAACCGGCTCCCCCCGGTCATCCCTATCCCCTCCCTTCCACACTCGAAACGCTCCGCCACGATATAAATACGGCGCTCTCGCCCTACCTCCTCTCGTTCTCTCTCAATTCCCTGAGAGGTGAGGCGCTGCCTCCACCACCACCGCCGTCCCCGCCGCCGCCGCCACCACCACCACCACCACCACCACATCCTGTACAAATAATCCCTCGGCCTCGGCCGTTATAGCCTCTTAATCAAAAATCAGTTTTTTACCCTTTTCTGTTGCATAGTCGTAGTTTTCGGCCAGAGGTTCTATTCGGTATATGTAGAGAAGTCAGTAGGCGAAACCGAGCGTCGAGCGGTCGGCCATGGCTTCCTCTTCTTCTGTAGCTTCCGCGAGGAAGGACGCGGATCGGATCAAGGGGCCGTGGAGCCCCGAGGAGGACGAGGCGCTGCAGAGGCTGGTCCAGAGCTACGGCCCCCGCAACTGGTCCCTGATCAGCAAGTCCATCCCGGGGCGGTCCGGCAAGTCGTGCCGGCTCCGGTGGTGCAACCAGCTCTCGCCCCAGGTGGAGCACCGCCCCTTCACCCCCGAGGAGGACGAGGCCATCGTCCGCGCCCACGCCAGGTTCGGCAACAAGTGGGCCACCATCGCTCGCCTCCTCAACGGCCGCACCGACAACGCCGTCAAGAACCACTGGAACTCCACCCTCAAGCGGAAGTGCTCCTCCGCGTGCTCGGCCGGCGGCGACGACGCCGACGCCCTCGCGGAGCAGCAGCCGCTCAAACGGTCGGCCAGCCTCGGGACGCCCACGGGCGGCAACAACGTGGTCTCCGATCTGTTCTTCAGCCCGAGCAGCCCCTCGGGATCGGACCTGAGCGACTCGGGCTTGCCGGTGGGGATGCCCTCGCCGCGCGTGTTCCGCCCCGTGGCGAGGACGGGGCCGATCATGCCCGCTCTGTCGGGCCAGCACGCAGACGCGTCGTCGTCGACCACCACGGATCCACCGACTCTGCTCAGCTTGTCTCTGCCCGGATCCGATATGGCCGAGGTCTCGAACCACGGATCGGCTTCCGGGTCCGTACCGACCCCCGACTCAGGACCCAGCCCGACCCTATTCTCAGCGAGGACCCAGGCGATGCAGGCGACGCCCCCTCCTCCCCAGCCGCCGCTACCGCCGCCGCCCCCGATTCATCATCTGGGTCACTACGGCGATGGGATGGAGGCAGCGGCTGGGTACGAGAAGCAGTTCTTCAGCGGGGACTTCATGGCGGTGATGCAGGAGATGATAAGGAAGGAGGTGAGGAGCTACATGTCCGGGATCGAACAGGGCGAGGCGGTTCGGAATGTGGCCGTTAAGCGCATCGGCGTAAGCAAGATCGACTAAGACAAAAAGTTAAAAGAGATTAGTAAGGGACACCATCTCAGGTTTTATGTTGTTCGATCATCTTCTCTAGTGATCGAAGCACAAGAACTCGTCAAATCGGCGCGAGAGAGAGAGAGAGATCATCGTCGGTTCGTTTTAGTCCAGCCTTTTTTTTATTTTAGTCTTTTCCTTAGTTTCGTATCATCTACACAGATGGTAATAACTTGGGTGGAGGGGTTGTATATAAAGGGAAGGGAAGAGGAGAATGGGAGGTGGGTTTTGTCGGGGAAGAATGGATCGGTTGAGGCGGACGAAAGAAAAGCCATGAAGCAGCAGGCAGCAAGCAAGCAAGCAAGAGCAAGCAACGTAATTCCCGAATGTGAAAAATCCAGAACAAAAAGAACAAAAAAAAAGAAAGAAAAATTTCCAAGGAATTGTCATTCCCCTTTCTGCTTTCGTGACGTGCTCGTTTTCCCCTTCCATCCATATGATAACGAAAACCCAAAAACCCAAAATTGAAATGACAAAAAAACAAAATGGTTCTTGATGGGCGGAGGAGACTTTTATTGTGGCTTTTGGGGCTTTGATGAACACCGACGAACGAGACAGATGGACGATGATGGGGACCCGAGGTTTTTTTGTTCGAGAGCGCGAAGAGGAAGAAAGATACAAGGGAATTGGTTGGGCAAGGTTGGAGTCGCGAATGATTAGATGGGTCGTCGAGTCGTTATGCTGTGTGATTGGAGAAGAGGAGTGGGGAGATTGGTCCTACAAGTAAATCCCTCCAAAACCCGAAGTCCAAGAAATTCCTGTCATCCATCGCCAGCTTTGCCCAATCTTCGGACCCGGTCAAGACTCTAAGCGGTCGATTTCCCCGTTTAATATCACACCAGTGAGACTGAACCCACAGGTCTCGCCCAATTAGTCAAAAATTAGATTTAAAAGACCGACAGGGTGAATGGGACACCGGCCTTCTTATCCGCTTGACTTTTTAATCCATCCAAAGGTTTACCACGGTTGCCGTAGACCTCAACGCTATGTCGGATTTTTCTGGTCATAAGAACTGCGATGCTTAGGTGACTAATTGAAAAATTATGGCATTAAAATGTTGTATATGGCATTTGTGATTTTTTTTTATTTTATTTTATGGGCGGCTCGAACGGATTGGGTCCCTGATAAAATCGTTTCTATATCCTAGTCATCCCCGTCTCCAGTGCATAGGGAAATTCTTAAGTCTTTCACGCGACACACTCCATTTTTATCGGCTTAACCCGAATCAAAACTCACGGCACCGGGTGCCTTCCTTTTCACACACAGCTGCTCGATTTTGGATGGGCACGAATACGAAAATCTTTTACCTAAAGCTCAGTCCACGATGGCCGGTGCGATCCAAGCCGTTGATTCTGTCGTTGGTCTCTATCGTCTTACCTAAAATCCGCTCAGTTTCAACACCTATAATCCATCTCCCAATCTCCACCAGATATCAGCTGAACCTGCTCGTCCCCTTAAATCTTGCAGCAGATCACCATCAATTCGTTTGAAACCACACACATACCCACAAAGAGAGATTCTGTTTTCAGGATGACTCAAGTAGAAATCTTCTTTGGATATTTTAAGAGAAATCTTAGCTGGAGTCATCATCCTAGAGACAGTAGTGAAGCAAATTGCGTCCTCAAGCGCAAGCACAACTCATTTTCCCACTGTATCTGGCTCACACGAATTCAACAGGGAACTCCAAAACCTCAAAACAAGAATAAGGATGGCCAGAAAGTGGACAAGACTATGGATTTTTATCTATACATATATATCATAATATGTACATCCTATTGCTGCAACAGATCCAATCAGTCCACTAAATTGTTGGTGCTGGTTTCGAACTCTTCTGGAGCATGGTACGCTGAAAGGAAGAATGAACTCTGATTTTTCTGAAGGAACCTGCATGAGGATAGCGTTCCATTGTCACAAACTTTCCTATTTGAAAATCAAGCAGTAAGTAGATGGCAAGCACGCCCTTTCATAGGCTTGCTTAATCATACGAGATGGAATCGGTCGGTCACCCAATTAAATGTCGCCATTTCCATGATAAAGAAAAAAAAAAAAAGCCACCATAAGGAGTTCATACTTTAGAAAGTTGTTTAATTTGTGCTGCAACTCTCTCAGCGTCTCCTCTTCGATATTTACGTAGACCAACAGCTCGGGCAACTTGACTGCACAAGCCATGAATTAGGATAACCACAAAAAGATAAGGAGAGCTAGCAATATTCTTATTGCACTATCAGAGCACGTGCATATTATTGAGGCACCTATGACACTATCGGGGAATGAACATACTTTGAAGATCAGAAACATTGACAATTTGATGAAGCATTTTTGAAGTAGTGCTTGTCTGAAAATTATGAAGGCTATGATGGAAAATGAGGAAATGGGGCATGAACTTTATGAAGTGCACAATAGATTTTGTCCACATCCATGATTGTAACTTGAAGCATACCGAAGAGGCGTAACAGATGTTCTGCACCATAAATAGTTGAAGGATCAACATCATCAGTAACTATTTCCTCATATTGTTGACGCTCGCTTTTGTACAGGAGCATCACTGGCAGGGCTTTATCAAAGTAACAGCGCAGGCCTTTCATAATTTCTCCCACAGTATCCGTCATCCTACATTGGTAAAGCAAACTGAGAGAATAATATTATGACGATGGTAAAACAAACAAAGATTTTTCTTTTGGCGGACAGTAAAATAAATAGATTTACATGCCAAGAAAATCAGCCCATGTTATTCCCCATGCAATAATAACATATCTCAAGCTAACATATTAGTTGACTCAGTTAAAGACCACTGATACTATTCTTCTACCTATTTATCAACTGGACTTATAAGAGAATGAAAAGAACAAATATGCCCAGGAAAGAGTTTGACTAGAACATCAAAGGTTAAATGGAGTTGAAATTTTGTTCCAAAAAGTACCATTTCTGAACAAGAATATGCTTTCATTTGACAGCCACTTCTCACTCATGGGACAGTCATATGCTTGTCCTGCATTAACTTTTAACAATTGACCATATCTTACACCCTTCTCACTGAATCTTGAATTTGTTGTTAGTCACACATTAAGTGCCAATTTAAATAAATTAACAAATTTCTCCATGAAAAAGCTAGCTGTACCACTTCCGTTCATTAGATTTCATGAGTTACCAAGCTTGGTGTTTATTTGCAAAGATAATTAAGTTCAGTCAGAAGAGTCACTTTATCAAAGAACGTGTATAAAAAATTCCAAATTGCGTTGGGAACATCAAGCACATGATATAATTTCACAACAAAAATTGATTTACCATAACTAAGTTTAATTAAAATAAGGATCAAATAGCATGCCTATAATAAAAAGCAAAGTAAAGAGCTAAGTGTATGTTGTGGACTTACATTCCATCTTTCTTTAATCTATAATCAAGATACTTCTTCAAGATGTCATCAACACTTGGAGTACGTGGAAGTCTGACCAGCTGTAAATAAGGTTTTGATTAGAGCAGGTCGTTGCTAATAGTGCTCAATCTGACTTCTCAGGCAAGATACATCTAATTGCATTATAATGGTGCTCTGGCTGTCACAACGATGGTTGCATTCATAATTCAATGCCAACTCAAGACATGGAAATATTCAAACTTCGCTACCTTGCCCAGATGAGTAACAAATTCACAATCATCGATGAGCTGCTTCTTCAGTGTTGGTGGAATCTGTATAATCACAAGCTTCTCCAAGGGTAAAGCACCCTTCTCCTAAAAACCAAAGATTATTACCAGAGATTGCCTTTCTAAAAATCCAAACAAAGGTACAAAGTCTAAAACTGCTATTATCACCAGGGTAAACATTCCTTTGGAGAGGTCTCTATAGCATGTGTAGACAATGTTTGAATATAGGTATAGGCTCATACCTTGAGAATAGAATCATGCTTTCGCTTCTTGCCTCTTGGCACTGCATAGCACCGGAATGTATTAGTTGCACATAAATGGAGAAGAGAGAAGAATTGAAGCATCTACAAGCACCATCTATCAACAACAAATCACCACTCTTCAAGTTTCCTCAATTATAATAGAGTGCTAGGATGTCAAGCTTCAGAGGCATGTCACACTATGACACTAATGAGAGGAGAAATGAAGCAGAAGCACAAGTTTGTAAAGAGAAAGGCTGCACCGCAAGCAAAATGTCAGAAATGAAAAGCATCAATACCCTTTAACTCATTAGGTCTCTGCCATGACTTTGTACGTACCCTTCTAGAACATGACTAATATGCCCATTCACAAGAAAAGAAAGTACAAAGTAACATACTAGTTGAAAGAAACATCATAATATATTTAAACTTGAATCTCTCAATTAGAATGGAAATAAACAAAGCAATAATGGAAAAGTAGTAATTCCTTTCTCAGTCCTTGAAGTCTGTCAGGCATTACAGAGTCACTTGATTCTGCATCTTAAAATTTTTATCCCTGAACTTCTATTAGTATGAAAGCTCTAGAAAAATTATCTCCTAATCATTTGATAATGTTATGCATAGTCATTCAATATTCTTTCACCATAAAGTTTCTGCACTCGAACATGCTCATTGCTCAAGAATTTTCAAACAAAGTTTCCAAGGAGAATTAACAAGCTGATCGGTGCAAACCACCTTCCAAAGAAGGAAACATTAAAGGAGATCGCATGAATTTAATTTTCATGATGCTGATAGAACTATGGTATGAAAAGGAACAGTATTAGGGACCAAAATCATGGTAAGCCAATTCCACTTATATAGTGGAAGAAAGAACTTCAATTTCTATATAAATATACATTCTGAGGGGGGAACAAACTAACCATTCGAACCCTTTGGTTTAGTATAAGATGCACGGCTGGGTTTTGTACTTTTTTCTGCGTCTTGCTTATTATTGAGCTCCCGCTGTTTCTGTAGGTTCTCATCAGTGTATTTCATCAGTCGATCCACACCGACCCATTCATCCCAACTATTTAAAGGAAAGGTAGAAAAAAAGAATCATGAAATAAGATGAATTAACAAGAAAGGTTTGGTAATTAGAAAAAAGAGAATGAATATGGCAACATTAACAAATATAACAAGAAGAGAAGATATGATGAAGACAACATGAGACTCATAGACCTATCAAACATTCTGTCTGGATAATTAATGCATAGATAGTGTCTGTCAAAGATCATGTGACCATATATAGCAAAAGCAATCATAATTTCGACTTATAATAAACGGAGTTAGAAACAACATGCCGAAAAAGAACTATACTATCAGAAGAACATAAGAAGCCAATGAACATCTTAGAGCAGGACTGAACATCAGACTCAGCAACTTAACCACCTAAGCAGCCAGCAAGCTCAGCTTAAGAAGGACAATGCACTCACTTTTTGCTCCAACCCTGCAAAAGAGATGCATCTAAAATCAATATACGCCGTTTTTCAGATGTTCAAAGCAACTTAGCTCCTTGATCAAATATCTTCACGATGATCTAAGAGAAGTTTGGCAGGCAGTTTTCAAGTAAAGAGATTTGCTTAGGAATTTTCATAAGTATACTACTTACCAGGTAATGAACATAGTATCTCCATTCCTTGAGTCGGTATTCAATTTTTTTGACCTTGCACATAGAGCATTCAGTGTGAAAATATATTGAATAGAAAAGCAGTTAAGCTGGCTAGAAGACAAAACATGTAAAGAGCAGGGAAGTATGAGCATAAATAGCTTCAGGAAATAGATATATGCCCTTGGCAGTAGCCTGCATTTTATTGTCATCAACTATGAGAGTTCCTGATAGAAACCATGCACTCCATGCACCAAATTTTAATTGAAACAAGATGAAAGTATTGTGGAAAAAAAGCGGAGAAAACCATGAAAAAGAAGCGAACACAACTTAAAGTCCGTAACAGGCACTTGACTTTGTTAAGGAAAATTTGACTATTCCAGATTAACACCAACATCGGTTGATTTCGTTGAATAGCAGGTTAAAAAGAAAGATGATTCCTACATAATAGCACTAGCCTTTAAGTTACTGTCTCTAGCATACAAGGCGATGAAATAGCTTTGATCAGATTATAAGTAAAGCTTTCTGCTGATCATTACTGAAGCTAGAGTACCAATGCATAAGGCAGGCACACGAGTTATCATTGCTTAGATTCGGTGCACTGGACCAAGTCAACCAAGCATCACGCATCAAGCCTGTGACGCCACACCGTGTTTAGAGGAAAAAATACAAGTTCCTATGCAGTTCCAATACTGCGACGGGCTCTGTCCACACTATAACAAAATGCCCATTACAGTCCACTGAAACCTCAGACCACTTGCTACAAAATGAGCTTCATCTCTACCCACCATGAAAATGCCCTTTATTTCATCGTCAAATTACAGAATGAAAATACAATCAAAACCAAGAGGGGAATAAATGGAGAAAGCCCAGGAGAGCAGAGCCAAAAAAGAGAGAGAAAGCAAGCACCTTGGCCTCGTAAATGTGAAGGCTGTGGAAAGCGAGGACCTTTTCCTCCTCAGCGTAAGGGCTCGATTCGAGGGAAGGCGGGCACTCGTCGTCCCGGTCGGCCTCCTCGTCGCTCCTGGTCGCGGCGGTGCCAGCGTTGCCGCTCCCGCCGTAGGATTCGCCGGCGGAGTCGTCGTCGAAGCCGCTTTTGGAGCTACCCATGATGTCCCCCGAGCCTAGGTCGGCCGAACCCGAGTCTTGAGGCGATGGAAAGAGAAGGGTTCTGCTGTTCTGGCTATGGCGGATGCAGTAACCGAAATTCGAAGGAGTAATTCTCAAAGATGGGTCTGGATGGGGAAAATCTTGCCAGGAACAATGGGTTGGGAGGAGGGGAAGGCGTTGGGGACGACGACTACTACACGAGAGATCGCGCAAAGAGAAAGTTGACGACGATGACTCTGGAGACTGGACACTGTAGCTTGAGTTGGGAAGGATCGGAGCTCAGGCCCAGACACGGGAAGCCATCACTGTTGTAGCTGCTTCGAGAGAAAGCCAAAAGGCCCAGCGAATTCGCAACGCGTGCTCTGTTTTTGCTTGAGAATAATCAGATTTGTTTCACAGGAAAATGGCGATTTTTGCTAAATGAAATGCACAAATCTTCATTCGATAGTTTTCGGATGGTTGCTGTTTCGTGCACGGAAACATGAATTTTTATAGCCGATGGAATTAGATTGAACTTTTAATAGGTAAGGATTTGCACGTGGTTAGGTCACGTGATGTAATGACGTGTGAATATTAAATAAATTGCGTGATTCGATTATTTGTAAAGATATATTTACCCATATGGATAGAGATCGAGATAACTTACTATAAATTACCCGGTCCTTGAGATTTCCCTTACTCAAGAAAAATTATGAGGCGCACTTACGTGCAAGTGCATCGGATTTATTCAGTTTTAAGGTTTTGATACAAGCATTCTTTTTTTCTTTTTTTTGGTCGAAACTACCCATATATTAGATCAAACAAGAGGTACAACCTAATGCTAAAGCTTCGCTGGATACAATATCTTGGAAGATAAAGGGAGGGAAAATAAACCAGTTTCGGACCAGGCCGTGATCCCAGTGGGCTTTGGCAACCCAGTCAGCTACTAGGTTTGCTTCTCTACGGACATGCTGGAGAGAGAGATTAGGGCATCGAGAAATCAAATCGTGAAGAACAACAAAGAGGTGGCGTTGCGTCCATGGTGGCTGCTGCTTCTCCAGAACGATCTCCAACAGCAACAAGCAGTCAGACTCGACCACTACTCGTTCGAGATGAAGCCCCCGCTGGATCAAATGTTGGATGGCCAAAATAAGAGTGTAGATCTCAGCTTGGAAGGCCGAATGAGCTGGAACTGTTCGTGTAAATACACGCTACCGATCCTTCCTCGTTCCCTGGTAAAAAAGCCCCATCAATATTACATTTGAGGCTACCTTGTTCTGGAGGTTTCGATTTGGGCTGACGATTGATTTTTGAATCCGATGTGCAGAGGGGTCTAGAAGTGTGAATATTCGACTTTGGGCTAGGGCGTTTTCCACAGCTTGGAGAGGATCCAGGTTATGCTGCCTGAAGACTGCATTGTTTTGCTGTCACCAAATCTCCCACAGCAAACTGGCGAGCACTTCAAAATCAGGGGAAGCCTTAGCAATGATGGCTCTGGTTGCAACCCACTCGTCAAAACGACGCACAGAGGTAGGTGAAATCGAAACCCTGACCGTATCATGAGTCCATATATCTCTTGTCCAATTGCAGAAGAAAAATAGGTGTTCGATTGTTTCTGGGACGTTGTGGTTGCAAAGTGTGCAGTAGGGGTTAGGGGAAATATGTCTTTGATAGAGGTTTGCTTTAGTAGCAATGGCATTTTTACAAGCTAACCACATAAAAACACGAATCTTAGGTGCAATTTTCATATGCCAGATCTTCCTCCATAATTGAATAGGATTCTGATAAGAGGATGAAGCTATATTACGTGGGGTATGTTGGGTTGAAGACACATAATGGTAACAACTTTTAACTGTATAGTCTCCTGAGGAGGTTGCAGTCCAAACTAATTGATCATTTAGAAGTGAAGGATTTATAGGTATGTTTAATATCACTTCACTGACCTGGGCATCAAAGAGGAAGTGATAAGATCTGCCTTCCATGCTACAGTAGATGAATCCAATAGATCAACAACTACAACAGGTTCACCCTCTGCTGCTATTCCTCCTAATTTACCAATTGGAAATGTCTTCTCTAATGCTAATCATGGATCCATCCCCAACTAACCAACGAAGTTTAGGAAGAATGGTATCTTGTCCCTTTAACATACTCTGCCACCCCCATGAAGGTCGATAGCCTGATTTGGCACTTTGAAAAGAGGAATTCCTAGAGTATAATCCCTTGAAAAGCTGACTCCATATAGCATTAGGTTGTTGGAAAATATGCCAAGCTTGATTACCAAGTATTGCCTTATTGAAATTGATTAGATCTCGAAATCCCATGCCCCCTGATTCTTTTGATTGCTTTAAATCTGACCAATTTTGCCAATGAGTACCTGATTTGCTATTGTTCTTGCTCTACCAGAATGCTGATATCTTCTTCTCTATTAATCTGCAGAGTGACAGGGGAAGCTTAAAGATGGACATAGCATACTGAGGTAATGCCTAAATTACCGATTTCAGTATAATCTCCTTGCCACCTTTTGATAAGAATTTTTCCAGCCAACTAGCTAATTTAGCATTTAGTTTTGCCAAGATCCAGCAAAACATTTCTCGTTTGGAACGGCCCCAATCAGAAGGGATGCCCAGGTACTTTCCATATCTGCTCATCACAGGTATTCTCAGTTCTCTTGCTAAATTGTTTTGTAGAGTCATAGGACAGTGTTTGCTGAAAAATAGACCAGATTTGTTCCTATTGATGAGCTGACTCGTAGCTAGACAATACTAGTTTAATATATTAGCAAGATTTTGGCATTCAGAAACTATGGCTTTAAGGAAGAATACTGTGTCATCAGCAAAGGACAAATGGGATAACTTAGGACATGCTCTATTAAATTGGATCCCCTGTAAGTGGCCCATATCCACAGCTTGCGTTATAATTGTTGACGGAACATTGGCAAGTAGAATGAAAATATATGGAGAGAAGGGGTCACCTTGATGAATTCCTCTAGTAGGCTGAAAATAAGGGAGCTGTTCCCCATTAATACGAATACTAAAGGAAGTAGTTGTGATACAAGCATTCAATCAAACAAATTGTGGGATTTAATAGATTTTCATCAGGTTGTGTAGAAATACAGCTTTTATATAGATATAGGGGACAGCAATTTTTTTTTTTTAATACAAAATTTTGCATCCTTACACTCTGATTTTTGTTCAATGTAAAACAACGAAAACCTTTCAAAGTTCACGGATATATTGGCATGTAGAATCAGTAGAGACTTTTCACAGCTTCATTCATCTAAATTACTAGTTCCCTATCATCAGTCAGCCATACTCCCCTAGTTACTGGATCTAATCTGCCACGTAAAGTAAGAAATTTCGCATTCCCTTGTAATGACTTGATAGTACAATCAATACAATCTTTTCACAGCATTCGGTGAATAATTTATTAGCTATTTTATTGACAATCCGGAAATCAGACCGATGAGTTGAGGACTGGTTAAGAATGTATTGGCTATACGAATCTTTTGATCTTGTTGCCAAAATGACAACCCTTTGATTTTACTTGGCATTTAAATCCATTAGAAATGTTTAGCACTCTTTCCTATGAGTGAGTCACGTGCGTTCAAGTCAAAACAAGAGAAAGTAACTCGACCTTAGGCAGATGATAGATAGTCGCTCAAACAAAGAGAGCTCCTTAATCCACGTATCTCATTGATTTGGCTGATAGGGGCGGAATGCCAAGCCGCTCAAACACCATTCCACCATGGGAATCCCGACCTTTAGACGGACGAGCAAGAAAAAGAGCTGAGGGGGCTGCTCTTTTCCTCACGCCCTCACTAATTCATCCCGCTTTTGACGTTAATTTGATCACGGTGCTGGCCCTTCCTCAAAATCGGGCATTCTCGAGAGCAAACCTCCTCAACGACGATAGTCAAAACCATCGGCATGGACGTACTCCGCCGGTTTAAAAGGGTGGAAGACAAAAGGGATCAACTTAGCCAATCGTGGGGCATCTTTGAAGTCATCAAAGTCCGCGAACAAAGCGCCCAAAGCCAGTCGAGTTTCTTCTAAACCGGCCACACCGCCCAGCACCATTAGATGCCAGTTCGACTTTAAGACCGGTACTACATTGGACTTTTGATATTTGACTGGATCACATAGAAAGGGAGGGGACCGACCACCTGTCATTCTCCCTGTGCTACTTAATTGGTGTTGTCCTGCTACTATTTATTGGAATTGACTTGTTAGACGGATGACTCTCCTGGACTATTGATGTTTGCGAGTCGGCATAGACATGATCCTCTCATAGTCGGCAATCTTTAAGGTCGCCGTTTCCGTACAAAATAACCCATATCGGCTGACCCAAATCGGTGATGAATGTTCTTGCTTAGGTACAATATGTATATCGACACGGGGCATTCAATCCAAGAGGAATCTCTGCAAGGATGACTTCTTCTGGAGATGAAAATCCTCTCTCTTCTTTTTATGCATTCCTATAGTGCTTCGGTTATTTCATCATTGATTCATTGAGTGATAAATTTTGAAATTAACATTTTTCACATGAATCAACCGTTGAGATGATTGAGGCATCGAAAGAGGAAACACAAAAAAAGTAAAAAGTTCTTAATTTCGGAACATGCATCATACTTCCATAAGATTGATGTGATCCCAGGATCTATAGCGATTCACGACTGGAAGACAACAGAATTTCTAATAAATACAAAATCACACCCCATACTATGCTCAGCCAGTTGAATTAATAAAGAAATCAACCGAATATATCTCTCTAGCTAGAAGGATAAAAGATTAATAATGTCAAAATCTCTCTACAGCACCGAAACTGCTTTAAATCAGTGGCCCTCGCCGGGGCTGGGACCGGAGTTCTTGAAGGCGACGCTGGGGTAACCATGGTCCTTCCCTCCAGAGCTGGGACTGGAATTCTTGAAGGCGACGCTGGGGTGACGATGGCCCTTCCCTCCAGGACTGGGCCCTCCTCTGGCCTTGATCGTCTTGACATGCGGCGCCTTGATCAATGCTGCAACCCCATTCCCCAGGGCGTCGCCGGAAACAGGATCTGCAGCGACATTGCTCAGAGACCGAGCTTCTGACGCAAGAAGCGACAAGCCCATGAGTAGCACCATAAGCCAGAGAACGCAGGTAACACTGAGGCAACTCTCGGGGTTTCTCGCCATTTCTGAGATGGGAAACAGAAAACTACTGATGGTCTATAATTCTCGGGCAAAATGCGAGTCAGAAGATGCTGTTTTCGGGATGCGTTTGAGCTGAAGAGTGCAGGTTTGCATTGGTATTTATAAAGACTCGGGAAAGGAATGAACGGCTCGTGCAAAAGGACGGTCGAACGAAGGACTTAATGAACGAATCGTAATTGAACTTCGATAGGAGAGAGAGAATTCAATCCTCTCTCCCGTGTTTGCCAAGCACGTGGCGGGGTGGTGCTGCCGCCGTCTCCACGGCTTACGCGGTCGCTTGCGTGAGTTCTATTTATGAAAGTTGGACTGCCTTTGTTTGGAAACTCAGGGAAGTCCACTGCAGGGAGTGGCGACGAAGCACGTGCATGAAACCTAGTACTGTAAGTCTGTGGTCCAATCTTGAAAGTTGCTACTACATTCTGTCCAAATTTCAACAGCAAACTGTCGAATTTCAGAAATTGTAGATTGCACTTTTCTCTTCATCGGGATCGACTTTATTTACCAGTTTGTTTATAAATTGGATTTTTTTTTTTTTGGCTTTTTCTGTCCTTTGCTCAAAGTCCTTTCTCGATTCTATGTTCTTGGATATGAAGTGTTAGCTTTTTATATCGTTTCAAAAACTGATTGCTTAAAAAAAAAAAAAAAAAAAAAACAAACTGATTACGGATAACCCAATAAGCTTTCATTAAGAAATGTCACGAGGAAAAGGGGAAATCAAAATGAAAACTGAGAAACTCGATAAAAGCAAATTATTAGAGTTTTATGATACGTTTGTTTCATGAAAAATAAATGAACAATAGAATATATTCCTAAAAGTGCTCAATTACGTTGTTTACAAAAATAAGTAAATGAAAAATATTTTCATCATCCATAAAGATGTTTGGATATAATCTGTTATAGATAATAAAAATATTTTTTTATTGATTAATAATTTTAAGCGATCATTTTGAAAAAAATATTTTTGGTGAAATAAACCCACCTTAAAACGTAACAATTTCTCTAGGATTGCAGGATAATACCAAATCAAAGAGCCTCAAAATTTGTAAAGATGAAAAATAAAAGGAAAAATCTTGACAATACTTAGCACTTTTGTGTATTTCACAATTTTCCTTCTACTTCTCCAAGTACAAGTTGAGTTCTAAAGTAAATTTGACCGTTATGACTACCATGAAATACATTGGTGCTAAATTTTTAGTAATATTATTTAAGGTATATCTTATGTAGTTATGAATGGCATTACTATGATAGAAATCATAATATAATTGCAAAAGTTCGTGAAATTTTTTTGTCCTTATATTGCAGGACTTTATTGGCACCCAAAAAGCAGGAGAGCCACCTGGTACAGGCTCATAAACTTCTATTATGATGGTTACTACTCCAATTGATCTTTTTTTTCTTTTTAATAAGTAGGAATATCAATCCACTTATCGCGGGTATATAACTAGTTTGAGTTAAAAATGGTTCACGGGCCCATTTTGCAACCTCTATGGTGGCATTTTGGGAAATTTATTGAATCAATTATAAACTTATTGTGCGGATGCCAATTCATTTTAGATTAGTCAAATTACCAATTCAGCCCAAAATCTTTATGCAAAATTCTAATGTAATTAGTCTCAAAATTAGCCAAATTAATTATATTAGGATTTCGCATAAAGATTTAGGATTAATTGATCAAATTAAAAAGCTTAAAAGTGATATGGCATTAATACGATGATTTCAGAGTTGATTTGAGGATTTGCTCGTAACAAGTCTTGTCAACCATCCATCGAGCAACATTCTTAACACGCGCACCCCACGCACATTGTAGACATCTGGCCGACACCAAATTTGTCCCATTGTCGCGCGATGGCGGTGCCGCATTTTCGATGTTGACCAGAGGTCTGATCCGTGTTGTGCAAAATTAGCTAGCTATGAGTCACGTGCCTCTTTGCTCAACCTCGTTGCACGAGTCAAAGAGGACGGGGCAGCGACGGCGACAGGGTGGAGCAGGCGACAGTGAAACGCTCCATTTCGAAGTCTGAGTTGATCCCTTGATTCGTGGTCTAACCATCAATTTTTCAGTTCTCAACCAAAGAAATTAAAACCGCGGTTTATGCCTTTCCCTCTAATTACTTAAAATGGAAAAGAAAAGAAAAATTCAGTTTATGAAAATATGAAAATATTACGTGGATTCTATATTGCAATGTTTTTACATTGCGAAAGGTTTGGGAGCCTCGAGTTAACTTGAAATTAAAGTATTAGATCAACAAGATTCATAAAAAGAGTGAAAAACAAATTAAAAATATTTACACCGAAAAACAATTTTTTACATGCCGTGTGTATTGCTTAAAGAGAGGTAGATAGTTTCCGAAAGCAACATAATTGCTCAAATGAATGTGGTTTAACATCATTTACGTCTAACCTCGTTATCCTAGACATTTTAAATATGTTCAAGCTCTTCTGTAGGTGTGTAATATTTAGTTTCTCTTCCTGTTGATAAACCCCCTCATCTCCCAAAACCTCTTCCCTCTTTTGAAGCTCTCCTACAAGCTCTCAGTTTCAAGCTCTTCCCAAAAATTATTCACTCTTTTGAATTTTCTATAGAAAATTAATCACATGAATAATTAATTAATCAAGAAGAATTGAATCCATATATGACTGTAAAACACCGAGATTAATAAGTACAACGGTATTAAAGCGTGCTTGTTTGAACCATTGCTTTACTTGAAAAAAATAAATCAATCTGATAATCAGAGATCTATTGGAATGCTAGATCTTCCACTCTATGACCTATTTTAGTATAACAATTTTCAATTGGATTAAGCAACTAATAAGTATAACCTACCATTTTATAGGCTAAAGATGAGATCTAAGAAACCCTAATCAATAGTCAATTGGGCCATTCCCATTATAGGCTTTGGTTAAACATAATTGCCTGCTCAACGAGGCTCATTATTAATAGATATCAAAAACCCAGTTCAATAAAATCACTTAAGGATTTAACAAATATTAGAGTATCCATTAAATAGATTATTTAAAATAGAAAATCAATTAATTAATGTAAGCTCATATTATAGGAAATTTCCAACATTCTCCCACTTGGGGCTACATTAATTAACTTATTTTTATTTTGAAAAAGATTTTATATTGAAAACGACACTATCAAGTTAATAATGGAAAATTTTGTTTTATGTGGCCACAATTTTAAAAATAATATTCCAATAACGGCATCTCAAAACCAATCAAATCTTATATAATCTCAGTATATGACTATGGAGATCAATGTGATAAGAAAATACTGTAACACATGACCTTCCATAATCACATATAGTAAGCGTTATATTTTCATGGATCATAGACTTAGTAATGTAGTAAGAAATAATCCCAACATGTGATCAAATGATACACTATTTCTTATCAGTTCTCACTACAATTTCTCAATGACATAAAACTATATTAGTGCAATTTTTAAACAACATGAAATTGCACGACTATGTCACAATCCAATATGATATCTCATAATCAATGACATCCGGTCGTTTTTAAACTAGAAATTGTTTAAAAATATTGTTTTATACTTCCATCTCTCAATTAACAGGAGAAAAGATAATAATAGAATCAATAATAATAATCATTGAAAATAAATGCTTTAATAGATATCATGAAAGTATCATCAATTTGCATATAACTATAATATCCAGAAATACAAATTATATAGCTCTCACTAACAAAAGAAATAAAAAAAATTAAAACACCCATATTCTTTACGTGTTCTTTAAACAAAATGGGTCATAAGCCTTTTGTTAGAGGATCAACAAACATTAACTTAGTTATGATATTTTCGATCACAATATCTCCCTTTTTGACCAAGTCTTTAACAATATAATATTTGATCTAGTTAACATTTCAATCGTGGCATTATCGTTGTTTACAGTAAATGTAACTATTTGTCATATATAATGCAATAAGATAAATTATGGGCAATAAGTAATTCAACAAAAATAATAAATACATTATAAACTCCTCTTTGAGCAAAGTGTATAATGCACCATTATTTTTAACAACATGAAGTTTGTAAACGACGACAAAGAAAATTACATATAATTGTCAATGATCCATCCCATATGGGCAGACAAATTCTTTAAATTATATATCTCCATTATATCAGTATATAGAGACGATAAGGAAAATTACATATAATCATCAAGAACTTATTCGCTTTGTGCAAACAAGACTTTTAAATTATATATCTCCATTTCACAACATAGAAGGGAATTACATATGATTTTCAAAAAATTTATCCCCTTTGGCAGATAAATATTTTTCAATTAAGCATCCTCATCTTTTGAATTTGGAATTAACCTTCATGCGATTTTCCAAATTAATATACACAATAACCCCCTTTGGACAAGTTATTGCATATACTAATTTTTATCAATAGACAACTCTAATTAAATTTATAAATAATGTTCCATTTAATCAATGCCCAAAATTCATCTAACAATAATAAGCACTTTACAACATGTGCTTCCCAAGAACGTATCACATTTATCAATCAACAATTTTTGTCATAATTTTATTTTATTCTTTTTCATTTGCGTGCTCTTCTTCACTCCAAAAATGGATTACCAGCCAAATGAAGAAGTGAAATAAGTAGCAAACACAAGCAAATTACACTACATAGTCCAAACATTACATCATAAAAAAAAGGCTACAAATCGATAGATTTAAAACATAATTCCCATGTATAAAGTTCATTGATGTGCTTCTCATCATGCACCGTTTACGATTTTTCCCTTTTGAACCTGGGGTTTCCACAAAGTACTACACAACTGACTATGGACTTTTCTTCCTCTGCTAAAACCTTCAGCTTTCACATCTCTGTAGCATGATCCTAAATTTTTTATAAATAACATCATCTTCATAACTTCTTGAGCATCTACTTTTGAATATTATACACTTTCATTGTTTATAAGCTATCTACATAAGACAGATTAATTTACAGTCAATAATTTTTTCCCCTATTCAAGAGGATTTGTCTTTTCTGATTAAGAATTAATGTTCTTCGTTGTTACAAACCATTGGTCATATCTATATAGGAGGATCTTAGAACTTACAAGAAATGACATTGATAGCACAAAGATGAGAGATGTTTGATGACAAATCGTCATGAATTGAAGCTATATCTTTTCACAAGAATCCATCTTCAATGCCATCAAAGTATAGCCAATATTCGGGACAAATAAAACCTGGGGTTTCCACATAGTACTACACAACTGACTATGGACTTTTCTTCCCCTGCTGAAACCTTCAGCTTTCACGTATCTCTATAGCATGATCCTAAATTTTTGATAAATAACATCATCTTCATAACTTCTTGAGCATCTACTTTTGAATATTATACACGTTCATTGTTTATAAGCTATCTAGATAAGACAGATTAATTTACAGTCAATAATTTTTTCCCTATTCAAGAGGATTTGTCTTTTCTGATTAAGAATTAATGTCCTTCGTTGTTACAAACCATTGGTCATATCTATATCGAGAGAATGCAATGAAGAATACTGGCATTCGAGGAATTTAAGATGAGAGACAAATGCAATGAAGAATCCCCGCATGTTACTGGCATTCGAGGAATTTGGGAAGAAATTTGTTGTGTACAGATTGAATTATTGACCAAATCATTTTTCATGAATTCTACTTGCAGTTGTTAATGGAACAATTGTTAGAATCCAAATAAAGTAGCCAACCAAAAATCAAAACGCATGAGTTGCAAGAACTTCTAGTCATTTGGCCCCCATCTTTGGCTAGAACCAAAAGAAATAATGTATTAAGATGAACACTCGAGTGTGAATTAAGTGATCCCACCAATTTTAACTCACACTTCTGGTATTTCCTTTAGCAAAAGCTACAAATTCAAGATCATTCTCTGACTTCCCATAGACAACATAGAATGACAACACAAATGCTATAGAGGAGGATGTAGGTGGTGCCAAGCAACTCCAAAGTGTAACAGATATATACTCCAAGGCATATGATTCCTTGAGTTGACCAAATACTGCAAACAGATAATGAAGTCTTGCAAAGCACTTTAGATAATACTATTTACCACGAAAGGGATTTACAGAAATCTTTCGTGCTGGCTCATTCTTTATCTATCATATATTTCTAACCTAATTTAGCCTTGTGCACTCCTAAAAGAACAAAAACAAACACACACAATTTGAGTGATTCTTATTCGAGCACTCTAGCCAATATTCTACTCCATATGTAGTTTCAAGACAAAGCCTATATAAAGAGGCACCACACACCAGCTGCTAGTAGTTTAATGAGCCCGAACCAATCGCTTCGAAACGTATGGCGATCTAAATTGGAGAACAGATATTCCCTCTCAGTATTCAGTTCTTGTTGAACCGTAGCTAGGATGAGCCAGGTAGCTACGCAATGCACTAAAAGACTAGGGACGCTTGAGCACGATGTATTTCGCGTCGAGTGACATCATCAAGGCGTGAAAAACCCTAACGAGCTAGACTTAAAAAGCCATCATCAAACAAGGATTTCCTCCTTGAGCAAAATTTAAAAGGAAAAGGAAGCTTAGTCCGGAAGAAATTAGTCATTTACGTAGTAACGCCGAAGCATCATTTAGCCTCCATATGTAATGGTCAATTGCAACAATATATCAATCGTAGTTGCTGCAATATCTACAATAACTCTCCCATGCTATCTAAAGTAGACCAAAGGCAACTCAACAGAGGAGACTCCGATAAAAGACAAGACAATTGGAGTGAACAGATCACAGCCCTGCTCTACAGCATCACAGGCAGAGCAGATCATCACCAAGGATCTAAAATTACCATCTCAAAATAGCTCCAAAATCCAATCTTGAATAAATAATTAAAAAAAAAAAAACACGAACTTCACGAGTCCGCAATTCATCCTACAAACCCTCCTCCATGTATGCGTCAAAATGAGACAGACAACCGCCTCACAACGGGGGGAATTGAGCAACAACCACGAAAAGAACTACACGCAATGCGTATGGACTAATCTACTAACACAAATCGCATCAAAACCCCAGAGATCAAGTTAGCAAAATTGGCCGAAACCCTAATCGCTCGTCCAAAGGGGAACAAACAATCAGCTATAGCAATCTCCAAACCAACTGTTGCTACTCTTCGAATTGAAGAGAAAAATGAAGGTAACGCTAGAATGTAACTTAAAATTCTAAAACTTTTTCTATGTATAAACCCTAGAATTTCAAATTTAAAATTCTCACTCAATTTTCAACGAAATTATACAAATTATATATGGTTGGAAAGATCTCGACATATAGAACAAAAACCCTAAGGTTTCAAGATTAATCGATAAAAAAAATCCACACGAAAAAATAATGCCAATATTTGGTTCAAGAGGAAAAATTTCGAATTTGTTTATAAAAGAAAATAATTCTAGGTTTTACAATCATATATGACTTGCTCTTATACCACATGTAGAAAACTATTCATATGAATAATTAATTAATTAATAAGAATTGAATCATATATGACTGTAAAACACAATAATTAATAAGCACAGCTGCATTAAAGCGTACGCTATTGCTTCACTTGAAGAAAAATATATTAATCTAATAATTAGAGATTTGTTGGAGTGCTAGATCTTCTTCTCTATGACATGTTTCAATATAGTAGCTTTCAATGGGATTAAATAACCGATACTTATAACCTACCCTTTTATAGGCTAAAGAGGGGACCTAACAAACCTTAATCAATAATGTGTCAATTGGACCCCTCCCATTATAGGCTTCAGTTAAATACAATTGCCTACACTTTGCTATTCAATTAAGCTCGTTATTAATAGATGCCAAAACCTAGTTCAATAAAATCACTTAAAGGTTTAACAAATATTGGAATATCCATCCTTACAAAAAAAATATATATATATTGGAATATCCATTAACCTGATTATTTAAAATAAAAAATCAATTAATTAATGTAAGCCCATATTATAGGAAATTTCCAACATTTTCACTTTTTCCATCAATATAATTAGAAGCAGAAACCTACAACAAGTTAGGGGAAAAATAAGTCCCCTATAACACATCCTTCTTCAATAACTCAGTCCAGAGAGGCGAGTTTCCGGAGAATAACTCTTCAACTTGGCAATCCAAGCATTTCATTTGTCCTAAGCTTAGATGTTCGTTCGGTATCTATATCCATCTACTGCAACATACTGCCCCTACTCCTAACAGGCTCAATTGAAAACAATTAACCTGAGGTTTTATCAGCTAATAATATGCAATTGAGAATATATAATAAAAGTAATCTATTATGGAAAGTTGAACATAACTCCACTGAACTGTATGAGACAAATGAAGATTAAACCTAGACAAATAATAGGCTCAATTGCAAATACTGAACCAAACGCAGCATTTGCAATGGGTTTTGAGTCCAATGCAAATGCTGAAAGCCCAAAATTACTTGGGAAATGCAATTGTGTTTGGTAAATTTTTTTTGAAAATGGACTTTGAGTTGAATGTGCATTTGGTAAAGAAAACTTTCACAATGGGTTTTGATGGGTATAATATATAATATATATTTTTTTTTTTCTTTTTTCTTTTTTGAAAATTGAACTAAACCCTTTGCCGAACCGGCAAAGGGCTACGGCCGCCGACGAGCTAGATCTAGTGCCGATGGCCATTGGCTGAGGTCGCCCGAGATCGAGCGACCTCCGGTGAGGGTCGTGCGACTTAGTCGAGGGCCACCGGAGGTCGCCGACCTTGGGCGACCTCAGCCAATGGCCGCCAGCGCCAGATCTGGCTCGCCGCCGACCATAGCCCTTTGCCGGACTGGCGAAGGGCTACCTCATTTTTCAATTAAAAAAAAATAAACAGGGGCAAAATTGGAAATATGAAAAATTAGTGAGGGTAGTTTTGGAAGAGAATAAATAATTTCAGCATTCGGCGGAATGCTGAAAGCTGAAAGCTAGCAAAAAAATTGAACCAAACGCAGCGCTCTGGTGATGGAGTTTCCTTGAGAAACCTGGGGCTGGCGAGGCTGGAACAACACTAGCCAATGGTTGAAGAGCAATTGAACGGAGGCCACAATAGATTGGTGAGCTCTTCGGCCGAGTCACTGGTGGCATGCGGAAAGGGGACCGCTGTTGATAAGAGGATCCCTAAGTATAGTAATAACTATTGCCAGGGTTAGTGGTTGTCTTGCAAAACAAGTGGTTGCTGTATAGAAAACCACCACGATCAATGGACTCGCCGCGCTTCACGAAACTGGTCTGATCTGGTGTGCTGGGTAGCCTGCAGTGGAGAATCTAAATGTAGCAAAGAGACTCGCAGTGCGGTAAAGGACTACTATTAGTCCTGGGAGTTTGGTAGAAGAGCTGCGGATGCATCGGTGAAGCAACGAGACTCTTCGCCGGACCTAATGGGTGTGTGCTTGCCGGATAGCTGCCAAAGTGTAGAGGATCCTGATCATGACCGAGAACCTCCATGTTGCAAATGAATTCGTCTCCTCGAATGATCTCCCCCTCTTTCGTTCACTATTTCGCCTTTGCATGTTCTTCTTTTCCTTTTTCTTGCATAAGCTTAATCTGGACAAGAAACGAAAACACAATTATAAATAGTTTGAATTGCAAAAAGTAATCACACGCAATCAAATTAAAAAAAAAAAAAATGCTCGACTTAGGTTAATGATTGTCATCAACGTCCATAAAACAAGATGAATGCGGGAGGTCTGGAGGACGGGTCTCTCTAGAGTTGAACGTGACCTTCAGTCAGGTGGAAAGAATTTTTTATCGCTCCTCCAATGATCTTCTCAGAAAAACATCATCGGACTTCACTTTTCTTGTCCCGCGTTGCCAATAGATACAGAGCATCGTTCTCTGTCTTCCATTTCGAAAATGGCGAGAAACACCAGGAGTGGCTTTGCTGCCGCATGCGCTTTCTTGCTTCTGGTGCTGCTCGTGAGCTTCTCGTTCCTCGCATCAGAAGCTCGGCCCCTGAGGAATGTTGCCGCGGATTCTGTTTCTGGCATCGCCGTGAAGAACGGGATCCAAATGTTGATCGAGGGGCTTCAGGTGATCAAGGCTGGAGGTGGTCCGAGCCCCAGAGGGAAGAGTCACGTCTACCCCAGCGTCGCCTTCAAGAAATCTGGTCCCGGCCCGGGCGACGGCCACTGATTGGAAGTGGTCGTGATCGCACCAAAATATATTTTTCCATTATGATTTTTTTAGCCGTCTAGCTGGCTAGATAGGATATATATATATAGTTGATTTATTTCTAAATTTGATTGGTGGGATATGACATAATTTATTGATTTCTTTATTTGGGTGGAGTGTTTTGTTCTAGTCGTGATCTACGGGATATATATATATATATAGTTGATTTATTTCTAAATTTGATTGGTGGGATATGACATAATTTATTGATTTCTTTATTTGGGTGGAGTGTTTATTTGTAATGTCCATTGTTGTTCTAGTCGTGATCTACGGGATATATATATATATATATATATATATATATATATATATATATATATATATATTGGTCATAGATCTATGAGATATGAAATGAAAGCTTTATGTGGAGTCGTGTTGTGTCCTAGTTTCTTTCTTCTTCTTTTTTTTTTTCCTTCTTTCTATCTGGTAATTCTACATATATTAAAGTGATTGAGTGATAAATAAAAAATGAGATAATAGATAAAAAGAGAGGATAAATTACAAAAAAAAAAAAAAATCCTAAACCTATTGTAATCATGTCACTTTAGTCCTAAATATTTTTTGGCCAATTGTAGACACGTGGCACGGCTCATGTTTGGGTCAATAATTTTCAATCAAAATTGATTGGATGGATGGAATTAACGCAAATGCTAAAGATTTAAGATTCAATTGAGAAAAAAAAAAAAAGAGATTTAAGATTGAAATTGCATAATTGCAATAAATTTATAATTTTTTTAATAAATCTTCGTTATAAGAGATGATAAGGCCTATTCAATTTTTTTTTTTCCAAACAAACCTTTTTTTTTTTGGGTATATATTTATTTATGTTCTTTCATTTTACCTAATCTTAAAACTACTATTTTCACTACAAGAAAATCAAGCTTTACCAACAAAAAATCATTCCGTTGCTATAAGTGCATGTTTTGTTGCTACAAGTACTGGCTCCTTGCCTAGTTTCAATCGCTACATTCGTGTCAATGTAGGCCATGGTACATTTGGTAACGGATTTTATAATTTTGATGGTAATTCTATCTATACCAACAAAGCATTTCTTGTTGCTAAAGGTAATTCAATTCTGGCATTATTAGTAACCAAATGTATTGTTCTTAAAAACAGGCAACACGTTCCTCATGATTGGGAAAGTTTCAGAAATGACAAATTCCAAAAAAAAAAAAAAAAAATCATAAAGCTTGGGTCATAAAATTTATAAAATTAAAAATAAACATAAAAATAACTCCAAATACAATCCATTTTTGTTGTCCGGCCATATTGCGTTTGAATTGGCTAGTTTCCCCCAAGTTATCCCCTTCCCCACAAATTCATGTTAGACTAATCATGGGATGCATCTAAATGGTCCTCAAAATTTAAGTGGCAATTACTTAATAACTAAGGGGTGTCGATGATTTGATTTGGTTTGGGTTTCATATGAGCTTATCCGAGCTGAACATGGTTGTTTTATGATCATTGCGACCAGAACCATGTGCCACCTGAACCGGAAATGCGATAAAGACACTGAGCCAAGGTTTGCTCCAATCCAATCACAAGGTTTAAGGCCAAGTCGAGCCCTACATATCAGATGTGGCGTTTTCCTTATTTATCTGTACAATGGAGTTTGCGGTTCCAATTTTGCGGAGCTTTGCAAGGCAATCTTCTTCTCCTGCCGTTGATTTTCATTTCTACTCAGCATTGTTGGTAATACTCGATTTTCATCTCCATATAACTTTGAAAGTATCTGGCTCAATCTTGAATTTGGCATTGATGAGTCGAAATTCAACATAGATAAATGTGCTTTTCTATCTTTAGATGTATCAAAGTGCAAATAGCAACGGGATAATAACGGAGAAAAAGACGTTTTGGAGGGCTTCATGCTCTCTGGAGACGAGAATGTGTTTTGGTTTCATTTGGGCACCCGAACCAAATCAGAACTATTATGACGCGGGTTATTTCACCTATTACCCAAAATAAAAGAGACCCAAACCCAAAATATCTTAACTTTTCGGTTCGGGTTGGGAATTTCCAGCAACCCTAAATTAATAACACATTATCCACATATCCAAATGGTGATTAAGGTGCATAATTAGTGACATCGTGATTTAACATAAGGGGTGTGCCTTGGATCATAGGTGTTGTTTATAGGGTAACCTCATCAAGACAAGGGTTGTTTCCAATCAATCGGGGCCAATCGCGCCTGTCTTCCAATGAAGTAGGCTCCCAATCTGCATTCCTTATTTTGATTGAATTAGGATAAAGCCTTTTAAAAACTTGCTTAGGTCCAAATGGTTATATATCTTTTAACATTCATTGGACTCTCAAAAAAGTGACAACATCCCAGGATCTATCATGGATCTCAATTAAAAAACGACCCTTGCTAGAGGGCCGAGAGAACATCAATAAATCTGTTGAAATATAATATACGGAAATGACAGGATCTTGCAATTTACGTCAACGCGAAATCGCCAGAGAAATAAATGAAAAATAATAAATACACTAGAAATTTACGTGATTCGGTCTAAATATCGGTACCTACGTCCACAGGGAGAGTTTGCAGCAAATAATCTACTATAATCAGAAAATCAAAGTTTACAATTGTTCACACGCTTAAGTGTTTCCCACACCTAAATTTAATCCTAAATCTAAAGTATTTGTAAATAAACAATTCACTTGGACATAAACTCATAGTACAAAATTACCGTGCATTCAAGCTCAAGACAAAACGTTCTATGTATGCCAAAATCAAGAATTCCAGCCTTCGTCTTTGGTCTGTGTATGTACGGCTTCGCATTGTTAATCAAGGCTTCACGCGGCTTCGCGTACTCTTACGTGCGGCTTCCTTTCTTTAACTCTCGTAGGGCTTTTAGCCGCTCCACGCACGCACGCCCAAAAAAAGGAACTTGTATTCTGCTCATATATATGTGTCTAGAGTCAAACTTTGACTTTGGGCCCACCGTTTGTTTCCTTCTTCAATAGGTAAGGAAGTGGGACGCTGCAGACCTTTCGTAGCTTGTGTGTGTGGGGCCCACGAAAATAACCTCTTTCCCAAGGATAAAGAAAACTTTGCTTCCCTTTTTCCTTTATCCTATTATTTCCTTTTTTTTATAAATATTCAAGAATCCAACGAATTTCCTCATCTAATTTAAAATTTACTTGGAAAATCTTTATTAACAAATTCGATTTAAAAAATCGTTATCCGAATTCAAACTCGAAATATAATTTAACAAAATCAACGGAACGTCATTTATAGCCAGAGAACTGAAAGATTAATAATGTAAAGAATCCCGCCCGAATGGTGTGACCGCTTCTGATCAGTGGCCCATGCCGCCAGCCTATCGGCAACGAGTTTTGTCATTGACTATATCTGGAGCAATTTGCCTCTCTATCTCTCTGGCTGACGCCAAATTTGTCGACCGGAGATGGTACGGCAGCACTGCTGCTCAATGACGACCAGAGTTCCGATCCGCATTGGGGTGGCATGGTGGATAGGTCCAGCGATCTTCTTCCTTGCCCAATCAGCGGACTCATGTGATGTTGTTAGTCGCGTGCCTCTTCGCTCAATTGCACGGCATGAGTCAAAGAGGACAGGCAACGATAGTGACAAGGAGGAGCAGGCAACAACAAGGAATGTTCGTTTCGAGCTCTTCAAGTTGATCCCTCATTCTTGATCTAAGTTGCTGTTGAACTTTGACTGAATTTAGCGTAGCAACCTTCAAAATTGGACAGCCGCATGGAGTTTCTATACATGTGCTTCCTCCAAATAGTGAACTTCCATGATGTTTCCAGGTATTAAGTCCCATCGTTCCATGCAAGCGATCCCAGCAAGTGGAGGTGGCGGCAACGACTCCCCACGTGCTTGAGAATAGCGAGAATTTAAATTCTCTGTACCGTCAAATTCAATTGTGACTCGGGCACGAGCCCTTACCGCCTTCCTGAAATCCTTATATATACCCATCCACACCTGGGTCCTTCAGCTCAAACGCAATCCCGGAGAAACATCGCCGGACTTCACTTTTTCCCGTCAATTTTTGCCAATACGTAGAGACCATCCTTCTTCTGCCTTGTCTTCCTTTTTGCAAAATGGCGAGAAACACCAAGAGTTGCTTCGCTGCCGCATGCGTCCTCTTGCTTCTGGCGCTGTTCGTGAGCTCGTCGCTCCTTGTGTCAGAAGCTCGGCCCCTGAGCAATGTCGTCGCGGCTTCTGTCTCCGGTGGCACCGTGAAGAAGGGGATCCAAGTGTTGATCGAGGGGATGTACGTCGGGGTGATCAAGGCCGGAGGAGGTCCGAGCCCTGGAGGGAAGGGCCACGCTTACCCTGGTGTCGCCTTCAAAAACTCGGGTCCTAGCCCCGGCGAGGGCCACTGACCGGAAGCGGTCGCCATAGCACCGGAGAGATTTTTTACTTCAGTACTCTTTAAGCCCTCTAGCTAGCTAGAGATAATATACTAAGTTGATTCATTTATTAATTTGACTGGTGGGGTATGGTGTAATTCTTTGATTTCTTATTTGGATAGTGCGTAATATCGGTCATTTTTTTTGTTTTTTTGTTTTTTCTATATTATATTGAAGGACAAGCAGACATGAGTTGAGATGGCACTTACATGTTTAGACCGACTATGGGATGCATCGGAATCGTCCCAGAAAAACATCTTTTGGGCGGGGCATAACGTAATAACCCATTATACACACGGATCCGAATGGCGATTAAGATTTGCGCTAAGTGCATAGTTAGCCACAACGGCAGTCCATGGCTGAACTGACCGCATGCACGAGCGACTACGGTCACGAGCTCCATGTGTATTTGCCCTAATGATTTTGAATAGATTTTCACCGGCACAATGATGAAATATTGTTCAGCCAAAAAAAAAAAATTTGACGAAATATCTTTCTAAGTAGTGTTTGGTCAACCAATCGATAGAGAATGTGAAGGGTCCTAGGCCGATTATTGGATAGGAATGGAATCGACGAGAAAATCAAAAGTTTGGAAATTAGAAACAATTGTGTCTAAGCCATGTAAAGGGTTACTTAAATGGGAAGGTAAACTAAAAATAAAATTGAATAAGTGTTGTTCATTGTTTTTTTTTTTTTTTTTTTTTTTGGTCCTACTCTATTCATATTCTAACTCTCACTCTCGGACTTTTGCCATGCCTCCTTATAAGGCGTGAGAGTCGAAACCCACACTTAAAACTAAATCGTTCCCACCCCAACCCTCTGAGAAGGTGGGGATTCAAATCTCCCAATTATTTCTAAAACTTATTGTATGTACAAACAATCTAATGACTCCAGTTCCCGACGGTTATTTTTTCTCCACTCTCCACATCTACCATCATTAGTTACTTTAGAAATCCCTCGTTCCACGACTCAACGGTTGTAATAATTTTCATTTCTCGTCTTCTATTATTGATTGCTTCCGAGATCTATGGCTCCGCCGGTTGTGTTGGTTTGCTTCTTCACAGCCGAGATGATCTTCATTCTTTATGAGTCTTGACAGTTACATCCAAAATTATCGGCTCCATGACTTGAATAACTAGTTTGTATTCAGTTTATCCCGATCGCATTAGTCATGGCCCTTTGTTTATTAGGTCAAACCTCGTTTTCCGACGCCTATGTTCCAGAACTTGGTTATTTCCCTTCACATCTCCCATTGGCTAAAACTATTTATCTCGACGCCTAGGTGTACTTCATCTAACTTCGCTCGTCCTCTCACATTTTGCCGATAACAAAACCACTGCCTTTTATTTTCCATATCAATGGCGAGAAACAATAAGAGTTGCTTCTTCAGCATGGGAAACCATTCGTCAGAAGGGCAATTTGGTTCCGTGGTTCTCTTTTGTATGGAATAGAATGCTCATCCCCCGGTACCAATTCCATCTATGGCTCATCACAAGGAACTGGCTACCTACCTAGGTTATGCTACTTTCCTATGGCAGAATTGCGAATGTGTCTTGTGCATTTTGCAACTCTTCACCGGACTCTAGAGATCATTTATTTTTTGGCTGCCGTGTTTCTACTAGCCTTGGTTTTTTTTGGGCTTCAAGATGTAACCTCTCGTGGCAAAATAGGTCGTGGATGGAAACTTTACAATGGGCCATGAAATTCCTTGCAGGCAATGAATTCTATCAAACTATTGCTTGGTTCTCCTTTGGCGCTCTTTGTCATATAATTTGGAAGACTAGGAACAATATAGTGTTCGGGGACAAGCCTTGTTTGTACTGGCTTTGAAGCAACACCTCATCAAAGTTGTTAAGGATGAGGCTCTCACTTTCAACCATGTTGTGGACACTCCAAGGAACATGAGAATACAAAGAAGTTGGGGACTTGATCCTTCTATTTTCTCTTCCTAGGTGTTAGGTCTTACTTAGAGCTTGCTTGAGGGTTGCCATTGTCTTGGGTTGCGGGTAGGTGCACTCAGCGAAGTTGGGGGTTAGATCCAGCTTTTTTCTTTGGAGGTTCTTGATGTTGCTGTGGATAGGAGGACTCAGCGAAGTTGGGGGCTAGATCCAGTTCTTCAGAGGTTGCCGTTGCTTGCTGTAAGGGTTGCCGCTGTTTTGCTGTCTGGCTTCCTTTTCCTCTTTCCCTTCTTGATTGTTGCCGTTGTTTGGCTGTTTGTTGCCGCTGTTTGGTTGTTTGTGTTTCCCTTTTTCTCGACATCCTTCCACTTGTTATGACATGTTTGTCATTATGAGTGTAAGTTTTTGGTGCCGAGAACTCCTGTATAGTTTTTGGTTAAAAGTCAATATATTACTTACCTTACCAAAAAAAATATAAAAAACAATAAGAGTTGCTTGGCATGCGTCCTCTTGCTTCTGGCGCTGTTTGTGAGCTCGTCACTTCTTGTGTCGGAAGCTCGGTCCCTGAGCAATGTCGCTGCGGCTTCTATCTCCAGCGACACCGTGAAGAAGGGGATCTAAGTGTTGTTTGAGGGGATGTACATTGGGGCGATCAAGGCCGAAGGAGGTCCGAGCCCCGGAGAAAGGGGCCATGCTTACCCCAGCGTCGCTTTCAAGTATCTCTGGTCCTAGACCCGGTGAGGGCCACTGACCGGAAGCGGTCGCCATAGCATCGGAGAGATTTTTTACATCAGTATTCTCTTAGCCCTCTAGCTAGCTAGAGAGGGTATACTAAGTTGATTTATTTATTCATTTGATTGGTGGGGTATGGTGTAATTTTTTGATTTCTTATTTGGATGGTGCGTAATATCCTCCGTTTCTTCAGTTGTAATTTACAAGATTTTAGGTGATATTTGTATCAGTATATGTGGAATCGTGTCCCGCCACTTCCTTTTCTTCTTTCTGTTTATCTGCTGATTTTGTATATATTGAAAGACAACGGAAATGAGTTGATATGGCACTTCTTTAGAACGACCGTGGAATGCATCGGAATCATCTAGAAATAACATCTTTTGGGCAGGGCGTTACGTAATAACCCATTATCCACGGATTCGAATGTTGATTAAGATTTGTGCTAAGTGCATAATTAGCAACTGTTGACGTGAGCTGGAATTTGCTAATTTGTAAGAGATTCTATTTTCTAGCGCCTAATTTGTAGGGGATATCATTTTCCTTATTCTATTTTCCTAATCTATAGAGACTTGACTTGTAGAAGAAGTCCATCTGATTGTACATATACGGGTCTGTACATACTTGATGATTAGAAGGAGTATATAGGCACACTATCTAACCTCATTAATTCTTATGTTTTTCTCCTCTTCTTCTTGATATGCATTTAGATTGTTAACAGTGACAACGGCAGTCCGTGGCTGAAGTCACTGCATGCGCAAGTAACCATAGCCTCGATCATCATGTGTGTTTGCCCTAATGACTTTGAATAGATTTTCACCAGAACAATGATGAAATGATGTATTGTTTCGCCCAAGAAAGACGTCAACTAAATATCTTTCGAAGTGGTGATCGATGAACCAATCAATAGAGGATGTGAAGGGTCCTTTGCCGATTCTTGGACAGGAAACATAGATGACGAGAAATTAATAGTTTTGAGATTAGAGAGAATTGTTTCTAAGCCATGTGAAGGATAATTAAATGATATGATAAATTGAAAATAAAGAGGAACAACTTCTGTTCATTGCTTGATTGGTGGTTCTTTACACAAATTACAATTCGAGAATTTATACCAACTACCAGCCGCTGACAACGGTTGCAAAGAAATCAAATGCACTCTAAAGCTCAGTAACTTGAATTTAAAACAGTCAAACGATTCTAGTTCCCGATGGTTATTTCTTCTCCACTCTCCACATCTACCATCATTAGTTACATTAGAAATTCCTCGTTCCACGACTCGACGGTTGTAATAACCCTCATTTCTCAGCTTCCATCATTGATTACTTACGAGATCTATGGCTCCACTAGTTGTGTTGGTTTCGTTTCTTCATAGTCGAGACAGTCTTCTTTCTTTATGAGTCTTGACAGTTGCATCTAGAATTATTGGCTCCATGACTTAAATAACTAGCTTGTAATCAGCTTATCGCCGATCGCATTAGTCATGGCCCTTTGTCGATTAGGTCGAACATCATTTTCTGATGCCTATGTTCCAGGACTTGGTTATTTCCCTTTATATCTCCCATTGGCTACAACTATTTTCGACTAGCTGTACTTACCGATTAAGAGCCTTCAACAATTAATAATTTTACCTCTGTCGTGTCTTGCTCAACATCTTTCAATCCGAGTCGATAGTCAAAGATTCTGATGTTTTTTTGTGTCTAACGAGTATTGTCATAAAACTAAGAGAATTCGATTATGGTGCCTATCTGATCGAAGTCGTGCTCTTACCACGTGAACGTTATAATCAGAAAGAAAGAAAGTGGTGAGACGCGATTTATTTATTTAAATAAGGACAACATGATTTTATATCCCGCAACATACATAATACTCCCCGAAGAATGATTACATCCAGGGATCTTTTGCGGTTCACAATTGGAAAATGACCCACATTACAATCTAGTACTATAACCGATTAAGAAATCACAATTTACTACCATATTCCGCCAATCGAATTAAATAAATCAACTGAACATCCTCTCTAGCTGGAGTGCTAAGAGAATGATAATGTAAAGAATCTCTCCTGTGCAGTCGCGTCCACTTCCGTTCAATGGCCCTCACCAGGGCTGGGACCAGAGTTCTTGAAGGCGACACCCGGGTAACTGTGGCCCTTACCTCCGGGGCTCGGCCCACCTCCAGCCTTGATCGCCTGGAAGGACAACCCCTCAATCAACACCTCGATCCCCTTCTTCACAGGTTTGCCGGAAACAGAATCCGCGGCAATATTACTCAGAGGCCGAGCTTCCGACACAAGAAGTGACGAGCTCATGAGCAGCATCAGAAGCAAGAGAGCGCATGAGACAGCGAAGCAACTCTTGGTGTTTCTCGCCATTGATATGGAAAGACAAAAGAAAAGTGATCTTGTTGTTGGCAATACGTGACAGGAAGAGTGAAGTCAGATGATGTTTCACGGGATGTGTTTGTGCTGAGGAGTGAAGGTTTGGATTGCTATATATAGAGATTCAGGAACCGGTTAGTCCTCATGCAAAGGTTGATCAAGCAAGGACAAAATGGACGAATCGTAGTTGAATTTGACGTTGAATCCGATCCTGTGTTTTCAAGCACGTGGTGAGGTAATGTTGCCGCCCCCTCCACGATTTGGTGCCATCGCTTGCATGGAAAAGTAGGACTCGAAGCTCGGAACCATCGTGGAAGTTCTCTATCGGCACGAAACAAGCTCCGAAATGGAAACTAATGCAAAAGGTCCATTTTAGATGGTGACTATACAGCAACGTCCTCTACCTTTCTACTGTGCTGAGAGAGAAGTCGTGGAACCAATGTGGGCAGGGTCTTTTCGCCACGTGAGGTGGCTATGTCTCCTTTTGCTGAACTTTGAATTGATGCTGTATACCATCACGAGTTAGATTTCGTTCATTGTCCGAGGAATTCAAAAGATGCTTTGAAGTACTCCAGTTTCCACCCCAAAACTTTCCATGTCTCCAAGCATTGGAATAGTCATGATCCCTTGAACAAAGAACTAATCTCCACTAAGTATGGCCATCTTGAGGGAACTAAAGAAGAGAGAAGAAGATATTGCCTACATTCGTTTTAACGGATTCAAGTAACAAACTCAATTTACAAAATTAGGCCATTTTATTTTGTACACCACGATTGGTACAGTTGTGGCAGTGTTGTGTCCGTGCTGTGGTTGTGTTGATACGCATGTGCAACTCATCCTTTAAAGGTACCGTGCTGTGGCTAAGCACAATTAACGTGTTGGGCTGAAACTGTTGTTGCGAGATTATTGTGATTATCCAAATGATTGAAAAAAAAAATTGTAACGTAACTGTACAAATGTCATCAAAGTTTACTGTTGCATGATATCGTAAGGACATCGAACATGAGAAAAAGTACCAAAAAAGTTCTAAACATATTGCATTTATACTAATTCAATTTTAGACCTTTTAATTAGATCAATTTAATTATAAATATTTTCATATTGGTACCAATTCAATCCATCCAACAAATTTAGATAAGAAATTACTAACGCGGATGCCAATCATTTTATGTGGTGGCATGACCAGTGCTGACGTGAATATTTTAAAATAAATTTTCATATTTTTTTTACAGTTTTTTTTTTTTAAATTCTCCTTTTTCTTTTTTTCCCTTTTCTTTTTCTTTGATTGTGGTTAATACTGGCCACAGGCGAGAGTGACTCTCATTGGATCTAGCGAGGGCTCAACCCTCATGGCTTGGGCGAGGGCATGATCTCGCGGCCTAGGCGAGGACTTGACCCTCGTCGTGAACCTCGCCCTGGCGGCGAGGGTGGAGCCCTCACTAGAGACGGAGGGGTTATGTTCTCACCAAATTCAACTTTTGGCAAGTGCAGCCCTTGCTGAGTAGCAAGGGTTGTGTGCCCTCACCAGATCGAGCGACGCCCTTGCTGTCCCTTGTGACTAGTACTAACCACAGTTCAAAGAAAAATATAACGGAAAAAGTAGAAAACAAGGAAAAAAAAGAGAAAAAAATTAGCAAAAAGTTCAAAATTAATTTTAAAAATATTTTAAAATGTCAACGTCGGTGCCAGCATCCACATCAGTAATTTCCGGTAAATCAGCCTCAATGTAAAAATGTTTATAACTAAATTAATATAATTAAAATGTTTATGATTCAATTGGTACTAGCACAATAAGTTTGGCTTTTTTGATACTTTTCCTATCAAACATGTGCCATGTGTCACGGGCTGAAAGATGGACGACCCGAGAGGTTCCCCAAAGTCGACCCCGACAGTGCCCGAGTCGCCGTGCGGTCATGATCCCAATTGATCGGTCCGTGACACATGCACCAAATTCCACAAATCCCTAAGCATGTCCTTAAGTAGCATGTGTTTTATTAACATAGGAAGGATGGTGAAAAGGCAATTCCAGGGAGCTTTTACAGACGGCTGCGCTACCTAACACAAATACTAGGGAACCCTAGTCATGCAACCCGCAATATTCGCAAATGACACCGTAATCGGTTTTGACTATCAAAGCCATCTAGACAATTCAGCTTCTCTTTTTTCAACAATTCAAACACGACTTCGAAAAACGAAGAACAAGCGTGGAAAAATCTCGGACGCCTCGCAAATTCGCCTAAGCTCGGGAGTTACTTCGTTCCTGGTCTTCTTCTTCCACTGCTGCCGCCGCCACGTAATTGCCTACGTAACAATCCGGAAAGGTGGAGCCAATTCGTGGACCGATGAGCCCGATGCACTTGTCGCTTTGCGAGTCGTATGTCCAAGTTGACTAACGCTCGGTCCAAGTAAAAAATTAAAACAAGTTGGTTGGGAAACCAGAGAGCTGGTGAAGATTTCGTGCGTTAGAACGTAATGGGTTTGACCGCAGACGTTGACGAATTCCGTCCTCCGAAAGGCGTGGCCATTCCGGAAGGGAAGGGGGAGAAGTTGGATTGGGGAATGCGATGAAGTGGTCCGCAAGCAAAAGTGGGTTCACGGGTCACATCGATGAAGTCCCTTTTTCTTCCCCCGGTTCGTGCCTTCTCCTGCACAGAGCCCTTGGACAAGGCTTTGAATAGTCAGGTTTTCGTTTAATTTTCAGGTATACGACATTAAAAATTGGTTATTCAGTGATCAGGCGGATTCGATAGCCCCTTGGTTAGTTTGTCTCCTAAAATTTATGCATCTTACACGATACCTAGCAACCCATATTTAAGGCTTTCCTTGAAATTTTACTCTCCATTTGTTTGATAAAATTGAAAAAAAAAAAAAGATAAAAATAATTTAGAGTGCATTTATTTTGCGAAAAATAGATGATTTGATTATTTGTATCATTTGAAATAATATATTTCATTATTGACAACAATTTATATATAATATTTTCAAGACTAATGGAAACTTTTTTCGTGCATTCATTTTTATGAGAGGAAAAATTACTCAAGAAGTTCTAAGCCTATTGTATAGTGGCTAATTCAGTTTTAGACTTTTCAATTGTAATAATATAGTTCTAAATATTTTCACAATTTGTCAATTTAATTCTAAACTTCTCAATTGTGCCAATTTAGTCTTAAGCATTTTAACAAACTATCAACGTAATCCTTTCGATTATTTTTAACCAAAAATCGCTAACGGGATAGTCCCTTTAGCACTAGCCATCCTATGTAGACAATTTTAAAAAAATGAATTATTTATTTATTTTTCTTCTTTTTTTCCTTCAAAGTGCCAGCGGGGCTGCCAAACATTAGGCAAGGGCTAGTGACCCTTGCCAACCCCTGGGCAAGGGCCGTGGACCCCTCACCAATTACGAGCGAGGGCATCATGAGCCCTCGTGGCCCTCGGTTAGTGCTTGCTAGCTCTATGTAAAAAGTGGAAAAAATAGAAAAGAAAATTTAATAAAACATTTATTTTTTAAAAAATAATAATAATAAATTATTTGCATTAGCGCTAGTCATATCACGTAAAATGACCAACGCTTAATCTACATATCAGCAATTTCCTATCAAAATTAGTTAGAATGATCACATTGTTAATTCATGAAAATGTTTAGGATTAAATTGGCAAACCCTCAAAAAGTGTTAAAAGTAAATTGACACGATTGAAAGGTTTATGATTGAATTGGCAAATTATCAAGATGTTTATAAGTAAATTGACATGATTGAAAATTTTGTGAGTAAATTAGTCGTGGCACAATAGGTTTCTGAATTTTTAGACAATTTTTTTAGTGAACAATACAAATGATTATTCTTAAAAAAAAAAAATGTTTTGCAAATCATTTAGATAAAGGTTCCTAAATCATCCTGACTTCCCATTGCTTGCACTCAGACCATTGACTAATGTTATCAATTTAAATTATTTCGATAATGTTGTTCATTAGGTGATAGTCCATAATCAAAGTGCTTGTCCCTTAAAATTCATGTTGTCTCATTTTCTCCCTTACATATTCCTAGCTACTGGAGTCGGTCACCCGTGACGCGCGTGACAAGGGGTGGCAAATGGGCCCAGACAGGCCCAGGCCCATAAGCCTGGGATTTACAGAGGACGAGGTCGAAGTTACTTCCTATATGTCTGCTGGGGCTGAATCGACGTTTGGCAAAAACAAACAAAAAATTCATTTGATCACAAAGTAATCAAACTCTACAGAATGTGCGAAAAGGGCATGTCAGCTTCTTAGAGCAAAGTTTGAGACGGAGATTGCTATATCGATTCGAACAACGTAAAAAAGGGCAAATTGCTTGAAGAGAAGAGTGAAAGGAATCCAAGCACCGAAAAGGAAAATACTGGAAAGAAAATAAAAAGCATTTAGATTGTGATCAAACGAACGGTGCAAACGCCTTCAAGTTCAAATGGGAAATTATCGAAACGGACGTCACGTTGGGATTCACAATGCAACCCGGCGAATCACATGCGCCACTCTAAAAAACTAAAACCCAAATGGAAGGAAATTGCTTTTCAAACGGGGATGCTTCAGACAAAATGTTTGGTGAGAGTTTTTTTGGCGTGATTTGATCATGCGTTCTTCCTCCTTGGTTCTTCTATTTAAAATTCTTGGACCTTTCTTCAGCGGTTGTATGAATTCACACGCAATCCTCTCTCTAACGGCTGTATGGATAATGGCACCGTCTATCCCTAAACTTTTGCTACACGTTCAATTTGAGCCATTGGATTTCTTTAACCCCCAAAGCCAATTTTGCAGCTCTTTTTAGTCCAGATTCTTTTGTGGCGTTTGCTTGCTGTGTAGTATGGTATCGTGAAACTATTGATTTTTCTTTAGCATTTCGAGTGGGTTAATGCCTTCTACATGTTTGACAAAATTCCTAGTTGGCCATCCTCGCTTATGATGTTGCGTTGAGGTAACATCCTAGAAAGCATTAATACTCTTCTAGGCCCTTCGTGTCATGTCGGACACTCTAATATGTGTTTGATGCTCTTCGACACTTTCAAACACTTGGTCAACACATGTTGGAAAATCCAACACTCAATTAACTTTCCCAACACTCTCTAACACTTGAGTTAGAATTTCGACATGCGGATTTTCAAAATGTGATTCCGATACCACAATGTCAATTTAAAAAAAAAAAATATAGTTTAATAATAATAAAATTGGGAAAGAAGAAGAATATAGTTTTTTTTTTTTTTCATGATTCTCACTTTTCATGATATACATACAATTCACCTCCAAGTTTTCTACTCTTCTCTTCCGACACATTTAACACAGGAGTCTAGAATGTGAATTGTTTGTTTTTTTCTCCGAGTTTATGAATTATTAAAATTGAGTTGAATTTGTTAAGTTGAAATAATAAATGATTTTAATAAATGATGTATTAATGTTTTTAGTGTAAATTCATTATAAACTTTTTATTATTTATTTATGAATTTGAATTGAATTAATTTGATTGAAAAATCATAAAAATGATAATATAAATAAATATTTATTTAATATATAACGTATTCCAACATGTCGCAATTCTCTGTTTTTTAAGAAATGACGTATCGACGAGTCATGTTGCGTCGTGTCACACGATGTGTGTCAGTGTCGATGCTACTTAGGTGATAGCTTCGCTTGAGCTTGGATGGGGACGCAAGATTATTGCCGGTGGTTGGTCACTGCCGCATCTTCTTACCCTCTACTTTCTCTCTCTATGTTTTTCTTATCTTTTGTTTCTCTTTTTCAGACTTTCCTTCTTCTAGATTTTAAAAGAAAAAACAATTTTTTTTTTCCTTATCTCTTTCAAGGATGTTAATAGGCACTTAGGATCTTAACGACAAGTCAAACACCACGCGAGCGCTCTTCTTTGACAGTTAAACGGAATGACCAACTCGAGTACAAAATATATAATTTCATGACCAAAAAAAAAAAAAAGTCCAAAAACCTGCTTGAACATTTTGTGAAAGTTCAGGAAACGCACCGGTGCCTTTATCCCTAACTTCTTTGATCATCACACATTTGGTATTAGCTGTCCTCTCACATACGAGCCAATGTAATTACCAAAACCAATCCTGCTTTCCTTAACTCGAAACAGATCAAAGTTTCCTATTTCCTCGCTAGGGTCGAAGCGTCCATTAGCGAGCTTCAGCTCGAGGTCGAACGTGACTTCGCTTACTTTACCTCCCCTGTTTTCTCAATAAAGAAACGAAGAGGAATACTAAAGATAAGGGAGCATTTTATGAAATCTTTGTGTTAAGCTGTTTGTTCAACCGAAATAGAAACAAAGGATCACAAAGAACTGCAGAAATGGCAGTCCGAAACAATTGTTTTTGCGGCCAAAGTCCAAAGTAATATAAAAAAGAAAAAGAAAAAAGCATAAGTTAAGTCGCAAAGTGAAAGAAACAGTTTCCAGAAACTTTAAAAGGAGATGAGAATTGGTCAACCAGTCCCTAGTCGAATGCTGTCCATTAGAGCCCCTGTGTCGGCAACAGCCATCTTCTTCTTTCTTGCCGCTTATCCATGACACAGGAGCGCAACTAGAGTTTGCGTGATCAGATCACAGCAACCCCAGAATGTCTGGGTTGTTGGAAACCAGATGGGATTGCTTCTTTGCGGTCCAAGTTGACTTCCAGGAAGTCCATGAACATAACATCATTTTCTATGACTGGGATGTGGGAAAGGAGTTCATTTTGGAAGCCTGTCTTCGTCATCATGTCAGATGACAGATTGATATACACATGGATCAAGCGGGGACATGAGAGTTACTCTTTCGGTTAACACTTCTTTTCCTTAGGATGCGGGTGCTGTACATCTTGGTCTCGGGGCATCAGATATCGGGTTTTCATCACTGGACTTAACCTGATGCATTTTAACAAAGTCCAGATTGTAGATGTACAGAATAAACAGCACGCACGCAAAATTGCTGCTCAAAATCCCTAGGACCTTTCTCATCCAACCTTTCCAGAGGGAACCCGATCGCCACTCATAAGTTTAGTGATCTATACGGATTGCTCCGCAAAATTGTTGGGCAATAGCTGCCTTCCGTCTCTAATTCAACGCCTTCTGCTTTGTTTTAATAATTTGGTTTTGAGGGCTCACAAAATTGCTTGGAAAAAAAAAAATCAGAGATGATCGTTTTTGGGGCCATTGATATCTATGGACAAGCAGCATCGTTGTTGAGTAAAAGAAGAATGGTTCAGAGAAAATTCCAAACGGAAATGTCCAAGCATGCAAGTCAAATTTCGGTAAAGAGAATAAACGCACGCTACACCGTATCCTTTGCGATGGTAAGAGTGCAGCAGCTGCATTGTACAGGTGCATAAGTCAAGCAGTACCCGCTCAAAGAGAAAATTGCCCACCAATACGACAACATCGTTTGCCTGAAGCGTTTTGGCTTTTACAGATCCAACAGCATATCACTCTCTCTCTCTCTCTCTCTCTACCCAAACTCAGTCGATAAAACGTGAGCAGAACCGGACATTAAAGTCCCAACTGGAACTTTTGGTTCTGTCTCCTTGTGCCCATTCGAGTAAAAAGCATCTGCAACTGCATACCACTATACCCCCTCCACCCCCAAATTAAATGCTCGCCATCCAAACCCAACTCTGCCTTTTTCTCCTTCACACAAACACCCACTAGAGCGAATTGAAATGACAATAATGGGATGCATACAACAAATCCACCTCAATTTACAGAAAGGGGTTGGGAAGAGGTCAACAAGCATTTGATTCATTCAAAGTCAAGTTTACAGAGGAAAAAGGAAGATACAAAAATCATCATACCCACATACTATTTCACAAGAAATCAGAAGGAAATCCCCAGGTCCTACGCTAATGTAACCAAGTGATAAATTGGAAAAAGAAGGGACAAGAACAAACCCAAGAGCCCCATAAGAGAGGAAAATCGATAACCCAAGTTAGAATAGAAAGGTACAGAGTTATAATTATCATTAGAACAATGATACGATTCCTGCAAAAGGTTTCATCATCTTCCCCTGCTGGTGGGATTCATCTTCTCGTAGCACCGAATCGAGAGCAGGGACAGGAACAGATTCACCTCGTCCTTGCCCCACCTGGTCTGCGGCTTCACCCCCATCATCGGCGGCAACGGCGGCGCCCAGGCCGAGGCCGAGCCGGGCTGCTGCTGCTTGGAGAGGGGCAGGTAGAGGGAGTGGAGCCGCTTGAAGCCGCCGAGGGCGAGGACGACGGATCTGAGCTGCTGGTTGCCGCAGCCGATGTTGGGCCAGTGCCGGGTGCAGATCAGCTCCCAGAGCCGCTCGTCCTGGGCCGTCCGGTGCCAGAGCTTGCTGACGCAGGCCGCCATCGCCAGCGTGCGGGCGTCCGCGTGCTTGAGCACCTCGAACAGCAGGTCCTCGTCGAGGTGGGCGAACCCGGCCGGCGGGGCCGCGCCGCCGCCGCCGCCCTCCTCGGGGGTGCCCTCCTCCTCCTCCTCCTGGTCGGGCCGGAGCTTCTTCTTCATCTTGGCGTCGGCGTCGTCGTCGCCGCCGGCGAGGGGGCGCTTCATCTTCGGCCTCGCTCCCCGCCTCCGAAACCGAAGACCCAGAAGAGGCTCGAGGTTCGGTCGACCGGCTGAACTCGAGATTGCGGAGGTCAGGAAGGGGTGGCGACGGTGGTGGCGATGGAGGAGGAGGGGTGGTTAAAGGAGGAAGATGAAGGTGGGGGGACAGCACATGATATGATGGGGGGAGGTTGGCTTTCGAAGACGACAAGCGAAGAAATGAATGCGCTTCGATTCTTTCTCTGATTGACGATTTTGTCCTCACTTCCCCCTTTCCTTTTCTTAATTCATCGTTTTCCCTGCTTCCTTCCTGTTTTTATATTTTTTATTCTTTTTTTAACTTTAACTGCTTTATAGTTTTTTTTTTTTTAATGTTGGGCTCCAGCACGGTGCGTTTTGTTCGGGCCAAAAGAAGCCAAGAACCCGGCAACTACTGGCCTATGCGGTGCTCTTATTTTGTCTTGCGCTCTGTTTCCTGACTCAATTCGAAACTTTTCTGATTAGTGCTCGCTCGGAGAAATCATTAATTAGTGAGGGCGTTTTGTTGATCGTTTATTATACAAGGTATGTTACTTTTTTTTTGTCCATGTACAATGTATGTTAGATTTGCATAGTTTATTCTAGGTTTTAGGTAATAGTTTATCTTATGCAGAAAAATATCTTACCTAAGGTGTTTTTTTATTTTTATTTTTATTTTACTCAAAAGTACTCATCTTTTATTCCTTTTGATTCAATAACCTTATGAACTTGTTATTGGTGTGTATAACTGCAACTAACAAGCATGTGCTTGTCGGGCCATCATTGTTTTCTTTTTCTTTTGTTGATGATGAGGTCAAGGGGTTATCGGATTAAAGTGATGAAGTCGGGGGTAATTTGTGGATATCTCCGGCCCTGTGAATCGCCATTGATGGTGGGTTGCGACAATATTTCTACTTTGATCTACATGGAATCGTCCCAAAAAAGAATAGATGAAATTATATTGTATAAATATAAAAATTCCCAGTGGAGTGCAGTTTGCATATTACATGTCCACCATTTCATACTCTGTTTCTGTGGCAAGGTGGGCAGTGTTCTACCGGGTGGTTTTGCTTTCAAAACAGAGCATGGCCGTGATGAATCATGATCATTGATCCCCACGAATTTGGGGGATTCCTGGAATCGTTTCCTCAAAGCAGATAAGTATAGCTTCGCTGCCGGTTGCCATTTCCTAACATCAGAGATTAGTCGCAATCTGGACCGAACGTCTCCCCCGCGTTTTCCCCACTTCTGTCAAAAGCTAATGGTCTTTTTTTCGGGCCTTGACTGGAAAGACATCAATTAAACCATTAGAAAGATATTCAAAAAAAAAAAAAAAAACTATTATAAAGATAAGATGGCACCGGTGATGTTGGGCCAATAATAAGTAATACAAGATTGCGAGCACGAACCTTTTGCAATACTAAAAAGATAAGATAGCACAGGGGTGCGGACCTCCAGCGCCTTAGAAGGGCTATTATAACGTGACTTGTCCTACTCGGACAGATGGACCGATTGTGGTGTCTGATGATGACCTCTTCTTGATGTCCAATATGAATAATGTCAAAGAAAGTAACCATTCCGGATGTTCCTTCTCGCTTTGTCTATCGGCAAAAATAGCTGTTTTAGTTTGATGGAAATTGCTCATCATCATGTGATGTTGCATTTATTTTTCTCGCTGCGGTCATATTTGTAGAACTAGCTTTGGGGTTAGGCACAATTTAAAAGGTCTTTTAGAAGCACATACCCCTTTGGGGGAGCGATTAGGGTGTTGATACGAAGGTCTTTATGACGTAATCAATAATTCGATTAACTTTGGATTAGGCATTACTCTAATCTCTTTAAGTGTTATTATTTCCTTGGCAACTAAACACATGTACTCTTTACTTGCATACGGGTCTATAGCACAAGACTTTACTATTAAAGCTATGTTATGGATTCATTATAAGAGGAGCTTTTGCTCATGAGACTATGCAAAAAATTGTTGTGGCTCCTACTTCCTCCTCGTCCTCCTCCACTTCATCGGCTGAGCACTTTGATGATCTAACAATTTGATAGTCTATTTGGGCCAATCATGCTTTTAATCCCCTAATTCCCATCAGATGTTCGATTGGGTTCCCAAATTTTTTTCTTTTATTGCAATTAAGTTCTCTAACTTACTCAATTTGTGTGATCGGATTTTTCCATTACATGTTATTAGCAATCTTTCATTTCGATTACATTGTATTGCTAATGTAGCAAAGATCCTCCCCCGCCATAACAGGTCATTGAAGTTTTTTGCGTCCTTCACATAGATTTGCTGGGCAAGAGTCCATTGACTCTGAACTAGTGACAGAGAGAGTCCAAGGCGGTGCCACCCCATTTCTCCTCCCCTCTCCCCCCTTTCTCACTCTCTCTACTATTCTCTACTAAAATGGCATACCACTTTGTTGACATATCGATGCTATTGAGAATTTTTGGCACCCGACCGTGCCTAACTGGAGGAAAAACGAAGGAATTGTCAATTTCGTTTGGTAAATGACTAAATATTTTGATTACCCAAATCCATTAAATTAAAAATTTGATGACCCATATTAGTGCCGATAGGGCATTTGGCAAGACAGGAAGGATTGAAGGTGGATTTAACCCTTGATTCTTTTGAACAAAAAGGAAGATGCTCAACTCACTCAAACAGTGTAGTGACGCCCTTGCTGGGTTGGGTAGCACGTGAGTTGCGATTGAAACTCGTAAGATTCTCTCGAGCACAAAGTGACTTTTTCTTTCAACTGTTTTTGTCGGAGGCATAAAGTTTCTGATCTGACAGGACTATGCTTAAATTGCGGCAGGGGCGGAGCTGATTTCTTGTAATGGAACTTATCGTTTGAAACATTTTTCACTTTTCATTTCACGCCAATACATTACTTACCTTATCTATTTTTATTGAAAAATAATATTAGAAATATTGCAGCTTTGATACGACAATCTTTTTGATGTTAAAACTTTTGTTAGAAAATTAAAATGCCAAATTAGGTAAACAAAAATCGCTTAAATATTTTCGACAACAAATTTCAATAAAAAGTTCTTTGTGAATTATGAGGTGAGTGGACTCTATATAAACTACGTTGACCTTTTCTCCTCTGTTTTCTATGGTTCACTCACATTGAGTTGCACTTGTGAGATGCTAATTAGAAGAGAACAACATTGCCAACCGACAACATGGATTTTTCTCTTCATTTATTCCTTATTTTACTCAATTTCATCTCGTTGAATGACAAAGAACCACAACATTTTCAATCCTTCTCGCAAACGTACAAAGCCAACACTCAGCGGCATCTCTAATTGGTATCACCCCCCTCATCGAAATCCTCTTTCGAAAAAACATTCAAGCAAGAGATATTTTTCCCACAAAAAAAAAAAATAAAATAAAATGGTTCCTCTCTAATTTTATGGTTCAGTCTCTCAGCCTTCGTCTCACTCACCTTTCTCTGTGAAGCGATCAAGGATTGAACCTGAATAAGACAGTCGCGAAAGCAACATTGAGGATTGGCTCCAGCAAGGGAAGCAGTGGCGGCTGCGACTTGATCTCTTCAGTGATGGCGTCGGAAAACAAGGGCAAACAAAGGTCAGCTCAATATGACTATGGACGTGACGAAAGGCGACAGCAGGGACGGTTTTCTAGCGACTTGAGGATCTGCATTCATGATTAATATAAAGACGAATCGTTGACTCACTCTTTCATTTAGATTATCAAATTGAGATGCCTGTCATATGTTCGATAATTTCCTGAGTGAAATCAGTGAGCAACTAGTGAAAAGTGTTTGCATCTTAGTTACTTTATTAAATACTGCATGTTTAAGAGGAAAGTGGATATGCTTGGTTTTGTTGCTATATCATCTAATCATGACTTGCGATCCCCAGCCAAAACTCCATATGTCATGTTTACTCGAGGTAACCCAACAAAGCTCAGCATTACGAGATTCAGCTCTTAATTTAGGGAAACCAAATTTGGGTTTTAATAATTTGAAAAAATGCTCGATTGTCCAAATTAGGGTTTTTTTTTGGGGTAAAACATGCAAATGACGTCGTTTGGGCTATCAATACTGACTAGGCACATCGATGAGCTACATTAGTCAAAGAAATCAATAAAATATTGTCATGTCAAATTTTCAAAATTTCAAATTGGAGTTGACACTTAAATGATCATTTTTATTTTATAAGTTGGACTAAAGTGATTTGATGAAAAGTTTTGACATTAAAATGAGCACGATATAAAAGTTATGGCACCTATAGTGTCATTTCCCTATTTATATCTATCAATGTTTTTATTTTTATTAATTTTTTTTCCAAATTCTAACTCTTAACTAGCGAGAAGAAGAAACTTTCTACTACTTTTAAACTCAAGCAAAACTACTCACAAACTATACAAATAAAACTGCTCATTTTCCTATTCCAAGATGTGGTTTTATCATGGAGTTACTTATTGACAAAGTTGAATCGGATTTAGATAGCAACTCTTGTTATCCTAATAACTGAACACCCTAGAAAAGTACATGGGCTTCATGTACTATAAGATTTGCTTATGGTGAAAATGTTTATTTTGATTACTTGATAACACTTGCATGCTGAATTGAACAAGCCTATCCAAAGATGACGGCTTAGTGGTGCACGGTCTCTTTTGTTGGTTTGTGCTGCATATGCTGCTGCTAGCATGCTACAATCTCGATTTAAAGGATTGTTGTGACTTTCATAGTTAGCCCCTCTTTTTATTTAAAGATAATTCGTGTCAAATTACCTAACATAAAGTTTCTGTTCGATATCCATAAGTTTTTTCAAGAACGTGTTTTCCAATTTATTCTTATATACAAATTTTATTCATTTTAAATCAATTTAAATGGTGCCCTGGCCAAATTCTTTTTATTTTTTTTATTATTATTGAACTAGGGCAACTTTGCAGTTTCTGTTGGATGGAGAGAGCCCGCCGCCCCTTGTGGGGAGAGAAGTCAAACGAATGTCCAGAGTTTCCATCTCGTTTGGGAGGAAAGCCTAAAAAAGAAGAATAATGGAGGGAAGATTAACGCCTGAGTGGGCCCAACTAATTTTTTTTATCCCTTGGTTTATGTGAAGAAAACTTGTAGAATCTGACAAACCAAAAATATTAATTTTAAAAATCACCCTTGTTTTTTCTTCACGAGATTACTTTTGTCACCTCAAGTTGGCGTGAATCTGTCTACTTGGGGGGCAAAAGTATATATTTTCATTTCAAAATTCTTCCCCTTTCTTCCCTTCTCCCGTCTTTCCAAGCTGATTATCACCGAATTCACAACTTTTTCACTTTCACCTCCTGATTTCTACTGATGATAGAAATTATTATATTCAAGTTAGCGAAAGTTATTACTTTTACGATGTCATTGTCTCTGATTTTTTGCCCATCCAAAAGTCTCTTCAAACGTGACTCTCGACCCTAGGAACCCTAATTAACGCATAAGCCCATCACAAACTTTTGGGGAGATGCGTTGAGAAGGGAAGGCAGCAAAAGAAAAGGTGCTCAAAAAGGTCAGAGAGTACAAAAGGGTGGAAAAATTGATAAAGATGAGAGCGCAAATTCAGCGGATGGGGCGAAATTCTTCTTATAGTTATCTAAAATGTTTGGTTTTGATAGGAAGATTCCAAGCGAACTTTTTGAGGATCAATTGCGACAAGGATGCTTTTGGCTTTACTGTACTCGCTTTTATGTTGAACCGGATCTTTCATCCGGTTCAAACCTTTTAACCCTTTCTTTTATTCTTCTCTTATAGATAAATTTCATGGCTATTTTGTCATGGCACGATGAGTATTTTCTATTGCTTGACCCTACGGTTTTCATTGTTTAATCACAACCAAATAAATACTATTCTGGCATCGGGGCAAAAAATTGAAGGCCCACCGAATCTTTGACAAATGCATCATGTTTGATTTTTCCTTTCAACCATTAAAGAAAAAAGGATAAAGATAAAGACGTACCACGAGCTTACGCGTAATATAATTCGATCGAACACGATAGAAATGCCGTAAAAAGATTAACATAACATGAATTTGACATAACATAAATTGCTTGTCAGGCCCCTCAAATTGCTTTTTGTTTAGAATTAATTGAGGATGCATTTTTCTCACACAAGCATTATAATAAAAAGAAGTGTTCTGCACTCACCAAGATTTGAACCCTGCTTTATTTATGTAAATGAGACAGCGGAAGAACAAAACTTGCAAATTGTGCAAAGTCTTAGATGCCACTATAGGACCATATTATCAAACGAGACACAATTTCACATAGGCGGGTCTCCAGTGGACCCGACCTACTCTTCCTAGTGGCCAACTCCTCTATTGCTGGGGCCAGAATAAGCTTGAGCTGCCTTGAACATGGGAAGCGAGGACCGGGTCGGGGACATGTCGTCGGCATCGAGATGCCTCGACACCACCATGCCTGGGCACGAGAGGAAAAGGAAGGCCATGCCGAGCAATATTGCGCAGGACACGAGGCGACGCCATTGATGGTTCATGGTCGCAGCTTTCTTTGGCGATTAGTGTCCTCCACAGAAAGGCTTGATATTTATACACCGGCATCGACATGCTAAAACCGAATGCTAGCTGTTGGGGGGACTAAAGAAATGGGGGAGGGAGACGGTGGAAGTACTCCAAGGTTGACGAAATGGGAGTTCAATCGATCGTGGAAAGATTTCGTATAGTTATTTCTTTAAGCCCGTGAATTTTTGTCACAGGCTTGGGATTTTTCTCGGCTTTTTGTTTAATTGAGAAGCATGGAGTTTTGCCAAAAACTGGAACTAGATAGCACAAATTACAAACTCGAAGACCATAGTCGCCAAATACTCCAAGTCTAGGGACGAGAAACGAAAATCTGTAGCCTGTCTCATCGCTTCTGCTAGCCGGACACACAATTTTAGTGACAATGCAATTAGCAGTTCGCTCTGGCGGGATATCAATTTAGTACCATATCTAGTAGATTGTGTTGCGATTGGCAGATTGATCGCATGGCCGTGATACTTTTGGGACAGTTCTCATTCATCTTGGTTGAGATCTTAACCTGATCCTGTCACGGTTCAAGTATGTTCTGAATTTCGGTCGCCCCTCACGAGGCAAGAACTTCGCTTAAATTGCATGCTTCTTGTTCTTCGGTATGACAAAGATCTACTAATGAAAACTGTCCGCGAGTCCTGTCAAGTTGGATAGAGAGACACACTAATATGACCAAGGAACTTTGAAGGGAATCCTTGTAAAAATCGCCAAAATCAGCTGATTATTTGATAATTTAGTGTAAGTGCAATTTAATACACTCATGCGGGACAGACAGGTAGATTTGAATTTTCAAAACTTAGAAGGTAGAAAGCAAATAGCACTCCCGGTCATGGCCAACCTTGTGGAAAGTATGGATGATGGACCCAAAAAGGCGTGAATTATTGAATATTGAACAGAGTATTCACGCTGGACAAGTACTCGTAACTAGCCGTAGAGCCAAAAGAAATCACCATCTGATGCCTAGATATCATCTGCTAAAAAGAGCAACACAGAAGGGGGAATGAAAGATGACCAGCGGCTTGACTATAGGCTGTTCGCTTAGCTAAGGAAGCTGCCAACAGTTTGTCAATCTAAAGCAGAAGGTGCATGAAATTGTGGCGTCCTGTAGGTCAGGTGGTTTGCTTCCAATTTGACTATGTTCCAAGTCTCGACCCCGAAACTTGTTGCAGATCCTAAAAATCCCTTGCCCATCCATCATGCTGCAGAGTTCCTCTAGTGCAGATGATGCAAAGTCTATCTTAAGATGATCTAACCGGATTACCGCCATCGGCAATAGCAAGGTGCAAAAGGAAAGTAATCTGACCAAATGGGCGAGGCAATACAGATTAAACTCCTACATGCCAAATCTCAAGTAAAAAAGAAGGATCCACTTGGCTTCATATTGCGCCTCATTGAAGGCATAACTCAACTTGGTTGAATCTTAGTTTCAATGGTAGAAAAGAAAAAACATTCCAATGCTTGAAAAATTGAACACAACCATAAAGGCTAGTCCATAATATCAGCTAATGCACCCAGAGTATGGACAATGACCTCCTAAGAACCCTGCACATAGAAGGCTACAGTGCTAAAATAAATGATTGCTATACTGAAAAAAAAGTATTTCCGCTTATTTTCCACCCTGTACTCAAATTTATAATTCAATGTAGTCATATCACGAGAAGCTATTCTTTGATACAAATGATTAAAGATAGAGGCATCTGCTAAGCTTCGACATGGCCCTTGCAATAAGACTTGCTCTTACAAGGTTCTGAATCTGCAGTTTAAGATACTTTAATAAGCCTGAGCGCAGATTTAAGATGAAGACAACTGCAAATAGATAGTAGTTTAGGCATTTGTAGTATCATCCTGCCTTTTGGTCATCTACCAAACTCTTTGTTTCGGGATATTGAGGGAATCGTCGATGGGCTGGACATTGAGGTCAGTGACCCAAGGCTTGCTTCCATTTTTGCAATACAATGGAGAGGAGAGTTCTTCAATGTAAAAAATACTCTGTTCCTGAGGCACATCTACTTGCACCACTCTACCAAGTGAACTACGTTTCCCGACCGGTTGTATCCCTTCCAAAACAATACAAAAATACCAAAACTGCATGAATTACTACACTTAACAGAGGGTTTGATGTTTTAGTTCGGACACCATTAGGTTCATTAGGTAAAATGGCGGAATGAACAAGGACCAAAATGCATTGAGCGATGGCCCTTCCACTTGGCACCATCAGTGCCAGGGGCCACAAGCTGGTAAGGATTAAAAATGTTCCTCAGTAGTTTCCATTATCCATACTTCCTATCGCCTGCCCAGGGTTGAGCTCTGGAATATATATCTATATGAAGAAGAGAAAAAAACTTAAGATCTCTACTCTTAATACTACTATCACAGACTCCAGGCAACAAGTCGTCTATTCACACCGCCATCTGTCGCTCCATCTCCGTAGGGGATAGAACCCGTCACATAACAAATCAAAGAAAAAGTAGGTAAATAGAAGATTCCAAGAGGCCTGTATCAATCGACTTAAAGACAACTAATTCTGGAAGAATGAGGGGCATCAAAATAATTCGACTGAGTGCATCAAAATGCTTCCAGCAGCAGCTGATATATCAGCTTTTAAAAGCAGGTAGGATAACAGAGAGGAGTTTCTCTAAATTAATAAATGCTAAGCCAATTTCAGTGCCAACTAAAACTTGACAGGTAGATATTACTTATAAGTTTTAACAGTCACCATAACCTTATAGGAAATAGCCAAAAAAAAGCAACCTAAAGCCCCAAAATAAGAAGAAAGGCAACATGAAGTAAAGGGCTTAGAGGCTTAAAACCATGAGCCAAGCTGCACCATAAAACTGTTGAAAAGGGAATTGATTCGATTTTGCCGCTTGACCTTCATTAATGATAACCTTTCAAGTTTCAACAATCAATTAGGAAGGAAGCAAGCAACAAATTGGGAAGAAGAAAAGGGTTTAGAGGCTTAAAACCATAAACCAAGCTGCAATAGAAAGCTATTGAAAAGAGTTTTGATTAGATTTTGCCATTTTACTCTCATTAGTGCTCACCATTGCTCAAATATCCACCAAATTCGGTCAAGTTAATTTCCACATTTGGACCCACATGGTTACATTCAAGATAATGCGTGTACTCTTCACAGTATGTACGGTTAGTGACGAACAGGTCCACATCCGATTTTCAACAGAAAATGCTTGCATGGAGAAGACAGATTAGACTGGAGTTCATAAGGGCCCTTCTATGTCCCCTAGCCCTCAAGGGACTGTTCTTGAATTAAGCGGTCCGTAGCCACGCTACACATTGACATTGCTAGATATCACATTATGACGCACACTTCGAAATCTAGGGCGATCCAATGACTATGATCCCTAAGAAACAGTTCTGTAGCTCAATTTAAAGTCGGAAAATTTATCAAAACAGAGGGCCAAAGAATTTCGGGTAAATTGGAAGGGCGATCACAACCAAACAAAAAGTACATTCTAGCACAAAAGGAGAGCCTTTCCTCATGGCAAATCAACAATTGAGAGGCTTTCAGACGTTCACGTTACCGTAATTACAACACATACGAGATTAACATTACTCCTCGAGCAAAGGTCAAACGAAATTATGCACAAATCCACAGCAAACGGCAACACATACTATCCTATCAGACAAACTACTTCACTGTACTACCTCAAAACCCCAAGCTTGTCATCTAAAGGGAGCAGAACTCCCCACCTCAAATAGAAGACGACTTTTCGACCTCGGAATCGAAGGAAGCGGGGACATCCAACACTTCGGGGGTCTTCGGCGGGAAGGAGCCGCGGTCCCGGGCGGTGCGCGGCTGGACGGAGACCAGCATGCGCCTGGCGATCGCCCTGGCGTACGCCTGGAGGACGTCCGGGCCGTCGTCGTCGGCGGAGGCGGCGGCGACGGCGGCGGCGTACTCCTCCTGCTCGATGGCCCGGGCGACGGACGCCGCCTCGTCCCGGGGCAGGGAGCCGTAGCGAGTGGAGAGCGCCGATGGGGCCGACAGCGTCTCCACGAGGCGCGAGACGATCGCGTCGCGCGTGGTCCGCGTCGGAGGCCAGACGCGAAAGGCGACATCGGGGCTGGGCTCTCTGGGAGGCCCCTCTGTCGACTGGGGCGGTGGGGAATTCTGCTCCGGCGGCGGCGGCGGCGGCGGCGGCGGCGGCAGCGGCAACGCCGTAGCTTCTTCCGATTCAGACATCGGAGGATCGGGAGTAGAGCGCGAAACGAGTCTACCAATTAGGGTAGAGCAGACAGCGAGTCCCCAAGCATTAAAGATAAAAAAGGTAGGGGTCCCATCTTAATTTTTAGCTGTAAATTTCTTGATTGTTTTGCCGTAATTGCATTTTATAGAAAGTAATTTTTACTTTATAGATTGGAAATTAAATCTAGTGACCGTAATTAATCTGCATGTATAACTAGTAGTATATACCTTTATAGCGATGATTTATTTATAGAGTTTGTAACACAAGAATGTTAACATTATTTTACTCTATTGGTCATAATTTACATGTATTTAGTTGTATTTTATTTGCACATGTAAGTACAAACATCCATTTATGACGATAATTTATTCATAGAATTTTTTTTTTTGGGTAAAGGTAAATATTATATAAACTTTGTCAAATGGATGTATAAGGTAGGAGGCACCTACAACCAAACACTCAAGAAAATAAAAGAGTTAATTTTATTCATAGAATTTTAACGTAAGAATGTTATTATTAGTATAAGTTTTTCTTTAATAATGGTGGTTGCTTTATAAGTTCTTGTCGATGAAAAGTTAGAAAACCATCCCTTATATGCAATTATTTACCTTCGAGCCCACACATTCAAATCTCAGCAACTTTCTATGAAAAATCATAGTCAACTGGATGAATTTATTGCAAATACTTTTTCCTATTCTTAGTAACTTACCTCTATGATTGTAATAATTTTTAACAGCCCGTGAACGAAAAAATCATATTAGTGGGTAATAGTCCTCATATGTCATTATTTTTTCTTAATCACTAGTGACATTGACAATTTTGTAGTCAATTATTTCCTTAAATATTAATGTTATTATCTTTTTTAAAGTCATCTGCCATTTGAAATTTTCCCCACAATAATCGGACCGTTTTCGTAAATTGCTAGAAAGGACCAGAGAATTTCCCCGAGCAGGGGATGTACTGATCCATGATGTTGCTTACCAACAAGGAAATTTTTAATGACTGCCACATTGTACTGAGGCGTTTAAATGGTCTGCATTGATCCGGATGAACTTCATTTGAGAGTAATCATGTTAAATGGTCAAGATCCATTTTAAAATATGGGTCACGGTGGGCACTCATTAAGTATACTTTATCTGAAATAATTTAATTTAAAGACATTGATTGTGCATAATGGAAAGGCAATCGATGCATTGAAAATCATAGAGTTTGCTTAATTAGTTGCTTAACAAGTGTGCTTAGAGCACTCACTAACACAATTCTTTATTTTGTGAGCAACCCTTTCTTTTTCGTTACTTTATAGCTAACATCAATGAAAGCAGAAAGAAAGTGTTAAAATATTTAAATAATAAATTACGTGTTTATCTAATAATTTAAAATTTTTAAATAATTAACAGTGATATCACATGGTATAACAATTAGGAGATCGCAAATTCGAATATTCCAAGTCCTTATTTGTCTTCCCAATCGCATATTTTCATGTTTTAGGCTAAGGTCAAATTCTAGCTTACATGTAAAAGTTGTTAGAACAATTTCCAGCCTACACATGAAAGCTTTTAAAATAGTTGGCAAACTCTGAACCTATTTGTCTCTCCAATCGCATATTTTCACCATTTTAGGCTAAAGTCAAACTCCAACCTACACGTGAAAGCTTTTAGAATGGTTTCTAGCTTACACGTGAAAGTTTTTAAAATAGTTTTGCAGACCCTGAATAAACAGTCCACTAGGCGCAAATACCTTCATTTTCGGAGCTGGCACAGTGAAAGCAACCCACCAAGAAAGCCAAGTTTAAAGAACTCTCTCCAGAAAGCAACTAGTTCTCAGTGGGAGACCAAGAATTTTGAAAGTGATCATCGAGACCAGTCCGCCATGGGAAAGCGAGCGTGGGGTTACGGCAAGCTAGGAAAGACAGAGCAAAAGGAGATGCTTCCAAGAATAGCGTTCCGTCTTAGTGGAATTGTTAACAGAGAAGATAAAAAAACGTAGTCGCACCTAGCAAAGAAACCTACGCAGAGGCACCGAGAAACTAGTGGCAATCATTCCACCAAGAGCAGGGAATGTACCGATTATAATGTCGGACTCGAACTATCAGGTATGAGCAACTCACTTCGAGTGAGTATCGCGAGGCCTTAACGATATGAACATGTAAAAGATCACCCATTCTTGGTCCTATGCAGAGCCACCGTCCACCACCGCTAGTAGCCGCCACATGTTGCCATTGGCCACTATGGTTGACATCACTGCCTGGCATTTCTCTCTCTCTCTCTCTCTCTCTCTCTCTCTAGCTTCGCTTCGTCATGTCATTTTGCCATTAGGCCCATCACAACGACAACAGTGAATCCATCTCTTTCCTAAACGGCCTTGAAATCTAGAGTATACCAATGGTACGTTTGTTTGTGTTTTTGTTCAAAAGTATTAGGGGATCGAAATAGAAAAAATTATTTCATTCCGGAGAAACAATTTTTAATCAAAAAGATGCGTTTGATAAACTTATTAGGGAATAAAAAATGAATATAAACACGTTTGGTAAATTTATATTCTTTTTTTGTTTATTTTAATTTTTTAATATTTTTATTTTATTTTTCCTTTTTCCTTTCTTTTTTCTTTTTTTCTTCTTTTTTTTCCTTTTTTTCCTAGGCGAGGCCGAGGCCGAGCCACCTGGGTGAGCTCGTCTCACCTTGCCGAGCTCGGCCTCGCCAGCATTTGGCGAGGTCGAGCCTTGCCGGGCGGCGACGCCGATCGCCGGCCATGGCGAGGTTGGCGACCGGCCAAAGAAAAAAGAAGAAGAAAAGAAGAAGAAAAAAAACAGAAGAAAAGAAAGGAGAGAGAACAAATGTTTTTCAAAAGTGTTTCTGAAATTAAAAAAAATAATTTTTTTTTGTTTATCATTTCCGTTCTAATTTTGTTCCGGGAACAAAAAAACAGATTTTGAACAAAAACGCAAACAAACGCGTTTCTGTTCTTTTTTTGTTCCCGGGAACAAAAAAACAGAAAATTTGTTCATGAACAGATAAAAAGAACACAAACATGCACGCTCCAAGGAGCTCTCTTGGTACTTTCGTAGTAACCTGTAACCCCATGACATTGGATTTGTCTAGGGACTCATATCTTGTCCAGAGGAGATGCCCCTCAAACCTCGAGATCCAAAGGACACCAAGAAGATGACAATCACCTAGCAACTCTAGTTAATAGCAAGTCTTGACTTCAAACACACACATCATCTTACAATACAAATGGTCTAAAGTATTCTGAGACCATTCAAAGACCTACTGAAAGTCCATCTGAATGGGCATTTCATTAATACATTATCATCATACACAACAGCTAGAATTCTTATTCCATTTTACTCTTACTTTGAGTTTATTTTACCTCCATTCATTTCCACCTCATTTCATTCATACCATTTTACTTTTTTATTGCACATTAGTTCATAAGCATTATGTTGTGGAACATTACTAAAATAAATTCACTGGAGAGCAGCCTTCTCAAAGTTGTGCAAGAACATTGGCAATCATGCATCCGCGCGCTTTGCACATAGCCTCCAATGGCTCTCTCTTGGGCATTGTGAGTCCCGTCCCCTCAGACAAGTCCACTGGCTCTTCACAAACTCGTTCCCACTCGAAGCACTGAATAAGAGCCGCTAGAGCCAAACTTACCACTTTATTGGCAAGGCCAGCACCAGGACAACTCCTCCTTCCCATCCCAAATGGCAACAAACGGTACGCTTGATCCCCTTCCAATCCCTCATACCTCTCCGGTTTAAAACTTGTGGGATCCTCCCACACATTTGGGTCTCTATGAATTGTCCATACATTTACCAGGATTATGGTGCCTCGGGGCACATTGAACCCACCAATCGTGCAGTCCTCAGCAGACTCATGAGGCACTAAGAGAGGTGCTGGTGGAAACAATCGGAATGCCTCGTTGATGATGTTATGAAGGCAAGGTAGCTTGTGGATGTCTGTTTCATCAGGTAGACGGTCTTGGCCAACAACTTCGTCCAATTCTACTTGAGCTTTTTTCATGACGTTCGGATGGTTGAGTAGGAGGGACATGACCCATTCTATTGTCACTGCACTTGTGTCCGTGCCTGCAATTAGCAATGACTGCCACAAATTGTGTTTAAGTAACTAAGTATACTCAGTTTTTTCAAAAATAGATTAAATGTGTTTTCCAAACTGAAGAAAAATCAGGTTCATATGCAAAGAGGAAAACGCTAAGGAAAAGGTAATTGGCCACTCTTATGTTCTTGTTCTTGTATAAGCGCATAATTTATCTATTACATGCATCATGTAGATCTAGAAGTGATATTCTATGGTGGGCATGTCAACGGTGATAGTTTTTTAGACGACATATTTTAGCATGGATCGATGGCTACTCAGCCCAAATCGATTGGAATTGCATGCATAAGTTCAAGAAAGAAAAATAGAATTTGACTTAAATCATTTTCCGTACACACAACAGAAGGCTCAATGATTTGTGCAATCGACATTTCTACACGTGCTGCACCCTATAAAAGCTCTTTCATTTTGTCCTTTCTCTTCTTTCTACTTTGTCATCTACAACAATCTAGATAGTGGCCACTACAGAAGAAAGAAAAAATGCACGGTCTCGGATATGAGGTCAATTCACCCTACCGGTGGATGAAAAGGATTCCGCATGAGATCATATGATCTAACGGTGTACATACATTGAGATGATGCAATGATGAATAAGAAAAAAAAATCATATACTCTAAATAGAAAAGAAAAAAAAGACCTTTTACTAGACGAATTATAAATGTGAAAGTAGTTGTGAATTCTGTCAGGTATAGAAAAAAAATTAATTATTCGTCAAATTCGTAATATGCTAAAAAGAGACGGCGTTTTTCACGCTTTAAATTCATGAAGGTGGATGTATTAGAGGAAACCTAACGGTCATAGCAAATTATTTTTTGTTAGGGAAGTAAGTCGGATTTTTGTCCATTTGCTCCCTCCGCCTCTCGTTTCCCTTCTTTCCAAACAAACCCCGTGCTCTTAGACTTTAAGCTCGCAAGGCCATAGTGCGACGAATGACCCGTCATTTATTTCTTCTGATGGTGAGCGCCGAAAGAATTTAATCACAATCTCATGAATATAGGGCTGCATAAGTCAAGTGAACAGAACACGTGTTAGCACATACCAGGATATGGCCTTTGATGATATCGTCCGAGTAGCCCTCCGACAGCATGGAATCGATCATCGTCTTGCTCTCCACCTCTCGGCCACCGTTGCTTCTCTTCATTCTCGACCTGAGCTCGTCTATCAGGCCCTGCAAGATCACATCAGCCCTCTTGGCAACGTCCTCCATCCTCCTCTCTCCCCCCTTGAAGTCCACCACCATCCTCAGCGCTGATAAGAAATCGCCCGGGTCCGTCCCGCTCAGCTCGAAATGCTCGCTTATCACCTCTAAAAACCGCATGCCCACCTCGGCGTCGCCTGCATCGACAGTAGCCCCAAGGTAGCGCTTCCCAGAGATCATCCTCATGATGATGTTGAAGGACAGCTCTTGCAGCCTCGACCTCAGCTCCACCCTCGCGAAACCGCCGCCCCCTGCTGCTGCCATGGCCACCTCATGGAGGCTCTTCACGAGGAGCCTCACTTCCTCCAGCCGGACGGCGAGGGAGCCAGCAAGGTGGTGGGGGGAAAGGATTTTGAGGGTGAGGCGGCGGAGATTGAGCCAGTGGGGGCCGTAGGAGGTGGAGCCGATGGTGGTGTTGCCGTAGAGCATAATCTCGGAGGAGAGCAAGCGGGGGCGGTTGGCAAGGATGATGTCATTTCTGGTAAAGCACTCCTCGGCCGAGGACAGGGAGGATATGACGACCACAGAGCGGGAGCCGAAGGAGAGGGAGAGGACCGGGCCGTAGCGGTCGGAGAGAGACTGGAGGGTCCGGTGGACAGGCTCTTTGATAAGGAGGAGGTGGCCGATGATGGGAAGTGAAGGTGGGCTCGGTGGGAGATTCCTCTTGTTGCTTCTCTGCAATTTGAACAAGAAGAGAAGGAAGAGGACGAAGGATGCTGTGATGATGTGCACCCACACGTCGTCCATGAAGATGCTATGGAGTAGAGACTTCTGTCGTTTGCGATAATTTCTTTTGAGAGAGAGAGAGAGTGGGTGGTGAGAGAGATGCAATAGGCTAGAGATTTTATAGAATTCGTGGGGTCTAATTTTTTCACGCTTAAGACCATTGGAATGATGCTGCGTATATCATAATTATTAGCAGAAAGTAATATACCGAACTCTATGTTGCCTATATATATTTGTTATTTCTACATTCGTGATATACCGAACTCTATGTTGCCTATATATATACTTGTTAGTTCTACATTCGTGACTTACAATTGCAATAAGTAATTATTTGCCACGTAGAATTTTTTTGTACATCAGTCATTGCAAACGCAAACCTTTTAGACATAACAAGGGCATAAGTTTGATTAATAAAGAAAATAAACATATGCAAATACTAGAAATGATTTTTTCGAAAATGACTGGAAATAAATCGCAAGTGCGTTGACAGAAATAAAGCTTGTTCTTTGGATGGTTGTGCATGTCCTTTCCACTTCAGAAGCGCTCCTTTTATAATGCAGGAGTGGCTAGCCTCTCTTAATAATCGTTTCCCACTCGGTGAAATCAGATTTTGGCTCCTTCGATCGTATAGTTGTTACTACCTCAGGAGCGTCACTATAGTAACTCATTGGCTCGATTTTAATAATTTCTTGATCACAAATGTCAGTCAACATATTTAGTGACTGTTTCCGACTGCAGTATTATTTCGAATTTCTTTATTCCATTGCACTCTACTTTGATTTTTTTTCCCCTACCATTCATTTCCACCTCATTTCATTTGTACAAATTTACTATGTCGTTAAATATTAGTTCATAGGAATTAGGGTGGTTGAACAAAAGCAAAATAAATTCATTGGAGAACGACCTTATCAAAGCTGTGCAAGAATATTAGCCATCACACATTCGCGCACTTTGCATATAGCCTCCGATGGCTATCAATTGACACATAAATTTTACTATTTTATTTATGACTCAATCGCGTAAAAAATATGGGATCAATTTTTAACCCCTAAGTAAAAATTAATTTTCACTAAATTGCATCACATGTAGATGTTCGAAGCATTAGCATTAGTATTATTAATTAAAAAATCAATTCTGAATTTTTTAAAATTAAGTTAAAAAATTTATTATTAAAAAATTAATCAATTAAAGAAAACTTAAATAAATAATTTTCATCACGAATGTCTTCATTAAGATGCATTATTGCATGTAGACATTAGGAGCAGTTACATTACTTTCGCTAATTATTAAAATTTTAACAAAAATCGATAAAAAGATCGAATTAAAAAAAAAAAAAAAAAGGCGAGACCGGGCCGAGGGCAGGTCGGCCTGGCTTACTTTCTTTTTCCTTCTTCCTCTTTCCCGTTTAGGCCATGGCCCGGCCTGCGAACCTCTTCCCTCCTCCTTCTCCCCCACGCATCGCACGCGGTCTGCAAAAAAGAGAGAGAGGAGGTACAGAGGCAGAGGGGGAGCGATGACGCCGGCAAGACGGCTGGCGGTGGCAGGGGCCATGTGCATCTGTCGGCCAGGCTTGAAAGCGAGAGGGGAGCAAGTGGGATGGGGGTTCCTTGGCTGGTTTTCCTCTTCTTCGGGGGAGAGAGAACCGCGGAGGAGATTTGAGAGAACGATTGAGAGGGCCAAGGTAGGGCTCCTATCACCCGAGCGCATAGGTGCACTCCGCGTCGTTCCATTTTCAAGCCGCTGGACCGGGGCTCGCGGTTCTTCGGTTCGATCGAGTTCCGACCCCTGCGGTGCTACGTTTTGTTACCTCCAGACCCTGCTTGATTGTCTATTTCTATCTCGGTCGCCTTTTGATGTCCCGGTCGAGTTATCGTTTGCCCTCCAGTCGACGCCCACCGGATGTTCGATGAAACGTCTCTATGATACCCATGAAAGTTATGCCTTTCTCGCTGAAACCGTAGATCCCTTTGTTCACATTTTGTTAGTTTTTTATAGGTCATTGTCTCGATTCCTTGCTTCTGTTCTTCGTTACGGTTACTTTCGTGCGCGTGGTGTGTTTTGCGTTCGTCATTTCGGTGAGGGACAATAGCCAACCGTGACTTTTGTAGAGGGTGAGAATGGGTGGTGGACAAATGAGAAGCGCTCGGTTTTGCATCTTCAGTAAGAACGATGGAGGTTTAGTTTTAATCTTGCCGGCTTTTGCTTAGGATGAGTGAATATGTTGATCTGCTGGGCTCTGGGCATGACGTGAGTGCAGACGTTCATGAGAAGTGAGGAGGGGAGGACGAACAAGAAAAAGGAAAGAAATAAAAAAGGGATAAATAAAAAAAAAAAATTGAATAATAAAAGAATAGAAACATGGGTTAGAATTTTTTTGAATCTGGACTAAGCGTGCGGGGCTGGCTTAGGTTTTGGGCTTAGATCACTTAAAAGGAAAATAGGAAATTTGGGCTTGCTTTGATGGAAATGCCTATTCAGGCCGGATCCTTTGACCCAGCCTGAGCTCTTTTTTTTTTTTTTTTTTTTTTAGTTTAAAAATTTTCAAAAAAATCAGAAATCTTTGGAAAAAGCTAAAAAGAATTAGAAAATCTTTAGAAATTAGATTTTGACTAGTTTCATTAGATTTTTCATGTTAATTTTGGTTTAGAACTAGTTTAGTATAAAAAATGTGAAAATCTTTTGATAAAAAATCGCACTCAAAATTAAACGAACTCTTAAAGCTTTGTGATAGGGTTTCATTGTTTTCTTTTTCTAAGACAAGTTATTAATCTACTATGTGCTTTCAATATACTAGTTGCCGTTTACCTTGGCTTAGTTAATAATGGTATCTTTTTTATTTATTAGCACTGAATGCCTCTTTCGCCTTGCAATTTATTTAATACTTTCCTTGATTGTTGATTGTTACATTAGTGATTGTGCACCTAATAGTCCCCTCGCATGTTAGTTGATAGGTATAAAATTAATCAACACCGCTTGATAAAAAAAAAATCTTTTTTTTTAAATGAATAAGATTAAGTCCCAAACCCTAGATTCCCTGATTGCGTCAGAAGTTAGAAACACTCACATACTTCACTTGGTTTTTAGCCAACTCCAATGAGCTAATGTCAACTCCTTTATAAAAATTTTATATCCTCAATTTGATCACTCAATGTTGCGCAAGATATGGGTTTGAAAGAACCCGTGTCTAATCAGGCCGTAGGCTCGCCTTTTAGGCAATACCCCTAGACCTATTCCCTTCTCGGTGGGATAGGTTGCGACACTATCTCTTGGGCATGGTTAGTCATGTCCCTTCCAACAAGTCCTTGAGCTCATTGCCAAATCATTCCCACTCAAAGTGTTGAAGAAGCGCCACTATTGCCAAACTCACCACTCTATTGGTGAGGCTAGCACTAGGACAGCTCCTCCTCCCATCCCAAACGACAACAATAGATATGCATGATCCCCTCCCAATCCCAAACGGCAACAATGGATTGTCCCACACTTTTGGGTCTCTTTGAATTGCCCATGCATTTACTAGGATCATGGTGCCCCGAGGCACATCAAATTTGCTGATTATGCAGTCCTCAAAGAATTTGCGAGGTATTAGGAGTGGCGCAGGTAGAAACAACCAAAGCGCTTTGTTGATAATGTTATGAAGGCAAGGTATCTTGTGGATGTTTGCTTCATTAGCTAGACAGTCTCAACCAACGATGTCGTCTAGTTCTACTTGAGCTTTTCTCATGACGTCCGAATGGTTGAGTAGGAGGGACATGACCCATCTATTGTTACCACGGATGTGTTTGTGCCCACACTACATTGACTATCGCGAATTGTGTTTAAGTAACTGTGTATGCTTAGTTGTTTCAAAAATAGACGAAACTTGTTTTCCAAACTAAAGAACAATAATAAGGTTCAGATGTAAAGAGGAAAATGCAAAGGAAAAGGTTCGGTTTAAGTTAGTATCAATAATTGGCTGCTCTTATGGTCTTGTTCATGTAAAAGTGCAACATTTATCTACATCATGCAGATGTATAAGATTTTCTATGGTGGATTGTCAATGATGACATTTTATTTAGACAACATACTTTAGTATGGTTCAATGGGTACTCAGCTCAAATCGATTGGAGTTAGAAAACATGTGTAAGGAAAAATAGAATTTTACCTAGATCAATTACGGCACACGTGACAGAAGAATCAACTTGTGTGATTGACATTCCTATGAGTATTGCACCCTATAAATGTTCTTTCATTTTGTCCTTTCTCTTCTTTCTACTTTGCAATCTATAACAATCTAAATGGCGGCCACTATTGATGAAAGAAACATGCATGATCTTAGGTGCATATAAGTCATTGAATATGAGCCTAGTCTAACGGCCCGGCTGATGAAAAGGATTCCACATGAGACCATATGATCGAATGGTCCATATAAATTGGGTCCACATGCATCGACTCACATGCATTGAGATCAGAAATAACGATTAAAAAACCTCATACTCAAAATTAAAAAGAAAAATAGACCTTTTACAAAACAAACTTTTGGGTTGTTAAAAAGCCAATCTTTTGTTCCCAGGCTTGGAAGAAAATTCTCGACCTTAGGAGGGAATTCCAGAAGCTCTTCAATTGGCGGATAGGCGACGGTCGCTCGGTGTCCCTTTGCTTTGATCCTTGGCACCCCCGAGAACCCTTGAACAGTTTCTTCACGGATGCTGACATCTACCATTCAGGCTTATCCAGACAGGCTGCAGTTGTGGACCTCTTCTACTTGCAAGGCCAAGCCACTAAGGCCATCCTGAATTCGTGGACTCATACCCTCCCTATACTAATGTAGCACCCAAATTGATTTTGCTGGCTAGAACACTCCTCAGGATCCTACTCGATTGCTTCTACTTGGGAAGCTATTCATCCAAAGAAATGCTTGGTCCCGTGGTCCTCCTTTGTCTGTGTTGGGAATAACGAATCCCCGAAAACCGGATTCGACACTGAATCGAACCCCTAAATCAATGCAGAAGATGAAGCCCGGGAAAAACCACACATCACCGATCGTAAAGAACACCACGGATTCGAGCGTACCTTGTTAGCCACAGATTAAACACCAAACGCCAATGGAGGAAGAGAATCCGGTCGAATCTGATCCGATGAAGCCTTGAAGGGAAGAAGAACAAGCCGTGTGCTTACTGTTCTTTTGAAGAAAAACGGGAGAGAGAGAGCGCGCGTAAGAGGAGAACATACGTGAGTTTTGTTTTCCAACAGATGCAATTTCTCTCTCTCTCCTCCCTTTTATACCCCATCCTTTCCACGGGCCCTATTCCCGTGGGCCGGGCTTTCTGGGCCCAACTTGGGCGGACGGGCCTTAAGCCCAATTACAATAAAAGCCTTCATCTCCCACTCGCACGTGGTGGTCCAAAAACCAACATGGGCGGACAGGCCCTACTCAGGCCCATCAGAGAATAATCCATCATAGACTCTCTCTTAACATGGTGGGCTGAACAGATTCTCTTTACCTCACTTCAACATTCATACTTGGTGAATAATCCGTGCGACCAAAGCATACTTTGAGAGCTCCTTGCTATACATCTGTTAGGAATATATAGTAGCTCATAATGGGCGTCACACTCCGAGTAGATTTAGTATGCAGTACCCTAAATCGATCGATCACATTTATATATCTCTTGATCTCTTTTAAACATGATATATACATTGTATTCACAATTACAATTATCACAAAGACAATCATAATTGGTCGACCAGTGAATACAAAACCACAATGTGATTCTCCAAAATCGATCTTCCTCTTTCCTTCAAACTCTCAATTTCAGTTCAGCTCGCTTTTCTAGAAATGTCCCATTAGATCGAATCAACTCATGACCATTGGCAACATCCTAAGATAGCAAACACTAAATAGAAATATTGAGAATAAGTAAGAGTCATGAGGGGACTAAAAAATTCGAGGAACTCTTTCCCTCAAGAGTCTCACACGTCATAAAAGTTGAGATCAAACTTTTTGCCACTCTTCTTGGTCGTCTCATGCATACGTAGTTCGAAATACGTATTACGGTATTAACTCCTTTCACATGGAGCGTATGTCTACACTATTCAATACCGTACAGATGATAGTTCAGACATACCCAATGTCTAACTTGAGTTCACCTATCTACTCATTCACTAAATTCATCAGAACTCACATCTGGCATCTTAGACAGATAAAGTAAAATATGTGGGGTATTTTACTTTCGGACATCACAAGTATTATGTCATCATCTTAACACTCAGTTAAGGCGACATACGTGTTTTAAGCTTGAGCTCTCGATTATCACCTAGATAATAAGCTTAAAAACAGTCTCATCTCTATTTATCACACAGTAAATAGAGGCGATTACCCGTGTGAGTGGGCTAATCTTATATCCGTCCGACATACTCCTCTTAACTTAAAGTAATGCACCGAGCATTAAGATGCATAAAGATCAAACAAAGATTCATAGGCATTAATGATGAAAACACAAATTCATCAAATTGTGAACACTTAGGGAAATTACAATATTCAGTACATCACCTTCTACGCAACCCTAGAGATTTCATATGGCCACAAAACACATCTCTAGGTATTGGCTTTGTCATAGGATATGCTACCATTCTATGCGTAGATATGTACTGCAAGTTCACATCCTTTCGTGCAACCATATACTTGACAAAGTTATACTTGGTATCTATATGTTTGGTCTTGTCTTGATATTTTGGATCTTTGGTGTACGCTTTTGCTGCTTGGCTATCATCGTTAACCAATAACGAATCTGCAACACTTCCAATAACACCTAAATGATCCAATAGATCCAATAATCTCTTAAGCCAAACATCTTCTTATACTGCTGCTGATAATGCCATGAACTCAACTTACATCGTGGACAAGGCTATACACCTTTGTTTCTTACTGCTCCAACATATGGTGCCATTATTCGGTAAGAAAACAAAGCCAGAGGTAGATTTCCGTTCATTTAAATCTCCTCCCCAATCAACATCGAATAGCCTTAGAGTTGCGGATCCTTTCCTTAATAACTCGGCGTATAATCAGCAGTCCCTTTAGATACCACAATATTCTCTTAACGGCTTTCCATTGTGCTTGACCTGGATTGGATTGGTAACTACTCACCATTCCAACTGCAAAACATATGTCAGGTCTTGTACACATCATAGTGTACATCAAGCTTCCAACAGCACTAGCATAAGGAACATGTATCATTTGTTCCTCCTCTTGTGGAGTCCTTGGACACAGTTTATGGCTCAACCCTTCACCTTTTGTAATATGAGTGTCTATGGGTTTACAATCTTGAAATCTCAATTCCAAGAATGTATGTAACATCACCCATGTCTTTTATATCAAAGTTGGAAGATAACAAATTCTTCACGGCATTAACATAACTCCATATTACTTCCGACAATTAGTATATCATCAACATATAATGATATGATCACAAATTGATCATTGGATCTTTTGATATATACACAATAATTCTCATTAATCATTGTAAAGTCATATGCCATTATGGCATTATGAAAAACGTATATACCATTGTCTTGACGACTGCTCAAGGCCATATATCGACCCCCAAAGTCGACATACCTTTTCTCCTTGGCCTTTCACTATGAAACCAGCAGTTTGTTCCATATATATTTCTTCCTCTAATTCTCCATTGAGGAAAGTAGTCTTTACATCCATTTGATGTAACTCAAGATCCATACTAACCATTATTGCAGAATAATGCGAATCGAGGTAAATCTTACTACGGAGAAAACGAATCTTCATAATTAATTCATTTCGTTGATTATACCCCTTCGCCACAAGGCGAGCCTTATGCCTTTCTATCGAGCCATCAGCCTTTTGCTTTATTTTGGGAACCCATTTGTTCCCAATAGCTCTGCGTCCTTTTGGAAGATCAACCAGTTCCCAGACTTGGTTTGATTTCATTGACTCCATTTCCTCTTCCATTGCATTAATCCATTTTTCCTTACTAGGGCAATTCAGAGCCTCATTAATATTTCTTGGCTCATCATTATCTTGTGAAGCAACCATAAAAGTTTCCCCTTCAATGCCAAAACGTCGACGGGGAATACTTTGGCGACTTGTTCACCGTATGGGAGATTGTACACTTTGCACATCAGTCCCCATCATGCTCTCACTTGGATTAGGTAATAATGATGTCGTCTCATCATGTGGTTGTAATTGAGAATGAGTTGAATTCAATTCATTACTTCTCATATTACTCTCACTTGGACGAACTCCACTAACATCATTATCCTGATCCAAGGTCTCAAATATGGAACAATCTTCCCCTATTTCGCTCTTCTTAGGAAATTCATCCTCTAAGAATGTGACATCCCGTGATTCAAACTCAGTTATACTCCCACTTTCATGCTCACCTATGAACACATACCATTTTGAGTGTTCCGAGTACCTTATAAAAATACTCTTCTTTCCTCTGGGACCCAATTTCCCAAACTTGTGAGAGGACTCATGTGTGTAGGCAGCACAACCCCATGGCTTAAGAAAACTTAAGTCCGGTTTTCTACCCTGTCCATAACTCATATGGAGTGGAAGCAACTGATTTGGAAGGCACACGGTTAAGTATATAGGCAGCGATTAACAACGCATCACTCCAAAAGGCGATAGGTAAGTTAGCATGCGCTATCATAGACCTAACCATTTCCAAAAGTAGGGTTCGTTTCTTCTCTCTACAACACCATTTTATTGAGGAGTATATGGAATAGACAACTGTCTTTCTATTCCCTTTTCATCACATAATTTTCTGAACTCATCAGATAAATATTCTCGACCTCGATCGGATCTCAATGCTTTTATTTTTTTGTCTAATTGATTTTCTACCAGGTTCATAAACCTTTTGAAACAACTTATCGCTTGATTTGTGAGAAATCAAATAGACATATCCAAATCGAGTGTAATCATTTATAAAAGTGATGAAATAAACAGCCCCATGCCTTCCTCTCACATTCATTGGACCACGGACATCGAATGAATTAAATGCAGAGAAACTCAGCTCTTTACCTTTTCCAAATGGTTTCCTTGTCGTTTTCCCTACCAGGCAATGCTCACATCCGGGCAAATCGACTTTTCAATGTTGCCCAACAAAACCTCTTTGGCCAGTCTTTTCATATGTTGTTGGTCCATATGACCAAGTCTAGCATGCCACCATATTCACATCATTATCACATAAAGTAGAAGACGTGAAACAAGGGAATAACATATTGACATCACCAAGTCAACATTTAGTACAATAAAACCATCCAGAAAGTGACCACAACTATAGTAGTTTGTATCCAAATACAAATCTACATCACTATTATGGAAGTTCACACATAAACCATGCTTAACCAACATCAAACAGACATTAAATTTCGACGAATCTCTCGGAGCATATGGAACATCATGTAGGAACAAGGTGCGTCCATCACGCATGTTCAATTGGCATATGCCAATCCCTTTAACTTCATCTCTGGAGTTATTTCCCACATAGGTCCACTTAGTTCCAGTTGGTACTCGTCAAAATTCCACGAAGGATCCTCTATCCTTTCTTACATGGTCTGTCGCCCTTGAGTCTACAGTCCACAAAGGATTAGATTCAACCAATCATACAGAACTTGACACATAAGCAAAGTTCTCAAATGTACAAGAGGTGTATTACTTTCTTTGGTTCACGACAGTCGCGAGCATAGTGACCTCTCTTGTCACAATTGTAATACCTCACTCTTGACATTTTCTTCACTTGAAGACGTTTTCCTCTCTTGTGTTGGTTAACTCTTGATTTCTTGCAATAAGGACTTGATCATTTGCATGTCCACATATTGAACGAATCAATACGCTTGCGCTTAGAGCTCAAAGCCCTTTCTGAGCTAGAACCAGCATTGCAAATATCTATTATCGACTCAAATGCCGATAGGCGAGTCCTCTACTAGCTCAAGGTGGCACACAAGATCCTCAAGATCTTCCATAATATGGTCAAGAGCTTCTAGTGCTTCTTGCTTTTTCAGCACATATTGAATCTCCATATTCAATATTTCATAATTGTTGCCATTCATATCAGCAATTACGTTCTTAATTGCTTAAACTATCGATCTGGACACATCAGACATATATGCATGAACAATTAATGCCTATCTCTTATGCATTTACTTTTGCACAGACCCATCATATCAATAAACAATTTCAAGTAAAGTTTCAGAATCAAAAGGTCACTATGTTTCCAATCATCCTCCAAAAATCCTCACTCAAAATTATTATTAATATAATTGTCACATGCAAAATCAATTCTATGAAGCTACAAAAGCTTCTAAAACTACCCACATGACTAATTACCCACAAAGAACCAAAGCAATAACAAAAAGCAACAATATCTAATTGGCATCCAATAAAACAATAATGCTTTCAGCTAATACAAACAAGATATAAATTGCTATATCAACAACAATCAGGTAGTAATCATTACATAATATGTACACAAAGCACACTTAACAAATATCAGCCAAGTACAACTAACACCAAGTCGGCACACGAACGGGAAAGATCCTCTTTTGATCTATTAGTCAAAATATCTCGAGAAATTTGAAAGACATTTGCCAACCATGGAAAAAACTTTTGGAGAGCTTTCATGTCGCCACCAAGGCGCATTCACTCGCGCCCTATGGCGCTTAAACTAAGGGTTGAAGTTTTGGCCAACTCAATCCTATAGTACTCTCTTACAAAAGCTTCCACTAGCCTCCTATAACCCGGGACCACGTTGACCTCCCATAGCCGATCTAACACTGCTTGCCATTCAGGTGGAAGAGTGTTCATCAAAGCCGACATAAGATAACCATTTCAAATGATTTCCTGTATCATCTGATTGACCCTGACCGCATGTGATACTAAATCACCTTCATGCCACCGATAATCAGCTAAATCTTTCATCAGCCTTTTAAGTCTTGCATTTCCCTCGTCCGTTCTCGAGATTGCAGGTATCCGTGCATGACGCATCATAGTTCCTGCAACAAATGCAGAACTAAAATTGGATCACTTATAATCCATAATGCACATTAGGAAAAATACATAATTTTCCAAAATTCATGCAACACATGCATAATAAAAAAAAAATGGATTACATATAAACCACATAGGCATACATGAAAAAAGAAACAAATTCTTCCTTTTTTTTTTTTTTTTGTCAACGGTCAAAGTCAACGGTTGGTCAACGGTCAGTCGACGGTCAACGGTCAAGTCTACGGGTCAACGGGCGCGGGTCGTCAGACCGCTCGGACCGGTTGGGCCAGTCGAGCCGCTCGCGCGGACCGACGCACGTGCCGCGCGCGTGAGCGTGCTGACGTCACTCAGACGTCAGCTGCACGTGCGCGGCATGCGCCAGGCGATCGGGTCGGGTCGGTCGCTGTTGGGTCGGGTTGCCGGCCGGTGACCGCCCGGCGAAACGCCATCGGTCCGCGGACCGGCGCGTGCCGTTTTGCCGGTCGCCGGCGCGTGTGGCGCACGCGCCGGCCATAGCCGGCTTCGGGCATGTCGCACCCACGCGTTAGGCGCCTTCCGCCGCGCGTGTGGGCACGTGCGGCGTCTCCCCGGCGTGCGACATGTCGTCGGACTCGTCTCGACGTCGCCTTTCACCCAGTGCTTTCAGATTTTGATTTCGACTTACGGAAACACGAAAAATGGCCGAACAGCGCTCGGGTGTCGGGATTTCTGCCTCGATCCGTACGGCCGAAACTTTTTGCGAAAATTCAATCAAAAACACGATAAAAGATCGACAAAACGTGAACTAGGGCTCGATACCAATGTTGGGAATAACGAATCGAAAACCGGATTCGACACCGAATCGAACCCCTAAATCAATGCGGAAGACGAAGCGGGAAAAACCACGCATCACCGATCGTAAAGCACACCACGGATTCGAGCGTACCTTGTTAGCCACAGATTAAACACCAAACGCCAATGGAGGAAGAGAATCCGGTTGAATCCGATCTCGATGAAGCCTTGAAGGGAAGAAGAACAAGCGTGTGCTTTTGTTCTTTTGAAGAAAAACGGGAGAGAGAGAGCGCGCGTAAGAGGAGAACATACGTGAGTTTTGTTTTCCAACGAGATGCAATTCTCTCTCTCTCCTCCCTTTTATACCCCCTCCTTTCCACGGGCCCTATTCCGTGGGTCGGGCTTTCTGGGCCCAGCTTGGGCGGACGGGCCTTAAGCCCAATTACAATAAAAGCCTTCAGTCTGGAATAAAAGTATCCCCCCTAGGTACCGGTTCCACCTCTGGCTCATCACCAAAAACCGGTTACCTACTCAAGTTCTCTTACTTTCCTATGGCAAGATTGCTGGTGGCGCTTGTTCTTTTTGTAACTTAGGGCCGGACTCAATTGATCATCTGTTTTTTGGCTATCATATTACCACTGGTCTTGTTGTGCTTTGGATTGCAAGATGCAATCTCCCTTGGCAAAATAGGTCGTGGATGGAAAATTTACAATGGGCTATCAAATCTCTCTTTGACAATGATTTCGCACATTGTATTGCTTGGTTTGCCTTTGGGACCCCTTTGTCATGTAATTTGGAAGACGAGGAACAACATCCTCTTCAGGAGCCAAGCTCTGTTTGTGCGTGCATTGCAAATGCATCTCGTCAAAGCTGTTAAGGACCTTCATTAACGATAACCTTTGTAGTTATTACGCCCAAGTTTCAACAATCACCATAGCCTAATAGGAAACAGCCGAAGCAAGCCACCTCAAGCCCAAATTAAGAAGAAAGGCAACTTGAAGTAAAGGGTTTAGAGGCTTAAAACCATAAACCAAGCTGCACCAGAAAGCTGTTGAAAATGGTTTTGATTAGATTTTGCCACTTTACTCTCATTAGTGCTCACCATTGCTCAAACTTCCACCAAATTCGGTCAAGTTAATTTCCACATTTGGACACACATGCTTACATTCAAGATGATGCCTGTACTCTTCACGGTATGTACGGCTAGTGACGAACAGGTCCACATCCGATTTCCAACAGAAAAAGCTTGCATGGAGAAGACAGATGAGACTGTAGTTCATGAGGGCCTTTCTATGTCCCCAAGCACTCAAGGGACTGTTCTTGAATTACGCGGTCCGTAGCCACACTACACATTGACATTGCTAGGTATCACATTACGACGCAAAATTCGAAATCTAGGGCGATCCGATGACTATGATCCCTAAGAAACAGTTCTGTAGAGCAAATTTAAAGTTGGAAAATTTATCAAAACAGAGGGCCAAAGAATTTCGGGTAAATTGGAAGGGCGATCACAACCAAACAAAAAATACAATCTAGCACAAAAAGAGAGCCTTTCCTCATGGCAAATCAACAATTGAGAGGCTTTCAGACGTTCACGTTACCGTAATTACAACACATACGAGATTAACATTACTCCTCGAGCAAAGGTCAAACGAAATTATGCACAAATCCACAGCAAACAGCAACACATACTATCCTATCAGACAAACTACTTCACTGTACTACCTCAAAACCCCAAGCTTGTCATCTAAAGGGAGCAGAACTCCCACCTCAAATAGAAGACGACTTTTCGACCTCGGAATCGAAGGAAGCGGGGACATCCAACACTTCGGGGTCTTCGGCGGGAAGGAGCCGCGGTCCCGGGCAGTGCGCGGCTGGATGGAGACCAGCATGCGCCTGGCGATCGCCCTGGCGTACGCCTGGAGGACGTCCGGGCCGTCGTCGTCGGCGGAGGCGGCGGCGACCGGCGGCGTACTCCTCCTGCTCGATGGCCCGGGCGACGGACGCCGCCTCGTCCCGGGGCAGGGAGCCGTAGCGAGTGGAGAGCGCCGATGGGGCCGACAGCGTCTCCACGAGGCGCGAGACGATCGCGTCGCGCGTGGTCCGCGTCGGAGGCCAGACGCGAAAGGCGATGTCGGGGCTGGGCTCTCTGGGAGGCCCCTCTGTCGACTGGGGCGGTGGCGAATTCTGCTCCGCCGGCGGCGGCGGCAACGCCGTAGCTTCTTCCGATTCAGACATCGGAGGATCGGGAGTAGAGCACGAAGCGAGTCTACCAATTAGGGTAGAGCAGACAGCGAGTCCCCAAGCATTAAAGATAAAAAAGGTAGGGGTCCCATCTTAATTTTTAGCTGTAAATTTCTTGATTGTTTTGCCGTAATTGCATTTTATAGAAAGTAATTTTTACTTTATAGATTGGAAATTTAATCTAGTGACCGTAATTAATCTGCATCTATAACTAGTAGTATATACCTTTATAGCGATGATTTATTTATAGAGTTTGTAACACAAGAACGTTAACATGATTTTACTCTATTGGTCGTAATTTACATGTATTTAGTTGTATTTTATTTGCACATGTAAGTACAAACATCCATTTATGACGATAATAATTCTTATTTTGATAAAGGTAAATATTATATAGACTTTGTTAAACGGATGTATAAGGTAGGAGCAAACACTCAAGAAGATAAAAGAGTCAAATTTATTCATAGAATTTGTAACGTAAGAATGTTATTATTACTATAAGTTTTTCTTTAATAATGGTGGTTGCTTTATAAGTTCTTGTCGATGAAAAGTTAGAAAACCATCCCTTATATGCAATTATTTACCTTCGAGCCCACACATTCAAATCTCAGCAACTTTCTATGAAAAATCATAGTCAACTTGATGAATTTATTGCAAATACTTTTTCCTATTCTTAGTAACTTACCTCTATGATCGTAACAATTTTTAACAGCCCGTGAACGAAAAAATCATATTAGTGGGTAATAGTCCTCATATGTCATTATTTTTTTCTTAATCACTAGTGACATCGACAATTTTGTAGTCAATTATTTCCTTAAATATTAATGTTATTATCTTTTTTAAAGTCATCTGCCATTTGAAATTTTCCCCACAATAATCGGACCGTTTTCGTAAATTGCTAGAAAGGACCAGAGAATTTCCCCGAGCAGGGGATGTACTGATCCATGATGTTGCTTTCCAACAAGGAAATTTTTAATGACTGCCACATTGTACTGAGGCGTTTAAATGGTCTGCATTGATCCGGATGAACTTCATTTGAGAGTAATCATGTTAAATGGTCAAGATCCATTTTAAAATATGGGTCACGGTGGGCACTCATTAAGTATACTTTATCTGAAATAATTTAATTTAAAGACACTGATTGTGCATAATGGAAAGGCAATCGATGCATTGAAAACCAGAGAGTTTGCTTAATTAGTTGCTTAACAAGTGTGCTTAGAGCACTCACTAACACAATTCTTTCTTTTGTGAGCGACCCTTTCTTTTTCATTACTTCATAGCTAACATCAATGAAAGCAGAGAGAGTGTTAAAATATTTAAATAATAAATTACGTGTTTATCTAACAATTTAAAATTTTAAAATAATTAACAGTGATATCATATGGTATTACAATTAGGAGATCTCAAATTCGAATATTCCAAGTCCTTATTTGTTTTCCCAATCGCATATTTCCACGTTTTAGGCTAAGGTCAAATTCCAGCTTACATGTAAAAATTATTAGAACAATTTCCAGCCTACACATGAAAGCTTTTAAAATAGTTGGCAAACCCCGAACCTATTTGTCTCTCCAATCGCATATTTTCATCATTTTAGGCTAAAGTCAAACTCCAACCTACACGTGAAAGCTTTTAGAATGGTTTCTAGCTTACACGTGAAAGTTTTTAAAATAGTTTGCAGACCCTGAATGAACAGTCCACTAGGCGCAAATACCTTCATTTTCGGAGCTGGCACAGTGAAAGCAACCCACCAAGAAAGCCAAGTTTAAAGAACTCTCTCCAGAAAGCAACTAGTTCTCAGTGGGAGACCAAGAATTTTGAAAGTGATCATCGAGACCAGTCTGCCATGGGAAAGCGAGCGTGGGGTTACGGCAAGCTAGGAAAGACAGAAGCAAAGGAGATGCTTCCAAGAATAGCGCTCCGTCTTAGTGGAATTGTTAACAGAGAAGATAAAAAAACGTAGTCGCACCTAGCAAAGAAACCTACGCAGAGGCACCGAGAAACTAGTGGCAATCATTCCACCAAGAGCAGGGCATGTACCGATTATAATGTCGGACTCGAACTATCAGGTGAGCAACTCACTTCGAGTGAGTATCGCGAGGCGTTAACGATGCAAACACGTAAAAGATCACCCATTCTTGGTCCTATGCAGAGCCACCGTCCACCACCGCTAGTAACCGCCACATGTTGCCATCGGCCACTATGGTTGACATCACTGCCTGGCATTGCTCTCTCTCTCTCTCTCTCTTTTTCTCTCTCTCTCTCTCTCTCTCTCGATAGCTTCATCAGCTTCGTCATGTCATTTTGCCATCAGGCCCATCGCAACGACAACAGTGAATCCATCTCTTTCCTAAACGGCCTTGAAATCTAGAGTATACCAAGGGCGCGTTTGTTTGTGTTTCTATTTAAAAGTGTTCCAGGGAACGAAATAGAAAAAACTATTTACATTGGAGAACAATTTTGACCGTAAAAGATGCGTTTGGTAAACTTGTTCCGGAAATAAAAATGAATAAAAACACGTTTGATAAATTTATATTATATTTTTGTTTCTTTTAATTTTTTAATATTTTTATTTTATTTTTCCTTTTTTCCTTTCTTTTTTCTTTTTTTCTTCTTTTGGCTCGTCGCCGATCTCCGGCGACCGGCCGACGGGGGCTGGCAGCCTTACCCAGGCACGGTGAGGCTCGCCTTGGCTGGGTGAGCTCGGGCTCGCCCAGATCCGGCGAGGCCGAGCCTCGCCGGTGGTTGGGTGAGCTACGCCTCACCTTGGCTAGGCGAGCTCGGCCTTGCCCAGATCTGGCGAGGCCGAGCCTTGCCAAGGGTTGGCGACGCTCGGCCTCGCCGGGGGCTGGTGAGGTCGCCGGCCCTCAACGGTCGGACCCTGGCCATAGCCGAGGCCGGCGACCGGCCAAAGAAAAAAGAAGAAGAAAAGAAGAAGAAAAAAAGAGAAGAAAAGAAAGGAGAGAGAAAAATATTCTTCGAAGTGTTTAAAAACAAAAAAATAACTTTTTTGTTTCTCATTTCCATTCCAATTTTGTTCAGGAACAAAAAAAACAGATTTTGAAAAAAACGTAAACAAACGCGTTTCTGTTCTTTTTTTGTTCCTAGGAACAAAAACACAAAAAATTTGTTCATGAACAGATAAAAAGAACACAAACATGCACGACCCAAGGAGCTCTCTTGGTACTTACGCGGTAACCTATAACCCCATGACATTGGATTTGTCTAGGGACTCATATCTTGTCTAGAGGAGATACCCGTCAAACCTCGAGATCTAGAGGACACCAAGAAGATGACAATCACCTAGCAACTCTAGTTAATAGCAAGTCTTGACTTCAAACACACACATCATCTTACAATACAAATGGTCTAAAGTATTCCGAGACCATTCAAAGACCTACTGAAAGTCCATCTGAATGGGCATTTCATTAATACATTATCATCAAACACAACAGCTAGAATTCTTATTCCATTTTACTCTTACTTTGAGTTTCTTTTACCTCCATTCATTTCCACCTCATTTCATTCATACCATTTTACTTTTTTATTGCACATTAGTTCATAAGCATTATGTCGGTGGAACATCACTAAAATAAATTCACTGGAGAGCAGCCTTCTCAAAGTTGTGCAAGAACATTGGCAATCATGCATCCGCGCGCTTTGCACATAGCCTCCAATGGCTCTCTCTTGGGCATTGTGAGTCCCGTCCCCTCAGACAAGTCCACTGGCTCTTCACCAACTCGTTCCCACTCGAAGCACTGAATAAGCGCCGCTAGAGCCAAACTTACCACTTTATTGGCAAGGCCAGCACCAGGACAACTCCTCCTTCCCATCCCAAATGGCAACAAACGGTACGCTTGATCCCCTTCCAATCCCTCATACCTCTCCGGTTTAAAACTTGTGGGATCGTCCCACACATTTGGGTCTCTATGAATTGTCCATACATTTACCAGGATTATGGTGCCTCGGGGCACATTGAACCCGCCAATCGTGCAGTCCTCAGCAGACTCATGAGGCACTAAGAGAGGTGCTGGTGGAAACAATCGGAATGCCTCGTTGATGATGTTATGAAGGCAAGGTAGCTTGTGGATGTCTGTTTCATCAGGTAGACGGTCTCGGCCAACAACTTCGTCCAATTCTACTTGAGCTTTTTTCATGACGTTCGGATGGTTGAGTAGGATAGACATGACCCATTCTATTGTCACCGCACTTGTGTCTGTGCCTGCAATTAGCATTGACTGCCACAAATTGCGTTTAAGTAACTAAGTATGCTCAGTTTTTTTCAAAAATAGATGAAATGTGTTTTCCAAACTGAAGAAAAATCAGGTTCATATGCAAAGAGGAAAACGCTAAGGAAAAGGTAATTGGCCACTCTTACGTTCTTGTTCTTGTATGAGCGCATAATTTATCTATTACATGCATCATGTAGATCTAGAAGTGATATTCTATGGTGGGCGTGTCAACGGTGATAGTTTTTTAGACGACATATTTTAGCATGGATCGATGGCTACTCAGCCCAAGTCGATTGGAATTGCAAAACATGAATAAGTTAAAGAAAGAAAAATAGAATTTGACTTAAATCATTTTCCGTACACACAACAGAAGACTCAATGACTTGTGCAATCGACATATCTACACGTGTTGCACCCTATAAAAGCTCTTTCATTTTGTCCTTTCTCTTCTTTCTACTTTGTCATCTACAACAATCTAGATAGTGGCCACTACAGAAGAAAGAAAAAATGCACGGTCTCGGATATGAGGTCAATTCACCATACCGGTGGATGAAAAGGATTCCGCATGAGATCATATGATCTAACGGTGTACATACATTGAGATGATGCAATAATGGATAAGAAAAAAAAATCATATACTCTAAATAGAAAAGAAAAAAAAGGTGGATGTATTAGAGGAAACCTAACGGTCATAGAAAATTATTTTTTGTTAGGGAAGTAAGTCGGATTTTTGTCCATTTGCTCCCTCCGCCTCTCGTTTCCCTTCTTTCCAAACAAACCCCGTGCTCTTGACTTTAAGCTCGCAAGGGGATAGTGCAACGAATGACCCGTCAATTATTTTCTTCTGTTGGTGGTCGCCGAAAGACTTTAGTCACAATCTCATGTATATAGGGCTGCATAAGTCAAGTGAACAGAACACGTGTTACGCACATACCAGGATATGGCCTTTGATGATATCGTCCGAGTAGCCCTCCGACAGCATGGAATCGATCATCGTCTTGCTCTCCACCTCTCGGCCACCGTTGCTTCTCTTCGTTCTCGACCTGAGCTCGTCTATCAGGCCCTGCAAGATCACATCGGCCCTCTTGGCAACGTCCTCCATCCTGCTCTCTCTCCCCTTGAAGTCCACCACCATCCTCAGCGCTGATAAGAAATCACTTGGGTCCGTCCCGCTCAGCTCGAAATGCTCGCTTATCACCTCTAAAAACCGCATGCCCACCTCGGCGTCGCCTGCATCGACAGTAGCCCCCAGGTAGCGCTTCCCAGAGATCATCCTCGTGATGATGTTGAAGGACAGCTCTTGCAGCCTCGACCTCAGCTCCACCCTCGCAAAACCGCCGCCCCCTGCTGCTGCCATGGCCACCTCATGGAGGCTCTTAACGAGGAGCCTCACTTCCTCCAGCCGGACGGCAAGGGAGCCAGCAAGGCGGTGGGGGGAAAGGATTTTGAGGGTGAGGCGGCGGAGGTTGAGCCAGTGGGGCCCATAGGAGGTGGAGCCGATGGTGGTGTTGCCGTAGAGCATAATTTCGGAGGAGAGCAAGCGGGGGCGGTTGGCAAGGATGATGTCATTCCTGGTAAAGCACTCCTCGGCCGAGGACAGGGAGGATATGACGACCACAGAGCGGGAGCCGAAGGAGAGGGAGAGGACCGGACCGTAGCGGTTGGAGAGAGACTGGAGGGTCCGATGGACAGGCTCTTTGATAAGGAGGAGGTGGCCGATGATGGGAAGTGAAGGTGGGCTCGGTGGGAGATTCCTCTTGTTGCTTCTCTGCAATTTGAACAAGAAGAGAAGGAAGAGGACAAAGGATGCTGTGATGATGTGCACCCACACGTTGTCCATGAAGATGCTATGGAGTAGAGACTCCTCTCGTTTGCAATAATTTCTTTTGTGTGAGAGAGAGAGAGAGAGAGAGAGAGAGAAAGTGGGTGGGGAGAGAGATGCAATAGGCTAGAGATTTTTATAGATTAAGAAGCACCGACACTTTTTGGGAGTTTTCGTGTCGTGTTGAACATTTTGACATGCGTCCAATACTCTCTGACACTCTCTGACACTCGGTCAATACCTATCGAAAAATCCAATACCTAATTAATTTTTTCAACACTCTTCGACACTCAAGTTGAAATTTTGATATACAAGTTTTCGACACATGATTCCAACATACAAGGTCAATTTTAGAAATTTTTAATAAATGAAGGATCAAAATATATATGTAAAAAAAAAATCAAAAATAAAAATAAAAAATTAGAAAAGAAGTGTCTCGACCAAATTTTCAGATGCGAACCACCTGGTGCTGGTTTTAATTGGATTGTTAAGACAGACTTAACTGCCTCCCAAGCCCATACCACCGCGATGTAAGTTCAAGTTCTTAACATGCAAATGATATTTCAGCCAGAGTCGCCACGATCTATTTTTGGTGGGCCAATTAAATCCAAGTAAAGTTTACTCCTACGAACCATGATTTATGAGTTTGGGACCTTGGTTATAACGCCATTTCGGTACCATTCTATTTTATTTTGAAAAATGTTTGGCAAGCAGCTTGAATTAATTTTAAACTATTTCTCTAACATATGAGGTTATCATACGAGTGCACAAACTATTAATTTAACACCTAGATAATACCTCAAAGCAACGAAAGCATCTGCGTTATTAGATTATGATTAACATTAACAGTCCTAGATATGATTTCTAATTAACACGCAATTTTTTTTTCACTTATTTAATGAAAATTATGCAATATGCAATGCAATACAACTAAATAACCTAATTATAATGTCATGCAATTTCTAATTAAATGGACTTAATAACAATCTCTAAATGACGTGCATTTCATGAATCTAATCCTATATAACAGTTACATGACATTTTTTTTTTATTTTTCCTAAAAAATGCAATTATCCTAGAGAATGGAACTAATTTATTCTAAGACATTTTTTGTATTTTTCATGAAATTCGGAATTAGGAAAAATGTGAAAATTATCTAACTAGATTAAGATTCTATTCAATTTGCATTAGGAATTAGGTTAAACCAAATCCTAATTTAAACTAAAATATTATCTTTACCCAAATAATCCTAAAATGCAATCTATCTAATATCTAAACTTATAATAAATTAAGAAAAATATTATCTAAAATTAAACTAAATGCAATTTTATCCTAATATGTAATGACGTACGACGCCCTAACTTTACATGACATATGCATGATGATTTTTGTTTTTTTTTTTTATTTCAAAATTTATAAATGAATGCATTTTTTCGATTTTTTTATTTAACAAAATAAAATTAATTCAACTAACATGATGGCAAATCAAATAATATAGGATCGATATTCACAAATTGGCGAACCATATCTCAAGCATGAGATAGGGTTGGCTAATTTTTAAATAAATCGCGAATCGAATCTCGAGTGAGAGATTGAATTGGTGATTTTTCAAGTGATTGTGATTGTGGTCGGATTTCGGGCGTGAAAATCAGACTCTCAATCTCAAATTTCAGAAGCAATTTCATGTCGGGCAAATCTCAATTTTACAATAAGGAATAATTATACTAAAAAGAATAAGTAAAATAAAATATGATAAAATAAAATAAAATAAAAAAACTACCTAACGTGATTTTCCTGTTCTTCCTTTTCTTCAAACGAGGCTTGGCAGCTCGTGGTGGTGCGCAGCCAAGGGTGGTGGTCGTCAGTCCGACAAGGGTATCGCGGTCGGAGCTCCGGCGAAGGTTCGGCGAGGGGGACTCGCGGGTCACTGCCAATTGCGAACAGCAGGTGCTGTGCAGGGGGTTCGGCTCCGAGCGACGTCGGGGAACTCCGGTGACCCGCAGGCAAAAACGGGTCGGAGGCCGTGGGTCGTCGCTGGGGCTGAGCAGAAGCGGATCGTGGCGCGGGCTCCTGCGGGTCGCTCGGAAACGCGGAGGGAGCGGTGCTGTCTGCGAGCAGGGGCGCTGGGTCGTGCGGCGGTGTGGTGCTGAAGCAAGGGTGCGAGCTTGCAGTCTAGGGTTCCGGTCGACAGGCGGGCTTCGTACGGCGACGGGCCGCCGGAATCGCGGGATCTGGAGGTTGCAGACGGTGCAAGAGCAATGGCGGCAGGGGGCTTCGAGCGGGCGGAGCAAAGTAGGGGTGGCTCCGGTTCTGGATCTGCTGCAGCTCGGGTGGTCGCTCGGGTGAGGCTCGGATCGGCACAGCAGCGGCTTCGTCGGGCGGAGTAGAGGCGGCACAGCGGTTGGCAGCAGGCAATCGTGAACGGAACGAGGGTGCGGCGTCCGGCGAGCAGGGGAATCGAGTCGCAGCGCGGGCTTCTGTGGGTCGCAGCGCGGGCTCCTGTGGGTCCTCGCTCGGGCGGCGCAAATCGTGGTCAGATCAGGGGCGGCAACGGCGTCGCGGCAGTGGCTGGCGACCGGACGCGGGCGGCGCAGGGGCGGCGGTGCACGGCGACTCAGCAGGCAGCGTCGGGCACCGGGTCGAACAGAGGCCGAAGGCGCAGCCCGGAGAAGATTTGCTGGTGGAGCGACGGTGGAGCAGCGCGGGGGCGACGAGCGTAGAGGAGCCGGCGACCGTCGGGACGGCGTCCGGTTGCAGACGCGGGCAGCAAGGGTGAGGAAGACGATGAACAGTAAACGTCGCCTCACCCCCTGCTGATTATACTTTGCTTCTGCTTTTGACTTTACCCTTCAATGCTTTTTCTTTCTTTCTTTTTTTGTGATGTTTTTCTCTTGACCCTCAAACAACCGAAGGAAAACCCTCTCTCACATTTTCTCTCGGCAATTTTTCAAACGTGGCTGAATGTCTTCGTTGCGTGGCCCTCTCTCAAACCCTACGTATTTTTTACTTATTTATAAGGCACAAATTACGATTTTTAAAATTTTCAAATCTATATCCACGAAAATTTCTTTTCGGAACGCAATATTTATTTTTTTTCCAAACGTAATATTTGTTTTTGAATTAAAATCTCACAAAGATAAATCCGTAAAATCCTCCAAAGCGGGGCGCCGATTTCTTTTTCGTGAAATGACTCATCAAATTAAAGTTTCTAAACCATCAATTCAAACTCATCAGTTACCGGCCCAATGTAAATAAAAAAAATAAATGCACCTAAAATTATATGCTATGCGATTAACTATTTTTTCAGGGATAAAATTAACCCATAATTTTTTAATACAATAAATAACTAAATGGGTCATCGAAATTTAGGTGTCAACAATAAGAAAAACATAATATTTTCTTTTCTTTTCTTTTGACTCTCACTTTCCGTGATACATATTTTACTCTCAAGTTTTTTTTTTTTTTTTTTTTTTCAACACGTCTAACATGCAAGTTTAGAATAAGAATTACTTTTTTTTTCTTCCAAGTTTTATGGATTTATTGAAATGGAGTTAAATTTATCAAATTGAAAAAAATGAAGGATATTAATAAATGGTGGATTAATTTTTTTAATGTAAATTTATTATATGATTTTATTATTTATTTAAGAATTTGAATAAGATTAATTTAATTGAACTAATCATAAAAATAATATATAAAATATACATATAATATACAATGTGTCCCAACGAGTCGAAATTTTCTATTTTTTGAAAAATGACGTGTCACCTATCGTGTCGTGTTGTGTCGTGTCGTGTGTCGATGTCGATTATATTTAGTTTATAGAGTTTGTGGGGTCTAATTTTTTCACACTTAGGAACATTGGAATAATGCTACATATATCATAATTATTAGCAGAAAGTAATTTACCGAACTCTATGTTGCCTATATATATTTGTTATTTTTGCATTCGTGACTTATAATTGCAATAAGTAATTATTTGCCACGTAGAATTTTTTTGTACATCGGTCATTGCAAACGCAATCCTTTTAGACATAACAAGGGCATATGTTTGATTAATAAAAGAAAATAAACATCTGCAATTACTGGAAATGATTTTTTTCGAAAATGACTGGAAATAAATCGCAATTGCATTGACAGAAATAAAGCTTGTTCTTTGGATGGTTGTGCATGTCCTTTCCACTTCAGAAGCGCTCTATTTATAATGCAGGAGTGGCTAGCCTCTCTCAATAATCGTTTCCCACTCGGTGAAATCAGATTTTGGCTCCTTCGATCGTATAATTGTTACTACCTCAGGAGCGTCACTATGGTAACTCATTAGCTCGATTTTGATAATTTCTTGATCGCAAATGTCAGTCAACACATTTAGTGACTGTTCCCGCCTAAGAGTTTGACCGCCATAATTATTTGAATTTCTTTATTCCATTGCACTTTACTTTGATTTTTTCCCCCTCCGATGGCTATCAATTGACACATAAATTTTAGCATTTTATCTATGACTCAATTGAGTAAACAATTTGAGATCAATTTTTAACCCCTAAATAGAAATTAATTTTCACTATATTGCATCACATGTAGATGTTAGGAGCATTAGCACTGGTACTATTAATTAAAAAAGAAAATCTGAATTTTTTAAAATTAAGTTAAGAAATTTGTTACTAAAAAATTAATCAATTAAAAGAAAAGTAAAATAAATAATTTTCCATCACGAATGTCTTCATTAAGATGCATTGCACGTAGACATTAGGAGCAGTTACATTACTATCGCTAATTATTAAAATTTTAACAAAAATCGATAAAAAGACTGAATTTTTTTTTTAAGAAAAAAAAGTGAGACCGAGCCGGGGTTCCTCTTTCCCGTTTGGGCCCAGCCCATTTTCCCTCTTTATCCAAGGCCCGGCCGGCGGACCTCTTCCCTCCTCCTCCTCCCCCACGCATCGCACGCGGTCTGCAAAAAGAGAGAGGAGGTACAGAGGCAAGAGGGGGAGCGATGACGCCGGCAAGACAGCTGGCGGTGGCAGGGGCCATGTGCGTCTGTCGGCCAGGCTTGAAAGCGAGAGGGGAGCAAGTGGGATGGGGGTTCCTTGGCTGGTTTTCCTCTTCTTCGGGGAGAGAGAACCGCGGAGGAGATTTGAGAGAACGATTGAGAGGGCCAAGGTAGGGCCCCTATCACCCGAGCGCATAGGTGCAATCCGCGTCGCTCAATTTTCAAGCCGCTGGACCGGGGCTCGCGGTTCTTCGGTTCGATCGAGTTCCGACCCCTGCGGTGCTATGTTTGTTACCTCCAAACCCTGCTTGGTTGTCTATATCTATCTCGGTCGCCTTTTGATGTCCCGGTCGAGTTATCGTTTGCCCTCCAGTCGACGCCCACCGGATGTTCGATGAAACGTGCCTATGATACCCATAAAAGTTATGTCCTTCTTGCTAAAACTGTAGATCCCTTTGTTCACATGATGTTAGTTTTTATAGGTCATTGTCTCGATTCCTCGCTTCTGTTCTTCGTTACGGTTACTTTCGTGTGCGTGGTGTGTTTTGCGTTCGTCATTTCGGTGAGGGACAATAGCCAACCGTGACTTTTGTAGAGGGTGAGAATGGGTGGTGGACAAATGAGAAGCGCTCGGTTTTGCATCTTCAGTAAGAACGATGGAGGTTTAGTTTTAATCTTGCCGGCTTTTGCTTAGGATGAGTGAATATGTTGATCTGCTGGCCTCTGGGCATGACGTGAGTGCAGACGTTCATGAGAAGTGAGGAGGGGAGGACGAACAAGAAAAAGGAAAGAAATAAAAAAGGGAAAAATGAAAAAAAAAATGGAATAATAAAAGAATAGAAACATGGGTTATAATTTTTATGAATCTGGACTAAGCGTGCGGGGCTGGCTTAGGTTTTAGGCTTAGATCACTTAAAAGGAAAATAGGAAATTTGGGCTTGCTTTGTTGAAAAAGCCTATTCGGGCCGGATCCTTTGACCCAGCCTGAGCTCCTTCTTTTTTTTTTTTTTTTTTTTTTTTTTTTTTTTTCAGTTTAAAAAAATTTCAAAAATCAGAAATATTTGGAAAAATATTAAAAAAATAGGAAATCTTTAGAAATTAGATTTTGACTAGTTTCATTAGATTTTTCATGTTAATTTTGGTTTAGAACTAGTTTAGTATAAAAAATGTGAAAATCTTTTGATAAAAAATCGCACTCAAAATTAAACAAACTCTTAGAGCTTTGTGATAGGGTTTCATTGTTTTTTTTTTTTTTTTTGAGACAAGTTATTAATCGACTACATGCTTTAAATATACTAGTTGCCGTTTACCTTGGCTTAGTTAATAATGGTATCATTTTTTATTATTAGTGCTGAATGCCTCATTTGCCTTGCAATTTATTTAATACTTTCCTTTGATTATTGATTGTTACATTAATAATTGTGCACCTGATGATCCCCTTACATATTAGTGGGTATGTATAAAATTAATCCACATTGCTTGATAATTTTTTTTTAAATGAACAAGATCAAGTCTCGACCCTAGATTCTCTAATTACGTAAGAAGTTTGGAATACTCCTATACTTCACTTGGTTTTTGGCCGACCTCAGTGAGTTAATATCAACTCATTTATAAAATTTTTATACCATTAACTTGAACACTCAATGTCGCACAAGATATGTGTTTGAAAGAACCCTTGTCTAATCATGGGCCGTAGACTTGCCTTTTAGGCAATACCCTGACCTATACCCTCCCTCGAGGGATAGGTCATAACACTATCTCTTGGGCATGGTGAGTCCTATCCCTTCCAACAAGTCCCTGAGCTCATTGCCAAATCATTCCCTCACCACTCTATTGGTGAGGCTAGCACCAGGACAACTCCTCCCCATCCCAAACAACAACAATAGATATGCATGATCCGCTCCCAATCCCAAACGACAACAATGGATTGTCCCACACTTTTGGGTCTCTTTGAATTGCCCATGCATTTACTAGGATCATGGTGCCCCGAGGCACGTCAAATTTGCTGATTATGCAGTCCTCAAAAGATTTGCAAGGCATTAGGAGTGGCGCCAGTAGAAACAGCCAAAGCGCCTTGTCGATAATGTTATGAAGGCAAGGTATCTTGTGGATGTTGGCTTCATCAGCTAGACAGTCTCAACCAATGACGTTGTCTAGTTCTACTTGAGCTTTTTTCATGACGTCAGGATGGTTGAGTAGGAGGGATATGGCCCATTTATTGTCACCATGGATGTGTTCGTGGCCGCACTGCATTGACTGTCATGAATTATGTTTAAGTAACTATGTATGCTCAGTTGTTTCAAAAATAGATGAAACTTGTTTTCCAAACTAAAGAACAATCAGGTTTAGATGTAAAGAGGAAAATGCAAAGGAAAATGTTCAGTTTAAGTTAGTATCACTAATTGGCTGTCCATATGGTCTTGTTCATGTAAAAGTGCAACATTTATCTACATCATGTAGATGTATAAGATTTTCTATGGTGGATTGTCAATGATGACATTTTATTTAGACGACATACTTTAGTATGGTTTGATGGGTACTCAGCTCAAATCGATTGGAGTTGGAAAACATGTGTAAGGAAAAATAGAATTTTACCTAGATCAATTACGGCACACACAACAGAAGATTCAACAACTTGTGTGATTGACATTTCTATGCGTATTGCACCCTATAAATGTTCTTTCTCTTCTTTCTACTTTGCAATCTATAACAATCTAATAACGGCCACTATTGATGAAAGAAACTTAGGTGCATATAAGTCATTGAATATGAGCCTAGTCTAACGGCCCGGCTGATGAAAAGGATTCCACATGAGACCATAGGATCGAATGGTGCATATAAATTGGATCCACGTGCATCAGACTCACATGCATTGAGATCATGAAATAACAATTAAAAAACCTTATACTCAAGATTAAAAAGAAAAATAGACCTTTTACAAAACAAACTATAAATGTGAAACTAGTGTCGAATTCTTTCGGACACAGAAAAAACAAATTTTAAATTAACCGTGAGATTATTTATATCTTAGATAGAGACGTCATTAAAACGGTCTAAATTCATTGAGGTACATGTATTAGGATATTCTAAACCATCATTCAAATCTAAGGGTCATAGAAAATGCTTTTTTATTTGGGAAGTAAGTATTGTCCGAACTTTGCTAGTATGATAATCTATGAGCTATTTTTAGAATAACAACATATTGGGAGCCACCAAATTCTTCAAGGAGTGGAAACAGACTATTATTCTCACAATAGATTAAAAACAATCATATAAGCATTTCTCTTTTGAAAAAATATTGGCTACACTTTTGATTGATAACTCAGCAAAAAAAATAGTTCATTTGTTGATTAACATGTGTCCTGTGGGCCCTACTCAATCACATTTGTCATAAATCTCTCTCACTCGCCTTCCTCCCTCTTCCCCCCCCTCTCTCTCTTCACGGTCTCTCTCCATCCCCCCCCTTTTTTTTGGTCAGTCCTATTCTATTCCTACTCTACACTCACTCTCAGACTTTTGCCCTACCTCTTGCAAGGCGTGGGAGTCGAAACCCACTCCTGAAACTTACGCGTCCCCACCCCATCCCCCCTTTTAACGCAGCGAGCTCTCTGTCCCTCTAGACTCGCGCGTTGCCCTTGGGAAGGGTCTTGGGTGACCAACCATTGACGGTGGTCGCACCTCTCCTACAATTGTTCTCTAAATGTAAGTTTTCTTCTTCTGCATGTAGAAAAGGAATAAATAAATCAATTAAATTCTGGGTGGTCAACGGCAAAGCCCATGGTGAAATCACGGTGGATTTGCGATGGTGAAATCATGAGTTCCACCTTCATCCTCCAAGCACAACACCAAGATCGCCGTCGTTGGGTTTGGCAATGTTGACATGGCCATCGCCTAGACCATCCTCACCTAGGACCTCGTTGACAAGCAGAGCCTCATTGATGCCAAGCTCGACAAGCTTCATGGTGAAATGTTCGACCTCTAGCCGGCCACCACCTTCCTCCCCGCACCAAGATCTCGACCTCTGTTGACTACTCCGTTGCCAGGCCAGTCAACCGAGGTTGAGATCTTGATGAAGGAAAGACCAACTTCCATGAACATCGAGATCTTAGCTAATATTTTCTGAAGGGAAGAGATGGAGCAAAGATAAGATGGAGGAAGAAGAAAGAGGGAAGAAGGCAAGTAAGAGAGATTCATGGCAAATCTGATGGAGTGGGCTCATGGGACACGTGTCAATCAACAATTGGATTATTATTTTTCTGAGTTGTCAATCACATGTGTATCACAATTACAAGTAGAAACCGGTATACTAAACTCTAAGCTACATAATATGTATTTGTTATGGGGCTCTACTAGGATAAGATTTTAAAGACCTCCGTAAAAGTAACAACATTTTATGGGCCATAAATTCTTAAAGGAGTGAACCCACAATAATTTTTGGTTATTTGCTATTTTTAATTTTTTTTAATGTTATTCTTATAATAAATTAAAGATAGTCACATAAATATTTTTCTCTTTTTTTCTTTTTCTTTTTACATTGGTAAATGTAATTTTTTTTTTTCATTTCTAATAAGGCCTTGTTTGCTTGAAAATCACTCTGCTTGAATCGTTGACTGACAGTAAGAATTATCACACTTCGATTGATCAAAAATCTTGGTCAAACATCACTCTCTTGTACTTCAAATTGATGAACCATTGTGTTGTAAGAAAGAAAACACAAATCCTTTTAAAAGAATAAGAGCATGTGACACCCCGAACCCTTCGCAGTCATCACCGGCGCCGATGTTACACCCTATTACCATTTCTATCTTGTACTTAAAACAAGCGTCATTAATTACAGGCATTTTTTTTTTTTTTTATAAAGCGGTCCCAGCGCGACTCATAGCGGAAGCAAATCAAACATCGCCATCTATTCCCTACCAATCCATGATACAAATACACACCAACTAAACATCGATTTTATAAACAACTTCGACGCTTTGCTTACATACATATATATAGCAAGATGGGATTCCCTTCGGGTCGGTACAAAACAAGAAAGGCTAGGACTCTGCCATGTCCTGCCTAAAATCTCAAAAAGAAACCTCGACCCCTAACATCATACGTGCACAAAACCCTCCCATCGAAAGCGTCGACTATCTACATCAAAAAGAGATCTAGCTCCTACTCATTGCGCGCAGGTCTCACACCCAACCCGGTGCATCAGGCGGTGGCGGCGGCAACATCCCTCGCATAGCTCCATCCCGTCGAATGTGTACAGAAATGAACTCTTGTATGACAGGGCCCCCAGCCAGGCCGATATCATACATCACTAGACATCGTACTCGGATAAAAGTCAATCCGGGAACAGAGGGACAGTCTATCTCCGCACACTCTACCTCTACATCAGACGGTAGACCATAGAATACCCCCCGCGAGACGGCAGGAAGCGGCATACTGCTAATCTGAAATGTTATTCCCCAAAAGGGGTGAGTACAATCACTCAACAGATAGGGAAATCCAATAACAACTCAATGCACCATGCATATTATCATAACATGCAGGCATTGCTTACCTTTGATGTCATGCGTATTCATGCATCATCATATCATACATATCATCATCATGGCATCTCATATATCATTATCATCAGCATGCATTTCATCATGCATATCATACCATAGATGATCATCATATCACATCACATATCATCGACATCATCATCATCACCATGCATATCATTATGCATATCATCATATTACATCACATCTCATCACATCACATGTCATCATGCATATCACATCATGAGTGATCATCATATCACATCATATATCATTATCATCATGCATATCATCATGCATATCACATCATGGGTGATCATCATATCACATCATATATCATTATCATCATGCATATCATCATGCATATCACATCATGGGTGATCATCATATCACATCACATCTCATCATCATCATGCATCATCATGCATATATCATCATAGGTGATCATCGTATTACATCACATCTCATCATTATCATGCATCATCATGCATATATCATCATGGGTGATCATCATATTACATCACATCTCATCATTATCATGCATCATCATGCATATCATCATCATTTAATTTTCATCTTTATCTTTAAATTTGATCACCACATCACCCATTATCAATTATCAATTTCATCATCCCTTCGGGCAAAGACCTCCGATAGGGTTCCCAGCATTCAGCCTCCCAGCCACCGGGCTTCCGGCCCCCACATTAGGGCATCTCGCATCTCAACTAGCATCACGAGGCATTCCCTTCGGGCAGAAACCTCCGACAGGGCTTCCGGGCCCCCCACATTCCGGGCATCCTGAATCTCCCAGGGAATTCCGGCAATGCATCTCTGTACATTCCGGCCTCATCCTCCACCACAACCTCTTACTTACATATCACTTTCCACTTTTATCATCCTTTTAATCTCATTATTACATGGCATATGATTCACACATGCATCACTATTCATGTACATACATACACCCATGTCTTATCACACATGTAGCAATGCATAATAAATTCAATGGCCAATAAAATAATCCATTTTTATTTTATTATTATTTTATTATTTTATTATTATTTTATTATTATATTTATTTATTTTCATAAATAAATATTAAATTTAATATCTATGATTTTCCCAAAATCATAATATTCAAAAAAATCATCAATCAACCCAAAATTATGACAATTTCATACAAAATTCATGGCTAAATCGAATTTCACATAATTTCACAATTTCCACAAAATAGCACATGATATTCGGATAATGACCAGAATGCACAGTTTCCAAATAAATTCGATTAAAATACTCATATGGCCTCCAAAAATTACAAAATTTTACAGGGTGATAGCCAAGACATTTTCGTGCAACTTTCATGAAGAACTCCAAGCCAGATTATTTTTAGATTATTTTACACGACCTCACGAAGCTTCTGGAACCACTACCTCATCGTCCAGAATGCACATCTCGGAAATATTAAGGTTTCACCCATCTATTCTCTTTCGTTTCCTCTGAAATTTGAGTATGTTATGTATCAAGGTGTCCTTTACAAGTTTTATGAAGAGATCTAGGTCAAATAACCAAAGTATGATCGTCTTTTAAGTCCTTGAAGTCTCGGGTGTCTCGGTACACCTCACCAGAATCAATCATCTCCAAGATCTAGCCGATTTACTAGGCTATATTCGTTCATTTCTCTTCAAATTTGAGTATGTTGTATTTTAAGATGTTACCTACAACTTTTATGAAGACAACGAAGTAAGATCTCCAACAGAAATCAACATGCAACCAAGAAATCAACAAGAGGTCAGTGAAAATTTCGCAGATCTAAAGTCTCCGTATGATAAAACTTTTGACCCCTCAAATCTCCATCGTTTTCTACGAAATTTCAGTATGTTATACTACAAGATGTCAGCTACAACTTCCATGAGACATCGAAGCCAAAATCGGACTCCAAACACACATGCAAGCTCGAACAAGTTACTGACTTCCACAAACCGAGCAAGAACAATCACATGGCTTGAAAACAACCAACCCTTACCTCGGTTTCTCTCACAAATACACTCAAAACCGAACATGCAAACCATATACACACATGCAAGAGAAGTTAGAGGACTCCACTTGCCTCTAGGATGAACAAACGACGGCGTATGGCGGCGTACACGGCGGTCGGACGGCGAGACACGGCGGTACCTCCCTCGGCTCCGCCTCCTCTCCCTCTCGGTTTCTCCCTTTCTCTCGAAGTCTCTCTCTCTCTCTCACCCTTTCTCTCGGCCAAATGGAAGAACCGGTCACCCCTCTCTCTCCTCCCCTCTTATACTCCCTAGAGCTCATCATTTGCAATCATGAGATTGCCTACAAACCCACCAATGCATGCTCTTGCCCCTTGCCACTTGTCATTTTTATTTTTGAATTGGATTTGGGCTTGTTGGGCTTTGGAGTTGGGCCATCCGGCCACTCCTCTTGGGCTGGTCGACAGCCTCCTTTGGGCTCTAATGGGCCGACTAGCTTGGCCCACCAAGCTTTTAGGCCAATGGGCCCAAGGCCCATTTCGAAAATTCAACCCCTTTTTTTCCTCTTTTTTTTTGAAATTATTTTATAAATATTCTTGAATTCCAATTTTCATCTTGGCCAAAGTCTTGGGATATATATATATATATATATATATATATTTTTGATTATTGAAATTTAAATCATATGGCCAAGCATCAATCTATTAACTTTCAATTTCCACAATCGCAAGCACAAATCATCAAATTAAAAGACTAATTGGCTAAAGCATAAATCATAGAAATTCTATCACCTAATTAAAGACTTTAACACACCTTATGGCTTGGCTTTGAATTTCTGGGATGCCACAGAGCAAGTGTTTGATTAACAAAATAAAATAAAAGCAACCATAATGGCTGGAAATAAATTACAAGTAAAGTGCATTAATAGAAGTAAATCATGTTCTTTGGATGGTTGTGCGTGTCCTTTCCTCTTTAGAAGTACTCATTTTATAATCCATGGTTGGCTAGTCTCTTAATAATTGTTTCCCACTCCCTGAAATCAAATTTCGGCTCCTTTGAGCGTGTAGTTATTCCGACTAATTAATTTTTTTTTTTGGTCAGTCCTACTCTATTTCTACTCTACACTCACTTTCAGACTTTTGTCCTGCCTCTTGTAGGGCGTGGGAGTCGAAACTCACTCCTGAAACTTATGCGTCCCCACCCCATCCCCCCCTGAGAATGTCAATAAACAACTTTTGCAACTGTTTCCGCCTAAGAATTTGACTGCAATAATTATTTTGAATATTCTTTATTCCATTGCACTCTCCTTTGAGTTTTTTCCCCTTCCATTCATTTCCAGCCCATTTCATTTGTACAAATTTACTTTGTTATTACATATTAGTTCATAGGCATTACCGCTGTTCAACATTACCAAAATAAATTCACTCAAAGTTGAGCAAGAACATTAGCAGTTATGGACCTGAGTTTAGTGCAGCATACCTTCGTCTCTCATTTTCTGGAGCTCTTGACGTCGTGCACCTTGTCTATGAGGCCTTCTTTGTTGGACTTACATGAGGTCATTCGGTGCCCTCTTAATGGGGAACATGTTAGTTTTCTCTCTTGTCCCTTCTCGATGCTAAGATTCACGATACCATGTTCTCTCTAGCTCGTGGGAAGGCTCCGGGGCCGGATGGATTTAGTGTCAAGTTTTTTAAGCACAACTAGGAGATGTTTGGGCCATTGGTCATTGAAGCGGTGAAGGGTTTATTTGCCATGGGAAGATTTCTAAGAGAGATCAATAACACCATTTTAATGTTGATCTCGAAAGTTCCCAACACGACTTCTGTCAATGATTACGGGCATATTGCAAGTTGTAATATTATTTATAAATGTATTACCAAGGTTTTAGCTAACCGAGTAGTCGCACTTCTCCACGATATAATCAACCCTTCTCAAAATGCCTTCGTCAAAGGCCGGCATATCAAAGACAATACTCTTATTGCTCAGGAGTTGTTTGCTGGATTCCATCTTGATCCGTACGCTCCTAAGTGTACTGTCGAGGTGGATTTTCAGAAAGCTTATGATACGGTGGACTGAGACTTTCTTGAACTGGTGCCTCGTGCATTTGGATTCCCGGACCACTTGGTTCGACTTATCATGGTATGTGTGCACACTCCTAAGTTTTCTATTTCTTTGAATGGGGAACTTCATGAGTTTTTTTCCTAGTAGCCGAAGCCTTCGTCGGGGGATCCCATTTCTCCCCATTTATTCACTTTGGTTATGGAGGTTTTCTCTAGGATTCTTTGTGCTCGTGCTAGGCATCCGGGTTTCAAATATTTTTGGAGATGCAAGGCTTTGAGTCTATCTCATATGTTCTTTGCGGACGATGTCTTCATTTTTTGTGAAGCTGACTCGGCCTTGATCTCTCTCCTTAAGGAAGGTTTGGATACCTTTTCAGCATGGAGTGGACTGAAGCCAAATACCAACAAAAGTTCTATTTTTATTACTGGAGGGTCAGCTGAGTTGCGTAGTGAGATTCTTCTTGCCCTAGGTTTTTGTGAAGGAAAGTTGCTGGTGCGTTATCTGGGAGTTCCTATTATTTCCTTGCGGCTCGGCAATGCGGACTATGTTTCCCTAGTTGATCATATTACGGCCAGGGTGCAATCCTGGACCCATCGTTTTCTCTCCTTTGCTGGCCGATTTAACTAATAAGGTCAGTCTTTCTTGCAATCCAAACTTATTGGGCGAGTGTCTTTACTATCCTTGTTGTAGTATTGGACCGTATTGAGCAGATCCTGAGACAGTTTCCCTAGAAGGGCTCGGGCCTAGGGAGGGGTGGAGCTAAATTTTCCTGGGAAGATATCTGCCTTTCGAAGGAGGAAGAAGGGCTCGGCATCCGCAGATTGCGGGATTGTAATAATGCAGCAATGCTGAAGCACATTTGGATCCTGTTTACGGACAAGGAATCCTTATGGTGCAAATTGATCCATTCGACTTTTTTGAAAATGAAGAGTTTCTAGGTGGTTAGGAAGCCTACTTTATACTCTTGGGCTTGGAAGAGAATCCTCCATCTCATGACCGAATTCCGACTCTCTTTCCTTTGGAGGTTAGGGGATGGCTGTTCAGTCTCCTTCTGGTTTGACCACTGGCACCTGAGAGGCCCCCTCAATCTCTTATTCTCCGATGCTTTGATCTATAGCTCTGGTCTATTTAGGCATGCTATGGTGGCTGATCTCTTTTCACCGTTTGGTCAATCCATGAGGATAGTGTTAGAATCTTGGGAGTAGCACCTTCCTATCCTTTCTCAGGTTCGAATCGTTTTACTTGGCTAGAAAGTTCTTCTGGCTTATTCTCGTTGATTCGGCGTGGCATGCCATCAAAAAGAAGAAACTCGAGTTTATTGGGCTGCTTTGATCTGGAGCAATGTATTAGCTTCGAGATATCAGTTCTATCTTTGGCTTATTATCAAGAACCATCTTCCCACCCAGGCCTTGCTTCTTTCATATGGTAGGATTGGGGATGTGGTTTGTGCTTTTCGCAAGCTAACGTCGGATTCTATCGATCATCTATTCTTTGGTTGTTGCATCACAGCCACTTTTGCCTTCTTTTGGGCTGCTCGATGCAACTTTCCTTGGCACAACAGGGCATGGTCGGAGAATTTTCGGTGGGCTTTTGTCGCGACCTAAATTTCAAGTGTACCCTAGGTTTAGGCTAATGGACTACTAAGTTTTTAAACTTAGCTCGAGCTCTCCCAAGCCCATACCAATTCATGACTTAGGTTTCTATTTCTTAACATGCAAATGAATTTTATCTAGGAGTCACTACTAATCAGTTTATAGTAGGTCGATTACCTAAATAAAATAACGGGAGAATTATTTTACTTCAATGAACTAGAGACTAAGGGTACGGGGACTTAGTTATACTAGATTTCTCTAATGTCCTTTTGGTACCATTTCTTTTTAATTTCAAAAATAATTTTGCAGGCAGCTTGGATTAATTTTAAATCTATTTCTCTAACATGTGAGGTGATCATGCGGGTATGCAAACCACCAATTAAACACCCCAAATGAAGTAATGAATAAATTGCATGACTTACCTCATAGTAACGAAAGCATCTGTAATGTTAGTTGAAAATTCACTTCGACAATCCTAGATATGATTTCTAGTTAACATGCAATCACTCAATTTTGGTTTTCACTTTATTTAATGAGAATCATGCAATGCATGCTACTAATTTAACATGAAATGATATGACGCGATAATATGACTTAAACTATATAACATGAATAAGCATGCAATCTATCCTAAAGCATGAGATGAATTTATTCTAATTTTTTTGTATTTTCCATGAAATTCGAAATTAAAGAAATGCAATAATTAAATATGCAATCTAAATTAATAAAATGACTTAATTCTAATGATGAGCAATTTCTAACTAAATGAACTTAGCAATAATCACTAGATGATGAAAATTTCATAAACCTAATCCTACATGTCTGATTTATTAAACCTAAATGCTTTGATGCAAGAATTAAACATACAAAGCAAACAACTATATTTTGGATTTTCTTGAAAATTATAATTCTTTTAAAAAATGCATTTTTTTAACTAAATGACTTAATCTTATTAATATGCAAATTCTAATTAAATGGGCCTATTATGCAAACTAGTTATTATGCACCTCATGACCTAAATTCACTAATGAACAAATTCCGATTAAATGATCCTATTATGTGAACTAGTTAACATGCACCTAGTATTTTTGTATTTTTTTTTATATTTAGAATTAATAAAACCCTAATTAAACTATCTAAAAAGGGATAATTTTCTAATTTATTCTAGGGATTAATTTGACTTAAACCCTATCCTATCTTAGAAAACTATTTTTTTTTTAAAAGTGAAATACTTAAAATGTGCGAACATTATCTAAAAAATTAATTTAGGTCCAACCCTAACCTATTTCTAAAAATGCAACCCTAAAAATATAATTCTAAGAAAATTCTAATTTACTAAACCTACATGCTCATGCAGAATTTTGATTTTTTAATTTTTTAGTTTTTTTTAAGATAAGTAATTATTAAACAAATATTAAATCTAAGTTATCAACAAAATAAATGATTAAAATAATCGAAAAAATAACCCGTTGTCTCACAGGTCAAATTAACGATTATTATAACCCTAATTATCACGACAAAGAGATCAAAATAATTAAAAATCTAATCCGAAGTCTTACAGATCAAATTAATAATTATAATGATTTAATAATTAAAATTCTACCAAAAAGTCCAAAAATTAATATAATTTTAAAAAAATAATCCGATTCCTCTTGGATTAAATTAATAATTATATTAATTCCAGATAAAATCCTAGCGGATAATGCCTACAAAATGCATAAATATTAACATTGACAAACCATATTCTAACTTGAACAATAATAACAAAATTTAAAATGAATAAATAAATGACAATAAAATGAAAAATAAACTACCTAGTTCAAATTTGAAAAAGAGAGGAACGGCGGCGATGGGCGTCGCCGGGCGAAGGATGGCCGGTGTCGGAGCTTCGGCGAGGGGACCGGCACGCAATGAGGGAAAAATAACAGCGAGCAGTGGCTGTTGCCTAGGTCAAAGGACCACTGCAAAAAAAAACAGAGAGTGGGTGTAGAAGCGTCGCTCGGAGGAAGTGCGTCGGACGTTGGGTGGGTGGAGCGGCTTGACAGCAGCGTCAGGTCACTGGATAGAGGTCACGGTGGTTGGATCTAACTGTAGGAGCGACAGAGACCGGCACAGGGGTGCGGTGACGCTGGTAGAAATAACTTCGCTGCTGGAATCGCAAGGGGGTCGAGCGACGATGATGATCAGTGACTCAGGCAAGAACAGAGGCGCGGAGCAATGGCGTTGCAGTGCAACAAGTCAGTGACTTCGTCGGAGGGGAGTTCGGCGACCAGCCCTGGCGTTGCTTGGGCGTACAATGGCTCGATGACCGGTGGGTGGAGGCGCAGCAAAGCAAGCTTGCGGGTTGCAGCAACAGCGGTCGTTAGGGGAGCTCGGAACAGGTGCGGTGCGGGCGGTGGACTACAAATCTGGCTCGGGTCCGGCTCTGATGGAGGCTCAGCGAAGGTTGGCACGGCTCACGGACGGTAAGAGGGTCACAGTTCAACAGGTTGCAGGCGAAGTAGGGACATCGGCGGAGTTGGGCTATCGTTCGGGGGGAGAAACCAGGCAGCAGGGAGCAGCAACGGCGAACGGGCCACGGGGCGGAGTGTGGCGAGGACACAACTTTGGCGTCGGGCTTCACGGATGGCGACCGGTGGCACGGCAGCTGGTAGCGGCGTAGGAACCGGCGACTGGAGGGCGTCAGCAGGGGGCTCGAAGAAGAGAAACGGTGATTTTTTTCTCTCTCCACTTTGCACGTCCGGTCACTTCCTTTGCAATGCACTTGCTATTGCGGCTGTACCTTCAAACGAGGCTTGGTCCTTCGCGACTTTGCTAAAATAAAACACTAAGAGCGTGTTTGTTTGTGTTTCTGTTAAAAAAGTGTTTTAGAGAACAAAAATAGAAAAATTATTTCTGTTCGAGGAACAATTTTTGACCAAAAAACATGTTTGATAAACTTGTTCTTTGAATAAAAAAAGAATAGAAATATGTTTGGTAAATTTGTGTTCTTTTTTTGTTTCTTTTAATTTAATTTTTCCTTTTTTTCTTTATTTTTCTTTTTTTCTTCTTTTGGCTAGTCGCCGACCTCGGCCATGGCCGACGATCGGGCCGACAAGGGCCGACGGCCTCGCCCAGATCCGGCGAGGCCGAGCTCGCCCCCACCGCCGGTGACGTTGACCTAGCGGTGGTCCGGCGACGCCTCGCCTCGCCTTGGCCGGGCGAGCTCGTCCCTCGCCGGATCGGGGTGAGCTCGAGCTCGCCTAGCCAAGGCGAGGTCGAGCCTCGCCAGGGGTCGGTGACGCTCGGCCTCGCTGGGGGCCAGCGACGCTTCGACGAGTTTGCCAGCCCTCGACGGCGTCGCCGGCCCTCCTCGACGGCCGGTTGCCGGCCATGGCCGAGGCCGGCGACCGACCAAAGAAAAGAAGAAAAAAAGAGAAAAAAAAGAGAGGAGAGAGAAAATTTGTTCTTAAAAATTGTTCTAGAAACAAGAAACGAGTTTTTTTTGTTTCTTGTTTTGTTCGAATTTTGTTCTCGGGAACAAAAAAATAGATTTGGAACAAAAACGCAAACAAACGCGTTTTGTTCTTTTTTTATTTCCGGGAACAAAAAAAAAAAAATCTGTTCATGAACAAAAAATAAAAGTGCAACCATGCACACCTAAAGAAACTTTTCCCCTTTTGCTTCTCTCCTTCTCTCGAGGACTCCATGGATGACTCCCTCTCTCTCTTCTCGCCTCGTCTTCCGCTTTTCAGCGAAGAAAAAAAAAACTTTCTCTCACAAAAATTCTATTCCCTTTCGTGAGTGTTTCGAAAACTCAATCATAAAGCCCCCACCTCTTTCATGTCTGGCACTCTCTATTTATAAAAGGAAAACTTGAGTTTGTTTATGTAGGTGGAGATTTTCACTCAATTTCTCAATAAAAAAATGGCTCCAAAATCACACGGCTGTTGAATTTTTGAATTCAATTTTTTTTTTCAAAATTTCCCTCTAATCAAATATTATTTTCTATTTCTAAAAGCTAAGTTTAAAGTTTCTTTCCAGTAAGGACTTTTATCATTCCATTGCTCGTTTTTCTCTTGGTGCTCTTTGCCACATTATTTGGAAGTACATGAATGATATTCTGTTTAGAGATCATACCTTGGCAGTTCCGGCCGTCAAAAACCACCTTATCAAAGTTGTAAAGGACAAAGCCTTAACGTTCAGAAATGTTGAGGATAACCTAAGAAACAGGAAACTTCAACATAGCTGGGGCATTGATCCTTGCATTTTCTCTTCTACTCGTGGTACCATAGCTTTCCTTAGCTGCGGGTGCGTTTGATGCTGTTGGATGGCTAAAGATTGCATTTCGCGAATCGGGTTGTGGTGCGAGTGGTGGAGTTGCTGTCTACTGGCTTAGATCGCTTCATTGCTGCTGCAGTTCGCTTGGCAGTGCTCCTGTTAGGGATCTTTTAGGTGTGGGTTGCCATTATTTAGTTGGTCGGTTGCCTTTTTTTGTTAGTTGGTCCTTGTTCCGGTTGTTGCCTTGGTTGTGTTCGGCTTTGCCATGTAGCTTGTTGTGCCTTTGTTGGCTTTTCCTTCTCTTTCTTTTGGCACCCTTCCACTCATTATGCCTTTGTATCATTTTGAGTGTAAGTTTTGGTGCCGTTCGCTGGTAATTATTGGTTAAAACTCAATATAATTATTACTTCTACCAAAAAATAAAATAAAATTAGCAGTTACTACGCTTTCACACACTTCGCACATAGCCTCTAATGGTTGTCTCTTGGGCATTGTGAGTCCTGTCCCTTCCGACAAGTCCATTTGCTCTTTGCCTACTCATTTCCACTTGAAGCATTGAAGAACACTGCTAGAGCCAAACTTACCACTCTATTGGTGTGGCTGGCATCGGGACAACTCCTCCTCCCTATCCCAAACGGCAATGGCCAGCACGCATGATCCCTTCTAGTCCCACATATCTCTTTGGTTTGAAACCTGTTGGATTATCCCACACTCTTGGGTCTCTCTGAATAGTCCACACATTTACTAGGACCATGGTGCCTCGGGGCACGTCAAATCTGCTGATTGTGTAGTCCTTTGAGGACTCGTGGAGTAGTAAGAGTGGTGCCGGCGGAAACAATTGGAGGGCCTCATTGATGATGTTTTGGAGGCACGACAACTTGTGGATGTTTGCTTCGTTGGGTAGACGATTTTGACCTATGACGTTGTCTAGCTTTGCTCGGGCTTTGTTCATCATTCTCCGATGATTGAGTAGGAGGGACATGACCCATTCTATTGTCATTGCGGATGTGTCCGTGTCCGCACTTAGGATTATCTTCCGCAACTTGTGGTTAAGTAATCAATTAAGTATGCTAAGTTGTTTCAAAGAGAGATGAAACTTGTTTCTAGGAAAAGAGGAAAATGCAAAGGAAAGGCTTAGGTATGAGTCAGTATCTAGAATTGGCCGCTCTTTCTGTCTTCTTCAAGTGAAATCCAGAATTTATATGCCATATGCATTATGTAGATATAGAAGTGATTCTAGCTAGTGCCCCTACTCCACAAGCTTTACTAATCAAATCATTTAACTTGCATAAATTTTCTAATTAAGACTTTTAGTCCCCAGTTTCGATCAACTCGAGCTAACATAGATATCTGCGAGAATATGGCGTGGACAATATAAATAGCAACTACCGTTCTAGAAAAAGAAAATTTTTGGCATGATCCCCAACTAACATGGATCGTAAGAGATGAGCTCCACAGGAGAGTCAAATGATCCAATGAGATATATGTATTATGCTCACATGCACAGTGATCATCCAATAGTAACTAAGAAAGATGACTATATCCAAAATAGAAAAGAACAATAAGACCTTTCAGAGTATATACCATAGAAGGAAAAAAAGAAGAAGGCAATTCTCCTTCTTCTGTTCTTTGTCAAACCGGTAGCGGCCTCTGTGGAGCATAATAAAAATAGTTAAACTAAGGGAAAATGTACTATAATTTTTAAAACTTGTCACGACAGAGCAATTGAGTCTTAAAACATACAAAAAGTATCATCGAGTCATAAAATTTATCAAATTGATGCAATCGAATCATTCTGTTAACTCTGTCCAACTTGACTAATAGAAATTGTTAACGTGGCTTTTTTATATTTTATATCTCCTATGTGCTAATAACGTGGCTAAATCATGTAACGTAAGGTTAAAATAATGTCATTTAGGTCTAAATATGATTTTAAATAAACTTGAAAAAAGAAAGCTAAATTTGAATATGAGAGAGAGAGAGAGAGAGAGAGATTGCAGCCCTCGTTGCTAGTCCCCAGCATCAAGGGCTAGCAATGCTCGGCAATGGTGGGGGTGGCAATGGCAAAGGCTTGCAAGCCTCCTCGCTTGGTTTCTCTCTCTATTTTAAAATTTAACTTTAAAAAAAAATTACATAAAATTTTACATTGAAACTGATATTTGGATCAAAACAACATTATTTTAGTCACATCATTGCCACGTAAGATAAATAAAATAATAAAAAAGACACATCAGCATTATTGGTTACCAGATTAGATAGAGTTAAAAGGGAACGACTCAATTAAATCACTTTGACGAGTTTTAAGACTTAATTATGCTTTTCGCAAGTTGTAGGATCTAATTGTACTTTTATGACAAATTTTAAGATTTCTAATTACTTATCCCTTAAAATAATATAGACAATTAGATTTGTGGTGCTGTCATTTTTAACGTTCATTTATATATAAACTTGGATTTTGAACCATCATGCAAACTTGAGGGTTAAAGAAAAGGTGTTGTTAGGGAGTAGCCCTCATCTCTCCTTTCGCTTCTTTATAAATAATTTCCAAATAAACCCATCAAATGGGCGGGTCGGATCATAAATGATTTGACTCAAATAGGCCTATTTAATCCATTTTGATTCATTTGCATGCAATGTAAATTGAGACCTATTCTTGACCCATATGTGACCCAACCCGACCCATATGACTAAAACACTTCCATATTTATCCTAATCTATGAAAACTCATAGCCAAAGTGAGGTGAGAGTGTGAAATGAGTGAGCGTGAGATTGAGTGAAGGTGAGAGTGACCGAAAAGAGAGTTTTAAATAATTTATAAACCCATTTGTTATATATTTAACACTCATATTGTGGTTAAATTCATTTATGATTCATTTACTCGATATAACCGACTCATTTATAATCAATTTAACACTCAGGTTTTATGACGCATTTTAATGAGTTTATTTCCAAACAAAGCCATACACGTTCTTATTGCATTAAGCTCGCCAAGGCTTGTTTTTCCTATGTTGGCAAAACAATCACGAATGTAGAACCATCTCACTATACTTGCATAAAGGGGAAACTTATTAAGTAAGTTTTAAACCCATTGCAACCGTATTAATTCAATACTAAATATTTAAATTATCCCGATTGAGTTCTAAACATTTTTCATATTTTACTAATTGACTCCATGCGACCGATTTTAGTTGAAAATTATTGACATAAATGTTAGCTGTGTCATGTGACAAACCGGCGCTGATGTAGACTTTTTAAATTTTTTTCTTTTTTCTTTTCTTTTATTTACTTTTTTGTTTTGGACTTAGGGCTGAGATTCCTTTGCAGTGTTCCTAGGTCCAAGGAAAAAGAAAAAGAAAAAGTAAAGAATAGAAATAAAAAAAAAAAATTATAAAAAATTCAAAAAATATTATTTAAAAACATACACACTAATGCCAATTGTATAATATAAAAATGGTGTAGAACTGAATTGTGATGATCATAGTAAATTTAGGATTTTTTTTAGTAATTTTCCTTGGATAAAGTCAAGTGCACAGAACATGTGCTATACACATACACACCAGGATCTGGCCTTTGATGATGTCGTCCAAGTAGCCCTCCGAAAGCATGGCATCAAGCATCGTCTCGCTCTCCTCCTCTTGCCTATCGTCACTTGTCTTCCTTCTCAACCTAAGCTCGTCTATCATACCCTGCAAGATCACATCAGACCTCCTAGCCACATCCACCATCCTTCTCTCTCTCTCTCCCCTTGAAGTCCACCACCTTCCTCAGCATTGGTAAGAAATCGCCCGGGTCTAGCTCACTATGCTCGAATAACTCCGTTATCACCTCCCTAAATCGCTTGGCCACCATAGAATCATCCACATTGATAGCCGCCCTAAAGTAGCTCTTCTCGGAGATCATCCTCATGATGATATTAAAGGATAGCTCCTGCAGCCTCAATCTCATCTCCACGATTGTGAAACTGCCACCCCCTACCTCTACCATGGCCGCCTCATAGACGTTTCTCATGAGAAGCCTGACTTCCTAATGCCCAATGGCAAGGGAGCTAGCAAGGTGGTGCGGGTAAATGATTGATAACTCTATAAAAATAGAGTTATTTTACCTATTTTAGGCAACGATTAATGCATTATTTATGAGAAAATATTTGGATTTCCTTCTGATTATTTAAATTTTCCTTGTTTATGCAGAATAATGAGATATGGAGAAGATAAGGAAAATAATGGCAATTATCAGGAATTCAAATAAAAGCAGTAGTGGAAGATGGATATCAAATCAGGAAATTTTTGATTTTGTTCCCTAATGTTATCTACAAGCATTGGGAGATAGATATTTTAGATTTCCTATTTAGGAATTTTTTATGCACAATTAGAGATAAGGATCTTAGATATATCTTATAAATAGAGAACATTTAAGAAAGTAGGGGGTTAGATTGTTTTTCATTCTTCTGAGAGTTTTTCAAGTATTTTGAAGAGAAGACAAAAGTGGTGACAAAATTCTTGTTTTTGATTCAAGATGCTGGGTTTGATTTATATTTATATTTTTATTTCTTATTCTACTATGTTCTAATTTTTTTTGTTAAGGCTACGATGTAGCCTAACCATGATGATATAAATTTCATGATTTTTATGTTTTACAATTGATTTCATTCATGTGAGTTATATATTATTGCGTTTAATGCTTTTGAGTGACTAGCCACCACTTGAATGATTTGATGTGCATGTTTAAGACTGAGAGGTGATAATATGCAATTGCTCATTATAATATATAACCATGAATTAAACGTGGATAGAAATATACCGCGTTATTTGTGTAGCTTTCGGTGATAAGGTGATCCAAAAGACTCATTGTAAACCGGGACTATTCATAGTTATTAATGCACTCATGTTTATTTTAATTCACATAGAGATATAGTGGATTAATAAGCTGAGTAAGTTTGCTATACCTAGAGATAGGATAGTAAATAGATTAGGAAATTCCGCTATCACATGTTTGATATCGTTCTTGTATTCACAACAATCTGAAATTCATATCTAGTGGTTATGGTGAAATCGGATGCTCTAACATATTTATCTGATTGATTTTACTGCATTTAGTCTTCAAGTTTTGTTTTTAATTTATTCTAAATTATATATTGATTTGTTAGATAAATTTTAGAATTAATCTATTTTAGTATTTAATTAGTTTATTAATCATCGATCTCCATGGGACAATACTTTTCTTCATCATTATATTATTTGTTCATCCGTTCACTTGCGTTTAGAATTTCACGAATAAGTTTTTGGCACCGTTGCCGGGAATCGTTTGTTTAATACTAATTAATATTGATACCAGATAATTCTAAGTTTAATCTAGCTTTTTTTTTTTTTTATTTTCAGGGTGTACATCAGTTTATGACACGTAGCCAACAAGGGAAACTTGTTGAGCTTGATCCAAAAATCGAGTGTACATTCAAAAGGCGACTAAGAGAACAGAGAAATCACGCTAAGATGGCAGATGGTGATAATGAAAATCCACGTAGACTCTTAAGAGATTATGCTGCGCCAACAGTTCAAGGCACCACATCAAGTATCAAAAGACCTGCAATTCAAGCAAACAACTTTGAGATTAAGCCATCACTTATTCAGATGCTTCAACAATCGGTGCAATTCGGTGGGCTACTAAGCGATGATCCAAATGCTCACATCGATGCTTTTCTTGAAATCTGTGACACCATTAAATATAATGGAGTTATAGATGATGCTATTAGATTGAGATTATTTCCATTCTCTCTTAGAGACAAAGCTAAGAGTTGTCTTTCTTCTCTTCCTGCAGGATCAATTACTACATGGAATTATATGGCTCAGAAATTTCTTGGTAAGTTCTTTCCACCTGCAAAGTCTGCGAATATGCGTAACGATATTACTAATTTTATGCAGATGGATAATGAATCATTATATGAAGCATGGGAAAGATTCAAAGAATTTCTTAGGAGATGCCCACATCACGGACTACTCGTATGGATGCAGGTACAAACTTTTTATAATGGCTCTAGTACAAATCTTCGTTCTATGATTGATGCAGCTGCAGGAGGAACTCTAATTAATAAAACACCAGAAGAAGCCTACAATTTATTAGAAGAGATGGCGTCCAATAGTTATTAGTGGATTATTGAGAGACTACCAATGCGAAAAGTTAGCGGAGTTCATGAAGTGGATGCTTTTGATGCAATTGTTGCACAATTTGAAACACTCAACAAAAAGCTAGATAATATGAGTGTTTCAGCCATGAAAAAAATTTTTTTTTTTAATGAAAACAAATTGACATGTGATTTTTGTGGTGGAGGACATGTTAGCACAGAGTGTCAGGTAGGTAATACTTTCAAACAACCTAGTGAAAATTCTAACTTTGTTGAGAATTTTAACAGGTCACAGAATAATCCCTACTCCAACACGTACAATCCGGGATGGCGCAATCATCCAAATTTTTCATGGAATAATCAGAATGTGACGAGACCACCGGGATTCAAACAATCAGAAGAGACAAAGTCAAATTTGAAAGATATAGTCACCAAACTTGCTAACACAACTCATGACTTCATCAAAAGCACGGATGTGAGATTTCAAAACCAAGAGGCTTCAATCAGAAATCTGAGATGCAAGTGGGTTAGTTAGCAAGCATGATGTTAGGGAGACAACAGGGTTCTTTGCCGAGCAACACGAAAAAAATCCAATTGAAAACATAAAGGTTATACCCTGAGAAGTGGTAAACAAGTAGGAGAAGAAGAGATTGTCAGAGACAAGGAAGAGGTGATCAATAAACAATCGAAGGAGACAAGCAAGAGTAAAGTTTTTCCAAATAATCCCAAGCCATATGTGCCGCCAATTCCATTCCCTTAGTGACTCTAGTAGCACAAAATAGATAAGCAATTTTCTAAATTTCTTGATGTATTTAAAAATTGCACATTAACATTCCTTTTGCAGATGCTTTAGTGCAAATGCCTAGTTATGCAAAAATTTTGAAGGAGATTTTGGCAAACAAAAGGAAACTAGAGGATTATGAAACGTGAAGTTAAACGAGGAGTGTTCAGCCATCCTACAAAACAAATTGCCTTCGAAATTAAAAGATCCAGGGAATTTTACTATTCCTTGCACTATTGGGGATTCTTACTTTGAAAAAGCATTATGTGATTTAGGTGCAAGTATTAATTTGATGCCTTATTCAGTTTTCAAGAAATTAGGATTGGGCGAGGTAAAAGCAACCACAGTGTCACTTCAACTGGCTGATCGATCAATTAAATATCCGAGAGGTATTGTGGAAAATATTTTAGTAAAAGTTGACAAATTTATCTTTCCTGCAGATTTCATAGTTCTTGACATGGAGGAAGATTTTGAGGTACCACTTATCTTAGGTCGACCCTTTCTAGTAATAGGAAGAGCTCTTATTGATGTACAACAAAGGAAGTTGATCCTTAGAGTTCAAGATGATCTTGTTTCATTTAATGTTTTTGAAGCAATGAAATATCCATCTGATGATAATTCTTGTTTTAGAGTTGAGACAGTTGACAAGTTGGTGAATAAGGTTTTTCAGGAAAATTTTTATAAAGATCCACTTGAAGCACGTCTGATTCAACTAAGGGACAAAGATATTCAGAATGAGGAGATAAATGAGTACGCAAATTTCATGGAGGCAATTCCACCATATTCAAGGCAAAATGCAATTAAATTTGAGGAGTTGGGACAACGAATTACAAAGCCTAAACCATCAATTGAAGAGCCTCCAACTCTTGAACTTAAACCATTACCTTCTCATTTGAAATATGCTTATTTAGATGGAGTTTCTTCTTTACCGGTAATTATATCTTCTTCTTTGATAGATTTTATGGAGGAGAAAATGCTTAGAGTATTAAGAGAGCATAATGGTGCAATTGGATGGAAAATAGCTGATATCAAGGGAATTAGTCATTTAATTTGCATGCACAAAATTTTGATGGAGGAACAATATAAAACCATTATCCAACCTTAGAGATGTTTGAACTCGAAGATGCAAGAAGTAGTGAAAGCTGAGATAATTAAGCTACTTGATGCAGGTATCATCTATTCTATCTTTGATAGTTTCTGGGTAAGTCCTGTACAAGTTGTGCTAAAGAAAGGCGGTATGATTGTTCAGAAAAATGACAACAATGAATTGATTCCAACTAGAATAGTTACTGGGTGGTGTGTGTGTGTGTGTGTGTGTGTGTGTGTGGTGTGTGTGTGTGTGTGGATTATAGAAAATTGAATGATGCCACTATAAAAGATCACTTTCCTTTACCATTTATTGATCAAATGTTGGAAAGACTTGCGGGGCATGAGTTTTATTGCTTTCTTGATAAATATTCAGGGTATAATCAAATTCCTATTGCACCAAAATATCAAGAGAAAACTACTTTCACTTATCCCTATGGTACTTTTGCTTTTAGAAGAATGCCCTTTGGTCTTTGTAATGCACCAACTACTTTTCAGAGATGCATGATGGCTATTTTGTTCTAATATGGTTGAAAAATATATTGAGATTTTCATGGATGATTTTTCCGTTTTTGGCTTATCATTTTATTCTTGTTTAAATAATTTGGATTTGGTCTTACTAAGATGTGAGGAGATTAACCTTGTTTTGAATTAGGAGAAGTGTCACTTTATGGTGTAGGAAGGAATAGTGCTCGAACATAAAATTTCTCAAAATATAATAGAAGTCGATCGAGCCAAAGTGGAAGTCATTGCAAAATTGCCTCCGCCAACATTTGTGAAACTTGTCATAGGATTTTTGGGGCATGCGGGATTTTATAGGCGGTTTATAAAAGATTTTTCAAAAATTACCAAACCTCTTTCTAATCTTTCGGAAAAAGATGTTCCTTTTAATTTTTCTGTTGAATGCATGCAGGCTTTTAACACTTTAAAGGAGAAGTTAATATCAGCACCAATTATGGCAGCACCAAATTGGGATTTACCTTTTGAGCTGATGTGTGATGCTAGCGATTCTGCAGTAGGAGCTGTTTTGGGACAAAGGAAGAATAAAATTTTTCGAACCATATACTATGCCAGTCGAACCTTGTCAGGTGCACAATTGAATTATTCAACAATAGAAAAGGAACTTCTGGTGGTAGTTTTTGCTTTTTATAAATTTCGTTCTTATTTAATTGGTTCAAAAGTTATAGTTTATTATGACCACTCTACTTTTAAGTATCTACTTGAAAAGAAAGAATCAAAACCTCGGTTGATCGGGTAAATTTTATTGCTGCAAGAATTTGATTTGGAAATCAAAGATAAGAAGGGGATTGAAAATCTAATTGCAAATCACTTATCAAGAATTCCAAATTCAAAGAAAGAGGTAAGACCAATTTTGTAAGAGTTTCCTGATGAGAAATTTTTTTCCATCAAGTCAATTCCTTGGTATGCTGACTTTGTAAATTATTTGGTAAATAATGTTCTTCCTCTTGAATTATCATATCAAAAAAAAAAAATTCTTTTCTAATGTTAAAAATTATTTTTTGGGAAGAACCTTTCTTGTTTAAAGTATGTGCATACCAGGTCATAAAAAGATGTGTTCTAAATGAAAAAAGGGCAAACATTCTGCACCATTGTCATAATGGAGAGGCAGGTGGCCATTTTGGTGCCACAAAAACTGTAGCTAAGATTTTATAATCTGGATTTTATTGGCCTACACTTTTTAAAGATGCATACTCTTATGTAGCTTCATGTGATAGGTGTCAAAGAACTGGAAATATTTCAAGAAAAAATGAGATGCCTTTAAACAACATTATTGTGTGTGAATTGTTTGATGTTTGGGGTATTGATTTCATGGGACCCTTTATACCTTCTTATGGAAATTTATTCATTTTAGTGGCTGTGAAGTATGTGTCTAAATGGGTAGAAGCTATAGCATTGCCAACAAATAATGCTAAAGTTGTGGTCAAATTCTTGAAAAAAAATATTTTTACCCAATTCGGCACTCCTAAGGCAATCATAAGTGATAGAGGGACACATTTTTACAACAAACAGTTTGAAGCACTTTTGAGTAAGTACGGAGTCATACATAAGGTTGCAACCTCTTATCATCCTCAGACTAGTGGTCAAGTAGAGATTTCAAATAGGGAAATCAAGAGAATTTTAGAAAAAAACAGTGAATGCCTCTAGGAAAGATTGGTCAATAAAACTTAATGATGCATTTTTGGCCTATAAGACAGCGTTCAAAACTCCAATTGGGATGTCTCATTTGAGGCTAGTGTTTGGGAAGGCTTATCACTTACAAGTGAAATTAGAGCATAAAGCATATTGGGCATTGATATTTTTGAATTTTGACATGCAGTCTACAAGTGAAGAAAGATTATTGCAACTGAATGAATTGGAGGAATTTTGCAATGAGGCCTATGAAAATTCTAAGTTGTACAAGGAGCATACAAAAAGATGGCATGACAAGCACATATTCAAAAGAGAGTTCAAAATTGATAAAAAAAAAAAAGTCTTACTTTTATAACTCTCATCTTAAATTTTTTCCAGGAAAGTTGCGGTCTTGATGGTTTGGTACTTTCATAGTTACACAGGTATTCCCACACATAATAGTTGAAGTTGTGCATGACACTGAGGGTACATTCAAGATGAACGGTCAACGTTTGAAGCCCCACATTGAATGTGGTTACAACAAGCAAAAACCACCATTGAACTTCATCCTTGAATAGCAACATTTGAGATAGTTTGGCTAAAAACTATAAAGCAAGCGCTTCTTGGGAGGCAACCCAGCATTTTAATTATGTTTTTTATTTATTTTTAAGTTTATGTTTTGCAAAAAAAAAAAAAAAAAAAAAAAAAGATTAACTTTTCTCTATTTTATCCAGGTTATTTTTTTAGGGAGCACCTTTCAAGAGTTTAATCATCAAGATCATCTATGGACTTATCCTACAACCAGGGGAGTTTTTCTTCTTCCTATTCTATTTTTCACATTGAGGACACTGCTTTATTCAAGTTTGGGGGGAAGACAAATTTTTGGATAATTTTTTATTTTTTTTATCATTTTTGCTTTCTTGGTTGTGAATTTTTTTTGCAATTCTTAGGAAAATTTAAATTTTATTTAAACTTACAATTGAGGTGTGAGTTAATCTTAATTCTTGATTATGTTGATCCACTTACTGAGCACTAAAAGTCCTTACTTTTTGAATTATGTGTAAATCTAGAGAATATTCATGTGAAATATGTGATTTTCTTAGATTTCACCAAAATCTTAGAATTTGTTTGATTTTCTCTTGAGGCGAAATCCTAAGCTAAATCTAACTGAGAAAATGATATAGGCAGTTTTTGGATTGATTGAGCCTTTCAAGCCAACTCTATTTATTTGTCCCTAGTCACCCTGTTGAGCTTTAATTATTACCCACTTTTTCATTGACATCCATATATGTTTAGGCTAGTTATTATCAAATTATATCATTGTCCCATGCCTTATGAACACGTTGATTTTTTTTTTTTATAAAAGAATTATTTGAGCTTAATAGAGATTTGGGAGGAAGGATGGAGTAAAAAGAAGAAAAAAAAGTGATTGCAGTGGTTGTTTGGGGTGTATTGTCAAAAAAAATAAATTGCTTTTATGGTTCCCTATCCAACTTTCAATTGAGTGAGCCTTTTGGATACTCAATGGGTTGGAAATTTTCATGTTATATTAGAAGGGACTTTGAGAGAAACTCCACCATAAAGCAATTCAAAAAAAGAAAAAAAAAAGAAAGAAGAAAAAAAAAGAAAAAGGGAATGATGATATATGGCGGCAAAAAGATTATCTTGAAGGAGTGAAATTGGACAGTGACATTGGCTCTAATTAGATCCTAGAAATCAACGTGTTGATGGGTGATTTGAGCTTAAAATTCCCGTTATCTCACATTTAACCCAGCCTTACATTACAACCCGAGAAAAGTCCTATTGATTTTTGGTTGGATAATTAGTTTACATTAGTGGAGAGATGAATGAAAAGCAAACCTATAAAATTTAGTCATAATTATTGAGAATTTTTTAGAGGTTGCATGTCCATGTGAATTTATTTGGATTGTATATAATTTGAAAATGATGAGGACACACACACACACACACACACTTGGATCATATAGTTAGAATTGGTCTTAACTTATAAATCGATTTCAATGTTTGGATGAAATTTGTGTTTTTCCTTGAATTGTGAATTTAAGCAAGTATGGAAAGATGTCATGGAGGAGGTTGTTAGGTTGAGTATGTGTTATGTCTTGATTTTGCTCGAGGACTAGCAAAATATTAAGTTTGGGGGTTTGATAACTCTATAAAAATAGAGTTATTTTACCTATTTTAGGCAACAATTCATGCATTATTTATGAGAAAATATTTGGATTTCCTTATGATTATTTAAATTTTCCTCGTTTATGCAGAATAATGAGATATTGAGAAGATAAGGAAAATAATGGCAATTATCAGGAATTTAAATAAAAGCAGCAGTGGAAGATGGATATCAAATTAGGGAATTTTTGATTTTGTTCCCTAATGTTATCTACAAGCATTGGGAGATAGATATTTTAGATTTCCTATAAATAGGAAGAGAGAGCAGCTAGGGTTTTGGGGGTTAGATCGTTTTTCATTCTTCTGAGAGTTTTTCAATTATTTTGAAGAGAAGACAAAAGTGGTGACATAATTCTTGTCCTTTGATTCAAGATGCTGGGCTTGATTTATATTTATATTTTTATTTCTTATTCTACTATGTTCTAATTTTCTTTTGTTAGGGCTATGATGTAGCCTGACCATAATGATATAAATTTCATATTTTTTATATTTTGCATATGACTTCATTCATGTGAGTTATATATTATTGTGCTTAATGCTTTTGAGTGACTGACCATTATTTGAATGATTTGATGTGCATGTTTGAGGCGAGAGGTGATAATATGCAATTGCTCATTATAATATATAACCATGAATTAAACGTGGATAGAAATATACCGCGTTATTTGTGTAGTTTTCGGTGATAAGGTGATTCCAAAAGACTCATTGTAAGTCGGGAATATTCATAGTTTTTAATGCAGTCATGTTTATTTTAATTCACATAGAGATATAGTGGATTAATAAGCTGAGTAGGTTTGATATACCTAGAGATATGATAGTAAATAGATTAGGAAATTCCGCTATCACATGTATGATATCGTTCTTGTATTCACAACAATCTGAAATTCATATCTAGTGGTTATGGTGAAATCGGATGCTCTAACATATTTATCGATTGATTTTACTGCATTTAGTCTTCAATTTTTTTTTTAATTTATTCTAAATTATATTTTGATTTGTTAGATAAATTTTAGAATTAATCTATTTTAGTATTTAATTAGTTTATTAATCATCGATCTCCGTGGGACAATACTTTTTCTCATCATTATATTATTTGTTCGATACGTGCACTTGCGTTTAGAATTTCACGAACAAGGATCTCGAGGGTCGTGAGGCAGTAGAGGTCATACCAGTAGGGCTAGTAAGGGGCGGAGGCTATGGTGGTGTTGCCGTTTGCCGTAGACCATGATATCGATGGCGAGCTTGTAGGGGTAGTTAGCAAGGACGATGTCATTCCTAGTGAAGCACTCCTCTACTATCGATGGGGAGGATATGACCACCACAGACCAGGAGCCAAAGGAGAGCGAGAGGACCGGGCCATAGGAGTCAGAGAGGGACTAGAGAATCTAGTGGACCGGTTCTTTCATAGGGAGGAGGCAGTGTTATATATATATATATAATGTGAACCACATTTTTGGGACTCATGTTTTCTCTTTTTAAGTGGTGGTTATTCCACATGTAGTTTTTTCACACTTCGTAACTCTTCATGACTACCGCTTATTTGATAACTGCCTTGATGTGAGACAGTTTATAAAAGGACAAACGTTCATTTCATAAGGGAAATTACTAGGTCTAACACAAACTCTCTCATTGGGAATACACCAACGGTACGCAAGGGGATTAAATTAGTAGAGTGTGCCCGTAATTTCAATGGACAGTAATTCAACCATTTTGGGGTCAAGATGAAAATTGCCGATTTCAACCAAAATTCCAATGACCCACTGCTCGACTTCGGACTAGAATGGCCGCCCCGCCATGAGGAAGAATAGCCACAGGTTAATCCGGCATATCGGTGTTCGCTGGAGGCTAATCAGGTAGCGGAAGTCTCAACGGTTAAGGGTTTGTATAAAGGGAATTTTGTCTGATTCGAGGTCAATTTCGTGGTCATTTTTGCTGAAACTTAGACTTATGTGATTGCGCCAGCGTGATCTTTGAAACCCATTAATTATTTTGGTCTGAGATGGGCTGCCGAACAAGTAATGGACAGGGAGATCACGATGAAATGATGAAAAATGGAGAGAAAAGGCTTTCTGTTCACGTGGAGGAAGAAGCGTGTGGGGCCACATGCGTAGAACTACCTCAAGCAATTGCAGGTGTATGTGTTGCACCCTGCCACGCAGCATTTGCCAAGCCCGTAAGCGCATTTGCGCGGAGGACAAGCATATGCGCTACGCGACTGCACCCGTGGATCTGCAACCCTGCTTCAATTGACTCTTTTGCCCCTATCTTTTTTGTGTTATTACGGTTCTGCCATTGGCTGAATTAATTTATTGTTTTGCCCCTTGGTGCATTCATTTGCTATTTTGCCATCTTATGCATTTTTATGAATATTTTATGCATGAAATTGTATATCCAATGATCCATATATTATAATTAATTAGTTTGTAGCCACAACATCTTTAATTAATTAAATTATATATTAAGAGCCTTTGGATCATATTTAGACATGGATATTTGTTGACACCTAATATTTTAGAAAGTAATAAATAAAATAAAACATTTGATTTTGAAAATCTTTGTTGTTGAAAATATATTCTCATTTCAAAATTTTAAAAAAATTAGTTGTTGTGTCATTTTGGAGCCATTTTTTTTGTTAAGTGGTTGAGTGAATATCTCACTTGCAAAAACATCTTTGAGTTTTCCTATATAAATAAAGGATGCGAGGCTTCGAAAGGGGGGCTTCTCTTCATGGAAAAAAAAGTGAAAAGTGAAAGGAGAAAAAAAAGAGAAGAGAGCTTCGGTTTGTGGGAGAGGAAAAGAGGAAAAAGTCAAAAGAAGGTAGAGAGAGAGAGTGTGTGTGTACAAAGAGATGGGTAGGAGGAGAGAGAGAAAAATTAAAAAGGGAAAAAGCATAAGCAAAAGTTTAATCCATAGGGGATTGGATGTTTCTGTTCATCTCTTCCCCGCACTTGCTAGAATTTGCTGCCCGCAGATCGACGGCTCCTCCTCACCGGCGCACCATCGTGCTCGCACTGCGCCATCGTGTTCACCTAGCTGCGCCACCGCACCCCGTGCCAACGCCTCCGCCTGCTGCCTCCGACGACCGTGCCCGCGCAGCCGAGTTACTGCTGCGGCTCCTACACCCACACTGCCGCCGCTCCCAACTGCAGCAGACTGTCACCCGACACTCTGCACCGGTGACTTGCGACTGCCTGAGCATTGCGCACCTCCGCCGCCGTGTTTCTGCCACTGCTGCTCTGCTACGCCCAATGCCAAAAGTCGCCGCCTCTGCTTGTGACGTTGCTGCTCCTCTGCACACCCGAGCGACGCCCCCTGCTGCCGAGTTTTCCTCTGCTGCGCCCGCTTCACCCGCAACGCCCGTACCAGCCGCTCACTAAGCCGCCCGCCCTCTGCTGCTCCTGCACTAGCAACGGTTGCTGCTTTGCTGTTGCTGTTTCGGGATTGTTACCTCTCACCTGAGCTCTGATGGATAACCTCCCCTATTCCGAACGACGACCCATCACCAAACCACCATCGCAGCTCGATCACGGCTGCTTCCTCGCCATTCCTCAAGTCAACCGTGAGTTAGACTAGGAAATTTGTCATATTAAGTTATAATAATAAAAAATATTGAGCTGCGAGACATCGGGTTAGATTTTTGATTATTTCGACTTTTCATGGAAAATTCGTGAATTGCTTTGCATCATTGAAATAATATGTCATTGATTTACATTGATAAATTTTCAATAGGACATATATTTTGGTTTGTTATCGTTATTTGCTCATCACATATGATGTATCACATGTCATATCTAGAATTTAGGTATTTAGGTCCATAAACATTTCATGCTTGTACAGTTTGACCTCCCTAATATATTGCTTACTTTTACCCAAAAAAAAAAAAACATTTCATGTTTAAATCATCGCATTTTAATTAGGATAATTTTCATTTAATAAAACCAAAACAAAAAAAGAACAAAAAATGTTATTTAGGTTATATAGATTTCATAATGTGCACACCACATGTTGCGCTTTACTTAGTGGGTCATAGGTTAATGTTTAATATTCCCGTCGTATAGTTTTTTTAATAAAAAAAGGCAAAGATTAGTATTGCATCATTATGTTGTTTTTCTTAATAAGAATTATTAAGTCATTTAAAAAAAAACAAAGTACAAAGGTCATTTACTTAGTTAGTTAATAGGTTAGTTCATCATTAATCTCATTTCATGTCATCATTATTAGCGTAGGTTGCATATGTGTAATAAAAAATCATTAAAAAAATCATGAAAAGAACATGCATATAGAATTACCACGTCATACATCACATATCATGTAGCACATACATATTTAGGATTAGGTAAATTAGATTGTACATATATGGTGATGGTTTAAGTTATGCCATATGAATTGCATCTCACAAATCATTAAAGTAAAATTCATGCATATTAAGTTTAAATTAAGATTGCATAAAATAAAAATTAGGTGTCATGTCATTTAAAAAATCATGTTTAGCGCATGCATTTTTATTAACATTTTTGTAAGTTTTTTTTAGAGAGTAATAACCGTAATAAGATGTTAGTTTATAATTTCTTACAATTTATTACTTCGGTTTATTAAATGTTATTTCGTTGATTGCGCACTCGCATGACCACTCTTTGCATGTTAGTAACTTAGGTTAAAATTGATCAATACTGCCTGCAAAATATTTTGAAATTAAAATGAAAAGGTACCAAAAGGGCGTTAGATTTTTCTAGTGTAATCATGTCCCTGAACCTATTGAATCTCTGGTTCACAAAAGTAAATTATAGATTTTTCTAGCGTAATCATGTTCCTGAACCTATTGAATCTTTGGTTCGCAAAATTAAAGTATTCTCCTATACTTTACTTGGGTTTCCAACCAACTCTAATTGGTTAGTGGCGGCTCCAAATTGAGTATAATTGCATGTTTAAATGAGTTAATTTATTAGTATCAAGTCGCAATTGGTAGGACTTGGGAGGGTCCGTGCCAAGTCTTCGGACTTAGTAATCCAATAGCATTCTTTGAGTAATTCACCCTCGGGAAGGTCGCGACAACATTGATTGTAATTAATTATATTAATATGATGAATTTTACCCTACGAAAATTTTCATTACATTAGTATGATTAATTAGGATGAAATATCATATAATTTTTCTTAGTTTACTCACATGAATTAAAGAAAGAAATATAATATGGTAGTTTCTTCATGATGTGATTATTAATATATCTAAATTAAAAACTTAGCCCATAGGTAATTTTTATGTTATATGATTCATACTTGTGACATGTTTACATTGTTAAAACATAATTTATATATATTTTGCCTCATATTTTGTGACATAAGCATGATTGTTTGATATGCAGTTTTGCAACCTGTGAATTTCTCTGAATTGAAAGTGTGATGTTATCATATTGAATGATGAGAACTATAAAGTTTGGAATGAGTTAGTTCTTCTTCAATTGGGTGGGTGGATGGATATTGACTATGCTATAGGGAAAGAGGAATTGCCTACTCCTATTGATTCGAGCACTACAGTTGAAGTAGCCCTTTATGATCAATGGAAGTGGTACAACCACTTAGTATGATGTTTATAAGGGTTGAAATATCTTCAAGTATCCGTAGTTCGGTTGCTCATCATAACCATGCTAAGGCTTTATTGGAGGCCATTGATGCACAGTTTAAGACTTTAGAAAAGGCACATGCCATAACCTCAATTATGAAATTTTCATCTTTGAAGCTCACTAGTGTCAGAGGCGTGCGTGAGCACATCATGAAGATGATTGACATTACAGCTCAGCTTAAGAACCTAGATTGAGATATTGGAATCCTTTCTTATGTACTATATTTAGAACACTCTTCCACAACAGTATGCACCTTTCAAGATTTCTTACAACTCACATAAGAATAAATAGTCAATTAATGAACTCATGACCATGTTTGTTTAAGAGAAATTATGGAATCGAAAGAAAGTTTTCATTTAGCAACACAAAAAAGTAAGGGTCATGACAAGTACAAGGCAAAAGGTAAGATACATTCCCAAGCTAATAGTAAGAAAGAATTCAAATATATTTTTTTTTTTTGTAAAAGAAGGGACATAGAAGGAATGATTGTAAAAAAATTAAGGCTTGGCTTGAGAATAAATATAATCAAATCTCCTGTATTTGTATGAATCTAATATGACTGATGTGAGTCACAATACTTGGTGGATTGATTTTAAATCCACAATTCACATTTTGAGTTCCTCGCAGAGTTTTCAAAACCATAGAAAGCCAGTGAGAAATAAAATAAAAACATATATTTGGGAAATAAAATGCATTCACATGTGTAAGCTATTAGAACATATAAACAAGTTCTTAGTATTGGCTTTTACTTGAATTTGGAAATGCCTTTTATGTTCCTAATTTCTCTAGAAATTTAATTTCAGTTTCAAGATTTATACTTTTAGGTTACTCTTTTAACTTTTTAGATTCAAACTTCTGTTTGTCATTTAAATCTAAAATTGTTAAGAGTGGTACTTTGTTTGATGGTCTTTTGAATTAATTTACAAGACAATGCCTATTATAATGCAATGCATATTCATGATAATATTGGTATAAGATGATGTGTTGTGGATGAAGACTCCTCCATATTGTGGCACTGAAGAATGAGACATATCTTCGTAGATAGAATTAAGCGATTGGTAAATAATTGAGTACTCGGTATCTTAGACTTTACTGATTGTGATATTTATTAGACTACATAAAGGGAAAGTAGATCAACAGGATGAAGAAATGTGCCAAGATGAGTACAAAAATATTAGAAAATCATACATACGGATATTAGTAGTCTAGATATGAACTCATATGGTCTGAAATACTTCGTCTCTTTCATAGATAATTATTCATGTTATATGTATTTTACTTACTTCATAATAAGCATGAAGCGTTAGATGCCTTCAAGATATATAAAGCGGAAGTAGAGAAATAATGCAATAAACAAATTAAAATCGTGAGATCAGATAGAAGTGGAGAATTCTATAGTAGATATACAAAATATGGATAAACACCTAGTCTATTTGCGAAGTTTCTTCAAGAGCATGTGATAGTTACCCAATATATTATGCCTGGTTCTCCGGCCCAAAATGGTATAGCAAAAAGAAGAAACCGAACTTTAGTGGATATGGTGCGGAGTATGCTTAACAGCTCCAATCTTCCTAAGTCCTTGTGCACTAAAGGACTTGGGATGACACTATAAATATTAAACCGAATTTCAACCAATGCTATCCCAAAGACACCTTTTGTGTTGTTTAAAAGTTGGAAATTGAGTTTGCAACATGTACATGTTTGGGGATGCCCATCTAAAGTGAGAATCTACAATCTACAAGAGATACTGGTTTTATTGTCCATCTCACACTACTAGGATTGTGGAATCAAGAAACGCTAAATTTCTTGAAATGACTTAATCAGTGGGAGCGATCAATCAAAAGACTTTGTTTCTAAGAATGATCATTCAAATGCTCAAGTTTTCATCTCAAGTATAAGGTTGATTGTTGTTCATTACGCCAATTTAGTTCAACCAGCTACTGAACAACCTACTGGTATTCCATAACATGTTGATATTGATCTTGTAGATCTAGTTATTTAGCAATTGTTAGAATTTGTTGAATAACCAGTTGATTAACATGCTTCTCAAGAGAATGTTGATGTAATATTAAAAGATCTAATAGATAAGGAAATCAACAATTCTTAGTAATTATATTGTGTATTTACAATAATCTAACTACGAGTTGAGAATGATCTTGAAATGTTTTCACAAACCATGAATAGTGATGATCCAATTTGTGGTACAATGCCATAAAATAAGATATGAGTTCCATGACATCTAACAAAATCTAGGATTTAGTTGAATTGCTTAATAGTGCAAAGGCCATTGGTTGTAAATGAGCCTTCAAAATTAAGGATTCATTGGGCAACACTAAAAGATACAAAACTATATTCGTTGCCAAATGATTCACTTAAAAGGAAATAATCGATTATATGGAGACTTTTTTTGCATCTAAAAAAGATTCTTTTCATATTATTTTGGCATTGGTTGCCAAATTTTGATATGAAATTACATCAAATGGATATTGATCCACATATAGCACAACGAAACAAATTTTGCTCTCACTGATTTTCTAGTATATATATTGATCAATGACATTCTCTACAAAATCGAATGAAGAAATAACATCATGATGTGAAACAATTTCTTTCTAAGAGTTTTGACATGAAAGACATGGGTGAGGCATCTTATGTCATTGGCATTAAGATCTAGACATATAAATCTCTAAAAATTTTAGGATTATCTCAAGAAACCTATATTAGTAAGATCTTGAAGAGATTCTGAATAAAAGATTATTCACCAAGTATAGTACCTATTGTGAAGGGTGACAGGCTCAATTTGAACTAGTGTCCAAAGAATAATCTAGAAATGGAACAAATGAATACATTCTACTGTCAGAAGCTTGATGCATGCTTAAGTTTGCGTTCAACTTGACTTTGTTTCTGTTGTGGGAATGTTGGGAAAATATGAAAGTAATCCAAGTATTGATTACTAGAAAGCTGCAAAGAAAGTGATGAGATACTTTTAAGGTACCAAAGGCTACATGCTTATGTATAGACGGAATAATAACCTAGAAATAGTTGGTTATTCAAACGTGGACTTCGCAGGTTGTATTGATTCTCGAAAATCAACATTTTTATACTTTTTTATGTTAGCTGATGAAGTCATGTCATAGAGGAGTGCGAAGCAAATTTTCATTGCTCTTCCACTATGAAGGCTGAGTTCGTTTCTTGTTTTGAGGCTACCTCACATAGTGTATGGTTAAAGAGTTTTATTGATTATATTTCAAGGCCATTAAGAATATATTGTAACAATTCAGTTATAGTTTTTATGACTAAAAATGCCAAAAGTGGCAGTTGAAGTAAGAATATCGACATCAAGTATTTAATTATAAGGGAACATATTTGTTGGAGAAAACTCTCTTATTATTTTGAAGTTGACAAAACGTTTCCATCAGTCTAATCTGAAGACTTCAAGACTCATCTGTTAAAGTCTAATGAACTCCAGACTCTGTCGTCAAAATCTGAAGACTGCAAGACTCAAGACTCAAAGTCAACTCATGTTGACAGTTTCTAGACCAACGAAGAAAAGACTTATCAAGATGCGAGTTTATCTTTAAAGATTCGATTCGTACGGTTTATAGAAGATCTTACGGCTGGAGATAGTACATCGAGATCAATTATTCTTATTGGAATCAATTCGGATAATCAAGATCTGATGAAAAGCGAAGTATACTTGGAATGTTCTACTTATAGAAACCTATATCCTAATTGTATGGGCGAGCAGGATTTGTGGGCTATCATCACATTCCTTAAATAACTCTAGATTTCCTTTATTGATTCTGTCCAACGGGTAGATTGGAAGAACTCATTTGAAAAGTGCCAACGGGTATAAAGACATGAATGAGTATATAAGGAAGATGCTCAAGTTATTTGAGTGTGTGCATGAAAGAAAAATTCCAATGTGCATGAAAGAAAAATTCCAAAGTCTAAAGCTTTTAGTTCTTTGTTATTTCAATCGCTGAGCTTAAGTTGTACTCAAAAGAGAGATCAAACATTTGTGAGACCTTGAGGTAGTGTAGTAGAGTTTCTACACTGTAAAATCAAGGACATATGACTGTAAAATCTCTTTTAATTCTTAGTGAAATTCAGCCAGTGGGCTGTCAATGCGAGAGAGTGGACGTAAGCTTGGTCTAAGCCGAACCACTATAAACCTTGTGTCTCAATTTTCTTTCCCTAAACTCTTTACTTTAATTCGTAGTTTTGTATAACTGTTTATAGTGTTTTACATCTTCAGTCTATTATCCTCAAAAGACGAGTTAATTTATTAAATCTTGCAAAACTTCTTTTAACACCTATTCACCCCCCTCTAGGTGTCCTTACTAGCCCTATAAGTATTAAGGAGAATAAAGTGTTCATAAAACACGTTAGCACTGAATTGATGATAACTGATCCTTTAACTAAAGGTATGCCATCAATAAAGTATAAGGATCATGAAACTAGTATGGTAATAGGTCCCATCATGTGATTTATCATCATATAGACGATTTTTGTTATATGAAACTCTTATTCTATTGCAATGTTGATCCTCAAGTTTTAGTGTTCACATTCTACTATTTATTATAATAACATTTTTCCTTGGTTCTAGAATAAACATAGGGTTTATTCATTAAGATGTGTTGTCACATATAAACTGATTTTAAAGAAATAAGATGCATTATGATATATAGAAAATATTATTCGTTCTTAGAGGACATGTTGCCATGATCCATGCGTTTTGTTTCTTTTCTTTAAGCACAAGGTCTTAATTAATTTGGTTGGATAACTTGTATGATGAGAATATTGAGATCAAGTGGGAGAACGTCATCTATATAATGTGATCCCACATTTTTGGGATCCATGTCTTCTCTTTTAAGTAGCAATTATTCTACATGTAATTTTTCCACACTTCGTATATCTTTGTGACTACCGTCCATTTGGTAAATGCCTTGATAAGAGACGTTTTATATAATGACAAATGTTCATTTCGTAAGGGAAATCACAAAGTCTAACCCAAACCTTCTCATTTGGAATACATCATCAGTACGCGAGGGGATTGGGTTAGTAAAGTGTACCTATAATTTCATTGAATTTCCATGAATTTCCAATGAACGCAAATTCGAACAATGGTTGAAGGTCTATATTACATTGATCCTGTTTTTTCCACATATGATTTTGTCTCTAATAGGCGGATGATAATGGGGAGTGAAGGTGGGTTTGGTGGGAGATTTCTCTTGTTGCTTCCCTAAAATTTGAACAGGAATATAAGGAAGAGGAAGGAGGATGCTGAGAGAATGTACACCCACGCGTCTTCATGAACATGTGATGGAAGCGGAGAGAGAGAGAGAGAGAGAGAGGTGTAACAGGTTTTATAAGTTATCTTGGGTCTAATTTTTCACCCTCCATACCATTTCTCAATCTAGAGTAACGCATATTAAAATTATTCATTGAAATCGGGATACAAAACTTTATGTTGCCTATATTATTTGTTATCTCTGCATTCATGACTTATAACTGCAATAAGTCAATGTAAATACATTCTAACAATACCAATCACTCCCTTTAGATCGTCAACTTGACAGTAAGGTTTATCACATTTCAATTGATCGACCTCCTTATCAAATATCATAATCCTTGTACTTCCAATTGATGAATGACTGTGTACTAAAAAAGGGAAAAGAGCTTGATGATTGGGTTCTAAAACTAATAAAATAAATTCATTGAGAGTAACACAAATCTTTTGGGAAGATGCAATAAACAACTAAAATGATCAACAATAAACTCCTACGAAATGACTTGATATAAATTATGAGTAAAGTGCTTTGACGGAAGTAAATCTTGTTCTTTCGACGCATCCTTCCTCTCAAGATGCGCTCCTTTTATGGTTCATGCATGTTTGGCCTCTACCAATGATGTGTGCGTAGGTCGAGTGATTATAGAGATAAGGATTTTTTGCAGATAAAGAAGGTTCATTTTCAAAGCATAAACGCACAAGCCACCACTTGAAGATAAAGAATCAGAATAATGGCAACTCACCACCAATACGGTATGGATTATTCCATTGGCTAGGGATAAAGTGATATAGCTAGTAAGTGCCTAGAGGGGGGGGTGAATAAGTATATAAAAGATTTTTCTCGTTAATTGCACAATACTAGACAATTAATAGAATTGAGACAATCAACAATCAAAGTAAGACTAAGAGAAGGGAAGAGAGAATTGAACGCAATGTTTATAGTGGTTCGGCTTATTTCAAGCTTACGTCCACTCTTCTGCACTGACAGCCTATTAGCTGGATTCCACTATGAACAAGAGATGTTGCAGCGTTGTTCTCCCTTGATTTCTCGGTGTAGATGATCTACCACACTCGCTCAAGGTATCACTAAGTATAGACTCTCTCTTGTGAATACAATTTCGCTCAATGTGAATCGACTAATTATCAAGGTACTTCAGACTCTAGAATTTGTCTATCGAGCATGCACTAAAGTAACTAGAACGTCTTCCTTTTATACTCCTTTATGCCATCATACCCGTTGGCACTTACCAAAGGAATTCCTCCAATCTACCCGTTGGACGGAATCAATTAAGAAGATCATTCGAGCTAATAAAGGAACCTGACGATAGCCTATCAATCCTGTTCGCCCATACAACCAGGATCTTGGTTTCCAAGAATAGAACCTTACAAGAATATTTCGTCGACCATCGGATCTTCAAACGATCTTGATTACGAATAAAAGAATCCGTTATATTTATCCAGCCAAGAGATCTTCTCCAGAGGATATGACTAAATCCTCAACCAAATACTTCGGCTCTGGATTACTTTCGTCACTGGATTAGAACAATTGTCAATGAGAATAGTCTTGAGTCTTGAGTCTGGTGATCTGAAAGTCTTCAGACTCTAAACAAAAGGTCTGTAATTATCAAGACTAGACTGATAGAAATGTTTTGTCAGCTTCAAAATATTCTGGAAAGATTTCTCCAACAATCTCCCCATTTTTGATGGTGACAAAACTTTCCTGTAGATTTGAACAACTTTGACCTCGCAAAACATTACTCGTGCAATATGGCTATCTCATAAAGATTAATAAATCAACCAGACTCTGCATCCACAGAAAATCGGTTAGTCTTTCATGAGCAAGACCATACAACAATACTTGATATAAATGCAAACAGTCAAATTTCAAAATCCACACCCAAGTCAGTCAAATTCAAGTTCACACCCAAGTCATACTCAAAAACAAACACACAAAAGAAATTTAAAGTCAAAGTTTAAAGAGTTCAAATTGCAATTCTCCCCCTTTTTGTCATCATTAAAAAGGTGAGAAAAGAGTCAAGTCTGCTTGGGAATGCGCACGATCTAGAAATCTCCCATCAACTGTACGATGCCTTCCAGCCTCTTCAAATCTTCCCGTAGATGAGCCACCTCTTCTCCTTTTGCATTTGCTTGAATTTGAAGAGCGAGGTCTTTCATTTGATTTGCCAGGGTAACAGAAGATGCTTGTCCAGCATTCTTCAGGACTTGAAGTTCACGGTCCAGAGCATAGATTTGACCCTGCATTTCCAGAAGAACATCAAGGATACGACGAAAATCTGTTGTATTGTCCGTCTGCGTGCTCGCATTTGCTCTCTCGGATGGAGTAAAGGCAGACGATGGAACTTTAGTGTAATCGAGCAGATTTGGCGTTGAGGTATCATTTCCTTCCTCAGGCATTTGAGAAGCCTGAAGATCTTCTGAATTTGGTGGTGAGCGACTCACACCTTCACTATTGACAGCATGTGGTGTAGTCCTTTCTTGCTCTCCATCTCCCCTATCTCTAAGACCTCAAATGGGGAAGAGTGATGGTCATGCTCTTCAGCGTCTTGATTCCCTTTCTCTCCGGCTTCATCTGCAGACTTTTCTTTCACTTCTTCTCCTTCTTCTTCAGCTTCTTTCTCTTTCTCTTGTTGCTCCCCTGCTTCTCTGTTCTTTGCTTGTCCCTCTTCTTCTCTCTGTTCTTTTTCTCTACTTCTTTCCTTTCTTCGTCGTTCGTTGATTCAGTACGTAATGTCCGGTCCTTTTCAATGCAGAGATAGTGAGATCTTCCTCTTCATCTTCATCCTCCAAGATAAGAGTTCTTTTCTTTTTGGATAGAGCACCCATGGGCTCCTTTCCTTTTCTCTTTGATGCAGAAGATACTAGAGTCTTCACTTTGAACTTCTCCATTGCCTTATTAAGCTCTTTCAGACGCATTTTTGTCACCATTTTCAAACCTACCACCATTTTGTCGCATGGTCGAACACAAAGAGTTTGTGGAGGCTCAATATTCAAGTGTCTGAAGATCTTGGTCATAAGACCTAGGTAAGGCAATTGGCCCTTGTCCTTCACCATTGCTCTGTACATGTGAAAGAGAATGGTGTGAGGGAGAGAGAACTTCTTCCCTGAATTGATTGCATACATCAATTTCGCCTCGGAATTAGACACGTCAGTCTTGGATGTAGACTTTGGCCTGATACAGTTGATCACAATTTTGTGAAGCAAGATGTTGATGGCACGAGCAATCGAAACCTTGATCGGTTGATAGCGTCCTCTTTCAACTCCAATTATATCTCGCCAACATGTCCACATCTACCACATAGTCTTGGTCTCGAACACTTTGAAGGATATTCTATTCGCATCTAAAAGCTAAGATTCGAATAGGAGTATGTTGTCAATTGCGCATAACGTCGTGGTATCCGAGCAAAATTGCTCAAGTTGAAGCATATTGAACTTCTCTCTCAAGTTCACATTAATGGCATCCAAGAAATCGAAATCAACACTCCTAGGGTTTATCACCCTCGTTTCAACAACCCAAGAACAGATTCTCCCGTCCCTTCGATTTAAACAGATCCATCATTTTTCCCTTCACCTTTGCAGCAACACCAATTCTAGGTTGAAATTCACTGAACATTTTATCATCATCGTTCCCGTCAGTCGGATTCAGTCCCGATACACGAGGGTCACTTGGAATGTTCGCAAGTGCTTCCTCAGCCTTTCCTTTGGGAGCAATTCCCAAATCCTCCATTCGTCGCAAAAAGATATACTCATTCCCATAATTCTTATCTTTAAGGAAATCATCTACATAGTTCAGCGGAGTCCCAATGCTCTTCAATGCACGATAGAGCTTGTAAATAAAATAGGGTTTTTGGACTCTTACAGGGTCTGCGTCCTCGATTATTTCTTCCTCCGGTTGTTGACCCGCACCTTGTGGGGTAGATGGCGAAGAGTGACGTGGTGGAAAGTGAATTGGGCTATGTTGCTGACTCGGTAAATCCTCCTCTTCGGTGAGATCGAAATGGGTAGGTCCCTCCCTCATTGTCTGTGGTCCCCTGTTCGCGATTCTTGAAGACTTTCTCGAAGAAGACATCCTTCCTTGTCGTTGAAAGATTCCTTTACTCACTTTCCCAAGAAAAGATGACAACTTTCTCGAAGATGAACACGAAGTAGAGACAAGATTGGGAGGAGAATGCATTTTTAGGGTTTTGAAGTTTAAGCGAGGAAAACTGTATATATATAACTCAGTTTAAAAAGGAAAAATCAATCGGCACAAAGGAAAATGAACAGACGCCTCTTTTAAAATCAATAACTGCCAAATAGAAGTTAATCTTTTTGAAAAGACAAGATTCCGTTTTTCACGGAAATTATAAATTAACTGAACTAATGATCGTACCTTTTCGAGATTGAATATAATAACAACTTACGTCTATAGCCATGAATGTCCGAGTCTCGAGGGTTGGAGAGTCTCTAGACTTTAACTTCCTCAAGCTTCAAAATGTTGAGTCGGAACGGATGAAATCGAATTGATTCTTCTCCAAAGGCTTTGTGAATATATCTGCTAGTTGATTTTTTGAATCAACAAATTGAATCGAGATTTCTCCATTTTGAACATGATCTCTAATGAAATGATGTCGAATCTCTATATGCTTTGCTCTTGAGTGAAGGATTGGATTTTTAGTGAGATTGATTCTATTTGGTGTTGTCACATCTAATCTCTCGTGCATGAGTCTTCAATTCCGAAGTCTTGTAGCTGTTGTTTTATCCATAGAATTTGCAAACAGCAACTTCCAAGAGCTACATACTCTGTTTTCGTTGTTGAGAGAGCCACAAGTGCTTTGTTTCCTTGAAAACCAAGACACGTCCCCTTCCAAGCAACGCGGCAAGTTCCCGAAGTGCTCTTTCTATCAACTCGCAACCGGCCGATCCGCGTCCGAATATCCCCGAAGATTAAAGTCTCCCTTCTTAGGATACCAAAGACCGATGCTTAAAGATGAAGCAACGTATTTAATAATACGTTTCGTAGCACTGAGATGAGATTCTCTAGGATCTGATTGAAACCTAGCACAGATGCAAACACTCAACAAAATGTCAGGTCTAGAAGCAGTAAGATAAAGAAGTGAACCAATGATGCTCATGTACAGCTTTTGATCGACTTTCTTCCCTTTTTCATCTTTGTCTATCTTCAAAGAACTTGACATTGGTATGTTGGTCTTTTTGCACTTTTCCAGTTCAAACCTTTTGACAAGATCATTAGCATATTTTTCTTGACAAATAAAAGTTCCTTCCTTCAATTGTTTTACTTGAAGTTCAAGAAAGAATGTTAACTCTCCCATCATACTCATTTCAAACTCATCCTGCATAGACTTAGAAAATTTCTTGCACAGACTTTCATTAGAGGATCCAAAAATAATATCATCCACATATATTTGAATAAGTAAAAAGCTTTTGTTTTCCTTTTTGATAAATAAAATAGTATCTAATTTACCTTTGACAAAACCATTATGTATTAAGAACTTACTTAGTCTGTCGTACCAAGCTCGAGGTGCTTGCTTTAAACCATACAAGGCCTTTTTCACCGAAGACCGAGTCTCGGCTTCTTTGGGTCTTCAAACCCGGTGGTTGTTCCACATAAACTTCCTCATGGATAAATCAATTTAGGAAGGCACTTTTGACGTCCATTTGGAATAACCTGAAATTTTTATAACAAGCAAACGCAAGTAATAGTCGAATAGCTTCTAACCTTGCTACTGGTGCGTAAGTCTCATCATAGCCTATTCCTTCTTCTTGAGTATATCCCTTGTCCACGAGTCTTGCTTTGTTTCGTACGACTTTTCCTTTCTCATTCATCTTGTTCCTGAATACCAATTTAGCTCCAATAACAGTTTTACCTTTTGGTTTAGATGTCAACTCCTAGACATCATTAATGTTCAACTGTCTGAGCTCTTCTTGCATAGCTTCAATCCAGCTTTCATCAGATAAAGCTTCTTCTATGTTTTTTGGTTCAATTTCAGGAATGAGAGCCACAGCACTAGACTCTTCACGCCTTTTAGATCTGGTGCGAATTCCTTCATTAATTTCGCCGATAATGAGATCTTTGGGATGACTGGACTTATGCTTCCAGTTACTAGATGATTTTTATGGATGATGATCTCTTTCTTTATTTGAATCTTCATGAACAGCTTGACGCTGGTCTTCCAAAGTTTGAGATGCTTCTTGAGTTGTAAACTTTGGAGAGTCTGGGGCAGGTTCAGACTCTTCATAATGAGTCTGATTGGATTCATCTTGCATAGAATCTTGAAATTTGACATTCATTGATTCCTCCACAGCCGGCTCTTCTTGTTATAGACTCGTAGGCTTTGCTTGATGTAGAATATCCAAGAAAGATGCCCTCATCCGATCTTTCTTCAAACTTACCAACTCGATCTTTTGCATTTTTCAATATAAAGCATTTGTAACCAAACACATGAAAGTATGAAACAATAGGCTTATTGCCTTTGAATAACTCATAAGGGGTTTTCTCTAGAATATGTCTTAAGAAAACTCTATTGATGATATAAGCATTTGTTGAAACACTTCAGCCCCAAAATCGTGAAGAAATATTACTTTCAATTAAAAGAGTTCTAGCCATTTCTTGAAGAGATCTATTCTTTCTTTCCACAACTCCATTTTGCTAAGGAGTATATGGAGAGGAGAACTCATGCTTAAAACCAGATTCATCACAAAATTTTGTAAAATCTTGATTTTCAAATTCACCTCCATGATCTGTTCTTATACTTGAGATAACACATACTATTTCATTTTGAACATTTTTAGCAAATTTTTCAAAATACGACAAGGTTTCGGACTTACTTACAAGGAAATATACCCAAGTAAAGCGGGAGTAATCATCCACAATTACTAGGTAATATTTCTTTCCTCCAATGCTCTGGGTTCTGGTTGGTCCGAAGAGATCCATATGCAGCAATCGCAAAGTACATGATTAGTGGAGACATGATTTATTGGCTTAAATGAATTTCTTACCTGCTTTCCTAGAATGCATGGAGTGCATGGATCAGACTTTTGGTATGGTAATTTGGGTTGACCTCGAACAAGCTGCTTTGATGAGATTTTGACTAATTGCTTCATGTTGACATGGCCAAGCTTTCTGTGCCATAAACTTGCTTCGTCTTGCATTGAGATTAGGCACTGCGATTCATTTGGTTTCACATCCGTAAGATAGATAGTTCCATGTCTTCGACCCATGAAAGACTGAGTAGAGTCTTTACTGGTTCCAGAACATGTTCCTTTTTGAAAGAAGATCTTAAAACTAGTATCACACAATTGGCTGATGCTGAGAAGATTGTAATTGAGTCATTTTACTAGGGAAACATTACTTATTGTGAGATTTCCGATTTTCACAATTCCAAATCCCACAATACTTCCTTTGATGTTTCCTCCAAATGAAACTTTTCCACCATTTACTTGAACAAGCTTTATGAAGCAATTTGAGTCTCCTGTCATGTGTCTTGAGCATTCACTGTCAAGATACCACTTTACATTTTTCTTGACGGAGACCTGCATTTAAAAGAGAGTCTCAAGCTTTCTTTGGTACCTAAATTTTCTTGGGTCCATTGGTGTTAGTAAGATAAAATGATCATGGCCCATGCTTTCTTAATAGGTTTCCAAACCATAGGACACTCTTTTTCAAAGTGATCCGGACTTTTGCACTTTGAGCACTGAGGGCATTTCGACCTACGAGACTTTACAAAAACTTTCTTGAAATGATTTTTGTAAGCTTCTTTCGAGGGTCTTTGCTTAATTCTTTCTTTTACTTTAGGAAAATCAATCAAGGGAATTGATTCTGCTATCATACCTAGACCGGACTTATTGAAGTAAGGTCTTTGAGCTGAAAGAATTTTTTCAAGTTTCTCGGACCCTATTGAAAATTTTTTCAAGGTCTTTGAGATATTTGATAAGTCAGTTTTTAAAAGGGCATTTTCTTTCAAAAGACTATCTTCATTTTCTTTAAGAGTGGAAACATTCAAATCTAAACTTTTAACTCTTCCTTCTAAAATATTTTTCTTTTGCATTAGAGCTGAGTTTTCCTTTTTAAGTTCGGAAATTCTTTTGAGAGAAGTCTTAAGACTAAAACACAGTTCATCAATGTATTTAGAAACTTTGACAAGAATTTTAAAATTACTTACCTCAAATTCATTGTCCAAGTCTAATCCAGAGTCTAAGTCTGAGTCTGATTGCGCCATCAGACATATGTTGACATATTCATCATCACTTTCTTCACACTCAGTATCACTCCAGTTTCGGCTTCGAGACTTTTCGAGACTTTTCAGCTTTTCATTTCTTCTTCTTCAAAAGAGAACAGTTGGGTCTGATGTGTCCATTTTTCTTACATTCAAAGCAAACTACATATTTTTTTGGCTCCTCATCATCAACAGACTTGGTCTGTTGTCTTTGAAAGCTTTGTTTCTTTGAGTTGAACCTTCTTCCTTTTCTATTCAGTTTTCTGAATCTTCTTATCATGAGAGCAAGCTCCTCATCGTCCATATCATCTTGAGTAATCAGTATCATCGAATCATCATTTGATTTTAATGCAATGGATTTCCTACCTTTTGAATCTTCATCTTCATTAATTCGTTCCACTTCATAAGACTGAAGAGTTCCAATCAGCTCGTCGACCGATAGTGGCATAATTCTTTGCGTCTCTCTTATTGAAGTCTTTATGTGATTCCAATCCTTGGAGAGTCCACGCAGTAGCTTGTTTACCTTCATGGAATCAGAAATCGGTTGTCCTTGTGTGGTACCCCTCGACGGCCCCCGATCGCTAGGGTCACCACAGTTCGCTTTTCCTTTTTCTTTCCCAAATAACATGTCACTCGATACCATTCTTAGTTGCGGCGGGTCCATACAACCATGGGGGTTTACATCTTTTATTAACGGTCCCTTGCGCAATTTACATAACGGAAGCATATCCAACAATTCCCTTCCCTACATTCAGAAATCGATGCACACCTACTAAACATTTATAAGTAAAAGCCGAACACGTTTATTTACATAGAGCTGATGGACATCTTTAGTCAGTACATCAAAATGCCATAGTTTTCTATACTAGGCTATACTTCAAAAGATGACCGACATCTCCTCCCACAATTGTATGCTTAAGGTCCATCAACCAGTGTCGGCGTCCAAAGGTTCCCTCCTTTGTTATCCTTCTCCTCACGGTCATATCCAACCGCTTAAACCATCTACTAATCTGAAATGTTGGTCCCCAAAAGGGGTGAGTACAACCACTCAGCAGGTAAAGGAATCCAATAACCACTCAATGCATCGTACAATTCATACATGCATTGCAAGCGTTACTTACCTTGAAGCCATGCGCATACTATCATGCATCATCATCACAATCGTAATACATACATGTGTATCATCATGTCATACTCATATAGTTATCATCATGACATTATTATATTACACATGCCATCATCATCATGACATCATGACATCACACATGTCATCTTCATCATGGCATCATCATATCGTATACATGTCATCATCATCATGACATCATCACATCACACATGTCATCATCATCATGGCATCATCACATCACACATGTCATCTTCATCATGACATCATCATATCATATACATGTCATCATCATCATCATGCATATCATACAATGGGTTAATTTTCATATTTATCTTTAAATTTGATCACCACATCACCAATTTCTCAAATCATCAATTTCATCATCCCATCGGGCAAAGACCTCCGAGGCTTCCGGCAGTCAGCCATTCCAGGCCACCAGGCATCCGGCCCCCCACATTCCGGGTATCTCGCATCTCAACTAGCATCACGGGGCATTCCCTTCGGGCAAAGACCTCCGACAGGGCTTCCGGCATTTACACTCCCTGGCCGGGCATCCCGCACCCCAATCCTGGCATCGCGAGGCATCCCCCTAGGCACAAACCTCCAGGGCTTCCGGAATTATGTACCGACATACCACCAGGCCTCCCCCTAGAATTACGTACCGTATACCACCGGGCATCCCGACACTCCCGGGACCATCCGTCAATGTATCTCTATACATTCCGGGCATTATCATCCACCACAACCATCTCCTCACTTATCATTATCCACATTTATCATTATTTTGATCTCAAATTAACATGACATATGGCGTGGCATCAAACAAGTCATACTTGGCATGGATTCACACATGCATCTCAATTCAATGTCATACATACACCAAGACTTTACCACAACATAGTAAAAATTATTTATTAAAAAATTTAATGGAATTTATGGCCAATAAAATAATCTCCTTTATTTATTTATTTATTTTTATTTAATATCTATAAATTCCCAAAATTATAAAAATTCAAGAAATTATTAAACAAACCAATAGGATGATAATTACATGCAAAATTCATGGCCAAATTGAATTTTTACAAAATCTCACAATTTTCACAAAACAACCTATGATTCTCGGATGAAACCAGAATACACGGTTTCCGAATAAACTCAATTAAAATATCCATATGGCCTCCAAAAGCTATGAAGTTTTACTGGGTTATAGCCAAGACATTTTCGTACAACTCTCATGAAGAACTCCAAGTCAGATTCCTTATATATTATTTTATTCAACCTCACGAAGCTTCTGGACCCATTACCGCATCGTCCAGTGTATACATCTCCGAAATATTCAGATTTAACCTACCTATTCTCTTTATTTTTCTCTGAAATTTGGATATGTTATGCCTCAAGATATCATTTACAAGTTTCATGAAGAGATCTAGGTCAAATAACCAGATTATGGTCATCATTTAGGTCCTTGAAGTCTCGGGTGTCTCGGAACACATCACCAGAATCATCGTCTCCAAGATCTAGTCGATTTACTAGGCTATAATTGTTTATTTCTCTTAAAATTTGAGTATGTTGTATTTTAAGGTGTCCCCTACAACTTTCATGAAGACATCGAAGTGAGATCTTCAACAAAAACCAACATGCAATCAAGAATCCAGCAAGAGATCAGTAAAATCTCTCCAGATCTGAGGTCTCCGTAGGATGAGAGTTTAACCCCTCAAATATCCATCATTTTCCACGAAATTTTATTATATTGTAGTTCAAGATGTTATCTACAACTTTATTCCAGATATCAAAGCCAATATCGATCTCTAAACATGCATGCAAGCTCTCACAACATTCTGACTCGAGCGGATTCATGCGAAAACATTCCAGATCTGACACCTCCGTAAGATGAGAGTTTGACCCCGCAAATCTCCATAATTTTCCATAAAAGTTTAGTATGTTGTATTTTAAGATGTTAGCTACAACTTTCATGAAGAAATCGAAGCCAAAATCGGACTCCAAACATGCATGCAAGCTCACACAACATTCTGACTCAAACTGTTCGAACGAAAACAGCCATACCATTCAAGAATCAAGCCATCAATACTTCGGTTTTCCTCACATAAACACCCAAACTCGACACTATATCAACCATACATGTAACAAACACACATGCAAGAGCAGCAAAGGACCCCCAACTTGCCTCTAGACCACACGAACGGCGGCACACCGGCGATGGACGAACGGCGTGCGGGCGGCGACGACTCCTCCTCGGCTCCTCCTCCCTCTTTCTCTCGAAATCTCTCTCTCCCTCTCTCCCTCTCTTGGCCGAACAAGCCACCCTCTCCCTCTCTCTCTTCCTTTTCGGTGGCTTTTATATTGCATGTATCCCCTCTTTGCATGGGGGACATGTGGCACCCATCGACGGCCCCCGATCCGCTAGGGTCACCACAGTTCGTTTTTCTTTTTTCTTTCACAAATAACATGTCACTCTGATACCATTCTTAGTTGCAGCGGGTCCATACAACCATGAGAGTTTACATCTTTTATTAACGGTCCCTTACGCAATTTACATAACGGAAGCATATCCAACAATTCCCTTCCCTACATTCAGAAATCGATGCACACCTACTAAACATTTATAAGTAAAAGCCGTACACTTTTATTCACTTAACCTAGATGGACATCATTCATCGGTACATTAAAATGCCGCAGTCTTCTATACTCGGCTATACTTCAAAAGATGACCGACATCTCCTCCCACAATCGTATGCTTAAGGTCCATCAACCAGTGTCGGCGTCCAAAGGTTCCCTCCTTTGCTATCATTCTCCTCGCGGTCATATCCAACCGCTTAAACCATCTACTAATCTGAAATGTTGGTCTCCAAAAGGGGTGAGTACAACCACTTAGCAGGTAAAGGAATCCAATAACCACTCAATGCATCATACAAGTCATACATGCATTGCAGGCATTACTTACCTTGAAGCCATGCATATACTATCATGCATCATCACCATAATCATGACACATACATGTGTATCATCATGTCATACTCATATCATCATCATCATGACATTATTATATCACACACATGTCATCATCATCATATACATGACACCATCATACCATACACATATCATCATCATCATGACATCATCCTATCACACATGTCATCATCATCATGACATCATCATATCACACATGTCATCATCATGACATCATCACATCATACATGTAATCATGCCATATCATATATCATCATCATCATCATCATCATGCATATCATACCATGGGTGATCATCATATCACATCACATATCCTCATCATCATCATGCATATCATCATGCATATCATACCATGGGTTAATTTTCATCTTTATCTTTAAATTTGATCACCACATCACCCATTTCTCAAATCATCAATTTCATCATCCCCTCGGGCAAAGACCTCCGAGGCTTCCGGCATTCAGCCATTCCAGGCCACCGGGCATTCGGCCCCCCACATTCTAGGCATCTCGCATCCCAACTGGCATCACGAGGCATTCCCTTCGGGCATAAACCTCCGACAGAGCTTCCGGCCTTTACCCTTCTAGCCAGGCATCTCGCACCCCAATCCTAGCATCGCGAGGCATCCCCCTGGGCACAAACCTCCAGGGCTTCCGGAATTATGTACCGACATACCACCAGGCCTCCCCTGGAATTACGTACCGTATACCACCGGGCATCCCGACACTCCCGGGGCCATCCGACAATGTATCTCTAAACATTCCAGGCATTATCATCCACCACAATCATCTCCTCACTTATCATTATCCACATTTATCATTTATTTATCTCAATTTAACATGGCAATTGGCATGGCATCAAACAAGTCATACTTGGCATGAATTCACACATGCATCTCAATTCAATGTCATACGCATACCAAGGCTTTATCACATATACATCTCAATTCAATACATGTACCAAGACTTTATCACACATATGCCACATAAATTAAATTGAATCCATGGCCAAATAAAAATCTATTTTATTTTATTTTATTTTATTTTATTATTTATTTATTTATTATTTAATATCAATAAATTCCCAAAATTATCAAAATTCAAGAAATTATTAAACAAACCCATAGGATGATAATTACTTTGCAAAATTCATGGCCAAATTGAATTTTTACTAAATCTCACAATTTTTCCCAAAACATCCTATTATTCTCGGATTAAACCAGAATGCACGGTTTCCAAATAAATTCAACTAAAATATCCATATGGCCTCCAAAAATTATTAAATTTTAATATGTTGTAGCCAAGACATTTTCGTACAACTTTCATGCAGAACTCCAAGTCAGATTCCTTATAGATTATTTTATTTAACCTCACGAAGCTTCTGGACCCATTACCGCATCATCCAGTGCCTCCATCTCTGAAATATGAAGTTTTAACCTACCTATTCTCTTCCGTTTTCTCTGAAATTTGGATATGTTATGCATAAAGATATCCTTTACAAGTTTTATGAAGAGATCTAGGTCAAATAACCAGATTATGGTCATCATTTAGGTCTTTGAAGTCTCGGGTGTCTCGGAATACATCACCAGAATCATCATCTTCAAGATCTAGCCGATTTACTAGGCTATACTTGTTCATTTCACTTCAAATTCGAGTATTTTGTATTTTAAGATGTCTCCTACAAATTTCATGAAGACATCAAAGTGAGATATTCAACAAAAACCAACATGCAATCAAGAATCCAGCAAGAGGTCAGTAAAAACTTTACAGATCTGGGGTCTCCGTAGGATGAGAGTTTAGCCCCTTAAATCTCCATAATTTTCCATGAAATTTTAGTATGTTATAGTTCAAGATGTTAGATACAACTTTAATGAAGATATCGAAGCTAAAATCGAACCCCAAACATGCATGCAAGCTCACACAACATTCTGATTCGAGCGGATTCATGCGAAAACATTCCAGATCTGACATCTCCGTAAGACGAGAGTTTGACCCCTCAAATCTCCATCATTTTCCATAAAATTTTATTATGTTGTAGTAAAAGATGTTAGCTACAACTTTCATGAAGAAATCGAAGCAAAAATAGGACTCGAAACATGCATGCATGCTCACACAACATTCTGACTCAAACTGTTCGAACGAAAACAGACATACCATTCAAGAATCAAGCCATCAATACTTCGGTTTTCCTCACCTAAACACCCAAACTGGACACTATATCAACCATACATGTAACAAACACACATGCAAGAGCAGCAAAGGACCCCCAACTTGCCTCTAGACCACACGAACGGCGGCACACCGGCGACGAACGAACGGCGTGCGGGCGGCGACTCCTCCTCCTCAGCTCCTCCTCCCTCTTTCTCTCAAAATTTCTCTCCCTTTCTCCCTCTCTTGGCCGAACAAGCCACCCTCTCCCTCTCTCTCTTCCTTTTTGGTGGCTTTTATATTGCATGTATCTCCTCTTTGCATGGGGGACACTTGTCCTTAAGAAGGAGACAAGTGTCTCATTGGCCGAAGACACTTGGAAGCCATGCGGCTACCCCTCCATGCGACAATGGGCCGGGCTTATGACCCACTTTAGGCCCATCTCACTTGGGCCTAAGGTCCAAGCTCAATTGGCCCAAAATTTTCTTAAATAAGTCCATTTTACTTTTAATAATTTACCTTAAATCCCCACTTATATAAATACTAAATTACAATTTCATATGGCCATAAATCTTGAAATCATAATTCCATAAATTCTAATTTATAAAACACATGGCCAATGATAGGATTTTCTTTCCTATCAAATAATTATCCCTTAAAAGCTTGGCCAAAGTCTAAATGCAAGACATTAATTTGAGCACCCCTAATGACCGGCAAGGAATTCTAGGATGCCACAATTCTCCCCTCCTTAGAGAATTTCGTCCTCGAAATTAGACATTTCCTATGTCTCCTTAAACAAGTGAGGGTACCTTTCCCTCATCTCACTTTTATTCTCCCATGTGGCTTCCTCCATATCATGATATCGCCATAATATCTTAACCAATGGAATTCTCTTGGTCCTGAGAATTTGTTCCTTCCGATCCAATACTTGCACAGGCTCCTCAATGTACCTCACTTTCTCATCTATTTTGATGGCTTCATGATTGAGTATGTGTCCTGGATCGGGTTGATACTTCCTCTAAAGTTAAGGATGCAAGCTCTTAACATATCTTAATTTATCTCAACACCATAAACAGTTTTAAAACAACAATCACATCTGAAATTTCTTTTGAACGCTTGAAAATCTTCCTTCATGAAATCAAACAATACAAACTGAGGTTTTCAAAAGCATTCAACAACAACAGCAAGCTTTGAAATCATATGTCACTTCCATGTCAAAACGTTTTCAAATTACCAATGTGGAAAATCCTTTGAGTTCTCGAAAATTCCACTTCATGATATCAAATAATGCAAAATAGGGATTTCAAAGACAAAGCAATATAACAATAATAGTCTTTGAAAATAGGTAAATCTCATATCGTTGAAACCAATTCACAAAATCAAAGCATGATACCAAATCCATAAAATCCATGATCATGTTTAAATTTCAAATGTTTTTTCGAGATCCACGTGTAAAGCCTTGAGTCGTACTTGCATCACGGCCCGAAATAAAATACTTTATCAAAACCCTTAGTAAATTTAAATCGATACGTTGGCAAAATTCCAATCTCAATCCCAACTCCAATGGGTTGTAATGTTTTCTATAAAAGGTTCATAATTCTTTGAAATGGAAAACATTTCTTAAAACATTTGGGCACGGTGTCACAGTACTCATAAATTTTGATGAAATTCAAGAAATTTTCTAAAACAGTTCACAATCAAAATCTTTTAATAATTCCATACACCTCCTCTGTCTCATATTCAATTCCTTTTGTGAAAACATCTATTTCAAGCTCTATCCTAAGTGCAACTATCAATGAGATTCAAATTTAAAGAATTCCACCTTCTCAACTCAATCGAACGCACCATTTAGCCAAATTATTCATATACATTTGTCACCACCAATTCAAGCCTAGAACCATCAAAATCGATACCACCAATAACTCATTTGGTTCAGTCCAACAAAGACATTCACTATGCATTCACCGCAACATAGATTCAAGCCTAAAATATAGCATCATTCCTTCGATTCAAATATCGATAGTCCACCAGGACTCATTCAATTCAAAGATTGACAATCTACCAAAATAAAACTTGTCTAGTTTCCACCAAGTATATCTCAGATCTCATCCTAAAGGATCATCACTTAGACTAATCATTCATCAAATCCACAATTTGAACTTCCACCATTTCACCTTGGAAAGACTATAACCACAAATGACCATATTCACTAATTCCACCAACCCTTTTCAAACTGAGATCATCACCTAAAATTAAAAGTTGATCATCGTCAATTAAACCTATTATTCCAACATATAAACCACAAATAATTTCATGTCTCATATGACCACTCAAACTCATGACTTCCAAGATCAATCTATACATACTTGTCGCGACCAATTTTTTCGGGGTTTGGACCACCTAGGGTTTGGCTAATGGATTGTTAAGCCTAGACTTAACTCGGGCTCTCCCAAGCCCATACCAATTCGCGACTTAGGTTTGAATTGTTAACATGCAATTAAATTTTAACTAGGAGTTGCCACTAATCTATTTTTGGTGGGTCGATTAGAAACCCTAGTAAAGTAACGGGAGATTTACTTTACTCCTACGAACCGAGACTAAGGGTACGGGGGACTTGGTTACGTTAGATTTCTCTAACGCCCTTTCGGTACCTTTCTTTTTATTTTTGAAAAATTTGGCAAGTTGAATTGGATTGATTTTAAATCTATTTTCCTAACATGTGCGGTGATCATGCAGGTGCGCAAACCACCAATTTAACATCCAATAAAGCAATTAAATTATGTAGAACTTACCTCAAAGCAACGAAAGCATCTGCATTGTTAAATTAAATCCATATCAACAATCCTAGATATGGTTTCTAATTAACACGCAATTTCAATTTTTGTTTTCACTTTATTTAATGAAAATCATGACTTATGCAATGCATGTAATCTAATATGACATGGCAGCATGACCTAAACTATATGACATGAAGAAATGCAATAATTAAATGCAATCTAAATGATCTAATTCTAATGACATGCAATGCGATGCAATGACATATAGAATTATTTTAACTAAATGACACGCAACATACAATTTAGTATGCGAGTTAATATGTCATGCGGCATTTATTAAATGACTTAGTCTAATAACGGTCAATTTCTATCATGGGTAATATTAGAAATGAACCTAACAATAATCACTAGGTGACGTGCATTTCATAGACTTAATTTTATATGACATTGGCTTTTTATTTTCCTAACAAAACATGCAATTTATCTAGGAGAGATTATCTACCTATAATTGATAAACATGCAACCCTAACATGCAATGACGTGCAAAGAATGTCCTAATTCAACATGATATATGCATAATGATTTTTTTGTGTTTTTATATTAATTTTGAAATTAAAATTTCCACATGCAATTCAAATAAAACTATCATCCTAAATGAATGTGCTTTTCTTTTGGTTTTCTTTTCCATGATTCAAAAGAAAATTCTTATTTTAAATGTAAAAGATAATAGCCAAACCTAATCTTAATTCAACATTTTTTGGATTTTCTTATTTAAAACTCGGGATAAGATTGCAATTTTAACCCTAAAACAGCAAATCCAATCATAACTCAAATATTTTTTGGATTTTTCTTTCACGAAAATAAGATTGACTAACTAACTTAACGATGGCAAATCAAACAAGATAAGATTGACATCCAAAAATTAGCGAACCGTATCTCGCGCATGAGATCGGGTTAGCCAATTTTAAATTAAATCGCGAATCAAAATCTCGAGCTTGAGATTGGATTGTCGATTTTTGTAAGGGATTGCGAGTCGGATTTCGGACGCGAAAATCGGACTATCAATCCCTAGCTTGAAGGGCACTTTCATGTTGGAATCTCAATCTAACATTTAAGAGGAACAATTCACTAAACAAAACCAGATATAAATGAAAGTAAAGTAAAAAAAAAACTATAACTAGATAAGCAATAATAATAAAAAAGTCTACCTAATTCCCTTTTCCTTTTTTTTTGTTTTTTCTTCTTTCCTTTCCCACGTGGAACCGTGGGTCTCAAAGGGCAACCGGTTGACCGGAGGTCCGGCGGGGAACTCCGGCAGAGGCGTGGGCTGTGTGGTGGGTCCTGTCAAAGGAAATCACGGTGGTCGGAACTCCGGCGAAGGGACTCGGTGGCTGGTGGACACAAGCTGCAGCAGCTGGTCACGGGTGCTACGGTGGCGTCGCTCGGATGGCTGCGCAGGAGCGGTGGGTCGCAGGCGGCAGGCCGGAGCGGCTCGAACTACACGGCGAAGGGCGTCCGGATCCGGGCGCGGGATGCTCCGGCGGAGGCTCGGCGTCGGGCGGGGCAGCGGGAGAGATGGATGCGCGGCGTCGACGATCAAGTGCGAGCGCATCGGGACGGGCTCCTACGGGTCGCTCGGAGGAGCGGAGGGAGCGATGCTGTCCGTGAGCGAGGCGTCACGGGAGCAGCAGCAACGGTCGTCGGGGAAGCTCGGAGCCGACGCGGTGCGGGCGGTGAGCAGATCCGGCTCGGGTCCGGCCGCGCGCAGCTCCGGCCGAGGTGGGTTGCGGACTACCGGCGTTGCAGGGGCAGGTCGTCGGGCTCCGATCGGAGGCGCCGCAGCGTCGGGAACGGCGTCGGGTGGGCGGAGACCGGTGGAGACGGGGCGGAGCTTTTGGACGAGTCGGCGGGTTGCTGATTGGAGGTGCGCAGCGCGGTGGTTGGTGACGACGGATCTCGGACCGGCGCGGGCAGATCGGTCGGATCGGGCGTCGCTCGGCGGCGGTGGCTCGGCAAACAGGGGAACTCGGCGCCGGGCAAGCGAGGCGGATCACCGGCGAAAGCGGGGCGGCGTTGCCGCATGGAGGCCGGCGGCGCAACCCCGGGAGACCGGCAATGCAAGGAACCGGCGGTGAAGATACGCAAAGCAAGAGAAACCCTTTTGGAGAAGATGAACAGTAGGGGTCTTGTCAAATGCTTTTTTTCTCTTTCCCTATCACTCTCTTTCTCACGTCACACTCTCTCTCACGGCAATGCTTTCTCGACTTTTCTTTTCCCTGCAGTTTGTCAGGAAAAAAGAAAAGAGAAAAATCTCTCTTTTTGGCTGAAGATGGACGAGGAAGAAAACCTTCCTCTATCTCTATTTTTAACTTTTTCTCCTTTTCGATCAAAAGAAAACCTCCACGGATGGCTTCCCTTTTGGCCTTTTTCTGAATTTTTTCCGAACCTAGAAAGAGCCCCCTATTTATAGAGTGAAAACCTAGTGCGTTAGACCTACGAAGATTTGCATAACAAACCAATCACTGAAGATCATCAAGACGAGATAAAGTAGCTCCAAAATCTAAAATCATCTGTTAAAATCTTCCAAGCTGACTCACTCGACCATTGAAGATTTTATATACCGATTCGGCGATTGAAGATAATCTGAAATTTTTTTGTGAAGGTTTTCCAGATAATTCACTCAAGATAAAGCTCCATTAACCAACTTTAAAATCTTTCGAAATCTCCATCCGCAACAAAATATTTTAGAATATTCCCAACGATTTCACCACCTATTGTTAAAGATAAGATTACAGTGCGATTTTTTAATTTCCAAAAATTATCATAATATCGCATCAAATCTTAAATTTTCACAAGATAATTAATTAAACATAATGACGGGCTTGGGTTAATTTTCTTCATGGGCTTAGTCCAGCTGTTAACTTAAAACCCAAAAAACACCAATTCGACCCATCCGCCACCGGTCCAATAAACAAATGTAAAAATGCAAATTAAAAACAAATGCACCTAAATTCATATGCTATGCAATTAATTTTTTTAATGAATTTTTTTATAAGATTAAACCCTAATTTTTTAATGACTAAATGGGCCGTTAAAATTTAGGTGTCAACAGCTGCCCCTCTTTGAAGGTGAGCTCGAAGAGGTTGCCTTCAAAGACAAATTGAGACCTAAATTTTGGTCATGCACATGCAATGAATGATTTTTTGTTGGAAAGTGAATTCCATTTTTTAATGCAAATTATATGATGTATGAAAATACTAATGCAAATGATAGATGTCAAAGGAAAGAACGTACCTACAATTACTTACCAATCAGTGCGGTAAAGCATTTTGAGGTACATGATAAATCTCTATTTACTCCACAAGTACCCAATTCTCACTCAGGTTCCTTGAAAAGCTAACAGGTAAGAATATTCACATCCAAGGTGAAATGTTCAACGGAAAAAATTAAGACATCCAGATCCAGACTGAGATGTCAAGATTTTTGAAAAACTCAAAATACCTAGATCTAGATTAAGGTATAATGAGAAAGATTGACAAACAATTACATCTAGAGTGAAATGTTTGAATGAAAATAATCAAGACATCCAGGTCCAGACTGAGACGTCAAGGTTTTTGTACTTGAGATACCTAGATCTAGACTAAGTATAACAAGAAAGGTCGAAAAAACATTCACATCCAGAGTGAAATGTTTAACGAAGATAATTGAGACATCCAGATCCAGACTGAGATGGCAAACTTTTGGAATGCAATTTGTATGCAAACGGTAAAAGAACCTACCTGGAATATCTTACCTTCAAGGAGGGTAGAGTGATTCAAGATAGTTGGTGTTACATGTTCAGGACCCGTACCTTTCTACGGTCGCCTAAAATAGTAACGAAGAGACTACTTTCCTAGGACCCGTACCTTTTATGGTCGCCTAGTAGAGCAGTAAGGTTTTGTAAGGAACTGCTTTCCTAGGACCCGTACCATTCTACGGCCGCCCAGTACGGCAGAAATGTTTTGTCTAGGACCCGTACCATTCTACGATCGCCTAGTACAGTAGAAATGTTTTGTCTAGGACCCGTACCATTTTACGGTCGCCTAAACGGAGATTCACCTTCCAGGACCCGTACCATTCTACGGTCGCCTGAATAGGGAAATAGGTTTTGTCTAGGACCCGTTCTATTCTACGGTCACCTAAACGGGATTTACCTTCCGGGACTCGTATCATTTTACGGTCGCGGATAGGGAAATAGATGTTGTCTAGGACCCATTCTATTCTACGGTCACCTAGGCGAGGTTTTGCTTGGTTAGGACTCGAACCATTCTTCTGGTCGCCCAACCTTGCGACGTAAATCATCCGACGGGACCCGAACCATTCTTCGGTCGCCTTAATCAGATTGAATCTGGAGAAAAATCTTTGGGAGACAACTCCATCGAGTTTCGATTAAAAGGGACTCTGGGCTACAAAAGCACGCCAGGTCGATAAAAGAAATCCGGGCTACGAAAGCACGCCGATTTGGTATAATGGACTCTGGGCTACGAAAGCACACCAGGTCAGAAACTCCGGGCTATGGAAGCACACCGGGTCAATAAAAGGGACATCGGGCTACGGAAGCACGCCGAGTCTATTAAAAGGGACACTAGGCTACGAAAGCACACCAGGTCAAGAACTCTGGGCTACGGAAGCACGCCGGGTGAATGAAGGAGACCTTGGGCTACGAAAAGCACGCCGGGTCAATATGAAGGACACCGGGCTACTGAAGCACGCCGGGTCAATATGAAGGACACCTTGACCAAGTCAAGTGTCGATGAACTTGAGGGAGAATACCTGCACAATGACAAGTATTTTAGAGTATGGTAGAGATACTTACCTGGTGATATCTCTAATTCTTCGGGATATGCCTTTTGGAATTTATATATCCTGTGGAGGTCTTTCACCTCATGGTGGAGGTTTCTTATCTTCTAATATCATGAAACATTCTGAAAGGAACTTGAATTACCTATCAGACATGATTTAGAGCAAAAACTGATATGCATTCATCAAAGAGATAAGCAATCTAAGCTACTCTAGAATGCACATTTCAAAGATCGTGAGATTTTCATCAACTCAATCGGGGTTTATGCATAATGACCTTTGCATCACCCAAATTTCCTTTGGAGAGAATTATCATTCAAGACAATCTTCACTCATGACATGGATTTCTTAAGAATACTAAATGAGAGACTTTCGGTTAGAAAGGACTTTCACTCACTCTCATTTAAAATGTCTATTTTACGCGAATCACTCAATTTTGTCATATCGACGTGGGTCCGAGTATTCTCGCAAGCGATACGATCTTACCAATCTGAGAGGTCTTCAATAGGGACCATAATGGGGGCTTGGTCAATGGCTTAACAAATGGACTCTTTGAGTCAAGGCTATTGAATGAACAATCTTGTAATCATCTCCGGGTTTACAAGTCAAGAACCCTGCAAAATGAAAAAGAAATAATCTTGCTCGCACTTCTTCGAGCGATGCTTATAAACATATGAACTCCTACATTAATTCAAATGCCCTAATCTGAAGAGATTTCGTAAGGGACGTAACATAGGTTGGGTTCATGGGTTGAGAAATGAAAGGATCATTAGGCTCAAAATGTGTGTAAAAGGTGTGAGTTGATGATCATCTTGGCATTGCCATAAGTTTTCTTTTTCACCATTAGGGATTGTCTTCGTGAAGTCCCCCATTGATTGTAGAAACTCAGCATTTGAGTTTTTTGGCTATTGCTCCGTTGGGATTCAATTCTTGTAATTGACAGTCACCTATCTTGACTCTTTTTTCATCTATGGGCATTGGCCTTGCTTTTACCAGGCACACCGCTTTTTCATGCCCTCTAGTTCTCATGCATTTTTTACTTCTTTTCTTTTCATGGGCATTGGCCTTACTTTTACCAGGTACACTGCTTTTTTCATGCCCCTTAGTTCTATTTTGAATTCAATTCTTGCGCATAATGCATGCGTCAAGCAATTACACTTTGAATGACACTCGAACTTTTCAAGAGCCTTCATCTGCTTTTTGCCTTGCCCCAAAGTGTGGGGAATGATCACCAACCGGGTTTAAAGAAATGAAATTGCAGGCTCAAGTGGGCTATGCAAAGGATATAAGTGTATGAGATATAGAAAGAAATGCTCTTCGTCATCCTAAGGCACTTAAATTAACACATGAATTCAATGTAATAGCATGACTTTGAAGATTGATGCAAGTGAGAGCAAGAAAATTTCTATTCATTTTTCTCACCTCATGATGCCATTTGATCTCTTAGTTGCCCCGATGTGGGGTGATTCTTGATAGGGGTGATTTGAAAAGATTATCCATAGGTGTATGGGCTCAAAAGGGTTAAGCAATGGATCACTTGTAGTGTTTGGGATAGAGATATGAATTGCCTCTCATCATTTCGGTTGCCGTACCTTTTGCGAGAGAACTCTTTACCTTATGGATATGAACCTTCCTACACTCATCTCACAAGTGTATGAATATGGGACTGTGTATAGGATAGGGTTTGCCTTTCATCATCCCGACTCGCCTCATTTAGTATACTCAATCAATTCCACATCATTCACTAAATTAATCCATCTTGATGTTCTTTAGTGGAATTGGTGGATAAAACATGTAACAGTCATCATGCAAAACCTTTTTTTTTTTTTTAAAAAAGAACTCAACAGCTTTAAGCATGTCAATTTCAAACAGTTTTCTACCGCAAAATGGTTTTAAGCATTCATTCATTGATTCCTCTACAATGGGAATTGCCTCGGCAGTTGATGTCTTTGGATCGTCCCTATCATTCAAGACTGAAAATCTACTTTTGCCCCGCACAAGAGAACGTGCATCGGTATGATACTATGCAACATCATCCATTTTGGCTCGGGTTGAGACTTTATCCCAGTCGAGTCACTACCAAAACCTGTCATGTCCCCAACTTGTCAACTCTTCCACTAGGGAATGATGGTCCTCTTTTACTTGCCCCAAATTTTTTCTGCAAGTGCGCTCTAAGCCCGTTGATCACAAGTCAAGTTTATGATCGTTGAAACTTGATACGCTATTATGATCTGTGACAAGAAGTAAATGAGTCAGACAAACAAACAGATTTAATCTGCTACAAGTTTTAGGATTTTTTTATTTTTTATTTTTTTATTCTTTATTTTTTTAGCAGTGAAATGCTTTTGTTTTTGGAAAAAGTTTTTGGGAGGAAGCATGAAAAAGTCCAGCCCTCAAGATCCCTTCGTGGATGATAGTTTCTTTCATGGCTGGATATTATCATCATGTCCTCAAAATTGGAAATAAAATTGTAATTTCATTGAATGGAATCAAATGAATTACATTATTGGAATGGAAATTATGATTCCTAACCCCTAAAAAGAGAAAACATCAAAAACGATTCCTAGAAAGCGGAAGCAATTCCTAGAAAGCAATAAGAATTCCCACGCAGGGGAAGGTGCAACCGAGCATGCCCCTAATTAAACAAGGAAAGGAAACTACTTAGGACTATGAATCATGTATGCTTGAGTTCTTCACCCTCTTTGCTCGTGTGATGCGAACCCTTCAAGTCGAGATTCTTCCTTCTAGATATGTCACGAGTCTCTTCATGGTGGCATCAAATTCAGCTACCTCGGGAAAATGAGATGATTCAAAAGTTCTCTTGGCTCTCTTCTTCGAGTCGCAGATTCTTATTGAAGATGGAGTACCTATGTTATCGCAGCCTTTTTGCTTGATGAGAAAAGTCACGTAGCGAGACAATTCATTGACTTGATTTTGGTGTTGTGCAATTTGCTTGTTCATGTTGTCAATCAGACGGTCCAGCGCCTCATTTCGATCCGCCATTTTAGCTCTCGACCGTGTACGGATGGGTGAGCAAGATCGCTTCATAATTACCTAAAATAAGAAATGAACAAAGATAAGCATGCTTATATGGAAATACGCCGATCCATGGCAATATTCTAGAACTTTTATTCATCCATGGTGCTTTTGAGACCTATCAAAATAGAAACTCGAAATGTCCTAAACAAATGAACTAGGAAAGTAAATGACTCAAACTCCCTAATCATTAATCTAGAAATGAAAATAGCTAGGTTGATTCAAGCATTTCATCTGGCTTGATCAATATACACTCGGGACACCATTCGGCGCAAACGTTTATTCTCCTCTTGAGCTTTTTCAGCAACTCTTTTGAGGCGTTTATTCTCAGCTCGATTGGTGATCTTCAATGGCGCCTCCGGTATCTTTGGAAGCAGCTCTTCGGGAATCTTGTGTTGTTGGATATACTCAATCGAGGCATAGTACTTCATTTCCTTGCCTTTCAATTCCTCCTCGGGCCATTTGAGTTTTTGTGGACGGCACATGTCCCACATCGATTTGATGGTGAGAATGGAATCTTCATGGCCTCGGCTTCCATCAACGAAACTAACTTGGAGTGGCTCTGCTTGTAACGCTGGGGGAAGCTCTTGTACGACTTGATACTGACGAGTCACTCTAGTCGGATAGTACTCCAATGCTCCAGTGAATCCCAATAGAGGGATCGGGCCAACACTTCCACACGAGAGTCTCGCTACCCGAACTTGGAACCATTTAGCATGCCATAGGAAACCTTTGAGAGTTGGTTTTTTCATGAAAGCTAGCCACCTAGAATAATGGTAATCTGGTGCATGTTTTTTATTGTTCTCAAATCTCATAATAGGGTGGTTAGAATTACTAACATCATGCATAGTCATTGAGCCACCAAATCCTTTTATATGAAAAAGGAACCAGATTTGTAAAAGTTCAGGAGAGGAATGGAGAGTCTTATCGCCACCTCTTTTGAAACGAGTGAGAGAAAGAAAAGTTTCAGTTAACACAGTGTTTACAAAAAATTTTCCTTCCAACACTTGCCTAACTAATTGAGCAATCAAAGGGTTGATAGAATTCTTGCAGTAAGGAAATACTATAAACCCAAAGAAAGCTAAGAGGAAAATCCTACGCATTTGAAATGAGGTGCTTTTTTCAAAACATTCTTTCAAAAAAGATAAAAGACATGCGTTACGGTGGGCCTTTAAAATCTTTCTTATATCATCTTCTTTAATTCTCAGAAAATCCGATAAAGTCGTAACAAGATCTATTCCGATAGGCGGACTGATCAATTCAGCTCTTAAGGACTTCCCTATGGCGATGCTATATTCTTCCAAGGTGGGAGTGAGTTCATGCTTACCGCCGAAGATGAAGGTAGAAGTCTCGGGGCACCAACAGTGGGCGAGTGCTTGGACGAGGCCACCATGGATGTTGATACGCAGCAGCGGAATCAATCGACCAATATGTGACTCAACGAATTGACGGCTATTTTGATCTAACTTGTCCCACCAAGTGCTAAGCTCTTCCTTCGGAGGGAGAATAATCCGAATGTCCGGTATCCCCATTGTATATTAATCAAGGCTTAGGACAATCCTAATGCCATGGACCGACAAAATAATGTAACAAAGTAAGTAAATTGCAAAGGCAAAAATTAGAGAACTTACTTTACCAATGATTGACAATCACATAGACATGCGCATGGTAAGTGGCTCAATTTCTAATCTATGAGGCTTATCAAAGTGAAGCCACAAGGATGATCAGACTAGCCACGGGCTTGTGGACTATGTCGGATCCTTATGACTCCAGCTTAGTCAAAGAGCCGACCCAGGTCACAGGCGTGCGGACCGAGGTGGGTACTCTTGACACCATGAAAGAAATTTCGGAATTGAGATGGGCGACTCGTACCGCGGGCGTGCGGTCGGAGTGGTATCCATCTCAATACCATCCTAAATGATCCTATGCGGCCCAAGTCCGGCGGCAGGTTGTGTGTGCAAAGTGTAGTGATTAATGCAAGGCATGCATGACAGTTTATATCAAACAACACTTCATATATGAAAGTAAACCATACATTCCTACACCTTCCTGCAAAACAAAGGTCAGCAAACACTTCCCCTTATACCTCCCAATCTGCAAGAACATTTAACACCTAAATGTTAAAGACGTACCTGGAATCCTCGCTGCCAAACAAAAGCATTTTTCAAAACGAAGAAAATAGGCCTAAGTCCACTAAGCGTTTTAACACACAAGTTCCCCAGCGGAGTCGCCAAGCTGTCGCGACCAATTTTTTCGGGGTTTGGACCACCTAGGGTTTGGCTAATGGATTGTTAAGCCTAGACTTAACTCGGGCTCTCCCAAGCCCATACCAATTCGCGACTTAGGTTTGAATTGTTAACATACAATTAAATTTTAACTAGGAGTCGCCACTAATCTATTTTTGGTGGGTCGATTAGAAACCCTAGTAAAGTAACGGGAGATTTACTTTACTCCTACGAACCCAGAGACTAAGGGTACGGGGACTTGGTTACGTTAGATTTCTCTAACGCCCTTTCGGTACCTTTCTTTTTATTTTTGAAAAATGCTTGGCAAGTTGAATTGGATTGATTTTAAATCTATTTTCCTAACATGTGAGGTGATCATGCGGGTGCGCAAACCACCAATTTAACATCTAATAAAGCAATTAAATTATGCAGAACTTACCTCAAAGCAACGAAAGCATCTGCATTGTTAAATTAAATCCATATCAACAATCCTAGATATGGTTTCTAATTAACACGCAATTTCAATTTTTGTTTTCACTTTATTTAATGAAAATCATGACTTATGCAATGCATGTAATCTAATATGACATGGCAACATGACCTAAACTATATGACATGAAGAAATGCAATAATTAAATGCAATCTAAATGATCTAATTCTAATGACATGCAATGCGATGCAATGACATATAGAATTATTTTAACTAAATGACACGCAACATACAATTTAGTATGCGAGTTAATATGTCATGCGACATTTATTAAATGACTTAGTCTAATAACGGTCAATTTCTATCATGGGTAATATTAGAAATGAACCTAACAATAATCACTAGGTGACGTGCATTTCATGGACTTAATTTTATATGACATTGGCTTTTTATTTTCCTAACAAAACATGCAATTTATCTAGGAGAGATTATCTACCTATAATTGATAAACATGCAACCCTAACATACAATGACGTGCAAAGAATGTCCTAATTCAACATGATATATGCATAATGATTTTTTTTGTGTTTTTATATTAATTTTGAAATTAAAATTTCCACATGCAATTCAAATAAAACTAGCATCCTAAATGAATGTGATTTTTCTTTTGGTTTTCTTTTCCATGATTCAAAATAAAATTCTTATTTTAAATGTAAAAGATAATAGCCAAACCTAATCTTAATTCAACATTTTTTGGATTTTCTTATTTAAAACTCGGGATAAGATTGCAATTTTAACCCTAAAACAACAAATCCAATCCTAACTCAAATATTTTTTGGATTTTTCTTTTAGGAAAATAAGATTGACTAACTAACTTAACGATGGCAAATCAAACAAGATAAGATTGACATCCAAAAATTAGCGAACCGTATCTCGCGCATGAGATCGGGTTGGCCAATTTTAAATTAAATCGCGAATCAAAATCTCGAGCTTGAGATTGGATTGTCGATTTTGTAAGGGATTGCGAGTCGGATTTCGGGCGCGAAAATCGGACTATCAATCCCTAGCTTGAAGGGCACTTTCATGTTGGAATCTCAATCTAACATTTAAGATGAACAATTCACTAAACAAAACCAGATATAAAGGAACGTAAAGTAAAAAAAAAAAAAAACTATAACTAGATAAGCAATAATAATAAAAAGTCTACCTAATTCCCTTTTCCTTTTTTTTTTTTTTTTCTTCTTTCCTTTCCCACGTGGAACCGTGGGTCTCCAAGGGCAACCGGTTGACCGGAGGTCCGGCGGGGAACTCCGGCGGAGCGCATGTGGCTGTGTGGTGGGTCACTTTGTCAAAGGAAATCACGGTGGTCGGAACTCCGGCGAAGGGACTCGGTGGCTGGTGGACACGCCTGCTGCGGCAACCGGTCACGGGTGCTACGGTGGCGTCGCTCGGATGGCTGCGGGAGCGGTGGGTCGCGGCGTGGCGGCCGGAGCGGCTCGAACTACGGCGAAGGGCGTCCGGATCTGGCGCGGGATGCTCCGGCGGAGGCTCGGCGTCGGGCGGGGCAGCGGGGAGAGATGGATGCGCGGCGTCGACGATCAAGTGCGAGCGCGACGGGACGGGCTCCTGCGGGCCGCTCGGAGGTGCGGAGGGAGCGATGCTGTCCGTGAGCGAGGCGTCACGGGAGCGGCGGCAACGGTCGTCGAGGGAAGCTCGGAGCCGACGCGGTGCGGGCGGTGAGTAGATCTGGCTCGGGTCCGGCCGCGGGTGCTCCGGCCGAGGTGGGTTGCGGACTACCGGCGTTGCGAGAGGGGCGGGTCGTCGGGCTCCGTCGGAGGCGCTGCGGGCGTCGGGGAACAGCGTCGGGTGGGCGAGAGACCGGTGGAGACGGGGCGGAGCTTTGGACGAGCCGGCGGGTTGCTGATTGGAGGTGCTGCGGGCGCGGTGGTTGGTGACGACGGATCTCGGACCGGCGCGGGCAGATCGGTCGGATCGGGCGTCGCTCGGGCGGCGGTGGCTCGGCGGCGGGGAACTCGCCGTCGGCGGCCGGGCAAGGCGAGGCGGATCACCGGCGAAAGCGGGGCGGCGTTGCCTGCTGGAGGCCGGCGGCGCAACCCGGAGACCGGCAATGCAAGGAACCGGCGGTGAAGATACGCAGCAAGAGAAACCCTTTTGGAGAAGATGAACAGTAGGGGTCTTGTCAAATGCTTTTTTATCTTTCCCTATCACTCTCTTTCTCACGTCACACTCTCTCTCTCACGGCAATGCTTTCTCTGACTTTTTCTTTTCCCTGCAGTTTGTCGGGAAAAAGAAAAGAGAAAATCTCTCTTTTGGCTGAAGATGGACGAGGAAGAAAACCTTCCTCTATCTCTATTTTTAACTTTTTCTCCTTTTCGATCAAAAGAAAACCTCCACGGATGGCTTCCCTTTTGGCCTTTTTCTGAATTTTTTCCAAAGAAGCCCCCACGAACCGAGAAAGAGCCCCCTATTTATAGAGTGAAAACCTAGTGCGTTAGACCTACGAAGATTTGCATAACAAACCAATCACTGAAGATCATCCTTCGAAAAAGACGAGATAAAGTAGCTCCAAAATCTAAAATCATATGTTAAAATCTTCCAAGCTAACTCACTCGACCATTGAAGATTTTATATACTCACTCAGCGATTGAAGATAATCTGAAATTTTTTTGTGAAGGTTTTCCAGATAATTCACTCAAGATAAAGCTCCATTAACCAACTTTAAAATCTTTGAAATCTCCATCCGCAACAAAATATTTTAGAATATTCCCAACGATTTCACCACCTATTGTTAAAGATAAGATTACAGTGCGATTTTTTAATTTCCAAAAATTATCATAATATCGCATCAAATCTTAAATTTTCACAAGATAATTAATTAAACATAATGACGGGCTTGGGTTAATTTTCTTCATGGGCTTAGTCCAGCCTGTTAACTTAAAACCCAAAAAACACCAATTCGACCCATCCGCCACCGGTCCAATAAACAAATGTAAAAAATGCAAATTAAAAACAAATGCACCTAAATTCATATGCTATGCAATTAATTTTTTAATGAATTTTTTTATAAGATTAAACCCTAATTTTTTAATGACTAAATGGGCCGTTAAAATTTAGGTGTCAACAATACTAAATACCTCCATGTAACGCATCAAGACTTCCAATGAAATCCTTAAATAGGAAGTCACTACTTAGCTTAAATGATCATAACTTAATCCTCAAATTCATAACTCACTCTCCATAATTCACTTCTTAAGCCTTGCTTGCAACACTACGCTTAGATGCTACGCATGCTCTTTAGGTCCTTTAGAATATATCAGGATATCATCAAATGAAGACAATCACAATCTATCCAAATAAGGCTTAAGTATCCTACTCATTAAATCCATGAATGCAGCTAAGGCATTCGTCAATCCAAATAGTATAACTAGGAACTCATAGTGTCCATAGCGAGTCCTAAACACGGTCTTAGAAATGTCTCCTTTCTTAATCCTTAACTGATATCCTGATCTCAAATCAACTTTTAGAAAAGACCGAACTTCCTTGCAACTAATCAAATAGGTCATCAATTCTAGGAAATGAGTACTTACTCTTAACAATTACATGATTCAATTGCCTATTATCAATGCACAAATGCATCAACCCATCCTTCTCTTTCACAACAAGAGTTCTACAAGCATAATCATGCTTCCACTGCGCCACTCTGATAAAATTATCCTAGAAACACTACATTCCCAGTTCAGTTCATAGTTCGGTTCATTCATGCCCCCTTTTGCCATCCTAGAAGCCTGCCAGGAGCTGCTCCTTGTTCAGGTCCTCTAACCTCGGCGTCCACTCCTCGCTCTCATCGGATCGTGTCGTTACAGGTACACCAGCTTTCGCTTGGTTCGAACCCAAACTATACATCCACTAAAGGATCTCATTTCAATAGGGATTAACTTACAGAGTTATTATCCGTTTTGGCCTATCCCATACTAGGCCTCAAGGTTTCATCCTTAGCGCATGGGTAAGTACTATCTTAGGAAATCATTCATCCTAGTCCATTGCTTACAAAGCTAGTCCATACTTACGACGACGTCAAAGTCATGCATAACTATCACTATCAAGTCCATTTCCAGATCTCATTCCCCTAGGGTTATTTCACTCATCTCACATGCCAACGTAGATACTAGCATATCTTTCAGCGATGTAGAAATACGAAGAGGCATACCTAGAGATTTGTTCCTACTCCTCACAATCATCTATATTTTTCGGACATAAATGAATGCGTGTCACTCATACCAAATAACGCATATACCTTTTTATCCCTCTATTGAAATCATACCTGAGATAACACTTGTGGAAGCTCCTGCTTCCTCTTGAGTGACCTCATACACCCTTCCTTGTGGTGGTGGCCTCTGTGGATTCCTTGGTAGGTTTGGTCCAACGGTACTTTGTTGTACCTGTCGCACCGAGCTAACATTCGGCTGCAACCTCTTTTGTGGACAATCTTTCTTAAAGTGTCCTATTTGCCCACATCCATTACATTTTAATCGATCATTACAAGGTCCTGGTCCATGCCTCCCATCACACTTTCGACAAATATCAGGCAGATAGGTTGCCTTCCCAAAAGTCGGGCCACTCTGAGCTCTTCTAAGGTTTCCAAAGTTACTCTTTTTCTTAGATTCCCAAGTCGAACCTTGACCAGGATAGGGTCTCTTACCCCTTCGAACATCATTAAAGGTCATATGCCTCTTAAATTCTGATTGCTCTCTTACTAACTCTTGCTCTACCAACTGTGCCCTCTCATAAATCTCATTATAATCCCTTATATTCAGAGGCACTAATTGTTTTCTAATATCAATTCTCAACCCTTTCAAAATCTTTTAGCCTTTTCCTCTCGATCCTCAACCAACCTAGGAGCATACCTAGACAACTCAGAAAATTTTGCCTCATACTAGTCTACCGTCAGCTCCCTTTGTTCTAACTGAACAAATTCAGTGATCTATCCTTGACACAATCAGAGAAATGTTTCCTATTGAAAGCCCTAACAAACTCATCCCAGTTCACATCAGTACCTGGTGGAAAGATTGTATCCTTCGAAGCTCTCCACCAAAACTTTGCATTTCCCTCCAGCTGGTACTCTGCCAAAACTATTTTCTCAACCTCACTACAATCCAACAACTGGAAAAATCCGTTCCATTCTATCAATCCAATGTTCCGCCTCCTCAGGATTTCCCATTCCACTAAACTTGAGTGGTTTCAACTTCAGAAATTGTTCCACCAGTCCTTGAGGGCGACGTTCCACTCCGGGTTGTTGCTGCGCTTGTCTTTCCATCAGATTTCTAATATTGGCCAATGCCTGCAGGATATCTTTCATTCGGGGTTCAGCCCTTGCAGCAGAGGCTTCAGCCCTCAATGGATGAGCACTTCCAGCTCGCACCATGACTCTCCTAAAATTTCCAAGCATTGCCTCAGGAATAATCTGAGACTCACTGCCTCCACTCAAAGCAACTACTACTACTACATAAGTAACATATACATGTTACTGGTACCTAAAGGCAATTCGGGGTAAACTACTAGGGATCTACGAGTGAATACTCATCACCCGTTATTCAGTTATTCCGTTTTATATCCTATGGTGTGCATCTTTCTACCCTCATTTCCATCTGAGGCTCCTTATCACTCCAAATAGAACATGGCTCTGATACCAACAAAGGGATGTGGCACCCCTCGACGGCCCCCATCCGCTAGGGTCACGACAGTTCGTTTTTCCTTTTTCTTTCCCAAATAACATGTCACTCTGATACCATTCTTAGTTGCAGCGGGTCCATACAACCATGGGGGTTTACATCTTTTATTAACGGTCCCTTGCGCAATTTACATAACGGAAGCATATCCAACAATTACCTTCCCTACATTCAGAAATCGATGCACACCTATTAAACGTTTATAAGTAAAAGCCGTACACTTTTATTCACTTAACCCAGATGGACATCATTCATCGGTACATCAAAATGCCGCAGTCTTCTATACTCGGCTATACTTCAAAAGATGACCGACATCTCCTCCCACAATCGTATGCTTAAGGTCCATCAACCGGTGTCGGCGTCAAAGGTTCCCTCCTTTGCTATCATTCTCCTCGCGGTCATATCCAATCGCGTTTAAACCATCTACTAATCGAAATGTTGGTCCCCAAAAGGGGTGAGTACAACCACTCGGCGGGTAAAGGAATCCAATAACTACTCAATGCATCATACAAGTCATACATGCATTGCAGGCATTACTTACCTTGAAGCCATGCATATACTATCATGCATCATCACCACAATCATGACACATACATGTGTATCATCAGGTCATACTCATATCATCGTCATCATGATATTATTATATCACACACATGTCATCATCATCATATACATGACACCATCATACCATACACATATCATCATCATCATGACATCATCCTATCACACATGTCATCATCATCATGACATCATCATATCACACATGTCATCATCATGACATCATCACATCATACATGTCATCATGCCATATCATATATCATCATCATCATGCATGCATATCATACCATGGGTGATCATCATATATCATCATCATCATCATCATCATGCATATCATCATGCATATCATACCATGGGTGATCATCATATCACATCACATATCCTCATCATCATCATGCATATCATCATGCATATCATACCATGGGTTAATTTTCATCTTTATCTTTAAATTTGATCACCACATCACCCATTTCTCAAATCATCAATTTCATCATCCACTCGGGCAAAGACCTCGAGGCTTCCAAAGATTCAGCCATTCTGTGCCACCGGGCATCCGCCCCCACATTCCGGGCATCTCGCATCCCAGCGGCATCACGAGGCATTCCCTTCGGGCGAAACCTCCGACGGGGCTTTCGGCCTTTACCCTTCTAGCCGGGCATCTCGCACCCCAATCCCGGCATCGCGAGGCATCCCCCTGGGCACAAACCTCCAGGGCTTCCGGAATTATGTACCGACATACCACCAGGCCTCCCCTGGAATTACGTACCGTATACCACCGGGCATCCCGACACTCCTGGGGCCATCCGGCAATGTATCTCTATACATTTCGGGCATTATCATCCACCACAATCATCTCCTCACTTATCATTATCCACATTTATCATTTCTTTATCTCAATTTAACATGGCAATTGGCATGGCATAAAACAAGTCATACTTGGCATGGATTCACACATGCATCTCAATTCAATGTCATACGCATACCAAGGCTTTATCACATATACATCTCAATTCAATACATGTACCAAGACTTTATCACACATATGCCACATAAATTAAATTGAATCCATGGCCAAATAAAAATCTATTTTATTTTATTATTTATTTATTTATTATTTAATATCAATAAATTCCCAAAATTATCAAAATTCAAGAAATTATTAAACAAACCCATAGGATGATAATTACTTTGCAAAATTCATGGCCAAATTGAATTTTTACTAAATCTCACAATTTTTCCCAAAACATCCTATTATTCTCGGATTAAACCAGAATGCACGGTTTCCGAATAAATTCAACTAAAATATCCATATGGCCTCCAAAAATTATGAAATTTTAATAGGTTATAACCAAGACATTTTCGTACAACTTGCATGAAGAACTCCAAGTTATATTCCTTATATATTGTTTTATTCAACCTCACGAAGCTTCTGGACCCATTACCGCATCATCCAGTGCCTCCATCTCCGAAATATGAAGTTTTAACCTACCTATTCTCTTCCGTTTTCTCTGAAATTTGGATATGTTATGCATCAAGATATTCTTTACAAGTTTCATGAAGAGATCTAGGTCAAATAACCAGATTATGGTCATTATTTAGGTCCTTGAAGTCTCAGGTGTCTCGGAATACATCACCAGAATCATCATCTTCAATATCTAGCCGATTTACTAGGCTATACTTGTTCATTTCACTTCAAATTTGAGTATGTTGTAGTTTAAGATGTATCCTACAACTTTCATGAAGACATCGAAGTGAGATCTTCAACAAAAACCAACATGCAATCAAGAATCCAGCAAGAGGTCAGTAAAAACTTTACAGATCTGGGGTCTCCGTAGGATGAGAGTTTAACCCCTTAAATCTCCATCATTTTCCATGAAATTTTAGTATGCTGTAGTTCAAGATGTTAGCTACAACTTTAATGAAGGTATAGAAGCTAAAATCGAACACCAAACATGCATGCAAGAGCAGCAAAGGACCCCCAACTTGCCTCTAGACCACACGAACAGCGGCACACCGGCAACGGACGAACGGCGTGCGGGCGGCGACGACTCCTCCTCGGCTCCTCCTCCCTCTTTCTCTCGAAATCTCTCTCTCCCTCTCCCTCTCTTGGCCGAACAAGCCACCCTCTCCCTCTCTCTCTTCCTTTTCGGTGGCTTTTATATTGCATGTATCCCCTCTTTGCATGGGGGACACTTGTCCTTAAGAAGGAGACAAGTGTCTCCTTGGTTGAAGACACTTGGAAGCCATGCGGCTACCCCTCCATGCGACAATGGGCCGGGCTTGGGCCTTCATGGGCTGGTCGAATAGGGGCTGGTGTGGGCTGGTTGGATGGGCTTTGGGCCTAAAAATCAGCCCACCCCCCTATTCCTATTCCATTTAATCCCCAATTAAATAAACACCTAATTTCAACTTATAAGCCCACAAAACTCTATAATTTAAATCAATAAAATTCTACTTATAAAGTGCACCACCAAGAATAAGATTTTCTACATCAATTTGCACTTTAATGATTCCTTGGGTCACTTGAAGACACACCTCCATCCCAACAATCATCCTTTACAATGCTTGGCCTTAGAATTTTCGGCCCGCTAACCTTTTAATAATCTATTAACATTTTCCACTTAAATAAATACCTAACTTGCAAAAGTAATAAGGCCATAAAACTTGTAGTCACAAATCCATAAATTCCAATTTATGATGCACATGGCCAATGATAGAATTTTCTTTCCTATCACATAATTATCCCTTAAAAGCTTGGCCATATATCTTATTGCAAATTATGGATTAAATGGCCATAAAATGACTTAATGGTACTTCTATCACCTATTCATAGACTTTAATGTAACTAGAGGTCATTATGAATTTTGGGATGCCACACCTTGATTTCCAAGACCATTGACAATATCTGTAAAACGTCTAAACATGTCAGTTATAGATTCTCCTGGTTTCATTTTGAAGGCTTCATATTGTGAGAAGAATGTTAATTCTGGTTTCCTTCACTCGATCTGTTCCTTCATAGGTGATATGTAATATGTCCCAAACTTCTTTTGCTGTAGCACAAGAAGATATTCATTATATTCAGTTGGTGACAAAGCACAATATAATGAATAAATTGCTTTTGTGTCGAGTGCTTGTCTCTTGATTATCTCTTCCCCGAGTCATTCCGCTGGTCTCAACAGTTTCTTTCCCTCTTTCAGAGACAGATGCAGCTGTAGGAGTAATTCCTTTTTCTACAACGTCCCATTTCAGAGAATCCTTTGATCGTAGGAAAGCTTTCATCTTATTCTTCCAGATGTTGTAATCCTTACCATCAAAGTAGGGTGTGCAGTATTGCTTTGCCCTTCCATCGCCCAGTGCTAGCATACTAGCCATTGATCTTTTACTCTGAAGTAAAACACTTCAAATAAAGTGAGTACACGAGCTTTGATACCAATCGATATAGCTAGTAAGTGCCTAGAGGGGGGGTGAATAGGTATATAAAAGATTTTTCTCGTTAATCGCACAATACTAGATAGTTAATAGAATTGAGACAATCGGTAATCAAAGTAAGGCGAGAGAAGGGAAAGAGAATTGAACGCAATGTTTATAGTGGTTCGACGCTTATTTCAAGCCTACGTCCACTCTTCAGTTGTATGACCTATTGGGCTGATTCCACTATGAACAAGAGATGTTACGGCGTTGTTCTCCTTGATTTCTCGGTGTAGATGATCTACCACACTCACTCAAGGTATCACTAAGTATAGACTCTCTCTTGTGAATACAATTTCGCTCAATGTGAATCGACTAATAATCAAGGTACTTTAGACTCTGGAATTTGTTTATCGAGCATGCACTAAAGTAACTAGAACGTCTTCCTTTTTATACTCCTTTATGCCATCATACCCGTTGGCACTTACCAAAGGAATTCCTCCAATCTACCCATTGGACGGAATCAATTAAGAAGATCATTCGAGCTAATAAAGGAACCTGACGATAGCCCATCAATCATGTTCGCCCATACAACCAGAATCTTGGTTTCCAAGAATAAAACCTTCCAAGAATATTTCGTCGACCATCGGATCTTCAAACGATCTTGATTACGAATAAAAGAATCCGTTATATTTATCCAGCCAAGAGATCTTCTCCAGAGGATATGACTAAATCCTCAACCAAATACTTTGGCTCCGGATTACTTTCGTCAGTTGGATTAGAACAACTGTCGATGAGAATAGTCTTGAGTCTTGAGTCTGGTGATATGAAAGTCTTCAGACTCTAAATAGAAGGTCTGTAATTATCCAGACTAGACTGATAGAAATGTTTTGTCAGCTTCAAAATATTCTGGAAAGATTTCTCCAACATAAAAAACTATTTAATTCAACACCAATGATATTATATATAGAATCGAACATAAATTCACTCGAATAGAGAAATTATCAAATAGTCATCAAATCGTCTATTCTCCTACAATTGAGAATTTGCATCTTTTTATAGAGGAACTAATACAGAGGAAATAGACTAAGCGTTAAAAACATGGGAACTACCAAACTAATAAGGACATAGGAACTAGAAAACTCCATGAAGACCCAAGAACTAGAAATTGCATTTAAAACATATAGGAACTTGAACTTGAACTCTCAAAACCTAGAACACACTTAAGACTTATAAAACTAGGACCAAATACATTTGATTAAATGCAAAGTAACTAAACTTGGACTCTAAATTCGTTCACCAGCCTAGATAGCCCAATAAACATCTTGGAAGATCAACCAACACCGATACATACCAATCAAAACAATTCCAGTTGCTAGGTGGGTGATTATCAGTTTTGAAATCGATTTTAAACTTGTGTATCGATATCTTGATGTTTAATTGATAACCATGAAATTGATAAATACTCCATTGAATCGACAACTAATATGTAATCAACATGTTCAAATTTGAACCTATCGAATCAAACTGTAGCCAAAATTGGCCTTTTGCTTATAAACATAAGGATTGAGTTGAATTAATCAATGGGGTTTAAGTTGAGTTTACAAGTTGATTGATAGATTCCAATACTGTCGCGTTAACTAATAATTGTGCCTACTCATTAAAATCAAATTTCGGCTACATATTTGATCGTATAATTGTTCATTAACTAATTGATTTGACTGCAATAGTAGTATGACTACAACTTTCATGTAACTCCGTTGGGAATTGCGCCCGCCGAAGACGTCGACTACAATTAACTCTTTCCCCTATTTTTAACCTTTTATAGTTGATACGATTTCAGCCAAACTTCGTGAATCGGTGCCAAGGTTGCTCGCCATGAATGACTTTAACTAGAATGACGTGGACCCAGCTATCGACCCCAGGGTGTCCGAAGGATGAGTTCACACGTCAATTGAGCATCCCCGTCGAGGAATGAATGGATACGAACGGGTCCCCATATTTTGCACTCCTTTCGAAAGGTGAAGATTGAACGTTGGCCACTCATCATACGAAAAAACCCAAATAGTACGTTACGGTCGAAGATGATGAGGCTCTTCTTTACCCTGTGGCCCCTGATTGTGGAAGAAACCAAATGGGAATGGTTGTGCGTCGTCCTCACAGACAAGGAGATCAATTTCGGAGGCACCCCGGCCCGGGAGTCGGGACAGTTCTTATCGCTTCCCGATTGTAACCGTACAATCACGTGAACGTGCCATCGTAATCAAGCTCGAAAATATCATAACATCTCTTGAAATTGACTTATGAAGTCACGGACACGTTGTCCTGTTCGAGTTCGATGTCGTAACCCGTCGTCCATGTTGAAGGTGTACGGCCGGGCGCCAAAGCCCGCTGTTCGGCATGTGGGGCCTGCAAAATCCTAATAAATTGACGAATTCCGATGGAAAATCCCACCCAACCCCAGTCCCTGACAATATTCTAGCAAAACTTCCTAGTCTAAAGTAATGCGTTATCATGTTGATATTAGGGCACATTTGATTTAAAACAGGTTTCTATATCGTCGAAATAAAACGTTGGACTTTTTTTTTAATATTTTTTTTGATGTTATCCAGCTATACATAGCTATTTGATTCCATGTCCAAATAGAAAACGGTAATTAGACTAGACGCAACCCTATGTCATTTATCCAGGAGATCGTATAGTGATCAAATCAAACTTGAGGCTAAATAATTGAGAATGGACCTAATCATGAGACCAACAGCCACCATTAGAAAATTATGCAAAAAAATCTTAAATTTATTACACTTTAAACAATTCGACTCTAAACCTTACAATAGTGTAAATTAAGTTCTAAACATTTTCAGGTTATATCAATTGAGTCAATTCAGTCAATTTTAACTAAAAATCGCTAATATAGACACCAATAGTGCCACATAAGGCAATCAGTACTAGTGTGGATAATTTTATTATTATTTTTCTTTTTATTAATTTTTTCTTTTTTTCTTTCTTTTCCTTTTTTTTTTCCTACCAAGCCCTCGAGCTTCACCTCCTTGTTGAGGTCGAACCTCACTAGGAGTAGGTGAGGGTCACTCACGCTAGCAGTTGATGAGGCCAATCTTGCTAGCTCTTGTTCTGGCCAATTCTCGAGTTTCAACGAACAGTTAATGGAAGAAGATGAAGGGAAGAAAAATAAAGGAAAGAAAGAGTAAAAAAAAAAAAGGAAAATAATAAATAAATAAATGACCACGCTATTTTCACCCCTTATTAGCTCTTGACACCCATTTTTACATTGGATCGACTATATTAACTCTTATAGGCCCCACTTTAGACTTAATATTATTTCTTACCTATCTTCTTTTTTTCTTTTTCTTTTTTCATTGGTTTCATTTTACTAGGGACAAACTACCCATGCCCATATCAAATAATGTTTATTAATAATAAATAAGGGGCCACTCTTGATTTAAGACTAACACTTGCCTTCATTTCTTCATTTTTTGGTTTTTTCCTTTTCTTCCTCAATTTGGAACAAAATTGGTGCACCTCTTTTTTTAAAAAAATAGTTTATTTATGGAGAATACCTAATTATTTTGTTTATGGCAAAAAAATAATTAATTTGTTAATGATTGTTATATTTCTCTATTTATATTAGGAAACAATCATTCAAAAAGTAATTTAAGTACAAGTAAGAGCATAATCTTTGAGTAAATTACATATAATATATACAACATCCACAATATTCAATCTTTGAATGAATTCTCGTAAATTTTGTACCAAAAGTGAAAGTCAAAAAATTTGCGATTGAGGATAATCTACCCAAAAAAAAAAAAGTCAATAATTCGCAAATAAAATTAACACTTCTTTACTCTAATATATGATTAGTGACTGCTCAAGTTATAATAATGGAAGGCAAGTTCTGAAGAAGACAAAAATGAATGAAAATTTTTTTTTTTTTTTTGGTAAAAGGTAATAACATATTGAGCTTTAAACCAAACTATACAAGAGAGATCGGCGCCAAAAACTTACACTCAAAGTGACAGCACGTTAGAATAAGTGGAAGGGAGCCGAAAAATCAAAGGAAACCGCAAAACAAAGCGGCCAAAGCAAACAAAGCAGAACAGCCTGAAAAAAGGCAAAAGCAAAACAGCACATTGAAATGTAACGGGTGTGAAAGAATTGGTTATGGTAAAAAAAGTTGTTGGAAGATGATGTGGGTAAGTTTTTCTTTTATTAAAATTGTAAAAAAGGGTAAGAAATAATATTAAATTAAGAGCGGGAGCCGCAATGGATAATATAGTCAATTTAATATGATATGAGATGTCATGAGTCGATATAAGGGTGAAAATAATATGAGCCTAAATAAATAATTTGAAAAAAAATTAAAATTATTCATGTCAATGCCGGCCATGTCACGTAAAACGGTTGGCTTTTATGTCAGCATTAATTTGTCAAAATTTGCCAAATGGATCGAATTGGCTTCAACACAGGCTTCACAAGTCAAATACTTTTACAAGGTTCTGAATTTGCACCTTAGATACTTTTAATAAGCCTGGGCGCAGATTCAAGACGAAGACAATTGCAAATAGATAGTAATTGAGGCATTCGTAGAATCATCCTGCCTTTTGGTCATCTACAAAGCTGTTTGTTTGTTTCGGGATACTAAGGAAATCGCTGATGGACCGGACGTTGAGGTCAGTGACCCAAGGCTGGCTTCCATTTTTGCAATACAATGGAGAGGAAGGTTGTTCAATTGGAAAAAAGGAAAAAAAAAAAAAAAAATCCTTTCCCGAGGCACATCTACTGGCACCCCTCTACCAATTGCAATATGTTTTCCCGACCAGTTATATCCCTTCCAAAAAAAATACAAAAATGAGAAGTTTATTTGATAAGGTTAATGGATAGGACACCACAACTGCATGCATTACTATACTAAGTCGAGGGTTTGATGACTGAGTTCGGACCATTGTGTTCATTAGGTAAAATGGCGAAATGAACCAAGGATCAAAATGCATTGAGCAATGGCCCTTCCACTCGGCACTGTCGATACCGTGGCCAAAAGATGAAGTTGGTAAGGATTAAAATATTTCTCCATAGTTTTCATCGCCTGTCCAAGGGTGAGCCCTAGGATATCTATCTTTATGAGGAAGAAAAAAAGTTTAAAGTCTCTATGCTTATTACTACTATTTAACACTTAGGGCAACAAGACATCTATTTACTCTGCCATCTGTCGCTCCATCCCCGCAGGGCATACAACCGGTCAAATAACAAATCAAAGAGAGGCAAGTGGGCAAATAGAAGATTTCAAGAGGCCTGTATCGATCGACTTAAAGATGACTAGTTCCGGAAGAATAAGGGGCATCAAATTTTCCGTATCTTCACGGCTAGCACCAGTGGAAGCAGAGAAAAAGAACCCCGAACCGACAAGCCACGACGCGTGGGGACCTTCATTTTTGGAAAGTACCCAACCAACCAAGCCAAGTTTTAAGAGCTCTCTCCAGAAAGAGACAAGTTCTCAGTGGAAGAACAAGAAAGCTTCAAGAATTTCGTAAAGTGATCATTGAGACTAATCTGCCGGGTAAAAGCGAGAGCAGGGTTACAGCAAGCTGGGAAAGACAGAGCCGTAGGAGATGCTTTCAAGAAAAGCAATACTCCACCAAGGAGCAGGATATATACCCACTGTAATAGTCAGACTTGAAATATAAGGTATGGGCAACTCACTTCAAGTAAATATGGCGAGACGTTAACGACGCAAACGCACAAAAGATCACCCATTCCTGATCCCATGTAGAGCCACCATCCACCACCACTAGTAGCCACCACCTATTGCCATCGGTCTACTATGGTCGTAATCGCTGCCTAATATTGCTCTCACTCACTCTCTCTCTCTCTCTCTCTCTCTCTCTCTCTCTAATCAACGTGTTTTGTCTGCAACTACCAAATCTTTGTCATTACACAGTAACCTCTAACCCCATGACATTGGAATTGCTAGGGACTCATATCATGTCTAGAGGAGATGCCAAATAAACTCAAAATCCAGAGGACACCAAGGAGATGACAATCACGTAGCAACTCTAGTTAATCATAGGTCTTTTCTTCAAACATACATATCATCTTACAATAAAAATACTCCATAGTATTCTGATACCTTTCAAAGGCCTAATGAAAGTCCATATGAATGGGCATTTCATCAATACATTATCACTAGACATAAGAACTAGAATTCTTATTCCATTCCACTCTCACTTTGGGGTCTTTTCCCTCCCTTCATTTCCACCTCATTTCATTCTACCAGTTTACTTTATTATTGCATATTAGTTCATAAGTATTACGGAGGTTTAACATCACCAAATAAATTCACTAGAGAATGACCTTCTCAAAGCTGTGTGAGAACATTAGCAATCATACATTCACGCACTTTGCACAAAGCCTCCAGTGGCTCTCTCTTCGGCATTGTGATTCCCGTCCCTTCGGACAAGTCCACCGGCTCTTTGCCGATTGGTTCCCACTCGAAGCATTGAATAAGCGCTGCTAGAGCCAAACTCACCATTCTATTGGCAAGGCCAGCACCGGGACAACTCCTCCTCCCCATCCCAAACGGCAACAACCGGTATGCATGATCATCTTCTAGTCCCTCATACCTCTTTGGTATAAAACTTGTGGGATCATCCCACACTTTTGGATCTCTCTGAATTGCCCATGCATTTACTAGGATCACGGTGCCTCGGGGCACAGTGAACCCGCTGATCATGCAATCCTCAGTAGACTCATGAGGCACTAGGAGTGGTGCCGGCGGAAACAATCGAAGCACCTCATTGATGATGTTTTGAAGGCAAGGTAGCTTGTGGATGTCTGCTTCATTAGCTAGACGGTCTCGGCCAACGACGTCGTCTAGCTCTGCTTGAGCTTTTTTCATGACATCTGGATGGTTGAGTAGGAGGGACATGGCCCATTCTATTGTCACTGCGGATGTGTCCGTGCCTGCACTTAGCAATGACTGCCACAAATTGTGTTTAAGTAACAAAGTATGCTCAATAGTTTCAAAAATAGATCAAACTTGTTTTCCAAACTAAAGAACAATCAGATTCAGCCGTAAAGAGGAGACTGCAAAGCAAAGGGTATTTGGCCGCTCTTATGGTCTTGTTCATGTATAAGTGCAAACTTTATTTGTTTAGTGCATCATGTAGATGTAGAAGTGATGTTCTACGGTGGCTTGTCAATGGTGACAGTTTTTTTGACGACAGACTTCGGCATGTTTCGACGGGTACTTAGCTCGAATCGATCGGATTTGGAAAACATGCGTAAGTTCAGGAAAGAAAAAATGGAATTTAACCTCAATCATTTTCTGCGCACAGGATAGAAGATCCAACAAATTTTGTAATTGACAATTCTACGCATATTGCGCCCTATAAAAGCTCATTCATTTTGTCCTTTCTCTTCTTTCTACTTTGGAATCAACGACAAACTAGATAGCAGCCACTATTGAAGAAAGAGAAATGCAGAACCTCGGTGCATATAAGTCTCTCGGATATAAGCCCAATTCATTGAACCACTGGATGAAAAGGATTCCACATGAGACCGTGTTATTCAACGGTACATATGTATCGGGCTCACATACATTAGGATCATGCAATAATGATTAAGAAATCTTATACTCAAAATAGAAAAGGAAAAAAGATCTTTTACGGAATAAATTAAATCATAGATGTGAAACTAGCATTGCATTCTATCAGGTATAGAAAAGAAATACATTATTCGTCAAATTTGTAAAATGCTAAAAAGAGGTGGCGTTTTAACGTTCTAACTTCATGAAGGTACATGTATTAGAAGATGCTTAGACCATCATTCAAACCTAAGGGTCTCAGATGATGATTTTTTTATGTTTTTTGGGAGGCGAGTCAAATTTTTGTCCATTTGCTCCCTTCACCTCTCGTTGCCCTACTTTCCACCTTTTCTATTCCTTCTATATCGTAGGGTTAAAACTGAAAAATATTTGTTGTTTTCCTTATGCTTCTTCACGTTTTTGATAAAATCTATGCTCGAGAGATAGCTGTCCATACACTATAAGGGATGTATGGATTCTTGAGAAGAGAGGAGCCATGGGGTCCCCCTGGACCGCCTACCACTCTAAGCTCGCAAGGCGATACCGCAACAAATGACTAGTTATTCCTATTTTCTTTTGTTGGTGAGCGCCGAAAGACTTCAATCAAACTCAGAAATATAAATTGTGAAGAACCATCTCACTGTACTTGCATAAGTCAAGTGAACAGAACATGTGTTATGCACATACCAAGATTTGGCCTTTGATGATGTCGTCCGAGTAGCCCTCCAACAGCATGGAATCGATCATCGCCTTGCTCTCCACCTCTTGGCCACAGTCGCTTCTCTTCCTTCTTGACCGGAGCTCATCTATCATGCCCTGCAAGATCACATCGGACCTCTTAGCCACGTCCACCATCCCCCGTTCTCTCCCCTTGAAGTCCACTACCCTCCTCAGCACTGGCAAGAAATCACCCGGGTCCATCCCGCTCAGCTCGAATGTCTCCTTTATCAACTCCATGAGCCGCCTGGCCACCTCGGTGTCACCCGCATCGACGGTAGCCCCAAAGCAGCGCTTCCCAGAGATCATCCTCATGATGATGCTGAAGGACATCTCCTCCAGCCTCGACCTCATTTCCACCCTCGCGAAACCGCCACCCCCTGCCCCTGCCGTGGCCACCTCATAGAGGCTCTTCACGAGGAGCCTTACTTCCTCCAGCCGGATGGTGAGGGAGCAGGCAAGGCGGTGGGGGGAAAGGATTTTGAGTGCCGTGAGGCGGCGGAGGTTGCGCCAGTGGGGCCCGTAAGAGGCAAAGCCGATGGTCGTGCCACCATAGAACATAATCTCAGCAAAGAGCAGGCGGGGGCGGTTGGCGAGGATGATGTCATTTCTGGTAAAGCACTCCTCGGCCGCGGATGGGGAGGATATGACAACCACGGAGCGGGAGCCAAAGGAGAGGGAGAGGACCGGGCCGTAGCGGTCGGAGAGAGACTGAAGGGTCCGGTGGACTGGCTCTTTAATAAGGAGGAGGTGGCCGATGATAGGGAGTGAAGGTGGGCTCGGTGGGAGATTCCTCTTGTTGCTTCTCTGCAATCTGAACAAGAAGAGAAGGAAAAGGAAGGCGGATGCTGAGATAAGGTGCATCCCCACGTCTTCCATGAAGATGCTACGGAGAGTACGTGTCCCCGGGGGGGGGGGGACCGGGGGGCGGAGAGGAGGAAGAGAGAGATAGTGGGGAGAGGGATGACATGCGATATGTTAGAGGTTTTATAGGGTTTGTGGCGTCTAATTTTCCACACTTTAGACCATTTCTTGCTCTAAAATAATTTTCCGCACGAACAACAAAAGATTTTGTGTAATTGACATTTCTACGCGTATTGCACCCTATAATTTTCCACACTTTAGACCATTTCTTGCTATAAAATAATTTTCCGCACGAACAACAATAGATTTTGTGTAATTGACATTTCTATGCATATTGCGCCCTATAATTTTCCACACTTTAGACCATTTCTTGCTATAAAATAATTTTCCGCACGAACAACAAAAGATTTTGTGTAATTGACATTTCTACGCGTATTGCGCCCTATAATTGCTCTTTAATTTTGTCCTTTCTATTCTTTCTCCTTCGAAATCTACAACAATCTAAAAAGCGGCCACCATTGAAGAAAAAAAAGTACATTGTCCTGTCACACATCACTCTCGGGGATGTGAGCCCGATTCATTACACCATCGATGGATGAAAAGGACACCAAACTAATGACAAAGAAAAAACAACCCTATACGCAAAATAGAAAAGAGAAACAAGATTATTTATAATATAAATCATATATGTGAAACCAGTTTTTCGTCCAAAAAAAAAAGAAAAAGAAACCAGTTTGAATTTTGTCAACCATTAAAAAAAAAATTAATCGTCAGATTTGTAATATCCTTAGAAAGAGCCGCCGTTTTTAACGGTCTAAAATTCACGAAAGTACGTGAATTGGAAGATTCTCAACCATCGTTCAAAGGGTATAGAAAACGCCTTTTCGTTTGGGAAGGAGGTCATATTTTTGTCCATTCGCTCCCTTCACCTCTCGTTTCCTTTCTTTCCAGACGAACCCCCGTGTTCTTACCACTTCAAGCTCACAAGGCGGTATAGCAGCAAATGACTTGTTATTCCTATTTTCTTTTGTTGGTGAGCGCCGAAAGACTTCAGTCAAACTCAGAAGTATAAATTGTGAAGAACCATCTCACTGTACATGCATAAGTCAAGTGAACAGAACATGTGTTATACACATACCAGGATATTGTTAGACGCAAATTGCGCAACCCCAAGATCTCCATAACCAGAACAAGAACATGCACAATTGAGTAGAAAGATTAACGCACCTGTTTTGGGATCCATCGAACATAAAGCGGAAGCATAAAAATGATTACCCACATATATCAAAGGGATCCACGCGTCAGTCCTTCTCCTCATTGCCCTCCGTATCTTTGGCTCAATGGCGGCCCTCCTCACGTGTAACGTTAGGTAAACGCCCTTAGGTGATGATACATGTGAGAATTAGGGTTAAAGGAGAGACTTGAGCACTATTTATAGAGTTTCAGCCGGTCCTCATTACGGGCGAGGGCTCAACTCGGCCCACTAAAGAAGACCCATATTAGACTAATTAAGAAACCTTCTATCTCACCTTAGACCAATCATGTTTTACGGCAACCGTAAAAATAGTAAATTACAATATCAATTAATTTAGTCAACATTAGGAAAAACTCTTACAGATATGGCCTTTGATGATGCCGTCCGAGTAGCCCTCTGACAGCATGGAATCGACCTGAGCTCGTCTATCATGCCCTGCAAGATCACATCGGACCTCTTGGCCCCGTCCACCATCCTCCTCTCTCTCCCCTTGAAGTCCACCAACCTCCTCAGTGCCGGCAAGAAATCGCCTGGGTCCGTCCCGCTCAGCTCGAGTGTATCCTTTATCACCTCCATGAACCGCTGGCCACCTCAGCATTGCCCATGTCGACGGTAGCCGCTAAGTAGCACTTCCTAGAGATCATCCTCATAATGATGTTGATGGCAAGCTCCTGCAGCCTTGACCTCATCTCTACCCACACGGAACCGCCACCCCCTGCTGCCGCCGCAGTCAACTCAGAGAGGCTCTTCACGAGTAGCCTCACTTCCTCCAGCCGGATGGTGAGGGAGCCAGCAAGGTGGTGCAATGAAAGGATTTCAAGGGCCGTGAGGCGGCGGAGGTTGCGCCAATGGGGGCCATAAGGGGTAGTGCTGATGGTGGTGTTGCGCTGGCCGTGGATGGGGAGGATATCACAACCACGGAGCGGGAGCTGGAGGAGAGGGAGAGGACGGGCCGTAGCGGTCGGAGAGAGACTGGAGGGTCCGATGGACTGGCACTTTAATAAGGAGGAGGTGGCCGATGATTGGGAGTGAAGGTGGGCTCGGCGGGAGATTCCTCTTGTTGCTTCTCTGCAATTTGAACAAGAAGAGAAGGAAGAGGACGGAGGATGCTGAGGCGACGTACACCCACCCGTCTTCCATGAAGATGCTGTGGAGTGGAGACTACATTTGTATGTCATATTTTATTTTAAAGTGTGAAAAATTAGACCCGACAAACCCTATAAATCCTCTAACCTATCGCATCATTCTCCCCACTCTCTCTCTCTAAATAAATGCGAAAGTAAGTGATCTAATGCAAATTATACAAAATAACAAAATAAATTAAATACTAGATTAATGTGGTTCACAACCACGAGGAGAGCATTAATAAATTTTACTATAAATCAAGCGATACAATGAAAATTACGACTATCCTCGAGTCAATCAAACACTCTCGGTGTTTTATAAGTTTCAATTACACCCATTAACTCACGTGATGTTTCACCTCACAATTCCTCACAAAATAATTTTTTTAATCTCATGAACCAATTAAACAAATGTTACCATAAGATTTCATCCGCTATAAACACTTGAATTCTTGGATGTAGTTTCATGAATAAATTCATTGTCAAATGGTATTTCAAGACTTCGCACGTCTATCTCTATATGAATGATGCGTTTGATTTAGCTTTCTTAATGGGCCTTCAACCTCAATACCCCTTAGCAAAGCCCCTTGAGAAAATGCTGAGATGTTTGGCAAATATTTTGAAGTAGTTTTCGGCCAAATGTAAGATTTGGGAATGTTGAAAACCCACTAGTATTCCAAAGTAGCATTTGCATAATGTTGAAATTAAAATTAAAATATTTTTTCCTTCCAGAACTACCCTTGCCAATTAATTAGTTTACAATTTTGCCCTCCTTGTAATTGTTCGTCTTCTTCATGTGAGGACGGCTGACGAGGGCCAAATATGGCTGGTGAAGGGTCAACACCTCGAGTGACATGACCTCTGGCAACCTTCATCCAAGGTCGTGCAACCCTAGGCGACAATTGCCTAGGTCTCGCGCAACCCTCGGCCCCTAGCAAAGGCACACGACATCAAACAGCCCTCACATAGGTCTTGTGTGAGCTTAGTCGACACTGTCAGCCCTAGATTTGGCTTACTATCCGCCTAAGCCCTTCGCAAGCTCCGACGAAGGATTTGAATTTAATTTAATATAAAATATAAAAAAATATACCAAAACCCCTTGTTAATGTTTTTTTTTTTTTTTTTTGCCAAACTCTAATTTTTACCAAACGCAATTTATATTTCTCTAAAAAAATTGATTTTCGGCATTTATTACATTATACCCAAAAGCCTATTTGTAAATTTGAATCAAGCTTAGCCATAGACTGCATCCTTTTTTTTGTTTTCATAAACATGGGTGCTTTCATTTTTTTTTTCTTTATATACTAAAGCGGCGACCGGAGGTGAGGGAGGAGAAAAGCAAACTCCTGCTTTTTCATTTTCCTTTGCTTTTCCGAGAAAATATTGGCTGTGTCTTACACTCCACGTAGGCTTAGGGTAAGACCATTCGGCGATCGACATGTGGCTCCACATAGGCGACATCGTTAGAGGTTTAAAATTTGCGCACGCCGTTCTTGGGGCCCACCACTCTGACGCTCTCTCTCCTCTGCTCTCCTCTGTGACCTGTCAACTCATCCTCTCTCTCCTCTCTCTCTCTCTTTCCCTGTTCTCCCCGTTCTCCATTTCGTTTTGAGGGAGAACAAAAGTCGCAGGTGCTTCTCTCCGAATGCTCTTCCCCCTCTTCTGCTCTCTCTCTTCCGCTAGTTGCCCGCAACGCCTCCTCTGCTGGTTGCCTATGACGCTGACGTCGACGCCCTTTCCACCTCCGCCGACGCCTCTATTCTCCTCCGTTAGTTGCCTGCGATGCCGACGCCGACGCCTCTGCTCTCTCTCCTTCGCTAGTTGCCTGCGACGCCGACGTCGACGCCCTTTCCACCTTCGCTGACGCCTCTACTCTCTCTCCTCTGTTGGTTGCCCGCGACGCCGACGCCGATGCTCTCTCTCCTCTGCTGGTCGCCCACGACGCCGACGCCGACGCCAACGCCTCTGCTCTCTCTCCTTCGCTGGTTGCCCGCAACGCTGATGCCGACGCCCTTTCCACTCTCTTTTCCGCTGGTTGCCCACGATGCCGACGCCCTTTCCACCTCTACCGATGTTGACGCTCTCTCTCCTCCGCTGGTTGCCCCCAACTCTTCTACCTCCGCCATCGCCCCCGACTCCGACTCCGACGCCGTCGCCAACGCCCCTTCGCCTCCCTCTCGCGACCTCTGCTCTACTCTGTCCCTCTTTCCTCTGCGAAGCGCCCTTGCTGGCAACCCCAACACCGACGAACCCCTGCTTGTGTTTTGGCCTCCCTCTCCACGAATGAAGGTCGCTTTGCTCGCTCTCTCCCTCTCTCTTTCCTCTGCTAAGCGCCCCCTGCTCCTAAACGCGAACACCGCCGACGCCATCGTCTCCTGCTGTCGCCTTCCCAAGCCCCACCGATAGGCACCCCATTGGCGACTCCCGTACATCCGAAGGTTCTTTCTTTACTAGAACATGCCTATGCAAAACGTGGATTACTGATAAATTTTTGCCCACTACATTGCAAGTGGATGGCAAAGACCTTGGTTGACTACTACATCAACGTTGTTCCGCTTGCGGTATGAACAAATTATTTGTCTTGGCTATTACAGATCACACCTCTTTATGCAACTTCATCAATTGATAAATTTGAAAACCATCTTAACTATAACACCATATAAGAAAGCTGCGAGTGTTTTATTACATAACGACATATACTTAAGCCCAGTAATGTTTAGGTAATGTAGTTTCATGTCGCATTGACAAGTTTCTAGGAATAAGAAAAACCAAAACATGGTACCTGATGTGTTTGCTGGTAGTACTTTCCAGTTTTCACTAACAAGTTTTCATGGGAGGAAACGGACCCTGATTTTATACATGTTGGAAAATTGACTCAAAATTGCATGAAGCTGAAAGCTGACACTCCAATAATGTTGTATAAGGAACTGGTGATTGCACGAATTCAATCTACTTCTATGTCAATGCAAGATGATATATTTTATTTGTTGTTGAAGCTTTTTTTATATGGAGTTCTATGAAGAATTTGCAGTGCATGCTTACAATTAATATGTCTTCAGGCTTGGGTTTGGTAAAAGGAATTGAACTTTTTTAGCGCTTTACTTTGGACGATGCTTCTTATCTACCTAGGCAGGTATGACTTAAATTCTCTCAATGGGATTTCGGCTTCTTATTTTGTAGTTGCAAGTGGCACAAAAGCCACTTTAAGTTGTTTTAACAGGAAAAATGCTTTCGATTGATTTCTCAGCTGACATTTATGTGCATAATGATGCGATTCTTATCTCAGTGTCACAACGTGCTTCTACATTCTTTTGCAATTTCTCAAGCTCTCACCTCAAGAGTCTTCACAAGATATGTTCTGCTGCAGCATTCTAGCAAGTATGTTTGCACTCCATTTTATTATATCATTGTTGTTTCTATGGGATTCTGGATATAGTACTTTACGGAGATATTATGAGCTCATGGTTTCATCGAACTACGGTAAACGAACAATTTTCTGTTCTGGAGCTATAAATCTTAAGAGTCTTTCAGACATTGTTTAGGTTGCTCTACATATTCAGTTTTAAAACGGGTTACTAATGTGGCCAACCACTCCAAAATTATGCTTTCAATTTTGAGCTGCAGTCTCTTTCTTGAGGAGAACAACAAATGGAAAGTTTTGATATGCTAATTCTGTCATTTCCAACTATGATTTTGGGTGTGCTGGAATACCTTTCTATCTGAGCAATTTCTTTCTTCAGGGATGGCGTAGAACAGAAGAAGCAGCATTTTCCTATTATAATTGCTAGAATCACTTTCATTGTTTGGGTTGTTTGATGCTGGCGACTCTTCTCTGCACTATCTTCACTGATGGTAGCCCTTTCCGGAAGAACTTTTAACTCCGTAAGTTAATTGTTCTGTCTTCAATGGGTCTTTGTCATTTGGTTCCCTAACATTTGCAGTTATGTTGGAGAAGGTATTAAAATAGGTTGTTTTTTTACTTGGTCATGGTGTACTATGAGGAATACACATAGGATTATTATAAGTGCCCATGCATATTTTTCTATTCATGTATCTCGAAACTGTTAGGGACTCGGTAGTTCTTGGTTTAAATACCTTTTGTTGCATTAGTTTCCTTACTTATTCAGCTGTTAGGAGCCGCCATTTTTTCCCCTCGTATATACGGTGCGTAAATCATCTCAAACCGTACTGGAGTAAAGTGACGTGTCTTGGATGCTAGTTTGAAGAATATCACTGTTCATGGGAACTAATTGTTGGGTTTTGGATTAGATATGCGAGTTGTGAGTATGAAGAGTTTATTGATTTAAAAATGTACCTTTGACCCTAGCAATATGTTGCCTGCTTCTCTTTTTTTTTTTTTTGTGGTGTGTTGTGCCTTGCGTATGCCATATATTATAATTGTCATAGGAGTATTTTCACTCGCTAGAACCAAACTCTCCCTTGGGATATTAGATTGACGTTTTAAGTACGGAGGTTTCTATGCTTTTCTTTCTGTACTTTTGTTCTTCAATCATGAGATCATGCAATTTAAGCAGGTCCCCATGCCAGGACTCTTTTTTTTCTTTTTGAATATAAATATGTGGGGGGCCTACTTTTTTCATTTGCATCTGAGTCAGTTTTTTAACATGTAAGCATATTAGTCTCTGTCCTATGAATGTACTGAATGGTGCTATCAATTTGCAGGTGGATGACAGCGACACTAATTAACTTCTACATCAACGCTGTTGCTCTTTCTGTTTGTTTTGTATTTGATTAGAAGGGAAGTCTTCAAGAATTATTTCTATTTTGAAGACATCACCTCAGTTAATTTGCATGTGTAAAGTTATCAAATGGCTGAATCAGAGGTAATTCTTTACTCATATAATGTGAAATATATTTTGTTTTCTTTTGATGTTATTTTTTTTATTGATTATTTATTGTTCATTTCGTTGCAGCACGAAACTTCCCATCTTGCACATGTAATGCATGATATGGAAAATGATTTTGAGTTTGCCATCGGGATGGTTTTTTCTAATGAAGTTGAAGCATATAATAAATATGTGGCTTATGCAATTGGCAAAGGATTTAGAGTGAGGAAGGGTCATACGGTTAAAAATAGAAAATGAGAAATAACCCGACGAACATTTTTGTGCAATTGTGAGGGTTATTCTGTCACCTCATCTGATCAAGAAAAGAAATTTGACAGGGCTGAAGTTAGATGTGGGTGTCCTGCTCATATCAAATTTAAGGTTGATAATGGTGTTTATGAGGTTATAAAGTATGTTTCTGAGCATAATCATGCATTTGTACCGGAAAATCAAAAGCATTTGATTAGATGTGGAAGGATGATATCCGATACTTGCAAAGGTGTTTTAAGTGACATGATGAAGGCAGGCATTGGTGGAACTACGGCATATAAGTTCTTAGCAAATGAAGCAGGTGGAAGTAAAAATTTGGGTTTCATTCTACGTGATTGTCAAAAAAAATTACAGATAGAAAGCAATAAGATTATAGAAGGGGGAGATTGTCAACAACTTTTGAATCATTTCCATCGCATGCAAATGCAAAACCCAATGTTTTTCTACGCTGTACAAGTAGATCAAGAAAGTAGATTGACAAATTTATTTTGGAGAGATAGTTTATCCAAATTCAATTACGATTGTTTTGGTGATGTGCTAGTGTTTGATTCCACGTATCGAACTAATAGATATAGTTTGATTTGTATACCTTTTGTTGGGGTTAATCACCATTGGAAAAATATTCTATTTGGTTGTGCATTTTTGTTGGACTAGACAACGGAATCATTCATTTGGTTATTTAATGTGTTTTTGGAGTCTATGGGAGATAAGGCTCCTAAAACCATATTTATTGATCAAGATCAAGCCATTGCAAAAGCCATTAGAATGGTGTTTCCGAATACACAGCATCGTTTATGCACTTGGCACATTATACAAAATGCCATTAAAAACATTCCACAGCTTTACCATAAGCCAGATTTTAGAGATAAGTATTTTTTTAGGCTTATGTATAGATGCAAATCGGAGGACAAATTTGAATCTACTTGGATGGAAATAGAAGAGGAGTGGGATACTCATAACAACAATTGGCTTCAGAGATTATACGGCCTTAGACATAAATGGAGTTCAGCTTTTAGTCGTGATATTTTTTCATGTGGTATAAGGTCAAGTCAAAGAAGTGAGAGCATTAATAATGTCTTCCAGCATATTTCGAAGAAGACATCATCCCTTATACAATTTGTCTACTATTATGAAGAGCAACTGAAGCACATGAGAAAATTGAAATTCAAGATGATTATAGTTCTCGTGGGAAGCCCAGATTGCAGGTTTCATCTAATGAGCTCCTTAAACATGCTGCTTCAGTCTATACCCGTACTATTTTTAAGAAGTTTTATGAAGAATTAATGGAATGTCTCTTTGAAGATGTTTCAGGTACTACATTTGATGGATCGGTTTATTCATATACCATAAGGTGTCGATATGAATACCTTGTCAGATTTAACCCTGTAGAGTTATCAATTTTTTGTGAATACAAATTATTTGAGTCAAAAGGGCGGTTGTGTCGCCATGCATTGTATGTGTTGAATTAGAATAAATCGATAGTTAAGAGCATTCCATCTCCCTATATTTTGAAAATATGGACTAAGGGTGCTAAAGAAGGGATTGTGAATGATGAATCTTTGCCACCTGGTCCGTCTACATTTAATTGATTTTGCACATTAATGCAAGAATCTTTTGAGCTGATGAGTTTGGGAGTCAAAGATGTAAACACTATGCAGATAGTGAGGGAGAATATGCAAATAGTAAAGGGTCAAAATTCATCATACAATTCAAATATGGCCATGGCTGATGATGCTGGTGATGATGGTGATAATGAGGCTTCCTTGTGCAATATATCGATATTAGACCCCCATCGAAGGAAAGGAAAGGGAATAAGTTATGGAAGACTAAAAAGTTCAACTGAGAAAAAGAAGAAAAAATCTATCAAAGGAATGCCTCCAATTCAAATAGACAATCGATGTAACATATTATTTTGGTTAATATGATCGGTTAAATTTTTCGTATATGTTTCATTATGCCAATTAACATTTTGTTGCTTTCTAATGTAGAGTTGGTTGTTCAAACAACACATAGTGAAACTCATTTCCAAATTATTTGAGTAATCACAATCAGTTTCAAAGTATCCTTTATTCCAGCAACATTGGTGGTCCTACCATGAATTCTCATAATCAGGTATGTTGCTCTTAGCTTTCCATTTTTATTTACATTTTACTAATTTGGTAAAAAAATTTGTGTAGATGCAGCAACCACCATACATCATGCCATTGGGGATTATGAATGGATTTTGCCAATTTCCTAATCATGTATTGAATAGCTATGTATAAAGAGTTTAATTGGTGATCAATCAGTTTGTATATTTTTCAAGTTACTATGCCTCTTTATAATGGTAGAAAACACTTTCTCAAAAGTTACAATCATTATGATAATTTAATTGCATTATGGTAATGGGGTCATTTTTTTTAATGTAGATGCAATCATCATATATCATGCCGCCAAGCAATTTCAATGGATTTTCTCCATTCACTACTCAGGTATTTATTAGGAATCATTTTATTTGTTAGTATTATTTCAACTTTTTGTTACAATTGTAATATTTACTATTAGTAGCTTATTTTTGGATAGATGTTGGAGTACAATAATATATCTCATGGAACCATTCTGAGTCAGGTACGGTTTACTTTTTATTGATATGGAATTATTTGAGACATTTATCTAAGCATATTATTTAGATAAATATTAATATATTTGTCATTTTCTTGTACAGGGATCATCAAACTCTTTTCAACATCTTGGGATGAATGAATCCAGAGGCCCTTGTGAAAGCACAAATAATGCACGGTCGCAACATAAATAGCCTAGAGGAACCCTCATATAGTATAGTGCTTGTGTTGTTTACAAGTTTTCAACTGGGTGGGATTCTCTGCATGGAGATGCCTGTATTTGTATTGCATCTTGCTATTGTTCCTTTTGTAACAATATTTCATCTAGAGTGATGAATTTTTCGTGCTATTAATGAAATAGTTCAAATCAAAATTTTCAATTGTGATCTAGATGTACTTTGGAGGTTAGTGCTGGTCTCTTCTTTGCTTATGGATAAGTAAGTAAATGAAGGTTGAATCTTGATGAGCTTGGAACTTTCATGAGTTTGCTGATTGCTTGCATGCATTTAAGTGTCGTAAGTTACGAGATTGAACAAACTTATGCTATAAAATTCTACTCCATTTCCTTAATTATTTATCACATTTTCCATTTATTTTTTCCTCTTCTTTCCAGGCCAAAGGGAAGGTCAAAAGGGCTAAGAAAGCTCTAGCAAAAGTGCAGGAGAATCTTAGACCAGCAGACCTTCCAATTGATCTGGAAACCATATTTTTTCCTCTTCTGCTCAATATGATTTCTTTTATGTGCAAAAGCTCCATGCTGACTACATAATGTGGATGGTACAAGTTGTGTTGAAGGATGTTACTGACATTGATCCGAATGAACAGAATTCAATTCTTGAGCATCTGGACAAAGTGGTACATCATTTACCTCTTGCAAGGAGCTCCTTTTTTGTTGCTTGTGGCAAATTACAGGCAATGATATGCTTCCTTGGGAGCTTCCATGTCAACACATAAGTTGAAATTTTTCTTAGGTCAGAAATCTAATTGAGAAGTCCAGCAAACTTTAGACCATTTGACACATAGAATTGTTGCGAAAGTAAGCAATCTATTGTAAAATATACATAATAACAAAATAGATCGAATAGTAGATTATCGTGGTTCACGTCCACGGAGAGAAGAGTAATGAATTATACTATAAATCAAGCGATACAATAAAGATTACGACCATCCTCGAGTCAATCAAACACTTTAAGTATTTAGTAAGTCCCAATCACACCCAACAACTCACACGGTGTTTCACCCCATAATTCCTCACAAAATAATTTCTCAATCTCATGAATCAATTAAACAAATTTTACCACAAGATTTAGTTAGCTATAAACACTTGAATTCTTGGATGTAATTTCATAAATAAATTCATTGTCAAATGGTACTTCAAGACTTCACATGTCTATCACTACATGAAGAATGTGTTTGGTTCAGCTTTCTCAAGGAGTTTTCAGCCTCCAATAACCCTTGACAATGCCCCTTGAGAAAATGCCGGAATGTTTGACAAATATTTTGAAGTAGTTTTCGCCCAAATGCAAGATTTGGGAATGTTGAAAACCCATTAGTATTCCAAAGTAGCATTTACAAATTGTTGAAATTAAAATTAAAATCTTTTTCCTTCCAAAACTACCTTTGCCAATTCTTTAGTTTTCTGATTTTGCCCTCCTTGTAATTGGTCATCTTCTGAAGAAGATGGTCGACGAGTAGTTGGTGAAGGGTTGACAAGGGTCGCACAACCTCGGGTGACATGACCTATGGCGACCTTCACCTGAGGTCACACAACCCTAGATGACAATCACTTAGGTCTCGAGTGACCCTCGGCCCCTTGCCAAGCATCAAATAGCCCTCACCTAGGTCTCGTGTGACCTTAGTCGACCATTGTCAGTGCTAGATTTGACTTATTGTCCACCTTAGGTGTTCACAGACTCCGGCAAAGGATTTGAATTTAATTTAATAAAAAATATAAAAAACGCGGACAAAACCCCTTTTCAATTTTTTTTTTTTTTTGCCAAACACTAATTTTATCAAACGCAATTACATTTTCCTAGACTTTATTTACTTGAGACTCTATTTTATCACTATGATCCAACTTGAGAAGGTCCTCTGTCTCAATAGTATTAGCACTTTATCATTAAATTGGCCTAATTTAGTATCATATCCAAAGCCATAATCAACGTGTGGTGAGCGGCATCAATTCTTATTAACTCTTTGACATCAAAGTTGACAATTTTTTTGGGGTGCCAACACGTATATAACACTCAATAAATTAAAATGATCATGTGTCAAATAAATTCATGTAAGCCTTTGTTTAGTGATTTCTAAACTAATTACTAGTGTCTTCTAATATATTTAATATGTTCTGTTGACACCTAATTTAAATTTAAAAAATAGAAATAGGAAATAATTTTTGATTAGAGGGAAATTTTAAAAAAAAAAAATTCGAATTCAATAACTCAACAGCCAAATGTTTTGGAGCCACTTTATTGTTGAGAAGTTGAGTGAGAATGTGCAAGTATAGCGGAAAATCTTCATTTGCAATAAAAATAAACTCAAGTATTTCTCTATAAATAAAGAGTACGAAGCCTTGAATGAGGGAGGGCTTCTCTTCGTCTTTCGTCGAGGAAAAAATAGAAAACTGAAGAGAAAGAAAAAAGTGTGGGGGGTTTCTCTTCGTGGAAAGAAAACTGATAGAGAAAGGAGAAAAAAGAGAGAAGGGAGCTTCGGTTTGTGGAGAGGAAAAGAGGAAAAGGTCAAAAGAAGGTAGAGAGAGAGTGTGTGTACGAAGAGATAGGTAGGAGGAGAGAGAGTAAAAATTTAAAAAAAAAAGAAGGGAAAAGCAGAAGCAAAAGTTTAATCGGCAGGGGGAATTGGACGTTTACTGTTCATCCTCTTCCCCCTGCACTCGCCGGAATTTGCTGCCCGTAGACCGACGACTCCTCCTCACCGGTGCACCACCGTGCCCGCACCTGCGCCATCGCGTTCACCCAGCCGCACCACCGCACCCCTGTGCCGACGCCTCCGCCTGCTGCCTCCGACGACCGAAGCTCTGCACCGCCGGCCCTGCTCCTCCCCAGCCACCGATTCCGCTTCTGTTTCACTGCCCGCTCAACCCAGCACCCGACGTGCCGACGCTGCCCGGAGCCGAAGACCAGCAAACGACATCCCTGCTCGCCTCACCTGCAACCCACGAGACCAGCGAAGCCACGGCTGCCCCTGCTCTGTTCCGGGCTTCCCTGTTGCCCGATCTCTTCGCCGCCCGCATTGCGCCTCTCCGAAGCTCCGAACCTGTGAGCCCTTTCCCCGGCCACCTCCGTCACAGAAGCTGGTTCCGTTTGCCGTCACTGCTCCCGCCTGCACTCGCGTGCCTCCGGTTCGTTGTTGCTGAGTCCCGAGCGACCCACCACCGGCGGCTGCTGAACCACGCTCGCCCCTGTTTCTGGACCCGGCCACGACGCCGTTCTTGCTCCGCCCTTGCTGCTCTGCTCGCTGCTGCACGCCCGAACAGAACCATCTGATGTCTCCTCTGTTTTGCTGCAGGTGTGGTTACAGCTGGACCTCGCCGGACTTCCGACGACCACCCTACTCCGGCCACCACGACCCATCACCGAATCACCGTCGACAGACATCGCCTGACCTCACCGAAGCTCTGACGCCAGCCATCTTCTTCACCCGTGCCTGCCCTCTGTCGACACTTTTGTCCACCCCTAGGTAGTTTGTTTCTCTTACTTTTCACTAATTTTATATTATATTATAATATTTATTTTGTTATTATTGTTTAATTCAGAATATTGGGATATGCTTTCTTAGAATTCGATTCCATAGTTTTTAGTTTATTTTATTCTAACTTGATATGTTTTGATTTATTTTTATCATTATCAAATTAGAAAATTTATCATATTAAGTCGTGATAATAAAAAATATTGAGCAGCGAGACGTCGGGTTAGATTTTTTATTATTTCGACTTTTTATGAAAAATTCATGAATCGCTTTCTGATCATTGAAATAATGTCGTTGATTTATATTGATGAATTTTCAATATGACATATTTTGGTGTGTTATTTGCACATCGCATATCATATCATGTGTCATATCTTGAATTTAAGTACTTAGGTCCATATGCATTTCATATTTAAAGCTTTGCATTTTAATTTTTAAGATTCATATAGAATTGAGATAATTTTCCTTTAATAAAAACTAAAATTAAAAAAAAATGTTATTTAGGTCATATAGATTTCATAATATGCACACTACATTGTTGCACTTTAATTAGTGGGTTATAGGTTAATGTTTTAACATTCTCATCATGTAGTATTTTTTTAAAATATAAAAAAAATAAAAAATGCCAAAAATTAGCATTGCATCATTACGTTACTTTCTTTTTAATAAACATTATTAGGTCATTTAAAAAAAAAAAAAATAAAACACAAAAGTCATTTACTTGGTTAATTAATAGGTTAGTTCATAATTAATCTCATTTATGTCATCATTGTTAGTGTAGGTTGCACATGTGTAATAAAAAATTATTTAAAAAAATCATAAAAAGAACATGCATATATAATTATCATGTCATACATCACATATCACATAGCACATGCATATTTAAGGTTATGTAAATTAGATCGCACACATATTGTAATGATTTAAATTATGTCACATGAATTGCATCTCATATGTCATTAAAGTAAAACTCATGCATATCAAATTTAAATTAAGATTGCAGATAATTAACATTTTTAAAAGAAAAGGAAAAATTAGGTGTCATGTCATTTAGAAATCATGTTTAGGGCATGCATATTTATTAGCATTTTTTATTGAATGTTATTTTATTGATTGTGCACCCACATGACCACCATTTGCATGTTAGTAGCTTAAGTTTAAATTAATCAACATTGCCTGCAAAATGTTTTAAAAATTAAAATAAAAATGTGTCGAAACCCTAATTGGTTAGTGACGGCTCCAAATTAAGTATAATCGCATGTTTGAATAGATTAATTTCTTAACATCAAGTCGCGATTGGTAGGATTAGAGAGGGTCCGTGCCAAGTCTTCGGACTTAGTAATCCATTAGCCTTTCTTTAAGTAATTCACCCTCGGGAAGGTCGCGACATGTTCCATACAAATATTTTCTAGGGAAGATTCTCTGACATATCATGAATTTGGGTTAGTTAATCTCATCCCAAATCTATCCCAATAAATATATTATTGCCTAAGTCCGATCCAGACCCGTCACACATTTTCGCATAAAATTTCAAATTAAGCTTCACCAAGACGGTGCAATACTACCAGCGACTCATCATTGGATCATGTTAATAAATTATTTTAAACTAAGTATACAAATAAATCACTTCTATTTGCAGCAACAACCCTTTATTAAAAAAAATCTGTTAGTGGAATCTGGCCAAAAATTAAAAAGCAACAATGGTGTACTGCCACTTGCAAGTCGCAGTTGAAAAAGAAAGCCATAGAATTGCAAACATAAATAAAAAACATTAAAAATGCCTAAACTTAAAAAATTAAAGCTAAATTCGACAATGATGCAAAATAAATTCTATGCAAGTGTATGATGATTTTTATTGTTTTATTAATTAATTAAACCTATTTTTATTCTAAAACATGTATGAAATTGTTTTTAATTTAGAATTAGATTGAGCCAAATCCTAATTTAAACTAAAATATTATCTTTAGGCTTATAATAAATTAAGAAAAGAATTATTAAATTTGAGTGCAATTTAACCCTAATATGCAATGACATGCAAAATATGCCCTAATTCTACATGACAAGTGTATGATGATTTTTATTGTTTTATTAATTTTCGAAATTTATAATTGTCAAATAATTAAACATGCAACTCAATTTGAAATCTAGCAACCTAAATTGATTGATTTGATTTTTTTATATTTAATTTTTATTTTTATTTTTTAAAAAATTTTCGAAATAATAAAACTCCTATCCTAAACATGCAAGATAACCCTAAATCATGCAATATTCTAATTCAAACATATTTCAAAATAAACAAAGCAATCAAGACAAACCAAACCAAAGATATCATACATTATTCAGATCGAGGGACAATGTTTATTTAGTAAAATCAATAAAAAAGATTAAAATATCAATTTTATTCCCGCTTAATTAATTATTTCATTTAAAGTATTATAGATGTCAAGTGGTTTTCTGAGTTCGAATATTTGACAGGGCACGGACGAAATGAAGTAAAAAAAAAAAAAAAAAAAAAAAAACATTTCAGCTAACAAGAAATAAATAAAATATAGATAAAATAAATCTGCATAATAAAATAATGTAAATCTACCTAATTTGATTTTTTTTTAAAACAGGACTTGCGGCCGTGGGGTTCGACCAGGGGTGGCTCGGATCGATGGTGAGGGCGTCACGGTCGGAGCTCCGGCGAAGCTAGGTGGTGACGGGGCTACTGGTGATGCTGAGGGCAGGGGCGGTGACGACGTTGCAAGTGTTTGGCATGGCAACCAGCGGCGTCGAGCGGAACGGCACGGGCTGAGGTGCGGCGGCAGGAAGGTGCGGGCGTCAGAGGCACCGGGTGCTGGGCTGAGGCGAGCGGCGCGGTGGCGCGGCGAGGTCGGGAGCGGCAAGCTTCGGAGCTCCGGCGTCGTTGAGGATTGGCGAGGGGCTCACCGAAGAAGAGAAACAGTAAACTCTTCTTTTCACTTTTTTTTTCTCTCCTCTGCTCTCTTTTCTCACTCTCTGTTCGCACGTCCCCTTTACGTCTCCCTCACTGTAGCTTTGCTGATTTTCCCTTTTTCCTTAGCAGCCTGTCAGAGAAGAAGGGAAACGACTTTTGTTGACCGAAGATGGACGAGGCTTCTCCTTTTTGCCCGATTCTTTCACGAATTTTTTCTCCGAAACCTTTTTGCTCTCAATCTCTCCTCCGAATTCCTCTCACGTCTCTTCCTCTCTCTGCACTTCCTACTGAGTTTTCCCTTTTCTTGTCAGACAAAGAAAAGATAAATGGTTTTCTTTTTTACCACGACGGACGAAGGTTTTTCTTGCACGAATTTCCTCTCGAAATTTTTTCTCTCCGAGTTCGCTCCGAATTTTTCGAAAATCGCACAATTTCCTGCCTTCTTTTTTTTTTTTTTTCCCAAAATTTCGAAAAATCCCCCTATTTCTCACGAACTGTAGCCCTTTTATAGTGAAACCTCTATTTTTAAATCACTAACCCAGGGCTCGGGCCTCCCACCACTAGTCCCTTTCGAGTTAAGACGCGCGTTTGTGCAACCCTTTCGAACTCTTCCCTCTGCGAAAAAAAAAATCGGGTGGTGGTAGTGAAAACCTCTATTGATCTTTAGAAAGTTGTCTTCATTGATTGTGGGGCCGTAAAACATTTCGGTTTTTTCACGTTACCAAAAACGCAAAGTTCATTTTGAGCACTCACTGATGAGTATAATTTTGATACTTTCCTTTTGATTTATCAATGATCATTATCCTCACCGATTTTGGGTTTGGCTTCCATTTTATTAAAATCATTGCCCTTTGTTCACATGATTTTTAATTGTTTTGCATTTATCAAAAGAATATCCATCGAATTTCAATTTTTCATGCATAATCAATCAAATCGATTTTTCCCATTTTTTTTATCTTTTTATCTTTTATTTGAAAAATGCAATTTTATTTTTCCAAAATTAGGTGTCAACAGCTAATAAATTATTTTAAACTAAGTATACAAATAAATCACTTCTATTTGCAGCAACAACCCTTTATTAAAAAAAAGTGGAATCTGGCCAAAAATTAAAAAGCAACAATGGTGTTGCCACTTGCAAGTCCAGTTGAAAAGAAAGCCATAGAATTGCAAACATAAGGCCATTCTGAATTTTAATTTAGAAGTTAGGCTTTAAATGAGGAAAGTTACCAAAAATGTCAATTCATCGAATATTTGACCACGGAGAAATGAAGTAACAAAAAAAATGTCCCTCTAAATTTTAGAGAAACGATTGTGTGACAATATTTAGTCCATTGTAAGAATAACAATCTATTCTGAACAAATAAATAAATAAATAATAAATAAATATAAATTATTGTTGAGTTCACTTCTTCAAGAATTTATGATTTACAACAAATTATTTTTCTAACAATAACCTAAAGACTGTTATGCTAGCAAAACCCAAAATTTTAATTAACCTAATAGAGAAGTTGATTTATTAAATACTAGACTGCCTCAATTTTAAAAAAAAAATAAAATTTAATAGCATGATAAAGAAATGCATAATAACATTACAACTCGAATAGAAGTTGCAAGAGTTCAAATGCATTTTTTCTCAATTATATGTAAACATATGGTGCATTTGTTTTGCAAAACTTGAATAATTTGAAATTTATTTTCTAAAAAAAAAAGAATGACAAAAAAATATTTTCATCATTTGACATAAATTATTATTGATAATGAAAAAATTTATTATTGACGAATTTATTTCAAGCAATTCAAATAATCATTTTCAAAAAACATTTTCTAAATTAGTTTTTTCACTGTATAATCAATCATATTTATGTTTGACAAAAAAAATCAATTATATTATGTTTGGAGTTTGTTGTGAATCACAAATTTTTAAAAAAAAGACCATAAAAATTTATAGTTATCTATTATTTGATTTTTTATTATCTAAAACAGAGTTTTATTCTTAGAATAAATTATAAACTATCATCTAATCGTTTCTCTTCCACAAGTTGTCTAAAGGATGAGTTCATACCTATGAATGGACACGAACGGTTCCGTCCTTTGCACTCCTTTCGAAACGTGAAGATTGATGTGCCGAACATTGTCAATTCATCATACAAGAAGGCAAAAACGACAAGGTCGAAGATCATGGTGCTCTTCACCTTGCGGCCCTTTTGATTGTGGAAGAAACCAAATGGAAATAGTCATGCCTTATCGGATGCCAATTTCGGAGGCACACTTCTTGATCACGTCTCGTTTGTAACCGTATAATTACAGGAACGTGCGGTGGTAATTAAGCCCGAAAATATCGCAACATATAATGATATTGTTCTATGACGTCAGACATGTTGTCGTGTTCGAGTTCGATGTCGTAACCCGCCGTCCGCGGGTTGCATGCTGAAGGTGTAAGGCCGGACACTCAGGCCCTGCGGTTCGGCAGAAGATGCCCCAGAATCCCACTGAACTCAATCCTGGTTCCATTTTAGGTCCCAACACCTAAATTATGGTGAATTTCGATGGAAAATCCCACCCAACCTCCCTCACCGGACAATATTCTAGCAAATTTTCTAGCCTAAAGTAATGTGTCATCTTGTGGAAATTAGGGCATCTTTGATTTAAAACACGTTGTTATGTCGTCGAAATAAAATATTGACTTTTTAAAAATAATCTTGATGTTATCCAGCTATAAATAGATAATTTGATTCTATGTCCAAAAGGAAAACCTTAATTAGACTAGACCCAACCCTATGTCATTTATCCAGGAGATGTACAATGATTAAATCAAGTTTGAGGCTGGAAAATTGATAATGGACCTGATTATGAGTCCAATGGCCACTAGTAAAAAGAATTCTCTAAAAAATCATAAATATATATGTACCGATTATAATAGTCGGACTCGAATCATCAGGTATGGGTAACTCACTTCAAGTAAATATGGCGAGATGTTAAACGATGCAAACACACAAAAGATCACCCATTCCTGGTCCCACATAGAGTCACCATCCACCACCATTAGTAGCCAACACCTGTTGCCATCGGCCACTATGGTCATCAGCACTGCCTAACATTGCTCTCTCTCTCTCTCTCTCTCTCTCTTTCTCTCAAACCAACGTGTTTTGTCTGCAACTACCAAATCTTTGTAATTACACAGTAAACTCTAACCTCATGACATTGGAATTGCTAGGGACTCATATCATTGTCGAGACCAAATTTTGGATATAAACCACCTAAAGTTTGGCTAATGAATTGTTAAATCTAGACTTAACTCGGGCTCTCCCAAGTTCATACCAATTCGCGACTTAGATTTAAATTCTTAACATGCAAATAGATTTTATCTAGAAGTTGCCACTAATCTATTTTTTTAGTGGATCAATTAGAAACCCAAGTAAAGTAACGAGAGTTTTACCTTACACCTACAAACCAGATACTATGGGTATGAGAACTTAGTTGCACTAAATTTTTCTAATGCCCTTTCGGTACCATTCTTTTATTTTCAAAAATTTTTTTGTAGGCAGCTTGGATTTATTTTAAATCTATTTTCCTAACATGTGAAGCGATCATGCGGGTGCGCAATCCACCAATTTAACACCCAGATTAATAATGAATAAATTGCAAAACTTACCTCAAAGTAACAAAGGCATCTACAATGTTAAATTAGAATCCACATCAACAATCCTAGATATGATTTCTAATTTAACACGCAATTTTTTTTTTCACTTATTTAATGAAAATTATGCAATATACAACGCAATATTAATTAAATGACCTCATTCTAATGACATGTAATTTCTAATTAAATTGACCTAGCAACAACTACTATATGACATGCATTTCAATGAATCTAATCCTAATGACATGCATATGACATTTTTCTTTTTTTCTTTTCTTTTTCTAAAAAGAATGCAATCTATCCTAGAGAATAAAAAGCTAATTTATTCAATTTATATTTGGAATTTTGAGCCAAATCCTTTTTAAACTAAAATATTATCTTAACTCAAATAATCCTAAGGTGAAAATTTAAAAAATCTATCTAAACTTAAAATTAGTTAGAAAGTAAAATTAAAGATCCTATTCAATTTATATAATGAAAATTAGGTTGAGCCAAATCTAATTTAAACTATAAAATTATCTAAACTCAAATAATCCAAAACTAAATGCGATTGCGAAAAATCAAAATCTAAAAAAATCTATCTATATGCTAAATTGGTTAATACCATAAAAAAATCACAAAAATTGTAAACGATGACAAACGGAGTGTAAAATCCTAAATTCGTATACCGGCCAACTGTCATGTGTCATTTAACTTAATAATTTGATAATAAAAAATTAAATTTTCACAAGAAAGATAAAATTAAACAGTTTGCAATCTTACCCAAAATCTAATATGCAATAACATGCAAAAGATACCCTAATTCTATATGACATATGCATGATGATTTTTTAGTTTTTATTTTTTTTTTTTTTTTTAATTTTCGAAATTGATAATTGCCAAATAATTAAACATGCAATCCAAGTTAAGAAAACTAGCAACCTAAATTAATTGATTTGATTTTTGATCTTTTTAAATTTTTGATTTTTTTAATTTCATTTTTTAAAATTCAGAATAAAATTTCTACTCTAAACATGCAAACCCTAAAACAAGAAATAAACCTAATTCTAACCTACATTTTGGATTTTTTTTTTCCGGTTTGGTCTCTCTCTCTCACGTCACTTTTTCAACTTTTCACTTTTGTATACTTTTCACCCCAAAGAAAGAGCCCATTTTTACTTTGCACGATGTATTTTTTATATGTCCAAACAAATGTATCCTCGCGACATATATATATTTTTTTTTCCTTTTTTGCTTGCACACAATACCCCTAAATATGTCATTAAAATATACACACCCCGCACAACATTCGCTTTTGAATTTCTCACATATTCTATCCAGAAAAACTCCCTCTTTGCACAAATACACCCCTTGGTGTATATTACCTAAAAATACAAAAAATCTGAACGAAATATGTGAAAAATCTTCCCTTCACCGGTGGCCTAAAATAAAATAACACAAAATGAAAATAAAATGTTTCTAAACTATATGTGTGTTTTATTTTTTTTTTTTAAATCAACCCCAAAAATTTTGGTGTCAACAATCATGTCTAGAGGAGATGCCAAATAAACTCAAAGTCCGGAGGACACCAAGGAGATGACAATCGCGTAGCAACTAGTTAATCGCAGGTCTTTTCTTCAAACATACATATCATCTTACAATAAAAATAGTCCATAGTATTCTGATACCTTTCAAAGGCCTAATGAAAGTCCATATGAATGGGCATTTCATCAATACATTATCACTAGACATAAGAACTAGAATTCTTATTCCATTCCGCTCTCACTTTGGGGTCTTTTTCCCTCCATTCATTTCCACCTCATTTCATTCTACCAATTTACTTTATTATTGCATATTAGTTCATAAGTATTACGGAGGTTTAACATCACCAAATAAATTCACTAGAGAGTGACCTTCTCAAAGCTGTGTGAGAACATTAGCAATCATGCATTCACGCACTTTGCACAAAGCCTCTAGTGGCTCTCTCTTCGGCATTGTGATTCCCGTCCCTTCAGACAAGTCCACCGGCTCTTCACCGATTGGTTCCCACTCGAAGCATTGAATAAGCGTTGCTAGAGCCAAACTCACTATTCTATTGGCAAGGCCAGCACCAGGACAACTCCTCCTCCCCATCCCAAACGGCAACAACCGGTATGCATGATCATCTTCTAGTCCCTCATACCTCTTTGGTATAAAACTTGTGGGATCATCCCACACTTTTGGATCTCTTTGAATTGCCCATGCATTTACTAGGATCATGGTGCCTCGGGGCACGTTGAACCCGCTGATCATGCAATCCTCAGTAGACTCATGAGGCACTAGGAGTGGTGCCGGCGGAAACAATCGAAGTGCCTCATTGATGATGTTTTGAAGGCAAGGTAGCTTATGGATGTCTGCTTCATTAGCTAGACGGTCTCGGCCAACGACATCGTCTAGTTCTGCTTGAGCTTTTTTCATGACGTCTGGATGGTTGAGTAGGAGGGACATGGCCCATTCTATTGTCACCGCGGATGTGTCCGTGCCCGCACTTAGCATTGACTGCCACAAATTGTGTTTAAGTAACAAAGTATGCTCAATTGTTTCAAAAATAGATCAAACTTGTTTTCCAAACTAAAGAACAATCAGATTCAGACGTAAAAAGGAAAATGCAAAGGAAAGGGTAATTGGCCGCTCTTATGATCTTTGTTCATGTATAAGTGCAAACTTTATTTGTTTAATGCATCATGTAGATGTATTCCTTCTATGTCGTAGATGATGATTTTTTATGTTTTTTGGGAGGCGAGTCAAATTTTTGCCCATTTGCTTCCTTCACCTCTCGTTGCCCTACTTTCCACCTTTCTATTCCTTCTATGTCGTAGGGTTAAAACCGAAAAATATATGTTATTTCACGTTTTTGATAAAAGCTATGGTCGAGAGATAGCTGTTCATACACTATAAGGGATGTATGCATTCTTGAGAAGAGAGGAGCCATGGGGTGCCCCCGGACCGCCTACCACTCTAAGCTCGCAAGGCGATACTGCAACAAATGACTAGTTATTCCTATTTTCTTTTGTTGGTGAGCGCCGAAAGACTTCAGTCAAACTCAGAAATATAAATTGTGAAGAACCATCTCACTGTACTTGCATAAGTCAAGTGAAAAGAACATGTGTTATGCACATACCAAGATTTGGCCTTTGATGATGTCATCCGAGTAGCCCTCCAACAGCATGGAATCGATCATCGTCTTGCTCTCCACCTCTCGGCCGCAATCGCTTCTCTTCCTTCTTGACCGGAGCTCATCTATCATGCCCTGCAAGATCACATCGGACCTCTTAGCCACGTCCATCATTCCCCGTTCTCTCCCCTTGAAGTCCACTACCCTCCTCAGCACTGGCAAGAAATCACCCGGGTCCATCCCGCTCAGCTCGAATGTCTCCTTTATCAACTCCACGAGCCGCCTGGCCACCTCGGTGTCACCCGCATCGACAGTAGCCCCAAAGCAGCGGTTCCCAGAGATCATCCTCATGATGATGTTGAAGGACATCTCCTCCAGCCTCGACCTCATTTCCACCCTCGCGAAACTGCCACCCCCTGCCGCTGCCCTGGCCACCTCATAGAGGCTCTTCACGAGGAGCCTTACTTCCTCCAGCCGGATGGTGAGGGAGCCGGCAAGGCGGTGGGGGGAAAGGATTTTGAGTGCTGTGAGGCGGCGGAGGTTGCGCCAGTGGGGCCCGTAAGGGGCAACACCGATGGTCGTGCTACCATAGAACATAATCTCCGCAAAGAGCAGGCGGGGGCGGTTGGCGAGGATGATGTCATTTCTGGTAAAGCACTCCTCGGCCGCGGATGGGGAGGATATGACAACCACGGAGCGGGAGCCAAAGGAGAGGGAGAGGACCGGGCCGTAGTGGTCGGAGAGAGACTGAAGAGTTCGGTGGACTGGCTCTTTAATAAGGAGGAGGTGGCCGATGATAGGGAGTGAAGGCGGGCTCGGTGGGAGATTCCTCTTGTTGCTTCTCTGCAATTTGAACAAGAAGAGAAGGAAGAGGACGGAGGATGCTAAGGCAACGTACACCCACCCTTCTTCCATGAAGATGCTGTGGAGACTACGTGTCACGGGTTGGGGGGAAGAGAGAGAGATAGTGGGCAGAGGGATGAGATGCGATATGTTAGAGGTTTTATAGGGTTTGTGTGGTCTAATTTTCCACACTTTAGACCATTTCTCGCTATAAAATAATGCCACATATATCTTAACTATTAGCAGAAACTGGTGCACCGAAGTCCATGTTGCCTAGATGTATTTGTTATTTCTACATTCGTGACTTATAACTTCACTAAACAATTATCTGACACGTAGAAATTTATGCACATCAGTCCTTGTAAATTCTTTTTATTTTTTCAAATAAAGCTTTGTTCGCTCGAAAATCATTCCCTTTGAATCGTTGATTAGCAATAAAAATAGCATTGGGCTTCTAGTGTTGTCTGCCGTGAATTGTGTTTAAGTAACTAAGGATGCTCAGTTGTTTCAAAAAAGGATGAAACTTGATTTTCAAACTGAAGAGCAATCAGGTTCAGGAAAATGCAAAGGGAAAGGTTCAGTTTAAGTCGATATCAATACTTGGCCGCTCTTATGGTCTTGGCTTGTAGATTGCGAATTTTATCTGTTTCATGCATCAGATAGATGTAAAAGTGATATTCTATGGTGGCTTATCAATGGGATAGTTTTTTAGATGACATACTTCAGTATGGTTCGATAGGTACTCAGCTCGAATTGATTCGAGTTGGAAAACATGCTATGGTGGCTTATCAAAAGAGAGGATAAAAAATGATTAGTAAAATAAACAATTCAGTTGTTGGGGAGATCTTGAAGATTTTAGATTTTGAAGCATTTTTCTTGTCGAGCATATTCCTTCTTTTTGGAGGAGGATCATGAGCAATTAAGTGAATTATTTAAAAAATCTTCACAAACAATTTTAGATTTTGAATAATGGAGCAATTTTCTTGTTGAGCACATCCCCTCTTTTTGGAAGATGATCGTGATCAGTTGAGTGAATATATGCAATTATTTTGAAAAATCTTCGCTTGCAAAATAAGGAATTGGCAAAAAGTGTTCGTGAGGTTCCATGGGGTGTTTAGTTGAAGGAAAGTAAGAGAGAGGGTCCTTCACGAAAACGGCAAAGAGAGAAGCCGCATCTTTGAGTGCAAAAAGAGATTTTTCTTTCTTGAGTTGACAAAACACACCCAGAACACCATCAGGGGACTCAGACCAGAAAAGACAAAAGTGGATACATAATAGTCAAAGATGACGAAGTGATAAAAAGGCGGCATTCTTCTCCCCTTGGTGCTTGGCCCCTGCTTCAACGAAGAATTTGACCACCTGCTGTCGGCCTGCCGTGATTTGAGGCTAACTGCCCCTGCCGAGAATTTTCTTTGTTGAGTCAACAAAACACACCGGAACCTCTTAAGCACCGGCACTCTCCAAGAGTTTTCGTGTCGTAGTCGGACACTTCGACACGTGTCCGACACTCTCGGACACTTTTCAACACGACACGTATTGAAAAATTTGACATCTGATCAACTTTTTCGATATTCTCCAACACACGAGTCGAAATTCTAATATACGAGTTTTCAATAAGTAATTTAGATATCGAGTTCTAAAAATTTAATAAATGAGAGGTCAAAATATATATATATATATATGTGAAAAAATAAAACACAATAATAAAAATAATAAATAGAGGAAGAAGAAAAACATAATCTTCTCTTCTCTTTTGACTCCCACTTTTCGTAATACACAATTCACCCCTTAAGCTTTTTTCTCTTCTTTCAACATATGAATTACTTATTTTTTCTCTAAGTTTTATGAATCATTGAAATAGAGTTGAATTTGTCAAATTGAAATAATTGATGATATTAATAAATGACGGACTAATGTTTTTAGTATATATCCATTCTAGGCTTTTTTTATATAAAAAATATGTCCTAACATATCAGAATTCTCTATTTTTTAATAAATCATGCGTTGGCGTGTTGTGTTGTGTCGTGTCGTGTCGTGTCGTGTGTCGCGTATCGCGTGCTAATTAGCCCAGAACACCATTAGAGGACTCAGACTAGAAAAGACAAAAGTGGATACATAAGAGTCAAAGATGACGAAGTGATAAAAAGGCGGCATTCTTCTCCCCTTGGTGCTCGGCCCCTGCTTCAACGAAGAATTTGACCACCTGCTGTCGGCCTGCCGTGATTTGAGCCTAACTGCGACGACTCGCTGCCCTGTCGTGTCTGGACTATCTACGAAGTTGCTGTTTTTGCCGTGGCCTGTCCGTGGCCAGCCACGAGGATATGAGTTCCTACCGCACTTGCCATGACTGTCAATCGAGTCTCTCCTATTCCATAAAGCCAAACCAATGATTTGCCGAGATCCTAGAGTTTTTGTCGCTGTCAGGCCTGCGCTGAACGTCTACCGAGCTCCTCCATCACTTGGAAGTCTTTTATTTTTGCAGGTTTTTTATTCATTGGCCGGGCCTCACGGTGGTGGAATAGTCGTTGCGCCACCAACTTTTAATAACCCGTTACTCATCAAGCACCGGTGAATTCTCGGTCACACCTCATTTGTGGAATCGCAAGCCTTGCCGCTGCCCCCTCGAGAAAGCTGTGCCCTGAATTAGGTAATCTCTTTAGACTAAATTCAGTTCAAATATTCAGTTTCCTTGTTTGTGATTCTGACTTGATTTTTTTGACATATTTAATCATTATCCGATTAGGAAATTTGTTGTGTTAAGTCATAATAATCAAGAATATTGAGCCACGGGATGTTGGGTTAGATTTTTTTATTAATTTGACTTTTCATGTCAAATTTACGAATTGATTTGCATAGTTGATTCGCATTAAGATAATGTGTCATTGACTTGTATTGATGGATTATCAATAGGACATATATTTCGATGCATCATTTGATTAATTAATCATTACTTACACATTGCATATCATGCATCATATTTCATATCTAGAACTTAGGTGCATACGTTATTCATGTTTAAAGTAATGCATGTGATCTTTAAAATCCTTATGGAGTTAGGATAGTATAGAGTTTTCTTTAATAAAACAAAAACCAAATAAAAATGTTATTTAAGTCATATAGATTTCATAGTATGCATGTCATATGTTGCACGTTAGTTAATGAGTCCCATGTTCATTGTCTTAATACTCTTGTAATGCAATCGGATCATAATTAATTATTGTTTTTCATGCATTATTAATAATGTATATAGTTCATTTTCTGATGGGATTGGGTCATGTTTTTCGTTGGATCGGATATGGGTTTCTCAAGTGATCTCATGGTGGTGTCTCGAAGCACCACCGTCCTTTTAGCAGTGCGAAAAGTTTAAGGATCGATGCATTATGTAGTCTAGATTGTCTTCTTTATGAATAAAGGAATCTTTTTTTTTCAAAGAAAAATAAGAAAAAGAAAATGCCATAAGATAAGCATTGCATCATTAGGTCACTTTCTTTTCAATAAAAGTTATTAAGCCATGTTAGTTTTTTTTAATCTATTTAAAAGGAAAACACAAAGGTCATTTGATTGGTTATTAATAGGATTAATTCATAATTAATCCTATTTCATGTCATTGTTATTATATGTAGGTTGCATATGAAAAAGAAGAAGAGAATTTATCATAATTGCATTATTTTAAAAAGAAAAATCATAAAAGGAACATACATGCATATGGAATTACCACGTCATCCGTTCCGTATCATGTAGCACTTGCAAATTTAGTATCATGTAAATTAGATTGCACAGATATTGTGATGGTTCAAGTTACGTCATATGAATTACATCTCACATGTCATTAAAGTTAAAATCATGCATATTAAATTTAGATCAAGATCGCATATAATTAACATTTAAAAAAATTAAAAAAAATTAGGCGTCATGTCATTTAGAAATCATGTTTAGGGCATGCATTTTTAATCAACATTTTGTAAGTTTTTTTTTTTTTTTTACTTTTAGAGAATAAACCTTAATAAAGTCATAGTTTATTCTGCTTAAGGTTAGTTGTAATTTCTTACAATTTATCACTTTAGTTTATTGGATGTTATTTTATTGATTCCACCATTTGCATGATAGTAGCTTAAGTTAAAATTAATCAACATTGCTTGCAAAATATTTTTGAAATTAAAATAAAAATGTACCAAAATGGCGTTAGATTAATCTAGCGTAACCATGTCCCCGGATCTATTGGATCTCTAATCAGGTATAAACACTTGAATTCTTGGATTTAGTTTCATGAATAAATTCATTGTCAAATGGTACTTCAAGACTTCGCACGTCTATCGCTATATGAAGGATGCATTTGATTCAGCTTTATCAATAGGCTTTCAGCCTCAATACCCCTTAGCAAGGCCCCTTGGGAAAATGCTGGAATGTTTGGCAAATATTTTGAAATAATTTTCGGCCAAATGTAAGATTTGGGAATGTTGGAAAGCCACTGACATTCCAAAGTAGCATTTGCAAAATGTTGAAATTAAAATTAAAATATTTTTTCCTTCCAAAACTACCATTGCCAATTAATTAGTTTTCTAATTTTGCCCTCCTTGTAACTATTCGTCTTCTTCATGTGAGGACGGCCGAAAAGGGCCGAATATGGCTAGTGAAGGGTCGACACCCCGGGTGACATGACCTCTGGCGACGATTGCCTAGGTCTTGCGCAACCCTTAGCCCCTTGCCAAGGCACATGACATCAAATAGCCCTCGCCTAGGTCTCATGTGAGCTCAATTGAGAATTGTTGGCCCTAAATTTGGCTTACTGTCTGCCTAAGCCGTTCATAGACTCTAGCGAAGGATTTGAATTTAATTTAATATAAAATATAAAAAAACGCAGCCAAAACCCCTTGTTAGTGTTTTTTTTTTCAACACTAATTATTTCCAAACGCAATTTACATTTCTCTAAAAAAGAAATTGATTTTCGGCATTTTTTACATTATACCCAAAAGCCTATTTGTAAAATTTGAATCAAGCTTAGCCATAGACTACATCCTATTTTTGTTTTAATGAACATTGGCGCTTTCATTTTTTTTCTTTATATATTAACGAGGCGACGGGAGGTGGGGGAGGAGAAAAGCAAACCCCTGCTTTTCAGTTTCCTTTCCTTTCCTTGACAAAAGACATGGCTCCAGACGTACAGGTAGATATCTATATGGGAATTGTGTGCCCCTTTTCGGTCTTGTAGTGCCCCTTCATTTAAGGGTTAATACCCTAAAAAACCCGAAACTGGTACACTTATGACAAATTTACCCCAAACTATTTTTTTGACCACCAAAAACCCTAAATTGGTATATCTTTGACAAATTTACCCCAAACTGGTACACTTGTGACAAATTTATCCTATGTCAGTTTTCGTTAAATTTTATTATCAAATTATTATGTTAAATGACACGTGACAGTTAACCGGTATACCAATTTAGGATTTTACGCTCCGTTTGTCACAGTTTACAGTTTTTATGATTTTTTTTTTGTGGTATTAATCCAATTTAGCATAGGGTATATTTGTCACAAATTTACCAATTTAGGGTTTTTTGCAGTCAAATAAATTAGTTTGGTAAATTTGTAAATTACCGGTTATGGTCAGTCGGGGTAAATGTACAAGTTTATGGTTTTTTATAGTCAAAAAAAAAATAGTTTGGGGTAAATTTGTCACAAGTTTACCAGTTTGGGGTTTTTCATGGTCAAAAAAATAGTTTGGGGTAAATTTGTCACAAGTGTACCAGTTTTGGGTTTTTCGGGGTATTAACCCTTCATTTAATTAGCTAAGAAGAAATTTCAGTCTTTTACCGCTCCAACACTAACCCAATTTCCGTACATATCCCTCATCAGTAAGAACATATTTAATAATCATTATGTTTTCAAAAATAAATTTTAATCAAAAATAAATTTTCTTAATTCCATTCTTTGAACAAATTTATAAGCATTTTAAAACATTTAGTAAATGTTCAAAATTTTTATTTTTGGGATAAAAATGCATTTGATAAAACTCTTAAACATTTTTATTTCTTTTAATTTTTTAAAAAATTTATTATATTTTTCTTATCTTTCTCTTTTTTCTTTTTCTTTTTCTTTTTTCTTCTTCCTCTTTCTTTTTGGCCGCCGATAATCGGATGAGCGAGGTCCAGCAAGCTCGCCAAAGCCTCATCAGGCTAGGGTGAGGTCCAACAAACTCGCCGAAGGCTGGCTTGGCCATCAACGAAGCTTGGCCTCGCCAGGTCTAATAGGCTAATGCTCGCAATGGCCAGGCAAGCCTACAGCAAACTCATTGGATCTCACCCAATCGATCACCAGCCATCGTCAGTAGAGATGATGGTGGCCTAGGACCGACTAGGAGGAAGAAGAAATGAGAAGTAGAAAAGAATAAAAGAAAAGAGAAAAAAGAAAAAGTAGGACTTGATTATGAAATCATTTCCGGAAACAAAAACTACTTTTTTTAAGTTCTTGGTTCTATTTTAAATCTATTCTAATGGATAAAAAAAATGTTTTCGAGAATAAAAATTTATCAAATGAATTTCTATTCTTTTTTTGTTCTAGGGAACCAAAAAATAATAGTATCAAGCATCATTTGGAATGTTATCAAATGGGGCATCGATTTCCGTTTATTTTTTTAATTTCTAAAATTTAGATCTTTTCTTTAAACTCAAACTCGAAACATATATTAACAAAAGTAATACTCCATATATCATAATTATAATTAGAATGTATTTGTTATTTCTACATTTGTGACTTATAACTGCAATAAGTAGTTATTGGACACATTGATTTTTTTTTTTGTACATTGGTCATTGGAAATTCTTTTTAATTTTGCTAATAAGGCCCTGTTTGCTTGAAAATTACTCCCTTTAAATTGTTGAATGACGATAAATATTATCACACTTCGATTAATCAAATCTTGGTCAGATATTTCTCACTTCAAATTGATGAACAATTGTGTCGTAGGAAAGAGAACACATATCTCTTAGAAAGAATAAGAGCAAGTGTTTGATTAACAACAGAAAATAAACATCTTTAGTGACTGGAAATTTCTAGAAAATTACTGGAAATAAATTGTAAGTAAAGTGCATTGACAGAAGTAAATTTTGTTCTTTATATGGTTGCGCATGTCCTTTCCTCTTTAGAAGCGCTCCTTTTATAACCCGTGGGTGGCTGGCCTCTCTTAATAATCCTTTCCAACTCAGTGAAGTCAAATTTCAGCTCCTTTCAATGTATAGTTGCTCTTACCTCAGGAGCTTTACTATAGTAACTGTGTTGAGTTTTAACTTTCAAACTAGTGATAAGATTTTGGACCGTGTATATTTGTTTCAAGGTTTTTTGAAGAAAGATTATTGAAGGATGTGTTTATTAACACACCTCTAATCCTAACTTCCACATTATTTCTCTTCTTTTATTTTTTTATCTTCTTGCTGAATCTTTAGATCTTGTGGCTTATCAAGAGGTTTTTACAACTTTTAGATTGTACTTCTGTACGCGTTGTCGAAGATAGTGAAATGCCTCTCTCTCCGCATGAGTTTTCCCATTTTGAGTCTCTACATATATCTTGTGTCTTTTGTGGTTTTGATTTTTCTTTTATTCTTTACTACCTCAGTGCATCTTTCAGCTTTGTTTCGCAACAAACTAATTGACTCGATTACATATTAGTTCATAGGCATTACGGCATTTGAGCATTTGAACATGACCAAGATAAATTCACTGGAGAACGACCTTCTCAAAGCTGTGCAAGAACATTATCAATCACGCATTCACACACTTTGCACATAGCCACTAACGGTTCTCTTGGGCATTGTGAGTCCCATCCCTTTTGACAAGTCCACTTGCTCTTCGTCGATTCGTTCCCACTCGAAGCATTGAAGAAGCACCGCTAGAGCCAAAGCCACCACTCTATTGGCAAGTCCAGCTCCAGGGCAACTCCTCCTCCCCATCCCAAACGGCAACAACTGGTTTGCATGATCCCCTTCCAATCCCTCATATCTATCTGGTTTGAAACTTGTTGGATCATCCCACACTCTTGGGTCTCTTTGAATAGTCCATGCATTTACTAGGACCATGGTGCCTCGGGCCACATTGAACTCACCAATTGTGCAATCCTCTGAGGACTCATGGTGTACTAGGAGCGGCGTCGGAGGAAACAATCAGAGGGCCTCATTGATGATGTTTTGGAGACGCGGTAGCTTGTGGATGTCTGCTTCATTGGCTAGACAGTCTTGGCCTATGACATTGTCTAGTTCTGCTCGAGCTTCATCCATCATGCTCGGATGGTTGAGTAGGAGGGACATGGCTCATTCTATTGTCACCGCGGATGTGTCCGTGCCCACACCTAAGATTGTCTACTACAAATCGTAGTTAGATTATCAACTAAGTATGCTTAGCTGTTTCGAAGAGAGATGAAACTTGTTTCTAAGATCAACGAAACAGAGGAAAATGCAAACGAAAAGGTTCAGTTGCGAGTCAATATCTATAAATGGCTGATCTCATGGTCTTATTCATGTAAACTTCAAAATTTATGTAAAATGCATCATGCAGATATAAATGTAATTTGACTAGCCGGTACCTATACTCTACAAGTTTTACTAGTAAATCATTTAACTTGCATAAATTTTATAATGAAGGAGTCCCCAATTTCGATCAACTCGAGCTAACATAGATATCTGCCAGAGTATGGCGTGGACAATTTAAATAGCAGTTACCATTCTAGGAAAAGAAAAGTGTTGGCATGATCCCCAATTCACATGCATCGTAAGAGATGGGCTCCATATGATAGTCAAATGATCCAATGAGGTATCAGTATCTCAATCACATGCACAGGGATCGTGCAATGATAAATTAGAAAGATAACTATTACCAAAATAGAAAAGAAGTACATGACCTTTAAGTGGATATACCACAGAAGAGAAAAAGGAAAAGGCAATTCTTCTCCTTCTATTCTTTGTCAAATCGGTATTGGCCTCTATCGAGCATAATAAAAACAATTAAATTGAAGGATAAATGCATAAGAAATCCTAAAACTTGTCATGGAAGTACAATTGACTCCTAAAACATATAAAAAGTGCAATCAAGTCATAAAACTTATCAAATTAGTGCAATTAAATACTTTTATTAACTCTATTCAACTTTATTAATAGAAAATATTGGCGTAGCTTTTATATATATATATTCTTTCTCCTATGTGGTGGTTCTTTGTTCATAGTGGAATCCAGTCAATAGGCTGTCAGTGCAGAAGAGTGAACGTAGGCTTAAACAAAAGCCGAACCACTATAATCATTGTGTTCAATTCTCTTTTCCCTTCTCTCGTCTTTCGATTGCTTGTTTATATCCATCGATTGTCTAGTATTGTGTGATTTAAGTAAAAATCGTTTTATACCTATTCACCCCCTCTAGGTACTCGTTCTAGCTATATCAATTGGTATCAGAGCCTGTGTACTCACTTTATTTGAAGTATTTTACTTCAGAGTAAAAGATCCATGGCTAGTATGTTAGCACTAGGGTTGGTGGAAGGGCAAAGCAATACCAGACCACCTTACTTTGATGGAAATGATTACAACATCTGGAAGAACAAGATGAAAGCTTTTCTATGATCAAAAAATCCTCGGAATGGGACGTTGTAAAAAAGGAATCATTCCTAAAGTTGCAGCTGTCTCAAAAGAGGAAAAGAAGCTGTGGAAAGCTAGCGGAATGTCTCGGGAAGAAATAATCAAGAGACAAACTCTTGATGCAAAAGCAATATATTCTTTGTATTGTGCTTTGTCACCTACGAATATAACAGAATATCTTCTTGTGATACAGCAAAAGAAGTCTGGGATATGTTACATATCACCTATGAAGGAACTGATCGAGTGAAAGAGACCAGAATCAATATTCTTCTCGGTCAATATGAAGCCTTCAAAATGAGATCTGGAGAATCAATAACTGACATGTTCAGTCGTTTTATAGAAATTGTGAATGGTCTTCAAAATCAAGGTCAACCAATTTCTGATTCTATGAAGATTAACAAGCTTCTGCGTGGACTCTCGAAGGATTGGAATCACATAAAGACTTCAATAAGAGAGACACAAAGAATCATGCCACTATCGTCGATGAGCTGGTTGGAACTCTTCGGTCTTATGAAGTGGAACGAATAAACGAAGACGAAGATCCAAAAGGTAAGAAATCCATTGCATTAAAATCAAATGATGATTCGATGTTACTGATTCGAAGACGATATGAACGATGAGGAGCTTGCTCTAATGATTAGAAGATTCAGAAAGTTGAATAGAAAAGGAAGAAGATTCAACTCTAAGAGACAAGGCTTTCAAAGACAACAGACCAAGACTGTTGATGATGATGAAGCAAACAAAGATGTAATTTGCTTTGAATGTAAGAAAAGGGACACATCGAGACCCAACTATCCTCTTCTAAAGAAGAAGAAAGGAAAGGCTGAAAAGTCTCGAAAGGCTCTCAAAGCTGAAACCGGAGTGATACGAGTGTGAAAAAAGTGATGATGAATATGCCAACTTGTGTCTGATGGCGCAATCAGACTCAAACTCAAACTCTGAATCAGGCTCAGACAGCAAATTTGAAGTAAGTAATTTCAAAATTCCTGTCAAGGTTTCTAAGTATATTGATGAGCTGTGTTTAAGTCTTAAGACTTCTCTTAAAAGGATTTACGAACTTAAAAGGGAAAACTCTGTTTTAAAACAAAGCAGGAAAATATTTTGAAAGAAAAAGTTAAATGTTTAGACATGAATGTTTCTACTCTTAAAGAAAATGAAGAAAATCTTTTGAAAGAAAATTCTCGTTTAAAAATTGACTCATCAAATATTTCAAAGAAATTTTCAATAGGGTCCGAGAAACTTGAAAAAATTCTTTCGGGACAAAGACCTTATTTCAATAAGTCCGGTTTAGGTATGACGGAAGAAACTATTCCCTTAATTGATTTTCCTAAAGTAAAAAAAAGAATTAAGCAAAGACCTTCAAAAGAAGCTTATAAAAATCATTTCAAAAGGTTTTTGTAAAGCCTGTAGGTCGAGATGCTCTCGGGTGTTCTAAGTGCAAAAGTCCGGATCATTTTGAAAAAGAATGTCCTATGGTTTGGAAACTGTTAAGAAAACTTGGGCCGATCTTGTTTATCTTACTAACACAAAAGGACCCAAGAAAATGTGGGTACCAAAGAAAGCTTGAGATATTTCTTTGAATGCGGTATCTATCAAGAGAAAGGTAAAGTGGTATCTAGACAGTGGATGTTCAAGACATATGACAGGAGACTCAAAATGCTTTATAAAGCTTGTTCAAGTAAATGGTGGAAAAGTCTCATTTGGAGGAAATAGCAAAGGAAGAATTGTGGGTTTTGGAACTGTGAAAATTGGAAATCTCACAATAAGCAATGTTTCACTAGTGGAAGGACTCAATTACAATCTTCTCAGCATCAGTCAACTATGTGATACTAGTTTTAAGATCTTCTTTCAAGAATGAATATGTTCCGGAACCAGTAAAGACTCTACTCAGTCTTTCTTGGGTAGAAGGCATGGAAATATCTATCTCCGGACGTAAAACGGAAGAATCGCATTGCTTGATTTCAATACAAGACGAAGCAAGTCTGTGGCACAGAAAGCTTGGGCATATTAATATGAAGCAATTAGCCAAAATTTCATCAAAGCAGCTTGTTCGTGGTCTACCCAAATTGCCTTATCAAAAGACTGAACTGTGTACTCCATGTATTCTGGGAAAGTAGGTAAGAAATTCATATAAGTCTATAAATCATGTCTCAACTAATCATGTACTGCAGTTACTTCATATGGATCTCTTCGGACCAACCAGAACCCAGAGTATTGGAGGTAAGAAATATTGTTTAGTAATCGTGGATGATTACTCTCGCTTTACTTGGGTATTTTTCTAGCAAGTAAATCTGAAACCTTTTCATATTTTGAAAAATTTGCTAAAAAGGTTCAAAATGAAAAGGGATGTGTTATTTCAAGCATAAGAACGGATCATGGTGGTGAATTTGAAAATCAAGATTTTACAAAATTCTCGTGATGAATCGGCTTTAAGCGTATGTTCTCTTCTCCATATACTCCTCAGCAAAATGGAGTTGTGGAAAGGAAGAATAGATCTCTTCAAGAAATGGCAAGAACTCTTTTAATTGAAAGCAAAATTTCTTCTCGATTTTGGGCTAAAGCTGTTTCAACAGCTTGCTATATTATTAATAGAGTCTTTTTAAGACCTATTCTAAAGAAAACCCCCTATGAATTATTCAAAGGTAAGAAGCCTATTGTTTCATATTTTCATGTGTTCGGTTGCAAATGCTTTATATTGAAAAATGCAAAAGATTATGTTGGTAAGTTTGAAGAAAGATCGGATGAAGGCATCTTCCTTGGATATTCTTCATCAAGCAAAGCCTACAGAGTCTATAACAAGAAGAGTCAGACTGTGGAGGAGTCAATGAATGTCAAATTTCAAGACTCAGTACAAGATGAATCCAATCGGACTCATCATGAAGAGTCTGATCTTGCTCCAACCTCTCTAAAGTCTTCAACTCAAGAGGCGTCACAGATTCAGGAAGACCAGCATCAAACCATTTTTGAAGACTCAGGCAAAGAAAGGGATCATCAACCGAGATAAATCAACCAGAAGCGGAAACATAAGTCCGGTCATCCCAAAGATCTAATTATTGGCGAACTTAATGAAGGAATTCGCACAAAATCCAAAAGGCGTGAAGAGTCTAGTGCCGTAGCTCTCATTTCTAAAATTGAACCAAAAAGCATAGAAGAAGCTTTGTCTAATGAAAGCTGGATTTTAGCTATGCAAGATGAGCTCAGACAGTTTAACATTAATGATGTCTGGGAATTGACATTTAAACCAAAAAGTAAAACTGTTATTGGAGCCAAATGGGTGTTCAGAAACAAGATGAATGAGAAAGAAAAAGTCGTACGAAACAAGGCCAGACTCGTAGCCAAAGGATATACACAAGAAGAAGGGAGAGACTATGATGAGACTTATGCACCAGTAGCAAGGTTAGAAGCTATTCGATTATTGCTTGCTTTTGCTTGTTATAAAGATTTCAGGTTATTCCAAATGGACGTCAAAAGTGCCTTCCTAAATGGATTTATCCATGAGGAAGTCTATGTGGAACAACCACTTGGGTTTGAAGACCCAAAGAAGCCGGACTCGTCTTGACCGAAAAAGGCCTTGTATGGTTTAAAGCAAGCACCTCGAGCGTGGTACGGCAGGACTCGGTAAGTTTTTAATAAAGAATGGATTTGTTAAAGGTAAAGTTGATACTACTTTATTTATCAAAAAGGAAAACAAAAGTTTTTTACTTGTTCAAATATATGTAGATGATATTATTTTTGGATCATCTAATGAAAGTCTATGCAAGAAATTCTCTAAATCTATGCAGGATGAGTTTGAAATGAGTATGATGGGAGAGCTAACATTCTTTCTTGGACTTCAAATAAAACAATTGAAGGAAGGAACTTTCATTTATCAAGAAAAATATGCTAATGATATTGTCAAAAGATTTGGGCTTGAAAAGTGCAAAAAGACAGACATACCAATGTATTGTTCCTTGAAGATAGACAAAGATGAAGAAGGGAAGAAAGTTGATCAAAAATTATACGGGAGTATCATCGGTTCACTTCTTTATCTCACTTTGCTTCTAGATCGACATTTTGTTAAGTGTTTGCATCTCGTGCTAGGTTTCAATCGGACCCTAGAGAATCTCATCTCGTCTTTGCGAAACGTATTATTAAATACGTTGCTTCATCTTCAAGCATTGGTCTCGGTATCCTAAGAAGGGAGACTTTAATCTTCCGGGATATTCGAGACGCGAGATCTAGCAGTTGCGAGTTGATAGAAAAAGTACTTGGTACGTGCTAGTTACTTGGAAACAGAACAGTATCTTGGTTTTCAAGGAAGCAAAGTATTGTGGCTCTTTCAACAACAGAAGCAGAGTATGTAGCTCTTGGCAGCTGCTGTTCGCAAATTCTATGGATTAAGCAACAGCTACAAGACTTCGGAATTGAAGACTCATGCACGAAATTAGATGCGACGGCACGGTGCAATAAATCTCACTAAAAATCCAATTCTTCACTCAAGAGCAAAGCATATAGAGATTCGACATCACTTCATCGAGATCATGTTCAAAATGGAGAAATCTCGATTCAATTTGTTGATTCAAAGAGTCAAGCGGCGGATATATTCACAAAGCCTTTGGAGAAAAATCAATTCGATTTTATCCGCTTCGAGACTCAACATTTTGAAGCTTGAGGAAGTTAAAGTCTAGAGACTCTCGGACTTTCGGACTCGGACTCGAGACTCATGGCTATAAACTGTAAGTTGTTATTTTATTCTGTCTCGAAAAGGTATGATTATTTTACCAAGAAAAAGGGAATCGTGTCTTTTAAAAAATATAACTTCCATTAAAAATGGCAGTTATTGATTTTAAAAGAATTCATCGATTCATCTTCCTTCGTACCGATTGGTTTTTCCTTTCTAAAAACAGAGCTATATATACAGTTTTTTCTTCTCTATCTTCTAAACCCTCGAAAATCATCTTTTCTCTCAATCTCGCTTCCATTTCGTGTTCAATCTCGAGAAAGTTGTCAACTTTTCTTGGGAAAACGATTAAAGAAATCTCTCAGTGTCAAAGAAAGATGTCTTCTTCAAGGAAGTCCTCAAGAATAGCAAGCAGGGGACCACAAAGAGCAAGAGAGGGTCCTACCCATGTTGATCTCACTGAAGAAGATGACTTATCAAGTCAGCAACAGAGCCCGATTCGCTCTCCAGCACGTGATTCTTCTCCATCTACCCCCACAAAGTGCGGGTCACCATCGAGAGGATGAGATAATCGAGGATGCAGAGCCTGTAAGAATACAAAAACCTTCTTTTATCTATAAACTCTATCGTGCTTTGAAAAGCATAGGAACTCCGTTGAACCACGTGAATGAGTTTCTCAAAAGTAAGAACTATGGGAATGAGTATCTTTTTTGCGACAAATGGAGGAGTTGGGAATTGCTCCTAGAGGAAGGGCAGAGGAAGCACTTGCTAGTATTCCTAGTGATCCTTGTGTGTCTGGACAGATTCCTACTGATGGGAATAACGATGATAAAATGTTCTATGATTTTCAACCGAGATTGGGTGTTGCTGCAAAGGTGAAAGGAAAGAGGATGGATTTGTTTAAATCAAAGAACATGAGAATTTGTTTTTCAGGCTGTTGAAGAGAGGGGTGATAAACCCTAGAAGCGTTGATTTTGATTTTCTGGATGCTATTCATGTGAACTTAAGGAAGAAGTTCGATCTATCGCAACTTGAGCAATTTTGCTCGACACTCTTGAAGGATATGCTCAATCGATCGCATATTTTTATTTGAATCTTAGCTTTTTGGATGCGAATAGAATGTCCTTTAGTGTCCGAGATCAAGACTTCATAGTAGATGTGGACATGTTGGCTGATATCATTGGAGTAGAGAGAGGATCATATCAACCGATTAAAGTTTTCAGTGCTCGTCCTATGCTGGATCTTGTGAAAGGCAACAGTACATAAGGGAAAATTGTCTACACGAGAATGCGTGCTATCAACATTTTGCTGCACAAAATTGTCATCAACCGTCTTAGACCAAAATCGACATCAAAGACAGATGTGTCAAATTCGGAGGCAAAATTGATGTATGCAATCATCAAAGGGAAGAAATTCTCTCTTCCTCACATCATTCTCTTTCACATGTATAGAGCAATGGTGAAGGACAAGGGACAATTGCCTTATGCAAGTCTTGTGACCAAGATCTTCAGACACTTAAACATTGAGCCCCCACAATCTCTCGTGTGTTCGACCATGCGATAAAATGATGGTGGGTCTGCGAATGGTGACAAAAATGCGTCCGAAAGAACTTGAAAAGGAAATGGAGCGATTCAAAATGAAATCTCCAGCACCTTCCGAATCCAAAAGGAAAGGAAAAGAGGAAATCAATCCACCATCCAAAAAGCAAAAGAGAAGACTCTTGGTGGATGAAGAAGAAGAAGAAGAAGAAGAAGAAGAAGAAGAAGAAGAGGAGGATTGCACTATTTCTGCATTGATAAGGAGAAGACGTTCTGTATCTGAATCAACGGAACGTCAGGAGAAGGAAAAAGCAGCAGAGGAAAAATAGAGAGAAGAAGAGAGACAAGAAAAGGCCAAAGAAGAAGAGAAAGAAAGAGCATAGCAAGAAGAGAAAGAGAGAGAAGCGACAGAGAAAGAAGAAGCGAGAGAAAGAAGTGAAGAAGAAGAGGAGGCAGCCAAAGAAAAGTCTGCAGATGAAGATGAAGTTTTTCAAGATGCTGCAGAGATTGACCCTCATTCTTTCCCTTCCGAGGCTTTCGAAACAGGGGGAGAAGCATTAGAAACATGGGGAGGAGTTGAGCACAGAAAGACCACATCTGTTCCTCGTGAAGATGTGAGTCGCTCTAAAGCAAATCCAGAAGATGTTCAAATGCCTGGAGAAGGTCATGATACATCAACATCGAAACTGCGCGATTATACAAAAGATCCATCATCTGCGTTTACTCCATCAGACAGAGCAAATGTCAGTACATAGACGGATAATTGGCAGATTTTCGTCGCATACTTGATATCCTTACGGGAAATGCGTGGTCAAATCTATGCTTTGACTCGTGAAATTCAAGTCCGAAGAATCTTTGGGAAAGCATCTTTGTTTCCCTTCAAGATCAGATCAAAGATCTCTCTCTTCAAATTCAAGCCAATGCCAAAGGAGAAGAGGTAGCTTATCTAAGGGAAGACTTGAAGAGGCTGGAAGGATTAGTTCAATCCATGGGAGATTTCCAGATCGTTCGCATTCCCAAGCAGAATTGACTACTTTCTCACCTTTTTAATGATGACAAAAAGGGGGAGAAATTGCCAGCTTTGAACTCTAAACTTTGAAACTTTTGAACTCTGAACTTTAAATTATGTGTTTATCAAGCTTGAACTTGAACTTGGTCTGATTTAAGTGTGGATTTTGATATCTGAATGCTTGCAGTTACATCAAGTATTGTTATATGGTTTTACTTGTGAATGACTAACCAATCATCCTGTGGATGCAGAGTCTGGTTGTTTTTTATTAATTTTTATGAGATAGCCATATTACTTGAGTAATATTTTGCAGGTCAAAGTTGTTCAAATCTACAAGAAAGTTTTGTCACCATCAAAAATGGGGAGATTGTTGGAGAAATCCTGCCAGAATATTTTGAAGCTGACAAAACGTTTCTATCAGTCTAGTCTGGACCATTACAGTCTTTCGGTTTAGAGTCTGAAGACAGTTGGACATCAAGACTCAAGACTCAAGACTCAAGACTTAAAGATATTCTCATTGATAGTTTTCTAATCCAGTGTCGAAAGGCTATCCAGAACCTAGGTGTTTGGTTAAGGAGATAGTCCTATTCTCTGGAGAAGATATTATGGCTGGGTTAAGCTAACTGATTCTTTCTATTCAAGATCCGATGATTGACGAAGTAATCTTGGAAAGTTCTATTCTTGGAAACCAAGATCCTGGTTGTATGGGCGAACATGATTGATGGGCTATCGTCAAGTTCCTTTAATAGCTCGAATGATCTCCTTAATTGATTCCGTCCAACGGGTAGATTGGAGGAATTCCTTTGGTAAGTGCCAACGGGTATGATGGCATGAAGGAGTATAAAAGAAGACGTTCAAGCTATTTCGGTGCATGCTCGATAGACGAATTCCAGTCCGAAGTTCCTTGATATTCATCGATTCATTCGAGCAAAATTGTATACACAAAAGAGTGTTTATACTTAGTGGTATCTTGAGCAAGTGTAGTAGATCATCTACACCATGAATCAAGGAAGAACAACGCTGTAACACTTCTTTGTTCATAGTGGAATCCAATCAATAGGGGCATCGGTGCGTAAGAGTTGACGTAGGCTTAAACAAAAGCCGAACCACTATAATCATTGTGTTCAATTCTCTTTTCCCTTCTCTCAATCTTTCGATTGCTGTTTATATCCATCGATTGTCTAGTATTGTGTGATTTAAGTAAAAATCGTTTTATACCTATTCACCCCCCTCTAGGTACTCGTTCTAGCTATATCAGTGGTGACGTATCTGAATCATGAAACATAAGACCAAAAAAAAAAAAATTAATTAAAATTTTAAAAATAAGCTAAATTATATGAGAGAGAGAGAGAGAGAGAGGGAGAGAGAGAGAGAGAGAGAGAGAGAGAGAGAGATTGCAACCCTCCCCACCATCTGCCGGTTTATTGTGCGCGGGGGAGAAATGCTTCTCTATGGTGCCCTTCTTGTTGTATATCCGGCATAGAACCCCATCATCAAGCTGCAATATTAGCAAGGATCGACGTTAATCATTGAGGTTTCTTCATGAACTCGACCAATTACATGTGCGGGAACACCGAAAACAGTGAGAAGTAGGGAGACAGTAGTTACCCTCGAGTTCTTCTTGCCGGCAGATCAATCGACGTTGGCGAGGCGGCACTCGTGCATGATCCAATTGGTCTTCACTCCTTTCGGACCTTTCCCGGCGTAAAACACAAGGGCCTTTTTTATGCCAAGCGTCTTTGGGCCGCCGATCGGCTTATTGGCTCCAGTCGCCTTCCAATACCCGGTTCCGGCTGCCCGGTTCGGCCGTGACCCGTTGGGGTACTTGCGGTCCCTCGGAGAAAAGAAGTACCATTCTTTTTCGCCGTACAGAGTCATTTCTGCAATTCCAACCCAAACTCCATCAGAAATCATGCCCTTCCAGTAACAAATCCAAATAAAGAACGGATTTTTTCACAAGAAAATCGCCAAAAAAGTGGCAAAACTCGTCGACCCATTTATCAGAATGGGATAATTCACCAAAACCAACAGAAGCAAAAACAGAAATTGGTCAGCAACAGAGCCTGGAGAAGCAGAGGAAGGGTCTGAAAGTACCAGGAAGGTCCCAAGGGTCGAACTTGTAGAGATCGATCTCGGCAATGATGGGGGCGAAGATGGGCAGCGAAGTGCACTTGCGAATCAAGTAATGATCGATTTCGGCAATGATCGATCTCTACAAGGTCTTCTCCGTTGGCTCTCTTCTGAAGCTTCCGAAAAGTGAGAGCGACGGAGCGATGGGAAGCGAGGGCAGCGGCGATGGTCGTGGTGGCACGGAGGCGGCGGAGTTTGAGAGGCTAGTGTCGGAGGCGATGAAGTGGTGCCGAGCGAGGGGGGAGGCTCCGGTCGTGTGGCCGGCGGAGGTTGCCAAATGCGTCGTCTCCAGTGCCGAGCTGGGGCAGGTCCTCGTCTCTCACCTCTCCTCCAACTTCGGCAAGCCCTCCCTCTGGAAGTTCCTGGACCACGCCATGGCCTCCCGCTTCATCTCCTCCCTCCACGTCCTCTGTCTCCTCACTCCCAGGTACGCCTACTCTCTCTCTCTCTCTCTCGCTCGCTCGCTCACTCGCCCTTTGTGGAATTCACTGGGGCGGTTTTTTCTATGTGCCTGCGATCGTTTTTCCTAGTTTCGTGTCGCTGAGCTCTGAGTTGGAATGAACCGCGAGAATGGCGATCCAGGAGTGTACGAGAGATTATTCCAATGCCTGATATCAGGAGTGGAAAATGGCGAACGTTATGGTTTTTTTTTTTTTTAATGCGATACTGTTATTGAAGAAATGACGCATGCAAGGGGAAGCAATTTATCATAAATGTAAAAATTTTGAATTTTTTTTATGGTATTAACTTTATATAATATTATATTTCTTGTGCATAATCCTTATGAAGAGCTAAGTAACTTTAAAGTCTGATTATCATTTAACAATGCCAAAAAAATCATACCAAAATAACTGAGTTATTTTTTGTAATTTTGCAAGTTTTCATCTAATTAAATTAATATCACGAAAAATCACAAATTAGTACGCTTACAATAAACAAATAATAAAGCTCCAAACTAGTTTATCCGTCAATTGTCATGTATCTCTAATTCAACAATTTAACCATAAAATTTAACAAAAAGTAATAAAGAGTAAATTTGTTGCAGATATAATAATTTAGGATTTAATTAATTAAAAATAAATTTATCATAAATGTGCAAATTTTGAATTTTTTTTATGGTATTAACTTTATATAATACTATATTTCTTGTGCATAATCCTTATGAAGAGGTAAGTAACTTTAAAGTCTGATTATCATTTAACAATGCCACAAAAAATCATACCAAAATAACTGAGTTATTTTTTGTAATTTTGTAAATTTTAAGACTTAATTACACTTTCATAACAAATTTTAGAATTTCCATGCACCTATCTCTTATGTTAATATAGACAGTTCGATTTGTGGAGCTATAATTTTTAACGATCTTATATATGCGGGTCAAAGAAAAGGCCTTGTTAGGGGTAGGGGTGAGTGGTTTCCGATTCCTTACAGGTTCCACTTGGAACCTGGAACCTACTTTTAGGTACAAATTCTTCATTTTTTGGAACCTGAAACCTACCCATCAAAATCAAGAACCTAAAACCTACCCTGTCACAGGTTCCGAGGTTGGTTCCAAATTCCAACATGTTCTTATTCTTTTTTTTTTAGTTAAAAAAATGAAAATAAATGTAGCAATAATAAACAAACTTGTCATTCATCAAAGAGAATATAACACAAACAGCAAACAACATTTTAGAAGCAATAATAAACAAATTGTTTTTATACTCATGAACAATACAGTACTTCGAGCACGTGTGGATGAAACGTGCTCTGACAGTGACCATAATTGCACTATAGTCATAAGAGCCAGACTTAGCTTCATCTACTTATAATGAACACAGAGTTCATAAAATCATAAAGGTAACTTCACCTTTATGCAGACACCATATCTATAGTGGCACACATTACACTCGTCAACACCTTTTGGAATTAAATCTTGCCATTTTGTCAAATACATTGCTTTACGACATTAAAGAAAATAAACAGGCATGAATATGGGATACGTGTCTATAGGGACAAACAAAGAATTACACGGAATTAAATTGTTTAGACACCTAGCATGACACATACCATTCCTTCGACTGGATTACTTCTCCTCTTGTGAAGGTAGCTTCAAAGACCCACTAGAGCACAAACAAGAGCATAAATAATCAAAACAAAATTCAAATTCCCATTTGTATAAAAATAATAACAAAGAAATATCCACAGAAACCACAAAGGAAAATCCATTCACCTCAGCACAGAAGGCATGGACCCATTTACCATCTTTGCATTTTGCACCAGTGTTGCCTCCACATAAAGCACATTCAGCAGCAAAAGTAAATTTCTCCCAGAAATCAACAGTTGGTGCTCCAGAACTCCATAACTCTTCACATAATTCATAGTACCATGGTCCAATGGATTCCCTAACACTTCGGTAGCAATCCATGTGCACAGAAACCTGTTACCAGAGAAGCCTGTCAAATCCAAGGCAGCAAACTAAGATTACTTAGAGAAAAGGAAAAACTCAAGGTGGAAACCTTGCAACTTGAATAGACTAAACTAGGATTCATCAGTGTCTTAGGCCGACTACAGATATCACATGATTTGGGATGATCTTTGGAAAAATCCAATGCTGACTGAATAGACCCAGAATGTCGTTCCAGTGAATCCTTGCGGACACCCACTTAAGGAACTGTCTCCCTTGCTCGCAGCATAAGTTGAGAACAATAACCAGGCTTTCCATCAGTAGTGTTGAGTTTCCCCAAATTCTGCAGAGATAAGAAATTATAATGAAGATTATAACCAAAATAACCATCATTTTCCCCTCCGTTGACCATTAAAGTAATATCTAAGACAATGCCAATAACCTCCTGATTTGCTGATCCATCAAGCAAATCTTTCCTGAGTGAAGAAATCCTAGATGAAGCTGCAGCAACAGCTGTAGCAGCAGCAACAACAGCCTGGGCTTCTTTGTGCTTCCGCTCCTTCCTACCCAGCTTCTTTGCCACTCGGAGCTCACGAAGATATTTCTTGACAAGCACAGTATCCCATACTTGACCATGAGTTAAATCAATCTCCTGTGGCAGATCCCTTCTAATCTTATTAATCAAATTATCTACATGCGCATTCCAGAAAGGAAATAGTTAGTCAAGGTCATGGTTGAATTATTGACAAAGATATATGAAAAAAAAAAAAAAACAAAGTTCATAATCAAACCAAGTAATGAATCAGATAAAGGAGAAGAAAAACAAACCATTAAATTGTTTTCTAACAATTGCATTGCCAAGCAATCTAGTTGAAAATATAGTAACTCTCCTTCCACTTCATCATTTAAGGACATCCCTAGCACTCTTGATTGACCAGCATTGACCAAACTTTCTAATTCTTCTCTTTCCATCTACTTTACATTTTACCGTGCTGCAAATGATCTGCCCATTTTGGTGATCACAGCAAACACTGGCACCACAAGAGGAACCAACACGAAAGGTTTCTCCTCCCTTTAAACCTGCAAAGTCAAATATTTGTAAGACCTTAAAAACACATGTTAGCAGATAATAGAAAAGACTTTACCATCATTCTCATCCATAACATTCCGTAGAAGTCCTCTGCTCTACAAGTATAGGAAACTCTTTCAGATATACGGATGCATGTAGAAACATCGAAGTGCTTCTGATTTTCTGTAGTCAAATTTGACTTAGAGATTGATTTTATGCAACCAAAAGTATAAAAAGAAAATTGAGAAAAACCAGGACAAAAAATATAAAATATTTCAAATGCATGTAAAAGGAATTGGAGAAGAAAAACTTAACCTATCCATGTGAAGAAAGAAGACAGCAAAGAGGATCATCTCCAAACCAAGAGGAACTCATTGAGGGAAGTCAAAACTAGAGGATTTGAGAGGATCTCAATATTCTCGGACAGATGGTATTTTCACACGTTGGAGGAGACGAGAGACCCTCAGAGACAAATTTCAGGAAAACGTCTTTTGTAGACACATCATGCCATAAAACAATTTGCATGGTCATAGTTATGGACACCAATTTAATTTGTTCTGACACTTCTTCCAGCAACCAGATGAACTTAATATTAAGGTCAACTCTGGAAACAGGAAATATACCAAAAAGAAATATATGCGGACCCTGATATGCAAAATAACTATTTACACAGATTATATACATTTCACTTGAAGCTAATTTCATTGGGGAAGCACTCCAGCCTTTAAATTTCACAATTGCCAGGTTAACATAATCCTTACCATAATGAAAAAAATTAAATTCCCCAAAGGACAATTTAGCAGAACTTACACAGGATTAGAATCAAAATTCTCATGATGAGGATAGACAGGATTCCTAGTGTTTGGAATAGATAAAGTATTGGGGTCAAGATCTGCAGCCTCTTCCAATTGACTACACTGAGAAAAGCTGCTATTTGGAGGTCCTGCTGGGATCCCTGCACATATCCGCAGCTAGTGACCAATAAATTGACATCTAGGAGTAAATAGAAAAGAGTAATATCCAGCCACTTTCTGAAAGTAGGTCAACCTTCGCAGTTTCACCACCAAGATCAACAGGGTCATGTGCCTTCTGACAAATAGCATATTATCAACATTCAGGGTTTGAGCAACTTCATAACAAAACAAGCAATTCATTGCATGAACGAATCTTCACTTGATTAAGATGCCGGCAAGCAACAAGGCACAAATCATCCTTCAATTTGCAATAGATCATAGCTTCTAATCTCAGACAAAAAAACAAGAGGAACAACTAAAGCATGATATTTCTGAGTTGATATAATAACTCAAATTCCTCATACTGCTGTATTTATTGCTGGAAATGTTTTCCCACCTGGGTTGGCCAAGATTAATATAAGATCAATATCAGGGTTGCGTGCTGCAATAGCCAATGCAAGGCATCCTCCCAATGATAAACTCTATTTACCGGCAATAATCTTTGCATTTAGACCACCCATATCAATTTTTTTTTTAAAAAGAAAAACAGATTAAATAAAATATTCACTTATAGATATACAAAAATAATTACAATATATAAAGATTAAATAATGTTACTTACCTAACTCAAGTTTTTCTACATTTTCGATACATTCCTCAACATCAATCGGTACACGAGCGGCTCTCAACCAATCTTGAGTGCAAATCAAAGCTTCTACTACTTTGGGAGTTAGAGAATTTCGAAAGCTATCAAGCACACGACCCGATATACTAAAAGTTGACTTAGAAGCAACGGTAGTTACGAAAATGGACAAAATATCTCAAGCCATCAAAGAAATTATTTTATATTTTGAGCCATTAGTCTTCCACCACATCAAAAGGTCAAGATCAATATCCTTTTTTTTTTTTTTTTTGAAAATACTTATCAAGCTCGGACTTGTTGTCATCGCACCTTTGGTCATTCGAGTATAAAAACATTTTCTTCTAAGCTTAGGCGTTATACTTCTTTATTCCTTCACCACCACCCACATCGGCATTGGAAGGCACTACTACTTGCACCCAAACTATGACCACCAAAATTTCAATTACTTGAAATAAGAGAAGATTGCTCATAAAATTCATACAAACACTCAAATGTATCATTCACTTTGTAATGCATCTCTTTAACTTTCAATTCATCATCATAAATTTGTCCATACAAGAAAGTCACATAATTCAACTTGGCTCTAAGATCTAGCACAACCACAATCAACACCATCATATTCACTTTATCCAAGTTTCCATAATATTTATCAAACTTTTCTTTCATTTTCACACCCATAGCTTAAAGCTTGAGATCTGAAGCTTTGACTGCATATTTCAAATATCTATACAAAAGAGCTATTCCTTCAAAATAATCATTTGAAGTAACATATGAACTCCCAACATCCGTTTGGTGGCATCATAGAATACTTTTAGAAATTCCAAAAGATTAATAGCATTTTCTCAATCACCATCACTAGAAGTTTCATGATTAAGCTCACTTGCAAAAGATAAATCGTCGTCTTCCATTCTTTAGAAAACTTTTCTGAACTTTATGGCAGTGTCTAATATGAGATAAGTTAAGTTCCATATAGCGGCAATATCAAGAACTACCGAACCCTTATAAGTGATCTCTTCACTCCTAATGCAAGACTAAAATGCTTTGGCTCTCGTGGGAGAATCCTTACATACCTAACCACATTTCAGATACGTGCAATGGAGTCACATACCGTAATCAAGCCATCTCTCACAATCAAATTTAATATATGAGCCGTGCACCTCATGTGCAAAACACTACTATCCAATATCAACGACTTTTCTTTCGAAAATTTATCTCTCAAATAGCCAATTGCAACATCATTCGAGCTAGCATTATCCATAGTAATTGTTGACACATTTTTTTTTTTCTATTCCCTACTCTTGAATGCATTTCTCCACATTTTTTTTTCTACCCCTGTGACCATGCATCATCACAAAGTTAATGATTTTTTTATGCAACTTCCAATTTTCATCAATAAAATGTGCAGTGAGACATAAATGATTCAGATTTTGAATAAAATTCTATTTATCGGTCGTAGGTGCAATCCTAGAATTAATCTTTCAAAAATAATTTTTCAAAGAAGTTCTTTCATCTAAAGACAATTTCATGCAATCTTTTGCCATTGTGAAATGTGATATATGTTTGAAGAAATGTTGTAACTTACTGACAAATTCACGAAATCCAACATGCTCAACCATTGAAAAGGGTTGCTCATCAAGGACGATGAACTGAGCAAGCATTCACTTACAACGTTCTTGATTAAACGACCATATCGTTAAGACACTACCAGTAATAGAATCTCATCCTGCCTTACCAGCCATGTCTACATTACGTGGTGCAAAAAAATTTTGTTTCTTATCTACATTACGGAGAAACCTCCTGCATGTGGTCAAGTGCTTCATCATTGTAGAAGTACCGTTAGAAACACAATACTTAAGCGTGGTCCCACAATGAATGCACTTCACTTGATTTGCTTTTCCATCATTATCATTGATTCTCGTATAATGATTCCAGCATTCGGATGTATATTTTTTATCATGAGAAAGATGAGAACCAGATACCTTACTTGTGGGACTCATGGTAAATGGTGCATCTTCTTCATTTTCATGGCTAGAAAACTCTAATTCCGTTATTTGAGTCATCTCCTTATATCCCTCCACCTCCATTAATGTGTTATCTTGATATATTAACTTCGCACTACACAATAATAACAGAATATAATTAGAAATTTCAAAATAAAGAGCAAACTAGAAATGAAACACCACTAGAACAAGAATGTCTAGTATAGAAATAAGTTATAAGTTAACCAACTAAAGTGCCTTTAGTGTATACGATTTTACTCATCATAACTTATATCCTCAAAATTTAGTTGATAACAATGTTAACACGGTATAATATGGTATATCAATGTTGTATAGAAACATAATACATCACTTTTATACATAAGCTAAGTCTATTATGTTGACATAATAGACTTAGCTTATGTATAAAATGTTAGGCATGTGCTACTAATCTTCTTTTTTTTTTTTTTTTTTGGGACTCCCTCTAATCTCCATAAAATCTGCTTCAATATCAATCATACAAATTACAAAGAAAATGGACAACAACTTATTTCGCCTAAATTAGTATAACAAGACTTCACAAAACCAATTAAAGCAAGATACCCCGGCATCCGCCATAAAGGAGTTACACACCCAACAGCCACATTACCAAAAAGAGATAGACTAAAATGAGCAGAAGGATTTTGGTAACATATGATGAAAGCATGAACAAGAAGACACGGAACATGTAACCTACAGCATGATCATAATGCTAATAGTTAGGGAGGAAAATTCACTGAACATTGCGATGACCGATGAACCCTACCATCCATTTCACTGCAGACATCAACGCACAAGCTAAGCTACAGAAATCCCTTCGAACCCTACCATCTTCGGATTTCACTAACGTACATAGACATCAACGCACAAGCTAAGCTACAGAAATCCCTTCTTAAACAAGCATCGATCATAAGGCCAGTGAACACTCAAAACCACCCAACAGAAGTAAAGAAAAACACTAAACCCTAACAAAAGAACCTCATTTCCTTTGGTACCTCTGAAGACACTAACGCTCACGGTGAAGATGGACAGACCAAAGACACCACACAGAAACAAACCGATCACGGCATCACGGGATCACAACGGCGGGGGTGAGTAGCGATGTCGGGTAGCAGCAGCGAACGGAGCATGAGCAACGTCGGGTCATCACGGGTCGGTGTAGGCTATAGGTGAGGTGCGGTGAGACTTGGGATTTGCTGCAGAGGGCTTCTAGTGTCAGCACGAACGAGCAGGGGGCCTCTCAGAGACGCGGCGACCGACAGAAGTGCAAAGTAGGGATGTGGCGAGGGAATCTCAGGTGGCATCGAGGGCAAGCGGCAAGCTACAACAGCGTCGCTTGGGGAAAGCTCGAAGCTGGGCGAGGGCACTGCGGGTCGTGGGCTTTGGGGCATGGCGAAGGCAAAGTAGCGGCGTCGCGGGATCACAGAGGTGGAGGTGAGCAGCGACGTTGGGCAACAACAGCAGCGGGCGGAGCAAGAGCGACGTTGGGTTGTTGCGGGTCGGTGCGGGCTGCAAGCGAGGCACGGCGGGGCTTGGGATCTGCTGCATAGGGGTTATAGTGTCGACACGAGCAAGCAAGGGGTCACTCGAATACGCGGCGGCCGGCATAAGTGTAGAGCAGGGATGCGGCGAGGGAATCTCAGGTGCCGTCGAGAGCAAGGGCGGAGAACGGGCGAAGAGACGAGAGAAAGTGTTGTATATAAAACACATAAATAGTGAGTGAAAGTCAATTTGGGGCTTTTTTTTAGCCCTAACCGGAACCGGGAACCGTCGTTTCCGAGAAAAGGGGAATCGGTCCCTTTAGAATCGAGAACCAACTCCGGTTCCCAGTTCTACTCGAGAACCACACTCACCCCTAGTTAGGGGAGTGGTCCTATTTTTGTTCATCTACTCCATCATCCCTTGTTTCACTTCTTTCCAAACAAAGCCACACGCGTTCTTACCACATTAAACTCACCGAGCAATATCGCAACAAATGGCTCGTTTTTCCTATTTTGGCAAGACAGTAAAGAATATAGAACCATCTCACTATACATGCATAAATGAGAAAGTTACCAAAAAATTTCCTAAACATATTACAATTGTGTTAATTCGATCTTAAATTTTTAATTTCACCAATTAAATCCCAAATATTTTCACATTTGTCAATTGACTTCATTTGATCAATTTAGGTCGAAAATCGCTAAATTAGACATCGGCTGAGTCATGTGGCATAATTGCCATTGACGTTAATATTTTTAAGTGACATTTTAATAAATCTTTTCTTTTCTTTTCTTTTTTTATTCTAGACTTAGGGCAAGCAAAGGCATCCTGGCCCAAAATCAAGGAAAAAAATAAGAAAATTAAAGAAAAGAAAAATTAAATAGAAAAAAAAAATAAAAAGTTGAAAATATTTTTAAAAAATTATTAAAAACCTCAACATTGATGCCAATCATGCAACATATCCATACTAGAGGGTTTTGGCCAAAATTAATCAGATAAACTCAATTGACAAAATGGGAAAAGTTATCAGACTCAATTGACACAAATAAAGAGTTTAAAATTGAAATTGTATGATTGTAATAGGTTTAAGGCTTTATTTGTACTTTTATCTATACTTCTTGCATGAACTCAAGTGAACAGAACTTGTGTTGTACGCATACCGGGATCTGGCCCTTGATGATGTCGTCCGAGTAGCCCTCCGACGGCATGGAATCAATCATCATCTTGCTCTCCACCTCTCGGTCGCCGTCACTTCTCTTCCTTCTCGACCTAAGCTCGTCTATCATCCCCTGCAAGATCACATCGGACCTCTTGGCCACGTCCACCATCCTCTACTCTCTCCCTTGAAGTCCACTACCCTGCTCAACTCTGGCAAGAAATCGTCCGGGTTTGTCCCGCTCAGCTCGAATAACTCAGTTATCACAGTTATCACCTCCCTGAACCGCTGGGCCGCCTTGGCATCGTCCACGTCAGCAGCGGCCCCAAAGTAGCGCTTCCTAGAGATCATCTGCCTAATGATATTGAAGGACAGCTCCCGTAGCCTCGATTTCATCTCCACCCTCGCGAAACCGCCGCCCCCTGCCTCTGCTGCGGCCACCTCATAGAGGATTCTCACGAGGAGCCTGAATTCCTCTAGCCGGACAGCGAGGGAGCTGGTGAGGTGGTGCGGGGAAAGGATTTGGAGGCCGTGAGACAGAGGAGGCTTTGCCAGTGGAGGCTGTAAGAGGCAGTGCCAATGGTGGTCTGGCCGTCGGCCATAATCTCGGCGAAGAGCCTACAGGGGCAATTGGCGAGGACGATGTCATTCCTGGTAAAGCACTCCTCAGCGACCGATGGGGAGGATACGACCACCGCGGAATGGGAGCTAAAGGAGAGCGAGAGGACCAGGCCCTAGCAATCGAAGAGGGACTAGAGAGTCCGGTGGACCGGCTTTTTCATGAGGAGGAGGCGGCCGATGATGGGGATTGAGGATGGGCTCGGTGGGACATTTCTCTTGTTGCTTCCCTGCAATTTGAAAAAAAGAGAAGGAAGAGGAAGGAGGATGCTGAAAGAATGTACACCCACGCATCTTCTATGAGAATGTGATGGAGGCTCCGTGAGAGAGAGAGAGAGGACGGGTAGAGAGATGTAAGAAGTAAGGAGTTTTACAAGGTACATAGGGTCAAATTTTTAACCCTCCATACCATTTCTCAATGGCAGAGTAACACATATCAAAATTATTCATAGAAATTGGGATATAAAACTTCATGTTGCCTATATTATTTGTTATCTCTGCATGCATGACTTATAACCATGACTAAATACATCTTGGAACTATTAAACTAATAAAGACACGGGAACTAGAAAGCTCGATAAAAATATGGAACTAGAAAATGTACTTATACACATAAGAACTTGAACTTTGACTCTTGAAACCTATGACACACTTAAGACTCATAAAACTATGACTATATACATTTACTAGATGCAAAGTAATTAAACTTAGACTCTAGATTCGTTCTCCAGCCTGAGTGGCCCAATAAACATCTTGGAAGATCAACATGCAAATAGATCAAAAGAATCCCCGATTTTTATGTGGTTGATTAGCAATCTCAAAATCGACTTCAAACTTGTGTATTGATATCTTCATAGTTAATTAATAACCATGAAAGCGACAACAAATTCATTAAATTGTTAACTAACACATAATTGACATCTTCAAACCCATCGAATCAAACTATAGCCAAAATTGGCCTTTGCTTCTAAACAAAATGATTGAGCTGAATTAATTGACGAGGTATGAATTGAGCTTACGAATTGATTGATATATCCCGGCTCTCACATCAATTAGTAAATCGTGCCCACTCATTAAAATCAGATTTTGACTACATATTTGATTGTATATTTTTTCTCGCTCGGGAAACTCGACCGTGATAACTAATTGACTTGGCTACAATTATTGTATTTATACAACTTTCAAACAACAATTTTGATAATTGCTACCGCCAAAGACTTCGACTAAGATTAACCTGTTCCCCCTATTTCCATCCCTGTAGTCAATTTGATTTCAGCCAAACCTGGTGAATCGATGTCAATGTTGCTCGCCATGAATGACTTTGACTTGAATGACGTCGACTCAGCTATCAGTCAAACACTTCCCCCATTGTCAACCTAATTCTATTTGCTTCTTAGAATCAACATCCGTTTGACTGTCCATTTTATACGTGGTCTATATCACATAACTTGTGTTGGTCAATATATTGTTTACCCCTTTCTTATTGATACCCATCATGTTCTATTAATCAGTCCATACTCATAATCGGACTTGACTTTATGTACTTTTAGACTCTACTTTATCACTACGATCCAACTTGAGAAATTCCTCTTTGCCTCAATAGTCTTAGCACTTTATCATTAAATTGGCCTGATTTAGTATCATATTCAAAGCCATAATCAACGTAATTAAATTATGAGCCTTCTTGGTTGGAGCTTTTCTCTCTCGTTCATGTTAGAGATTCCTCTCGCGTAATGTTCGAGTTTTTCGCCATGTCTTCATCTCCCTCAACTCTTCGTCTGATCTTTGCGTTCCATTTGAACCACTGGTGTTCCTCGCCATTTCTACCCTAACTGTTTCTGCTCCTCTTTACGTCTTCCGCATGCGCAATTTCTCCCATTCCCTCCAGTCATCACCTTCCCCTGGTTCCGTTGGTTCTTCTGTCTCTCTCAGATACCAGTAATTTCTGCTTTGCATGTTGCCGATCTGTAACATGCAACCCCTGCAAATCTCAGTTTCGGTCATCTACTTTTCAAATTATCCATACTAGTGTACTTCGGTTACTTTACCAATGGATGAAAGTGACAATACCTCCAGAATTGCTTCCCTATGCAATCGCCTGGGTCGATTATGCTCAGAACAGGAGTTGGAGGTTTGGGATGATATCCCTGCATCGGCCAAACTGCAGGATTGTCGCCTTATACTGGTGGGTAATATTTTTACCAATCCTTCTGTGAATTTATCCGCATTTCATGTTGCGATGAAGAAAGCCTGGAGAGTGGATCATGTAGAGATAACTTCAGCAGATACAGGGCTGTATATCATCAAATTTCGAACTGAAGTAGAAAAAAGGCGCGTTCCGGATGGTAGCCCTTGGTTATTTTTAGGTCAATTGGTTAACCTACGACCATGGCAACCTAATACTCCCTTACAACACTATGATTTTGGAAAATGTCTGTTTTGGGTGCATGTTATTGGCTTACCTTTGGAGTGGACTTCTCCTCCCATCCTGTGTAGAGCTGTATCCCAGATAGGTAAAGTTCAGGATGTGAAAACTGACATCTCTGCAAGAATAAGGATTGAATTAGACTTGCAAGAACCTTTGAAAACTGGAAAACTCATCAGTATTGAAGGCAAAACCCTATGGCTTGATTTTCGGTATGAGAGATTGTCCCATTACTACTACTCATGTGGAAGGCTCGGTCATTATGCAGCTTCATGTCCGGAGTACCCTTATGATGAAGCTCAATTTGATGGTCGGGACACGATGATCTATGGACCTTGGCTCAGAGCAGAGCTTAAACAATTTAGCCCATACCGGGATGCTTTTTACCACCCTAAAGTACCAGTTGAGCCCATGGAAGAGACAGTACCTGAAACTCCTCCTCCAATACAGCCTGCCCTCCCAGCTCTCCCTCCTATCCCTGCAACAGTGGATGCAACTTCGATTCCTGTTATACCTCAAGGGACCTCCAGGCTCTTGAATATTGCAAATCCCACTGCTATCACTACGGATTTAGTACCTGCAGCAGTAAAGATGAAAAACACTCAGGCCCTTCCAGTGGATAAGCAACAACATAAGAGATCTAAGATTCCTCGCCCAATGCCACTTGGGGGTTCCAGTAAAAAAACGAAAAGATATTCTCCCTATGACGTTAAACTTCCCTCATCTACAGCTTTTGATGAGTCCCTCCTTCTAGATGCCCCGGTTTTGGAGGCAGCTCTCCCTGATCTTCGGGCTTTGGCGGCTAGCCCTCAACAGCCACCGTGTTCCCAATGAAACTCCTAAGTTGGAATTGTCAGGGGTTGGGCAATCCCCTGACAATTCAAGCATTAAAGGCGATGGTAGCCTGTGATAAGCCCGATATCGTGTTTTTAATGGAAACGAAGAATGATCAACAATTTGTGACTAGGTTACAGCGTAAGTTTAAATTTACTCACTCTTTTTTGAAGGAACCAGTTGGCTTCAAGGGTGGTCTTGCTCTGTTTTGGAATGACAATTTTGAAGTTACTCTTGTACATACGGAAGCTCAGTTTGTTGATTTCATCGCCCGTGATCCTAGGACAACAGCCTCCATGCATATCACTTGCTTGCACGCTCCTCCGACATATCAGCTCCGTCAAGATTTCTGGGATACCATAAGAATCATCCACGCTGCAAATCATTTACCTTGGCTGTGTCTAGGTGATTTCAATGACTTCCTTTCTCCCTGGGAGAAAATGGGCACGAGACCAGCATCCACTTCGCATATGACCTCTTTTCGGAATGTAATCAATGATTGTGCCTTACAAGAATTACAGAGTAAAGGTTGCGAATTTACCTGGTCAAATAATCGTGAAGGGGATGCTCTAGTAAAGGAGAAGCTTGATCGTGTGTTTTGTTCACTGGAATGGCTGACGTCTTACCCTTATGCGGAAGTATTTGCCCTACCTCATGTTGGCTCGGATCATTGTCCTCTGTTGCTGCAAGCTCGTCCTCCATCTGTCAAGCGTGCAAAGATTTTTCAATACGAAGCATTCTGGAATCAAGATAAAGAGTGTCACAACATGGTTAAACAGGCATGGGAAAATAGTAGTACCTCATTGCTTTCCAAATTACAGGCAGTTGCTACCCGTTTAACAAGCTGGAGAAGAGCTCGGTTCGGCAATTGTCATCAACGCATCTCTCACTTGCAATCTCAACTGCAGACAATTATCAATCGACCATCCTATCAGGGAGGGGATAAGGAGCATGCTAATGCTATTAGATGTGAAATTCAGAAACTATGGACTCAAGATGAACAATTCTGGGCTATGCGTTCTCGTATTCAATGGTTGAAATGGGGAGATCATAATTCCAAGTTTTTTCATGCCTATACTATGCAACGAAGACAACGCAATAGAATTACTATGCTCGTGGATACTCATCACCAGTGGATCAGAGAACCAGAACAGCTCAAAGAACTTACACAGGGATTCTTCTCTCAGCTATACAGATCTGTGGGCTACCGGGATTTTCATCCTTTCTTAGAGCAATGTCCTCCAGTGGTAACACCTGAAATGAATAACCACTTGATGAGTAGGGTAATAGAGGAGGAGATTTACCAAGCAACTTGTCAGTTGGGAGCTTTGAAGTCTCCTGGACCTGATGGTCTCCCTGGCCTCTTCTATCGGCATCGCTGGAATGTTATCAAATCAACCGTTATTCAAACAGTTCAAGAGTTCTTTGCCACAGGTAGTATGCCTACAAGACTAAACAGAACGATCGTTGCCCTAGTCCCTAAAGTTCAGCATCCAGAAAGTATTGAACAATACCGACCCATAAGTCTTTGCAACTTCGCTTACAAGATCATTTCAAAAATTATGGCCAACAGACTCAAACCATGGCTATCTATTTTGATCTCCAAAGAGCAAGCAACTTTTATTAGCAACCGACAGATACAGGACAACATTATGGTGGTTCAAGAAGTCATGCATCAATTTAAAGTGCGAGCATGTAAGAAACGTTTCAACCTTATTCTCAAAACAGACATGTAGAAAGCCTATAATAGGGTTGAATGGGACTTCTTGGAAGCCTATTTGAAGCATTTGGGCTTTCACGACAGTTGGGTTACTCGAGTAATGGCTTGTGTTACTACAGTCTCCTTTAGCATTCGTTTTAATGGTGAACAACTCCCTTACTTTAAGCCAACTAGAGGGCTGCGCCAAGGTGATCCCCTCTCTCCATATCTCTTCATTTTACTTGCCAATGCCCTATCCGCTACTCTCACTCAAGCTGTGGACATGGGTCATATCAAGGGGCTTCAATTTAATAGAGACTGTCCTAAGTTATCTCACCTATTTTTTGCTGATGATTCAGTATTTTTCCTTAGAGCCACACTTTCTGAATGCCATAACCTTGCCAATCTCCTAAACCAATATTGTTTTTCCACAGGCCAGCTCATCAATAGAAACAAATCCGGTGTGTTCTTTAGCAAACACTGTCCTATTTCTTTACAACATAATCTAGCACAAGAACTCAGGGTCCCTATTCTTAGTAAGTATGGAAAATACCTGGGCATTCCCTCGGATTGGGGCCATTCCAAGAGGGAGATGTTCTCCTGGATCCTGGCAAGAGTAAATGCTAAGTTAGCAGGTTGGCAGGACCAATTTTTATCGAAAAGTGGCAATAAAATCTTACTGAAATCAGTAATACAAGCCTTACCGCAGTATGCCATGTCTATCTTCAAGCTTCCGCTGTCTCTCTGCAGATTGATAGAAAAGAAGATCTCAGCATTCTGGTGGAGTAAACATAGCAGTCAATCCGGCATTCACTGGAAAAATTGGTCAGAATTAAAGCTTTCAAAAGGTTCAGGGGGGATGGGATTCAGAGATTTAATTAACTTCAACAAAGCTATGCTTGGAAAGCAAGCTTGGCGACTTTTTCAGCAACCTCAAGCTCTCTGGAGTCAGCTCTTTAAAGGTTTATACTTTAGATATTCCTCTTTTCAAACTGCTCCCTCAGGACATCGTCCTTCTTGGGGGTGGCAGAGTTTATTGAAAGGTCGTGAAGCAATTACTCCTAAACTACGTTGGTTAGTCGGGGATGGGTCGCGGATACACATCAGAGAAGATAATTGGTTACCACAAGGTCGGATAGGAGGCTTACCAGAGGAGGGAGAACCAGAACTAGTTGCTAATCTCATTGATTCACAGCACTCTGAATGGAAGTCTTCCTATATTACTGCATTCTTCGATGTCCAGGTTAGTGCAACAATCCTCAATACTCCTATCAATCCGTCTCTCCTTCATGATCAACTTGCTTGGACAGAGACACCTTATGGTACCTACACAGTGAAAAGTTGTCATCATTATCTATCTTTACAATCTCAGCAACCAATTCATAAACCCTCATCCTCTTATACTAACCCGCCCCTGTTATGGAGGAAAATATGGCATATGCAAACAGCTCCCAAGCTTAAGGTTTTTCTCTGGCTAGCTTGCAAAAATGCACTTGCTACAAAACACAATCTCTATCAACGCCATATCATCCCGCATCCCTACTGTTCTCTATGCAATAATTCTGTTCCAGAAACAATAGAGCATCTGTTTTTCTTCTGCCCTTGGACTAATGACATCTGGACTCATGAAGACATTAGAGTCAGAATATCACCTACCTCAGTTAGCCGATTCGATGCCTGGGTTGTTGACAGAGCTTCCCTCCCACAAACGTCTCCAGATTTTGAAGCGACCGCTCATATTCTGTGGGAGATCTGGCGCTAATGCAATAATGCTATTTTTCGTCAAATCCCGTTGGATCCTCTCCTAGTTGTCACTAATGCCCTTACCCAAAGCACTATCTTCAAGGTTCTCCAGCCCTCGCCACAGAAGATTCAAAACAAACAGGTCAGTTTAGAACAGGGATGGAAACCACCTGCGGAGGGTTTGATCAAGTGTAATATTGATGGGGCTTTTCGTCCAGAATCGGAGAAAGGATCAATCGCTTGCATTTACAGAGACAGTAAAGGTATTTTGACGGACGTGCTTACCAGATCTGTACCTGCCCAGTCGGCATTCCAAGCCGAGATCTATGCCCTTATATCCGCTCTTCAACGGCGATCCGGCGGGGACTCCATCTTCGGCACTTTGTGATCGAATCGATTGCTTGCAGTTGGTGGAGATCGTTCGGACGAAACAACAGCCGCCATGGAAGGAACGTCATCTCTTCGCGATCCTCAGTGATCTTCTCTAGCAATGCCCTAATCTTTCGCTTCGTCACGTCCGGCGACAAGCAAACCTAGCAGCTGACTGGGCTGCTAAAGCCCACAGGGATCAAGGCCCACCAACAAACTGGCTCCTTTTCCCTCCTTCTATTTTCCTTAATATTCTCTCTTCGGATGCTTCGGCACTAGCTTGTATTAATCTCTAATATAATATAAGTTATCTTTCGACCAAAAAAAAAAAAGAAGCCATAATCAACGTATGATGAGAGGCATCAATTCTTATTAACTCTTTGACATCAAAGTTGACAATTTTTTTGGGGTGCCAACACGTATATAACACTCAATAAATTAAAATGATCATGTGTCAAATAAATTCATGTAAGCCTATGTTTAGTGATTTCTAAACTAATTGCTAGTGTCTTCTAATATACTTAATACGTTCCATCAAAATATTTTCTAGGCAAGATTCTCTGACATATCATGAATTTGGGTTGGTTAGTCTCATCCCAAATATATCCCAATAACTATATTGCTGCCAGAGTCCGATCCAGACCCGTCACACATTTTCGCATAAAATTTCAAATTTAGCTTCACCAAGACAGTGCAATACTACCAGCGACTCATCATTGGATCATGTCAATAAATTATTTTAAACTAAGTATACAAATAAATCACTTCTATGTGCAGCAACAACCATTTATTAAAAAATGTGTTTGCGGAATCTGGCCAAAAATAAAAAAAGCAAAAACGGTGTACTGCAACCTGCAAGTGGCAGTTGAAAAAGAAAGCCATAGAAATGCAAACACAAGACATTAAAAAAAAAATTAAAGCCATTCGACGAAAGGTCTGAATTTTAATTTAGAAGATAGGCTTTAAACGAGGAAAGTTATCAAAAATGTTGATTCATCGAATATTTGACCACGGAGAAATGAAGTAACAAAAAAAAAATGCCCCTCTAAAATTTTAGATAGACGATTGTGTGACAATCTTTAATCTACTATAAGAATAAAAGTCTATTCTGAACAACAAAAAATTAAATAACAAATAAATATAAATTATTGTTGAGTCAACTTCTTCAAAATTTATGATTCATAATAAACTATTTTTCTCACAATAACCTAAAAACTATTATGCTAGCAAAACCCAAAATTTTAATTAACCTAATAAAGAAGTCCGATTTATTAAATACTAGACCACCTCAATTTTAAAAAAATAAAATAAAATTTAATCGCATGATAAAGAAACTCATAATAACATTACACTCAAAGAGAAGTTGCAAGAGTTCTAATGCATTTTTCTCAATTAGATGTAAACATACGGTGCGTTTATTTTGCAAAACCTAAATGATTTGAAAATTATTTTCCCAAAAAAAAAATATATTGATCACTTGAATCACTTACAAAAATGAATGACGAAAAATATTATCATCATTCGCAACATAAATTGTTATTGATAATGTAAATGTTTATTATTGATGAATTTATTTCAAGCAATTCAAATAATCATTTTCAAAAACATTTTTAAAATTATTTTTCTCTAGAAAAGAAAAAAGGAACTATATAATCAATCATATTTATGTTTGACAAAAAAAAAATCAATCATATTATGCTTGAAATTTCCTGTGAATCCCAAATTCCCATAAAAATTTATAGTTATCTATAATTTGATTTTTTTTATTATCTAAAGTAGGTTGTTACTCTGACAATAAATTATAAATTGTTATCTAATCGTTTTTCTTTCTGTTTCAACCACTAGTTGTCCAGAGGATGAGTTCACACCTATGAATGGACACGAACGGTTCCGTCCTTCGCACTCCTTTCGAGACATGAAGACTGATGGGCCGAACATTGGCAATTCATCATACAAGAAGGCAAAAACGACAAGGTCGAAGATCATGGTGCTTTTCACCTTGTGGTCCTTTGGATTGTGGAAGAAACCAAATGGAAATAACCATGCCTTATCCTTCCCAGCGATAGGATACCAATTTCGGAGGCACTCCAGCCTGGGAGTCGGCACACTTCTTTATCACGTCTCGTTTGTAACCGTAAAATTACAGGAACGTGCGGTGGTAATTAAGCCCGAAAATATCGAAACATATAATGATATTGTTTTATGACGTCAGACATGTTGTCGTTCGAGTTCGATGTCGTAACCCGGCGTCCGCGGGTTGCATGCTGAAGGTGCAAGGCCGGGCACTCAGGCCCTGCGGTTCGGCATGAGATGCCCCAGAATCCCACTGAACTCAATCCCGGTTCCATCTTAGGTCCCGACACCAAAATTATGGTGCATTTCGACGGAAAATCCCACCCAACCTCCCTCACCTGACAATATTCTAGCAAAATTTTCTAGCCTAAAGTAATGTGTCATCTTGCGGAAATTAGGGCACCTTTGATTTTAAACACGTTGTTTTGTCGTCGACATAAAAATATGGACTTTTTGAAAATAATCTTGATGTTATCCAGCTATGTCCAAAAGGAAAACCTTAATTAGACTAGACCGAACCCTATGTCATTTATCCAGGAGATCATATGATGATTAAATCAAATTTGAGGCTGGAAAATTGATAATGGACCTAATTATGAGTCCAATGGCCATTCAAAGAAAGAATTGTCCAAAAAATCATAAATATATTACACTTTGATCGATTCAATCTTAACTTTTCTAATTATATCAATTGAATCATAAATATTCTCACGTTTTGCCAATTGAGTCCATATGGCCAATTTTAACAAAAAATCACTAATGTTGACATGGGTAGTGCCACGAAGGACAATCAATACTAATGTGGACCATATTTTTATTATTTCTTTCTTCTTTTTCTTTTTCTTTCTTTCTACCGACGAGGGTTGGCCGGTGGGGGAAAAAAGGAAACTAAATAAAAGAAAAAAGAAGAAATTTACAAAATAAATTATAAACATTGTCCCCATTAGCGCCGCCCTTGCCACATAAGACCATCAGCGTTGATGTTAAAGATTTCCGGCTAAAATTGGTTGGATTAACTCAATACAAAACACAAAAATGTTTAGAACTTAATTCATGAAATTAAAATATTTAAAATTGAATTGACCAAAATACAATAGCTTTATAGCTTTTTGGAAAATTTACACACCACTGGCATGCCTAAGTAACAAAGGCCCAAAGAGGCCCTCTTGGGAGGGCTTTTGCAAAGACAATTAGTTATTAAACTTTGAGCAATCCAATTCAACCCGATAATTTTGTACATAGATTTTTTGTCACAGCAGGCCTAGGCAACAAAATATGCCCGATTCACAAGCTCGTTTCGAACTTGCCCATTGACGTCATCTAATTGAAAGACAAAATATTTTGTTAATTAATTAATTAACAAGGGCAACAGGTGCATTTGTTAACAAACTCATCGGAAAAGTCATAAAAATTTCGGAGAAAAAGTTTAATTTTTCAAAACCGGCTATAAGAGAAAGTTGCTATGAAGCAGTCACTTGCATCCTTTGAGACAATATACATGCCCAAATAAGTCGACTCAAAGTAGTGATATGGTCGCTCATGTCATCTCGACAAATATCCGTTCATACATTCGCTTGCCACATGATTCATCATTGTTACCACAACATGTCCTTACATGACACGTCATCATATGATGTGGGCATTATATGTCATGTCATACTTTCTACTCACATCCATTTTTCAAAACATACATGAAACGCAATCCTGCCAAGGCACGACTTGATGTCAACCTTTTACTTGATTATGTCACCAAAAAGTCATTTAAGTACAAGTAGGAGCATAATCTTTGAGTAAATTACCTATAATGTATACAACATCCACAATATTCAATCTTTGAATGATTTCTCATAAATTTTGTACCAAAATTCGTAGTCGAAAAATTTGCGCATAAATAAAGTAAACAATTTGCAAATAAAAGTAACACTTCTTTACTCTAATATATCATTAGTGCCTTCTCAAGTTATAATAATGGAAGGCAAGTTCTGAAGAAGACAAACATGAACGAAACATTTAAATGTAACGGTTGTCAAAGAATTGGTTAGGGTGAAAAAAAATTGTTTGAAGATGATGTGGGTAAGTTTTTCCTTTATTAAAATTGAAAAAAATGAAAGAAATAATATTAAATTAAGGGCGGGAGCCGCAAGGGATGATATAGTTAATTCAATGTGATAGGAGATGTTAGGAGCCAATAACAAGGGGAAAAATAGTAAGAAATAATTTTAAATTAGGAGTGGAATCCCTAAGGATTAGTATAGTCAATTTGATATGATAGGGATGTCGGGAGTCAATATAAGGATGAAAAAAATATGAGCCTAATTAAATAATTTAAAAAAATATTTAAAATCATCCATGTCAGCGCCAGTCGCACCACGTAGAACGGTCAGCATCCATGTCAACGTCAGTCAATCAAAATTTGCCAGATGGATCAAATTGGCTTCAACACGGGCTTCACAAGTCAAATACTCTTACAAGGTTCTGAATCTGCACCTTAGATACTTTTAATAAGCCTGAGCGCAGATTAAAGATAAAGACAATTGCAAATAGATAGTAATTTAGGTATTCGGAGAATCATCCTGCCTTTTGGTCATCTACAAAGCTGTTTGTTTGTTTCGGGATACTGTGGAAATCGTTGATGGACTGGACGTTGAGGTCAGTGACCCAAGGCTGGCTTCCATTTTTGCAGTAAAACGGAGAGGAAGGTTGTTAAATTGGAAAAAAGGAAAAAGAAAAAATCCTTTCCCGAGGCACATCTACTTGCACCACTCTACCAACTGAAATATGTTTCCCCGACCAGTTATATCTCCCGGAAATATACAAAAATGAGAAGTTTATATGATAAGATTAATGGATAGGACACCTCATCTGCAGGCATTACTGTACTAAGTCGAGAGTTTGATGATTGAGTTTGGACCATTGTGTTCATTAGGTAAAATAGCGAAACGAATCAAGGACCAAAATGCTTTGAGCAATGGCCCTTCCAGTCGGCACTGTCGATGCCGGGGCCAAAAGATGAAGTTGGTAAGGATTAAAATATTTCTCCATAGTTTTCATCGCCTGTCCAAGGGTGAGCCCTAGGATATCTATCTTTATGAGGAAGAGAAGAAAGCTTAAAATCTCTATTCGTATTACTACTATTTCACGCTTAGAGCAACAAGACATCTATTTACACTCCATCCCCGCAGGGGAAATAACCGGTCAAATAACAAATCAAAGAGAAGCAAGTGGGTAAATAGAAGATTTCAAGAGGCCTGGATCGATCGACATAAAGATGACTAGTTCCAGAAGAATAAGGGGCATCAAATTTTCCGTATCTTAACGGCTAGCACCAGTGGAAGCAGAGAAAAAGAATCCCGGACCGACAAGCCACGACGCGTGGAGACCTTCATTTTTGGAAAGTAACCAACCAACCAAGCCAAGTTTAAAGAGCTATCTCTAGAAAGAGACACGTTATCAGTGGAAGACCAAGAAAGCTTCAAGAATTTCGAATCTGCCGGGTAAAAGCGAGAGCAGGGTTACGGCAAGCTGGGAAAGACAGAGCCGAAGGAGATGCTTTCAAGAAAAGCTTTACTCCACCAAGGAGCAAGATATGTACCGATTATAATAGTCGGACTCGAATCATCTGGTATGGGCAACTCACTTCAAGTAGACATGGCGAGACGTTAACGATGCAAACGCACAAAAGATCACCCAATCCTAGTCCCATGTTGAGTCGCCATTTACCACCACTAGTAGCTGCCACCTGTTGCCATCAGCCACTATGGTCGTCATTGCTGCCCAACGTGTTTTGTCTGCAACTACCAAATCTTTGTAATTACACAGTAACCTCTAACCCCATGACATTGGAATTGCTAGGGACTCATATCATGTCTAGAAGAGATGCCAATCAAACTCAAAATCCAGAGGACACCAAGGAGATGACAGTCACGTAGCAACTCTAGTTAATCGCAGGTCTTTTCTTCAAAGATACATATCATCTTATAATAAAGATAGTCCATAGTATTCTGATACCTTTCAAAGGCCTAATGAAAGTCCATATGAATGGGCATTTCATCAATACATTATCACTAGACATAAGAACTAGAATTCTTATTCCATTCCACTCTCACTTTGAGGTCTTTTTCCCTCCATTCATTTCCACCTCATTCCATTCATACCAATTTTCTTTATTATTGCATATTAGTTCATAAGTATTATGGAGGTTGAACATCACCAAATAAATTCACTGGAGAATGACCTTCTCAAAGCTGTGTGAGAAAATTAACAATCATGCATTCACGCACTTTGCACAAAGCCTCCAGTGGCTCTCTCTTCGGCATTGTGATTCCCATCCCTTCGGACAAGTCCACCAGCTCTTCGCCGATTCGTTCCCACTCGAAGCATTGAATAAGTGCAGCTAGAGCCAAACTCACCACTCTATTGGCAAGGCCAGCACCGGGACAACTCCTCCTCCCCATCCCAAAGGGCAACAACCGGTAAGCATGATCCTCTTCCAATCCCTGGTACCTCTTTGGTATAAAACTTGTGGGATCATCCCACACTTTTGGGTCTCTCTGAATTGCCCACGCATTTACTAGGATCATGGTGCCTCGGGGCACGTTGAACCCGCCGACCATGCAATCCTCAGTAGACTCATGAGGCACTAGGAGTGGTGCCGGCGGAAACAATCGAAGCGCCTCATTGATGATGTTTTGAAGGCAAGGTAGCTTGTGGATGTCTGCTTCATTAGCTAGACGGTCTCGGCCAATGACGTCATCTAGTTCTGCCTGAGCTTTTTTCATGATGTCTGGATGGTTGAGTAGGAGGGACATGGCCCATTCTATTGTCACCGCGGATGTGTCCGTGCCCGCACTTAGCATTGTCTGCCACAAATTGTGTTTAAGTAACAAAGTATGCTCAATAGTTTCAAAAATAGATAAAACTTGTTTTCCAAACTAAAGAACAATCAGATTCAGAGGTAAAGAGGAAAATGCAAAGGAAAGGGTAATTGGCCGCTCTTATGGTCTTGTTCATGTATAAGTGCAAACTTTATTTTTTTAACGCATCATGTAGATGTAGAAGTGATGTTCTACGGTGGCTTGTCAATGGTGACAGTTTTCTTGACGACAGACTTCGGCATGGTTCGACGGTTACTTAGCTCGAATCGATCGGATTTGGAAAACATGCATAAGTTCAGGAAAGAAAATAGAATTTGACCTCAATCATTTTCTGCGCACAAGATAGAAGATCAAACAAATTTTGTAATTGACAATTCTACGCATATTGCGCCCTATAAGAGCTCTTTCGTTTTGTCCTTTCTCTTCTTTCTACTTTGTAATCAACGACAAATTAGATAGCAGCCACTATTGAAGCGAAAAAAAAAATGCAGAACATTGGTGCATATAAGTCTCTCGGATATAAGCCCAATTCATTGAACCAGTGGATGAAAAGGATTCCACATGAGACCATATGATTCAACGGTACATATGTATCGGGCTCACATACATTAGAATCATGCAATATTGATTAAGAAATCCTATACTTAAATAGAAAAGAAAAACAAGACCTTTTACGGAATAAATTAAATCATAGATGTGAAACTAGCTTTGCATTTTATCAGTTATAGAAAAGAAATAAATTATTCGTCAAATTTGTAAAATGCTAAAAAGAGGCGGCGCTTTTAACGTTCTAACTTCATGAAGGTACGTGTATTAGAAGATGCTAAACCATCATTCAAACCTAAGGGGCATAGATGATGATTTTTTTTTTTTTTTGGGAGGCGAGTCAAATTTTTGTCCATTTGCTCCCTTCACCTCTCGTTGCCCTTCTTTCCAAACAAACCCACGTATTCTTACCACTCTAAGGTCGCAAGGCGATACTGCAACAAATGACTTGTCATTCTTATTTTCTTTTGTTGGTGAGCACCGAAAGACTTCAGTCAAAGTCAGAAATGTAAATTGTGAAGAACCATCTCACTGTACATGCATAAGTCAAGTGAACAGAACATGTTTTATGCACATACCAAGATTTGGCCTTTGATGATGTCGTCCGAGTAGCCCTCCAACAGCATGGAATCGATCATCGTCTCGCTCTCCACCTCTCGGCCGCTGTCGCTTCTCTTCCTTCTTGACCGGAGCTCATTTATGATGCCCTGCAAGATCACATCGGACCTCTTAGCCACGTCCACCATCCTCCGTTCTCTCCCCTTGAAGTCCACTACCCTCCTCAGCACCGGCAAGAAATCACCCGGGTCCATCCCGCTCAGCTCAAATGTCTCCTTCATCAACTCCACGAACCGCCTGGCCACCTCGGTGTCACCCTCATCGACGGTAGCCCCAAAGCAGCGCTTCCCAGAGATCATCCTCATGATGATGTTGAAGGACATCTCCTCCAGCCTCGACCTCATTTCCACCCTCGCGAATCCGCCACCCCCCGCCGCTGCCGTGGCCACCTCATAGAGGCTCTTCACGAGGAGCCTTACTTCCTCCAGCCGAATGGTGAGGGAGCAGGCAAGGCGGTGGGGGGAAAGGATTTTGAGTGCCGTGAGGCGGCGGAGGTTGCGCCAGTGGGGCCCGTAAGGGGCAGTGCCGATGGTCGTGCCACCATAGAACATAATCTCAGCAAAGAGCATGCGGGGGCGGTTGGCGAGGATGATGTCATTTCTGGTAAAGCACTCCTCGGCCGCGGATGGGGAGGATATGACAACCACGGAGCGGGAGCCAAAGGAGAGGGAGAGGACCGGGCCGTAGCGGTCGGAGAGAGATTGAAGGGTCCGGTGGACTGGCTCTTTAATAAGGAGGAGGTGGCCGATGATAGGGAGTGAAGGCGGGCTCGGTGGGAGATTCCTCTTGTTGCTTCTCTGCAATATGAACAAGAAGAGAAGGGAAAGGAAGGCGGATGCTGAGATTAGGTGCATCCCCACGTCTTCCATGAAGATGCTACGGAGACTACGTGTCCCCGGGGGGTGGGGGTGTGGTGTTGGTGATGGGGAGAAGAGAGATAGTGGGGAGAGGGATGACACGGTTTTATAGGGTTTGCGGCGTCTTATTTTCCACAATTTAGACCATTTCTTGCAATAAAATAATTTTCCGCACAAACGACAAAAGATTTTGCGTAATTGACATTTCCACGCGTATTGCGCCCTATAATTGCTCTTTAATTTTGTCCTTTCTGCTTCTTTCTCCTTCGAAATCTACAACAATCTAAAAAGCGGCCACCGTTGAAGAAAAAGAAATGCATTGTCCTGTCACATTACTCTCGGGGATGTGAGCCCAATTCATTACACTTCTGGATGAAAAGGACTCCACACCAGAAAAAACAACCATATCTGGTCGATCAATGCATATGTATTGGGCTCACATTCATTGTGATCATGCAATAATGACAAAGAAAAAACAACCCTATACGCAAAATAGAAAAGAGAAACAAGATTATTTAAAATATAAATCATATATGTGAAACCAGTTTGAATTTTGTCAACCATTAAAAAAAAAATAATCGTCAGATTTGTAATATCCTTAGAAAGAGACGCCGTTTTTAACGGTCTAAATTCACGAAAGTACGTGTATTGGAAGGTTCTCAACCATCATTCAAAGCTAAGGGTATAGAAAATGCCTTTTTGTTTGGGAAGGAGGTCATATTTTTGTGCATTCGCTCCCTTCACCTCTCGTTTCCTTTCTTACCAGACGAACCCCCGTGTTCTTACCACATTAAGCTCACAAGGCGGTATAGCAGCAAATGACTTGTTATTCCTATTTTCTTTTGTTGGTGAGCGCCGAAAGACTTCAGTCAAACTCAGAAGTATAAATTGAGAAGAACCATCTCACTGTACATGCATAAGTCAAGTGAACAGAACATGTGTTATACTTATACCAGGATATGGCCTTTGATGATGCCGTCCGAGTAGCCCTCTGACAGCATGAAATCGACCTGAGCTCGTCTATCATGCCTTGCAAGATCACATCGGACCTCTTGGCCACGTCCACCATATCCCTCTCTCTCCCCTTGAAGTCCACCACCCTCCTTAGTGCTGGCAAGAAATCGCCTGGGTCCGTCCCGCTCAGCTCTAGCGTATACTTCATCACCTCCATGAACTACTGGCCACCTCGGCATTGCCCGCGTCGATGGTAGCCGCTAAGTAGCACTTCCCAGAGATCATCAAGGACAGCCCCTGCAGCCTTGACCTCATCTCCACCCACACGAACCGCCACCCCCTGCTGCCGCCGCAGTCAACTCAGCTAGGCTCTTCACGAGTAGCCTCACTTCCTCCAGCCGGACGGTGAGGGAGCCAGCAAGGCGGTGCAATGAAAGGATTTCAAGGGCCGTGAGGCGGCGGAGGTTGCGCCAGTGGGGGCCACAAGGGGCAGTGCTGATGGTGGTGTTGCGCTGGCCGTGGATGGGGAGGATATGACAACCACGGAGCGGGAGCCGGAGGAGAGGGAGAGGACGGGCCGTAGCGGTCGGAGAGAGACTGGAGGGTCCGGTGGACTGGCACTTTAATAAGGAGGAGGTGGCCGATGATTGGGAGTGAAGGTGGGCTCGACGGGAGATTCCTCTTGTTGCGTCTCTGCAATTTGAACAAGAAGAGAAGGAAGAGGACGGAGGATGCTGAGGCGACGTACAGCCACCCGTCTTCCATGAAGATGCTGTGGAGTGGAGACTACCGTTGTATGTCATATTTTATTTTAATGTGTGAAAAATTAGACCCAACAAACCCTATAAATCCTCTAACCTGCATCATTCTCCCCTCTCTCTCTCTCTCTCTCTCTCTCTAAATAAATGCGAAAGTAAGTGATCTAATGTAAAATATACAAAATAACAAAATAGATTGAATACTAAATTAATGTGATTCACGTCCAGTCCACGGGAAGAGTAGTAATAAATTTTACTATAGATCAAGGGATACCATGAAAATTACGACTATCCTCGAGCCAATCAAACACTCTCAGTGTTTTATAAGTTTCAATTACACCCAATAACTCACACGATGTTTCACCCCACAATTCCTCACAAAATAATTTCTTAATCTCATGAACCAATTAAACAAATGTTACCACAAGATTTCATTAGCTATAAACACTTGAATTATTGGATGTAGTTTCATGAATAAATTCATCGTCAAATGGTACTTCAAGACTTCGCACGTCTATCGCTATATGAAGGATGCATTTAATTCAGCTTTCTCAATGGACTTTCGGCCTCAATACCCCTTGGCAAGGCCCCTTGAGAAAATGCTGGGATGTTTGGCAAATATTTTGAAGTAATTTTCGGCCAAATGTAAGATTTGGGAATGTTGAAAACCCACTGGTATTCCAAAGTAGCATTTACAAAATGTTGAAATTAAAATTAAAATATTCTTTCTTTTCAAAACTACCCTTGCTAATTAATTAGTTTCTGATTTTGCACTCCTTGTAATTGTTCGTCTTCTTCATGTGAGGACGGCCGACGAGGGCCGAATATGACTGGTGAAGGGTCGACACCTCGGGTGACGTGACCTCTGGCGACCTTCACCCAAGGTCATGCAACCCTAGGCGACGATCGCCTAGGTCTCACGCAACCCTCGGCCCCTTGCCGAGGCACGCGACATCAACACAACCCTCACCTAGGTCTTGTGTGAGCTCAGTTGACAACCGTCAGCCCTATTACTATCCACCTAAGCCCTTCACAAGCTCTGACAAAGGATTTGAAATTAATTTAATATAAAATATAAAAAAAATATAGCCAAAACCCCTTGTCAATGTTTTTTATCTTTTTGGCCACACTCTAATTTTTTACCAAACACAATTTACATTTCTCTAAAAAAAAAAATTGATTTTCGGCATTTATTACATTATACCCAAAAGCCTATTTGTAAATTTGAATCAAGCTTAGCCATAGACTCCATCCTTTTTTTGTTTTCATAAACATGGGCGCTTTCATTTTTTTTTTCTTTATATACTAAAGCGGCGACGGAGGTGAGGGAGGAGAAAAGCAAACCCCTGCTTTTCATTTTCCTTTGCTTTTCCTGACAAAAGACATGACTCCAGACGTACAGGTAGATATTTATATGGGAATTGTGGGCCCCTTTTCGGTCTTGTAGTGCCCCTTCATTTAATTAGCTGAGAAGAAGTTTCAGTCTTTTACCGCTCCTCCACTAACCCAATTTCCGTATATTTCCCTCGTCGGTAAGAATGCACTTAATAATCATTCTATTTTCAAAAATAAATTTAATTAAAAATAAATTTTCTTAATTTCATTCCTTAAACGAGTTTCTAAAAATTTAAAAAAGTTTAGTAAACGTTCAAAAAAAATTATTTTTGGAATAAAATGCATTTGATAGAACTCTTAAATATTTTTATTTCTTTTAATTTTTTGAAAATTTTATTATATTTTTCTTATCTTTCTTTTTTTTTTTTCTCTTCTTCTTCCTCCTTTTTTGGCCGCCGATAATTGGTTGAGCGAGGTCAAGCAAGCTCGCTGAAACCTCATGCCAGGTTGAGATCCAACGAACTCACCGAAAGCTGGCCTAGCCATCAACGAAGCTTGGCCTCTCCAAGTCTAGAAGGCCAATGCTCACAGTAGCTAGGTGAGCCTACGACGACCTCATTGAACCTCTCCCAATTGATCGCCAGCCATCATTAGTAGAGACGACGGTGGCCTGAGATCGGCTAGGAGGAAGAAGAAGAGAGAAGCAAAAAAGAAGAAAAGAAAAGAGAAAAAAGAAAAAGTTTGACTTGATTATGAAATCATTTTCAGAAACAAAAATTATTATTTTTTTTTTACTTCTTAGTTCTATTTCAAATCTATTTTTTTTAACTCAAACTTGAAACATATTTGAACAAAAGTAATACTCCATATATCATAATTATAATTAGAAACCGGTATACCGAACTCTATGTTGCCTATATGTATTTGTCATTTCTACATTCATGACTTATAACTGCAATAAGGAGTTAATGGACACATTGAGATTTTTTTTTGTACATCGGTCATTGGAAATTCTTTTTAATTTTGCTAATAAGGCCCTATTTGCTTGAAAATTACTCCCTTTAAATTGTTGAATGACGATAAATATTATCACACTTTGATTGATCAAATCTTGGTCAGATAATTCTCACTTCGAATAGATGAACGATTGTGCCGAAGGAAAGAGAACACATATCTCTTAGAAAGAATAAGAGCAAGTGTTTGATTAACAACAGAAAATAAACATCTTTAGTGACTGGAAATTTCTAAATTACTGGAAATAAATTGTAAGTAAAGTGCATTGACACAAATAAATCTTGCTCTTTATATGGTTGTGCATGTCCTTTCCTCTTTAGAAGCGCTGCTTTTATAACCCGTGGGTGGCTGGCCTCTCTTAATAATTGTTTCCCATTCAGTGAAATCAAATTTCAGCTCCTTTGAATGTATGGTTGCTCTTACCTCAGGAGCTTCACTATAGTAACTATGTCGAGTTTTAACTTTCAAACTAGTGATAAGATATTGGACCGTGTATATTTGTTTTAGGGTTTTTTGAAGAAAGATATTAAAGGATGTGTTCATTCACACACCTCTAATCCTAACTTCTACATTATTTCTCTTTTTGTTGGATCTTTAGATCTTATGGCTTACCAAGAGACTTTTTCAACTTTTGGATTGTACTCCTATACTCGTTGTTGAAGATAGTGAAATACCTCTCTCTCCTCATGATTTTTCCCATTTTGAGTCTTCTACGTATATCCTGTGTCTTATATGGTTTTGATTTTGCTTTTATCCTTTACTACTTAAACTTCACTTAGTGCATCTTTCAACTTTGTTTTGCAACAAACTAATTGACTCGATTACATATTAGTTCATAGGCATTACGGCATTTGAGCATTTGAACATGACCAAAATAAATTCACTGGAGACGACCTTCTCAAAGCTGTGCAAGAACATTATCAATCACGCATTCACACACTTTGCACATAGCCTCTAACGGTGTCTCTTGGGCATTGTGAGTCCCATCCCTTTTGACAAGTCCACCTGCTCTTCGTTGATTCGTTCCCACTCGCAGCATTGAAGAAGCACCACTAGAGCCAAACCCACCACTCTATTGGCAAGGCCAGCTCCGGGGCAACTCCTCCTTCCCATCCCAAATAGCAACAACCGGTTTGCACGATCCCCTTCCAATCCCTCATATCTATCTGCTTTGAAACTTGTTGGATCATCCCACACTCTTGGATCTCTTTGAATAGCCCATGCATTTACTAGGACCATGGTGCCTCGGGGCACGTTGAAGTCACCAATTGTGCAATCCTCTGAGGACTCATGGTGTAGTCGGAGCGGTGCCAATGGAAACAATCAGAGGCCCTCATTGACGATGTTTTGGAGATGCGGCAGCTTGTGGATGTCTGCTTCATTGGCTAGACAGTCTTGGCCTATGACATCGTCTAGTTCTGCTTGAGCTTCATCCATCATACTTGGATGGTTGAGTAGGAGGGACATGACCCATTCTATTGTCACCGTGGATGTGTCCGTGCCCACACCTAGGATTGTCTACTGTGAATCATAGTTAAATTATCTACTCAGTATGCTTAGTTGTTTCGAAGAGAGATGAAACTTGTTTCTAAGATCAGACGAAAAAGAGGAAAATGCAAACGAAAAGGTTCAATTGCGAGTCAATATCTATAAATGGCCGCTCTCATGGTCTTATTCATGTAAACTCCAAAATTTCTGTAAAACGCATCATGCAAATATAAATGTAATTTGACTGGCTGGTACCTGTACTCCACAAGTTTTACTAGTAAATCATTTAACTTGCATAAATTTTATAATGAAGGAGTCCCCAATTTCGATCAACTCGAGCTAACATAGGTATCTGCAAGAGTATGGCGTGGACAATTTAAATATCGGTTACCATTCTAGGAAAAGAAAAGTGTTGGCATGATCCCCAACTCACATGCATCGTAAGAGATGGTCTCCATATGATAGCCAAATGATCCAATTAGGTATCAGTATCTCGCTCACATGCACCGGGATCGTGCAATAATAAATTAGAAAGATGACTATAATCAAAATAGAAAAGAAGTATAAGACCTTTAAGTGGATATACCACAGAAGAAAAAAAGGAAAAGGCAATTCTCCTTCTTCTATTCTTTGTCAAATCGGTATTGGCCTCTACCAAGCATAATAAAAACAGTTAAATTGAAGGATAAATGCACCAGAAATCTTAAAACTTGTCATGAATGTGCAATTGAATCCCAAAACATACAAAAAAATGCAATCAAGTCATAAAACTTATCAAATTAGTGCAATTAAATTATTCTGTTAACTCTATCCAATTTTAATAGAAAATGTTGGCGTCACTTATATATATATATATATATATATATATTTTTTTTTCCTTTCTCCTACATGGTGGTGACATATCTAAATCATGAAACATAAGACCAAAACAATGTTGTTTTGGTCAAAATCTGATATTTTATACAAATTTGTTTTGAATTAAATTTTTAAAAATAAGCTAAATTATATCAAAAGAGAGAGTGAGAGAGAGAGAGAGAGAGAGAGACATTGCAACCCTCACAACCCCTCCCCACCATCACCGAGAAGGACCAACAAGGATTGCTGGCCATTCGCACCCTCACCAACCCTGCCTAAAGATGGTGGTGTGGCAACAACAAGAGCTTGCAATCTTCCCCGCTTGGTTTCTCATTTTCTTTAAATTTAGCTTATTTTTTAAATTGAATTTAAATAAAATTTGTATTAAAACTCATTTAAACTAAAATAAGGTCATTTTAATCACGTCATCACCATATAATATAATGAAAACAATAAAAAAAAGTTACGTCAGTATTTTTTGTTAGTCAAATTGGATAAAGTTAAGGTAATGACTTAATGGAATTAATTTGATAAGTTTTAAAACTTAATTGTACTTTTTTGTAAATTTGCAAGTTTTAAGACTTTATTACGGTTTTATAATAAATTTTAGAACTTTCATGTACTTATCTCTTATGTTAATATAGATAGCTAGATTTGTGGAGCTGTCATTTTTAACGGTCTAATATACGAGGGTCAAAGGAAAGGCCTTTTTAGGGGAGTGGTCCTATTTTTGTTCATCTCCTCCGTCATCTGTCGTTTCGCTTCTTTCCAAACAAAGCCACACGCGTTCTTACCACGTTAAACTCACCAAGCAATACCGCAACCGATCCTGGAACCTGTGACAGGGTAGGTTCCAGGTTCTTGATTCTGACAGGTAGGTTTCAGGTTCCAAAAATTGAGGAACCTGTACCCGAGCGTAGGTTCCAGGTTCCGAACGGAACCGAACCGGAATCGGCAACCGCTCACCCCTATGGTCAATTAGCAGTCTCAAACTCGACTTCAAATTTATGTATTGATATCTTGATAGTTAATCGATAACCATGAAAGCAATAACTAATCCATTAAATCGTTAACTAGTGCATAATTGACATCTTCAAATTTGAACCCATCGAATCAAACAAGAGACAAAATTGGCCTTTTGCTTCTAAATATAAAGACTGAGTTGTGTGAAGAAATGAAGAACAAGGCACAACATGTAGATGAAAGGAAAGAATTCTGTATTTCTTGAATCAAAGAATGAAAAGTACATTCATATGAGAGATCTTCACTTCTCTCTCTCTCTCTCTCTCTCTCTCTCTCTCTCTCTCTCTCTCTCTCTCTCTCTATGTTCTGTTTTCGTCTCTCTTTCTTAGCTCGAGAAAAAGTAGAGAAAGTACATAAAGATGAATCAGAGACTTGAGGAAGAAGACGATCAAAAAATAGGCTTAACAACTTCAGTTACTAGTCTAAAAACAAAATAACTATCCCTATGTTTACAGCACGTGAGTTTGTTTTTAGAGCTCAAGCTTTATCAACACACGTGTGGTTCAGCCTCTCACTTCTTGTCAATCTCGAGTCTACTATCTTCAGTACTTTTCCTTGTAGTCACGAGCACAGCACCAACTATATCCATCAGCTATATCCATCAGCTATATCCAAAGCTTCTTTGTCTCTCTATATTACCACAGTCTTCTTTAACTTCTGATCTTTAACATCCCCCCGCAAATTGGGAAGGGGTAAATACCCCAGCCCAATTTGGTGCGAAGAGTAAAATGTAGTAATCGAGGTAAAGATTTTGTAAGGATATCTACAAGTTGTTGAGTACTGGAAGTATAAGAAACAATTAAGGACCCGGAAGAAACCTTTTCACGAACAAAATGAAAGTCTACTTCATTATGCTTTGTGCGAGCACGTAGAACAGGATTAAGTGTGAGAGCAATAGCTAACTTGTTGTCACAAAATAGAGTCGTTGGAGCAGATAAACCAATTCCAATATCACAAAGTACAAAACTGATCCATGTAAGATCAGCTATAGCTGAAGCCAAAGCTCGATATTCAGCATCGATTGAGGAACAAGAGATTGTGGGTTGTCGTTTGGCTGACCAAGAAATAAGATTTGAGCCAAGATACGTACAAAAACCAGTGGTAGATCGCTTGGTACTGCTGCACCCTGCCCAATCAGCATCAGAGAAACCATACAAGTGCATGGAGCTTTCGAAGTGAATGGTTAGACCAAGAGCAACAGTTCCTTTCATGTATCGAAGAACCCTTTTCAATTTGTGAAAATCTCCTAATGTGGGTTGCTACATCTTCTGACAAAGGAGATTTGTGGCATAAGCAATATATGGATGAGTTATAGTGAGATACTGAAGTCCACCAACAAGACTTCGATACTCAAGTGGATTCTGCAATAATATGTCATCAGTTGTCATGACTGCAGACCGTAATGATAGAGGGGTAGAAATTGGTCTATAGTCTTTCATATTAGCTCGAGTAAGTAGATCAAGAGCATACTTAGTTTGAGAAAGAAATAGGTCTTGTGAAGTTTGTTTAGCCTCAATTCCGAGAAAATAATGCAGGAGGCCAAGATCCTTCATATGAAATTGAAGACTCAGTAGGTGAATCAAGTGGGAAAGCAACTGAGCTGAGCTACCAGTAAGCACAATATCATCTACATAGAGTAGTAATGGTATGGTTTCTGAGCCATGATGAAACACAAATAATGAGTGATCAGTGGTGCTGCAAGAGAAGCCATTTTCAAGTAGAAAGTTACTGAACTTATCAAACCAAGCTCGTGGTGCTTGACGAAGGCCATACAATGATTTCTTAAGCAGACACACATGTTGAGGCTTCTGAGGATGTGTGAAACCTGGTGGTTGTTGCATATACACAGTTTCATTCAAAGTTCCATGTAGGAAGGCATTTTTAACATCAAGCTGATGAATTGGCCAGTGCTTTGTCATTGCCACAAAGAGAACAATTCAAATAGTAGCATGTTTAATGACAGGACTAAAGGTCTCTGTGAAATCAACACCTTCTTAGCTACTAGTTAGGCTTTGAGTCTGTCAAGCTGACCATCTGCTGTAAGTTTAGTTTTAAACACCCACTTGCACCCTATGATATTCATGTGATCAGTTCGAGGCACTAATTCCCAAGTCTGATTTGTATATAAGGCATCCATTTCATCTTGCATCGCTTGATACCAGCCTTTGTCTGCCAGTGCAGATTTGACTGATTTTGGTTCAATAGGAACTTTATATTCAGCCAAGCATGCATATTTAGGATTTGGTTTGACAATTCCAGACTTTAGTCTGGTTTGCATAGGATGAACAGATAGTATACCTTGTGTATTGACTGGGGAGCTACTGTGTGCTTGATCTGTATTGATCTCTGGTGGCAGAGTGGGTACTTGAATAGAACATATTGGTTCCTCAGGATCTGTATGCACCTGTGGTATTGCAGCACGATCTGATGCATTAGTGTGGATATTTTGCACTATTCCAATATCTTGCAGATGCCCCATATGCTCATTGGACTTAGGCTTGACTTGTTCTGTAGTGATGAAGTCAAGAAAAGTTACTCCGTTTATCCACTGTTTGTACAAGTCAGTACCTTGATTATACTCAGTTGTTAGTCGATTGGTGAAAGGAAAAACTGTTTCATCAAACACCACATGACGACTAATATAGACATGTCCATTAATGGGCAGAAGACATCGATATCCTTTATGTCTTTCACTGTATCCCAAAAATATGCAAGTAAGAGATCTTGGATCAAGCTTATGTTGCGTATATGGTCTAAGGCAAGAATAACAGGCAGATCCAAAGACCCTTAAATGTGTATAGCTTGGTTTCTGTTGGTACAATTTACTGTAAGGTGAACTCATATGTAACTTTGATGTAGGAAGAAGATTGATGATGTTATTTGCTATCATGAAGGCATCTACCCAGTACTTTAATGGTACTTTAGCATGATATAGCATTGCTATTCCTAACTCAACCACATGTCGATACTTTCTTTCAAGGATTCCATTCTGCTCTGGTGTATAAGGACATGAAATATTTTGTTTAATGCCACACTGTTGTAGATAATTCTGAAATTTGTTGCTAGTAAATTCACCTCCTCCATCACGTTGAAAGATTTTGATCTTATGATCAAATTGATTCTCTACTTGCCTTTGGAACATGACAAAAATGTCATAAAGTTCTGACTTCTGTTTCATTGGATACAACCAATTGTATCAAGAAAAATTATCCACAAAAATGACATAGTAACGAAATTTTTGAAAAGACTGAACTAGTGAGGGTCCCCAAACATCATAATTTATCTTTTCTAGGGGAGTATTAGATGCATAGTCTGACAGAGGGAAAGGTAAAGCTGAGCTCTTAGCAATCTGACAACTACTACATATGATTTGAGTTCTTGAATTGCATTAAATTAGGTGATGGCTCTGCAGATACTTCACTGTTTTTAAATTGGTATGTGCCAGCCTCTGATGCCACACATCTTCTCCTACTTCTTTTTGGATTTGAGTGAAGAAAACTTCTATGACTTTAGGGTCGACTTGATACAGTCCCTTGACTTTCCTTCCTAGCCTCACTGTTGTATTGTTGCAATTGTCCTTCATATGTACCCCATATTTGTCAAAAATAAAAGAACAGGGATAATCATTTGTTAATTTTGAAACATAAAGTAGATTTTTCTTGATTTCAGGGATAATCAATACATCATTTAGTAGTAAATAGCCAGTTTTTGTATGTAACAAGCCATCACCAACACATGAGATTGACAAACAAGAACCATCTCCTATCATAACAATATCAGTCCCACTATATAAAGAACAATGCTGAAGCATACCAGGATCTGCAATTATATGAGTTGTAGCTCCTATATCTGGATACCATTCAGTGCCATGAGAATCTTCGATGTGCATTGCTGCTAGTGCAGTTGGTATTTCATATGCTTGATATGAGTTATCAAAACGATACCAACATCGAAGTGCTGTATGTCCTGGTCTTTTACAAATTTGACATTCTAATGGACTGTTTTTTGTTATTTTCACATTCTGCATACTCTTATCAGAAGCTACACTTTGTGGTGGATATGACTTAGTGGCTTGGTACTTTTGAGAAGGATTCGCATATGGTCTGAACCCTTGTCCATAGTTAGACCAATGGTGTGACAACTTGTTAACCTAATCTTCTTGATTCAGATTCAGATTATTCATTCTGTAATGTTAATTTCTTCTTGTCCCAACGTAGTCATTTCCATGATCTCTGTTATTCATTGCACGTCCTCTGCCATAGCCATATCCCCCTTGACTATTTTCTCTTTGATTTATGAAATTAGAGTTTTGCAAAGTTGCAGCAGACTTTCTTTGTCCATAGTAGGCTAGATTAGGATTATATTGGTTTACATAGTAGGTCTATTGCCTAGTTTCAAATCTTCCAAGTTGAGAAATAACCTCATCATAATCTGGTTGAGGTTTTAGGCAATACATTGTTGTTCTGAAACTTTCATATTCTGAACCTAACCCCTCAAGAACACCAAACATCTTGGTTATCTCATCAACAGGTTTTCCTATGGCATTAAGTTGATCACAAATAGATTTAAACTCTTGAAGATAAGCACTCAATGCTCTATCTCTTTTCTGACATGCTTGCAGTTTTCCCCTTACTTCGAATTCTTTTGCCACTGACTTTTGTGTAAAACGATTAAGAAGGGTCTGCCATACCTCATATGAAGTCTCTAGCCCGATGGTCAAGCTTAGAATGTTCTCAGACACTGCTCCACTTATCCAAGATGAAATTAGTTGATCAGTCTTCACCCAATCTGTATGATCAGGAGTCACCACTTCTGTTTCATTACCTTCAATCTCAACTTGCACCATTTGAGCTAGTGGTGGTGTTTCGCCATTGATGAATCCAAAAAGATCCTGACTTCGCAGAAACCTGTGAAAATGAGCTTGCCAAAGTAGAAAATTATCTTCGGCTAACTTTATTGTAACAAAGTTGGCTATATTAACATGAATCGGGAAGGAATACTTCTGTATTCTTGCTGTCATTCTGTATTTTCAGAAACTTTGAAGATATGTTCTCTCAACTTCTATCAAAACAAGAACTAGAGAGAAAGGAACCAAGAAGCTGCTCTTGAACTTCTTGCTGTCGTCTGGATCACACAAGTTCTGTAAAACTTCGAGTAGTATAGTAGAGAAAGCTAGAGCTCTAGGTCAGCTCTGATACCATGTGAAGAAACGAAGAACAAGGCACAAGATGTAGATGAAAGGAAAGAATTATGTATTTCGTGAATCAAAGAATGAAAAGTACATTCATCTGAGAGATCTTCACTTCTCTACAATTCTCTCTCTCTCTCTCTCTCTCTCTCTCTCTCTCTCTCTCTCTCTCTCTCTCTCTCTCTCTCTCTATGTTCTCTCTCTCTTTCTGTTTTCTCTCTTTCTTAGCTCGAGAAAAAGCAGAGAAAGTACATAAAGATGAATTAGAGACTTGAGGAAGAAGACGATCAAAAAACAGGCTTAACAACTTCAGTTACTAGTCTAAAAACAAAATAACTACCCCTATGTTTACAGCACTTGAGTTTGTTTTTAAAGCTCAAGCTTTATCAACACACTTGAGTACGAATACCTAAGCCCCCTTCATTTTTGGGAAGGCAAACATTACGCCACGAGACTTTAGCACCACTTGCACCCATCTGAGGGCCTCTCGACAAGATGTAAGTGATTCAAGTGATTAATTTTTTATGGAAAATATTTCTCAAATCATTTAGTTTTTGCGAAACAAAAGCATTTATATGTTTACATTTGATTGAGCAAAATGCAATAGGACTCTTGCAACTTCTAATCGAGTTGAAATGTTTGCTCAAACATATTTGGATTCTTTTCTCGGATAAGGAATCCCTGTGGTGTAAGTGGATTCATTCCAATTTCCTGAAGCGGAAAAATGTTTGGGTGGTCCCTTGCCCTACTCATTGCTCTTGGGCCTGGAGGAATTGCTCTTGGGCCTGGAGGAAGTTATTAGATCTTCATGATCAATTTCAGCAATATTTCAGATGGAGCATTGGAAATGGGAGGTCGGTCTCCTTTTGGTTCGACCCTTGGCACCCAAATGGTCCTTTGTACAAGATCTTTTCTAATCAGGATATTTATCGCTCGGGTAGATCCCGCTCTGCTTCGATTGCTGATAGTTTTGCTACTCCTATGGGCTGGTATATCATTAACATCATGGCTAATTGGTGGAATCCCCCTCCGGTATTCAACCAAGAGGAGGATCGGTTTCAGTGGCTTCCGCACCCATCCGGTCGCTTCTCCATTGCTTCTGCCTGGGATTTGATCCGACCGAAGCGTAATGTCATCTAGTGGGCTTCTTTTGTTTGGAATACTGCCTTGCCTCCAAGATATCAAACACATCTCTGGCTTATTTCACGCAATCGGCTGCCGACTCAAGTTTTGCTCATCTCTTATGGTAGGATCCCCCCTACAAATTGCCCCCTTTGTTCGTGCAGACCTGATTCTATAGATCATTTGTTCTTTGCTTGTCGTGCTTCGGATAGTCTTATTTCATTTTGGGCGGCAAGATTCAACCTAGTGTGGTGAAACAAGCTTTGGGTGGATAATTTGGCCTTGGCTTCCAAGCGGTTTATGGGGAAGAGTTTTTATCAGATCCTGGCTCAGTTTAGTTTTGGTGCAATGTGTTATATAATTTGGAAAGAGCGGAACAATGTGCTTTTTTGGAATCAAACTCTCTTTCTTCCAGCGATGAAAATGCATCTTCAGAAGGCTATCAAAGATAAGGCTATGACCTTTAAACATGTTCCTGATGTGCCCATGAATAGAAGACTTCAACAAAACTGGAACATCCATCCTTCTATTTTTGATTGATGGAGGTTTTCTAGTTTTTGTTGTCTTATGTTTCCTTTTGTTGTCGTTGCTCCTTTTTTCTGGGAACCATGGCACCCTTACACTCATTCTAGACTTTTGTCTTCTTGAGTGTCTGTTTTTGTTGGTGCCAGGCCTCCCTCTTGTATTCTTTCTTGCAAAATCAATATATTACTTACGTTTACCCACAAAAAAAAAAAAAAAAAAAAAAAAAAAAAATTGAACGACGAAAAGTATTTGCATTATTCACAAAAATATTTAGACATAAATTATTATTGATGATGAAAATATTTATTATTGATGAATTTATTTCAAGCAATTCAAATAATCATTTTCAAAAAATATTTTCCAAATTAAACATATCTCAAGAAAAAAATGAAATTGTATAATCAATCATATTTATGTTTGACCAAAAAAAAAAATCAATCATATTATGCTAGGAGTTTGTTGTAATTTATAAATTTTTAAAGAAGTGACCCCATAAAAAATTTATAATTATCTATTATTTATTTTTTATTATCTAGAATAGACTGTTATTCTTATATTAAATTATACATTATCATCTTATCGTTTCTCTCTATGTTTCAACCACTAGTTGCCCAAAGGATGAGTTCACACCCATGAATGGCAACGAACGGTTCCGAAGGATTCGCACTCCTTTCGGAATGTGAAGATTGATGGACCGAACATTGGCAACTCATCATATGAAAAGCAAAACGACAAGGTCGAAAGCCATGGTGCTCTTCGCCCTGTGGCCCTTTTGATTGTGGAAGAAACCAAAAGGAAATTGTCATGCCTTATCCTTACAAGCGATCGGATACCAATTTCGGCGGTACTCCAGCCTGGAAGCACGCTTCTTTATCACCTCTGGATTGTAATCCTATAATCACAAGAACGTGCGGTCGTAATTAAGCTCGAAAATATCGCAACATGTAATGATATTGTTTTATGAAGTCACGACATGTTGTCGGGTCCGAGTTCCATGTCGTAACCCGTCGTCCATGCTGAAGGTGTAAGGCCGGGCACTCAAGCCCTGCTGTTCGGCATGAGGTGCCCCCAAAATCCCACTAAACTCAATCCTGGTTCTATCTTAGGTCCCGACACCTAAATTCTGGCGAATTTCGATGGAAAACCCACCCATCCCCCGTCCCCTGACAATATTCTAGCAAAATTTTCTAGCCTAAAGCAATGTGTCATCTTGTGGAAATTAGGGCACCTTTGATTTAAAACACGTCGTTATGCCGTCGAAATAAAAATATGGACTTTTTTAAATAATCTTGATGTTATCCAGCTACAAATAGATAATTTGATTCCATGTCCATAAGGAAAACCTTAATTAGACTAGACCCAACCCTATGTCACTTATCTGAGAGATCGTACAATGATTAAATCAAATAGACCCAACCCTATGTCATTTATCCTGGAGATCGTACAATGATTAAATCAAACTTGATGCTGGAAAATTGAGAATGGACCTAATTAGGCATCCAATGGCCACTAGTAGAAAAAATTGTCCAAAAAATTAAAAATATATTACACTTTGAGGATTCAATCTTAAATCTTCCAATTATGTCAATTGAGTTTTAAATATTTTCATATTTTACCAATTGAGTTTATTTGACTAATTTTTAACCGAAAAATCACTAATGTAGACACAAGTAGTGCCATGAAGGACAATCAGTACTAATGTGGACCACATTATTATTTTCTTTTTCTTTTTCTTTTTCTTTCTTTCTACTAACAAGGGTTGGTTGGCGACCCTGGGGAAAAAAAAGGAAATTAAAGATAAGAAAAAGGAAGAAATTTATATAATTAATTATAAACATTGTCCCCGTCAGCATTGTCTTGCCACACCATATGCGTCAACATCAAAGATTTCCAACTAAAATTTGCTAGATGGACTCAATACAAAATGCGAAAAAAAAAAAAAGGATTTAATTCATAAAATTAAAATGTTTTGAATTAAACTGGATAAAATACAATAGATTTAGGATTTTTTGGACAATTTCCACACTACTGGCAAGCCTAAGTAACAAAGGCCCATAGAGGCCCTTTTGGGGGGCTTTTGCAAAGCCAATTAGTTATTAAAATTTGCCCAATCCGGTTCGGCCCGATAATTTTGTACATTGATTTTTTGTCACGGCAGGCCTAGGCAACAAAATATGCCTGATTCACAGGCTCGTTTCGAGCTCATTCATGTCATCTAATTGAAAGACAAAATATTTTGTTAATTAATTAATTAACAAGTGCAACAAGTGCAGTTGTTAACGAACTCATCAGAAAAATGATAAAAATTTAGGCGAAAAAGTTTAATCTTTCAAAACTGGCTATAAGAGAAAGTTGCTATGAAGTGATCACGTGCATCCTTTGACACAATGTACACGCCCAGATAAGTCGACCCATAATAGTGATCTGGTCGCTCATGTCATCTCAACAAATGTCCATTCATACATTCACTTGCCACCTAATTCATCATTGTTACTACATGTCATTACACGCCATGTCATCATATATGCCATGTCATACTTTCTATTCACATCCATTTTTCTAAACATACACCAAACACAATTAGCTGAGGCGCGACTTGATGTGAACCTTTCACTTGATAATATCACCAAAAATTATAATCGCATCTCATATTTTTAGAAAACTAGTTGATAAATGCATGTTGAAACTAGATTGAAATACATAGATTATGCAGGGATGTTAACCGTTCCTTACATGTATCACAGAATTTGGACATAGCATTCCCTAATTAAATTATTGTTTGATTAGATTGATCGTTTATGAACATGGACCAACCAAAACAAGTTAAGTAGAGAAAGAACTTTTCAAAGTAGTGCAAGAACATTAACAATCATGCATTTAGGCACTTTGAACACAGCCCCTAATGGCCGTCTCTAGTGAGTTTTTTCACGTTAAAAAGTCTAACTTCATTAATTGAAAAACTTACCTTCCAAAAATACCAAAAGTCGAAAGAAGGTCCCAATCTGCTTTGGGTTTTCAACGTTGTCAAGGTTAATTTTTTTCCAAAGTGGTTTTCAAAATAATTTGCCAAATATCACAATTTTCATCGAATGGGTTTTAGAGCTCAAAACTCCTTGGAAAAGCTAAATCAAATGTAGTCTTAACTTATTTTCATAGGGCTAGTGTAAAATAAAAACATCCAGAAATATTACTCCACTTCATATTGTTCCATGTTGCTTCCTAACCTTACGCGTACTGTAGGTTTTTTGGTGTCTCTAGCTAGCATTTCTTCATCGTTTCTTAACGAATGTGATCATCTCCACTGGCCAGAAAGGGCGTGATGATTTCACGTGGCTTGCACAAAGCCTGCAAAGGCTCCGCCGGCGGCGCAGTGAGGCCGTTGCCCTCCGTCATGTCGATCTCCTCCAAGCCAACTCTCCGCCACTCGAAGCACTGGAGCAATGCTCCTAACGCTAACCCTACCACTCTCCTCCCAAGAGCAGCCCCAGGACATGCTCGCCTTCCCGCACCAAAAGGAATCATTTTGAACCCTTCATTACTCTCTTGGCCGCCGTCAAATCTCTCCGGCATGAAACTCTCGGCATCCTTCCATAGCTTGGGGTCCCGGTGAAGGCTCCACGCGTTTACCAGCAGCATCGTACCTCGCGGAACGTGGAAGTTACCGATGGTGGTGTCTTCCGAGGATTCATGTGGTAGAAGAAGAGGAGCTGATGGATACAACCTCATCGTCTCGCTAACGACGTTCTGAAGATAGCTGAGATTAGCGAGGTCGGATTCTTCAAGGAGGCGGTCATGTCCAACTTTGGATTCTATTTCGTCGCAAGCCCTTCGCATTGCTTCGGAGTGGTTGAGGAGAAGTATCATTGCCCATTCTATCGTGGTGGCCGTGGTGTCGCCTCCAGCAACCAGCAATGCCTGCACAATTCACAGGACTAATTTACCTAAAGTGGGTCTTCATGTTATAGAAAAAGAGAACTGCTAGGTTTACTAAAAATACTTTCATCCGATACACTAACAGCGAAATAAAAATCATTATATATTCAAATACTCTAATAAGTATACACTTTTCAGTTTTGGGAAAAGAACTCTTTCAATTAAGAGTTTAGAGTCTTATCTATCTATATAGACAAAAAAAATATTTCACATTGATAATACGTTATATAAATTCATAACAAAACTAGTTTATTGAATAGTGTATCAGATTTATATTAATTATAAAATATAATCCTTTTTTTTAAGTTCTACTTAAAGTTTAACACATCATTTAGTAAACAAGTTCCATATACCGGTATTAGTACATTTGGCATTGTGCACGAGAAAATACATCGAACCAAATGTCATGCACCACTCAACTTAAATTCCTATCTTGGACTAAAGCCACACAGTTGAATGGCTAATTTTAGTTCTCTATCCTTGGTAACATAAGAATGTAAGAACTGCTGGTAGCCCTTTCTTCTTTTCTGAGGTTTGATATATGTCGGATGTTGACCCTCTTGACTATATAGCACAAGTGTTTGACCCAAACGATATTTTTTTCCGCTGGGCGACCAGTTGATGGAGGCTGCCATCGCATTCTTAGGTTCTGCTCTTTTCAACAAAAAAAACCTTTTCAGAAAAACATATTTCCATATTTTTCAGCTTGCATTACACAGAAAATAAATTAATTAAGAAAAACATTTTTCATGAAGAGAAAAAGGTCTTTCAAAATAAAAATATATATTTCCCTTTTTCAAATAAGAGAAAACATTTTCCTCACTCACTCTTTTTTATTGCAGACTCTAGTAGCCCCACTTCTCTATTTTTTATTTTTTATTTTTCATTTTTTTATTTTTTTTTTTTCTTTTCTTCTTTCTTGGCCAATCGCTAGCTGCCGGCAAAGAAGAATGAGGGGGAAAAAAAAAAAATAAAAAATAAAAAGAAAAAAAGTAGAAAGAAAATAAAAAGTTTAAAATTTTGATTTTTAAAAAATAAGAAAATAAAAATTTATTAAAATGAGTGCATAGATGAAAATCAAATTGAATTTTCCACACCAAATGGCATAAAATATTTTCTAATTCATTTTCTAGTTTCAACCGCGCACTAAAAGATATTATCATTGTTCTCAAAAAAGGATTTTGTGAAAAATATTTTCTAGAAACATCATATTTTTCACGAGATGAACGAACTTTTAAAGGATAAGCTACGTCACATGATCATCTTGCTAGTCAAATAATTTCAAATGATTATAATAAGATTGTGAGAAAATACTATATTTGATCAAACAATATCATCATCATGATAGTGACTTTTACCAATATTTTTTATGCACCATCGACGCATCAATCCCTCCCGCTTGCACCTTAACCTTTTCCATGCGTGGAAAATATCGGCACTAGCTACCGAAATTCAACCAAGGTGGGCGCTACGCGATCGGCTTTCTTACGTGATCATCTTGGTCTTGCCCCCAAAAAAATTCTTTAACTTGTAAAATTTGTCTCGGGCGAAAGCGTTAATCGATTAGTCAATTCAAAGGAACGGACGAGGAAATCCGAAGATTTTTTTATTTTATTCTGAAGTTATCTTCATCTAGTTTGGCAATGATCATGGAAAAATTGCATTTCCATAGCCCGCCTCACGACAGATCTGGATTGGCGAGGAAATGCGAAGTGACATGCCACTTAATCAGAATAACAATTAACAACTTAAAATTTTATGAACAATTTAGTATATTAGATTGTAGGAGGACACGAGATTCTGAGTTTGAAAATATACTTTCCGATAATAAAAAAAATTGTAACAATTTAAATTTTTAGAAGGTTGGTAAAAAAGGTTGCACCGTCCATAACTTGCCGGTAAATCAAATATGGTAAATAGAGAGTGACGGTGCTCACCAGAACGAGGCTTTTGACTGTTGTATTGGTGTAGAATTCCGGATCCTGTTCTTGGACGTCCAACATCCGATCGATGAATGTCGTCCTCGATGATCTCGTCCCGTCGACCCCTTTTGATGACACTGACGTGGCCGCCACCGCCGCCGCGGACAACAGCTTGTTCCTTTTCCTGCTTTGCTCGTCAACCAGCTGCTGTAAAAACACGTCCGCCTTCCTCATCACGCTCTTCATCTTCTTCTTCACCCCGTGAAAATCAGCCCACCCCAACGCTGGGATGAAATCCCCGATGTACCCAGCGTTTCCGAAAAGCTGCGAGAACTCTCTCATGATCTCCCTGAACTCCCTCCCTTCCTCCGACACCTGGTCCGTCCCGAAGTAGCTCTTTCCGGCGATCATACGCATCATCACATTCAGGGTAAGATCTAACAACCTCCGCCGCATGTCCACCTTCAGCCATTCCCTATCTTCTACAGGAAGAAAAGAAAAAATAAACAGATATAACTTCTCTTCGTGAGTTGTATGGTAGACCCAATCAAACTGCAAGATAACTTGTGCCTTTTTTGGATAGAGGTAAATTCTTCATATGCAGCCGCCAGGTAAATTGTGTCTAAGCAATACTTACTCCGGTCTCTACAGCAGTGATCTCGAAACAGTTGCCTCACCAGGGAAAGAACCTCCTCCTGCCGGACAGCGGAGTAATCAGCGAGGGGCCTCGCAGAGAACATCTCCACAGCTGTGAAGCGGCGGAGGTTGCGCCAGTAGTCACCGTAAGGGATTAGGCCCAAGACGCTGTAGTCGTAGCCGAGGAGCTTCCCCGATAGCAAGCGGGGCCGGCTGGCGAAGGTGACATCCTTCTCAGTAAAAAACTCCTCGACGGCCGGCAGCGAGGAGACGACTACGATCTTGCGTGAGCCTAACCTGAGGAAGAAGACTGGGCCGCTCTGGAGCGAGAGATCGTGCAGGGTTCGGTGGAGTGGCTCCTTGACCAGGTGGAGGTGGCCGATGATAGGGAGGGAAGGAGGGCTCGGTGGGAGGCGGTGGTTGGGATTCGTGCTTTTGTGGAGGAAGAATCTGTAGAGGAGGAAGAGGAGGGAGAGAGAGATCAGTGCTAGGTTCAGCCATTGATGAGGAGCTTCTTCCTCCATTTTCTCAGTGGAAAAGTGTCGATTGAACTGTTCGTTGAGTTGAAGTTCTTGTATACTACTAGGCGACGAGGAACGCATCAATTTAAAACCATTTAAAGAATAAATTATAGTTAAGGAAAAGTGCGCGACTGATGAGGCAAGATGATATGAACATGAAGGAGGGTTTATCTACCTTGATTTGCGCGGAGGTGCATGCGTTGGTTTTCCTCAATTTTTTATGAACTGTCCACTATAGACGACAAGCATGGAGCTATGTATTAACTATAAAGATATACTTCCAGAAAGCTGATTTACTCGTACGCGATGGTGAACGGCGGGGGCAGATTCGTCGTGAGCTACTTCCTTACCGCGGAACTGGAGAGGGTGCCGGAAGGGTGCATCGATCAATATGTGGAGATGTATGGAGTGCAAGGTTGCTTTATTAGGGTTCGCAATTTCTGAATACGACATGATAATACAGCTCAAACACGACATGAAATTAGTGAAGTCAAATTAAACTAATCAAGTTCCAATCAATTTCATGTCAACCTTCAAGACATGACATTAGTCATCGCATCTTGTTTGTGTCAAACCTATTAGACATGAAATTTAACCTATGTTCTTTAATAAGTTAGTGTCAATAAAATCTATACGTGATCTTCATGCAGACATGTTTAATCAAAAGACTATCATGTCCAGGGTATTCAATAGTAAAATATTACGTTAAGGATATTTCATTAACTATGTTCATTCTATAAAATTTAATAGCATGATAAAGAAATTCATAATAACATTACAACTCGAATAGAAGTTGCAAGAGTTCTAATGAATTTTTCTCAATTAGATGTAAACATATGGTGCATTTGTTTCGCAAAACTGGAATGATTTGAAAATTATTTTCCAAAAAAAAAAGTTTTTTTTTTTTTGTGACCCGGGAACCCCCGTACAGCCGACAAATGGCGGGCAAACCAGGGGGTGACGCTAGCGGAGGACCCACCATCCCGACGTCACGCTTAAGATCCCGTGCGGCAACGGGATTCGAACTCCTCCCCTCTACGCAAAGGGTCATGGGAGCCTTATCCAACTGGGCCACCGCAGGCGGTGGTAAAAAAAAAAAAAAAAAAAAAAGAATTGATCACTTGAATCACTTACAAAAATAAATGACGAAAAATATTATCATCATTCGCGACATAAATTGTCAATGATAATGAAAATGTTTATTATTGACGAATTCATTTCAAGCAATTCAAATAATCATCTTCAAAAAATCCCACTGGACACAATCCTGGTTCCATTTTGGGTCCCAACACCTAAATAATGGTGAATTTCGATGGAAAATCCCACCCAACCTCCCCCACCGGACAATATTCTAGCAAAATTGTCTAGCCTAAAGTAATGTGTCATCTTTTGGAAATTAGGGCACCTTTGATTTAAAACACGTTGTTATGTCGTTGAAATAAAAATAGACTTTTCTTAAATAATATTGATGTTATCCAGCTATAAATAGATAATTTGATTCTATGTCCAAAAGGAAAGCCTTAATTAGACTAGACCCAACCCTATGTTATTTATCTAGGAGATCATTGTCGCAACCCGATCTCGCCGCCTCCTCGAGATGAGTGTCCAAGGTGGGGAAAGGTCGGGTTTAGGGATACTTGATCTCAAGATCGTGAGCTCTCCCAAGCTCGTACCCCGCGTGATAGCGGATTTATTTATGCGGTCTAATTGTTTAACAACCTAAGAATATAGACAGGAGTCGCCACTAGTCTCAACTTTGGGGTCGGCTAGGAAACCCAATCGAGGCCGGAGTGTTCCTCGATTCCTACGCAACCAGATAACTAGGTTCGGGGGGACTTGGGTTACGCTAATGTTGCTATTAGCGCCCTTTCGGTACCTAAACAGTATGTTGTGTTTTTCCTAACATGTCCATGCATTTCTTTTTATATTTTCAGGATCGTCAATTCTATACTAAATGATCATGCGTGGTGGATTATTTACATGCTATTCTATTTCTAAAAAATAGAAAGGAAAACAACCAATGAAATTGAAATTGCAAGGCATTAAGTAAGCAATCAAGGGAAAGCCGTAAATCTATCAGCAGTCCTAAAAATATAAAGAGAGACAATTAAAAAGAAAAGAAAGAAACCCCAACTCGTCGGGTTTTATACAATGAGTGAAACCCGAGACATATGTCGAAAAAAAAAAAGAAAAAAAAAATATTACATGGCAACAGTCGGAGTGGACATCGACTTCCACCATCTTCACGCCTTCTCCATCTTCGGGATCCTAATCTAAACCTAATCTAAAATACTAATAACTAGGTGCATACAAATAAAAGAAACAATCAAACACAACAAGCAACCATTTTCATTTCTAAAGAAGTACAATGCGACAGACAAGCTTCGGGTGATATCCCAAAGTTCAGCATTTGATATGTGTCGCACCAAAATCATTCGTCAAATGATCACATGCAAAGCATATAATATGACAGGCATCTAAGCCATATAACCTTGGTACTCAGTTAATCAAACAAATGAATTAGCTAATAAAAGATCATTCACCAAACAATATGCATCATCGAGCGTGTTTACGCTACATGTATGTCCATCTAATCAATGCTTAATCCACGACTTCCAGCATACAATCAAAATTGTAACAGAGCACGTGAGACTATAAATTGTAATCGTTTGATAACAAATCGCCATGAAATTGAAGCCATATCTTACCACAAGCACGTATGAATTTTCTTGATCAAAATGGCATCAATTAATAACCAAACTAACCTCAAGTTAGAATCAAATGCACATCCAATTATGGTAACAATTTTTATGGAAAATTTTTTTTAACGTGAGCTACATAGAAGTTAAAGAAAATTCAAGAATGCACAATATTACGTCGGAATTGCAACAAAATATCGGGATGTCATGACACATTAATAGTGATTTTTCCTAAAAGAAAATCTGAAGAATATGAAATTTTACCACATGAACAAAAAAGAGACGAACAAATTTTGTTAAGGATCCAATTTTAGGATTTCTTAATAAGAAAATCATAGAAAAGTGACTTTTTGATAAGGAAAAATAAGGGTCATGAATTTCATTTTTATGACAGATTTCTATCATGCAAATCACAAGAGAAGTTGAGTCCAATTGATACACAAATCATGTGAAATCAGCATCATAAGAACAATTTTCACAAGGAAGCTTTTCAAAACCTTTAACACGTGGATCTCTAAAAATTCAAGAACATGAACAAGTCAATCAAAAATAGAAACATAGTAGCATGTCACACCATCATCCTACAACAATATTAAAAGCAATTGGACAAATCTACTATCTCATCTTTAAAACTAACAGCAATTAGCCACAGAAAAGACAGCATTTCTAATCAAATCAACTCCAAAAATCAAAGACAGCACTTCATTATATATTGTAATTAAAAGCACGTGAATTTCCAAAATCCTGGAAGAGATCAAGGTCTATCAAAAATAGAACAGGGCAGCAAAGCAATCATACAACCATTTTTTTGAAGGACAACCTTGACCCAAAAATAGACATGAAACCAGGAAAAGGCTAAACTCACATTAGCTTTTAATCTGAAGAAACGACAAGACAACAAAAAGGATAAGAAGACAGGAAGATAAAGGTTCACGATATTCAAAGTTTATTCCCAACACGATACAACATAACCTAAATCAAGAAAACCTTATCAAATGGATAAGCAACCAAAAAAAAAAAGCCATCATACAAAACAGAGAAAAACCAACATAATCTAATATTAAACTGCAAAAACTCAAGCTATCCTTAACAAAACACCAGATGGTTCTCACAATAGGTCAATCCGTGTTTAGTTATGGTGCATGGATCCAGAGGCTTTTGAGCTCTGCTGCGGCTCTTCAGCCTGATGACTAGGCAAGACTTCAGCAGTTTTTTCAATCTCTATGACCTGATCTAGACTACCAGAACTACCTGAGATGCTGAACAGCTTGTCACAACTGTTGGCTCTAGCGCTCAGTGAATCAAACTTGACAATATTCTCTTCATTTTCTCTACGCAATGGTTGTTCTAATGAGAAAACATCTGATCCAAGTGTAACTGCACTCACCTCAGCCCGAGGGGGTAAATGCCCCACGGATTGAATTTGCTTTGCAGATGCAACAACCAGACTAGCCAAAGGTGAAATGCAAGCATCCCAAGTGTCTTGACTCTTAGACAGAAATCAATATTTCTAGGCCAATTTTTCTAATTACAAAGTAGCTTTCGAATATACCATTGGTGAGCGAGAAAAAGAGAGGCGCAATCGAGTCGAGAGAACAATTCAAGAGAGAGCGCGACAGTTCGTGCATGAAACAGAACAATTAAGAGAGAGATAGAGAAAAACCTGATCAAGCTAGGGACGAAAGCGCTGTCGCCGATCAATTTTGGAGCTATGCCGAGACTTCCTACTCAGCACGAACCTGAACCTCCGTATCTCGAGCTCCGGGAAGGGTGTGATCCGCAACGAAGGCGTCGGATTGATTAAGCGAGTGAGCGTACGAAGGAGGGATAGAGAGCAGAATCCACGACCCAAACGGAGCTCGAGATACAGAGGTTCAGGTTCGTGCTGAGTAGGAAGTCTCGGCATAGCTCCAAAATTGATCAGCGACAGAGATGTCCCTAGCTTGATCAGGTTTTTCTCTATCTCTCTCTTAATTGTTCTGTTTCATGCACGAACTGTCGCGCTCTCTCTTGAATTGTTCTCCCACTCGATTGCGTCTCTCTTTTCTCGCTCACCAATGGTATATTCGAAAGCTACTTTGTAATTAGAAAATTGGCCTAGAAATATTGATTTCTGTCTAAGAGTCAAGACACTTGGGATGCTTGCATTTCACCTTGGCTAGTCTGGTTGTTGCATCTGCAAAGCAAATTCAATCCGTGGGGCATTTACCCCTCGGCTGAGGTGAGTGCAGTTACACTTGGATCAGATGTTTCTCATTAGAACAACCATTGCGTAGAGAAAATGAAGAGAATATTGTCAAGTTTGATTCACTGAGCGCTAGAGCCAACAGTTGTGACAAGCTGTTCAGCATCTCAGGTAGTTCTGGTAGTCTAGATCAGGTCATAGAGATTGAAAAACTGCTGAAGTCTTGCCTAGTCATCAGGCTGAAGAGCCGCAGCAGAGCTCAAAAGCCTCTGGATCCATGCACCATAACTAAACACGGATTGACCTATTGTGAGAACCATCTGGTGTTTTGTTAAGGATAGCTTGAGTTTTTGCAGTTTAATATTAGATTATGTTGGTTTTTCTCTGTTTTGTATGATGGCTTTTTTTTTTTTTGGTTGCTTATCCATTTGATAAGGTTTTCTTGATTTAGGTTATGTTGTATCGTGTTGGGAATAAACTTTGAATATCGTGAACCTTTATCTTCCTGTCTTCTTATCCTTTTTGTTGTCTTGTCGCTTTCTTCAGATTAAAAGCTAATGTGAGTTTAGCCTTTCCTGGTTTCATGTTCATTTTTGGGTCAAGGTTGTCCTTCAAAAAAATGGTTGTATGATTGCTTTGCTGCCCTGTTCTATTTTTTGATAGACCTTGATCTCTTCCAGGATTTTGGAAATTCACGTGCTTTTAATTACAATATATAATGAAGTGCTGTCTTTGATTTTTGGAGTTGATTTGATTAGAAATGCTGTCTTTTCTGTGGCTAATTGCCTGTTAGTTTTAAATATGAGATAGTAGATTTGTCCAATTGCTTTTAATATTGTTGTAGAGTGATGGTGTGACATGCTACCATGTTCTATTTTTTGATTGACTCTTCATGTTCTTGAATTTTTAGAAATTCACGTGTTAAAGGTTTTGAAAAGCTTCCTTGTGAAAACTTATGATGCTGATTTCACATGATTTGTGTATCAATTGACTCAACTTGCATCTTGTGATTTGCATGATAGAAATCTGTCATAAAAAATGAAATTCATGACCCTTATTTTTCCTTATCAAAGCTGACCTTGTCACTTTTCTATGATTTTCTTATTAAGAAATCCTAAAATTGATCCTTAACAAAATTTGTTCGTCTCTCTTTTGTTCGCTGTGGTAAAATTTCATATTCTTCAGATTTTCTTTAGGAAAAATCACTATTAATGTGTCATGACATCCCGATATTTTGTTGCAATTCACGTAATATTGTGCATTCTTGAATTTTCTTTTAACTTCTATGTAGCTACGTTAAAAAATTTCCATAAAAATTGATACCATAAATGTGCATTTGATTCTAACTTGAGGTTAGTTTGTTATTAATTGATGCCATTTTGATCAAGAAAATTCATACGTGCTTGTGGTAAGATATGGCTTCAATTTCATGGCGTTTTGTTATCAAACGATTAAAATTTATAGTCTCACGTGCTCTGTTACAATTTTGATTGTATGCTGGAAGTCGTGATTAAGCATTGATTAGATGGACAACATGATTGAAACACGCCGATGATGCATATTGTTTGGTGAATGATCTTTTATTAGCTAATTCATTTGTTTGATTAACTGAGTACCAAGGTTATATGGCTTAGATGCCTTCATATTATATGCTTTGCATGTGATCATTTGGAATGATTTTGGTGCGACACATATCAAATGCTGAACTTGGGATATCACCCGAAGCTTGTCTGTCGCATTGTACTTCTTTAGAAATGAAAATGGTTGCTTGTTGTGTTTGATTGTTTCTTTTATTTGTATGCACCTAGTTATTAGTATTTTAGATTAGGTTTAGATTAGGATCCCGAAGATGGAGAAGGCGTGAAGATGGTGGAAGTCGATGTCCACTCCGACTGTTGCCATGTAATATTTTTTTTTTCTTTTTTTTTTCGACATATGTCTCGGGTTTCACTCATTGTATAAAACCCGACGAGTTGCGGGTTTCTTTCTTTTCTTTTTAATTGTCTCTCTTTTATATTTTTAGGACTGCCTGATAGATTTACGGCTTTCCCTTGATTGCTTACTTAATGCCTTGCAATTTCAATTTCATTGGTTGTTTTCCTTTCTATTTTTAGAAATAGAATAGCATGTAAATAATCCACCACGCATGATCATTTAGTATAGAATTGACGCATCCTGAAAATATAAAAAGAAATGCATGGACATGTTAGGAAAAAAACACAACATACTGTTTAGGTACCGAAAGGGCGCTTAGAACATTAGCGTAACCCAAGTCCCGAACCGAACCTAGTTATCTTTGCGTAGAATCGAGGGAACACTCCCGACCCTCGATTGGGTTTCTAGCCGACCCCAAAGTTGAGACAGTGGCGACTCCGTCTATATTCTTAGGTTGTTAAACAATTAGACCGCATAAATAAATCCGTTGTCACGCGGGGTACGAGCTTGGGAGAGCTCACGATCTTGAGATCAAGTATCCCTAAACCCGACCTTTCCCCACCTTGGACACTCATCTCGAGGAGGCGGCGAGATCGGGTCGCGACAGGCTTGGCGACTCCGCTGGGGACTGGTTACTAGGTTAAGAGGACTTGAAACCGTTTAAAAATGGTTGTTGTGTTTTAACTGACATGTCTCCTGTAGGATCGCCTGCATGTCAAAGTCGCGTGGAAAATCAGGTTAGTCGCTAACTTTGTGTTAAATGGTTTTGTAGGTGGGAGTTATAAGGGGAGGCGTGGTTGTAAACCCTTTGTTTTGCAGGTGGTGTAAGGATGTATGAGTGTATGTGGATTTATATTGAAGTGCTGAATGTTTTAATTTAAATGCATGTTTACCAGCTTTAGCACGACACCGCACACACAACCGCGGTCAAAAACCCCGATCGCCCAATCTAGGACCTTAGGAGGGTTTATGGGTGGAATCTGCAAGTGGATGCTCGTGGTAATCCATTACTTACATAAACCTGCTCATCCCAACCGATAAAAATAGCACTGACCGACGATAGTAGCGGTGGGTAAACTATTTTTATCCTTTGGGATGAGGACCTTGAGCCTTTAGCACCCTCACCTTAGAAGGAATACCGCGCTATATGAATCTCAGCTTGAATGAATCGGCGAAGCCGTCACTGCCGCCAACGCTGTCACCGCTGCTACAGTAGAGAAAGAACTTCTCAAAGTTGTGCAAGAACATTAAAAATCATGCATTCACGCACTTTGAACACAGCCCCTAATGGCTGTCTCTAGTGAGTTTTTTCAGGGTAGAAAAGTCTAACTTCATTAATTGAAAAACTTACCTTTCAAAAATATCAAAAGTCAAAAGTAGGTCCCAATCTGCTTTGGATTTCCAGCGTTGTCAAGGTTAATTTTTCTCCAAAGTGGTTTTCAAAATAATTTGCCAAATATCACAATTTTTATTGAATGGGTTTTAGAGCTCAAAACTCCTTGGAAAAGCTAAATCGAATGTAGTCTTTAACTTATTTTGATAGGGCTAGTGTAAAATAAAAACATCCCGAAAGATTACTCCACTTCATATTGTTCCATGTTGCTTCCTAACCTTACGCGTACTGTAGGTTTTTGGGGTCTCTAGCTAGCATTTCTTCATCGTTTCTTAACGAATGTGATCATCTCCACTGGCCAGGAAGGGCGTGATGATTTCACGTGGCTTGCACAAAGCCTGCAAAGGCTCCGCCGGCGGCGCAGTGAGGCCGTTGCCCTCCGTCATGTCGACCTCCTCCAAGCCAACTCTCCGCCACTCGAAGCACTGGAGCAATGCTCCTAACGCTAACCCCACCACTCTCCTCCCAAGAGCAGCCCCAGGACATGCTTGCCTTCCCGCACCAAAAGGAATCATTTTGAACCCTTCATTACTCTCTTGGCCGCCGTCAAATCTCTCCGGCATGAAACTCTCGGCATCCTTCCATAGCTTGGGGTCCCGGTGAAGGCTCCACGCGTTTACCAGCAGCATCGTACCTCGCGGAACGTGGAAGTTACCGATGGTGGTGTCTTCCGAGGATTCATGTGGTAGAAGAAGAGGAGCTGATGGATACAACCTCATCGTCTCGCTAACGACGTTCTGAAGATAGCTGAGATTAGCGAGGTCGGATTCTTCAAGGAGGCGGTCATGTCCAACTTTGGATTCTATTTCGTCGCAAGCCCTTCGCATTGCTTCGGAGTGGTTGAGGAGAAGTATCATTGCCCATTCTATCGTGGTGGCCGTGGTGCCGCCTCCACCAACCAGCATTGCCTGCACAATTCACAGGATTAATTTACCTAAAGTGGGTCTTCATGTTATAGCAAAAGAGAACTGCTAGGTTTACTAAAAATACTTTCATATGATGACAGCGAAATAAAAATCATTAAATATTCAAATACTCTAATAAGTATACACTTTTCAGTTTTGGCAAAAGAACTCTTTCAATTAAGAGTTTAGAGTCTTATCTATCTATATAAAAAAAAAAAAAAAAAATTCACATTAATAAGACATTATATAGATTCATAACAAAACTAGTTTACTGATATTAGTTATTAAATATAATCCTTTTTTTAAGTGCTACTTAAAGTTTAACACGTCATTTAGTAAACGAGCTCCTTATACTGGTATTAGTACATTTGGCATTGTGCACGACAAAATACATCGAACCAAATGTCATGCGCCACTCAACTTAAATTCCTATCTTGGACTTAAACACACATTTGAATGGCTAGTTTTAGTTCTCTATCCTTGATAAGATAAGAATGTAAGGACTGCTGGTAGCCCTTTCTTCTCTTCTGAGGTTTGATATATGTTGGATGTTATTGACCCTCTTGACTATGTAGCACAAGTGTTTGCCCCAAACGATATTTTTTTCCGCTGGGCGACCAGTTGAGGGAGGCTGCCATCACATTCTTAGGTTATGCTTTTTTCAACAAAAAAACCTTTTCAGAAAACATATTTCCAGATTCTTCAGAATGCATTACACAGAAAATAAATCAATTAAGAAAAACATTTTTCATGAAGAGAAAAAGGTCTTTCAAAGTAAAAAAAAATATATATATATATATATATATATATATATATATATATATTTCCCTTTTTCAAATAAGAGAAAACATTTTCCTCACTCACTCTTTCTTATCTCACACTCTAGTAGCCCCCACTTCTTTATTTTTTTATTTTTTTTATTTTTTTTATTTTTTATTTTTTATTTTTGCTTTTCTTCTTTCTTGGCCCATCGCTAGCTGTTGGCAAAGAAGAATGAGGGGGAAAAATAAAATAAAAATAAAAAAAAAAATAAAAAATAAAAAGTAGAAAGAAAATAAGAAGTTTAAAATTTTGATTTTAAAAAATAAATAAGAAAATAAGAAAATAAAAATTTATTAAAAAATTAGTGCATAGACAAAAATCAACTTGAATTTTCCACATCGAACGGCGTAAAACATTTTCTAATTCATTTTCAAGTTTTAGCCGCACACTAAAAGATATTATCATTATTCTCAAAAAAAGACTTCATGGAAAATATTTTCTAGGGACGCTATATTTTTCGCGAGATGAACGAAATCTTAAAGGATAAGCTACGTCACATAATCATCTTGCGTAGTCAAATAATTTCATGTGATTATAATAAGATTATGAGAAAAGACTATATTTGATCAAACAATATCATCTTCATGATAGTGACTTTTACCAATATTTTTATATGCACCGTCGACGCATCAGTCCCTCCCACTTGCACCTTCACCTTTTCCTTGCGTGGAGAATATCGGCACTAGCTCCCAAAATTCAACCAAGGTGGGCGCTACGCGATCGGCTTTCTCACGTGATCATCTTGGTCTTGCCCCACAAAAAGATTCTTTAACTTGTAAAATTTGTCTCGGGTGAAAGCATTAATCGATTAGTCATTTCGAAGGAACGGACGTGGAAATGCGAAGATTTTTTTATTTTATTCTGAAGTTGTCTTCTAGCAATCGACCATGGAAAAATTGCATTTCCATAGCCCGCCTCGCGACAGATTTGGACAAGCGAGGAAATGCGAAGTTACACTCCACTTAATCAGAATCGTATTTCAACGGGTAAAGATCATGTCTAGTTTCGAATAACAATTAACGAAAACAGTTTAGTATATTAGATTGTAGGAGGACACGAGATTTTGAGTTTGAATATATACTTTTCGATAAAAAAAATTTCTAAGAATTTAAATTTGTAAAAGGTTGGTAAAAAAGGTTGCGCCGTCCCTAACTGCTGGTAAATCAAATATGGTAAATAGAGAGAAACGGGGCTCACCTGAACGAGGCTTTTGACTGTTGTATTGGTGTAGAATTCCGGATCCTCTTCTTGGACGTCCAACATCCGATCGATGAAGGTCGTCCTCGATGATCTCGTCCCCTGGACCCCTTTTGAGGACACCGACGCCGCCACCGACGGCTTGTTCCTTTTCCCGCTGTGCTCGTCGACCAGCTGCTGGAAAAACACGTCCGCCTTCCTCATCACGCTCTTCATCTTCTTCTTCACCCCGTGAAAATCCGCCCACCACAAAGCTGGGATGAAATCCCCGATGTACCCAGTTCTTCCGAAAAGCTGCGAGAACTCTCTCATGATCTCCCTGAACTCCCTCCCTTCCTCCGACACCTGGTCCGTCCCGAAGTAGCTCTTTCCGGCGATCATACGCATCATCACATTCAGGGTAAGATCTGACAACCTCCACCGCATATCCACCTTCAGCCATTCCCTATCTTCTGCGGGGGTAAAAAAACAGATATAACTTCTCTTCGTGAGTTGTATAGACACAATCAAACTGCAAGATAACTTGTGCCTTTTTAGAGGTAGATTCTCCATATGCGGCCGCCAGGTAAATTATGTCTAGGCAATACTTACTCCGGTCTCCGAGACAGCAGTGATCTCGAAACAGTTGCCTCACCAGGGAAAGAGCCTCTTCCTGCCGGACAGCGGAGTAATCAGCAAGGGGCCTCGCGGAGAACATCTCCACAGCTGTGAAACGGCGGAGGTTGCGCCAGTAGTCACCGTAAGGGCTTGAGCCCATGGTGCTGTAGTCGTAGGCGAGGAGCTTCCCCGGCAGCAAGCGGGGCCGGTTGGCGAAGGTGACATCCTTCCCAGTGAAACACTCCTCGACGGCCAGCGGCGAGGAGACAACTACGGTTTTGCGCGAGCCAAACCTGAGGAAGAAGACTGGGCCGTGCTGGAGTGAGAGATCGTGTAGGGTTCGGTGGAGGGGCTCCTTGACCAGGTGGAGGTGGCCGATGATAGGGAGGGAAGGAGGGCTCGGTGGGAGGCGGTGGTTGGGATTCGTGCTTTTGTGGAGGAAGAATCTGTAGAGGAGGAAGAGGAGGGGGAGAGAGATCAGTGCTAGGTTCAGCCATTGATGAGGAGCTTCGTCCTCCATTTTCTCAGTGGAAAAGTGTCGATTGAACTGTTTGTTGAGTTGAAGTTCTTGTAGACTACTAAGCGACAAGGAACGCATCAATTTAAAACCATTTAAAGAATAAATTATAGTTAAGGGAAAGTGCGCAACTGATGAGGCAGGATGATATGAACATGGAGGAGGGTTTATCTACCTTGATTTGCGCGAAGGTGCACTGTCCACTGTAGACGACAAGCAAGGAGCTATGATAAATATGGGGTTTCATGAATAGTAAGGAGCTATGATAAAATTAACAAAAATACAGCAGAAACAAAGATGATATATTTTACACATTATTCTCCGAAAGCGTTGTTTGTGTATTTTAATCAAAAATTTGAATATAAAAAGGGAGTTAAACAAATTACCTCTCAAAGCGCGCTTTAAACAAATTGGTTCGAATGTTCTACAGTTCTAGCTTCACAAACGTCGGACGTCTAGTTCAGACACACCAACAATCGACGTCGAATGGAAGAGAGCTTTCAGATAATCACCACTATGATCGTGTTAGCAATCTCGTGAAAACAATCCTCCATATCCTTAATGTTTTTAGCTACAGCCTGAACGAGAAAGAATCCCTCTTCTTTCTCCCGTCTTGAAGACACAAAAACACTCATTTCTCTATTTTCGACAAACCGTTTTATGCCCTCAATTATACAGCATTTTAAACAAAAAACATATTCTAGAATCAACAACAGTTGTTGATCCAGGTTGCTGACCATCATGCTCAACGCTCATGCGCGATGTTGACCATTCATGCACGATGCATGTGCATGAAGCCCCCCTTATACTTTTTTTTATATTAATATTAAAAGAAACACACATGGTCAGCAACCATTGCTGACCATGTGCACATTGATTAATTAATTAAATAAAAATAATTAATCAATCCCTTTATTTATATATATAAAGGACATAATCTTTATGTGTGCATATCGGACCTCTAGTTCAGACACACCAACAATGGACGTCGAATGGAAGAGAGAACTTTCAGATAATCACCACTATGATCGTGCTAGCAATCTCATAAAAACAATCCTCCGTATCCTTAATGTTTTTAGCCACGGCCCGAATGAAAGAGAATCCCTCTTCTTTCTCGCGTCTCGAAGACACAAAAACACTTGTTTCTCTATTTTCAACAAACCGTTTTATGCCCTCAATTATACAACATTTTAAATAAAAAATATATTCTTGAATCAACAACGGTTGCTGACCATCATGCTCGACGATCGTGCATGAGCCACCGCTCATGCACGATGCATGTGCATGAAGCCCCTTTTATACTTTTTTTTTATATTAATATTAAAAGAAATGCACATGGTCAGCAACCATTGCTGACCATGTGCACATTGATTAATTAATGAAATAAAAAATAATTAATCAATCCTTTTTATATATATATATATATATATAAAGGACATAATCTTTATGTGTGTGTCGCGACCAATTTTTCGGTGAACCACCTAGGGTTTGGCTAATGGATTGTTAAGTCTAGACTTAACTCGGGCTCTCCCAAGCCCATACCAATTCGCAACTTAGGTTCAAGTTATTAACATGCGATTGATTTTCAATTAGGAGTCGCCACTAATCTATTTTTGGTGGGTTGATTAGAAACCCAAGTAAAGTAACGGGAGATTCACTTTACTCCTACGAACCAGAGATTTATGAGTTTGGGGACTTAATTACGCTAGATTTCGCTAACGCCCTTTCGGTACCTTTTTTTTATTTTGAAAAATGTTTGGCAAGCAATTTGGATTGATTTTAAATTTATTTCCCTAACATGTGAGGTAATCATGCGAATGCGCAATCCACCAATTTAACATCCAAGGAAAGTAATGAATAAATTGCAGGAACTTACCTTAAAGCAACAAAAGCATCCGCAATGTTAAATCGAATTCACATCGACAACCCTAAATATGATTTCTAATTAACACGCAATTTTTTTTTGTTTTCACTTAATTAATGGAAATCGTGCAATATGCCATGCAATATTAATTAAATGACCTAATTCTAATGACATGCAATTACTAATTGAATGGACCTAGCAACAATCACTAAATGGCATGCATTTCATGAATCTAATCCTAATGACGTGCATATGATATTTTTGTATTTTTCATGAAATTCCAAATTTGGTGAAATGTGAAAATTACCTAATTAGATTAAGATCCTATTTAATTTATATTAGGAATTAGGTTGAGCCATATCCTAATTTAAACCAAGATATTATCTTAACTTAGCAGTCTCTAACCTAAGATGCAGTTTATCTAAATCAATCTAAACTTAAAATAAAATATGCAATCTTTTTGTGTTTTCGGGATAAATAAAGCAATTAAATGATAAAACACCAAATCATTCGCAATCACCAAAGATACTATCCATCACTCGAATTTGAAAATGATATCTAGTCCAACTCGATCATTTTGCTAATAAAATCGATAAATTGATCTTAAGCCTTAAATATCAAGATATCAATTTTACTCCCACGTAGTTAATTATTCCATCTAAAACCTGATAGATGGAATAAAAAATCCATGTGCGGTTGCGAATTGGGCAACAAATCCTAACCGGAAATACGTTCATAATTCAAATATGCACGTAAGATATTAAAAAGCACGCATTAGGCAATAAAATATCCAAATCAAATTTAGATAAGATAATTACCCGATTCCGCAAATAATGCTACCAAATTTGAACCGAACGGAATTCGCTCAATGGGTGACGGCGGTGCATGGTTGTGTTCGGCTAGATGCGGAGACGGGCAGCCATGGGCGGATGATTAGTTTCCGCAATGGGACTAGCGTGAAGGATTCATGGACAACAGTTTGCGTCAAGACGGACGGTGACGGGCTCACGACCAATGAACCTGCAAGAATAGAAAGTTCGTAAAATCAACTCGGTTCGGATATGAGCGGGAATGGCAGCATCGGGGCTTCGGACGAGTGCAGGAGCTCCGCCTAGGTTATTGAACGTGGGGACAAAATCCACTATTTCGAAGGAAGCATGTTCCTGGGTCCTTGTGTCGAAAATGTCAGTGAGTAAACATCTTCACGATCTCCTGGCCAAAAAGTAATCCTTCTTATTGCATGAAGTAAAATCACAAAACCCACAAATTGTCAAATCTAGACAAAATTCAAGAGAAGACAAATCCACCGCCTGCCCTTATTTGGCCGAATTGTGACCTTTTCCACCGGAACGGATTACTTTCTTCAAGCTCATCAATCTTTTAGACCCGTGGTTTCTCTCAACTTTGTTCCCTTTTTGAATCCGTGGGACGCCGCGGTTTTGTTGCTGATCGTGGACAAAAGCACCGGTAAACCTGCAAAAGAGAGCGAGAACACAAGGAATCGTCTAGGATATTAATCCTGATGAACTCGCCGAAATTGCAACGGTTCAACAATAAACAACAACTCAGTGAAACGAGGCAAGGATCGGCGTCGATGTTGAGAAGGCCAACTGAGGGACTATTGGACTGCTGTTCACAAGTAGCTGGAGTAGATCACGGTTGGTGGTGATGAAGATCAGGACTGAGGCTCGTTCACTCGGTCCAATACGGGAAGCGTTGTAGCTAGCAGGAGCACAGCGTCGCAGTGGGAGGAGTCGTGAAGCCGAGACCGCGAAGAAAATACCTCGCTCTAGCCTCTATTCTCTCTCTGGATTATTGTGTGCTCGGTGTTGACCAGGGAAGAGAGACAAAGCCCCCCTCCTATTGGACGAAGCAAAGACTCCTCCTTTGTCTTCTTCTCCCTTTGCTTATGGACGCTTGTTACTCTTCTTTTTTTTTTACTGCAAGATGTTGACCAAAGACCACGAAGATCTGCTGGAGCAATTATTGAACACTTGGACTCCTTGATGATTGCCGTGGAATTGGTAGCCCTGGCCACACAAGGAGCAGCGACAATGACGTAGGCTCAACAGGAACGAAGCCCCGAGCCGACGTAGATCTCGTAGCTTTCTGGAGATATCACGGCAAGGCCACCTTGTTGTCGGGAGGTAGGTGCGGCAATGGATTACCGTCTCGTGATGGTGAACAGCGACAGCCGAGTCCATAAGAGGCTCGACATGTGATGATTGGCTGAACGCTCCTCGCCCTCTCTCATGTTTTCTGCAGCCGTGTCTTCTCAATTGCGTGGCCGTATGTGTCGATAGGTGTGGCCTCCTCTCAAACCCTACGCATTTAATATATTTATAGGCCACGGTTAGGGTTTTAATTTTTCCAAATCCGTATCCACGAAAATTCCTTTTTCCAAATGCAATATTTGCTTTTGATACGATTTAGGATTCCAAGAGGATTCTTCTAAAATTTGAAATCTCGCACAAATCAATCCGTAAAATCTTTCTGAGGATACGGGCTTGGACTGATTTACTCCCTTCGTGGGCTTAATCCAGTTCACCAAATTAATATTCTGAACCATCAATTTGAACCCATTTGTCACCGGCCCAATGTAAATGCAAATTAAAATAAATGCACCTAAAACCATATGCTATGCAATTAATTAATTAACTAAAAAAAAATTTTTAGGGGTTAAAATTAATCCCTAATTTTTAATGCAATAAATGAATAAACGGGTCGCCAAAATTTAGGTGTCAACAGTGTGCATTTGGAATACATTAACATATATCCACTTTAGGCATGCAAGTGCATTATATGCAAGTAGGCTCACGACTATAATGCAAATTAAATTAAATCTCATTTACTTAAATTTCAAATCGACTCAATTCGATTGCAGTAATTGCAAACACATTTGCAACATTATTTCTCTCTTGTTCCATGTTATCCTAATTGTTTATGATGTGTAACATTCCTAAGTTCATCACTAAGCTAGTAGTAAGACTTGTACTAACATATTAGTACTCCAAAAAAAATTAATTGTCTTGATTAATTTTTAGGTCCTACAAGCCATGATTGACATCTAACAATATGTCATGACTACCTAGATAGTGTGAATGCTTTAAGAACATAATGAACCTGTCAATTTTGGCTACAGTGTAATTCGATCCCTCTGTCTTATTATGTCCCGATCAAACAAAAACCATGGAATATTTGTCAAGTCACAAATTCGATCATATGCACAAATATGATGATATGCATTTTATTCAAGACATAAACAATTTATTCTCAGTTACAACCTTGGTCGAGAATTTCAATGCATTGTCATAATCAGATTGCATAGGATATCAATATTATACCTTGCATGTAACAAAGAGACAGATTCCATATTGCGTACATGTGCAACTTCGTATATGAACAAATTATGACAGTCAAGTATAAAGACGGATTAACGACTCGACATTATGTGCACCCGTGAACCATAGTTGTTCAACACAAAAGTTAACACTATGCCTCAAATCTAAGGATTATTTACACAAGACCAAAGCATGAACCATTAGACATTGACCACGTTAAAAGCTTCCATGTTGTTAATCGTTCCATATGTGTCACATTCAGTGAACTTGTCTAATACAAACACATGTGTTCTAACTCAGGCATCATAATACCCAATGACATGCGACTCATCATTTCCTTAAGTATCCAATACTTAATGGTGAAGTTAAAAACACACCGTTCTCAACAGGATTATAAATATTCACTCAATAATCCATTGACCATAAACGATTTAAAGATTCAGCCTAACTATAAACCCGTTACATATATTCTTGACGTCTCAAGAATAGGTTTAGTTGTAACTGATCTTATGGAATCATTCATAAATATAAAATAATTAAACAAATGAATGAATACGTCATTATCATTAATTAAATAATAATAATTATAGTACAACTAAAATCCCTAACATGTAACTATCATGTAGTAGCTTTAGGCATACATCCAACAAAATACAATCATAAATAGATACTTCAAGAAAGCTGATTTACTTGTACGTGATGGTGAACGGTGGGGGCAGGTTCGTTGTGAGCTACTTCCTTATGGCGGAGTTGGAGAGGGTGCCGGAAGGGTGCATTGATCAATATGTGGAGATGTATGGAGTGCAAGGTTGCTTTATTAGGGTTAGCAATTTCTGAATATGACATAATAATACAACTCAAACGCGACATGAAATTAGTGAAGTCAAATTAAACTAATCAAGTTCCAATCAAGTTCATGTCAATCTTTAAGACATGACATTAGTCATCGCATCTTGTTTGTGTCAAACTTATTAGACATGAAATTTAACATTACAACTCGAATAGAAGTTGCAAGAGTTCTAATGCATTTTTCAAAAGCCTAAAATTGGCCCACATTATTCGAAACCCTACCCGGCTCACGATCGAACACCCGACCCTACTCGGCGGTCGCGACCCAACTCATACCTCCTCTCCCTAGGGTTTGTTGGCGGCGACGCAGCGGCACGGGCGGCAACAATGCGGTGTTGGTGCTGCAAAGGGGCCGAACTGGGGCTGCGATGGCAGTAGAGGGGTCGGGTGGTTGGCGCGACGGTGTCGCAGGTTCGACGTCGGGAGCAGCGGCAGCAGGTACTATGGGTCGGCGCTCAGAGGGGACCCAAACACGGCGGCAGTTGTCAGGGATGGCGGAACAACAGCAGCACAACAGTGGCGCTCGAGACTTCTAGCTGGGCAATAGTAGCAGCAGTGACTCGAAGGTGCGGCGACAGGCGGCTGCAGAGACAGGCGGAGGTACGGCAACGCGGGTTGTAGGCATCGGGCAGAAGCATGGCGACGAGCAGGGCATCGGCTTGGCTGAAGGCTGCAATAGCAATGGCATCCAAAGCTCCGGCGACCGTGAAGGGTGGCAGCTCGGACGACATCAACGACATTTCCTCCAGTTTTTCTCCTCTCTACATGGCACCTTCAGATCTGGGTTCTAGGTTGAGCAGCGGCGGGGTCGGTGTCGGCCAGCAGCGGCGCCGTCACCGTTTTTCCTCAACCTCTCTCTCTCTCTCTCTCTCTCTCTCACCGTTTTTCCTCAACCTCTCTCTCTCTCTCTCTCTCTGTGTTCTCTCCTCGCTCCCCTATTGCCCTTCTCTCTCTCTCGGCTCTCGGGTTCCCTAGTTTTCCCCCTCGTTCTCTGTCCTATCCTCTAGTTTTTATGCTCGACCGGCAAGTGCGCATAGCCTATGCAGCTACTAGCTAGCCAGCCGAGCTGCACCCCCGACCCGCGGATCACACCGCTTGCCTGCCACCGATCCCCCTGCTTCACCTGTTGCTGCTCTACTGCTCCCTTGCAAGTCTATGTGAAGACCAGCCAAGGAAGACGACTAGCTCGTTCGCAGGTTGGGCTGAAGGAGGAAAGGGGCTCGGCCGGGCCCAGCGCAAGGGGAAGAGAAAAGGAAAGGGTGGGGTTAGGCCAAGGCCGGATCCGGCCCGACCCGACCATTTTCATTTTTTTTAATAATAAAAAAAATTGACTCTTTCTTCTTCTTTTCTTGAATAATTTTTTTTGTGACTAATTCCTAACCTTTAACGCTACTTTAAATTAATTAATTTAGGTAAAATTTAGGTGTCAACAACTGATGCCTACAACTTGAGTTAGCCCATTGTTTCCCATCTTCACATATCCGAAGTCACCTAACATGTATGATGTAAAGAAATCTCTACGAGATGTAGCATGAATAGATACACCACTTTCAATTACCCAACCGGTTTTATGAGATACAAAATTCACCACATCACCATCAAAAATAATGAGAAAGTCTTCTTTAAGTATAGTAACACAATTGTCATCACTGATATTATCACTTTTCTTCTCTTTACCTTTCTCCTTTTATTTTCTCCCTTTTTAACTGGCGACAAAACCTCTGAATATGTCCATTCTGATGACAATAATGGCACTCAACATTAGTAAATTTATTATACTTACATTTGCTTTTATCTCGTCTTTTATCTCTATTTCTCGAACCTTGAGACTCACTTATTTCCCTTTTCTCAACAACCAAGGCATAGAATGTGAAGAGGACAATCCTTGTGTCTTTCGTCTCATCTCTTCAGTCAAAATACTACTCTTGACCAAATTCATGGTAATCGTACCATTCAGGGCAGAATTAGACAAAGATATTCGGAATGTCTCCCATGAGTCCGGCAAAATACCAAGCAACCATAGTGCTTGTATTTTATTATCAAACTTGATTCCCATCGTAGCCAACTGATTTATAATTCCTTAAAAAGAATTTAAATGATTAGTCAGACGAGTACCATCTTGATATCTCAGAGCTGTTGGAGAAATCTTCCTAGAGTATTTTGAAGCTGACAAAACGTTTCCATCAATCTAGTCTGAAGATTTGCAAACTCTACTATTTAAAGTCTGAAGACCTCCAGACTGCCAGACTCAAGACTCAAAGTCTATTCCCATTGACAGTTTCTAATCCGTTGAAGAAGGCTATCCAGAACTAGATGTTTCGTTAAGGATTTGACATTATCGTCTAGAGAAGATCTCTTGGCTGGATATGACATAATGGAATCCTTTATTTGATCATGATTGATTCAGAGATTAAGGATCCGATGATTGGCGAAGTATACTTGGAAGATTCTACTTATAGAAACCGAGATCCTGATTGTATGGGCGAGCAGGAATGATGGGCTATCGACATGTTCCTTAAATAGCTCGAATGATTTTCCTAATTGATTCTGTCCAACGAGAAGATTGGAAGAATTCCTTTGGTAAGAGCCAACGGGTATGATGGCATAAAGGAGTATATAAGGAAGACGTTCCAGTTGTTTGAGTGTGCATGATAGAAGAATTCCAAAGTCTGAAGCTCTTTGTTCTTAGTCAATTCATTTACTGAGCGAAATCTTGTACGCAAAAGAGAGTCTATATTTTGAGAAACATTGAGGAAGTGTGGTAGAGTATCTATACTGTGGAATCAAGGGAGGGTCTTGCTGTAACAACTCTTTTGTTCATATTGAAATCCAGCCGGTGGGCTGTCAGTGAAGAGTGGACGTAGGCTTGGAATAAGCCGGACCACTATAATTTCTGTGTTCATTTTCTCTTCCTTACTATTTGCTTTACTTTGATCATAATTCGTTTTGTTAACTAAAGGAGAACTTCATTTCTATTGTCTGCTTAGTATCGCTCTCTTATCTCGAGAAATTATCTTTACACCTATTCATCCCCCTCTAAGTGTTTATACTAGCTATCTCAAGAGCCATCATCTGTTTTATCAAAAATAACTTATTATTCCCAGTCTTTCGAGCATATAATTGTTCGAGCTTATCCCATAAACTGCATGCATGTGTTTCCTCAATAATATGATTCAAAACATTATCATACACCCACTGCTTGATATAACCACACATTTGACGATGAAATATAGACCATTCAGCATCAATTTTATGCTCTGGTTTCTCCTCGTCAAATATGGGCAAATAAAAAATCTTTCACATATAAAAGGTCTTACATCTTCCCTTTCCAAATATGATAATTCGAACCATTCAGTGTAACCATTCTACTTGTATTTGTTTCCATTGTTTAACATAAGACAGAAAAATCAAGCAATGACCAAATGCTCTGATACCACTCTAATGGGAGAACAGTAACAATTCGAACAATATCGAATTAATGCAGCGGAATAAAATAATCTCTCATCTTGTGTAAACCCAATAGGAATCGATATATTAAAGTAAAATAAATACCAAGCACATGAACACAAGACGATTTTTTACATAGAAAACTTCCTCACTATGAGGAGATCAAAAACCATGGGATCGGAGTCCACCCGAAAATCTTCACTATCAACAAAATTAGGTGAACAATGTTCTTCTCTAGTAAATACTAGAGATACATAGCAGCAAAAATCTCAATAACATAATTCTTGGTAATACACATGAATTTCACAAGAGATCAAGAATAAATCTGACCAAAAACATAGGTTTTAATCAATCCACAAAAAACATGATGTAGGAAGCTTCAAACGAAAAACAAACCAAATTCGAGAATATTGCGCCACGAACATGCTAACAAATTTTAGCTCAATTGGACCACGAATCAACCTCTGATGCCAGCTTGATGTAAATCAGACTTTGCCCTAACCCCCAAATTTTCTGATTTCTCTTTTTCTCTTATTTACTACCACTTTTTAAAGATAGTAAGAAACTATATTTCTTCATATGACTTATCATATTGGCTCAAGCCCTTTTTGGCTTGCAACTCATTGGGCTTCCTCCACATAGGAGTTAACCCAGCTAACAATATGAACATGAAGGTGAGTTTATCTACCTTGATTTGCGCGGAGGAGCATGCATTGGTTTTCCTCAATTTTTTTTATGAATAGTCCATTATAGACGACAAGCATGGAGCTATGATAAATACAACCATAAAGATATACTTCCAAAAAACTGATTTACTCATACGCGATGGTGAACGGCGGGGGCAGGTTCGTCGTGAGCTACTTCCTTATGGTGGAGCTAGAGAGGGTGCCGGAAGGGTGCATCAATCAATACATGGAGATGTATGGAGTGCAAGGTCACTTTATTAGGGTTAGCAATTTTTGATACGACATGATAGTACGACTCAAACACGACATGAAATTAGTAAAGTCATATTAAAGTAATCATGTTCCAATCAATTATGCATCAACCCTCAAGACATGACATTAGTCATCACATCTTGTTTGTGTCAAACCTGTTAGACATGAAATTTAACCCGTATGCCTGTGTTCTTTAATAAGTTAGTGTCAATAAAATCTATGTGTGATCTTCATGTAGCCATGTTTAGTCAAAAGACTATCATGTCCAGGGTATTCAATAGTAAAATATTACGTTAAGTTTAATCTTTCAAAACTGGCCATAAGAGAAAGTTGCTATGAAGTGATCACGTGCATCCTTTGAGACAATGTACACGCCCAAATAAGTCGACCCATAATAGTGATCTCGTCGCTCATGTCATCCCAACAAATGTCCATTCATACACTCGCTTGCCACCTAATTCATCATTGTTACCACAACATGTCATTACACACCATGTCATCATATATGCCATGTCATACTTTCCATTCACGTCCATTTTTCAAAACATACACCAAACACAATTATGCTGAGGTGCGACTTGATGTGAACCTTTCACTTGATAATATCACCAAAAATTATAATCGCATCTCATATTTTTAGAAAACTAGTTGATAAATGCATGTTGAAACTAGATTGAAATACATAGATTATGCAAGGATGTTAACCGTTCCTTACATGTATCACGGAATTTGGACATAGCATTCCCTAATTAAGTTATTGTTTGATTAGATTGATCGTTTATGAACATGTACCGACCAAAACAAGTTAAGTAGAGAAAGAACTTCTCAAAGTTGTGCAAGAACATTAAAAATCATGGTTCACGCACTTTGAACACAGCCCCTAATGGCTGTCTCTAGTGAGTTTTTTCAGGGTAAAAAAGTCTAACTTCATTAATTGAAAAACTTACCTTCCAAAAATATCGAAAGTCGAAAGTAGGTCCCAATCTTTTTCGGATTTTTAGCGTTGTCAAGGTTAATTTTTCTCCAAAGTGGTTTTCAAAATAATTTGCCAAATATCACAATTTTTATCGAATGGGTTTTAGAGCTCAAAACTCCTTGGAAAAGCTAAATCGAATGTAGTCTTTAACTTATTTTCATAGGCTAGTGTAAAATAAAAACATCCAGAAAGATTACACCACTTCATATTGTTCCATGTTGCTTCCTAACCTTACGTGTACTGTAGGTTTTTGGTGTCTCTAGCTAGCATTTCTTCATCGTTTCTTAACGAATGTGATCATCTCCACTGGCCAGGAAGGGCGTGATGATTTCACGTGGCTTGCACAAGGCCTGCAAAGGCTCCGCCGGCGGCGCAGTGAGGCCGTTGCCCTCCGTCATGTCAATCTCCTCCAAGCCAACTCTCCGCCACTCGAAGCACTGGAGCAATGCTCCTAACGCTAACCCCATCACCCTCCTCCCAAGAGCAGCCCCAGGACATGCTCGCCTTCCCGCACCAAAAGTAATCATTTTGAACCCTTCATTACTCTCTTGGCCGCCGTCAAATCTCTCCGGCATGAAACTCTCGGCATCCTTCCATAGCTTGGGGTCCCGGTGAAGGCTCCACGCGTTTACCAGCAGCATCGTACCTCGCGGAACGCGGAAGTTCCCGATGGTGGTGTCTTCCGAGGATTCATGTGGTAGAAGAAGCGGAACTGATGGATACAACCTCATCGTCTCGCTAACGACGTTCTGAAGATAGCTGAGATTAGCGAGGTCGGATTCTTCAAGGAGGCGGTCATGTCCAACTTTGGATTCTATTTCGTCGCAAGCCCTTCGCATTGCTTCGGAGTGGTTGAGGAGAAGTATCATTGCCCATTCTATCGTGGTGGCCGTGGTGTCGGCTCCACCAACCAGCAATGCCTGCACAATTCACAGCACTAATCTACCTAAAGCACTAATCTACCTAAAGCGGGTCTTCATGTTATAGAAAAAGAGAACTGCTAGGTTTACTAAAAATACTTTCATTTGATACACTACCAGCAAAATAAAAATCATTAAATATTCAAATACTCTAATAAGAATACACTTTTCAGTTTTGACAAAAGAACTCTTTCAATTAACAATTTAGAGTCTTATCTATCTATATAAAAAAATATTTCACATCGATAAGACGTCATATAAATTCATAACTAAACTAGTTTACTAAATAGTGTATCAAATTGATATTAGTTATTAAATATAATCCTTTTTTTAAGTCCTACTTAAAGTTTAACACATCATTTAGTAAACGAGCTCCTTATACCGGTTATTAGTACATTTGGCATTATGCACGAGAAAATGCATTCAACCAAATGTCATATGCGCCACTCAACTTAAATTCCTATCTTGGACTTCGGCCACACATTTGAATGGCTAGTTTTAGTTCTCTGTCCTTGATAAGATAAGAATGTAAGGACTGCTGGTAGCCCTTTCTTCTTTTCTGAGGTTTGATACATGTCAAATGATGACCCTCTTGACTATGTAGCACAAGTGTTTGAAAGTATCTAAGGACCAAACGATATTTTTTTCCGCTGGGCGGCCAGTTGATGGAGGCTGCCATCACATTCGTAGGTGCTGCTCTTTTCAACAAAAAAACCCTTTTCAGAAAAACGTATTTCCAGATTTTTCAGCGTGCATTACATAGAAAATAAATTAATTAAGAAAACCATTTTTCATAAAAAGAAAAAAAGTCTTTCAAAATAAAATATATTTCCCTTTTCCAAATAAGAGGAAATATTTTCCTCACTCACTCTTTCTTAACTCACACTCTAGTAACCCCGACTTCTTTATTTTTCTATTCTTTTATTTTCTAAAACAAAATCTTTTTTTTTTTTTTTTTGCTTTTCTTCTTTCTTGGCCAATCGCTAGCTGCCGGCAAAGAAGAATGGGGGAGAAAAAAATAAAATAAAATAAAAAAGTAGAAAGAAAATAAAAAGTTAAAAATTTTGATTTTTATAAAAAAAATAATTAAGAAAATAAGAAAATAAAAATTTATTAAAATGAGTGCATAGACAAAAACCAACTTGAATTTTTTCCGAACGACATAAAATATTTTCTAATTCATTTTTAAGTTTCAGCCACGCACTAAAAGATATTATCATTATTCTCGAAAAAGAACTTTGTGGAAAATATTTTCTAAGAACGTTATATTTTTTGCGAAATGAACGAAATCTTAAAAGGATAAGCTACATCACATAATCATCTTGGGTAGTCAAATAATTTCGTGTGATCATAATAAGATCGTGAGAAAAAGACTATATTTGATCAAACAATATCATCATCATGATACGGACTTTTACCAATATTTTTATGTACCGTCAACGCATCAGTCCCTCCCACTTGCACCTTAACCTTTTCCTTGCGTGGAAAATATCGGCACTAGCTACCGAAATTCAACCAAGGTGGGCGCTACGCGATCGGCTTTCTTACGTGATCATCTTGGTCTTGCCCCCCAAAAAATTCTTTAACTTGTAAAATTTGTCTCAGGCGAAAGCGTTAATCGATTAATCATTTCAAAGGAACGGAAGAGGAAATGCGAATATTTTTTTATTTTATTCTGAAGTTGTCTTCATTTAGTTTGGCATGATCATGGAAAAATTGCATTTCAATAGCCCGCCTGGCGACAGATTTGGACAGGCGAGGAAATGCGAAGTAACATGCCACTTAATCAGAATAACAATTAACGATTTAAAATTTTATGAACAGTTTAGTATATTAGATTGTAGGAGGACACGAGATTCTGAGTTTGAAAATACTCTTTCCGATAAAATAAAATAAAAAATCTAACAATTTAAATTTTTAAAAGGTTGGTAAAAAATGTTGCACCGTCCGTAACTTGCCGGTAAATAAAAATATGGTAAAAAAATAGAGAGTGACGGTGCTCACCAGAACGAGGCTTTTGACTGTTGTATTGGTGTAGAATTCCGGATCCTGTTCTTGGACGTCCAACATCCGATCGATGAATGTCGTCCTCGATGATCTCGTCCCGTCGACCCCTTTTGATGACACTGACGCGGCCGCCACCGCCGCCGCGGATGACGGCTTGTTCCTTTTCCCGCTTTGCTCGTCGACCAGCTGCTGTAAAAACACGTCCACCTTCCTCATCACGCTCTTCATCTTCTTCTTCACCCCGTAAAAATCAGCCCACCCCAACGCTGGGATGAAATCCCCCATGTACGCAGAGCTTCCGAAAAGTTGCGAGAACTCTCTCATGATCTCCTTGAACTCCCTCCCTTCCTCCGACACCTGGTCCGTCCCGAAGTAGCTCTTTCCGGCGATCATACGCATCATCACATTCAGGGTAAGATCTAACAACCTCCGCCGCATATCCACCTTCAGCCATTCCCTATCTTCTGCAGGAAGAAAAGAAAAAATAAACAGATATAACTTCTCTTCGTGAGGTGTATGGTAGACACAATCAAACTGCAAGATAACTTGTGCCTTTTTTGGATAGAGGTAGATTCTTCATATGAGACCGCCAGGTAAATTGTGTCTAGGCAATACTTACTCCTGTCTCCGAGACAGCAGTGATCTCGAAACAGTTGCCTCACCAGGGAAAGAACCTCCTCCTGCCGGACAGCGGAGTAATCAGCAAGGGGCCTCGCGGAGAATATCTCCACAGCTGTGAAGCGGCGGAGGTTGCGCCAGTATTCACCGTAAGGGCTTAGGCCCAAGATGCTGTAGTCATAGCCGAGGAGCTTCCCCGATAGCAAGCGGGGCCGGTTGGCGAAGGCGACATCCTTCTCGGTAAAACACTCCTCGACGGCCGGCAGCGAGGAGACGACTACGGTTTTGTGCGAGCCGAACCTGAGGAAGAAGACTGGGCCGTGCTGGAGCGAGAGATCGTGCAGGGTTCGGTGGAGGGGCTCCTTGACCAGGTGGAGGTGGCCGATGATAGGGAGGGACGGAGGGCTCGGTGGGAGGCGGTGGTTGGGATTCGTTCTTTTGTGGAGGAAGAATCTGTAGAGGAGGAAGAGGAGGGGGAGAGAGATCAGTGCTAGGTTCAGCCATTGTTGAGGAGCTTCTTCCTCCATTTTCAGTGGAAAAGTGTCGATTGAACCGTGTGTTGAGTTGAAGTTCTTGTAGACTACTAAGCGACGAGGAACGCATCAATTTAAAACCATTTAAAGAATAAATTATAGTGAAGGAAAAGTGGGCGACTGATGGGCAGGATGATATGTGACGGGAGAACAGTATCGAATTAACGTAACAGAATAAAATAATCTTATTTTTGTGTAAATCTAATATAAATCAATATAGTAGAGTAAAATAAATATCACGCACGCAAACACAAGACGATTTTTTACGTGGAAAACCTTCTCGATATGAGGAGATCAAAAACCATGAGACCGGAGTTCATCCGAAAATCTTCACTATCAACAAAATTGAGTGAACAATATTTTTCTCTAGCAAATATTAGAGGTATATAACAACAAAGACCTCAATAATATAATTCTTGGCAATACACATAAATTTCACAAGAGATCAAGAATAAATCTGACCAAAAATGCAGGTTTTGATCATTCATGAAAAACTTGATGTAGGGAACTTCAAACAAAAATCAAACTGTTTAGATTCAAGAAGATTGTGTCAGGAACATGCTGACAAAATTTCACCTCAATCGGATCACGATCGACCTCCGATGCCATCTTGATGTAAATCATACTTCGCCTCAACCCCCAAATTTTTTGTTTTCTTTTTTTCTCTTATTTCTACGTCTTTTTGCGGCTACCACTTTTTTAAAGATAGTGAAAAATCATATTTCTCCATATGACTTATCATATGGACTTAAGCCCTTTTTGAGCTTGCAACTCATTGGGCTTCCTCTACATAGGAGTAAACCCAGCTAACAATATGAACATAAAAGTGAGTTTATCTACCTTGATTTGCACAAAGGTGCATGCGTTGGTTTTCCTCAATTTTTTATGAACTGTCCACTATAGACAAAAAGCAAGGTGCTATGATCAATACAACCATAAAGATATACTTCCAGAAAGCTAATTTACTCGTACGCGATGGTGAACAGCGGGAGCAGGTTCGTCGTGAGATACTTCCTTACAGAGGAGCTGGAGAGGGTGCCAGAGGGGTGCATCAATCAATATGTGGAGATGCATGGAGTGCAAGGTCGCTTTATTAGGGTTAGTAATTTTTGATACGACATGATGGTACGACTCAAACATGACATGAAATTAGTGAAGTCAGATTAAACTAATCATGTTCCAACCAATTACACGTCAACCCTCATGACATGACATTAGTCATCACATCTTGTTTGTGTCAAACCTGTTAGACATGAAATTTAACCCATATGCCTGTGTTCTTTAATAAGTTAGTGTCAATAAAATCCATGGGTGATCTTCATGTCAACATGTTTAGTCAAAAGACTATCATGTCCAGGGTATTCAATAGTAAAATATTACGTTAAGGATATTTCATTAACTATGTTCATTCTATTTAGTTTGACTTGTGTCAGGTTCATGTTCACATGTTAATGATTATCGGAACGAAATTTACAGTAAAATGAAAAGGGGCAATACATACCCATGCCACATGCATCAAGTCGATGAACTCGCCATATTTGACTTTCAAGAATTTGTTTTAGTTTATTTCCTTCAAATAGTCCCCAACTTGAAAAGGCCCAACAATTAAATGATTGCTTTTGGAGAGTAAAGAAAGGTCAAACTTCTCGTTGCTTTGAAGTTTGAATGACTGGACTGAAGGGCGCTAGTGTCATCTTTCACATGCATCATCATTCTTTTATATTTTCCCTTTGGTCACCTTTTTTTACCCTCGTTGAATTTTCGGGAAGCCTTTACCTACCTCTAAGCTGAATCCTTATCTGTTGGCAAGCCATTGAATCTGCAAAAACCTATGCAGTGTCGATATGATTCAAAATAGGAGGGAGAGGAGCAAACTGCGACGAATATAACTATAAGCTCAAGCATTCTACAGTGTACCACTCTCTTGATGCAAAAGCAAACGAAATATTTACAAAGTTCACACGATACACCCTTTTCTCTTTGCCTTAAAAAGCAAGCTGATACATGTAATAATAAGTATGGAAAGTTGCGCAAAACACAGACGATGAAGTCCCACAAAAAGCGTCTGCCACTATCGAGCAATCAAGGCTCGAGTCAACCTGAAACACTCCAAGAACAGCTGAAAGAAAAGAAGATGGCTCAGCGATTGTGGAGAGGGTCCGAAGCGTTGGGGACTCTCCTTTTGCTCGACAGCCACTTGTCAGGCGGCGAGTGCCCGAACCGCAGCCGTGGATGACGACCCTTGTGTTGTTTCTCCCATCTCTCTTTCGCTCCTGGTGACGCCGTGCTCATGCCATTGGTGTTCACAGCCTCTTCCCTCCCGTCGCCCGACACCAGCAACGAAGAGAGAAGGAGCAAGATCAGAACTTTGTGCAAAACCTCCATTACCCAATGACCCGCTTTTCTTCCTCTTGCACGAGAAGGATAAAATACCAGACATAAAAAGGAGCAGCAAGAACGAAGAACGGGCTCTCTTGCTTATGCGGATGATGGGTCCAGCTCATAACAGAGCATCACCATCACAGAGCAGAGCAAAGCAAAGCAGAGAGAGCAGAGTAGAGAGCAGAGAAAGCTATATGGCTCTTTTTGTGTGGCAATGTGAAGCGAGAATTAGAAGGAAGAAGCAGAATAAAGCCGAAGCAGTGTCACACAATGAGTATTTGCCCTGCAAACAAGGGACACGACCAACGAGGGCTCGCTTTTTGTTTCTGCCTTTTATTTTATATTGATTCTTTACGCTTCACGAGACCTTTCCTTTCATGATTCTCACTTTCTTTCTTGGAAAACATGCTTTCTTGCATTCATCAGTCCCCTGAAATGAGGGTCACTCTCTGCCTCTTCCAGGCTAAGTCCAAGTCATGAGCATTTTAGGATTGCATGTTTGGCTCCCGCGCCTTTTCCCTCCTTTGTTGGGTAGCGTTTGTCGGCCTTGGCAGGCGGTCAAATCTTTCCTCTGAAAAGGCCTCTCTTTTTTTTTCCCTCAGGGTAAGGAAAATTCATTGGCCTGTGCCAGGAGCAAGATGGTGCAAAACCCTTTCAAGTACAATAATTCACCAGTTTTCAAATTTGGCTCTGTTTTGCTTTAAAGCAAAAACGAGACCGTTCGTCGGGTCAAATCTAGTATGTTGGAGGGAGAACAAAACTTCAGAGAATCTTTTGAGCATAAAATACGCGGATCGTTCTCCTTTTTAGTTGATGAACTTTTCGGCTTGTTATTTCGGGAGGGTTTTCTAAGGTGCACCCGAAATGTCCAGTGCTGCTTATGGTTTCTAAATTCTGACCTTTGTAAATCGATAAGCAGGCTTTTTTCAATGGCTATTTTGGGAACTGAATCTTCATGTAACATTAGTGACATGAAATAAAGAGTACAGTCCACAATTATCGTCCACCTCTCCTCTCAATCCATGAAAACATCAAGTAAATCCTTCACGTATATACTCCGTGGTCTTATGAAGTCAACTAGAAGAAACAATCAACTCTTATCAGGTCTTACGACTCATATAATCTGGCCGACAATGCCGCTTTTCCCTCTCCTGCCCAAGGTGATGAATCCAGTATCGATTCATGAACCAGAAGAGTAATTCATGTCCCCGAGACTAACCCTTGATGCCCACCAGAAATCATCAAACCTGCCCAAAAAGCAAATTACCAAGTACTCGCTTCCATGCACCATCTTCCTTGTGCCCTTTTGAGTCATCGGGGAGAGAAATCTGATTTTTAAGCTAGTTGCCACCAAGCCTTTTATCAGTGGACGAAGTTGCAGTCCTTAAGTAACTTTCTTCAAGAGAAAATTAATTATAAAGAGAAAACGTCACTTTTCCCTCCTGCACTACACTCCTCTGTATTAGTAATGGCTATTTGACAGAGCAATGTTCTAGCCAATCGAGCTTTTGTCCTTAAAAAGGACATGAGAATTCACTATTTTCCTCATGGTATGGTGAAAAAAAAAATTAAGCACGGATTACCAGATCAGAATCATTATAATGACAAAGCCAAAATTTCATCGCTGTCAATCTATGTACAGTGGGAAGTCAATGTCTGGTAATCAGAAACAAAGATTAACTAGTCTCCAATGCTCATCTCAGGCGTAGAACCAATTTAAATTGCCCATGTTGGTATCCAGGATATCAACTTTGCCTTCTGATTGCAGCGACATTGAACACAGTAACGAGCTCTTTTTGGGCATCACATGTTCTGCTTTATGTGCATTCTCCACCGAGTTAATCTGCCACTTTAGAGAGCCCAGTCAGCAATTGAAAGGTAATGGAAAATCCTCCAATCTTGAGACTCGTGCAATTCTCTATCCATTTGCTGAAAAATGTGATTTGATTTCATCACCAATGGCAATCCAACTCATCATTCTCCAATATCTTCAAAGTAAGTTGCGGGTATCTCCGGGGGAGAGGCCATGCTTGCGACGCATTTGAACTGCATCCCAGGTGGGAAAAAAGGAAGGTTCACTCCAAATCAGCACTCATTTCATCTCAAAGTCAGTGATTATAAATCATTGCAAACTAGAATTACCTTATGTTGCCTGTATTTTTCTCTCACGGCAGGCAAAGATCCACCCCTTCTACTTAGATACAAGTCATGTAGGATTTGCACACAATCCTTCAAATCTTTGGGAGAATACCCTGAGTATTGTTGCAGCGCTAAGCTCTGTAGGGCGAATGTAATCGTAAGTATATAATCTAAAGACATCACAACCAAGAAAAGCATATTAATGTCCACTTGTATCAAGGTCAAATTCTTACCCAAGGATGGCTCTTTGGTCGGATCATAAATCTGGCAAGGAATATCACAGAAGCAGCTACCAGCGAAGGCAAGAACTTCACGCAACTATAGTCGAGCAAGCTCAGCTCGGCAAGGTAGTACCCTAGGAACTCTAGTTGCAGATGATTATTTGCCTGAAGATAGCAGCACAAGCAAGAAGGACTAAAGTTAGACAACACGATACAACAACACATAGCAATGCATAAAGAGCTGGTCGCGTGAAAATGGAATAGCGGACTGTACTTACTTTAAGGCCCTCTTGAGCAATTCGATTGAACCTTCTGCATATCAATCATCAAAGGCAGGGTAACTATTAGCTATATGCATTGAAAAGAAAAAGTCCAACCAAAGCAGTGAAATCCCAAGTATTCTCACCTCAAAAATGACTTAATCGTAGGATTGCCCATCTCAAACATCAGCGACTTGAGTATATCAGACTCCATCTTAACGACCTACATATTAATGAAGAGCTAGTCAGACACATTATACAATTAGCCAACTATATGCTATGCAGATTCAAGAAAAGGGAAGATGGGGTAATTCAACTAACATGATAAGGGCATTACCTCTTCCTTAGTGTAAGTGTTGTCGGTTATATAACAGAAGTCTTCCACATGAGGAGGGCTGATCTCTTCATACTTTCTACTTGCGACAAAAGAAGCAAAAACCCATTTAAGGAATAGTCAGCACCCATTCACGCAACAAACGGGAAACTCCCAACAGACGTGAATCATCATCATCAAGGAGTCGAGAATCCTTACGAGGCGATGAGCATTGCGGAAACGCCCAGCAACTGAAGCTTCTGCCTGTTGAGGGTACTGAGGGACAGGAACCTGTCAATGTAGGAGATGGAGAGGTAGACCGTATCGGAGAGGAGCTTGTACTCTTCGGCGACCTCAATCAACCAATCAACCAGTATCCCTCGCATGTTTGCCGTCACGTCTTTCTGGACCTTCTCGAGGTAATCCGGCAGAGGCCTTCTGTGAGGCTCCATCTGGAAGACAAACCACATCATCCCATCGCTCGAATTAGCCCCCCCTCCAAATCGATCGAGCATCCGCATTGATCTCAACGAACACTCCCACATCGCCACCGCAGGCGAACACGCAAAACCCATCTGACAAAACGAAGCTAAGAAAAACCACTGACCTCCATTTTGTGCAGGTACTCGTAGATGTCGGCCACGTAAGCCCGACACATCTGGGGATCGTCGGACGCGGGCTCGACGTCGATCTTGGGATCCCCATCCTCGGGCTCCAGCGAGGCCGCGCTCTCCGCCGCCGCCGCGGGCTTCTTGACCTTCCCCCGACCCGCCTTGGGCGGCTGCCTGGCGGTGGTCTTGAGCGGCTTCGCGTTCGGCTCGCCCCGCGCCTCGACGAGGACGTTCGAGAGGTTGGGGAGCTCCCCGAGGACGACGCGCTTCTTGGTGGCCGGGGCCTGGTCCTCGCCGCCGCCCCCCGCCGCCGCACCCGCCGCAGACGACGCGGCCCTCTTCTTGGCCGCCCGGGTGATGCGCGAGCTCCGCCCCTGGTCCGCCATTATAAGCAGCGACGACCAATGCGCGCAGCACTCCCTCGCCTCCTCACGAGTGCTCCGTCTTGCGGATGGAGAGAGAGGGGAGGGAAGAGAGGAGAGGAGAGGATGGAGTGGCGGGGGGGAATGAGGGAAGCGGGGGGGAGTTTTGTAGAGAAAGGAAAATTTTCAGGAGGAGCGCCATGTTTGAAAGCCATTTTCTTGGCGCTTCGCAGGTCTTTATTTTTTTTTGGCCCTTTTTTGCGTGCGTGGGTTGGGGGGTTTTCGAAACTGGAATCTGAAATCCTTCGGGTTCGAGGTTTGGTGTTTTTTTTTTTGGGTGGGAAAGGGGAGAAGGGTGGTGGGGGTTTTCGAATTTTGAAACGTGTTTGGGGAATTCCGGATCTGGGCGCACGGGAGGGGGGATTAAACCCGGAAATTCGAGTTTTCGGGTGAATTTGGGCGCGCGATGATTTCCCCGACCGGGGAGGGCGAGGTTCGTTCCTTTTTCACTTTTATATTTTGAAAGATGGGAATTTTTAGATAACCGGGAGGCCAGCTGGCGATTTCAGAGGCGGGTCTGTAAATTGGGATTGGATCTGATGGGGAGGGTGAATTTCTTTTGGGATCGATTTTAGCGGTTTTTGGTCATGCCACGATTTGGCAGGCTAATCGCGGGCAGCGGAAAATTACGATCCTTAGACCCTTGTGTAAAGAACCATGATCTAGCCGTAAATTATTTTTGGATTTGTATCATAAAAAACCTCAAATTATTTTTATGACTATTAAGAATTTTAAATTTATATACTTATGACAAATTTATGACAAAATAATTTTTTAATCACTAAAAACCCTAAATCTAATATATTTATAAGAAATTTACCATCTTTTAGTTTCTATTAAATTTGCTTAATGTCATAGAAAAATCATAAAAAAAAGTAGTAAAAATCTAAACTATGATCACCAATTATCATGTGTCATTCAATTAAGTAATTTGTCAGTAAAATGGACACTAACAAGTGATAAATCTGTCATAAAGTGTGTTGGTTTGAAATTTTTAATAATCAAAAAATTAATTTATAATAAATTTATCACAAGTTTGAAATTTTTCATGATATACTCTTGTCTTTTTCCGAAGAAGCGTGATTCAGCTTGATTATAGGCTGGAATTTCTTTGATTCGTCTTGCGCAGATTCTCTAGAGTTGCCATGTGGGTAATCTCTCGATAGTTGCACGACCAACTTTCAAAGGGCTTGATTATACTTTCTTTTTATATAAAAAAATATATATAAGGTTGGATTGTATTACTATTTAAGATGTAAAGACATTTAATACACAGTTGGTAGTGAGTTATTACTTTTCCATTTAAAAAAATTTCAAAAAAAAAATTTGAATCTATGTTGATAAGAAAGGTAAGTACCATCCAATTCACGCATTTAATTTAGCCATAACAAAATGAATATCGCGTTTCTTCCATGATCTTAATATTTTTTATTTTATAAAAAGCCTTATACTAAAAGTTTGAGATGATAATATTTAATCATAAATTTTTGTCATGTCATATTCAATTCCATGTCTGAAATTTTTTCCATTCGATTTATTCATGAACTTGTAAAATCTTGCTCAATATGGTCCTTGTGTTATAAAAGTTAGCTTAAGCAAACAATTTGCGCCGTTAAGCTATTGTTAATTAGACACTGCTAACACCAAACGTGTTTGTTTAAGATGATGGGATGGATTAACAAATAGATGCCTTTTTATCTTGCATCCCTCTTTGAGACCCGATGTGGATCCCACTAAGAGATGTACTAGATGTTGCATCTAAATTCATCTCGGCAGATTTGACAAAAGAGTTACTGGGAAAATGAACCGAAAACTTTGTTCTCTTGTTTGAGCTCGACACAAAGCGATCAATTTCCACCCCAACAAAATTTTTCCACATCGAATTCAGATTGAGTAAAAAGAAAGGTGTGCCAGCTCCTAAAAACAAAATGTGATCGAAAATTAGTTATTTTTCGATCTAAACGATAAGGAAAAGTAAAGTGCTTGGAACTACACAAAGAAGACTAAAACTAATGGAAAATTAAAGAAATGATGATTGAAATCAAAAAGAACGAAAGAACAGCTCAACATTAAAGAAAATTAAAGGACAGGTAGATGAAGGAAAATTACCAAAAAATTCCAAAATCAATTGCATTTTTTGCCAATTTAGTCATAAACATTTTAATTTGGTCGATTTAGTTTTGAACATTTTGATAATTTTGTACTTCTAACTAATTTTGACAAAAAAAATGCTAACTTTGCTATCTAATCAGCACTAACCATCTTATGTGGTTTATCGGGCATTAATGTGAATTATTTTTTGAAACTTTTTCTAAATTTTTGCCTTTTTCTATTTTTTCTTTCCCTCATGCCGATGGGCAACCACCGACGATGCTTGAAGAGGGCCAAGCAAGAGGGACCATAACCATAGGCAAGGGTCACTCACTTGTGAGGGAAGGCCTCACCTAAGTGAGGTGACCCTCGCCCTACCCAAGTGGTTCATCTCAACAACTACGGACGAGGGTTGGCCTCACCTAAGTGAGGGCAAGATTGTCCTTTGTTAGATTGGGTGAGGGTCCTTGCCTAGCCCTCTTTGGGCAATGATGGTGACTAGCCATTTCTTAAGACCGGCCATCGGCGAAATGGAAAGAATAAATATAAAATGAAAAAAAAAAAATTAGAAAATAAATTAAAAAAAGTTGTTTACATTAATACCGATACACCGCATAGGTTGGCTAGCATTAATTAGACAACCAAGTCAACAAATTTTGGTTAAAGTTGATTGGAAAAACTACATTGGCAACCTGTAAAAAGACTTAAGATTGAATTGGTATAAGTGCAATAAATTTAGATTATTTTATAATTTTTCCAACAAATTGAAAAGAAATCAATACGCAAACACTTGAAATAAAATTTTCATTGGAATTGAAATGACTTTAAAGTTACGGCGTTATGACTCTCAAATGGAACATTAAAACAAACGCAAAACTAGTATTCCCATTGAAAACGATGAACAAAAAACTTAACCCTAAAACTAAATGAAAGACATTGCTTTTATAGTGAAAATACATTAAAAGAAAAGTTTGGCGGGGCTTTAGCGCACCTTGAGTCTTAAACTTATTGTATAGCCAACAATTTAGTCTTAAACTTTTTAATTTGATCAATGTAGTTCCAAATCTTTTTGACATTTTTTTTTAAATATTAGGCCATCCAAATAATTTTGATCGATCTTTTTTTCCTTGTCTATCTTCTTTATCTTCTGCCCTCTCACTGGCCACAAGCAAGGGCATTGCAGCCCTCACCAAATCTGTGTAATGGCCACAATTTCTGACATAAAATTTAGGAAAAATTGCAAAAATTATCAACTTCAACACTAGCTATGTCACATAAAAATGACCAGCATTAACTAGACTGTCAAGTTAGTGATTTTTGGCCAAAATTCGCTAAACAAATTACATTGGAAAATTTTCAAAATGTTTAAGATTATACCAGCCAAATTAGAAAGTTTAGAACTGAATTGTGGATTGTATGAAACTTTTTGCACAATTCTTCCTACATTAGAACCCTTCTTCTTGATAGGATAATTGTTCAAAAAATCCTAAACCTATTATACATCGGCTTAATCAATCCTAAATTTTCAATTGTACCAATTTAGTCCCTAAACATTTTGAAAACTTGCTAATTCAATCATAAACCTTTTAATGATTTGTCAATTTAGTTATTTCGGTTAATTTTACTTGAAAACAGTTAACATGGAGAATTTTTTTAAAATTTTTATCTTTCCTTTTCCTTTGAGTGGCTAGAGATGAGGGTGAGTGAGTACGAATCTCACCCTCCCTATGTGAGCCTTGTCGTTGTTGGGGAGGCTACCACACCCAAAGTTGGCGAGGCCACTAGAGAGATTGACCTTGCTAGCTTGGTGAGGGTGAGCCTCGCCAAGCGACAATGAGGTCGAGCCTAGCTAGTGGCTAGTTGCTGACCATCGGCCAAAGGAAGAAGAAAATAAAGAAAAGAAAATATTCAGAAAAATAAATATAAAAAGCTTCACATTAGCACTCGCTGTGCCATGTAGGGTAGTTGGCATTAACTAGATTGTCACATTATTGATTTCAAGCCAAAATTGCCAAAATGATTAAATTGACAAATTGTTTACAAAAATTTATGATTAAATTGAAAAATCATCAAAAATTTTAAGACCATAGGATTGAATTAGAAGGTTGTCAAGAGTTTCAGGACTAAATTAAAACAATTGGAAGATTTAGAATTGTGGCCTCCATAAATAGATTAAGGATTTTTTGGCCAACTTTTCCTCTTCTTGACCTAGGCCTTATCTAAAATTCAATCCTCCTACATTTGAGTAGTAAATTTACACTACAAACACTCATGCATCCCGTAGTCTTCATATTGACATATGGGCTGCATTTGGTGGTCCTAAATTGACTATTATCCTATCTAGTGTTTGGTAACGTTCTATAGACCGAATAAACCCGAATATATCAATAAAAAATGCTAGATAAGAAATTCACCATTGAGTGGGGGATAAACCCCGATTAATATATAATTTTAAAAACTAACTTGACAATTTCAACATATCAAGAAAATCTCACCTTAGGCCAAACTCAATGTGCTTTGCATTTCTAATCAGCAGCACCCCACCACCACTACGGCAGTTGTCCATCGTAATAGTCCCTCACTTTGGCGTCCTTGAGTATCGTCACTAATGCCTTGCTCATGGCTCGACTAGAAGGCTAGGGCTTACCACCTCATTCGTGGCTCCCTTTCTTTCTCAATCGATATTCCAGCTTTTCCTCCACCATCAAATCATCACTCAATTTCTCTCTCTACTTCACTTCTGATTACTCTTTTTCGGCCTCCATGGTTCCCACTTCGAACTCGGCATTTATCAAGTACTTGATGAAACGCCAGAAATAGGTCCTCCTCACCTTTCAAAATTTTGCTTAATGGAAGATGTCATGTTTGTTGAAAGTCATTAAGCTCCCAAGGTCAATTTCCCAAAGACTGTTTGGTGACGACAATGGTCTGGAGGGTTTGAGTTCTCACATACACGATAAGCCCATTGAAGAAGGGTTTTCAAAGAGTTAAAAAAAAAAGGATTTTAAAATATTTTCAATCCTCTCTTAGGTTGTAGATTTTTAAAAATATCAAATCTTATCTTAGATTGCACTAAATATTTGATTGGATATTTCTATAATCTGAAGGATAATTAAAGGATTTCAAATCCCCCTTTAACCTATTTTATCCCAATTCAAATCCAGATGACCAAGTGCAGGAGTAGTGTGTAAAAGCATACTCCTAGTTCTCTAAACAATGCTCTCAAGGTTTGTGGAATCTTTGTATCAACACATCCCGTATGAGAGTTCAACTAGCGTATAAAGCCATCATTTTGATATCTCTTACACGAAATTGATGACATCATCACGGGCCCAGGATATAGCATTGGTAAACTAATAAACTTTCAACACATCCGGGCATTGGTGAGAGAATCTGCCCGATTTACATGAATTTCTGATCTCGTGCGACGACAGCCGGTTTTGATGACGTCAATTGATCAGACAAACAAGGCTCGATCTGAACTTGCTCATGGTTTTGGATGGCCGAACCAAGGTCCACTTCCTGAAGAATTGAAGTGTTGTTACATACTACCAACTTCAGCTTGTGCTCAAAAAGGATTATTGGGTTTTGTCCGTGATCAAAGAGCTTCAAGAGTTTAGTTGCAGTTTGCTTTAGCCCCAACACACAATTTAGCATAGAGTTATCCAACAAATTCACAATTTTTTGAGATTGTAAATTGAATTATAGCAGAATATTCTCACAATGGTCGATTAAGGCAAGAGCCAATGACCCAAGGCCTTGTTTGGTTCATCATAAATTTGATTACACAATAGAAACGATAACCCTATTACTCTGTATTCTCGCTTTTGGATTAAACTTTATATGTGAAAACCGAAAACATGAAAGTTCTACTACTAAGATTTTCATTTCTCGATCGAGTATTCCAATCTAAGGTGAACCAACCTAGACTTTACTTTTATCTTAGCCGTCTTCTTCCTTAAAGAAACTTTCTCTTAGGATAAAGTCAAAGTTGAAAGAACACTAATTCAAAGTAAGTCAATCTTTTGCGATACCTGTTGGACAAAATCCATCGGTCCAGGAAGAGTACGCCGCATCTACAAGTTGTCCGAACTCAGCATGATCAGTGCTGCTGTGATGTTCTATGGCATTTGTGGGGCGAATGTCATGATCAAGATTTTCAATTTGCTCATGAAGTGCTGCAACTTGTGGTAACACTCCCAATACTGGTTCCCATTGATCTCTGTAGGTGAGAGTGAACTCAGAATCCGTTCCTTATGTAGCGATACGCATATAATGTGGTTTTATATAAAACATATCATCTGCATGTAAATTTTTTCTTTCCCCGACAAGATGTTTCTGATCGTGACATATATCCCTTTTCCCATCGAATGACTACGTACGTGCATATGTATTTACATAGATCATTGCTTGTAGAAAGAGAATAATATAGTAATAACTCACTAACTGTTCAAAAACTATGTTTTGGAAGCATCGTACCTCAAGGGAAGCAGTACATTTGAGCCCAAGGCATCCAGGATCTGCATCCGAGGGTCTTCTTGGAGAAGCAAATCTGACATGATAAAATTTCTTGCAGCAAAACCATTTTCCACACCAGCTGCTAGACGTAAATGTACCTTTTAACATTAGCAAAAGAGAATGCCATCACTCCATGAAACATTCATTTTGGCAGCTTTCTAGACATTTTTCGATTTTCAAAAGTTGCGCCTAATGAGCTGAGATGTTGTCGTTTGAAATTCTTCTGAACATGATACGGGAAATAGTGACCATTTTAGTCTAGACGATAAAGTAAATATTTGTATAATCTGGTATCATATTAACAAAAGTGCTGGACACCCGTGATAGCGTACTAATAGTTGCGAACTGCAGCTTTAATTTCACAATTAAATCGTTACACACCTATTGAGTGGATTGGGATTTCTGGGAATAGTATACTGGCATGCATTACAGAATATATATACATATACCTGGGAACTTGTGGGATCGTATTTTTCCTCCAAAATTTGCTGTGGCATAAGAATATTGCTTAGAGCATCAGGTAAATTCATATAAAAGTAGACTTGTGGTACGAAATCATTGTTAAAAGTACAAAACATTTTACCTTCCGAATCTGGACGTGTCGCAAGGCTTCCTCAAGGATCTGCTCCTGGTACTCGGCCTCCCTCGCAGTGGTGATTTCTGAAGGATTACCTTCATATATTCTACATGGGTAGTCATTAATCAAACCCAAGTTAACATTGCCAAAACATGGATTGTGACTAATTAATTCAGTGGCCTTCTCAAGTCAACCATTCAAATTGGATCAAGAAACTGGATCAATATTTGATCATGCCTGAGTTGTTTCTCCAGCTCCTCCAGCTGGTCCATGCATTTCTGGAGCTCCTGTTGTACACCCTGCAACATTCACATGTACACGCTGAAGCTATTAGAAATGTAGAGAAGCTTTAGCTAAGAAGCTCTTCGTTCATTTTCTTAAAAGAGAATCTTGTTCTAGTCATGAAATACCTTGAGTTGAGAATCGCTACTCACAGGGCTGCTTCACAGGAAAGCAATCACAAGTCAGAACCACAATACCCTTAACAGTGGTGAACTGTTTCTGAAGAAACATCACAGTCGGGATCAGAAGCAAGACATTCAATTTTTGGACCATGAGCCACTCATACTGAAAAAGGTCAATTGTCGAAATGGCAAATCAGAAAGATAAGCCGCACAACCCTTGTGGGCATTCTCGATGTGCGATTTTACTACACAATACCGGGAGTACCTGGCCACTTGATGGGTTGCCCTGGCTTCGTCCTTCAGTTTACAAATAATTCTTCGTAGAAACTGCAAAAGGAACTTCCAAATTAATCTTCAGCAACAAGACCAACTTCCTATATTTTTCCGTGACTACAATTTCTGGGGGAGAGCTTACCTCTTGATTACGAAGCCTTCTTCAGCGGCGGGAAGCAAATGCCGAACAAGACACTACGTGAGTGTCAACCTCTTCCGATGATTACTAACATAGGAATTACCAAAGGAAAAAAAAGAAAAGAAAAAAAAAAGATCTACTTACCTTCCTCGCTCATGATCAGGAAGTTCTACATACCGTTCCAAAACCTCTTCAATGCTTCATCGGGAGAAAAAGTACAACACCAATCAGTGGCTGGTTGTCGATAATTTTTCGCATATTAAACATTTCGAAAGAGAGTACTATAATTAAGAAGATAAAGAGCGGCGTTGCTTAGTTGTCTTAATCAAGCAGACCTTTTGTCCCCAGAGAAGAAACTGAGTCTCCCAGAAGAAGAGAACATGACGAGGGCTACATCAACATCACAAAGAACAGACAGCTCGTAAGCTTTCTTGATCAGCCCGTTCCTTCTTTTCGAGAAGGTCACTTGTCTGTTTGTTGTGTTCTCTATTCTCTTGATCTGAAGCTTCACTCTCCCCATCACTCTCTCTCTCTCTCTCCCCCCCCCCTCCCCCTCCCCGATGATCGTGTCTTGTATATTCTTTCATCAATTTAAAGAACATAGGATGGTTCAGTCATTTGCATGTATGAGACACCGCATATGTATTTCAGATCCTGAAATAAATTGCAACGGCTTTGAACGGAAGAAAGAAAGTCGAGAAGTTTAGGGCTGAGAGGAAAAAAGTGCAAGAACGGTGATGACCAGTATACGACGTGTGCTGTCAGTATCAGGCTGCGTGCAGAACATGACGAAAGGGAAATAAAGAGAGAGAGAGAGATAGAGCGGTGCTCGGTGGACTTGCGATCTTTAATAAAAGACCAAGGGAAATCATTCACGGAATTCTACTGTGGCAAATAATAAAAACAATATACATCACAGAATTCTACTGTTCCGTATCCGAAAGCCTACCAACACTTTTAAAAATACAACCTAATTCTAATAGGTTGCAATTTACATCTTTATCCTAACGTACCAACTTCTATTTACATAATTCCGAATTTACTAAATCCTATATGAAATTACCAACCTAGAGGATTCACCAACTTTTGCTATATTGAATTACTCAAGAGTTTTGGATTACAAATTTTAATTTAAGCTAATTACCAATTTTAATCATTATTTTTAATTAGTCAACTTTTCTATTGATCTACCAAAGTTTGTTTGCCTTACTTAGCAACCCTTTACAGGCACTAGCATTTTTAAGAGATAACCAACCTAAATTATTAGGGCAAGTACCATCAAAAACCAAAATTATGCTCACTGTGACTTGAATAGCCCCAACTTTTTTTGTATTACCAAAAGCCCTAAACTTGGCCATTGTGACACAAATACTTCCGAATTTCTTTTGTTGTCACGAAAAACCAAACTTATATGTATGTGACATATATACCCTTCATTACAATTTCATCAAGGATATATTTGTCACACTAGTATAAATTTGGGATATTTTATGATACAAAAAATTTTGGGATATTTATGTCACAAAAGATAAGTTTGGGATTTTTAATGACACAAAAAAAAAGAAAGTACAGGATATATGTGTAACTGTGGACATAGTCTAAGGTTTTTGGTGGTATTGACCCAAAGTATTGAATAAGAATCGACAATCACTTTGATTAAAATCGATAGTTTTAGAATACACTTGGTAATGGTAGGTAAGCGTGGCGGATTAAAATTGGTAAACAAATGTTGATAAGTAACTCAGACGAGAATCAGTAAACCAAAACTAGCTAAAAACTTAATGGGAGAAAAGTTGGTTTGTCACATAAATAAAGGTAGGTGAATTCATATAAGAGTTGATAAATAAGCAATTTTGTGAGAAAGACAAATAAAATCTAAGAAAAGACGAAAAAATTTGATTTTAGAAAACAATCATTATTAAATAACTATGTGCTATGCTCCCGTAAGGTGAGTTAGGCCGGATCCTCGGCATCAAAAAAAAAAAAAAAAAACTCAATTGAAAGTTGGAATCCTTAGTTATTTTATTAAAAAAAGAAGTTGGTAAGTTACTTAGATGAAGATTGAAAAATCAGTATAGGAGTAGGTAAATTTAAGGCATTGGTAAAAAGGAAAAGTTAATAAGAGATACGAAAATTGATAATTTGTAAACAATCAAAAAAAGAATTCAATTTTATATAAGTATTAATAAATTACCTAGAGGTTTTCGGGAAATCATGCGATCAGTAATATTTTTTACCAACAATTTAGACATTTATCAACTCTTTCCGATATCTATCAACACGGAATTTTTTTTTTTTTAGGAAATAATGAAAACGTCCCTCCTAAATTATCCCCATAAATGATAGACACATAAATATGTTAATTTCAAAATCTAGGATGCAATAGCCTTTTTTAATTGTTTCTGCTACCATATTGAATATGAAAGAACCTTCCCACACATCTTTACCAAAAAAAAAAAAAAAAAAAAAAAAGAACCTTCCCACACACCACGCAAATTGTTGCTACTCAACTCATGTCATACTTACACAAGATTGTTGAATCATTCACACATGTGCGTGCACGCGCAAACGCAAGGAAAATTGTCCAAAAAGTCCTAAACCTATGTCTTTTCACTTTCGATTAAGCAGCTTTTCCAAACCTTTCTCGATTGAGTCCTAAACATTTTCACTTCTTACCGATTTAGTCCATTCGGCCAATTTTGACCAGAAAATGCTGACGTGGACGCCGGCAGTGCCACATAGGACCGCCGGTGCCGACGTGGATAATTTTTAATTTTTTAATTTTTTAAAATAAAATTTGAATTTTTTTTTGAATTTTTTTATTATTATTATTTTTTTTCCTTTTTGGCTTTTTCCTTTACCTTTTCCGGTGGTTAGCCACCGGCCACAGCCGACTGGCTGGCCTCGCCCACCACAGGTGAGGCCCGGTCGGGCGAGGAGGAGCCTCGGCGAGGGGAGCCCTCACCCAGGCGCGGCCCGGCAAGGGTCGCCTGGGTGAGGCTGACCTTCCCCTAGGCCGGGGTGGCCTCGCCAAGCATCGGCCGAGCGACGGCCGCCTTGGCCTTGGTGAGGGCTGGCCTCGCCAGATCAAGCGTGGGGAGCCCTCGCGGGCTCGCCCTCGCCTGGCGAGCGTCAACCTCGCTTAGACTAGATCTGGCGAGGTTGGCCCTCGCCCCTAGCCAGGTGAGCGTCGGCCTATGGCCAGTGGCCAATCATCGCCTGCCTGACTAGGGGCGAGGCCAACTCTCGCCTAGGCGAGGGCGAGCACCGGCGAGGGCTCCCCTTGCCAGATTTGGTGAGGCCAGCCCCTCCGGGGGCGGGTAGCCTCGCCGGCGTCACCGTCGCTCGGCCGACACTCGGCGAGGACACCCTGGCTTGGGGGAGGGTTGGCCTCACCCAGGCAACCCTTGCCAGGCCATGCCTGGGCGAGGGCTTCCCTCGCCGGTGCTCCTCCTCGCTCGGCTGGGCCTCGCTTGTGGCCATTAAGGTTAGCTGGCCGGCTGTCACCTGTGGCCGGTGGCCGGCCACTGGAAAAGGCCAAGGAAAAAGCCAAAAAAAAAAAAAAAATAAATAAAGAAGGAAAAAACAGAAAATAAAAAATAAAAAATTCAAAAAATAATAAAATATTATTAAAAATTATCCACGTTAGCCCCGGTATCCTACGTGGCACCGCCGGCGCTTACATTAGCATTTTCTGGCCAAAACTGGCTAGATGGACTGAATCGGTCAAAAAGTAAAAATATTTATGACTCAATTGGCAAAATTAAAAGGTTTATGACTCAATTGGCAAAAATGCAATAGATTTAGGACTTTTTGGATAATTTTCCCCGGAAACGCACATACACAAGTACACACATAGAAGAGTGGTATTGTTCCGTTGAATAAAGACAACCTAGCTCTCGTCGAGGCACATGACACTAACCTAGCAAAAGGCAAGGGCCTCGCGACCCTTACTGTGATGGCAACAAGGGTTTCATGACCGTCTAGGGGTTCGATGGGACAGCAATCGCACTCCTCTGTCTCCCTCCTACTTTCAAGTTGGAACTTCATTATCAGCTCTACTCTTAATAACTCCTCAGCCAGTCAGATTGGCTTAGGGTCTACTCATCCTTACCACACATATCCTAAAGGGTGATTCTACTTTGATATCATTTATAACAAGTAGGTTTGGTTTGTCCGGCTTAAAACCTCCCAAAAGGAGTATCGAAGATGATAGCCATTTGGATGACATCCTAAATTTTCTTCGATGACATCTTATAACTTTCCCGAAATACACGTTGCTTTGTACTTTCCAACCAGAAAGACTGTTTCTTTCGCCTCTTGGGTTGGGAGGTAGGAATAAATCGGTATCCAGGCTTGCTTGTAAGATTTTTCTTTTTTTAAGCAAAAAGAAAAGCTTTTATGTAGCACACGCACGGTATAAAAAGTTGATCATACAAGTTGATATTTTTGATACATAGTTGCATTACCAATCAAACATGTTCACCGATAAGGAAAAGTGCGTTGTAAGTTACCCATGAGTGAATACAATTAAATCCTAAATTTTTCAATCAGTTCAATTAAATTTTAAGCTTTTCTCGAAAAGTACAATTAAATCCTTTCAATGATAAGTGCCTAAAGTCACAAACACGTCACTAAAAGAAATGATTAGGTCGCATTCTTAAACAACACTTTTCAACAAAGTTTTAGTATTTAATTGAATCAGTTGAAATTTAGATATACTTTATAGAAAATAAGTCGGACTTGATCGAATAAATTTAATGGTTCAGAATTGATTGCATTCCGTACATGAGGTCTGGAAGTTAGTGCAATTTTCAATTGTGTGCGTGTCAAAAGTATATCAATGGAGCCTACACGTGTACCTAATACAAATTGCGAGAAAAAGAAAATCCTTCTTTTTCTGAACTTGGCATTAATTAGTTTTGTGTGTTTATTCATTTCCGAGGAAGATTTTCCTATGAAAACCCACTTTTTCCCGGAAAAGAAACCTAGATCCAGTTTTTCCACGGAATGACATTGTTGGTCAGTCCACATGCGACAACAAATGATGTTTTTTGGGGAATCTCTTCCGGGACAAAAAGATTACCAAATTCAATGTGTTTGTCGTTCCTGGGCTACCAAAAAAAAAAAAAAAAAGGTTACCAAAAAGGGGCAGAGAAGAAGAAGAAGAAGACGTGATGATCATTTACGTATGCGGAATTTGAGGGGAGTGGGGTTGGACGCGAGCTCGACGAAGAAGATACCGCCTCCAGGCCTCCACTGGCCACCTCGTCAACGTGTCCGCTCTTCCTCAGTTTCTACCGTCCACCACTCGTGTCGTGGGCATGTCGATCCCATCGATACGACAGCGATGGCAAAGAGACGTGGTTGGTCGAGCCAGACATCATCAGTTCGTCTTAGCTGTGCTTGTCTCGGGCATCTGAGGAGGATTCTGTCCTTGCCCCAAGCCTATCTGTAGTCGGGTAAAAGTTTTGTAAAAATATCGGGCCTCCATCTTCGGGATGTCGCCTTTCTTTCAAGGGTTGATCTTGCCCGCCTTCATCGGTGCGAGGGGAAAATCTAAAGAGATGACAACATACATGTCATTGGAGCATTAGTAGGTCCGTGGCATAATCGCTTGTGAAAATTCATATAATTGATCATGTGTGTAAATTCATATGATTAAGGTATTAATGATGTTGACGGGCTGAGATTCGTTTTCAATTTCTTTTTACCTATTTGCTAGGCTACGTACTTGGACAGTACCATGAGTTTGCTACACTTATGCTCGTGATGAAATCCCAGATTATTGAGTAGTTGGTGAATCTACCCTCTCGTTTTATATGCGATTGGTGGACCTCATCCATTTAAGTTATAAAAATGACTAAAGTTGGAAAAATGTTGCACAAATTCCTGAGCACTCACGGAGCAAGCAGAGCTAATGAAAGAAAAGTATCGACCCCATATGCAAATTATTCTTCGAATATTCAGGACCCACATTCTGGGCTACCAGCCAATTCAAATAGGGTTTTTTGACTGTGGTCCAGTCACGCATCAATTTGCTCGGCCTAAGACGATGGATGAAGATACCTAGGGCGCACGAGTTTATCGAAGAAAGCTCAAAAGGCCTCGTCCTCTTTAAGAAAAAGTTGGGGCTAGCGTCGCATGAAATTACTTTTCTTTGCTGCCCCAGACATCGTTGTCTTAATGATAAGTCAAGACCACGGACAGCAATGGCGAACGGAGACCCAAATACGAGGCGTATGTTGTCGAACGCGAAAGGTAGGAACTTCACCTTTGACAGGGATTCTCGATAGGGTTTGAAAGGGAGCTGGAAAAATAAGACAAAAAGCTCCTGCATCTTTCCATCCACGCATGGATTTTGACTTGGATGACATAACCAAACTTTAATTAGACTTTGAATTAGCATAGGAGCCAGACATTGACATCCTTACTCTATTATATTAAATAACCGTTCGGATCACACCTTATTCAATTTCGATTATTTCTTGAAGTCTCCTTTCCATATGGTGCCTTTGTGAAATCTCATCGCCAAAGGAGATTTCATGAATTAGTAGGTGCAAAATGAGCATTTTGCGATTGAAATCAGAGCTTTTTAACCCGATAGTCAATTATATCAAGCTATAGTAGTGACCACTAATATTATTGCTAGATAACCACAAGTAATCGCACCGAGCACTTACCACATCGATAGCTGGCCAAGCCGTACAAGGTTTCCTTCGAAGTGGATTGGAAGCATCTTGATCTCAGACCTGCATCGTAGTGCATCTCGGTCTCGTAAAACGTTCGTTCATCTCTAACCTTGTGTGGATCTGCACCGTAATGGGATTGTGATGATGTTGCTCATCCTTGTCAGCAATCACTTTATCGCGATCCAATATTTCATAGCAGATGTCAACATTATTACGGTGATGTGAAAAAATTGCTGACACTACCGTTCTTGTTCTTTTACCGATAAAAAGAACCGCACACACCTTTAAGAAAGAAACCCTGAAAAACAGCTATCGACATCATCAAAGTAAATCATTCGTTAGCATGATTCCAACGTGGCCATCCCAAGATTCGCAACCAAAACAATTCCCTCAGCTTGAAAAGAAAAATCATGGGAGGCAGCTTATGAGTTAAATAACGTATACCTAACATTCAGAAAACTACCCATTGAATGACCCGCCAAATACCCAGAACAACGGTTAGTTGAACCCGTAGACAAAGGAACGCACCACAAGCTTCAGTGCCACCGTCAAATCTACTAGTCTTTGCTTCCTCTCGAACTGCCCTCATCCAGGAGACCAGTAGCTTTCCCTTCCCTTCTCCTCTTCCCTGCCTCTTTATTCCTCCCTCCCTCCCTCCCTCCCTCCCTCTGTTCTCAACCGGAGAACACGCCATGTACAGACCCGTCTCCCATCTTCCGAGCAACGCCCTCTATTCCTCGCCGGCGCAGCGGTGGCGGGAGGCCTGGGCTCGGTTGCTAGCTCCTTTGACTCTTTGGCTATGTGGCATGTAAATTTTAGATTTTTCCACGGCAATGCGAACCTCTCGGGCGACGCCTTCGATTGAACCGGGATTCTCCTTCTTGTTTTTTGCAGTTTCGGTGAGCCTGAGGTACGGGTACTATGGGGACTCTCGCATGGTGATCGGCCCGAGCTCGTCGCGGCTGATCACGGCGAGCTCATTGTTCGTGGACCGGGTCGAGGTGCGGGACGAAGCTAGGAAAGGGGTCAGCGTCTATGGCTTCTCCGAGAAGCCCCAGTTGAGCTACGAGACAAACTGGACGGTGTCGAATTATCTGATCGTGGGCTCTTACAATCGCAAGGTAAAATCGAGAATTCATCAGATTCTGTTGTTGCAGCTTCATTTTCATGGTGATTACAGGTCGGAAACGATGGTGTTGACTTGAACCTGTGTGATTTAGATGGGTTCCTATGCTGCGGTGCAGGGATTCAACCTGTGGTTAAACAGAGGTTCGAAAATCCGAATGCGATGGGAAGCTCAGACGAGCCACTTAAATCAACTGCAAGTCGCTTTGATTAAAGGTAAGTCGTCACTTGCATTAGGAATGTAATAGGTAGGAGAAATAGCCCTGTAATCTTGGATTGTTTTCTCAGGCTAGTTAATCTCGATTCTTGCAGGGGAGCTTAAGTACGAAACGTTGCAGCCAAGTTTTATGAGTTCCCCTGATGAGGCAGCGCTCAAAGAACCAATTAACTGTAAGACTTTATAGCAACAGTTTTCATGTTATGACACCAAGTTTTTTTTTATCCCAACAGAAGTACTAGGTCTTGCCCTGAACTCTTTTGTTCATCTTCAGAAGTAGGACTTTTTAGCTGTACAGAGAATAGTTTTACCAGGTTCTTCGTACCCATTAGCAGCAATATTGCATCATACCTTGTTATAGATCTAGGTTAACCTTGATCTGGATTCTGGACCAAAAGATCTTCCATACTGAAAGGATTTCTGGGAGGTCATGATGGAGCTGGTCAATGTAATACTAATTTTCTTGTGGCTTTCATGAGACATTGTCTGTGAAAGTCGATATTTGGCAGAGCAATTGCTTGAGTGATATGCAGTTTGAGATGTACGGTATTGTGATTGGATCGAATTTGTTTCATTTCAGTTAAAGAAGCCGAGTACTATATTGAAGAAGATGACAAATACTATGTAAAAGTCGTAAATGCCAATTCTAGGAGCATCATCATGTCGATGAGCATGAACGTTTCATCAAAGATATATGACACAACAAAGGCAAAGATTATGTGCTCGACATTACAGGGGTCCTGTCAGCTGAAGCTCCTGTTCCCTAATACTCAGTACGTGGTGATAACCACACCAAGCAATGTAATTTCTTACCCCCTAAGTTGCTTTGTGAACACAATGGAACCTCTGAAGTTTTAACTTCTGGTGGTCACAATAACTTCAGGGCGACCTCGGCAATTGGTACATCGAGCTCTCTTTTGTTGCTCGTGTCGTGACTTACATTGCAATTCTAGGTAAGGAAATCGAGAAATCTCCCTTGAGAACATGTCTATTTGTTCATAACTAGTGATTGAGATTCAGCCTAACAAGTTCTAAATCTGCAGGATTCATTATGATTGTCATTTTTCTAATACTGAAGTACCTTGGAGTTTGTGATGGTGAGAATGAGGTCTATGTAGACGACACCCCCACGTTTCCTGTTCGGGAAGTGACGGAGACTGCTCCTATGATGCCGGAGAAATCAAGTAGGCCCACGTATGGAACCAATGAGGAGGAGGATGATGATGGGGGATCATCTAGTAGCTCTTCAGAGGATTTATATGATGCGAAATTATGCGTGATCTGTTATGACGACCAAAGGAATTGCTTCTTCGTCCCTTGTGGACACTGCACTACTTGTTATGACTGTGCTCAAAGGTATTCATTAGATGATAATGTACTGTGTAATATGTGTGTTACGAGTATGAATCATTCACATAAGAACTTTCTTTTGCAGGATCATGGAGGGGGAGAGCAAAGTATGTCCAATTTGCCGGAGGCTTATCCGTAAAGTGAGGAGATTGTTTAGCCCATAAATAGAAATTTGACTCTGTACATCGCGTGATCATCTATAAGAAGAAGAAATTTTACAGTCTGGTGAGAGAGAGGGTCATCTGTTTTTGTATCCTGAGTCCTCTGTCCGGCTTCTTAATTTTCTAATCCGACTCTTCATTGCCATTCGACTTGCTGGATCAAGTTGGCAGGAATTTTGTGAGGATTAAAACCGAACTGTTGTTACTAGGATGAATTGTGATTCGTTCAGAAATAGAATTCAATCGGGAAAGGATAGACGCAATTGTATACTTGAAAGTGTCTCATGTCATTCTGTATCTATTTGGGTCGGTGTGAAGTTCAGAATTTGTTTGGTGATGGCCACAAGCATCCCGCCACACTCGTTAAATCCAGTTTGAAAATCTGAGTTTTCGAACTTGCTTTGGACAATTACTACACGTCCAAAGTGGCAGAAAGTTGATCTCCATGAAAGTTGTGCTAACTGTGGAAGAGTTTGTTGAAATGCGCGGGATTCTACATTATCCTACAATCGCCGTTTCACAGTAGAGGACTCATTCCATCAAGACAAATCCAATGTCTCGTGGATATAAAAGTACATGAGCAGGTCTCTTGCATCGAAAGATACACAAAAGGTCTAGCCACCATTTTGATTCGCAGTAGATTCCTACATTACCAGCTTCCAACGCAACTGATGCGCTTAGGTTCAAATAGGAGAACTACCCAAGAAGCGAGGCATTTAAGGAACGAATTGTTTGAATTGTTAAAGCTATGATGTAGATCTGTGTATACGTCAAAAGTGAAATGACAAACAGGGCAGGCAAACACAGTATCAAGAGAAAGCTACAAACTACAAGAATGGAATGGCGTAACACTAAATCTGCTGTTTCTGCTTCTTCATCAGAACAACTGGAAGAGAAGGACATACAAATTAAGACACTTTAACCAGACCAAGCAGAATCTATTTCCAAAGCAAGGTTCTCTCTAAAATATTCTCGGATTATCCAAAACTTAAATAAGTATTCTGAAAATGACCTCGAACGCATCAAACTTTTTCAACTAGGTGTCTTTATCTTGGTCTGAAATAAGCCAGACATCATCTTGCGTTTCATTGACTTTGTCCAATTTAGAGGGAAAAAAAGAAAAGAAAAGGAATATGGATAGCTCCTTTGCTTTTCCCGATATGATCATAAGCACCATAAGGTTGTCAATGGTGATTATCAGGAAAGGCTAGATCCCAGATCTCTGAAGACAGCCAGGTCAGCCATGGAAATAAGAGCTTTGTTCTTCTATTTTCTCATCTTCGTCATCCCGTACTTCCTCACAAAGCAGCTCCTCCGACGATACAAGAATCTACCACCAAGCCCTTCCTATTGCCTCCCCGTCATAGGCCACCTACACCTCTTCAAGAAACCCATCCACCAGGCCTTCGCTGACCTTGCCGACCGCTACGGCCCGGTCTTGTTCATGCGATTCGGGTCCCGACCCGTCGTCCTCGTCTCCTCCCCCTCGGATGCGGAAGAGTGCTTCACCAGGAATGACCTCGTCTTTGCCAACCGCCCTCGGCTACTGGCGGGGAAACACCTCGGCTACAACTACACCACCCTGACGTGGGCCTCCTATGGTGACCACTGGCGCAACCTGAGACGCATCGCTTCGGCGGAGATATTGTCCTCCCATCGCCTGCACATGTTCTACAGCATCCGCGTCGAGGAGGTCAGATCATTGGTCGGTCGCCTTGTCCGAGCATCAGAGAGCAAAGAGTTTGGTACCGGGGATATGAAGATGATGTTCTTCGAGCTGACACTGAATGTCATGATGAGGATGATCACTGGGAAACGATACTATGGAGAGAAATCGGAGGAATTCGAGGAGGCCGTGAGGTTCAAGGAGATCATAAGAGAGACCTTCCAGCTAAGCGGGGCCACGGATATGGCCGATTTCGTGCCGGTTTTGAAGTGGCTCGGTGTGAGCCGGACTGAGAAGAAGCTGGTCATATTGCAGGAAAAGAGGGACAGATTCATGCAGAATCTGATTGAAGAACACAGGACAACGAGGCGGCTTTCGATGAGCGAAGCCACGACCAAAACGATGATCGATGTTCTACTGTCGCGCCAAGAAGCCGAAACGGAGTACTACACTGACGGAATCATCAGAGGAATGATTCAGGTAAGCCCGCCCTTCTGGTTCTCTCTTGTTTTACTTGTCATTACCTTTGATATCTTATGCCCTAGGGAAGCGTTAGATTGCGACTCTTGTTTTGTATGCTCTGGTTTAATTGGTACTCAATTAAGCAACTTGAAGAACATCGATTGTGATCATTCTGTCGAAGGTCTGTTGTAGGAATTGAAGGACTTTCTTCTTTGTACCTTAAGGCGCTTGCGAGGGTCCTCCCATCCGGTCGACACGCTTGTTGTTGTCATTAAATGCAAGCTTGAATCTCAATCTACTTTGCTCAACATGTCAGTTTTCCAGGCTTTAAATTTCAAGTAGTGTCAGAAATCTTGATACGACCACTTCAACGAAGTGATGATGATCTGGGACGTAAATTCAGGTCATGCTAACAGCAGGGACCGATACCAGCGCCAGCACGATGGAATGGGCCCTGTCTCTTCTCTTGAACAATCCCGAGGCCTTGGCCAAAGCCCAAGCCGAGATTGACGCTCGCACGGGACAGAACAGGCTGATCGAGGAATCGGATCTCGCCGAGCTCCCTTATCTGCAAGCTGTCGTCACCGAGACGCTTAGAATGTACCCGCCCGCTCCACTGATTCCGCCCCACGAATCATCTGAAGAGTGCACGGTCGGCGGCTTCCGGGTCCCGCGCGGCACGATGCTGTTGGTCAACATATGGGCCATCCAGAACGATCCGAAGCTATGGGCTGAGCCCAGGAAGTTCATGCCCGAGAGGTTCCAAGGCCTTGGAATGGAAGGAAATCTAGGGCTCGTGATGTCTCCATTCGGGGCGGGTAGGAGGGGATGTCCCGGCGAGGCGCTCGCGATGCGGATGGTCGGTTTGGCGCTCGGGACGTTAATTCAGTGCTTCGACTGGAAAAGGGTGGGAGAAGAAATGGTCGACATGAGCGGAGGGACAGGCCTCATCATGCCCAAAGCTCAACCGCTGATTGCGAAGTACCGACCACGTAAAACCGTCTCACGCCTGATTTCTCAGTGCTGTGACTAGCGAATGTGGATTCTACTAAACGTTTGTTCATTGAAAATGTTGTTGCCTATGTTAAAAAATATGCATTTCAAACTTAATTGGGTTTAGTATGTGTTTTGCAGTACGAACACAATTGAATAAGTGTATAATCTCAAGAGGTTGATCCAAGTCTCTGAATTACTTGCCACCATTAATAGGCCATTCAAGCTGAAAATCCTCATTCATTCATACATACATACATACATACATACATACATACATACATACATATACATATACATATATATATATTGGCTTTATGGTGCAAACTTCAAATAAAAAAGTGAAGTGACAAATATAAAACTTCGATGATGTCATTCTTTCCTCGGCCAATTTCTAAAGTCAAATATAAAATGCTTGGACTCTTTATTAAGCCTATATATACATATGTATATTATTTGTCACTTCACTTTTTTATTTGAGCAGCGAAGTTTGCACCATAAAGCCAACAATTTCATTATTATGAGTTTTGACTCGGTTAGTGATAATTTCCATCGTCATCTATCTCAATCTCAGGAAAAGTTCAAGCCACTGTTGTCCTCTGGTACACTTGGATATACGGAAATTGCCTTCATCTTTAAACGCCAAGCCCCATATCCGAGGAACCTAAATATGTCATTGCCATGCCCAGAAGCTGGATTCCGCCAAAGAATCAACATCGATGGATCCTTTGAAGAGGGATCAACCGAAGGAGCCATCTCATGCTTCTATCGCAACTCTTAGGGGGCGCCGTTGATGGTTTGGCACAACCTAATCCAGTTTCCTCCACCGCACAAGCAAAAGCTCTTGCTCTTGTTAAAACCCTAGGTTGCGTTCACCGTTTGGCAGTCCGGAAAAATTATCCTATCTTACGCTTGGTGGTTGCTCAAAACATAATAAAGTCAAATATAAGGATAATGTTGGGAATAACGGATCCCCGAAAACCGGATTCGACACTAAATCGAACCCCTAAATCAATGCGGAAGACGAAGCTCGGGGAATTGCACGTATCACCGATCGTAAAACACACCACGGATTCGAGCGTACCTTATTAGCCACGCGATTAGACACCGATGCCGAAGAAGAGGAAGAAATTCGATCGATTCGATCCGATTGGCCTTGAAGGGAGTTGTGCGTCCCACGTGAGCTTTTTGAGAGAAAGAGAGCGCGGGAAAAAGAACGTACGTTGATTGTGTTTCCAAATGGTGCCTTCTCTCTCTCTCTCCTCCCTTTTATACCTTCCCCCATCCACGGGCCCTATTCCCGTGGGCCGGGCCTTTTGGGCCCAAAGATGGGCGGACGGGCCTTAAGCGCGGACGGGCCTTAAGCCCAATCTACAATTAAATCCATCATCTCCCACTCGCACATGGTGGTACAAAACCAACATGGGCGGACAGCCCAACTCATCCCCATCGAGAAAAATTCATCATAGACTCTCACTTAACATGATGGGCCGAATGAATCCTCTTTTCCTCTCTTCAACATTCATACCGGTGAATAATCCGTGCGACCAGCATACTTTGAGAGCTCGTTGTTATACATCTATTAGGAATATATAGCAGCTCATAATGGGCATCACATCCCGAGTAGATTTAGTATGCAGTACCTAGATCGATCGATCACATTTATATCTCTCTTGATCTCTTTTTAAACAATGACATATATATTGTATTCACAATTATGATTATCACAAAGACGAGTCATAATTGGTTAACCGGTGAATACAAAACTATAATGTGATTCTCCAAAATCGATCTTCCTCTTTCCTTCAAACTCTCAATTTCAGTCCACTTGCTTTTCTAGAAATGCCCCATTAGATCGAATCACTCATGACCATTGGCAACATCCTAAGATAGCAAACACTAAATAGAAATCTTGAGAATAAGTAAGAGTCATGAGGGGACTAAGAAATTGAGGAACTCTTTTCCTCAAGAGTCTCACACGTCATAAAAGTTGAGATCAAACTTTTGCCACTCTTCTTGGTCGTCTCATGCATACGTAGTATGAAATACGTATTACGGTATTAACTCCTTTCCCATGGAGCGTATGTCTACACCTTTCTATACCGTACAGATGATAGTTCGACATACCCAATGTCTAACTTGAGTTCACCTATCTACTCATTCACTAAATTCATCGAACTCACATCGGCATCTTAGACGGATAAAGTAAAATATGTGGGGTATTTTACTTTCGGACATCACAAGCATTATGTCCTCATCTTAACACTCGGTTAAGGCGACATACGTGTTTTAAGCTTGAGCTCTCGATTATCACATAGATAATAAGCTTAAAAACAGTCTCATCTCTATTTATCACACAAGAAATGAAACAGAGGCGATTACCCGTGTGAGTGGGCTAATCTTATATCTGTCCGACATACTTCTTAACTTAAAGCAATGCCGAGCATTAAGATGCATAAAGATCAAACAAAGATTCATAGGCATTAATGATGAAAACACAAATTCATCAAATTGTGAACACTTAGGGAAATTACAATATTCGGTACATCACCCTTTACGCAACCCTAGAGATTTCATATGGCCACAAACACATCTCTAGGTATTGGCTTTGTCATAGGATCTCGCTACCATTCTATGCGTAGTATGTACTCTAAGTTCACATCTTTTCGTGCAACCATATACTTGACAAAGTTATACTTGGTATCTATATGTTTGGTCTTGCCATGATATTTTGGATCTTTGGTGTACACTTTTGCTGCTTGGCTATCATCGTTAACCAATAACGAATCTGCATCACTTCCAATAACACCTAAATGATCCAATAATCTCTTAAGCCAAATATCTTCTCATATACTGCTGCTGATAATGCCACGGACTCAGTTTCCATCGTGGACAAGGCTATACACTTTTGTTTCTTATTGCTCCAACATATGGTGCAATTATTCGGTAAGAAAACAAACCCGAGGTAGATTTCCTTTCATTTAAATCTCCTCCCCAATCAATATCGAATAGCCTTAGAGCGGCGAGATCCTTTCCTTAATAACTCAACGTATAATCAGCAGCTCCCCTTAGATACCTAAGTATTCTCTTAACGGCTTTCAACGTGCTTGACCTGGATTGGATTGGTAACTACTCACCATTCCAACTGCAAAACATATGTCGAGTCTTGTATACATCATAAGCGTATATCAAGCTTCCAACAAGCACTAGCATAAGGAACATACTTCATTTGTTCCTTCTCTTATAGAGTCCTTGGACACAGTCTATGGCTCAATACTTCACCTTTTGTAATAGGAGTGTCTATGGGTTTACAATCTTGAAATCTTAATTCCAAGAATATATACAACATCACCCATGTCTTTCATCTCAAAGTTGGAAGACAACGAATTCTTCACAATACTAACAAACTCCATATTACTTCCGACAATTAGTATATCATCAACATATAATGATATGATCACAAATTGATCCTTGGATCTTTTGATATATACACAATGATCCTCGTCAATCATTGTAAAATCATATGCCATTATGGCATTATGAAAACGTATATATCATTGTCTTGACAATTTGCTTAAGGCCATATATCGACCCCCAAAGTCGACATACATTTTCTTCTTGGCCTTTCACTATGAAAATAGCGAGGTTGTTCCATATATATTTCTTCCTCTAATTCTCCATTGAGGAACGCGAGTCTTTACATCCATCTGATGTAACTCAAGATCCATACTAACCACTATTGCCAGAACTATGCGAATCAAGGTAAATCACACTACAAGAGAAAATGTACTTTCATAATCAATTCCTTTATGTTGATTATACCTCTTCGCATAACAAGGCGAGCCTTATGCCTTTCTATCAAGCCATCGATCTTTTGCTTTATTTTGAGAACCCACTTGTTCCCAATAGCTTTGCGTCCTTTTAGAAGATCAACCGGTTGCTAAACATGGTTTGACTTCATTGACTCCATTTCCTCTTTCATTGCATAAATCCATTTTTCCTACTAGGGCAATTTAGAGCCTCATTAATATTTCTTGGCTCATCCTCATCTTGTGGAGTAACCATAAAAGTTTCCCTTTCAATGTCAAAACGTCGACGGGGAATACTTTGGCAACTTGTTCGCCGTATGGGAAATTGCACACTTAGCACATCATTTCCCATTATGCTCCCACTTGGATTAGGTAATGATGATGTCGTCTCATCATGTGATTGCAATTGAGAATGAGTTGAATTCAATTCATCACTTCTCATATTACTCCCACTTGGATGAACTCCACTAACATCATTATCCTGATCCAATGTCTCAAATAGGGAGTAACATTCTCCTATTTCGCCCTTCTTATGAAATTCATTCACTAAGAATGTGACATCCCGTGATTCAAATTCAGTTATACTCCCACTTTCCTTCTCACCTATGAACACATACCATTTCGAGTGTTCGGAGTATCTCATGAAAATACTCTTATTTCCTTTGGGATCTAATTTCCCAAACTTGTGATAGGACTCGTGAGTATAGGTAGCACAACCCCATGGCTTAAGAAAACTTAAGTCCGGTTTTCTACCTGTCCATAACTCATATGGAGTGGAAGCAACTGACTTGGAAGGCACACGGTTAAGTATATAGGCAGCAGTTAACAACGCATCACTCCAAAAGGCGATAGGTAAGTTAGCATGCGCCATCATGTACCTAACCATCTCCAGTAGGGTTCTGTTTCTTCTCTCTACAACACCATTTTGTTGAGGAGTATATGGAATAGATAACTGTCTTTCTATTCCCTTTTCATCACATTAATTTTCTGAACTCATCAGACAAATATTCTTGACCTCGATCGGATCTAAATACTTTTATTTTCTTGTCTAATTGATTTACTACCAAGTTCATAAACATTTTGAAACAACTTATGCTTCAGATTTATGAGAAATCAAATAGACATATCCGAATCGAGTAAAATCATCTATAAAAGTGATGAAATAAACAGTCCATTGCCTTCCTCTCACATTCATTGAACCACAGACATCAAAATGGATTAAATGAGGAAATTCAGCTCTTTTACCATTTCAAATGGTTTCCTTGTCATTTTCCCTACTAGGCAATGCTCACATCGGGGCAAATCGACTTTTCAATGTTGCCCAACAAGCCCTCTTTGGCTAGTCTTTTCATATGTTGTTGGCCCATATGACCAAGTCTAGCATGCCACCATATTCACATCATTATCATATAAAGTAGAAGACGTGAAACAAGGGAATAACATATTGACATCATCATAGTCAACATTTATTACAATGAAACCATCCAGAAAGTGACCACAACCATAGTAGTTTGTATCAAAATACAAATCTACATCTTCTATTATGGAAGTTCACACTAAAACCAAGCTTAACCAACATCAAAACAGACACTTAAATTTTGACGAATCTCCGGAGCATTCAGAACATCTTGTAGAAACAAGGTGCGTCCACCACGCATATTCAATTGGCAGGTGCCAATCTCTTTAACTTCAGCTCTGGAGATGTTTCCCACATAGGTCCACTTAGTTCCAGTTGGTACTCGTCAAAATTCCACAAAGGATCCTCTATCCTTCCTTACATGGTCTGTCGCCCTTGAATCTACAGTCCACAAAGGATTAGATTCAACCAATCATACAGAACTTGACACATAAGCAAAGTTCTCAAATGTACAAGAGGTGTATTACTTTCTTTGGCTCACGACAGTCGCGAGCATAGTGACCTCTCTTGTCACAATTGTAATAACTCACTCTTGACATTTTCTTCACTTGAGGACGTTTTCCTCTCTTGTGTTGGTTAACTCTTGATTTCTTGCAGTAAGGACTTTATCCTTTGCATTCCCACATATTGAACGAATCAATACGCTTGCGCTTAGAGCTCAAAGCTCTTTCGAGCTAGAACCAAAGCATTGCAAATGTCCATTTTGGCTCAAATGCCGTTAGGTGGTCCTCTACTAGCTCAAGGTGGCGCACAAAGCATCCTCAAGATCTTCCATAATATGGTCAAGAGCTTCCGGTGCTTCTTGCTTTTCCAGCACATATTGAATCTTCATATTCAATATTTCACAATTGTTGCCGTTTATATCGGCAATCACGTTCTTAGTTCTTTGAAACCATCGATCGAACACATCGACATACATGCACGAATAATTAATGTCTATCACTTATGCATCCCTATTTGCACATACCCATCATATCAATGAATAATTTCAAGTAAGGTTTCAGAATCAAAAGGTCACTATGTTTCCAATCATCCTCCAAAAATCCTAACTCAAAATTATCATTAATATGATTGTCATATGCAAATTCAATTCTATGAAGTTACAAAAACTTCTATAACTACCCACAGCTAATTACCCACAACAACCAGCAGTAACAGAAAGCAAATACTTATCGACATACAATAGAACAATTATACTTCCACATAATACAACTAACATATTACACTAAACAATATATACAGAGAAAGTATAGAAAGAGATATTCATCATAAAAACATCTCAAAATTAATATATCATTCAAAATATCTTAGAAAATTGAAAACACAATTGTCAACCATGGAAAAAACTTTTGGAGAGCTTTCATGTCGCCACCAAGGCGCATTTACTCTGCACCCTATGGTGCTTAAACTAAAGGTTGAAGTTTTGGCCAACTCAATCTTATAGTACTCTCTTACAAAAGCTTCCACTAGCCTCTTATAACCCGGGACCACGTTGACCTCTCATAGCCGATCTAACACTACTTGCCATTCAGGTGGAAGAGTGTTCATCAAAGCCGGCATAAGATAATCATTCCGAGATGATTTCTGTATCATACGATTGACCACGACCACATGTGATACTAAATCACCGTCATGCCACGATAATCGATTAAATCTTTCATCAGCCTTTTAAGTCTTGCATTTCCCTCGTCCTTTCTCGGGATTGCAGGTATCCGTGCATGACGAATCATAGTTCCTGCAACAAATGCATAACTAAAAATGGATCACTTATAATCCACAATTTACATAAAGGAAAATACATAATTTTCCATAATTCATGCAACACATGCATAATAAAAAAAAAGAGTTACATATAAACCACATAGGCATATATGAAAAAGGACCAAATGCTTTTTTTTTTTTTTTTTTTTTTTTTTTTTTTTTTTTTTCGGGTCAACGGTCAAAGTCAACGGTCGGTCAACGGTCAACGGGTCGGGTCAACGGGCGTGCGGGTCGTCGGACCGGGCGGACCGGAAGGGCTGGTCGGGCGCTCGCGGACCGATCGCACGTGCCTCGCGCGTGCGGGCGATGACGTCACGCGGGCGTCATCCCGGCACGTGCGGCGCGGGCTGCGTCCGCGAGTCGGGTCGGGTTGCGGAAGGGTCGGGTCGCCGCCGGTGACCGCCCGGGAAACATCGTGGCGATGACGTCATCGGTGACGTCATCCGGCAGCGATTACCGGCCGTTGGATGACGTCACGATGACGTCGTCGCGTGGCGTCATCACGCGTCGGTCCGCGGACCGGGCGCGTGCCATTCGCCCGGTCGCCGCGCGCACGTGCGGTTCGTTGCCGGCGCGTGTAAGCGCCGCGCGGCCATAGCCGGCGCCGGGCGCGTCGCGCCCACGCGCGGCGCCTCTCGGCAGCGCGTGTGGACGCGTGCGGCGTCGCCGGCGGCGGTCGACCACTCCCGGACTCGTCTCGCGTCGCCTTTCACCCAGTGCCTTCAGAATTTGATTTCGACATACGCAAACACAGAAAAAACGACGTACAGTGCTCGGGTGTCGGGAATTTTGCCCCGATCCGTACGGCCGAAAGCTTTTTGCGAAAAATCAATCAAAAACATCAACGACAGATCGGGAAAACGTGAACTAGGGCTCTGATACCAATGTTGGGAATAACGGATCCCCGAAAACCGGATTCGACACTAAATCGAACCCCTAAATCAATGCGGAAGACGAAGCCCGGGAATTGCACGTATCACCGATCGTAAAACACACTACGGATTCGAGCGTACCTTATTAGCCACAGATTAGACACCGATGCCGAAGAAGAGGAAGAAATTCTGATCGATTCGATCCGATTGGCCTTGAAGGGAGTTGTGCGTCCCCGTGAGCGTTTTGAGAGAAAGAGAGCGCGGGAAAAAAGAACGTACGTTGATTGTGTTTCCAACAGGTGCCTTCTCTCTCTCTCTCCTCCCTTTTATACCTTCCCCCATCCACGGGCCCTATTCCCGTGGGCCGGGCCTTTTGGGCCCAACATGGGCGGACGGGCCTTAAGCCGCGGACGGGCCTTAAGCCCAATCTACAATTAAATCCATCAGATAATATAGACATGATAAAATTATCCAATGAATGAGGTGGAATAAATATATATTTATATTTATTACATATTTTATTAAATGAAAATATTCTTAAATTGACAAAATTAAAATTATATTTCAATATAAATAATATCCAAATTCTAATATAAGAAATTCAAAATAACAAAAAATAACAGTTTAGTTAATTTAATTTAATTTAATTTTTTATTTATATATTTGAATTAAATTCTATTTCATAAAATAAATTCAATATATAAATATAAATATATATTTATTACATATTTTAGGTAATTTAGTATTTTAGGTATCTTAGTATATAGTTTACTATTTAATAAAATTTTATTAGAGAATGATGGAAGGGGAATAAAGAAATAAAAAAGAAATTAATCTAAAAAGAGAGGAAAATAAAATAAAATAAGCAAATAAAAATAAAGTAAGCAAGAGTGTCACAAGAGATTTTTACCATTTTTGTTTATAATTTTTTTGTTCATTTGTATTAATATATCATTTATACCAAATAATATACATGATATGATGTGAATATATTCGACTTTATTATCGCAATCACCAAATAATTGATAGAATATAACAAAATCTCTAGATTTCATATCCTATTTTATCCAGTCCTATCCTGATCAGAAATTCGGACAATTAAACGCAGCCTATAAGTTCACTTTTGAAAAACATGAATGCTTAGTTCTTGAGTTAGATAGTTTAGTTTTGGTGAGTGCTTCGAAGTCCACAGAACAAGCTTTGCAGGAAAAGCATGCGGTTATCACCATTGAATGTTGTGATTTGTTGGTCCAATTTTCAAATATTAACCTAGTCCATTGCTGAGGAGAGGGCAATAGAGTTGCAAACTGAATAGCTAAGATCAAAAGAAGTCCTCTTGCCAAATTGGTTAGCCCATCCCCATTTCAGGTCTAGTCTCAATATGCTCAAAAAAAAAAAAATTTGTCAAAAAAAAAAAATCCTCTAAAATTGAATCCCAAATCTACCCTGATTTTTTTTTTTTTTAATCCATGTGACATCTTCATCTAACTCAATCAGCATTTTCCATCAACATCTAGATGGAAATACAAATTTTTTCCTGAAATTGCAATATGAGATTAATCTAAAGACTAAGCACGCATCACAATATAAAGGACCAAGATGAAATCCTGATGATATTATAAAGACCATTTTCGAAATTATTCCTTAAATATATAAGCATTCCCATTTCTTAGCACGTGATAGATAAGGATAAAAGTACATTTTTGATCCTCAGACTTGCACATTTCCTTTGTCAATCAATCCCTTGAACTTTAATTTATCATCAACTTCACAAACCTACATAAATTCTAAGGAAAATTACAAATAAGGGTTTGAAGTGGTTATAATTATTTCAAATAAGGGGCCAAGGGCATAACCTCACTGACCGGCTAAACATTCAAACTGATCAATGGCATTTTCATCCAAAGACAATTTTAACCTAAATTTTAGTTAAATTAAATTAAAAATTTAAAGATAGAAGTTTTTTGGAAAAAAAGAAAGCAAAAATACGAGGACTCTAATAGAGTGGCAGCATTGGTTGAGGCAGGGGCTTGGCCCTTACCTCTAGCTGGGGAGGGTCGTTGTCCCTCGCCGAGACATCGTCCATCCTCGTTGCCCCATCGACAATGGGGCGTCGGCCACAGGTAGAGGGCCCATGCAATTCTTTATTATATGAGTTTATCCCTTTTTATCTTTTTGATATTGTTTTTCTTATGGAAAGAAAAAAAAAAGAAAAAGGAAAGAAAAAGGAAAAAAAAAGGAGAAAAATTTAAAATTAAAAGATAGAAAATGCCCTTGATAGCTAATGAACTCAAGCCCGTGGCCACTTCAGACTATAATTTAAAACAATGTCATCTTCAAATTTTTATTTAAGAAAATGAAGGTATTTCCAGTCCTTATTTGATAACTTTCCTAACTTCTATAATAAAGCCTCTCCCTAACTCCAAATATTGTAAACTGCACCATAAGTGTCTATCGAAATTGGCTAAAGTTTAAGATGAAGCAACTTTTTTGCCACCCTAAACTTTCGGACAATGCGTCACTTTGAAGGTAAGGGTGCGTTTGTTTGCGTTTGTTTAAAAATTGTTCCGGGAACAAGAAATAGAAAAAAGTGTTTTACATTTCAACAATTTTGAAAAACACGTTTGGTAAAATTTGTATAATTTTTTTATTTATTTTATTTTTCTATTTTTTTCTTATTTTTCCTTTTTCTTTTTTCTTTTTCTTTTTTTCTTCTTTTGGCCGGTCGCCGCCTCTGGCCATGGCCTGGCGACCGGCCGGCGAGGGCTAGCGGCCTCGCCCGGCCACGGCGAGGCTCGCCCCCGAGGCCGAGCTCGCCGTGGTTGGGCGAGGCTCGGCCTCGCTCGGCCACCGCTGAGCGACGCCGACCGGAGGTGGCTCGGCGAGGCCGAGCCTCGCCGGCCGCCGGGCGGCCTCGCCGGATCGGGCGAGATCGATCTCGCCGGCCTAGGCGCGAGGTCGGCCTCGCCGCCGCGGGGCCGACAAGTGACCGAGCCACACCGTCGTCTCCCTCCACCGCACGGCGACCGCCCCTCCGCCTCACGCCCGATCGACGCCCGCCTCACGCATCTGGGTTCCAGTCTCGGCGGCCTCCGTTCGCCACCGCCGCATCGGATCTCACCGCTCCGTGACCCACGACTTCGAGATCCGCTCGATCGCCGACCTCGCGCCTGCCCACGACTCGACCGGCCGTCCCTCGCCGCTCCGCTCCTAGACGTCCGCCGCTCGAGACCCCACGGCCGAGCCCCGCACCGCGGCCGCCGCCCGCCCGCCGACGCGGCCGCCACCCGCCTCCATCACCCGCTCCATGGAGACGCTCGCAGTGGAGACGCTCCGTGTTGTCGGCGCCGGGAGAGGACGACGGTGGAGAAGCGGATGGTCTCGAGACAGAGGCGGGTGCCGACGCCGGAGAGTGGGAGGCGCCGGAGAAGACGACGGTGGAGATGCTTGCAGGAGGAGAGGCTCGCAGAGGAGAAGAGGAGAACAGAATTTTGTTTCTTTTTTGTTCCTCAAAAATGTTTCGAAATAAGAAACAAGAATTTTTGTTTTTATTTCTGTTCCCTTTTGTTTCGGGAACAAAAAAAAAAAAAAGGTAAACGCACCCAAACGCTGTTGCCTTTTTGTTCCCAGAACAAAAAAACAGAAATTTTTGTTCCTGGGAACAGAAACACGGGCAAACAAACGCGCCCTAAATTTACGCTCAACTTTTCTACATCAAAACTCTTGTTGACTTTGTGAACACATCAAATCCAATTGACCGAACTCCAAGTCGGAGGGAATTAATTTAGAAAGTCTTGCAAAGCTCACATATTTGATTTGACAAATTTAAAAATTCAAAGACTATCAACTGCAAAACATACGGCAAATCTAGATATCAGAAGTAGAATTTCCCTAGGGAAAAAAATAGGAGAAAAAAAGTGAATGTGTAGGTTCCTTTAGAGGAAAGTCAACTACAAGCATCCGGGTCCTTTATTGTTCATTTGTCCTCAGCTCCGATTTGGGGAGGCAGTATTCCTCTTCAACATGGAGTCTGTAACCACTATATAAGGATAAGATTGCGATCTCCTCTGATTTTATCTTCTTCTTGGCTGGAGGAGGTGCGCTATTGAAGAGTAAATGAGATCGAGACTCATCACATGCAAATCCATTGAAGTAATTACATCATTCTCAATTGGTTACAAAAATTAATTCCAGCCTACACAAAGGAGCGTTTCATCTCTCTCCCCCTCCCTTTCTCTCCATCGCTAAGTTTCAACATTTTTTTGTCTCTTCCACTTCTGGAGGGGAGAGATTTGACGTGGATCTCTCCCTTCCCTCCTTGTTTTTCCTTTAACTCTTCCAATTTAGTTTTAGATCTGGGAGTTTTGCTCTCTCAATGTTATATTTGGTGAGTTTTTCTCTTCAATCTAATTCTAGATTAAGGAGTTTTGATGGATAAGTGCTCTACCTTCAATTTCAATGGTGTTCCAGCAACTTTGGTGTGCTTGTTCAATTTGTTTTTGTTAAAAGTTTTGATAGCTTGCAATTACTAAAGCACTCGCTCTCACAAACAACATATATGAGCTTGTTCAACGTATTTATGTTTATGTTATCTCTGTACGGTAATGATGTTAAAGACGCCGAACTTAGACATACACCACCAAAAGGCAAAGCCGTAATTACAATTGGAAATCCTGACGTATGCTCATCACTGATAATGATCTATGATTTTGTGATCGGCCATCAATCTTTTTGCTTAGATGCAGTCATAGATCAGTTCATGAAGGACAAGCATATAATGATCTCTACTAATCATGCTCTGATGATGTACCTTAATTTCTAGTTTTTGGTTTGTTTTGGAGCTTTACAAGCTTGCCTTGTTAGGATGACTTTTGAGATTTCCTATGAATTTTGTCATGTATTATTTTAGTAATGAATGAAAAATTCTTTTGAATAAAAAAAATTGGTCATAAAGAAATTATTGGTCTACCTAGACTTTTTTAAGATATGGAGATCATGTTCACTTGCCCCTGCATACAAATACTCCATTGACATTTTTTTTTTTGGGTCGGTCCATTGAATCTTATTGTACTGTTATAAGAGTTAGATGGTATACTAAGTCAATTTTCAGAGACCTAACTAATTACGTTCATCTCCCCAGTTTAGTTCAAGGTTGGCGATTCATGTTGGGACCTGGAGATTCGCAAAAAATCACTTCATTATAACCTCACCTCAATTATTGAACTGAGATGAGTTGAATACATTAATTTGAGATAATAGGAATATAATTTTCAAATGTGGTAGCCGTTGAATAACTTGATACCAATTCGATTACATATTGGTATGTTTGTTTCACAATAAATAATCTAAAAAACATATTTTAAAAAACGATCACCTGTATCACTTAAAAAAATGAATAAATAAAATATAATTTCATCGTTCACGAAACTATTTAGACATAAATTACCATAAATGATAAAAATACTTTTCATCGATTAATTATTTCAAACAACACAAATAATCAATTTAAAAAAAATATTTTCTAATAAATAAAACAAATTGAGCAAGAAAATGATTCATGGTTTTGATGAGCAAATCCAAGCACCACACGGGTGTATAACAATCACATCTCTATTAGTTACTTTTTCCTTTTGGGAGAGTAGTTCGAGTAGTGGGTACCTCGAAGTGGGGGTGTAAATGGGTCGGGTCGGGTCGGGTCTTGATGTTACCCGACCCGACCCGAAACATACCGGTCACATATTGTGACCCGACCCGAAACACGTTAAACTCGCATAGGAAATTCGGGTCGGGTCGGGTTTCCTTTTTTTTTTTTTTTTTTTTTTTTTCGGGTGAGAGTCGAACGGGCATCGGGCCGCAAATGAATGTATCTTCTACAAATGAGCACAAGCATAATTTAGTGCCACATTGATGTAGAATGTCAAATAGCACTCTTTATATCAAAGTTCCTAAAAAAGACAATGGCCCGGAAGAATGTGATTGCTTCATCAACAATATTGGTTCTATCTGCAGGAGGCATGCATCAGAAAATTAACAAAACCAGATTCTCCTCCCAATGCAATCTTTCACGCAAGAATTTTAAGAAGGCAAACAAAATTCACTCTTTTTGCAAAGACCTGGAATCTGAACAACCCCGAAGAACTCAATGTAATGAAGGATAAGGACTACATATCATAAGAACCAAACGCTAACCAGCACTCATTTCTAATGCAAACACTAACCAGCACTGCCCACTATCCAGGAATACCAGAAAATTAATCTCATTCTCAGCCTTCCTCACATAAGGGAGAGTCCAACTCAGCCCTTAGTCAAGCAAAATCAAAGCTAAAGTAACAACCCCCTAAATTCTTACCACCCCAGACTTTAATTTGACATCCTTGTTCTTCTTGCCGGTGTTCTTAGCAGCCTGATCATTGAGAGTCACATTAGCACCCACCACTATTACCTTATACCTCTTGGTCTTCCAAACCATGATCTTGAACCTCACTGCAGTGGCCAAATCCACCATGAAATCATCAAGAATACGAGTAAAACAAATGTTCATCATGATTATCCTGTGCAAATCAAGGGGAAAAGGACAAGAAAAATGAGCAGAGGAGCAGCGAAGCTCATTGCAGATTCCTTCTCACCCCTCTCAACCTAAAGAAGAGGAATTCCCAGTTCCAACAATTTAAAGGACTAGATCTTAACTGCTCACTAAGTTTCCCTTCCCCGAGCAACCCACAGGCCTTAGCAACAGTAGTTAGTTAAGGTGTAGTCAGTCAACTGCTTGGGATTTTTCGAGTTTAACAAACATAGCCAAAAAAATGATCTTTCACAGTCAATTGCTTAGGATTTCTTGGACAAAGCAGAACAAGTATGACAAACAAATTCGGGAGAAAAAAATCAGAATGGCACCTTTCAAGAATGGCACCTTCCGCATGGAGCTGGACCGAGGAAGACTTCAATCTCTCCTCAAGCGTTTCGACCTCCGAACCCATCATGTCCTGTGGATGATCCTCACTTCAATATGGTTTCACGGAGATGCGAGCAAGCTTCGCGAGATATGCCGACACGGGAACCCGCTCTTCACTCAAGAATTGAAGCAAACACAGAGTCTGCACACAACGCGAAAGAACAATCACCCTCGCAGGTCTTGTATGGATATGTAGGAAGAGATACTACTAGGTGTATAGAGATTGTGTTTGTTCGCGTGAGTTCTCGAAAATGCGTCCATACATTTTGGCAAAATAAGAACATACTTCATTTAGTCCATTTGATCGAAAGAAAATTATTTTTGAGAAATTATTCTTGAGAAATTATTCTTTAACTATTTCGATATTTAGACGACGGAAACTGCTTTCTTTAAATTATGAAACATATAAAAAATTAACTAATTTTTAAAAAAATAATTTTCATAAAAAGTTACTTTCTTGTAACAAACGCAATCTTAAGCTTCATTCGTTTCACGGAAAATAATTTCCGAGAAAACGTTTTCTGAATTTTCTGGTGTTTGTTTACGGAAAATGAATTCCATGGGAAAAATATTTTTTATCAAAGGAAAAAAAGTCTTCTAAAGTAAGGGAAAATGTTTTCCACTTTTGAAAAGTGAAACACATTTTCCTCACTTAATCCTCTTATCTCACACCTCTAAATTCTCACTTCTTCCTCCTGTTTCTTCTTCTTTTCTTTTTTTATTCAAATTATTTTTTAATTTTTTTTCTTTTTAATTCAAATTATTTTTAATTTCCTTTTTAATTTTTATTTTCTTTATTTCTCATATTCTTATTTCTTCATTAGTCGTCGGACCAGGGTGAACCTCAAGCTCTCAATCTCAAACTTGCACTTGTCGATCCGGCAAGCCTCGAACTTGACGTTTGCGCTCGCTAATATGGGGAGCGGAAAACATTTTCCTTACCGAACACCGGAAAATGAAATATTTTCGGGTTTTAGCCGAATACTGAGAAAATATTGTCAATTTCTTGAAAAATGACTTTACGGAAAAATATTTTTCCGGAAATGATTTATGTTCCGTAAAACGAATGGACCCTTAATTGTCAAATGAAAGTTTTGCGTTGTGAGTAGGGCAAGTTCCAGTAATTTTCTGAGACATCAATCCGACATTTCACTCCCGGAGTCGGTGGCGGTCGCTCGCGATTAGAAACTTGACAAAAGGACCCCCGAGATGAAAAACGCCGGTCCCCCCCCCCGGCCTCAGCCCCACCCTTCCCAAGATGCGACATCTTTCTGTCCGCATAATAATAACAATAATAACAATAATAATACGAGATTAAAAATGAAAAGGATGAGATATGGTGTCAATTCTTTTAAGGGCGATGATGTGGTTGCAGACAAAGCTAGTCACCCGGAGCAAGATACAGCGAACGGAATCAATCGTAACACGAAATCTTTATTGAAACTTCAATTTTCTGACAGTCAAACTATGAACTTGTTATTTCTCGATACGTGTTTAAGTCATATCAACTATTCAAATGTGTGAATTTCACTCCGTCACTGAATTTATCAATTATTCATATGGATGGGGGACAAGCCTAACTTGACAAGAACGCGCACATCTTCAAACAATGGGGCTCATCTTTTTCAATCAGACCACCAAAAGGGACATAAAGCTATAACATATTGTTGGTTCGAAAGTTTCAATTATTAAGTTGTAAGACTACTAGGTATGAGAATCGCAAATGATTCCATTGTTCCCTTTTCAAAATAGATTTTTTTTTTCTTTGTTGATAAATTTGTGAAAGAATTGATCAGTGTCAAAAGAGTTATTGGTAAAGAGAATTTTGATTATAAAATTTCTTGGTAATTTATTGGTAACTTATTGAAACTTTCATGAAATTACTAATCGTTCTTACTCTTTTTCAATTTTTATTTGTCTTCATTGTCACCACTTTAGTTTGCCAACTCTTTAAGAACAAAAAGTCATGAACAGAGATGGAGGCAGTTAGCCAGTGGCCGACTCTCGGCATTGACTTCTCATAATCTACATCATGTATGTTTGAATATTTAGATAATAAATCACCCCTTAATATAACAACTTAAACTATTAGAACAGTTGACTATAATCCCACCAAATTCTCAAAAGATACCAAAATCTCACTTTATATCGAAATTGAAAGTTTGAGTTTGAATCTTTTCAAACTTCATTTGCCTTTCTAATTAAATTTTCATGCTTAGTACTCAATAAGAGACCGGACTAACTATTAAATAATAAACCATAGGTATTCATTTAATAATTTAAGCTTATAAAACAATTAGCTGTGCTCCCAAACTCACAATCTAGATCCAGCTCAATCCCATCTTTTAACTCCCACTCCCATTTCTTTTCTTTTACTCTTTTCATTTATAAAAAGGCCCATATGATAGATATCATATATCAGGTTGATGCCACGATTTGTCCAAGACAATAAAAATTACAAATTCGAAGTTACTTTTGTCAAACTATATTGATTTGTCAAAAATATTCTCAAACAATGTTCGGTCTTTGTTTTTTTGTTTTTTGTTTTTTGTATTTACTAAAGACAATGTTCGGGATAATTTATCTAGTATATTAATTTCGAGAATCAACATGATTTTGCTATAATAGCTGTTTACTCCAATTAGTGGCATGTCGTGCTCTTTGGTGGCGAAACTTAGAACATTCATTTATGACTTGGTGAAGTTATTTTTCCTTTGCACTAGACGCATTCAGCATGCTCACAAAAATCGCCACGCATCGTAATTTGACTTGAATTCCCAACATTTTTGTATATTAAAAAGAACTCTTACCACCAAAGAGCGAACTTAACCCCATGCGAAGCTAGAAAGTGCTCCACATTACAATTGCGACATCAAAGGAGCATCTTCCATTGATTTAAAAGCTAAAACCAGACATGCTTACTATTGATTACAACCTTATGAATCCTCTTATCTTAATAAGGGCGATCAAAACAAATCGACTGAACTAAAAACCATATGAACCGGATCGAACCAGCTAGTTGGGTTCAGAGTGTCGGTTTGATTCTCAATTCCAAAGGGGGAATCAAATTGCTTGGACCAGTTATTGTCTTTTTATTTATTTTTATTTTTTAAATGACATACACACGCCTCCTTTCCTCTTTTGATCTTTCCCTTTTGCCCCACGATACTCATTGCCTACTCTCATCTTTTAGTCTTTTTCTTTCACTGGATCTCCTTCACCTCTAAAGAAGTTCGAGATATTCTTTCCTTTGAAATAGCCAGTTCTATTGGACCGTCTGATAATCGAATCGGGAACTGATCATTTCAACATATTAGAAGCCTCGATGGGCCTCGATGGGCCTCAATGGGGTCAAACTTCTAGAAAATCCACTTTCCAACCGTCCCGGCCTACCAGGTAATTTCGCTGCCTTGGGTCCCCCTCCAATTCTTTTTCTTTCCTTCATCGTGTTCCCATGGGCCAGGAAGGTTCCTCCATTAGTCCACCTTTTCGACTGGCTTTTTTATGCACCTTTGACTTGACGACACGGGCACCTCTCTTTTTCTTCTTCTTCTTCTTTTTTCTTTTGATTTTGGCCACAATATGCAAAGCCATTCTTTGCGAAGCGCACTCTCTCTTATTTTCCAAGCCTATTTCACATTATTTTTTCCTATGGACGCGTTGACTCTTCAAAGTTTCGACGTCCGCGTTCATATAGAGGCCCACCAATTAAGCTTCTACGCATCCCCAACCGCTCGCTTTTACTTCGTTCCTAGCCAAACCCCCAGAACGCTCCCGCACGGTCGCGCAAGATATGGTGATCCAATTCCTCCTCTTCCTCGCCTTCTACGCCATCGCGAGGCGCTTGCTCCACAAGATCCACGGCCTCCCGCCCAGCCCCTTCCCCACCCTCCCCGTCATCGGCCACCTCCACCTCCTCAAGAAGCCCCTCCACCGCTCCCTGTCCCGGATCTCCCGGCGCCATGGCCCCGTCGCCCTCCTCCAGTTCGGCTCCCGCCGCGTCCTCGTCGTCTCCTCCCCGGACGCCGCCGAGGAGTGCCTCACCAAGAACGATGTCGTCTTCGCCAACCGCCCCCGCCTCCTCGCCGGGAAGCACCTAGGCTACAACTACACCAGCCTCGCCTGGTCCCCCTACGGCGACCACTGGCGGAACCTCCGCCGCATCGCCTCCCTCGAGATCCTCTCCACCAACCGCCTCTTGACCCTGTCGAGCATCCGGGCCGGCGAGGTGAGGTCGCTGCTCCGGCTGCTCGCCAAGAGCGGCAGCCAGAGCGTAAACATGAAGTCCGCTTTCTTCGAGCTGATGCTGAACGTGATGATGCAGATGATCGCCGGAAAGAGGTACCGCCAGAATATTTAAACATCAAATCGCGCTTTCATGTTTGACGGTTTGAACTTTTAAATTGAACCGAAGTTCAATTAATCCTTTTCCGCGCAGGTACTACGGAGAGAACGTGCGGGAGGCAGAGGAGGCGAGAAAGTTCAGGGAGATCGTGACAGAGTCGTTCAAGGTTGGCGGCGCGACGAACATCGGTGAGTTCTTGCCGTTCCTGAGGCGGATGGGGCTGAAGGGGGTGGAGGAGAAGCTGATGGAGTTGCAGAAGAAGAGGGATGACTTCATGCAGAGCTTGATCGACGAGAGCTGGAGCGGCAAGGATGACGAGTCGCCGGAGGCGGCCGCGGTGGAAGGAGGGAAGAGGAAAACGTTGATTCAGGTGCTCTTGTCTCTGAGAGAGACCGAGCCGGAGTACTACAAAGACGAGACTATCAAGAGCCTCATGCTGGTGAGCCGCCTTGCTTTCCATTGCCTTGTTTTTTCAGCTGAATATTGCTCATCATGTGGAAATTAAATTGCAAAATCGACCAATTACAAGCTGTAGAATTTAATGTTTGGTAGTTGACTAATATTTTATCTGACTATTATCTGGACCAGCTCTATCATGATCTTCTTAAAACCATACAATAAATCTAATGCTAAGAAAAGCAGAGAATAGTGATGCTCCCAGCCCTATAATCATAGAGTGTAGCGATTTTATCTTGGAAGCTAGTCACACCTACATCTTATTTCATTCTTTCTATTTCATTAGGAGTTTATTAATGCTTGAAATGTGGATGTATGGTCTTTTCTCTTGGCAGGTTTTGTTATCGGCGGGAACCGACACATCGGCCGCAACCATCGAATGGGCTATGTCTGCTATGCTAAACCATCCGGAGATTCTAAAGAAGGCGCAAGCTGAAATAGACGAGGTCGTTGGTCACAACCGTCTCATCACCGAATCGGACTTGCCTAAGCTCCCATACCTCCATTGCGTCATGAACGAAACAATGCGGATGTACCCCGTGGGTCCGCTCCTCGTGCCTCACGAATCGGCGGAGGAGTGCCGCGTAGGAGGTTACCGCGTCCCACAAGGCACAATGCTCCTGATCAACCTGTTCTCCATACAGAACGATCCCAAGTACTGGCCTGATGCAGCGAAGTTCAAGCCGGAGAGGTTCGAGGGTATGGAAGGTGTGAGGGACGGGTACAAGATGATGCCTTTCGGCTCAGGGAGGAGAGGGTGTCCGGGCGAGAACCTCGCCTTGCGCATGGTCGGGTTGACGCTTGGGTCGTTGATCCAGTGCTTCGAGTGGAACCGGATTAGCAACGAACTGATCGACATGACGGAAGGGACCGGCCTGACCATGCCCAAAGCTCAGCCGTTGTTGGCAAAATGCAGGCCTCGGTCCTTCACATTGGGCCTTCTTTCTCAGGCTTGAATCTATCTGAACAATGATTTTGAGGTATAGCTCTCTGGTGTTGCTGCAATAGTGTTCTGCTTTGAATAAGAATGTCCGCCATGTGAAGTGATTGAAACGAGAGATAAGCATCGCCATACTTGAGATTTCGCAGATCTTCCCGTGAAAAGTAGAAAATAGGAATTCAATGTTCCTTGCGGTCGAACGCATGATGCATCATTGGAGAAAATAGCTACGGGCACGACTTCATAATAGTCAAAGTCTTCCACTAGAATAAAGGATTAGGTGAACTGATTGCCGGTCTTTGTACGGTAGGTCGCTATTGCGGAGTCTCTGCTCGAGAGGAATAATGAATATATATCTCCATGACTACGCACACAAGACAATTTTGTAAACTCCGGTGCTCACCTTCAATTTAGTCAACTCCGGTGCTCACCTTCAATTTAGTGGAGGCTACATTGGCGTGTCCACATTGATGTGGCAGGTTCCACTTGATTGTGATATGTCCTCGGAGCTAACTACAAAAACATTGTAATATATTGTAAACCATGATAAGGTTGAACCTATTTTGCATACGAATCAACGTTTCTTAAAATCGAAGAATGATACAAACATTTCAGACGTGTGATAGCAGTTTCAACAAATATCGGTCATTGTCTGCCCAGCATGCCTCTCCCTCTCCCTCTCCCTCTCTGTGGTTAGCAACATCATAATCACTGATCTAGGGACAAGTCAACGAAACCCATCATCATGGTTTAGAGACAAACCCTTTCGATGCTGCCAAATCAAATCATAATTGTTTCCTCGATCTAAATTCGAGCATCTCAATGCTTAACTAATGGAGTTAGATGGCAATCAAGCAACAAACTGCAAAGTGAAGTCAAAATCTGGATATTGCTTTATTTGCATGACTCGAAACAGCTGGCTTGATAATTTTCCTAAGCTTTGGAAAAATTTATTTATCCGTAACGTTACAATCACTTTGATAGCGATTATAATTGTCATCCTCACCCGTTTCCTTCAGTACTCGAGCAAGCAACATCATCCATCCTAGATTATACATCTTGACATAGGAAAAGAAAATTTTTTTGGTGGATTTCGACTAATTTAAAAGAATTATTGATTTAGATAGGAAAAAATTGCACTGATTTATGAAACCGTGTTGTACAATCGGTATTCAGTCCCAACAAAGGTGTATACCCGGCAAGTTGATCATTAGAGCATGCAATGATCCTACCATCATTGAAGTGTTAAACATGCATTAGTCCCTAGAACGATATGGATATATTTGTCACAATAATCAGACAATTTAATAATAATAACATAAAAATAGTAATTTGAGCACTTAAGTACTCTCCCTCCCGCCCTCCCTCCCTTCCTCATTTGTACAGTGCTAGCTTAAGCATCAAAGGGCCAATCTAGGCACAAAGCCCGGATGCGTTGATCCATTTGTTATGGTGCAAATCAATTTTCTAATGAGTTTGAAATACTCTAATTTAGGTTGTAGTTTCATATAAGAGTAGTAGATTTGAATCCTTTGTAAGTTATGAATATTCAAATTGGCAAGTTCATATAACTTTGGTCATGTGCAAGTGATGAATAGAGTCAATTATTTCACAAATGTGTTGAAATGTTTTCAAAATTTACATGGAAAATAAGTCGTCCGTTTTTTTACCAACAGTTTTTGACATTCGCTTGCACATTGAAATTCACCACGAAGGACAAAAGCACGGAATAATAGTTTTCTTTTACGATACTTGTGATTTTTCATTATTTCTACAGCCCACATTTGCACGGGATAGTGTGGTCTAAAACAAGGATGCTAAATCAAGCAAGTCATAATCAAAATATTGGATAGACTGGGACATTTTGAAAGAATTATCAGTACATGCCATCGAAACTCAAGACACATGAAACTCAAACAAAAAAGCAACATTTCCCATGCATTTCGGCTGTATAAGACAGGTAAACAAAAGATCCAGCTCAATGCCATATCCTTAAATCCCGCTCCCTTTTCCTTCCTTTTCTTTTCATTCTCAAAGAGCCCTTTTAGAGGTTAATTTTTCACATGAAGTTAGTCCCCATGAAATACACAACTACAGCTGCTAGACACGTGGATCTCTCGCGAGATATCACCACGTTAACAATAGATATTCACCTTGTTCACGTCAGAATTAGTCTTGACCGAACACCGCCGGTATCGAAGGAATAGAGTTCCACAATTCTGACATATCGTAAATCGGGGAAAAAAGAAAATCCCTACCGCCAAAGAGCAAGCTCAACCCGTGCAAAGTTGCAGAGTATCGTACATCACAATCGCGATATCAAGAGAGCACCTTCCATTGATATGAGCTAAAACCGGACACGTTTACGATCCATCACGACCTTATGAATCTTCTCCGTCTTCTAGAAAATCCACTACCGACCGTCCCTACCAGGTGGTGACTTCGCTGCCTTTGGTCACAAGTTATTCCTTCCTTCATTTTGTTCCATGCGCGGCAAGGAATCTTCCCCGAACAGATTTTGCTTCTCGTCCCCTAGCCAAACACACAGAGCACTCGCACGCACGCACGCGCAAATGGTGATCCAATTCCTTCTCTTCCTCGCCTCCTTCGCGATCGGGGAGCACTTGCTCCACAAAATCCAGGAGGTGATCCGATTCCTTGTCTTGCTCGCCTTTTACACGATCTCGAAGCGCTTGCTCCACGATTCCCGGGAGGTGATCCAATTCCTGCTCTTCCTCGCCTCTTACGCGATCGTGAAGCACTTGCTCCGCCATATCTGGGCGGTGAATCAATTCCTTCTCTTCCTCGCCGTTATCTTGGTGGCCAAGCACTTGCTCCGAAAGATCCGGAACTCCCGCCGGGCCTGTTCCCGGCCCTCCCGGTCATCGGTCACCTCTACCTCCTCCAGAATCTCCTCCATCGCTCCCTATCCTCGATCTCCCGGCAGCACGGCCCAGTCACCCTCCTCCGGTTTGGGTCCCACTGCGTCCTCATCGTCTCCTCCCTGGACGCTGCCAAGGAGTGCCTCACCAAGAACGATGTCCTCTTCGCGAACCGCCCCCGCCTCCTCGTCGGGAGGCACCTTGGCTACATATACACCAGCCTCACCTGGCCCCCTACGGTGGCCACTGGTGGAAATTCCGCCGCATCGCCTCCCTTGAGATCCTCTCTACCAACCGCCTTCTGACACTCTCAAGCATCCAGGCTGACGAGGTGAAGTCGCTGCTCCATCGGCTTGCCAAGAGCCGCGGCCAGAGCATGAACATGAAGTCCACTTTCTTCGAGCTGATGCTGAACGTGATGATGCAGATGATCGCTGGAAAGAGGTACCGCCAGAATATTCATTTAACGTTAAAATTTTTAAATTGAACTGAAGTTGAGTTGATCTTTTTCTGCGCAGGTACTACGGAGAGAACGTGGGGGAGTCGGAGGAGGAGATAAACTTCAGGGAGATCGTGACAGAGTCGTTGAGGATAGGGACACTACGAAAATGGGCGAGTTCTTGCCGTTCCTGAGGTGGATGAGGCCGAACGGGATGGAGGAGAAGCTCATGGCATTGCAGAAGAAGAGGGATGAGTTCATGCAGAGCTTGATCGATGAGAGCCGGACCAGCGGGGGCCACGAGTCACCGGAGGCGGCAGACGGAGGGAAGAAGGAAACGTTGATTCAGGTGCTCTTGTCTCTGCAAGAGACTGAGCCAGAGTACTACCAAGATGAAACTATCAAGAGCCTTAAGCTATTGCTCGTGAGTCTCTTTACTTTTCGTTTGCTAGTCTTTTTCAGCTGAATATCTCTAATCATATCAAAATTGTTTTACAAAACTGATCAACTAAAAGTTATTATTTTCTTTTTATAGCTGATTATGTTGCACTCGGCCAATCTTCTATTTGATGTATGCTAATTAATTTACGATTTTGATATTAATATTATCATGCATTTATTGTTGTTTCACTTTTCACGTCTAAATTCGAGATGCCGGTCAGGTTGTAAGTCATTATCTTTTGGGTCTATCATCTCTTCAATCTTCTCATGACCATATAATAAGTCCAATAAAAAGAAAGGCAGAGCACAACGATGCTTCCAGGCCGACAATCTTCGAATTCTGCTGTTGTAATTGGAGCTTCTGCCAATCCTTCTTACTGAGAAAACTAAAATGTGGTCCTTTCCGCATAAATGTTTGTATATTTTTTATACTATATATAATGCTACGACAGATAACGCACATGATGTAGGGATTTTATCTCGGAAGCTAGCCATACCTACATCTTATTTCATGCCTTTTCATTTCATGAAGAGTTATTAAAGCATGAAGTGTGGATATCTGGTTCTTTCTTTTGGCAGGCTTTGTTATCAACGGGACCCGATACGTCAGCCACGACCATGGAATGGGCACTGTCGGCTATTCTAAACCATCCGGAGATTCTGAAGGAGGCTCAAGCCGAAATAGACGAGGTCGTGGGTCACAACCGCCTCGTCAGCGAATCGGACTTTGCCTAACCTCCTCTACCTCCATTCTGTCATAAAGGAAATGATGCGGATGTATCCCGTGGGTCCGCTCCTTGTTCCTCACGAATCGTCAGAGGAGTTTCGCGTAGGTCGTCACCGTGTCCCGCGAGGCACGATGCTTCTAATCAACCTGTTCGCCATACAGAACGATCCCAAGTATTGGCCTGACGTGTTGAAATTCAAGTCGGAGAGATTCGAAGGAAAGGAAGGCGTGAGAGATGGGTACAAGATGATGCCTTTTGGCTCGAGAAGGAGAGGGTGTCCAGGTGAGAACCTTGCCTTGTGTACGATCGGGTTGATTCTCAGGTCATTGATCCGGTGCTTCGAGTGGAACCGAATTACAGAGGAATTAATCGATATGACAGAAGGGGCTGGCCTGACCATGCTCAAAGCTCAGCCGTTGTTGGCTAAACGTAGGCCTCCCTCCTTTACATTGGAGCTTCTTTCACATGCAGTACTCTGGTGTTATTCGGTAGCGTTTTTCTTTAAAAAAGAAAATTTTCCATATGAAGTGATTGAGACGAGAGATTAGCATCGCTAAATTCAAGATGTCTTAGGTTTTCCCATGGCGATGATGCATCATGGAGAAAGGAAACAGGTAGCTACGCTAAGGAGTCATCCATTCTCGTGAACGGCTCTTTGATTTTGAGGGTTAGATTTGAGCCTATGAAGGTATTTTTATGACTGTACAAACGGACGATTCAGGTAACTCCGGTGCTTACAAACGGACGATTCAGGTAACTCCGGTGCTTACCTTCAGTATAGCGGAGATCACGTTAATGTATCAACATTCCGATATCGTAGAATTCGTTCGATTGTATATTCATCACCACTACTTTTATAGTACCCAAGTATTACAATACAATTGTGCGATGCTTGATGTAACTAACGACAAAAATGCCATACGGCGCATCATCGTAATTAAGTATGGAAATATATTGTAAACTATGATATTTGGAAATCCCTCGATTATCGCATGCTCAAAGATATTTAACTTTTTATACTATATTGGGTGTTCTTTTGGGGCTAAAGTGCCCTTGGTAGGCGGACTGACTCAGCCCATACGCTATGAGCAGGGGTCTGTCCGCTCTCCTCAAGCCTTTGAGACTGAAGTTTGCGTAAGCTTGACCCACCGTTTGGGTCTCGTGGGCCTTGTCCCTTGGAGGTTGCGATCTTGCTTGGGATCGACGTCATTGAGGGTTAAGTAATTGTTGGCTATTTGGGCAGTTCTTGAGTCTTGATTGGAAGTGATCTTTTTTTTTTTAATAACTAAAATAGACTTATGGAGGTGATTATTCTTGACCCTAAAACTCTTTTTTATTGTACTATGGTGTTTATCATTATATATTCTATTTTTACTGCTAAATTTGTTTGTTAAGGGAGATTGAAAATCACAAGTTAATTTTTAAAGCTTTTATCACACAATGCCTGTGATTATTTATCAAGCGTATTAATTTCACGCGACTTATATATACCCGTCTAGTTAAATTGTCACTATAATAATTGTTTTCTATAATCATTAGCATAAGTTGTTGCTGGCTGAGTGGATTGGGCTGTGCTCCTTCATTGGAAGTTGTAGATTCAAGCCTCAATGACCTTAACTTTATTTTTTACAAAACATGAAAGCCTGTTCAAATTGGGAATCGACTCTCGGGTTGAACTGGGTTGATCTGGCGGTCCCAAAGCAAGAATTGCTAGATCAAACTAAGTCAACTCCAATCGATACTTAGTGAAATCGAACCAAGTACTCACCTCTAACTTTACCAGTATGAGTAGAGCCAGGGTGCCTGAATCAAAATAAGGTCGAGCCTATATTGCAAATGAACCAAGGTCTCTTAAAGCCAAAGAGTGATAGGAAGATTTCAAACATGTGATAGCGGTTTCAAACTACTTGAGAGTACCCTCTATCTTACTAGAAGAATCATAGAGAAACGACTAAAAAAGTCCTAAATCTATTTTATTTTGACAATTCAATCATAAACTTTTTAGTTGTGTCAATTGAGTTCTAAACATTTAATATTTTGCCAATTGAGTTAATCTAGCTAATTTTGACTAGAAATCTCTCATGTGGACGTCAGCCATCCTATATGGCAGGAACAATGTTAATGTGGACAATTTTTTGATTTTTTTTTAAAAAAATTAATTAATTATTTTACCTTTTCATCTTTCATCTTTCCTTTTCTTTTTTTTGAGACTAATGAGATCGCTAGACCTTTGCCCGCCACTAGGTGAGAGCCGCAATGCCCTCACCAATCACAAGCAAGGTCACGGCCCTGATCTGGGGGAGGCTATTATGAACCTTGCTCAAGGCTGATAAAAGTGTCATGAGTGGCCATGCACCGGTTTGGCTACCCTCGTTGGCTGCAATTAAAAAAGAAAAAAGAAAAAAATAAAAATTTATCCTTGTAAGCGTCAACTAGCGTTCACATAGGATGGTCGATTACGTTAGCAATATTCAATTAAAATTTACCCGATAAACTCAATTGACAAAATGCGAAAACTTTTTAAACTAAACTGATACATAAATATTTATAGTTAAATTGATAAAAGTACGATAGATTTAGGAATAATTTATTAATTTTCCTTCCCCACAATCATGTTTGGCCGTTGAATTACGGCTGCAAATCAAAAACCTCGATTGATTCACGTTCGAACTTTCGTAAAAGGGATCTTATCTACTTTTTTTAGTTTGACACGCAAATCCAGTTCGTTGGTACGTGGGTTCCTTCTTTCATACTTTTATCAATGCGCCCTCATGCGCCCTCACCCGTGGAGTGCTACTTGTGCGTGAACACACGAAGGCTGACGTCACGCTGACGTCAGTGACCCGCAAGGCCCAACTCGACCTGACCCGTTGATCTAACCCGGATCTCACTTGTTGACCCACCCAACATAATTCACTATTGCCTGAACCGGTCAATCGGTCGAACCGGACGTTGACTGGCCTATTGGTTGGATTGGAAGTTGACCGATTGAATCAGTTAGATTGGTGGTTAGATTGGTCCAAGCGGCTAGAATGTGTGCACCACGCACCGCACAATGTAGACGCACATATAGGCACGTCTGGACTCCGATTGGGGCATTTTTGTAGTCTATGTGCTCGTATGGAGATACTCTACAATGTAATATATTTATTTTTATTTTTGATAATTTTATGAATATGAAAATACGTATGGAATCTTATTTTTTTGGGTTATTTTAGGGTGTTTTTGCCTATTTTCTTGTATTTTTCTATGATTTTGGAAATATATGTGTTGGTTTATAAGTATGTTATCACATAGATATTGTGTAGAGTATCATTTCTTTGTAATACATAAAGTTTAATTTGTATCAATAAATAAAGCAATGTAATTGACATGATACATGATTTTAATGATAAATTGTCCATGTCACTAAAGTTAAAATTACATGTATATAGTATATGTGAAAAGTAAAGTTTATATTCTCAGTATAAGAGAGTTTTCACGGATTTAATTGAGTTGTGACTGCCAAAATGGCATACTTGATTGGGTTTGAAAAATATAGGTTTTATATAATGATGGGATTTCTCATATTCTAAATTCTAATGCGTGGTCATACTCTTAAAGGAAATGATTGTATATTAGTTTATGAAGGAATAAACGAGTGATCGATCATAGTAGTTCATATACTCAAAGGTAATGAATTCACGAAGGTTGGAATATATTCTCATTGTCGCTATTATGTGAGGAGTATACAACTGCATGTCTTATATTTTGTCAAAATGTGATTATGTGATAATGTAACTTTCTGAATATATACTTGTGTGTCTTCAAGTTACACAGTACTCACATGATGCTTATTACGTACATTACTTGTTATTTCAATCACATCCTATGTAGTTAATAACTCAATTATTATTGAAATTCTTACTGATTCAAACTTTAAGTAGTAGAAATAAGATTTTTTGTTTGGGAAAAAAGCAATCGAATTTGCATGTTATCCATGAAGCGTTCTATTCAAGAACACTTGAAAAATGGTTTATCAACTAACTACACTATTAAAAGATGATGAAAGCCTTAATGATTTGAAATTATATTTTATTTAATATCAAGATTAGAACACATTTGCAATGACCCTTTAACATAAGGTATAAGTGTTCTGATGAGATTAGGGATTACGTTCTAAGGATGATAGATTTAAAATTTAAAAATCATATTCATAAAACAACTCATAAAACCACTGATTATTCTAACAGTCTAGATCCTATGATAGAATCCTTCAAGAAGAATTAGCGACTATTACTTCATTTTAAAAGAAATGTCACATATAATGCAGTACGTATACAAAATTTGGTTGTCCGAGTGTGAACTTGTAATCAATGATTTTTTGGCATTGTTTTTTTTTTTTTTTTGGTAAAGGTAATTAAATTAAAAAGAGGGGAAGCTTACAAAAGATCGGAACCATAACCCACACTCTGACTAGTGGCGGCAAAGTGAGGGGGATCCGATGAAAAAGAGCACAAGGCTGCACGATAAGCGACGAAACTCCTAGGGAAGAAAGAAGACAAACGGAGACAACCTCCGAACCTCCTGCACTCTGCCTAAAGGCAAAGAACGGAAATACAACCAGATACGGAAAACAAGAAGGATCAACGGAGACCGAGGAGAAGACCGCCGGATCAAAGCCCCATCCTCTCTAAAGCCGCTTGTTCCTCGGAGCGGGATCGACATTCTTGAAGGTACTAACCTTGTCCTTAACCACCTTAATTAGGTGGTTTTTGAGCGCCGGAACGACAAGGGATTCACCTCTGAAGATGATTGCATTCCTCTTCTTCCAAATGAGATGACAAAGGGTCCCAAAGGAGAACCGGACAATTCTATGATAGAAATCATTTCTAGTTAGGAACTTTCGAGCCGAAGAGAGTACCTCACTCCAGCATTGATTTCTCCAAGGAAGGTTGCATCTGGCGGCCCAAAAGAAGGCCAAAGAAGTCGAGATGCGACATCCGAAGAAGAGATGGTCTCTAGAATCAAGGACTTCGCTGCAGAATGCACATACACTGAAGTTAATGCGCCCATAGGATAGAAGCATACTCTGCGTGGGAAGCCGATTCTTCACGATAAGCCGAGAGGATGAATCGGTATCGAGGAACAATGGCATTGTCCCAAATCGAGGAGCCCGGTTAACCGGAGTTTTCTTACTCCTAATAACATTCCAAGCGAGATCCAACCGAGAAGATGCCCGATGGATGACCGCACCATATAAATCTGTCATTACTTAAAGACAAGTTCGGGAGGGATATACCCCACCTCGTAAGAACTCCTTAAAGGACGGCCTAACGGCAAAAATAAATCAGCAACCACCGCATTATCGGGAATATGAAGAGCGGTTCGAACGATGGAGGCACAAATGAATCAAGAGGGCCACACGACAACCAATAGTCATGCCAAAGGGACACAGAGAAACCATTACCAACCTTCCATCTAAAGGAGCTTCGAAAGTTACCTCTAAGCTGGAGAATTTTCTTCCAAGACCAGGAGCATACTCCGGGTTGAGGTGCATTCCAGAAGTTCCTCTTGGATAAGAAGATGGAGTGGATCCAAGGGCACCACAGAGATTCCTTGTCGGAGAAAAGGATCCAAATAAATTTTACCATTGAAGCTTTGTTGCATTCCCTCGGGTTTCGGATCCCCAAACCACCTTCGGTTTTGGAAGACAAACGTCTTCCCACGCAACCTTAGCGCCTCCCGACCCAAGGCCGTACCTTTCCATAAGAACTGTCTCGTAATACGTTCAATGTTAGTTACCACGAGAGGAAGGAAGAGTGAAAACACTCGACCAAAAGGATTGAATGGCGTGTAGCACCGAACGGATGAGCTGTAATCTACCCGCGAATGATAGAAACCGATGCGCCCAGGACTGAATCCTAGCGGTAATACGATCCGTCAAAGCAATACAGTCCGCCCTTTTCAGTCTTGAGGAGATAATAGGAACACCTAAGTAGCGGACCGGTAGTTTTCCCTCCTGAAAGCCGAACGCCCAGAGAATTCTATTCCGAATGGATTGATCACCTCCAGAAATAAAGATCTCACTCTTACTCTTATTCGGGTAGAGTCCGCTCCATGAGGAAAAGATGTCGAGGCCTCTCTTTAGAGTGGACACGAGAACCAGTCCGATTGTGAACGTAAAGACGTCGTCGGCGAAGAATAAGTGAGTTAATCGGACCGGTTTACACCTCCAGAAGTATTTAAAGTCCTGGCTGGCCGTGCGGGATATCAACACTCTGGAGAATACTTCCATAACTAAAGTAAACAAATAAGGAGACATGGGATCTCCCTATCTGAGACCACGTCCTCCGCGAAAGAAACCATGAAGTTCACCGTTAATGGCTATAGAGTATGATGGAGACCGAACACAAGCCATCACTAGTCTGGTAAGCCCAACCGGGAACTCGAAAGCAAGGAGAACCTTTTCCAAAAAATCCCAATCAACAGCGTCATAAGCTTTGTGAAAGTCTACCTTCACCGCACACTTGGGGAGATACGGATGAAGATGAAAACCCGCAAAAAGCTCTTGGGCAATGAGAATGTTATCTCTAATTCTCCTTCCCTTAACAAATGCGTTTTGAGAACGACTCACAACATCATTTAACACACCCGCTATACGATTAGCTAGGATCTTAGTAATAACTTTATAAATGGTATTGCAGCACGCGATCGGCCTGAAATCCAAAACAGCACTAGCATTGGAAATCTTGGGCACAAGAGTAAGGATTGTCGCGTTTACCTCTTTGAGCATCCTCCCGGATTGGAAGAAATCCCGAACAGCCAATAAGACCAAGGGACCAACGATTTCCCAATTAGATTTGAAGAATTCCACAGAGAACCCGTCTGGGCCCGGGGCTTTTTCCTTCGATAATGAGAATTCCGTGGACTTGATCTCGTCATCCGAAACCGGAACATTGCAGGCAACAATCTGCTCTCCGTTGAGAGGGCGACGGATGTAACTCTTTAACTCTTCACAAGACGGTTTAGAGAACGTCTCATGAGGGGATAGCAAGTTAGAGAAAAAATTGATGAATACCTGCGGCAGCAGCGAATGATCGGATATAACTATTCCAGAGGGGTCTTTAATCGAAAGAATTCTATTGTTTAGCTACCTTCTCTTCACCGAGTGATGAAAGAATCTCGTGTTTTTATCCCCTTCTTTCAGCCACAAAATTCTGGACTTCTGACGGAAAAAGGCCTCCTCTTGATTCCTCAAAACAACAAACTCCCGACGACAAACCATCTCCCTTTCAGCAAGATGGAGATTCAACGGGTCAACTTGAAGGTCAGTCTGAATGGAACTAAGGTTCTCTCTTGCCTCTGAAACTCTCCCCGAGATCTCAGAATACTCTTCTCGGTTTAGAAGCTTAAGACGGGCTTTCACAAACTTGAGTTTAGAGACTAATTGAAACATAGGAACTCCAAACACCGATGTGCTCCAAGCCTGTGAGACAATGGATTTGAAATCAGGGTGGTCCTCCCAGAAATGGAAGTATTTGAAAGGCTTCAAAGTGCGATGCGGATGAATAACTTTAACGACGGTCGGTGAATGGTCAGATATGCCCGGACTAAGGAACGTCGCCTCAGAGAAGGAGAAGTCCTCATTCCACTTGCTATTTACCAACACACGATCAATCTTTCTCATCTTTCTAGAATTCCCCGCCGTCGATGTAGACCACGTATATCGAAGGCCAACAAATCTGAGGTCCGCCAAGTCAGTCTGCTCCAAACATTGAGCAAATTCATCAAAGCAGGGGATCCAGTTGGTGGAGCTACCAACACGGTCGGAAGGGTCCTTAATTGCATTAAAATCGCCTCCAACCACCCATGCCGCATCTTGAAATATCTCATTATAATGCTGCAAGTTTGCCCAGAGCGGCCTACGGCAGACAAAAGTGTGCTCTCCATATATAGCAGAAACCGAACAAGTAATACCAGAATCATTACACTTAAGACACCCATGAATTGCTTGATCATTGATAGAAATCGGAAGGAAAGAGACAAGCTCCGGGTTCCACCCAACCCAAATCCTCCCACGGGGGGAGCAACTATAGTTCGCAACCCAACTCCAACCCCTGATGAGGGTGAAGGAGATAGATTCAAAATTATCTTCGGGAACTTTAGTCTCAAGTAAGCCAATATAGCATAACTTATTAACCGCAACAAAACGCCTAACTTCAGCGCGCCTTAGCGGACCAAGGACGCCCCTGATATTCCATAAGCCAAAAAACATCCAAAAAACATAGGAGAGAACGGCTTACCTCTTCCTAGAGGTCTTGGAGCCCTTAGCAGGCTTCTTCGGACCGACAGGGAGAGGGGAAGCTTTCAGCATGTCAGCAAGGTGATCTTGTAGTCTTTCAGTCATATGGTGACTTGGTTTACTCACACGTTCCTCAGCTTTCGGTAGATCATCATCAGAGGATTCCTCCTAAGAGCTTGAGCTGGATACATCCTGAGAGGACTCTTGGACAATCATAGACGGGTTCGAACCAGTAGGTTCTGCGATAGCAGGCGATTTAACATTTGATGGAGAATGCATATCATCTTCTCCCTTAGAAGGATTCCTTTGTAGCAGCTGGTCCTCCTCCGTGATAGGTGATAGACTGAAGGATGCCTTAGAGACAGCAGTCGCCCGAGAAGCTTCAGCAGCTGCTTCTCTAGCGGCCTGTTTCTTCCTTAGTTTTTTAATCTTCCGCTTGGTCTGATTCGACCACATCTCAGTATCCTCAGGCTCAGCTATATCAGCATTGGAGTCATGATCAATCATTGGTTCAGCTGGGCGAGAAGGAGCCATCTGCTAAGAGCCGGATTCACCCCTAACCAGAGGTCTAGAAGCATTCATATTAGTAGAGGATACTGCAGAAACTAGACCCCGCCGAGGATCCCGTGAATCATTATCATTATGATCGGATGAGGCCGGTACGACCACTCCTTTACCTCTGTTCACCAACGATTCAGACTCAGGGTTCATCACAGAAGTAGCTTGACTATGAGCCATCTTACCACCCACTTCAGTAACCGAAACAAGAACAGTATTCTGACAGCTATGGCCGAACATATCACATTTGGCGCAAACTAATGGTCTCCATTCATACTCAACTTCAACAACATCAGTTCTCCCATCCGTAACCAGATCAATACAATCATATAAAGTTTGCCTAGCAGTTATTTCAACACAAACACGGGCAAATGATATCATAGACATTTGCTCCGTTATTTGATCAACATATAAAGGCTTACCAAGAGAACTTACTGCCTTGCTAATCGCCTGAGCAGACCAGTACTCGAAGGGAAGGTTTCTCAATCTCACCCATATCGGCACAGACATATGAGAGTTTCTCTTTAGTTCGATACCCGGTTGCCACTGTTGTAAAATAAAAGGAATTCTCGCCAGAGTTATAGGGCCGCCCTCTAGGAGTTTCCTCCTGAATTCTTTGTCAGAATAACGAAGGAGGAACAATCCTCTTCCATTCGACAGAACTTCAGTCAAAAACCAATCCCCAAGCTCTCTTGAGGGACTCTTCCACAAGCTTAAACGGCAGTTTTTTACCAATGAAATAGCCAACAAGACAATCATATAACTTCGGATCCGCCGCTTGAATGTCGGTTTCATCCATTTGTATGATTGGTCTGTTATTAACGATCTGAGGAGGCGAGTAGTCCAGCTTATAACCAAGACTATATCCCTTGTTGGCCGCACTAGCAACCGATGCCCAGGTGCGGGGGGTAGGTTTCTTCGATTCGCCCCTTGAACGAGATCGAATGGACTTAGATCTACCCTTATAACCTGGTCGACCTCTGTGCACTACAGGGACGGGACGCGAGTCGCGAAACCAGCGAAACGGGCGGAGCATTACAATCCTTCTCAGCCAACGAATGAGCATCCGAAGTAGGACGGTCATTTCTAGGAGAAGAGGGTGTTCGGAAACTCAATCCCTTCTCATTTAACCGGAACCGCATTGACTCATCCATCGCAGCAGCAAGATGCAGAGAAAACGCTAACCCTAAACCATCGGCCTCACATTAATCCGGGATTAGACGACGTACCAGGGAGAGCTTTGCAGGGGTTTGAAGAGCATCCAGAGGCGCCTCTTCCCACCAAATTTCAGGCGAAACCGCCGGCTAGATCGATCGGAATCAGCAGCAGCAGGTTCCGCAGGAACGCTCTTGCTTTTACCTTCCCGACGTACCAGTCTATCCGGGGCTCTGTTTATCTTCCCTTGATTTTTTGGCATTGTTTATAATTTAGTTACCTATTATAAGTTTTTCCAGTTCATGGTGGCTATATAGTGGGCCAACAAGTTTGTTGTATTTAGCATACGGGGATTCATAAATCTAAATAAGCCAAATCAAGATGAATCATAGCTCATCTTGAAAAATAACGGTAAAGTCGACATTGGAAACATCATTTTAATTATAGATTCCATTTTTAATTTGATATTAAGAAACACCTTTTATCTACTTTCCTTGATACGAAACTTAGTTTCCGTATCTTGTTTAAACATGTGTGGCTACTCTTTTAAAATTATAAAAAATATGTATATTTTTGTGCTCTTTTATTCAAATAAGGTTGAGTACTACATTATATCAAATGAATTGTACAGATTGTGTTTAACTCCCAATGATATATACGTCTCGTATATGGTTGAAAAAGTTGTTTCCAAAAGTTTTATGCCTAAAGAATAATCTCATGAATTAACGTCTTGATTATATGTCTAGAGAAAGAGTAGAAAAGTTGATAATGTTGATATTTTGTCTACTCTTAACGATTACCTAAAGATTTCTATAGATTATTGTGGAAGTAAGATGACTGAGATAAATAATAAAATTATAGTATAAAGTTCTGACATGTTAGAGGTCATTTAAGTTAATCTTCATGGACCCTTCATAGAACTCCAACCTTCCCCTCTAGCCAAGTCAAGCTCAACGTTATGCATAAATTTTATTTCAACAAAATCATTTATGACTATTTCTTCTGTACTTGATTAGGGAAAAGTCTGAACCTCTAGATAAATTCAAAACTTTTTCGGACTAAAATTGAAAAACAATTAGAATAAATCTTAAAGGTTGTTAGACCTAAGAACGGTGGTGAGTATTTTGGCAAGTGTGGTAATGCTAAAAAACTTAAATAGTTATTTATTAAATACTTGGTAGATTCTGGGGTGGTAACTTAATTTACTATACCTGAAAATCTTGAAGAAAATGATTTGACCGAAAAGCATAATCGCACCATAATGAACATGGTGATGAGTATGATTAATAAGATCAATTTATCTGATCTTATGTGAGCTGATATTTGGAAAACAACATTTTCACATACAAAAAACGTGTTTCTTACCAAAGTTGTTCCATTAACTCCTTTTGAGTTATGGACTTAATATAAATTTGACTTGAATCATATTAAAATCTAAGTCTGTCCTGCAGAAATGAGGTTATATAATCAAATATTAAGTGCGTTGGAATTCAATTCCACTCGGATTTATTTCGTATCTTTCCCAAATTGCTCATAGGGGTATCGATTTTATGACTTTGATGAAGGTACAAAAATTATGAAATCACATATGGTAAAGTCTCTAGAGTCCGATGTAATTGTAGAGGATAGCTGCTCTCAGACTATTAAGAATAATAGTATGGTGGAGATTACTGTGTCTTTATCTTTATCTATACAGATAATTGTGGAATCTTCTATACCACAAATTAAGTTTGTTGAGGTTTAAGGTACTATTCTTGAGACAATTTCTGATGAAATTTTTCAAGCCTCCCAGGTGCATAATGAAATGGCTGTAGCTCTACTCAGGAGATCTGTTAGAGAAAAATGATCAGTTATACCATCAAACTAGATAGTTTATTTATGAGAGCATAACTACAATATCTAATGCACGGTTGATCTAGTGACTTATATGAATGCTGTTTCTTGTCCTCAATCAAGTATGTAGTTATATGTCATAAATGACGAGATGCAATCTGCAAAATATTATAGTGTTTGGGAATTTATTAACTTGCCTAAAGGTCACAAGCTTATTAGTTGCAAATATGTGTACAAAACTAAAAGGGATTCCAATGAAAGATTGTAGAGTTTAAAGCCAAATTGGTAGCAATAGAATTACAAATCTTTGGGCCTTGATACAAGTCCCTTCGCTCCCTTGGCACTAGTACACTCAGCATCCGAAGCAGTATGAACAATGTAGGCCAACCTTGAAAGTTCCATAAAACATTGGCTGAATAATTGTAGACATGGACCATGGACACAAAAAATTTATGTTATTTGTCATTTAGTATCATCGATGCCCAATCTTTTGAGTCCCATCGAGCTTGCTTGAACCTCCATATTACCGACCTAACTGCACACCACGCAAGGCCAATGAAGCCACCTGAGCTTAGTCTCGAAAGTACCATCCAATATTTACGTTGGCGGACGAAGAATGGAGAGAGGCAAGTGAAAGAGAGAGACACTAGGGAGAAAGAATCCTTTTTGAGATGTACCAAGGTAGGAATTATCTTACCCTTTGTGGGTTAAAAGTGTCCTCAGTGGACGGACTAAGCCTGCCCACATGCGCCGAGCGAGGGTTTTGGTCATCCTCCCCATGCCTTAGAGGTTAAGGATTGTGCGTGTTAGGGCATGACGGTGGGGTCTTGTATGCCAAGCCCCTTCCAGGTTACGAATCTCTTGGGATCAACGCCCTTGAGGGCTGAACAGTTGCTGGGCCACCTTAGCGGGCCTAAGGCCCACGATTGGAAGTTAATTTTTTTTTTTTTAAACCTATTTAGGTGAGTTTTCTTTTATTAACACATTTTTGTTGAAGTGTAGTCTTTTATCATTCCAAACCATATTTTTGCTACTAGATTAGTTTGTTGAGAGAAATTTCGAGAACACAACTTTTGTCTTCCTAAGGAACTGGGGCACGCACGGGCATATGCCTAGTTATATATATGTTCTATAGTTTTCTCCGTTTAGTTTAATATAATTCTATAGAACATTAAAAGTTCACTCTTATTGCTATTTTCTTTCTTACATTTTTTTCTTTTCGTTTCTAGCTTTTTTCTTCAACCGTCTTCAAGGTCCATTGAAGACTATTGTATAACATTTCATAAATCGGGCCGATGCCACGATTTGTCCAAGACAATAAAAATTACAAATTCGAAGTTACTTTTGTCAAACTATATTGATTTGTCAAAAATATTCTCAAACAATGTTCGGTCTTTTTTTTTTTTTTTGTTACTAAAGACAATGTTTGGGATAATTTCTCAAGTATATTAATTTCGAGAATCAGCCTGATTTTTGCTATAATAGTTGTTTACTCCAATTAGTGGCATGCTGTACTCTCTGGTGGCGAAACTTAGAACATTCATTTTTGCCTTGGTGAAGTTATTTTTCCTTTGCACCGAACACATTCAGCATGCTCACAAAAATCACCACGCATCGTAATTTGACTTGAATTCCCAACATTTTTGTATATTGAAAAGAACTTTTACCATCAAAGAGCGAACTGAACCCCGTGCAAAGCTAGAAAGTGCTGCACATTACAATTGTGACATCAATGGAGATTTAAAAGCTAAAACTGGACATGCTTACAATTGATTACAACCTTATGAATCCTCCTATCTTAATAAGGGCGATCAAAACAAATTGACTGAATTGAAAACTATCCGAGCCAAACCAAACTGGCTAGTTGGGTTCGGAGTGCCGATTGGGTTCTCAATTCCAAAAGGGGAATCAAACTGCCTAGGCCAATTATTTTCTTTTTATTTATTTCTATTTTTTAAATGTCATACACATGCCTCCTTGCATCTTTCGATCTTTTCCCTTTTGCCCTGCAATACTCATGCCTACTCTCATCTTTTGGTCTTTTCTTTTTTTCTGTATCTCCTTCACCTTTAAAGGAGTTCGAGACACTCTTTCCTTTGAAATAGCCGATTCCATTAGACTATCCGAGAATCAAATCGGAAATTAATCACCCTTACGTATCAGAAGCCTCTATGGGTCTCGATGGGGTCAAACTTCTTCCAGAAAATCCACTTTCCAACCGTCCCTGCCTTGGTAATCTTGCTGCCCTGGTCCACCTTTTCGACTGCCTTGTCTATGCACCTTTGACACGGACGCCTCTCTTTTTCTTCTTCTTTTTCTTTTTTCTTTTGATTTTGGCCAAAAAATGCAAAGCCATTCTTTACGAAACCCCCTCTCTTATTTTTCCAAGGTTCCTCAATTACTAAAGCACTCGCTCTCACAAGCGACAAATATGAGCTTGTTCAATTTATTTATGTTTATATTATCTCTATACGGTGATGATGTTAAAGATGCTGAATTTAGTTGCACACTAATGAAAGGCAAAGCTGTAATTACAATTGGAGATCCTGATGTATACTCATCACTAATAATGATGTGTGATTTGGTGATTGGCCGCCAATTTTTTTACTTAGATGTAGTCATAGATCAGTTTATGAAGGACAAGTGTATGATGATCTCTACTAATCATGCTCTAATGATGTACCTTAATTTCTGGTTTTTGGTTTGTTTTGGAGGTTTATGAGTTTGCCTTGTTAGGATGACTTTTGAGATTTCCCATGAATCCTATCATGTATTATTTTAGTAATGAATGGAAAATTCTTTTGACTAAAAAAAATGGTCATAAAGAAATTACTGGTCTACCTAGACTTTTTTAAAGTTATAGAGATCATGTTCACTTGCCCCTACATAAAAATACTTCATTGAATCTTTTTTCGGTCCATTGAATCTTATCTTACTATTATAAGAGTTAGATGGAATCCTAAGTCAATTTTCAAAGACCTAACTAATTACGTTCATCTCCCCTGTTTAGTTAAAGGCTAACAATTCATGTTGGGATCTGGAGATTCGCAAAAAGTTACTTTATTATAACTTGACCTCAATTACTGAACTGAGATGAGTCAAATACATTAATTTGAGATAATAGGAATATAATTTTCAAATGTGGTAGCTGTTAAATAACTTGATACCAATTCGATTACATATCGGTATGTTTGTTTCACAAAAACTGAATAATCTAAAAAACATCTTTTAAAAAACATCACCTATATCGCTTAAAAAAATGAATAAATAAAATATAATTCATCGTTCACGAAAATATTTAAACATAAATTATCGTCGATGGTAAAAATATTTTTCATCGACTAATTATTTCAAACGACACAAATAATCAATTTAAAAAAAATATTTTCTAAATTATTTATGTTTCGTAAAATAAATTGAGCAAGAAAATGATTCATGGTTTTGATGAGCAAATCCAAGCACCGCACGGGTGTATAATGATCACTTTTCTATTAGTTACTTTTTCCTTTTGAGAGGGTAGTTCGAGTAGTGGGTACCTTGAAGGACCTCAACCAGCCTAGGTGTACAGAGATTGTATGGATATGTAGGAAGAGATACTCCTAGGTGTATAGAGATTGTGTTTGTTTGCGAGAGTTCTCGAAAATGCGTCCATACATTTTGTCAAAATAAGAACGTACTTCATTTGGTCCATTTGATTGAAAGAAAATTATTTTCGAGAAATTATTTTTAACTGTTCTGATATTTAGACGACGGAAACTACCTTCTTTAAATTATGAAACATATAAAAAATAACTAATTTTTTAAAAATAATCTTCATAAAAGGTTACTTTCTTGTAACAAATGCAATCTTAATTCTCAAATGAAAGTTTTGCATCGTGAGTACGGCAAGTTCCGAGAAAATATTATGTATGTCTCATGCTTCAGCATGGCAAATGGAAAAGTAGCGAGAATGCGACACGTGTCAGTATGGGTCCCACTCCATCCGGGCATACATGTGATGACCATTCTTCAAATTTTTGCATCCTCTCTCATTAATTGTTGGTCTTCCCCCTCCATTTGTATTTTTTTTTTTGGTTGGTCCTACTCTAATCCTATTCTAATACTCACTCTCAGACTTTTGCCCTGCCTTCTTGCAGGGCGTGGGAGTTGAAACTCATTCTTGAAATGAAATCATCCCTACCCTAATCCCCGCTGAGAAGGTGGGGATTTGAACCCCCCACCTCCCCCTTCCAAGTTGGAAGGGTGGCCACTAAGGCGAACCCTAGTGATTTCCATTCGTGTTGAAACCCCCTCCCCTCTCTCTTCAACTAGAGGACACTCTCTCTCTTCTGTCTTCTGCATCTTCCAAGAAAAAGAATCCCGCGCTCTTTTTTTTTTTTTTCAAAAAACGCTCCCTCCTGAGCTCAGACCCGCAATCTCCAGCATTTTGCCTCCACCTCCGTTGTCACCTTCAGGAGTCACTTTCTCTCTGTCGCTCCCAATAGCCCCCGCCGATGGCATCTCGAGCTTAGATCCAATGCCTTCACCACGTCGCCTCCGCCGCCGCCACCACCTCCAGGAACTACTTCCTCTCTCTCTCTCGCCCTAAAGTGCCCCCGCCCGTCTCATCCCAAGCTCATATCCTTTCCATCATCTCTACCCTTGGTTTTGCTGCGAGAGAAGGAACGCCGATGGAGTCCGTGTTGATTTGTTCTTGCTCATCCCCTCCGCTCGCGGAAGCGAGAGACCTCTGCGGCTTGAGATCGTTGTCGACTGCCACGACGAGGAGGGTGGCAGCGCCGTCGCGGCGGTTCGCCCCGGCGGTGCGCTGCTCTTCCCGAGGCGACCGTGCATACCGAAGCTCGAGCCCTTCAGCAGGACCAAGCTCGAGCGTGGCCTCAGTGAGCCCCCCTTGATCCAAAAGTGCGAGAACGAACTTGCGGTGAGGACCGGTTTCTGTCAATGCCTTTTTCATTCCTTCGTGTGTGCGTGTGTTCCTTCCTCTTTTTAAGATCTTTCAGTGGGTGGGATTTGTGGCGTTGGAGATTCTTGATGCGGTGCTTTGTTGTTTAGATTATTGTTCAACGCTTGAAGGGGACATCTCGTACAGCTGCTGGAGAGCTTATTTTGATCTGAAGGACCTCGAGGTAAGTCTGCAGATTAGCTCGCCGCTGCCACCACCTCCAGAAATGCCGTTCTAGCAAGTGAACAGGATGTTCGGTGATTTTATAGCAGAAGAAACTCTAAAGTAACGGGATACTGAGTAAGAAGCCATGCTCTTGGCAGAGGACAAAACTAAACTGAACGCACGATGGACAAGTAGTTAGATCTTGGCACCTTTCCAATATGCCCTTTGTCTATGCATCTTGTGGATGCTATGGTTAAAAATTGAATGAAATACAATTCATGTGCCAAGAGCGGCCTCTACAAAGGATGAAACTCATTGTCGAGAAATCTGCCGATAAGTTGAATCTCGGCCCAAACCTAGAACATTTTGCTGCTTTTTTTCTGCTGTTCCAACTATCAGCCAGACCATGTAGCATACTAGGAATTCACACATTACTTCTACAGACCTCTCGATGAATTTTCAAATTATAAAACAAGATATTAAGACAAAAGCAAATGAGAAAAAAGGAAAAAAGAGGCTCAATCGACAGTTGCTTAAGATGTGATAATGCCATTAGCGTCAAAGAAAACAATGCCGCAATACTTGAATATCAATTTTGACAGAGCCATAAAAGACATACAGCATCACTAATTTTACGTGCATGCCGCTGATATACAAAACTAGTCTCAGCAAATTAGCAACCGTAATGATGCTTAAATCAAAAACTAAAGCACACAACTTCCAACTCTCAACAGTAAGTAAGCCGTGTGCCAAATAACATTAAACGAATTCCAACTACTACACTCAATTCAATTTTCCGGAGCACCCACGAATTCTCGAGACAAGAATTAGCTATATACATTTGTACATGCAGAAAGAAACAAAAAAAAAAAAAAGAGAAGTCCCAGCTAAAGCCGAGTATCATTCATGACGAGGAGCTACTCCAAGGAGCAACGTACGGTGCTTCTGCAGAGGAAGGATGGACATGGGCCTTCTCGAACACCCGAGACAAGGAGAAACAACCTCCCCCTCCTCCACTCGTTGTCCTCTTCTCCTCGTGATCACCTAACACCACGGCCATCTTCTCCTTTTTCACCTTGTAAAGCCTTCACATCACGTACGCCTCCGCGAGGCTCGCGCTCGGCCGACAAACCCTGCACTCGACATTTTCCTTCCTTCCGAACCGGAAGAGCTTTTTCCCAAGGAATGTAGCTAGTCGTGATAAGAGGGTGTTATATATAGAGAGAGGGAGAGAGATGCCGCCCCAGGGGTTGTGGCGAGAAGGCGACTCCGATTTTTCCTCTAGACGGCGCTTTGCATGGTCTGGACATTTTCTTTCACGCTTTGCCTCCAAACTTGGGAAGCAAGGCAAAAGGGACACTAAGAAGGAGCACGGAAGCAGAGGCGACTTGGCAACCGCCGCGACGGTGCCGCCGCCCTCCTCGTCGCGGCGGTCGACGACGATCTCAGGCCGCAGAGGTCTCCCGCTTCCGCGAGCGAAGGGGACGAGCAAGAACGGATCAGCATGGACTCCATCGGTGTTCCTTCTCTCACAGTAAAGCCAAAGGTAGAGATGATGGAAAGGATATGAGCTCGAGATGAGACAAGCGGGGGTGCTTTAGGGCGCGAGAGAGAGAGAGGAAGTGGTTCCTGGAGGTGGTGGCGGCGGCGGAGGCGACGTGGAGGAGGCATTGGATCTGAGCTCGGGATGCCATCGGCGGGGGCTATTGGGAGCGACGGAGAGAAAGTGGCTCCTGAAGGTGACAATGGAGGTGGAGGCAAAGTGCTGGAGATTGCGGGTCTGCGCTCGAGAGTCAAATGGCGAGACTCTTGAGAACGAGAGGGAGGGAGCTTTTTTTGAAAAAAAAAAAAAGAGCGTCGGCTTCTTTTTCTCGGAAGATGCAGAAGACAGAGGAGAGAGAGTGTCCTCTAGTTGAAGAGAGAGAGGGGAGGGGTTTCAACACGAATGGAGGGGGAAGACCAGCAATTAATGGGAGAGGATGCAAAAATTTGAAGAATGGTCATCAGATGTAGGGAAAATTTCAAATAATAACTCAAAGTGAACCTATTTTTTTAAATAAGGACCCGAAATGACCGTTGTCCCAAATAATAACCTAAAGTGGCTAATGACTCTCTAATAAGGACCTAAACTTGCCGGTTGGTCAAAATGTTCACCGGCCGGCGAGAGTGTGATGTTTCCGATGGCCGGAATATGGGCAATTTTGTCCAAAAAATATATATATATAGTTTTTAACAAACCCTAAAAATCACCCCCCAAACTCTTCACGTTCTTTTGACCTAAAAAGAAAAACTCTTCATGTTCTCACATTTTTCTTCTTCTGCTCTTGATCTTCTCTGTTCTTTGTCCTCTCTTGCTTGGAGCACATAAATTTTCTATTAATGGAACACGAATTGAAATACAACAAGACACCCCTACCTTCGTTTCTTCACATCTTCTTCTTTTGTATACTGTCTTCGTTTTTTTTTTCTAACGAAGAAGACAAATCTTGATTAAAGCCTTATTTTCGTTATTGAGACACTCATGTGTAATATGAGGGCCTCGATTCTTCATTATCTTTTTCTAGGTTTGCTATACACTTTGATTCACACTCCTGTTCAACCGAGGTCAATTTCGTTCAAATTGAGAGAGAGAGAGAGAGAGAGAGGGGGAGGGAGGGCACGTACGTTTGGAACTCAGGGAGACAAGGATCTTGCTCTATCAACAGAGAATTTGGGTTCTCCAAACGAGAGGGGACAAATGACGTAAAATATGAAGAGTGGAAGAAGAAGAATGTGAAGAGTTTGGGGGTTTTATTTTTAGGGTTTGTTAATTTCTATCTATAATTTTTTGGGACAAAATTGCCCATATTCCGGCCATTAGAAATGTCACACGCTCGCCAGCCGGTGAACATTTTGGTTAGTCGGTGGGTTCAGGTCTTTATTTGAGACTTGCTAGCCACTTCGGGTGCTTATTTAAAATAATGTTTACTTCAGATCCTTATTTGAAAATATAGGTTCACTTTAAATTCTTATTTAAAATTTTCCCTTAGATGTATGGCTTGATGGAGTGGGACCTACATTGACATGTGTCGCGTTCTCGTTGCCTTCCCATTTGACACGCCGGCACATGAGCCGTACACAATATTTTCTCGCAAGTTCCAGTAATTTTCTGAGACATCAATCTGACATTTCACTCCCGGAATTGGCGGCGGTCACTTGCGATTTGAAACTCCAACAGAAGGACCCCCCGAGATGAAAAACGCCGGTCCCCCTCTCGACATTTGGCGCTTCCTAGGAGAGCCAAGATGCGACATCTTTCTGTCTACATAATAATAATAATAATAATAATAATAATAATACGAGATTAAAAATGAAAAGGATGAGATATGGTGTCAATTCTTTTGAGGGCGATGATGTGGTGGCAGACAAAGCTAGTCACTCGGAGCAAGATACAGCGAACGGAATCAATCATAACGCGAAATCTTTATAGAAAGTTTAATTTTCTGACAGTCAAACTATGAACTTGTTATTTCTCGATATGTGTTTAAGTCATATAAAGTATTCAAATGTGTGAATTTTACTCTGTCACTAAATTTCTCGATTAGTCATATCAATGGCGGACAAGCCTGACTTGACAAGACCGTGCTCATCTTCAAACTATGGGGCTCATCTTTTTCAATCAGACCACCAAAAGGGACATAAAGCTATAACTTATTGTTGGCTCGAAAGTTTCAATTATTAAGTTGTAAGACTACTAGGTATGAGAATTGCAGATAGTTCTATTGTTCCCTTTTCAAAATAGATTTTTTCCTTTGCTGGTAAATTTGTGAAAGAATTGATAAGTGTCAAAAAAATTATTGGTAAAAAGAATTTCGGTCATAAAATTTCTTGATAATTTGTTGGTAACTTATTGAAACTTTCATGAAACTACTAATCGTTCTTACTTTTTTTCAATTTTTATTTGTCTTCATTGTCACCACTTTAGTTTGCCAACCCTTTAAGAACAAAAAGCCACGATTAGAGATGGACACAGTTAGCCAGTGGCCAACTCTCGACATCGACTTCTCATAATTTACATTATCTATGTTTGAATATTTAGATAATAAATCATGCATTAATATAATAACTTAAAATATTAGACCAGTCAATTATAATCCCACCAAATTCTCATAGGAAACCAAAATTTTACTTGATATTAGAACTTTCAGTGAGTTTGAATATTTTCAAACTTCATTTGATTCCCTAATTAAATTTCCATGCTTGGTACAGACTGGACTAACTGTTAAATAATAAACCACATACATTTATTTAATAACTTAAGCTTATAAAATAATTAGTTGTGATCCCAAAAACTCACAATCTAGATCCAGCACAATCCCATCTCTTTTCTTCTCTCTTCTTTTACTCTTTTCATTTATACAGGGCCCATATGATAGATATAATTTTTTACATTATTCAGTCCTATAAACACATGATTCCTCGAAGTTCGAACGTTCGCGTATAAATAGAGACCCACAAAGCTTCCATGCAACCCCGCCGCTTGCTTTTACTTCGTTCCTAGCCAAACGCACGGAACGCTCCTACGCTCTCGCGCAAAAGGTCATCCAATTCCTTCTCTTCCTCGCCTTCTACGCCATCGCGAAGCGATTGCTCCACAAGATCGGGAGCCTCCCGCCCAGCCCCTTCCTCACCCTCCCCGTCATCGGCCACCTCCACCTCCTCAAGAAGCCCCTCCACCGCTCACGGTCCCGGATCTCCCGGCGGCACGGCCCCGTCACCCTCCTCCAGTTCGGCTCCCGCCGCGTCCTCGTCGTCTCCTCCCCGGACGCCGCGGAGGAGTGCCTCACCAAGAACGATGTCGTCTTCGCCAACCGCCCCCGCCTCCTCGCCGGGAAGCACCTCGGCTACAACTACACCAGCCTCGCCTGGTCCCCCTACGGCGACCACTGGCGGAACCTCCGTCGCATCGCCTCCCTCGAGATCCTCTCCACCAACCGCCTCTTGACCCTGTCGAGCATCCGGGCCGGCGAGGTGAGGTCGCGAACTATTTGTCCAAGACAATAAAAATTACAAATTCAAAGTTACTTTTGTCAAACTATATTGATTTGTCAAAATATTCTCAAACAATGTTCGGTCTTTGTTGTTGTTGTTGTTTTTTTTTGTTACTAAAGACAATGTTCAGGATTATTTATCAAGTATATTAATTTCGAGAATCAGCATGATTTTGCTATAATAGCTGTTTACTCCAATTAGTGGCATTTCGTACTCTCTGGTGGCGAAACTTAGAACATTCATTTATGACTCGGTGAAGTTATTTTTCCTTTTGCACTAAACGCATTCAGCATGCTCACAAAAATCGCCACGCATCGTAATTTGACTTGAATTCCCAACATTTTTGTATATTGAAAAGAACTTTTACCACCAAAGAGAGAACTCAACCCCGTGCGAAGCTAGAAAGTGTTGCACATTACAATTGCAACATCAATGGAGCACCTTCCATTGATTTAAAAGCTAAAACTGCGCATGCTTACGATTTATTACAACCTTATGAATCCTCTTATCTTAATAGGGGTGATCAAAACAAATCGATTGAATTGAAAACCGTATGAATCAAACTGAACCAGCCAGTTGGGTTCGGAGTGTGTCCGTTTGGTTCTCAATTCCAAAAGGGGAATCAAACTGCTTGGACCAATTATTTTCCTTTTATTTATTTTTATTTTTTAAATGTCATACACATGCCTCCTTTCCTCTTTCGGTCTTTCCCTTTTGCTCCACAATACTCATTGCCTACTTTCATCTTTTGGTCTTTTCCTTTCTCTTGATCTCCTGCACCTCTAAAGGAGTTCGAGATATTCTTTACTTTGAAATAGCCAGTTCTATTGGACCGTCTGATAATCGAATCGCGACTGATCATCCCTACATATTAGAAGCCTCGATGGGCCTCAATAGGGTCAAACTTCTAGAAAATCCGCTTTCCAACCGTCCCCGCCAGGTAATTTCGCTGCCTCGGGTCCCCCTCCAATGCTTTTTCTTTCCTTCATTGTGCTCCCATGGGCGAGGAAGGTTCCTCCATTAGTCCACCTTTTCGACTGCCTTTTTTATGCACCTTGGACACGGGCACCTCTCTTTTTCATTTTTCTTTTGATTTTGGCCACAATATGCAAAGCCATTCTTTGCGAAGCGCGCTCTCTCTTATTTTCCAAGCCTATTTCACATTATTTTTTCCTACGGACGCGTTGACTCTTCAAAGTTTCGACGTCCGCGTTCATATAGAGGCCCACCAATTAAGCTTCTACGCATCCCCAACCGCTCGCTTTTACTTCGTTCCTAGCCAAACCCACAGAACGCTCCCGCACGGTCGCGCAAGATATGGTGATCCAATTCCTCCTCTTCCTCGCCTTCTACGCCATCGCGAGGCGCTTGCTCCACAAGATCCACGGCCTCCCGCCCAGCCCCTTCCCCACCCTCCCCGTCATCGGCCACCTCCACCTCCTCAAGAAGCCCCTCCACCGCTCCCTGTCCCGGATCTCCCGGCGCCATGGCCCCGTCGCCCTCCTCCAGTTCGGCTCCCGCCGCGTCCTCGTCGTCTCCTCCCCGGACGCCGCGGAGGAGTGCCTCACCAAGAACGATGTCGTCTTCGCCAACCGCCCCCGCCTCCTCGCCGGGAAGCACCTCGGCTACAACTACACCAGCCTTGCCTGGTCCCCCTACGGCGACCACTGGCGGAACCTCCGTCGCATCGCCTCCCTCGAGATCCTCTCCACCAACCGCCTCTTGACCCTGTCGAGCATCCGGGCCGGCGAGGTGAGGTCGCTGCTCCGGCTGCTCGCCAAGAGCGGCAGCCAGAGCGTAAACATGAAGTCCGCTTTCTTCGAGCTGATGCTGAACGTGATGATGCAGATGATCGCCGGAAAGAGGTACCGCCAGAATATTTAAACATCAAATCGCGCTTTCATGTTTGACGGTTTGAACTTTTAAATTGAACCGAAGTTCAATTAATCCTTTTCCGCGCAGGTACTACGGAGAGAACGTGCGGGAGGCAGAGGAAGCGAGAAAGTTCAGGGAGATCGTGACAGAGTCGTTCAAGGTTGGCGGCGCGACGAACATCGGTGAGTTCTTGCCGTTCCTGAGGCGGATGGGGCTGAAGGGGGTGGAGGAGAAGCTGATGGAGTTGCAGAAGAAGAGGGATGAGTTCATGCAGAGCTTGATCGACGAGAGCTGGAGCGGCAAGGGCGACGAGTCGCCGGAGGCGGCCGCGGTGGAAGGAGGGAAGAGGAAAACGTTGATTCAGGTGCTCTTGTCTCTGAGAGAGACCGAGCCAGAGTACTACAAAGACGAGACTATCAAGAGCCTCATGCTGGTGAGCCCCCTTGCTTTCCATTGCCTTGTTTTTTCAGCTGAATATTGCTCATCATGTGAAAATTAAATTGCAAAATCGACCAATTACAAGCTGTAGAATTTAATGTTGGGTAGTTGACTAATATTTTATTTGACTATTATCTGGACCAGCTCTATCATGATCTTCTTAAAACCATACAATAAATCTAATGCTAAGAAAAGCAGAGAATAGTGATGCTCCCAGCCCTATAATCATAGAGTGTAGCGATTTTTATCTTGGAAGCTAGTCACACCTACATCTTATTTCATTCTTTCTATTTCATTAGGAGTTTATTAATCCTTGAAATGTGGATGTATGGTCTTTTCTCTTGGCAGGTTTTGTTATCGGCGGGAACCGACACATCGGCCGCAACCATCGAATGGGCAATGTCTGCTATGCTAAACCATCCGGAGATTCTAAAGAAGGCGCAAGCTGAAATAGACGAGGTCGTTGGTCACAACCGTCTCATCACCGAATCGGACTTGCCTAAGCTCCCATACCTCCATTGCGTCATGAACGAAACAATGCGGATGTACCCCGTGGGTCCGCTCCTCGTGCCTCACGAATCGGCGGAGGAGTGCCGCGTAGGAGGTTACCGCGTCCCACAAGGCACAATGCTCCTGATCAACCTGTTCTCCATACAGAACGATCCCAAGTACTGGCCTGATGCAGCGAAGTTCAAGCCGGAGAGGTTCGAGGGTATGGAAGGTGTGAGGGACGGGTACAAGATGATGCCTTTCGGCTCAGGGAGGAGAGGGTGTCCGGGCGAGAACCTCGCCTTGCGCATGGTCGGGTTGACGCTTGGGTCGTTGATCCAGTGCTTCGAGTGGAACCGGATTAGCGACGAACTGATCGACATGACGGAAGGGACCGGCCTGACCATGCCCAAAGCTCAGCCGTTGTTGGCAAAATGCAGGCCTCGGTCCTTCACATTGGGCCTTCTTTCTCGGGCTTGAATCTATCTGAACAATGATTTTGAGGTATAGCGCTCTGGTGTTGCTACAATAGTGTTCTGCTTTGAATAAGAATGTCCGCCATGTGAAGTGATTGAAACGAGAGATTAGCATCGCCATACTTGAGATTTCGCAGATCTTCCCGTGAAAATAGAAAATAGGAATTCAATGTTCCTTGCGGTCGAACGCATGATGCATCATTGGAGAAAATAGCTACGGGCACGACTTCATAATAGTCAAAGTCTTCCACTAGAATAAAGGGTTAGGTGAACTGATTGCCGGTCTTTGTACGGTAGGTCGCTATTGCGGAGTGTCTGCTCGAGAGGAATAATGAATATATATCTCCATGACTACGCACACAAGACAATTTTAGTCAACTCCGGTGCTCACCTTCAATTTAGTGGAGGCTACATTGGCGTGTCCACATTGATGTGGCAGGTTCCACTTGATTGTGATATGTCCTCGGAGCTAACTACAAAAACATTGTAATATATTGTAAACCATGATAAGGTTGAGCCTATTTTGCATACGAATCAACGTTTCATTTCAGACATGTGATAGCAGTTTCAACAAATATCGGTCATTGTCTGCTAAGCATGCCTCTCCCTCTCCCTCTCTGTGGTTAGCAACATCATAATCACTGATCTAGGGACAAGTCAACGAAACCCATCATCATGGTCTAGAGACAAACCCTTTCGATGCAGCCAAATCAAATCATAATTGTTTCCTCGATCTAAATTCGAGCATCTCAATGCTTAACTAATCGAGTTAGATGGCAATCAAGCAACAAACTGCAAAGTGAAGTCAAAATCTGGATATTGCTTTATTTGCATGACTCGAAACAGCTGGCTCGATAATTTTCCTAAGCTTTGGAAAAATTTATTTATCTGTAACGTTACAATCACTTTGATAGCGATTATAATTGTCATCCTCACCCGTTTCCTTTGGTACTCGAGCAAGCAACATCATCTATCCTAGATTATACATCTTGACATAGGAAAAGAAAAAAGTTTTGGTGGATTTCGACTAATTTAAAAGAATTATTGATTTAGATAGGAAAAAGTTGCACTGATTTATGAAACCGTGTTGTACAGCTCCAATCGGTATTTAGTCCCAACAAAGGTGAATTTGGCTAGTCAATCGGTGTATTCCCGGCAAGTTGATCATTAGAGCATGCAATGATCCTACCATTATTGAAGTGTTAAACATGCATTAGTCCCTAGAACGATATGGATATATTTGTCACAATAATCAGACAATTTAATAATAATAACATAAAAATAGTGATTTGAGCACTTAAGTACTCTCCCTCCCGCCCTCCCTCCCTTCCTCATTTGTACAGTGCTAGCTTAAGCATCAAAGGGCCAATCTAGGCACAAAGCCCGGATGCGTTGATCCATTTGTTATGGTGCAAATCAATTTTCTAATGAGTTTGAAATACTCTAATTTAGGTTGTAGTTTCATATAAGAGTAGTAGATTTGAATCCTTTGTAAGTTACGAATATTCAAATTGGCAAGTTCATATAACTTTGGTCATGTGCAAGTGATGAAATAGAGTCAATTATTTCACAAAAGCGTTAAAAGGTTTTCAAAATTTACATGGAAATAAGTCGTCCGTTTTTTTACTAACAGTTTTTGACATTCACTTGCACATTGAAATTCACCACGAAGGACAAAAGCACGGATTATTTCTACAGCCCACATTTGCACGGGATAGTGTGGCCTAAAACAAGGATGCTAAATCAAGCAAGTCATAATCAAAATATTGGATAGACTGGGACATTTTGAAAGAATTATCAGTACATGCCACCGAAACTCAAGACACATGAAAGTCAAACAAAAAAGCAACATTTCCCATGCATTTCGGCTGTATAAGACAGGTAAACAAAAGATCCAGCTCAATGCAATATCCTTAAATCCCGCTCCCTTTTCCTTCCTTTTCTTTTCATTCTCAAAGAGCCCTTTTAGAGGTTAATTTTTCACATGAAGTTAGTCTCCATGAAATACACAACTACAGCTGCTACACACGTGGATCTCTCGCGAGATTCCACCACGTTAACAATAGATATTCACCTTGTTCACGTCGGAATTAGTCTTGACCAAACACCGCCGGTATCGAAGGAATAGAGTTCCACAATTCTGACATATCGTAAATCGGGGAAAAAAGAAAATCCCTACCGCCAAAGAGCAAGCTCAACCCGTGCAAAGTTGCAGAGTATCGTACATCACAATCGCGATATCAAGAGAGCACCTTCCATTGATATGAGCTAAGACCGGACACGTTTACGATCCATCACGACCTTATGAATCTTCTCCGTCTTCTAGAAAATCCACTACCGACCGTCCCTACCAGGTGGTGACTTCGCTGCCTTGGGTCACAAGTTATTCCTTCCTTCATTTTGTTCCATGCGCGGGAAGGAATCTTCCCCGAACAGATTTTGCTTCTCGTCCCCTAGCCAAACACACAGAGCACTCGCACGCACGCACGCGCAAATGGTGATCCAATTCCTTCTCTTCCTCGCCTCCTTCGCGATCGGGAAGCACTTGCTCCACAAAATCCAGGAGGTGATCCGATTCCTTCTCTTGCTCGCCTTTTACATGATCTCGAAGCGCTTGCTCCACGATGCCCGGGAGGTGATCCAATTCCTGCTCTTCCTCGCCTCTTACGCGATCGTGAAGCACTTGCTCCGCCATATCTGGGCGGTGAATCAATTCCTTCTCTTCCTCGCCGTTATCTTGGTGGCCAAGCACTTGCTCCGAAAGATCCGGAACTCCCGCCGGGCCTGTTCCCGGCCCTCCCGGTCATCGGTCACCTCTACCTCCTCCAGAATCTCCTCCATCGCTCCCTATCTTCGATCTCCCGGCAGCACGGCCCAGTCACCCTCCTCCGGTTTGGGTCCCACTGCGTCCTCATCGTCTCCTCCCTGGACGCTGCCAAGGAGTGCCTCACCAAGAACGATGTCGTCTTCGCGAACCGCCCCCACCTCCTCGTCGGGAGGCACCTTGGCTACATATACACCAGCCTCACCTGGCCCCCTACGGTGGCCACTGGTGGAAATTCCGCCGCATCGCCTCCCTTGAGATCCTCTCTACCAACCGCCTTCTGACACTCTCAAGCATCCAGGCCGACGAGGTGAAGTCGCTGCTCCATCGGCTTGCCAAGAGAGGTGGCCAGAGCATGAACATGAAGTCCACTTTCTTCAAGCTGATGCTGAACGTGATGATGCAGATGATCGCTGGAAAGAGGTACCGCCAGAATATTCATTTAACGTTAAAATTTTTAAATTGAACTGAAGTTGAGTTGATCTTTTTCTGCGCAGGTACTACGGAGAGAACGTGGGGGAGTCGGAGGAGGAGATAAACTTCAGGGAGATCGTGACAGAGTCGTTGAGGATCGGGACACTACGAAAATGGGCGAGTTCTTGCCGTTCCTGAGGTGGATGAGGCCGAACAGGATGGAGGAGAAGCTCATGGCATTGCAGAAGAAGAGGGATGAGTTTATGCAGAGCTTGATCGATTAGAGCCGGACCAGCGGGGGCCACGAGTCACCGGAGGCGGCAGACGGAGGGAAGAAGGAAACGTTGATTCAGGTGCTCGTCTCTGCAAGAGACTGAGCCAGAGTACTGCCAAGATGAAACTATCAAGAGTCTTAAGCTATTGCTCGTGAGTCTCTTTACTTTTCGTTTGCTAGTCTTTTTCAGCTGAATATCTCTAATTATATCAAAATTGTTTTACAAAACTGATCAACTAAAGTTATTATTTTCTTTTTAGTAGCTGATTATGTTGCACTCGGCCAATCTTCTATTTGATGTTTGCTAATTAATTCACGATTTTGATATTAATATTATCATGCATTTGTTGTTGTTTCACTTTTCACGTCTAAGTTCGACATGCCGATCAGGTTGTATGTCATTATCTTTTGGGTCTATCATCTCTTCAATCTTCTCATGACCATATAATAAGTCCAATAAAAAGAAAGGCAGAGCATAACGATGCTCCCAGGCCGACAATCTTCGAATTCTGCTGTTGTAATTGGAGCTTTTGCCAATCCTTCTTACTGAGAAAACTAAAATGTGGCCCTTTCCGCATAAATGTTTGTATATTTTTTATACTATATATAATGCTACGACAGATAACGCACATGATGTAGGGATTTTATCTCGGAAGCTAGCCATACCTACATCTTATTTCATGCTTTTTCATTTCATGAAGAGTTATTAAAGCATAAAGTGTGGATATCTGGTTCTTTCTTTTGGCAGGCTTTGTTATCAACGGGACCCGATACGTCAGCCACGACCATGGAATGGGCACTGTCGGCTATGATAAACCATCCGGAGATTCTGAAGGAGGCACAAGCCGAAATAGACGAGGTCGTGGGTCACAACCGCCTCGTCAGTGAATCGGACTTTGCCTAACCTCCTCTACCTCCATTCTGTCATAAAGGAAATGATGCGGATGTATCCCGTGGGTCCGCTCCTTATGCCTCACGAATCGTCAGAGGAGTTTCGCGTAGGTCGTCACCGTGTCCCGCGAGGCACGATGCTTCTAATCAACCTGTTCGCCATACAGAACGATCCCAAGTATTGGCCTGACGTGTTGAAATTCAAGTCGGAGAGATTCGAAGGAAAGGAAGGCGTGAGAGATGGGTACAAGATGATGCCTTTTGGCTCGAGAAGGAGAGGGTGTCCAGGTGAAAACCTTGCCTTGTGTACGATCGGGTTGACTCTCGGGTCATTGATCCGGTGCTTCGAGTGGAAGCGAATTACAGAGGAATTAATCGATATGACAGAAGGGGCTGGCCTGACCATGCCCAAAGCTCAGCCGTTGTTGGCTAAATGTAGGCCTCCCTCCTTTACATTGGAGCTTCTTTCACATGCAGTACTCTGGTGTTATTCGGTAGTGTTTTTCTTTAAAAAAGAAAATTTTCCATATGAAGTGATTGAGACGAGAGATTAGCATCGCTAAATTCAAGATGTCTTAGGTTTTCCCATGGCGATGATGCATCATGGAGAAAGGAAACAGGTAGCTACGCTAAGGAGTCATCCATTCTCGTGAACGGCTCTTTGATTTTGAGGGTTAGATTTGAGCCTAAAGGTATTTTTATGACTCTGCAAACGGACAATTTAGGTAACTCCGGCAGAGATCACATTAATGTATCAACGTTCCGATATCGTAGAATTCACTCGATTGTACATTCATCACCACCGCTTTTATATTACCCAAGTATTACAATACAATTGTGCGACGCTTGATGTAACTAACGACAAAAATGCCATACGGCGCATCATCGTAATTAAGTATGGAAATATATTGTAGACTATGATATTTGGAAATCCCTCGATTATCGCATGCTCAAAGATATATAACTTTTTATACTATATTGGGTGTTCTTTTGGGGCTAAAGTGCCCTGGGTAGGCGGACTTACTCAGCCCATATGCTATGAGCAGGGTCTGTCCGCTCTCCTCAAGCCTTTGAGACTGAAGTTTGCGTAAGCTTGACCCCCCGTTTGGGTCTCGTGGGCCTTGTCCCTTAGAGGTTGCGATCTTGCTTGGGATCGACGTCATTGAGGGTCAAGTAATTGTTGGCTATTTGGGCAGTTCTTGAGTCTTGATTGGAAGTGATCTTTTTTTTTTAATAACTAAAATAGACTTATGGAGGTGATTATTCTTGACCCTAAAACTCTTTTTTATTGTACTATGGTGTTTATCATTATATATTCTATTTTTACTGCTAAATTTGTTTGTTAAGAGAGATTGAAAATCAAAAGTTAATTTGTAAAGTTTTTATCACACAATGCCTGTGATTATTTATCAAGCGTATTAATTTCACTTGACTTATATATACCCGACTAGTTAAATTGTCATTATAACAATTGTTTTCTATAATCATTATCATAAGTTGTTGCTGGCTGAGTGGATTGGGCTGTGCTCCTTCATTGGAAGTTGTAGATTCAAGCCTCAATGACCTTAACTTTATTTTTACAAAACATGAAAGCCTGTTCAAATTGGGAATCGACTCTCGGGTTGAACTGGGTTGATCGGCGGTCCCAAAACAAGAATTGCTAGATCAAACTAAGTCAACTCCAATCGATACTTAGTGAAATCGAACCAAGTACTCACCTCTAACTTTACCAGTATGAGTAGAGCCAGGGTGCCTGAATGAAAATAAGCTCGAGCCTATATTGCAAATGAACCAAGGTCTCTTAAAACCAAAGAGTGATAGGAAGATTTCAAACATGTGATAGTGGTTTCAAACTACTTGAGAGTACCCTCTATCTTACTAGAAGAATCATAGAGAAACGACTAAAAAAGTTCAAAATCTATTTTATTTTGACAATTCAATCATAAACTTTTCGGTTGTGTTAATTGAGTTCTAAACATTTAATATTTTGCCAATTGAGTTAGTCTAGCTAATTTTGACTAGAAATCTCTGATGTAGACATCAGCCATCCTACATGGTAGGGATAATGTTAATGTGGACAAATTTTTTTTTTTAAATTTAATTAATTGTTTTACCTTTTCTTCTTTCCTTTTTTTTTTTCTTCTTTTTTTTTTTTCTTTTTATCGAGACTGATGAGATCGCTAAACCCTTGCCCGCCACTAGGTGAGAGCCGTAATGCCCTCACCAATCACAAGCAAAGTCACGGCCCTGATCTGGGGGAGGCTATTATGAACCTTGCTTAAGGCTGATAAAAGTGTCATGGCCCTCACCAGTGGCCATGCACCGATCTGGCTACCCTCGTTGGCTGCAATTAAAAAAGAAAAAAAAAAAAATAAAAATTTATCCTTGTTAGCATCGACTAGCGTTCACATAGGATGGTTGATTACGTTAGCAATATTCAATTAAAATTTACCCGATAAACTCAATTGACAAAATGCGAAAACTTTTTAAACTAAATTGATACATAAATATTTATAGCTAAATTGATAAAAGTACGGTAGATTTAGAAATATTTTATTAATTTTCCTTCCCCACAATCATGTTTGGTCGTTGAATTACGGCTGCAAATAAAAAACCTCGATTGATTCAGGTTCGAACTTTCGTAAAAGGGATATTCTCTACTTTTTTTAGTTTGACACACAAATCCAGTTCGTTGGAACGTGGGTTCCTTCTTTCATACTTTTATCAATGCGCCCTCATGCGCCCTCACACGTGGGGTGCTACTTGTGCGTGCACGCACGAAGGCTGACGTCACGCTGACGTCAGTGACCCGCAAGACCCAACTTGACCCGACCCATTAATGTTTGACTAACCCGTTGACCTAACTCAAATCTCACTCATTGACCCACCCAACATGATTCACTATTGCCCGAACCGGTCAATTGGTCGGACTGGACGTTGACTGGCCTATTGGTTGGATTGGGGGTTGACCGATTGAATCGGTCAGATTGGTGGTTAGATCGGTCCAAGCGGCTAGAATGTGTGCACCACGCACCGCACATTCTAGACACACATATAGGCGTGTCCGGACTCCGATTGGGGCATTTTTGTAATCTATGTGCTCATATATAGATACTCTACAATGTAATATATTTATTTTTATTTTTGATAATTTTATGAATATGAAAATATGTACGGAATCTTATTTTTTTGGGTTATTTTAGGGTGTTTTTGCATATTTTCTTGTATTTTTCTATGATTTTGGAAATATAGGTGTTGGTTTACAAGTCTGTTATCACATAAATATTGTGTAGAGTATTGTAATATATAAAGTTTAATTTTTATCAATAAATAAAGCAATGTAATTGACATGATACATGATTTTAATGATAAATTGTCCATGTCACTAAAGTTAAAATTACATGTATATAGTATATGTGAGAAGTAAAGTTTATATTCTCAGTATAAGAGAGTTTTACAGATTTAATTGAGTTGTGACTGCCAAAATGGCATACTTGATTGGGTTTGAAAAATATAGGTTTTATATAATGATGGGATTTCTCATATTCTAATGCGTGGTCATACTCTTAAAGGAGATGATTGTATATTAGTTTATGAAGGAATACATGATAGTATGGTAAATGAGTGATTGATCATAGTAGTTCATATACTCAAAGGTAATAAATTCATGAAGGTTGGAATATATTCTCATTACCGCTGTTATGTGAAGAGTATATAACTGCATGTCTTATATTTTGTCAAAATGTGATTATATGATAATGCATGTAACTCTCTAAATGTTTACTTATGTGTCTTCAAGTTACACAGTACTCACATAATGCTAATTACATACATTGCTTATTATTTCAATCACATCCTATGTAGTTAATAACTCTATTATTATTGAAATTCTTACTAATTCAAACTTTAAGTAGTAGAAATAATATTTTTTGTTTAGGAAAAAAGCAATCGAATCTACATGTTATCCATGAAGCGTTCTATTCAGGAACACTTGAAAAATGATTTATCAACTAACTACATTGTTAAAAGATGATGGAAGCCTCAATGGTTTGAAATTATATATTATCTAATATCAAGATTGGAACACATTTGCAATGACTCTTTAACATAAGGTATAAGTGTTTTGATGAGATTATGGATTATGTTCTAAGGATAATAGATTTAAAGTTTAAAAATCATATTCATAAAACAACTCATAAAACCACTGATTATTCTAATAGTCTAGATCCTATGATAGAATCCTTCAAGAAGAATTAGCGACTATTACTTCATTTTAAAAGAAATGTCACATATAATGCAGTACGTATACAAAATTTGGTTGTCCGAGTGTGAACTTGTAATCAATGATTTTTTGGCATTGTTTATAATTTAGTTACCTATTATAAATATGTCCAGTTCATGGTGGCTATATAGTGGAGCAACAAGTTTGTTATATTTATCATACGGGGATTCATAAATTTAAATAAGCCAAATCAAAATGAATCATAGCTCATCTTGAAAAATAATGGTAAAGTCGACATTGGAAATATCATTTTAATTATAGATTTCATTTTTAATTTGATATTAAGAAACACCTATTATCTACTTTCCTTGATATGAAACTTAGTTTCCATATCTTGTTTAAACATGTGTGGCTACTCTTTTAAAATTATAAAAAATATGTATATCTTTGCGCTCTTTTATTCAAATAAGGTTGAGTACTACATTATATCAAATGAATTGTACATATTGTGTTTAACTCCTAATGATATATACGTCTCATATATGGTTGAAAAAGTTGTTTCCAAAAGTTTTATGCCTAAAGAATAATCTCGTGAATTAACGCCTTGATCATATGTCTAGAGAAAAAGTAGAAAAGTTGATAATGTTAATATTTTGTCTACTCTTAACGATTACCTAAAGATTTCTATAGATTATTGTGGAAGTAAGATGACTGAGATAAAGAATAAAATTATAGTATAAAGTTTGACATGTTAGAGGTCATTTAAGTTAATCTTCGTGGACCCTTTATGGAACTCCATCCTTCCCCTCTAGCCAAGTCAAGCGTAATGTTATGCATAAATTTTATTTCAACAAAATCATTTATGACTATTTCTTTTGTACTTGATTAGGGAAAAGTCTGAACCTCTAGATAAATTCAAAATTTTTTCAGACTAAAATTGAAAAACAGTTAGAATAAATCTTAAAGGTTGTTAGACCTAAGAATGGTGGTGAGTATTTTGGCAAGTGTGGTAATGCTAAAAAACTTAAATAGTCATTTGTTAAATACTTGGTAGATTCTGAGGTGGTAACTTAATTTACTATGCCTGAAAATCCTGAAGAAAATGATTTGACCGAAAGGCATAATCGCACCATAATGAACATGGTAATGAGTATGATTAATAAGATCAATTTATCCGATCTTATGTGAGCTGATGTTTTGAAAATAACATTTTCACATACGAAAAACGTGTTTCTTACTAAAGTTGTTCCATTATCTCCTTTGAGTTATGGACTTAACATAAATCTAACTTGAATCATATTAAAATCTAAGCCTGTCATGCAGAAATGAGGTTATATAATCAAATATGAAGTGCGTTGGAATTCAGTTCCACTCGGATTTATTTCATATCTTTCCTAGATTGCTCATAGGGGTATCGATTTTATGACTTTGATGAAGGTACAAAAATTATGAAATCACACCACCGCCTGAGATGGCTCAGTTGGATAAGGCTCTGCTAATCCTTTGCGAGGAGGTGAAGAGTTCGAATCCTATTGGACGCACGGGGTTTTAAGTGCAATATCGGGGTGGTGGGTCTTCCGTTAGTGTCACTCCAGGGTTTACCCACCGGCTACCAGTTGTACAGGGTTCCCTAGGTAACAAAAAAAAAAAAAAATTATGAAATCACAAATGGTAAAGTCTCTAGAGTCCGATGTAACTGTAGAGGATAGCTGCTCTCAGACTATTAAGAATAATAGTATGGTGGAGATTACTGTATCTTTGTCTTTACCTATATAGATAATTATGGAATATTCTATACCGCAAATTAAGTTTGTTGAGGTTCAAGGTACTATTCTTGAGATAATTTCTGATGAAATTTTTCAAGCCTCCAGGTGCATAATGAAATGGTTGTAGCTCTACTCAGGAGATCCGTTAGAGAAAAATGATCAGTTATACCATCAAACTAGATAATTTATTTATAAGAGCATGACTACAATATCTAATGCATGGTTGATTTAGTGACTTATACGAATATTGTTTCATGTCCTCAATCAAGTATGTAGTTATATGTCATAAATGACGAGATGCAATTTGCGAAATATTATAATGTTTGGGAATTTATTAACTTGCCTAAATGTCACAAGCTCATTAGTTGCAAATAGGTGTATAAAACTAAAAGGGATTCCAATGAAAGATTGTAGAGTTTAAAGCCAAATTGATAGCAATAGAATTACAAATCTTTGGGCCTTGATACAAGTCCCTTCGCTCCCTCGGCACTAGTACACTCAGCATCCGAATCAGTATGAACAATGTTGGCCAACCTTGAAAGTTCCATAAAACATTGGCTGAATAATTGTAGACATGGACCATGGACACAAAAAATTTATGTTATTTGTCATTTAGTATCATCGATGCCCAATCTTTTGAGTCCCATCGAGCTTGCTTGAACCTCCATATGACCGACCTAACTGCACAACACGCAAGGCCAATGAAGCCACCTGAGCTTAGTCTCAAAAGGACCATCCAATATTTACGTTGGCGGACGAAGAATGGAGAGAGGCAAGTGAAAGAGAGAGACATTAGGGGAGAAAGAATCCTTTTTGAGATGTACCGAGGTAGGAATTATCTGACCCTTTGTGGGTTAAAAATGTCCTCAGTGGACGGACTAAGCCTGCCCACACGCGCCGAGCGAGGGTTTTGGTCATCCTCCCCATGCCTTTGAGGTTAAGGATTGTGCGTGTTTGGGCAGGAGGGTGGGGTCTTTTTTGCCAAGTCCCTTCGGGTTACGAATCTCCTGGGATCGACGCCCTCGAGGGCTGAACAGTTGCTGGGCCACCTTAGCGGGCCTAAGGCCCACGATTGGAAGTTACAAATTTTTAAAACCTATTTAGGTGAGTTTTCTTTTATTCACACATTTTTATTGAAGTGTAGTCTTTATCATTCCAAACCATATTTTCTGCGACTAGATTAGTTTGTTGAGAGAAATATGGAGAACACAACTTTTGTCTTCCTAAGGAACTGGGGCACGCACGGGCATATGCTTTGTTATATATATGTTCTATAGTTTTCTTTGTTTAGTTTAATATAATTCTCTAGAACATTAAAAGTTCACTTTTATTGCTATTTTCTTTCTTATATTTTTTTTTTCTTTTCATTTCTAGCTTCTTTTCTTCCTTTTTTCAATTGTCTTCAAGGTCCATTGAAGACTGTTGTATAACATTTCACATATCGGGCCAGTGCCACGATTTGTCCTAGAAAATAAAAATTACAAATTCAAAGTTACTTTTGTCAAACTATATTGATTTGCCAAAAATATTCTCAAACAATGTTCGGTCTTTTTTTTTTTTTTTTTTTTTGTTACTAAAGACAATGTTCGGGATAATTTATCAAGTATATTAATTTCAAGAATCAGCCTGATATTTGCTACAAGTAGCTGTTTACTCCAATTAGTGGCATGTGGTACTCTATGGTGGCGAAACTTAGAACATTCATTTATGCCTTGGTGAAGTTATTTTTCCTTTGCACTGAACACATTCAGCATGCTCACAAAAATCACCACGCATCGTAATTTGACTTGAATTCCCAACATTTTTGTATATTGAAAAGAACTTTTACCACCAAAGAGCGAACTCAACCCCGTGCGAAGCTAGAAAGTGCTGCACATTACAATTGCGACATCAAGGGAGCACCTTCCATTGATTTAAAAGCTAAAACCGGACAAGCTTATGATTGATTACAACCTTATGAATCCTCCTATCTTAATAGGGGCGGTCAAAACAGATCAATTGAACTGAAAATCGTCCAAACCGGACCAAACTTGCTAATTGGGTTTGGAGTGTTGGTTTGGTTCTTGATTCCAAGAGGGCAATCGAACTGCCTGGACCCATTATTTTCTTTTTATTTATTTCTATTTTTCAAATGTCATACGCATGCCTCCTTTACTTTTTTGGTCTTTCCCTTTTGCCTTGTGATACTCATGCCTACTCTCTCATCTTTTGGTCTTTTTTTTTTTTCTCTGGATCTCCTTCACTTAGAGAGTTCAAGGCATTCTTTCCTTTGAAATAACCAGTTTCATTGGACCGTTCGAGAATTGAAACGGAAACTGATCACCCCTACGTGTTATAAGTCTCGATGGGCGTCGATGGGGTCAAACTACTTCTAGAAAATCCACTTTCCAACCGTCCCTACCAGGTAATCTCTCTGCCCTGGGTTCCCCCCTCCAATTCTTTTTCCATGGGCCAGGAAGGCTCCGCCATTTGTCCACCTTTTCGACTGCCTTTTCTATGCACCTTTGACACAGACCTCTCTTTTTCTTCCTTTTTTTTTTTTTTGGGCCAAAGTATGCAAAGCCATTCTTTACAAAACACTCTCTCTTATCTTTCCAAGCCTATTCGACATTATTTTTTCTTATAGACACGTGATTCTTCGAAGTTTCAACATCCGCGTTCAAATAGAAACCCATCAATTCAGCTTCTATGCATCCCCACCGCTTGCTTTTGCTTCGTTCCTAGCCAAACCCACAGAACGCTCCCGCACAGTCGCGCAAGATATGGTGATCCAATTCCTGCTCTTCCTCGCCTTCTACGCCATCGCGAGGCGCTTGCTCCACAAGATCCGCAGCCTCCCGCCCAGCCCCTTCCCCACCCTCCCCGTCATCGGCCACCTCCACCTCCTCAAGAAGCCCCTCCACCGCTCCCTGTCCCAGATCTCCCGGCGCCATGGCCCCATCGCCCTCCTCCAGTTCGGAACCCGCCGCGTCCTCGTCGTCTCCTCCCCGGACGCCGCAGAGGAGTGCCTCACCAAGAACGATGTCGTCTTCGCCAACCGCCCCCGCCTCCTTGCCGGGAAGCACCTCGGCTACAACTACACCAGCCTTGCCTGGTCCCCCTATGGCGACCATTGGCGGAACCTCCGCCGCATCGCCTCCCTCGAGATCCTCTCCACCAACCGCCTCCTGACCCTATCAAGCATCCGGGCCAGCGAGGTGAGGTCGCTGCTCTGGCTGCTTGCCAAGAGCAGCGGCCAGAGCGTAAACATGAAGTCGGCTTTCTTCGAGCTGATGCTGAACGTGATGATGCAGATGATCGCCGGAAAGAGGTATCACACAATATTTAGGCTCCGTTCGTTTCGCGAAAAATAATTTCCGGATTTTCCAACGTTCATTTCCCAGAAAATGAATTCCTTGATAAAAATGTTTCCTATAAAAGGAAAAAGGTCTTTTAAATTAGGGAAAAATGGAAAACATTTTCCTCACTTGATCTTTCTTATCTCACACCTCTGCAAATCCTCACTTCCTCTCCTCATTTCTTCTTCTTCTTTTCTTTTTTTTATTCGAATTATTTTTAATTTCCTTTTTCTTTTCTATTTCTATTTATTTTCTATTTATTTTCTTATTTTCTTTTTATTTTCTTTGTTTCCCATCTTCTTTTTTTCTTAGTTAGTCATTGACTGTCGCTAGGTGAACCTCGAGCTCGTCGATCTCAAGCTCGTGCTTGCTAATTTGGTGAGCGGCAAGCCTCGTGCTTGTCGGGGAGCTCAAGGCTCACCGGTGGCCAGTTATAGGGGTGTGCAATGGGAACCGCCCGAATTGAGAACCAATTGGACCGGACCAGCCGATTTTGGGTGGTTCCTATGGTCAGCAGTTCAGTTCTCAGTTCCTAATCTTGGAATCGGAGGCCGATTGGTTCGGTTCCCGGTTCCAAGGTGGGAACTGGACCAACCAAATTGGACCAATTTTATTTTTTATATATATGATTTGTATACATATAATATATAATATATGACTATAACTTATTGCAATTGGAATTGCAATTGAGGTAACAACCTCTTGTATGACCAAGAGACTATCAAAACTCTTCTTATTATTCTTTATTTATAGTAGTTTCATCTTCTACTCGATGTGGAACAAGACAAGAGTCCCACGTTGATTAAACATTCAAAGCATAGAAGAGAGATTGTCTATAAAACCTAAGCCAAGCACAACCTTTAGACAAATTGTTCATGGCTTTTATGCTTAAGAATAAGCTTTAATCACATATCATGTGATTAATATTCACGCAAGTAAAGTTCGAATATTTTGCATGTAGAAACATGTGTGATTAGTTTTATTGGATTGCCCGGGAATCGAATTGTATTGATCGGTTCGGGGTTCGGGGTTCGGAGCACATTCATTATTTAGTGAAAAAAAATGTTGATTTCATTGGACCGGACCGTATCGGACTGAAACCGATGGTCCGGTCCGGTCCACAATTCCCAATTTTGGGAACCGGCTCTCCCGGTCTGGCTTCCGGTTCCACCTTGGAAACGAACCGAACCGGGAACCGATCACCCCTAGCCAATCATGAGCCATCGCTGTGGCCGGTGACCGGCCAAGAAAGAAGGAGGTGGAAAACAAAAAAAAAATAAAAGAAAAATAAAAAATAATAATAATAGATTTTAAAAATTTTAAATACTTAAAAATCAAAATTTAAAAATATGAAAAATCAATTTTAAAAATAAAATAAATGAAAAAGAGTATATGAAGAAAAATATTTTCCTTATTGAACAGCAAAAAATATTTTCCACTTCATTTTTAGGTTTCATCTGAATACCGAAAAATAATTACATTTTCTTGGAAAATATTTTCTAGAAACGCCACATTTTCCGCAAAACGAACAGAAAATCAAATTGCCCTTTCATATTTAACGTTTAAACTTTTAAATTGAACCGAAGTTCAATTAATCCTTTTCCATGCAGGTACTACGGAGAGAACGTCGGGGAGGCAGAGGAAGCGAGAAAGTTCAGGGAGATTGTGAAAGAGTCGTTCAAGGTCGGAGGCGCAACCAACATCGGCGAGTTCTTGCCGTTCCTGAGGTGGATGGGGCTGAAGGGGCTGGAGGAGAAGCTGATGGAGTTGCAGAAGAAGAGGGATGAGTTCATGCAGAGCTTGATCGACGAGAGATGGAGTGGCAAGGGCGATGAGTCGCCGGAGGCGGCTGCAGTGGAAGGAGGGAAGAGGAAGACGTTGATTCAGGTGCTCTTGTCTCCGAGAGAGACCAAGCCAGAGTACTACAAAGACGAGACTATCAAGAGGCTCATGCTGGTGAGCCTCCTTGCTTTCCATTGCCTTGTTTTTTCAGCTGAATATTGCTCATCATGTGAAAATCAAATTGCAAAATCGACCGATTACAAGCTGTAGAATTTGATGTTGGGTAGTTGAATATGTTGCACTCAACTAATATTTTATTTGACTATTATCTGGACCAGCTCTATCATAATCTTCTTAAAACCATACAATAGATCTAATGCTAAGAAAAACAGAGAATAGTGATGCTCTTAGCCCTATAATCATAGAGTGCAGCGATCTTATCTTGGAAGCTAGTCACACCTACATCTTATTTCATTCTTTCTATTTCATTAGGAGTTTATTAATGCTTGAAATGTGGATGTATGGTCTTTTCTCTTGGCAGGTTTTGTTATCGGCGGGAACCGATACATCGGCCGCAACCATGGAATGGGCAATGTCTGCTATGCTAAACCATCCGGAGATTCTAAAGAAGGCGCAAGCCGAAATAGACGAGGTCGTTGGCCAAAACCGTCTCATCAGCGAATCAGACTTGCCTAAGCTCCTATACCTCCATTGCGTCATGAACGAAACAATGCGGATGTACCCTGTGGGTCCGCTCCTCGTGCCTCATGAATCGGCGGAGGAGTGCCGCGTAGGAGGTTACCGCGTCCCACAAGGCACAATGCTCCTGATCAATCTGTTCTCCATACAGAACGATCCCAAGTACTGGCCTGATGCGGCGAAGTTCAAGCCGGAGAGGTTCGAGGGTATGGAAGGTGTGAGGGACGGGTACAAGATGATGCCTTTCGGCTCAGGGAGGAGAGGGTGTCCGGGCGAGAACCTCGCCTTGCGCATGGTCGGGTTGACGCTTGGGTCGTTGATCCAGTGCTTTGAGTGGAACCGTATTAGTGACGAACTGATCGACATGACGGAAGGGACCGGCCTGACCATGCCCAAAGCTCAGCCGTTGTTGGCAAAATGCAGGCCTCGGTCCTTCGCATTGGGCCTTCTTTCTCAGGCTTGAATCGATCTGAAAAATGATTTTGTGATATAGTACTCTGGTGTTGACACAATAGCGTTCTGCTTTGAATAATAATGTCCGCCATGTGAAGGGATTGAAACGAGAGATCAGCATCCATGGCGACCTTGTGAATCTTCTCCGTCTTCTAGAAAATCCACTACCGACCGTCCCTACCAGGTGTTGACTTCGCTGCCTTGGGTCACAAGTTATTCCTTCCTTCATTTTGTTCCATGCGCGGCAAGGAATCTTCCCCGAACAGCTTTTGCTTCTCGTTCCCTAGCCAAACACACACAGCACTCGCACGCATGCACGCGCAAATGGTGATCCAATTCCTTCTCTTCCTCGCCTCCTTTGCGATCGGGAAGCACTTGCTCCACAAAATCCAGGAGGTGATCCGATTCCTTCTCTTGCTCGCCTTTTACACGATCTCGAAGCGCTTGCTCCACGATGCCCGGGAGGTGATCCAATTCCTGCTCTTCCTCGCCTCTTACGCGATCGTAAAGCACTTGCTCCGCCATATCTGGGCGGTGAATCAATTCCTTCTCTTCCTCGCCGTTTACTTGGTGGCCAAGCACTTGCTCCGAAAGATCCGGAACTCCCGCCGAGCCTGTTCCCGGCCCTCCCGGTCATCGGGTACCTCTACCTCCTCCAGAATCCCCACCACCGCTCCCCATCCTGGATCTCCCGGTGGCACGACCGAATCACCCTCCTCCGGTTCGGGTCCCACCGCGTCCTCATCGTCTCCTCCCTGGACGCTGCCGAGGAGTGCCTCACCAAGAACGATGTCGTCTTCGCCAACCAGCCCCACCTCCTCGTCGGGAAGCACCTTGGCTACAACTACACCAGCCTCACCTGGTCCCCCTACGGCAGCCACTGGCGGAAACTCTGCTACATCGCCTCCCTTGAGATCCTCTCTACCAACCGCCTCCTGACACTCTCAAGCATCCGGGCCAACGAGGTGAAGTTGCTGCTCCATCAGCTCGCCTCGCCAAGAGTGGCGGCCAGAGCGTGAACGTGAAGTCCACTTTCTTTGAGCTAAAGCTGAACCTACCGCCAGAATATTCATTTAACCGTTAAAACTTTTAAATTGAACTGAAGTTGAGTTGATATTTTTCTGCGCAGGTACTACGGAGAGAACGTGGGGGAGTCGGAGGAGGAGATAAACTTCAGGGAGATCGTGACAGAGTCGTCGAGGATCGGACACTACGAAATGGGCGAGTTCTTGCCGATCCTGAGGTGGATGAGGCCGAAGGGGATGGGGGAGAAGCTCATGGCATTGCAGAAGAAGAGGGATGAGTTCATGCAGAGCTTGATCGACGAGAGCCAGACCAGCGGGGGCCAGTATTTTTCTTTAAAAAAGAAAGTTATCCATGTGAAGTGATTGAAACGAGAGATTAGCATCGCTATACCTAATATTTCTTATGTTTTCTCTGTTAAGTCGTGGGCTGCCATATCTAGAAGGAAAGGTCTTAAGGTGACCAGGCTAAGGGTGTAGAAGGGAAACGAGTAGCTACGCTAAGGAGTCATCCATTCTCGGGAATGGCTCTTTGATTTTGAGAGTTAGATTCAAACCTATGATGGTATTTTTCTGATTCCGCAAATGGACAATTCAAGTAATTCTAGGCTCACCTTAATTTTAGTGGAGGCCGCATTAGTATATCTACGTTCCGATTGATAAAGCTAGTACAAACACCTAAAATGGGCGAATAAATGTTTAAAAGAAATCTTGACAAATAAATGTGGAATGAAATAAGTTGCGAGCAAAATCTGAATAAGGATCAAAGTTTGATAAACGAGTCAGCAAACTTTTGGTAGATGTTCAGAATCTGTTATGCGATGGAATAGATTTCTAAAATAACCTATAAGTGTGCAACAAACTTAAATAAGAAGAGTTAAAGGGAAGAGAATGTTGTACATGAAAATTTATAGTGGTTCGGTTTAAATCAAGCTTACGTCAACTCTCCCACATTGACTGTCTACTGGCTGAATTTCTACCATATAATCAATAAGAGATTACAATTTTGAGTGCAAACACTCAGTGGTAGATCACATTATCTCACTAAATCATTATTTTGGTATTTCTCTCACAATCACAAACATTTAAACTCATGAAAGACAAGTGTATAATCGAAATTCGCTCAGACTTCGAAATTCTAGATTCTACGCTTCGTCTCTTACTTGCTCTTTGGTCATTGGTTTCCTTAAATACTCATCAACTTCCAAACTAGCCAGTAGACAATATCCAAATGATTGTCTTCCGATCTACCCGTTGGATAGATCTATATCAAGAAGATTAAGTAACCGTTGAGTGATAGAAGTCGAATCATGTATTGATTCTGATCGCCTATATAAACATAATCTTGATTTCCATAAGTAAATCTTCTTCGTTTAAAAAATTCTTTTCTTCAAGTAATTTAGTACATAAATATATTGTATACTATAGTTTATGGAAATCTCTCGACCATTGCATGCTCATGATGTTTACTTTTCTATACTACTTTGGGGCCAAAGTGGCCCAGGTAGCAGACTGAGTCGGCTCATATGCAATCAGTAAGGGTCTGGCCACTCTCCTCAAACCTTCGAGATTGAAATTTGTGTGTGCTTTGGCCCTCGGTTAAGTATCGTGGGCCAAGCACTTTTAGAGATTGTGATCTCTATTGGGATCGACGCCATTGACGGTCGAGCAATTATTGGCCATTTATGCGGTTCTTAAGCCTGTGATTGGAAGTGAATTTTTTTCTAATAAAATAGACTTAACACGGTGATTGTTCTTGACTCTAAAACTCATTTTTATTGGACTATGGTGTTTATCATTAAATATTCTATTTTTACTACTAGATATGTCCGTTAAGAGAGATTGAAAACCACAAATAATTTGTCAAGTTTCTTTCACGCAATGTCAGTGATTAATTTCGCGCAACATACATGTATCCATCTACTTAAATTGTCATTATAATAATTGTTTGCTACAATTATTAGCGAGAGTTGTTGCTGGCTAAGTGGATTGTGGCTATGCTCTTTCATTGGAAGCCATAGATTCTAGCCTCGGTGACCTAATTCTTATTTTTGTCAAAACAAGAAAGCCGGTTCAAATTGGGAATCAATTCTCAAGTTGAGTTGGATTGATTTGGTGGTCCTAAAGCAAGAACCACTAGATCAAACTAAGTCAGATCCAATTGGTTCCTAGTGGAATTGGACCAAGTACTCACCCCTAATGTTACCAATGGGAATAGAGCTCACGTTGTGACTATGGAATTTTCGTATTTATAATTATATAATATTTGAAAATTTGTGTTATGATAATGATGCTTGGATTTTGAGCTAAGTATTATTTGCTTTAATGTTCGGACAAGCACACAAAGACTTTAATTGAATTCGTAACTTTTGTGGGACGCGGTTGGTAATTTTCGTGAACGTAAATTATTTCGGATTCAGCGTGAGAATTGAATTATGTGTGTGCTAATAATAGAATGGTATTAATTAAATTACTATATTCTTACTAATTAATTATCGTTATTAATTGCGTAAGTTTTAGTTAATTGATGATAATATTGTTGAATGATTTGTGTTAATAGTGCTGGAAGAAGGAGTACATTATGCTTGCTACATCTTTCATTGTAAAATTTATTTGTTAGAATTAGAAATGTCACATGTCATTGAACAAAGGTTTTTTTTTTTTTTTTTTGGGTTGAAATAAACATTCATATTTATATAACCGGAAACGTACACCCTGAAGCTACTACATCCGCAGATAAGAGATCAAGAAATACAGTAGGAGGGTGAAAGAACCATTTCTAGGCCGAGAAGGTATTACAGTGGGCCTTCGCAGCCCAGTCTACAACCTTGTTTGCTTCTCACCTACAGTGGTTCAACGTTAGGTTAGAAAACCTTGAAACCAAAAGGCGGCCTCCTCTATCAGCGGTCGAAGCTCCCATGTCGTCGATCAATCGTCCCTCATAGCTTCAATGAGAATGAGATAGTCGGATTCAAGCACTAGTTTGCTATCTTGAAGTTCTCGACGCAGCAGGTGGTGAAGGGTATAGGTGAGTGCTTTAATCTCCGTTTCCAGAGCAGAATGAGATCGAAATGTTGTGGAATATAGATCATTAATCCTACCTCGATTATCTCTGCAGACACATGCCATCGATCCCTCTGTGCTCCCGGTTGATATGCGCCATCTATGTTGAACTTGAGAGTTCCGGGGTCTGGAGGTTGCCATAGCTGGTCGGGATTCAACATATCCAGTCTAGATCTTGAACAGGTGGCCACAGGAACAATGAAAGCTCTGGTCTGAGCAATTGCCACTTCAACTGCGAGATGTGGGTTTGGTTTTTGATCACGGAAGACAAAGTTCTTGTGCATCCTCCAGATTTGCCAAAGAATATTCGCAATTAGTTCGAATCCAAGTATGGTTTTTGATATGGCTGCTCTCTTCGATAACCATTGATCAATCCGATGGATGGATTGAGGGGAAATGTTAATATTAAGCTTCGGATTTGTCCATACAGCTCGAGTCCACGAGTAGTGGAGAAAGAGATGCTCAATGGTTTCAGGAGTGTGCTGTTGACAGAGACTGTAGCAAGGACTCGAAACAATGTGTCTACGAAATAAGTTGGCTCTAGTTGCAAGTGTGTTCTAACAAACCGCCCAAGTAAACGTTCTGACTTTTGGTGCGGTCTTCATTTTCCATATTCTTCGCCATAGAGATTTGGGTGTCTGATAGGATATGGATGCGCTGTTACTGTTGGTATTGTCTGCTGTATGGAGAATATTGTAGTATCCGCTCTTAACTGTATAGCCCCATCTTTTGTAGCTGTCCAAATCAATTGATCTATAGTGACTAGAGGTCTGATTGGGATTTTAAGGACTTGTTCTGTAACTTCTTCTCTGAATAGACCGAGGAGCAGAGCCTGGTTCCAATCCTAGTGGATCGTATCAATAAGATCTGCCACCATCAGTGGTTCCTCGAGAGTCTTAGGTCCATGGAGAATTCCCATCTGTAACCAGCGATTGCCTCTTATTATGATATTTTGACCATTACCCACAGACCAACAAAGTTGGGGGGAGATAGCATCTCTGCTCGACAAAAGGCTCTTCCATCCCCAGGAGGGACGAGGTCCTAGTGTCTCCAAGAGGAGGTCTTTTGTAGGAAAGTACAACCCTTTAAAAAGTTGACTCCATAGAGCCTGGGGCTGTTGCAATAAGCGCCAAGCCTGCTTCCCAAGCATAGCTTTGTTAAAAGCTATTAGGTCACGGAAACCCAACCCGCCATTATCTTTGCTTTCTCTCAAAACTTCCCAGCTTCGCCAATGAATACCCACCTTGTTCTGATCATTTCTCCACTAGAATCTTGCAATACTTTTCTCTATTGATTTATAAAGTGACAAAGGAATCTTAAAGATAGACATAGTATAATGTGGCAAAACTTGTACAACAGACTTAATAAGTACTTCCTTACTACCCTTGGATATCAACTTACCTTTCCATCCTTCCATCTTAGCATTGACTCTTGCTAGTAGCCAAGAGAACATCTCTCTCTTTGAACGCCCCAGTTAGATGGTATTCCCAGATACTTACCATATCTTTGCAACACAAGCATTCGAAGCTCCCTTGACATGTTATCTTGCAAGCGAGAAGGGCAATCTTTGCTAAAAATAATACCAGATTTATTGTGATTCACTACCTGACCAGTTGCCATACAATATTAATGTAGAATAGCTGCAAGATTCTGACATTCTTTAATAGTCCCATCTAGAAAGAAAATTGCATCATCAGTGGAAAAATAGATGGGAAAAGTTTGGACACCACCTATTAAACTTGATGCCTTTATATGTCCCACACAGACAACTTGATTAATTAAGGTTGATAAGACATTTGCCATCAAAATGAATAGATATGGAGATAAAGGATCACCCTATCGGAGGCCTCAAGAAGGAGTAAAGAACGGAAGGGATGTGCCATTAAATTTCACACTAAATGTTGTTATCGACACATATTGCATAATCCATTGAACCTAGATAGGATGGAATCCCAATTTCAGAAGATAATCATGAAGAAAATCCCACTCAATTCTGTCATACGCCTTTTGCATGTCTATCTTTAGGATAGCATTGAATTTCCTAGTTCTCTTCCTAGTCTTGAATTGGTGAAGAACCCTTTGAACGATTAAAATATTATCTTGAATCTGTTGTCCACTCATAAAAGCTGACTGTTCCTTAGATATTAAAGAATTCAAGCAAAGTTTAAGACGGTTGGCTAGTACCTTAGAGATAATTTTGTAGGCGAAGTTGCATAGGCTTATTGGGCGATATTGCTCCAGTTGCTCTGGGTGAGGCGTCTTAGGAATCAAGGCAATAAAGGTTTGATTGAGTTTTGAGGGCATCTAACCTGACAAAAAGAAGTGCTGCACTAGAAGAACAAGATCATCTTTAATAATGTCCCAGTGTTTTTGGTGAAATAGGCCATTTAATCCATTAGGGCCGGGGGCCATGGTAGTCCCCAGTTGAAAAGTGGCCTGTCTTACCTCCTTAATGGTAGCCATGGCAATCAACTAATCATTCATTTCAGAAGATACAATTTGCTGACATTGGTCAAGAATAGGGTCATAGTTCCGATACCCTCCAGATGTATATAATTCGGAAAAGAAAGCGGTCGTCATACCTTGTAGAGTTCTGGGGTCCCGAATCCAATTTTGATTTACGTCTTGCAACATAGTAATGCGATTTCTGTTTCTTCTTTGGATCGTGGACGCATGAAAAAACCGCGTATTCTTATCTCCCCAATGCAACCATTGTATTCTCCATCACATGGCCCAGTATTGCTCTTCCATTTGCCAAGTTCTTGTAATTTCCTCTCAGATATTGGATGCTGCCACTCTAAAATAATTGAAGTTCTGCTGATTGGTCAAATCCTGTAACTGCTGTTGTAAGGCAATCATTCTAGCGTGTCCATTGGAAAATTTTTCGTGACTCCACATAGATAGAGCTGTGATGACTTTCTATACCTTTGCAAGGAAAGCCGGATGAGCAAGATATATTGTATTCCATACCTTAGAGATAATCTCGCGACATTCAGCTTCATCATTCTAGTAGGCTTCATAATTAAAACGCTTGTTTTGTCGTTTATAAGATGCTGAAGTCTGTATGATCAATGGGCTGTGGTTGGATCCTATAGCAGGTAGCGCAAAAACTTCTGCGTCTGGAAACTTGAGGTGCCATTCCATTGAACACAATACTCGATCAAATCTTTCCTTCACAAGCTCTTCACCTTCTCTATTATTCATCCAGGTGTATTTACAACCTTTACTCTCTAGTTCCATAAGCTCACAATCATTCAGGACAGCACGAAAAGATAGCATTCTAGGTAGGTCCGCAGGTCGCTTACCAAACTTTTCCCAAGGATAAAGAAAGTCATTAAAGTCTCTAGTACATATCCAAGAGAAATTATTCATACAGCTAATCATCCTAAGTTCATCCCAAAAAACCTGTCATTGGTGATAGTTATAAGGAGCATGGATACAAGTCAGGCGAATGGTTTTATCTTCCTGCACCATCCTACAAGTCATGTCAAACATATGCTGTGAAGAACGAAACACTTGTATAGATACCTAATCATTCCATAAAACGGATAATCCTCCGGCTAAACCATCTGGGTTGAGAATATATGAATGCGGAAAATGTAAGGAGCGCTGAATTCGTTGAAGCTTGACTTCAGGGTTCTTCGTTTCAATTAAAAAGACTACATCGGGCTTTTCATTGGCTGTCATGGCCTTTAGAGCCTGAACTGTCAGGGCATTGCCCAAGCCCTAACAGTTCCAAGTAATTATCTTCATTTGTGGGTGGGTGGTTGTTTAAGGCCAGCCACCAAAGCCCATGCTCTTGCTTCCTCAGCCATCAAGACAGGTGTTTCCATGAGATTTGCCTCATCATGGTCTATAATCAACAGACTTATGGACTTGTAGGGGTTGTACCTCTTCAGTTTTTTGGCCAACCCCAACTGTGGTGTCGTTCTCGATTTCTTCAGCTTGTTTTGAGTCCTCACCTCCATGGGATAAGTCTGAATACCTTTTAACTTTGTATCTGCAGGTAGCATGGCTATGTGTAGGGGCTGTTGCTCTAAAGGTAATTCATGGGTTCGAATTGTATCATCGCCACATGCTTGATGCGCTAAAGCTACATTTCCTGGCGGGGGGCAGTAAAGGGACGTTTTGGATCTGGGCAGGTGGGGTTTCAGGTACGACTTCATCTGGTTCGATTGGGTTATCTTGTGCATAGTAGAATGTGTCCCAATATGGGCTATGCTCTCGGACCTCAGCCCGTAGCCATTGGCCATAGGCCATTTTACCTCGACCGTCTAACTTGGCCTCATCAAAAGGTATGTCCTTACAGTATGTCGCATAATGTCCCAGTTTTCCACACAAGTAGCAAAAATGCGATAGTCTTTCATAGCGGAAATCGATCCATAGGAGCTTACCCTCTATTCTGATTTTTTTTTTTTAACAGCCCTCTATTCTGATTAGTTTTCCTGTTTTTAGAGGTTCTTGTAAAGGCAATTAGACTCGAGCTCGCACTGATCTAGATGAAGTCCCTTCCCTGGTATTGAGTTTGACTTCCAAGACTCGACCCAAGTGGTGCACCGCCTGCTGATCATCGATTCTATACTCCATTCCAACGGTAAGCCAAACACCTGAACCCAGAAAGCGCAAGTGAAAAAGTCATAGCAATGAAAGGGGGTGTTTGGGTCCATGGTTTAAGCAGGACAAGATGACCAGAAAACGACCAAGGTCCCCCATCAAGCACTTTCTGTCTGTCTGCTTGAGACTTAAACTTAACTGCATAGATGCCTGCTCTCGCTGCAATATTTCAACCTGTTCAATTCGCCAGACACGCTTTAGTGTCCTTTGTAAAGCTGGGAGGTTTATTGACGAGTTGTTGAGGATGTATCCTATCAAGGTTAATCTGCACTCATCTAATTTTTCAAGTGGAAGTACTTCATCCCAGTCATCAATTTGCTGTTCCGTAGTAAGGCGGCCTAACCTATTACAAAGAGCAGACAGTCATGACGAGTCGGCATGACCTCTCGATGCCATGAAGTTGTCCAAAGCAGAGTGCGAAACAGGGTAAATGTCGAACAGCTTCAAAGTAGACGGGCAGCCGTGAAAACAACACAATCCAGAAGATACACCTATCAATATATAAGGTAATGTCCACCAAATCCAGCTAATTGCCCATAGAGCGACCTCTTGTTTAAAATCATTCCCTAATCCGAAATTCCTGAAACATATTGGGACTCAAAAGTAAATGCCTTATAAACCCTGGTCAACAAATGATGATGTGGCTACGCTACAATTGCAGATGAAGGACATCGCGGACATGCAGCCATCGTTTCGAGACCTCGAAGGCAAACAGCAATCAACTCTAGAGGAATCAAAAGCCAGAAGACCAATGCTAGTATGATGATGCGAGCTGAAGAGCGTAGCACCTCTCAAACCTCTACCAAATTACTTTCTTAATCAGAGATGCAAAAGTGTTGCAGAGTGCGCTCATCCTCGAGAGCAACTAATACTCCTCAATTGTTGATGAAAAAGAGGTGAAAGCATCGGGATGAAGAAAATATGGGATAATACTCAGATAGAAATGGAACAGGAAGGTGAAAAGAGGGAATTAGGGTTCATAAATCTTACAAATTAAGATTTTGTGGTTAAATTCCTCCTACATCTAAATTAAGTGATAATTATTCTAAGATAACTCATTTTCTTAATGCATTCCCCTTGACCACATGCAAGGGCTTGGTTTTGCATCATTGCCACATTAAGCTGAAGATTTACATACAAATTTACGCCTAGCATTGCAAGAAATCAAATTATCTTAATTAATTTTAATAAAACTCATTCTACTTTGCCAAGACCCATTTTTCGTTCCTTCCAAAAACCCGAACAGAAGTTGCATGTGTTATTTTTGCTTTTCAATTCAAGAATTTGGAGAGCAAACCATCATATTCAAGAGCGACTAGGGTGGTGAAGGCAATTAGTGATTTGCAGTTTGCATTCATTCGAGGTAAGTGAAATTTCTAGTATTAGGTTAACTTAAATCTACTTAGTTACTTCTATAATGGTTGGTTGGGTGAGAGATGAAGTCTTAATGTGGGTTTGATGATTGTTAAGTGGTTTGATAATTTCTTGCAAGTTTGTTCTGCTTTGCTATGGTTCGTTTTGGTTCATTTTATGTGATTCTGGGTAGTTAAAACGTGCTCATTTTACTATATTTGTCTTAATAATTCATTGCATGTTCTTTCTACTTCTGTTTGCCTCATTGTGGGTAGATAGAATCTGGTCATTTTGTCATCGTTATCTTGATAACCCATTACATGTTCGTCCTGCTTCTATCTGCCTTATTCTAGGTAGATATAATCTGGCCATTCTGTTATCTTTTTCTTGATGACTTATTACATGTTCGTTTTTCTTCTATCTGCCTCATTCTGAGTAGATAGAATCTGACTATTTTGCCATATTTGTCTTGACAACCTATTGCATTTCCGTCTTGCTTCTGTTTGCCTTATTCTGGGTAGATAGAATATGGTCATTTTGCCATCTTTGTCTTGATGACTTTTGACATCTTTGTCTTAATGACTTATTGCATGTTCGTTCTGCCTCTGTCTACCTCATTCAAGGTAGATAGAATCTAGTCATTCGGTCATCTTTGTCTTGATAACCCATTGCATGTCCGTTCTACTTATGTCTGTCTCATTCTAGGTAGATAGAATTTGGCCATTCTACCATCTTTGTCTTGATAACCCATTGCATATTCATTCTGCTTCTTTTTGCTTCATCTTGAGTAGTTAAAATCCGATCGTTCCACCGTAGCTATCTCGGTAACCCATTGTATATTCGTTTTTCTTCGTTCTGTTGGAATTCTACCATTCATAATCTGTTTGTTTCCCTTGTTTCTACTGGAATTTCCTAAGATAGAATATGACCATTTATGAGTTTGCTCGAATATGTTCATTGGTGAGTCTCTTGTGAATTTGTTCATTGAATAGTCTGTTTATTGGTACTAATAGACTTTACTGAATATGAATCTACTTCTCATTGAATCCGTTCATCTATTGATTATGTCCATTACTAAATCTGTCCATTTGTAAGTCTACTCATTATCGGATCTGTTCTCTTGTTCTATAAGCTTTTATCAAGTTAAAATTTATTCTTTTAATTGTTCAGACTTTATGACCAGAATGTACTTGTTTTTCCAAACTTAAAACATATCCATTTGATTTACTAGACTTTTGATGCCCAAAACTTGTTCAATGTTTAGATTCAGAATATACCAATTTGATTTACCAGATTTTTGATGTCCAAAACCTGCTCAATGTTTAGACTTAGAACATACCTATTTGATTTACCAGATTTTGATGTCCGGAACCTACTCAATGTCCAGACTTAGAATATACTCATTTGAATGTCCAAACTTTAATAACTTGAATATATCTATATGTTATTTCACAAGTGGTTACTTGAAAAATGTATTAAATTAAGTTGAGATACGTGTGTTATACTTGAGAGTATGCATATGTCATGGCTTGAATAATATTAATGTGATTCCATCACCCATATAACGGTGAGTGACAATGCCCAGTGTGTCGGGATGCCTTGGGAGTCGGGATGCCTCGGGAGTCGAGATGCCATGCGGTGGAAGTTTGCAGGATGCCTTGGAGATGAGATGTCCCGTGTATTGGGATACCTCATTTGTTGGGATGCCTCAGGAGTGTTCGGCAGAATGAAGCATTAATGAATAAAATGCATTGTTATGTGTAGAACTAAATCATTGTGTGAAATATGGTATGCACATGCATGAGTCTAGATGCACGTTCTATTGGTTGACAATTTCTATGATAGATGAAAATGAACGGTAAAGTCTATTTATATTTGTATCATACTTATCCGATGGTTATGCATTCATTTTTTGTGTATACCATGTGAAGTGGTAAAATGACTTTTCTAACTTAAAACTAATTATTTCATTTATTGGGCTTCGGTTCATCCTTTTTATTTTTCAAGCTGTAGGATGAACACCTCTCAACCCTTGCACGATGGAGTCCCTATGTATAATGAAGCTTTTTATATGTTTAAACCAGAGTTTGGAATAATATTTACCAAGTGTAGTTCTACAATATGGGTTGATATAGGAGGCTTCGCGAAGTGGGTTCCTGTCCGGTTCGTTGCTTGGTGCCGAAATCTTGATGGAGAGTCATTAGTTGGTTCATTGAGTAGCTTCAATATGGATGTTAGAGATATAGTAGAAGGAGAAGCTATCGACTCGTAACTCAGTCTGAAACATTTATATAGGCGGACTTTTAAAAGTATAGTATACTGGAGATAGGTCTCCCTACCCCTATTCAAACTTCTGCATTTTGCTCGAAATGTAATGAAGTTGTGAACTCTATGTGATAAAAATAAAAGAAGCATGTTTATTATAATTGTAAGGATCTAATCGTTAAAAGAATATTCGGAAATGATAGTTTTCGCTTCCGCACATTAAATGAAAGCAATTTTATAATAACATGTGTCAGGTGATGTATCGGGATGTCACACGAGTGCTCCTAAATCATAATAAGGTCGAGCCTAAATTGCAGGCGAACCAAGGTTTTTTAAAGCCGAAGAGTGATAGGAAGGTTTCAAACACGTGATAGTGTGTTTCAAACTACTTGAGAGTACCCTCTATGCTACTAGACGATCACGGGGAAATGACTGAAAATGTCCTAAACCTATTTCACTTTTACCAATTCACTCACAAATTATTCAATTACGTCAATTGAGTCCACATTTGCATATTTTGCTTATTGAATTTATCCAACCAATTTTGATATAAAAAAAAAAATCCATGTCCTATGTGGCAAGGCCAGCACTAATATGGACAATTTTTTGAATTTTTTACTTTTATTTTTCTCATTTTTCCTTCTTCTTTTTTTTTTTTTTAATTGTGGCCAGCAATGTCATTGGCCTCCACTAGGTGAGCGCCACAACACCCTCGCCGGCCGCCGGCAAGGTCGTGGCCCTGATTTAGACCCTCCTTTTTTCATATGCCATTTGACACGGACTCCTCTCTTTTTTTTTTTTTCTTTTTGGCCACAATAGACAAAGCCATTCATTACGAAACACTCTTTTATTTTCCAAGCGTATTTCACATCATTCCTTCCTATAGACAAGTGATTCTTTGAAGTTTGAACGTTCGCGTTTAAATAGAGATCCACCAACCAGACTTCTCCGCATCCCCACCGCTCGCTTTTGCTTCGTCCCTAGCCAAACGCACAGAGCGCTCCCGCACACTCTCGCAAATGGTGATCCAATTCCTTCTCGTCCTCGCCTTCTACGCCATCGCGAGGCGCTTGCTCCACAAGGTCCGCAACCTCCCGCCCAGCCCCTTCCCACCCTCCCCGTCATCGGCCACCTCCACCTCCTCAAGAAGCCCCTCCATCGCTCCCTCTCCTGGATCCCCCGGCGGCATGGCCCCGTCACCCTCCTCCAGTTTTGCTCCCGCCATGTCCTCGTCATCTCCTCCCCGGCAGCTGCTGAGGAGTGCCTCGCCAAGAACGACGTCATCTTCGCCAACCGCCCCCGCCTCCTCGCCGGGAAGCACCTCGGCTGCAACTACACCAGCCTCGCCTGGTCCCCCTACGGCAACCACTGGCGGAACCTCCGCCGCATCGCCTCCCTCGAGATCCTCTCCACCAACCGCCTCCTGACCCTGTTGAGCATCTGCACCAGCGAGGTGAGGTCGCTGCTCCAGCTGCTTGCCAAGAGTGGCGGCCAGAGCGTGAACATGAAGTCTACTTTCTTCGAGCTGATGCTGAACGTGATGATGCAGATGATCGCTGGAAAGAGGTACCACCAGAAATATTTAAACATCAAATCACGCTTTCATGTTTGACGGTCTAAACTTTTAAATTGAACCGAAGTTCAATTAATCCTTTCCCGCGCAGGTACTACGGAGAGAACGTGGGGGAGGTAGAGGAGGCGAGAAAGTTCAGGGAGATCTTGACGAAGTCGTTCAGGATTGGTGGTGTGACGAACATCGGCGATTTCTTGCCGTTCCTGAGGTGGATGGGGCCGAAGGGGTTGGAGGAGAAGATGACGGCGTTGCATAAGAAGAGGGATGAGTTCATGCAGAGCTTGATCGATGAGAGCCAGAGCAGTGAGGGCGACGAGTCGCTGGAGATGGCGGCGGAAGGAGGTGTTGGGATTAACGGATTCCCGAAAACCGGATTCGACACTAAATCGAACCCCTAAAACGAATGTGGAAGATAAGCCCGGGAAATACATGTATCACCGATCCTAAAGCACATCACGGAATCGAGCGTACCTTGTTAGTCACAGATTAAACACCAATACTGAAGATTGAGGAAGAAATTATGATCCCTTTAGATCCGATGATGTCAATTCGCCTTGAAGGGAAGACGGCGTTGCCTTAAGCGCTTGTTTTTCTTTTTGGAGGGAGAGAGGGAGAGGAATGTACGTACAAATGCCAACGAGTGCGTTCTCCCTCTCTTTCCTCCCTTATATACGTCCCTCAAAAATAGAAACGTATCCCTTCATCCATGGGCCCTAATCTTGTGGGCCGGGCTTTTAGGCCCAACATGGGCGGACGGGCCTTAAGCCCATCTCATAAAACCATCATGAGGGAAGAGGAAAACGTTGATTCAGGTGCTCCTGTCTCTACGGGAGACCGAGCCGGAGTACTACAAGGACGAGACTGTCAAGAGCCTCATGCTGGTGAGCCACGTTGCTTTCCATTTTCCTTGTTTTTTCAGCTAAATATACTGAGACCAATTACAAGCTGTAGGAGTAGTTAGAGTATGAGAGTTTGAGTAGGAATAGAGTAAAACCAATAAAAGAAAATTATGAGTTGTAGAATTTAATGTTAAGTAGTTGGATATGTTGCACTTAATTAATATTTTATTTGATTATTATTTGGACCGGCTCTATCATTTCTTCAATGTTCTCAAAACCATACGGTAAATCTAATACTAAGAAAAGCATAGAACAATGATGTTCCCCGGCCTATAATGATAGTGTAGCGATTTTATCTTGGAAGCTAGTCACACCTACATCTTATTTCATTCTTTCTATTTCATTAGGAGTTTATTAATGCTTGAAATGTGGATGTATGGTCTTTTATCTCGACAGGTTTTGTTATTGGGGGGAACCGATACGTCGGTCGCGACCATGGAATGGGCAATGTCAGCTATGCTAAACCATCCGGAGATTCTGAAGAAGGCACAGGCCGAAATAGATGAGGTTGTGGGTCATGACCGTATCGTCAACGAATCGGACTTGCCTAAGCTCTCTTACCTCCATTGCATCATGAACGAAACGATGCGGATGTATCCCGTGGGTCCACTCCTTATCCCTCACGAATCGGCAGAGGAGTGCTGCGTGGGAGGTTACCGCGTCCCGCGAGGCACGATGCTCCTGATCAACCTGTTCTCCATACAGAACAATCCCAAGTACTGGCCTGACGCGGCGAAGTTCAAGCCGGAGAGGTTCGAAGGGATGGAAGGCGTGAGGGACGGGTACAAGATGATGCCTTTCGGCTCAGGGAGGAGAGGGTGTCCAGGCGAGAACCTCGCCTTGCGCATGGTTGGGTTGACGCTTGGGTCGTTGATCCATTGCTTCGAGTGGAACCGGATTAGCGACGAACTGATGGACATGACGGAAGGGACCGGACTGAGCATGCCCAAAGCTCAGCCTTTGTTGGCTAAATGCAGGCCTCGCTCCTTCACATCGGACCTTCTTTCTCATGCTTGAGTTCGATTGATGGGTCGAGGGGTAGATAACACCCCGACTCAGTTCTAAAGAAAGATTTTGAGATGTAGTGCTCTGGTGCTAATACGATAGTGTTCTTCTTTGAATAAGAAAGTCCGCCAATTGAAGCGATTTCATACTTGGCGATGAATTAGTCAAATCCTATACAAAAAATAGAAAAATGGGAATCCGTCGTTCCTGGCGGTCGAACGCCAAGATGCATCTTCGAGAACATAGCAACAAGCGCGACTTCACGATAGCCAAAAGTCTTCCACTAGAATAAAGGATAAGGTAAACCGATCGTCCGTCTATGTATGGTGACGCCATGATGGTAGCTCGCTAGTTGCGGAGTCTCTCTGTTCAAGAGAGGTTAAGGTATCTCAATGACTATACAAGACAAATCAAGTCAACTCCAGTGCTCACCTTAAATTTATTTAGGGGAGGCCACATTAGCATAACCAAATGGATATGATGGGTTCCGCTTGATTGTAACGTGCCGTCATAGCTTATTTAAAATTTAATATATTGTAAATTAATTTTCATAATGTCATGACACATCATCATAACTCATCGTAATATACTCTATGCAATGCATTGGTGTTTAAATTTTAGGCCGTCCGAGATTGTAACATACATAGCCTCGTACCTAACTAAAAAAATGATACATTGTAAATTAATTCTTACAATGTCACGAATCGTCATCATTGTCCATCGTCATGTGATTAATGTAATGCATTGGTGTTTGAATTTTGGGCCTTGATATGAGCATCTTTGCCCGTTCAGCACGGGTGAGAGTTGTCAACGTCTGAGGGAATCTCGATGTATGAACAACGAAGGCTGGCCAACCATGGGAAGTTCGCACAATTGGCTGAATAGTTGCTGCACATCTAACCCAAGACATGAAGTATGCACGTGATAAACTTACGGCTTTGTCCATTTCACATAAAAAAAATTTCAAGATACAAATTTTCGAAATTTTTGGCGGTTGTTTTATAGAAAATGAATTTATTGGAAAAACAATTCCTATAAAGGGAAAAAAATCTTATAAAATAAGGGAAAATATTTTTCACTTTTCAAATAAGGAAAAACATTTTCCTTACTCACTCTCTCTCATCTCACACCCGAGAAAAGTGTCGAAAAAGTCCTAAACATTTTGTATTTGTGCCGATTTAGTTCTACACCTTTTTTCTTTTTGTGCCAATTTAGTCGTTCCAGCAAAGTTAGCTCGGAAAATGCCTACGTGGATACAAAGTCAGTGCCGGCCATCCTACGTGGCTGAACTGGGATGGCCGGACTGGCACTAACATGGATGCCTGCAAACAAAATGACGCTGTTCTATTAAAAAAAAAAAAAAAAAAAGACCTAGAACCTTCAAAACATAATGGCGCCATTACTTCTCTTACGTTTTCCCTTTTCTCTTACGTTTTCACTTGCCCCAAATCAAGTGAACGTCTTGAGTGATGGAGGAAGAACCCCAAATCCCATCTGCCTAAATCGATTCAATCTGAACTCAAATCCAAGGAGTTTGCTCAAGCCAAGTTATTCTTTGATCGAATTGACTCCCCAATCTAGCCCAACCCCTTCGTATGCCCAAACCCTACCTGATTGACCCAATTCAAGTCGCCACCCAGTTGACCCGATTCAGGTCGCAACTGGATTCAACCTCAACGAACACGACAAAGTGTGTGGTCCCAATTTGCTCATGTTGTCAACACTCAGCGGACATAAAGGTATGTTTTCGTGGTTGTGGTCCCAATCCTCAAAATTTGTCAATACATCCCACGATGTTGTTGTGATGATATCTAGACACTCAACATGCCTTGTAGCCATGTTGTTGGTCTAACGTCCAGTAAATTTTTAGGTTTTCATTTCCTTCACGTGAGCTTGACAGAATATGAAGGCAAAAAAGGACACGACAGTATGACCATTATATTTTGAGAAGCAAAACATTGAAGTAAATGGCTATTGAACTTATTTCCTTTGGAGAATATGCATTCTAATTTCACTCAGAAATTTCATTGAACAAGTGGCGTTTGAAACATTGAGAGTAAAGGGAAAATGTAAGAGAATGGAAGTGAAAACGGTGTTGTTCTGTTTTGAAGGTTCTAGGATTGATAAGCATTCTAATTTTCCTTTTCTCTTACGTTTTCACTTAGTATTATCCTTTACGTTAATGGTAGGGGAGACCAAAACTTCAGAGAACAACGCATTGATTATAAAGGCCATGTCAAAGCACAACATGCTATAGAATTTCAATTGCAATCTATATAAATTTGTGTTTGAATTTTTAGTATTGCTACTTACATGGCCCACCCAATTCCTGGACTGTATATATTTGGAGTCAATTGCAATCTTCTATCATCTTCCACCTTTAATTTGTTGATTCTCATGTTGAACTTCAATTTTCAACGAGGCTCCTTGTATCAAGTTGGGAGATTTCAGTTTGAAATTAACATGACCCTCGGCTGAGGTAATCACTTTTATTAACCTCTTAGACAATCAAAGAGAACTTGCCCCTTTATTAGTATTATTCTTATTATTCTTTGGTCGAAACACCACCATGGGGGTGGTTTTGAATAGCAATAGCTTAAAAGCTTAATCGTGATTTGCATTGGAAGTTCACTATCACAAATCTAGTATTTTGAAATCAATTATGCTTAAAATATAGATGAATATTACATGAGCCTCACGTTTCTAGGACTGCACTAGCCAAATTAGATTAAGGTTACTCAAACATGGCCAATGTAATATTTGACCATAAACACCGATTAAATTGAGAACATTAGTTTCTGAGACACAATCACATTGCTTTATTTGGCTTTTTTCATGGCCAAAAAGGCTTGAAGTAATTAGACCTATTATGTTGTCGCTCCATTATGAGTCTCCATATGCTTATAATGTATGTTTTCATTTTGTGTAGGGTCAAGATGGGCAACAAGTCTGAATTGGTTTGCTATTATCACAGTGGGAAATTTGTTCGTCACCCAATGGTTGAATATATTGGGGGAAAGATGAATTTAGTACACTTAAATATCAATTCTATGAGCCATGAAAAGTTCATCAGAGACATTGAGAATGTGGTAAATGGTAAATTCGAAAAACTATATTTTAAGCTTCCCGAGAAATCTCTAGAAGATGGTTTGAGACATATATGTAATGATAGCACTATTGTCGATCTAGTTTTCTATCATTTGTGACATGGATTGATTGAGGTGTATGGAGAATCTTTTGACAATACGGTAGGTGAAGGTGCTGGTCATAGTGAGGGCAATGGCGAAGGTGTTGGTGAGGGAGTTTGTTAGGGCGAGGGCAATGTTGAGGGTGCTAGTAAGGGCATTTGTCAGGGCGAGGGCATTAGTGAGGGTGTTGGTTTAGGTGATGAGGCATTTGCTCAGCATGGGCATGATTTAGATTATGATTACTTAGTAGATGAGAGTGATTATGCTAATTTAGAGGGTGATGAATCTATAGTTGAAGTTGATTCAGAAAATGAAGACACGGACTTAGTCGATGAACTATTCTTGACTGATGATGACAATAGGGATAACAAAGACCTTGTAGAAGGAAGGAAAAAAACTCAAGGAATTCCACAAAATGGCCACAAAGGCTTGGATTATAAGGGAACCTCTCGCAGAGTTTATACCATCTCAACAGTCTGTCGGAAAGTCATCTAATCCTCAACAATCTGACAGAATTATTGCTAAAGCCAATTACTAAATAGACTACTACGAAATAGATGGAGATGAAAGTTTGGAATCTGATGTTGAGCCAGAAGATGGTGAAGTTACAAGAAGGAGAAGTAAGTATCCAAGGTACGATCCTAATTGTATAATGCATGTGTTTACTACATCTATGATGTTAAATGATGGTAGACAATTCAAAGATGTCGTCAAAAAGCATTCAGTGGTTGAGCGTAGAGAGATAAAATTTGTCAAGAATGAAAATAAATTTGTTAAGGCAAAATGTGTCGATGTAAATAGTCCTTGGAAGATTTCTACATTTATTGATGTTAGAACTGGATCATTCCATGTGAAGACTTATTATGAAGAGCATACTTGTAGTATTAGTTTCACTAATAACAGGGTCATAAGTTCTTAGTTAGCGAATCGCTATTTTAGTACAATTATAGCAATGCCAACTATAAAAACCATTACTTTCAAAGAGCAATTGGGCTTAAATGTAAGTATAGATCAATGTAAAAAGCGAAGCTACTTGCCTTTAAACTTTTGATAGGAAATTATATGAAGGAATATTCAAAGTTATGGGATTATGTAGAGGAGCTAAGAGAGACAAATCTTGGGAGTACTGTTACATTAAAGGTTGAAAAGCCTGACATGCATTCTAAAGCATTATTTGAGAGAATGTACATATATTTTGCTACATGTAAGAAATGATTTTTTGATGGATGTAGAAAAGTTGTAGGGTTTGATGGCTGCTTTTTAAAGAGAATTTGTAAAGGAGAGATATTGTGTGCTGTTGGAAGAGATGGAGGTTGGGACACCTAGAGTGCCATAACTTGGCACGGAAGGACACTTAAGTGTCATAACTTTAAAATGGTACACTTAAGTGCCACTCCGATGAAAATCCGGCCAAATGGCTGACGTGGCAATTTTCCGACGAGTTTGGTCCAAAACGGCGTCGTTTTGCACGCTGACGTGGCGGAGAAAATGCAAAAATGACGTTGTTTCGTGTCTACGTGTAAATAATAATATAAAAAATAATTAAATTAGATTTAAAATTAATTTTATTTAAAATATTCAAAAAATTAAAAAAATAAGAAAAAGAAAAATTTAAAAATTTAAAAAAATTAAGAAAAATTAAAAAAATTAAGAAAATTTAAGAAAATTTAAAAATTAAAAAAGGGGGCCCGGCAACGGCAGGGAGGCGGCGGCGGTGGCGAGGGCTCGGCCCTCGGCCGCCCGTTCGATCTCCCCCTTTTTTAAATTTTTCTTAATTTTCTTTTTTTTAAATTTTTCTTAAATTTTTGAATATTTTAAATAAAATTAAGTTTTAATTTAATTTAATTAATTTTTATATTATTATACGTTAGACGCGAAACGGCGTTTTTGCATTTTCTCCGCCACGTCAGCATGCAAAACGACGCCGTTTTGGACCAAACTCGTCGGAAAGTTGTCACGTCAGCTATTTGGCCAGATTTTCGCCGGAGTGGCACTTAAGTGTCTCATTTAACTTCAAAACTGGCACTCAAGTATACCATTTTGAAGTTATGGCACTTAAGTGTCCATCGGTGCCAAGTTATGGCACTTAGGCTGTTCTTCTGCCAAAGAGATGCAAACGACCAAATGTTCCCAATTACATGGACAGTTGTAAGAGTTGAAAGTGGAGATACTTGGACTTGGTTTTTGACAAGTTTAATGTATGACCTCAATATGATAGGCATATACGAACGAGGCTGGGTTATAATTAGTGACAAGCGAAAGGTGAGTTCGTTATTTTTTTCTTTTCTTTTTTCAGTGTTATGCCTTATAAATGATCACTCTTGTAATATGTTACTGACATTGAAATCATCTTTTTTAGGGCCTTCTTCAAGCCGTGGCAAACTTCTTGCCTTTAGCTGAGCATAGAATGTGTGCTAGACACATGTATGCTAATTGGGGCCAAAAGTATAAGGGAATACAAATGCAAAGACTATTTTGGCAATGTGCTAAGAGCAATACTATGGTGGAGTTTGATTAACACATACAGGCATTAAAGAAAATCAGTTTTGCTGTGTATCATGAATTGATTCAAAAAGAGCCAAAGTACTGGAGCAAGGCTTTCTTTACTACTGAGGTTAAATGCAACATAGTCGATAACAATTTATGTGAAGCATTCAACGGAAGAATTATTGAAGCCAAGTGTAAGTCTATTTATAGTATGTTAAAAGAGATGAGAATAATGATCATGACAAGAATGCATACACAAAGGGATGCATGTGCTCGATGTAAAATGGATTATGGTCCAAGAATCATAAAAAAGTTGGAAGAAAATAGAGTTGGTGCGACTTACTACCATGTGATATGGAATTGGCTTGCTGGATATAAGGTGTTGGATAAATGTGTTAAGTACGTAGTTGATGTGTTCAAGAGAGATTGTACTTGCAGGAGGCGGCAACTTACTGGCATTCATTGTCCCTATGCCATTTCAACTATAGATTATAAGCAAAATGATGCATATGATTATGTGGATGAGTGTTACATGAAGGCAAAGTTCTTAGCTTCATATCAGAATATGATGATGTCAGTTTGGGGAGAGAAATTTTGGAAAAAAACTAATAATGAGGCACCTGAATCACTTCTGACTAGGGTGAAACCTGGTAGGCACAAACAGAAAAGAAGAAGGGAGGAAGGTGAGGTCGCGCTTGGTATTAGAATGTCGAGAAGAAGAATGAAAGTGACATGTTGAAGTTGCTCGAAGACAGGACACAACAGTTTGACATGTCCAACTAAAAAGGCTACAATTGCAGCATCACAAACACAATTATCTATTGTTTCATGCTTGTTTCATGAATAAATTTTAAATGAATATTATTCTTTCCAGGTTAAGTAACGTACTAGCAAAGGTATAAGTGAAAGTGTTGGTGAGACATTAATTGCTAGTGTTGCTCTTAGGACACCGTTATCTCATGAGTGTGTAAGTAATGTTTTTGTTAGTATTTTTGTAATGTTTTTGTTAGTACTTTTGTTTTAATTAGGATATTTATGTTAAGTAATGAAACTGATAATGTCAAGTGCAAAGTATAAGTGCTAGGCAAGACAATAGACAAATAGTTGATATACAAACACAAGTTGAATTAACATCACAAGCAGTTGCAAATGAAGTTCCATTTAATGCAATAGGTCCAACAAGAAAGAAGTAAAAAAAAAAAGAGGAAGTAACTCAAATTTACAAGAAGTGACAGGATTAGGAAGTAGTGTTGTAACTATTTTTTTATTTGTCGATCATGTGTTGGTTCAATGAAGCAATGCTGTGGCTACTTTTTGTTTGTTGCTAATGTATGGGAGATCAATCGACTCCTCCAAGTTTTGTGTGATTCTCACTACTTGACCTTTGTGGTGTGTAAAAGGCTACTATGTGTTAGGGAAATCTCTTATGATGTTTTAAAGATGACAAAATAAATCAAAGGCTACTAACGTGTTTAATGGTTGAATAATAAACTATGCAGATGATAGACCGTATAAATGATATTGTCAAAGTCTATACTTGGAAGAACCAAAAGATAGACTTTATGCTGAAGCTAAACTTAGTCAGACTGTGTCCAAACCTGAAAGCTAAATATGTTCAAAAGCATAATATGTTCAGATTTACATCCAGATTGTAAGTCTATTTCAGTCTGAAGACACTCAGACTCTACTTCAGTCTGAAGACTCTCAAACTTTACATCTAGAACGAGACACAAGTCCAGAATGTGACAAGGTCCAAAACGTAGCAAATTCAGAACAAAACATGTTCAAAATGAAACAACTTGACAGAATGTAACACAAGCCCCAAATATATAATGGCTAGTGATCTAGTTTGGATTCTACATCAAAATAAATTTGATTGACTCGATTTAATTGATTGACAATTGGATCTTGAAGACTAAAACTTTCTAAATGGAGAAGCTTTACTTATGGAAACCAAGATTCTGTTTGTATGGGCGATCATTATCAACTTGGGATTCTACTTTTGTCACTCAACAGTTACCAAATCTTCTAGATACAAATTTATCCAATGGGTAACTTGGAAGAATATCCTCTAAATTTTGTCCAACGACTAGTTTAGAAGTGGAGGAGTATTTAAGGAGACCAAGGACCGATGAGCAAGTAAGAGACGGAGCATAGAATTTATAATTTCAAAATTTGAGCAACATTCGATCATATACTTGTCTCCTGTGAGCTTAAACGTTTGTGATCGTGAGAGAAATACCAAAATAGTGACTTAGTGAGATAGTGTGATCTACCACTAAGTGTTTGCACTCAAAGTTGTAATCTCTTGTTGATTGCATAGTGAAATCCAGCAGAAGGCTGTTAACATGGGAGAGTGGACATAGGCTTGATGTAAGCCAAATCACTATAAATTATGTGTTCACATTCTCTTCCCCGAACTCCTTTTTTTGTTCGTAGTTTTATTTAACTACTAAAGTCTAAACTCACTCAAAATCTGTTGTTCTTCAGACTCAGTTTTAGAAGCAAAATATTTCTATTTTTCCTTGCGAAAAATTGTCTTCACACCTATTCACTCCCTCTATGTGTTCATACTAGCACTTACACTATGGACTGGAATTCTTAGTTTACTTGGGTTATGGAATTCCTGAAAGATAATTCTCTTTATAAAAAGTTGGCTTAGAATTGGGTCATTTAATGTATTTGGAAGGAAAGAAACTCTGTTTTGCATGCTGGTCCCATGAACTAAATTGGTCAAATAGCTACTTATGTTGTTATGATAAGTGTGTTCGAGAATTGGTGAAGCCTTCCATTGACGCGCAATTGTGTTTTTCATTGATTTCTCGTAGCTCATTAAAATTGATTGATTTCTCATGTGTCTTTACTTGTCAATTTATGAACTCGTCTCCTTTTCATTTCTTGTTTCTCCATGCCAATTTCTGCTCCATTCAGGTCGAATTCCTCTGATTGATGGCCACAAAATTCAAAGTGAAACACCTCCCGATTTGCACGTCTATTAAAAGCATATGGTAAAAATAGCTAGCACCGCACAAGAATAATTAGCAATGGGGAGTCGACAACGACAACTTATCCGACTTGAATGGAGTTTTCCACAAGCCAGGTGTTCACATTAGTGACGACTTTGATAACAATTAATAGTCAACTCAAAATCACGAGAAGGCAAATGGAGTTTCCTTTTTCTGGGGGGCATAAGAAAAAAAATCCCATTTTTTTATTATTTTCCTTCAAGTACATTATTATAGATGACAATTTTGTAATTCACAACAGGTCCATTGGATGAGCAACGTGATACGTCAAGATGACATTATATGCAAGCATTTAGAATGCATTAAATATGAAAAAAGAAAAAGAAAAAGGGAGATATAATAGTCAAAATAGCTTGTTGCCGTGCTTTTGAAATAGTAGAATAACTTCACTTCATTCCCATAACTTAAGTAGATATACATGTACAAAACATGTCTAAAATAACACAAACTAATACAAACTCATGATGTCCTTCACCTTCAAATTTCCAAATAACATGTGAGCTAACATTACTATAAACAACAACAACATAACCAACAATGTCTTAAATTTAAAATTTTCTTTTCTCAGCTTTGCCACATCTTGTTTCGCACATTTTAGTTCTGCCTTGAGAGCTTTGATTTTAGCGTCCTTCGAACATCTATCATCTTCGTCATGGGTTGGCACCGATTCTTCTTCAACATTGCTACGGCAAAAAAATTTTGACACGCTCCTTGTCGATTGATTGATCTCCGCATCAACCCAAACAAAAAAACTACAACTTTCCCCTTCATTTTTAGGGTTGTATCTTGGACAACCATGATATCTTCTTCCCCAATTTTCTTCTATCCTAGCTATTCGTAGAGGAGATTTTAGGCCACAATAGCAAAATACATATGTATTGTTGTCAATTGGACGGACCAACGTCATTGATTGTGACAAATTTGATGATATCGTCATGAATTCACTAACCTCCTCTTGTAATGATACCTCACTGTCAGTTTTATGACAATTAAAATAGTCAAAATAGTGAGCAAACATAAATGGACAGATGAATAGATGATAAATAAACATAAACATCAATAAAATCTCATTGCCAAAATCTTTGTTTCTATAGGAAGCTAAAACATTTTTTTATTAAAAGAAAAAAAAAACTAAAACCAACCGCATGCATAATTACCTCGTTAGTAAATTGCATATTGGTGTATTTATTGTCAATCCCAGAAGTTTGTTGAAAAACCTAGCCACAAGAGAGTGCACATTGGATGATGACTAGAAAACTTTACAAACGAAAAGTCTAAAATGAGCAACCACCAGTCACACTAGCATGGGTAGAAATTATATTTAAATTTTATTAAAAGAGAAACTAGTTAATCACTTTCTACAAAGATTTAAGAAAAATTAGCCTTTTTAAGAGCAAAATAACCCACATTGTCACTGGACTTACATTACTCGAGAGCATAGGGGATCTATAATTTCGCCTACATGGAATGCTAATTAGACCTCTTAACATTGATCTCCTCAAGAAACTTGATCACAATTTTTGAATTATTATCCCATATGACATTCTCACATTTCATCACATACACCCAAGAAAATATTCTTCATGTTATGCTTTTTCTGATGCTTGCAATGCACAAAGAGATTCCAGCGGGTCATTAGCTGAAAAGGAATGCACATAAAAGTGATACAAATCATACAATCCAACCAACAAAGATGCAGTTTTTTTTATGCTTGCAATGTACGAACAGATTCCAGTAGGTCATTAGCTGAAAAGTAATGCACATAAAAGTGATACAAATTGTACAATCCAACAACAACAACACAAATGCGGCAGGCACCATTTTCACTTCAACAAACCAACTCAGAAATCTACTACTTCTCATGCCGACACCCCCAAAACTTAGATCATGGAACTTCGCTCCGGACCAAACTCAAAGTTCCACTTATCCAAAGATGCCGATTCACTGAAAAAGGATAATACTAAGTGCAGAACTTCTTCTCCACTTGTTGCAACACACCAATACCTCTTCCAAACTATCAACTCCGCAATTTTCAATTCACTAAATCTCGGCCGTGAGAAAATGATCACCTTATACGCGGTGGCCCGAGCTAAAAAGGGGTCAACAGAAAATGAATCCGAACTCTAACCAAAGCAAACAAAACCTCTATCCTCCATCACAATTCCTAGGCAAAACGATTCAGAAATTTACCTAATAAACATAGGGCTAAAAAGGCATCGAGAAGAATGGCGCGGCCATGGTGGAATGCCGACAACGACTTTCCGACTTCGTTAACGGGCAAATGGGATTTAGGGTTCTTCATTCATCATTGAAGACGTTTGCTCGATTTGGGGCAAGGGAAAATGTAAGAGAAGTAACGGCGCCGTTCTATTTTGAAGGTTCTAGGTCTTTTCTTTTTTTTTTTTATAAAACGGAGTCATTTTGTTTTCAGGCATCCATGTCAGTGCCAGTTCAGCCACATAGGACGGCTGACGCTGACTTTGTAACCACGTAGGCATTTTCCGAGCTAAATTTGCCGAAAGGACTAAGTTGGCACCAAATAAAAATGTTTATGATTAAATCGATACAAAAAAAAGGTTTATGACTAAATCAGCATAAAGACAAAAGGTTTAAGACTTTTTCAACATTTTTCCCTCACACCCCTACTAGTCCCCATTTCTTTATTTTTATTTTTTTAAATTTCAATTTATTATTATTTTTTTCTTTTTCTTTCTTTCTTTTTGCTTATCTTTTTTCTTGGCTTGTGGTTGACCATAGCGATGGCCAGCAACTAGCCACGGGCAAGCCTTCAACTTGTCGGCGAACTCGAGCCTCTAGCTCACTAATGGTGAGGCCTAAGGTAGGCAAGCCAAATCGACGAGCCTCAACCTCAATGCTTGCACTTGTCGATTTGGCTAGTAGTGAAGCCTTGAGCTCGAGGCTCACCTGTAGCTGATCACTAACTTTGGCCTTGGCCGACAACCGATTGAAGAAGAAGGAGGTGAAAAAGCAAAAATAAAAAAGAAAAAGGAAAAAGTATAAAGAAAATAATATTTTATAAAATTGATTTTTTTAGAAAAAAAATAAGAAAATAAAAATTTATTAAAATAAGTGCATAGAGGAAAATCGAATCAAATTTTTCACAATAACGAAAAATAATTTTTTGTTCATTTTCAAGCTTCAGCTAAATACCGGAAAATATTATTATTTTCTTAAAAATGGTTTTTTTGAACATCACATTTTCCATGAAATGGATAGAGCATTGATATAGTTGATGCCTAGTCTTTTGAGTCTTGTCGAGCTTGCTTGGACCTTTGAAGGACTCGACCTAACTACACAAAACCTTCTCCTATTTGCATTTGACACGCAAATGGCGCTCGTTAGTACGTGGGTTCTTTCTGCCATTAGAAAATGAAGACAATGAAGAGGGGGTGCTCCGAGTCCCCGCGGCTTCTACATGCTTCAAGAGCATCTTTCGATTGATTAGTCAACTTGTCCATTTGGAAGTACAGATTTGTTTTTTTTTTTTGGGGGGGGTACAGTTTGAACCTAATAAAAATTTAATCATATTCCCATGTTGACAATGCAATCAAGTTAGCTTTGATATGTTTTCATGTTAAATCGAATCAATGTTCATCTTTACCAATACTAGTGAGAGTAAGGCCAGGACTCTCAGGACATTACCGAATCTAGCAAAATCAAGATTTCTTGCAATCGACGGATGATGCGGGGCTTTAAGCCTACGACCCCAAATTGCGGAGTGCGACTTTTACACTACTGGAATAGTCACCACGGTGGTCATCTAGACCCTAGTGGAAGTACAGCTGGGAATCAAATACCACTCAAAGTGAAAAGGTCGAGCTTTTGTAGATGGGATCTCCTCTTTTCGAGCTCGACACGCAAGTCCAGCTCATTGGGACGCGGTCTCTTCCTTTGCATCGCATCGATAAAGAGGACGATGAGATAGGGGAATGTCGGGGGGAATTCGTGGCCTGCACACGCCTCAATCGCACCGTCTGTCGAGTAGGCCCCAAACCAATGGGCCCGGCAAGCAAAAGAGCATCATCTCTCGTCCGCTTGATAAAGTCCAAGTTAGAGTACCGATTTGGGCCGTCTCCCCACCACTCCTTCTGTGCGGAGAGTATTACAATGCATCTGAATTCTGAGTTTTTGGCCAAAAAGGGAAATACGACACTGGAAAGCGATAGAGAATAAAAATGTCAATATCCATTTGTTTATCAGTGCTCTAAAAGGTATATTGAAATTTGAACCTAATAACATTTAAATCTAACAATGAAATGTTGAGTAGAAATGTGATTTGAATTTTACTTGGCATCAACTTATAATAACTAAAATACAATTGATTGTTCTATTCTAATGAGAAACGGTATAAGATGAGGTCATTCTTGATGAGAATTATTAAAGCAAATCATATTTGGTCAATCTGCATAGCTATCGATGTACAGATGTCTTTTGCCAAAATTGAAACAGCTCTAACTCCGTTTCCTCATCCAAGCTGTACCCACATTCAACATGAGTTTTATTTTATTTATACGTAAAATGAACATGAATGGGGACCAAAAATATGAGCGAAACTAATAATTTTCAACGAGAATGTCAACCTATTAATTTATCTCCATGGTACTTGTTAATGTATTTTGGTGTTTGTGTCTTGCTTACAAATTACAACACGTGCGTGCTTGTGTTGAAGACATGAAGGGTCAAATTCTTTTGTCTAAGTTGTTTAATGTTATAATTACAATCTTATTTTACTCCAAAAAAAAAAACTCGGGTCAATATGGAACGACCTTTACTTTTGAATTTTAACCTTTATTAAATTTTACGGAACTTAAACCAACTTCTATTGAACCTAAAATACTTAAAAGTGGAAACTTTTTCAAAAATTCAAATATTAATATTTAGATTCACATACGATTCTTTCTATAATATTTGAAAGTCTAAATTAACATATATTTTTTTCTTTTCAAAATTTAGAGGAGAAGTCATAAGTAAAAATCAAATGTAAACGATTAAGTACGCGAACTTATGCAAATGGATTTTTAAATGGGTCATGCTCAATACTCGATAATCTCCGATCCAATTTTATTAATTCCATCAAGTAAACCGGTCTCGATATACCATAGTATTATCATTCTATCATAACAAGAATTTCAACGAATCCCACTCTGTCAAAAAAGAGACAAACTAGGATTCTCCTCCTGTACCTGCCCGCTTCATCGACTTAGCAGAAACATATAATAATCTTCTCCTCCTGTCGTGTATGTTACAACAGCTACGACAAGAGATTGACCCGCGAAGGGCGAAAGGAGAATCACTTTTTTTTACCACAACGGTGACAACAGAGCAAGAAAGAACTACGAATTGTTTCGTCGGATCGGTTTTACAGATCCAACCTGTTTCGCCGACCGAACGAGCTCGAAAGTGGAGGAGTAGGATCGCGAGAACATTCGTCTCCGTTCTCATCCTCCTGCTCCACCCGAATCGGCCGCCGCCGACGAGGGTAAGTTTCAAGAAGATTCCGGCGACGCCACCATGAGCAGCGCCACCGACCCATCACCGGAGGGCGACCGCCCCAGCGACGAGCCGGACCGAGACGATGAGTCCAATACCCTGTTGCCCCCTCCCCAGGCCCCGGCCTCACCCGACGACGGCGATGAGGGCGAGGAGGATGAGGAGGACGAGGAGGACGAGGACGAGGTCGCGTTCCAGTCCCGGGAAAAGATCCTCATCGTCGACCTCGAATCCGGGGACGCGGCGGCTACGGCGACCCCGCCCTTCTCGTGGAAGAAGCTGTGGCTGTTCACGGGTCCCGGTTTCTTGATGAGCATAGCGTTCCTGGATCCAGGCAACCTGGAGGGCGATCTGCAGGCGGGCGCTATTGCTGGGTATTCCCTCCTGTGGCTCCTCATGTGGGCCACGGTCATGGGTCTGCTGATCCAGTTGTTGTCTGCCCGGGTTGGAGTCGCGACTGGCCGGCACCTGGCGGAGCTGTGCCGGGAGGAGTACCCTGATTGGGCGAGGTTGCTGCTGTGGTTCATGGCGGAGGTGGCTTTGATCGGGGCTGACATACAGGAGGTTATTGGGAGTGCTATTGCCATTCAGATTCTGAGTAATGGGCGCTTGCCGCTTTGGGCCGGAGTCCTAATTACAGCCTCAGATTGGTAGGTAATTACTATCTCTTCGTTTGTTGGTTGATCACTATGTTTCTTGAGGTAATATGAAAAGCTATGTGGCTGTTAATCTTTGATGCGGATGTTCCTGTAAGTGTGGTGTTTCTGAGTGTCACAGAGTATTTGTTGTCGTGGCGAGTCTATGGCTACCGAGCTTGGGTAGCTGTTGGTTGATTTAAAGCACAATACTTTTGTTCATCTAGTCTTGTTAATTTTGCGCGCCCGTGTGTTTCCTTTTGTTTTTGTTATGTGATTCGGTTGACCAACAGTTTATGGGATGGGAGATTAGATTAAGGAGCTGAATACGCCAGGGTCTTGTCGGTTACGTTGCTGACAGTTGATAAATTGTCCTAGCGACTGTGGACTCTGTTAACCTTCAGAATGTAAAATTGAACAAGACTGCAGATTGACTGGTTTAACGTGAATGGAATTTATGAGTCTCTTCATCTGCATATCACTGATAGATTGCTACTGAAAGCAATTTGCGCATCTTGATGTTGGAGTAACGCAACCAAATTGCTCCTGTGAGATTCTTTCTTTGGTGATGATGGCTGTTCTCTTTCTGATATCTTTGTTTCCCCAATACAAACAGTTTCATGTTCTTGTTTCTGGAGAACTACGGAGTGAGAAAATTGGAGGCTCTTTTTGCCGTGCTTATTGGAACCATGGCTATGTCATTTGCCTGGATGTTTGGTGATACAAAGCCCAATGGTCAAAGAGCTTTTAGGCGGTAAGAATCCTGTAATGCTATTTTCTGTTCTTTCTTCGAATGTTACCCGAGAGATGTAACTTGTAACTGGCTTGTTATGCTAATTGCTTTCCAAAAAAAGTCATATTTTTGCTGGTTTTGTAGGTCTTTTGATTCCAAGACTTGGCTCTAAGACAATTCGTCAAGCTGTGGGAGTTGTGGGTTGTGTCATAATGCCTCACAATGTATTTCTACACTCTGCTCTGGTCCAGTCTAGGAAAATTAATCCTGAGAAGAAGGGCAGGGTTCAAGAGGCAATAAATTACTATTCAATTGAGTCATCTGTGGCCCTCCTAGTCACATTTATGATCAACTTGTTTGTCACAACAGTTTTTGCCAAAGCATTTTATGGTACAAAACAAGCGCAAAAGATTGGACTTGTAAATGCAGGCCAATATCTTGAAGAGAAATATGGGGGAGGAATCTTTCCTATTCTATATATTTGGGGCATTGGGTTATTGGCAGCGGGACAGAGCAGCACAATTACTGGAACATATGCTGGGCAGTTTATCATGGGTGGCTTCCTTAACCTCCGTTTAAAGAAATGGCTAAGGGCATTGATCACACGAAGCTTTGCAATTGTGCCGACTATTATAGTGGCTGTTGTTTATAACACATCGGAAGCATCGTTGGATGTTTTGAATGAATGGCTCAATGTGCTTCAATCTATGCAGATCCCTTTTGCACTCATACCCCTTCTTACGTTAGTATCAAAGGAGCAGGTCATGGGTACTTTTAAGATTGGACCAACTCTTCAGGTGAGTTGATATGACTTCAATATTTGTTGTACTGCTCAAGTCGAATAGAACTGTTGGTGCTTTCTTCTTCTTAGGATTACTTAGAATATGCCCAGAGAAAGAGTATTCTTGGTGATGTCATATTCTCCTGTTTATCCTCAGGATTGTTCCATAAACATTGTATAGGTATTTAAGGAGGACATAAGATTAGCTTACCTTCCATATGTCTGTCGTACCCATACTATTGCTACCTGACATTTTTTCGTTTCCTTTTGCATTCTGAAATGCAATCAACAAAGCTTTAGTCAGGATTTGTTGGTCTTGTTCTGTGAGTCTCACAATCAAAAGCCTTGCCATGACAACAAGGTTGTTCTTTCATGAAATGGAGGGAATGCATTCAAGTAGCACTTAGGGTTAATAGTATGGTTTTGAGCGAGACCTGTATTGACATTGACATGATAAAGGGGACTTGTGCTCTGAGATATTGAAAATCTGGTGTCGCCAAATCTTCTGATTCATTTTATGCCTCCCTCTGATGAATGATGATTGTGGTGATGATGCTTCAGGCCTAAAACTCTGACTTTCCTATGTCTTAATGCCAATTTAAGTAAAAGGAGCATGAGTTTCTGAGGAACTATACTTGTTAGAGTTGAACTGGGGTACATATAAGCTCAGGGGTACATATAAGCTCAGATGTCTCAACACTTTTTTGATGTAGGACTTGCCTCCTTTACGTATCCCTCTCAACCATTGTACTAAGTTCTGCATGAGTATTCTCTACCATGTATTTAAGAGCTGGGAAAGTGTATTCTAGGTGGAGCTAGTATGGTGTCATTTAACTGATTTGTCTGTTAGAGTTTCAGCAATTAAGTCGCAATAAATTTTGGGGAATGCTGTCGTAAGTGTGTCCATTTCAATTATTCTGCTAGTTTCCCTCGTGAGCATGTGGCGTAGTGCCTAACTAAAAGCCATTTAGCTTATAGAATATTTTTTTTGTAGTACCAAGCAGTTCAAAATATATGCAAATTTTGCGGTGACTTCTTTAGTTAAACTTTCTTTGACACTGGAAATTTCCTCCCTGACGACACTCTCTGAAGTTGAACATGTACTGCATAATTTATCCATAGAAATTACTAGCAGATAGCTAGCTGACTGAATTTTCTGTAAAAGAGTGCATCTATGCAAGTACTTATCAAAGGACTGGTATATCTGACATTCTCACTTCAGGTTTTGTTGCCCTTTTTCTTTAAAACGATATACAGAAGTCCTACCATTCTGTCTATTGGTGATGTCACGTGATACTTTTTGATGAAATGATGCAGAGGGTGGCATGGGCTGTGGCGGCACTGGTGATGATGATCAATGGGTACCTGTTGTTGGAGTTCTTCGTCTCTGAGGTTAAGGGAATGCTGTTTGGTTCTGTTGTGATCAGCATCAGCGCCGCATATGTGGCATTCATCATTTACCTCATTCCGCGAGATGGATCGCTCTCAATGCTGTGGAAGAGCTTCGCCTGATGACACCCGCATCTTGGCTCTCTGCCCTGTTTATTAGACAAGTTTTGATTGATGAAAGATCTGCAGCAGTGCTAGAGTTTTCCTTCTCTGCGAATTCTGGCAGACGGGCTCAATCTTACAAAGATGATACGCAACTTGGGGTGAATGAGTTCATTGGGGTGACCTATGAAGAAATCCAAAGTCGACCGAACTTTCCACAAGGCGCTGTTCTCTGATTTCGTTTGCAACCTGATCCAGGATGTCCTTCCTCCACTTGACCTATCATGCCATCTCTTGGAGACCTGCAACTGCGAGGCGATCTGTTTAATTTTGTATAGTCCGATTCACTTTTTAAGTTTCTTTAGAGCAAAGCTTGTTACTTAGAGTGCGTTTGTTTATGTTTTCGTTCCCGGGACTTGTTTATGTTCTAGGGAACAAATTTGGAACAAAAATAAGAAATAAGAAAAACTTGTTTCTTTGTTCTCGGAACACTTCCGAAAAACAATTTTTCTCTCCTATTTTTTCCTTCGTTTTCTTTTCTTCTTCTTTTCTTCTTTTTTCTTTGGCCGGCGATGCCGGCGACCTCGCTGGAGCGTTGCCAGCCCTTGTCAGCCAGTCACCGGCCATGGCCGAGGCTGGCGATCGTCACAAAAGGAAGAAAAATAAAAAATTAAAAAGGAAAAATTAAAAATTAAAATTAAAATATTAAAAAATAAAAAGAAACGAAAAAATTATACAAGTTTATCGGACGTGTTTTACATTCTTTTTCATTCCAGAAATTTTGTACGATTCTTAAACGCGTTATTTATTCAAAAAATTCTTATAGGACATAAATAGTTTTTATTTGTATTCGTAACAATTTTTGAACAGAAACTTACTAAACGCACCCTTATTCTTTTATTTTCTTCTTTTCTTTATATGAGCTGTGAATCATAGCCAAGTATCTTGACTTTTGCTCTTCAAGGTGATCTAAGAAAGGCGATATACTTGAAGATTTAGCCATTTCTCTGATGGGCTGCGTGGTATAATGGGAAGAAATACTGCCATCCCCTTCCTCAATGGGATGACGAAGTTCTTTGTCATCAAGCGTTAGTGGCGTGCGGCCCAAGTATATTCACTTGGCAGTTTTTTTTTTTTTTGTCAAAAGGTGAATTTTTATTTATTGCATAAGCGGAAAGCCGCGAGAGCCCGCTACCGGGGCATCGATACATAAGAGAGCCCAAAGGCTTGAGGGAGGGGAGGCTCGCCAATTCGAAGGAATAGTCTTCAAGCGTTGGTGGCGTGCGGCCCAGTTCGCGACTGAGTTGGTTGAACGTGGACAGTGGGCCAGGCCCACTCGCGGCAGCTACTGTAAGAGTAAGCGACATTCCATCAACGCCCCACGTGCGTTTGACTCCATTTCCTGTTCGTGCTTCAAGCTAGCGACCACAAGTTTCTTTGTCGGTCTCACAACAGCTTCACCGAGTTCTTTCTCCTTCGAAACTTTAGGGCTTCGAGAACCCCTAGGGTTTCAACTTGTAAACTGGATTCCACCCAGACGATCTTCGAAAATCCATCTAAGAGGGTGCCGGAGGAGTCCCAAACGACGCCAACTCCCTCCATCGATCCTTCACCCAACGATCCGTCGACGTTCAGCTTGAGGCAGCTGATCTTTGGAGCTCGCCAGGTAGGTTGGTTCTTCGGTTCTTCGTTTTTCTCTGTTGGTTCATCTCCACGTTCCCATTTTTGGTAGCTATTTTGCTGAGATCTTGCTAGATCTACTATTTTGCAAACCTCTGGTTTTGTTCCTTGAAAGATATAATCGTTGCGCCCCTTCCATACCTGCCACAGGAGATTGCCGATTGATTCTAGAGAGGGAATGTGCGGTTTTTTACTTATGAATTTGGCCAACCAGTCATCTATGCGTTTAATTTCATGTGCGTCGATCTGCTGGTTAATTTCCAGGCGATTCCATACCCCGGCAACCCATGGACAGAGGAGAAGGGTGTGTTAGGCCGTTTCCACCGTGACTCTGCATAGATCACATAGCGAGTCAGGTGAGATCTTTCTTTTGCATAGATTCTCCTTAGTTGGTAGAGCGTTTTGACAAGCCTGCCATGCAAATAACTTCACTTTTGGGCTGGTTTTCATATGCCAAATTGTATTCCATAATGTTGTTGGAGTTTGATATGAGGAGGAAGGGTGATCATTGGCTCTGTTTTCTGTGGTGGTGTCTCTTAGCAAGTTATACCCATTCTTGACTATATATGACCCATGTTTTGTGCCCGTCCATAATAATTCATCACTGAAAAAAGGACTATTTATTAGTATTGCAAGAATTTGCTGAGTAATCTGATCATCAAAAAGATTTCTTAGCAGTGGTTCATTCCACATTTGTGTCCCTCGTAGTGTTCTGATGTTAACAGATTCTCCACTTCCTATCGACCATCTGACTGAGTCCGCAATAGCCTCTCTTCCAATTAGCAAACTTTTCCATCCCCATGAAGGATTACAACCAATATCAGCATGCTAGAGATCTAAACAACTGAAGTAGAGCCCTTTCATTAGTTTGCTCCATAGCGCATTTGGGTTTTTAACCATCCTCCAAGCTTGCTTCCCCAATAAGGCTTTATTAATAGTAATCAAATCTCTAAAACCCATTCCTCCTCTATCTTTTCTCATCTTCATGATTTCCCATCATTTCCCGTGCAAACCAGCCTTTGCATCACTGTTTTTCCACCATAAATTTGCTATTTTTTTTCTCTATAACCTTACAAATTGACATTGGAATTTTAAAAACTGACATGGCATAGTGTGGTACCGCTTGCACCACTGATTTCAGGAGAATTTCTTTACCTGCTTTTGATATAAGTTGCTCCTTCCAGCCCTCCAATTCCATGTTGATCCGATTCAGAATCCACCCAAACACTCGCTTCTTTGAGGCTCCCCAATTAGATGGGATTCCCAGATACTTTCCTATTCGTTCTAGCTCTGGTACTCTTAGTTCTCTTTTCATGTTTTCCTTTAATAAAGGTGGACAATCTTTACTAAAGAAAATCCCCGATTTATTTAAGTTAACAGCTTGTCCTGAAGCATAAAAATATTGGTTAATGACAGCTGCAACGTTTTGGCATTCCTGGAGAGAACCGTCTAAGAAAAAAACTAAATCATTTGCGAATAACAAATGAATTAAAGTAGGGCAGAATCCGTTGAGCTTGATTCCCTTGATATTTCCTTCTTATAGCGCCTTTCCCATCAAGGTTGATAAACCGTTTGCTACCAAAATAAATAGATAGGGTGAGAGAGGATCGCCTTGTCGAATGCCTCTGGTGGGAGCGAAATCAGGAAGAGATTCCCCGTTAAGCTTAATATTAAATGTGACTGTGGTGACACTGCATTATCCAATGAACCCATTGAGCACAAAACCCCATTTTCAGCAGGCAACTTTCTAGATAATCCCATTCAATCCTATCATAAGCTTTCTTTATGTCAAGTTTGAGCACCGCTTGGAAATGCTTCTTCCTTTTCCTCTTTCTCAATTGATGCAATACCTCTTGTACAATATAAATATTGTCTTGAATCTGTCTTCCACTAACGAAAGCACTTTGCTCTCCTGAAATCAACATAGGTAGCCATCTTTTTAGTTTGTTTGCCAAGATTTTTGCAATAATTTTATAGGCAAAATTGCATAAACTGATAGGGCAGTATTGATCAAGTTTCTCCGGGTGGGGAACCTTTGGGATTAAAGTAATATGCATTCCGTTAAGGGCTAGATCCAAAACCCCCGAGAGAAAAAAACCTCGAACTCCCTTTAAGATATCGGGACTGATTATATCCCAGTGATGCTAATAAAACAGTCTGTTTAAACCATTCAGGCCAGGGGCTTTCTGAGCTCCTAATTGGAAAGCAGCAGCACAAATTTCTTCCATAGTTATTTTCACCACTAAACAGTTATTTATTTCATTTTCGATTAGCGTAGGACATTGATCTAAGACGGGGTTGTAGTTGCGAGGTCCTACCGAGGTATATAGCTCCTTGAAGAAAGGTGTGGTGAGGTGCTGGAGTTGCTGTTTACCTCTGACCCACTGATCTTCTGCATTTTTCAGCATCTGAATTATGTTTTTTTGTCTCCGTTGGATCGTTGCTGCATGAAAATACTTTGTATTTTTGTCTCCCCACTGAAGCCAATCGATCCTTGATTTCAAGCCCCAAAACATTTCCTCCCTGCGCCATAAAATTTCTAGCTCTTCTTTTATTTTTTTTTAATTCTGCTTGTGTCTTGATAACTCCGGTGTCTATTTGTGATAGATTGAAGCTTGTCTTTAAGGCTGTAATGCGGGTGTTATTATTAGGGAATTTCTGTTTGCTCCATGCTTTTAATGCTTGGCTTGTAGAAAGTAGTTTATCTCTCAAGCCTCTTTAGATGCAAGGTTGAGATTGCCATGCATGTTTTACTATCTCCCTACATTCACTATCTTCAACCCAGTAGGCTTCGAAGTTAAAATCTTTTCGTTTCTTTACAAATTCAGCACTGCTTACCAGAAGAAGGGGACTATGATCGAACCCTACAGCTGGGAGAGCAAAGACTTTGGCCTCCAGAAACATAACTCACCAATCCATCGAGCAGAAAACTCTATCCAATTTCTCCTGAATCAAATCAGCACCTTCTCGATTGTTAGACCAGGTAAACGCACACCCTTTACAGTCAATTTCCATTAACGAACAATCACGGATGCAATTTTGGAAGGCCTGCATTCTAGAACCCTCTGCCATCCTACTTCCCCTTTTTTCCCAATAATAAAGTATCTCATTGAAATCTCCCATGCACACTCATGGGAGTGTATTAGAAGAAGCCATCTGTCTCAATTTCTCCCATAGCTGAAGTCTTTCCCCATATCTGTTTGGAGCATGCACACAACTAAGCCGCATTTTTTTCTTACTCTCATAATCAAAACATATCAAATTTATTATTTCTTGAGAACTGAACTCCACTTCCACCGCCATTTGCTCATTCCATAACACCGCCATCCCCCTCGCAATGCCTTGCAGTTCCTCGACAAAACTATTTTGAAACTTTAGTTTTCTTATAAGACGAGCTACCACTGTTTCTTTGTTTTTAGTTTCCATTAACAAGATTAGATTGGGCCTTTCTTGAGCCACCATGGCTCTTAAATTCTGAACTGTCAGTGGTGTGCCCAACCCCTGACAGTTCCAGCAAATCACTCTCATTTGTGAATCGGTGGCTTATTTGGGCTAGCCACCAAAGCCCTTCCCCTGGTTTCTTGTGAAATATTGATGGGAGTATCCTGCAGATTTGTTTCATCTAGACTGGCCATATCAACAACTGAAGGGTAATAAGGAGTATACCTCTTTAATTTCTTGGCTGGCGAGCTTTTCACGATCCTATTTTCCTTCTTTAAACCTGTTTTTTTGTGCCAGGAAGAGGAAATAACTGCTTGCTGGACTTGCTGTGCTAGTTCATCTACATTCATGATGCATTTTCCTTTCGCCTGTTGCTGTTCCATTTGGTGTTCAGGTAAGTTTATATCCATATGTGCCGTGTTCAGAGATTGAGTTTGGTCTGAAATGTTTCCTTCTATTTGCTCTCCTATGAATATGATAATTTGAGTATCATGAGAGGATATAACGCTATTCTCCTGTAGTTCCACCTCTTCTTCAGCCACATTTTCATCATAAAATAACTCCCAAAAAGGGCTATTCACTTTCACCTCTGCTTTTAGCCAATTGCCAAACTTGTTGTTCTTTCTATCCTCGATTTTTGCCACATCATACGGAATTTCTTCACAATTGATTGTAAAGTGCCCAATTCTACCACATGAATAGCAGAATCTCGGTAACCTTTCATACTTAAAATCCAACCAAACCTTCTCCTCTCCCAGATTAAATAAGATACTTGGTTTTAAAGGTTTTTCCAGGTCCAAATCAACTCTGGCTCTCCCCACCTTCTGAAAAGCCACTCCTTTTTTCTCCACTTTTACTTCCTTTACCCCGCCTATTTGTTGGGCAACAAGATGCACAATCTCTTCACTACACCATTCAATTGGGAGACCATGAATTTGAAGCCAAAATTCACAGCTTGTGAACTTGTAACATTGCGCAGGTTTATTTGGCTCCCATAGTTTAAGTATCAGTAAATTACTCAAGAAGGACCATGGGCTATTTTCTATTATTCTGTTTTTGTCCCTTTCAGACTCAAAGGTAAAGGATAAGATGTCAGATTCGCGTTACGCAAAATTCAGGGAATCAACCTTCCAAGCTCGCGTCATAGTAGAAAGAAAAGCCTGGTAATGTATATTTCCCCCCGAATACAACTTTCCAAACACCGTACGTTTACATTCATCTAGTATTTCAGCTGAAATGACTCTTTCCCTAGGCGGGGCATCCACTTCTGTTCTCAGATTCCCAAGCCTCTTACACAATAAGGCTAGGCGACAGTCTCTTTCCCCATATTCATCCATTTCAATCCCTAATAGGCAGTGATGAAGAAAACACCAGAAATCCAGAGATCAGAACCAGACCTTACCCATCTTCCATCTTCCTTTCATCACAGAAGTCCCTCCAAATGAAAACCATCCAATTCATATTTTGCAGAATGAAGCCCTCCAATAATGTTTTGCAGAAGAAAACCCCATGGAATAGACTCTAGAAAAGGCCCTGAAGGAAATCGTACAGGAAGTGAACAAGGAAAACGTCGACAACTTCAGCGATCCAAGGAGCTATTCATCCTGCCACCCCATTCGATAGAACCTCCAAGACGTCAACATCTTCAGCAAATCCAAGGAAAAGACAAAAGGAAAGCCAACCCAATCCTCACCGGAAGCTAGCAAGGAGACGTCGAGCGAGCCGAGGAGAAGACGAAATAAAGCTTATCGAAGGAAGCACACATGATTTTGGGTTTTAGGGTTTTTCCGACAGAAACAGCCGAGTGGGATTTAGGGTTTAGGGGCAGCTACCATAAGGGGTAGGGAGAGCTCTCGAGCAAAGAGAGTGTTGGTGGTAGCAAATGTTCACTTGGCAGTTGAGTGATGACTAAACCATCAATATGGACACCTCAGTTGGACGAAGTTCTATCGTTAGGGGGCAGCTTGTTCTTGTTTACCTGCAATTTTTGAAAATGGGGTCTAGGATTTTTTAATTGGAATCTAATTTAGCCCCTCTTCCTCAATTTGGGGTTAGGAAACAGCTCGAACGACACCGTTCAATATATTTTTAATGACATCGTTTCTTTAGTAATCCGGATGGTTTAATATTAAACCATCCGGATTACTAAAGAAACAATGTCATTACTAGGATTTTTTAATTGGAATCTAATTTAGCCCCTCTTCCTCAATTTGGGGTTAGGAAACAGCTCGAACGACACCGTTCAATATATTTTTAATGACATCTTTTCTTTAGTAATCCAGATGATTTAATATTAAATTAATGCCATGTGGATTGGGAAATTGTTGATATCACTCGATTGAATATTTTTTTATATAAGAGTTATATTGTTTTAGTGAACAGGTGAAAAGTTATGTTCTCACCATTCGAAAATTATAGCGTCATTAGTATCATTTTCCATCGGAATCAATGTTTCTATCTACTAACATCATTTTTTCAGAAATCTATTGTACGAATGTCAATTAAGTTCTTAATTTATCAATTTTATCAATTTAATCATAAACCTTTGTGCAAAAATCTAATGTAGCTCTCCAGGTCAATTTTTGTCAAAAATCACTAATGTGGCGGTGTCATTATCGTTAACCGTCCAACATGACACATCGTCGTGTTAGCAATTTCTAGTAAAAATTGGCTTAAAATATTACATTATAATTTCTTGCAAAGATGTATGATTAGATTGTCAAAATTTAGAAGTTTATGACTAAATTGATATCCACATGTTCAAGATTGATTGGACAATTTCCCTATAATCCATCCATTATATGTTTATCTTTGTAGTTGTCTACATATTTACAGAAAGAAGATGGAACGACCTTCACTTATGACGTACTTGTAGCAATATCGCCCAAGACATATGCGTTATCAATTTTCTTTACGCGGATGACATATGCTCTAATTTCCCTTTTTAAATTAGCTTGCAATCACGTATAATTTTCTGACCGTAAATTTCCCTGTAAATTAGCCTCAAAGTCGTTTTATGTATACTTAAAGCTTATCTTAAAGTTTATTCATGTGAAATAAATATATCTTTCTTCTCCAAAAATTCACAAATTCCATCTTTAGCTTCTAATTTTCCTCAATAGTATATATTTGTGAAAAAATAATTTTAGTATGAGTATGAATAAGATGTTTCACCATATTTACACGAAGGTACTAATTTCTACACCGTGAGCACAACACACACAAAAATCCACGTCGCGATCGCCACGGCATAGACAAATCCCCGTTGACCATCACAATTTGGAAATAACGCAAAATTTAAAAGCTAGTCTAATCTTTAAAATCAGTTTGTTTCTATCTTTAATACAATGAAATTAAAATTTAGATATCCGAACCCACCAAGCTATTTGATAATACTGTCCTTCAATGAGATCAATCTTTCCTCTTCTGTTGTCGAACCAATTCAAGACACATCCTATTAAGACTTTTCTTTTTCCTTCCACCAACAATTTCATTTGTGTATCTGTCAGGCTTCAATTATACGATGAGGGAGAGAAATATAAAGAAAGGACGTGTCCAATCATATACTATCGATAGTCAACGATTCGTAAAATGTCATAAACTTATTATACAGAAATCAATTTAATTCTAAACTTTAGAAATCCAATCTTAAATCTTTTTGACGATTTGTTAATTGAGCCGCACGGAATCGAGGATCATGATCACATGGTGTAGATAAACTGAACCTAGGCGAGATATTTACATTCATCCTTTTCAAAAAACAATCTTGTTATCCGGTCTTCGATCGGTGCCAAATTTGAAAAAAAGAAAAGAAGTCCAAAGAAGAAGAAATTCTCCATTGGTCAACCAAGCGGGTTGGGGCCCTCTCCCTCTCCCTCTCCCTCTCCCTCTCCTAGCTCTTCCGCGAAACCTATAAATTCTCGTTCGAAAAAAGAAGAAACCAAGAGAGAGAAACCCGTTCTCGTCAACCCTCTCTCTCTCTCTCTCTCTCTCTCTCTCTCTCTCTCTCTCAAGGCTCGAATCAGTCAAAATCTTGGAAGGAACGACTCTCTCTCTTTTCGAGTCGTGGAGCGGCTTTCCTTTTCGGTCTCGGCTTTCCATCGTACCGTCCCTTTCCCACCCGAACGATATCCTCCCCCATCAAAGATTCATCCCCAAGTCACCCGATCCTTCCCCTACAAATCCCCCGCACTTTCCGCGAGCTCACCCCAAAACCCCAAATCTTTTGTTTCTCGTCTCTCTTCTTCTTCTTCTTCCCTAAAGCCGAATCCGTCTCCGCGACCGCCGTGACTCGCCTCTCCTTCCTGACCATGGAAAACGCTGGCACCGATCGATCTTTTGGGGCGACTGTCTTTGCGGCCCCGGCGAGCTCGGGCGGGGGCGGCGGCTTCGCAGGCCCTCACGCTTCGTCGTTGCTGCAAAACCCTACTCTCGGCACCCGCGGCAATGCCCAGTCCCTCGAGGATGTTCTTCGCGGCCTCCGCCTCTCGCCCCCGAATCAGCAGTCTCCTCATCCGGAATTCGCTGGTGATGTTCTTGACGCGTACCCACGTGCGTCCCCTGCTAATGTTTCCGGTGTCGGTGTTTCTAGGACTGATGGTTATGATGCGAGTCGTCAAAGCGCAGATTCGATCGGCTCTGGCCAGAATGTATTTAGATTCAGCTATGGTCCTTCTGTTAACGTCGATTCTCTGAGCAATCACTCTCCTGCGTTGATCGGTGGTGGCTGGTTTCAGAACGATCCCAATGTGTTCGCCATGGCTGGTTCAAGGGAGAGACTGTCTGTCGAGAATCTCCGGTCTCTGCCCGCCTCGGGCCGAGCCGGCTCTTATTCGAGATTCTTGAGGCCGGACGTGCGTGACAGTAGGCTTTTTGACCCACACTGGACGCCGGTTTCCTCAGCGGCGATGAACAGCTTGCGCCGAAACATACTGTTGTCTCCGAGGAATGGTTTTCGCACGTTGCCCAGGACCAGGGAACCTTTCGACAAGGAGAAAGTAGATAGGATTTTCGTTCAGGTAATCGACCGCGTCGGTGACTTTATGGTTCATCAGACTTGGAACCATGTAATCCAGAATCTTGTGGAGGTCTGCGACGATGTGCAGAGGACTATGATCCTAGAGAAGGTGACCCTTCAGGAGCCTTTACTAGTCCAGATTTGTCTCGACTCGTATGGGTGGGTTCATCTTTTCCTGCTCCTCTTTTTTTCCAACGAGATTGCTGCATTAGCTGGTGATCCTTACGTAAGCACTGCGCTTTTTGCAGAATCCACGCCGTGAAGAAACTGCTGGACCACGTTACAACGCCGTATCAGATGAAGCTGGTCGTAGACGCTTTGTTGCCCGGCGTGGTCTCGCTGGCACTGGAGAGGAATGGTGTGATTGAGCATTGCTTGCAGAACTTCCCTCAGGAGTATACAGAGGTAATGTCTGCAAGTGATCTTGCTTAAGTTTGCAGGATTGCTTAGATAAATTTTTAGTGTCTTTTGCTACTTTCTGAGATGCCTTGAATTCTTAGTTGAGTGCTTGAAATTTCTTGTTTTGTGTTATTCCTCCTGCCTAGGCACAAGGTTTTTCATTAGAATTAGAAACTGTACAAGTAATGTAATGTAATATGTAGCATATCATGTATTCACGCATTTTCTACAACCCTAGCTAGAGCATGTATTCCAGGTATGAAAAAATAATTTTAATATATTAAAATGAAATAAAATAAAAAATCTTTCAAAAGAGGAGGGTCCATTCCCCATGCGTGTTCTTTCTTATGTAAGGTAACATGCGCACAGAAAAGAAATAGGTTCTGTAAATTACTTTAGTACTCATGCACCTAGAAATTATTTAATATTGAATCTATTAATTTAATTAAATTTATACCATAATTAAACTGTAGATATTAATTTGGCTGCTTGACACCCGGGTCAATATCAAACTTTCATTTTTTTTTCCCATTTATCTATTTGTATATTAGATGAATTCGAATCTGATTTGTTCCTTTTACTGGCATGTCGGTATACTAGCGATCTTCACTCTTTTCTGCCATTTGTTAGAACTGTAATTTTAATTGAGACCATATATAATCTATTGAAGATCAAAGTACGCGATTCTATGTGCTTGAACATGATGTGGTTGCTTCAAATTCTATTTGCAGGCCTTTATGGTGGAGCTGGCGAATAATTGCTACCATATTGCAACCAATCAAAACGGGTGTTGCACGCTGCAAGCTTGCATTAACTATTCCAACGGAGCGAGTCGTGAGCACCTCTTGGTCGAGCTAACCTCATATTCCCTGCAATTAGCACAAGACGAATACGGGTTTGCTTCCGTTTCAATTGTCCTCTGGCTTTCGTTTCATTTCTGTTCAGGTTTTTTCAAACGTTTGATTTCTTCTTGCCTTCAGCAACTATGTGGTGCAAAGTTTGCTCAGTTTGATGATGCCGGGTGTTACCAACAAGGTTTTAGAAGTGCTTCAAGGGAGTTTTCTCCCTTTGTCAACTAACAAGTATGCTTCTCACGTGGTCGAGAAATGTTTCAATACCCTCGGAGAAGCGCAGTCTAGACAGATTGCACTGGAGTTGACAATGAGCCCGAGTTGTCCAAAACTTTTCACCGATAAGTTCGGAAACTATGTTACACAAAAGTTGCTGGAAGTAGCACAGCAGGTTAGATCCGACCTATAATTTTACCCTTCAAACATTTCTTTTTATATTTATTATGCATACTTATGCTTGAAGCCCATCATGTTTCCATGCTCAGTTTTGGGGGCGTATCTTCAGCTATCTGGAGGCTCTGATTCAAGAGCGTGAGACCCAGCTTGCAAATAATCCTTACGGTAAAAATGTATTGGCCAAGCTTAGGGAGTTGCAGAGGCGCAGGCGTGGTGTATGATTGTGTTCCAATACAAAATTTGGAAACTCTAACTCAAGAGTATAGTATGTGCAGGCGCAATATTGTAGGGTGTAGAAGTTTGTTCCCATTAGTAAAAGGCCTTTTGTTGTCTTGTCGCCATCGGATTTGGAGTCGAAGACATGTTTTGTGAATATATATTAGTAGTTTTTGCGGTGATTGAAGGTGTATTTTGTGTTTATTGACTCTGCGATTTTGCATCATTTTTTTTTGTTTTATATATAAAATATAGTTGGTTTTATTTTTATTTTTTTGAGTTATGCTGATTTAATTCATGCCAACAAAGTTGAGCATGTCTTAAAACCTTGCAAAAAATCACTACTAGATTATTTTATATATAATATAGTTGACGTTTTCTTTTGAGTTATGCTGATTTGTATCCATGCTATACAAAGTTGAGCATATAGCATGTCTTAAACCTTGCAAAAAATCACTATTAGACTGGTTCGAGCACGTTCTCGATTACGTTTTGGCCAGTGAATATTGATTGTTACTTGATTCTGTTAAAATAAAGTCTTTTGGTCAGTGAATATTGATCGTTACTTGATTCTATTTATATAAGGTCTTATTGCACTTCGCTTTTTCTGTCCATTTATCTTGTTATTTTATTGATTTTCATTTTAAGTCTTGAATACAGAAGTTTTCAAGACGTGTGATTAGAAAATTTCACCATTCCATAATATTGTATTTGAGCCGCACATGATTTTTATTTTTATTTTTGTGACCGATGATTCGCCGGAACAATGCCCTTATCGACTTACGCCAATTCGGGGTCTCACGAGCCTCCGTGGTAGAGGCCCAACAACGACTATATCTTGAGGGAAGTTGGCCTAGAACCCACCGTTAGGGCCCCCACTTAAATTGCTAGCTTAGTGAGGATTCGAACTCTCAATTGCATCGAAACGGTGAAGAACGAATACCAATGCGGTTGTCCATGGATGGGTGCCGAACATGATTTTTTGTACATTGTAAAACGTATAAAACAGGAGTATTCAGTGTAATGTCATTTGGTTGATGTACGGACTCGATGATCCCTTCCTTTCAAGAAAATTTTGTATAGGATTCTATGATTGATGTGTCAAAGTAAATCAATCATAATGTGCTAAAATTGTATAGAAACTTAATTTTTTTAGATGGACCCAACGTGGAATCTTAAGATGTAATTGAGTTGATAGAGTAAAATGATTATCAGATTGTGAAAATAATGGAACAATTCTAGAATTCTGTCAAAAAAGAAAGGATTTGGTTTTTTTTCTTGTCAGTAGATTTCTGAAAAGGTAGGTAGGTGTAAAAAAATATCAATTAAAAAATTAATGATCACCTGATTTTCCGGTAATTTGATGAAAACTTGCACCAACATTTTCACAATTTCTGAATAACCAACCAACCTTTTCTTTTAAAATCTTTTACCAACTTTTATTTATCTTTCTGACCAAAGCCTTGAATTTATTAATCATATATGAATTTATCAATCTTTATTTGAGTGACTTACCAATATTTTTGCTAATGAAATTGCCAACACCATATTATTGTTATAAATTTTCACTTATTGTACCATGTAAGACGGTCAACATCCACATCAATGATATTCGGCCATAATCGGATTAACTCAGTTGGTAAAATGTGAAAAAATTGAGAACTCAATTGGCACAATTAAAATGTTTAAACTGAATTGAAAAAAATAGTAGCGATCTTCGACGCGCGGACCCCTGGAGTGCCATAACAAAGGGACACTTAAGTGTATAACTTACGAAAGGTACACTTAAGTGCCAAAATCGGAGTAAAATGGATCACTTGAGTGCCAATCCGGCCAAAATCCGGCCAAAATGTCGACGTGGCATTTTTCCGGCGAACCAATCTCAAAACGACACCGTTTTGCACGCTAACGTGGCCAAAACTAGGGGTGAGCAGTTCCTGATTCCTTACAGGTTCCGCCTGGAACCTAGAACCTACCCTCGGGTACAGGTTCCTCATTTTTTGGAACCTGGAACCTACCCGTCAAAACCAAGAACCTGGAACCTACCCTGTCACAGGTTCCGGGGTCGGTTCCAGGTTCCAACAGGTTCTTCTTCTTCTTTTTTTATGTTGATGGATTTATGAGATGGGCTTAAGGCCCGTCCGCCCAAGTTGGGCCCAAAAAGCCCGGCCCATGGGAATAAGGCCCGTGGATGGGGGAAGGTATAAAAGGGAGGAGAGAGAGAGAGAAGATACCTCTTGGCATAAATCAACATACGTTCTTTCCCGCGCGCTCTCTCTCTCCAAAAAGAACAGTAAGGCACACGGCACTGTCTTCCCTTCAATTGACATCATCGGATCAGAATTTCTTCATCTTCTTCAGCATTGGTGTCTAATCTGTGGCTAACAAGATACGCTCGAATCTGTGGTGTGCTTTAGGATCGGTGATACATGTTTTCCCGCGCTTCGCTTCCGCATTTGTTTTAGGGGTTCGATTTAGTGTCGAATCCGGTTTTCGGGGATCCGTTATTCCCAACATTGGTATCAGAGCCCTAGTTCACGTTTTCCCGACCTGTTTTTGATGTTTTTGATTGATTTTTCGCGAAAGAACTTCGGCCGTACGGATCGGGGCAAAAATCCCAACATCCGAGCGCTGTTCGGCCATTTTTCCGAGTTTTCGTAAGTCGAAAACAAATTCTGAAGGTACTGGGTGAAAGGCGACGTCGAGACGAGTCCGGGGACGGGTTGAACGCCACCAGGAGACGCCGCACGCGCCCACACGCGCGGCCGGAAGGCGCTGCACGTGGGCGCGACACACCCGGAAGAGTTGGCTTCGCCAGCGCATGCACGACACGCGCCGGTGGCGAACCGGCACGTGCGCGCCGGCGACCGGCGAACCGGCGCGTGCTGACGTCACCATGACGTCACGGTAACCGCCGGGATGACGTCATCGCTGACGACTGTTGGCCGGCCGGTCAATGGCCGGCGACCCGAACGAGGACTCGACCCGACCCGACCCGTGGGGACGCCTGGCACGTGCCGGCTGACATCTGCGTGACGTCAGCCAACGCACGTGCGTGGCACATGCGGTCGGTCCGTTCGACCGGGCCATCCGGTCCGACCGCGCGATCGGTCCGACCCGCGAGCCGTCGACCCGACCCGTTGACCCGCTGACCGATGACCGTTGACTTTGACCGTTGACCGTTGACCCGGAAAAAAAAAAAAAAAAAGAAAAAAAAAAAAAAAAAAGGAATTTGTTTCTTTTCATATATGCATATGTGGTTTATATGTAACCCATATTTTTATTATGCATTTGTTGCATGAATTGTGGAAAATTATGTATTTTCTTTTATTTGCATTATGGATTATAAGTGATCCATTTTTAGTTCTGCATTTGTTGCAGGAACTATGATGAGTTATGCACGGATACCTGCAATCCCGAGAACGGACGAGGGAAATGCAAGACTTAAAAGGCTGATGAAAGAGTTAGCTGATTATCGGTGGCATGACGGTGATTTAGTATCACATGTGGTCATGGTCAATCAGATGATACAGGAAATCATCTGAAATGGTTATCTAATGCCGGATTTTGAGAAAGTACCGGCTTTGATGAACACTCTTCCACTTGAATGGCAAGCAGTGTTAGGTCGGCTATGGGAGGTCAACGTGGTTCCGGATTATAGGAGGCTAATGGAAGCTTTAGTAAGAGAGTACTATAGGATTGAGTTGGCCAAAACTTCAACCCTTAGAATAAGCGCCACATGGCGTAGAGTAAATGCGCCTTGGTGGCGACATGAAAGCTCTCCAAAAGTTTTTCCATGGTTGGCAAATGTGCCTTCAGTTTTCTCGAGATGTTTTGGTGATAGATTAGAAGGGACATTCCCTAATTATTTCTTAGATTATGATGAGATGTTTTATGAGTGTAAATATCTCTTTCCATATTGATATTTTTCTCTGTATATATTGCTTAGTGTAATGTATAATTGTATTATGTGAAAGCATTGTTTATTCTATTGGATGTTAGATATTGTTGCTTTCTGTTATTGCTGGTTGCTGTGGGTAATTAGCTGTGGATGGTTTTAGAAGTTTTTGTAACTTCATAGAATTGATTTTGCATAAGACAATTATATTAATGATAATTTTAAGTTAGGATTTTTGGAGGATGATTGGAAACATAGTGACATTTTGATTCTGAAACCTTACTTGAAATTATTTATTGATATGATGGGTCTGTGCAAAGTGGATGCATAAATGATAGGCATTAATTATTCGTGCATGTATGTCTGATGTGTTCAGACTGATGGTTTCAGCAACTAAGAATGTGATATATGAACGGCAACAATTGTGAAATATTGAATATGAAGATTCAATATGTGCTGGAAAAGCAAGAAGCACTAGAAGCTCTTGACCATATTATGGAAGATCTTGAGGGTGTCGTGCGCCACCTTGAGCTAGTAGAGGACCGTCTAACGGCATTTGAGCCGAAAACAGACATTTGCTATGCTGGTTCTAGCTCAGAAAGGGCTTTGTGCTCTAAGCGCAAGCATATTGATTCGTTCAATATGTGGGAATGCAAATGATCAAGTCCTTATTGTAAGAAATCAAGAGTTAACCAACACAAGAGAGGAAAACGTCATCAAGTGAAGAAAATGTCAAGGGTGAGGTGTTACAATTGTGACAAAAAGGGTCACTATGCTCTCGACTGTCATGAGCCAAAGAAAATAAACACCTCTTGTACATTTGAGAACTTTGCTTATGTGTCAAGTTCTGAATTATTGGCTGAATCCAATCGTTTGTGGACTGTAGATTCAGGAACGACAGACCATGTAAGGAAGGATAGAGGATCCTTCATGAAATTCCGACGATACCAACTGGAACTATGTGGATCTATGTGGGAAATAACTTCAGAGTTGAAGTTAAAGGGATTGGCACCTGCCAATCAAACATGCGTGGTGGACGCATTTTGTTCCTACATGATGTTCTATATGCTCCGGAGATTCGTTGAAATTTAGTGTCTGTTTTGGTGTTGGTTAAGCGTGGTTTTAGTGTGAACTTCCATAATAGAAATGTAGATTTGTATTTGAATACAAACTACTATAGTTGTGGTCACTTTCTGGATGGTTTTATTGTACTAGATGTTGACTGTGGTGATGTCAATATTTGTTCCATTGTTTCACGTCTTCTACTTAATATGATAGTGATGTGATTATGTGGCATGCTGGACTTGGTCATATTGGCCAACAACGTATGAATAGACTAGCCAAAGAGGGCTTTTTGGGCAACATTGAAAAAGTCGATTTGCCCAGATGTGAGCATTGCCTGTAGGGAAAATGACAAGGAAACCATTTGGAAAAGGTAAAAGAGCTGAATTTCCTCTGCATTTAATCTATTCTGATGTCTGTGGTTCAATGAATGTGAGAGGAAGGCAATGGGCTGTTTATTTCATCATTTTTATATATGATTCTACTCGATTCGGATATATCTATTTGATTTTTCATAAATCTGAAGCATAAGTTGTTTCAAAAAGATTTATGAACCTGGTAGAGAATCAATTAGACAAGAAAATAAAAGTATTAAGATTCGATCGAGGTTGAGAATATTTATCTGATGAGTTCAGAAAATTATGTGATGAAAAAGGAATAGAAAGACAGTTGTCTATTCCATATACTCCTCAACAAAATGGTGTTGCAGAGAGTAGAAACAGAACCCTACTAGAAATGGTTAGGTCCATGATGGCGCATGCTAACTTACCTATTACTTTTTGGAGTGATGCGTTATTAACTGCTGCCTATGTACTTAACCGGATGCCTTCCAAATCAGTTACTTCCACTCCATATGAGTTATGGACAAGTAGAAAACCGGACTTAAGTTTTCTTAAGCAATGGGGTTGTGCTGCCTATACAAATGAGTCCTCTCACAAGTTTGGGAAATTGGGTCCTAGAGGAAAGAAGAGTATTTTAATGAGATACTCCGAACACTCGAAAGGGTATGTGTTCATAGGTGAGCAAGAAAGTGGGAGTATAACTGAATTTTGAATCACGGGATATCACATTCTTAGTGGATGAATTTCCTAAGAAGGGCGAAATAGGGGAAGATTACTCTCTATTTGAAACCTTGGATCAAGATAATGATATTAGTGTAGTTCATCCAAGTGGGAGTAATATGAGATGTGATGAATTGAATTCAACTCATTCTCAGTTGCAACCACATGATGAGACAACATCATTATTATCTAATCCAAGTGGGAGCATAATGGGTAATGATGTGCTAAGTGTACAATCTCCATACGGCAAACAAGTCGCCAGAGTATTCCCCGTCGACGTTTTTGACATTGAAAGGGAAACTTTTATGATTGCTTCGCAAGATGAGGATGAGCCAAGAAATATTAATGAGGCTCTAAATTGCCCTAGTAAGGAAAAATCGATTAATGCAATGGAAGAGGAAATGGAGTCAATGAAATCAAACCAAGTCTGGGAACTAGTTGATCTTCCGAAAGGACGCAGAGCTATTGGGAACAAATGGGTTCTCAAAATAAAGCAAAAGGCTGATGGCTCGATAGAAAGGCATAAGGCTCGCCTTGTGGCGAAAGGGTATAATCAACAAGAAGGAATTGATTATGAAGGTTCATTTTCTCCTGTAGTGAGATTTACCTTGATTCGCATAGTTCTGGCAATAATGGTTAGTCTGGATCTTGAGTTACATCAAATGGATGTAAAGACTGCTTTCCTCAATGGTGAATTAGAGGAAGAAATATATATGGAACAACCTGTTGGTTTCATAGTGAAAGGCCAAAAAGAAAAGGTATGTCGACTTTGGGGGTTGATATATGGCCTTAAGCAGTCGTCAAGACAATGGTGTATACGTTTTTTCATAATGCCATAATGGCATATGACTTTACAATGATAGATAAGATCATTGTGTATATATCAAAAGATCCAAAGATCAATTTGTGATCATATCATTATATGTTGATGATATACTAATTGCCGGAAGCAATATGGAGTTTGTTAATACTGTGAAGAATTTGTTATCTTCCAACTTTGAGATGAAAGACATGGGTGATGTTGCATACATTCTTGGAATTAAGATTTCAAGATTGTAAACCCATGGACACTCCTATTGCAAAAGGTGAAGGATTGAGCCATAAACTGTGTCCAAGGACTCCACAAGATAAGGAACAAATGAAACATGTTCCTTATGCTAGTGCTGTTGGAAGCTTGATGTACGCTATGATGTGTACAAGACCTGACATATATTTTGTAGTTGGAATGGTGAGTAGTTACCAATTCAATCCAGGTCAAGCACATTGGAAAGCCGTTAAAAGAATACTAAGGTATCTAAAGGGGGCTGCTGATAATACGCTGAGTCATTGAGGAAAGGATCTGCGACTCTAAGGCTATTATGATACTGATTGGGAAGGAGATTTAGATGAAAGAAAATCTATCTCTGGGTTTGTTTTCTTACCGAATAATGGCACCATATGTTGGAGCAGTAAGAAACAAAAGTGTATAGCCTTGTCCACGATGGAAACTGAGTTCGTGGCATTGTCAGCAGCAATATAAGAAGGTGTTTGGCTTAAGAGATTTTTTGGATCATTTAGGTGTTATTGGAAGTGTTGCAGATTCATTGTTGGTTAACTGTGATAGCCAAGCAGCAAAAGGGTACACCAAAGATCCAAAATATCATGGCAAGACCAAACCTATAGATACCAAGTATAATTTTGTCAAGGATATGATTGCACGAAAAGATGTGAACTTAAAGTACATACTACGCATAGAATGGTAGCAGATCCTATGACAAAGCCAATACCTAGAGATGTGTTTTGTGGCTATATGAAATCTCTAGGATTGCGTAGAGGCTGATGTACTTGAATATTGCAATTTCCCTAAGTGTTCACAATTTGATGAATTTGTGTTTTCATCATTAATGCCTATGAATCTTTGTTTGATCTTTATGCATCTTAATGCTCAGTGCATTATTTTAAGTTGAGAAGTATGTCGGACAGATATAAGATTAGCCCACTCACACGGGTAATCGCTTCTGTTTACTGTGTAATAAATAGAGATGAGACTGTTTTTAAGCTTATTATCTAGGTGATAATCGAGAGCTCAAGCTTAAAACACGTATGTCGCCTTAACTGAGTGTTAAGATGAGGACATAATTCTTACAATGTCCGAAAGTAAAATACCCCACATATTTTACTTTATCTGTCTAAAATGCCAGATGTGAGTTCTGATGAATTTTGTGAATGAGTAGATACGTGAACTCAAGTTAGACATTGGGTATGTCTGAACTATCATCTGTACGGTATTGAAGGTGTAGACATACGCTCCATGGGAAAGGAGTTAATACCGTAATACGTATTTCATACTACGTATGCATGAGACGACCAATAAGAGTGGCAAAAGTTTGATCTCAACTTTTTATGTCGTGTGAGACTCTTGAGGAAAAGAGTTCCTCAATTTTTAGTCCCCTTATGACTCTTACTTATTCTCAAGATTTCTATTTAGTGTTTGCTATCTTAGGATGTTGCCAATGGTCATGAGTTTGATTCGATCTAATGGGGCATTTCTAGAAAAGCAAGCTGAACTGAAATTGAGAGTTTGAAGGAAAGAGGAAGATCGATTTTGGAGAATCACATTGTAGTTTTGTATTCACCGGTTAACAAATTATGACTGTCTTTGGGATAATCATAATTGTGAATACAATATATATATATATATATATATATATCATTGTTTAAAAGAGATCAAGAGAGATATAAATGTGATCGATCGATCTAGGAAACTGCATACTAAATCTACTCGGAATGTGACACCCATTATGAGCTGTTATATATTCCTAACAGATGTATAGCAACGAGCTCTCAAAGTATGCTGGTCGCACGGATTATTCACTAGTATGAATGTTGAAGAGAGGTAAAGAGAATTCTGTTCGGCCCACCATGTGCGAGTGGGAGATGATGGATTTATGAGATGGGCTTAAGGCCCGTCCGCCCAAGTTGGGCCCAAAAAGCCCGGCCCACGGGAATAAGGCCCGTGGATGGGGGAAGGTATAAAAGGGAGGAGAGAGAGAGAGAAGATACCTCTTGGCATAAATCAACGTACGTTTTTTCCCGCACGCTCTCTTTCTCCAAAAAGAACAGTAAGGCACACGGCACTGTCTTCCCTTCAATTGACATCATCGGATCAGAATTTCTTCCTCTTCTTCAGCATTGGTGTCTAATCTGTGGCTAACAAGGTACGCTCGAATCCGTGGTGTGCTTTAGGATCGATGATACGTGTTTTCCCGGGCTTCGCTTCCGCATTTGTTTTAGGGGTTCGATTTAGTGTCGAATCCGGTTTTCGAGGATCCGTTATTCCCAACAGATGTCTTCCTCCACAAAATTATAAAGAGTGGTACAAACTCAATAACATAGAAGAAAAAAAGCCAATAGATGTGCTGTCAACATTTACATAAGACCAATATTTGAGAAAGCTATGCAGCAAAAAACCCATTGGAATTTCCTATCAGCATAGTATAAGCCAACACACTAGATGTGATGTATATGCATTGGCGTGATTGCAAAACACCAACTTTGTAGGACAGATAGCAAATGGATAGAAATCACAGTTCACCAATGAGCAATCTCAAACCTGGCTGACACGAATATACAAAAGAAATAGCCAAAGATTCAGAGTAAAGGAGTGAGAGGCAAAAGAAAAAGGAAAGCGATCATTCGAATTTTTCAAAAAGAAATAAAAAGGGTTGCAAAATTGCTACTTAAACATGCAAAATGAAGATATCAACTGAATGAAGGGGCTTCAAACATCAAACTATCTCTAGAAGTGTAAGTGACCAGTAGATAAGTTACAAGATTTGGACATTGCGGTACCTTTGTGTTCTGCATGACACGGAACTGGGGTAGCACTGAAACAGCTTCAAGATAAACATAAAAGCCCAACAAATCCTGTTAATGATATGATGGTGTGTTGAGGGGTGAATCACAAGAGATAGCACAACACATGGAATCCGACAATCATCTGCGGCAAACGTGATATGAAACTTCTTAAAAGATAGAAAGAAATGAATTTCAGTGATAATGGCATAGTAAAATATACACAGTCAAACAGTTAGAAGTAATAAAACAAGGAATAGGCAGCATCATTGCATAAAAGAGTACAATGTACAGAAGGACAAAGTAGAATGTTCAGTAACCATAGAGGCAAATGTTGAATTTGAAGTTATATCATCTCCCAAAAAGAAATGCTACATCATGTATGCTTATCGGGAAAATGAATATAAAGAACTTCATGGCAAAGATGGCATGGGCAGATAAATATATTTATCTTGCATGACTACTGCTCCTAAAGCAATGATAATAAAATCCAAGAACTTCATCAATATCTGCTACAGCAGAAATGTGAAAACAAGATGGGCCTGCAAGTCTCAATTTTTCTCAATAATGTAGAGCTGTAGATGTTAGTGATGAAAAAGCAGTTAACAGCATGGAAGATAACTTTAATTGCAACATCCTCTCTATAAACTTGACCCAAGCTGGCAGCTGCTATAGTCCGAGATGAAATTTTGCTGAACACAGCTTCAAGAGGCCGCCCCAACTCCTCCTCTATGATGTTGAAAGCAACCTAATTGTCATATTGATAAGATATCTATAACATCCAAGATAGTGTGAAAAAGCTTATTAAACTCTTAAATTAGAATGCTTCTTTCTCTGTTAAATTATGCCATTCACCTGATTTGGGAAGGAAGGAACATCGTCATGTAGAATGCAGAGTTCATTCATGTAGTCTTCTCTAATAATATCTAGTATGTTTGCAAGAACCTGTCAACAATGGAATAGGAATTCAGGGAAAAAGGGGATCAAACCACCAAACACGTACGCATCATCAATAACATATTTTGCAGCAGAAATACAACAAACCAACCTTGGCAAGTCTTCACCTTTTACTTCTTTCTGGAATTGAACCATCATTGTTCCTAGATTTTCCTTTTAAATACCGTCTCTGACCACGAATTGAAGACTAGGACTGATTGTCATCATCCACCTGCGACCACATCACTTATCATAAAGCAAAACCAAAGTGTTGAACTTCAAAATGGAATAAAGAAATTTAATGAGAATCCTACAAATCCAAAACAGCCATACAATCAGAACCATCAGTTCTCCATCGGCTGGCGAGCAGTGTCAAAGGGCTGACTGGGCCAGCGGTGTTGGGGGTGGCTGGCCGAGTCCCGAGGGGGAGCAGCGTCGAGGGCGACCGAGCGAGCATCATTGGGGGCGGCTACGCAAGCGGCGAGCGGCCTCTACCAAAGGGACGAGCGGCGTCCACTGGCGGCGTTGACGGCGAGTGGCGTCAAGGGCCCGAGCGGGCCGAGCGGTGTCGAGCGGCCGAGAGGCGTCGAGCGGGCTGAGCAGCATCGAGCAGGCGTCAAGGAGCCGAGCTGGCCGAGCAGTGTCGAGCGAGCATCAAGGGGACCGAGCGACGTCGAGCGCTCGAGGGGAGGGGGAGGGAGCCGCGAGCGGCATTGAGAGTGGCGACACTGGAGTGGACAGGGAGAAGACTCTGAAGAGAGTAAAGGAACCCTAAAACTAAAACAGAGGGGAGTCGCGAGAAGAGGGAGAAGGAAGAACAAAAGAGGGAAGAAAAAAATTGAAAACTAGGGTTTTCCGGTTCCGGTTCCGCTTCCAAGAACCGGAACTAAACCGGGAACCGCCGGTTCTAAAAAAAATAGAACCGAGAACCGGAACCTCCCTCCTTGGAACCTAGAACCGAACCGGAACCTCCGGTTCCCGGTTCTACCCGGGAACCACGCTCACCCCTAGCCAAAACGGCGTTGTTTTGGTGATGTAAAAAAAAATTAAATAAAAAATTAATTAAATTAAATTTATTTAAAATATTTAAAAATAATAAAATTTTAAAATATTTTTAAATTAATAATTTTGAAATTAAATTTAGTTGAAATATTAAAATTTTAAAATTTAAAAAAAAAAAAATTAAAAAAAAAGGGGGAGGCGGCCTGGGGATTAGCCGCCGCCCGCCCGCCGCCGCCGCCGAAGGGAAGGGCCGACGACGGCGGGGGGAGGTCGGCCGGGTCGCCGGGCCCGGCCAAGGGCCGGGTGACCCAGCCGGCCAAGGGCCACCGCCGGGGCGACCCTCGGGCGGCGGCCCTGGCCGACCGGGAGGGCCGCCGACCCTCGCCGGCCGGGCGCGAGGGCTCGTGGCCCTCATCCAGATTCGACGAGGGCTCGCGAGCCCTCGCCGCCGGTCGGCCGTGGCCGCCGACCCCGAGCCGGGGCCCGGCGACCCCGGCCGACTCTTCCCCGCCATTGCCGGCCCTTCCGGCGGCGGCGGCGGCCGAGGGCTAATCCCTTAGCCGCCTCCCCACTTTCCCTTTTTTTTAAAAATTTTTTAATTTTAAATTATTAATTTTTTAATATTTCAACTAAATTTAATTTTAAAATTATTATTTTAAAATATTGTAACTAAATTTAATTTTTAAATTATTATTTTTAAATATTTTAACTAAATTTAATTTTTAAATTTATTTAATTTTTTTTTTTTTTTTTTTACCACGTCAGCCCAAAACGACACGCCATTTTGGCCACATCAGCGTGCAAAACGACGTCGTTTTGGGCGCGCTTCGTCGGAAAAACGCCACGTTGGCATTTTGGCCGGATTTTGGTCGGAGTGGCACTCAAGTGATCCGTTTTTCTTCGAACGTGGCACTTAAGTGTACCTTTCGTAAGTTATGGCACTTTAAGTGTCCCTTTGGCCAAAGTTATGGCACTTGAAGCGTTCTTTTGCCAACGATCTTCACATCTTTTCTTCCATTTGTTAGAATTGTATTTTTAATTGAGCAGATGAAAGTACGCCGCTCTATAGTACATGAACATCAAAAAAATCTTGACCTTGCCTTTTTCTTGTGCCATAAGTGATAAGGAATTGCTTGAAATAGATTGAACATCACGTAGGAGCCATTAGAATTGTTAATCGGATTCGATCTCCACATCTAATTTGCAATAGTGGAGTTGGCAAATAATTGCTATCACATTGCAACCAATCAAGACAAGTGTTGCAGACAAGCTTGCATCAATTATTCCGATAGAGCTAGTCGAGAGCACCTCTTGTCCGAGCTAACATCATATTTCCTGCCATTAGTGCAAGACAAATACGGGTTTGCTTCCATTTCAATCGTCCTCTTGCTTTCATTCCATTTCATGAATGTTCAGGTTTCTCAAACATTTGTTTTCTTCATTCCTCCAGCACCTATGTGGTGCAGAGTTTACTACGTTTGATGATGCCGGGAGTTACAACAAGGTTTTGGAAGTGCTTGAAGTTTTCTCCGACTAACAAGCATGCTTCTCATCTGGATGAAAAATACTTCAATACCCTCAAAGAAGCGCAGTCCAGACAGATTGTGCTGGAGTTGACAACTACTCCAAGTTGCCTTGAACTTTTCACCGATAAGTTCGGAAATTATGTCACCCGAAAGTTGTTGAAAGTAGCGCACCCGATTCGATCCGGTGCACCTTATAAGTTTCTTCCTTTTGTTTTTCCATTATGCATACTCTAAGTATAAAAGTGCGTTATGCTTCTTATTCCAAGTTTAGTTTTGGGCCCAATCTTCAACTATCTAGAGGTGCTGATTCAAGAGCGCATTTCACAAACAATCCTCACAGTAAAAACATTTTGGCCACTCTTAGGGAGTTGCAGAGGTGCATATATGGTGTATGATTATGTGCAGTACTATTATGATTCGGAATCAACCGTGTCCTCTCTTTAGATTGGTCTCACTAGAAGATTGCATTGGGGGTGATATGCCAAATCTATCCAGGGCTAACATAATATAGCATGTGTTATTGTAGGTGTAGAAGCTTGTTCCTATTAGCAAAGGTCTTATGCTATCCTGTCAGGCTGTCACTGACGAATTCTGAGACTTGTTTTGTCCCTTTTTAAAAGGGGCAAGGATTTATATATAGCTAGCTAAGCTAAATTCCAACTATTTCTATTCACTTTCTAGTCCCACAAGACACTAGTAGAGTAACATTGGTCATTTTGAAAGAAATATCGTGTCTATTTATCTTGGTAATTCCTGATTTTCATTTCAAGTTTTGTATATAGAAGCTTTCAAGACACGCCATTACCCTCATAAATTAGTGAATTTCGCCACACATAATTTTTTGTACATGTATCCTATCATGGGCCGATCTAACAATGTATAAGCTAAGTTGGAGTGTAGAGAGAAAGTTTTAGAGAGAAGAAAATGTTTTATATTACTGAATAACTTGGATGGATACAAATGAGGGTAAGCACCCCTATTTATACAAGTGGTCCTCCATTACAACACATTTATCGTCTCTAAATCTGGTGGAGGATATTGCATCTCCCCATCTACCAACTACCGGCATTTAAGCTCAGAATGATCTAGAAGTTGACACAATTACCGTCTCACCCGTTCCCAAGAATGTTCTGGAAATCCTAGGCAATTGTGGATGATCTTTTTCGATCAAGCACGGTTCTTTGATCACAGAGAACCTTGAATTTGTATAGGCTTATTCTATGATTGATGTGTCGGACTAAATCAACTATAGTGTGCAAAAAGTGTATGGAAACTTACGTTTTTTAGATGGACCAATGTGGATTCTTAAGTTGTAATTGACTTAATATAGTAAAATAATTATTAGGTAATGAAAATAATGGAACAATTCTACAATTCTATAAAAAGTCAGCAAAAGATAAGAAAGTTTGGTAATTAAAAAAAAAAAACCTTGGTAAGCAACTGAAATGGGAGTTAATAACCCAAAACTAATTTGTAACTTAGGGTGTGTTTGTTTCACTGAAAATATTTTACCAGAAAGTGTTTTCCGGACTTTCAACCATTTGGTTTTCTAAAAAAGATTTGGTCAACGGAAAATACTTTCCGATCAACACAAATATTATGTATTATTTTAGGAAAACCAATTCCTCCACTTTACTTTCCCTTTTCATCTTTTTCTCTCTGACCTTTCACTTTTTCTCTCCGTACGCTGCTATCTCCCTTCACTCTTTCGCTCATCTTTCTTCTTCGACTCTTCAACGACGCACATCATCTTCGCCATTAAAGGTCCAGATTTTCTTCTTCATCATCTAGCTCTCCTTCAACGACGCTCAACACGATTCCAAGTTCTTTTGTTTTTTCTGAGGTACGATGTTCACTCTCCCTTCGCTTTTTCGCTCGCCCTTCTTCTTCGGCTCTTCTTCACCGACGCTCATCTTCTTCGCCATTGAAGGTCCAAATCTTCTTCTTCATCGAAGCTCATCTTATTCGCCTAGTACATTTAGAATGAGAACATTGCGCATCATTAACACGTAGAACCCAAACCTCCAAATTCAGTAACCGGGCATGGCGTAACCATTAGAACCCAACCGCAAAGAGCTACCCAAACAGCCAAACGTGCCTAACAATCACCGCCATACCAACAGAAGCCTCGCGAAATCAATGACAACGACCTGACGCGAAGCACTAAGCGGATGGAAATTCAACGTACCGTAGCTAGCCAAGGTCCGATCATCCTTCAAAATCCAGCCTTTGTAGATTAGCTGCTGCTAATCGGTGGGGACGTTGCGAGTCCTGGGCCAAGGCCACCTTGACGGCCCCGATCGTGGACTCCGGGCTCGCGCGGACCGCGATTTTGGAGCCATTGAGCACAGGAGGTTGATCGTGACTGCGCCTCGGCCGCACCACCCTCCCCCTCCCCGGCGGGCACCCGGGCGCCGCTAGGATCTCCTGTTGGGAAAATATGGCTTCAAATTGGGTAGAACAATGAAGACGGATATTTAGAATACTCAAGTCGGATTTTGAGGCGTGATATCACGATTTATTTGTCCCACAATGTTGCTAATGGTCACCGGCAAATATCCTCCATGATACAACAAAGTCTCAAAATGAGAATACTATATAGTAATTCTAGTATTTTTCAAGGGTTTCTCTAGGAAACAATCGAAAAAAATGTTGTTAAAAAAAGAATTTATTAAAATGAATAACATAAAAATAAAATAAAATAAAATAACAAAAGGGGTTAGTGCTAATTAAACCGTTAAGTGCGCCAAATAATCGCGCAATTATTCACGCACCCACACGCGGGTATGGTGGGTCTAGCCCCATCCAATCATTCCTTTAGCTACACAAAGGAAATTCCACACTTATTAATTGGCTCACTTCCTCCGCTTTTCCTATGTGGGACAAAGAAAATGCACTTAATTTGTTTTTACAAACAAACCTCTAACATCTCCTCCGTTCGAGCCCATTGGGCTGCTACAATCCGGCCAGCGGAAAACCTAGGCCCGACGAGACAACGATTGGAGCTCTGGATCGATGGGTCGATGGGGGCGATACGGATTGGGCGATTGTCGTTGGAAGAGAGAGAGAGAGAGAGAGTTTTGTCCAATGCGGAGGGAGAGAGCTTTTTTCAGGAAATGAGAAAAGGACGGATGGTGATGTTTTCCTCCTTTCTCCCTTTTTTTTTTCTTTTCGCTTCCTTTACTTCCTACTTAATATCACGAAAAAATAAAAATTAATATGATGATATATATAAAAGATCTCAAATCGATATAATTATTATAAATTTATTATAAATTAAATTTTAAATTAAATTTTTATCACAAAGAACCTCTAAATTAGTACATTTATAACGAATTTATCTTTCATTAATTTTTGTCAAATTAATTAATATTACGCATGGGAGGCGCATCAATCTAAAAATAGCCAAATATATTGAAGTGATTAATGAGATCGTTTTGACTTGCTCTTGTAATCAAAAATCATGTCCATTTTTAGGAAGAAAAAAATGTGTATGAATTCAGGTTTCCTTTTCATTTTGCAGGTTCCAATTCTAGATTTACTAAATTGATCGAGAAAAATCCATTTATAAATAACATGGACTCAACAAATTAATTTGGAAGTAAGAGGCACACTATTATCAATTGTTAGGTCAAATGTCATTCAATCATTTTTCAAATGTAATCCAAAAACCAGAAAATACTTTCAGTCATGTATCATCAAACAAAAGAAAACTAATCTTAGCATTCAATGTGTATTCCTGAATAATCTCATTTTTCAATTATTCAACCATTTAAGAAAACTAACCATTTTCTTGGAAAATGATTTCCGGGAAAACAATTTCCAAAAAAAATTCATTTTTCGTGAAACAAACACACCCTTAATCAAACAAAATTCAATAAGTCACTCTAATTAAGGTTAGTAGTTTCAAAAAAAAAAATATATATATATATATATAAGACTTTGTTTTTAAAAAAAATAAACTAAAATTTTTGTTAACAATAAGAATAGTTGGCAAATTAACAAAAAGATCATATAAAAATTAGTAAGTAACTCAAACAAGAGTTGATAACAAACAATATGTTAAAATTTAATTTGAGAAAAGGTCTCAAGTCATGCTAATGTGTTTTGGTAATCTCTCCAAAAGATGAATAAATTTAAGAGGTTGCTATTCAAGACAAATAAAATTTGTTAATTCAATATAAAATTTGGCAAATTGAAAAAAGATAAGTAGACATTGATAAGTAACTCTAATGAGAGTTAGTAATCCAAAACTACTTGAAAAATTAATCCAAAAAAAGTAAGTCACTATAACTTAGGTTGGTCATTTCATTAAAGCTTAGTTTATTTGAAATGGCTAGTATGTTATGTAAATAAAATATTTTAAGTATAAAAAATTGGTAATTTGCAAATTATTGAAAAAAGATGGTGATTTCTTAAAAGTGTTCATAAATTACTAATAAGTTACCCGAAAAAAAAAAAAAAAAAAAAAAAAAAAAAAAAAAAAAAAAAAAAAAAAAAAGAAGTCAACACTAGTCTACGCACACTTCAAAATACTTAGGGCCTGTTTGGCAATGTGCCAAACAATGCCTGATTCTGATTTTTTGTTCTTAGAATCAGTTTGGGACGAGAATCGCGTTTGGTAAAATTTTTGTTTCCGGGAACAAATTTGTTCCTAGGAATAGATTGGGAAGAGAATTGAGAATTAAAAAAAAAAAATATGATTCTTCGTCCGAGAGTCAAAAAAATAATCAAAACAATGAAACTCTCATTCTTCCCTTCCGTCATCCCGCGATTGCCGTCTGCCACCGCCCGCCACCGTCCGCCATCGCTCGTCGCCGCCGTCCACCGTCGGTCGCCAGTCGCCGGTTTGGCGACCTCACCGGAGGCTCGCCAGGCCAGGGCGAGGTCCGGCAAGCTCGTCGGAGGCAAGCCTAGCCACCGGCAAGGCTCGGCCTCGCCCAGCCTCGGCGAGGCCAGCCTTGCCAATGGCCAAGCGAGCCTCGCCGACAGCTGGGTGAGACTCGGCCTCGCCAAATTAAGCAAGGTCGAGCCTCGCCCAGTTGCCAGTGAGGCTCAGCCGACGAAGGCCAATCTCGCCGAGGGCCGGTCGCTGTCCGGCGACCGGCCGCATGAAGAAGAAGAAGAAGAAGAAGAAGAATAGGAAAAAAGGGGAAAAAAGTAAAAAAGAAAAAAAAAAAAAATTATTTAAAAATCAAAAGAAATTAATTTGGAACAAAATCAATTAGTACGGCATCAAACGCAATTCTATTCCAGAATAAAAATTTTGGACAGTTACCAAACGCGTTTTTTTACTCAAAATCAGTTCCCATAAACAGAATTAAAAATAATCATTTTTAGTCAGAATCAGCTCCTGGGAACAGAATCGTTACCAAACCCACCCTTATTGAAATTTACTGATGGGGAACAAAATCTGGTTTTTTTTTTTTTTGTATGAAACAATACAATTATGTCAAGGAAACGATAGATTAGGTGGTGATATTTACCCAAATAAAATGTACCTAGCGATGCCCAAACAATAAGCGGACGTTTGGCCAATTTCGACGGACAAAATATTCCATTTACATGAAGCTAAACTAGACATTATAAAGACTACTAACACATGCATAAACAAAACTGGATAAATACACCAATAAGTATACCTAACACTATTTGAAAAAATGAAGCTAAACCAAACATGGCATGGTCTCGCCGACTGGACAATGGACAACTGCAGCATAATTCTATGGACACACATTTAAAATATGAACTATATTAGATTGGTCGATAAATAAGTATACCTAACACTATCTGAATGTTTCTTACTTAACCAACTCTTTTGCTCTCAAATAATGCATAGTTTTGCTTAATAGGACATTAGTTTTGAAGTTTGGTCTCAAATAAAAATAGCTATCAGATGCTAGGCATATATCTCCAAAAGATTTATGTTTATGCTGTTGGAACCAAAAGAATGACAATAAACTTTGGAAACTAGGAATAAAAACACTAGAAATTTGAGGGAGAAATTTGTATTGAGAATGCTTTCTCTTATTTGTGTCTTCGTGGACTATGGCTTGTGGCTTGGATTACAACTCACGACTTCATCCCTTTATATAGGAATTGAAGTTTACAAACGCCAACGATTACATAACAACCCACAAATTTAATGACCAAAACAAAACGGCCTCACACATGTAATACAATCAAAATGCACAATAAAGTAACATAAATCTTCAATAACTTCCATTCTTCAAATCCATGTAGCCTACCATAAAGTTTTTATGGCTCCTTCAATGCTTGTAGGTTTCTCATCCAGCAACGGTCATCCGATAATCAATTTTATTTTATTTCAACATATGCACCCTGCGCCCGGTACACGGAGTGGAGATCTTAGTTTGATGAAGGGAGGAGTGACGTTGAACCATTATTGACCGATGTCTCTATTGACAGGAGGATGGCGAGGCAACATGATTGCGTAAGAAAGAGACTGCGAAGAGCGAAGTAGTTCATTCGAACTTTTTCAGGAATGACAAATTGTTCAAGACCAATTTGCTATTGTAAGCTACCATGTGTAAACGCCAATTAGAAAGTAGAAGAAAAAATCTCTAGGTTGGTGTGGACTTGGTATTTACCGAACATTGGCCCCACAAAAGTCACTCGATGAGGATATGCTTTATCGTTGACACGATAGATTACTATGTCGCGATTACTTTTAGTTTGGTTATTTTTCCATTTCGGGTAATGCTCGTTTAAGTGTTTGAGACGGACGATTATCACTCTGAGTTCTAATCACACCATATGATCTATCCATTGAATTGCATATGTCATGTGCCGCTTTTATCTGCTCTGCACATTTTGTCCATGGTTTTCCACCATGTCTCTGTAATATATCCGATGCTTGCTTCCGTAAGGATGCAAGGGCAATAATCTGAGGAAGGTAAGCAGCCAATTATTCTTCATTCGTTCTACAATAAACACAATAACAGTGACAATACCGACAAAAAATGAAAACATCAATACACAGCACCTTTTTACACAGAATCATAACCAACATTTCAGACTGAAGTACCCACGACTGCATAGCTATAGACGCATCAAAGCACCATATAGGCCACACTAGTTAACGAGAATTAAGGACCGCATTAAGGGCACTTGGGCTTTCCCTTGGAGTTCTTCATGTCCCGGTAACAAGGGCACTCGTCCTTGTGGCCGTACGTCCCGGACGGGACGCACTGACATTTTTCACAGCAAATCCCGCAGTACTGCAAGCACCGGTCCATCCTTCCCGCCTTCGAGCACCTCACCGCACACTTGGAGTCGCAAAAACCTTCAAAACACACAAAGCCGACACGAAGCGTACGCTCAGTGTATCAGAATATCAACAATACCATCGTAAAGAGAACACTGAAACGCCCGCGAGGGATTTGAGTTAAAAGAGAGCTTTACTTGAACCAGCCATGGCGGCGTCGAAGAAGGCGGAGCTGAGGAGAAGAGCCACCAGGAGAAAAGTTGCAAAAGCAAACTTCTTCATATTCTCAAATGTATTGTTACTATAAAAGTGGCGTGTATCTATGTGCGTGTAAGATCAGAGAGCCCAACAGAGAGCAACTGGCAAAAGAAAAGAGAGAGAAGAGTTTTGTGGTTGATGGGTGCGAGGTGGTAACAGAATGGGAGAGGGGGAGGGTATTTATACAGGGAGAGACGGGGCGTGAAGGGAATAAGGCCTACAGAGTAACGGAAACGATGCGTTCCATGTCAGAATCATCAGCACGAGACACCTAGATAAAAACGTATTCGATAGACAAGGGGTGGATCCTAGATAAGGTTAATCCTCGTGTGGGTATTATGCCGGAGCTCTAGATTTGTTTAATGATCTTATCTTGGCGAACAGACTAAGCCTTCATGATAATCTCGCGAGAGATGTTTATTAGGTTGTTTCCGGCGAAGGTGAAAGGCGACATGTGGTTGGATGTGAACGACAAAAAGCCTGCGCTCCCGGCGTTGGAAACGCTGTTTGCTGAGAAGGTTGTAAAAAGCAATGAATCGAGGAAGAAAGACGGCGAGAGAAATGGGAACGGCCCAACTTGTTACTGAATACACTTCGCCGTCACGAGAAAATTCTTCAAGGAATGTTTTGACTTTCCAACCATGTGGAGCCTGGTGATCCGTCCATCTCAGGGAGTTCTCATCTGTCAAAAAGCCATCGAAGCCATTTCGTAAAAGCTAACGAGCTGGTCATCATCGTCACCATCATCCAGGGAAGGGAACGATTTGAAGGTTACGAGAAGCTTCTCGCCCGTGGTTTACGTAGCTTCTTGCTTTAGTCTATTGTTGCTTTTACCCTAATAATGTACTCTTCTACTTTTCTTTTTTCCTTTTGTCATGGATTTAAAAAAGGTTGGTAATGGATGCCAAAAAAAAAAGGTTGGTACTGCGAGGGAAAGAAAAATTAGCGAAGCGTCACCGGCTCCCCCCGTGTCCTATCTTGTTTTGCTTTGAATTATCTTGTAAATGATCGCCAAAGTTGACTTCGACTTGTACCAAACTCTAAAATAAAATGGCTTTGGTTTCCTAATATGTACTTACAATATAGCATAAGTCAATAATCTAATCATTGAAAAGATCACCATGAATTTTTTTTTGGGGGAGTTCCTTAACGTGACATATATTGTATTGCTTAGCTTGCATAGAATACGTACGTGATCACCTCTTCTGCGCTAGTAAAGCTCGCATTTCTTAGCTTAAAAGCATATCCCGCCAAAATAACACCCATGAAGACAAGAAGAATTGCTGGTAGCTTTTAATGTCGCAAACCGTGTTTAAAGCGCGATCATTGGTGGGATCCTGGAATAGAATACAAAACCAGCGGTCCAGCTGTAGGAACCACCACTTGCTAGCTGGGCTTGACCCCATTCATGGAAAACAACTTCATTATTATCAGCAAATTAGGAAAAGTATTTATTCCATGGAGGATGGGGGCGGTTGTAGTGGTGGTATATACTCCCCCTAAAAATTGACTGGCTAGGCCAGCCGAGCACTCGTTGTCTTTTGGTAACTCAAGTCGATGGGGGTATGGAACGTGAAGAGGGCCTTGATATGTTTGGCAGGTTGAGATGAAAATGGCAAGCAAACTTTAATCAAACCTTTTGCAAGAGGTGTGAGAATACGTGCATGGTCGGCCCCGTCCCCTGCCGATTTTGACTATGCCAATGTCCTGCAACATCGGTGGACGGTTCTGCCACTTCGAGGAGGAATTGGGTCGATTCACCTACAGCTGTTGCGAGCCTTTCCTTCGAAAGGAAGATCTCAGCTGAGATATGGAATAATATAATGGATCTTCTTACCTCCAAATTCACTCTCTCTCTCTCTCTCTCTCTCTCTCTCTCTCTCTCTCTCTCTCCATGATGGCCACTAGGTAAGACCTGCAACTTTTTTGGTGCATCCTCCTCTGGGCATCTCTCGTGGGCTACTCAGAGTTTGGAGAGTTTTGATTTTCACTACCCAAGTCATAAAGAACGATACCTATGATATGTGTGACCTGTAAGGGAGAAAAATACTCGAACCAATAAAACCATCCTTTGAATCACGAGTCTTGGTTATTTTTCTCACTTTTGTGCGTGCCCGTGTACTTGTTTTGATTTCCCGTCCTGAAATCTTCTTTCCTTGGGGGGCTGGGTTAGTCCAAGCCCATAATTGGCAGCCCTATCTAAGTCCAAAAGTACAATGTATCCCTCTTGTTTATAATGGGCTTGACATGATATCCCCGCTTCGTATGTCCCACATAGCCCTAGCAAACATGCATTTTATCAAGAATCACAACTATCGTCATCCTCTAGGAAACATGCGTTTTGTTGTAATATTTGAAAAAAAAAAAAAAAAAAAAAATTGGACATTGAAAGTTGCTTTTGAGTTTGCTTTACAACAGACGAACATTAAACATGTGTATCTCTAAATAGATCTAGCGTGGGCATCCAAGGCTCTCGCTCATATTTAGCCTTAGATGAATTTTACTGCCAGAGGCCATCCCAAGCCCTCGCCGGCCATTGCCTGAGGCTAGTGACAAGCGGAAGGAAAGAAAAAAAGAGAAAGGGGAAAAAAATTATAAAATCTATTTATGTTAACATCGATCATGTCAAGTAAGACAACCAACACTAATTAATTTGCAAAATTAGTAATTTTCCCCAAAATTAGTCAAATGATTAAATTGGAAAACTTTTAAAAGGTTTAAAATTAAATTGGCATAATTAAAATGTTAAAGACTGAATTGACTACCTTATAATAAGTATAAGACTTTTTAGACAATTTTCCATCTTTGTATCAAAAGAAAAAAAATAAGTTTATATCCATCGTAGAGTTTAGGCAATGTATTTGTACTTATTTAAACATCCATCCACCATGATTTCACTTGAATAGTTTGATCTTTTCACATTTTTCTTCAAAATTGCATATTGGGGGCCGAAGCTCTAGTTACACCTTCTTTTCACTTTCAAACTCACATGACATTATTTCAAAGGAAATTTTCAAGCATTTTTTAAAGTTTTGATCCACTAGATATGAGATAAATATGCAATTGATGTTAACTGCTCTTTGGATGGTAGAAGTAGAGCAACAAGAAGTTCCCCTTTACTTTTCATTTTTGTGTTTATCTTTAGTTATTATGTAATTGTTTAATGTTTTTTTTTTTTTTTTTTTTACCGAGGAACCGCCGGAGATCACCTTTCGGGAATCACGCGACCCTCTAGTACCTAGTGGCACTGTCGGGTCTCGCCCCAAGCCGCTATTTAGATGTAAACCTCGAGAGAGGCTAGCCCAAGACTCCAATACTATGATGCCCCACTTCAGACACTTTAACAACAACAGGGTTCGAACCCTCGACCTATGTAATTGTTTAATGTTCAACCATACTTCTAGCAAAAAACTATTTTAAGTATCTTGGTCGATTTTTTTTCCCTCATTTTGGAGGAAAAAGACAAGGTTACCTTTTCGACCGAAAAGAAACAGAGAAGGAAACATTACAAAGTAGATTTAAATAAATAAAAAATGGTCGCTTATGATTCAGGAATGAGAGAAAAAAAACTCATTGAAAAAGGAAAAACGTGGGGGGAAAAAAGCAAAACTTGTCAAGTTCTTTTTTTTTTTTTCTTTTAATGTAGCACTAAACCTTATCTTTTTACTCTTCAGATTTATCTTGAGGGTCAAGTTAAACCCAATGGGAATGCCCGATCTGTTCCGCTTCTCTTTACGTTACGCGTCGAATTGTTTAATCATGCATTTCATTAAGTGTCAAAAGGGGTGGTATTGCAAGGAGAGCATCATGATAAGATGAAGATGCCATGTTTGTTCTCCATTAATGTCAATGAATGCAATCCCCCAGCAACCATCGATGACACCCCGATTTTCTCTGCCGCGTGCTCCCTCGCCCTCGTTCGCATGCTGATCCTTTAGCCATGAATCCCATCATTTCATCTCCGCCCCCTCCCCAGCATGGAGCCTATCTCTCCTGTCACAATGATTATCGCTTAAATCAAATATTATCATTTCAAACTCTTAGCATATGGACTTCATACCACCTTCTTTCACAATAATATATTCCTCATAAATCTCGAAACCTCTTGAAATTTGCTCAAAACATGTCCCTTTTTTTCGCTCAAGATCTGAACTTGAATAGTCTCATCTAGGTATTCCTTTTCAGCTAATACCTAAAATTCACATATAGTGAAATCATCAAGCTCAAATGGCTCAGATGTGGAGTAATCGAGTAATTAAAGAAATCATGCGAGCATATCCACCATTACAATAGTAATTTATGCATTGCATTCGAGGCATACCCGGTGCATACCCAGATCATATCAGTGGATTGCCCGGACACCAAAAAAAAAATCCACGTAATTCGAGGGATCAACCGCATTAAAATTTACCTCTCCAACTACAGGCGATAATGACTCCAAGCTAAATTTTGCTTAATAAGGAGAAAATACACCTCGTATAAAATAACTGGGGGAAAAGAAAAATAACTGAGGGGGCCCACGAAGCGATATTTAAATTCGAGAAATGAAAAGGCTGTGGGCTGTTTTGTTTTTTTTTTTTTTTTGGCAGGGACCGAAAAACTATGATTGGTCCGTGCAGGTGTGTGTCGAAAGGCAGAAATATGTCCGTTTGCCAGGTCTCTGTTTCTTTGCTTATCTTCCTCGCTTCCGCTCTCCTCTTCCCGGCGCCGGCCTCCCGCAAAGACGCCGACTTCCTCCTCCTGAACCGAAGTGACTTCCCTCCGTCGCTACTTCCGACAGAACTGAGTCTTGGGTCGGCGGCAGTTCGGCGAGAAATGGAGAGAAGGGCCGGGTTCTTCTCGTCCCTCAAGAGCGAGGTGGTGCGAGGCCTGTCGCCGGCGAGGTCGCGGCCGAGGGCCAAGAGCCTGTCGCCGCCGCCGCCGGCGGGGCCGGGAGCGAGTCGCCCAAGTCGCGCTCCCCGTCCCACCGGGGCAGGAGGAGCCGCCGCGCGAGGCGGCGCCCCGAGGCGTGGGTCGCGAGGCACGCGGAGGCCCTGTCGCCCTTGGAGGAAGGGCCCGACCCGGACGGGGCGGAGGGTTTGGGCGCGAGGATGGAAGGGCGGTGGGGCCAGTGGATGAAGGGCCAGCGTCAGCACTCCGTGTCTTCGTCGTCGTCGTCGTCGTCTTCCGGCGGGCGCGATAAGGGGTCGCATCTGAGGTTGTTGCTCGGGGTGCTGGGCGCGCCGCTCGCACCGGTGCACGTGAACGCCGGCGAGCCCCTGCCTTACCTAAGCGTCAAAGACACCCCCATTGTTAGTCCCTCTCTTTCTCTCATCATGGTACTGAGATGTACAATTTTTTTGGTTGTTTTATTGCCGCTCCTCGTTTGTCTTGCTCTCTTCCTGTTGTGTCCTGTCCAAGTTGTAAGTTTTGTCTTGAAGTGGCTACGCACCTGGCGATACTCGTTGCAGGTGGTGGACTGGAGGATTGGGTTGTTTAAAATACGTTTATGCTCGTGACTTGCTGCTTCGTCTTTAGGTTCATAGCTATAAAGTTCTTATTTTTGGTTGGATATTGGACTTTTCTTATCCAATTTGGACTGAGAAGCTCTGGTCTGGCTTAATGTGGTCGATGTTCAGAAGCTCCATTAGAATAGTTCTGTTGCATGTTTTCACTGTAGGTTTGACAAACACAGTGAATACGTCTCCGGAAAGTGAGCAAGACTTATGAAATTATTTGATGGAAGTTCTCTGAAACCAAGTGGTACTATGGAATTTATTTCTGGAACCGACTAATATAAACTCTGGCTATCATTTGGCTCAAGTCTTAGCTGCATTAGAAAGGAGAGCCTCTAAATGTGGTTGTTGCTTGCGGTAAATTTGGCAGGAAACTTCATCCGCTCACTACATACTGCAGCAGTATGCAGCAGCATCAGGGGCACAGAAGCTTCACTCTGCCATTAATAATGCTTATGCCATGGGGAAATTGAGGATGATAGCTTCTGAGTTTGAAACAGCGAACAAGGGTGCGAGGAGCAAGAATTCCTGCAAAGCCGCAGAGTCGGGTAGGTTTGTACTTTGGCAAATGAACCCGGACATGTGGTATGTGGAGCTCGCTCTTGGTGGTAGCAAAGTTCATGCCGGCTGCAATGGGAAGCTTGTGTGGAGGCACACTCCTTGGCTCGGTCCACATGCTGCAAAAGGGCCTGTTAGACCCTTACGACGAGCACTTCAGGTGAAATTCCATTACCAACTGGCATCTTACGATCTTTTTAAAGTATGTTGGTTGGACTGTTGCTGAGCCGTCATCTTTAAGTTTGTACTTTGAAGATTCATCTAGTTTGAATTGGCTTATCCTCCTTGCACTTGGCTGGCAAATTCACTGAGTCCATACTATAGAATTTGATCCCTAGTTAAGAGGTGCACATGGGAGCTGGAAGATAAGAAACCGAGACTTAAGCACAAGTTAATGTACATATATACTCTAGCAAATTTTATCATTGACTTTTGAAAACAGTACTTTGCTATCTTCTTCTTCCAGGGCCTTGACCCAAAAACCACAGCAAGCATGTTTGCGCACGCAAGATGCGTAGGGGAGAAGAAAATTAACGGAGAAGATTGTTTTGTCCTCAAGCTTTGTGCAGATCCAACTACTCTAAAGGCCAGGTGTGAGGGGCCAACCGAGATTATACGGCATGTTCTCTTTGGCTATTTCAGCCAGAAAACCGGGCTCCTTGTTCACTTGGAAGACTCGCACTTAACCCGTATACAAAACAATGGAGGTGATCCAGTGTATTGGGAGACCACAATCAACTCGTTTCTTGATGACTACAGGCCTGTCGAGGGGATCATGATTGCGCATTCTGGGCGTTCGGTGGCAACACTTTTCAGGTTTGGAGAAACAGCGAGAAGCCAAACTAAGACTCGGATGGAGGAAGCTTGGACGATTGAGGAGGTGGCTTTCAACGTTCCAGGCCTGTCTGTCGACTGCTTCATCCCCCCTGCCGAGTTGAGATTCGCTTCTCTTGACAAAACATGCGAATTACCTCGTGTTCCTTGGGTGAGGAACGTCGTGCCTGCTGCTCGTGCCAGGGTTGCCGCCCCAGAGAAATCCAGTGAGCTGTGAGGGTCAGGCCCGAGAGAAACACTTTGTAGGAAGGAGAGTAATTGATGGCAGCGCTCAGAGCTGATTATAGTCATGTACGTAAGATTCTGGTAATTGCTGACAAATTTAGAAGGTGAGGCATATGGAAGTTTGGTCATTATTAGTATGTACTCTAGTTTCCTTCAACTGTAAATAGAAGGGTAGTTCATAGCTTTTCCGGAGGACCCCAGGCTTCTTAAACTGGAATATTTCCCTACATTATTGGAGTAAGCAAGTTGCCAGCTTTGACCGACCAAAAAAAAAAAGAAGTTGCCAGCTTTGATGTTGTGCTACATGTCATCGAATCTTGGCACTCACAACTGTGAAAACTGATTCTTGCGAATGGCAATGGCGTGAGTACCTGAAGAACTACATCAACGTATTAATTGCTTTGATTATAAAAAGTGCACATCCCAACTTCTGATGGATCTCCATTTGGCAATCTGTGAAAACTGATGCTTGCTGTTAGGTTCTGGCTAAATGACTAGTTCTAGGAAAACTTAGATAAGATTTTTGCGTATCAGATCAAAGGAGATGGTTACTGCAGTGGAGTTGATCGGCGCCACCAGATCACAACATCTCATCGAGCTAGTTACATGTCTAGCACTCGAGAGGGTCTTCGTTTTAAGGGTCTGAGAAGAAATTGGACCATCGTGACATTGCCAATGCTTGGTAGCATTTGCATAGACGAATGCACTCACTGTCATGCCAAACGCTTGTTTTGGCTATGAACACCACGATAAATGCCTACATCCTCCAGAAAACATCCTTGAGAAACTTCCTCCCTTTATCAACCAAATAAGAGGAAATTCAACTCACAAGATAACCTTCTTCTAGTTCTAGCAAGGAACAGCTTTTAGCCAAAATAAGCACAGCAGATAGCGCAGGGCGCCATTTGATCCCGAGCCTGAATGAGTTCGAGATCAAGCCTTGGCTCAGAATCTGTGCAGAAACACCAAAACATCGAGAACAAAGTCAATACAGGAAAATGCATTGCTTCAGCTTCAATTTATTAGACCTTACTTCGGAACATCGTCTGACCACGGCACAATCTGTCCACAGATACAATCTTCAATAAGAGTACCCAAAAAAAAGGAACAAATCAGGAATTCACTTCACTGCAACACAAACGTTATCGATATCATCACTTCAATTTCCGGGCACGATCTTGTAACCCTTCACCTTGTCGATCCAGGACAGGAAGGAGTTCTTGGAGTTCCTGAACCCGAGGAAGCCGTGCTCCTTACTCTTGTTCATGCTGTCCAGCAACGCCGGCCCGTCGAACATCAAGTCCACGAACCACCACAGCCCGACCTCCTCCAGCTTGGTCTCCTGCAGTTGGTTCTCCCTCACGATCTCCTCCCACACCTTCTCCTTCCCCTTCATCGCCTCCGTCAGCCGCAGCCGCGGCCCGCCCTCGTCGAACCCGTACTCCTCGATCCCGAACTGCTCCGCCAGCACCTTCCAGAAGTGCTTCCACTTGAACACGTCGCCGTTGCTGCAGTTGAAGGCCTCGTTCCGGGCGTAGGGGTCGACCGCCGCCCAGATATGCTGCTCGGCGATGAGGTCGGCGTCGCCCGCGGTGGAGTAGCAGTCCCAGGCCTCCTTGGTCCCCGGGAACATGAGCGGGACGCCCTCGTGCTTGCAGATGGCGGCGTAGGCGCAGAGGGAGCCGACGAGGTTCATGAGGCTGTAGGGGGAGAAGCCGAAGATGACGGGAGGGCGGTGGACGGACCAGGAGACGTCGTCCTTCTTCGCGGTCTCCTCGAAGAGAATGTCCTCCAGAGTGTAATAGAAGTTTGGGGCGTCGAGCCGGGGGAGGTCCTCCGTGAACGGCGGGTCGTGCGGAGTGACCTTGCCGTAGGCATCGAAGGGGCCGAGGTAGTGCTTGGTCCCCGTCTGGAGGCAGACGTGGCGGAGGTTGGGGGCGTTGGGGACGAGGGCCTGGAGGGCGTTCCGGAACATGGCGCCGTTGACGCGGCAGTTCTCCACCTCCGACGAGAGGTTGGCCCAGGTGACGTAGAACACGTGGGTGACGTCGGTGAGGGGGGAGAGCTTGGCCTGGGCGTCCGCCTCGTCGGCGAGGTCGCACTGGATGTACTCGATGGGGTGGTCGGCGTTCCACGCCGGGCGGGGGCGGCGGGCCACGCCGTAGACCTTCCAGGGCCCGCCGGGGGTGTCGGCGAGCGGCAGGATCTCGGCCAGGCTGTTGCCCACGATCCCGGTGACCCCAGGATCAGCCCCACGCTCTGGAAGCCCTTGGGCGCCTCCTCCTCATCGATCCTCTTCTGCAGAAAACCCAACAACAAGATCACGAGACGAGGTCAAAACTCGATCGAATTCTCGAATTCACGCCCCGTGAACATCGTTCGGGAAGGAGAAAGATCTCACCTTTGCGGCGCCAATGGCTCCGGCCCACCACCAGCTCATCTTGGCTCCCTTCTTTGGGCAGATTGATTCGCTAGAGAGAGAGAGGGAGAGGGGTGGAATGAACGGTTATTCTGGGGATGAAGATTGAGAGTCGGTAAGAGGGGCAAAGGGCCAGTAGATAAAGAAAGGAAGCTACCAGTCGGTCTCGACCCGATCCAAAATGGTGTCGACACGATATGAGTGTCGGACTCGAGCGGGCTTATCATATTCATCCGTTTTCTTTTGCGTGCGTGAATTTTTGGGTCCCTTCCTTCGACACGAGTTTTCAACGCGACCGTTTTCACCCGCGGCGAAAGCGAAACCGAGGGGTTAGGTTGGTCCGGACCTATCCTGAAATTCGTTGTTTTTTTGGCTGGGTCTGATTCCGTGATCGAGCATATCTCGAGCCAGCCAACATGAGGATGTCGTCGCTATCTTGCTTTGTCAGCTAAAGGCCCAAATAAAGTTTTAATGGCAAATCGCAAGTTTCGTTGGCGGACTTGTCAAATCTCTCTAGCGATATCCTCTCCACCTCGAGTCCACACTCCCTCCTCCTCCACCTCCTCTCTATCTGTATCGGGACGTGTTTAGCATGTCGAGGGGGTCAAGTTCGACCCTTTCTGCACCCTTTCGGCATTGATTGGCCGATCCTTGATTGCTGATCAAATGGGTCCTTTTCCTTCTCGACCTTTCTGGCTGGAGGATTTTGGGTGAAGAAATCGTTTAAAACGTGGATGAATAAGCAGCACCTGCTCCTCCCGATTGTTTTCGTTGAGCAGGGGGCCTCACTGCTTTGATTAAATTTTGAATATTCAGGAACGGTTTGGCTGGATTTGCCCTTTTGTATGACTAACTGAGGTTGACATGGAATAGGTTGTGCGGTTCCTCTGTTCACGTTTCGACTTTGCTGTCGGCCCAATGTTTTTGCGCGAGTTCTAGGCCCATGAGCCCACGGCGTGCGAGATGGTAAACCGCAAACCCCACCACCGCCGCGTCGGCGGTGGCGCTCTGATCCCAGGACCCAGCTCGCGTCGTAGCTTTTCTTAGACAGCGTTGGAACGAGCGGCGATGGTGCTCACGAACTTCAATGGAGTTGGGGTCGGGTTCGGTACGTGGAACTGTAGATTTGCCCGAATCTTTGTTTTCCGCCCTCTGCTTCCGTGAAAGCTTCTCTTTTTATCAGATGGGCAGAAGTGATCGTCTATCTGATAGACGAATGGCTTTCGTGTTGCTAAGGTGTATGATTTTTTGTGGGTTTCTTTTTTCCTCTCAGGGTTCGGAGTCGGGTGCGGGTTCGGCGTCGGATGGGGTTTTGGAGGTCTGCTTCTGAAGTTGATTTTTGATGCAATTCAGTTCTTTGATTGTGCTATTGATCATGTGTGTTACACCCAGGAAATGTGGGTTTTTCTCTGTAGACAATTTGAATGCCTTAGCTTGTAAAAATTTTGGGTTACTTTTGTTTTTGATTGATTGCTTGCCGTGTAGTTATTGCATCGCTATCAGCTTTCTTTCGAAGATGATACTCTTCGATTTGTTAGTTTTGTTCGGCATGGTGGAGATGCAATGCTAGCAATCTCACGTATGCCAGGAGTCGAAGTCATCGAGCTGGCAACTAGCTCCAGAAGAGACTGAACACCTCCTGTGGCCTCCACAGGACATGATGAAGAAGCTTCCACTGCTAATCTCTGGAGCATGTCTCGCTTCCATTTTGATCTTTCTGCTTTGATTTCTGTTGTTATGTGTTCACGCTTTATGATTGGCGCTGCTCGAGGGAAGCAATTGTGAATGTGAAAAATGACAGAAAACATAAGCTATAAATTTTATATCTTGCGCATGGCAATTATGTCCTTTTCATCCATAATGAATGGAGAAAAATGATGTGGTGTCAACTTACTGTATGTTAAATTGTCTACTCTAAATCTCATGTTCTGCGGTTTATTTGTCTGAAAAAATCAAGTTAAGCTCAGGTAGATCACAACCAAATTAACTGGACCTTATCATCAACTGCTGTCTCATGTGGATACAGCACTTGAACTTCTCTCTTAGAGAGCACTCTCATATGGCAATGCTTTATCTGGCTTCAAATAACCATATTAACAATTCAGTTCTCTCATTTGCTGGTGAATCAACTCTCATGGATTGTGATTTGCCTATTAGGAAGAATAAGTAAAGAAATGCGTGGTTATAAGTTAGAGTTGAAAAACTCTAGTATAATGCAAGCAAGGGCTTTCTTTCTGCTATATCATGCCTAACACTAAAGTTTTTCATTGTTCTGTTTGGGAATTGTGGACCTTCTGTTTTCTAATTCTGTTTCATTGGAGATGCTGAGCAATATCTGCCATGCTTTGCTTTTATAGGTTTTTTGCTGAAATTCACTTAAGAGTACATGACATGAATCACTGATATATCTTAGAGACGGGGGTGTCTGAGCTTCCATTTCAGATATGATGTAGGTGTGCAAATGATAGTTGTTTAGGTGCGATGAAGACATTCCTTACATTGTTATATTACATTGTTTGATGCAGGCATGCCGTTAAACTTCCTGGGCCTTGGTGCAGGTAAATTTTAGGAAAACTTACAAGTAGTATTATGCTTTTAATTAATTGTTCACAGGTTGAAAATGTTGGCTATTGTCAAGCTAATTACGTTGGCCTTTTATTCGCATGCCCATTCAAAGGTGGAGGCTGTGGAGTCGGATTAGGCCTTGGATGGGGATTTGGCACTGCCTTTGGAAGTCAGTATCGGTCATCCACATTAACATTCCAAGGCATAGAATTCTCAGGCAAGGATCAAGTTGCCAAAAAGGAGTTCAAAGATTTAACCAAGTAGTTGTGAGACTTCATGCTTTGGAGTACTTGCCGTTTCTGCGTATTTCACATGCTCTGCAAAATCCCATTGTGTGTGCTCTTTACCCTAGTACAGGACACTATTTCGTATGATACTGGGAAGTTTGTGCAACTGAAAGAGCTCTTGGATTCTCCATTTTAATCATACAAAAGGCCAATAACTCCTTTTTTGTGTGGTCTTCATTTCTAATCCAGGAAGCTCATTGTAAGTGAGAAAATGTGTACATTGTAGGGATGCTTTTGCATGGTCTCAGTGAACTGAAAAGCATCTTTGCGAGATGTCGAATTATTGGAAACTTGTTGTACTACAACCTCCCACTTAGGATCAGTGAATGGACTTTATCCCCATCGAGAGATTGTTTTTCCCCATCCTCACCCTGATAAAGGTTAGGCAGTGCAGTAGATGGTTAATTAGTAAAAAGTGCCTAACTCAACAGATGGAAGAGCCCTTCTTTCATGATAAGAGATTCTGGCAGAAAATCAAGAAGCATTCTAGTGCTGGTTGTGCTTGTCCTGGAATTCTCTGGAAGAAGTGTCGGCAAAAGGCAAGTGCACGTCATTTTTTAGTTCATCCTCTCAGTCCAATCAGGGAATAGCAAATGCATTATTGGCTACGCTGCTATAGAACACGTTATTTCTTGATGAAAGCGCTGCGAAGCACAGCCTGTTATACTTTCTCTCCTGGTTGATTCTTTGCGATTATTGCAGTCGAATTCTTAGCCGGGGAAATTCTTCTTACTGTCCAAAGTGAAGCGGTCCTCTTAACCTCTCTGCTGAGTCGTTAAGTTACGTAGTGTCGACTGTTCTACTACTGTGTATGTGGGCAACTTCTTGTCTGGTAAGCGCTCAAACCCAAGTATTCATAGATTGCATTCGTGAAATCGCAAAGGTAATGGATATATCCACTTCGCGTGATGTATAGGAGGCACCCGATGGTTGCATAGAACTGCTATTGAAGCACAGCCGCCGTTCGTGGGTTTTCATCACGTTAAGTTCACTTATATATCTGTGGATAAACATAGGTCCAGCTTCGTGCTCGGAGAAACTGGTTGTGGTTGTTGTGTTGGTTGTGGGGTCTCTACTGCCGTTACAATCAACTGGGAAATATTGACACGAGATCATCGCAGTTAAGGGAGCAGATACGCGTTTATTATCCCTGCTAAAAATGTCGGGAACGATAGTAGCTTCTATATCCGAAGATCGGCTATAAAAGACTGCGAATCATTCCTTGTGTTTCAGTGTCTGGATTCACCACACACACAGAGAACTGGGCTAAAGCAGGTTCGATGTGCTGTGGCAAAAACTTTGTTCATACGTTGTTCAGATTTTTAGCCGTTCTTCTGAATTATATCTTGCTTCTTCGATGACTCGTCAGGCTATGGTTCTGTCTGCAAAATTTTTCATCGGCTTTGATCACTCTCGACACTCAAGCTCGTTGCAGGTTGTGATCAATAGCGGACCGCCGTGTTAAATTGCGTTTGCTTTGTTTTCCCATATTTTTGCTGCAAACCGTTCATACTTCTGCACTTCACCAACGTGCTTTTTGTTTCATTAGTTTATTAACCACTAGGAGAGTAACGGGTGATTAAAATATCATTAAGGTATTCCCTAGATAATTGTTCTTTCATGATCGCGTATTTCTCGCCAGTATAGCGCAGCCGTGTCATCCGTTCATTAGGAAGACGTCATTGTTAATCTGTGGGAGTATCGCCTGGGAAAGTAGCTAACTGCGAGGGAGATGATCCACGATGATTTCGGACAGTTTGGTCCTAGAAAGCGAGGCAACTACTACTTCTCAGCAACCATTCACGTGCCAACTACCCTCCCACGAAAGTCTTACAAATTACCTTGAGCTTCGTCCTTTGAGCGCAGTACACCTTTGCTCAGAACTCCCATCTTTCTCTGCAGGACCTGGAGTTACAGGAGATGGCGGAGAAAAAAGTCTTCACCCTCAAGCAAGTCGCCCAGCACAAGTCCAGGAAGGATTGCTGGTTCGTCATCAACGGCCGGGTAAATTCCTGTCGTAATTCGTCATATCTCATCCATCGAGTTCCTCCACCACGACAAATGTCTCTATGAATGGATTTTGGAAAAAAAGAAAAAAAAAAGAAAAACTTTGTAGAACAGCTCTGGACATTGAGCCACAGACAGGATTTAGGTCGAAAGAGCTTCGGAATCGTTTTACCAGGCACCAAAGTTTCGGGTTTGCTGTTCGAAATTTTCGCGGACTCATCCCATGTGTTCATCTTTCAACAGGTGCTTAATGTGACGAGCTTTCTGGAGGAACATCCAGGAGGAGAGGAGGTGCTGTTGGAGTTGGCAGGGCAAGATGCGAGCAAGGCTTTCGCGGACATCGGCCACAGCAAAGCGGCGCAGGGCATGCTCCTGAAGTACCAGGTGGGTGTCCTGGAAGGCCACACCGTCCAGGACCAGGATGCCGACAAGTCTGCTGCCCTGAGAGACGCCAAGAAGGAGGGCATGAGCGCTTTCATCGTGAAGGATGGCCCGACTCAAAAGTACGCCGCCCTTGCCGAGTTCGTCGTCCCTCTCCTGGTCGCCGGATCCTACTTCGCCTACAGATACGTCACCGTCGTCGCAAGCCACGCGTGATTCCAAGACCAGTTTTCAATTTGTCCCAAATTCTCAGTCCGACTCTGAACTTTGTGTTTCCTGTAATTTGGCGTTGCTTTTCGGGAATAAAGAGTGGCAAAACCCCCCGGTTTGAAAAAGAACGTCGTTCAAAGCCTAAATAGAATATCATGTAAACATCGCCCCAATTCCCTAAATAATCCCAAATTTTAAGTTTAATCTCAAATTTATCCTGAACTTTATTTTGTCTTAAAAAAATCTCAAATTTTAATTCAATGCCAAATTTGCCCAAAATTTTATTTTTTCTAAAAAATATATAACCAACTTTTGATATATATTCTCAAATCTACTCTATGGTCCAGTCTTAACTTAACGTGGCATTTCCACATCGATAATAAATACATATCGACAAGACAACATAGAAAATTATCTTTAAAATAAAACCGTTTTAGGATATAAAAATTAAAGACGACTATCTACAATTTTTACACAAAGGGCTAACGGGGACAAATTTAGGATTAGAGTAAAAATTGATGATTTTCTTCTTTTTTTTAAATGGGATAAATTTGGGATTGGATCTAAAAGTTGGGATCTTTTCTAAGACAAAAGAAAATTTCAGGCAGAATTGGAAATAAACCGAAATTTTGACATTTTTTTAGAAAAAAAATGAAATTAGACCTAAAGTTTAGGATCTTTTAGGAAATTAGCCCTTAGAGATTCGGGAGAAATGGGGAAGAGTAGTTTCCCCCAATCAGACGACTAAAATTGCCTTAAAAGCTGGCGGATTACATGCTTCATGCATCATGAATGGCAGTGCCTATGGACCTAGCACTGGAAAGGGTCGGGACTAATCGGGTGCTCGACCCGTCTGAATCGTAATAATTTCAATTTGGGTTTTAGATGAGTTTAGGAAACCCAGACGCAGTTTGTAACGTTAATTGAGAGTCCTCGTTCTTTAAAAGAGATCAAACTAGTTATGTGATGGCAAAAAAATCTAGAAGTGAAAGCATAAGTTCCTCTTTTTATTGCGTATTTGATTTTGATTCTCTACCCTTTTTTGTTCATTTCTAACTCTAGTTGAAGTTCGGGACAAATTGAAGCCCAAATTCAGCGACCCTTTTGACTGTCTTTTGTCCTTTCATTGTGTTAGGTAAGGTCTTGTGCACGTGATATATCTACCACATGAACCAACCAAAAAAAAAAAAAAAAAACCCACATGTCGCTGTCGATGAATGAAGCTAAACAAGTATGAGAACATGGTGGGATCAACACCCGATTTTAATTAAAAGAGCATGAAATAAAAAATTAAATATACGCTTCGTAACATGATTGACTTTATTTATCCCAACAAGACAAACTTTCCCATACAAGAAAAGAAATATCATAGAGAAATTGATGATTTCATTCACTAAAGGCCAGTGAATTCAGAAAAGGGTGGACTCAATACAATGGTCCGTGACATTTTCAGTCTCATTCAATGTTACTAACATCAAATAATAGAGGAAGCAAAACAATACAGAATGGAAAAACCAGTTTTTGGTTGCTGGAATGAAGCACTTCTTTTGGCTACATCTTCCATCTCTTCTGACCCAGGTTACCCTTCACATTCGACTCCTAACAACTCTATAGTCAATAGGTTTGGCTTTTGTACCACCGCTTGGGTGATATTCCATTCAAATGGTAATCGTCCACACTTGGGAACCTTCTAACATTCAGCATAACCTTCGTCGCCCAGAGTTCGATGATCCAACCTTCTTCTGTAGGACCTACATCCATCTTGAAACGCAAGATTGAGAGTCCTCGAGATAACCCATTGGCTCCTTCCAGTTTTCTACGTTAGGGTTCGTCTCCATTCTAAATTCGCATTTTGCATTACCCGGTTGACAATAAGCGGCGAGATTCAGGCTTAAAGTGGCTAAATGATAAACGTTAGATTACTGTACAGATTACAATAACAAAGCCACAAAATCTACCAGAGAATTAGAAACAACAGGATACGCTTTCCCAAGTCAGAACGCCACAATATCCCAGGATACAACACTTTCTAATCGTAACATTCTGTTACTCTTGCTAGAATTTACATTCTCTGTGGCAAAAACTCAAAAACTTTCTCAATCGTTGTAGAGACTGTGCAAGATGCTCGGTGATCGGCCTGGACTGGAGGTTGCTCACAGGAGTAAGCCTGCAAGGGCATCTAATGCGATACCGCGGAGTAGAAACTTGTCAGGTGGGACATAATTATCCAGTTGGAAGGAAATGGAAAATCCAAGAAGCATCTTGTCTCTTGCATCATCCACTGCTGACATAAATAATCTGCAACTAGTCCTGACCATTCTAACAAGGACGTCCACGCCGAAATAAAGAAATTAAACCATAATTATGCCTCCGCCTTAGATTGCACGCAAAATGAGTAAAACTGCATAGAGCATAGACAGAATTAAGCGTCAGAAAGCATATAACAATTATTCCCCTCAAAAAGTAAAGACCATTACCATGCAATATGAGAAACTAGTGACATGCCAAGTGGAACTCAGACAGTTATCATTTATCCAGTTCTCAGGTTTGCCTAGTATCAGAATATTTGATATCTACACTGGAATGTTTCTTAACAATTTCAAAGAACCCTATGAGGAAAATAGACAAATTGACCTCAAAGAAAATTATAATCAATCTGCAGACTTTCGACATGACATGACTTTCCCATGCTCAACCCTTGAGAGAACGCACATGCACTCATAGTCATCAGTATAACATCAGAAGAAATAATCTGCATAATTTCACTATCATATTTGCTTTATCAAGTGAAAACCCTTGAAAAACTTTTATTTTTGTAATCTCCGAACTAAAACTGAGTTGAGAAAATTTTTCCAGCAAGAGAGGAAAATTCAAAATCTTAACAATTAAATCATGAATTTTGATAATTATTGTACCTTTTTCCCTTTTCTCATTCACACCCATCGTCCTACAGCACTGAGAAAACTGGATAAAATAACAGATGATACGACCCTAGGCAGTCCCTTCTTCGCAACACACACATGCACACTCAAGAAAAGAAGAAGAAAACCTTAAAAAAGAAAGAATATGCCTCCATAAAATTGCCAGGCAAGAACTAAAATACATAATGAAGTGTTGGATCAAAGTAATTGGAAATATACATCATCAAATTGATGTTATAATATTGAAAGAACATAAGGTACTGCAGCATAGCATTTGATACTAGACCATATCAATGGGCGGGCTGAGCCCAGTACCAACATAAGTGTCCTTTGCCCAATCTCACCCATATTGCCAATCGGGCCAATTGGGCCTCCGCAGGCACAGTGGCTGCCCACCCATTGATCATCTATTTGACAGTCAACCCTGGTGATTTCTCTTATTTGGTTCGTTTCTTTCAAACTCTAGGCTTCAAAGTTCAAAACACCATAGCTAGAGTAAAAGAACTCCACCACTGAAAATAAAAACGATATCAATGAACTTCCTATTCTTTTATAGCCATAATTTCTATTATTCCATCATAAGATCCTAAAATAGTTTATAAGGTTGAGTCGTCTAATTAAAAAGGTTCGTCAACAAGAGTTGCTTTTAAAGTTCTACAGATACTGCTGATAATGCTATGTATATAGAGACCTGTATACTAATTGATGTGACAAATCTTAACTGAAGGTTAAATATGGCCCACTTCTTTAAAGGCCCAGTTACAATCCACCATATCGCTTGGTACATTAATTTAATAGACCAGCCTCAGCATACCTGGAATTATTCAAAAACGATATGCAAAATGGATTGCATTTCATAACTTACAAATCAATCCAAATATGCCCTTCGAATTGCTTCTTTAATAGGACTGTGTTTAATGCATCTTCGGAGAATAACGATCAATCAGAAGCACAAAACATGCAATATATGAAGACTTTGTTTAATATTTTACATTGGTCTATTCAAGGTAAAAGTTTCATGTTTCTAGGCTTTGCTAAGTTCTTATATTTGACAAAATAAATAATCAATTACTAATCTCTTTTGTACTTGTATTTATTTAGGATATAATGGCAATAATTCAGAAATATGAAATTAAATGAACCTATACATGTCGAAGATGAAGGTATGCAAACAAATCAGTTGTTAAATTCAACAAACATACAGTTTGCAAAGCCAAACCAAACCAAACTCAATTCAGGTGAGCACAATTTAATTGATGACAGTAATTCGGTTTGGTTTGGTTCAGGAGAAAGCCATACCAAATTATTTCATTTGATAGGGCTTATCCTCCAATTAATTTGTTGCAAACATGCAATTTTGTGCAAAAGCTCAAGATCTAAGTCCACATTTGACATGTTTGAAAAATTTTAGCAGCCGTGTGACGGAGCCCTCAAAATAATGACAAATAAAGCAATCTAAAAACTATGACTTGTCAACCAATTGGAATGAATCTGCTTGTTCTCTGCCATGAACATACTTTCAAATCTACATAAATATAATTTAACAAAACTGCAGTTATCTGGTCAGCATGAAGGAGGAGGAAAAGTAGAAAATTGTCACATTAATATCTGACAATTCTCATGTGTAAGAACTTGACATTAAAGAAAACTGTGTTATCCGGCCAGCATTAAGCAAAAGGAAAACGCACACAAAAAAAGCTAGAAGTTCCATTCACATCAGGCAATTCTCATGTGAAAGAAGTTGCACAAAGTGTCCAAAAGTAAAATGAATTCATATCATAGCAACTTCAAGTCATTTCAAAGGAACAAAGCCACTAAATAAACCGTCAGACAAATTCAGCAATGGCAAATCTATTCTATAAGTGACCCTAATAAATTTAGGACCCATACATAAAGACACAAATGGCAGTCCAGTCATAAAAAGTATCACCAAAAGTGGAGCCAACTCACCAATCAAGCAGAGAAGTAGAATGGTTGAAAAGGCCAATTGAGCAGGTCGGCTGTATTGCATCTGATACTGAGACCTCTGAAGCTGCCTTTGGATAGCTCCAGACCATCCATAAAGTTGCTTGTGATAACAATCATCATCCAGGCAACTCTTACTCCGTTCATAGCATGCATGTACCCCCTTTTTAGAACAAATACACATATTTATTCAACCATGACACCAAAATCAAAGCATGCCAAATAGAAGATAAACTAAAAACGCACAGAAAAGAGTTCAAAACTCACTCTCTCTAGCTGAGCCGGTTCCAGCAATGCAGTATCGTCTTCCTGGTGAGAATCCGTCACTTTCCACTTCCTAAAGCCATTTTTAGACCACTTCAACTTGGAGACAGAGCCCATGGAATTTAGGAACCCTGAAACACTTGGTACCTTGCGTGGAGGTAACACGGAATGCCCATTGGAGGAATTCTGTGGGTAAGCATCTCCAGCTATAGCAATATTCCAAGCACTGATGTCAGCACTTGCACTGGCTGCTCTTCTATGCCCATATGACTTCTCCTCTCGGGCATCCATTGAACTCCACTCAGTTGATGGGCATGAATTCTTCGAACACTCGGGTGGGGACTCTTTCTGCAACTCTTTATATTCTTCACTGTCCCTAACATGGTCTGACACAGTGCTTGACGCTTCAAATGCCGATGATCCAGAAAGAAACAATGCAAAGTCATTGCACTCTTGCTCATCCAAACGCACCCAAGACGGCGCTGTATTGCCATCTGAAAGGGCAGATTCCTGCAATGAGTCATGAATCTTCGAAATCTGGTCATTGATGGCAACAATGAAATCATGGTGCCTGTCCCTCGCATCATCAGTCGAACTATTGCCGTAACTCGACTGCACTGCTCGTTCAAACTCCTCCAACTGCATCCAAAAACCAATTAACAAGTTCAACACATCAGCATTTACATCAAAAAAACAATTTTTCCGACCCTCACCAAACCGCAGACAAAACCTGCCCATCAAGAAAGCGCAATCACAGCTATGCAGAGAAAATGACCTGCCACTGGGTAGTGCCCAAAGCGGTATGGAGGTCCCGCCGGAGCTCCTCCAGATTCCACGCAGCCGACGAGTCCTTTTGCGCATGGATCCACGTTCGATACGTCGATTGCATCCTTCAAAACCATATAAACAGACATTCTCAACACGAAATAAATCCAAAAGCTACCAAACAAAACCCACCAAAAAAAAAAACTGAGGCGATCGACAGCATTTCGCCAACAAAGTGCCAAAAAACGAAGCCTGGGATTTCATGCGAATTAGGCCGAAACCGGTACTGCTGAACGCACGAATCTAGTTCATTCAAGAGTTTCGAAGCAATAATTAAGAACCGGAAAATCAGACACCGAATCGCAACTAATCGCGGGGCTCGAAATGAGGATCCGACGTCACACGGACGCACCTGTCGGCCGATTCCTGAACTTCCTCGGCGGCGGAGAAGAAGGGATCCTTCTCCCATCGATCGAAACTCGACGCCATCTCGGAGGGAAAACGAACCGCGAAAAAACACCGAATCCCGCCCCGAGCCTCCCCGAAAAAGGTAAGAACAAATCGAAACCCCAAATTGACAAAAGGTAGAATCTTTTCCTCAATCCGCCGGCCTCGCTTCAACGTCAATCGAGCGGATCACCAAACCCAGATGTTGATTTGCGGGAATTCAAGAGAAAAATTTTACAGAAATTGGGATCCAGAGGAGAGAGAAAGGGTCGGGTGGGGGGAGATGGAGGGAAGAGACAAAAGCGTACGGATTCTAAATATATGGATTTACTTAATTTGAACGCGTGAAATGAAGGGCACCCATCGCCGTGCAGCCGCGTGATTTATTTATTTTATTTCCTCATGTGTTTTCAACGAGCAATTATTTTCTCCCTTTTTTTTATTTAATTTATTTCGCGATGGAGCCATTTATATTTATAATTTGATGATATATTCAACTGGATAATTATTAGGCCTGCTGACGTGATAATTCTTTTTTTTTTTTTGCCAAGATATTCGGTGTGGTGGGAGAGGCCTTCCCACGCGGACGAGACACGCCGGGTGGGCGGCGGAGCGAGTCAAAGCCGTCCGCTCGGACTTTCGCTTTGGCAGTAGTATCATTTGGAGTGGCTTTTCTCTCTCTTAATTCGTCGGCGGTCAAATTTGGCGTCCGGCCGTCGCTCCCCGACCGGGAGGCAGCTTAATCCAGGATAATGGTCAGCGGCTATTCATAAAATCTGCCCTTTGCTGAATCGAGAATGTCTGCACAGGGCAAGTGCGTTTGGAGGAGTGCTCTGTTCGGCAGTACTTGGCCAACACATCGTTAACGCACGCAGCGAGGTTGATCGAAAGGAGATCCGGTTCTGGTCAACAAGAATGTCGTCGACGTCGGGCACTAGATTTTGGCTAGGTGCCGAGGCGGATGGGGTTCTGTGAATGTATACTGAGTTAGTCGATGGGAGCATGAGCAAAGATGTAACTACTAACGACCGGCTGTGGTGGCTCTGCTGGATAAGAACTTCACTAATCCTTCCCCAAATGTGAGAGATTCAAAACTCAGAGGAGGCATTTGATGTCTTAAGTGTGGCGCCGGGTGGTGGTCCTCCGCTTACGTCACCTCAGGTTTGCTTGTCAACTACCGGCTGTACGGGATTCCCTAGGTCATCAAAAAAAAAAATGTAACTACTAGTTACTTTGAAACCAATGATTTTGGGATCTATAAATGCTCCATATGTACTATTTGTCGAGGCTTACCCAATCCATCAAGGGAAAAACATGTTCATCTTCATTTACATTTCCAGTGCAATTTTATATTGCTAGTAAGGATTATTCCCGATATTTATTATCGTCGTTCACATTCCTATAAATGAAACAATGAAGGAAATTTCAAATCTATGTTGATCGAACTTGTTATCTCTAAAAGGTATTTTACTGTTTTAAGGAAACGTGAATTTTAGAAAGCCAGATATTTTTAAAGAAAAACATGACGTTTTACAACATTTTTTAGTGTGAAAATGTTTTATTTTACTAGTGGCACAATTTTGATAACCGTTAAGTTTTCGATCAATAATCATGGATTAGAATCCTACGTGGCTGCTCCCGTAAGTCGCAATACATGGCATAGTCCCCACATCTTTTTATTTTGCGCTATTGAGGCTTTTTGTCCATTCAATCAAAGAAAATGTAAGGGGCTGCATGGTAATTTTTTTTTTTTTTTTTTATGAATAGAAATTTTGTTTTTTTGTTCCCGAGAACAAAAAAAAAAGAAGTAAACGCGTGTTTATTTGCGTTTTTGTTCAAAATCTAATTTTTGTTAGAACACATAAAGAATAGAAATGAGAAATAAAAAAAAATTGTTTCTTGTTCCATAAACACTTTTGAAGAAATACTTCTCTCTTTTCTCTTTTCTTCTTCTTTTCTTCTTCTTTTTCTTTGGCCGGTCGCCGGCCTCAGCCATGGCCGGCAACCGGCCATCAAGGGCTGGTGATGCCGTCGAGGGTTCGGCGACCTCGCCGGATTTGGGTGAGGCCAAGCTCGCCGGACCAAGGCGAGGCCAAGCCTCACCCGCATCGGCGAGGCTCGGCCTCGCCATGGCTGGGCGAGCTCGAGCTCGAGCCGGCGAGCCTCGCCGTGCCGGGCGAGGTTGCCGCCGAAAGAAGAAAAATAAAAAATAAATGAAAAATTAAATAAAAATATTTAAAAATTAAAAGAAACAAAAAAAGAATATAAATTTACCAAACATGTTTCTATTCATTTTTTATTCCGGAATAAGTTTTACCAAACGCATCTTTCTGGTCAAAATTGTCCCCGGAATAGAAATATTTTTTTCTATTTCATTCCCAAACAATTTTGAACGAAAACGTTATCAAACGCGCCTAAATAGTTAGTGATGTCAATCACAACAACAACGCTGATGGTTCCGTGAAGCAATGGCAACGGCAAATGTTTTTAGGACATTGACAACAGGTTTGTCACATAACGAGTCACCAATGAAATTGAGAGAGGAGAGAGCGCTTTCTCTATACCTTTAATTTTTTCACTTCAATTTAAAGCTAGATTCAAAGGTTGGCATTTCAATTAATTTTGATGTAATAATGGATAATGACATGGCAACCATGTCACAAATTGCCATCTAAGTCAATTGCCACGTGGGATTTTAGTGGTGATTTTTACAAATTGCTGAACAGATTTGTATCTAGCCTATATAAAAATATGACTGTAATGAAATAGAATAAATGATATTTATGTTTGGTAAAATGTAGGAGAAAAGAAAAGCTAATTAAACAAAATGCGTTCCATAAATTAAACCAAACCCGACACGCCTATCAATTTTGATATGAAATGCCGCATGATGCACTACTGTGTGATCAATCATTAGTAGATTATACTCCATAAATTATGATTAAATAAAATCAAACCTCAATCATAAACTTTTCCCCGTTCATAGGAACTTTTCTTCTTAAAGCCAAATCAGCACATTTTCATTTGGAGATTGTTTGTTTCATGGAAAATATTTTACCTACTTTTCAATGTTTGATTCGATCAGAAAAATGAATTGACGAAAAATGTTTTCCCAATCGACAAAAAATATACACTTAAATTCGGAAAAATGATTTCGTCTTAAAAAAATTGGAAATCATAATTTAAAAATATGACTAAGCATAGATACTTAAACCTAAAACTATACATTTAAGCACAAAAGTTGCCACACCAGTTCTTAGGTCCTCGGCTTTCAAGACCAAATCTTTGACGCTTGAATCTAGGTTGATTGAGGTCAGGCTTGCGACTCTATGCTTATGCTTGGTGCCAATGCTTGTGCCTAAGTGCATCAAGGTTGGGCCCAAGCTTTTGGCGCCTACACCCAAGACCACTGAGGCCTTGCTAGAAGCCTCGGCACTCATGCCCAATCCTCGACACCTAGGCTTGAATTCACAAAAAATTGAATGCAAGATCTAGATGCTCCTAGAATCCCCAATTCTCAAGCATGGATCCGTAAAGGCCATGCTCAAGTCCCTGATGCTTGAAGTTTGATCACCATCACTCGTGCTCGAGTCCACAAAGGCAGTACTCGGTCCTTGGCACTCAAGTTCGAGTCCTCGATGCACAAGCCAAGATGTATAGAGGTTGAGGCTTGGGACGTAGGAGCCCTTGCTTAGGCACATCGAGGTGGGCCTCGCACCTTAATCGATTATGCATAAGTCATTAACATTCAAATATTATTTTCTTATTAGGAGAATCAAATTAAATTTTTATACTTTATTTTCAAGTTTCAATTAAACACCGAAAAATATTATCATTTTTTTTTAAATACAACCTTTTTTTTTTTTTTTCTCGCGATATGAAGTCTATCCAAGGTATTTTCTTTGTTTGGCCCATTCCGGGAAGAGGGTACGGCAGTGAACACTAGTGGAAGCGAAGTATTCTGCTTCACAGCGTCGAGCTCGGCGGCGACGCGGCAATGGAAGAGGCGGAGCAGCTGTGCGAGGCGGCGAGGAACGGCGACATCGCGAGGCTCAAGTCCCTGATCGCCGCCGGGGCCGACGTCTCTCACTTCGACCCCGACGGCCTCACCCCGCTGATGCACGCGGCTAGGTCGGGCCGCGCCGACGCGGTGGCGGCGCTCCTCGAGGCCGGCGCGCCCTGGAACGCCCTCTCGCCTTCCGGTCTCTCCGCCGGCGATTTCGCCATGGAGTCCGGTCATCAGGAAGCCTACGAGCTTCTCCTCAACGCCGGTATGCGCGCGTCTGTGGTTCTGCTTCAGTATGTGCTGGCGATGCTTGCTTGATTCTACACATAGCTTGCCGGTTCCGATGTTTCATTCTAATTCTTTTATCAGGAAAAGGAAGGATTTTTTGGGAGAGATAGGTTTTTCAGGATTCACCTTGGGCGCATGACTGGTTGGATTTGTGGAAGATAATAATGCTCTTGGATTATTGCTTAACAGTATGATTAAACGTCTCGTTCTCATAATGGCGTGTCTATCTTGGCCAACTAGGAAAAATGGAAAGTAATTTTAGGGGGACCCCTTTTAGATTCTGAAACCTCGCTAGCGCCGAGATTGATGAGGGACAGATGCTTGATGTCGCTATTAGTAATAATCGAAGAGCTGATGCATGTTCTATTTGTTCACCAATTCAAGCTAACAGCGCAAAATGACAGTTAAACAAGGATGAAACTAATGGACCTTCTAATAGGATTATTAGAATGACTGCCCAATGAAGGATTGGACAAAGGGATGCTATGCTTCCTGCAGAAAAGCTAGTATGAGCCTCAATTGGGATGCCGTGAGTTCTGTTTGTCTGGTTTCCATGCAATCCAACTCTAAGGCCCTAAAGTGCATGATCATTATTTTCTTCGGGGCCTTTTATATAGCATAGCTACCCATCATAGAGACCTTTTAGTCGGGACAGGTAAGAGTGGAAAACTTCATAATCTATAGCCTTGGCCAAAGCAAAGGGAAGCATCTCATCATCTACGAAAGTGCAAATTAAAAGAAGGTTTGTACAGGCTTATGGAAATCATTAAACGACGGACAAAATAGCAAGGTGCATCTATTACTAATCTCTTATCACATATTCTTCGCATGTGGCCATGGCTGAGATGGGTCTTAGGGAAGCCACAGAGTGCTGTACTTATTTATCAAGCTGTAAATAGATAAATTGAAGTAAATCACACGGACTCACAGAGAATCAGAGGTAGCAATGTATTGTTGGTTCTAGTACTTTTTTGTGGTAAAGACAAATTTTCTTATACCGGAACTTGTTGGCTCAAATACTTCCGCATAACCTACCGAATTCTGGATATTTAACATTACTTATTGGTGTGCTTCAAGGATCATAGAAATGTTTTAGAGGTTAGGTGTGTGCATTGTTTCAGTCCAGTTAAGGGACCTTTATTGTTCTCATCATGGACTTTGACCAACAATATTTTATGCAACAGGAATTCAGGCGGAGCTTATTCTGGGGACAATTGCAAGGAAAAGTAAAGCCAGTGACTCTCATGGGGATTACTTGGATGACAGGGTCAGTTTTAGTGAGGATAAGCTGATGGACTCAAGTAGCAAAGCTGTCATGATGGCTTGGGAAAAGCCATTGATGGAGGCTCATGCCAAAGCCATTTGTTCACAGGGTGGTCACATACTGAACATCGGATTTGGAATGGGTCTTGTTGATACAGCCATTCAGCAATATGCTCCTGCTACACACACTATAGTAGAGGCTCACCCTGATGTTTTCAAACGAATGCTTGACACTGGTTGGGGTGAAAAGGACAATGTAAGGATAATATTTGGTCGTTGGCAAGATGTTCTTTCTCAACTTGGATCTTATGATGGTAAGAGAAACTTCATTCCCCATCTAACTAGAATTTTAGCATCCATAGCTAAGTGTTGCATAACGTTCTATTTGTGATTTTTTTCACAATCCTTCTACGTATGCGCAGAGATTCAAATTTTTGGTGTATTTTAGAATGTCCAAGACACCGTTTTTAGGTTTATCATGGCTTCATGTGACATTTCTTGACCAGCTCTTATGTCGTCAGAAAATCGGCTATTTTGTCTGTTTTTTTTGTGTCGAGCTCATAATCTTATTTCTAAAAATAATTAAACTCTAACATCAGTGTGATTCCAACAAGACCTCTATATCCATATTTAATGAAATTTCTGCAAAAGAAAGTTCCTGGGCTCCTTTCTGTGTAATGGTTTTAGTTGCTATTAGAAGTGGATTAAACAATGTTTATGAGATTTCTGGTATGTTTATTAAAGCTATACCGATCAAAAGGGATTGCAGCCAGAGTTGTGTTTCACTTGAGTCATTGTTTGATTTTTTTCCTGCTTATCATCTTTAAAGTATGCATTTTCTATTTATCAGTTTCTTGGCTACAACGGTCTATCTCCTCATGTGGATAGATTTCATTAGAGAAACTTCAACCTAGTGTCCCAACCTAATTTCAGGATAGTGTGCCTACGAGAGTATGGTTGAAGTCCAGAAGATGCTGCTAGAACTTTTTGGATATAATTGGATCACTTTCAGTTATTCATTACTACTCAGATGAAATTCTTATGCCACTGCAGTCTTGCTCATGTAATATAATTGATGTTCTCAGGTATATTCTTCGACACATATGGAGAATATTATGAAGATATGAGGGAGTTCCACCAGCATCTTCCTGTTTTTTTGAAACCTGGGGGAATCTACTCATTTTTTAATGGGCTTTGTGGAGGTAATGCCTTCTTCCATGTTGTTTATTGTCATTTAGTTTCTCTGGAATTGGAGAATCTGGGCTACTCCACACAATTGATTCCCCTGCCTGTGAAGGCTTGTCTGGGAGAAGAAGTTTGGGAAGGTGTGAAACAGAAATATTGGCAGCTTGATACATATTACCTCCCAGTTTGTCAAACTATGCAAGATGAGGAATGATGTTGGTTTGCTGTTGACTTAAAGCTCTGAAAGCACTGTCTTGGTTAAGTTGGCTTTCACTACTGGACAGGGTTGCAAATTTATAAGCAATCGTTGGAAAGGATGGGTGCATTTATGTTTGCTGTCATCTATGAAGTATCTCAACATTTTCTATTCAACCAGTAGTGCTCTTCAGGCTTCATCTTCTTCAGTAGAGATATGCAGTAGCATTTCGTATGTTAGACTCAGAAGAAAAACAAAGAATATTGATATGAAGCCATGTACTACTCTTGAAAAGATGCATGTGGTACATTATGCAGTTGCTTAATTTTTTAAAACACTATGTATTGCAGTTTACTGAAGCTAGACCACTGGACAATTCTTGTTGCAATTCAATTTCAATCTCCGCATCCAAATGCTTATAGGGGAAATTTTAGATCTCCTTTAGATTATTTTGTTCTGTGGGACCTTCTCTTCTTCTTGAGATTTAGTAGCTCTTTCAAGTGTGAACAACATGCAGCACGTAATGATGTGAAATTTGGATAAGATTTGCAAAGCAACGTCATTTCTTGTAAAAACCATATTCTCCTCTTGGCTATTAAAAGCTTATTTGAAATCTCGATGCGAGAGATTCTGGTCAACATTTTGAGAGGTTGCCTTTAGAGCAGAGTCCCTTCATTCATTAAAATTGAACACTTCTGATGAATATTTGAGAGGTTGCTTAAGGCTGTGGTGTACTGTTGTTAATTGATCTCTGGCCACCCGTTTAAGTTAGTAGTTTGCACCTGCGTAGCTACACAAATTGCAGAATGGAAACCCCAAGATTAAAGTGCTCAAGGGTGGCAATTCAGGAAATATTGTATCTGGTTACTGAATGTTCTCCAGAATGAAAACCCAATGTCAATTTATTTCTTTTCATTCCGTAATCCATAGAAATCCTGTTTTTTCTTTTCCTATTTAAGTTGTTTACTAACTATATATCATTTTAGTCATTAAACTGTACAGAAGAAGTAAATTGTTTCTTGATCCATTATTTTGTTATGAATGTATCATGAATCAGCATTTAAATAGATTCTGGTCAAGATATTGATTTAAGAGAGGATGCCTTTGTACTTCTTCATCCATTTTCATCCAATCAAGGTGTTTTCGATGTTACAAGTACGAGTTCTGAGGTTGAAGTGGGGGTCTGCTGATGACTTTGACACAGAGGAGGAAAGGACTTGGGAAGATAGTTCTTATTACCACATGGTAGTCTACATTGTTGATGCTGCCAGTGCTATAGATACGGTGGATGAAAACTAAACGCTTCAATTCCCATTAATCTAGAACCATGTCGAGTTTTCAAAGTTTGAAAGGCATCTTAAGCGTGCTAGATATTGAAGTGATGGCTTTCTGTACAATTACAGTCTTTCCTTGGCCTACATTTTGATATCAAGAGTAGGGTGGCAATCTAGTCTATCCAGCCTGTTTCTCTTACATGATGCTAGCTTCTATGCATAGAGCGTATCCACATGCCCCTTCTCGGTGCTTTATTACAATCCAAGTAACATGTCTTCAAACGATGGTTATGTCCAGCTGATGGCAATTGGACTTCCAACACTGTGTTTTCCATCTGACCATTTGAGACTAGCAAAGCTGGTTGTACCAGATGGCATGGAGCCAGCGGTGAAGGTGACTGTGTAGCTTTTTTTCTCACCCATGTTGCCGAAAGTCAGCGATTCGGGTTCAACCAAGATCTTCACTGATGGGATCTGTGAAGAAACGGACACCGTGTAGGTACCAGGACTACCAACATTTGTTAGAGTCCTTGTGTATTTTACTGTGCTTGAAGCACCAGCCCCACCTGATTTGCTGGAAGCCGATTCCAAGGGAACTGCGAATGACGGGTAATTAAGATCTTCCACATTATACTTCGTGCTTGAGTCGCAGGAGTAGTCTCTGTTTGTGGAGCTCTTGATCTGGGCTGAGGTGTAGTTTAGGGCACAGAGGAAGCGGAGATAGTCCTCTACCGCAGCATCATAGACCAAACCGGGGTCAAGGGCTGCCATTGGATCGACATGTCCGGCTCCATAATCAAAAGGGGTTGATGAACTCCCAGTGGCAACATCTTCAATTGCTTCACCATTTTTGTACTTCGTGTAGGCTGTTGTCATGAGTGCTGATCTGATGGCCGCAGGGCTCCAATCCTGGTGAGCAGCCTTGAGGAGGGCGGCCAACCCACTTACATGTGGGCAAGACATTGACGTGCCTGAGATGATGTTGAAATTCACGTGCCTCTTATCTTTGTCCAGGCCAGTTGGGCCCACAGCGCCTGTCCACCCTGCGAGGACGTTCACACCCGGTGCTATGAGGTCTGGTTTGAGAATCTGCGGATTGAGTGGATTAGGACCACGGGAACTGAATGATGCTACAACTGGTGAAGGTTGGACATCAAGCTCTGTGCCCCCCGAAGCAATGGTTGCTGTTGGAGTCGGATCTGAGTGGATATACCTCTTTATCTCAGTCCCTGCTTTTTGTCCTAAAGCTGCTGACGGCAAGAGATACGCATCAGCAACTAGCTCTTCACCATAAGACTCCGTGTTGGTAAGAATCATTCCCACCCCGCCCGCATTCTTCACCGCCATACTCTTTTGTGCCCTTGAGTTCCCTCCTCTGTCGCAGACCACAATTTTCCCTGCAACTTTGCTCGCAACTAAACTACCAGTAAAGCATACTTCACCACTAGAGGATCTGCTTGCGTTACCTGCAAACACCAGCGGAACTGGACCAGATAATGACTTCCCATTGTAAAGTGACACGCCTCTGTACTTCTTGCCATTTCCAAGAGTGACGTAGGCCGGGAAATCACGGTCCAAAGTACCGGCTCCTACTGTGGTTATCCACGGAGCTACGTTAGCCACACTCATAGAACTAGGCCCAGCGTTCCCGGCGGAGCACGACACAAGGATTCCCTTTGCCATTGCATTGAAAGCTCCCATGGAGATGGTGTCTCTGTAGTAGTCACTTATTCCTCCCCCAATGGACATGGATATTACGTTTACACCATCTTCGACGGCCTTGTCCATGGCTGCCATTATGTCTGATCCAAAGCATCCACTTAGCCAACACACTTTATAGATGGCCAGACGGGCTTGTGTGGCCATCCCCCCGTGCAACTCCAGGAGCAAAACCAAAGAGGTTGGCCTCGGGTACGGCCGAACCAGCTGCAGTAGTAGAGGTGTGCGTCCCATGCCCATCATCATCTCGGGGTGATCTCGATTCCGTGGATTCATCTATCGGTCCAAGTGCTGCTTCATACCCTCTTGAGAAGAACCTCGCGCCGATGAGTTTATTATTGCAGCTCGATGAATTGAAGGTCTTCCCTACCTCGCAGGTACCTTTCCAGGTACTGGGCACCGGGCTGAGTCCTGCGTCATCGTAGCTTTTCAGCTCAGGCCACGCGCCAGTGTCAAGCACAGCCACGATCACCTCACTTGCCAGGTTGGACTCGGGGTAGAGAGCTTCATTCTTTTCCAGTCCGAGAAACTCCGGCGTCCGGGTGGTGTGGAGTTCATATCTCGCTTCTGGCAGGACTGATAGAATTCCGGGTTGCTTCTCGAGTAACTCCGCTTCCTTGGCCGTGAGCCTCGCGGAGAAGCCGTGGAGCACACTGTTATAGGTGTACAGCATGTCTGCTCCATCCGATACGGATTTCAGCGAAGAATCATACCATTCTAAATGACCAGCAAATGTCGTGGGCATGTTGGACTTGTCCATGTGGATGATATAGGTGGATCTAGCTGGTTTTTTGGTACTTTCTGCTGCCCCATATTGGAAGAGAACTAGTAGTACTAGAGCCGCTATATGCAGAAGCCCAAGCTTCATCTTCTTCACTGAATCTGTGAGGTTGAAGCGAAGTTGTCTTTTTTGTGAAGCTTTTTTGCTAAAGGGCAAAGCAGAGAGAAATGAAGTGATGAAACGGCTAGCCTTTTTATCAGCGGGAGAGAACTAGAAGTGCTACGGCCACTATATGCAGAAGCCTAAGCTTCATCTTCTTCACTGAATCTGTGAGGCTCAAGCGAAGTTCTCTTGTTTGGTGGAGCTTTTGCTTAAGAAGAAGGCAGAGAGGAATGAAGTGGTGGAAAGAGATGGTGGAGTGTAGCCTTTTTATTAGCGGCTGTCTCAGCTTCGGTGCTTGCTGACGATCTCGAGTGGGGCATGGCTAGTGATAGTACATTGTACAAGGTTGACCTCATTGTTTCCGATTTATGGGGTTAGAGAAGCTATTTTCTTTATCGGTAAATCTCTTAGGGTTTGGTATTGTTTGGGAAGCAATACAGAGACAGATGCCCACTTCTTGGTAGAATGGTTCGAAAATTTGATGTTAGCACGAAGTAAAACTGAAGGATGGTAACTGCTTGGAGTTAAGATCGTGGAGTAGTCTTCCTGGGAATCGAAAACAAAATCAACTTTGAGCAGTAATACCCAGCATGGAGTTATGACCGCGGAGTAACCTGTATATAGGCAATACTTTCTAATATTTTCACAAACTTTTCGGCCCTTTATTTCCGCATGCGACAAAACCGGCTGATGGAGGTCTGTTGATTGAAGAAAGTGAAGATAAGTATTTAAGATTTTAGCAAATTGGAAATTGAGTGGACATATGGAAGTTCACCTGCGCACTCATTTCTGCATCCCACCATCGCTCGCAATCAACATATTTGTCCCCAGTTCTTTGTCCGAAATCATAGTCACACCCGCAATTAGGGAGAGAATCTTGTCGTGGCCTTCACTTTGTTTTACAGATGGGTTCGTCTTTCGTTTGGAATGGGGTTTCTTTCCTTTTACTAGTTCAATACCTGTGTAAAGCTTACACGCAGGAATTCCCTATACCTCAGGCGCTCTAGGCATTCTAAAGGCGTTCATTTTCCCGTGGGTGTGGGCACACCATGTCTCCACGTCGGCTAATGACCTAGTATTTTCGCTCCTCACTGTGGAAGGTTCAAAGCATCGTGCAATCCCATCCACGGGAACATCTCAAGAGGGGTTTCTTGATGCCACTCGACAGAGACGTAAGCCCATATCGATCACACAATACATTGGAACCATTGGCATCATGTGATTGGACGTTAGAAAGGTACACTCAGCCTTTTCCTTTGTTTTCTACCATGGTCTAGTCTAGAGCCATGGGTTTTTGCTGAATTGTCAGGGAAAAGAAAATGACGTGGTTAGTAGGCCATTGCCGGGGGGTGGAATAAGTGAAAGATGTTGAGAATCCAAAGGTGAAATGATTCTTTCCATTAATTTAATCAGAAATGATTCTTTCCATTAATTTAATCATACTTTCATGTGACCTATTGATTCCACGATTGTGCAATTTTAAGAAGGGAAAGAACATTTGACTAATGCGTGCAGAAAGAGGTTTTCTGTTTATCAATTCGTACCAGCGGACCATAACCTCTAAAGTTGACTATTCACGATCAAGTAACACATCATAACTTCCGTTAAAAAGTTAAACATGTTAGTTCGTATTGATATTTTCTCAACATTTCTTTTTCTATTTTGTATTGAATAAATGGTTGCCTAAGGGGCAAGCCGAGATCCTTATGATTGCCTCAACTTCTCTAGTGAAAATGAACATAGTGATTATTTCATGTATTAGTGTGTCGTAGATACCCACTCGTAAACCCCCTTGAGTCGACACAATTGGTCGAGGTCTCGGGGGATCGTCAACTTAGGAACCCATCAAATTCTACCAACCACGTGTAGTTTTATGTCAAGGCACACTCACAAAGGCCAAACGTCTCAATTTAACCTTTTCGTGAGACTTGTAGGATGTTTTATAGACCTCCATCATAGTCATTGACACCTTTAAAGCCTGTCTTTGTCTTTAAATTATCCACGTTTCGTTCACTAATGAATTATTTGGTAGTCTTATACAATAGTACCATTATTGAGATCAACAACATATTCTTGCAGGATATAAGGCACCGAATTCGTGGAATCATTGGAAAATACTGGTGCCTATGAGGAATTGGCAACCAAAATCGACAGTTTTGTGGGGGGCCAAAGGTCCAATTATTTCATCTAGAATCGGTGTTAGTGAGACGTCTAGCGGACACTAGCTTGTGGACCCGATCGTGACCAAAATGGACCAATTGATAGTATCCTTTACGTGTCATCATCCATTGCCTAATGCGGTTGCTTTCGAGTCTAAGTTGAAAAGTTGAGCACCCAACTGCTCCTTCCATCAATCAATCAATCGAAATAAGAAGGTTTTGGATATTTAGGGGCGAATGACAACTATTTTGGCAAGAGAATTGATTTATTGAAAAGAAATAAATTTTTCTATTTCTATTTTTAAATAAGTTTCTAAGTAAAGATACGTGCTTGATAACGATACATAATTTATATTTCTAGAATAAAAATTTATTTGATAACGATACAAAATTTGCCTAATATTTCTCCCTATTAGGTGCCGGAGGCTAGTGGATGGCGACTGGTGATCGGCGATTGGGAGTGGCGATAACGGATAGTGAATGTTGGTCAGTGGCGATGGCTGTCGGTGACCGATGGCGATGGCCAGTAGCTAGGGGTGGCGACAACAAACGGTGAACAGCAGTCAGTGACAACGAATGAACAATCGACTAATAGAGAGAACAAATATTGAGGATAGTTTTTTCTCATTTATGTTCCAAAAATAGAAAAGTAAAATTTTTTTATTTTTGATTTCTATTTCAAACTTATTTTGGAATATAAATATACTCCAAAAATAGAAAATTGAAATGATTTTATCAAATGGATTTATATTTCATAAATAAGTTTGGAATAGAAAAATAGTTCTGAAATAGAAATGGAAAATGCGCGCCCTTAATGATTCAACGTGAATCTTATTCCGTATAGAAGCAAAATGTTGGGTGGATTTAGTTCTTGCTTCATTCCAAGTACTGCGTGTTCCTCTATTGTATATGACCTTAGGGAAATAATTTAATCGCCTTTAGAAAATTGATACACAGCTTCACACGCTTCAAGGTCGACATGGAAATCCTGTTAAACCAAATCACTTCACGCGGACCTCTAGGGGGTGCATGACAAACCATAATTTATGTTCCATAAACAATTTTTCTATTCCAGGCCTGTCTCTGGAATAGAAATCCGTTTGATAAACTTATTCCATTTTTCTATTTCTGGAATAGATTTCTATTCCAGAAATAGACTTGGAATAGAAATCAGAAATAAAAAATTTTCTCATCGTTCGTTAACCGGTCCTTTATCCGTGCCACCGACCATCGTTCGTTAGTCGCCGCCCGCCCGCCGGCCCCCGCCGGTCGCCGGTCATCGGCCACCGCCATCGCCGCCAACCGCCCGCCACCTTCCGAAATGAAGAAATTTTGTGTCGTTATCAAACGAATTTCTATTTTTAGAGTAGAAATTTTGTGTCGTTATCAAACGGTTTTCTTTTCTTAGAAACTCTTCTAGAAATAGAAATAGAAAAATCTATTTCTGTTCAAAAAACTATTTCTAGAACAGAATAGTTGTCATGCGCGCCCCTAGGTCTAACAAGGATGTACGTGATCCATTCATCTGAAAAAGACCTCAAGATAAACTGGACTATGGCGCGTTATGATATGTATAATTCGTATATTAACTTGAGTTAACGCGTTTTCATTATAAGTGAGTTATTTAGCTAATAAAATAAAAATTATGATGCTCGTATCCAATAAAAATTAAGTTGACACGAATTACAGATATAATTACTGCAACTAAAATGAATTTCCAACCCTAACAATAAAATCACAACCAAACGAAAAGTGACTAAAACACGGATCATTTGCCATAGGAATTAAGGTGACTACTAATTATAAGAAACTTTGAAGTTCCTACCGTCTTTGCTAATTAGGTATGGGTTACATCTTCCATGGACTGTGTATTTAAGGAGTGAATGGCAAGTTACAATCATCATCTACATAGACTTAACTAAAAGTCTAAAAGTAAATATGAAAGTAAATGTGAGTGATGTCAATGTGTAACTCACCAATCAAAGTATTGATTGGAGAATCCAATGCCCACTCAAAAACGGACCAAATCATATCGCCCTTCCAATTATTTATTATTACATTTTCAACGTGCCAATATAAAGCACTAATCGCTGTTAAAAAAAAAAAAAAGATTTCTTTTGCCCCTACTTTTGCATAGTCGGTTTATTATTATAGGCACTAAATTAGATATCTCCGTTCGTTGCTTTTAGTACTAATATGCTTGAACGAAAGTTATATTTGATTTTAAGCATGTGGTGGAATCATCGCCGATTTCCACTTCGCATTATGTGGGGCGGGCGATCTTATCTTCAGCTTTTGATTGACGAATTACCTGCTGAAGATTCTCATCAAGTCACCACCAATATCCGTCCAACACGAACCTTGAACGTCTAGGAAACACGCTAGGGTAACTTTTGGATGTATCAGGCGGTCTAGGGTCATAAACAAAACCACAATTATTAAGAGCACTCGAGAGAGAGGGAAAGAGAGACGTGTCCCTAATGAAAAGACATCACACTTAGAATCTTAATGACCAATAAAGCATGACAAAGAGGCACAACCATGCGACTGTTCCCCAGCTTTAAGTGGGATGATTGGGGTGGTTAGCTGGAATTGGACCCTACCATGCCACTCATAATGAGGTCGAGGCTGCTTTCGATGGCGATCGTTTAAAGGATCGACAACCATGGTCAAGCGTAAGAGTTTTATATGGAGCAAATGCGGACTCGAAGAGACTATTTTCTTGACGGTGTTTGGACATACACGACATCCGAATAATACGATGTACTCTCGTAATAAAGAATTCTGGCTTTAATCGGGCGGATAGCTCGTCGGTCGTGTCCAACAATTAATGGGGCGAAAGCAACAGGAGGGCTGGGGACCTTTTTGGGTGGGAGGAGACGGGCTCCTGTTGGCATCGGCCAATGAGATTGCCACGGGTAACGACTGGTGACGGGGGCGTCGATGGAGATTTGACTGGTTGCTTGGGGCATGGAGATCGATGCTACAGGATTTCGTGGACTCCAAACAAGTGCCATGGACTCAGTTGCGACCCTCGATTCTTGGATTTGAACCCGGATTAGGGTAAATATCCTATGGAAGGTTCGGTAGTGTCCCTTGCATGGTATTGTATAAATCCAAATAATTTTAGATAGAATGACGAATGACTTATCCATATGCGGGGTCGGTCGGTCATAGAAACTATTCGCTTTAAATTTGAAAGTAATTAGTACCTATAATTCTTAATGGATACGGTTGGCTAGTAAATAAATCTCTCTCTCTCTCTCTCTCGTTTGGTACATTTGAGACCCCACAACAACAACGCACGCAAGGTCGGTCATAGAAACTATTCGCTTTAAATTTGAAAGTAATTAGTACCTATAATTCTTAATGGATACCAGCACGGTTGGCAGCGCCACTAGTAATTACCTTAAATCTCTCTCTCTCTCTCTCTCTCTCTCTCTCTCGTTTGGTACATTTGAGACCCCACAACAACAACGCACGCAAGGTAATGCAACAAATATTGCCAAAAATTCGTTTAATGTCATGTTAAGAGAAAAGTATAATATGAATATGACTAACCTGAATACGACAGTTCTAATCAACGTATTGAACTATTTCGATACGGACAAGAAACACCTGATAAAACGGTTCACAGGACACAATCAACAAAATTATTAAACGTGCACTTGCATCTGATGTCGACATAACACGATACGTTAACCCATTTACAATGATAAGTAGGTTAAACACGTTCATGCATAATAAGTTGTATTGACATGTTTGATGCGTTAACCCATTTAGAAAGTGTTATTGAGTTGGTATTTTTCCATGGCATATATGACTTTCGTAATCTTAAATATGTTTTTGATCTTTGCTTTGTTGTTTTTAACATGTGTATTATTTTTGTGAACTTTTAACAATAAAAAAGTCTTTCGGTATGAGTACTAAACGTGTTAGAACACATTTGATCAACTCATATTAAAAAAATTGACACTTTTAACTTAAAAGTATCAACTCGTGCTTAAATAGTTTAAGCGAGTCAATTTTCGTATGACATGATTTTTCTCATGTCTTAGGGTGCGTTGGGAAGTTTTTGGGAAAAGTTTTTGAAACGAAAGTTCTTTGAGTTTAAGGTATTTTTCGAACGTAAAGTGTGTTTGGTAAATTATAGTTTGAAAGCCCCATTCAAGACCTTTGAAGAAATGGTGTTTGTGGGAATTACATTTACAAAGGGCTTTGGTAATAAAAAAAATTTCAAAAGAAAAAAAAAAAAAAAAAGACTGGCAAGGGCAAGTGGCCGCCGGACGTCCAGTGAAGACCTCCGGCGAGGGTCGCCGGACGTCGGGCGACCACTGAAGACCTCCGGCGAGGGTCGCCGGACGTCGGGCGACCACTGAAGACCACCGGGGAGGGTCGCCGGACGTCGGGCGACCACTGAAGACCATCGGCGAGGGTCGCCGGACGTCGGGCGACCCCGCCGCGACCCAGATCTGGGGCGGCGAGGTCCCCGCGACCTCGCGGCCCCCGGATCTGGGTCGCGGCGGGGTCACGCGACCTCGCCGCCGCCCGATTTGGGTCGCGGTGAGGTTGCGCGACCTCGCCGCCCCGGATCTAGGTCGCGCGACCTCACCGCCCCCAGATCTGGGTCGCGGCGAGGTCGCGCGACCTCCGGCGACCGCTGCAACCAAGATCTGGCGAGGCGACCCACAGCGATCGGCGCGACCCAGACAGGGCGGCGGTTGCACCACTCCCCGGCGACGGTCGCTTGGGCCACCGCGACCATGCCGAGCCGTCGGCGGCCGCTCACAGCTTCGAGGAACACGTCGTCGGCCTTCAACGGAGAAGAAGATGAACAGTACAATGACGAGGGCAAAACCGGGAAAATCGAGAGTAGCTGAGGATAGTTTTGGAAGAAAATAAAAAAAAGTGAACAGTATCACTTGTATGCCGAGAAAGCTGAAAGCCCAAGGCACCCCTTCACCTGCCTTGGGCTTTCAGCCTTGAGAAGGCCAGCTTTGGCCTAATGGGAATTCTAAAGCTATTCCCAAACACCCCAGCTTTAGCTCAAGTATCTTTAGGAGCCTAAAGCTCCTTGCAAAGCTGATTCCAAACGCACCCTTAGATGGGTTGACCTGTTTATGCCAAACCGAAATCTTTTAAAATTATGTGTCATATCGTGTCATGAAAACAAGTAGTGTCGAGAATTGGCAACCCTAATTTTTTCTCTAAATGCCGGTTTCTCTAGCTTGTCCATTCATAACCTGGGTTAAGCCCAAACACCTTTAGGATTGGACATGACCATACCCGCCGTTGTATCTATTATCTATCCAATGAAAACTGTGACTTAGGGGACCCTCCACATTTCCTATTCAATCGTATCAAGTTGTTTGTCTTAGTGACCAGTTGCTATCTAAGAAAAGGCGCTTGAAAAGTTAAAATTCTGTCATATGATTCGGTATATATTAATGAATTAGATAAATGAAACAATTATATAAATGAGATTTAAGAATTTTCGATGCGCTAAACTCTTCATCTAAGTTTTTCGGTAAAATCTTGTTGTCGAGTTCTTATATGTAAGGATGCAAATACAGATAAGAACTCTTTGAGAATACAATGGCTTTTAGCATATAATGTGCCGTGACTAAGATAACAAATTGAACTTGACGACATATTGAAATACTATTATAGCCTTGTCTTTGCCCATGCATGATTGAATTTTTAAAAACCCTCAAAGGTGAAGCTCTCACATATCATCTTGTCTGCATAGTTTCACAGATCCTATTTACATGTAATCTCTTTCACAAATTGGGTTAAAAAATTTCCAATTCGACAATCTAACAATATCTTGGAAACGCTTCCATAGAAGTTAGAAGTCAAGTTTAACTCGTTGCCTCTCTCTCTCTCTCTCTCTCCCCTCAAGTCAAAACATCTCTTCGAGAACGAAAAGGCTGTCATCTCACAATACTTTCCCAAACCTATGAAGTACTAATACTAGTAGTTCTTCACGTAACATGTTCGCGTCCGTGATTGGATTTAGACAGAATCACTGGCTAATAATTGAACGAAGATAGGCACAAGTCAATCGTCAATCAGTGACAAGATCTCCGGCGGGATTCAAGGATCTGTTCGTGCACAAATTTTGATGGTGAGAAGCCACCATCCTAGTCCCACAGGCGTTGAATTTAAGGACTACCCCTACGACTTATGGTCCTCACCTTCCTCATAGTCACGACGTGCCGACAAGCACCGAGTTCATTAGACAAGATCAAAACTTCAATTGATCTTTCTGCAATAATTTAGGAAATCTGTTTGACGGGTACAAGCCACGGTGACCTTTCCCTATCAAGTTTTTGGGTTTTCGACATTTTACGACCGCTCTTTATTAAGTGATTATCACGAGTCGCGTCATGAGTTAACTGATGGTGAAATATTCTAACCACTAAAAGTTAAGAGGCACTTGTGTAGCAATTGTATAAAAATGAGGTCGTACTTTTTTGTGTGTTTGATGAAAATTTCTTCTCTAAATTTTAGTTCTTCAGCTACGGTGTGTAAAATCTTCCTACAGGAAGCTTAATTCCATCGTTAGCCATTCTTCTGTATGATTACATATATTTTTGTTGTCGTTAATGTGCTGGTCGTCGCATGTACATCACTTTTTGAACTGAACATGATGATGGACCAAAACCAATCAATAATTAGGTGAAACCTAACTTCAAAAAGCGAGAAGAGAAGTGGGGTTTGCTTCAGTGTTACTTGGTACAAGGTCACGGTTCAATCTCACTTCGACCGTGTGGGGATCAAACATGAGCTTACCATGTTCTGAAGCGAGGGACTCGATCCAGGAAACGTGGAATCTAGCCAAAGGCCAGCACAAGCGTATCATCAGAAAGGAAAAACCTCATCCAGCTTCATGAGGTCGGCTTAGTCATTAACTGATAGATGGCACACGGCACGGGGTCGAATTGACCGAGAGCACATGTTTAGCACTTGGTAAACATTGGTTAGCCAAATAAATATTCATTAGAGGGCTTTTCCTCTGGGAAAGGCTTATTAATACTGTTATAACCTGCTAAGGCCCAATTTTGATAGATTCGTAGGCCATGAAAGTACTTCATGTGAGCCTTATGAATTGGCCATAAAAAGGTCCTGCTCTACTTGAAACTTTGACTTAGAAGAAACTTAAATTTTAAGTGCCACAGTCGCCTGATGTTATCTCTGCAATGAATTGCCTTTCGCCTCTACCTAAACTGGCCTATCATCGACAGGGCCATGTGTTGTGGTGTGACTGTGGTAACAGTTCACGGAGTTTCACGACATATTGAAATCTTAAAGCTCTAGAATAATTGAGAAAGAACATATGTAATGGTGTTTGTTTTCTTTGCGATTGAAACCTTTAAAACTTTTCCAACTTTCAAGAGGTGAAAGTCTCTCATAAGATTTTTACCAAAAAAAAAAAAAGTCTCATAAGATCTTATCTATGTGAACTGATCTTATTTACATCTAGTCACTTTCACATGTTTGACTCACAAACTTTTGAGTTAGATAATCTAACGACGTCTATGAAATGCTTCCTTGAGGTCATGTTCATGTTATGATACACGTATAAGTAAATTGTGTTAGAGAATTCCCACACCAAAAAATTGATGTGGTGTTAAGCAGTCAATATATCTTACTTGACACATAACTCATCAACTTAAGTTTTTGAGTGAATATGGATCCAACTAGATATATTAATGGGTTTGGATTTGAGCTATCTCTTAACGATCTCCCTAGGTAAAAGGTATCGGACTTCTACTGCACACTCCTAACAAATGATATCAAAGCCTATGATTGTGGTTTGAATTGTGATAGAAAAATCTTACATCGAAGAATTGATAAATTGTTGAGTAGTTAATATATTATAATTAGCCTATAACTCATTGGTTTAAACTTTTAAGAGAAGATGGATCAAAATGAATATATTAATAGACTTAGACTCATTGATTTAAGCTGAATGTAAGTCTAATTAATTATGTTAATGAGCTCAAACTTAAACTCGCTCTTGACAATCTCCCTAGGTGAAAGTATTAGACTTCCGTTGTGCGCCCCTAACAATTCATAGCATCGTCTCATCATTAGGGCTGTACAAAGTAGCCTGCTAGCCTGTGACTGGGACCAACCCAGACCGATTTGGACATGACATCATAATGATCCCCAGCGCACTATGCACCTACAACACACGAGTCTGACATTTCCTCTCGTTTAAGATCCAATTTACTTCAAAAGTGAGGCAAGAAGTAAAGGGTAATTGACATAAAACTTGATGATAGTTGAAATGACGTAGCCCATCATCCATGATGGAGTGTTCTTCCTAGGCTTTTAGATGTCATGAAGAAGATTACACATTAAACGAAAAAGTTTTGCCTCGCGATTAGATGAATTCTCTAATTAAACTCTTAACCGTATGTTTGCAAGGATTCCGGATGGGTGAGGAAAATAAACGTAAGGGAAGGGAAAAAGATTTCTCAGATGCTGTCTAGAAAGGGTAAGAAATGGAGGTGAAGTGTAGAATTTGACTACGTCCAATTCGAAAACATAAGAAGAATCTGAGTTGAAAAAAATCTGAGGTAAAAGACCATTTTTGTAATTCTCAGTATAATGTTCTGATAAAGAGAAGAACAGAGGAGTAGCTTGGGAATTTTATAAAAGGTAAATGTGAATCTGTAACTTGGTGATGATTTTCCAATGAACTATAAGCAGCGATCTCAAATTGATCGTACACCTCCCTGGCTCGAAGGCTCCGAGCAATGGACGGCCAAAGTCCAGTTTTTAAAAGCCGACTTCGAATAGTTAAATCAAATAGGGCCGACCGATGCCGTCACCAAACATGAATTGCAAGAAATGACAAGTTGCAGGAATGTTTCTGGATGATGTCTCCATGCAAGCGCCAGCCAGGACTCTCTTGTCGCAATTATCCATAAATGCACGAGAGTCAACGTGGTCGCTTTTTCATTGGGCCAAACAAGATGTTTTGGGGCACTTCCAAGAGGGGACTTCGGCAATTTGAAAAATGCTTATGAGGATGTTAAAACAAAGAAGAGAGAATACAAAGAGCAGCTAAGAATGGTTGCCCCAAAACCAATCCAAGAGATGGTCCAAATCTTGCCACGACCAAGTTTCTGTAGTTTAGCTGGCGTTATCACGAATTTAGGAGGGGCGTCGCTAAAGGACATTTATCACTGGACAAAACAAGGTAGACCAACATCCCAAGATTAACAAGGAGAATTACTAATAAAACAAGGTTTGGGTCAACAAACATTAGAAAAAACATCACATCATTTCAGCCGTAGATGGCAAGTCGAATATCCAATGGAGAAAAAAACTAGACAGTCATAAGAAATCGAATGTGGGGTCATTGGCCCGATACAAGACTTTGATAAAAAAAACTGCGTCAAAAAATGAATTTTCATATGACGGGATACGATGGATCAATCCCTCAAAAAAAAAAACCTTAATCCTATATTTATGCAGCTAGTGTCTCCTGCAACTTTATTCACGATGAGGCAATAATTGAAGATTTTTTCACCCAGTACAAAATTGAACTTTCTCAAAAATTTAAGGCAACCTCGAAAGCAAATTTATGAAGCCGCATAGCAGCTGGGGAACCCCAAACGAAACGTAAGAATGTGTCCCTAAAATCCTCTAAGATATACAGAACAAAGCTTCGAGAACACGGAAGAAAAAGCGTAAGGGGCACTCACAAGCTCATATAAGCAAATTCAAGGTGTGATTCGATTCACCAAAAGGATTGCCATCTGGCACAAATCCAATGGGCATTCTTTCACGTAACACCAGTATGCACTCACAATGTTCCAAAGTCAAAGTTCAAAAAGATGAGAAAGAAAGTTAAAGAGGGCAAATCTGGCAGAAAACACCACCTAATAAAGGCAGAAAAGATTGTAGAGTGTAGTTATAAGGAAATGTAGAATGTGTTCCTGAAGATACGAAGAAATGAGAAACGGTTCATCGGTGGCACAAGCAAAATGGTTGGTAATATGGGTTACTTAGGGATATAAAACAAACTTCTCGAGTAAGTAACTAGTATCTTTCTAATTTTGGACCAAGACCAACTCGATGCTGCGGAGATATTTTATATGACCGATTGCACAACCAGAACAATAGTTTGTTCGATGAGATTCCAGAAGGACGAACCTTTTCATTTTTAAGGTAAAGTGAATTATATTCTCTTCACCATTTAGAGAATTCAGAACACCGGCAAGCTGTAAGCAGAAAGTAAGTGCATACAGTTTCCCCAGCATAGAAGCCTTTTTAAGGACCGTTTTACTCAGACTCCATATCTATGTACATACCCATATACATGCTTATGTGCCACAAGCGCAGCTCCTTGAACACAATCATGGACGTCGACTAGACAAACAATGGATAATATTAACAGAAGGAGAACCTCAAACTGTGGCTGCCAATCTATATAACTCCCAGCAGATCCAGTTCCTCCACAGTCAAGAGGACATAAACAATGTAATGCCAATCTCTCCTCAACCTGAGGATATTCAAACAACAAATTGAAAAAAGGAAAAGGTTATGTCAATGTTTTAAATTCTTCAACATGAAGAGATTGTTTCGACAAAAAAATAAGACCACCAAAGGATTGGTAGAGATTAATTATATGCACAAACAGAGTGAACATACCAGCATTTGCAATTTTTTTGCCTTCAAAACTAATCAAATGAGGTCAATCTCTCATGGCAGGTTGTTCAAGAGTTTTCACTAAAAAGAGTCAACGTGGGAAGATCAAATGGTGCTTCCCTGATACTGCAGGCGAATCCTAAACTAGATGATAAAAAGAGAGAACACAGATTTCCTAGTCTTCTAAGGCTTTCCATTAGATGCTTTTGGCTGTCTATTTGTAGATATATGGTTGCTGTCATTACTGTTACATCTCAAAATATCAATCAAGCTCTCCCCAAAGCATGACAGGTGACAAAAGATCCCTATAAACATCATGAGCTTGACATTAGAAGCGATAATAAAACTGGACGGACTTGCAAAGAAAGGAAAATTTTGAATATTGGTAAACATTTAGTCCATCTAAAATGACTCTTCTCCAGTCTTCTCAGAAACAAAACATTGAAAAAAACAAAAATACTAACTATACATCCCCTTAAACTCAAACCATTAAGTATTATTCAATTATCCTCTAAATATTGTATGATCAGAGGAAAAATTTGCCACAACAAAGTGCATGTATCAGCAACCATACCCTGTTCACTGATTTTCATCCTTAGTCATATCAGTTTGACCAGTAAGAGATTCCATTGATGGTTTCCTGCAAGAAAGATGATCATTTGGGAGACAATCAACTTGTGAACATAGTAGAATGGACCAGACTTGAACTTGAAGGTCTAAGTAGTGATTCTAGTTATAGCACTGTGTAGTCATATACTACCTTAGATTAGTGTACTCAAGTTGATCACATGAACCGGTGCTTAAGTTACAATCCTGAGCTTTAGGCATTGCAACATCCGATTTGTTCTCATCCTGCAAGGGTCAGCACAAGTATATAGTTGACATTTGACAAAGAGCGGCAACGAAGTTTACCCCCACAAAAGAAACTTACAGCAGTTTTTGCCACTTCCCAATCTGGAATATTTTCAGCTAGAAGAGAAATGTACTGCTCCATTGCCACATCTGGGCTCATGTTCCCTAGCCTTTGCCAAGCATTCCTTGCACAACGTAAGCACTTCCCTCCATCACTCACACATAGCAGCTGTCAACCCTGTTATAAACCTAGCAATCAAACTATACCGTGTAACTCGGCACGGCGCAAGCCCTAAGTTTCGAGCATGTTTGCTTTCTTGGTTTCAGTTTGAAAGGTTTCCTATGGAACGTTGAGTAACACAGCTCCTCCTAGTGCAGGCGCATTGAAGGGACTCAATCTTTCTAGTTGATCGATTTTTATTCAGTATGCTTACCATCTAAGTTATCAATAATTATCTTCTTATTCAACAATGACTAGTTCCAAACTTAAGTAAGTGGCTCTAACCAGACACCCACACAATGTGGCTGAGAGCCAGAGAACTGGAAATGCCCTCATTGTCATCTGGGTTTCACCAGTCCAAAATGACAGGTAGAAGCACATCCATTTTGATTTAAAGACCAGAAAAAAAAAAAAAAAATGTTTGGATCAACAACAAGAATCTTAGATCTGCAAATCATAATCTTGTACCTTCGGTCAACAAGGCTTCTACTAAGACAGTTTAATGAAATTATGTAGCTTTCGGGCAAAACAAGCAGAGGAATGGCATCATCCGCTGCACTCGAGGAGGAAAGATCTAAATCATTAATTACTCCTCCCTTCCGTTATTTCAAAAGGCTAATCGACAACCCCTTGCGTCCTTCTTTCCTCAACATTATCAAAAGTTTCCATTTTTTTTTTCCAATTAGATGCTTTCGATTCATTCTCTGCTTCGAGGTTCAACAGTCAAATCCTTTTCTTCGATTCTAATTGCGCCCTCAAGTGCAAAACAAAGGACACCTCGATCGTTCGATTACGAGAGCCGCTCACAAAAATACAAAACAGATCACCACGAACAAAAAGCAAAGAGATAGCGCAGGAGTTATGGTGGTACCACTTAGCACGGGAAGAGACCATGAGGGCCATAGGCTGCGTTTCGTGGCAAGGCCCTTCGGTGGCCACTTTGTGGAGGCCATAGAGCTGCATTCTCACGTCGCTGCCGATGCTCTCCAGCCGATCATCCGTATTCGCAGGGTCGACATATCTCGCCGCCGCGGCAAATTTCTTCTCCATTTCACTCCTCTCGATCCCCTCCCAGCCGTCGTCGTCGTCGTCGTCGTCGTCGTCGCCGCCGTCGCCGTCGCCGTCGCCGTCGCCGTCGCCGTCGCCGGCATCATCACCGCCCACCCTCAAAACCTCTTTTTTTTCATCAATTCGCTCTTGTTCGTGCTCTGACTGCTCTGCTCGCGCAGCCTCCGCACTTGTAGGCACACGAGGCTGCGGCTCCTCGTCTTTTCCTCCGAGCGAAGGACGGTCGTCGTCTTCCTCGGCCCCACCGGAACGACATTCGCTCTCTTTTTCCACGACTAACTCCGACGCACCAACACTCTCCTCCTCCGCCTTCGGCTCAGCCGGCAATTCAACAGCCACCGGCGGTCCCTCCGCCGCCTCGTCGCGCCCCGTCCCAACCTCCTCCTCGCCGCACCGCGCCGCCTCGACAGCCTCCTCCACCGCGGAAGCGACCTCGTCTCCAAACCGATCGACCTTACCCGCCGAGGCTCCCCGGACGGACTCGACCCCCCTCTCGCTCTCGGGCCCCCGGGAGGTCAGCCGCGCCCCGAGCTCGGCGCCCCCCGGCGCGGGGGCGCGATCGGCGCGCTCGCCCGGCTCGCCGTCGGGATCGCGGACGTCGTCGCCGGCCATGGCGACCGACACGAGCTTGGCGACGACGAAGGAGAGGAGGACGGCGAGGACGGCGGTCGCGAGCAGCTCGTGAACCCACTCCATGATCAGAAAGAACGGCGGAGAAGGCAGGGGGAAGGAAGGGGACTGAAAAGCTGGTCACGGGACTGCGTGCGGTAGGGGAGAGGAAGAAAAAGAAACGACTTTCCGAAAGCTGGAAGGAGAAAGAGAGAAGTAAGAGAGAGAAAGAGAGGAATTATCAAGAAAGAGAGAAGAGAGAAGAGAGAGAGAGGAGAGAGAGAGGGAGGGAGAGGGGTAAAGGGAGGGAGGAGAGGGATATTTGCAGAGCAGAGGAAGGTATATTCTTTTGCAAATTTATCTCCCCCCGCTTTCCCAAGCCCTGGAGCTTCTCTCTCTCTCTCTCTCTCTCTCTAGGAATGATGCTAACTGCTAACTGATCTCATGAACATACTGTTCAGCCTGAGGAACAAGCTTTGGTCGGATTTTATTTTTTTTTTTTTTTTCTTCCAATTCAAATTTTCCAAATGATCTTATTGGAAAAGTTTCGATAGCTAGACATTCGAATGATAGAATGATATTATTTTCGTTGCAATGTTTCCTTCGTATTGATCGTGATAAGTGCATCGGAATCGGGCTTATTTGTTTTGCGAAAAATGAATTGATTTGAAAAATATTGTTCTAAAAATAATCGCTCGCATCGCTTATGAAAATGAATGATTAAAAAATATTTTCATCGTCCATGGAAACATTTAGAAATGAACTGTATTCAATAATAAAAAATTTCAATAGACTAATAATTTCTAGCAATTTTTTTATTAGAAATTTTTTTCTAAATCATTCTTTTTTTCATGAAATAAACAGAATCTAAACATGCTTGCTGTTGCTTTGAGACAGATCTGATTATAAAATTAATGGCCCGCAAACTCAGCAAGCCAAGCGTAGCGACAAGGGCTTGAAGGTTTTTTGAGCGAGCTTGGGCAATGACATCTAATGAGAAATCTCAATCTCGAGATTTGTATGTAAGAATTTTATGGCAAGCGCGGCTAGCGTGGACCAACTTTTAGGCTTAGGTTTAAGGTTCGGCCTAACTTGACACTAACTAATCAATGATCACCTACACTCTTAAGCACTCATTAATAATATCCTATTTAAAAAATAGATTCTTCCATATTAAATTTTCTCGATAAGTATCTCAAAAATACTCATTCATGTCATCTTTGCTTAAGGTGATTGATTTTAAAGTTGGTAAGTTCCATATCAAGGACCTGAAATCTACCTTGTGATAGCCAATTCTTAGTTTTTGGAATCAAAGAAACTAATAAGTTGACCTTGGAACCAACTTAAAATCGAATTAGCCATTTCTAGGGTCGACCCAAGAATCAATCTACCTTCTTTTTTCTGTTTCATTCTTTTATTTGATATAAGACGCCATATTGGCCTGCTTAGTTGAAATGTTCAATCTTTTTATTTTTACAAAAGTTCTTAATAAGAAAAGTTGTAGAGTTTGGGTTTGACCAGGTTTAAAATCAATCCTACCTGAGAATCAGCTTGGAAAGTGGTTGAAGGCCACGAATTTGAGAGCTAAACTAATCGAGGCGGATTCCCAAAAATTGAACTGGTTCTCATGTGAATTGGTTTGGAATTGGTTTGGAATTGAATTTGAATTGGCGTTGTTGCTCACCCCTAATCTTTACTAATATAGTATAGAGCCTAGATTGACTCCAATATTATATATAATTTATTTATGGTCTACTGCATCGGAAAAGGAGTGTATTACTAATTTATTCCAATTTCATTGCCGTAACATCACTATTTTTGTAACATCAATATGAACATACAACAAAAAAAAAAAAAGTTAGAATATTGATGATTGTAATCTTTTTATAAGGTAAACTGATTACTTATCACGTGTTGACAAAAAATTTGGTTGACCATTTGTGTTATTTTACTATGGTAGCATCGATTGTCCGTGTTAGTCTATATTATTATCATAACATTTTTTTACATGAGTGCAATATGTTTTTTATTTATAATGGAGGAAAAGGTACCACTTCGTATTGTCAAACATAAAATTAAAATGTTTTACACGAATGTTGATTGTGTCTCCACATCTTTTTGAAAATCATCATAATTCTCTAAGGTGCATTTGGAAGACACCAAGTAGAGAAAACACTATCGTTTTAATCACGCTTCTCTCGTTTCTTGCACAAATTCTAAATCTTTGATTATATTAGACCTAAATTTTCATTCCCCTACTTTTCCCGATTTCCCAAAAGGCTTTACCTAACCAAATCCTCGGCAATTTTCCAAATTTTTTTGGAAATTTCCTAATCAAATTCCCCTTTTTCGTTTAGAAAAAAATGAAGGGGGGGGACAAGAGGCGGAGACCCGGCAACAGCTGGCAACGCCGGCCAAGTAAAAAGGGTGACGGCGCACGAAAAGCGCACGACCCCCTCTTCACCGCCGTTCGCTTTTTCGCTTTACCGCAGCCAACCGTGATCGCCGCATTCGAGTGAACTTCCCCCCCAGCCACTCGCTTTCCCGGGACGCTCGATTGGCCAAAGGGACCCCGGCCTCTTCATCATGACCTTCTTCCACGACGAGCCAGCCGGATCGTTCCTTTTTCTTTTCTTGCTTCGCGTAAGGCGAGATTCAATCCGACAGCGCCGAGGCATTAGATGGCCCATGTCCAACGACCGTCGATACATGCGGGCGCGCCTTTCATATGTTTTTTAGTAAATCCTTTCAAAGTAAGGACGTCAATGGGCTGATTCGGACCGGGTTCTCCCCAAAATCCAAACCGAGCAAGACGGGTCGACGTTATGTCTGATTCGGGTCTTTCTGTTTTTTCCTTTTGCCCCTTTTTTTTTATTGGGTAGAGGTTTGTGTGAAGATTGACCAATCGAGGTGCCTTTGCGGGTCTGTTGGAATTTGTTACTAAATGAGATGGATCTTGCTTCTTAACAAGGCCAACCAGTCATAGGTGTTTGGACAAACTTGGCAACGCCCTCCTCACAAGAAAGTCTAAAGAAGTTACAAACAATGTGATTAATATGATTGCATATCAAATCCTTGCTTTCTACGAAAATTCCTTCCTTAGACCACTCGGTTAAGCTTCCGCAAAGGAAGGAATGCATACCAAAACAAGGTTGGTCAATTTTCTAAGTTCCGCACTTTTTCCCTCCGTTTTTTGTGCGAGCATCTTCTACCATCTTAAAATGACCTTATTATTCATTGCCGGTCCCCACTATTGATTTAAGATTATTTATTACATTTTTCTTCTTCTTCTTCTTATTTAGGGCATGGAATGTTTCTTGGGATCATTGTGATGATTACCGTGCAACTCAACCGGCAAAGACACCGACAAAAAAAAAAAAACCAGCAAAGACAAAGCTCTTGCCCATCTCAAACAATATTTTGTCACCCTAGACGCTTCTTCCACATCTATTATATTTCAATGTTTCCTTCGTATTTGTCTTCTTTTGAACTCATTCTTCGTTGTCCACTCACATGAGAGTTTAACTATTTGTCATTATGTGAGCATCATACATTGGAGTGAAGAAAGGTTAGATTTATTTGGACAATGTTCCCTTTATTTTCCCTAAATTCTCTTCATGATCATGAATTTTTTTTTCCAATTTTCAATATGAATTTGCAAAAACTTATTCAAAGATTAAATATTATGCCTCATATATGCATTACACACAATTTTCTCAAGGGAAATGGAGTGGAAACTATTTAGTTTCAAGAATAGGTTTCGACTCCCACGCCCCAGAAAAGAGCAAAAGTCTGAGAGTGAGTGTTAGAGTATAAATAGAGTAGGACCGACCAAAAAAAAATGAAAATCGAGAAGTTAAAACACATTGACTATAATGTAATGACATAAATTAAAGTTGTAATTAAACCAAACACATTCTTTAAAACTATTGAACGATATTGTTAGATTAATGGTTTCCTAGTACATAATATATACACACACACACAACTCATTAACACAATAACTAGCCTTTTTTTTGAAGACACAATAGTTGGTTATCTACAATATAAACTATTTTTTATTTAAGAGGGACACCAGTTTTGTCCCGAATAGAAAAAAAAAAATGGAGAAGAAGAAGAACCCAAATAAAAAAGAAGGTAAAAAAAAAAAAAAAAACGAGAAATAATCTTCAATCAAGAGTTAATCCCCATTTGACTTTAGTCTTCATTGTGTGCGGGTAAAATTGCAATTGAAAATTTTATTTTAAGTTCCAAAAACATGTAGTAGTTTTGTCTTTCAGTAAAATTGAAACAAAAGAAAAAGAAAAAGAAAATGTAGTTTTCTTAATTGAATAATGTGATCATTATTAGATGCGAGGTTCGTAGCAAAAAGTATATTGAAAAAAGCGCCAATCTTTGCTAACGAAGAAAGATAAACGAGAATAAACTAAGAACCCTGCAATAAAAAGCCGTGGTCCATTCTGACCCCAAAAAAAAAATAAAAAAAAAAAATCCGGTGGTCCATGATATCATCATCAACCAGCATCAACAGTGGGCCCTTCCATTTCCTCTATTCATTAAACCACTAGCCACTGACCAGTAAGTGTTTGGCCGCTTAGCAATGCTTCTTGCAGCAACCCATCTGTTTCACCTTCTCTCAGCTTTTCTTCTGGTCCGCGATTTCGTCGTGGTCAAATCTTTAAAGACACGTGAAGAACGTTTGAAGTCGAATTTGTAAGTTTTATAACGCAAAAGATTATATTTATTTTAATGGAAGCCTAAGCCTAAGCCTCAGCCTCAGCCTAAGCCTAAGTTCTCTTAGCTTTTAAGCCCCTCCAAACACCCCAAGTTAGGCCGACAATAAAGAAATCTGAAGATATCGTGCGTTTTTTCCTTTCCTCATGGCACGAAGCTGATCATATGTCTGATTGAAATAGAAATTCACATTTGCCGGCGGCTCGAGTTTTGGTCGTAACTTTTGTTGACTTCTAGACAGTTTTCGCGCTTACCCTGTTCATGAGGATCGTGATCTTTGATGACTCGCGATGGGGTGAATCACGGCTAACAAGTAAAAACTAGCCAAAAAAAAAAAAAAAAAAGAATAGAATAAATAAGTACATCGAAAATCTCATAATTTATATCTTTCGGGATATTGGGTTTAATTATACCATTCAAATGGTGCAATCAAAGTAAGAGAAATAGTGCACTAAGTGCTTTAGTTAATTAAGTCTGATTTGAATAACAGAACATACCAGTGATCAAGTGGGTATGAAAACAATCAAAATCATGTCAAAATACTACGCATAATGACTATTTCTTGGATGTTGCACCGCTAAGCGCGCAACAACTAATGCAAACAAAGCCGCAAATTGGTTTGGCATTATATATACTATTGAATGAGGCATGTAGTGGGCAAAAAGACGACTACATTTGTCGCAAGAAGGTGGAGACATTTGGAAGAGCTTCACCAATTTATTTTTGAACTAAGGTGTATTTGCTCAAATCAAATACCGTTTGGTTAATTGACTTTTGGTGTATTTTTGTAAAACAGCTTCTAAGTTAAAAAAGAACAAGAAGAAGAAAAAGAAGGTAAGAAGGAAAAAAACAATTTGCGGTGTATTTGCTCAAATCAAATACCGTTTGGTTAATTGACTTTTGGTGTATATTTGTAAAACAGCTTCTAAGTTAAAAAAAGAACAAGAAGAAGAAAAAGAAGGTGAAAACAAAAAAAACAGAGGGCACGGCTACGACAACTGTCAATGAGCTTCGTGTGAGCGTTAACTAGGCAATTAGGAGAGCATTGACGAGTTTTGCATGATCGTCAATGACCGTTGACATCAAATGCTTAGAAAATTAGTGAGGGTGAACTTGAAAGAAAAAAGTCCATTAACTCCTGAATAGCATTTTGAAGAATGTTGAAATGCAAATGCCAAATGGAAGTTACATGGTGCTGAAGAACTTTAAAAATGCTAATTTTGGTTCAAATACATTTTGAAATGCTGAACCAAACTCTTTAATTTTAACACAAAGGCCTTTAGAAGCCCAAAGCTCCCTAAGAATGCAAAACCAAATGCACTCTATATTACCCTCTATTTCGATGATAATAAGACGATTAGAAGTGGTTATTTTGTGAAATTTCTTGAATGAATTTGACAAATAAAAAGTTTGAGCTTCGTTTGACTCTTCTTCTTCGTTTTCTTTTTTGGACCCTATGGCCAAATCCGGCATCCCGTTCCAGTGCGCCACACCAATAAAGCCGCTGCCAGAGTTGTGTATACACATCGAGTTTAGGTCTCCTTTTTAAAGGGCTCAACAGGACTCGAGATGCATAAAATCGAACGTTGCCACTAAAATATATGGTAAAATCTGTCATTTCGCTAATTATTGTGAGCGAGAGCGAGAGGAGGGAGAGCTTCTGTTGAGTATGCGGGGAGATGATGGCCAAAAAGAGGAATGCGGGAAATGTGAGAACCGCACCATAATAATGACGATTACGACTCGAACGTCTCGAATGGGAAACAGATGTGCCTTGACACGTATGCGGTTCTTTCGAGAATGCGCCCGCCATGATTTCCTTGTGCAGAAAGCCGAGAGGACATGAGAAGAAAAGACGTGGAGAAATCCCGAAAGAGCGACGACCCCACAGAGATTGGGACTTAGACTTTACGTTGCGAAAGCTGCCGCCATGCGTCAACGTCAATACCTCGGACACTGGCCATGTGCAGCTCGTGGGTAAGAACCTAAGGCCATTAATCGGAAGTTGGACCGCATTTGCCATGAAAACCACCCCCTTGTGTGACCACATTATTAGAAAAAGTTCATTTTGTAGGCTTTATGGCGAAATATCGACGGTTCGCCATCACGGGCTCGACATCCTTGCTCTCTGTCTCTCCTCATCCGTCTTGAATCGTTACGACACATATCGAGTGCATACGTAGTCCATCGCATTGCCTAGATCAAGCGAACTCCAAGATAGGTTTGATTGAGAGATCGAATGAACCGGTGTATGGTATGAAAGCTCTCCCTCTCCCTCTCCCTCCCTCCCCTTGGAGGCTATAGGGCTGAACCTGGACCAGGCACATGGTGAAGTTTAGGGGAAGTGAGATTGGGCCGGCTCACCATGTCGAAGTTTCGAGCCCGTTCAGAGCCCACAATACGAAACAAGCCATCGGCCCAAAAAGAGAAAAAGGGGTTTGTTGTTGGAAGTTCGATTCATTTTCTCGAGAGCAAGATTGACTTCAAAGTTCCATGTTGATGTGGCGTTGAATGGCTTCGGACAGCTGTATCGAACCCTAGCCACGGGCTGAATTCCAACCAAACATGTTGCAATTATTGTGTCAATGTGGGTGCAGATGACCTCACGGGTAAGTCAGCCAGCTAGCAGCAATCTTATCTTGAACGTTTCCAACTCCCAAGTGGAAATCGAAGTGTCTAGCCCCCCCAAAAAAGAGAGAGACAAGAAGTGGAAATGAACGTGGAAATGCGTGTAACACGATTTCGGTAGAGTGGCCGTCATTCACACTTGCACGCCTTTGATGCTGAAGTGAAGCTGTTGAAACTGAATATTTATTTAGGGCTTGTTCTTATGTTCAATTGGCAAGGGTTTAGGTTTAGCATATGCCCCTTAAAAGAAAAGCCAAAAAGCCAAAAGGAAAAAAAAAATTGAAAAGTGATAGATAGATCAGTGGCGGTGATAACTGAAGTCTCTTTCACCTTTACACTTGAGGGTTAATCTTTACCAATCCCTAATATGGTTAAGAGATCTTTTGATTCGTGGCATCTTGATGCCTTCAGGAATAAGAAGATTCCTAACTTCTTGACCTCTCTCTCTCTCTCTGGGAACCCTTGGATTATATTCTTCTTTCAACTCCATCCATGGAGATATTGACATATCACTAACGATTCTTTTACTTAGTCAATGGTTGAAGTTATAGAAGAAATCGATAGGCATTTCGGGAAAAAAAAATACCAATCGAAGTGGGCTACAGTAATTGAAAATCACACAATTCACTATTGTCCAAAACACCACGATCACCTAATGCCAAAAAAAAGAGGAAGGCATAAAAATTTGGAAAAAAAACTAAGTCCAATTATTCTTCAACTGAAGATCTATGAATTAAAGTGAGTGCAGAGCACGCGACACTTTGTTTGGCTCGAAAAAAACCTTTCGGGCTCTCTGTTTTAATCTTCATCGTGAAGAGAAAACGTTTCTGTGAAAGCATTTGGCAGCATTTTCAATTTTTTTAAAAAAGAAAATGGGGGAAATTATCTTCGGAACTGAATTTGTGGACTAACAATGACTCGTGGTGTTTTCACTATATGAAAATAAGAAAAAGAAGAGCTTTCTCCTACAACTTTTTAATGTATTAATTTAGATCGGTCTTATTTTTTTGGAAAAATTTCAAAGAAAGATCTAAAATTGAGTTATTTTCTCAAATAAAGATCCGAAGTAAGTGATTAGTTCAATCTTAAATAAGAATCTCAGCTCGCCAGCCAGCGAGCAAATGACATTTCCAGGAGGGCTGGATTGCTGGGGGTGCTGTGGTGTTATAATCTCTAGTAGTAGTTGTGGCCAAGAAGATCGCTGCTGCGTCTTTTGGTGGATGGGGGGCTGGATGCACTTCGGAAGCCACTGGTTCTTCGTTGCAAGGATGCTGGGAAGTTATTGAACGTGACTTGGCTACGAGAGCGACCTAATTTGGATCTATGAGAGAGAACTTCAGGGATTGCTGGTCGTTACTAGACTCGCCGGTTGCAACGCAAGTCGAGAGCCACTGCACGCGACTAGGATCTTGTCAGCGTCACTTGGGATGAGCTGAGGTAGCGCCTGCGCCGGGGCTCGTTGAACCATCATTTGGAAGAGTTGGGCAAAGCCGGATGAGTAGTTCTCGATTGGTTCCACAGCGCTGGGAGTTCCTGGTTCACAGCAGGAAATTGGCCCACCGGAGCATGGAGTATTGTTGACGATGTGTGAGCAGAGGCGAAGCATGGTTAGGAGCATGGAGGCAAGGCACGGTTATGGGTGAGTTGTCGGCCAGAAAACATTTGACTGGCCGGCGAGCTAAAGTCTTTATTTAAAATAATGTCCACTTTGAATCTGAGAATATAAACCATTGGGGGTTCGCCCCAGTGGCTACCTTTCCAACATGGAAGGGGGAGGTGAGGGGTTCAAATTCCCACATTCTCAGGGGGATGGGGATAGGGACGCGTAAGTTTCGAGAGTGGGTTGTGACTCCCACGCCCTACAAGAGGCAGCGAGTGATTGTAGAATAGAATTAGAGTAGAACTGACAAAAAAAAAAAGAATTTGAGAATATAACTCCACTTGAGTCTTTTTTCGGGATTTGCCCTACTTTCTTAATTGGCTCTAGCAACCCCCGAAAGGCCCATGACAAAAAAAGAAGGCGCAAATTCTGACCGCTCTCTCCTCCCTTCTTTTGATGATGGGCCACCTTTATGCCAAGCCCTATGGGCCCCACACTTGGGGGGGTGGGCCCATTGTACAACCACCACCCACCACCATCCATTCCGATGGGTGAGATCCAGCTGCCAATGCTTTCCAGCACTTCAAGTGGTTCCTCTTCTCCGGTTTCCATGAGCATCCGGGGGGCTCTAAAAAAGGACCGGCCGGTTCAATCGCGCAATCAAGAGCATTAGTACATAATTTTATCTACAGATGTTGCGAGCATTAATACATAATTTTATGCATAGATGTTGCAAATCAACACGTAAGTGAAAAAAGAATCAATCCATTTCGATCGTATGGCCCATATGATCCAACCATTAGAATGCTTGTGAGGATGTCGACTCCTCGAGAAATAACCTGGATCAAAAGAATTGTGCATACTTTTTTTTTTTTTCAATTGATGTTGATGAAGCGCAAACTAAGAAATCTTTGGTTTTACCTTACATGATGAAGCCAAAAGAGAACCGTCAAGAACTTATTATAGAGGGTGTGAATAGGGCTATATTTGAGGCAATTAAACGGATTAAGACGATAATGGAATGATGTGTATGAATGAGTTGGAATTGGCATTTTAATAAGATGCTAAAGAAGTGCCTAATTTCAAATTCTATGTTTGTTTATTATGAAAGAAAAATATACAATTTTGGCTGTGGAGTCTCAATGTTAAGTATATTCTTTAAGTGAAGTTTTGGCATAAGGAATTTAATAATTATCCTTGCATATGCCTTTGGGCGAATATGCAATTTTCAAAGAGTCTTGAAAAAATTGGTATTTTTAGTGACATAATCTAATGCCATAATTGACACTTGTTAATTGGTTCTTAATATAAACTAGACTATCATGGAGTATTCCCTACTAGGGTAGATTTTTCACACACGTAAAGCTAATGATTCTCATTCTTCTCTAGAAAAAGAATAGAGAGAACATAGATGAAAATCATAATTAGTTCGTGTAGTAATGTAAAAACTTAATTATGTTTACATGTCGAGTAGTTCGTGCTAAGATGACTACTAAATAATTAGTTCACTCGATGTCTTTATAAAGATACGATAGTAATGAATGAACATGTTGATTTCTGCCGACCGACTGGTCGAAGTGCAGGCATTCGAAGTCCCAAAGAAGTCACCGAACGAATGAAATGATGGGGTACTTACAAGAGCAAAATTAAGGTGGTTGGCGGGTGGGGGAATGTCACGTGGTAATAATAACGAAGAGAATTGACGGTGGATATGTTGTCGCGCGGTAGGGAGCACGGGCCAATGATGGCTTGCCACGTGTCGCGTGCCATCAATTGCGTGAGATAAAATAAGGACCAAAGAAAGGTCATCCTATTTTCGAGGTTATAATTTACAAAATCAATAAAAAAAGTGGGGCAAAAAGGGAAATATAGTCGCGCAAGCACGAGGCCGTGTGGAGAAGCGAACAAACGCGAGTATAAAAAGGGGCCCCCCCGGCCTAGGAAATTTCCTCGTGCTGCTTGGGGGGGCCGAAGCGCGTCTCGGCTGCTGTCGTGTTGCGGTTGCGGGCGCCTCCTCGTCTTCCGGTTCTCGTCTCGGCAGGGCGTGCATCCGCGTCGTGATCTCGTCGCCGTGTCCTGATCACCTCGGGCGGTCGCGATCGGAGCGGCGAAGATGGGCGGAGGCAACGCCCAGAAAGCGAAGATGGCTCGGGAGAGGAACCTGGAGAAGCAGAAGGGCGTTCGAGGTGTGTCCCTTCGTCTCTCTCTCTCTCTCTCTCTCTAGAGGTTGTAGATCTGGGGTTGAGCTTTTAGTTTCCTTTCTTGGGCTTATGTAAGTTGAAACGATTCGAGAAGAAGATGACCGTTTCGGCTTGCTGGCGGCTGCAAGGTGAGGCTTTGCTTGTTGGGTCGATCCTTAGCTCCCTCTTGAAGATAAGGAGCTCGAAAAGTTGCGATTTTGATGTCCTTTTTCGTTGCTTTATTTGATAAACTGGGCTCCTTTTTTTTTTTTTTTTCCTGATTTAGTGGGACGCTGATATTGTAGTGTTATTTGAAAGGAAATAGCCCCCGACATGCCTGTAATTCGAGCTTTCCTTTTTTTGGTTGCCCCCTCATTGTCTTATTTTATTGTGGGTGTGTATATATATATTTGCAGGAAGTCAGCTTGAGGCAAACAAGAAAGCCATGAATATCCAGGTACCGCTCTTTGTTTATCCTAGTCAATTAAGTTGATTTTGAGTTTCCACGTGTTATGCACGTCTCCTGGCCAGTGCGAGAGCATGGATTTGATGTAGTCATTGCTGCTTTTTTATGCATTTATGTGTGTTGAGAGCTCCTCCGCTCTTAAGTTGATTTTTTAATTCCCGGTTGCTTGACTGAGGCGAGTGAGTAGGATGTGGGTATAGCATAGCTTAATGGGAATGGTTTTTAGTTCTGATGCACTGTCTTCTCTTCAAAATTGGGGTGGTTGTGTGTAGCAACTCAGAATTCTTTTGCTCTTGTTGGATATTGGGTCGGGTCTGCCAAAAACCCGAGTCATGACTTCTGATATGCCCTTCGGAGGAACTACTAATTGGGCTAAGAAAGGTGAATGTACAAATAGAAGTACAAAAAGCAAAAGAGGAAATGCAACCTTTCAGAAATTTATTTATTTATTTATTTCCCCGGAACAATAGAATTTTAATTGGAATTTCGCATTATGCAAATCAGTAACTTTGCACTTAAATGAAATATGCGGAGATCTTGTAAGATCCTTGAGCCTAGCAGGAGCATTTGTTATCGGGTGAATGAGTTTTACCAAATACTAATTTGCATGTGAGTAATTCTTAAGCTTTAGGATTATAAATGTGGCTTATAAGACCACTGGTGAAGTTCTCTTGGCTAGATAAGTGGGAGCCAGGAAAAAAATGATGGAAAAAGCAATGGAGTCAGAGAAAATTAATGAAGTTGGGGTATTTGTTGATATTTCGTGAGAACCTTAAAGCAAATGAGTTCATTGAGTTGAATGAAGCTATTTATGTTAGCTAAAGGGAATATAACAGTGTATACTAAAGATGTGCATGGGAAACGATCAACATGCACTCTAATACTAATGTCAGAGTGATCAGAAGTGTGCCTCTTCCTGTGTCCCATAATTGAGATTATTTAGGCATTGCACTTGTTCTACCAGAGGTCGAAAATTCAGAACTTGCTACACTTTCGTGAGCAGTTAGCAGAATCTTTTCACAAGGAATACTGATTAGTAGAATTTGCACTTTAACTCGCTGTAGTTGTAGTTTCTTGTTCTGTTCTTTTTTTCTGTTAGGTCATTAATCGTTTTCAAGCATCTATACAACCATATTGTTGGTTTTCCGTTGCTCTGGTGGTGGATCATGCTTTTCTTTTGTGTAGAATGACATATTTCAGATCCAATTGGTGGTTTGCTATATTGAGAGGTTGTTTGCTACAACTTTTCTGCCACAGTTTCAGCTGTAAAATGGATGCTGTAGCTTTTGAGGTGTTTGCAGCTTTTAAAGGTGTTTGGCAAACACCTCAAAAGCTATAGCAGCTTGCATCAGTTTTCAAGAAGTTGCCTCACCCAGCTTTGAAGTGCTGCAACTTTAAAGCATGATCATCAAACATATAGCTTACAACATTTCACACAGAGAGTTATGCATATTTTCAAGTTTTCAACTGTGTTCCAAATCTACAGTAATTTCTCTGATTTTTGAATGCTCACTCGTACCCTTTTGGTTGATGCATAAATATAGATCATGATCCACGAGTGATATGTCAGTGAAGAACATTATGGCGGCTTGACCTGTATAATTTTTGTCACGCTTTTGGTTGATGCATCGATATAAATCGTGATCCACATGTGATATGTCAGTGAAGAATATTGTGGTTGCTTGACCTGTATATTTTTGGCAAACTCAGCATCAGGGCTCTGTGAAGCCCTTTATTAGTCAACATATTAATCGTATATGATAGTTAGTAGTCAACATATTAATTTTATGTGCTAGTCTGTGGTCTTTAAGATCATCTTTCTGTTCTGTTTCATCCTGCGATTTACTCTTTCATTTGGTGTCATGCTTTCCTGAAGATGGCTCTTTTCCCAATAGTTATTTGATGGCCAGTTTTTCCGCCCCAAATCATTCCGTAATCTTCATTTTCTTCGTTTATGGTTAAATTATAAGTATTGTGACACGAAAATACAAGCTCAAGGTCCTTCCTCTCCCTTTTAATGCAAATGTTCTTGTCATCGCAGTGCAAGGTTTGCATGCAGACTTTCATTTGCACTACAACAGAGGTCAAGTGCAGAGAACACGCAGAAGCAAAACATCCCAAATCGGATTTGTACGCATGCTTTCCTCATCTGAAGAAATGACGTCAACCGACGACAGCGGACAATGATGCTATCAACTTGTCATGTTCTCGTTGTGATTGTGGTCAAGTTTGGAGCTTGTGTGTAGCAGTATATCCACGCTTGGGGTATTCATCGACTCGAACATATTATGAAATATATGCTAATAAAAAATCCGCTGCCTTTGTGACATTTGATTTTTCTAAGTTCAAGTTTGTATTACGAGTGGCCACAAAGGAAAACTTAGTGAAGCCCATGACCTGCTTGCTCTAAATCTAATTAGCCAAAGTTGAGGGTCCAGCGATCAAGGCTTTAGTACCTGCTGGGGTTGTATAGGTATCTTCCTTCCGTTCCTTAACTCCTAATGCGAATGCTCATCGCTTCGTCACTTGCAGAATTTTGAAATCGAGTTAGGTTATCAGCCCCCCAAGTAACAACATTTGCAGACGTTAAACTCTTTGAAAAGTTTTTCTATCTCCCTCTTTTTTCTCTCCCTCTTTTTTCTCTCCATTGTCTTCTTCAACCTTGGGCCATGGGGAAGTGTTTGAGCTAATTAATTTATTCCTTTCCTCTCTCTTGTTGATTTTCTTTGAGTTTTCTTGGTTCTTTTTTTATTCTTTTTTCTCCTCGATCTAGATTTGAAAGCTCTCTTCTCCCAATCTAGTTCAAGATTTGAGATTTTAAACTCTCATAATCTAGCTCTAGATCTAAGAGCTATTTTCTCCCGATCTAGCTTTAGGAGTTTATTAAGTATGTTTTCAAAGATTCAATACTCTTGTATTGTATCTATATTTAGATTCGCTACCTCATGTAGATCCTCTACCTTTAATTTCACCGGTGATCGTAGGAGTTTTGATGTTTTGCAACCATGAAAATTTGCTTTTCAAATGATAGGGTTATATTTGTTCAATTTGTTTTAATTGTCATCATATGATAATGATGTAGAGGGAGCCAAATTTAACTGTGCATAATTGGCCCCGACATAATTACTAGAGAATGAATTTTTAATGTGTTAGTTATTGACAATGATATGAAATCTAATAATTGATGGCCAAGTTATTTTACTTTGACATATTTATTCTTATAGAGTGAGCAAGTACCTATTATGTCCGGTTGATTCTTCTTATTTTCTGGATTTGGATTTGTTTTGTAGTATTTTGGATTTGGCTTTACTTTGATTTGCTTTGCTATAAAATTTATGTACTTCTTATACGTCTTTTTGAGCAATAAATATAATTTTCTAAAAGAAAATAACATTTTCCTCTTGTTAAGCGCGAGAAGAGAATTCACAAGGTGATTTATAAATTCATTGTAACATAGAAGGAAGATGTAAGAATTATTGTAGCCCCCACGATATGATTTAATATGATTTAATAATAGTTAAAATGTTAATAAAATAAATAATGTATTAGTTATGAAAAATTGCGACTCTAATAAAACGAAGAGCTATGACTTTTATGGAAGTTAAAAGGTGCTTTGATTGAAGGCATCGTATAAATAAAGTTCGATCCTCTCTCTACCTACACGAACAACAATAACAGAAAAGAACTCGGTATTCTCTCCTCCATCGATAGAATACATTAAAGAATAGTGAGTTAATGGAGAGAAATTGAATTTCTTCATCGATAGAATACATTAAAGAATAGTGAGTTAATGGAGAGAAATTGAATTTCTTCATTTAATTTGAATTCTTCGATTTTTCACAACGATTATCATCCAAGGGTAACGCTAAGATACGTTTTCATCTATTTATGAAAAATCATAAAAATCGAAGATCACTGTTTTATTATGAATTTTCGCATTAAAGAATTATTTGTATCATCTAACAAAAGAAGCATCTCTCCTATACATCTGGAATAGGATGTCCTAACCGGCAGGTTTCTGTTTAATCCCGAGTGCAGAAGACGGCAAGTTCCTACCAATAATTAGGAAAAGGATTCTGTTCCCTCCGATGTCCACATCCCACTTCTTTTTTTCTTTTCTTTTTTGAGCAAAATGTCCACATCCCACTTCACCGAGCACAGCCTCTCGCGTTTTCAATCTCAATCGCGACGCTTGGAAAACAAGGAGGATGAAAGAGTCCTGTACAAACCCATGCCACGCCAGGACAAACCTGGATATCGAAGCACGTTGACAGGAGTCTCATGGCAAAAAATCAGTTGGGAGTACACACTGATGCCAAGTCAATGGCAAACATCGTCCAAGCAGTGTTTTATAATAGCAGGCAAATCAGGATAATCCAAAAATCAGCACTAGCCATACATTTTGATCATGTCCAAGCTGAATGACCAAGGTTGGTAAAATTCAAGGCACATTCTGTGGCCCCGGTTTAAGAATTGGAAACACTAAAATCAATTTATGGGGCAAAATTTGAAGCTATTCCTGGTCATAAAGATTAGCATAAGACCCGAGGAAGCAGCCCGAACTAGAATCATGGTTGACGACTCATGGAGCGGTTTATTGTGTCCTCATCCTGCTGTTCTCAGCGGATCTTACTTGGGAGAAGTACCCATGAGCCTGAAAAAGATGAATATGTCGACATGAGCCACTCTTCCAAACAATAAGAACGCATAAGGACTTCATGACTGATGTTGCTAAGTGAAAGCCAACATTGGGAATTGCGAAATATAAGGAGTGTGATCACACATTGTTCATTCAAACCATTTCATGGCAAAGTTGCATATTAGACAAAAAGCTTAGCTCCACACAAGACAATTTGAGCTAAGCATATCCCACATCCAATGATTTGAGAGCATAAGAAAGGGGCATCAACATAAACAGGGGAAACTAATCTTACCCTCCAGTTTTATTTTTCTTTGTTTCACTATCTCGTGTCCCTCAAATGGCCGGAATTGAAGAGAACGAGTAGTGACGCATATAAACTTGAGAACCTAATTCGCGGAAACATAGCAACATACTGAGGGACAGCCGAGAGTGAACACTTCCTGTATTCACTTCTAAAATATCGACACAACCATTATTCACAGGGTGTACCCACAGAGAAAAAAGAACTATTTTGACAGAGGAAGCCATATTCGACTATAGAGTTATAGGATGATACAGAACCTTTAGCACAACAATAGAAGGGTTCAAGATACACTCCTCTATATGATCCTAATAATGAAGTGTCCATGTGATTATCAAATACACAGAGGCTTTCTGTTAGGTCCATGGTCCAAGAGGGACCAAATTTGTGGATGGCAATACCTAATAGACGAAATGATTAGTGATAGCATGAGGGGCAGTTCAGCCCAAAAACATACCATTGCTTCTCTTGCCGTAACCCTATCCTGATGGTCGTATCGGAGGAGCTGGTCAAGAAAATCAATAGCCTGAACATATCATGTGATCAAGAACGAACAATTAATAGAGGCATACAACAAGAAAAACCAAGGAAACTAATCAGAAATCCTTTTGGAGGTTTTCAGAAGCCTAATGACAGAAAACTAACCTCTGGAGAAACAAGATGCTGATTATCAGCATTAATAAATCTGGACCACGGTTTCCGGCTGTGCCTGCAATCACCAATTTATTGGAGAAAGGTGCCACAAATAGAATAAAGTTCTTAAACATACTGCCCTGCTGGAATTAAAAGGCACAGTGCAATTAAAAGCTTCTTGAAACACACTGAAGTTTCAGTTCAGACTCCGGTTTTTTAGAGAGCCTAATTCGAATACATGCATATTATCAGAGGATATAACTGTATCTCTAACATCCTTCCCAACAACATAAACGACTGTTTTCAGAGGTTGCAGCCTCCATTATATTCAGGAAGCATTGTCCAAACCTGAGTTAAGCCCTGAATTTTTTATTACCCTATTCTCAAAGAGGTAGGATCTAGTTAGACTTGTTTGCAAGTGGCAATCTCTCCAAACAACTTGCCCCAACTTTACACACCAAAAGCCATAGCCAACTAAAACCTAAAAATATGTGAGATAGGATGATTAGCTAGCATCTTAAGGAGTAAAAGAACAGAATATGGAGAACCTTCCAACAAGAGCTTCTAGCTGTGGATCGAGCTCCAAGTGGTATTTGTTCAGATATGCATTTAGTTCATCTGTCCCAAGAACCTGCAGTGCAGTGCATATGCGACACAAACAGTTAGAAGGAAATCTTGAATACTAGTTTGAGAAGGCAAAGACACTGCCACACTGACATTATAGATGGTATGCTCATCACTCAGATCACAGTCCACTGCATTACATTGATGTCTAACACCGGCTGAGGCTCTAAGTATGTCATCCTATTAGCTTGTGTGTGTGTGTGTGTGTGTGTAATATCTTGATCAAATTGTGCTTGTACTCCTTAAATACAGATGGAATTGCACTTTCGCATTCTTCCGTCTCAAAGGCAACAGAAAGTATTTCCAGATAATGAGCAAATCCAATTTTGCCCATTAAAAAGGGGTCAAAATTTGAATCCTCGAATTTATCAAAGATCATCTGACAAGTGGTTTTAATATCCTCGATGTAATGCAGGGCTATGATTATTAAGGCCATATCCATAGGGTCCATGCCTGGAAGCATGACCACAAGCACGTCGGAAGTTAGGACAACAAAGATTGCCGCCTTTAATAATATAGCAACATGCTTTTGTTCCTTATTCCGAAAGCTTCTCAGCAGCTAACTCCTGAATGTAACTCAACCACCAAGCACATTTCAATTTAGATAATGTTGGCCACAGAGATTTGACATTACCTTGGCAATTTTGACAAGCTGGTCATGGTTGTCATGGCCATAAAAGAACGGCTCCTTCCGAAATATCTGCAAGGATGTTTGAACGCATCAAAATTCGTTAAAACAAATACTTTAAATACCATTAAATTTGACAGTACTATCATACCATTCCTGCAAACATACACCCAAGGCTCCACATGTCCAAGGAATAATCATAGTCCTGGAGGTCAACAAGCAACTCCGGACCCTTAAAATATCTGAAAGTAACATATTCTTTAATTTTATGCAAAGAGAACACCATAGTGAAGGAATTCTCATACAACAGAGCATTAATATTCATATACTCTAAATTATCACCACATATCTGACGTAGTTATACAAAATCCAAATGTGTCAAGTGGAACCTCTGAACAAACAGTATGAAGTTCATCCGAGACACCAACAGGGGTATATTCTTATACTCTAAATTATCACCACATACCTGACGCAGGTAAACAGATTCCAGATGCAATAGTTAATATCTTTCATCAAAATCTTGGTACACTAACTGGATTATCCAAAACACAATAAACAAGAAAAAGTACAGACAAATATAAAAAGCAGAAAGCATGCCATCAGACAAACAAGGATGATTAACCAGTTCACTCGAGAAATCATCCAACATTTCCAGTCTCCACACAGAGATATGAGCCTATAGAACAGACCCTATTCAATTAAAGGTTATCGCAAAATGCATGAGCCAGGTAATTGACTAATCAACGTGCAAACTGATAAGGTTGATTAATAACCCTCAGAAAGATTGATTTCAAGTTAAACAAAAAGCAAGCTCCTTAAAATCCTTAAATTGTCTTCATGGAGCCAGTTCTAACCCATAAAGTCAACAAGATTGCTAGAAATGAACAGTGTACCGGTCACTAAGGAAGTAATTCACAGAACACCATACTAAAATACATGGCTCCACCTTATACGGAATAGTTAGATTCTTCAAGAGGGAAATGGGAGGGAGGGCACGAAATCAGTAGGTAATCAGTTGGTCACCATTAACTCCTTGCTAAGAGAAGATCATTTCTCAAGGGAAACGCACCAGCTTGTGCCTTTGAAATCTAAAAACTAAAATAAATAAAAGTTTCAGTTTCTCTTATCATAGCAATAAAATCGTAATTGCTGATGTTACTATGTAAGGTGGCACATAACACAATCAGTTAGTCTTTACTATACATTCTTTGGAAGAAGGTACAAGATTCCAACAAAATCAAATGAGTATATGAGTCCATGGAATCCATAATCCTTACCTTGAAGCTACACGGACATTGTATTCTTTGCCAGGATGGTAGAATTCAGCAAGTCCCCAATCAATCAAACGGAGCTTCCGTAATTCATGGTCAATCATAACATTGTGCGGCTTGACGTCTCGATGCATTATGCCTTGTGAATGGCAGTAATCTAATGCCTGAAGTTAGAAAGACGCTTAAGCCATTAAGAAGCGCCGAGAAAGTACTTTAATCTATGAATACTAAGGCTTGTTTGTTTAAAATTAAAGTTTAAGCAAACTGCCAAAATTTAGAATGTTATCCAAGTTTCCAAAAATTATGAACAAGATATATGTGAATTTACATGTAGTGGTTGTGAACAAGAAAAATTTGAAGTGTGTATGTCGCAAGATTTAGATTAATCAAAAAATAAATAGTAAAAGTCTATCCAAACTCACTTTATTTTCCATAGGAGTTGTATTCCTAGTAAAAGAGACACAAAGCCAAGATGTTGATACATCATTGAATAAGAAACGTACCTTAAGAAGCTCATATATGTAGTATCGTATGTCATAATCTGTCAGAGTGGGGTACAAAACTTTAAAGTCTGTGCTGTTCACATATTCAAAAATCAAGCTAGGGGTTTTCGAGTGCTGATCTCTGACAATATCAAGCAGCTTCACAATATTAGGGCCACCACAGAGATTCTGCAGTATTTTTATTTCTCTCTTGATCTGCAGAGATACAGACATACTGCCATATCAGAGCACAAGATGATTGCAGCAAATCCTATAAAGGTTACCCAAAGTAATATATTCAACTATGAGAAACCAAGGAAAGTAGACTCATGAATCGTACAAAAGGTGAAAATAGTAAATATAAGAAAGCAAAAGGATTCAGAAATCAATGAAGTATATATCTATAATCAATTGATTGTCTTCTATAGCAGTCAAATACAGGATATTGACAATCATGTCTGCTTAAAACCAAAGTCCACACTAACATCAAATTATAAAGTCACTACTGCCTAGGTACTCTCACAGGCACCAAGACAGGGATACAAAATTTCTTATCGTCGTTAAATGCCAGTTGTGGACAATAGTTTAAACATTAATATGATACGACCAATCAAGAGGACATCAATAAACAAATGCTTCAAGGCACGTGCAGAAATCTACTTGTAGAATTTGAATTGTTCTGGAGATAGGACCTGCAGAACAGATGTCAACTTCTGTAGATATAGAAAGGAGATTATAAACATATCTTCTCCATCAATTCTGTGCAGTGGAAGCACGATCAATGACACACTCTTTATATTTTCATCTTTATTGTCTCCATTACATTAAAGGAGTCAGTGCATTTCCTCGAAGTTATAGCATGACAAATTGATCTATCAATTTTAGTTGCTGGCAACTTATGGAAATTGGAGGCAATCAATGCTTGCTCATACGTGTGCAATTTTGGACCCAGGAACTTTTAGAACGTTTCACATTTACATGTCGAATAGTAAATGAAATGGTATTTAGGGATTCAACCAGCAGTGGGGCACATTCTCCTTATCAGTTCACCTGATGGCTGCTTTGCTATGAACTATCTGGAAGACTCAAATACACAATCGGGCTAATCCTTCCAACAATAGAATACAAAACTGCACTAGACAGACACCTTAGAGATTCTATCCACATTGCACCACATCAAAGCAAACCAAAGTGAAAAGATGCGTTCTTATTAGAAAGCCATTTAATATGACAAGAGACACAACTTAAGGACAATGGAAGATGATACATGAGATGAAATAGCTTGAGCTCTTTGATCAAAATACATCTTAGCTAAGCCAATACAAGTGAGTATAGAATTTGACAACATTAACAACTCAGTTTATGAGAGATTGATAATGGTACCCCTTACAACATGGAGTGCAAGTTGAATCGTTATATCAAATAACATGCAGTTTCTCACTTTACATGCATTGATTAAATTAATATTGAATAAAAGTGCTAAATGTGTGGTGATACTAATGATTATGAGCACCACAAGAAACAAATGACATATTGAACACCTGCAGAACTACTAATAGTTTGCCTTTAATCTGTCTAAAAACTAATTTAGGCCGCAAGACTAATGATCTTAATCTTAAATTTCAGGTGATTTGAATGACTTCACCAGAGCAAGAAGGATTGGTAGAAGAAAGAGGATCTCATTTTCAACAACTTAATGCCATAATCTAAAGTAAAGATGATGGGCCCCTGCATCAAATTTCCTAAAGTCAAGTGAGTCGAAACACCTGTCTAATGCATTGTTTAAACTTCAAAAGTCCAAGCACAACCGTGAAGTATTATATCAATTATACAGAAGAGGATGTTTCAGAGAATGACCAACTGGCATTGGTCTCGCAACACATATATCCATATTGCTAAGAAATCCGAGTGGAAGAAGTAAATGCAATAGTTACCTTCTTTTTCTTAACAGGCTTGAGGATCTTGATGACGCATCTTTCATTATTGGTGATGTTAATACCTTCAAAAACCTCACTATATTTTCCTCTCCCAATTTTTCTAACTACCTCATAGTCATCTTGATCTCTGGCCATGGAGACAAAGAAGAGCAGGAAAACTCTATTATAGATTGTTCAAATTTTCCACAAGGTCAAAAACATTGAAAACACGCTTCAGCGTCGCTAGATATAGAGGACAGCATATAGGTAAAGAGAGCAGTACAACAAAAGCCAGATTTCTCATCCATCGTAACCTAGGAATAGCTGAAGACACCTGAGAGTGAGAATAATCAGCAGCTCTTGCTAGCAGCCAACAAATATCCAGATCTCATAATCCACCTTGCAAAAGATACTTAACCTCAAAGAACTCCATTGACAATGACATAGAAGGGACTCTTAATTAAAAACAAAAGCATAAACAAAAGACACATCACTGCCATATCATCCCTCCCAATAACCTCATCTGTCTTACAACATCCACCTTCTGACTACTAATCAAACCATTTAGCACGCACATTAGAAAAAACTTCAGCCGAACCAGATCACTGAGCACAAAGGCAAACAATTGATCCGCTCAAGCTTCGTCTCATCACCAACTAGCTTCCTCAAGCTAAAACACTTCTCAACCAAACCCCCATTTCGCATCCTCCACCCAAATTCCACAGCGTTCGTCGCCATCAAGACGACATCAACCTCGTCGCCAACGATTCGCATCCCTACAGAACGAACTCCACAACCGCAGCCGATCATAACGACCGCACATTCCCTTCGCCGCACCCACACGACCCAAATTCAGCAAAGCCACAGCACAGCAAGCCAACCTCAACCCTAACGCGGACCCAGAACAGAAAAAGCCGAAAAAAGAGAAACCCATCTCGAAAGCCAACAGCTTTAGCCTAAAGCCGAGAGCTTTAACCGTAAACCCCGCGCGCGTCACGGCCGAACCGCCTCCCGGCGGGCCGCCGCCGGCGACGGAACGGGAGGGAGACGAAACGAGGAACAGATCGGAGGGGAGGATTCGGAGCGGGCTTTACCCCCACTGGACGGTGAGCGCCTCGTAATCCCAGTAGTCCCTGGGGCGATGCACGTTGACGTCGGCGTAGACGCGAGCCCTCGACATGGCAGCAGCAGACCTCGAAAAAAAAATCCTTCGGTTGACGAGATCAGGACCTCGGCGACATCGCACACCTTCAACAGCGAGCAGCGACGCCGAAAGTTTTTCCGAAACTCGTTTTCTTCAAAAAGATTAAAAAAAAAAAAACGGAAAAAGAAATGATTGAATATAATCTATTGATCAAGTGCGTTTTCCTTTTTTTATTTTTTTATAAAAAGGCTTTTGCATTTCTTTTTTCGTTCGGGCTATTTTTGGCAGCTGGAAAATATCTAACGCGGAATATAGAGCTATCCGCTCCCCCCTCAGATAATGCTACGCCAGCTGCAGCAACTGTTGACAGTTGGGATTTACTTGGGGCGCGCATGTTTTTATTTTTGTTCCTTTTCTGTTAAAGGGAACAGAAATAAATAAAAATATTTTTGTTTCGGAGAATAATTTTTGAATAAAAAACGCGTTTGATAAATTTGTTCCGGAAATAAAAAAAATGAAACAAAAACACGCGTTTGGTAAATTTTATTCTTTTTTGTTTCTTTTAATTTTTTAATATTTTTATTTTATTTTTCATTTTTTCCTTTCTTTTTTTTTTTTTTTTTTGGCAATCTCGCCCAGCCACGGCGAGGCTCGGCCTCACCCGCACACAGCGAGGTCGCCGCCCTCAACGGCGTCGCCGGCCCTCGATGGGTCGCTAGCCGTGGCCGAGGCGCGGCGAAAGAAAAAGAAGAAATAAAGAAGAAGAAAAGAAGAAGAAGAAGAAGAAGAGAGAGAAGAAGAAACGTTCTTCAAAATTGTTTACGGAACAAGAAGTAAGTTTTTTTAGGAATGTTTCCATGCAGCCCTTGGAAATCAATCACCGGCCTTTTTGCACTTGCAGTGCTGGAGAAATTAATCGAGAGAATTACTTCAACTTCAATAAATGGTAACTTTTTTTCTCTCTTTTTTTTTTTTTTTTTTGGTACTTACGTGTCATGTACATAAATAAACAGGCTCTTTGGAACTCCTTTGGCACAGCAATAATAATCGAAAGAGTTATTTCAACTTCAATAAATGGTAACTTTTTTCTCTATCCTTTATTTTTTTTGGGTACTTGCGTGTCATGTACATAAATAAACAGGCTCTTTGGAACTCCTTTGGCACCGCAATAATAATCGAGAGAGTTATTTCAACTTCAGGAAATGGTAACTTTTTTCTCTCTCCTTTTTTTTGGGGGGGTACTTGTGTGTCATGTACATAAATAAACAGGCTCTTTGGAGCTCCTTTGGCACAGCAATTTCGAAGATCTTTGACAAACATTTCGGTTGCTCAACATTTCCAAAATTGCAACGGTTTCTAACAAACGGTTTCATCTAATTTTAATGTGATTTTTTAAGCCATACATTATCGACTATGTAAATTACAGCACTTTGCTCCGTAGCATAACCATGCCACGACACGGTTATAGCCATAAACCGTATCGAACCGGCTCCTAGACATCTAAACACACCCATGTCTTTTGTTTTGCAAGCAGCGAAAAGGCTAAAATGTCCGAAAAAACAAGCTTTGTAGTTTTTCAACTTTCGATAACCTTTCGGAAGATCAATCAATCGAAAATTTTGGACGGCTAATAAAGTTAAAGACTTAAAGCCAGGGAAGGAAATTTTTTGCTTTTTGGAAGCCAAGAGTCATTGATGGAGAATTCATTCGGACCCCCCACCATCGTCATCGACCGTCCTGATCCCATGACCTAAAATCTTTCGGCCGAAAGTCCTCGGTGGGCACTCGACGCACCGAACCAGGATTTTCGCCCAAGTCAGAATCGAGATCTCGAGGGCCCCAACATGGGTCCAAAGATGGTTGATTGCAGGACTCATCCGCAGGTGGGCTTGGATTGGCTTGGGGCCTCGAGCCAATGGGCTTTGGGTTCGGGCGATTGGAACCCAATGGCCCGACTTGAGCCCAAGGTCAGCCGGACCCAAGGGCCTCCGGTGGTCGTACTCGAGGCCCCCCCAATTGCTTTGTTCCGATGTTTTAAGTTTTAACATTGATCAATTGTAGCGCATGTCACGTTTAAGAGTCCAACCAAATGCAGGCACATTGTTGGGTATTTCAGCAGTTTTAGAATATTAGGATTCATGGATGATAAATTTTAAAACTTATCATAAAAGTGTAATTAACTCATAAACTTGACAGATTGATACAATCAAGTCATTTTATTAATTCCGTCCAATCTGGGCAACAGAAAATGTTGCCCTGATTTTTTCTTATTATTTTCTCTCTTCTACATGGTGCTGATGTGGCTAAAACAAGACAGATAACTCAAAAACTATTTTGGTCCATTTTTAATATTTTATGTAAATATAAATTAAATCAAATTAAAAAATTAAACTAAATTTTTAAGAGAAGGTAACAAAACTGACAAACTAGCGAGGTTTACAAGTCCCTCACTTGCCGTTGCAAAGGGCTGGCAATGGTGGAGTGAGGGTCGGTAGACCCAAGCTAGTATGTTATATTGGGGTTTTTACCATCCATTTGTTATAAGTGTATCGATTTTGTAGTTTTTGGTAAGATTAATTCTATTTAACGAAAATTAATGATGAATAAATTTATCACAAGTGTACCGATTTATGATTTTTAGTGGTCAAAAAATTAATTTGAAATAAATTTGTCAAAAAATAATAGATAATAAAGAACAAACAAGCTAGATATATATGGTCGAGTATCATGGATTGTTAATTTTAAGAATCACAATTCGAAATCTGAACTAAGAAACCCATCATTATGTTACATATTACTTTATTCGGGATGAAAAAGTACGTGGGCATCATCATTCTAATAGAAGCCCGGCAACATCGAGAGAGGTCATGTTCTAGAATTTTTCAACACATGTAAGCCCTACATTAGGTGTGGTAGCCCATTGCCCCGCATACCCCAAGGGTGCCAAGCGTAGGGCACAAAAGAATGCTGTCATGATTAAAACTTAAATGTTAGGTAAGAAAGATAAACGCACTTACCACTTGAACTATTCTATAAAGTTCTTGAGCATGTCTTGATCGAGAATGACTTAAGTAAAGAAAATGACCCCATAAGATAAAATATTTAGAAAAATATTTTAAAAAAAAAAAGCAAATGTATGTGACTTCAACATGATGCTATTGAAATTTCTCAATTAAAAATAAAGGAGAAGATAAATTTATGAAATTTATATATATTTAATGAATAATACATCAACTTATTTATAGGTTTTATAAGATGAATATATAAGGTATAATATGTCAATCATACACAATCAAATGAGATATATACACAATCGACATGATTATTAAATGTTTCTAATATAAGAAATTTGTCTTATAAAAATTCCGAGTACCTCCAAACATTTTCCATGCGTACGACCGGACCCGGCGGCCACACACGTGGGGCGAGCCGAGCGAGTCAACCGTCGACATCCCCAGCCGAAAGGAAGTCGCAATCGACGCGACCCCGCGAGCCCCACCATCGCAACGGCCGACACGCGGCGCCCAACCGAACCCCGCGATCTCCTCCTCGAGTGGCGAACCGACACAACCCATCTTCTCTCTCTCCTCACCAAGAACTCCTTTAGGTAGAGAGAGAGAGAGAGAGAAGCGGGGGAGAAAATGGTGGCCTCAGCATCAGCGTCGTCAGTCGATCTGCAAGCGTAGACAGAGGCATCTTCCTCGAACAAATTTCTCTATTTGCTTTCTTCTAATTTAGGCAAATTTTCGTTGACGCCTTCGGTCCTCAGGTTTGCACGCGTATAATCTCTTGGTTTCGTCGGGCCTCGCCGTATTTGTTTTTGGCAAGCGAAGAAGACTCTCTCTTCCTCGCCTTCGCCCACCTTTCTGGCTCTGTTTCTCTCCTCCGTGGCCGGAGCAGGACGTTTCTTCCGGCGACCCTTTGCGCCGTCGCGGGACGAGAATGCGGTTGTGGGGCAGATTCAAGCACCCTCTCAAGAATGTCTGGCTCGCCGTCGCCGCGCGCCTCGGAATTCGCAAGAGGGGTAATGTCGCCCGGCTTGAGATGTCTTCGCGGTTTTGATTCTGATCTCCTCTTGATTCTGTTCTTCTTCTTCCGGAAATGGGTGTCGGAGCATTGAGCGTCTGCTGTTCTTGGTCTGTTCCTTCTGTGAAATTTCGGCGACCCGATTGGCGAAATCTAGTGTGTATGGAGGGATTGTAGATCAAAGTAGATCGTTTGTTTTTTCTTGTTCCTGCATCCTATAATTATTTTCCTTGGTTTGGTTAACATTGTTCGATTAGGGGATGCTGTCGGCTGATGGCTAAACAAGGTATTTGGCGGATTCGTTTTAGGGTTATACCCAGTTGGAGATTGTTATTGTTATTGAAAACCATCCTCGTTCTGCTTTACAAAAATTGTTTCTTGGTCTCTCGTTTTCCTCGCGCTTTCTGATTCAATGTTCATGTTTTAACCCTTCTTCTATCAGAAATTTTCTGTCAGCTATGGTCCCGATTAGAAAAGGGCGACCCTGACGATATCTCGCCCTCTTTTTTTTTCCTTTTCTTTTTCATGTGACGATACTAGTGCATCTCCCTGTTGAAAATATTGTCTCCTTCATTTTTCTTTTGGCTAAATCTTTTAGAAGTTGGATGTTCTGTTCTGTTCTCACTTCTCAGAGAGCGTCAGCTTTGTGCTGATTAGTACTGCAGTTGTTAATTCATGATTTTTCTTGTGTTGAGTGAATTAAATGATGATAGCAACAATCAGCATGGTTATTTTACTATTGATAGGAAAGAAGACATCGCTTACTTGTGCTTTCATTTTGCTACTTGCCGTGCGTTGGCACGATGATTTGTTATGGTGTGATGCTTTCGTTTTGCTTCCATTCTGCCTTGAGTAGGATTTTCTTTTTCTTCCTGTTTTGTTTTTCTGATTTTATTGGCAAAAGCTAAGCTTACAAGGAAACTAATGTAAATGAGTGGCAAAAATGGGGATCCGCCAAAAGCATCGTTTGAACCAAGTTAGCTGAATTTGAACTCATGGAAGGACCGTGTCGTATCGAGTGCTTCCACTTGCCTTAAGTTCTTTGATGATCGCTATTGATTCCTTTTAGCTACGTCCCTCTTTTATGTTTTGGAAATCAAATCTCCCTTACCATTTTCTTTTTGTCAGGCACGCCAGGTTCTGCATCATTGCTTAGTTATCTGTTTGATTCGAGCATGGTTACTTTTAGGTTTTGACACCTTTTCTTTGGGGAAATATAGGACTCCTGAAGCTGCAACATGACGTGAGGAGGTGCGAGTATGATGATGTGCATGTGATGTGGGAGATGTTGGAGAGAAACGAGCGGGAGATTTCCCAGTCCTCCAGGCGTATCAAGGAAAGATCGTTCTGGAGTATTTTTGGATGGGCTCGGTGTGCTCCGTGCCTTCAGTGCAGCTTCTGATTGATATGCCAGAATCACTTGCTCGCAAGCTTTGTGATTGCACACTGGTGAAGTATCTCCGAACAGAGAAGCGGCCAACTAGAAAATAAGAGAGGATCCCTCCCATATACCGGAGTTTCTTCTCACCATCAAACAAGCCATTTGTAGATATCAAAAGTGCCTCCCGGATGGATTTGATCCGTTCCTCTGTTCCCTACTCGCTACGCCTGGGCTTCTATGTATTAAGTTATAGCTCCGTATATACTCCCTCGCTTGTACTAAATGGGAGATTATAATCTGCTATTTACGTGTATATTACTAGACTGGTGCCTCATCTACTCTTTTTGCTCTCTTTGCTTCTCCTACTTGAGTTCTTGCTTTGGTCATATGCTTGAAAAGACATCGCCAGTCGCCGTTGCCGGGACACCAAACCAAGCCAAGGAACAGCGTTAGCATTTTTCCCATCACTAATGCCTCTTAGGAGTCCTACTATCTTTTTAGCTGTGGTTTTCCTTAAGAGTTGATGCTTAAGTTATTGAAGATTTGCTTAAAAACATGTTTGTGTCGAGCGGGTCTCTGTCGAAGGCTCTGGCAATACTAATTGTCGTAGACAGTAGATTACATACCAGGAGCGTCGCCGATGCTCCGAAAAGCCAAACGAGTTTGTTGGCTTTGTTTAGGGGGTTGGTCGGCCATATCCCTATTGCGACATTATTAACCGAAGGAGTCAGTGTAATTACCGGTCGAAAGCAACCGTTTCTTTTGGAAGTTTGCTATAGTATGGGGATGCATTGCTCTGATCAGTTACTAGGTGAACGGCCCCTTCAGGATGCATTTTGACTAGTCTGATTGATTCCGAGGAAAGGTCCGCAGGCAGAGACGATCGCCACCTGAATTCACTGATTGACTTCATCGTCTCAGTCGGCTATATTTTCTTTTCTGGGTCTGTTAGTCGGCGATAATTGCATGATGAGCCAAATTTATCATTTGATCAGCCAATTACAATGAAATACCTGTCTTAAGAAATTGACAAGGCGCACATCGTGATGTATGGAGTAGACATCTGGAAGCTGTTGTGGTAGTTATCGGCTGTCTTATTTGGAAGCTGATGATCTCAGTTGAAAACGACCACCTTCGGTAGATGCTTTGATGTCTCAACCACCAGATCCGCCATTCCCTCCCGTCTCGATCTCGACTGGCAGATTGCTCGACGAGTTTGGTCAATCTAAAGTTAAGAAAAATGTGCCTGGTCCACTCGATCGTGAGGTGTGGTGAGCATTTACAGGGGAAAGATTGTAGAAATCCCTGGAGGATAGGAAGAAAGGAATTCGATGTGCGTGATCCATGTGCAAAACAACTGTTGAGATCCTGACCATACGAAGAAAGAAACCCGTGAACGAGTGAAGAGAGGAGAACGAATTTGAGACGTCTGCTGACATCAATCGAAATTTAAGATATATAAGTTACTTTGGATTATACTATATGCATAGTTTTAATAATGTTTAATCAATATGCTTATCATGTTAATGTTAAAAAATTTATAAACTATACATTTTGTTCAAGAAATGCAAACTTGCACACTATTCAATCTTAATAATTTGACTGTACCTGTTCTACTACTTTAGAAATTAAGTTAATTAAAATTCCCAATTAGTTCCATTCCCACAAAAGGATTCTTGCAACCAAATACATTAATATTTATTCCATTTTCATTTGCACAATTTACCAAACGAAAAGATAAATTATCATTCTATTCTATTCCATTCCATTCCGCCATACCAAACGTAACATCAAGACAATAATGTCTATAATATGTTATAACTTAACATGCTTCGTGGCATTTCCATTTCATGGTGCACAAAACTATGTGCATAGACAATTTTGTGGAAGGTGCCATATACACTTCTTCATTGATTAGATAATGAAAAAATTACAATGTTTAAAGTACCGTTTATTCTTGTGACACGTACGATGAAATGGGTTCAAAAGTCAAATGTTTTCCTATTTAGCATTAGGTATGTTAAACAAAGCTAACTTGTTGATAATTCATAACCAATGCATGATCAATCAAGTAAGATCGCAAGGCTTATTTATACTATATGCATAGTTTTAATAATGTTTAATCAATATACTTGTGATGTTAATTAGAGAATTTATAAACTATACATTGTGGTCAAGAAATGCAAATTTGTACACTATTCAATCTTAATAATTTGATTGTACCCGTTCTACTACTTTAGAAATTAAGTTAAATAAAATTCCCAATCAATTCCATTCCTACAACAGGATTTTGGCGACCAAATACATGAATATTCATTCTATTTTTCATTTGCACAATTTACCAAATGAAAAGATAAATTATAATTTTATTCTATTCTATTCCATTCCATTTCGCCATACCAAACGTAACATCAAGACAATAATGTTTATAATATGTTATAACTCAACATGCTTCGTGGCATTTCCATTTCATGGTGCATGAAACTATGTACATAGACAATTTTGGTGGAAGGTGCCATAGACACTTCTTCATTGATTAGATAATGAAAAAATTACAATGTTTAAAGTATCATTCATTATTGTGATTGTACGATGGAATGGGTTCAAAAGTCGAATGTTTTCCTGTTTAGCATTAGGTATGTTTAACAATCGATAATTCCACAATCAATTCACGATCGATCAAATAAGATCGCAAGGCTTATTGATAATTCATAATCGAGAGCTGAGTCCGATTAGGAAACGTAGGGCTCAAATGGAGAAGGGGCTAAAAGTACAGGGGCCAAATTGCAATTTTCCCGTTTTGTGGCGGTTCTCTGTGTCGTCTCTTCCGGCTGCAAAGTCCGAGGTATTCAAACGCCGGTTGAACGAGCTAGGGTTTTACAGGGCGGGAAGGGAGAAAGGAATGGGGCACTCGAACGTGTGGAACTCGCATCCGAAGAACTACGGTCCCGGCTCTCGCGCTTGGTACGTTGGTCTCTTTTGCCTTTCTGGGTCTGTGTCGTGCGCGCGCGCGATGTCGACAGCAAGCAAAATATTCGCGAATGAGAACCGAATCGAGCTGTCCGATCGGTTCATTGCATCTTGTTCCGGGACGAGGATTGCGATGGCACGTCTGTTCCCCTCGTGGCGTGGTGATCGATCGATTCTTGCAAAGCTCAAAAGAGGAAGAGAATCCGAATCGGGTCCTCGTGGTGCATTCGTCAAGCCGAACCAGCGATGTGGTCTTTGCTTTTTCATGACTAACATGTGGTTTCTGGGGATCATTAGGTCGCCGTGAACTTGATAGGAAAGGCTTAGGGCTTCTTAATTCGGTTGGGTAATCTAAAGTTCCAATTTTGCGTCGCTTTCTGCCGTATATATTTGCTTTGATAGTTTTTGGTGGCAAAACGAGGTAATGCATGTGTAGGGGATGTAGGTGCATTGCCAGAGCTCTTTTAACGTTCTGTGGTTTTCCGCAGTCGAGTGTGTGGGAATCCTCATGGTTTGATCAGGAAGTACGGGCTGATGTGCTGCCGGCAGTGCTTCCGCAGCAACGCTAAGGAAATCGGTTTCATCAAGGTAGTTCTTTTCTTTCCTGGCCAGGTTTCTGTTCCAAAAGAGCGGCCTTTCGTGTAATCTTGTCACGTCATATGCTTGTGACTCCCATTGCCATTTGCCAATAATCAGTTCACCACTAAATAGAAATTCCATGTAAAGGTCTTTCATGGTAAATATTCCCTTTACTCTGTATTTTGGCTGCATTACTGTAGATTGCCAGTGAAAAAGTGAGTCTGGATTACTTGGGTTGAGGTGGTCCTTCATGATTCTCCCTACCCGATGCTTTAGGATCTATTTATGGAATCAAATCTTCTCTAATCTAATTAGTGAGATTTGTCTTGGCGAACTTTGATACACCTGTTGCATTAGCAAAGTTTTCTAGACCTTCTCATATTTGTAAGAGTTTGGTTGCGCCATGAGTATGTGATGGAGCAAATCCCGTGCATTTATATTTCTAGAGCAGCGATTGTTTTCCTCTGCATTTCGTTAAGTAGTTTAACAAAAGTCATACCTTTGCTTCTGTGTTGCAGTACCGGTGATGGCTCGGTGGAGATGAATAAAAATCTTCTGATGTCTTGCTTGAGGAGTAGCCCTTGCAGCAGCCAGCTGGATTCCTCATGTGTGGAAGGGCTCTGAACTAAGAGTTACCTGTCTTATAGTCCGGGATAGTAGTCATTTGACATTTGAGCTAATTATAGAATGTTAACGACATTCTTTTGTTTCTTGCATCGGTACTTACCTTTTGGTCTACTTAAGGTCATGTTTGTGGTCAAGATTTTGGCTGCGGTCTGGCTTAATGAATGCCTTCTGTGAGAAAGCAGGAATACTCTTTTGCTCCTCTTGGTCATTGAATGTGCGGCGCTCTCGGGACTCGGTATCGAGGATCATTATGAACTGACGATAGAGATTCAAGGAATTAAAATAAACTGGCTAAGAGCAAATCCTGTCAGATCAAAATTAGGATAGCTACATCTCGACTCCCGTAACCAGAATATGCTACTTGACATACAATGTCAAAAGGGTAAGTTCGCGGCAATGAGTCTCGAGTTTAGATTCGAGGCTGAGAGTATGGTGTCAGTCCTCAGATATCGGCAAAAGCTTTGCCTTGGCCAGTGATGGCGCTCATCGCATGACTAAATTAAATAGATCGCTTTCCCCTTCCTTCAGGGGCCACAGGCATTGCAAATTCGACCTGCTCTCTCTGCGGTTCATGCCTCTGCTCTGCTCTGCCCAAGATCAATAGCAAGAACACGTCTAGCCGAAGATGGGTCTCCATTTGGAATGCCGTCTCCAGAGTGCTAATTTCGTTCAGGGACAAACACACCCGATACGCAATGTTAGCCGGGATTATAAGACTCTTGGCGCTATGTTCTTCTGTCCCTGGCCCGTTTAAAAACATAACTGGAGGGGCCGAAGAAAAAAGAGGCAGCTTTGTCTTGTTATGACAACCTTCGCAAATGTGGAACATCAAACAGAGCCAGCGCTACACTGTTTCCTCAAAGATCGCCGAGAGATCAGCGCAGAAAGTGGAAACGATTCTGCAGGAGATGATATCTTAGATCAATCTGGATCCATGTTCGCTTTTGTCATTTATTAATTTGTCTTTGGGCCTTCAATTCTCGCAACACAACTCAAAATTACAATTCGAGGACGTGTAAAAAAAAGAAGGTAAAAAAAGATTCACTATACGGTGACAAAAAAAAGTAGATGATAGTGGAGGTGCGGGGAATCGAACCCCGTGCCTCTCGCATGCGAAGCGAGCGCTCTACCATATGAGCTACACCCCCTTGATGATTAATCGGTCTAATTTATCTTATCTATACCTTAATTGTGCGTTTACCGCCTGAATCAGTGCCTTTAAACAAGTCAAAATGAGTAGTCGCTGTTTGCGTCCCAAGAGGTGCCCGGGCCCCGAACGGCTCGCATTCCACCGCGCCCGTCTGCAGCGGAATTCAAGTCTCTCCTGCTCTGGTTCTGCAACCTCTGCTTCTTGCTGTCGCCAGGTGGCAACCGATATTTAATGCGTTCCCATGCATGGACCTTCTCATTGTTGCCTTCTTCACTCTCACCATCACCTGAGCTCGGACCACAAGCGGCGTAAACACAGCGTGCCTCGCTTTGATTGCATAACGACAGACGCGCGCACACTCGAGAACATGGTGGCGCCTTTAAAACCATCAGAGAAAAGGCTCCACCGATTCTAATGGTGTTCTCTCGCTCTCTAGAATCTTGAGTCCTTTGCTGAGGGAGAGGAAAGTTTCCTGATCTGGGTTTTCGTTATCCAGGAGGAGGCTTTGCTTGGTTTTGACTTCTCGAAAGGCACCGTAACAGCAATGAGGCTTTCAAGCTTCTGGTTTGTCCTCTTTCTCGTTGGGGCAGCTTTGACTTTCCTGGGTCTGTCATCCACCGGTAAGTAAAATCCGAGTCTTTCGCCATAAAGCGTGCTGTTAGATGCATCTGTTTTTTCAAATTTTGGGCGTAAAGATGCATCTCTTATTCACATACTGTTGCATATCTTTCTTAGGGTTTTCTTGCTCTGATTCTTGGTGTTTCCAGAGTTCCTAATTTCGGGGGACTTTTACTCTGCATGTCCCGCCCTTTTAATTTCTTTGGGGCTGTAACTGAGGGTAACTCGTCATCTTGATCGCAAAAAAAGAACACCAGACTAACGAAGTGGGGTAGGGTGATTCTGCGGTCCCTGAAAGACTTTCTGATCGTTCGTATGTCATGCAACTGAGTTGGTACAACAACAAAGAGCACGTTGCATGTCGCGTTACAACTAGGGAATGGTTCCATAACTGGTCCAGTTTCGGTCCGGAGCAGTTCTTTTCTGCCAGGATCATGGAAAAACAAATGTCTTGTTCGTATCCAGGATATCAACCGCGACATTTGAATGCTATGATGAACCCCTTTTTTATTTACTGAAACAAATGTATCCCTAGGGCATGGCATTAGTCAAGAGTGATCTCTTTGGTTTAACTGCTTGAGGCCAGAATGATGTATCTGTCTACAGAGAAATCGGCCACTTACCAGAACCAATATCTAGCAAACTTTGCAGCACGAATTTAAATCGCTTGTGCCCCGGTCGCTGATCCACAGGCGACACTCACTTAATTACAGGTGGAGTTGATTTTGCTGGTGCTGGCAGTTTGGCCAATAAACCAAGATGCCGGAAGCTGAAGGTACATCGCCTCAGTTGATTATGCAGCCAAACTTATAATAATTTCTTTTCCCATTAGAACACCTCGATTGAATTTTTGATTTGTGCAAGATGGTTACAAAGTTTCTGCTGTTACGTCGATTTGCAGGAAGATTGGCATATTCCTAGCACTCACGCGAAGGAGAACACTGGGAAAGCAAATCTGGAGGATTATGGCCCGATCGATCCGGTCCCAAGCTCAAAGGCGTCGATAAGGCCTGGACCGATCGACCACGGCACTCCTCTCATGCCATTCATACCAAAGCCTTCACCTCCTAGTCCCACCGAGAATGGCGGGTGAGTTGGATCAGCCAAAGAAAGAGCTGCTGCTTCTGTGCTGGGTTTATTTCAACTTAGGTACATTCGGAGAATATAGCATGCGTCATCTAAAACATATCCATCCTGTGTAATCTTAACTAAGTAGTCTACCTATTATCTGCATTGCGTTGGCATGAGTACATGTTCGTACCCTTTGATGTACATGGTGATATCCAATAACATCGGGGGCGCGGCGTCCCTGATTTGTAGAAGCCAAGACGTGTGCTTAGGTGCTCAGATAACATAGTATATCCACCGTCAGCTCACCAATGGACACGGCCCGGTTTCCTTGTTCCTTCTTAATGCTGATTGGATTGGAAGACTTTAGTCCATCAACCTAGTTACTACTTCATTCACCGACTTAATTGAGCGACAAGTTTCATCCATTCTTTCCTTAGTGAAGATGTTCCATCTCCAAGCAGAACGGGCCAGGCCCAAATCTAGGCCTATTGGTAGCCGAATCAAGAGGCACTCGAAACATGTAGCAGGCCCTCGCTTGCAGCACTGACTTCTACATCTATGCAAGCTCTCATGTAGCACTAAATTGCAGCCACTCGAGTAAATTTTTTGGCGGCGATTCGTGTCGATCAGAGATAAGAATTTCTCATGATTCATAATATAACATGATAAAAAATTCATGGATTTTACTATATCCTATTTATTATTTGAATTAGTATTAAAACTGAATATTTACATATCCTGTCATGTCCATTTTTATAAACAAATGTGGTACGGTAAGAATTTCTCATCATTCATTGTTATAGAAATAACAAATGCTCTTTATAAATCAATCTAGGATTATTGTATGATCTATAGAAAATAAGCTCATTCAACATTTCAAAGATACAATTGCGACTATAACAAGAAATGTAAATGAGTACCAACAACATCGATGAGGTAGATCAGCTAACAAATGCTAAATCTAGTAAAAGAGAGAAAGTATCGTCATTTACTTTCGCAATTCTAAAAAATACAGTGCTTCGACTCTCTTGCCACTTTTGTGAAACTTCAATGCAAACCTTAGAGCTAGGAAGGAGGAGTTTAGTAGACTTTTGACGTAAATTAGAGAGCTATAGAAGAGAAAGAGTTGACTCTCAAATATGTTTTATCATGGAACTTTATCTTGTTTTTATATGATTTATATAAAATTATTAGGACCAATACAAGCCAAGCCGAGTCTTGAGTTCTTCATTGAAAAACGTTTCCTAGAGTCTCATCCACGTCATGTTAAAGTTTCATGATTTTTTGAGCCGATTTACTTGATGAATGCCCTTGATTTCTATAAACAGGCGAGTTATCCTTTTTTTGTCTTAGATGAACTCTCTTTTGTAACCCATCCTTTTGAACTAGTATTGGCGATTAAATGTTTTCAATCATTTCTTTGGCTTACGAAGGATAGTTGATGGTCGACACCAAACTATTTCTGTACATTAACTCAGTGGATGGCATGTTTAAATTGAATTATTGAATTGTTGCACCATGGTATGAGTGCGTGATTAGAAATGTCGTCGGTCGTTGGAACAACAATACCCCGGGTTGTATAGGGATGCTTGGAGGGATAATTGGGTTCCTCCGGATGCCTAGGGGGTGTAACACGGTTTCCCCAAATGTCCTTGCAATACCGGATAGGTGTAAGATGCTCGAGGGGTAACGAGATTCCCTGAAGGATGGTAACAGCTAATTCATAGCAAATATGATCATTGACAATTTCAAATTTTATTTAATCTTTGCTTGTTTGCTGATTTCAAAGGAAACGTTTTTCACTTGCTATGTTGATTTTAAAAAAATTTCTCAAGCAAGTTGATATCATAACTGTCTTATATATTTGGGAAAAAATCACCAAAAATCTCAAACTTTACCAAAATGACAAATTTACTCTCAACTTTTTTTTTTTTTGGTAAAGGTAAGATTTGTATTGATAAGATTATGCACAAAATACAAGAAAAGCTTGGCACCACCAAAATGAACACTCAAAAGGACCTAATTCGCGAGAGAGTGTAAGGGTGCCAAGGACCAAAAGACAAACAGACCTAAGAAACAAAAGACCAAGCCAAAACTAAAAGCCCCCCATCAATGAAAGATAGACGGACTCAAGCCCCAGCTTCGTTGCAGCCTTTTGTTCTTAGGATTATCCACAACATTCTTCAGGGTCGACGATTTATCCTTAACGGCCTTCTGGAGATGCATCTTCATCGCCGGGATGGACAGAGTCTGATTACGGAAGATGATATTGTTACGCTCCTTCCAAATAATATAACAAAGAGCTCCATAACTAAACCGGGCCAACACATCATAGAAGTTTTTGTCCGAGAAGCGTCTAGCCGCCCACCCAAGTTCTCAAGCCATGATTTGTTGCGCCAAGATATATTAAATTTAGCCGCCCAATAGGCGGCGAGATTGCTGTGTGGACATGACAAGCAAAAATAAATGATCATCTGAATCCGGCCCGCATGAACAAGGGACAAGTAACTAAAGAGAGCCTACCAACCGAAGCAAGCAGAACCTGGGTCGGCAACCTCTTGCGGGTGATAAGCCACAAATGTGTCTGGTATCTAGGCGGCATAGTAGAGCTCCAAACGAAAGAGGACCAGGGAACAACGTTGCCTCTAGGACTCAAAAGATCCCAAGCAGAGGCTGTAGAGAAGCAGCCCGAGGGATGATGAATCCACTGGATTCGGTCTTCACTCTGGTTGAAGATAGGAAGGGGACCCCACCAACCAGCCAAGATGTTAATAACATACCAGCCCATCGGAGATGAGAAGGCGTCAGCTACGGAAGCAACCCGAGATATGCCCGAACGATATATATCCTGGTTTGAAAATACCTTATAAAGTGGACCATTGATGTGCCACGGATCAAACCAGAACGAAGCAGTTCGACCATTGCCAATTTTCCATCTAAAATGTTGTTGATACAAGTCCCGAAGACGAATGAGCTTTTTCCAGGCCCAAGAACAATGAGTCAGAATAGGGACCACCCAAAAGTTCTTGCGGTTTAAGAAAGTGGAGTGAATCCACTTGCACCAAAGTGATTCTTTATCTGAGAAGAGAATCCAAATGTGTTTAAGCATTGAGGCAATGTTGTTCTCCTTTAACGACCGAATTCCAAGCCCACCTTCCTTCCTTGGCCCCCCAGGACCCATTATTGGTCCTTTCCAAAGAAATTGGCAAAAAATTCTTTCAATATGATCTAGCATAGCACACGGCAAAAAGAAAACACTTGTCCAATATACTTGAATAGAGTGGAGAACCGATTTTATAAGCTGGATTCTACCGGCAAGCGACAAAAATTTGTGCGTCCAAGATTGGACTCGAGCTGTAATTGCATTTACCAAAGCCACACAATCCGCCTTTGCTAATCTCGAGGAAATAACAGGGATTCCAAGATACCGAAAGGGAAGGGTACCAACCTGGAAGCCTAGCTTGTTCAAGATGTCATTTCGCAAAGTAGGCGATCCACCAGATAGATATACCTCACTCTTGCTCACGTTCGGCGCCAAATCGCTCCAATTAGAAAAGGAGTCAATCCCAGCCTTCAAAAGATCCACAGAGGCAATGCTTGCTTCCGAGAATAAGAGCACATCGTTGGCAAAAAATAGATGGGAAAGCCTGAAAGATTTACACCGGCAAAAAAACCGAAACGAGGGGTGGCTGGTTTGGATATCCAGCAAACCGGTAAAAACTTCCATTACTAAAGTAAATATATAAGGCGACATTGGATCTTCTTGACGAATACCTCTCCCACTTGCGAAAAATCCATGAAGGTCACTATTCAAGGATATGGAAAATTTAGGGGATCTTATGCAAGCCATAATTCGATCAATAAAACTCTGAGGGAAACCGAACGCCTGCATGCAAACTTCAATGAAGTCCCATCTCACCGTGTCATACGCTTTCCGAAAGTCCACTTTAATAGCACATTTGGCCCGATAGGGGTCATGGTGGAAGCCACTGAAAAGCTCTTGGGCTAGCAAAATATTATCACTAATGTGTCTCCCCTTGATGAAAGCATTTTGGGTCGAACTAATGATGCTGGGCAGCACATGAGTCATCCGGTTTGCAGTGAGCTTAGTGATGCATTTATATATAGTGTTGCAACAAGCAATTGGCCGAAACTCATGGACAGTTGAAGCATTAGGGATTTTGGGCACTAAAACAAGAATGGTAGCATTAATTTGTTTCAATAGCTCGCCCGTTTCAAAGAAATCTCTAACTGCCGATATTACCGAAGCACCAACAATATCCCAAGAATGCTTGAAAAATTCAACATTAAATCCATAAGGACCAGGGGCTTTTCCTACCGCAAGAGAGAAAAGAGTTTCCTTGATTTCCATATCTGTAATAGGCCTAGATAGAAAACCAACCTATTCCGCATCCAGGGAATGATTAAGAACAGCCTGAATCTCCTCCTTCACTGGACAAGATGAAGAAGGGGAAGCAGCCAAAAGATCACGAAAGTGATCGACGAACATCTTCTGCACTTCCGCCGGGTCCGAGGTGGTGACATCCCCATTGGTTAAGGAGATGATTTTATTTTGGAGGTACCTCCTGTTCACGACTTGGTGAAAAAATTTAGTATTTAGGTCCTCGTCTTTCAACCAAAGAACTCTAGACTTTTGCCTATAAAACGATTCCTCTTGGAGCCTTAAAACTGAAAAGGCTTGAATCTGTTGCTTTTCCATCTCAACAAGGAAAGGATTCATAGGATCGGCTTGAATAGCATCTTGAGTAACTTGAAGAGTTCGTCTAGCCTCCTCAGTTCTCAAAGATATCTCCGAAAACGATTCCCTATTAAGCTGCTTGAGTCTGCTTTTGAGGAGGCGGAGCTTAACACAAAGAATAAACATTGGCGATCCATAGAAAGAAGAGGCCCACACTTCCGAAACCAGCCTGGTAAAATCCGGATGAGTCATCCAGTAGTTAAAGAACTTAAACGGCTTAGAAGACTTGGGGACATGCATAATTTTAACCACCATCGGAGTGTGGTCCGAAATGCCCAGAGCTAAAAAAGAGGCTTCCTAGAAGGAGAATTTAGCATTCCATTGGGCATTAACCAATACCCTATCAATTTTCCTTTGCTTTCGCTTGGACCCTGAAGAAGTAGCCCAAGTATACCTATAACCAGTGTACCGAAGATCATCCAAACCAGCCTAAACAAGGCAATCTCTAAACTCATCAAAAGCGGGGATCCAAGCATTAGAACTACCAATCCTATCCGAGGGGTCCCGAATAGCATTAAAGTCACCAGCAATGATCCACGGCGAAGAAGAAAGAAGGCCACCGGTATGGACAAGATCCTCCCATAATAGCCGTCTCAACACAAAGCTGTGCTCCGCATATATAACCGAAAGAAATAAGGATTTTCTAGAGGCAAGCCACGTAAGGCTACCATGAATAGCTTGAACCGAGGAAGCATTAACCAAAAAAGTAACTTGTCGGGGGTTCCAACCCACCCAAATTCTCCCCTTATAAGAGTGATTATAGTTGTTAGACCAACTCCAACTCGGGAGAAGAACCGAAGTAATAGAGTTAAAAGCAGCATGGGAGATCCTTGTCTCAACAATTCCCACACAGCAGAGATTGTTAGTCCTAACAAAATTCTTGATTTCCGCTTGTTTAATGGGGTTCCCTAGGCCCCTAATATTCCATATACCGATAAACATATAAACAAAAAACAGCAGCCAGACAGGAACGTTACCGACGTCTGGGTGGCTTCCTCATATTCGTCCCTTTGCGAGAGGCGTTAGAAGGCGTGCCCATTGCAGTTCCTTTTTGGCCAACATTTGAGGGAGTAACCATTGCAGATTTAAGGACATTTTGCTAGCTAGAGGGAGCATTCAAGTCAGAGTCTTGACTCGGCTCAGCAGGATTCAGGTCTTCTTCCTCATCGCTGCTACTACTAACCGCATTCACTTCCTCCTCCGAATCTTCCTCGAAGATGGAATTATTGCCATGGCATCTCCTGCACTCCGGCACCACTAGGGCCATTGACAGAGCTGCATTTGCCGCATCCAACCTGTTTTGCTCATTCTGATCATCATTTGCCGAGGAGGATGGGGGAAGATCAGTATATAACTTAGCTTTCAGAGTCGAGATTGGAGGAGTGGAGTCCACCTTTTGTCCCGGTTGATGTTTCATCTTCCTGTTCGTTACTTGCTTCCAACCATTAAGTTGATCATCCGAATTCTCATTCACATGAGGTATAACAGCCCCGCAGAATGTAGATGGTTCCGCGGTTACATGTGGGTTTGCTTGGGGCTCACTTTATCCAAGCGATTTATGGCCAAATGCACAACACTTCATACACGAATTTGGTCTCCATTCATAAAGGACTCGAACAGAGAAAACCTTCTCATCCACCCATACTTCAACTTCCTCGCACCTTTCCAGCTTTGCCGATATCTCTATACAAACTCTGGCAAATGATAGGCGCTTCATTTTTTCGGTCAAAGGAACAACATAAAGAGGTCTCCCCACTGCACTAGCAATCTCACTAATGCTTGGGGCCGACCAATATGAAAGTGGAATATTTTTCAAACGTATCCAGACCGGGACCGACGATTGGAGATCTTTCTTCAATTCCATATCCTTGTGCCACCTTTTCGTAACCGTAGGGATTCTAGCCACTATTAGGTGGCCTTCATCCAGGATTTTCCTCCTAAATTCGTTGTCCAGGATGATAAAGAAGTAAAATCCATCATCATTTGCTAAAACTTCTGAAAGATGAGAGCCCCAAGCTTGTTTCAAGGTTGTTTCAGTGATTTTGGACGGCACATTTTTTCCCACAAAGTAGCCGACCGGACAATTGTTCCATTTGGGATCCCCTGCATACCTTTCATTATCCGATAACCACACAACAGACTTCTTTCCCACAGATACAGGGGGTGCAAAGCCTAATTCATAGCCCTTGGCAGACAGACTAGCAACATTTACCCATGAACGAGTTTGAGGGGCTTTGGACCGATCCCTGTTCAAGTCATTCAAACGCCTTCCCTCACGGCCTCGAGAGGCATACCTAGCACGGCTACGACTACGCCCAGTGGTAGTCTGCATTTTGTCTTTCCCCCGCCCCATTGGATTACTAGATGAGGCCATAGCTTCAATGCCGATCGAAACAGAGCACTCGCACAAGCACCGGAACACAGCTCAACGATAGCTCAATATACATGCCATAGCAGGAGCAAAGTTTCGGGGGATTTCAAGGAGGGAAGAGGCAAAGGCTTACCTCCAAGAATCACTATTAATGGCTGGCTAAGGATTTCGAATCAGCTCAAACACCAGAAGCGGAACAGTCGCACGGTAACCCTAACCACAAACAATGAGATCCGATGATTGGGGCTAAACGGATGAATCGTCGGACAGATTTGAGGAGGGTAGAGACGAGTCTTCCCTCCGAAAATCGCGTCCAAAGGATGGTCGGATGGATCGCAGTAGCTCAAGAACCAGAAACTAAGCTACAGTGAAGAAATCGCCCAGTTGAGAGAGAATATGAACAGTAACCCGCGAATTTGCCTTTTTAACACCTACTCAAACTTTATTAACCATGACACATTAACCCCAATCTTTTTTCCATAACACAAAATACCCCGAACTTGTACCTGTGTGACATATTTACTCTAAACTATAAGGCATTTTCGTCTTTTACTTTTTAATTTCTTTTTCTTTTACTTTTTTTCTTCTTCTTCTCGTTGCCTCCATCGGCCATGGCAGAGGGGAGTCGGACTCAGGCTAGGGCTGCCATCGCCCCTCACTGGGGGCAGCCCTCGGTTGGGTCAATCGAGGGCCTCCCCGCCAAATATGATGAGGGCACCCCTCGCCAGATCCAACCCAGGCAAACCGCCCTCGCCTAAGTCCGGCTTCCCTCCATCGGCCATGGCGGAGGGAAGAGAGAAAAAGAAAAAAGGGAAAAAATGGTAAAAAGAAAAAGAAAAAGGAAAAACAAAAAAATAAGACGAAAATGCTATTGGTGGGGTAAATGTGTTCACGGTTAGCAAAGTTTATGGTTTTTCATGTCACAAAAAAAGTTGAGGTAAATTTGTCATTTTGGGCAAAATCTGGGGTTTTTGGTGACTTTTTCCCTAAACATTTTATGTCTAAACTTCCTCGCATGTGCTATCATTGACACATGTAGTATAAATTGGTTGGTAGTTTTTTTTTTGTCGGTAAATTGGTTGGTAGTTTGCTTGTTGAGTTTTATACTCACTTTCGGTGGAATATTATTTTTAAGATCAGTAGACATGCCACTACTATTTGCATCCCCCATGACGCTCTATGGTGCCCCCATAGACTTCATGTGGCACCAAATTGAGTGGCATGATCCCAACTTTCCCAATGTCACGTTCATTCAGGTCATCACGATATTGACAACCAATGTTGGCTTACCATTGGGCCCGGTGCTAATTGGGTTCGTTGCCATCTACGCATGGATTGGTGGGCGTCTGGTGGGGACACTCCCACTCTCAGACGTTGCCATCTACGCATGGATCGGCGGGCATCTGGTAGGATCACTCTACTCTCAGATAGTGACAATGATGGAAACAGCGGGGTTGAGGAGGACAAGGGCAGGAGGATGAGGAGAGCATTTTTTAAAAGACCAGCCAGTGGGGTTTGAACATGTTAGACAATCCTGTAGATAGACGATGTCGTGATTGAAGTGGTACAATTAATGGAAATTTTGGTACAATCCGATGTAGTAATATTTTTGGTTGATCTTAGTGTACCCGATTTAGGTCGCCAAAAGTATATAAATAAGAAGGAAATGAAAATTGCATGGTTTTATATTTTCGTATGTATTCCTTTGATGCCATATGTCCTAGAATGTTATTATACACTTCCGCGTGCCTAAAAAGGGGAAAGAGTTGGAGAGTTACGTCAACTGTGACATGTTAGGAAAATCGATATAAACTTTATATCCACCTTCATTTCACCTCCTTCAGGAACTAATTTTCTCCGGGCCATACCTCCTCTTTCTCCGGCCTTATCCTGTGTTGGGTGGGGACCAAACACGAAATACGATAATTTTTATTACATCCCGACTATAATCATGACAACGTCATACACTTCAACGACGAATTCTACCCCCATGGAGTCGTCTTTTTTTTTTCCCCTCTCCTCCCATCCCCGTCGGACAGAGCAGACTAAAGTAATCCAAAATCATCGTTTTCGAGTATCGCATGCGGGGACACATATACTTGGTTTTGTTTTGTGGGAGTCAAAGGGACGTTTAGGCGAGACGGAGGGATCGTGTGGGATAAAATAATACAAGGGTTGAATATCCCCAATTGATTCCGAGAGGGCGCACGCCCCCTGATCGAAGGGGCCACTGGAATCTCCCACTCCATCACCTTTTCATATACAATAATAATAATAATCCCAAATTTCTTTTTATCGTTTTGCAGATTTCGTAGTTGGTGACGCATTCGTGCAGCCCCGCTCACGCCCCAGCATCAAAAGAAAATCGAGATTTTATTATTCGGCCAATAACGATATAATTATTATGGTCGCGATTATTATTTGATTGCCCCCTCGGTTGAGTCGCTTACGTAGGTAACCCGGGAGCTTGCAAAAATCTCTTCCTTTTTTTTTTTTTTTTTTTTTTTTTGGGGTGCTGCGGAATCGGGAAGTTAGAGTTGAAGGTATCTGCCCGAGGTGGGGCCCGCGCGGGGAAGGGGGAAATAATTGCTGGCGAGACGCGGCGAAACTGAGACGCGATCATGGGGGCGGGCGAGAAAGGAGGGAGGGGAAGGGAATTTCGATGCTTTTTGTTTTTGGTTGGGTGATTGTCGTTTTCATGGTGGGCATCGAATTGGACGATGATGAATCGATGATGTGCTTTTCTTTTCTTTATTTATTTCTTTTTCCTGTGTCTTTTCCCCTATTTATTTATTTATTTATTTTTAAATTTTTTGTTTCTATTGGGGGGGTGTGTGATGACGTGGAACCCACTTCCGGTGGAGGAGGACTTCGGGATTGGAGTAGGCTGACGTGCACCGCACCTGTTTTTGCCCCCCTTTTCTCTCTCTCTCTTCCTCCTCCCGTTTTCTTTTGGGAGATCAAGAAAAGTTCCACCTCTTTCATCATCCATTGTTGCATGAATTGTCCGATCATCTTTTCATTTTGGCAGCAGCGATGCTTACAATAACAATTCATGAACTTTTGTTCGGTGTGCGATTCCGTCACGATGGACTCATCCTCATGTGAATTAGCAAATGCATATCGTCGTGCCGTGCAGAAACATTACCTTTTTATGAGTCGGGTTGATGGCCCGAACGCGATTGGCTGGGGTGTCAAAATCATTCCATATTGAGAATCGAAGATTCCCTCGTTTAACATGTAAATTGCTTAGAGCTTGCGCTTCTAGACTATAAGATAAAAATATGAAAATACTTGGGATGGAGATCTATTTAGAAATAAAAAGAGTTTCTATATGTATCTCTGTATGGGTATTGCAAAATCAAAGTGTAAGATAAAGTTTTGGAAAAAAATTCGCATCCTTTTTTCGAGCGAAAGAAAATGGATGAATAAGAATATATAACACTAAGGATAAAGTTTTGTTCATGTCATGCGAACCATAAGGAACTTGTTCGTATCATGCTTTGGTCACATATATGGAGTATAAGTACATTTAAAGTATAATATATCAAATCAATAAGATTGAGAATCGAGAACCTTTTCTCCTAGCTTGATTTTTTTTTCTTTTTTTTGAGAAATGACAAGAAACCGAAGGTTACATAGGTAAACCTCAAACTCACGAAAAAGTTAAGGACTCGCCCAAATTGCAAACATGAAGTTTAGCCCAAAAACTAAGACTAGAAAAAAATAAAAATAGAAATTCATTTTTTCTTCGGATGATTCAGGTCTCCTAAACTATTTTGACACCTTGAAACAAGGGGCTTTTCCTTCCAATTGCCTAATATAAGATACATTCGACGGTCGAGAACGAGATGGGCACATAGAAGGCACTCAATGAGTAGCCTAAAAGCTATTGATTATGCAACCATAACTATCCGATCCTCTTTAAAATCTTCGCCCGGTTGAATTTCCATTTCGGATCACGCCTTATTTAGTGCGTTTTCAGCGTGGCTGGAGGCGGTTTCGCTAGGGAAGCAACCCTCTTGCAATTTCTTGGCAATTAGACCAACCACCAACTCAAAAGAAGGCGCTTTCCATCCCGTCGTGAAGCCGAGGTATTAATAACCCCCATCTCGTCATTTAATTAAACAAAATCTGCTCGCGAATGGCATTATTGGGAGAAGCTCCGCTGCCTTCGCATCAGCAAATTGTCTATATTCGGCTCGAGGAATCTCCATCTCGGGGCCACAACAACCCCCCAAGTTCATGCGCAAACACAAACTTCAATTCAGTCCAACGTCACGACCCCCGCGACCCCTCCATAACAAAACCATATTTCCTCCGGTAATTATTGAAGCTAGGTCCCGAACGCAATCGAGTTTCCTTTCGACTCCACGGGGGCGGTTTGGCCAGATCCCATGTTCGCCACGCTCCCGTCGCATCAGCAGACGTGATATTCTTCCCAACCACCTTAAAATACAGCAAATCATCGCAGGCGTTTTGGGAAGAAAAGACTCGGCAGTTCATTCGGACCCCACTTACGTGGCGCGGGCCAATGAGTCGGGTCGCCGGTTTGCACACTCAAACCGTCGTCTGGTCTTTTGCTTGCGTCGAGAAAGTCAGCGGCAGCGATTCCAAAATCTGCGAGCGAATCGCGGTCGCGGCGAAAGCGAAACGACCCGCCCTAGAGGCCAGAAGCGGCGAATCGGATGAGATACGAGATGAGACGGGAGCACACTCGCGCATGCGATTTCGAGTCGCCACAGATGGAAGTCCATCTGCTTATGCAAGCCGACACATAGATTCCGATAAGACGACCACCCGTCGCGGCCTGTACCACGAGCCGACAAATCGTTTCGCCCCCTGTTTTTTCTCTTTTTCTCGCGTTATTTTTTCTTTTTTTTTTAAAAAAGGACGGCGTCGGAGGTGTTTACTAATCCCGTTCAATGCAAGACGATTCGATGTTTCCTAGATATAAAACGACGGACGATACGAGAGAAGTTAAGAGTCGCTCAAAGTTTTTTGAACGTGTTCTATGACGGAAGATTTTCGACGCGTCAGGTAGTAGTTCGATTCGATGTCGAATTCGGATTTAATCTGAACACGCCCTATTTTTTAATCGTGTCGACACTTCGAGATACAAACACGACATATCTATTAAATGGAGTTACTCGACGTGACATGTTTCATCTAAACATGCATAAATGTATTTAAACTTGTTTGAATGTACTAGACGTCCATCATGCTAACATGAACAATTTGCTCATTCATGTTATTTAAACGCGTTAAAACGTGTTATAAAGGGATTGAAAATTCCAATCAATACGCGCATTTATTATTTGTGATGGAAGAGTTGACTTGTTTATTAACCGCAACCGTCTATATTAGATACGACATGCTTAATTATATGCCCTGCAAATAAGTCGGTTCAAAGTTTGCCAATCCTACGCAAGGAATTATCGATGCTGTCTAAAGTTTTGAACACATAATTTAGCAATAGTTCTCATAATCTTTTAAGTGGAATTACGTGATTGGGTTGATGGAATTATTCTCTTAAGATAATGCATACATATTCAAACTTCTCGAAGTATCAACCTAAAACTAGATGTAATTTTGTGCTTTTGGCAAGAGGTCAAAAAAGAGAGCTCACGATCATTCATAATTAAATCGACTTATTTTCCTGACAACCTAGGTTTTTAAGGAAAAGGGTCCGAAAATCGATCGCCCATTTGATAAGCAGAAATGGGCGTTTGATTCGACGGATATGTCTCTTTACCAATGTCCAAAGACCGTTCGCGTCCAATCTCCGTTGGCTCCCTTGTCCTTTAGCTTTTCCTTTTCAAAAGGGATTCCTCTTTGATCTTTGAAAATCGACGTGACGTTCTCCCGGGGCACTCCCAACTCTTTTATTAAACCCCTACAAAATTTCCCCCGTACGTGGATTGACAAAGACCGGGGTGTGTTCGGAGCATTGTATTTACGAGGTCAAGATCAACGATAGCAAAATATAACAGAAGAAAACAGAGCGAAGTAGGTACGAAATCATCTCACATTAAATTTAAAAAAAAAAAAAGACATTACATGTAAGATTCTCTATTTTAGAGTACTTTCGGTTTTATCTAAAGGGTCTCTCTACATACCATTAAACGAAAAAAACCGCCGGAGCAAAATTCCGGCCGGTCGATCGTCCCTCCTCCATTTACTTTCACTTCTACACCGCCGGTTTATCCCCCCACAAAAGAAAGAAAGAAAAAACCCAAAATAAAAAAATAAAAGAAAAATGGAAATGTCAAAATCGCCCCCGAAATCAAATGCCTCCGCCCTCATACGAACAGGTTCAGGAGCTTCGTCTCTTGACCGCCGGGGCCCACGCCGCCGTGATCGTAGCCGCTCGGGGGGTCGATCACCTCCGACGCCTCGGAGCTCAGGCGGGTGGTCGCCGCCGCCGTGGTCGTCGTGGTCGTCCGGGCGGGCCAATTATTTGTCACGTGGCTCCTCTTGCCGCGTCTCTTCCCAGGCAGCTTCTCCTTGAAGCTGAGGTCCGGGTCGTAGAGGGGGAGGGGGAGGTTGACGTCCACCTGGATCGACGCCGGCACCTGCAGGGACTGCTGCAGGTTCTGCCCCCTGCACGTGCTCGGCGGGAAGAAGGGCGAGTCGGCGGATTGGTCGAGCCCGAAGGCCAGGGTGGCGGCGCCGCCGCAGAGGGCCTGGACGACGCCGCCGTCGAGCACCGTCTCGACCGCCGCCTCGCACACGTGCCAGTTGCCGCTGGAGAGCAGCCCCACCGCCCCGCCGACCGGGTTCACCGTGCGTCCGCACGCCTCGAACAGCAGGCTTTGAAACAGAGCTGTAAAAAAAAATCAAACCCCACCAAACAAACAATAAGAGCCCCGTAAGCGCAAAACGACTCATCCGGCTGACGTAATTCCGCATCAAAGTCGACATCAACACGCCGAGTAGGCCCCGCATTTCGCACAATGCGGAAGCTCGATTTGCGAAAAAGAAATCAACCCACGAATCAAACACATCCCGGAAAATCATTTCTCGACACGACACAGACAGAGAGAGAGAGAGAGAGAGGAGGAGAGGGAGGTACCGGGACGTTGGGAATCGGGGACGGCGGCAACGAGGGAGAGGAGGTCGCTGCGGCCGAAGAAGCGAGCGAGGAAGAGGGTGGCGTTGCCCTGGGCCTCGGGGGAGGGGATCCACCGCAGGCACGACCTCAGCACGCAGCTCTCGCTGCAACCCTTTCGAAGGACCCGGCAGCCGTTGCAGCTCATCTCCGCGCACGTCCGATCACCGCCACGAGAAACCAAAGCAAACCCACTTCTCGCTTGGCTTTCCTGAACCGGGGATTCCCCACGCAGCGCCGCAAAACCACCGAAGGCTAGAGAGAGAGAGAGAGAGAGAGAGAGAGAGATGGAGAGGGTGAGCGAGCTTGGAATGAGCGAGCTTGGAATGAGAGCTCGGCGATGGGGGAGAGGGAATAAAAAGGGAGGAGGGAGGAGGAGGTCGGGTTAAGAAGGCGAACCAGGGTTGAGTTAATCGGACTCGAGGTATCGATGTGGGGGCGCGGCCTCGACGGTGGAGATTCCGTGTACGGTCGAGATTTCGTTTGTGGCGTCCTGGGTGGGGCCCCCCTGAAGAGAGAGAGAGAGAGAGAGAGAGAGATGGGGCGAATATGATTTTGATATCGATAATAACCTTTTTCCCAAAACTCTCCCGAGTTTGAGCTCGAGCGGCTGCGTGTTTCCGCGAGAGCGAGCTCCTGTTCCCCTTTCCTCCTATTTTCCTTTTTCCTTTATTTTAATAATAATAATAATAATAAGAATAATAATAATAATATAATTCGGAGGCCACTAGTTCTCGGGGGACGCCTCGTGGAACGTGGACCGTCCGATGCGCTCTCGTCAAGTTCCACTGGTCCTGTACTTTCCCTATGGTCGGAGGAAAAAGGAGGAGAGAGAATGCCCCTGAAATATCCATAATATAATATATAATATATATAAAGATATATGTGGCAATAAAAGAAAAATAGGCGCACGAATGCAAATTGCAAAATAGGAAAAGCAAGGGGCAAAGTTGCGTGCTTGTGTACTAACCAAAAAATAAATAAATTCTTATAATCTTTTTCCAATTTAAAATAATACGAACATTCCCTGTACTTTTATATCTTTATCAAAGATCCCCTCGCATTATCTTCCATTTCGGTGTAGATATCTTGTGTGTTGTTCTATTTCCATTTAAAACCCCATTCCTATTGAATTCAATAGCAGTTTTTTGTAAGAAAAATGTGACATGAAATTTCGAAAATAGGATTCGGTAATCCCATCTTGCAAGTTTATTTCTGACTTAGCTTTCATGCTGTTGACAAATGTCATGTCCGATTTTTTTATTTATTTATCTTTTCGTGTCTTGATGACAAACCCTACTAAAACTAATTTTGAAGGGCTCCAGTAGAATTGGCAAAAGTGCGCGGTCTGTATTTACCGAATTGAAAGTACAAGGGATGATAGAATAAAACACTAAAATACAAGGGGGAGTGTGTCCCGGGTTTCTCCTTTTTTAAACTATTGAGGACATCGACATTAAATAAAAGTACACCACAAAATCAATAGATGCAAATATATAGTATCCGACATTCAATCGGGTGCTTTTTTTTTCTTTTTTCCTTTTAAATAACGCAAAATAATAAAACACCATAAATAAAAGAATTTGTCGCAAGTACCTCAAACTAAATATATCAATTAACTAAATGAAGACCCTCTGCGATGCACGTGCTGGACATCTTCTTCTCTCATTTCCTATTTCCACACGCAAAACATCGTTCATAACATATAAATCCTTATTGCTCTTTTTAACTTCGAATTCCTTAATAAAATGATCCTCTCACGTTTCAATCGCGATCTCATCTTGCGATTAACTAGTCATACACCGAATCATGTACTAGACCGGGACTTTCGAATATTAAATCAGATTGGGCACTAAAAAAGGGACATAAAATCTATTACTTTTGCAAGAAATACGTGAAGATGAAGGGGAAGGTTCCACGCATTAAAAGTCGCAAAAACCCTCTTACGAAACTCCCCCCTTAACAATACTCTGTCCATACTCCCCAGACATACAGAACAGCAGAAGAAGCCCACGTGGCGGACAGAGAGAGCGGCCAGATGGAGTGACTCATCCACGTGGCTGCATCTAGATTTATGCCCCCTATCCTTCTTGATATACATGTTTTGTTGGAAGATAAGATTAGGTACGACGAATCGAACGAATATATAATCGGGGACAGATGGTGAGAAAAATCTCGGGGAATCGAATTTGCACCGCGATGCATAGGGTCAAAAGAGCCTTTTGGAGGATGATGCATGCTGGAAGGATTGCGCATTCTCGGAAATGTGCACTAATCGCGATCGGTTTGAATAAAGCTAAGCTCCCCCACTTTGGAAGAAGGGGAAAAACTAAAGGGGAAGGGGGGGGGTGGGGGTGAGGCTCCACTAGTAAAGGAGAGTCCACGATCCTCATGGGTACGTCGCGGAAATGGAACCGAAGTGGGGGGGATGGCGGAGGCCGAAATTGTCCCCATAGGCCTAGCCTATTCTAGGAAACTTCTTCTCCCTGATATGTAAAGCTGGGCTTCTTTCTCGTGATGGGCTTTTGGTTCTGAACGGATCGTGTTGGGCCAGGCTCTCTCGAGCCCACATCTTCGTGCGTTCTTCGAACGAGAGAGAGAGCCCAGGTGAAGGAAAAGAAAAGATTGGATCGCATTAGCTGATTGCTTTGCCTCTCGGTTCTTACGACGGTCTCTTTATTTCTTTATTTCTTTTTTTTTTTTTTGCCTGAAAATGGATTGCTTAGAAAAATGAGTCGAGAGGATAGTTTGTCGTAACTAACAGATGCAAGAATTCGACTACCTTTTCTAAATTGGAAATCAGAAATCATAATCGAAAATACAATTGGTCCATGGCCCTTGATCCTGGGATTAGGTGACTGGACCAGGGACCTTAGTGCCCGGGACCCCTAAGGTCGGACTCGTGTCCTTGGGATGAAAGTTGTCGGATCCAGGGTCGCTCAAGGCAGCCCAAGACCCTGGCGCCATGTACGAGTCTGCAGTGGTCAGGCCTGGTTTTATAACTCTGGGACTTAGGGTAGGTTTGGTTTGGCTTTAAAAATGAGTGTTGAGGAAATGCTTTTGACCTAAAGCCTCTTGTGGAAATACAAATTGTCTTTGATAAAATATTTTTTGTAAAGCTACTTTGTCCTAAATAGTTTTAGCAAATATGTATATACATTGCAAAGGGCTTTTGGCTTTAATTTTTATTTTTTTATTAAAAAATAAACTCCTCCAGCGAGGGTCGTGCGACCTTGGGCGATGGCCACCTGGATTGCGCTGTTGTGATGCACGAAGTTGTGCAACCTAGGTAGCCATCATGCAACCTCACTGGCCCATACCAGCCTTGCTGGCTACCCTTACTAAAAAGATGAATAGTAACAGGGGGAAAATAGAAAAATTAAGAAATTGGTTAGGATAGTTTTCAAAGAAGAAAACTAGTTTCAGTATTCGGCTGAATATTAATAGCCCAATGCTAGTCCATACCAGCATTAGACTTTTAGCTTTCCCAAGGCCAACATTTGGCCAAAAGCCCACTGGGAAAACTTGCCAAAAATCCAAACATTTCCCTAAGGCGCTATGAAGGCCGAAAGCTCATTGGGAAAGCTAAGCCAAATGCACCCTTAGGCCTAGGTTCCTATATGGCCGTGTTTGGTACCCCAATGGTTGTGCCCTGACTCCTAGGGGCCGGGTGGTATGTTGGCCTTGAGGAGTCCCTAATGGGTGAAGAAAGGGATATGGGGTTGTACTAGAGAATTTTTCTCAAATGCATGTCATAATCGTCATGCAACAAAAACTAGAAAAAAAAAACAATTTCCATATTATTCACGAAATAAAGCCGAACAAATAGAGCCAAATTTCTTTTGAAAATATTTTTAGCAAAGTTAATTTTTCATGAAATAAACGGAACTTAATTTTTTTCATTTTAATTGAATTTTCACATAAGGACACTCCCATGGAGAAAAAAGTTACCATAGTTTCATGGTAGCACTCTTGTTGTTTCTAGTACGAATACTTTAAAGACTAGCTGCTAAATCACGTAGCAACTGTTTCTTTTCTTGCTAATTGACAACCGGAAGAGTTGGACATTCATGGGGAATAGAAGTTTACGGAGCACGTCTACATAGCGAAGATGTATTTAATGTGATGGATGCATTATGTGGGGGTGAAGATATGATGTGATCGATTAATCACATTTATCCACGTGTTATGAATTTCATGTTATGTGGCGTTAAGTCGTGTACGTTTCAATTATGAGCAAGAACACAAAGTCAATGCGGCCCAACTTCACTTTCAGAAATCCAAAAGCAGATCGAACCCCACCTGTCAATTCGGGACTGCCAGGATCACAAGAAGAACTATCTTCATCGATGTTTTGCCTATTACTATCCCCACCAAAGTGTTCAGTAAGTACAAGGATCACAAGAAGAACTATCTTCATCGACGTTTTGCCGATTACTATCGCACCAAAGTGTTCAGTAAGTACACAGATATAGCGACGTCAGAAGGATCGTCGAATATAAGCAAGCAACTTCGAGATCTTTTCAAAGTAGTTAACCATTGCTGTCCCGGATCCTTCCTAAAACGGAGAGTGTTTCGCAGCCCCATTTCGCTTACGTCGACTTGGGGAAAGGCTGAAAAGGTTTTTCCAATTCCACGCGTTTGTCCGGAAAGGTTACGCTTCCGCGCTGAATGCTGATTAGCCGGGGGCATGTTTGACGTCTTCTCGAGCAGTAAACAATGGGATCCCGCGGGGACCGTGATGGCTGCTGCTTCTCCACTTGCTTTGCAACGAGGACAAACCCAACAAACAGCGCACTGCACACGTCCGTGAAATTGCTTCGCTCTCGCATATTTCTCTCTTTCACACGAAACCTCTCTTGGTCCTGGCGCGCTCGTTAAGCTACCACACCTTTTCACGCACGACAAGGCAACTCAATCATCGGGTCAATCGAGGATGTCGTTTCTTCTTCTTTTTATGTCTGCCGAGGTCTATAAACCTAAAAGCGATGGCGTCAAAACAAGAGGTGTTGACGCGACGCGTGACATTCCATGTGTTTAGACAGGAAATCGAAGCTAAAGTCCGGGTTGTTTTCACACGGGTTGGGATATTGGGTTTTGTTTCTTCGCATGTTAAGCGCCGTGGATTCCTCCTCCTGCTTGGCGAGGTTGTTACCAGTCAGTTGCCACCCGGAATCCAGCCCTTCCTGTCCTGGTTTCAGGGAATACCATCCCACCTACACCGAGATAAATTACATGGAAATGCACTGGCAATCGAAGTCAACGCTTGTCATGGAATCGAAGTTGACAAGAGACCGGGCCCCAGGTTCAATGCTCCATTTTACACGAATGGAGCGTGAGGATTGGACCACTTGGAAGATGAAACAGAGAACAACACGAGCTAGATCGCTTTACACTGTAGTAAACTCATATCACGTCGTTGCCTTGTCTTGTATGTAAGTTAGCCAGGTTCGATGATCCATTTTCCGAATTCAAGGTACAACGAGGCCTTGAGACAAGGCTTGCGATACATTAAACTGAAAGGAACCCATTCCGCTCTTATACTTCTAATCACAGAGTCATAATCAGATAAACTCTCGGTGTGCATGCACTCACTTCGTCCATGTCGTCACATTAAATAGTTTTCATGTGCAATCAAATAGGGTTCAACTATAAAGGGATCCCCATGTGCATGCACCAAGATCAGGTCACTTCGGATTGAATTGGGTAAATTCGTACATTGTACTCTTTATGTGGAGGACTGTAGTGGGTGAGTGCTTAACAGCTAAAAACCCATCTCGCCATAAGCTAAATTGGGATCGCTTTCTTCTAGATCGGAAAGCCCACCACGCCACTGTTGAGAAAATATCAGAAACTGCTAGGAACTTCACCTCGCCAAGGTCGGTTCGTGCCCATCTACATTCAAAGCCTTGAACGTGGACAAAGTCTTGTCCCCATATATGGCGTGGAATAAACAGAGAAAGATGGAGGAAGAAGAGTCGCCTGAAAAAAAGGAAAGAATACATGAGTTGGAACGCGACTGGCTTAAGTAAAGGGCCATGTGTCGTCCCAATCCGTTCCCGCAAAGAACGACTCTTTCTTATCCTCACCGAACATTGTGAACATTCCTCAGCTCTTCTCTATCCCCGAGTACAGATAATGCATGACGACATCGTGTCTGAATAGCAAGAGGGACAATTTTCTAATTTGTGGAAGTCGACATACAACATAGACATCCCAACCTCTAGACTAGACTTGTCAAATGAGTGAACTTAGTCAAATTACAAAAGATTCCATTTAAATTGACATATTTAACTCATATTTCCGACCCGATTTTACCCTCCCAAACTCGACTTATATTATTAAAACACCTCCATATTTAATTCAATTTAGAAAATCTGATGCCAAAACTCAAGTGAGCACGAGATTAAAGGAAATTACGAGATAGTAAAAAAAGATTCATAAAAATATATCATATCTACTACAGATTAAGTTCGATAATTTGTTAAATGCAATTTTCTTTTTCGTGTTATGCTACTTTTCTCTTACATTTGAGTAGAGAGCGTGCCCCAAAAACAATCGTTAACAAAACCAGGAGCGAACTCCTTTCGGATAAGTACGGAAAATGTTCTGTACCAAGAAAGAAGTAGAGAAGTTGAAAAGCTCTTCGGCGCGAAGAACCCCAGATTTACGTGCGAATTTAAACCGCCGGATTCGGTACATCGGTTTTACCCTTCTTGAATAAAAAAATATCACCTTTTGAATAGTAATTAAACAATAAAATACCCCAAAAGGATAATTTAAAAAAAAAAGAAAAAGAGAGAGGGTAAATAGGAGAACACACTGATAGCTCAGCTAAACTCAACGACCGCTTCGCCGCCAAACCTAACTCGGTGGCCCAACCGCCGGATTTTGACCGCCGATCATTAAAAACTCCCATGGAAATTTAGCAATCGTTCGAGAACTGTATGTTGACATCCACGAAATCGATCTTTGAATGGAAAAGAATATTGAATATTGAAGAATTTCATAGGGGCATTACAACTCCGAAAGAATGAATGAAGAAACAAGGCAAACTGAGAGATCCAACCAGGGATCGAGCTGTATATGTACACCCAAATTTCCAGATCAAAAGATCCACAAAAGCCCTAGCTAAATCAATTAACAAGCGCTAATCCTAAAAGCACAGGCAAAGATTTCACTGTTCTGGCGAGAGCTTGATCTTCAGGGGCGTCGAGAAGCGCGGCTTCTTCGAGGGGTGGGGGCTCTCCACCTCGTCGTCGCCCGACACGATGAACCCGGTCGGGAACTCCGGCAGCGCGGGCACGTTCAGGTCGAAGTTGCGGCGGCCGCTGTCGTATCCCAGCGCGGGCGGGGCCGCGGACCCCACGCCCTCGGACGTGGTGACCCCGCTGTTGGCGGAGCCGCTGGCGCCGCCATCGTAGTGGCAACGCTTGTGCCCGCCCAGGGCCTGGCCGGTGGGGAAGGACTTGTGGCATATGGAGCACTCGTGCGACCTCCCGCCCCCGCTCGAGCTCGCGGCGGCCGCCCCGCCGCCGGAGTTGGTGGCGGAGGTGGAGGGCTCGTCGGCCCCCGCGGAGGAGGCGGCTGCGGCTGCGGCGGCGGCGGCGGCGGCGGCGGCGGCCGACTTGCGGTGACTGGCCTTGTGGCCGCCGAGGGCCTGGTAGGAGGGGAAGCCCTTGCCGCAGACGGCGCACTTGTAGCTCAAGTTATTCGCCAGGGTTGCGATTGCCGTCGCGGTCGCCGCGGCTTCTTCGGGCTTAGCCGGCGCGGGAGGAGGAGCGGGCGAGGCGTGGTGGTTGGGCTTGGGGGCGGCGCCGCTGCGGGCGAGCATGATGAGGCAGAGGGCGAGGTACTCGTCTTCGGAGGGAGGGTGGTGGGGGCGCTTGGAGCGCTTGCGCTTGTTCAGGGGCTCCAAGAAGCGGGAGCTCAAGGGCTCCTCCATGAACTGGAAAGGCGCTGAGGCCGCGGTGGGAGAGTTGATAGCTTCCAAGGCCATGGACGGATTGTTCTGAAACACTATTAGGTCGCTCTGCGCGTGGATTCTGCGAGTTCAGATGGAGCTCCGCGAGAGAGAGGGTGAGAGGGAGAGGGAGAGGAGAGGGTGTGAATTGAAATGGTGAGGAGAGTGAGTGAGTAAGGGGGGCTTTATAAAAGAGGGGGAAGTGGGTGAGGGGGAAGTTGCGTGACAAGTGGTGGGAAGCGAAGTGAAGTGGCCTCTCCCCTCACTCCAACCTTTCCTTCCTTCTTTCCGTGTCGCATGCGAATATTAAAAAAAAATTAGTAAAAAAGAGGAGTGGAGCACGTTCTCGGCGATTGGTCAGAATAAGGAACAAGGGAGGGGGGTTTTGCTTGGTGGCCAAGAACGACTTGAAGTCGGTCAAACAGTGTCTTCTCTCTTCTCTCTCTCTCTCTAGAGAGGGAGAGGCGGCCTTTGGCTGCTGTGAAAAGAGAGTGGGTAAAGGAAGGAAGGAAGGAGGGCCTTCCTTTTCCTATCTTCCAGTGGAGACCAGAGACTGCTTCAAAGTCAACGGCCACCGAAACAGTCGGATAACGTTCCAACTGCGAACGCGGTTCGCCAGCAGCCCTCTCCCCTTTGGATTGGAAGAGTCGTCGGAAGAGGAAGTCCAGTCCGTTAAGTAACCATCCCTCCTTTTCCCCGCGTGTACGTACTTACATGCGTATATCGCCCAACCTCTCTTTAACTTAACCTAGTCCTACTTTCTCTACTCCCCTCAAAGCCACTTTTATCATGCGGTACTCATCTGACCAAGACCACGTGTGCTTCGTCATAAGTTTTAGCGGAGCGCTTTTGAACGAGGTAAAAGAATGTCGTAACTTAGAATAAAAGGACCATTTACAACTGCAGTTCGAAATGCGTAGCATCAAACGCACAAGCTACGCACATTTGGTGTGATTATAAAGATTCTCTAAATTTGGAAGATCTCGCGCGTGGTACCCCCCCATAAAAAAATTTCTCCCATCGAACCCATGATTAGGTCCTGGGGCAGATCGCATGGGGCCCGGAATAATGCGCGGGGGAACTGCACTACAAGGCGTGGTGGGAGCATCTGTAGCGGAAACCACACGCATCACGTTTGCAATCGACTGAACTCTCGCGCTCGGCGTCAAGCGTAAAACACGTTTCTACCGCTGTACGTAAGTTCACGAGCTCGTCCTGTCTCGAAAGGGCACGGTTGCCAGCTCGATCCATGCCCGCGACAGCCGCGCATTCACACCGAACAACCTCCCCCCCGCCTAAACTACCGACCCGAGCACATCTGAAAATCGCAGACGATTCGTCAATTTTCTCACGAGGCGGCACGTTCTTGGCCTTCTAGAATAGGAAGAAGCCAGTAGTAGCTAGAGCGGACCCTGCTCTGTTTTTCTTCTTTCTCGTGCACTTCTCTCGTGCCATCGGGATTTTTCGGGGGATTTCCGTGGCGTACGAGACGGTCGCGGGGGGGACGTTACTAGAATATACACGAAGGATCACCGTCCGTCTCACACGTGTCGGCCGTCCAAAAGTGGACCCCACGCACGCGTGTTGATTACAGGTGGATGAGGGGTGGCGGGAGGCGGTGGTGCTGGTGCTGGTGCTGGTGCTGGTGGAAGATGCGCCCCTGTTTTTAGTGTTTTATGCTCCCGCCGTCCCTACGGAGGACACGTCGCCGCTTTCGCTCCATGTTTCGTAGGTTAGCGAATCAACGAGGACCACCCACGTCTCGTTCGGTTACTTATTTTTGATGATCTCGTGCCTATTTTCCAGCACGTATGAAGTCAAGCCAAGACGGATGAATGACGTGAAGAAAATTCGGACCCCGAATTACAAGTTCACACATATTTACATATCAGTGGGACGCTGATGGGCGGCGACTTTTTGATTTTTCGCGAGCGAATCGCGAAGGATTTGACTAATAATCCACTGGAGACGTGAAAAACAAGCCATGTAAATCCGTTCATGGATCGGTCTTTGACCCTCTTAAATGGACACTTTGGGATTGATAGCGTAATGACCGTGGAGAATCCACTTAAAATGATAAGCGAAAAGCATGCGTATCGAACCAACTCATCGCGATAAGATTAAAGGAAATTTTTCAATTTACGCTTTTATTCAAGCATCATCCTAGACCGATGGGCATCTTTTATACTAAAGCTTACGGCTTTATTTAAATAGTCGTGTCGACTCTAAAAAATTTCATACTTTATTATTAGGTTCATGATCTTGGTCGAGATTGGAGATTTTTATCAAAGTTAAAATCCAATTCTCACGTTGATTTGAAATAAGATTCTCCGAAATCCCGTGCTCTTAAGAAAAACTCTTCGATGTTGGCCGATTCCATTTGTACTCGTCTAATTACACTCGGCGGGCGACATCTATACGACGGCATGAAAATGCGTGGGAATAATCTCGTGGCACTTCCTTAGAGTTTCCAGGTTTTTGTAGTCAACGGAGGAGAGTGGATTCTTCGAAGCACTCGCATGGCGGGAGTGCTGCCTCACTCGAAGGTGAATTTCCTATGCAAAAGCCAACTGAGCTGAGCACGAAGATGCATCGCGCTTGGTCTCTCGGGTCGAGAACTTTCCTGATGGGCATCGACGCGAAGGGGAGGAAAGGTACGAGAAAAGCACGCCACAGAAAGGGTCGTCGGCGGAAGGGGCGCACACGTTCGGGCAAAAGCGAAGTCACTGCTTTACCGATCGCTGTTGCTCGTGCTTATCGCCACGTGGCCGGGAACCAGGTTCCCCGATCCACGTTTCGACGGGCCAGACAAAAAACCCATGGTTTCTTCTTTCGTTTTCCCTTTCTTACACTATTCGAATCGCATTGTGGGGAGGAGATGGAGTGGAGAGAAAGCAATTGGCTTGCACCCGGGTCAAACTCGAAGACAAAATACAAGTTGGTATCCGCGAAATTTGTATGTTTGTGTGCTGTAGTGCACCACAGTTTTATCCAATGGCAATTGATTGATGACGAATGTGACTTGCACATATAAATGAGCATTGGTGAGTTAGGGATAAGAAACGTGTGAATTTTTTGTCTAATTTTAAGTTGCAAATTAAATGAGAGTCCAATTGACACATCGCTATAGATATAGTACCGTTTTCATTAGTAGCATGTGATGGATATTGACAACTCTTGAACACCAATGGAGAAGTACCACATGGCGTGGACTGATAATTCGAAGAATTTTTATTTTGGAAGGCTCGTGATACTCATTTTAATGGTGAAAGTTATTGTAAAAATAAAAATAAATAATAATAATAATAACTTGAGCTTGTGGATAACTTCAAAATATATATATAAATGGAGCATTCACACTCGCTCCGTGAAATTAGAACTATAAAAATGGAAAGAAAACACGTCATATATACATGGAGCATTCACACTCGCTCCATGGAATTAGAACTATAAAAATGGAGAGAAAACACATTCACACTTGCCACTCTTCGTGGAATTAGAACTATAAAAATAGGGGGATGGAGAAAACACGTAAGTTTTAAACTGGGTTTCGATTTTGCTTACGACGAAATGCGAGAGTGAGTGTAGAGTAGGAATAGAATAAGACTGACAAAAAAAAAAAAACTCGCAGTTGCTTTCTTTTCGAGGTGGGTCCTCAAATTCTCAATAAGCGGGAACACCACTAATTGGGCCGGGGCTGGGCTGACCACAGAGGAAAGAGGCTTGTAAAGACGTTATATTTGGGCTTGGGCTTTTATCAATGTCGGAGGAGGATGTGGAATTTCGAACTTTTTGCATTTTTTGGCCCAAAAATTTGTGCATTTTTAATTTCTAGAAGGGCGGTAGGTGAACTGTCCACTTGAAATTTGCCAGTGAGAGAGAGAATTCAGGCTTTGAGTCAATAGGTGTAATCCAATCTGCGCCACGTTCTGTTCAAGCTTGAAGGCTTAGAAAGGAAAACAGAAGGAACGTGACATGAGTTAGGACCTCACTCCCACCGAACTAAACCGACTATCTACATGCTCTGTTGCCTTGACCACCACGTCCCCCATCCCGTTCCCTTCTCTCTCTCTCTCTCTCTCTCTCTAGGAAGTCGCTGACAAGTAATTTCGTTGTCGTTGAGTTTGATGGCGAAGCTAAATCTAGCTCCATCAAGCTCGAGCAATGGAGGGAGAGAAGAGAGAGAGAGAGAGAGGCTATGCTGGTGCGTCCAGTCCAGGGAGCGAGCTAGAGCAAGAGAGATGGATAGGTTCTTAATAGAAATGAGCAAAAGGAGATGGTGATAACAGACAAGGGTCGAGCGAAGGCGGTGGTGGTCGACGGAGTCTGTGGCAAGGTTAGAGGCGTCGGCAAGCTATAATGGCCTGAAGGGGCGGAGGAACCATTTGTGGCAGGATTGAAGAAACGTGGAGGAGGGTTGACAATGAAGGGTTTGACTTTTTGTTCTGGGGTACGTATAGGGTGTGAATGTGCACGTGTCTAAATAAGAATGGAAGGGCCATGTATTGCCCGGTAGGTTCAAATAATTCCAACTTTTTTAGGCTTGAGTTAAAGTTTAAGATGATAAAGACCGCAATTTTAGAATCCAAATTTTTGAAACTTTTCATCTTGAATAAAAATTCTTGATGTATAATATTCTTTAGTTAATTAAGCCTATTTTTTTCCTTTTATCTCTCTAAATACAATACATGTTTCTTTTTTTTTTTTTTTTTAATAATTTAGGGGTAAAGGCACAAAGATTTATAAAAAAGACTTGGAGGGCACGTACTGATGAATTTCACCTAACCTATTCGGACCACCTCACGTACTAACAACATTTTCCCCTAAAGTTGACTTTCCTTTCCTCAATATCATTTTCAAATGCTCATTCCTTACATGTGTTGTTATATGGTCATCTCCTGATTCAGGCACTTCATTGTCGCTGAGAGCCTACGAAAAGCCTCTCTAATAGTTGACTTTGTATCTCTAGGAGGTTGCGCATGTTAAAAGTTACCCAAGTTATTCAACCCTAATCTAATTATTTCCTAACGTTATTAGGCTTTGTTTTATCTCGCGTAGAATGAAAGATTTTGAAAGCATTTTCTTAAAAGTAATCGGTTGCATCTTTTGATATAATAAATCGATGAAAAATGCTTCCTTATCAACAACAATTTAATTTTCTCGGTTGCCAATGCTTTTCTTCACCCTTGTCCCTCATTTGATGGCTCTTTTGAGCGGCTCCCTTTCACGGATAACCAACAATCGAGCACGCCCTTGCCAACTGATTGCGAGGCCGTACAAACCCTCGATCCACCACGGCCGAGGCCGGGCTGTCCTCCCTCGTGGGCGCAAGGGTTTGGGCGACCTTCCGCCACCGCAAGGGTAACCTGACTCTTGAAGTAAATGAATAAACAGATAAAATTATGAAGACACGATGAAACAACTGTCACATAGCATTGGCAACAGCACGCACGCAGTTGATCTGAAGACACTAGCGCATGCACCGGAAGATAATTTAATCTAATGCTTGTCTGATTATATCCAGACAACTAAATCTGCTGAATTACTACGCGGAATTCATACACAAATTTGTAATTAATCCGAAGGTCAACTTCGTAATAAAAGAAAAAAAAGGGACGATGTTACTGAGAGGGATAATACGATTCCTCTAAATCTTCAACGGTAGCGTGGCTAGAAGATTTTATTCCTTAGGTGCTAAGGTGTTCTTGTTGGTAATTTCAATGAAAGTCGGCAAATATGGCCGGTGCATGCTGTTCTCGAATAACGAATGGGAGGAAGACGCGTTGGATCAATTGCTATTTTTTTTTATCTAATTAGTTGTCGGGGCAAAGAGGGACAACTAATGCAATTTATTCTCTGAGTATCATAATAAAGGTCTAATGTCCTCTACGGAATATTCGATTTGAGCCATAACTATATAACCTGTCAATGAGTGTGGGAATCAACCATGGTAACTCCATCGGAACGTGAGGTTGTAAATGAGAATAGTGCGTTTAGAGATTTGCTCACAGCGTTAAGATTGATACGTTAATAAATCATATGCTTAAAAAAGCCAAGAAAAAAGGTTCTTGTACTGGCCCCTTTGGCCTGGATGGCCTTCGGATTGTTAGGGTTTGCGCATAGGACTAGTTGGAGAAGTTTCAGACATGTAGAAGGTTAATTGCACTTTTTTCGATAAGCAGATTTTTATGTACTTATTTGATTAGGTATATGATATGTTCACTGGAAGTTCTAAAATTTGTAAAAAATGTAAATAAGTTATAAAATTTGTCAAATTGGTTAAATCGAGTCCTTATGTTAACTCCATTTAATTTGACTAATGAAAAATACTGACATGTTTTTTTTTTTTTTTTTTTATAAATATTATTCCTACATAACGATGACATGACTAAATTATAAAATATAAGACTAAAACGACATCGTTTTGGTCTAAATCCAATTTTTAATAATAATTTTATTTATATTAAATTTTTTAAAATAAGCTAAATTCAAAAGAAGAAGAAGAAGAAGTGAGGTAGAAAATGGCCGCAGCCCTTGCTGCCGCCCCCGCTACACCATCGCCGGAAGGAGCCAATGTGGGTAGGGGTGAGCCAGTGCCCCCAACCTTACCCAGATTAGGCGAGGGCCACCACTAGTTAATAACCCTTTTGGTATTATTGTAGAAGCTTCACATTTTTGTCGGATCAATCTTTGACCCTCTTAAATCGACAGTTACAGGTTAATAGTCGACCGCGATTGATAGCATAATGACGACGGAGAATCCACTTAAAATGGTAAGCGAAGCTCATGCTTGCCAAACAAACTCATCATGATTAGATCAAAATGCACAGTGGAATTGTGGGAAATTCACCTTTTTCCGAACTACACTTTTATTCAAGCATCGACCTCCCCTTATGTAATCGAGGTCAAGAATCACGGGCATTTATAATACAACAAAGCTTACAACTTCATTTAAATAGTCATGTGGACTCTGAAAGATTTCCTCATTTGTTGATGGATATATGATCCTCATCAAAATCAGGGATTTTTATCAGAGCTAAAATCTGGTTTCATGTAAATTCAAGATAAGATTTTCCGAAGTCCCGTGCTCTTAAGAAAAATTCATTGATGGTTGGCTGATTCCATTTTGGACTGCTCTATTACCTAGCAGACGGCATCTATCTACGACGGGATGAAACGCGTGGGAATAATCTCATGGCATTTCCTTATAGTTTCCGGGTTTTGCAGACGATGGAGGAGTGGATTCTTCGAAGCACTTGTACGGCGGACGTACTTCCTCGTCCGAAGGTAAATTTCCTATGCAAAAGCCGCCTCATTTAAGCACGAAGATGCACCGCGCTCGGTGTCGTGTCGAGAACTTTCCTGATGGATATCGACGCGAGGGACGGGGAAAGGTACGAGAAAAGAGCACCACAAAAATGATCGTCCGCGGAACGGGCGCAGTCGTTTGAGCAAAGTCAAGTCACTGCTTTACCATCCCTGTTGCTCGTGCTTATCGCCACGTGGCCAGGTTCCCGATCCACGTTTCGACAAGACAGAAAAAACCCATGGTTTCTCCTTTCGATGTCCCTTTCTTACTCTTCAAATCTCGAGACAGGGGAGGGGACTCAGAAAAGAGAAAGCAATTAGTTCGCACCTGCATCTCGTGTCCACGTCGTTAATCATTTTAAAAACCGGGCCAAACTCGAAGACAAATTACAAGTTGGTATGCCCGAAATTTGTATATGTTTGTGTGCTGTAGTACACCAGAGTTTTATCCAATAGCAATTGATTGATGAAGAATGTGACCAGCACATATATGATAGTGTTGGTGAGTTAGGGAAAAGAAACGTGTGAATCTCTTATTCTTTAGGTTTGTATAGATGGATACCGACCCCACTTGAACACCAATGGAGAAACGCCATGTGGCATGGACCCCTATAATATGTAGAATTTCTTTTTTTTTTTTAAGGCCTCATTATACTCGTTTTAATGGTGAAAACTACTGTAAGAAAATAGCTCGACCCTATGGATCTAACATCGAAATATTAAAATGGAGCTTGCACGGCACCGCAGAATTTGATGTATTACAATGGAGAGAAATCATGTCCCCTAAACTTGCATTTTTTTTTCTTTTCTTTGATGCAGGTCCTTAAATTCTCAATATGTGAGATTGAGTCATCAAATTCGAAAATGTTTTCTCACCGAGCCTATTTCAAGGCTGATTAGTTATGCAATCGATGAACATAGAAACCTCATATCAACTCTTTGATGTGCTAATTACATAATACATACCACACATAAAAGAATACAAAAGATGACAAGGAATAAGTGGGACCGCCACTAAGGCCATATTTGATAACCGGCAAAACAGTGTCTAATTCTATTCTTTTTTTCATCGGAATAAAAAAAGAACAATGGCCAAGGGCTTTGTCGGAGCATCATAGACCCCTAGTGAGGTTGAGTCTCCCTAGTGGCTAGGCGAGCTGGTAAGGCTGAGCTCACCCAACCAAGGCTCGATCGATGAGGCTTGGTCTCATCGAGGGCCGGCGACACTTCGACAAGGTTGCCGACCTTGGTCTGGCTGGTCGTTGATCGGTGACCGGCCAAAGGAAGAAGGAGAAGAATAAAAGGAAAAAATAAAAAAATAAAAAAGAAATAAATTATTAAAAATTAAAAGAAATTCTCTTTAAAGAAATTGAGGTTATACTAAATGAATTTCTATTTCGAGAATATAAATTTTCGACGGTTATCAAATGTTTTGAAATGCTCAAAAACTTGTTTGGGGAACGTAATAAAAAAATCATTTATGAATAGAAATTGTTTCTGAGAATGAAATAGTTACCAAAGAGGTCCTAGTTGAGCTGACCATAGAGGAAAGTGACTTCAAAAGATGATCTATTTGGGCCGGGCTTTTATTGATGTTTGTGGAGAATGGAGAATTTCGAACTTTTTGCATGTTGGCCCAAAACTTTGCGCATTTTAAGTTTCTCGACATGCCGAGGGTAGGTGAACTGTTCACTTGAATTTTGCAAATGAAAGGATTTAGGCTTCGAGCCAAGAGGTGTATCCAGTAAGCGCCCCCTTATCAGTTCAAGCTTGAAGACTTAGAAAGGAATATGACATGAGTTAGAACCTCAACACCACTTCCCCCGTCCCCTCTCTCTCTCTCTCTCTCTAGGAGGTCGCCGTCAACCTCGACAAGCAATTCGTTGTCAGTCGAGTCTGACGGCGAAGCTTAATCTAGCTCCATCAAGCTTGAGCGATGGAGAGAGAGAGGGAGCCTACGCTTGTGTGCCCATTCCAGGGAGCGAGCTAAAGAGCGATGGATAGATTCCTGATAGAAATGAGCAAAAGGAGATGGTGACAAGAGACAAGAGTCGAGCAAAGGTGGCGGCTGTCGACAAATTCCGTGGCAAGGGTAGAGGCATTGGCAGCTATAATGGCCTGATGCAGCGGAGTAGCCGTTTGTGGCTGGATTGAAGAAACGTGGTGGAGGGTTGACAATGATGGGTTTGACTTTTTGTTCTGGGCGTAAGTATAGGGTGAGAATGTCCACGTGTTTAAATAAGAATGGAAGGGCAATGCAATGTTTGGTAGGCTCAAATATATCCAACTCTTTTGCCTATCACATTAGAGTTGAAGAGGATCAAGACCACGATTTTAGATTCCAAATTTTGGGAACTTCCATCTTGAATGAAAATTATTGATATATAAGATTCTCTAGCTAGTTAAGCCTCTTTTTTTTGTCCTTTTATCCCTCTAAATAGCATACATGATTCTTTTTTTAAATAAATTAGGGTTAAGGGTGCAAAGATTTATAAAAAGGACTTGGAGGGCACGCATTCATAAATTTCACATAATCCATTTGGACCACCTTATGTACAAACCACATTTTCCTCCATAGTTGAAATTCCTTTTTTCAACATCTTTTTCAAATGCTCATTCCTTACTTGAGTTGTTATATGTCATGTCCTGATTTGGGCACCCTAATGTAGCCAAGAGCCTATGAGAAGCCTCCCTAGTCGTTGGCTTTGCGTTCCTAGAAGGTGCCATGTGTTAAAAGTCTCCCAAGTTATTTCACCCAACCTAATTTATTTCCTAACGTTATTAGGCTTTGTTTATTTCATGTAGAATGAAAAATTTAGAAAACATTTTCTTAAAAGTAATTAATTATATCGTTTAAAATAATTAATTAGTAAAAAATGTTTGTTTATCAACAGCAATTTAATGTTGTCGACTGCAAATACTTTTCTTCACCCTTGTCCCTCATTTGATGGCTCTTTTGAGCACACCCTCGCCAACCGACTGTGAGGCCGTACAAACCCTCGCTCCACCACGGCCGGGGCCGGGCTGTCCTCCCTCGCGGGCACAAGGGTTTGGGCGACCTTCCGCCACCCCAAGGGTAACCCGACTCTCGAAGTAAATGAATAAACAGATAAATTACAAAGACACGATGAAACAACTGTCACACAGCACTGGCAACAGCAGGCATGCAGTTGATCTGACGACATTAGTGCATGCACCGGAAGATAATTTAATCTAATGCTTGTCTAATCATATTCAGACAACTAAATCTGATGAATTACTACGCGGAATTCATTCACAAATTTCTAATTAATACGAGGGTCAACTGCGTAATAAAAGAAAAGGGTACGATGTTGCCGAGAGGGATGGAACAATTCCCTCTGAATCTTCAACGGTGGCGTGGCTTGAAGATTTTATTCCTTGGTGCTAAGGTGTTCTCGTTAGTAATTTCAATGAAAGTCGGCAAATATGGCCGGTGCATGCTGTTCTCCAAGAACGAATGGGGGAAAGACGCGTTCGATTGATTTTTTTTTTTTTAATCTAATTAGATGATGGGGTGAGGAGGGACAACTAATATGATTTATTCTCTGAGCATCATCAAAAAGGTCTCGCGTCCTCTGTTGAATGTTTGATTTGATTTACACTTATATAATCTGTCCAAAAATGTGCAAATCCCGTCGTGGCTGCTCCATTGGAGTGCTAGAAGTTAGGATATCTCTTCAAGTGAGGTAGTGAATGAGAAGAACGCGTTTGGAAGTTTACTCTCGATGTGATGCCTAAGTTTGATATAATAACATGTGATTAAAAAGGCAAAAAAAGAAGCTTCTTGCACTGGCCCGTCTGGCCTGGATGGCCTTCGGATTGTTTGGTTTGGGCAGAGGACGAGTTGGAGAAATTTCAGACATGTAGAAAGTTGGTTGCACTCTTGTTGATTAGGTGCATATTCTTTATTTTTCATAGAAAAAGTAAGAAAAAAGAAGTTGACTAACGAAAGCTTAATGAAGTCTGAATAATAATAATAATAATAATAATAATAATAATAATAATAATAATAATAATACCGACTATGAGATCACAAGGAAAAGAGATGGCCAAAGGTAGTCGACATAAGCATGAACCATGAAAAGAGAAAACAAAGCTTTTCTTCATGTAGAAGAAAATGTGAGAAGAGGTGACCGGCATTGATAACCCTTTTGGTGTTACTGTAGAAGCTTCACATTTTCTGTCATATGTGAGCAAACATCTCAACGTCACCATATTCAAAGTTGCAGTAAAGTCAAAGTTATCCTTATGCTCGACAGATTAACATAAGTTGAAATAGTATCGCAAATGAATAAGAAGTTTGAAATTTTTTCATTGGATTGTTCAATTTGTATTACAATTATTGTTCAGTTTGAGCAAGTCTATCAATGTCACACCACCGTATTAGAGTTGGAGTAAAGCCAAAGTTATCGTTATGCCTAACAGAAAAATATAAGTCAAAATATCATCACAAATGACTAAGAATGTCTAATTAAGGAGGTTTCAAGTCACATAGGAGTAAGTTGATGGTAAAAGAAAATAAGCTTAGTACACTTAAAATATGAATCATTAAGTATAATCGTAACAACACGCATGTTAAAAAAGATTAATGCATGAAAATTTCAAAATGATAGAGCATGTCTAGATAAACTTTTATTTTATGTAGATTTTAGTACCTGAAACTTTCATAGTATACAAATATTGACAGAAAATTTCACATATAATGTTTTGAAATTTGAATCATATTTAAAAATGCATGAAAATTTCAAAATGATAGAGCATGTCTAGATAAACTTTTATTTTATGTAGATTTTAGTACCCAAAACTTTCATAGTATACAAATATTGACAGAAAATTTCACATATAATGTTTTGAAATTTGGATCATATTTAAAAATTTGATGGAAAATAAATGTTACTTTTTGCTTTCTTGAAAATCGCAAACAAACAGGTTTATACACATGGGTATTCAAGCTATAAAGCACCAACGAATCCTTCTTATGTGGGTGTTCCATTTCACATATTTCACAGTAAAATATTGAGTAGTATAGGAGAGAATGCATCTCAGAAGTGGCCTCTGAGGAGATAAATACAATGAATGAGATTCCTAACAAGAACTCAGCTTCTTGAAAACTGAGTCCCCATTAATATCTGTCCAGCTTTGAAAATAGAAGAAGGTAAGTGTTCTTTTTTAAACATTGATCTATGGCATCCAAATGAACTTCTTAACCCCTTAGTTATATCATTCATGCTGGCCAGCTTCAACAGCTGTTCACAGGCCATTGCGCGGCATTTAAACTGAACGGAGGTGGCAGATCCATGAGATCTTCCGCGGTTTAAATTAGTTCATCCGGGGAGAGAACAAGAGCCGAGTACTTCGGTTATCCTGTCGGGGTTCGAGTTCCTTAAAGAATGTCGACTCATCCCCCACGAACTGGCCGTCCCTGGATGCGAATTCTTTAAGTCTGCCAACAGAACTCTCTGCTATCCTTTCCCTTATTATATTCACTTTTGGACTCCCCACGTTCTCTCACAGCTTCAAAGTCGAAACGCAGGAGTCTTCTCTCCATGCTTGCTCTTGCCCTATATATGGCTCTTCGGCATTATCTTTTTCCTTATACTAATCGGTTTTCAACTTAACGTCCTAATCGTTGGCGTAAGACCCTTATAACCTCCTAATCATTTGCCTTAGACCCTTTTGGTCAACGTTTAAAAAGTCTAAGTTGTCTCGGCGTCGGTGCTGTTTCGTGTATTCGAATCCATTATTGAATGAACCAGTCCCGGATGAGTTGTAATTTGCGTTGATTTGGCCACATACTTGACTATTGAGGCGGTTGGTCTAACAGTTTAAGTAGGACCTGCGCCAGATCAATTGTCCGGAATGGGGAAATTAATATCCATGCGAGGTCAATCTCTAAGTTCCATTTGTTCCGAGCTATTTAGTCTCGGGTATAAATTAGTTTCGAGTTTGTGCGACCGTGTTCAAGCGTGACCTGCACCAGATCAATTATTAGGAATGGGGAAATTAATATCCAATGTGAGGTCAACCTCTTAGTACCATTTGATCTGAGCTAGTCGACCTCGGGTATAAATGAGTTTCAAGTTTGCAGGCTGAGTTCAAGTGCGACTGAGCTTCAGCACTCCACTTTCTTTCAACAAGCCTCCCTTATCAGCAGTAGTATAGATGGACACCCTGGGAGCTTCTGCTTATGAAGAATGGGATTCTGTGGGCTTATTTGCATCCACTGAGGACCTTATTGAGTTTACACCATATGTTCTGTGCCAGTACCCATTTTCGCCAGAGCATGATAGCAAACACGACTTCCAAATCCCATCTTTTTCCATAAATCCTCAACTCAATACTGACTTTGCAGGAATGAGTGGGAGCTCGCATTATCCTCTAGTCATTCCTGACTCAATCCTGCAAGCTGTTTCTCAAGAGAGCAGCTCTTTCACTGGCGAGAGCCATGGTCATGTTGCGTCTACATGCCAGGGAATCGGTTCCAATAACCACATGCCAGTAGCTAATGAAATCTCTCCCTACTTTGATGATTTCTACGATGTGTTCAACACGGATGTTAGCATCAGCAACTCCTTTGTGTCGGAGTTGAGCGGCACTCCAATGGAAGAAGGTGCGTGTTTGAAAACAATGCATAGTGAAAGAAGAGGAAGCTTGGGTAATAATCAACCAGAAGATGTCAGCATGCCACTTATGCAATCGCAACTCAAAAGGAGGTCTTCTAGACTAGACAACATTCATGCTGGAGCAGGAAATTCTAGTTGCATTGATGCGTCAGAGAATACCAAGAAGAGGCCTCGCACTTCAAAAAATGTAAGTTTTAGTTTTGTTTCTCAATATTCTGCTTTCTCAGATGGTTACCACATATGAAAGTGGATCTATTTGGTGTAGAATTATTCCTCATGAACAATCTTATTATATGCAGCTGAGAGAGAAAATTAAAGGGCCGAGGAATGTGAAGAAGCTACTGTCTGATGACACTGATGGAGATGAAAGTAATATTAGACCAAATGGATCTAGCACTTGCAGTTCGGAGGATAGCGATTCTGGAGAGCTCAGTGGAGAACTAACTCCGCCATCGAAGACATCTACAACACTTGCTGAAAATGGAAACATAGGGAAGATCAAAGCTTCCAGGGGTTCAGCGACTGATCCTCAAACCCTCTATGCAAGGGTAATTAGTTCGTCTTCCTGGAAACATGTTTCCCATGCTCATTCTATGATTACATTCATATGATCCTTTCTCTAAACTCTGCCCTCTAATCTCACAGAAACGTAGAGCAAGGATTAACGAACGATTGAGAATTCTACAAAACCTTATTCCTAATGGAACTAAGGTTGGTAGCGTCCCCAGCAGAGTATTTAGAAGCTTCTATATATTTTCAGTACAGAGTTGAAACAATTTATTCAAGCCACGTTAAACTTATGTGCATTTTTGTGGCAGGTGGACATCAGCACAATGCTTGAGGAGGCAGTTCACTACGTGAAATTTTTGCAGCTACAGATTAAGGTGAGAATAAATAAAATTTGGAACGCACAAATAGTTCAGAAAATTCACATAACATGAAGTTAATATGCGCTTTTGTTGTCTTGGTTCAGCTCTTGAGCTCAGATGAGATGTGGATGTATGCTCCTCTCGCTTATAACGGAATGGATCTCAATCTGAGCCAAATCATTCTTCCTCAACTATGACAGTGGAGTATTTTCTCTCCTCCCATTCCAAGGAAAGTCCAGGAAGCGAAAGGAATATTTGACAGCTTGCAGTAATTTTAGATTGTTTACTGGGTTTATACACAATTTAGTATTTATACATCTGGAACAACCACAATAACTTCATTATATGTAATGCTCTCTAGTATTTGAGAAGTGTAACAGTTTCTTTTCGCACGTCCTGATCAAAGATCCCTGTAGCACAATGACAAGTTAAGTCATGAGCACGAATTATACCCCCATTTATTTGGTTTAGGGGATACCCAGACCTAATATTTCATTCCCTAAGGAGTGCATTCATCAAGTAAATGAGCGACGATGATGCAATCAAGTTTGTCCTAGGCTCAGACGATTTCTAGTAAGGGGCCTTCAAAGAAACGACACTTCTGAGATAGACACACTTGGATAACATAGAAGGACAAGAAGATCCATGTCGAGTTCCACCATCCATTGAGGGTTAGATGAATAGAAGTAGCGGGGTGCAAATGTTCAAGAGGAGCATATGAAATGGCAGGTCAGTCAAGTATCTGACAAGAATGTTTTCTGATGATTCAAGAGCAACCAAGAAAAAGTTCTGCCTACACAACTTCAAATGCTCTAAATTCCAGAAAATCTTGAGTTACTCAATTTCTGTTCACGATCTTCAAATGCTCGCAAGTCGCAACCTCTTATGATGATCAACGCAAAATGCTAATTCATCCAGCTGCTCCCTACGCACAATGTTATCTACCAGTCAAACAAGGATCGATTGCCAGGAACTTCGTGGGACACATAAAATTCAAAACTTTAAACGCGCCCTCATCCGTATAAACTCTAACGAGAATATCATCAAGCAGCTTGTGACAAATCAGCACAGCCACCTAACCGGACAGTCAAGCACACATTTCAAAGACCATCCCCGAAGTACCCAACAAAGAAACACCAAATCACACACCACTTTCATAATATCAAATGCAAACACATCTTAACAAGCTTGAACTCTTCGAATAATGACAGAAAATGAATCATCAAACCCATGAAAATCGATGATGAAAATTAAAATCATAGGCAAAAACACACCTTTTAAACAATCTCTCAAGATGAGTTAAAAGTGATCTTACAATCTTATTATTTACACGTGTTATGTGAACATGATGACCTTGTTTTTGACAATCAAAATGGTTAGAAGGGGTGACCAGTGCTAAAGACCTTTTTTGAGCATCTTTATAAGAGTCTCTGTAACTCTACAAAGATACTAGTAGCTGAGAAAATCTGTCTATACGAGATATGCCACAATTAAAGAATTCATTCACGACCCAAATTGAACTTGAGATGTCTTGAAAGATAAGTGGTCATTTTACCACTAGGATTGTTTCCGGTCTCAATACTTTTAAATACTTATCATTTGCTTTTCCTATTCAAAAGTAAACAAAGGATTCTTTACATCCTTTATCGATTTACTCATTGATCCATACTTCAAAAATTTCTTCGACACTTTTCGGCCAAAAAACATTAGTGGGTTAAGTTAGTGATCAGAAGAGTTTCTTACTAATTTTGTCTTTAATTAGGTTGGCTTTTCAAATGATGAGATCCTTTCTCAAATAGTCAAATTAAGAATGGGGAGAGATCCTTACTAATTTAGGTACCGACTTGACTTGGCCTAGGAGCACCCTATTGCGCTGTCGGTGCTTGTAGATGTTTCAATTAGAAAAACCTTCTATCTTATTTTGTTTATTCTTCTTAGTTGCTTTGCAACGAGGTTTGACATTCGGGATGGGTTGTATTGTTATGATATTTATGCTAGATGAGCTTGTTAAGCATTTTATCGAATGGGCCTTACAAAGTACATGTATTGTTATGGCCTGATTTAGGCAATTTATTTCTTTATATTTGGGCCCATTTTTTGGGTTTGGTGTCAAAGGGTTCGCAACTTTCAATCGTCTTCCGTCATTAATTGCACAAAGTCAAATTCAAACTAGTACTTTTTATGACTGGCATTAAAAAAAAAAAAAAAAAAAGTAGGAAAGAAGGAAAAAATGTAGAAGTATTTGACCATTGAGTACTTACAAATAGGGAAGTGCATAAGAAACCGTAAAACCTATGAAATAGCATGACTATAGTATTTTTGTAACAGATATTACATATCACAGATTAGGTCCATGTAACGTTTGGTAAGTCCAAACTTATCTCACTTTTTGCTTACTAAGCTAGATTTGAATATAATTAACAATCCAATTCAGATTTTAAATATTTGGAATCCTTATCGGGTGCAAAAAGATCTTGATATACAAGATTCTTTAGCTAATAAAGCTTTTTCCTTTCTTTCATCCTCATGATAATAGTATATATGCTTTTCTTAACATTTAAAGGTAGGAGGTTAATGAAAAACTAGTAGCGAACTGCCTGAGTAAGTAGCATGATGATCGCATCATCTTAGGAACATTTGCTTCTAAGGTTAATTTTCCTTTCTTCGATGGCTATGGCATATCATTTTGAATTGATCATTTTTCGCTGTGCTGTGTTATACGGTCTATTGGATCTCTTGATTTAGGAATTCCATTATCACTAAAAAGTTTATGAGAGGTCATTAATGATTCGTGACTAATCGTTGGCTTTGCCATGCTTAAGCAAAGACATGTGTTAAAGCTGCCCAAATCACTCAACCCCAACCTAAATTGATTTTCTAATGTCATTAGTTGCAATAGTTTTCCTTCACCCTGGTCCCCCATTCGATGGCTCTTTCAAGCGGCTTATTTCCACGGATAATCGAGGATCGAGCGTATCCTCACCAACTGATTGAGAGGTCGCACGAACCCTAGCTCCACCACGGCCGGGGACTGGGCTGTCCTCGCCATGGGCACGAGGGTTTGTGCAACCTTTTGCCACGGCAATGGTCACACAATTCTCACCACCCTTGCTCTCAGCCCCAACTCCATTTCTCTCATAATTTTTTTTGAAAATTTTTCGACATAAATTTTAGGGTTAATTTCCAGATATTCAAATTTATGGTACCTAGTCAACTGAAGTGAAGCTTCTTTTTTCTCGGAACCATGATGAGCAGCTTCGTTAAACTAAAGGGGAATTAACATTTGAATTACTACGTTGCTCATGGGAGATTGCGAAATGGTTTCGGTGGAGATTGGGCCAACACGGTTGTGGGATAATTAGGACGGCTGGCATTTATGTTAGTAATTTTTCAGCTTAAATTGGTTGGACGGACTAAATTGATAATAATATTAAAAGATTTAGGACAAATAAGTTTAATTGAAAGATTTAGAAATAAATTGATTCTGATGTAATTAGTTTAACACTTTTTTAGTACTTTTTTTCTTATAAAATTGGTGACGTTTGTGCTTTCCTCATTGTTTGCTGAGATCTATACCTAAGCGCGGCTTGATGTACTCGAGGATCAGCATCTTCCGAAGTAAACTATTAGACAGATGGATTTTTGAAATATTTTTATAAAGTAATATGCAAGGACACGATGAAACAAACTATCACATGATCTAGAATTTTCTCTCGACATGTAGAGCTTTTCTCTCGACATGTAGAGCTCGTTTCCTACCTCCATGGTAGCTTTAAACCCTAACCCTTTATCTCTACCCTCGCCTTCATCCTCGTCAACCACCTTCCCACCCATCTTCGAATTCTCCACCGATAACTCTCTTCGATCGAAATGGATTCATACCCACTTTACCGTTTTTCTTTGCACGCGACTCATCCCTTACCAACTAATTTTACTCGATTTCATCTGTCTCAACTTTCCCACTTCTGGATTTCCTCATCTCACCCCTTCGATGATTCTCTTCTGCATGTCAGTGCTTTTTTCGGATTGATTCTCTGCTTGGGACTAATTACTGAAGTCTGAGTTCATGGCCGAAACTGATGATGACGGAGCTGCTAGACTCGCGGCCCTATGTTCCCGAATGGGCCGACTTTGGCCGGAACAGCGAATTGATGTCTGGACCGACGCCCCACCTGCAGCGACAGTTAAAGATTGTAAGTTGTCCTTGATCGGTAAAGTTCTATCCAATCCATCCATCAATTTACAAGCCTTTCAAAGTACTCTAAGGGGTGTATGGCGAACAGACCATGTCGAGATCTCTGTTAGGGAAGAAGGGTTGTATGTTGCTAAATTCAAGTTTGCTGCGGATAGACAACGAGTTCTTGATGGGGGCCCCTGGCTTTTTTCCGGCCATTTGGTTATATTTAAGGCCTGGATCCCTGACACACCCTTGCAATGTTATAGCTTTCTCACCTGTCCATTCTGGGTGCACGTCCTGGGTATCCCAATTGAATGGTGTTCTGAAAATATGATTACAAGAGCTGTTAAAAACATAGGAACAGTCCTAGAAGTTCGTACCGGTAGCAAAGAGGGTACTCCAATCCGAATTGTAAAAGCTCGAGTTGAGCTTGATGTTAGGGAACCTCTAAAGACAGGACAGTTGATTCAACTAAATGGCAAGACTTTATGGTTAGATTTTCGGTATGAACGCTTAGCCCATTTCTGTTATTCTTGTGGCAAGCTCGGCCACTATGCTTCATCTTTGCAAGGACTATCCTTTTAATGAAGTGAAAATGGAGGGCAAAGAAAAGATGAGCTATGGTCAATGGTTAAGAGCGGAAGCTCGGGAACACGATCCCTATTGGAAGGCTTTCTATGAGCCGCAAACCATACTGACGATATCGACGAGGTCATTCCCGAAACCTCCCCACCATCCTTTCCCGATTGAGGCTCCACCCCATTTTGATCAAGACAACAGGGGAATTCTTCCCGTGCCCGACTTGCCTCATATTAACAAAGATGCTGCATCAACACAGCCACCTGTCATAACATCGCAACAAATGAGGACTGAATCGGCTCACAGGTCAGAATCACCAACACGCACAGCAGCGAACCTTACTTTAGCTAAGCAGAAAGCTCCTCAAGATATACTCTCATGTCCTTCCACTTCCAAAAAGACAAACGGACTCGTCTCAACACCACAAAGCGGGAACAAGCAAAAAACGAAAAGGTATTCTCCTTACACTTCACGACTACCTTTAGATGACACGCAACTTCTGGATACTCCTATTAGGGAAGCTGAAGGAGTTGGACAGTGGGCTATGGTGGCTTGCCCAAAAAAGCCACCGAGTGAAAAATGAAACTTTTGAGCTGAAGGCGTCGGGGTGGGCAACCCCCCGGCGGTTAGATCACTCAAGGCCCTAGTGGCTAAGGAGAGGCCCGACATTCTTTTTTGATGGAGACAAAAAACCAAGAGGTTGTAGTACAAAGGGTACGCAAGCGTCTCAAATATCCTAATTCGTTTGTGCAAAATCCAGTTGGTATAGCTGGGGGGATAGCTCTTTTTTGGAATGATCAATTTAATATTATGCTGGACCGATCTGTACAGGAGTTTATTGATGTCACTTGCACGATCTAATGAGCGGAAGTCGAGATGAGACTCACTGCATACATGCCCCGGCTCATCTTCAGCATCGCCGGCTCTTTTGGGCTGACTTAAGGCTTATATGTGCTATCAACACCCTCCCATGGATCTGTATCGGTGATTTCAATGAGGTACTCTATCCCGGGAAAAGAAGGTAAGCATTATGCGACTTTACTAGGATGCAAGCCTTTAGGGAGGTATTACATGATTGTTCCCTCATGGATATAGAAAGTAAGGGTTGTTCTTTTACCTGGACGAATAAGAGGTTGGGGGATGAACTTATCAGGGAACGTTTGGATATGGCTCTTTGTAATCTGGAATGGCGCTTAAATTTCCCAGAGGCTGAGGTGTTCGCTTTGCCTGCATTAGGGTCAGACCATAGTCCATTGCTCTTAAATACTGCACCAATCCAGTGTCGTCGCCATCGTCCATTTATCTTTGAATCTTTTTGGCTTCAAGACCCAGACTGCCGTGATATCGTGGCTCGGTCATGGAATTCCGGACAACGACATAATTCTACTCTGCCTTCCCGACTTAAGGTGGTTACCTCAGCTCTGGCTAGGTGGAGCGGATCTAAATTTTCAAGTGGCCATCGGCGGCTTGCCATGTTGCACCAACAACTCCAAGATCACACTAATCGGCCTCTTTCTACATATGATGCATCGCTGGTTACTCATCTGCAAGAACAAATTCAAAAGTTATGGCAAAGCAAGAAGAACAGTGCAGGCGATGCGATCAAGAATCAGCGCTCGAGATGGGGGGATAAAAACACTACATTTTTCATGCTACAACTATACGGCGACGACGGCGTAACAAAATTAGTATGTTGCAGAATGATAATCAAGATTGGGTGCGTGACCCTCCACTTTTGCAAACAATGGCGACGGATTACTTTTCACTGACTATATCGGACGGTAGGACATCGCAACTATTGGCCTATTCCGCACCAATGTCCTAGGGTCGTTACCACGAGACATGAATACGTCCTTAATAGCTCCTGTTTCTAAAAGGAAGTTCAAGAGGCAACATTCCAATTGGGGCTTACCAAAGCCCCGGCCCGAATGGTTTGAATGGACTCTTTTATCAGCATCATTGGGACATTATTCGGGATGAACTATTTTCATCGGTGCAACAGTTTTTCATTCGTGCAGTCCTCTCAGGATCTCAATCGGACTATCATAGCCCTCATACCTAAGGTACCACGCCCGAACGTTTAGACCAATACCGTCCCATTAGTCTTTGTAACTATGCATATAAAATCATTTCTAAAGTGATTGCCAATCGCCTTAAGCCCTATCGCTGAAATTATCTCCCAAGAACAAAGTGCCTTTGTCAATGGACGTCAAATTCAGGACAATATATTAATAGTCCAAGAGGTGCTTCATCAAGCGAAAACTCGAAATTGTAGACGCCGATTCAGTACATTCTCAAAATGGATATGCGAAGGCATACGACGGGGTGGAGTGGGATTTTCGAAAGACTATCTTCTCACTCTAGGTTTTCATCCTACATGGGTCAAATGGATTATGCAATGTATAACGACAGTGTCGTTTGCTGTAAAATTCAACGGTGAACTCTTGCCTTATTTTCAACCTACCCGAGGCATCAGACAGGGAGACCCTCTATCCCCCTACCTTTTTATCCTTTTGGCGAATCTATTGTCCCATCTTATACATCAAGCCATCACCATGGATCATCTCAAGGGAATCAAACTGAACAGGTGGTGCCCCACTCTTTCTCATCTGTTTTTTGCTGATGATGCTATTTTCTTTTTAGATGGCAAATTGATTGAATGTCAGAATCTAGCAAACATTGTCAATCAATATTGCTTTGCTACTGGCCAAGCTGTCAATCGAAATAAATCTGGTATAGTTTTTAGCAAATTCTGCCCTCTAGTCTACAAGAAAATTTGGTGGAGTACTTGAATTCCGGTGATTCGGAAGATTGGAAAGTATCTAGGAGTACCATCGGAGTGGGGGCGGATCTAAGCGGGACATGTTTGATTGGATCTTGGGTAGGGTGAACGCCAAACTTGAAGGATGGAAAGAAAGTTTACTTTCTAAGGGTGGAAAGGAAATATTACTTAAAACTGTCGTACAAGCGATACCTCAGTATGCCATGTCTATTTTTCGAATTCCAGTATCTATCTGCCGATCCATTGAACAAAAAATAGCACGGTTTTGGTGGCAGAAGGATAGTACTAAAGCAGGCATTCATTGGAAAAACTGGGCTATTCTCAGGCAAAGCAAAGCTAATGGGGGCCTTGGGTTTCGTGATCTTCAAGACTTTAACAGGGCCATGCTTGGGAAACAGGCATGGCGGTTGATTCAAAATCCAATGGCGCTATGCAGCACACTTTTCAAAGGGCTTTATTTTCACTCTTCGGATTTTTACATGCTGAAAAAGGCTCAAGACCTTCTGGGGATGGCGCAGTATTCTTGATGGGAGGGACTCTATTACGCCTCATCTTCGCTGGTCGGTAGGCAATGGACAATCTATAAAAGTTCATGAAGACCGCTGGCTTCCTAGAGGAGTTATCGGAGGCCCGGCCAACCGGAACGCCCCATTCCTTGTCGCTGACCTAATGGATATGGATAGTAATAACTGGAATGTTCCGCTCCTAACCCACAATTTTGATGCTTCTATAGTCCAAGAAATACTTAGCATTCAGGTTCGGCCTCAATATACTTCTGATAAACTTATTTGGACAGGGACTGTCAATGGCATATATTCTGTGGAAAACTGGATATCACAACCTAAGGACAACGGTTGCTACCACCCCACCGAACTTACCTTCTTCGTCTTATCGCCCACCCAAGTCACTATGGAAAGCTGTTTGGGCAGTGAAGCTTCCCCCTAAAATTCGACCTTTCCTTTGGTCGGTTGCCATAATGCTTTAGCCAAAGCGAATCTATTTCAACGATGCATCACTACCGACCCATCGCCCCCTATGCTCCAACCATATCCCGAAACTACGAACACCTTTTCCTTCTATGTCCATGGACGCAAGATTTATGGTCTCACTCCCAGATTAACATCCACATCAATCAGCACTCAATCACAAGGATAGATGCATGGTTGGTTGCTCAGATAGAACAAAGGCGTGCCTGTCCTGATCTCGAACTGCTTGCAGCGCTGTTGTGGCACATTTGGAAGGCGCGCAACCGCTTTGTTTTTCAGCGACAGTATCCTAATCATCTTCAGATCATCGACATGGCTTCTGCCCAGGTCCGCGCCCACCAGTTGTCTGATTCGTTGTTGCAGCGACTGCCCCGATCTGATCCACATTCTCGTTCGACATGGAGGCCACCAGAACCTGGCGTCATTAAAATAAATATTGATGCAGCCTATTCTCCTGATAGTGTCAAAGGGACGATGGCCAGCATACATCGAGATCATTCTGGCTCTCGTTATTCGGGTTTACCCGTGATTTCCGGCGACATCGGCTCTGCGGACCGAGATCCACGCGCTTATCCCGACCTTTGGATCATCATTACGAGAGGGTATGCATCACGCTTCGTTGATCATAGAATCGGATTGTTTAGTTTTGGTTACAGCTCTCCACCAACCAATCGAGACTCCATGGGAGGTACGCTCGCTCATTGCAGAAGCGGCAGCGAAGCTTTCTCTTTGCCCTAACCTGTATGTGCGTCACTGTAGCAGAGAAGCCAATTTTGTGGCCGATTGGGCTGCCAAGGCCCACTGTCGTGGCACTTTAAATTCAAATTGGGCTTCGTCCCCACCTGGCTTCCTTCTTGATCTTTTGTATGCGGAAGCCCATGCAGCAGGATGTACTGGTTTTTCACGTTGATATATAATATTCCCTTTTCTGACAAAAAAAAAAAACTATCACATAATCTTAGCAATTGCACGCATGTAAATTAATCGAAAGACATCATTGCATGGATCGGAGGATTAATTAATTAATCTGGTCTTTTGAAAGACTAAATTTAGACAATTAATTATGCTTAGTGGCTACGCGGAATTCATAACCCGAATTTGTAATTAAGCCGATTGGCTGAGAGGGATAATATAATTTTTCTGAATCTTCAACGGAGGCGTGGGCTAGAAGATTTTATTCCTTTAAGCTAAGATTATATTCCTTGGATTTGTTTTTTTTTTTTTTTTTTTTTGCTATTATATTTTCAATTAGTAAACGAAGCGAGGAGGGACGATAAAGGTAGGGCGTCATCAAAAAGGTTCCACACCCTCTACAGGGTGTTCAACTTCAACTCAAGGCATGACTACTGTTGAGGTGCTAGAGATCAGGAAGCTCACGGCATTACACCCTCGATTAAGACGATAATTAACATACATACGTACGTACATACATATATTCATTGTCCTCCCGACATTCCAAATGAAGAAATATCAAATTTCTCCGGATATAAACTCAGAGAGATTAATGAAAATAAAATGATCATGACAATAGTTGGCAAGTACCATAAATTTTTTTGCAGGCTTTCTGTCTCGATCTTGGACATGTCTAACTCGTTCCATAATAACATAGATAGTCTTCGGGATAAAAATAAATAATAATAAGAGATGGTCTTCGGATTGTTTTAATGAAAATAAAATGGTCATAACAATAGTTGGCAAGTACCATAAATCTTTTTCCAGGCTTTTTGTCTCGATCTTGGACATGTCTAACTCGTTCCATAATGACATAGATGGTCTTCGGGATAAAAATAAATAATAAGAAGAGATGTTCTTTGGATTGTTTTAATGAAAATAAAATGATCATGACAATAGTTGGCAAGTACCATATTTTTTTTCCAGGCTTTTTTTCTCGATCTTGGACATGTCTAACTCGTTTCATAATGACATAGATGGTCTTCGGGATAAAATTAAATAAATAATAAGAGACGGTCTTCGGATTGTTTTGGTATGGGCAGAGGACAATTCGGAGAAATTTTGGATTTTTATATAAGGTTGGTTGCGTCCCTTTATAAATGATATCGAGGTTACTATAATATCGCCTTTTGCTAGAAAAAGGAAAAAAAAAAGAGAAGATGTCGACTAACGAAAAAAATGAAAACACCTATTATGAGAACACAAGGAACGGAGATTGCCAAAGGCTATCGACATATGCACGAACCATACAAAAAGAAGATTTTATTCACGTGAGAAGGGGAACTCGAGAAGAAGCGATCGGCGTTGGTAACTTTCTTGATAATTTTTTAGAAATTTCACAATTACTATTGGATTGTTCGATCTACATTATGAGGATTGCTCGTCTTGAGCAAGCCCATTGATGCAACACCGCGAAATTTGAACCGGAGTAAGTCAAATTATCCTTGTGCATGACAAACTGACATAAGTCGAAATAACATTACGAATGGACAAGAATTTTGTATTCCAACTTGTGACTAAAAGGGCTTCAAACCGCATGGGAATAAATCTTAGCCACCTAGCCATTTTGATGGTCAGAAAATAAGCTTAGAATCATCTTGTGGAGCTTAGATATATTCATACAGATAGGTATGTCAGAAGAGTAACGCTAGAAAATCTCATAACGATAGTGTCTCAAGATAAACTTTTGCTTTCGACAGATTTTCTAGCCAACGCACTGTCAACTTTTTCATAGCCTAAAACACCTTGATCTTTTAATATACAAGTTGTAATACATGGATTAACATATAATTTATAATATTTGTTTTAAAATTGGACAATATTTCAAATGTCGATGGAAAACTGAAAATTATGTCTTGCTTTTCCAAAAAGCACAAACAAACAGGTTTTTACAAATGATGATTTTCAACCTATTGGAGCACCACTGAGTCCTTCGTGCAAGACTGTTCCCATTTCACATATTAACCATTGAGTAGTAGAGTAGAGAACGTACCTGAAAAGGGCTCCGAGAAGATAAATAATATAATTGAGATTTCTAACAAGAACTCGACTTCTTAAAACATGAAACCCAAATTCGTATATTGAATGGTTACTTCAACTATTTTCAGCACCTCCATCCTCACAAGAACTTCACCCCTTTCAGTAATTGTCCACTCTTATCATCGTGGACTGTTTTGTTTTTTTATTTTTTATTATTAGACATCCCACCATTTTTCCCCTCATATCATGGAAATCCACACCTTTGATTCGACTATTCTTCATGGGAATCGAACGAATCAACCCGTCCACATGTATGAGGTGATCTCATAGGATAGCGGGTACGACCTACAAAATTGATATACAAGAGAACAATACGGACATTTGAATCTGAAATCTATCGCGCACAAATCAAGTTTCTTCACCACTTAGCTGTATTATTTATGTCACCTAACTTCAACAGCTGTACACAGGCTATACAGCATCGGAACTGAATGCCGGTGGCTGATCCTACGAGCTCTCCTGCAGTTTGAATCAGTTCCTCCGTACGTCGGTTATCCTATCATATTTTCGAGTTCCTTAAAAGAATGTCGACTCATCCCCCACGAACTGGCCGTCCATAAATGCGAAGCCTAACTGGCCAAACAGAATTCTCGGCTGACCTTTTCTCTTATTATATTTCACTTTTAACACTCCCACGTTCTCTCCCAGTTTCAACGTTCAAACAGTAGTCCTCTCTCCATGCTTGTTGTTGCTCTATTATATGGCTCTTCAGCATTATCTTCTCCTTATACTAATAGGTCACTTTCAACGTAACCTCCTAATCATTCGCCTTAGAACCTATTTCGTCCATGTTAATCCCATGTTTAGCAAGTTTAAGTTGTCTCAACGTCAGTGCGGTTTCGTGTATTTTAATCCATTATTGAACGAACTAGTCCCTAATGTGAGTTGTAGTTTGCTTTTAATTGGCCACATACTGGATTCTTGAGGTGGCCGGTTTCCCAAATTTAATTAGATGTTGCACAAGATCAATTATCCATGCAAGGTCAATCCCTTTTGTTCCCATTCGTTTTGAGCTCGTTGCTCTGGGGTATAAAGTAGTTTCTAATATTAGTGCTAAGCTCAGGGGAGACTGCGCTTCAGCACTCCTTCACTTCCCTCCAACAACCCTCCCATTTTCGCAGAAGCCTAGATGGACATTTTGGGACCTTCTGGGGATGAAGAATGGGATTATTTGAGCTTATTCCCATCCACTGGGGAGCTCATTGATTTCACATCATATGTTCCGGGCCAGTACCCATTTTCGCATGAGCAAGATACTGAGTACAATTTACAAATCCCACCCTTTTCCATAGATCCTGAACTCAATACCAACTTTGCAGGAATGAGTGGAAACTCGCATTACCCTCTAGTTCTCAACCCAGATTCACATACTGTTTCTCAAGAGAGCAGCTACTTGACAGGCAAGAGTAGCTGTTTTGTTGTGTCTAGCTCGGAGTGTGAAGACGGAATCGGCTCCAATAACCACATGCAATTAGCTAATGAAATCTCTTCCTACTATGATGCTCTCTATAAGGATGGTAACAATAGCAACTTCTTTGTCTCGGAGTTAAGTGGCCCTCTGATGGAAGAAGGTACGTGTGTGAAGGAAATGCATAGTGAAAGAAGAGGATGCTTGGGTAATAATCAGACAGAAGATGTTAGCATGCCTCTTATGCGATTGCAGCTTGAAAGGAGGTCTTCTAGATTAGACAACATTGATGCTGGAGCAGGACATTCTACTTGCATCGATGTGTCAGAGAACATGAAGAAGAGACCTCGCACTGCAAGAGATGTAAGGTTCCAATTTGTTTCTAAATATTCTGCTTTCTCAGATGATTGTCATGAATGAAAGAGGATCTATTATTTTTAGAATTATTCCTCATGAACAATCTTATTATGTGCAGCAGAGAAACAAAAATAACAGTCCAAGGAATGCGAAGAAGCTCCTGTCTGACGACAGCGATGGAGATGAAAGTAATGTTAGACCCAATAGTTCTAGAGGTTGTGATGGGGAGAACGGTAATTCTGGAGAGCTCAGTGGAGAAGTAACTCCACCATTCAAGGCATCAGCAACACTTACTGAAAATGGGAGCATGGGGAAGATCAAAGCTACTAAGGGTTCAGCAACTGATTCTCAAAGCCTCTATGCAAGGGTAACCAGTTTGTCTTCCTGGAAAAATGCTTCTCTTGCTCAAGTCTCTGATTACATTCATATGATTCTTTCTCTAAACTTTGCCCTCCAATTTCACAGAGGCGTAGAGCGAGAATTAACGAACGATTGAGAATTCTTCAAAACCTTGTTCCTAATGGATCCAAGGTAAGCAGCATCCTTAATAATGTGTTTAGTAGCTTCTGTACATTTTCAGGACAGAGTTGAAAGAATGTATGCAAGTTACAAAATTTATGTGCATTTTGTGGCAGGTTGATATTAGCACAATGCTTGAGGAGGCAGTTCACTATGTGAAATTTTTGCAACTTCAGATTAAGGTGAGAATAAAAAAAAATTTTGGATCATACATAGTCCAGAAAATGCATATAACATTAACTTAGTATGTGCTTTTGTTGTCTTGGTTCAGCTCTTGAGCTCAGATGAGCTGTGGATGTACGCTCCTCTTGCTTATAACGGAATGGATGTCAATTTGAGCCATATTACTTTTCCTCAACTATGACCTTGGAGGAATTGAGTTTTCCTTTTTCTCTTTTCCCATTTCAGGGAAACATAAGGAAGAGAAAATGTTGGACAGCTTGACAGTAATTGCCAGGTTGTTTACTGAGTTCACATACACCCATTTTTACATTCAGAACAAAAATAACAACTTCATTACATGAGAATGTAAACACAATATGACAGTTTCTTTTTGCATTTACTAATTCAAGATCCCTATGTACCGTAATGACAATTTTTTTTTCTTTTTGTGGGCAAAGACGTAATGACAAGTTGAGTCATGAGCACGTATTTTACTTGCCTTTATTTGGTTTATGGGATACCCACACCTAATGTTTCAATCCCTAAGGAGTGCCTTCATCAAATAATGAGCAACAACCATGCCCAATCAAGTTCATCCTAGAGCATAACCTAACAACGTCGAAATTTAGTTCACAAGATCTCTAGCAAGGGGCCTTCTAAGGAAGGACATTTCTGAGATAGCCACTCGGATAACAAAGAACGGCAAGAAGATCCATGTCAAGTTCCAACATCCATGGAGGCTGGATGAATAAAATTAGCCAGTGCTAGTGCTAGTGTTCAAGCAGAGCATATGAAATGGCAGGTCAGTCAAGTATCGGACAAGAATATTTTCTGATGATTTAAGGGCAACAAAGGGAAAGCTCTGAACTTGACAAAACACAGGGTTCGATTTTGGTAGCTTCATATGCTCTAAGCTCCATAAAATCTTGGGTGACTCACCAGTTCTTCACAATCATTAACCACGCGCAAGTTGCGACCGGTAATGATGATGAACTCATAATGCTAATTTATCCAGCTGCTCCCTATGGTACAAACTTATCCACAAGTCCAACAGGTTATCACTCGCCAGGAACTTCACTGGACGCATAAAATTCAAAACCTTAAGCGAGCCTCGTCCCGATTTCACTCTTACGAGAATATCATCAAACAGGTTGTGACTAATCAGTGCAACCAACTAATAACGATATCAGCGAAGTACCCAATAACGAAACACCCAATTACACACCACCGTCATAATATCAAATACAAACAAAAAGCGACATCTTTTCAACAAGCTGGAGCTAGCTGGTGGGCGGAGCCTCAACAGGAGAAGAAAAACCAGAAGACGGAGAAGGAGAAGCGGTACCCGGAGCGGCGTCCGCGTCATCGCCATCGCCGTCGCCGCCGCCGCCGCCGCCGCTGGAGGCGAGGGTCCAGTCGGGAGGGAGGGGAGGGAGGGGCGCGTAGACGGTGGGCTTGCGCCGAATGTCCCAAGCCTGGGTCTTGCGTGGCCTCGTCTTCTTGTGGTGGGCGGTGGCCTTCTTCTGCGGCCTCGAGGAGCACTCCACGATGGAGACCGTCCCTCCCCCGCCGCCGGCGAACCTCAGGGCCGCCTTGGGAGGGGCGGAGCCGGCGGGAGGCGGGGCCGCGACGGGGACCCGGGTCCCGAATATGGCGGAGATGGACATTGCGCTCTTCCTCCGGCGGAAGCGGGACGAGAATTTTGCGGGGTACGAGGACGAGCAAAGAGGGCGAGCAGGATAGGATTTTTCTGGGACGTTATCCACGTGATCTCGCCTTTTCTTTTCTGGACCCGGACAGTCTTGTTTCGCTGGGCCGAGTCAAGACGGCCAGCCGGGCCGCCCGCCGGTTCGTTCGGTCTGTGGTTTAATTCAATGGTTTTGCGCCGGGACTTAAGGCTTGCCCGGTACATGTATAATCCGGTCGCGATGGTTAGGCTAGGCCCGTCGGCGATGTTGGCGCGTTGAGAAGCGATTGGGACAAGTTGTCTCGGCTCGGCATCGTCGAAGTCTTCCTCCTGGAGGGTAGCGAGATCACGGATTGAGGGTGTGGTAGGAAGAATAGGGGAGTGTAATTGTGGTAGAGGGAGACCGAGAGGAGGAGGCCGCACGAGATGCCGGTGACTCCATCGTCTTTAGCATCTTGAATGTTCTTGTCAATAAATACAAACTATGAAGTCTAGACATTAATGGCCACGCAGACCGTGAAATATTTGATCAATCCTATAATGTTATGCTTAATTTGATATGGGATCGATTTTTTATATACGATTAGAAGTATTTGTAACATCATAAGCTAATTGCATGTCCCTAGAGTATTTATGCAGTAGACAAAGCTTTTACTCAATTAGTTTAACCGTCTCTTGAGGTGAATTACTAGTGATCTTACAATCTCAGTATCTATTAATAAAGGTGGAACATGCTTTTCAAATATTTGAAAGTTGAGAATAGACCTATGTTATACCCGACAATATTAAATCATTCGGCATCCTGCCTATCTTTGTGCAATGAGGGGAGTCAAATACAATCAAATCTATCGGTTTATTTTTTGTACTGAAGTTTGCCCCATTCATATAATTTAAACAATAAGTACAAATTTATGTTTAGGCAAGGACTTAATTATAATTTACTTTCAAGATAGTTAGGTGTGAATCAAGAGAGTCAAACCCAAGCAACATCTTGAAAAGCAAGCCAACTTTCAATGAGTCAAACCCAAGCAAAATCCATAAAAGAGAGCTCACTTTTGTGTCTTTTTTTTTTTTTTGAAGAATGCTAACTTTCAACCTAGATACAGAGTTTGAGCTTTAATTGAGTTACAATTTTCAAGATTAAGCATACTCAAGTTCTATTATCAACTCCGACTCAATAAAACTAGGGAAATTGTCCAATTGATTCTTATCATACGGATGTTAATTCAATTATAAATTTTATAATTTTGCCAATTTAACACTAACTTTGCATGAAATTCCATTTAGCTTTTCTAGTCAATTTTAATCGAAAATTGCTAATCATAGAATGGTAAGCATTACATGGAGCATCATGTCAACAATCTCCGTCGAAAATTGATTGGAAATTGGAATTACACATAAAGATTGAAGATTAAATTGACAAAATTGTAAAGTTTAAGACTAAATTGATATTCGTATAATATATTTAGGATTAATTAGGTCCTACTCATCTCATTTTTTATAAGGTTAAAATTTCTCCCTACGCTCCTAAGTCCTAATGGAACTTCGTACCCTCAAAACGCAAAAGGGAAAGTAATGCCTTCCATATACTTTCTCGAAGTTCAAGGTGGTTGTTGCTATTTAATTCAAAACAATATATTCACTTTTAAAAGATTTATTGTTCACTCTTGATATATTTTTGGCGGTGGACTTTTATGAATATGAACATAAGGACGTTATTTTAATAATATAAAGGGTGAGAAGGGCGATTGACGCTAATGACCCCCTCTAATCATTATTATAAGGGTCTCACACTCAATACAAAATGTTCGGTTTGAATCATAATTACTTTACACCTTTGGCGATCCAAAAATCTGAGATTTGTTAGCCTATCCCTACAACCCCACAAAATGCTAATTGCTAGAAAATCTCTCTAAAAAAGATATGTCGTGCAACTAGTTCTTTCAGCATAAGTCGTTTGAAAGTTTATTCATGATGTGAATTGAACTTGTAGTCGAGGATGACAAGTAACCCCTAAATCACTAGATCAATCTCTTTGGTGGTATGAACATGATGACCTTACCTTTGGCAAAATTAGAAGTGGAACATGTACCATTCATTTGGTTCAAAAGGTCATTTCCTTGCTCCATGATAGTCGCGCCATCTCTTCTCTCTCTCTCCCTTTGTGGATCACTTCCACGATTGCCTCGGCTCTCCTCGGCAATCTCAAAAAGTAGCACAACTATCTTCGACCACCGGCCAGACTATGCAAGTACAAATGTAAAATGCTATCACGATTGGAGTTTCAAGACCCTAAGCAAGAGGGTTATTCGAATTTTCAGACCATAATCCCTGTCATTAACCAATGAACATCGTGATTAGGGTTCTAGGATCTAATCTCTCATTGATTTGCGTCTGAGAGGTTTGAGCGTGCATGTTACAAGGTCTTTAAAGTCTATATACAAGTGAAACTACAGTTTAGACAAAACACATCGAAAAACAAAAGTTGGAAAACGGGGAACTTGAACACCAACCATCGGGACTTAGAGAGAGCTCTTTTCTCCTTCGCTTGAAGCACGTTCCTCTATGGCACTGCTGGGACGATCTATTTGCTTTCCCGTCACGTCCCTCTCGCGCTCTCCATCTTCCTCCTCCTCCGCCTCCGATTCTTCTTCTTCTTCTCCGTCGACCAAATCATCCATCTCCTCCACCTCTTCCTCTTCCTCTATGTCTCCATCGCTCGCGACGTCCCCCTCGTCATCTCCGACCTCGCTGTCTTCTTCGGCGGCAGCCTCGCTCTCTTGGAGCTTATCGATTTCTCCTCTCTTTCCTCCCGCTCTCTCTTCCTTCTCTTCTATAATCTCACTAGTCGAAGCTTGGCCCACGATTCGAGGACGCAATTCCTTCCTCCCGAGAGGCGAGATCTCGCTGTGATGGTTCTTGAGGGAAGATGGAGTCACTTCATAAAGCAACACAAAGCAGATTACGAGGAGGAGGAGGAGGAGACACACGAGAATCACGCGTCTCAGGTCGGAGGTTCTGGTCCTCTGGTATCTATCTAATAGCTGTCTCGACATGGTCATTGAATTTTCCTTATGCTGATATCGCTTGAATTTAGTTCTCGGCAACTTGATGGACAACCTGGCTTGAAAACTCCACAAAAGTTTCATGTGCTACGGTTTGGACACATCATTTAAGGAGGGCAAAAGAGCAGAGAGATTTTGACGACACATACTCGGAATGGAATAAAAGGCTCGCGTGCAGATACAGTTTTGGATGAGATGAAGACCCCCATTTTTTTCCTGCTTATATACACGAGCATGAGGATTGAGAATCGGTGGATGACTTTGGCTTATGCGAGCTGTTTTGGTCTGAGGAAGCAGACAGGAAAGGAGGGAGAGAAGACACTAGTGGGATTAGTTAGGGATAGGACGAGTCTCTTTGCTAATTTTCTGTTTATTTAGGCTGGTTTTTTCAAACATCAAGATCGACACGTAGCTATTGGGAGCAGCAATGTCAACGCTGACGTCCTTTCTTAAATAGTCAAATAAAGAACAGGAAGAGATCCGAGCTAGATTAGGTGCAAGCAGGCCTAGAAGCACCCAACGGCGCTGCCAGTGATTGCTTGCGCCGGTTTCAATTAGAAAATTCTTCGGTCTTATTTTAGTTCTTTATCCGTCTTCCATTGCTTTGCGATTAGGAATGAAATTCCGGTTTGGTGGTGAACCTAGGTCGACACATTTTTTCTGACCTCATGCCCGCGGTGTTTGCGAATTAATAAGGCAGCCAACCGAATAAAATTTACAATGGACTAGATCATGAAACTGCTCTTTCGACTAGGGCTGTTGCTAGTGATTTTATCAAGTTTTGGTCGCCAAAAACTCAGTGATTTCAATAATTAAAACTCAATTGAGGATGGTTGATGGCCAGCTAAAGTATCAAATTTAACTTCTGCTTCACCAAAAAGATTATAAAATACTTGTTCAAATGTGGATGAATTGTTATGAATCGACAAAAGTTGTAAACAATCTTTGTTAATTCTGAATAGGAAAATAAATGATAAGGGATTTAAATGTAAGAATGCCAGGAACAATCATTGCCAGTTATGTATTTTTCAGGAGATAAATTACTGAAAACTAAAGATGAAGGAAAATTTGCAAAAGAACATTAAGTTTTGTAATTCATTGGAGGTCCTTTAAAAAGTTTACACTTGTGGTACTTACTACTCACAATCATTAGTTACATAGAAATTAAACATGCTTTACGTGACTTTTTCTACTTAGCAACACTAATTTACAAAGGGTTACATTCGAGATTATTAAGTCCACTACTCGACGGCTACACTTACATCCAACACTCTTCTCATTAGCCGAATTAGTCTTTCCTCATGTATCGTCTTTTGCTCTAGCACTCGACTATTTCTCTTCCTCATGTATCGTCTTTTGCTCTAGCAATTGACTATTTCTCGTTGAAACCTTTGGTTACTAAACCGAGTCTTCTTGTCAACCTGCTGCACTATATCGACTAATTACTCTCCACACTTAACCATTTTTGGCTCCTCCATGAGTTCTAGTAAAGTTCTATTGACTAAAACATTTGGACATTTTTGAGGAAAAATTGTTCAAGAAGTCTTAAATCTATTGTACTATTGCCAGTTGAGTTCTAAATCTTTCCACTTCTTGCCAATTCAATTCATTCGGCTAATTTTGGCTGGAAATTACTGACGTGAATGATTGGCACGATGTGGCACTTTTTTAGTAATATTTTAATAATATTCTAAATTTTTATGATTTTCTTTCTTTTTTTTAGTGGGGGTGGATCTAGGGCCTACGAGGGTTGCCGACCAACTCTCACCGGCCACAGGTGAGGGCCAACCTTGTTGGCTCTAGGGAAGGGTGTCACGCCCTCCACCAGCTCTAGGCGAGGGTGTGACGACCCTAGCACGTCATAGCTACTGTAGAACTACTATCACCAATATCTTCTTCATTTTAATTTTTTCTTAAGCATGCAAAAGCGTAAAGGACTAAAGGAAATTTCGAGATACACGCAATTTTCTGGAAATGGCAACTTCATTTCTTATTTATTTATACATGTACATCAGACGACGGGTGGGGTGCTATGGGGAAGTACAAAAGGTCGGTACTAAACTGACTATACTAGACTCTAGGTCGGTCACCCCTCCCACCTAACTGTACAAGTGTCGCCTAATAGTCGCCCATGATGTCATCAAAATCTTTCGAGCTCCAAAATTGTTGTTTCCTCCTACCTCCTCCCAAGTGAAGTTCACCGGCACCCTGTAGCGAATCATCGGGGAGGCAAGTGGGATCGACATTCTAATGATCTGAAAAGATAAAGTCAACAACCAGTGAGTCACAACCCAGCAAGTAGAAGGTCCATCAATCTATACCACAAACGATCACCGTATGATAAAGAAAGTCTCAATAGAAAGTTTCGTAAATCACATACACCACAGATTACCTGAGAACCTTTTCAAAATACACGGTTGATCAATATAAGTAATAAAATTTCCTAACAATTGACCAATAGTTCGATTCAGGAATACCAAAGTCACAATCCATACAATTTCATGCTACCATTATCTTCTGGGGAACCCCGTTACCCCCTGAGCATCTCGTACCCATTTGGCATCGCGAGGCATCTGGGGGAACCACATTACACCCCTCAGGCATTTGGAGGAACCCATTTACCTCTCTAGGCATCCCTACTACATCCCTAGGCATCGTCGTCCCAAGGACCGACAGCATTATCAATCACACATTCACATTATGATACAGCAACTTTACAATTTAATTAAAAGTACATTAGTGCCACTACCATTCAAGGATTCAAGCATGCATCTAATGAGTCATCATTCATTTTCATCAATTGGACTAATACAAACTCATCCATATAGATATTAAGTGAACTGTGGAGAAGGTCCCACATTCTAGGCCTTAACTAGCCTCATAAGGCGTCTCGCACGCCTCTAAAGTCAATGGCTATTGTCTAAGTAATCGATTTCCAAAAATTGTGAAACTTTAGTATGAGGTGGACAAGATCTAAAGGGATATCTTTTGTGAAGAACTCAAAATCTGGTCCAGTTCATACGGTTCTAAATAATTTTTGCAATCCGGGCTCAAAACAGTCAAAATCTCCAGGAAGAAATTGAGTAGAAAAATAAATATTTCACTAACCTATTGAGATCGAAAAATTATGAAAAATTATTATATGGTAGCTTGGGATGTCCTCTACAACTTTTGTGAAGAAAATATTTTAGAATTTTGGATTGAGAAATCTGTAGAAAATTAAAAGCATAAAGAAGTCGGTCCAGCGACCCAAATACAGATTTTGAATCCTGAAGTTTTTTCAAATATATTTTTTGTCATATGAAACCCAAAAATTCTGAAATTAAAGTATGTCGTAGAACATTCAATAAGGGACAACTCTTGTGGAGAATGCCCCCATGAAATTTGCATCACATAAGTTGGTACAAAATTAGCAAACTTCTGGGTCGGGCTAGAGCCGAACCCGCCCTCAGCCTAGTCACGAATTTCTTTCAAAGTTTATGCCGTTCCGGCCTTCGCACATGCCAAATATCAACTATCCATGCATCTACGACCTAACTACAAGTTCGAATATTTCGAACTCGACAATGTAGCTAAATAACGTAGTCGGAACTTCCGACTAACGAGTAACGTAGTCAAAACTTCAATTAAACGAAAATCTCAACAACGTTCTTGGATTTCTATGAAATTATTCTTGTCACACGACAAACAATCAATATAGGATAGAATGGAGGGTATCCACTTGCCCGGAGTTCTTATGAGTTGCGGTGGCGGCTTGGCGGAACAAAGACGAGGTTGATAGCGGCGACGCAAGTAGCTGCAACGGAGAGGGAGACGGTCTTTGCTGCTTCCGCTTGCTGGCTTTCGTTTCGTCTGGTCCGCGGGTGTGAGCTGCTGGCGCGCAACAAAAAGGAAAGGGAAAGGTCTCCTTCGCTGGCTTCTGATTTTAGTGGCAGTGGGACTAAATTGAGATGAAAATGAAGTGGCTTTGGGCAATTAAAAACAATGAAAACCAGCTATTCTTTTTCTCTCTTTTGTTCTCTTGCCGCCCCGCCCCCCTCCCCCTCTTCCACCGCCATTGTCTCTTTCTTGTGCAGAAATTTGTTGACTAAGGCCCTGCATTGTAACACTCCAAAAAGTGTTTCTGGAACACTTTTGTACTTTTTTGTTAGGGAACAAAAAGAACAAACGCGTTTGGTTGCGTTTCTGTTCTTTTTTTTTTTTTTTGTTCCGGAACAAAATTGGAAAAAAAAAAGAAACACAAAAAAGTTGTTTTTGTTCAGAAACAATTTTGAAAAAGCGTTTCTTCTCTCTCTTCTCTTTTCTTCTTCTTTTTTTCTTCTTTTTCTTTGGTCGCGACACCATCGAGGGTCGGTGACCTCGCCGGAGCGTCGCCGGCCCCCGGCGAGGCTCGGCCTTGCCCGCGCCGGCGATGCCGAGCCTCGCCTTGGTTGGGCGAGCTCGGGCTCGCCTAGATCCGGCGAGGCCAAGCCTCGCCGTGGTTGAAGGCGAGGCTCGGCCTCGCCGTGGCCGGGCGAGGTTTGTCGGCTGAAAAGAAGAAAAAAAAAAAAGAAAGGAAAAAATGGAAAATAAAATAAAAATATTAAAAAATTAAAAGAAACAAAAAAAGAATAAAAATTTACCAAACGTGTTTTTATTCATTTTTTATTCAGGAACAAATGTTACCAAACGCGTTCTTTTGTTCAAAAAACTGTTTAGAACAAAACACTTTTTTTTTTTTCTTAGGAACGAGAAGTTAAAACAAAATGTTTCCATGCGGGGCCTAAGCCACCTCAATTCATGCCAGCTGGATCCTTATCCCTTTGTAGCAAATGTGGCGGTAAGGGGATGGTTCAAGAATCCTCAAGTGATGGAGGAAAAAATTCAAGACTTCTATGTTGATGGAAAGGACGCGGCGGCTTGGTTATGTAGGCGCATCCTCGAATGAAGTGGAAATGGCGTCACTCGATAACGACACCGCGAGGACGTGAACGGCATAGTCCAATGGCGAGCTCGCTAACGTAGCATTGACCGTCAAACATTCGGGGCTCACTATTTTGTCAAGCGAAAATCTAAAGGTCACATAGGGTTGCGATGCCCTCGCCAACGAAAGCAAGGCGTGCGAACCCTCGTGCAAAAACGGCAAGGGTCACAACACCCTCACCCAGAGCCAGCGAGGGTTGGCCAACAACAATTTTGCTGGCCCTAGATCCAAAAAAAAAAAAAAAAACCCATAAAAAAATTCAAAATGTTACTTAAATATTATTAAAAAGTGTCATGTCAACGCCGACCATCAATGTTAGCAATTTTCAATTAAAATTGATTGGATGGACTTAATTGGCAATAAGTAAAAAGATTTTTTTGACTTAATTGGCAAAACTAAATAATTTATGACTGAATTGATAAAAGTATAATAGGTTTAGTACTTTGTAGACAATTTTCCCCATTTTTTGGTGTCAACATCAAATCAAAATCAAATGTGGTCGAATATGCATTGAAGCCTCAAGGACTTTGTAAAAATCAAGTTAAGTGTGAGATTATCAGTGCTGGGTGTTTTTGAGCCTCTCTTACCCTACAAGCTAACTACAACAACCCGTAACTCTCCTGTGACATTATTAGATCCAAACTTGTTGGCAATCTGGATTATAATATCATGTAAGATTTTGTGAAATCACTACCAATTATTCTAAAAGCTTAAATTATTACATGAAGGCATAGTTTAATATATAAATATTCTAACACTCCACTCATGTGTATGTTGCCCTTTAGCTTAAGCCTATAGCATGGAAACATGTAATCAATGAGGCAAATAGGGCCTAGAAGATTTGAACTCAAGATCCTCTACTCTAATATCATGTGAAAATTTGTGGGATCACTATCATCTAATCAAATTTGTGGGGTCAAAATACCACTAAACACTTGACAAAAAGGAGGTTGGGCTAAACGCATGGGCGTTAGATAGGGCTTGACTGCTGTATCCGGTTCCCAAATCTAGCCGGGACGCACTTAGACACCGAGACAAAGTGCACAGGCGGACCTCTTTATAATTTGAAACTCTTCTCCCAAAACCATAGTTTCCTTGAACTAGCCGTGTTCTTAGCGGGTTACTAACATCGACGTGAGCCTATCAGGAAACAGTAAATATCTTGCTGCAACACCCGCCAAATTTTTTTTAGAAACCATAGCCTAAGATACATTCGAAGAGACTAGATGATTTTGCACCCGGTGCACAATGTATAGTACATATTCACGGGCCCAATAATAAGAACCCATATTCATGGACACTGACATGCCACCACGAAAGTAGAGCAGCAAGATGGTGGAGGTGACCCCATGAGTAGTTATTGCCCATGAAAACTCCAATCACACTTTGATTTGAGAAGAGAGAGTGGGTGAAGTGAATGGCGGACGTAACAGATCGCAGTCGTTCGCAGCCTTGACGATCATGACTGGCAAGAGGTGATGGAGGTGGAGGTCTTCTCTTACCCCACTCAGTGCCATTATTGGGTTATACATTTATTGTCTTCTTTCTCTTCACCGTGCACAGTATTATTACACACCTGCACATTTCATTGCTGTCTGGTCTTGTTACCTGCAAAAGGGCATGCAGAGAGTCGCATTCAAGCATTCACCATCAATCGTGCATGATTGTGTATTTAACGCCCATAATCATGGATATGATCTGTGGAATAATCAGCTCGTGCGTTTCTCACTTGCTTTTATTTGCATTTTGATGCACTCGAGGTGCGTGGCTCTGACTCGGGTCCACAGGCTTTTTTCTGATGCACAAATCTTGTAAGATACGAAAAGGGTCCACTCGTATGCCTGACAAAAGAGAGCTCCCCCACACGATGTAAAAGAAAAGGCTCAACGTCTTCATAATTCGCTCGTCTCTAGGAATTGTCAGTCATCTTAACCATTGAAAAGTTTACCTAACCATACAAAGAGATTCTTAAATGTCGTGTTTTGTTAATCGCGGGTCAACGAAATAACTTGCAAGTATCGTGAGATCATCTCCCTCGAGCAGCCTTCTTACATCAGACAAAAACCTCTCTTTCTTGTGTCACAGGACTGAGGAAAGAAGAATGAAGATAATTGCAGACAGCGAAAGAGGCAAAAGAGAAACGAAACAAACTTTGCATTTGCATAAACACATATAGGAAAGATCTTAGTCTCACAATCTTTGTCATGACAACGATTAACAGCTATACGCGAGAAGGATAAAAAGCTTTACATAAGCCACATGATAAGACAAAAATTGGAGGGAACGGCCAAAAACGAGAATAAGAAAGAAGGGTTGTACATAAAAGGGCAAATTAAATATAATACTCCTGATCTCTGTGAGATGAAGATGGTGAGTGCGTTTCTAGATCAAGGGTTGAAAAGCATGTCTCCGCATTTGCACTTCCAGGCCATGGGCTTGTAGTTGGAGATGTCATCGCCTCTCGAGTAGTAAGCAGTCGTGGCCCTGGTGGATGCAGAAGCAATATGGCTACGAGCACTCCTCACTCTTCTCGGGCCGTGAACTTGTTGGGGAACAAAGGGGACTTGCACGGCCTCACAGTGCCCGCAGGAGCTGCACTTCCCCTTGCACATCGGAGGCCTCGACCCTATTAGCGACCTCATTCTCTTCATCAACATCGCCTTATCTTGTTCATCCTCTTCCCTCTGCAAATGCCATGCCAATTAGGATTGTGCTGTGAGTGAACGTTTTCTTCAGAAAGAACTTCATGGGAAAGAAGTATGTTATCTGTGTACGTACCGTCAGCTTGGAGGAGATGACTCTACCTGTTTCAGAGAAATAAACCAATATCAGAAAAAGATCTACTTCTTTGCTTCGCCCTTTGTGCGGGACAACAAATTTTGAATTGGGATTTGAAGAGAAAGGGCTTTTCGGGTCACTACCTTCAGCCACACAGGTGACTTGATTCGAGCCCCACAGAAAGAGCAAAAGCAAAAATACCATTGTTTGCCCACTCCTGGGGCAAAATACCCATTCTTGAATCCTCCCCATTGTTATGCACCCTCACTATGGCGCAGAGAGAGAGAGAGAGAGAGGGCAGAGTGGATAAACAAACAGTTGGAGAATATATAAAAGGAAATGGGGCAGATGTGAGGAGAAGGGTGATCTCACGGGAACTGGCGCAGGCTTTTTGCGGAGACCGATTGAATGCCCAACTCCTGAATTCATGCATGCACAGGGACTTATCAATCTCTCTGCCGCTCGCTCTGAATCAGCGACGGAACGTGGAAAGCGAAACGAGAGAGAAAAAAGGTGAAATACAATAGGGAAAGCCCCAGAAGAAACAAAAGATTATCAAAAGGACATCAGCCGAAAAGGGAATGCGCCTCAAGCCTCGTTCGATGAGCCCATCCCCCTGATCAAACAGAAATGGCGTCAGAAAAATAAGGACAAAAGAATTCACACTCACAAAGGAAGGAAAAAAAAAAAGAGGAGGGACTCCAAATGACAGAAGAGAGATCAATGAAGGGCTCTCGCTTTCTCGCAAGATTTGTTCATGTGTGTGGCTGTGTTTTCGGGGGAGGGATTGAAATTTGAGCTGCAGTTGCAACTTCAACACGCCATGTTCATCTCTCTCTCTCTCTCTCTCTCTCTCTATCTAGATTATTTCCCAAGAAAAGAAAGATGCAATGGGGGAGGTAGTAGGGGGAAGGTCTAGGTGCCTCTAGGACCTTAGGCTTATGCGAGTTTTTTACTGGCTTCGAGAAGCCAAATGCAGCATGAGGTCACTGCAAGTTCTCTTCGAGCCTGCACATGACGGAGCTACGCCTTTAACCTGCCTATTCGTGCTAAAATCCAAGCGGAACTCCTTTGCCCTCTTTAGAATAGAGGACCGTGATAATAATTTGTACATTTGTTCTGACCCCCTTCATCTGGTGGTTCCTACTATTTTGAAGGATCTGAACGTCTTCCTGTCTTTGGTTTCTGGCTGAACAAGACTGTCTACTTTCGGCGACAGGAGCAGACTTAGCTTCAATAACTACAGTTGTGATTAGCGGAAGCCAATAATGCGATCTTCATGAGAAGAGCAGGAAATGGGCGTTTGGTTAAATAATGAGAGTGCATCAGATGCACTGTTTTCAGTGACAATTTTTTTTTGGGTTTTCTCTGGAGAGATGAAAGATGTGTCAGGTCCCTGTTTAGTGTCGATGTAGTAATATATCAGGTGGATTTAGAGATCATATATATTAATATTAATGTTATAAATTTGCTCGTTTGTTTTTCAACTACTAAAATTTTTTTTGTATTTGTTGAATGATAATACTACTAGTCCTTCTTTTTTTTTTTTAAATATGCAATGTTATATGAAAAAATTCATTTTTTTCAAATTAGTTTCATAAATTTTTGTTCAATATGCAATGCCTTTCTTAAGTTTTCGATTGATTAAAATATGTCTGAAAATGTTTTAAAATCTCATTGTCAATGTTTCATCATAGAAGTCGTGCCAAATCAAGACAAAACCTCTCACTTAAATGCCAATCATTTCATCTTCTTCCTAAGCGTTCAATAAAGATTGCATTAAATGGAGAATAAAGAGTGAATGCTGACAATCACCGAAAAGAAAGCAATGAAATTTTTTTGCACTTTTTACTAGTCAGTGTTGTTTTCCTCGTTCTTGTGTTTAAGCGAGTTTTTGTGGAACAATTATCCCTTTTATCTTGCCTGGATCCCATTGCAATTGATATTTGAAACTATAGATAATATCAAAAATAGTTCATGCACTTTTAATCTAAGATTAATACCATAAAAAATCCTAAATCAGTACAATGTGATAAATTTACCATAAACTAATTTTTTGCCACGAAAAAACCAAAACCAACATGACATATTAACCCCAAATTAATTTTTTAATCACCAAAAGTCTCAAACTGGTACATTTGCAATAATTTACCCTCTATTAGCTTCTGTCTAATTTTATCGTTAAATTTGCTGACCTAAATGGCCCAACATGACATGGTATGGTAGCATGACAAATCCATGTAGAATTCCATAAGATAAATATTATGAAAAATCTCAAATTAGTACACTCATGAAAAATTTAACGATACTTTTATGATAAATTTAATAGTACACCTATGACAAATTTGAGATTTTTCATGGCATTAACCCTATAGATATCTACGCAGACTTGCCACATCACCATAACACATCACCATTCGTTTTCCACATTAGCAAATTTATTGGTAAAATTTGACGGAAGTTAATAGAGAATAAATTTATCTCATATTTACTAATTTGAGATTTTTGGTTGTCAAAAAATTAGTTTAAAGTAAATTTGTGACAAATATACCATTTAGGAGTTTTAATGGTCAAAAAATTAGTTAAAGATAAATTTATCATGAGTGTACTCGTTTTGAATTTTTAGTGATATTAACCTTTTAATCTATGTTCAATTTGATCCTTGAATTATAACCCTACGCAATTCACAATTCATTTCTTATGCTATTAGAATTGATGTCACCTTTTTAGTCATTTCAGGCTGAACATGGATACATCCGTTGGTGGATTGCGATTGCTTATGTATACAACAAGCTAGCGGAGCTGTAGAAAAAATGAAAAGAAGGAGAAGGAATAACAGTAAAAGAGCAGGGGAGAACTCAGGAGAGATCAAGATGTGAAAGGGGCCGCAGCCAGCCTCTGCCTGTCTTTCATTAGCTGGTCTCAATGAGGACCAATGGCCCTCGTCCGGATGTGGCCCATTCCTGAGCGTGAAGAGACGAGACAGAGTGCACCAAATGAGATTCCCGAGCGTGACGAGACGAGACGAGACAGAAAGCACCAATGAGGCAAACATAAATCCACGATCAAAAAAGTGACTTTGCGTTAGAACCCGTGCACCTCAAAATTTCAAGGGACGACAATGCCAAACGTGATCCGCAAACCTTTCCATGCAGAGCTATGCGAACCCACATGGGCTTGGTTTGTATACGGGGATGGGCTTTCAATATCGATGGCATCTTCTATGTCACTCTATGCAATGATCTATTTACGCTATCATTATCTATTTGCATTCGTTGCAGAAACAGATGGTTTTTTCCCCACATTACACTACTAAATATTGTCATTCTAATTAAAGAAACCTGTTATGTGTCCTGTGGGAGATGACTCCACGAGACTTGTTGAAGGCATTGGATGCTTTGCCTTAGATTTTTGCGAATCCGTCTTCAGTACAAGATGGTGGCCATCCGACTTGTTTTCTGGATCCAACTCGTGGATCGGGTTCTTTAGATTATAGACAGCAAGCTACTTCGCTTCATTGGGCTGTGGGGTCTGCACAAACCCACTATTTCACTGACTCAGCAGCTTTAGACGTTACAAGCTCTACCGATCACGCAAACCCAGAAATGGGTTGGCCTCAGGATTGGAATTGCCGACCCAAGGTGCCTCTTCGCCAGATTGCTGGCGAGGTTTTAACTAGAGATGACAAGGGAAATGTTAGATTTAACTGTAGAAAAAACAGGGCCAGTCTTTGCAGGACGTCGTCCAAGTCCCTGCTGCTGATTGTCGGTTCTGGTGTCCGCTTTCGTTAGCCACGGCTCCAACCGAGCGAAGAATGAGCTGCCAATCATCGCAACCCGGAAAGGCTAAGTTAGTATGCTCAAATCACGTTGATGGGGTGTTTGACTTGTCGAAAATGAGCTTTCACCTAATTCCCAAATGGAATAACAATAACATTTTCATTCAAACAACCAAAAAAGAAAAAAAAAACTGGGGACCTCAAACTCTTCGATATCTCTGATTGATTATAATTTTTAATGTAATGTCTTATGATCTTCTTTAGTCATAAATACCTCATGTACTGTTTGTCGCAAAGAAATTACACAATTTTACAAAGATTTATGCACAGCCGAGGTATGGAGGATCTGTGCCGGGTTTTCCGTTCTGATTTGAGGAAGCTTTTGAAATTTGTGCTTATGATTGACGTTGATGAATCTTCTGTGCCCTGATTAAGCCCAGGTTTTTTCTGGGTTCTTGTCTTTGGGTCTTTTCTGGGTTTTGTCTTTGGGATTTCAAAGAAAGAATTTTGTGGGCAGGTTGATCCCGCTCTTTTCTTATGCTTCACTTGATCATCTTGTTGCAGTTGCAGAGTCCACAGAACGAGAAGCGTTCGTCCCTTCTGCTTGACAAGTTCGCTCTCCAGAGCCCATCCCAAGTTCCCTGGCAAAGAGGTACTTCGCTCAGTCTCCCCTGTCCTCATCTTGAAAGAGTGCTGCTAGCGGTGTGAACTGTGAACGCACTTCAGTTTTTATTTTTCATTTTTCAGGGACATTGTCGTTTTTTTTTTTTTTTTGGGGGGTGGGGGGTGGGGTTGTTTCTGATTCCTGCGTCAACCAAGGTATTCAAAGAGACTGCTGTTAATTAAAAGAGCAAAAGTTCTAGCAACAACTCAGAGGTGGGCGCTTCCTTCCTTCTTTTGTTCATCCTCAGCATTTGAGCTTGCAACCTCATGCTAAAATTATTATTCTTGTTTAGTTTGTTTGTGGGTTTGCGGGTTTGCGGGAACACCTGCGATTCAAATGATTTTCGTTTAGCTTTGGCTAGATGTCCAGGTCTTTCAGAAACAAAAATTGTGCTCTCATAGGTCAATTTAGGAGTGTGTTGACTGTCATACTCCAAGTTATTGCCAGTCTATAGCATGCTGAGAAGCTGCATAGAGTTGTTGTTGCATTGTGGACCTGGCCCCTGATATTGAATATCAATGTTAATCGGACAACAGAAGGATCCACACAGTCTCGTATTTTTGTCAAATTTTGTGCAATGGTTAAAGATCAAGGAATGTGAACAATGGGGTCAGGTGGCATGACCATCAAGAATGGCCTAAACTAGGGCTGGAAGTGCTAACTTCTTTGTGAATTGGTTACTTGATCAGTGAGTTGTTGAAGTGTTCCCTTTTTCTCCTATTTAGGAAAACCAGCATCGCATGTTGATATTCCGAATATGTGGTTGAAGCTTAAGAATAATGATATTCTAAAACAGGTTACTCCCAGCAATATCCAAACCAGGATATGGCCAATTCAAGTGGTAGCCAAGGGACAAATATCATACAGAATCATAATTTCTCTGGTGGAATGCATTCTTGGCACCCCATTTGCTGTGAAAGCTGGGTGGTCTCTGCAGAGTCGGGTGATTGCTATGCTGTGGTTACTAATAGAAAAGAATGCTGGCAAGGGTTGGGACAAGACATCACAAGCAGGCTTTCTCCAGGTTCCACTTATTCTGTTTCTGCCTGTGTTGGAGTGTCGGGGTCTCTTCAAGGCTCTGCTGATGTCTTGGCAACTCTGAGGCTAGAACACCAAGATTCTGCAACTACATATAAGCGCATCGGAATGTAAGGTTTCTGACATTATAAGTACCTATATCTTCTCCAATCACCAAAGCAGTGAAGAAATTAACTGAACTGATCTGCTGCAGAACTTCTGTATCAAAAGAGAGGTGGGACAAGGTGGAGGGCTCATTTTCATTGTCATGTGTACCAAACCGAGTTGTCTTTTACCTTGAAGGGCCTTCTCCTGAAATAGACTTACTTATAAAATCAGTAGTGATAACTTGTCTAAGTGCAAATGGAAAAGAGGTAATGACGCTATTTCAAGGAAAAAAATAAATTACCTCTCATTATTGGCTTCGGAATTGAAGAAGATGAAGACATTTTAAGCTGCGACAGTTGTCTGAATAATTTCTTTTTATGTTCTGCAAAAGAGAGTGGACAGGGGATGCATAGCTGCTGATGATGAGAACATTATCCTCAATCCCGTATTTGATGATGGATTGAACAATTGGGCTGGGAGAGGTTGCAAGATCGTCCTAGAGGACTCTATGGCTGATGGGAAGATAGTACCACAGTCTGGGAGGTACTTTGCATCTGCAACAGGGCGTACCCAGACCTGGAATGGGATTCAGCAAGAAGTTACTGGAAGGCTGCAAAGAAAACTTGCTTATGAGGTCACTGCACTAGTTCGTATAATTGGTAACAATGTAAGCAACACTGGCATACAGCTCACACTGTGGACCCAAATGCCAGATCTCCGTGAGCAGTACTTAGGCATAGCCAAGTAAGTTTAAACTCCCGTCACCTAAAGAAACTTCATATATTATAGCAAGAGATACACAGAGAAAATGAAAATGGTAAGCCAAGCTTCTCTGATCGTAGAGTTTCCAGATGGAAGGACATGGTTAATTATTTCTTGTTATCACCTCAAATTTTTGGGTTATTAGAAAGTGGTTTTATTCACTTTTCTGTAGTTGCTGGTATCCTGTATCTAATGATTTTCATCTATGCCCCTAAATCTCTTTTTAATTTCTCTCAAGAGTGCAAGCAACAGACAAGGATTGGACACAGATGCAGGGGAAGTTTCTCTTGAATGGTTCCCCGTCAAAAATTATCATCTCCATAGCAGGTCCCCCGGCAGGTACTGATATTCTTGTGGACAGCTTAAGAGTTAAGCATGCAGCAAAAGCTGCTCCTTCTCCTCCACCAATTATCAAGGTTTGTAGCTTTTGATGTTTCCAGCTGATATATCTTCTCCATATCATTACTGTTTGAAGCTTCTTTTTGACATTCTGAAAATTGCTTTTCTAGAAATGAGACGTATATGTTAAGCACCTGACTTCTGCTCTTCTTATTGCAGAATCCTGCGTTTGGAATAAATATACTGGAGAACAGTGACCTAAAAAATGGGACTAATGGGTGGTTTCCCCTTGGTAACTGCACTTTGAGCATTCGAACTGGTTCACCACATATTCTTCCCCCATTGGCAAGAGAATCGCTTGAGCCTCATGAACCTTTGAGTGGCCATTACATCCTTGTGAAAATCGCACTCAGACTTGGATGGGCCCTGCTCAGATGATCACTAATAAGCTCAAACTCTTTTTGACATATCAAGTTTCTTCTTGGGTCCGGATAGGTTCTGGTGCAAGTGCTCCTCAAAATATCAAAGTTGCACTTAATGTGGACAACCAATGGGTCAATGGTGGGCAAGTCGAGGCTAATGATGACAGATGGTATGAACTTAGCGGTTCATTCAGAATCGAAAAGCAACCCTCAAAGGTCAAGGTCTACATCCAGGGTCCTGCTTCAGGTGTTGACTTGATGGTTGCAGGGTTTCAAATTTTCCCTGTTGATCGACATGCAAGGTTTAAGCATTTGAAAAAGCAGACTGATAAGGTAAGTTCCAGGAATAACTTTAGTGCAAGATTGGTGGTATAATGGTTAATTAATGGGTGCCGTGGCTTATCTGAATTGATGACATTTACAATGCTGACTTTGACTGATATAGATTCCTCTTTTGACAAAAAGAGGGTCTCCTTTTTACCACGCACCTGTATTTTCTGAGTGGGGTCTATAATTAGTTGATAGCTCATTCTCTCTTTTCAGCCCTAGAAAGATGATAGCTCCTAGAGTTTTGCTGCTTAGTATATCTCAGAACTTGTTTTTCTAAATCTTGCCATTGATCTCACCTATATGTAAGATAGGTTTCACACACAATTCAGGGGATAAGTTTTGTTAAAATTGAGTACTTGCTCCTGATAAGGAAATGGTAGAGTAAGCTAATATTATACTTAAATTGAGTTACTTGGATATCTGACCGAGTTTGCTACAATTTTAACATGTTACTTATTCATCAAGCAAAAACGTTTCCCTTAGCTTCTAATTCTCATGTTTTCCTCTCATTACCTTGCAGCTCCGTAAGCGCAATGTTGTCCTGAAGTTTTCAGGTGTTGATTCAAGCAGCTTGCTTGGTGCTACCGTGATCGTCAAACAGACAAAAGGTAGTTTTCCTTTTGGCTGCTGCATAAGCAGAACGAACATAGTCAATGAAGATTATGTTGATTTCTTCATGAAGAACTTCAACTGGGCTGTTTTTGAGAATGAATTGAAGTGGAACTGCACAGAGCCACAACAGGGAAAATTTAACTACTGGGATGCCGATGAGTTGCTTGATTTGTGTAAGAGCCACGGTATCGAAACCAGAGGCCACTGTATCTTTTGGGAAGTCGAGAGCACAGTTCAATCGTGGGTCCGATCCCTCAACAACAATGACTTGATGAGCGCTGTTCAAAACCGTTTAAAGGGGCTCCTTTCTCGCTACAAGGGCAGGTTCAATCACTATGATGTGAACAACGAGATGCTGCATGGATCATTCTTTCAAGACAGATTAGGAAATGATATCAGAGCGAACATGTTTAAGACTGCACACCAACTAGATCCATCAGCCACACTCTTTGTGAATGATTATCATGTGGAAAATGGGATCGATCCCAAATCATCCCCAGAGAGCTACATAGAACAGATCCTTGATCTACAGGAGCAAGGCGCACCGGTTGGCGGAATCGGGATTCAAGGGCACATAGATAGTCCAGTGGGACCAATCATTAGTTCAGCTCTGGATAAGCTGGGCATCCTCGGCCTTCCAATCTGGTTCACCGAGCTTGATGTGTCCTCTGCTAACGAGCACATAAGAGCTGATGATCTTGAAGTCATGCTCCGAGAAGCATTTGCTCATGCTGCAGTGGATGGGATAGTGCTGTGGGGATTCTGGGAGCTGTTAATGTTCCGAAGCAACGCGCACCTGGTCAATGCGGAGGGGGATGTCAATGAAGCTGGCAAGAGATACCTCGCTCTGAGGAAGGAGTGGTCGTCTCATGCTCACGGACATGTCGATGAGCAAGGCGAATTCGCGTTTAGAGGCTTTCACGGGACATACGACGTCGAGATCGTCACCGCTTCTAAACGGACTACAAAGAGCATTGTCGTTGATAAGGGCGAGTCCCCACTCGTCGTGTCTATAAGTCTTTCGAGTCGCATGTGAGTGTTGCAACTGAATATTTGTCGTTGATCATGTTCTTTCCGACATTCTTAGCCAAATTGCACGATGCAAGGCGGTGCATGACTGTACATAGCATAGTTTGTAAAGAGATCGATTCATATCTTCATTGTAATTTCAAAACCAAAAGATAAGATATGGTTGCTGCCTACTGAGAATCTGACTGACCCTTCGAATGAGTTGTAAATTTTCGTTCCTGTTCATATTTTGTTTTTTTTTCTATTTCCGCCGCCGCCCGCCACCGCCGGCCGCCGCCACCGCCGCCGGCCGCCGGCCGCCACCACCGCCGCCCGCCGGCGCCCCCCGAAAAATAAGATTTTCTACGTTACCCCTTTTTACTTATGCTATCTTCCTCTTTATTTTATTCCTTCGTCAATCTAATGGAAGTCAATTTGACTCAAAAAAGAAAATCTAATGGAAGACAAATTATTTTAAATTTTCGTTCCTGTTCATATTTTGTTTTTCTATTTTTTTTTGCCAACTTGCATTTTGAAGATAGAATTGTACCCATTTGAAGATAGAATTGTACCCGTATTCTCGTACTATGATTTTTTTTTTTTTTTGTTATATACCTTTGCAATATTGTGCAATATATATGGAAAATTCCTCCCATTTTTCCTTTAACTTATTTATTATCTAAAAATTGAAGTGTCAGATAACGAAAACTAACACTTCAATTTTATTATAAAGAGATGCGACTACTATTTTATAATCCTAATCTTGTTTAATATGTATTTCCCTAACATGTGCATCGAGAATGGGCCACCACTTGCTGGTATAAACTTTGGAGGCCGTAGAACTGAAATGGCAGGGATTGATGCTATTTCATCTGTATCATCATGTGATCATATGCTCTTTTGTTTGGGACTTCCTAGGTAGAGACTATAGTTGGTTTGAACTGTAACATTCCGTTTGTAGGGACATTCAAGTAGAGGCTTCGAGTTTCGTTACTTGAACTGTTATCGCCTCGCTTGGGACATCTCCGGGAAGTTCCAGCTTACAGTCCAATGGGTGTTTCGTTTTCTCTCTTGTAGTTACTGTTAAGTGACCAGCTTGCAGTTTCACGGATAAGATGGTGGCACCGTCTTCATCCCTTGCTTCCGGCCGACTTGAGGCTGCCATCACTCCCCACATGCACGTTTGCTTTCGAGTTCCACGATCAGAAAAGCACCATCTTCTCATCGAACCAACTTAGGCAGACTGCGAGGGAAGTCCCGAATTCTCCGGCTGGCTCCATCAACGGTATGTTCGCTCTCCAGGGTGCAGGCAGCTCGTTCGTCCTGCACGGTTTCGCCATCAGCATGTGGGGGTTTTGATTTTGAAAATTAGAATGGGGCGATTCACGCTCACACACGTTCCCGTCCAGAGCTATCCGGATGGGCTTTCAGGACCAATGGGCCTGTCTTTTATCTGTTGAATTTTGGCCTTCTGTTTTCCTTTTCGTTGTCACTCGGCAGTGGTCCATGGACATAAACAAAACATCGTCTAGGCAACTATTGACATTATCTGTTTATCATTTCAGTTGCATCCCTTCGCTAAAAGGATAGCTTCTTCGCCGCATTGCACAACTACATATCGTCATTCTGATGACCCACCCACGCAACTAAAACAGGAACGGGTTATATATCCTGTCAGCAAGATGACTCCATGGGACTTGTTGAAGCTTTGGATGCTTTGCCTTCGGATTTCTGAATCCTTCTTTCTGTACAAGATGGTGGGCATTGGACTGCTTTTCTGGGTCCACCACCACTTGTGGATTGGTCTCTTGGAAATTAGGAAAGGGGCTTTGCTTGATTGGGTTACGGGGTCTGCACAGCTGCACATGTGTACTGACTCGGGTTTTTTAATTCAAGCTTTTATTGATCACCCGACCGTAGAAATGAATTGCCAACTCAAGGTTCCTCTTCACCGGATCGACGGCAAGGTTGTAGCTGGAGATGACGATAGAGATGTCAAAATTATTGCAGAAATACCATGCCAGTCTAGCAGCACGTCTTGCAAGTCTCTCCGGTGCTAACTGCCGGTGCTGGTGTCGGTGTCTCTTTCGTCAGCCACGACTCCAACCGAGCAAAGTCCCGAGCTGCGAATTATCGCACCCCGGAAATGCTAAGTTAGCATACTCAAATCACCTTGATGGGATGTTTGACTGGTCGAAAATTAGATTTCACCTAATTCGTCGGGATGAAATAACAGTTATACTTCCATTCCAAACGATGACTACGAAAAAAAGATGGTCGGGGACCTCGAAAACAAGATTAGAATAAGGGAATCTTCTTGCATCCCGAAAGGAATGATGAGATTTCATTTCCAATACAAGCATCCAAAGCGCACTTAGGCTACAAACCAAATCTGCAAGACAAAGCAAAACGAGGCCGAGAATTTATGGAGCGTCAGCCTTACCTCAGAAGCGATTCTGGGTTGTTCTTGATAGTGCGCTGCTAGCCCCACCGCGAAGGAATGCTAGCCTTTCGACATTATCTCCAACAAGGTAAACAAGAATGCCAAGTTTTCTCCTCTGTCTTAATGGAAGCTTCTGAAATCGGTACTTGCGATTGATAATGATGGAATTTCCTGTGTCTTGATTAAGCCCAGATCTAAAGGAAGGGTTTTTCGAGGATCTCGTCTCTGGTCTTTTCTTGGGGCTTTCAAATAAATGGTTATGGATGGGGTGGTCCCGCTCTTTTCTTATGCTTCACTTGATCATCCTGTTGCAGAGCCTATAAAATGAGGAGGGTTTGTGCCTGCTTCCTCACAAGTCCTGCCAAAACCCCTCCCAAGCACGGGACCCAGCGGGTACTTCCTAGACCTATCCTTCTCTTGAAGATCTGGTATTTTTAGTGGTGTCGGCTGTGAGCCCATTTCAGTTTTTAATTTTCCTTTATTAAAGGACATTGTTGTTCTTTGTTCTTTATTTCTGATTCCTGTGAGTTTGTAAGGTATCCAAACAGACTGCTGGTAACCAAAAGAGTGAAAGCGCTAGCAACAACTCAGAGGTAAGTACCTCCTTCCTCCTTTTGTTCAGCCTCAGCATTTTAGCTTGCGATCTCATAATGGAAATTACTGTTTCTGTTTAGCCTGTTTGTGGGTTTGCGGTGGTGGTTCTCCTTGATCTCGCTTCATGGGTATATATGCATTTCAAATGGCTTCCATGTAGATTTGGTTGGATGTCCAGATCTATTCATAAACAAACAATGTGCTCTCATAGATCACTTCATGAGCATGTCAATCGTCAAACTCAAACTTATTGCCAGTCTATAGTATGCTGAGAAGCTGCATAGAGTTGTTGCATTATTGGCCTGGACCCTGGTATTGAATATCAATGTTAGTAGGACAACAGAATGATCCCTGCTATCTCATGTTTTTTTCAAATTTTGGGTTTTATGATCAAGGAATGTGGACAATGAGGTTCAGGTGGCATATACTCCAAGCATGGCCTACATCACAGCTGGAATAGCAGAATTGCTTATGTGATCAGTCATTTTTTGAAGTGTTGCCTTTTCCTCCTACTGGGGAAAACCAGCATGGCATGTTGATATTTTGAAAGTGCAGCTAAAGCTTAAGAATTATGGAATTCTGAAATCAATTACTCTTGGTAAAATCTGAACCAGGTCATGGCCAACTCTAGCAGTAGTCAGGGGACAAATATCATACAGAATCATAATTTCTCTGGAGGATTGCATTCTTGGCATCCCAATTGCTGTGAAAGCTGGGTGGTCTCTGCAGAATCGGGTGATTGCTATGCTATGGTTACGAATAGAAAAGAATGCTGGCAAGGATTGGAACAAGACATCACAAGCAGGGTTACTCCAGGTTCCACTTATTCTGTTTCTGCCTGCGTTGGAGTGTCAGGGTCTCTTCAAGGCTCTGCTGATGTCTTGGCAACTCTGAGGCTAGAACACCAAGATTCTGCAACTACATATAAGCGCATTGGAATGTAAGGTTTCTTGCATTATAAGTACCTATATCTTCTCAAATCACTAAAGCTGTGAACAATTTAACCAAACTGATCTACCGCAGAACTTCTGTATCAAAAGAGAGATGGGACAAGGTGGAGGGCTCATTTTCGTTGTCTAGTATGCCGAACCGAGTTGTCTTCTACCTTGAAGGGCCTTCTTCTGGAATTGACTTGCTTATAAAATCAGTGGTGATAACTTGTCAAAGTGCAAATGGAAAAGAGGTAATTAGGCATCCTAAGGAGAAATTATAAAAAAATGTGACATAAGTTATTAACAGTTGTTGAATAATTTCCTTTTATGTGCTGCGAAAGAGAGTGGACAGGGAACACATAGCTGCTGGTGATGAAAATATCATCCTCAATCCCATATTTGATGATGGATTGAACAATTGGGCTGGGAGAGGTTGCAAGATTGTCTTACACGACTCTATGGCTGATAGGAAGATAGTTCCACAATCTGGGAAGTACTTTGCATCTGCAACAGAGCGTACCCAGACTTGGAACGGGATTCAGCAAGAAGTTACTGGAAGGCTAAAAAGAAAACTTGCTTATGAGGTCACTGCATTGGTTCGTATATTTGGTAACAATGTCAGCAGCACTGACGTCCGGATCACGCTGTGGACCCAAACGCCAGATCTTCGTGAGCAGTACATAGGCGTAGCCAAGTAAGTTTGAATTCCCTTCACCTAAATAAGTTTCATATGGTTATAGCAAGTGATACCAATGACAGAAATATGGAATGGTAGGCCAAGCTTCTCTCATCCTTGGGTATCCAAAAGGACAGACATGGTCAATTATTTCTTGTGATCACCTTCCATTTATGGTTCATGAGAAAGAAATTTTATTTTCTCTCCTCTGGCTGCTAGTATCCTGTGTTTAATGATTTTAATCTATGCCCCTTAATTGCTTCAACATTTTTATCTCTCTAAAGCGTGCAAGCAACAGACAAGGACTGGACACAAATGCAGGGGAAGTTTCTCTTGAATGGTTCCCCGTCAAAAGTTATCATCTACATTGAAGGTCCACCTGCCGGTACTGATATTCTTGTGAACAGCTTAACGGTAAAGCATGCGGCAAAAGCTGCTCCTTCTCCTCCACCAGTTATTCAGGTTTGTAGCTACTGAATATTCCGATTGATATATCTTCTTTATTTCATTAATGTTTGAAGATTCTCTTAGACATTCTGAAAATTGCTTCTCTACAAACAAAAAACCTGTATATTTAAGCACCCGTCTGCCACTCTTCATTTTGTAGAATCCAGCTTTTGGAGTAAATATAATAGAGAACAGTGACCTAGATAATGGGATTAATGGATGGTTCCCCCTTGGTAACTGCACTTTGAGTGTTCGAGCTGGTTCACCGCACATTCTTCCCTCCTCGGCAAGAGATTCGCTTGGGCCTCATGAGCCTTTGAGTGGCAGTTACATCCTTGTGACAAATCGCACACAGACTTGGATGGGCCCTGCTCAGATGATCACTGATAAGGTCAAACTCTTTTTGACATATCAAGTTTCCGCATGGGTACGGATAGGTTCTGGTGCGAGTGGTCCTCAAAATATTAACGTTGCACTTGGTGTGGACAACCAATGGGTCAATGGTGGGCAAGTCGAGGCTAATGATGACAGATGGCATGAACTTAGTGGTTCATTTAGAATCGAAAAGCAACTGTCAAAGGTCATGGTCTACATCCAGGGTCCTGCTTCAGGTGTTGACTTGATGGTTGCAGGAATTCAAATATTCCCTGTTGATCGGCAAGCGAGGTTTAACCATCTGAAACATCTGACTGATAAGGTAACTTCCAGGAATAACTTTAATGCAAGATTTGCGGTATAATAATTAATCAATGGGTATCCTGCCTTAACTGGATTGATGACAATTTCCAGTCATAGTTTTCTCTTTTGACAAAGTGACTGTACTTTTGCAATGCGCTTGCAGTGTCTGAGTTGTGTCTATAACTTCCTGATGGGAGTTATAAACTTGCATTCTTGCTTTTCGCCCTAGAAAGATGATGGCTCTCACAGTTTCACTGCTTAGAATATCTTGGAACTTGTTATTCCTAATCTTGCCATTGATTGCCTATATATAAGTTAAACATTGCACTTGCAATTCAGGGAATAAATATTGTTCGAAATTGAATACTCGCTCCTTGATAAGTATAGCAGAGTAAGCTCATATTTTATGTGAATTGGGTTGCTTGGATATCTGACCAAGTTTACTACTCCCTTAAACATGTTTACTTGTATATCAGGCAAAGTCATTTGCCTTGGTTTCTAATTTTCATGTTTTCCTTTCACTACTGCAGCTCCGTAAGCGTGATGTTGTCCTGAAGTTTTCTGGTGCGGATTCAAGCAGCTTGGTTGGTGCCACCGTGATTGTCAAACAGACACAAAATAGTTTTCCGTTTGGCTCGTGCATAAGCAGAACAAACATAGATAACGAAGATTTTGTCGATTTCTTCGTAAAGAACTTCAACTGGGCTGTTTTTGGGAATGAATTGAAGTGGTACTGGACGGAGCCACAACAGGGAAATTTTAACTACCGGGATGCTGATGAGATGCTTGACTTGTGTAAGAGCCATGGCATAGAAACCAGAGGCCACTGTATCTTTTGGGAAGTGGAGAGCACGGTTCAATCGTGGGTCCGATCCCTCAACAACAATGACTTGATGAGCGCTGTTCAAAACCGTTTAAACGGGCTTCTTTCTCGCTACAAGGGCAAGTTCAGTCACTATGATGTGAACAACGAGATGCTACACGGATCATTCTATCAAGGTAGATTAGGAAAAGATATCCGAGCAAATATGTTTAAGACTGCAAACCAATTAGATCCATCTGCCACACTATTTGTGAATGATTATCACGTGGAAGATGGGTGCGATACCAAGTCATGCCCTGAGGGCTACATAGAACACATTCTTGGTCTACAGGAACAGGGCGCACCAGTCGGCGGAATCGGGATTCAAGGGCATATAGATAATCCAGTGGGACCAATCATTAATTCGGCTTTGGATAAGCTGGGCATCCTCGGCCTTCCAATCTGGTTCACCGAGCTTGATGTGTCCTCTGTTAACGAGTACGTAAGAGCTGATGATCTGGAGGTCATGCTCCGAGAAGCATTTGCACATCCTGCAGTAGATGGGATAATGCTGTGGGGATTCTGGGAGCTGTTTATGAGCCGGGACAACGCGCACCTGGTCAATGCGGAGGGGGATGTCAATGAAGCCGGCAAGAGATACCTCGCTCTCAGGAAAGAGTGGTCGTCTCATGCTCACGGACATGTCAACGAACAGGGCGAGTACACGTTCAGAGGATTCCACGGGACGTACGACGTCCTGATCGTTACCTCTTCTAAACGGACCACAAAGAGCATTGTCGTTGATAAGGGCGAGTCCCCACTCGTCGTGCCCATAAGTCTTTGAGTCACACGTGAGTGTTGCCACTGATTATATGGTTACTTGTAAATTATCGATCATACTGCGTGATGGAATAAGGGGGCACACGACTGTACATAGCATGGTGTGCAAAGGGGATTGATTGATTGATGTCTATATTGTAATTTTAAAGCCAAAAAATAAGATATGATTGCTGCTTGCTAAGAGTCTGATTGAACCTTTTGGATGAGTTGGATTAATATGGGCATGATTCCTAGAAGTCATATCAAAGGGACATTGAAATTCTTTAAAACCGTCGAAGGGTTGTATGAAGAGAAAAAAGACGCGAGGTTATACCCCGTTTTGCCGTGTGTCATTTGTGGTTAGTCTATCCAGTACTACTTACTGCTTTATATAGGAAGCTTGTGAGATAAGAGCGGACTTTACTTCATTTTGGATTTTTAATATCACATCACACGTTAAGACAAAGTTTAAAAACCGTTTATGTCATTATCCCAAATAATTAATATAATAAAGGAGTGTCATCAAAACAAGGGTTAATTTTTTATAGAAGAATCAATCTATTTACCCAGTTTAACTTAATTTTGTTTGTAAATGTTTTGCTGTAATTAAGCCAAACTATAGATTAATCGTAATATCTCATTATTGCCATGGAAGGTAAATAGTCATTACCATAGACATACTTTGATGCTATCATTAAGTGATTTGAAAAGGTTAAAATATATTTCTTTGATAGATAAAATTAAAATTCCCTGTGACTGCATGATATGAGAGAAGATGTGCTTCATAACATAAAATTTCAACAAAAATAAAACGATTATATTGAAATAACATTTTTGCTAGTACGAGCATTATATAGACAATTTTTTTTCGCGGCATCTCGTGGACGGTTTCTAGTGGACTTAAAGGCAGTGTGGACTTGGATCTGTTTCCTGCGACGATCTTTTTGTGATAAAATCTTTTATAACTAAAAGAAAACACTTTGTCTTTTCATCTCTTTTTCGAAATTATCCCTGTCTAATTCAATAACAACATAAATAATAGTCTTGAAGGGTAAAGGGCTCGGCCCGGTAAAGTAGGTTTTAATCTCCTAAGAAGCCATGAGAAACACCCGAGCTTGACATGGGTCATTACTGCCAAACAAAACCTTGTGGGTTCCTCTTGTGTCGTCGTCTTTGAGTTGAGCCCATTCCACCCTTGCTGGGCCAAGTAGGAGGGGGCTTCCAAATGGAGATCACCTGACTAGTCACATGAAAAATTCTTACATGGGCCGTATCATTACGACCACGCCCATCAGATCATGTGGGATCCGCGCCAAACTTAACGTTGGAGGAGATGGATGAAAACGAGATAGATCCGGTCCGTGGTGAGTTGGGTTTGGACAAGCATTTTGCTTCATCAATCTACTTTTCTTAGGCTTCATTTACAGTGGATCGGGAAACGGAAGTGAATTTGGATCATTCATTTCTATAGCAAAGGCACCAGTAGAACAAAGGTCAAATCTAGACTTTTCTCACTCTTTCTTTCTTTCTTTCTTTTTTGTTTTCCTCTTTTCTTCTTTTCCTAGGGAATGACTTGGAAGTTAACGGCAGAGACGCAATTAATTATTTTAGGTGTGCAGTAACCCGCTTAGGCGTGAGATTAAGTTGGCGCTAACAGCTCAATTCTAAGATCGATGGGCCCCTAGCAGATTTGTTTAAGATTCTACAATTAAATCGGACAATAACTTCAACATCGATTAAATAGAAAAGGACACCCGACTCGTCCTCGTAATCACGACACATATGGTAAAATAATTAGAACACAAAAGACATCCACATACCACCATCAGATCAGATATCAATATCACAATCAACTTAAGCATTGACTCCTGGCACCCAACTAAAGATGGCAATCCTTTCAACAATCGATGGGGATTGGTTCCTCTCTCTCTCTCTCTCTCTCTCTCTCACTGTTGAATCCTTAATTCAACCTTCTTAAGCGGTGAACAATAATGCACACAGAAAAAATATCTCAATCCTCGAGATTTTGCACATTTGCAAAACAAGAGGGGAGGGGATGGCCCCCACACGAGTTGGAGATTAATAGTCTCATTAAACGTTGCTATATATATATATATACATATATTAGTTCCCCATACGGAGCATATTGAGGAGGTGCAATCATTAATGACCTCGAAAGAAAGAAAGAAATTATAAAATAATGTAATAGAATATGATATAAATAAAAAAATAATGGGGGAAAGAAAAGAAAAGGAAAGAAAGGGAGGGTGGGGGGAAAAAACAACACCCTTCCTCCAATCCCTTTACCAAGTGTGCCCCGCTATCACATCATTTGATAGACTCCCACCACCATCTGAGCGTCTAATTACTATGATGATGAGACCCTTTGTAGACCCGAATCCATCAAAAACAGTCCCATCCTTGTCTCATTTTTACACGGCTCTGCCGGCCCCGCCTCCCACATGGTTGCATAGTGAGCCTTGCCGGACACAACATCCACCCTCCTATTCGTTGAATTTCATGTGCCTCATTCGATCTAATATCGATCTTTATTTCTTCTCTTCCTCTCTTTTCCTTTTTTCTTTTTGGGGAGGGAGGAAGGGAGAGGGGTTTGGCATAGTCACCTGCTCAATCGATTAATTTAATCCCGACGCGTAAATCACATGGGGCTTCGTGTTCATTCGGCCAAGAGCGTCGTCCTCTTCCCCCTTTTTCTTTTTACTTGTACGTTTGAATTCCCTTAGTTTTTGGTCAGCTAGCTGAAAGTACTCTTTGGCTGATTAGAGAGGTGCCCCTTTTCTTTACTTAACCGAGTAATTTCCTTGATCGACATGAAAAGTTGTTTTGCGCGTACAAGGAATAGGAATAGCTAAGGCGGTGAGATTGACATAGCCCCTCCTTGCCAACCCCAGCACTGATGAAAATATGAGCAAAAAGAAGTTACCTGTGCAATATAGGAGAATATATATGTTATCATGGATACGGTTTCGCCTTCATGCTTATTGAAGTTTAATCTGTTGATCAGTGTATAAGGTATTCATATCGCTTTGCATGGGTTTATAATCAAGAATTGCTGTTGGCCGAAAGAAAAAGCGATCGAGAATCGCTCCTCGTAGTAGCTTATCAACGTGAGGCACAAGGACAGCGAAACCAACACCTACGTTAGGTAAAGCGCACATTGCTGTCAAGTTTGAGAGGGTTCGAGAGATGGGACTGAGAGCAAAGAGTTGCCTGTATGGACTGAGCAAACGACACGATGGCTAGGGTTTTAGGAGGGGGAGGGGGACTGGATTTTAGGATTCAGGTTTAGACCCATGACACTGGGGAATTTGGGAGCGAAAAGTTTGACCTGAAACAGAAGTGTTGTAGACTACCCGTAAAAAGGACAAACGAAAGAAGAGGACTGTTGCTGATCTCATCACCACATTTCATGTAACTAATCTATCTTCGCCCTTTGATCATTAGTAAACTTACTTAACAGTAGTCTCTCCATTTCCCATGGATTACAGAGGAGAATGACCTCTCTCGTTTCTGCATATTTCTGCAATAATGACCTCTTTCAATGCATAAAGGAGAATGAACAAAAAACACAGAAATTGCATCGGGGGTAGAGAGGAGAGAGAAAGGAGGGGGCGGGGGGATGTGCTGGGTGTCGAGGGAATGGGGGTCAATCAAATTGGAGTGAACATGTTTGACAAGATGGAGGGTTGGGGGGTGACGGTGATGGGGACCCCCTCTGAGCGTATCAAAAAGCAAAGATAGAGCGCAGAGAGAGAGGAGAGAGAGGGAGTGAATGTGTGGGGGATGTGTCCCTCTGGTGGTGCATTGGGAAACAGCTCGCGCGCTGTTTTCGCGAGTCCCTCGTCCGAAAACCACATCCCTGAGATGGCCCATCCTTTTTCTCTGCATCGAAGACCCACAAACTCTCTCTCTCTGTCTGTCTGTGCTTCTGCTTATTGTGTCTGTGAGATGAATTATGAACAAATAAAATAATGAATTTAGGACACACTACACGAGTTGTGATCAGGTTCAACTGGAGACTGACTGACTCTGTGCACGAGCACCATCTCACGCTAGTCTTGTTATCTGAATGACTTGTTACTTCAGGTTCAGTCGCAGTTGCAGTTGCGTTGCAGTGCCACTCTCTCCCTCCCTCTCTCTCTCTCTCTCTTTCTCTCTCTCTGTAAATCACTTCTACTGTTACTTAGTACGTCAAGCTGTCTTTCACCCACTGCCTCTCTTTCTCTCTGACCATGGAAATTGTTTGACTGGTTGTGGGGCCTCCACCCTCCTCTAATCTGGATTGCTGAACTGCTAATGTATCAGATTTTTTTATTTCCCAGTGGAATCGGTTGGAGTATAGTGCGCACGTACACGTGTATATATACCAAGGGGACATGGAAAATCAAGAGAAAGAGGATTAGGCAAAAAAAATAAAAATTAACGCCCTTGTCTCGAGAGAGAGAGATATATCTGTTACAGAACATCAAAGAAGGATTTCCTCAACTTTGCACAGAAGAAAAAGAGTGCATTTGAGCTTTGTTTCATCGACCCCACTTTCCCAACTTTTTATAATATTTTGCTGATTGTCATTGCATGAATCATAATTGATTTCCCACGTTTTATTGTTTTAAAATGGGCCGAATACATAGAGTACCTGCAACTTGGACACGGATAACTGTCCGAATAATTGCTATATATGATATTCCATAATGTTATTTTCTATTAGTTATTTCTTTTCCTATCTTAGATGCATTTTTTTTTTTTGGGTTTATTTGATGACAAGATATTATAGGAAATAATACGTAGTGTATTATGCAAGCTCGAAGCACATGACCATGATAATTAACATACAAAAACAATTCATTCATTTTTCTACAATTTGTATAGGTAAAGGATACATAGTACATCGTGAGTACCAAATGAATACGAGTCAATTGCTTAAGATTACTTGTGTTCATCGAATTCGAATATTTGAACACGAAACAGACCTCGCGTCTTTGATAACCACTTTAGAATCTATCCTATCTAGCTGATTTTGTAAGCTTCATAATTTCCGCGGGTTCTCCAATCATGCTAAAAGTACATATAGTTACAAAAACACAAAAAAACGAAACGAACAAAGAATATTTGAACTTCACATTTGGACAAGAATATGTATCTAGTGGCCTTTCCTTTTAGGACAGGCAAGTCCTTACCCTAGTCCTTCGTAAGGAACACTAATGTCGATAGACTATAATCCGTGTAAGAGGAATGCATTGTGGCACAAATTTTGCTACATGAGTTACATTTCTTCATTAATTTCCCCTCAGGGTTGCTGTTCACTTTTCAAGATCCACTTTTCCAACAAAGTGAGCGTCTAGGACTCTGCTGGAGTTCTCACGTGCCAGGCATGCATGGGAACGTGCTTAGGCGGGTCAAATTAAATTTGAACAGCCGAATGAATTAGTTAGTAAAATATCAGGGTCTCAGCCCAATTACCACTCCAAAAAGAAGAGCTTTTGATCAAGATTCTCTCGGTCGTGGCCGTGGACATCGCTATAATTGCCTGCATTATGCTGATGGACGTTACAGAGCTCTTGGAAGAAACAAAAAGATTCCGTCTCTTTTTAATCTTTCTTTACTATTGTTGTTGTGCTTTTTTACTTGCATTAGCTTTTTGGCTTTCCTTCCAAAGAAATCGTAATTTTTTGCATGGCCAATCCCGCGGAGACTTTAGGATTTGCCATGCAAATATAATATTGAAATGGTACACCACTTTATTGAATGCTTTTAAGTATACAGTTGAGCAAGTCCGTGAAAGCAATGAATTAAGCCATTCTTTAGTATAATATATCAATTATTGCAAGCACACGCTTTGCACATGCAAAGAAAAGTAGCAGGCTGGGGTTTACATCAACATAAGAAAAGGATAATCATCTATTAAAGTAAATGATGAATACTAATCCTGCCCATTTTCACACTTCAAGAGGAAATATGACTATTTCCGACCATTTCTTTTCTTATGTAGGAAAAATCATGGAAAGTCCGAAAAAAGGGTGGTCCCCAAAAAAAAAAAAAAAAAAAAAAAAAAAAGGCGAGATATGGGGAGTTTCGGTTGTTCTATTCTTGTTTACTTGAGTAATTCTTTAATATATTCAAAGTTGCATGATGGAATATCAAGCCGAAGTCCTGTTTTTGATTGGTTCACTTTGATGATCGGGAGAGAGTCCACCACGATCTTTGCAGAAATTGATGTCCAAATAATTCTCATGATTCATTGAACTCACGGAAAATTTATGCACGCAACGAATCTTGCAATACAATCAGGAATTCAATGTGTGGCAGACGGAGAACCTAAAGTCGAGCTACGCGAGAAGTTTCCTTTTGTAGAGCACGACAGGATTGCATTTTCGCAATAATTGCCGATTTGTAGTACACCCGTCGTGATTTCAAGAGCGCCAACCCCAGCTTGTAGTGGAAATGCGTAGGATTTTTTGGACGGTAATTGTTTTTTGGCCAACATGATTGGATGGTAATCTAGAGCCGTCTTACTTTTCAAATGAAGATAAACGAGGTTGGACCGACGTGTCGGAAGTTGCTTGGATGAAGAACTATTCGAAGCAGCCTCGCGGACGATTGCACAGTAGCCGACGAGGTGACGTGCAACTTTATTGTGTTGAACTTTGAGCTTTCCTGCTAGGTTTAATATGTTCATCTTCCTAAGTTCCCCCTCCGTCAAATCATCTCCTGGAGCCTTCATTTGAATCAAAGCTACAACGTAGGCTCCTAATCTTCGGTCAATACTTAGTGCTTAACACTGTTTAGGAGGCTTAAATTATCCACATTTCCCTTTCTAAAAGGAATCCTTTGTTGACTCAATGACTAGCCTCATTACTCTCTCTCTCTCTCTCTCTCTCTCTCTCTCTCTCTCATATCAAAACCCTTCCGGTTTCTTCCCTAATCCCCCACAAGCAGACACACAAGAGGAATAAATCTTTACGTTACCTAATAAAGCATTTTGGACAATTGCGTTACCTCTTTCTTAATATGCTAAGCAGCTGGAGGGAGGATTAAGCCAATGATCTTATTGGTCTTGGAACCAACCTTTTGTGGAATACATCATCCCAAGCAGTTCCAAAATGTTGGTGATTTGCGATTCTTACGCCAAGCATTATCTCCTAGGATTCCCGTAATTAGCTTTTTGATGTGTTGCCTAAACGAGAATTAAAGATAAAATCTTTGATACCTCCTATTTTGACCATTTCCCAGGAGCCAAAGTTGCACTATTTGAGTTTCTTATGTTATATTCATTGGGAGGCCCCCCTAACAATTGTAGAAAGCGATGACTAATTAGTACTCTAATGCGACATTATTACATATTTAGAAACACAAAGGTTGACGTGCGTTGGTATCTAACAATAACCTACTTTTTTAAATACCTTTTGATATTCTGCTAATGCATTTCATTTATTAATCAATTTTATGAACTAATAATGTTTATGTATGTAGTACTACTCTATATTTTTTTAGGCAATACAAGAGGATATTAACAATGATGAGCTATTTATGAAAGGATAGTATTCTTTTGGCCTAAACGCACAGGTACTTGTTAATGTGCTTATTTAGTTTCAATCAAGAATTTGCCACCATTTCAAAAGTCCTAGTTTGATGCATTGTAGTTAACCCCGCATGACACGGACAAATACATGCATTTATAGGCATTAGCATGTGCGAGCATGAGTTCAAACCACGGAGCTAATCATATTTGAAATATTCTCCAATAAACATGAAAGATGCAATTAACATCACATGGAAATTTTCGTATCTATAAACATATCGTAGAATCATATTTGAAATATTCTCCAATAAACATGAAAGATGCAATTAGCATCACATGGAAATTTTCGTATCTATAAACATATCGTAAAATCATATTTGAAATATTCTCCAATAAACATGAAAGATGCAATTAGCATCACATGGAAACTTTCGTATCTATAAACACATCGCAAACAAAGCAATCAAATTACTCCCGAAAATTAACTAGCTAAAAAGACATATAAACACATTATAGCAAACAGGAATTTACTCAACAAATCAAAAGAAACTCACGTGTGACTCTAGGGGACAGATCTAGGAAACTAAATATATGTTCCATTTAAGTACGCAACCTGGATGAGTAAAGACGCCCATGAACACAAGCAAGAACATAAGCTTTGGAAAGAACAAAACAAAAACACAAAAACATATGTTACAGTTGGAGGACCGTTATGTTCGTAGAGGACATTTTTATATGACTTGAAATCACGAGCCTTCTTTCCTCCCTCCATTTGTTGGTGACATGACAGGAACAGCTCATTCATAGAATGATGATGTGATTGGCAAAAGACAATTGCCTAATAACTATGTTCTGACGTGCGAACCCCACAAACAAAAATTAGGTTAAATTAAAGAGAAAGTAATATAGTCTAATCACGAGGAAAAAAACAGCTGTTTCCTTCACACCATGTATTATCGGTAGTTGTGACAGCCACGGGCATCAAAGGAAGTTGATGAATCACCTCATTGAACTGCCATGGCAATATTGTTTTTCGGAATTATATCTACTTACAGGATAATGAATAAAGTATAACAAAATCTACCTTTCTTGAATAGGGTCCATATATAGACTAAGTCATTATGAGGTCAAAACTACCCATATAAAAAAACTGGTCGCGCAGATCCACTTCAAGTTATGCTCGATAAATTTGTTTATTAAAGGTTATCGACATGTTGATAGGACAATGACGCAAACAGAATTATAAAAGAAAAAAAAATTCAATACTATATCATTTTTGAATCATGTGTTATTGTCTTGTTAGAGATTATTATTATTATAATTTAAAGAATCGGATCTCGACTGCCGAACCATGACCACCAAACTTACATAAGCCAATGAAACGGATGCTCTGAATATTGATGGCTTAGTGACTGGCCATGGAGTGTTGTTATGGTCCTGCTCAAGGATACGTTTCAGCAGAGTTTTGATTCCTTTTCCTTGAGCTTGTTTTTTTTTTTTTTTTTCATTAAGTTGGACTCGTTCGGAGAGCAATAAACATCAGCAACAAACTCGTGAAAGTAAACACTGCATCCAGTGGCCGGTGAAATCAAGACTTAGGATTGGTGGAAGCTCTTTGTTTCCTCCAAGAAACTGCTAGTTGATAAATGAGAAAATAACACAAACGGTTCACGAACTTTGATCAAATATGTAGTATGGCCCTAGAACTTTTAATTTAGTCAATGTGGTACATGAACTTTAACCTAATATGTAATATCGTCACTAGATTTTTAATTCGTTCAATGCGATTCATGAACTTTAGATACATGCTTAATTTAGTTATTAGATTATATGAAAATGTTCAATATTGTGATTGAATTTAAATTAATGGAAGGATAATATTGAATAATTTCATATGATTTAAGGACTACATTGAATATGTACAAAAAATCTATGGATCACAGTAAATAAATTAAAAATTTATAGATCCCATTACGCATTAAGCTAAAGTTTAAGAGCTACATTGTTCATTCAGCTAAAGTTCAATGACTGTTTATGTCGTTATTCCTTGATAAGTTGCTATCGTAATGTTGCAAATTATTTCTCTTGTTTCTTTATATTCAACTGATCGTGTATTTTATAACAAATACATTCACATCAGCAAATTAAAGGTATTCATAAACAACACATTAAAAAAGGAAATAAATTGAATAAAATAAAATTGAAAGTTTCGATTGCACAAATAATTAAAAATTAAAAGTCGATTCATCCCTATACAATTTAATTTAATAGCGCTTACATCATTTACGAGTACATCTCACAGGCAAAATTATTTTCACATATTATGAGAATAGATAACTTTCCACAAATAAATATTGGAGTAATGAGTTTTTATAATGGACTTTTATTACAAATGGAGAAGCATAAAATTTTGCTTTGTTTAGAGTCCTTTTTTTTTTTTGGTCAGTTACGTTTGTAGGGTTTTTTTTTTTTTTTTTTTTGGTATAATGATGCAAGTAGTATTACTCAGACCGAGTACGTGAGCTTAAGGGCATCCCCAACGTTATAGATAGAATGTGATAATATGAAGATAGGAAGTCTCTGTATAATAGCTAACGAAATATTTTCCTAGGAAGGTCTAAAAATTTGGTAGAGTGAGGCTTTGCCTCTTACAATTTTACTTAACTTTGCCAAAAAAAAAATGAGGATCTTAGTTGACTTATTTTGAAAATGTGTGTTGTTGTGCTCCATCCAAATGCAAAGTACAGTTGCTAAGAAAGATACCTTGGGGAGCCTCACCGCCAAGTCATTGCCCTTAGTTGCTTTAATCATTCATTGAAGTCCATCATTTCATCCTTCTAAAGAATGCTAGATATCATGTTGTGCAAGGATACTACGCCATATACTCCAAGTGCAATTGCATTTGAAGAACAAATGGGTTTATATATTGATCATGTAGAAATTACACTAAACATCCATTGAAGGTATCCATCAGGATATGGCCTCCATTGTCATTAGCCTATCTTTGTAGACAAGCCAATCAATAAAATTGTGCTTGCTACTATCACTGCTCCAAATTAGGTCACACAACTCCATAGTTATTCTTACCTGTCTAAGTTCCTTATATATCTCTTTGCAATAATTCCTTGAGCTAGAGATGATCAAAGTTAGAGCTGTTCTCAACTTAAGAAGACATTGCCAACTCTAAGCTATATTGTCCTTGATGTCAAGCTACATAATTGGAGTGCATCTGCATTTAGTGCTGTGAATCCTCAAGATCCGTATCATGAATTGAAGTATCAATTGCATAAGTGATAAAAAAATATTTGGATTCAATAAAGCACTTCAAGTTAGTCTTTCTTATTGTGGCATATAAAATTTAAGTAGCAAATATCATAAAATAAGAAATTCCGATTAAGATCCTCAATTAAAAGATAATATTGTAATTTTTGAAAAATCTTATTACTTCCAAACATATGCAGCATAATAATTATCATTTTTAAACTTAAAGACAAAGTTAAGGGGTCATCACGTGTTCAACTTGAATTGTATGTAGTTCACAAAATCTAATTCACACGTTGGGACTATCAAAGTGCAATATATAAGTGGGTATTGATAGGTAAAAGTATAATAAATATGAATTAATGTGATTGACAGGTACATATCAAATTGGTAGATTTACTAGTGTACTAATAGATTTTTCTTTTTTATGATATAGTATGTCGTAAATAATACGATTTATATAGAGCTAGAATCAAATAGTAAAATACCATTCATGACATTTATAATTTCGAGTTACCTTCGCAGGATACTAAATAGATTGTGGGTGAGTGCTATTCAACACACTCGTCGAGCTATCAAATAAAGAAAAAGGAAAGTTAAGTTTTTTGGTGCACTATCTTTCCTCTCATTATATATAATCATTAAGGTATTCTATTAAAAAAAAAAACTATTCGATGTACTGAAAAAATCAACAAGAAAATACTAAACTATTAACAACACCAACTTTTTTTCAATCAATGATTTCAAAATCGATGTTGGACGGGCGTCCGAGGCACTCGTGAATGTGCCTGAAATGTTGACGTGTAAGAGAGAGGGAGAGAGGGAGAGAGGGTACATGAGGAAGAGGGGAAGACGAGGAAACCTTGAATGACAAGTGAGAGGGAGGGGATGAGCACGGATGGAGCTGGTGATGGCGCAACGTAGAGACGCCGTGTGGGCGGGACGGACACGTCCAATCCCACATGAAACCCCAAAGCCTCGAAAGACGAAGCCGGGTACAAAAGAAAAAAAGAAAAAAAAAAAGGAGAAAGAAGATGGAAAAAAGGACTGCGCTCCACTCATCAATCATCCATGCATTAACACACACGCTCTCCCTCTCTCTCGCGGTCGTACAATGGCGGATGGCTCCCACCTACTGCTTTTGAGCGCGGGAGTCTCGGGGGATGATGGGTGGGGGTTGCTGTTCAGAGTGTAGGGCGAGCGGTGAGATGAGGTCCTCGTCGCCGCCAGCTACCCCTCTCTCTCTCTCTCTCTCTCTCTCATTACTGTACATATTATATATATATATGTGTGTGTGTGTGTGTGTGTGTGTTCAATCTTCAATGAACCTAAATGTCACGGCACGATTATATTAAGTTTTCATTAGAGCAAAACACTTTAAAATTCCTAACTATGTAAATGGCCGCTAAATGATTTCCCACTTGATTATGCATTCTTTCCGAATTTGTACTTCCCTCTAGCGCCTGTCGACCGTCTTTATGATTGGTGGACGACAAATTATAGCTATGGTCAATATATAAAGTTAATTAGATACAAATGTAGTTGATGATTACGGTTAGAGTCCGTGGTGCAGAAAACGTGCCCATCTGGCTATGATGTCGACGCGAACGACACATGCGTTATGCCTCCTGCAAGCCAAAGCTAGAAACGGGTCTGGGTCACGAGGGAACCGTAGACAGGTTTCAGAATTGGCCCTTTTCCTTTTCTTCTTGTCTTTTCACTGTTCAACGTTGAATCTTCGTACCGAACTCGAAAACACGACCCGACCGTCCACAATTCAGCCACGGCACCACCAGGCATATGACGTCGTCTTCATGTTTCAGTCCCTTTGAGTAGACGGAAACTAGCGGCCATTTTGTTCAGTGGTTCCTATGTCGAAACAAGGGTGCGTATGTGATGTTTTCTTTTTCTTGCTTTTGCCTTTATTGGCTCGAAACCATCCCTATTTAGAGAAGCATGAATAGCGACAGCGTGCTTTTCTGAAATTCGAGGGAAGCAGCATGCGAGGAATCCGAACTTGGGATAAAACTAAAAAACTTCAATAACGATAGGCATGATAAAAGGAAGAGAAAAGTTAAAAGTTATATAGATTCGCATGATCACGGTTATCATTATATGAATGTCACTTCAAGATTTACTTATTCGATGGTTATATGCATATTAACACCATCACAATTTTAACAGTTACATTGTGAATTTACTAAACATGTGATGTTTGAGTTACTGGTTGAGTCAATTATAATATGGCCGTGAATCTAAAATGCTTTAGATTACTACAAAACTATGCAGAGGGCGATCTTCATTGTAGACATTGCCAAATTAACTACTCCGATGTTGGCAAACAAGTTTGATGTTGTTGACATATCCTGTTTTCATTATTATCGCTGCTCAAAGAATAGTTGGACTTGCATCATACCACACAATATAACCCTAGACTAAAGAACCGTAGCCCGTCTCCTACTCTTCTCTTGCCCTATGTTAACATGGCCCCTGCCCTAGGATCGCCACCGTTGCTCCCTGTCACCACCTCCTCCCGTGAAGCCGTAGCGGACCTTTATGTGCAATGGCTACAATTGCTGCCGTCAGTCTCTGTCCTCCGCCCTAATTCTCTTATGTCTCTATCCAAAGTTGCATCGCATATATGCAAAGCTAGATTCTAGCAACAGCGAGGGTGCAGTAGTCCAGGAAGGCAGTGGCAAAGCTGGCGGGGGAGAGAGAGAGAGAGAGAGAGATGGAAATCTAGATCGAAAGTAGGTGAGTGGACGATGGATTCCGGTGGTGTGCTAGGCTAGTGACGGTGGCGGGATTCAGGCGGGGCGCGGAGGGTGTGCTCTATGCAGGGGCGTTGGGGAGGGAGGGAGCGGGCGGAGGAGAGCCAAAATTTTCGGGAGATGTAAACAAATAGGCAAAAGTATTAACCCCCGCCCGAAACGTATACTTCTTGAGGCGGGTTTGGCCACGCCGATTCGAGTCAATCACTACAAAATACTTCGCCATCTTGTCATGCCACGGATTAATGTTTTACGATTAAAAAACCGATGCTCTCGTTGATTGTCCCATCTTGGTTTGTCATTCTTTATTGTTAATTGTCGATTGTATTAGCTAAGCTAGTGTGCTGAGGTGGAATACTCACGACCTTAAATAAATCTTCAGGAGACATAAGACTGACCATCAATCTATTGAACATTTTTAAACAAAGGTTGTGTGAGTACGGAGAAATTGACAATATATGTGTCATTCACATGAACCGGTGACTCAAGTGTCGGATTAGAAGAGACGAAACGTTCATGTGTGAATATGCTTATTTGTTTTCCTAATCAGCGTACAGTGTACATGACTTTGAATATGTCTAACAATGGTACCAAAGAAAGTTGTTATAGATGACATTTTCATTGCACAAATTATCCAATATTGAATATTAATTAGGTCAACATTCATAATAGGCACCTCGCTTAATTGTATTTTGTTTGTATTGTTGTTGTGACTTGTGAGTATTGCGTGAGGAAAGTGGAGATTTCAAATGACACGCGTCACCTGATAATGAAATATTACTCTATTATCAATATTCGTAATCTATTCTATAGTTTAATGCTTACTTTATAAACTTTAGCATTTACTTTAAGCAAAAAGTACTATTGACGCGTCATCATATGATTCCATAACTCATTCTGTGCTGATATTAGGAAATAAGATAAAGTTTGCATTTCTACGAGAAGAATTATCCGATATTCATAATCTAAGATAAAATGATGTGTGGCCGCCCAATATTAACCCCAGTAGTGCACTTTCAAATTATCTAATTACATATAAAATAAATATCCAAATTTAGTGCCCACCCCGAAATGACTAGAATAGTCATATTATCAATATAAATAAATAAAGAAAAAATATTACATGTTATTAATGAAAATCTTGTATTCCCCCCAAAGAATAATAATAATAATAATCAAAATCTGCCATCTCCTAAAGCAGTTTTCTAGAATAAATCTTCCGCTTTCGTGTATGTTGACAAATAGCAGCTTCACCTCTGAAATCCTCGTACCTTTGTCATGCCAAAAAACATCCATATCCATTAAAATCAACAAGGGAGGCGCATGGCATGTGCACCAGAACCGTTACTGTTAAAAGATAAGGTTTCTTTTTTCTCTATCTTTTCCTTCTCCCCTTGCGTTTTCTTTTTAAATTTCCCTTTTTCTTATAGTTCTCTTAAAAACATGGTATAGGTATACTGAAAATTTCAAAACTTGTCACGAAGGTGTAATTGAGTCATAAAACTTTTAAAAAATATAATCAAGCCCTAAAATTGATCATATTAGTGTAATTGAATCCTTTTGTTAATTTCGTCTAACTTGGCTAAAGAAAAATACCAATGTAGTTTTTTTTAAATATTTTTCTCTCTCTTATATGGTGATGACATGGCTAAAACATAAAACATAAGGATAAGATGACATTGTTATGGTCCAAATCTGATTTTTAATACAAATTTAAATTAAATTAAATTATAAAAATAAGCTATTTAAAAAAAAAAAAAAAACAAAAAAGAGATGTGAGAAAAGGGCGGTGAGGATGGGGCATGGTTGATTGGGGGCGTTGATCTGCTATCTGTCTTGGCAACCCTTGTTGCAGCCCTCCCCCAGATCGAGCAAGGGTTGCCAACCATTGGTTGAGGTTTGGCAATTCTTGCTAACCCTTTCCAGCGACGGTGGGGCTACTTGGTTTCTCACATTTCCTTCAAAATTTAGCTTATTTTTTAATTTAATTTAAATAATCTTTATATTAAAATAAGCTTTGGTTCAAGATGACATTATTTCAGCTTCGTCATCACCACGTAGGAAATAAAGAATAACAAAAAAATCCATGTCGATATTTCCCATCAATCAAATTGAACAAAATTAATGGAAGGATTTGATTATACCAATTTGATAAGTTCTAAAATTTGATTACATTTTTTGTAAGTTTTATTATTCAATTATACTTTCATGACAAGTTTTAGAATTTTCAATGCACTTATCCTAAAAAACATGCATTAAATGATTTGTTCATTCCTTGTAAGATGAAACACCGTGTGGTGAGATACAACACTATACCATGTTATGACTTGATTTTGATATATAATAAGCAAATTTGAATGCCATGATAATTGTTTTATATGAATAATTATGATTTTCATGGAGTATACCTATTAGTTATGAATGGAATTTTTCGACACAAAGCAGCTTCATGATTCTAAGGGCAAAATTTGCAACTTTAAGTTCAATTAAAACCATGTCCACTCAGTCGACATGGTTGTGATCGATTTACATCCATATTCAATCTGTAACAGTGCATCCATATTAAATCTTCAATGAGATGTCGAACAATTACATGGAGAAGCATATAAGGAAATCTCTTGAAATACAATGCGACTTGTGTTTGTAAAGTGTAATCACAATGAGTTGAATTGTGTCATTTTAAAATGTAAACACATGACGAACAAGTGCAATAAGGAAGTGAACATTACTTGAAAATTGTTAGAACCGAATTTAAGAGTTCTATAGCTAATTGTTCTCGATTCATTTGAGATTGGATTATGAACAATAATGGAAACTATGTTCTCCCTGTCTATGTTTCTATGTGCCATTCTTCTCTCAATTCTCAAGTGAATTTGTTCGAATATGACCATTTTTGTGTTCCTCCATTTCCAAATCCATCAAAAAGCGCCTCACGAATCGGGACATGTAAATCACTTCTCGGCGTGCTCCATGACTATTGCATTTATTTTATTTTCCAAATCTTGCCCTGATTCGATATAAATATTAATTATTCACACCATTCTCAGTCATTGACATTACCCGTGAGAAGAATATTAGCAAGAAGGGAAAAAAAAACAAAAAGAAAGAAGAAGGATGATGGCCAGAAAATCCAGAGTCCAAGTCCCCTCAGCTCTCGTTCGTGGTCATCCGATCTCTCGAGCCTTTACCTTTTACAATAATCAAACATTTCTTTTTCTTTGTTTAATTTTTCGTGTTTCTTCCTCAACGGAGCACGTCTTGTCAAAGCCACTAAAAGAAAGAAAAAGAAAAACCGAGCCGATGCCCGTTCCGGTCGATTCAACCCCTCTCTCTCTCTCTCTCTCTCTCTCTCCACCTTTCACATTTACCTCTCAGCCCCACCTTGATCGCCTCGTCTCTCTCCTCTCTCTCTCTCCCTCCCTCCTCTGCAATTTGCACGGAGCCCTCCCGCTCTCGCTTCTTTAACATGCCCACCACTTCCTGGTGCAACTTAACCTCGAGGCCTCCGTGAGCAACTGTGCGGGCGTGCTTCTCTTCTCGTAATAATTCTAATCCTAACATGGTGTGGTATGCGAGACAAAACCAGACCAGACCCTCCATGGCTCGTCTAGTCCCTTTCCTATCCGTTTCGTGACCCACCTGGGCATCTCCAATTACTCTCTCTCTTTCTCTCTCTTTAGGGTTTTCGAAGACAGCTCCTCCCCCTCGAAGCTCGCTAGGGTTTTGGATCGTCGTCTCATCTTGGGTCGTGTTTGGAATGGAGGAATATGGCCAGATGAACGAGAACAGTAGCACTGGGTCGAGAGGGAACAACAGCTTCTTGTACGCATCGCCGGTTCTTGGGCCAAGCTCCTCCGGCAATAGCAATTACGGGAGGGGAAATAGCAGCGGTGGCCACTTCTATTCCCAGTCCGGCGATCACTGCTTCCAATCCGAAGCGCCGCCGCACCCGGTGGTGAAGACTGAAGCAACCACCTCCCACCACGGCCATGCTCAGAAGTTTCATCACTATTCTCTGGTGAGAGACCATCATGACCCATCAGCTTCTCATCACCACCACCACCAACACCACCAGCATCAGCAGCTACAAACAGTGAGCGAGAGCTCGCGCGAGGTCGATGCCATGAAGGCCAAGATCATCGCTCACCCTCAGTATTCCAATCTCTTGGAAGCTTACATGGACTGCCAAAAGGTTAATTTCACTTTCATCTAATTTAATCAAGCTCTTCTTTCTTTTATTGCCCATATTTTCCGGTCAGTTGTTATACCACTTCATATGATATGTAACACAGCATATTGGGTAATTGCGCGAAAACATTACCGCCTAATGTCTTCCTTTTCCAAATTCATTTCCGATGACCAGAATGTCCATCCTTGGCTTGATTTTCTGTTTATTTTGAATTGCTAGGTTGGAGCGCCGCCTGAAGTGGTGGCGAAGCTGTCGGTGGCGCGACAGGAGTTCGAGTCGCGGCAGCGGTCGTCGGTGGCTTCGGCGGACGGGTCGAAGGACCCGGAGCTGGATCAATTCATGGTCACTCTTGTTATTATCTTTTTCTCTCGTTTTCCAATTATAGCACGTTGTCATAGTAATTTTCGGCGATAATGAAAGAGGAAGCCATAAAAATTAAGAATAATAGTGACATGAAACTTTGATCAGGAAGCGTATTACGACATGCTGGTGAAGTACCGGGACGAGCTGACGCGGCCGTTGCAGGAGGCCATGGACTTCATGCGCAGGATCGAAACTCAGCTCAATTTGCTCAGCAACAATGGCCCAGTTCGCGTCTTCAACTCTGGTATACTCTCTCTCTCTCTCTCTCTCTCTCTCTCTCTCTCTCTCTGTGGGTCTTCTTCTTCTCCTCCACCATCCATTTCCTTTTATTGCTTTGTTTCTCCATAATTAAAGGGCTAAAGTCCAGGTCATTCTATCACTTCTCCTCCACCATCCATTTCCTTTTCTTGCTTCGTTTCTCCATAATTGAAAGGCTAAAATCTAGGTCATTTCTCGCTAGGTGTTTAGTACGCAGGGAGGAGGGGGGGAGAGAGAGAGAGAGAGAGAGAGAGCGCAAGGCACTACCTAGCTTTGTGGACTCTTGTGGAAAAATCCTACGACTCCCTATCACCAGTCTATAATAATCAAGATTTAATTTTCATTAGTTTCTCACGAGAAAAGCTCCAAAGCTTAATTAATCCGAGGTTGGCGCGTTGGTGTGCGAGTTTAATTTTGGTTTAATTCGGTGTCGAGATCTTAAATTTTCCTCGCAAAGGTTCAGGCATTACCACCTCGAGATGGATATGTTGTTGTCATCATTGTTTGTCGTCGCCATTTCCCGGAGCCGTGGCTTCGCTCTCCGCGACTGAGAACAAAAGGAAAAAAATATTGTTCTTTGTGTTCCAGTGAAACTTGGGAAATTTAAGAAAACTTTGGATGCCGTTCCTCTCAGTGCTGCACCAGCATCTGTACGGCATTGTTGTCAGACATCTTTAAAATATGTGTTTGTGCGTGTATAAATCTTAGAGTAATACATTATTATTCTGTCTCCTTTATTTGTTTATTTCTCTGGCCAAGTTATCTTCGCATTTAAGACAAGATTTCTGTATTTATCACAGCAATATTTGTCGAACCATGATTGCCAGTTTGTTGCTCCACATGACATAAATTGTTTTCAAGGGACTCAGAGGCTAATGCTCAAGGGAATGACACGTGCATGCTCATTTCTTGATTTAAAATAATGTAAATTGGTGCTTCGACTCTGTCCAGTTTTTTTTTTTTTTTTTTTTGGTGAAAACCCTGTCCAGTTTTGTTATCATCTCACCTCATAAGAAAACTGGGTAAACAAGAGAATGTCATTTTCCGCTCCCTTATTGTCTTCGGCAATCTACTATGGCAAACATGTGTCTGTTAGTTTATGGTAATAGTCATTTGAGTTTACCTGACATTTGAGAGGCTAGTAATGGGACCGTTGCCTAAGTGTATCTGCTTTTACTAGACAAGATTGTTTGAATTGTTTCCGGTAATTTCTTTCTCAGTCTAGGAACTCATTAAATGTATAGTAGTGATTACCAAAATAAGTGGGGCCATTGCGTCTTATCTAGTCTGCCAAGTAACTCTTGAGATACAAATTGGGCATAAAACATTGGCAAGTGAAAGTTCATTTGGTAAAGTGTAGACAATATATGATATATGATCACATTCTCATCAGCTTTGTGTACCTATCTTCGTAGAAATTTTGTATCTTCAGCATTGTTGAGGTTGTCCTGGATCGATTGGTCGGGGATGGTGGTCAGTTTTTAAGTATAAGATAATGCCTCAGCCTTTGAGTTAGCTTTTGAGGTCAGAGAAATCACCCAACTAGCATTACTTACTGTGTGCAAATGTGAGGTTTAGGTAGATTGGTGATGGTCCCATATACTTTAATAGCGGAATCATAGATTACCACGACGAAGAAAGAGGGAAAGATGGTTGACTTCTTTTTCCTTGAAGATGGTCACAAAGTTACTATATGTTGTCAAATCAGACTGTCAAGCCACATGCTCTTCTGAATTTGTATTCTCTCAGCCAATAAGTGTGAGCTGCTTTTAAAAATATATATTCGGTCCTCTCTTTTAGTTGTATTCTTGAACCGCAATTGCTAATTATTGGGCATGTTTAGCTAGTATCAAATAATTCCATGAGCTGTTATTGTCATTTTGTGAGCTAAACAGTCTACATTGTACTTATGTTTATGTGCATTGCTGGAGATGGATAATGTTTGCGGATAGATTGCCATTGGTATAGTTCGTGAAGATCTATTGCCCCTCATCGACTAAGATATGCGCTGACATAGTTTAAAAATACTTCTTGTACTAGTCTTACTTCACCTTACTGTCCAAGTGTTCTGATCTCTCCAGTCCGATTGAAATAATCTTCATCATCATCGTGGATAATTAGATTCACTCATAGAGAAAAGAAAGAAACCTCATACTTACTACAAAGGATGCTACGTCTTTCTTTCTTGATCACATTTCCTCCTTTCTTGTGGTTGAAAGTACCATTAGAACACAATCTGAGATGTCTAGAAATGACTTGGGTGATTCATAATATTTCCTAAGAAAGATATCCACGATTCTGAAAGGAACATGATCGTTCCCCTCACTTATTTCTTTCCATAGGAAAAATTTCTAATAATGGCAAGGGTAGTTTTTGTAATTACTTCGTTCATGGTGATTCGAAATCTTGTGTTGCTTTTAAGGTACCTTGATTCACATTCTTCCTTTTCCTCTCAGTATTGTTGTGCCTCTGAAGTAGTTGCATAGCTTCCTTCATTTAGAAAGAGGTGAAATACTTTGGTCATGAGGACACATTCATCACACTAGATATACATTTTGTGGCCATGGCCACTATTAAAGCAAATTCACTTGGCTATGAGGATTTTTATGTGTGTTATATTCACCTTGATGAATTATTCTATTGAGTTAACGCAGGATGTATCTTCTGCCTTTATTAAAGTCTCTATAGTTCTGATTTTTCTGAATTTGATAACTTTTTGTCGATCTTCAGCAAACTCGTTTTTACTACTCATCTTTCTTTATATTTACAATCCGTATTAAGTGAAGTAATTGCCTTTTTGTACCATGAAAATGTTACAATAAAGACCCTTGTCACCTCACTGTGAATGGTTTGAGAGAGAGATAATATGAATCTAAATCTTGGCCACAGCAAAGTGGTTCATGAAGGTGCATCTAACTCTTTGTTCATAGCAGACCTTTCAAAATGGTTCATAAAATCCATTTCTTAACTCAAATGGGTTTTAAAAAGATTATAAATGGATTAGTTATATTGAGTAAATGAGTCATAAATGGGTTTAAAACACATTATGAGTGTTAAACGAGTCACAAATGTATTATAAATAGGTTTACAACTTGCTTAGACCTAACCCATTATAATGAATCTCTTTAGTCTCTCACCTTCACTCAATATTGCGCTCACTCATTTTGCACTCTTACCTGAGTTTGTCTATGGATTTTCGTAGATTGGGTTAAATGTGAAACTGTTTAAACGATATAGGTCGGGTCAGGTACGGGTCATTGGATTTGTATTGCGTGGAAATGGGTCAAAAGCGGTTAAATGAGTCCTTTTTGGGAAAAAACTGGCACCTATTAATAGTTCAGGAATCAAATAGCAGCTACTGGGTGTTTGGTCTCTCATTTTGCACTCTTACCTGAGTTTGTCTATGGATTTTCGTAGATTGGGTTAAATGTGAAAGTGTTTAAACGATATAGGTCGGGTCAAGTACGGGTCATTGGATTTGTATTGCATGGAAATGGGTCAAAAGTGGTTAAATGAGTCCTTTTTGGGAAAAAACTGGCACCTATTAATAGTTCAGGAATCAAATAGCAGCTACTGGGTGTTTGGCTGATGGTTAAGTTGATGATAACAAAAAAATGGCACGTTGGGTAAGACATTTTTCAAGCTTGTGTTTTGAGTCCAAATGCAATGTTTAGTCACTATGCATATTCATCTTCTAATCTTTTTATAGAAATGAAACATCTGTTAGTGCTATTTCTTTGCATTCAATAAGTAGCTAATATTCTTTGTTGTTCAAATTGATCATGTCCAAAATCCTGCGTTTATAAATCGCCCATGTGCACAATCATATGGACTTACCATTAAGCTAGAGGATCTCATTGTCCTTATTTAGGTGCCAGGAAATTGCTATTATGTCGGAGTAGCTTTTCATGTACTTTTCTCATTCGGAAAAAAATCGCAGTTGCTTTTGTTTGACTGTAATGGGTTCGACATATAAAAATTAATGGCAGATGAGAAGTGCGAAGGGGTTGGTTCATCAGAAGAGGATCAGGATAACAGTGGCGGTGAAACAGAATTACCTGAGATTGATCCGCGTGCTGAGGATAGAGAACTGAAGAACCATCTGTTAAGGAAGTATAGCGGGTATTTAAGTAGCTTGAAACAAGAACTCTCCAAGAAGAAGAAGAAAGGAAAACTACCTAAGGAAGCCCGGCAGAAGCTGCTTAGCTGGTGGGAGTTACACTACAAATGGCCATATCCATCGGTACATGCTCTTACTTGCTCGACATATTTCAAAATCTCTTGGCGATTTGTGCCATATAAATTTGTTGGTTTTCAAACTTTTTCATGCATCCACTGATCATGGTAAAGCTCCTATTCATAACCATGCAGGAGACAGAAAAGGTGGCATTGGCTGAATCCACTGGTTTAGACCAGAAACAGATAAACAATTGGTTCATAAATCAAAGGAAACGCCATTGGAAACCTTCCGAAGATATGCAGTTCATGGTGATGGACGGTCTTCATCCGCAAGGTGCCGCTTTATACATGGATGGTCACTACATTGGTGATGGTCCCTACCGTTTGGGCCCATAGGCTGTCAATCCATGCACCATAATCGGATATATAGGTTTGATGTTCTTGCAGGGTCCTCTGGTGGTTGCTTCGCCTTTACATTATGTGTCCTAGTGTATGAATTGTTAGTTGTGCCACCTGATCAAATCATGTTATAGAGTGTTGGGTAAAGTCTATGGCAACCCAATGCAAGAAATATTTTTGATGACTAAGGTCATTCTTAGGTCATATCTATGTATCCTCTCTATATGTCTTGGTTTTCCTTTGGCACTCAAGTAGTTGTGGTCCTGGTGTTTATATTGATTCAGTATGCAGTATGCTTTTACATGAATGTGCTTTGTTATATTCGATGAGTACATTTGAAGGTTCAACAATATCATTCAGTAATATAGGAAAGCCAATTCTGGGGACCTTGTTCTGTTGTTCTATGCCATAAAGATCCTTAAAAAGGTGGTGTATCAAGTAATTGATGAAAGGTTGTAGGCGAAAGAGGAAAATGGCGAGAAGCAAATGAAGTTTGAAAATGCAAGTTCCAAAAGTAAGTCTCTTTTTCGAATTCTAAACTGCGAATCTTTTTCTTTACTTAATTCTCTGTGCGGGAGCCAAATCATTGTCAAAAAGAAACTTCTCGACATTATTTTTAAGTGTTTAAAAACACATATGTGGCTTATCTTTTTTTCTTATTCAAAATTCACACCATACAATCTGAAAAATCATTCAGCCAGGACGAGGCTTCTCCATTTTAACACGGCTTCCTAGAAGAAATATGTGAGTTCGTGTTGTCGTTCGGCCCCCCTTGGTGATTTGGTCTTCTGGGAATGGAGGGTGCCCTATGAAGAAGCCTGGATTGTCCGCTTTTGGATCGTGTTCCTTGAAAATCTTTTTACGGATATTTTTAAAGATTGCTTTATGTTGTCATATGTATTTCACAAGAAATGTTTCAGTTTCAGGGCACCATTCTCCAACCTCACAATAATGCTTGCGTTACGTTTTCTCGCATTGCAAAATTCCCTTTCCAGCTTTCATTCCCGTTTTTGCATTTTGCGACTCTCTAACAGGTGGAATAGACATTTCATGGCATTCCCGTTCCTACCTCTAGTGACTCTCTAAAAGCAGGGACGGAGCGTACCCTACAAAAAAGGGAAGAGTCCTCAGGTTGACCCTCTCGATTGTGGAGTTTGAAAAAAGAAAAAATTCTTTTCTGAGGGATAAAAACACCGTATTATAACTTTTGCACGATAATACCTTAAATGTCATAAATTTTTTTTGTTTGTTTTTATCATTTGAGTGCCAATTTCATCAATTCACCCTACATGATTTCTTCAATTAAATTTTTATTCCGACCTGGCTATTTTTTTAAAAGAAACTCAAGTCGACAAGTTTGACCAGAGAAGAAGAGAGATTGAGGAAGCATGGCTCAACCATCTGAGGAGAAGAGAGAGAAATGGAGGATTTGCGGCAACAAGATCTGATTTCCCTTTTTTTCTTTTTTTTCTTTTTAGCCCTGTGCAGCGTGAACGTTGTTTGGCTCGTTGTACCCAACTTGCGGTCTATACTACGTTGGCTTTGCTTGTTTGGCTTGAGGAGGAGAAGCGAGCACGTTGTCTTGCGCCCGATCCGGAGAAGTGGAGAGACGTGCACCGATCTTGAGCCGCTTCAATAGAAGTATTCTTCACAGATAGATCGTGAGCCGCTTCTCCTTCACAGGTTGTTTTTTTCACTTCGCCCCAAATGGAGGAATCGGGGTTATGGTTTTAAAACACTTCTAATTTGGCCATAAACAGATAATTTGGGGTAAATATATGGGTCAAATGTCGTTTTTGTACTATTTTGCTAACTTGATTTTGCCGGGCGAGCCATGTTGGATAGTTTATAAGTTACTATTGCATCAGATTTTTCGGTTATATAAATGACCAATAACACTAAAGTGAGCGATTTTTAAAAAATATAGCATTTGAGTGATTGAAAAGAAGAAGAAGAAGAAGAATTATGGTACTCAAGTTAGCGTTATATAAAAGTTATGGTAAGGAAAGTTTCAATTTTCATGATAATGATTACCCATTTCACAAGAACACTTAAATTATTTGGTGTGTAAAAATGGAAGGGAAATTTAAATTCCAGCTTTCATTCCCATTCTTTCATTTGGTGACTCCCTAAAAAACTGGAATGGGCATTCGATAATATTCCGTACAAAGTTAACTAGCAATATAAGTAACAGAAACGAACGATTTTACACAAAAATAAATAAATAATTTGCAAATTAGATTTATAGAAGTTTGGCTTGGGTACAACGACTCCTCTCTTTCAGCCGTAGTAACCCGAACAAGTAAAATTTCACTAACTCTGAAATTATGAATATCACCTTGTTACAAGTGGAGAACCGGTTGCACACAGATTTCGACTTTTTTCTATGGCTCCCCCGTTATAGATTAAGTAACTATTAGATGCCCCAACAGTCGTTCTCATATCTTGTATGCACAGCCTCTCTCCACATTATAAATTACACTTCTAAGTGCTTACTAGTAGTCCTCTGCACAATTTGTCGAATACCTAGTACAACCAATTTTCTTATGTGTTCACAATTTGTCAATTTTGCTGTCTTTTACAAACAACAGTCAAATGAGCATTACAAGTTTACAAAAATGACGAGATCAAAAACCTCTTTGTCATTGCCTTTTTGGACTCCATGATTTCTGACCGAGTTTTCTCCAATTTATAGAGCTCCATATTTGAACTTTGCACTTGAATCATGTAGCTTTTATATTTATTATTTCTTTTAAAAATCTTGAGAAAGTTCCTTGAAAAATATGTGCTAAACATTTCTTCAATCTGGGCTTATAATCAGATTTTCTAGTCATGGCAAGTTATTTAGTAGGTTTTCATCACGCCATCTCATCAATCTTTTAAGCGAATTAGTCTGTGATTTTTGTATAAATAATCTTGGAATGAATGGCATACATAATTGCTATGGAGGGGGTTTAATAATTTAGAAAACCCAACGATCATCAAATCTATATGCAAAAAATATCTGACCTGCATGGCTGACTATTTTGCAGAATAAAGACATCAGTTCTACTCCCTCTCTTTTGTAGTTTTCAGCCCTAATGAAATTTTACTCATATAGGGTTAGATCTGAACTCCCTCTCTTTTAGGGATATTTTCCAACTCTCAATGGCTAGAAGGGAGCGCACTTATGAAGAAGGGAAGAGAGTAAGCTAGGTTGACAACTCTGGATTGCGTAGCTTGATAATTATTTTTTAACAGGTTTTGTGAAAGAATAAAAACGTGTAGTTATAGTGAATATCTGTGCCCAAGGATTCGCCCAAATGGTGATGAACGAAGTATCCAGAACTCGACGTAAGAGCTCGACAAATGTCTCGGGAAAGCCCCAAGCAAGAGCAGGAACAAACAGACGCACCACTCGACTTTCCGAGAGTTTTATCTTTGTTTTTCCATGTGCTTTTCAATGCCTGCACTTTACATTTCTATGTAATTCCGTTTCGTTGTGCTTCCAATTCCAAGCATTTCAATGTCAAGTAATTTTCGTTCCAATGCAACTCAGTTTTCGTTGCACTTAAATTCGCATAATTTGCACTCGACCTAACCTGATTCGTGCACTTTGAGCTCGAGTAAGGAACTGCAGAGCAATCTAGGTCGTTTTCCAAACGTCTGGAGTTCAGACTGTCTGGGGGCAGGCCCATTTTCGTCAAGTCTCTTTTGGCATGCGGGTAGATCTATTTTCACAAACATAAGGAGTGTTTCAATGTCTAGGACACTGGTTACCCACTTTATAAGAACACTTTATGTTTGGTATGCAAGAGTTGAATGGAAATTTCCATTCTCATTCTTGCATTGAGGTTTTAAGTTGACCTACGCATTTTTAAAAAAATGAGGTATTTTTTTTACTTTAAAAAAATTGACATACTTGATTAAACAAAAAAAAAAGAAGAAGAAGTTAGGCACTTGACTGTAAAAATGGATAAAAGTTTAGGTTGTTGTGATGTCATTACCATTATATAATTCTAATGGCCATAAAAGCTCACATGAAAATATTATTCAAATTGCAAAAGTTTGTTGCACAATATCTCTAAATAAACAAATAAAAGAACCTTACTAGGACGAGGGGTAAAGTTTTTTCTAACAATAACGGTGCAGCTGGGACCAAAACAAAAATTCAAAGAATGGACAAATAAACGAGTTTTAGAAAGAAATCACATTTGCATTTTTGTGTTCTTTTTCTGAAATGTTTATTTTCTGACCTTACTAGAAAACAGAGAAAATATGTCAGCTTTGAATGCATATTGTCCCAAGTCGACTGGCAATATGCTGTGAATTGCTCTGCGCTTTAGGACACTCTCAGCTGGAATGCAATTAGATGTGGTAAACACCTTTACAATGTTATGGTGTTGAAAAATCTGTATTCTATGATTCTCTATGCTTGTTATGAGGAAAGGTTATACAACACTTATAATTATATCATGGCATACAATGTTTGATGTCTTGAATTTTGGACTACTAAACAATGTTGGCAAAAATTTTTACATGGGCTAAAATAATTGACCATCCTAGATTGAATGATGAGCTATCGACACTTCTATTTGATTGATCTAATAATTCTAAAATTGAGGACATCGAACCCTTGTAAAGTAAACGTATTATAAGTTGTTGGCTCACAAATTAATTTTATTTTTATTTTATTTTTTGAGAAACCCATTTAGTTTCAAAAATTTTATACAATGTGCATATATTAAAATTCATTTCTCCTTAAAACCGGATAATCAAGTTACCTAGTTTCAAGGGAAAATTAAATGACGAAGATGGCTCCGTTACTCCAATAAAAGAGACGAAGCTATCCCATACACAATTCCTTATGTGAAGTGGTAATAACGACGAAATTTAAAATAAAACAAGAAAATGAATGACAAATTTTAAAATAGGGGATGTTCGAATAGACGATTATTTAAATTAACATTTGCATTGTCTACTTGTCTTAGACCTAAACAGTCCTCTCTAGGCTAGTTTAGTTTGGCCGTTAGGAAATGGTTTTGGAAAAATACAAATATCTTAGGAATAAAAGGATTTTCCAAAATACTTTAGTATTTGGCAAATTATAACTTTAAAGTACATTGGAAAGTAATTTTAGTGTAAATACTATTTGGTAAACCCTACATTTGCAAACGGTTTTTATTAATTTAAAAAAAATTAAAATCAAATTGGATGAAGCTTCGCGACCAGCCAATAGTTGACCAACCAACAGCCTCGCTTAAGGTTACACAAACCCAAGTGGTAGTGCTTGAGATTGTGCAACCCAAGCAAGGGTCGCTTGGGTCGTGTGACCTTAGGCAATGTCGCTTGGGGTTGCAACCTCAGGTGCCGCTGCTTGGGTCACACAAACCTAGGCGGTGGTTGCTAGGGATGCACCACCCTTAGGCGATAGTGGCCAGCCTCCAATAGCTATTGAGGAAGAGGAAGATAGATAGTCAACCCAAAAAGGGTGGATAGCAAAAGTGAACTTGCAATTCCAAAATGTCAAAGCTTAAAGCAGGTCCTGCTTGCTTTGGGTTTTCAACATTTTCAATACTAACATTTGGTCAATGAGCTTCTAAAAATGCTTGCCATATGGCTAATATTTTTTTCAAGAGGTTTTAATAGCTCAAAATCCCTTAGGAAAGTTAAACCAAACGAGATTATTTGTACATTACTATGCTATAGCCTCCATTTAGAACGTGTTCTTTTCTATGTTGTAGACAAAATATTCTGATTAAGAATGTGGAGTTTAAGATATAGATACTATGGAAATACGAATTTGTCATCGTGAAAATTTAGGATTGAATATTCTAAATTAAGGGGGATAAACTTATATCTTCACGATACTCTTTTTAAAGTAATTCACCCACCTATTTAGCCCGACTTTCCCCAGAAAGATTAACCTCAAAAGGGCATATGCTAAACATACCTAGCAAACCCTAATCCCAAAAATTCCCTTCTCTCTCTCTCTCTCTCTCTCTGTGCCTTCGTGCTCCGCCGCAGCGTCGCCTCGAGGCACGAACCCCTCGCCACCATTTGGGAAAGCATGCATGATAAGTTTGGTCTATCCAACCAAGACTTGGAAGATCAAACTTCGAACACCATAACAGGCTATCACAGGCCCCCATGTAGGAATTTGACAGGGCGATGTCGAAAGCTTTTTTGGGTCCGGTGAATTAGCCCCAGCCCAAGAATGCTGGCCCTTGAAGAAGCACTACAAGAGGATAGTGCAAAGCTCTTGATTGAAATGTCAGCACTGCATACTCCTAATCTCATAGCAGAATTTGGCGAACAAAATAAATTTCTTGGAGACATCAGTAGCACGATACCTGCTTGCAAAGAGGGCACGCATTGAGGGTTGATGCTGGAAGCCGAACGCGAAACGGTGGTGGTTTTAGCTTCAAACATCTGAGCTCTTGAAGCTCCTACTGCAGTCTTCGGTTCTCGTTAAAATAATTGTCCAAAAGTCCTAAACATATTCTATGGGACTGCCAATTCAATCTTAAACTTTCTATTCCCCTCAAGACGCACTAAACCCATTCTTTATCCATAGGTGGGGCACGAGGGTCTAGCATGTGCATAGCGCAAGCAACCAATACACAAACATGCTAAAACAATCATGACTTGATAGAAAACCAACGGAGCCAACACATGCATGCACGGCATGCTCGGTACAGCTCACGGCTCTCAAGATACTCACGGTCATGTAGATATATTAGAGCTGTTAAAATGGATCACAAATCCATAGGTCAACCCAAGTTTATTTACACGGATCATCTTAAACTTAAAATATGGGTCATATATGGTTTTTGCGAAGGGAAGCCCAAATAGATGAGCGTTAGTGGATCAGTTAGTAGCATACTTTCAACCCAAATTAAATATGGAGTTGCCCATTCTTTTTCATTTTTTCTGGTCAAAAAGTCGCCCATTCTTCCAAGATGACAATTTAAGGAGAAAAAAACTACTAAATATGGATCTCAGGTCAGATATGGATTTTGTATGGTTTAGGTCGCTGAATTTGCATGATATATACATGGGTCAATTTAAGTCGGGCTTTTCTTGATCTGATCCATTCGTCTGATGGGCCTAGGATACACCTAGGCAAAACACTTACACATCCACGGGGTTACACTTTATGCACACGCAATCACTACACATGCTCATTTTTTTATTCTATTTCTATTTTAACTCTCACTCTTAGATTTTTGCTCTGCCATCTTGCAGGACGTGGGAGTCGATGTTGGATGCAAATTGCGCAACCCCAAGATCTCCATAACCATAACAAGAACATGCATAATTGAATAGAAAGATTAACGCACCTGTTTTGGGATCCATCGAACATAAAGCGGAAGTAGAATAAGGATTACCCATATATATCAAGGGGATCCACGCATCAAGTCATTCTCCTCTATTGCCCTCTGTATCACTGGCTCAATGAGGCGACCCCCCTCACGTGCAGCGTTAGGTAAACGCCCCTTAGGTGAGGATACATGTGAGAATTAAGGTTAGAGGAGAGACTTGAGCACTATTTATAGAGTTTCCAACCAATCCCACTCATTACGGGCCAGGCTCAACTAGGCCCACACTAGCCAACCCATATTAAACTAATTAAGAAACCTTCTATCTCACCTTAGACAAAACCATGTTTTACGGTAACCGTAAAAATAGTAAATTACAATATCAATTAATTTAGTCCACATCAGAAAAACTCTTACATTCCTCCCACTTGGACTATATTAATTGAAATCGTACCTTATGTGCGCACATTGGTCTAGAGATAATTCTTAATAGTCAATCCTATCCCATAAAGTCTTAAACACCGAATCATGGCGGTAATCGCATGTATACACACAGAGCCTTCCATGGTCACGAATGTTCTCAACTTTATTGATATGGATTCAATATGGTAGTGTGTCAAATGGATAACATCTCTCATAGAGAGATCCATTTGTCATCACCATTCTCTTACCTTAGGTGTCACAAAAACTTGTTCCACTAGAGAATGCTTTATGGTTCTAATGAACCCACATATGTCTTGTCCTTATGGTTAACCTTTCTTTATGTATCACAAGACATATGCACAAGGCTAACAACCGGATGCCCCTAGCCTTCACTCAAGGTTTATACAATCCCTTGAGACTTTATCAATATGTATTCAACATAATAACAATACATTCAAAAATATTTTATTGAATGCAAAAGTTGATACATATCAAACCGTTACAAAGTGTAACAAACACAGATGAAACATTTATCAGAGTAAAGCCAAAATAGCACCCACTAGACAACAGTATCCGAAGATACTCCTAGCCCCATGCTAATGACATGTCACTCAAATACACATGGGCATAGGCCTTTAAATAGTGGACCTAAAACCACATCATCTGTGAAAATATGTTATATTATAAGTCACATTTTTGTACCGTTTCTTTATGATCAAAAATATTTGACCACCATATATTTAGACCCCTTGAAACCTTTGTAGTAAATAAATAATACTACAAATTTGTTATCTCAATACAACCGTATGGGTCTATCCACAAATTAAAACGATCAACTCCATCATGAGGTTCAGGAGCCTAATAGCCCAAGTAACAACCTAAAAGAATGTTACTAACACTGCATACATAATAGAAGATGACATAGAACTTTATTTAATGCACTTACTATTAACATAAATATGTATTCTATTATTGATTGCATGTCATCAGAACAGCCAGCAAAATTTACATCTAAATACCTTACTAACCGCAAGAATTGAACATGTCTATAAATTAGCATATAATCTCTTGTCTTCTTTAGGTACCTTTAAATTTTCTTGGCAACAATCCAGTGATCGCATCCTGGATTTGATCGATATCTGCCTAGAAGTCCCGTCACAAAGACAACATTTAGTCTAGTGCAAATTCGAGCATACATTATACTTTTAAGTGCACTGACACAAGGTACATCATTTAATTAGATTTTCTCAATATCTAAATAAGGACAATGTGATAGATTTAGTCCATCACCCTCAACAACAGGAGCAATTCCTGGCTTGCAATGATGTATATTGAATATTTCCAATATACAATCAGCAAATGTCCTCCGAGAAAATCTAATATAATATGGCAAAAACAATCCTTACAGATCTCAGTACAAAGGATATAAGATGTTTCAAGGTCACAACTTGTAAGCAAAATATCATGTAAATAAAGTATGAGAAAAAATAAATTTCATCCCACTTGACCTTGTAGTATATTGAATTACTTTGTTCCCAATTGAACAAAATAATAACACTATGAAACTTTAATAATATTGTCTGGAAACTTGCTTAAGATCATGAATTAGAACTTTTTAGTCTACATACAAGTTTACTTGAATATGCTATAAAATCATCCAGCTGCACTGTATAGATTTTGTATCTATTTGAAAAATAAGTTATTAATGCCACATTCACTCTGAAAGAATCTTTAAAAATACTAGAAAGAAATATTTATTTCTTTACTATTAACTATCCACCCCTCTTTCAGAGTAAAAACTTTAGCTACTAATTTGGCTTTAAACTTCACAATTTTTCTTTGAAATCCTTTTAATTTTGTACACCAATTTGCAACTAATGAACTTGTAATCTTTAGGCAAGTAAATTAGTTTCCAAACACTATGACGTTTCATAGATTGTATATCGTTTTTTATGGCATCTAATCACATACTTGATTGAGAATAAGAAACGACATTTATAAATATGTCATTACATCAATCATATAGTGGATATTGTAATCATGCTCTCACAAATAGACTATATAGTCTCGATGGTATAATTGATCATCTTTCCTTAACAAATCTCCTTAATAAAGCAAGTAACCACTTCATTCCGCACTTGAGAGATTTAAGAAATTTCATTATAAACTATATCAAGAATAGTACCTTGAATCTCAACAAGTTTAGTCTATGGTACAAGATATTCCACAATTGTTTGTACTACAATTGTTTATATAGGCAAAGACAAAAACACAGTATCATCCATCATACTATTATCTTTAATAATCTGAAAGCAACTATCCTCTACAATTACGTCAATCTTTAAAAACTTTTAGAGTATGTGATTCCATAATTCTTGTACCTTCTTTAGGATCATAAAATCAATGCCCCTTTAACAATCTAGATAAGATACATAATAATTCGAGTGGATCTGAATTGCAACATACTTAAAATTGGATTAGATAACCTCTAAATTTTAATAAGAGTTAAAGTAATTTACATCCAGTTCATAAGTCAAAAGAAGTTTATGAAACAACTTTTATAAGAGACACATTTTGTATGTGAAAAAACTGTTTTTCATAATATCAGCCCACAAAAAAACCAGATAAATTAGTTTTACTAATCATACTCATCACCATATTCAATATGGTGCATTTATGCCTTTCAGCCAAATCTTTTTGTCAGGATTTTCAAGTATAGTAATTAAATTATCACCCAAGAATCTAACAAGTATTTGACAAATGACCATTTAAGCAATTTAGTATTGTCATACTTGCCAAAATAATTACCGCTACTATTAGGCCTGACAACCTTCAAGACTAATTTGAACAAGTTTATTCTTTATCTCAATCAATTTCTTTAACTAGAAAACTTTTGGAAACAACCTTTTAACCATATACGAGATGTATATGTTATTAAGATTTAAACACAATTTTTGTAAATGTGTCCTAATTTCAATATCAGACAAGACATAATTTCAAGCAATTAAGGCTTCCATCATCTTATAGCAATGCAGTCCGTAGGCAAACCTCTTTTCAAGTGTTCCAGAATAGAACGCTTCATGGACAGTAAACAAATTCAATTGCTATTTTCTCAAGCAACAAATCATATGTCCACAACTTAAAATTTGAAGCAATAAAAACCTCAATAATAGTGGAGTTATTAATCACAGAAAATGTGACTGAAAACCAAGCAATGTATATAATTAGCATCATGTGAGCACTATGTAACTTGACATATAAGTACACATCCAGAGAGTTACACGCATAATCATATAATCACCTTTGGGCAGAATACATGATATACAGTTGTACACTCCCCACATGATAGCGGTTATGAGAATATATTCCAATTTTTCGTGAACTCATCACCTTTGGGCATATGAATCACTAGAATTAGTCACTCCTCCACCACACTATCATGTATCCCTCCATGAACTAATACACAATCACCTCCTTTGGGAGTATGACCACGCATTAGAGACATCCCAATCATCATACGAGATCGAAATTTCTCAAACCCAATCAAGCATGCCACTTTGGCGGTCACTACTCAATTGAATTATTGAAATTCTCTCATACCGGGGATATAAACTTTACTTCTCACATACACCATATACATGTGATTTTGACTTTAGTGATATGGGCATCAAATCACCAAAATCACATATCATACTAATTACATTGCTTTATTCATTAATAAAATCTTTATATATTTCTCATAACATAGAAGCAATCATCTTTTGTGCACCCCGATTATATGATTATTATAACAACATATAACAAAAAATGCCGATCCAAAGGATTACTCACAAGTTAATATCAATAGCAATATTGAAGGTACTCATAACATTGACAAGCTTGTTGCTCATGAGTTTCATATGGCAAAACATGACTCCAAGGCCAACAACTGATTTATTAGCCAATTTTTAAATAACAAATTATAATTGTAATCAACCAGTGGCCTATTAATTGAGTCAAATCAGAGAACCAAATATCTAAAAATTCAACAGTAGATACTATTGCTCTACATAAATATTGTCATACTCCATTACCATAAAAAACTATTTAACTCGATAGACATTAACAAGTGACCAGATGAGTTCATGTACAATATGCAATAACTTAATTGACATGCATTACCCACATTCAGCAGATGTGTAAATCAGTACAATCAGTTTGGTCATAAGTCCTTAAGTTGTCCATCATTCAAAGATTATCAATGTGTAAAGGAGTATACTTGAGTAACAAAATCTTTACTGTTTCTTATCAACTCAATACATAGCTCAAATACAATCTCATACGAATTGTATCTCATTAAGCCAACTTCAGTTCACAATAAAATTTGATTTTATTTATGAATCACACATTTATAATGATTGTGTGATAACATACTAGTAACCCATCATCTGTATTTCCAAAATCACAGAAAATACAAGAAAAATACGCAAAAATACACTAAAAATACATGTATTTAGGATTTCGTATGTATTTTCACATCCATAAAATTATCAAACATGTAAAATAAATATACCACGAGATAGGAAATCACCATAAAAGTTCAAAGCCGCCAACCACGCGCCGATCGGAGCCTCCACGCGCCCACACGCGCCTCCTAAGTGCGCGGAGCGTGGAGCTCACGCGCGGCGCGCGTTCGACGCCCAGGCGGCGCGTGGCCGCGCGTGGGAGCGCGTGCGGCCTCCTCCGGCAACGCACCGCCGACCTTCTTGCTCATCTCGTCGAGCGCAGTCCGAATTTGTGATTTAATTTTATTTTTATTGAATAAAAAATCTCGAAAATCACAAATTAGGGCAAAAACTTTATGCGTTCAAGTTCTAGGGTTACGGTTGCTCTGATACCACATGTTGGACGCAAATTGCGCAACCCCAAGATCTCCATAACCAGAACAAGAACATGCATAATTGAATAGAAAGATTAACGCACCTGTTTTGGGATCCATCGAACATAAAGCGGAAGTAGAATAAGGATTACCCACATATATCAAAGGGATCCACGCATCAAGTCATTCTCCTCTATTGCCCTCCGTATCACTGGCTCAATGAGGCGGCCCCCCTCACGTGCAGCGTTAGGTAAACGCCCCTTAGGTGAGGATACATGTGAGAATTAAGGTTAGAGGAGAGACTTGAGCACTATTTATAGAGTTTCCAGCCCGTCCCACTCATTACGGGGCCAGCTCAACTAGGCCCACACTAGCCAACCCATATTAAACTAATTAAGAAACCTTCTATCTCACCTTAGACAAAACCATGTTTTACGGTAACCGTAAAAACAGTAAATTACAATATCAATTAATTTAGTCCACATCAGAAAAACTCTTACAGTCGAAACCCACACTTGAAATTAAATCGTCCCCACCCCAATTCCCTTAAGAAGGTGGGGATTCGGCCACCCACCACTCGTATGCAGCCACATTTGCCCATCTCATTGGACTCTGCACCTACCTCATGAGAGTGCTAGTATGAACAAAATAAAGGAGTCAGGGAAGAGAATAAAAACACAAGATTTATAGTGGTTCGGCTTAATCCAAGCCTACATCCACTCTCCCACGATGACAGCCTTCTTGGCTGGATTCCAATATGCAATCAACAAGAGATTACAACTTCGAGTGCAAACACTTAGTAGATCACACTATCTCACTAAGTCACTCTCTTGGTATTTCTCTCATGATTACAAACGTTTAAGCTCTCAAGAGACAAGTATATGATCGAAAGTCGCTCGGACTTTGGAATTATAAATTCTACGCTCGTCTCTTACTTGCTCATCGGTCCTTCATCTCCTTAAATACTTCTCCACTTCCAAACTAGCCGTTGGACAGCATCCCGGAGAATCGTCTTCCAATATACCCATTGGACAGCTCGTATCTAGAAGATTTGGTAGCCGTCGAGTGACAAAGGTAAAATCCCAAATTGATTCTGATCGCCTATACAAACGAAATCTTGGTTTCCATAAGTAAAGCTTCTTCGTATAGAAAGTCCCTGTCTTCAAGATCCAATCGTCAATCAATTAGATTGAATCAATCAAATCAATCTTGATGTGGAATCCAAACCAGATCACTAACCGTTGTATGATTGGGCTTGAGTTACGATTCATCGAATCTGGATGTAAAGTCTCGAGTCGCCAGACTTTACAACCGAGTCGTAGACTTTACAATGGGTGAACATATCCGCTTCGAACAGATTTAGCTTTAAGGTTTGTACCGGTTCGGCTTCTTCGCAAAGATAGTCCGTCTTCGGTTCGCGGACTTTGACAATATCATTTACATGTTCTATTATCTGCATGGTCTATTACTTAACCATTAAACATGTTAGTAGCCTTTGATTTATTTTGTCATCTTCAAAACATCATAAGGGATTTCCCTAACACCTCACTCTCACGGGCTCCCACCCTACACTCGCTCATCGCTTGTGCACGCATACACGAACACGTTCGCACATCCTTTCGCTGCTCCCGGCATGCACGCAACACCCCACAATGCACATACTCACAGCTCTTTAGGCAGCAGCCGGAGCTTGAATAGGCAGCAGCAGTTCAACGGCAGGCGAGCTCAGAGGGGTGAGGCGCGGCAATGACGGCAAGCTGGCTGTGGCCAGTAGCTAGAGGAACGATGAAGGGCAGCGATGATGGAGTGGTGAGAGGAGGCAACAGCGGGGCGAGCCGAGCGCAAGGAGGAGGAAGGCCCGGCGACGGTGGCGTGAGGGAGCTGTGTAGCTGGTGAAAAATGGGACGAAGACGGTGATGGCAGCGAAGGAAAATGATGGTCCCCGCGCCGGCCCCACCTTTCATCGGGCGTGGACGGAAGATATAAGGTGCTGGTGGAGGAGCCCTTCGTGAGAAAGCGACGATGAACTGATCTGCGTGCAGGCGTATGATCTCCAAAAGCTCCCATTCCCTGCTCGCTCATTGCTTCACGCAACCTTTCCTCTTTCTCAATCCATCCCCTTTGTGGTCTTGTCTTTCTTTTTGTCTTAGCCCGTCCATGCCTCTTGCTTTGACCTGTTCTCACTAGTATGGATATCTCTCTCGAATGCTTCTTTCTGCCCTTCTGCTGCCCACTCCTCTATGCTTTTCACCCTGCCGTGCACCCCATGTTTCTTTGCTTCTTTTGTTTCAGCCTCTCTCGCCCCCCCGTTTCCATGTCTTGCACCGTATGCTCTGCCCGGTTTTGCTTCATTGACCGTCGTCCATGCCTTCGTTTTTCTTAATCATTTTATTATCATTTTTATTTTATTTTTTAAAATAGATTAAAGGGGAATTTATCCCATTTTAATGAGACGAATTTTTAAACTCTTCTCTCCAAGAAAAAAACCAACACGCTAATAAGAAAAATACAAAATTATTCTTTCAAATCTTCTCCAAGTTATAGAATCGTGTCCTCACAGCCTCTTAACAAAGGAAAATAGGAGAAAGAATAAGGAAGGACAACAGTCGCAGCATCGGAAGTGGCTTGTGCTTTGTAGCTGTCCTCTGAAAGCACATATATATATTTCCAGTCACCATGCGATCTCATCAACTCTCAATCCAATTACAGCACCATAATACCATCATATGCATAATCCATCTTAAACATTGTCCGCCGTACTTCTAATGAATCAAAACGATTATAATATCAAAATGCTCGGATTTAAAGTATGTTTTTTTCATTGAAAACTTCATAATTAAGAAAAATATTTCTTCGTCTCATTATTTTCAAGAAAAATGTTTAATTTTTTATTTATTTGGTAGTTTGTGAAAAGTGATTTCCTTCTTATCAGAAGAGAAGATTATCTTCTTCAAATCTAAACTTATTTTTAGTTTATGCTAAATATTTTCATAAATTAATTAGTTTTTCGTCATTCAAATAACGAAAGCTGATAAATAAATTTCTGAAAATAATTTGACTTGGTGAAAAGACGAGAAACTTGATATTCTGTGAATGGTGCATTGCATACGTATCAAAATGAATGTCCTGGGACCTCCATGACCAAGGTGAACTTTGACTTTCTGATCAACGTCGCATCATTCCCCATCAGACATCTGTCACACGACTTTTCTAGGTTCGTGCGCATGCCATTACGGGAGTGGATCGATCCCATCAAGGATCGCTGTTGCTTCCTGACTGATCATTCAGCCATTGTCCTGTTTGTAACCTGATTAGATATGGAATGGCCGTGTTCTCTTTTGCTCCTCATTGGAGGACCTCCGATCTCAATCATTTCATTGGCGACTTACAAATGTGGAAATCACATTAAATTTGGTTAATCAATGTGGGTGATATCACAATTTGCTACTGACGAATCCGAAGTATAGTCAGAGGAAGTGACGGAATATGTAGCCGATAGTTTATTGTCATAGATTGGCTTTGGTCAATTGGTGAGGAGCGAGTAATTTATCTAAAACTAGCCAGCTTTACTAAACGGGAATATTAAGGCCGCGTTTGTTTCGAGCGCCCCCCCTTTCAGGGGACCCCTTCATTTTCCTGTATCACGCCCGGGTGTTTCACCAGGGAAGGCGTTGCGGGAATCCGGGTGGGTTCCTACCTACGCCCCCTTTCAGGGGTTTCAATTGTGGCAGAGGCCCGTGGGTCTTTTTATTTTATCAGGAAGGTTTTCCACCCTCCTCTACCCAGGGATTAACCTGTCATGGGTTCCAGGGAGTCTTTTAAAGACCTGCTCAGATTCATGGAAAATGAATAATTTGAAAAATATTTTTCTAAATATAATCACTTATATAGCTTATAAAAATAAATGAATAAAAATTATTTTCATTGTCCACGAAAATATTTAAATATAAATTATTATTGGTAATGAAAATATCTTTCATTAACTAATTATTTCACGTGATTATTTATAAAAATATATTTTTCGAATCATTTATTGTTTATGAAATAAATTAAGTCTTGAATTTAGGTTGAGTGAATTTAAAATCTAAATCAGTGTATTCTTTATTTTTGAAAGAAAAATCATTGGTACCTATATATGTTGAGCACCTGTGAATTTGACGTCGTTAGTTGGGAGATTCACATCAAATATGCTTGTACATAGACCCGCCCAACCGTAAATGTTTAAAACGTGGACAAAAATTATTGAAAATTGAGCTTTTTGAAGTCATAACTTTTGTTCCGTGTGATCATAATCTCTAACTCTAGTTTAGATTGCATTTGGATAATTTGTGTTGCATGACACTTGAATATCAAAGCTAATTGATTCGGTTAATCTTTTTTCCTACATATGTCGATTATGATAATTATGTTATGATGCAATTTGATCACGTAAAAAATATGAGTCGGATTATAAGACAGTGAATATTACATTAAAGTCTTAATCATTTAGTTCGAATTAGTGCAAACAAGTTTTAAACATTCTGTATCTAGTGTAATATTGTCATTTCAGCAATTGCTCAACCAAATTCTCCAAAGTTGTAATGTGGAACTTGTTGGGAGATCAGTTTGGTGTAATATTCCTGATGGGATTTGAGTTTCGTAAGACTCATTTGCGTTTAGCTTGACTTAGAAATGCTTGCCCATTGGTCAAAGTCCACTTTTAGCGTCTAAAAATACAAAATATTCCCCCTTTTTGGCCCTATATTTTTGTGCTTTTTCTACTCGATTTGTATTATTATCTATTCAAGTCTTTCTATTTTTACCGATTTTTCTAATCAAATCTCTCTAACACCAAATCTGACAAAATCTAATCGACGTGACTATTGGACAAATGTTGACTTGAATAAAATATTTTATGTATGAACATCTACAAGCTTGCTCAAAAAAAAAAAAAAAAAAAAAAGAACATCTACAAGATTATAGATATTGTCTAAATTTTATTCAATCACCAGTCAGACATTGTCTTCATTGGCAAATTATTTCACCCACATTCACATGGGCATGCACTTCACATGGGAATGCATTTATATGTACGTATGCACGCTGTCCTACTTTGGCGCCTACCAATGAATGCCATGCCAACTAGATTTGAGTGGATCCGGTGTCAGAGAGATTGGATTAGAAAATTTATGAAAATAGAAAGATTTGATTTGACGAATTGAAAGTATACAGATTTGAATAGAAAAAGCATGAATAGGGACAAAAAAAAAATATAAAATCTTTACAGTAAAAACATAGATGTCATTAAGTTCTGGAGTGGAGCAAACGAGGATGACCATGAAGTTCGGAAGACTTATAGGATTGGGATTGAATGGAGGAGAAGTTTGGGGATAAGGCTTCCAAATGTGCGCCTACCTATCTACCGTGCGTTGTCCACATTATTATCGTGGCACCAAACATTGTCGTTTGGCTCAATGATGATTACCGTCTCCCATCTGGAAAGATCATGTCGATTATAATATAGATTATCCCTAATTACATGTTAACCATATCTACCTTCCTTCACCCATCAATTGCAAGCGCTCGCGCTAAATATGAAGCACAAGCAAAGTGCGAAAAATGCAGCCAACTGGAGAAGATGGCGGTCCTACTTGAATTAAAGTACTCATGGGCCACGGGGTCAACCTGCCCTAGTCTTGTTTGTCTGCTCTCACCCATTTAATAGTACAAAGTGGTCAAATTTTATCTAAAGTTAGGTTAGTCCACAGGAGAAAAAGGAACGCGATTATATTGAAGTAGAGAAGCTATGGAGTTTTGTTCTACCCAACCCATGTCCCCAATTATTGATTTGGACAATCGATCAAATTTTCAAACTGTCACGTAATATGATTATAGAGTAAAGTTGCGTAAGCAATGAACCGCACAAGTCAACTATAAGCACTCAATCCGTGATTAGATTTAACGGGGTCCCAGTGTTGAGGGTGGACAAAAGAGGGGAGGGATGAATTGAAGAGTGCAAATCCGTCACGGGGTTACATCAACAGAAAATAAATAAATAAAAATATTTTAATCATTTATAAAAATATTTAGATATACATTATTATCGATAGTAAATATATATATTTAATTAATTATTTATTTTAAGTAATATAAGCGGTTATGTTTAGAAAAATATTTTTTAATAATTTATTTTCTGCAAATTAAACGGAGTCTTAAGTCTCAGCTATGTGTTTTAAAATGATCTTGCTGTTATTTCAACGACTAATCTTGGTAGAGATATATTAGACCTGAGCAGGTCTTTAAAAGGCTTTGACTACCAGGAAAGTCTGGGTAGAGGCCCGAGTCCGGGGTCTCGATAAAAATATACCAACCCCATTGGTTATCCCGTCCACACCCCCCTTACGGGGGTAGGGGAACCATTCAACGACTAATCTCGGTAGAGATATAGGGTTTCAGCCAGCCCTCTCTATTTTCTTTTTAACTTATCAAAATCTACCATGTTATGACTGTCTAAAAGGTTACCTTTGTAAAGCACCACTTCTGTTTAGGCACTTTGAGTTACGGAGAAAGTGGAAATATATCCGTCGCTCGACATACTTTTAGACACGGCACCGGCGCGGCCGAAATCTTTCATGAAGGCACAACATTGTATTATCAATTTACAACACTTGTAATATAATAACGACGGAATGTCACCACATAGAAAATCACTTTTACGACATTTTTACACGTAATTATGACCTTACTTTCTAAAGTCGTATAGTGAATTTTTGAAAAATATTTGGTTTTTCTTTTATATTTATTTTGCATAAGGTGTTTTACAAATTTTTTCTGTTATTACTAATCACCAAGAACAAGATAATGCTATAGTGGCACCATGTGAGCACCATATCATTAAGTGAGCAAAAAAAAAAAAAAAAAAATTATGACATTCAAATAAGTACTATACGAAAGTTATGACATTCTATCTGAATGGTAATAGTAACATATATTTGAAACAAATTTAAAAATGGGTTTTTTTTTTAATCTGACAAGATTGAGATAAATTTAATAACCAAGCTTATTAATTGTAGAGAGAATGGCAATAACCCGAATAATATTGGATTAACGTAATGGAATAAAATAATCTCCCATATTTTGTAAACTTAATAGAAACTGATGTAATAGAGCAATATACATATCAAACATGCAAATACAATGCGATTTTTTTATGTGGAAAACCTCCTTTGTGTGAGGAGATCAAAACCACAGGACTGGAGTTCAACCAAAATCTTGACTGTCGATAAATCAAGTGAACAAATTTCTTCTCTAGTAAATATTAGAAATATATAACAACAAAGATCTCAAGAACATCATTCTTGGCACTATGTATAAATTTCATAGGAAATTAAGGATAAATTTGATTAAAAAAACGTAAGTTTTGATCAACCCACAAAAAACTTGATGTAGAGAGTTTCAAACGAAAATCAAACCATTTAGATTCGAGAAGAGTGTGCCACAAACACACCAACAAAATTTCAGCTTAATCGGACCACAAATCGAACTCCGATGCTAGCTTGATGTAAATCAGGTCGATTCCCAAATTCCAGATTTTTTGCTTTTTTTTTTTCTCTTATTATTGCGTTTCTAGTGAGAAATTCTATTTCTCTATATGATTTATCATATAAGCTCAAGCTCTTTTAGGCTTATTAGTCCTTCCTTCAAATGAGAGTTACCCCAGCTAATAATAATTTGGGCAAACGTCCAAAGACTCTTGTTGAGAGCGCCGTAGATTCGCTAAAGTTGGAGTCGCATTCCTAAACAAGAAGAGGAAGAAGATGCATGTTAGGTTTGGAAAACGAAGGAATTCTGATTATTTTAGGTGACACAAGAATATTCTTTCATCCCCCGATCCATTGTCCCGCCGAACAAAGCGACAATGTTGAAGAACTAGGGATCGGCCCTCTGGGAATGAACATTACGTCACGAAAATGTTTGGACCGTTTTTCGATTTCGTCTTGCAAATCCGTCGTTTTCTCTCGTTGCTTTGAACTAATAGAGGAGAATTCCGTGAACGCCTTTGTTGAGATAACCCTAATGTCTCACCAATTCAAATTGTCGAGGTGTGCGCAAGGGGTTTAGACAATGGAGGAGCCAGAGCACCCGACACCGGCCCATTGCCGTGCGCCGGCAATTCGGCATCGCACAAAAATTACAAGCACCAAAATGGAAATAAATCTGCCCGCGGGGAAGCAAGGCTCATCGCCCGATTCGGCAGAACGGTGTCACGGATCACAAACACCAAAATGGAAATGAAATTTCCGGTGGGTGATAGGAGAGGGTAAGGGTCGGTTGGATCCATCCCCCGTTTGATAAAATGGCCAGCCAAGCATGTTCATTCCATAATAGGATAATAACATAAATGATGCCTAAATTTTGGCCAGAACAACATTTATCACTTCCGTGTAGCTTATGATTAAGTTGAATATATTCCAAAAGTCTAAGAATCACATTAAATAAATTGAAAGTTCAAGAACCATCTTGGGATGTCATAAAGAATAGGCATCTCTTGAATCAGATTTTGTGAAACCTCTAAATGATGATTGATTTGCGAGTAAAGTCATCTCTCTCTCTCAAAATCAAAAGTTTTTGTAAAGTTTTCGGCCCTTCCCATTTGATATATAGGGACAATGGGCTCCATAGATATATTCATTATTTTAACATGCTGGTGACTGCACGTCCTGTGTCCCCAATTGGTACAATATCTTTATCTTTGTCCTATACCCGACAATAAGCTCTATTTGTTTTATATTTGGATGATCCCAAAATTCAAATGAGAACCGGATGAAATGTTTTAAGAACTTAGAGGCTTCTCTTGTATCAGATCTCGCAAAACTTCTAAAAGGAGATGATAATTAATTTGCAAGTAAAGTCTTCTATCCCGCTCTCTTTCTCCGAGTCTCAGTACAAAAGTTTCCGTGAAGTCTTTTAATTACTGGGGAAAATGGTTGAGGAGATTGATAACGTGCTCATACGTCATAATCAAAAACGTGTATCAAAGTCAATCCCGTGGTTGGAACGTCTTATATCATCTCTACCGTCCGCATCAAATCTATCCTGATGCATGGCGAAACAAGAAAAATGTAAATATAAAGCATATTAAAGATCCAAGCTCATTGTTCACATTATGCAAACTTCGCTAAATTCCTTGTCTCCTAGTAAATTATTTAAGAAGGAAAAAAATCTAGATCTAGGGTTCATCGCAGCGACAACCGTGTAGATTACAACAACCGGTGGTCCTCACCATGTAATCCCACCGAGGGAGAGAGAGAGAGAGAGTTTGAGGTGATCACTCGATGGTGATCGTCTTTTATATACTCATATGAGTTGTGTTTGGATCATTCCACATTGGAGGATCGATGGGTTCTGAAGTAGTTAATATATTCCGTTTGACCCATAATTTATAGGTTAAAACTTTTGAGTAAAAATAGGTTTAACTGGATATGTTAATGGAGTGAAAGTTTTGGCCTTTTGTGCGCGACTAACAAACAGTATCAAAGTCAATAGTTGATTGGTTGCTGATTTCCGATGTGTATCTATGTTGAGCGAATATCATAAAGAAGAATTCCCGTGAGACCAAAGATAAATTATTCAAATCGAGTAAATTAAGGTTTAGCAAACCTTAATAGAGCTTATATATGAGAAAAAGATTATTTATATACACGTATAAATAAATGTTAGAATAGGTATACATTGGAGAATTGACATGGTCCTGAGTTCAAATTTTATAGGTCCCTATTTGTGCTCCCCTCCTTATTATATATTTCCACTCTTTACATGCTTTAGTCATAGATCGGAATCTCGAAGCTAAATATACGTAAAACTCGAGGAGATTCCGAGTTCAAATCTTTTAGGTTTTTATTTGCGCTCTCCTCCTTATTATATATTTTCATGCTAGAAAGTATCTTGCGATAAGGTGCCTGATTTTTAAAAGGAAATCTTTTCATTTTTTAATATCCATAAAATGAAATTAATGAATTATGTAGATGGAAGCTCCGTATTTGTCCTTCTCTGGCACCGCCTGCTAGGAACAATGAACCTGATGAAGAAGCCCCACTAGCATTACTAGGGCAACCTAATAAAAGCGGCTCTTTGGATGCTTTTTCCATCCGACGTGGAAACTCTAGCAATCCACCCGAAATTGGATATGCACTAACCCCCTATCCTACTCCTTTTAAAGCTCGAAAGGGATAAGCTTGTAGATTAATAAAATCTCGACCATTAAATACACGGAGATCTCACCGTATTGATCCGCAGCTGCAGGTAAATTAATATCACCTTGATCATTAACTATATGCATATTTAGCTAGGCATGCCTACCCTCTTTTGCTCCTTTCAAAACTTAGACCAGTTACCATGTAAGTGTCCAACTACTATGTAGATCAATTGTAGCACTTGCATAATCTACAGTTGCGACGGGGAGTTTGGTCAGCGATGGTCTATGGTCCCTATGAGTTTTTTTTCTTTCCAAGACCGGCGTGAACGATTCCAAATAGGGTTTTAATTTACCCGCTCTTGATAAATAAATAAAAAATAAAGATGTGATTTTTTTATTTCAAAACCCTACCAAAACATAGGCACGCGTGATTTTCGAATTGATGATTTTTTATTTGAAAAATGCTTAGTTAACCATCCTCCATCGAGTAACAAAGTGACGGTCAGCTAAGGACTGCTCATTTTGTGATGATACTAGTTGACATTTTCAAACTGTTTCATCTCACCCATTTTTTTTTTTTTTTTAATTTTATGTTTTTTTATTGCAATCTTAAATTGAGAAATAAAATCCTAAGAGAGCCCACACAACTAATTTTCATGAATATGATGAAAAATAAATTAGATACTAAAATATAAATATTACAAGTAAAAAATATTATCACATACTTAAAAGAAATCGTTAATATCATTATATAGATTTATTAAATGTAAAAGATGAAAAAACACTTGAGACTAAGATTGATTTTGTAATGTTTTAGGCCCAATACATCTTCATCTATGAGATTTGTATCAATGGGGTAAATTCTTTTCTCTACTAATTCATTATTCTTATTTTCTGATTTTCTTTACTTTATTTGTTTTATACATAATCGATATTACTGATCTTAATTTTAAATTACCGGAGTCTTTCTAAAGCAATTTGATTTTGACGAAAGGACCGAGAAGCCAACAATGATTTTATTATTAATTGCAAAGCTAACATCTCAAGTATTTTTTTATATATTTTAAATTTAATAAATCTATATAATGACATAAATTATTTCTTTTTAATAGGTAATAATATTTTTTATTTGTAATTTTTATATTATAATATCTAATTTATTTTTTTATTATACTGATGCAAATTGATTGTACGGAATCTCTTAAAATTTCATCTCTCAATTTAAGCTTACAATGACAAAAAACATTTAAAAAAAAAAAAAAATTGGGGAGCGGTCGTTAATTGACCGTCATAAAGGAAGGTCAGCTAATTATGACTAATTTTTTATTAGTGCGCCGTATGTCAAATTCTTAATTATCCTCCTCCAATGACCAACACGATAAAAATTCAATCTTTTTTTCTCGGATGGACGTTGGAGGTTCCGTGTGCTCGGCTGCCTCTAATCGTATATATCTTGGCGCCTTCTCTCCTCCCTTCTTCGCTCCGGCGCTCCCCTGTTTTTCCTCTCTCAGTCCAGTTGACATCCGTCAAAACGTCTCGACATCGTGCACTTCCCCTGCGGGCACTGCTGGTTAAGTGAGGGACCTCACCTCTGCTCTTTTTCCACAGTCGTCTCCATCACTTCAGGTCCTTCGCTCGCTTTTTTTCAACGCGTCACACGTCCGGCCGGGAGAATTATTGCTGATTGAACTCGGTTCTTTTTTGGGCGGTGGTGATGCTCTGACTATACAGTAGGGAGACTCGGAAAAAGCGAACTCGAAGTCGCGGGAACCGTTCGTAGCAGGAGCGACCGCCGGCCAAAACCATGGTTTCGAGGAGCCTCGTCTGCCGCAGGATCGTGCCGTCCCTGGGAAACGGCTCTCTCTCTTCCCTATCGAAGGCTAGTGACTTGAACCTTAATCTTCTCTCTCTCTCTCTCTTGTTTGGCGTTTTGATAGCTTTGGACCGGCACGATGCTCGTGTTCGTGCTATCTGTTCGTGGGCTTGTGGACCCTTTTGATCAATCGGAAGCTCAGTCATGTGTATTCTGCAATTCTTTTTGACGGTGAGAAGAGCCCAGTTGGTAAAAAACGAATCTTGTCTGTTTTTAGTGTAAGAATCTTTAGGAAGGAAAGGCCAAAAAAGATAACACGGCCATTCTCGTCCAGTTGTCTGAAAAAGGGACGTGCACAGCTTAAGAGCAAAAGCAGGGACTCGTGTTGAACATAATTGGCTCCGCCAAGTAGGTTAAAGGAACTGTCCGTAACAGAGTTTTCTTTTTACTCTGTTCAAACGTGGTGAATATCCCGGGAACGGAATTTTCTTTTTCTTTCTCTTTTGCATGCGAAGATTAGTAATCGGTTTGATTTCATGAATCTGACGAATCTATTTCCTCCAGTTCGGACGTTGCTGGGGTTACACATCTCAGGCAGCGTCGTCTCTGCTGCAAGCATGCGAGCCATCTGTTTACAGGTAACAGAGCAAGATCCAGTTTTTGTCGTCGCGTCTAACAGAGCATGGTTCGGTTTTTGTCGTGACGGTTTGAGAACGCGTGTCGAACCGACAGATTTTGATGGCAGTTACGGGGGTGCGGGAGTAATATACTATGCCCGCCGACAACATTAAGTTAGTCGAGGGCCCGTTGATTAGTATTGTTTATTTGGGCACTTGGTCTTCGATTTCGGAGTTAAAAAACCCACGTTCATGTGCACTTGGATCTCTCGTGACTCCTTCTGTGGGGGTATGTTCTCAAATCTCAGCATGTAGATCTAAGTTATGGCTATTGCGGATTGCCCGTTCGTGCTCGACTCGCGAAAGAAGACAGGGAGGGGAAATCGACATGTTTAGTTTGTGATCGAACTTCTTTAAGCAAATTGCTAATGTCTGATGTGGATTGGGAACTTGCGTCATCAGCTGTGTTTCCAACGTGTCATCAACACCTACCCCAACTTTGGCATTCTCAGAGAATCCAAGAAAACTGCGGGAAAGAATATAATTTTGAGTAGGACCAAGACCGAACGTGTGAACCTGTGGACTCTCTAGAGATGAAACTGGTAGAAAGACGGTGGTTAGGAGCAACTTTCTTTTATCTTGATTTTCTTATGACTTGCTGTGACTCTGGATGGCAGCACACGCAAGGAGGAGGATGAGTATGCGGACGTGGACTGGGACAACCTTGGGTTCGGCCTGATGCCGACGGATTACATGTACCAAATGAAGTGCGGACAAAACGGGACGTTTGAACGAGGGCACGTTAAGCCTTACGGGAACGTTGAGCTTAGCCCTTCAGCAGGAGTCTTAAACTATGGACAGGTGAGTTTATGATCTGATCTCCGCTTCTGAGCTCTGATAGTTAGCCAAGCAGACGAATTTGTGACGTATACTGCATTATTTTAATGGAAAGAACAGAGAATAATGTCCCGAGCTTGAAATCATCCAAACAAGACCGTGCTTGGAATGAGGTTTCTCAGGATGAAGTGGCAGCATAAGTAACATGGAAGGGAAAAAGTAGACTTCAGAACAATGTGACTGAAACTTGACTTAAAATGACACCATGCATATGAGTTTATCTCTAGATCTAACAGTTTGCAAAACAAATCCAGGGGCTCTTTGAAGGACTGAAAGCATATAGGAAAGAAAACGGTAGCCTTCTGCTCTTCCGCCCTGATCAGAATGCGATCCGCATGAAGGTTGGCGCTGACAGGATGTGTATGCCTGCGCCTTCTGTTGAGCAGTTCGTGGACGCTGTAAGAGAGACCGCTCTCGCTAACAGCCGATGGGTAAAATTTTTTTTTGCTTCTCTCCTGCTACCTCCTGCTGCTCAATTCACCAAATGGGTTAAATAAATATTGTGGAATTCCGAAATTGTCTTGGAATCCAAGTTACTTACGGTGCAGTGGTTATTACTCAGGTTCCTCCTCCTGGAAAAGGGTCTCTTTACATAAGACCTTTGCTCATCGGAAGTGGTCCGATATTGGGTTTGGCACCAGCCCCCGAATTCACTTTTCTGATATACGCGTCGCCTGTCGGTAATTATTTCAAAGTGAGTCTCTCCTTTAAAGAAGCTTTTATGGATCAAAATTTAGACCCGAGGCACTAAATGCTTGCGGTTTGGGTACAGGAGGGCACAGCGCCCCTGAGTTTGTACATTGAGGACGAGTTTGATCGTGCATCTCGAGGTGGCACTGGGGGCATCAAGACTATAACCAATTATGCACCGGTGAGCATATGATTCTTGAGGTAGATTCGAAGTTCCTTTGCAACTGCTTCGTGTTTTCTAATAGGGATCATTCCCCTACGGAATTTGCAGGTTTTGAAAGCATTGGGCAGAGCAAAAAGCAGAGGGTTTTCTGATGTCTTATATCTTGACTCAGTTGACAAGAAAAATTTGGAGGAGGTTTCTTCTTGCAACATTTTCGTCCTGAAGGTAACATAGAAAAAACGGTGTCCAAATTCAACCATTTGGTGCGACGTGTAAACGATATTATCCACCAAGTTTCCCAGATAAGTCATAACTCATGGCCTGGAAAAATTTCAGGACCCGTGAAGTGAAAGTTTCTGTGGAATTGGGTAGATGAATCGGAAGCTTGAGTCGTTTGTTATTCCTTTTATTTCTATGAACTAACTCTTGGCAATCATCTCGTGCCTTTATTTTCCTTTTCTCTTCCAGGGAAATGTCCTCTCAACTCCTTCTACAAAAGGGACTATTCTCTCTGGAGTCACCAGAAAAAGCATCATAGAAATCTCTCGTGATCTAGGATACCAGGTAATTGTCTATCAACTCTGAAACAGAGAGGACCAGCAACATTTGGCCTTAAAATTGCAGCAACAAAATGCTAAATTTCACAGATCCTTATGGACTCTCTGCATTGTTAGAATAATTACTGAATTACGCGAATACATAGGAGTAATTCCCACTAAAATTCCCAGCCGGATCTGCAACGATACATCCCATTCCATAACCTCTGCATCACATGCCATCTTAAGCACGTGATTTAAAATGCCTGTGAATCGTATTAGGTCGAGGAGCGTGCTATTCCGGTGGAAGAACTAATGGAGGCAGAGGAAGTTTTCTGCACCGGAACTGCTGTTGTAGTTGCATCCGTGGGCAGTATTACTTACAAAGACAAAAGGTTAACCTTTTTTCTCGCTTTCTTTGTCAGCTATAATCACTGTACTAGTACACCAAAGACAAGCCAGAACGGAGAATCACTCTACTGCAGTCTCTCGTGTCAATTTTTCGTGCAATTCTGACAACTCTCATTCATGGAAACCGCAGGATCGAGTTCAGGACGGGAGCCCAAACCGCTTGCCAGAGATTATACAATATCCTTGTCGGCATCCAGATGGGTCAGATCAAGGATAAGTATGGCTGGGTCGTGGAAATCAATTGAGTGGTGCAGAACACCTTCTAAGAGATCAGGCATGGACGACAATGTACATAGTCTTCTTCACCCCGTCATCAAGAGACTGTGGACATGTGAATATTTAATTGTTTCGAATAATGTCGGCGTTCTGATCAATTTATTCTGCAGCGCTGGTCGAGCTTCACTGCTCGAGTTAAAATTTATATATCTGAACTTCATGGCAAGGTCTGTCCTTGCATCGTCTTCTTTGCAGTGAGGCAGCTACTCAAACTATGGAGTGCTTCCTCGTGCCTCTTTCTCTCTTTTTAGATCTCTCAAGTCATGACCACGAACAAGCTGGCAATGCATATGGTCCGGACCATCGGACTATGCATAGTCAGGATTTGTAATATGTACTCTCTCGTATAACATCCAAGGAGCAAAAGAATCGTCAGTGTCTCTAAATACTGATCAGCAACCAACCTTTCGAAGCTGTTGCATATTCGTGCCCTAAATTTTCCCGGTTATCCACGAAAACACATCATACTTATAAATTAGGAGTTTTTTTTTTTTTTTTTATTTTTTATGACCAAGGATCCGTGGCCTCTATCGGGCTTATGCCCTAGGGTACCGTTGAGCATACGCCCTGGCAGTCACGTCAATACCTCGCGGAGGGAATTGGCTTAGCATCCCACCGTTGGGCCCCCCACTTAAATTGTGAAAACAACCACACGGTTTGAACATGCGACTTCTGGGATGAGGACGCCAAGCTGCACGGGTGGGTCTTATAAATTAGAAGTTAATATCCTAAATTAGTATATTTATAATGAAAAATCATAATAAATTTAAACTAGTCACAAAAATATTTATAATAAATTTATCTCGTTAAAATTAAATATAAAAAATTCAATACAATAAATTTAACCCAAAACTAATTCTTTTGATCATAAAATTCCAAATTTATATATTTAAAACATATTTATCTCGAATTCAAAAAAAAAAAGGTTAGTTTTTTTTTTAAAGGTAATGGATATATTAAATTTGATTAATATTAGCCGAAGAAAGAGCCAAAGGCAAAGAGAAAAAAATCACAAATCAATACACTTATGACAAATGAAGGATATAACACCAAATTGGTACATTCAACAATTGTCATTTGTCATCTAATTCAATAATTTTACGGTAAAATTTTTAAAAAAAAAACTAACAAAAAGTAAATTTTTTCTCATGATAATAAAAGTGAAATATATTTAAAAAATTTACAAAAATTTTCGAATTCAAAAAAAAAAAAAGGTCGATAACAAGTTGATCAATTAATTCAATAAGAAATATAATTAGCACTCGATTTAATTAGTACCATCCAACTTAATCCAATTCCTTTTTGTTTACTTATTCAATTTCAACGAGTGAATTCTTAAATTCAACTAACTTATTTTCAAAATATCAAGATCAAGTGGATGAATAAAAATCTAGGTGTATCAGTAATTTAAAGTAAATTTATTATAAATATAATATTTTATGATTTTTCTTGGTATTAATTTAAAATTAGGGAGAGGGATGATAACACATGGAAGGTTTGTGTTTTTAAAATGTGAGGAAGAAATTATCAAAGAAAGCATGGACCGGAGAACGAGGCATAATCTCATTGCTCTCTCTGCCTCCGTGGCAGATACATGACGTCATCTCTGTTCTGACTTCTCATCCTGAGAAACGATCCACCGCCATAGCCGAAACCTCGTTCCGGACGAGCCAGCATTTTCCATCACTCTTCTTCGTCATCTGACTGAAGCGGGGTGACGCAGGGATCGAGCGGCGTAATCCGCGCGCAAAAGGGCCCCCAAAGAACATGTCTTTATCCGCCGCCGACGACCGTCGGAGATGAATTTCTTTCCGTGGGCTGAATCCAAATGACGGCGGAGGGCGGCGGAAATCCGGGCAAGGACGAGCGGTGGCCGTCGTCGACGAGGAGCCGTCCTGGGGAGAAGCAGGAAAGTTTGAAGCTTTACGGCATATTCGTGTTCGGCTTGATTGGCTCCCTCGTCACCACTTTCGCGGTGAATCTCGTCATCTTCATGCACGTGTTTGACGAATTGCCTGTGTTGACAAGCCACTGGGATTGGTGGGCGAGTCGTGTCCTCGTAGGAGGCGAGGCGATGCTGCGTTAGAGAGTTTGCCAATAATTGTGGGGTTCTGGGCTGATGCGTGTTTCTGCAATTCTTGTCAGTTTAAAAGGGCATTCACTCTGTCATTCTAGTTGTTCCGAGGTGATGATTTCCACATTGTTTGTTGTAGGTTTTGCAGCTACGGAGAAATGTCGATTTGTTCTATTCTCAGGTACAGAAATATTGGATTGAATGAATCAACTTGACATAGGTCGTTTCCATTATTGGATTGTCAAGCTTCGAGTTACAACGGACTGGCTGAATCAGTTGAGAGTTGTGTGTAGTTTCTTTAGATGTGCTTCATGAAGTCGAAAGGTTTTAAAAGATTGATACGAAGTCCTTCTTTGTGTTCTTTGCAATGTCTTCCGTTGGAGCTGAATATGATCTTGTAATTTGCAATGCGAAAGATACCCAAGTCACAGGCATCAGGAAGAAAAACATTCCGTTCAGCTTTTCAGGAGGAAGCATGGAGGAGGTATAATCAGCGACTTGAGGAGGCCTATGAAGAGGAAATGGAACGAGTGGTAAGTTTCTAATAGGAGGGTCCGCGTTGTAGCCACTAAAGATATATGTGTAAAATTGGTGTCACTTCAGGGAGAAATTCACTATCAAAATGCCTTTACCCTTGTAAATATCAGCTGAAAGCACAATAGGCAGTGGTAGTCATATCACTTGAATAATAGTTCACTTATAGTACTATTCTAGTCTGGCAAAGGAATGAAGCTTATCTATCTTGTTCTTTGATCTCGCCATAGCATCAGATTTTGGGATAGGTAGTGACAGAAGTCAATAGAGATGTATATGCAAAATTTCTATTGCTTATTATGGGCTTGTGGGCTTGTGGACTCGTGGCTGAAAGTAAAATATGAAGGATTTTAGATATAAACACCCTGGGAGCACTAGTTAAACTTCAAATAAATGAACTTTATCATCTTCAATCACTGTTTTGCTCGCGTTATGCACTATCAGTGCATTTAAAATGATGATTTTTAGTAGATATGATTAGCAAGTGCCCTGAGAAGACCCAAATAGGAACCTCATAACCCTGCATTCAGATATTGGAGATCGAATTTAATCTTTGACTTTCACCACCCAAAGAGGAGATGTAAATTCTTCCCGTCCTTTATAGCTTCGTCCTTATGGGCAACTTAATATTTAGATAAGCCGGCTCTTGCTAGCTCTTTTGATTGCTGCACCGCCTATACTCTTCCAAGGAATTAATTAGTGAGAGCAGTATCCAGAATTTCAGATAATGCTGCTGAATGGGTTGGTACTAGTGATTATTCTATGCCTAAGATCATATATATCCTTATCCAAGCTTTGAGGTGATATGACTTTATTCTGGTCTAGGAGCTTCATTTCTAGGGGACTTGGCTGCGTTCTTTGTTTTCTTTGTCATGCCAGTGTCAACCGATGACATTGCCTGTTGTCCTTCTGCAGGAGCGTATAAGGCGAATGCAAAAAATCTTTAACAGAGAGAGGACCAAATATAGAAGGAGTTATGAGAGATGGAGTCGAAATGATCCTGGTGCATACAGTTACCATTTCCAGCAGGACGAATGGTATTGGAAAGCTCACGCATCCTATGGAGATCATTGGACTAATTTCAAGGAAACGTCAAGGGATAGATCAACTTACCCATTATCACACCATTATTCAGTTTTAGGTCTTGACAGGTAATGATAGTATGAGGAAACTGTTGTAGCTATCATCTTGAAATTGGCGAACAAAGGTTTTCAAACAGGTGGCTAACATGTAACTTGAATGATAAAGCGTGTTCATTTTTTTCCAGTACTCCTTCTTTTCTTATTCATTTTATTCAGGAAAAAAGAATTGACAAAGTTTAGAAATATTGTTGCCGTGATATATATAAATTTGGATCAAATGTCCATCAGTATCATCTGCAAAGTGCATAGTGGAAAGAGTAAGCTACTTCAAGAATTATCACCATTTTCAGACATGCTTGTACAACTGTTATGTTGGGTGTCGATCCATAGTCTAAAGCATGAGGATAGAGCTATGTTTCTACTTTGAATGGGTTTTTAGACCTTGCAGATGTCACTTGACATCTACTGTTGAGTCATTTTGGGAAGCAGCGCAGACTCTTATCAATTTACACTTCCCATCACTATGTTGACTGACATATCTTCTGTATGTTGATGTGATGACGAGAATTCTATAAATACTTTCGAAATATCCCTCCCCCCCTTCATAGGAGTAATGGAGACTCATACTGTGGAGTTCCAGATCTTGTATTTCCATTAACTTGATTTTCACTGGAGTTAGTAACCTATAAATTGTTTGAGCTTGTCTTTAGCATTCACATTTATGTTTTCTGACTCGTCTTTCGTGCAATAGATCCCGAAGAACACCATACACTGAAGCAGAGATCAAGGTATGAAGCCAGATGTGTTTAAAGATGTCTTTACTGACTGTTTACACTGATTGTCAGATGCGTGCATCCTCCAATACTGCCCCCAGAAAACATACTTCACTAACACATTTACTGGAAATATGTAACATGATTTTAGTTCGGGACGGGGCACGTATGTTGAGCATTTGCTTGAGTTCACCAATTTGAGCATGTACACTCCTATGAGATTTCTGTTGTCTCTTCTTCTGTGCCTTCCGCACAGCGCAGATAATTCATACAGTTTCTGAGCTTTATCATGCTGCTTAGTGTATATTTCTTTTCTATGACTTGTCCATCTTCTATTGCTTCGTATGGTGAACACGATTTGCGTCTTTCAATTGCTGCAGACAGCATTTAGGGCCAAGGCAAAGGAGTTCCACCCAGATCAGAACCAGAATAATAAAGGTGGGCTGTGTTTTTTGGTTGCATAACGACAGGAAATTTTTCAGCTTGTGCAGGTTAAATGAATTGATTAGGTTCTCATTCTCTACATTTTTTTCTCTCTTTGTTGTGTCTTTTATTTTACGGACAGAAGTTGCAGAGGCAAAGTTCAAAGAAGTCATGACGTCCTACGAAGCTATAAAACAAGAACGAAAAAACAAGATGTACTGAACCTCAAGTTCGCACAGCCATTGCATTTTGTGGACATGCATGGGTTTCGGCCCGGGGGTGTCTGGCTCTTGTAAAGAAAAACATGGAAACGGTTAAAACAGTCAGGCCTCAAGGTTGCTGTTCTCGAATATCTTTGTAATTATATATTTTGTTGACATGACGCTATCAACTATATATCATTATAAAGAAATACATTGAGTATGGCTGAGTTCCGACTATACAGAAATGCTCTGATGCGTTAGCTGATATCATCATTGGCCTCCAAAACACTGGTGATCCACGTCGTGAAATTTCTTGATATTAGCAGTTTGAGATATCGGAGTGTAAACAATTGCGGAATTAGGTCTAAAATAGAGTCAAAAAGTTCTGAATTTGAACCCTACTCATGGCCCATGTGGGTTCCCTTCTCTTTTCCTATAGTTTTTAATAATTCCTTGCCCACGGGCCCCGCATTTTGGGAATACGCCAAGGTCTTGATCAGTCAAATTGTCCATGTCAGGAGTATCAACATCTAAATATATATCCTGGGTGATAATCAGGCGCCCAATTCGATATGTTCATCGCACGGGATTGGGTGGAGATCACACTTCCTCAAAAACTGTCCTTACCTCTTGACACAGACAAACCAACAACAAAAACAATCATCTGATAAGTTAGTCTCGCTCCGAGTCACAGAGCCACACATTCGAGAAAACATCCCACATGATAGTTTCTACATGGAGTTATGGACAAGAACTGAATAACCAAAACTTTCAGACACTGTTGAAACATTACCCTCCCAACGACCCCGAACAAGGGAAAGCAGATGCCGCCACTGACTGTCCTTTGTGTTCATTGAAGCTTTTAGCTACTGCTTGAGCTTGGCTTATGGATCACACTTCGCAGGTGGACCTCTGTAGTACGCAGGAACCATCGCGGGGAAGAACATTTGCCTTACCCCTTCAGCCTTGATGATGGGGAATATGATTCCCGATGCACCCTGCACAAAACTCAAACATTGTGATCATCCATGGTCAACGTGTTTCATAGACGATTGGACTTAAGAGGACAATCCTGACCAAACAGGTAAGTAGATAAACGCACCGATATCAATCTAGCTCCGATCCACATGCGCTTAATTGAAGGAAAAGGCAGCATTAATCGGCCAACGCCATAGATCGCAACTGCAAAGAAGTGGAGAACCAGACTCAATGGTCGAGGGTTCAAACCCGAAAGCAAAGAAACTGGTCCATTTGAGAAGACGCCTCCAAGGCTTAAGTAATCAAAGCAGGCTTGTCGCATCTCTTTCCTTGCTGGATCGGGTGAAGCACAGAAGACTTTGTATAGGGCTCCCGCCAATGTATTTATTGTGGATGCCACCGGCTGCATATACCAGAAAACGAGAAAACATGTGAGTGAAAACTAGGAATTATTTTACAAGTGGACAAGGTTGACAATGTTTAGGAGAAGGGATGACACTTACCTTGCGCAAGGTATAGAAGGACTCTAGATACTTGCACAAAGTGGGTGCGTCGTTTAAGTCACGCAAAGGCCTGAGGAGATCACGGAGCACAACAATATCCGAGAATGCCACAGTCATTCCTCCTCCAGTTAATGGATGGCGCATGTTGAATGCATCCCCCATTAATAAAGCTCCAGGAGTGGGATGGGGAGCAGCAGGCATGCTTCTATTAGGCATTGTCCTTATGTTTCCTTTATCAACAGCGGCAACAAAGGCTTCGTGAATTTCGTGAGGAACCTGAATAGAAAAACCCACATACTCAGCTAAATGAAATAAACACCGTTCATTAAGATACCAGAATGGATTTGTGGCATGATAATATCTTACAAAGATGACATACAACAATAATGCATGGTTACATACCTGAGGAGCTACAACTGTCTTCAAGTAGTTAGCCATTTCACCGTTCGAGATATTTGGCACTTTTTGCCCAGGTACATCAACGAGACAACGGACCTCTGTGCTGCTGATTGGATAAAACAAGATAGGAGAGGGATCTGCCAGAATAACATGCCCGTGGTTTGCATAAGGAAGTTGACAGTTCTCCAAAATCAGGCCAACGAAGCATGACGGTACATCAACCTGCGGGAAAATTAAAGTAGGATTTATGAGAGTAGATCTACATCTTGTGAAGAAACATGTGCACAGAAAAAAGTCCTACTTGGTACTCATGCAGTTCAATTTCAACTCAAGAAACAGAAAAGCGTGAGGAACGAGTGAATTTTCTCAACCTTGGGTTTGCAAAGGGAGCGACGCAGGTTTGAGAAACATCCATCACAGACAACAGTCAGAGGTGCATAAGCCGCCAGCTCTTTCCCATCCTTTGTCTTGTATTGCACGCCTTTAATGGTTCCATTTTCTTCTATCAAAGAGGTTACCGTCCCTTGCTCCAGTTTTACACTGATGGAAAAATGAGGGGGGAAAAAAAGAAACAGAATTATCATCAAAAGAAAAGGTAACAGAAAGCTTACATAAGGAAGTCCACAGCATATCATTGGCGCAGAAGGTTACGATTTTCTGAAAATAGCTTCGTCCCAGTTCATTTACAGTTGAACAAATGAAAAAACGACAACAAAGGCAGATGGCATATGGCATGCTTAGTATATGTCTATGTCAAACACAGTACATAAAGAACAAAGCAAAGAACTTTTCTCCATGAACATCGCCATAGAACTTTGCATGAGTTTACAAGCTTAAGGTAAATTTGTCCAAACATTAACTCAGGTTCCAAGTTCAAACAGCTAATGCATTTCAGAAAGTCTATTTTCCAATGGAGAATACAATACTACGCTTGGACAGTTCTCAAGAAGGCTAAGCAACAGAAACAGTGATATATATCCATATTGAACAAAAATTATACTTGGAGAGAGTCACAGCTTTTTCCCGCATTCTCTGTATAAAACGTCCATTGTGAAAGCTCCTCCCAGACACATCTGAGTGAAATTTCTCCAAGGGATAGGATAATCGAGTATTTTGTCCATCCTTGAAAAGAGCATAACCAAACACCCGCTGAGCATCAATTTCCTTCACACAATCTGAAGGAAACAAACATCAGTTAACATCTATCTTTAGCTGTAACTTAGACAAGGAGATTAAGAGAGATGCCAGCAACTATCAAAATGAAAATCCCAAATTTTGGATAAAGATCTAGCAGGAAATTCCCCAAATGTGTGATTTCTTCATACCTTCGAGTCCCAGCTCAATTAGCTTAAGATAGCCGCCAGGTTGCAGCAATTCCCCAACTATTCGATCAGGCTCTGTCAGGTCTCGTTCAATGACATGCACTCGGCGTCCATCCTGCGATCCAATTAAAAGATTAAATTCTTGTTTCAAAATTTTTAATCGTCCAGAAAATAAGGAAACCAATTCCAACTATTCGATTTAAAAAAACAGCAGAAAAAAATAGGTCAATCTTAATTATAACGGCCGATAGTTGTAAAAGCTAAAAATTTTCCACATGAAAGAATATATTGAAGGACCTCTCCAATGTTGCTCACTTGGTTGACGGATAATTAAGCTTGCAAATCATCTTAAATTGTTAATTGTTGCACATATAACTTATGTTCGTTAAATGCTGCCTGGTGCTGTGATCCACAATTATTCTTCGACATAGGGAGGGCCCTCCTAGTGGTACCACTTTCCATTTATAGGTTTCAAAAGACTGGACGGTAGGTATGAAAGACCAAATAGATACAATTAACCCCACAACTAGCAGCCAAATCTACAGGCCCCACGGGTTAGGGAAAGCATGTGATTGGTTGCCATACCAATGTCACATCCAACAACACAAGAGACAGAGGCCCAGGTTGGCAACTGGACTCCAATCAGTATCTTAAGATCTGAAAAATAGAGGTTCGACCAAATGCATCAAGGATTGGTCGAACAAATTGGTCATTTTCTTTATATGGCCCTTCAGATTATGTCCTCACATGATGGTAGAGTGCCTGGTTTTTTTCTGAAACTCTTTTTGAGCATTCATATAAGACAGGGCTTCTGGAGACAACAAATCTGCAAGACATCTACAGATTCCCTCCAGCAAAACTGAAATCCATCCAAAACCTCACAAATACTGCAGTAATGAGATTTGTTTGATTGAACTACTGGAGACATGGTGGATGCCTAAAATCATTACAGCCCATCATATGGACAGGAGGCGCTGACAAAATGCTCACCAACTACTGGCCACTAAAATTCGCAATACAAAGTCAGTTATGAACTACAGAAAACAAGAACCAGCCTTTCGGATACCAAACTTATGGAACCACTCAAATACCCATATCTTTACCAAATCAATGAAGCGGGAAAGGATAACGAATTGACCCACAATCAAATCGTTCGCAAAAACTAGATCTTTATCATTGTCCCGCTACATTATGAGACTGCTAATTCCTCCAAAACTCTGTTGGATTACAAAGCATGAAAACATTTCCACAAAATGGGATTTCGCAGGATGCATCTGCGTCCAAGTATATCAATTCCTGGCCAGAAACTCCATCTCCAGAAGTCAAATTTGTTTTTTTTTTTTTTTTTTTTTAATAAACAAAATACCGAACGTGTTGCCTATAACGATTGGAATTCCAAACGAAAAACGCAAGAACGAAAACAAGATTCCTAAGGCTCCAAAAAAAAAAAAAAAAAAAAAAAAAAAAAAAACAAATACAGGAAAAAATCACAGGAGCGCATCGAAACAGGCAACAAGGTTTCAGAACGCGAAACGAACCAAACAAGGAAGAAAAAGGAAAAACGAAATCACCTTGCCAAGCGTATGAGCGAGGGCCGCACCGGCGACGCCCGCCCCGACGATGATGACGTCGGCCTCGCTGGCGTCCCCGCTCACGGATTCGGATCCGCATTGCTTGCCCGTCGTCACAATGCCGTCGGTCCCGACGACGCCGCATTCCCTCCCCTCCCCGCCTCCTCTCCTCCCTCCTCTCCTCGCCACCAGACGGCACAGCGCAGCGAGACCCAGAAGAGACACCAAGATCCAACCCACCACGGACTGATCCACCGCCATCTTCTCCGACCAGCGAACGGAACGGGGACGCGGACGACCACGAAACGACCGGAAAAGCAAAGCAACCGCCACCCTACCCTCCGGAGAATCTCTCCCCGGAAAAAAAAACTCCCCTTCTCTCTCTCTCTCTCTCCCCCACTTTCGCTCTCTATCTGACGAGGGCGCTCCTGGCTTTCCGCTTGCTTGGCCTTTTATGCAATAATGTCGGATGCTGGGATGCTGTGTCGCCTCGCTGGCCGTTCCTGGCTGGCGTTGCTCTCGTCGCGAGTTTCGGTTTCTCAACCCGAGAAAAAGAGGCTCATATATAGAGAGAGAGGGTCCAGAGAGGACCCACACGTGAGCCGTGTCGCGACGCGGCTCGAACGTGCGCCACCCCCACCGCCCGCTATCCTGCGCCGCCCGCTCCTCCGCCTCCGCCTCCGCCCACGCTAAGCGGCGCGATCGGTGCCGGCCCGTCCCCACGAAGCGGCGGCCGCGTCAATTTCGTTACTTTCGCTTTTGAAACGTGCGACGTGAAGTTCTAAAAGCGAGGGTGGAAAAAGTGACATGTTCGAATTAGTCATGTCAATCTTATTGGAGGAATTACTAAAATTGAATACGTATTTTGTTGGAAATACAGTTACTCGTGATGTGACGTGATTAGGAGCTGATTGATATTGTATATTTGATATGATCCTATGATTGATATTGTACATTAGGGAATCATCTTTTTCTCATTTTCTTGTACAATTATTATGTAAATTAGCTAGACCTTATGTATTATAAATAGGCTTGTAAATTTACATCATCTTGCTCTAATGTTCTTTTCATATCATAGAGTCTAAAAGATAATATAATTATAGGCGTCGACTAGCATTTTAACTCATAATTTATCGAATAATGTTCAGCCGTTGACAAAACCACATCTATTAATTGCTATGTAGATACCCGATAGTCATTCCATACACGTGCTACTCATGCACGGTCATGATTTTTTCTTCTTTATAACAATACTTTTGTTGCTTGTTACAGTGCATCATAACATAGTAAGTAATTTTGCGACATGTTATGCCTTTGCACAATGTTGTGGCAGGGTATCTTGCAATTGTACGATACAATTCGCATCTCCTTCTTTTAAATAATGGCGTGACAACTCTACTCGCAAGTTCAAGAAAATGATTTCACAATTTATATTAAGTAAAAAGTAAAATGAAAATAGATTCATACTCTTAACTTTTTTGTTAAAATAACATTTTTGCTACCCGCGAAAAGAAAATCTGTTAACAAAACTCAAAATTCGGAAAACTCTTTAATGCCTTTGTTATCTTTAATAAGAGTACTAATCTTTTCCTTAAACTTCTTAGATAGATAATGTTTACTAAGAATTACCAACGAAATGTCACCAAAGCTGTGAAGGTGACATGCTCATTACTAGTACAGGACATAAAAACATGATGTGACATAAACAAAACTAGATGTTCATACAGCGCCAGTGAATTCCTCCGTTCCGATAGATGAATAGACGTCAGTGCTCGTGCTCCTTTGTCCATTTCCCGTGGTTTTCTTGGTTTCTTCTTCTTCTTTATAATTCCTACTCGACCGCGACTCTAAAAGCCAAGCGAGACGGCCCCAGGCGGCGGCGGCGATGAGCTCCGGCCGGCATTCACCGAACGGCTTCGCCCTGGACGAGGGTGGAGGAGGATTCTGGCGATGTAGCCGTAGACACGTGAGGGCACGATGTATGGGTCTCTACCTTGACGGGGCCTTACGATGGTCAATAGTCAATCCTCGCAAACGGCGCACACCTCCAATTTTTTATACAGCGACAACAGGACAAAGAGAAAACCTCTCTTTTCATCAATTTTTTTTTTTTTATCTTTACCCTTCTTTTGTTTCTTTGGTTGATTTCAGATATATACATTTTTATTTTAACGTGTTAGTGGCTGCCTTGTCTGGTTTCTCTCAATTTCCTTTCTATATTTTTCTTCTCAAAAGATGGGGAATATGGGAGGTGACATCGTTGGAATTCCTACCTTAAGGTGGATCTCCAGTCTGTTTATTCTTCATTGAACCTATTAAGGACCTGCTCAACTTCAATATGCCTCCATTTTTTATACAGCGATAAAAGGATAAAGGAAAGGCCTCTCTTTTCATATTTTTTATTTTATTTTTTATTTTAACCTTCTTTTGTTTCTTTGGTTGATTCCGGGTATGTTTTCCACCCAAAGTCAAGACTCCTCTGCAAGATCACGACATGTCTTCCTATTGTGACCATTAAACCGAACTGAATGTCAGGAACAATAAGATGTTCGAAGTGATAATTGGGAAAAATATTGGGTGGTCCGGGAGATGTGGTCCCGGACCACTCATATGGCGCCACATAGGAGGGGAGGGGGACAAAAGAGAGAAAGAGGAGAGAGAGCGTCAGAGAAGTGGGCCCCGGTTTTCGTCCTTTGTGGGCTTCCCCATACACGTGGCGCCGTGAGTGGTCCGGGACCACGCTGATGGCGGTACCCAATATTTTCTCGCGGGGAAGTGATTAAATAGCTCAGTTTGCTCTTTCCTGATTGGTTAGAGCGATGCTGTCAGGGATGTGATTAGTTAATATCGGTTTTGTTGAAGCCAAAACTTTTCCACTTCCATTCGCAAGCTCCGGCCCCGTTAAAGAGGCCCGGCTGCAAATAGACCTCCAGAGAGATAGCACTCTCTAGGCGCGTTTAGTTCGGTCGTTGGAATTTTATTTTATTTTTTGAGAAAATACGAAGACCTTTTAGATTAAGGTTCTTTGAAATGCAAAAAAATTGGTAAATTATAATTTATGAGTGCATAAAAAAATAACCCAAATTTATATTATATTTAGAAAAATCACACTTTCAAAAGCACTTTTGCTATTTTTAAATAAAAAACCTCAAAATCCATGAAGGATTCAGTGGTCACAAGCCTCCTATGAGGCAAACTCCAGCTACTGGCAACCTCGCCTGAGGTTGTGCAACCTTGAGTAACCGTTGCTTGGGTCATGCAAATGCAATGGCTGATGATGTTAGGCGAAACCAGGCATAACTTGAGGTATTGGGTCATGCAAATGCAATGGCTGTTGATGTTAGGCGAAACCAGGCATAACTTGAGGTCTTAGGTCATGCAAATGCAATGGCTGCTGATGTTAGGCGAAATCGGGCATAACTTAAGGTCCCACAACCTCAAGTGAGAATGCCCAACACCAGACCGGCTGGGTCACTTGAAGGTGACAACTGCCGAGATTAGGAGAACCTAGGCGTAACTTGAGGTCACACGATCTCAAGCAAGAATGCCCGACAACATATTGGTGCCAACATCCAAATCTGGCCTTGCCAACGTCCCAAACCCTCGTTGGTGACACCTTGTGAGATTGGGACATTTTTGGAACTATGAAAGTTTGGCAAAAGCAAAGTAGATATATATATAAACATCTCTAAATATACTTGGCTAAGCTAGGCCTTTAGAGCCCAAGCGGTTATGAGAAAATGGTTTCCAAATGCACCCTAAAAGGCTTAGCTCAAAAGATCCTACTCCTACCCAACCTTGAAAGTCTAGAGAGAGGGATCCTCCTTCAGCTCATGTAGAGTGGCTGGATCTGCCCACTAAGGGCACTTTAATTCCTTAGAAAATACCAAACGAGAGTATAAATAGATGAGATCTAATGTCTAAAGGACAAGATAAATCCATCTTTTGTACATCTCTCGAGAAGGATTCTTTCTCCCTAATCTCTTTCAGTCATCTCTCCATTCTATTGAAAAAATATTGCTTTGAATCAATAGAGAAATCAAGTCGAACTTTAAGGCGTAATATCACTTTTTTTAAGAATTTATTTGCCCCACAAAATTGTTAATGGTCACCAGCAAATATCTTCTAGGATATAACAAAGTCTTAAAATGAGATACTATATAGTAATTTTAGTATTTTTCAAGAGTCTCTCTAGAAAACAAATGAAAATATGACTGAAGTTTTGGAAGGAATACTCGAAAAAATGATCTCAAATTCGTCCATATGTAACTCTTCATGAAAGATTGCAAAGTAAATGAATATATCATTTGGAAGAAGTTGCAAAATGAAAAAAAAAAGGTGTTCATTTGTAATAAGTTGAAAAATGAATAAATGCAACTCTTTGAGAAATGTTACAAACCAAACAAGTATCATTTCTAAAAGTTGTCTTGAAAAGACAAAAATATAAAATTTTAAAAAATAAAAAATAAAAAAATATTTTTTTAACAAATAAAATATCGAATTTTCATCATTTCCAAACAAAAACAACCATTTAAACTAATTAATGTTAATAAGATAACTGTGCGGAATAAAATAAAAATAAATAGATTAGTGCTAATTAAACAGTGCAAGTGCCCCTAATAATTGCACATCCATACCGTCTAGCCCACACTCAATAGCCCACACACAATTTTTTTTTTTAGATATATTAAAAAAAGCCTCACACTTATTAATTGGCCCATCCCACACTTATTAATTGGCCCATCCTCTCTTACTTTTCTTATGTGGGACAAGGAAACACACACTTAATTTGTTTTACAAACAAATTTCCAAAACATCCCTTTGTCCACGAACTCGGAGGTCTCTTGAGATCTCTTTTGGTGGTCATTACCAATTTTAATAGTTCGGTCTTTGGAACGTTTGAGCAAATCAGACCCAAAAGACCACACATCAGAGGAGGGTTTCTCTCATTCATTCATCACAAGGTTTAGTTTGTACTCACTGGCTACTAAAACTGGTATCCTCTATCCAGTTCATTCCTTTGGCACGCACTCCTTAATTTTGACTCGGAAATTTCAAACCAAAAAGTTTACTCCATTATACAGGGAAAGCATAGCAACTATATGAGGCCCGCCACAACACTTTACTAAAGCGGTGTGGAAACTTTCATGATGACTATGGGGAGCATTTCTCTCTCTCCTTTGGGAGATCTATGCCTGGTATTTGTTGAATTGGCCAGATAATTTCTCGAGAAAGTTCTAAAAGTAAGCAGAGAATCAAGAACCGCGGTCATTTGGCTGAAGGACCACATGAACTTTCCTTTCTTGCCACTCTGTTTTCTTTCTCGGTCCTCTTTTCTGCTTTTCCCTTTTTCCACGGGTAGCCTACCAGACTCGACATTAGAGCTTGTACACTCCACATTCCACAACTCCATTAGGCATTAGTTTCTAATTTATACAGCAAACGCTGTGTGGGCCTCATATTCTAAGTCTTTTTTTTCCCATAACATGAATATTCGATCTTTTGTCTCGATTAATCTAAACAAATATAAACCTTTCGTTCATATAAATGGGGTAAGATTCCACCAATTAGGTGGTGCCTTGGTGGGGCTACACCAAAATGAGAGACTTCATAATTGAAAAATGGAATGCGCCACTTTACCCAAAAGTTCATTATGGTACGAATTCCATAATAGGAAGGTTGTCATGTAAAAAATTGTGTTCTACACAAGCCAAAGCAAGAGTACGATTTTGACTGACGAGCAAATGATACATAACCATATGGTCTCGCCCATTGAAGCTAATCTTGGATGAATTCGTAATGCTTGATTAGTAGGATGTTTACTCGGAAGAAGAAGACTATTGCTAGTATAAGGTGCTATAATAATCATCTTAGTTCGTGCACCAAATCGAGTTCCCCTTCTTCGGAGCTAGTAGGATTCTAAAAATCCTTCAAGTGGCCGGTCCATTTTTCTTTTCTCTCGTAGTCCAATCGTGGGCAATGGATGTCCTCCTATCTCTCTTTTCTAATTAATGATGTGGGACTTGTAGTTGGGACATGCTCGAACTTTTCTTTTTTAAATCACTTCAGACCTGATACATACATACATAAAAAACCGGCTGAGCCGGCATGCTAGTTTATTCTTTCTTGGACAGCTACAAACCAGGAGAGCATGATTAGAAAGGAAAACCGGATAATTATGTTTAATTGCCGGCTCTATTTTCATTCCCTGCGTATAATTCTTTGTCAATTAGGAGATAAATCTTCAAAAAAGGCGAGAGATTTTTTATTAACAATAACAAATGGTATTCATGAGTGTTTTTGTTAGAGAGGACTTTTTTAAGCACAATATTATTCAATATTCGCTACTCGCCTATTATACCCTTCTCATGTGTCATCAAACAGTTTGTGGAGAATTTCTTTTTCTCTTTTAAAGATTGGCCTTCACAAAATAGGAAGTTTGAAGAGGCATGAGCCATGCTTTTTTTTTACTTTTGGGGCCATGCTTAATAAATGAATTTTTAGCGGTCCGTTTCAAACATTACACTTGGCCGGCCTTTCAGACATCAAACATATCGATTGATAGATGTCTGACCACTTTCGAATCATTTATAAACAGTTCCACCTTCTGTCATTTTGAAACCTCCTGCGCTCTCTCTTTAAAAAGAAAAGGTCTCGGAAGAAGAAATTGATAAACAATTTTCTCATGGCAAGTGGCTCATCTCGTGACCTCAAAAAGCGATAGTCTAGTGATAAAAGAATCACATTCTTTATCATAAAACTACTCATTTGAATTATGTTGTGAGCAACTTTTCGGCAACTTGTGCCTTAGGTAATTGTTACCTTACCTCGTGCTCAGAGACTTTTTGACTTTTAACACATTGGTAAGACTGCATTAACGTATTCAAATACTTATGATCAAATCGAGTAGCTGTAATTCAAATCGAATATTCTATAATAGATATGAGACCATTTTGACAATGCCCATAGAAATTCTCATATTAGTTGCCTAAAACCCAAAATGTCTATACGGTCCATGTGTTCTCCTAGATGTTAGATCTTGTCTTATATGCTTGTTTGCAACATTCCTATAAACACCATTTTCTTTATAAGTTTACCATGCTCTAGTTGCGTAGGATTACCAAACTCATATGTTTTCTCCATGGTGAATCTATGAAACAAAAATTAAAAGTTCCATTATCTCTTTTATCGTTGCGTAAGTCATAAACCTATTTTTTCACCTATATATGACGAGTTAAGATGGTTTATGGGTTCGTTATATTTAATACGTTGGTTTAAATATGATGTGGGTGTTAAATGGGTGTAAATAAGTTGTAAACTTATTTCGACTTTAACGACCCGACCCCACCCGCCTTCATGACTCTCTTCCCATTCTTTCTCACCTTCAACTGATTTCGCATTTACTCACTCCATACTCTCATCTCAATTTGAGTACGAATTTTCATAAATTAAATTAAATATGTAAGTGTTTTAGTAATATGAATTGGATTGATTGTAGGTCACTATATTTGCATTATATAAAGAAAAGGTCTATTTTGGGTCGAATGATATTCAACTCAACCTATTCATCTGACCGGTCTATTAAACATTGTAAGAGATCTTGGCAAAATGGTGCTGCAAACGGGATGTCTTTTGAGTCCTAATGGAGCTAACTAAAGGGCAGGACAGGCCTCGGCAATGTCGTGGGTTGGGCTTGTTCTGCTTAAACGGTAATGGGCATTTCGTTCCGACGTGACTTCAAAGCCGACTTTCAAAAGTCCGGAAATCCGGACGATAGCCGTTAGCTGCGGTTGCACCGTGCAGCGACAGCACTAGCGCGTGGCCCCACGCGGAGCTCTTCGACCGTTTCGAGGTGCGATCGGACGGCAGCGGCGACCGACCCAACGGTCCAAGGATCCTCGGTCCTACGTGTCGCCCTCTGATTGGCCCCCGCCTCTGAAAAATCGTCGCTGTCCACGTCGACAACGCCCCCTCCTCTTTCTCTCTCTATCGATTTAAGAACCCTGTCCTAACTTAAACGGCCTCGTCTCCTTTCTCTCTCTATCTCTCTCTCACGTCGCGGAATAGAGGCGGAAATGACGTTCCTACCCTCCTCCGACCGGAAGCACCGGCGGAGCCCGAGGGCCCCCCTCCTCCCGCAGAAGCACGCCGCCGCCGCCGCCGAGCCGGGGGAGGCGGGCTTCGACGGCGCGTCGTTCTCGGGCGCCGTGTTCAACCTCTCCACCACCATCGTGGGGGCCGGGATCATGGCCCTGCCGGCCACGCTGAAGCAGCTGGGCCTGATCCCGGGGCTGGCCATGATTGTGCTCGGGGCCGTCCTGACGAACACCTCGATCGACATGATCCTGAAGTTCAGCCGGGCCTCCAAGTCCCCCACCTACTCCGCCGCCGCCGCCGACGCGTTCGGCGGGCCCGGGCGGGCTCTGCTGCAGTCCTGCATCGTCGTCAACAACCTTGGGATGCTCGTCGTCTACATGATCATCATAGGTAATGGGCATCGACCTTTCTGCCCGTTCTTGATTTTCTTGAAAGACAGAAATTTGATTAGGCTAAATCCCGGGATAAATCTTGAATTTTTGTTGAGGGGTTTATTAGCTGATAACGTGACGTTGAATGGTCCAAATTGAAGTGTTGAGCAAAGAGAGTTTTTCGGGTGTTTTATTCTGGTGCTAATTATGGATCCGGAGAATGAGGAAGTTCGAAAGTTGAGAACTTGGAATGTTTGGCAATGGCAGGCGACGTGTTATCGGGGACGTGGTCAAACTGGGTACACCACACAGGGGTAATGGAGGAATGGCTTGGTCAGCACTGGTGGACCTCACGCGCTTTCTTGCTGCTGTCCACCACCCTCTTCGTCTTCGCCCCTCTCATCTGTTTCAAACGAGTTGGTAAGTCCTGTGCTCCTGTCTTCTCATTTTGTTGATTGTAGCTCGAGCCAAAAGCGAAATGGCGGTTCATCTCCTTTGCTCCGAACTCGAAAAACCTGTGCCTCCATTTCAGTTCAGAGCCGTCGAATATGCACTGGTTTCGCAGTCGTGTATAGTTTGCTAATCTGATGACACTGTAAAGCTGAAATGCACATTCACAAGCTTGGCGAATTGCCACTATGTTGTTGCTTTTGATTTCATTACTTGCTGGTCACCCACATTCTACAAAGCTTGTGTTCATAATCTCGTGGCTCTTTTGTGAATAGATTCATTGAGATACACATCGGCCTTGTCGGTCGGTCTGGCTGTGGTATTTGTTGCAATCACTGCTGGAATAGCAATCATTAAGCTGGCGAATGGAAGCATAACGATGCCACGTTTGATGCCCGAGCTCGTCGATCAGACATCATTTTGGAAGCTGTTCACAACTTTTCCCATTTTGGTCACTGCTTATATTTGTCACCATAATGGTAAGCAGTCGAACTTCATCTCTTGTAACTAGTACCTGTACTTAAATGGATAAGTGAACATTGAGTGGCATGAAGCTTTATAGAAATTAATTGTTGATTCAGAAAGTGCTGTCATAATCAACTTGGATGTAGAGTGTGTATTGTTTAAGTAGAGGGATGCAACTGCATAGGAGAAGATTTTGGCACGCCATAGTGGCGCATCTCCGACTCTCTTACCCATCCAGATTGTGCTTGCTGGAATAAGGAGAAAACTGGTTATACTGATTTGCTCTAGTAAAGCTAGTTCTGAGGCTCAGTTGTTATAGGAGTCGCTTTTTTGGGGGGGTTGAAATCGGAGTCGTTCAAAGGTGAAAAGTTGGTTCATTAAGAGCAGATTTGTATAAATTGGATAGTCATGATGTGCAATTACAATGCAGTTTTTGTGAATGCTTAGAAAGATGCCGCATGCTAGAATTCTTTTGAGATCTAATCTAACATTGTGAGTCAGCTAAAGTAGGGTAATTGCTATCCCATTTATGTCTGATGTTATTACCACTGTAGAATGCACTTAGATACCCTGCATGAACGAGAGGAAACAATGAAGTTGATAGACAAACTCACCAGATGGTCATTACTCAAGCCATGCTGTATCTAGTCCATTTCACAAGTCCTTTTCTTTTCCCCATTGGCTTACAACAATTTGTTTGCACAATTGACATGTGCAGTGCACCCAATAGAGAATGAACTGAAAGACCCGATGCAGATGAAGTCGATAGTACGTTCATCGCTGACACTATGCTCAGCTGTCTACATCGCAACCAGCTTCTTTGGGTTTCTTCTCTTTGGGGATCAGACTCTGGATGATGTACTGGCAAATTTTGATGGGGATCTAGGAATTCCTTACAGCATGATACTCAATGATATAGTGAGAATTAGCTACGGAATCCACCTCATGCTTGTTTTCCCTATTGTGTTTTTCTCACTTCGGCTCAATCTGGACGGCCTCCTTTTTCCCTATGCAAAAATTCCCATCGCCTTCAACAACAGGAGATTTTATTCAGTCACAGCAGCGCTAATGGGTTTTATATTTCTGGGAGCGAACTTCGTACCCAGCATCTGGGATGCTTTCCAATTTACCGGCGCCACCGCAGCAACCTCTGTCGGGTTCATATTTCCATCTGCAATTGCTCTTAGGTATGCACTGTTACTAATGATGAATGCTGAGAGCCTTTCCTTCAAGAAGCCATGTTATCAGGATATGTCATCGATGAAGTGTGTAATCATAGATTCATTAGAGGCTTGCACGATGCTAGCATATAGGATAGCATGAATATCATGTGGAAAATTTTGATGGACCATTGCTATCCCTAGTTGGCCTCATCACCTTCATCCTCTGACTTTGTCTCATCTCTTTTTGAACACGACATTCATCCTCTGACTTAAACATCCTGCACCTGTTTTGCAGGGATACTCATGGGGTTGCAACAAAGAAAGACAGAGTTCTGTCATGGATTATGATCTTGCTGGCTGTATCATCGAGCATAGTGGCACTCTCGAGCGACGTTTATGGTTTCTTTAACAGTGACGAAGGAATTGGAAGCTGACAAAAAACAAGGGGATCGATTTGACTTTTCTCAAGCAACACCAAACTTCGGTCTCAGACATTGAAATGAACTGATTAACACAGGGACGGGAGGAGGAAGAGGATGCATCCAATTGTTTGATTCAGCTGCCCGAAGAGCTAATTCACCTGTCTATAGTGATTTCACATTCCCTTGCCATTTTGTGCATACGAAACAGTGACCTCTCTTGCCCGTTCTTAAGGCTGAAGATGAGGATATACTACACAAGTCAAGTCCAGATTCAGACGTTAAAAGATGTATTTTCGGCATATCTTGCTACAGTTCAGGATTTGTTTTAGTGCAGAGTGAATTTAATGAGACTGGATTGTCGCAACCGTGAACAATGGTTATTGGAACTCGGGCCTAGATGGAAACTTGGGCTTGGATTGTGGTCCGAGAAAATTGCTTGTTGGCCCATATACTTTCGCAATTGGATCAAATATCGATCAACTTCTTATAATTCAACCACAATCCAAGCCCAAGAATTTGTTGAAAAATTTCTAAACTTATTACACTTTTATTAATTCAGTTTTAAATCTTCCAATTTCGCCAATTGAGCATTAAAAATTTTGACTATTTGCCGAAGAATTTGTCCGTTGGCCAGAAATCGATAATGCGGACATCGATCATCCTACGTAGTACAGTCAATGCTAACAGTGATTTTTTTCAAAAATATTTTAGCAGTCCTTTTCTTTTCTTTACTTTTTAAAAAAAAAAACTTAGGGTTGGCAAGGGTCACCGGCACACCCTTCCTAGCACTGGGGAGGGCGTCCCGGTCCTAAGTTCAAAAAAAAAATTGAAGAAAAAGATAAAGAATCAAAAATCAAAAATAAAAAAATATTAAATTATTATTTAAAAATTATCAACATCGCATGAGTTATGCTATATGAGATGATTAGCGTTCACGTCAGCGATTTTTGGTCAAAATAAATTCAATTGGCAAAACTTAGAAAATGTTTAGGATTCAATTGGCAAAATTGAAAAAATCAACATTAAATTAACAAATGTATAATAGGTTTGAGACTTTTTTTCACAATTTTCCAGTTTCATTTACAATTTCACTTCTCTCTCTCACACTTCATCCCAAAGTTTTATATTCCAATGTCTACCAAACTTGGATCCAATTGCAACCAAGGACAAACCCATGAGGTTGAACCTAGCTCCACATGATTCACCATCTAAATACGATTTTCATACTAAAAAATTAATGCAGAAAGGGAAATCCCTTGCGAACGAGATCCTATAATCACGTACTCAGAACCATCTGGGGTGCTTCTTGAAGCGCTAATTATTGCAGTGAGGACGAGTTGACCACGCGGCGATTTTGATATTCGCGAGCGCAGGACCTGGAAAGAGGGGCGGGCGCGAGGGAGAGGGTTATATGCGCGTGCGACGAACACCGACACCCGTCGAGATCAATGTAATTATCATTTGGCTTGCCAAAGAAGACGCCCGGAGTGTCTTGCTTTTGATGTTTGGTGGCGTGGAATCTTTGAACGTTCGTGGGAACGAGCTCCAGCGAATGGGACGAGCGAAACGTGGGGGATTGATGACAATAACCTAAAAAAAAAAAGGGTCGCGTGGAAGAGAGCCGTCTTCTTCCTACAACCCGAAAGCGCCCCACAGAGAAAAGCTAGAAGCTACGGACATGGGAGGGGACGGAGATGGTGGCCGGCATGGCATCAGGCCTCTGATACATGCACGTTCGCGCGGCTCGGTGCCTCTCACCAACCGAGAAATAACTCTTGAAGATGAATTTGGACACGGTCTAGATGATTCAAATGCATCCTGGTCTTCTTCAGCGGTGCCCATCTCTCTTTCTCTTTCTCTCTCTATCTCTCTCTCTAGAAAGTTGTGCAGATTCAAAGGAGGGAAAGATAGATGGACCCGTTCCATAATTGATATGAAATGGACGAAGCATGTGATCACGTCCCAGATTTTTCTTGGTCCAGAAACATGATTAGCTGTGGTTGGTAAATGAGTTTAAAAATAACTGATCAACTTGTACTCGCATAAGCACTTCAAGAAATCAAAGCCCCATGTTCAGCTTGTGCGCATTTCCACATAAGGGACAGCAGGAAGATAAAAACGTACTTTGCGGGTGTCTATTCTACATTAAATTAAGATTGCGTTTGATGGTCAAGATAAAATTTAAAATAAGATAAAACTTATCCTATCCTGCATTTGGTGCCTACGCAAAATAGGATAAATTTGAATATAAGAGGAATATAGGTTGGATAAAATTATCCCATGGAGGAGGTGGGATAAAAGTAGATAAAATTTCTAATATTCAAAATAGGAAAATTATTTTGCTCAAATAACAAACTTCTTAAATTAACAAATTTAAAATTATATTTCAATATAAATAAATTTTTTAATTCTAATATAAGAAATTCAAAATAAGTTATTTAATTTAATTTATTTTTATTTAATTTAATCTTATTTTTATTTATATATATTTATTACATATTTGAGGTGTTTTAGTATTTTAGATCTATTAGTATAGTTTTCTATTTAATTAAATTTTATTAAAGAACAATGGAAGGGAAAGAAAGAAATAAAAAAAGAAATTAAGAAATGAAAATAAAATAAAAATAAAGTTGACAAAAGTATCGGAAGAGAATTTTAGTGTCTCCGTTTGTAAAATTTGTGATTAATTTATATTGATATGTCATTTATACTAAATAATATATGATATAATATAAATTTATCCGACTTTATTACCGCAATCACTAAACAGTTGATAGGATATAGTAAAATTCCATAGATTTCATATCATATCCTATCTATTCATATCTTGATTAGAAATTGGAACGACCAAATGTAACCTAAGAGATAACTGCATCGACAATTTTTAAAAGTATAATTGATTCCTAAAATTTACACACAAAAATAAATAATTAAATCATTCTAGTAGATCTATTTAACTTGGCTAATGAAAAATGCTTGCATGGTTTTTATTTATAATTTTCTCTATTTTATGTGATGATGACATGATTAAAACAAAGTTGTTGTGGTCCAAATTTGATTTTTGATAGAAATTTTATTTAAATTATATTAAGAAAATTAGCCGATTCTGGTATAAAAAGAAAAAAAAAAAAAAAGCCAGGTCCGGCCCTCTCTTCCACTGTCCCACCATCGCGGGCTGCCCCACCACTAATGACCCTCGACTAAATCTAGGCAAGGGTTGTCGGCCATCCCCATCATCGCCACCCTTCCTGATGATGGTTGGGCAATGATAGCAAGAGTTGCGAGCCCCCACATTTTTATTTAATTTAAAGATTTAGCTAGTCTTTAATGTAATCTATCTAAAATTTAGATTAAAAAAAAGTAGATTTAGATCAAAACAATGTGATATTAGCCTAATGCTTCATGTTTTAACTATGTTATTGCCACATAGGTAGGGAAAAAAAAAACTACATCAACATTTTTTGTTAGTCAATTTGGATGGAGTTTTTTTTTTTTTAATCGAATAAAAATTTCATTCATTTATCATAATGAAACATGAGAGAAACATAGAAAGCTTCAAAGCCAAGCAAATCCAAAAAGGGCTGCAAAATAAAACAAACCCAAAAAACAAAAGAATACGGCTTGAAGTTATAAGCACACCTTCATCCCAAAAGACGAGATTTGTTATAGTATCAAAAAACAATCGGCAGCCAATCACCGAAATCGTTAGTGATGGACGTACATCGAGATCTTTCCCTCCAAAAAGTATAGCTTGCATTCTGCAACACCATCACCATATGGAGACAAGAATAACAATGACATATTGAACACCACCGGATAAAAATTTAGATCGAGAGAAAAAAGCTCCTGAATTTAGATTCACACCTAAATTAAGAGAGGAGAGGTTCTACTGAATCTCGAAAAAGTCATAAACCGTGTCTTCGGCGTCATGCTAGCTGGATTAATGACAACATTCTCACAAAATTTACAACTATAGATAGATTTATTCATGACGAGTGAAAAAAGGCACCAACAACAGACAAAAAGAAGACGTCAAACAAGGTGGAAAAAGTCTCCTGGATTAAATCGAGAGGAGAAAAAGGGAAATTAAGGTCTAGAAAAGAAAATCATGGCAAAGCAGGCTATCAGCTTCAGAAATTGAGGCTTATAGGCTACCGGAGAAGTTTCTTTCAGGGAGGATTGTTTAGGAGAGGCAGGGTTTTTTTTTTTTTTTTTTTGGAAGATTTATGGAGTTAATGGAATTACTTAATTGCACTAATTTGATAAATTTTAAGATTTTTTTTCTTTAGTCCGTGATAAGTTTTAAGATTAGTTTGCACCTTTTGTAAGTTTTTTTAACTCAATTACACTTTGCAGTGCATTTATCTCTTAAAATAAAAAGCATCCTCTCCACGTTCTTATCCCCATGTCAAAAGGCGCCCAAGAGAATATACCAGCTACGATAATTTTTAAACATTTCAAGTGTCGGTAACGAACTTTTTTTTTTTTGGCGGTAACATACTTGATTAATGAAGACTATTGGGGTTAATTTGTGGTCAATGGGACCCATGTCTCTTAAAATAGACCAAACCACTCTCTTTTGTTTATAGAAAATTGGAAAATTTTGTTAGGGTGGGGGGGCTACCGTGTCTCTTGGACAACCCCTTTTTGGTCTTAATTAATCATATGATGGCATGAGACATTGTACACATCACCTAGTTTTCTAAGTCGCAATCCAAACCCAAAGACAAAGCGAAATGATCATGGCGGAGCTGTCATCCATATGCATCTTCTTCCGTCGTCCGTTTGAATGTTCTGTTGAGTGACGCCTTCTCTGAACTTTCTTCAGCGTCGATTCTGTTGACCTTCTTTTTTTTTCTCCTTTTCTTTTTTCATTTTCGCAAAGGAAAAAAAAATATATTAAGGACCATGTGATGTGAACGTATATGTCCTGTGACGAAGGCATAATGTGCAACCGAGACGTTTCCAGCTCTTACAAGCAACAGGCTCATCACCGGCGAAGAAGAGTTAAGTATAAATTCAACGGTGTGGTTGGATAGAAAGTCTTTCGACTCATTTTTCATGGCGAGGCGCTATTTCTGCCATTGATTGGTTCCAAATATAAGAAGAAAAGTACAAAAAAAGTTCTAAAATTATTATATTGCTACGGAAAAAATCCTAAACCTATTTCATTTTTCATGGCCAAGACACCGGCCATAGGCCAAAGGAGAGAAAAAAAATGGGAAAGGAAAAAAAGAAAAAAAAAAGTAAAATATTAATAAAAAGTCAATAACTTATTAAAAAATTTTAAACAATTGCCCACAGTCAACATTTATGTCAACAATTTTCGGCTTAAGATGACTAGATGTACAAATATGAAAAGATTTAGGATCATATTGGTGTAATTGAAAAATTTATTATTGAATTATACTAATATAATAGGCTTAAAAAAATTTGGTACTTTTCCTCAAATATTAGTGTAAGAAGAAACAACACCCGGCTAACTTTTCAATGAAATTTTCCACTTCAACTCATCATGACTAATTATAATAAAAAAATCTATTCCAAAAGCTTAACTATAATTGAAAATGCGAATATTCCAACACATCCTCCATCGAGTAAGTACAGGACCCAGCAACAGTCGTGCTTTCAATCCACTTTCAATCGGTGAATCTGCTCTCTTGCTTGGTACTCGACTCCAGCTACGATTGTGTACGAGAGTGAGAGTGACGGATGCGTCGAGTGCCATCCAATTTGGTTCAGCCATTTTCGGGGCCGGAGGCGTAAGCCGCAGCAGGTTCTCAGTTAGTCGCTTCGTTGAAAACGCCAGCACTGGTCATGCATCGAAGATAATACGAAAAGTCAGCCAGTTACGAACACACCACAAAGAAAAAAGGAGAATGGCGGAGGGTGGGAAGAAGATGGAGTTGGTGAAGAAGGGAAGAGCGGCGGCGGAGATTGCGCGCAAAACGTTGGAGGGCCACGACAGATGCGCGGCCGGCTGCGGTGGCCAGCCTGTCTTGACCTTGTCCCGCCGATCGCCTCTCCTCCACGCGTCCTCGCCCTGCCGCTCGTGCCTTTCTTTTCATTTCCGGGACTTAATATAATGGGGTGCTGTCATTAAATAAGGATCTTTCGTATTTATTTAGTCGCAAATCTGCTCAATCGTGATTTCTAGACCTTTTCAGTGTAGTGCGATCCACTGGACCAATCAATGTAGTCTACATCTCGCCTAATCTTCTTTTTTTTTTTCCTTCTTCCATCTTCATTGATACTCAAAACTCGATACAATTGCAATTATTAAATCGTCGAACTCTAATCTGTCTGATTGAAATTATCCGAAATAAAAATAGTAAAAAAAAAAGGAAGGATAATGCCTTTTATTCTTTGCTTCCTAAAATTTAGGATATGTTTATTTAACTAATTAAGATTTCTTGGAATTCAGTTTTCATATTTTCACGGATTTAAAAATCATAGGCAATAAAGAAAACGTCCACACCGAAAAATGAGGAAAACATTTATTTTCCCCAAGCATCTAATAGAATACAACTCATTTTGTCCATCCATACGCTTACACAAATGACCATCGATCAAGATGTTCTTTTTGTCTATTGTTTTCATTCTTCGCTGCAGCATTTATATCCTATTATTGTTTCATCTTTTTAGGGACCGATTTCAAAAATCAGCTTCAGATATTTCACGGAAATAAGACGCTGAATTAAATCACTGTAATTTCTAAGCAACGTGTCGAGATCTGTTGTAATTTACCTGTGCTTTTTGTTGATTACATTTTTTATTCACTTTATTTTGGGTGTTTGGGTAGAATGTGATAGAGATTTGAGTTCGTAGCTTTCTAGAACATACAGTCAAATCAAGCACGAAAGTTGTTTGTCAAAATGTCAAAACTAGCTATTGTTGGCTTAAAAATTTTGCGGTCCATATATTTTCGTTGTCGTCTATTAACCTTTTTATAAATTTTTTTTAGAGTTTCTCCATCTTTTTGATGAAGAAATTGAAAACTCATATGTCGAGTTGTCCAAGTCCATCATCTGATTTAAATAATGAAAAGTCATTTTCATCTCATTTTCAAGTTAGTCACTGAATAAGAGAAAACTAATGATTTAGCTTGAAACCGATTTCAGTGTAAAACATTGTCCTTAGACATTAAATTTTTTGCAAAACAAACGCATCCATAGTTATAATAGCAAACCATAAGTGCCATTGACGTCCTTCGATCCAATTATCCTCTGTCGAGGTTTCGTTAATGAACACCATTAAAAATCTGCACATATGGACAAAAGAAGGCAAGCGGTATTGAGATGATATTCATGTAGCTTAAGTGAAATAACAATGATGTCTTTTTGACTAAAAACTATATGATATAACTTTAATGGAGGGTAAATGTATCACATTGGTAGAAGTTTGGAGTTTTTAATATAACAAGAAAAAGTTTGGGGTAAATATAGCATAGTGAATATAATTCAAGGTTTTTGATGTCACAAATAAAATTTTAGAATAAACGCGTAATGGTGGATATAGTTTGGAATTTTTTTGTGACTTTTTCCTTTAATTATTTGCAAACCTAAGAAATCCTAAGGCACCATGAAGTTCTATGTAAATATGTTATTTGTTGGATCCGTGTTATAATAATTCTTAGAATTGTTAAGTTCGTTTACAATTGCGCAAGGATCCAATATAGTCTTTTAGCTCTACAAATAATGTTGACATGGACATGTGACTTACATTAGAAAGTCCTACTACAAATTATATAGAGTAATAGCTATACCTTAATTAGTCTTGAGCTTATTTGGTCGAGTTTTTTTTAGTGAAGATAGGTCTAGTCAAAATGTCAATGATTCAAATTTGAGCTTCTCTTAGTGGTCCCCCTATATGAACATATCAAGCTTTTATTGCGCATCACAACATATGGCATCAGAGTCGACGATTAATTTGTAGATCTAATCTGTTTCAGTATATATTGAATATCTTAATGAGAAAATCTCATGATCAATGCAAATTTCACAAGGCAAACTGCTTTTGAGATATTTTGGCAAGAATATACCATGGATAGTTGATTTGGAAACACAAGTTGCCAACCATAGGTCAAAACAGGTATTGGGCTATAAAAATGCGATCTTGAGTTAACACTTAATGGTGATTGTTGTGCATAGTTTATCATAAGGACATGAAGATTCAAGTCAATAAAGGTCAACATAGAAGGATATCGACATCAGAGGCAACGTGCCCAACACTACAATTCAGATGCATTAAGTAAATTATCGAGATGCACATATGAATTGTATTAGAGAAGTTCCACATTGAGGTTTGGCGTTGTACGGAGCAGTTAATATGCTGATCTAAGGTTTCGAGCAGAAGTAAGTCCAATGGAATAAGTTAATGGGATAAGATGGATGGAGCAGACGTATGATCTGGCTATGGAATCGGATTCCATCGGTCATTCAGCAATTCTCCATTCTTATGTCCCTTTCTATTTTTGACATAAAAAAACCAAGGGACGAAAACCATAGAAAATCCAAGTAAAAAAGGAATGGCGCTCTAAGTTAACATCGTGGCAGTGGGAATCAAAGACTTCTCTCGATTTCACGCGTCGATATCTCCAATTTTGAAACACAAGCCTCGGAAAACGACAAAGCCCACCTTCGTCAACAACAGCAACCCTTCCAGCTCCACGCTCCCCCTGCTGGACATTTCACACTCCCTCAAGTCTTGCCCCGCATAATACACTCGTTTAGCTGTCGCGTATGGGGACGAGATTTGGCAAATTACGTCAATTTTTTTTATCAAATTGGTAGCTTGGCGATCTCGCGATGAAGTTCAAGAGGTTTCCTTTTGACATTCATTGTGAAAACGATCAAATCCGCGAGAGGAGAGAGAGAGAGAGAGAGAGAGAGGGATGGATCGGATGTGAGACATTGACATCGACAGACAACGTGCGTGCTTTCCTTCCTTCCTCGTCGGGACATTTCTTTTCCTTTTAATTTTAAAAAACTTCCGGAATCAAAATCAAAGACGTGTTGAGCTGTTACCACTTGGACTCTCTGTCTCTGTTTCTCTCTCTTCTCTGCCTCCCTCCCTTATTACGTTCCTTCCAGTTCTCGCACTTCTTCCTCAGAGCTGTAATTGATTGAGCGATGAGTCCTTTGGCGCTCCGCTGCCTCCTCCTCGTTCACGGCTCATGAATACCCTCCTCTCTGCACGTCGTCCATCATTGTCTTCTCTAATCCTCATTGGCATTAGCATTCTGATCTGATAAAAGCCACTTGGTCGCAACACGTTCGGTGTTTCTTGGCTCGCCTTCCCTGAAGTGAATCTTCTACAGAAGCTGAAAGCTTGGCCTTTCCTGCGAAGTGGGTGTGCTTCAAGAATCGAGATTCGAGAAAATCAAGACTTCAAAATGGCACCTTCGCTCGATTCGTGGGCAAAACAGAGCGTTCACAAGGGCACCCCCGTCGTCGTCAAGATGGAGAACCTGAACTGGTCCATGCTCGAGCTGGAGAGCCCGTCGGACGAGGACATCTTCCCCGCCGGCGCCCCCGCCGCCGGCGAGGGGGCGGCGCCGGAGCGGACGCGCAACAAGAACGCGAAGCAGCTCACGTGGGTCCTGCTCCTCAGGGCTCACAGGGCCGCCGGCTGCCTGGCCTCCATGGCCGCCGCCGCCCTCGGCCTCGCCTCCGCCGTCAGGCGCCGCGTGGCCGCCGGCAGGACCGACAACGACGTCAGCGTGGCTTCTCGTCGCGGCGGGGGAGTGAGAGAGAGCCCCACTCTCAAGGCCAGGTTCTATACTTGCACAAAAGTGTTCCTTTGGCTGTCCATTGTCCTGTTAGGGTTTGAAGTGGCTGCTTACTTCAAGGGTTGGCACTATGGTGCGCACAATGTCGAGTTGCAACACCTGTTGGCAACTTCTTTCTCAGTTAAGGGTGTTTTCGATCGGTTGTATTCGAAGTGGGTTTCGATCCGGGTGGAATATCTTGCTCCTCCATTGCAGTTCTTGGCCAATGCTTGCATAGTGCTCTTCCTTATCCAGAGCTTGGACAGGCTTGTCCTGTGTTTGGGTTGTTTCTGGATCAAATTCAAAAACATCAAGCCGATCCCAAAGGAGGACGCCTCAGTCGATGTCGAATCCGGCGAGAAGGGATACTTCCCTATGGTCCTAGTGCAACTCCCCATGTGCAATGAAAAGGAGGTAAAAATTGAAACCACCCCATTTCTTGTCATTTGTGTGTTTGAGTACATTGATTTCCAAATGAATCTGTCGTGGCATTAATCAAGAAATAGTGAGCTTGATCTGATGTGGACATTCTTAATCTATCCATCAGGTGTATCAGCAGTCAATTGCGGCTGTCTGCAACTTGGACTGGCCGAAATCGAAGTTGCTGATTCAAGTCCTCGATGATTCTGATGATCCCACTGCACAGTCGCTGATTAAAGAGGAAGTGAACAAGTGGCAGCAAGAAGGTGCTCGCATCGTGTATCGGCATAGGGTAATTAGAGAAGGATACAAAGCTGGTAATCTCAAGTCAGCTATGAATTGCAGCTACGTCAAAGAGTATGAGTTTGTCAGCATCTTCGATGCCGATTTTCAGCCCGCTCCTGACTTCCTAAAGAGAACAGTTCCTCATTTTAAGGTACTTTTTAGTAATTTCATGTGGCAGATTTGTCTCACGTGTGTCGAGAACGCATACGTTCAGAATTTTGCTGCTTACACGTACTAAAGGAAATGAAGATTCTGGGGTTGAGTTGTTCATCTGCAATTTTGCATTCCGATGATGTTAAAATTGCAATCTGGTGATAATGCAGGATAATGACGAGCTAGGCTTGGTTCAAGCGAGATGGTCATTTGTGAACAAGGATGAGAACCTCCTAACTAGGCTCCAGCTTATTAATCTGGCTTTCCACTTTGAGGTGGAGCAGCAAGTGAATGGTGTCTTCTTAAATTTCTTCGGTTTCAATGGGACTGCTGGCGTGTGGAGGATTAAGGCTTTGGAGGATTCTGGGGGGTGGTTGGAGAGGACGACCGTCGAGGACATGGACATTGCAGTTCGGGCTCATCTTCAAGGGTGGAAATTTATTTTTCTCAATGATGTTGAGGTACTTATCTGGCTAATGGGCAGAAATTGGGAACATTCTTAATATTATAGCTTTTTATGACATCAAAATATGTTTGTTTCCTCAACAAGCTGAGCCAGGATTTGTAGTGTTCATGGAAATTTCATGTTGTCTTGACCAGGCCCAATGCGAATTACCAGAGTCTTATGAAGCATACAGGAAGCAGCAACATAGATGGCATTCTGGGCCCATGCAGTTGTTTCGCCTCTGCTTGCCGGCCATAATCAAATCCAAGGTGCTTACTTACTTCAGCACAACAATTGCAAAATGCAAAAACCCACTTAAAAAGTTGCTGAGGACTAACTTGGTATTGTTCTTACGTGTTTCTTGGTAATTGCAGATCAGCATTTGGAAGAAATTCAATTTGATCTTCCTCTTTTTCCTTCTGAGGAAGCTGATATTGCCGTTTTATTCCTTCACTCTTTTCTGTATAATCCTTCCCATGACAATGTTCGTTCCCGAGGCCGAGCTCCCAGCATGGGTCGTCTGCTACATTCCAGCGACCATGTCTTTTCTCAACATACTACCAGCACCCAAATCCTTCCCCTTTATTGTCCCTTACCTTCTCTTTGAGAACACCATGTCTGTGACCAAGTTCAACGCAATGATCTCAGGGCTGTTCCAGCTTGGTAGTGCATATGAGTGGGTCGTTACCAAGAAATCAGGCCGTTCCTCAGAGGGCGATCTCTTGTCTTTGGTCGAGAAAGAGACGAAACACAAAAGGGGCAATTCTGCTCCTGATCTCGAGGCCCTGAAGGAGGAAATCAGCAGGCAAGAGAAGAAGGCATCTCGGAAGAAGAAGCACAACCGAATATATACCAAAGAGCTTACATTGGCATTCCTCCTCCTCACGGCTTCAGCCAGAAGCCTCCTATCCGCTCAGGGTGTCCACTTTTACTTCCTGTTGTTCCAGGGGATATCATTCTTGCTGGTCGGTCTGGATTTAATCGGCGAGCAGGTGGAGTGAAGTGAAGAGGTAATGCTATTTAGGGTGTATAGCTAGTATATAAAGCACCGCAAATCTGGAGCTGAGAGAGTGGCTGCAAGTGGTAAACAGATAGAGTTCTATCTGCGCTAACAAGTCTCGAAGTTGCTGCCTGCTGCATTTGTTGTCTCTGCAACACTCTCACCAATCCAGCCGGAACGTTATAAGTTACCTTGATAGAAGACCAAAGTCACCATCAAAGAAAGTGAGGAGGCACAGAAGAAAACTGGCGATGCTCCTCAATAAGTATGATGTTCATACCACATGTTCTTTTTCTTTTTGCTCTTATGTTTCTTTTGAAAATTCTTTTGTTTAGATGCAATTTTTTCTTTGGTTGGAAGAAATGTAGATCCAAATGTCAATTTTTTCTTTGACAGAAATAAGCGTTCGACATAAGATTCAATGTTCCTCTGTTTTCGGTTTGATCATTGGTATACAAGGACTTGCGGCATGTTGATATGAGGATGATGATATTATAGTACAGCTTTGTTCTTTTCCTCTTTATTTCCACCAGTTTGAGATGCGCATGTGCAATTAGTGAGCTCAAGTTTGAAAGATTCTGAAAGTTTCATAGTTCAAAGGGAAAAGCCATTCGTTTTCCCACTCGTCCTTTTTGGCTCTGCTGGATTCAGCCGGAAAGAAACAGAAGAATAACTTCCAAGATCAGTGGGAACAGAGCATCATTTGACAACTAATGACATCATGAAGTGATTCGACCAGGACAAAAAAAAAGACGCCATGAAGTGAGAAAGGGAAAGGGCAGAAAATAGTAAAAAAACTGCGAATGCTCCTCAATTAAGTTAAATCACAATCTGTTAAGATTGATAAAAAAGGAAAAATATATCCTTAATGTAAATCACTTCATCTAGTAATTTTTATCGATCTTTCTCAAATTATTGTTTCTTCTTTTGTTGTGTTCAACTTGGAGGAGTTTACATATTCATTGCTTTTTTACGATGATCATCTAAGATTTGATTGCTTTGACAAATTTATTGATCGGGTTGTAATTTAAAAGAATATTAATAAAGGACATTCATTGACAGTGTCTCTCTAAAGTTCAATCCCTAATTACTCCTTTTTATATTCAATTCTTTAGTACGAGTTTTTTTTAGGGAATTCTTTGATTAAGTTTGTGAACTCTTTATGATTATAATTTATATTTTAAGATGTGTTAGTTAACAAAGATTACTGATAAGGTCTATACTCATTATAGAAAATCCTCTATAGAAATTGGCCCGAGCACATTAGCAAGCAGAAGATGAGAGGATATGAAGTTTGTATAAACACAAAGGGAAAATAACTTAAGGAGGTGGAATAAAACATCATTGTTTTGATTTAAAAGGACGATATTATATTTTCAATTCAACAAATATCAAGTTTCACCAAATTAGTTCTCTCAAGGTTATTTCATCGACTCAAAAAGTTACAGAGTGTTATAACCATGTGTATGGCGGAACTAGCATGAACCTTCTTTTTCTCTTTTCCTTTTTGGTTTAGAGGTGGGATTTGATGGGTTATCATTGAACAAGTGACTTGATTAGATCTTAATTCATTGCCTATTTGTTAGCCAAAAGGGAGACTGAAAGCCAATACCTTTACATCATCACTAGATATGTAATATCTCATTGGAAGCCTATTCTGTTCTTTTTGTATCACTACATGGTTCGTATCATATTCCCATTACTTTTTCAGGGCTACAGTGTCCATTCAAGAAGGCTTTTGAAATGTGATGGACTTGGAATCGTAGGCTGCAAGATGATGCAAGTACTTACGAATCGGATTTCAGGCATCACAGGTCGAGTGCCTGCCGGATAACGACAATGCAAGTCAAAAAAACGGAGGTTAACTGTTCAATCGTGTCCGCTATAGGAGGCAAGCAACATGGGGACTGCCTCACGTCTGGCATCTGCTGACTCCACCACAGATCTGGGCTGACGGATAATTGTGGTTTCGAGGTACCTGAGCCCATTCCTTGGTATGGCTTCTCCAATGTCACCGTCTTCCTCATTGAGCACCAAATTTACACGGCATTCTCACCTTTCGAAGCTTATTCTATTCCTCTTTAGCTCCAACATATAGCTGAAGAAATGCTGTAAATTCATTACCAAAACAGAGACCAACCCTTTCAAATTTGCTGGCAAACTGCCTTTCTTGTGATATTTCATCGGGACATTGTGATATTTTATCGAGACAGAGATAGTGTTACTGTGATTGATTCCTCTCTTAAAGTGATTTGTAACAGTTCTTGGTTTTCGTGTCCTTGGAGTGTCCGACATAATAAAGATTGTGGATCCCTTCATGAGTTGATACGAAGCAGTGCCGATGAATAATATTATGGCAACCCGTAATAATTACTTTTTTCTTCAACAGAATGTTAGATGCAAGAGTACATTGCAGATTTCGGAGTATCCACATGCTCAATGGACTTTTGTCTTTCACGATACACATTGTTACTTGATTATCATAAGCAATCTTGAGGAGAAGCCTGCCTGCTTTTCTCCTCTCTCTGCATCTTAATTACCGCCTATTTCAAATTTCCAAACTTAACAACAGTTTCTTAATCCATATGCTGATGGAAGGCCCATTAAAAGTTCAGATGCATAGCTGGTTATTCTACAAAATTCAGGATTGTGATCAGAAATATCAGAAACATATCCTTTTCCTTGATCAACTTAATAAAAAACCTTGCCTGCCTTCACAATGCCCTTTAGGAATCCAGAACACCACCAAAGAAAATAAGCACATTGCGGATAGAGAATTTGTCAGTGCTGTCTAAATATACAAAAATATGTTAGCACTTCCGAGCATCCTCTTCGATTAAAAATCCGAAGAGTAAACCAGTTTGTTTAACCATCTATACAACTCTACATTTCTCCTTACTTAGGAAAAACCAACTCTATTTTCTCCTCCAAATCAGTCAGATACAGTTAGCCTAATTCACCAGGTTTCCAGTTTTGAGTCGGTTGAACAAAGACCCTCCTCTGAAAAATTCATCTCTCTGACTTTAAGCGCCCTGCCAAGTGCCAAACAGGAAAATTTTGTCAATGGTAAAGCAAAGCCAGTGGAGTTTGTGGTAGCATTAGATGATCTTCTTCTGGTTACCATTTAGACCCAAACTGTCGAGTCCTGAACTGGAAAGGAAGTGCGATTGACACTGTGTTTGTAGCTCACTCTCACAAAAAGCCTGATGAAAAGAACATAGCAATTATTAATAGTCCTAGCGTAATTGAAAAACATGGGATGGAGATGGCCTAGATAGGTGATCGATCCTTTTTAGAGACCTGTGTTAATGGAGGATAATGATGATTCGAGCTCGGGAGGCTTGGAAAAGCTTCCGGGAAAAATCCTTTTGTATAAGGAGAAGAACAGGCAATTCCACGCTCGGTATCCACGATAGTTGCAGAGCTGCCCGGTGAGCAGAATATCTTTGCGAGATGAAAAAGTAAAACTTAGATTACCAACTATACATGCCAAAAATACTTAAGGCCCGAATTTCAGTCTTTCAGCATCATGTTGACTTACATCTTTGGAAAGTATCCTCTCCAAGTTAATGCTCAGCTCTGGACTGACAGCAGCAAGTTTCATGGACAAGAACTGCGAAAGAGACTAACATCATCACTGGACATTTAATTCAATTTGGTCTGCTCAATAGTCAGATCTTAATACTTAGCATTAATGGGAGAATGAGACTGCATATTCAGATAGAAAAAACGATAGCCCCAGTGAAAACCCGAAGAATACAACCACATGGCCTCATCTGATCGCAATTTTTGGTGTAGAAAAAATTGACTTGATGTCAAGATCACACAAAAATTACTCTACAGAGAAACTCACCTTCCACTCAGATCTTTTACATTCATTTAATTCAAAGGATAATATCATCGAATAGCACATTACACCATTCAATGGATTTGTTTTAAAAGGTGCATGGCGTTAAACTCATTCAGGACTTCAGACACAATACGTATACCAGAATAAGAAAACAGTTGGCGTACCTCAACCTGCTGTTGCAGCGACTGCACATAGTTAATAATCTCATCAAGCATTACCGCTTTTCCTGTGATCTGTGGCAAGTGAAACCCCCCCGGATGACTAACCATCTCGAGTAAGCAAAATAAGTACCTCAGAAAAGTAGAGCGACTCGATTACCTTGTTGCATCCGGGGACGAGTTCTTGAAGCATTCTCATCCGCTCACTAATTTTCTCTCTTCTCACCTGAAAGCAGAACGACACTAGTAGGTTCAAGGCATTCAAAAAACGTAGCATTTGAGACATTTGGGCAACGAAAGGCTTACCCTCTCCGCAAGGCTGTGACTGTTTGTAGCTTGGCCTCTGCGCGCTCGCACATGAATATAGTTCTCCTTCGGAGCTTCAACATTGTCTCTCACTTGTTTACCAGTTTGTTTGCCCTGAGAATTAGGATGCAAAGTCTGCTCATTCTTCTGTTTCTTCTCGTCCCATTCCTTCGGGACATCTGAGATCACCCTAGAAGGATCCTTTTTCACCTCCTGTCCCAGATTTAACAAACAAAGAGTAACTTGTTTGACCGAGTCATTTGCACATAACAGGACATCAACAAGGAAAAATCAAATGTTCATACTTTTTCACATTAACTACAGATGACAGACCTTACTATCATAAATGGTATCGGGAGCCGGCGCATTTTTTCTTCTCTTGACGCTCGGTGATGATCCCTCCCCATCCTCTTCGATCCGGCAGTCCTGGGACAGTTTATTGTTAGCCGAGGCCCCTTCACTACCATCATGATCATCCTCCCTTTGAGAGCCATAGTTAGGAGGACACCCAGAGTTAGCAATGTCAGGCAGCCCAAAGTAGCCCACCGCATCCAGGTAACTCCGGCTTTCTGAGCAGGGGAGCCGTCCAAATGGGACATGCTCGGTCAATGCCGATAGATTGTGACCGAGCGGAGGAGGAAAGTCGCCACCACTTCTTTGATTTTCCATGATGCCGGGGTGTGAAGAAAAGGGGAAGCCAGAGGCCATTGAAGGATTTGCAAAACGGTAACTCTGAGTTAGGGACACGAGTGGATCCCAACCAGAGCTAACGAAAGGGTTGATTGCCATTCCTGAGAATTCCTCCGGCACTGAACTGGGAGTCACCCCCGAGTGTGGAAAATTCAAGAAATTATCACCCCCATGTCTGAACCCGACATCACCACCGTCACAGCCTTCCATCTTCAGAATTGAGACACGATAACCCAGGAACTGAGGCAGGTCTTTTCAGCCAATTTCAATAAACCAGCAAAGGTTACCATAAACTAGGACTCGAGGATATATAAGACACAGAGAAGGTGAAGAAGAGTGAAAAGGTATAAAGTTGGTTTGACCAAAACCAGCTGTTGATATCTTGCAGGACTCAACAAGGAACACAATGGACTTTGTCAGCTTTATAGTACCGGAGTTTGGTAAAGCAAAAGAAGTCTCTTATTTGCAGCATCCCACGAAGCACGTAGTGAAAATAAAAAGGACATATCCTATCAATCAGGCATAGAATCTACACAGAGTACCAGCTATTTTTCCCTCTTTTTCAAAAACTTCTCATTGAGCCTACTCTTATGCCAAAGAAGCAATGACAGAGAATGCTCCTGCCCTTAATAATTATAGACGAGAAAGTGAACCCCGTAAAAGCAGAAAGTAAAATTTGGAGGAGCAAGCAATACTAGTCCCAGAGACAGCTCTAGCCCAACCAAAAAAGAAAGCAGATTCCCTTTTCTCTCAATTGAAAAATAATTAATACGTCCAACACTACAATGGCCAGAGTCATTAAAGTAACGGGTATGAAATGTTTTTGACTACAGTACACCCAAACTGGGACAGAGTCACTTCAACTATTGGAGGTGGAAATTGGTGCTTGGGGCTCGGGAGGGAAAGGCTCATCGAAGGCAGTGACAAGCTGAAGTATCGAAGCAATACCAAAAACAACACCAACACTAGCAAAAAAGGGCAAGTTCTGCAGATACCCTTTTGAGATATTCCCATATGGGTACCTAAAAAGGCCCAAAAAGCATCCAATACCGCGTGGATTGTATCACGTAAGGACTGAAATTATTCAGTCTTTCGGCTCACGGACCTCCTAATAAGGAAGCGCATCTAGTGCCTTGATCTAAATCTCCAAGAAGAGACCCACATCACTAAAAATAGCACAGCAAGAATCAAGTTCCAAACTTCTGTTGATCACTAACAGTGCTACAGCACCACAAAAGGTGAAGAGTGAGCAACCACTAGTGAAAGAAAAAGTGCTCGTAAGAGTTGAGATGATCTCCTACCTGCCCAGGCAAAGAGGTGACATGTGTGAATTTAAAACAGAGACTTTAACTACTGCTAACTGCTCCTGCAGGCCAAATTATTATTACCAGATCTTAATCGCTTTTTTCAAACCAGTTGCTCAAGCTTTTCTTTTGCTTTATCTCAGACAGAACTACAAGATAGCTGGATAGGTGCTTCTCTTCAAGGCCAAGCCAAGCTAGCTTTGCTTGCTTGCTTAACATGCTTTTTCTTTTTTTTTTTCTTTTTTACTGACACAATCTGCCAACTATTCCAACACATCTACCTTTGCTGTTACACACTCAATTCTTTTTTTCTTTTTTTGGTGGAAGTGCCAACTAACCTGCTTCATCTTTCTGGTTTACAACACTCATTATGCACCTAAGCTCCATGATTCCCCATGTGCCCTATTGTTCCATCTATGGCACAAGGGTTTATGATGGCCCCCACCAGATCCTTCCTTCCATACCAATCAAGATGTGGATGTATGCATGTCCTGATGATTTTAGAATTAGGACAAGCCTGGTGATATTTAAACTTTAATCAGTAAAAATATCTAATAGGAAGCTCCTCTCGAAGAATAGAACTCGTGGGAGTGTGCAAAAGGTGGCAATGCCCGGTGGACCCTATCTAAGTATAACAAATTAGGTAGATCACAAAATCAAGAGGCGCATAAGATCCATCAGCATGCTAACAACATCGATCTTGATCTTATGAGTTTATTCAAGATATGCAAATTGATCCGGTTTACCCTCCTCGAGATTTTGGCAAGATTTTCAGAACGACGTGTCATGATTTCATGAGCTAGTCGGAAATGGGTTTACATGCAATTTTCTGTCCCTCTATATGATATTAAAATCCATTCAGATATCCTGCATTACACATACAAGGTCTCTGATGAGAGGAGAATGCTGGACAAGTGTAAGGTGTGGAAAGGATTAGAAAAAAAGAAAAAAAAAAGGGGGGGGGGGCAATCACCTAATCTTATGCAGAATGCAGACTATGATGACCCCCCTTTTTATTTTTTTTTTAAATTATCCCAGCACAGTTGTTTAATGAATTAATTACAGTTACAGCTGCAATGGCTTTCCTTTCTTTTCGCAAAGAAATGGGTGGCTTTTGTCCGGGAGGAACAGATGGAATAATGGAATCCACCATTTGAATGACCCTCTTGTCCCCGTCCGATCTCCACCAGCTGTAGCACGTTCAACATCCCCCATCCAGACCAACTAACCTGGTCAAAGCCAAATTGTCCTCAGTCGACGCGAAGCTCTCGGACGGGATTATGCAGGACAAGATGAGATCCTGCGACATCAGCGGCATAATTAATTCGCGTGGAGACTCTCTCTCTCTCTCTCTCTCTCTATCTCTCTTTCTCTGTGTAATCATTATCGACCGTGGGGGTGCGGGGAGGTGTAGTGCAGTGTAATGCAAAACATGCCTCGAGAAGCGTTGAAGAAACACTTGCTCTCATTTGCTGGCGAATCCATAATTGTCATACCAGGTTGTAGTCCAATTTTTGGTTCGTTGTTTCACTCGCAATTTCAACTTTTTCGTCTGACAGGTATTGAGCTTATGCTGCGGTTTCTAACATGCTGGAGACCCTCTTTGCTGCATGCTGGAGTCTTGTTATTTTTCAACTCGTTTGGAGGGGTCGGCCATCTGTTGGTCGACCAAAAAAAGTCCGAAAGAATCATGACTTTTTATCGAGTTTGATGATTAAACATGTTGAATTTAATGAAAAGAAAGGATTTTAGGAAATTACTCGTTTCGTTTGTTGAGCTATAATTGGAAACCCTCCAAATAATTTGGTGTAGGGCCTTGAAATTTCAAAGCTAGATAGTCAAGCGTGTACTCCCTAAGTTTTCAAAATCTTCCTCAATCTTAACTCTGAGCAACATTAGCAAAGTTGATCAGTTTTGAAAGTTAAAATAGAGCGTTCACTAATTTTATCTAATGAGGGTGTAGACAGGTTGGACAAACTACATCTCAAAGAATTTTTTACTCGAGCCAAACGAACCTGATTGGATAAAATAAAAATGTCCTGGACTAAAATTACTAGGTTTTGTTTGCATTGGTACGAGATTTTAACCCAATTTTTTTTTTTTTTTGCAATTATTTTTTCAAAGATGTTATATGTTATAAAATGTCAAGACTCAAATATACAATTAACAAACAACTAATGTAAATTTAGTTAACTTAGCAAATTTCATCCAATGAACAAAACTCGGGCATTTTAAATTTAAAAGAACATAACCTTTTATGGCCCATTTTAAGTTCGGTGGATAATTTATTATTTCTTATGACTTTATGAGGTTTATAGATAACAAATAACTAACCTATTAGCAAAATGATTAATTTTTAGCGTCTTTGAAATGGTCGAAATTTCATAAAATAAACTTGAGTTACACCACCAAAAAAAATTGTATGTGTTCCCTCGGATCAAAACCTCATTTATTTACTTTATACTGATTTTTTTTGTTGAAAATTTATACTAAGTCACGGGTCTAATACCCTAAAAAATCTCAAACAGTAACTCCAGTTTCAATTTTATTCTATTTTCTGTCTCATAAGAAACCCCTCAACTTTTGGTCCCATTTCAATTCTATTATAAACTTTTTTTTGTCAAATAAAAAAACACCAACTTTAAGTTTAATGTCAATTCTATCCTGAACTTCTTTTTTTCATTAACCCTTGTACAAAACTGCCCTTTCTATTATGGCATTTACACGTTATTGCTCTAGTTTTTCCCCAAATGTCTTATTCAAGAAAATATATTTTAAAGATGAATTTCTATGTCAACCTAAACGACGTCTTATTGGATCTAAAATTTGGCTAAAAACTGGAGCAATTAGAGTTGGCTTTCTTTAATTACTCTTTCTCTTAAGAGAGATTTCTTTCCATCTCACTTGAGAATCTTCGATTTTATGCTCATTCTTCATTTTCCCATGCTCAAGAATCTTCCATCTTTGACAATATAAGAGCTTGCCTCGAGACACTCGCCTCAAGACGCTCAAACAGCTCATATTCAGGAGTTTTCCATCTCTTGGTTGTCAAGAAAAGTCTTAGACAAAGGGTTAATGGGGGCATATTTGGAATTCAAGTAAAAGTTGATGATTTTATATGAGATAAATAAAATTTTAAGATAGAATTTGGATTAGACTTAAAAGTTGAAAATTTTCCAAGGGACAAAAAGATAAGTTAAGGATGGAATTGAGAGTGTAGCAAAAGTTGAGATTTTTTAGTATTCGGCCTTGATTTACGTGGTGTTCTTTCCTACAAATAATAATAAAAATATTGCTTAAACCTCTAAGTAAAGCATGTTCAACACATAGCCCCATCCATTAGAATTTAGAAAAATCATCCGATCAATCTTAAACTTATTGTACATATGATAATTTAATATTAAATTTTTCATTTTTGTACATTTAATCTTAATATTTTACTTGAGATTCCAACATAATCATCCCATTCAATTTACATTGTAAATCGCTTACGTGATGATCCAATCATTGCCGGTGATCCTACGCCACATTAATGATTTTTAATGAAATATGACTAGAAGATTATGTTCGAATTTTGCATAAAAATTTATGACTAAATTAATAAATTTGTTAAGTTTAGAACTCAATTAATAGATTTATGAATAAAATTTGGCTTTGCCACCGGTTGAATCACTTTTAGAACTTTGAGGAATCAAGATAACAATAACGAATAAATAACTAAATAAATAACATCTTCAAAGGAAAGTTTGAACCAGAGCCAATAGTATTGAATAATAATATATCGAAAGGAAAAATCATTGCTTCGACATATTCTATGGGAAGAAAGAAAAAAAGGAGAAAAAAAGAGAAGCTAGATCTTGAGAATGCCACTGGCTCTACATTAGACTATAACATTCCAGAACTGTAATCAATGTTTTTTTTTTTTTGGTCGAAAAACTGTAATCAATGTTAAGTGCTGCATATTGAAAGAAAAAAGAAGGGTCGAACATCGTACGGATGAATCCGAAACTCCATAAGGTTCCAATGAGGTCGAAGCAAAAGCGGGCAGCATGCGGAGGAGATATCAATCATGATCTCGGCTCTTTGCTTAAGTTTCAAACTGCATAAAAGTCTGGGGAGCATGCACGTACCAGCTAAAAGCTTGTATGTGGAAACTCCAACTCATCATGCACGCCATACACTCGAAAATAAGGGTGCGTTTGGTAACGTTTACATTCTTTTTTTGTTTTGGAATGTAAACAAAAAAAAAGTGTTTCTGTTCGGAAACAGTTTTTGAACAAAAGAACGCGTTTAAGTAAGTGTAAAAAACTGTTCTTGAAATAAAAAAGAACAGAAACACGTTTAATCGGAGTCAATTTCTGTTCCTAGAATAAAAAAGAAAGAAACACGTTTGGTAAAGCTGTACAAAATTTCTGTTTTAAATTTTTTAAAAAATACTTTTTAATAAAGTTTAAACTTGATATTGAATTCTCATTCTCATGAAATTCTCATTAATTTTATTTTGTTCATGGTGAGTGAAGACAAACATTTTGAACATGATCATATGGCATACTTTGTAGAAAATTTTGTAAGTAAAGTTTGTATCAAATTTTTTCAAGTACCTTTTTTATTTTTTATTTTTATAACATATAAACTTGATATTGAATTCTCATTCTCATGAAATGACGATGAGGGCGGTGATCAAGGCAGTGAGGGCGCAGACGAGCCTAGCGCTCAAGGAGGCCAAGGAGCTGATTGAGGGGCTACCGAAGAAGTTCGAGGAGGGGGTGTCCAAGGACAAGGCGAAGGACGCGAAGAAGCAGCTCAAGGAGGCTAGTGCGAAGGTCGCCATTGTTTACGGAAGGACCCAACCCGAGGCGATTGATACTGAGCCGATAAGAAGTGATGGTCTTTTAGGGTTTAAATCGAAGTGTGATTTGGTGAGAGGGTTTAGTGTAGTTATCGTGGGAAGGAAATGGTTGTTCATGGGGGCCCGAGCTGATGTTGTATTTGCATTTGTAATGAGGAATATGACCGTGCGAATCTCCAAATTCTTTTCTTATTTCTCCGTTCGTTTTGATCGATCTTTTTGGGCTTCTTTTTGTTTGGGATTTCTTTCGATGCAATACCCAAGACAACAACATTTGATTTGACAAAATTGCAGAGGAATTGATCAATCAAAATCACGTAAAATGAAGTTCGGGATTGAAGTGCCAATAGCCATACACGAACGACACATGATTTGCAAACTCAGATACATCCTCGATTCATGGCCCAAAGTCTCCAGCCGAGAATCAACGACCAATCTATTAACATGATAAAATTGGTCATCCACGAAATGGAAATCAATCAGTCGTCGACAGGATCCTGAGGAGCTTCATCTGCGGGCTATGACGGGGCACTCAACATGCTTCACGCAAAATTCACCGACAAAGTCTTTGACAAATACCCCGTGATATTATGTGCATGACAAGATCACGCAATGAGGTGTTTCCAAAAATATGCGTGACATTAGCTAACTCTAAATGACAATAGAGATGTATCGACATGCGAGATGTGACAACTAGTAAGAGAACTTCCACTCAGCTAGCAAGTCAATGATGAGGTCATGAGAGGAAGATCAAGCTGTCTTGAAGCTTATGGGGACTCCACAGGGCGAGGCTCTCGAATTATGAGATGTTCAGCCAAAGCAGAATCCGAGAAAAGAGCTCAATATACCTTTGGAAAGGGCCAAGACCCCCGCTACCCACAACAAGCAAATCAAGCCTAACTCGCTTCACCTCATGACAGATGACCTCTTTTTGGATCTCCTTTCTTGATCCATGCTTCACATTGTACCTAACATGAACACATCATAAGGAAATGGCGAATATTATTGTTGGCAATGTTTATTCAGGAAAAAGAGAGGAGAAAAATCTCCAATACCCCGATTTCATGACATCTCGTTGACAAAGCACTCCAAAGTAGATGAATTCCTCTCGCCTTGTCCCTCTATTTCAAGCTCTTAAAATCGTCCGGAGATGCATATACACTATCCATTCATCAAAACCTATGGCAAAGGCAAAGTGAGGCCATATATTAGTGAGGATGCAGAATTTCCCCAAACAATTCGCCTCGGCAACAAGAATTGTTGAATCAAAAGGCACGACTAACTTATTGCCATACATATATAAATGCCACACCTAGAGTCTAACAAGCAAAACCCCACATTGATCTTTCTATGAAGTACTTCTTATGGAAATGATTACAAAACCTGTTGATTGGGAATGATCTCATTTATCTAAACGCTCATCATTCTAAAGGCAAATAATACTCTCCAAAACCAATATGCAAGAGTTCTGAGCCTGGACACCCGGTCCAGCTTCACTCTCAGAGAACATATGTGATCAAATGTTTCAAGGGCTTTCCCTTTGAGGCCTAGAATTAATAACTCAAGTTTCACATTCTGTAAATTAAAACTGCAGAGCTAAATACAACGGCTCATGCCTCAAGTCTCTTTCTTCTTTTTACTGAATAAGAGATGGGAGAGACACATGCAGATGACTATGCACTTCTACCGTGTTTTTGGTCACAACATGACACATATCACAATAAATCGTCGAGCATTCCATCGAAATCCGAGAAGGATGAAGTGCCATGTACAACATGCCGCATCTCTCTCATTCAAGATGGGCTTCTTCCTAAACACCAAAATCCCAGCCCTCCATTCGGGAACTTCTTTAAGTAAGAGAGTAGCTTTGATGACAAGCAATGACAATAGATATGAAGATCGAGGTCATCCCTTTCCCTTCCTGCAACTCATCCTCTCCAGGCTATTCAAACACAAGGCTTGGCTAATTAAAGAAGAGGCGTATTCTCAAGCACCTCAACTTCTTTTTGTGCAGGGGAAAGAGAGAAGATCAATCACCATCAGCTTCACTAATGCCCGTGTAACCCTTCGCATAACCGCATAATGTCACTAAGCACCTCATAATTTGGTCGCGCCGCGCAACGCACGACCGTGGCTGCTCGGCCGAGCAGTTTGCTCCGCGCTCGGCACGAGCGAGCTACCCCGCTCCGAGCGAGCCACGCTCGAGCGAGCTAGCACCTCGCTCAACCGAGCCGGGCGGCGCGGCTCGCTCGCCGAAGCGTGGCTGCTGCTCGCTCGCGGAGCGGGCCGCTCGGAGCTCGGCACGAGCGAGCCGTGCTAGCTCGAGCGAGCTAGCGGCTCGCTCGACCGAGCCGGGCGCGCGCAGCGCGCTCATCTCGAGCTCGCGCGCTTGCTCGCTCGGAGCTCGGCACGAGCGAGCTGCTAGCCGAGCGAGCTAGTAGCTCGCTCGACCGAGCCGCGCGCTCCGAGCGAGCTAGCGGCTCGCTCGGCCGGCTGGCGGCGCAGCTCGCTCGTCCGAGCCGGGCGCGCTCGCTCGGCCGAGTGTGGCTGCTTTCTGCTCGCTCGGCCGAGCACCCACGGGCAAGCGAAGCCGCTCCGAGCTTGCAACGACCGAGCCTGCGCCGCTCGGAGCTCCACACGACCGGCTGCGCGCCGCGCCGAGCGAGCGAGCAACCGCGAGAGAGTAGAGCGGCTCGCTCGCGGAGCTGAGCTCGCCGAGCGAGCGAGCGGCTCGGCGAGCAACCGTCCCCGGATCTAGCGGATCCGGGCGACGGCTCCCTTTGGAGGTCGGCCTCGCTTGCTCGAGCCGCTCCGCCGAGCGACCCATGCTCGAGCCGAGCTCGGGCAGAGCTGCGCAGCCGAGCGACGCTCGCTTGAGGCTCGAGCGAGCGTCGGCGGTGGTCGGCGAACGTGGGTGTCGCCGAGCTCGACTTCTTCGAACGGAGATGGAGAAGCGGCGGGCCTACCCGGACCGGGCGCGTCGGCCCGGTTGACGGAGCACCACCTTTGTCGGCCGGGAGTGAGCGGAGTGGGAGGCGCCTGAGAGTCGCCGGAGGGGGAGTCGCCGGAGAGTCCGCCCGAGTGGGAGGCGCCGAGGAGAGGGAGGCGCCGGAGAGGGGAGGCGTCGGGAGAGAACGAGCTTCGCACGGCACGAAGGAGAAGGGCTTCACACGAGCTTCGCTTTGTTCCCGTTTTGTTCCAATTGTGTTTTTTATTTCTGTTCTTTTTTGGTTTCCCGAAGTGTTTCGAGCAGAGAAACAACAAAAAGTTGTTTCGATTTCTGTTTTCAATTTTGTTCCGAACGAAAAACAAAAAGAACAAACGCAAACAAACGCGTTTGTTCTTTTTTTGTTCCCTGGAACAAAAAAACAGAAAAAGTGTTCATAAACACTTTTCAGGAACAAAAACATGCACGCCCTAAGTGTGCTCAGCATCGGACCAATCGTGCTCCGAGCCAATCGTACTCTCCAAGCATGAGCAACTTTTCCAAGTTTCGAATGAATGCGAGATGGTAGAAACAGGGCAAACTCGACAGTGTAGGTTCAGCACTTTCCGTTTTCCTCTCTCTAACTTTGGGGTTCGAACCGCCATATTATCATGTTCTCTCGGGTCTATTGTTGGCGTTAACGACTCTTGAGTTTTCGATAATCACACGACGTGTATAAGAGTGGGGATTGCCATATCCATTGGGGATTAGTTGATGTCATTACTTGAATAATCTTGCATACCCCATTGATATAAAAGCAATTATCTCCCTTCCTTGCTGCATGTTATAGGACACTTGTCCGGTTAAAAAGTGCTTCTTGTGAAGAAAAAAAAAGAAGAAAGACAATACAAGATAGGGTCATGAGCTTACAGCACTAGGCCTGATGGGCCCGATAACCCGATCCGAGGAAAGGAAAAAGTGTAAAAAGGCTTAAATCGGTCAAATCACAGGGGTCGACCCAACCCGTCCTTTAAAGTGATTTGGGCTTGGCCCAGATTACAGTGTGGATGCTGATGGCTGAAGAAGACTTCGGCTAAGGGGCTTGTTGAGAATGAGATCTCCACAGATTATGCTGAAGAGTGCCATTTTGCTGATCTCTAGCAAACCCGGGAGCCAAGGAGATGCACTAATAAAATTCTCATTGCCATCCGGTCCTTTTAGCTGACCAAAAAAATTGAAGATCAAGCTCCCAGCAGAGCCAGTGATGGTAAATTGGTCCGGCGCTGGGGAAAACTAATGCATTAACTCAAGTTTGATACTCATAGTCATACAATGCCCGCCCTACAGATAGCATCAACTCGTGTCGGAAGGTGTATCATAATGCATATCTTGATCCCATTTCTCGCCATCTTTTCATAACATGCGAGTCTCGTCACCACGGAGCACAGGGTAAGACTTTGAGGCATTACAAAGTACGAGGTGTTCAAACTGCTTATACCCTCATCGTCTGTTATTCAGCTTCATGTGCTTTATTTTCAGATTGTTCAGGAGTCTCATTAAAACTTACGATGGAGTTTGGACTTTTGTTCTCTCGAATTGTCATTCTCAGAGACATCCCTTGTGCTGGCTATACAGAATGAATTTACCACTTTCTTTTCTTGCAAGTGATCATGTGCATGCAGTTCTTGTAGCGCATTTCATGGGCGTCCCAAATTCGTCGATCAATCTAAAGTCAAGGCGTCCATTTTGCTACAGCTATCAGATTGACTAAGTGTGTGTTTCTTTCTTGTTCACGCTACTTGAACTTTTGTAACTGTCAAATACAGCTTTCGAAGGTTTTCCCCATCTTGGGGAAGCAAATTTTCCCCGAGTGTTGAAAACAATGACAACGAAGACTAAGTCCATCCACCCCCACCAACTAACATCAACTTGTCTTAGCCATGCCCTGTTTGCTTTCCAGACATACTGATGCAGAACGAGTCTGAAAACATTGGCTCATTTTTACTAAGGCAGCAATAATCGCTCCTCTGTTCGCACCGACACCATTCCACCATCCACAGCAACGCCAGCACATGTGATGCGTCCTTGTTCCTGTCTGTGCTTCATGAATTATCGACTCAGCATTCCGTTTGAGCAGCGGGCAGCCTTGAACTCAAGATAGGAACTTCAAATCACGCACTGAGCTCCGACTTTTCCACAGGCTGTGCAAAAGAAAAGATCCTTTCCTTGTCGTCCATATGGCTTGATATGCTCATATCGATCGCCTGATGTGACTTGCCCTTTAACTTCTACTAACATTTTGTTTTGCCCATGTCCAACCTGTCAAATGACGAGGTGCGTAATCATATTTGTTGACTGCGACTCCATGGATTCGATGGAATTGACGTTAGTGGCATTGCTTTTCACTCTGTAAACAATGCACGGGATGTCCTTTTTCTTTTTGCACTGTTAGCTTTTCCATTAAGTATGCAAAATCTTTTTGACCATCAATCTCCAAAATGTGGCCTTTTTCTTTGTTCTGATGTGTTGGGGTTGTTGATTGTGTTCCCCCTTTATATGATACTGCTTTTTCCTCAGTTCAAACAAGGTCTCGTTTATTGTTTTTCCCTCCTGACTTTTGACGTTTGCCCTAAGAATTTCTTCTCCTGAGTAATGACAACATGCAGCATGTGGAAATTTCTTGTATAGTCTGTCCACTAATTACAGAATAGTCTGAACTAACTGTATCATCACACGTAGAGACCGCATAGTTTGATGTGATGTAATTGATATACATAAAATTGTCAAATGTCGTTGGTTAGAATGAAAACGATTCAAATGAACACATTAGACAATAATTTCTTGCTTTTCCGCGAGATTTTTCCAAATTTCCGAAGAGTCAAGATTCATAATTGAGTACAGACGTGGATGATAGCTGCGCACGGGCGAGGGTTGTTTCAATTGTCCGTACCGGACATTTCATTTCACTAGTCTCTCTCTAATTGCAATTGCAACAGTTAAAAAGACACAAGGAACATGATACATTTGCAACTGTCGGAGACAAAGTCCTAACCAATTATGACCACCAAATCCTAAAACAAGCTTAACCAGAATCTCCATGTCCAGAATTCTGCAGTAAGAGTAAATGTAATTATGTTGGTGAAGTTCAGATTGAGCAATAGAGTGTGAGATTTCATGGTCAAAGTAAAAAGCCATTTTGGGCATATGGGGGAACATTCCTAGTGATTTTGTACTTAGCAGGAACTCAATCCAAAAGCTCATCAATCATGCAATCCCCATTAATCATTAGCTCTGTGACTCTCTGTCTAGCCACTTCCCTCCAATTTGCAACATCTCAATAATCCCAAGATAAGCTTTTAACTTTCATGCTTTTAAAAAGTTTCCTTTCACCTAGCTTGACAGGCTTTTGGCTTTTCCATTCTTAGTTTCGCTACTTGACCGACTGATATTCCGAAAGGACCAGCTAGATTTCACTCAGTGCTGTAAAAACTGGTGACCGAGAACCAGAGATTGGAGCCGAAATGAGCCGGGTTGAGTGCAACCAAGAACTTATGCAACCTGGAGGAGCATTAGTAAACTCAGGAACTGATACAGGCTTTCCAAGCAGCGTATTCGAGCACGTTCTATCAGGGGCACCATCTTGCGAGTTGCCTAGACCAGTGACAGTAGAGGATGGATCTGCAAAACTAGCACGTCCTCTATTCCCCTCATCGGAAATGTGTTGCAGCGCCATTGACAATGATGAAATTTGGTCGCTCCTGCCAATCGATTTCTGATCTAGCGATTTAGCAACACCATCCGGTTGTCCCTGAGGAGACTCGTGTAGAACAATCTTCCAGCCTAAGCCATTCCCGTCGATGCTCTCAGGCGCTTCACCACTAGTGAGATAGCCCATGTCATATCTTGGTGCAGCTTCTTTATTTCGCCTCACGAGCTCTCCCGCAAGAAGGGTATTGCTGGTCATGATCTTCTCGACATCGTACCTCGACACATCGAAATTGGTGACTGCATTCACACCGCGAAACTTGATGGCTGCTATGTCGTATGCCTCAGCTGCTTCCTCTTGCGTGGCTGATATAATGGAAAAGTTAGGACTTAAAATCAAATTATGCCCTCAAAAATGGTGCTTTTAGAAGACAATGATGATGGTTGCCAAGAGAACTGGGAAAATGGGAAAATAGTATTATCGACATAATCGAGCCCAAAAGATGTAACTTTGAGAACTTACTGAATGTCCCAAGATAAAGATCCTTGTTTCCAGTAACTCTGCCAATTCGAGCTTGCCATCTTCCATGCTGGTGGTGTCTGTAGGTACCAAATAGCAGAACGGAATGTTTGTAAGGGGAAAAAAAAAAGGACGAAAGAGCCAAACTAATTCTTCAGCAGATAGTAGAACAAGGAAAACCTTGTCACTCCTCGGTAAATCGAAGCTCCCCTTGAGAATCCACTGCTTCTCCTGCATTATGGATGCAACTGGTCAATGTCGGTCACAAATAGCCAATCTGAATAAGCAAATGCCGGGAGAGAGACAATGGACAAAAAGAGTTACCTCCTTAGGTGGGCAATGTACTCAAGGCGGCTCATTGTCTTCATCTCCTCAAGTTCTTTCCGATAATTTTCCAACTGCAATGTTCCACAAAAAGACTATGGCATCCTGCTGTGGAAGCTGAAAAGATTTACATAATGTGGCAAAGTGGGACAGGGCATTCTCATACCGAGAAATTTATGTGGGTAGAAGGTCCCCAGTATTTGAGGGCGGCAAGATCATATGCTCTTGCGGCTTTCTCTTCAGTATCATAACCCCCTGAAAAAACCAATTAGGAAGTGATGCACAATTGCTGAAGAAACAAAGATTTTTACATCAAATGTCTGAAATGTAAATCTGGTCTCAATTTTTAGAGAAAAGGTGTTACCTAAGTAAACTGAAGTGCGACATTAATTGCAGTTGCATTCCCAGGGAGCATACAAACAAAGAGCACCCAGTCAAGCTCATGAATATCAGGGGGACCACGAATTTCAGTCAAAAGAGAAAAAGCCAAACACACACATGCTTATACAATGATTCAGCTTTATGGAAAGAAAGAGGAAAAGACTAACCTTGCCTTCCTTTCCTAGACTGTCCCTCCTTCTTGCAGCTGTTGTCCCAAAGATGAGCTTCATATCTACCGGTCCACCTATGCCTGGTGAAGTAGGGAAATCTCACTTGTAAACCACAAACTAAGAACTAGGAAAAAGGACCAACGAGCCGAAAGATGGTTCAGTAAATGAACAACAAATGCATCATTTACTCTTCACAATATTTCCTCCCGCAAGAAAGCGCAGATTGCATCAATAATGATGAAGGGTTCATCTTGCACTAACAACTATTGTTCACTTAACTTCGCTATGAGTAGCAAAAACAAGAACACAAAACGCCCTGACCTTGTAACTCCTCTGTACTGAGATGTCCTCTGGCCAAATGTGTCAATGGATTTCCTAGGCACAGGCAGCTTTCTGTCCACTTCTAGTGCTCTCTTCCTGGTTTCTATGGCCAAGGACTCGGTGTTGATGGCTGGTGAGAATTGCCTTGGAGCTGTTAGGGCAACACGACCAGACTGAATCTGTGAATAGAAACCACCAGATTCTTTTCCATGCACACTCACACTCCCAGAGACTGTACAATCATCAGCATTGACAATGTTTCCCAAGCGAGACATGCCATTTGTTTCTTCCTCCATCGATGCTCTGTACACTAGCTCAGAGTATCCCAACTGGGCTTCCCCACCTTGTCTTCCACTGTAGTGAACTCCAAGAAAGTCCTCTAGCTTTGGTGCTGAACTTGGCATCATCCCTGAAGACCAGAAAAGATTACCATAAAAGGACGAGCATTTGCCGAGGACAATAAAACTAAAACTATGAGCCAATCTTGGAGCAGAAGCAGAATCACATTTGGTTGTTGATAAAGAAAAAGAAAAAGCACCTTGCGTCTGTGACCTAGTGAGATCTTCCATGAGACAAAGAGAGCCATCTGACTTGACCGGCATTACACACAAGGGAGAGTGAAAGAAGCCAGCATTACTTAACTTCTCCAACCTCATAGGAGAGGCTGAGAGGAACAGAACCAGAGTCAGTAGTGACAGAAGGAAACTGGGTTTGGTGACAATATGGGTGATGATGATGGGGTTGAGATGAAGGAACGTCCATTTTCAGGTAGGAGGATTTAATACGGGACACCTTCTATGAGGCTGGTTTTAGAAGTATCTATATCTGCCAGAATATTCAATCATTGTGGAGCTGAATAGAACTAACTAATCATTTCAAAATCTCCTGCTTCCCTCTCTCCCTTCCCGAAGCTTGGTTTTTTTTGTGGAACTTCTTACTCTTCAGCTAAGCAAAGCACCCAGAAGCTCTCTCTCTCTCTCTCTCTCTCTCTCTCTCTCGAAAAGGAACAAAACTGGTCCCTTAGGAGACCAGCAAGCAATGCTCGGGAGATGGAGAGAGTGCGTTATATTTAATCACCGATATGTGACTTTCATAGGGATCTGTGAAAATAGTTAGAAAGAATAAGGGAGACATTTGGAATGGGTTCCAGCCAAAGCTTTTTCAAGTTCCATTTTCACTAAAAATTTGGAGGGTAGGGTGTTTTGGGTTGCTAATGGTTGGCTGTCTCCTTGGTGTCATTATATCACAAGAAAAACAAAATTGTTTCTTCGCCGTCGATCCGCTTTATTTTGTGTGCCGATGGGCATGTTCGAAATAGTTATTAAGCATATTCATTACGGCGATCATGTTACCGAATGTTCTTTGGATACTTATTTAGCATACTTCATTATAAGAGAATTCTCCGTACCATATCGCGTCGCTCTCATTCTCAGTCTCTCTTCAACACACACATTTAATGACAACAGCGAAGGGTAAGAAAAAAGGGGTGTCGAGTGGGTGGATTACGCCAGTGGAGACAGGGAGGACACAAGTATAAATGGCAGATTTGCTTTTATTCACAACGACAGATTTTGAGGGACAGGAACTGCCCATTTGGCGTCTCTCTTGTCAATTTCTGCAGCTCTTCTCTGGCTGGGCCATTCGAGCAATTCTTGCATTCTCCCTAAGCATGTGACTCGATCGTCAAATCTATACAAAGCTCATATGATCCGAGGGCTGAGATCAAGTGGACTCACATGCAGCGCATAAAATTTTTTCAAGCCACTCTCTAGCATGCTAATTGCTACATCACCTAAAGACCTCTAAGCCCTCCTCATGGATGCATCAAGTCTAATCCTTGAACCCTTTCACTTTGCTTACGAAGTTCAATTATTTCAATAAACCTCTAGGGTTGGTTGAGGTGTAGGGGGTTTCCAACTTAAGAACGGGAAGTTGTCCATTCGAATCTCACTAATTATGTGCAAACTATTCTAAGTAGGACTATCAACACAGACCAACGCCTAAATCTCACCTGTGTGGGAACTTGGTTGGTCTCCACATCCATGCACCATGAAGAAAGAAAAAAAAAAAAGTTATTGTGATAGTTGATAGAGCTGAAGCCAACACAATTTTATATTGCATGATGGAAGCATGACCATTACAATTAGCTACACAACCTAATTGATGCTATATCAATAGATTATCTTAGCAAGACAACCAAGATACTGCTTTAATTTCCTCCATTAATACTCTTCCTTTACTGCAATTTTTGGTTTATTCTTGTTAGGAGTTTTGGAGCTTTTCTTGGATGTTGCTGACGAAAGGTTTCAGGAGAAAAATCCATGAACGCGAGTGCATGGAGTTCTGCATGAAAACGTTTGAATGGGGAGACAGATTTTCCAACACGAAATGATGAAATGGGGGTAATTTTGCATGATTTTTGAAATGTGGGAGGGAAAGAGGGGGGAAGTACGAAAAGTTTAAAAAAAAAAAAAAAAAAGATGCGCGTTGCACGTAATTGATTATATCGCAATGATGATCGAATCCATTACAAACAGTGAACTGGCCAGGGCACTTGGAAAACTTTTCTTGGCCTCTTTTGACAGCACTCGTTACGTCTCAAGTTAAGTTAATCATCCTTTTCCACGAGATCCATTTTCGCTAGTGCACAAGCAAAAAATGGTGGGGTTGCCAAAAGAAGACAATTTTTCGGGCTCTCTTTATAGCTGTTGGAAGACAGCAGATAGTGCTTTTCCTGCATCCTTCAGGTGGCTACGGGAGACTTTAATGGAGTTATAAACTACGTCCTCCATTTGTGTAGCGCGGAAGCAACATTGCTGATGAGAGATCCATCCCTTCGGTTGGCTGTGAGACTGAGTGATGAGGCAATGACGCTATGGAGGAAGCAGATCCAAGGAGAAGATGAGAGCAATGAATAAGCAGATGGGAAGAAGCCATTGGACGCTTTTTCTGACAAGCCCTGTTCCTTTTCCTACAGGATCTCGGCGACGACCAATCTCCATGACTATGGTCGCCATTAACTTCTTCTACCTTCCCTGTTGCCCCACGCAGAGACTCGCAGAACCCTGATGACGAGTTTCCTCGGCCATTTATTCAATCCTCCTTGCTAGACTGAAGAAGCAATCAAAGCCCGGTGCACCGATTTAATTCAAAGGAGAGTACAAACTTTCAAATTGTTGAAGTAGGGTCACATGCAACTCCGCTTACACGCATCTAGGCAATGCGAGACTAGGACAGAGACTCAATATCTAAGATTAACTTGTTAGCTTGAAAGATAGAGGTGAAAATACGTACAAAATAGTAGCAAGTTGACTTCGTCGTATTACTCAATACTCAGTCTTTTGGATTAAGAAACTTGGGTCATATGCAACTCCACCGATGCGTACTAGATGTGGAAAACTCCGACTCACATATCTTCAAAACATAAGGTCATAAAAAACTTAAGATCGATTACTCGTTGTAGATCTTGAAACGACAAATTAGATTTGAAATAGTGACCATTGAGGAAAAGAAAGATTATAGTCAATTTTTCCGTTATAATCAACATTTGAATTTGTGACCCGATTGCTTTACAGTGAGCTTAATGGTGTTCATGCAATAAATGCGTCTACATGCTTTGAACAATTAAAATAAACTCGTTCCTTACTGGATTACGAGTTGGCCCACCTAACCTATCCAAAAAGCACACAAAACAAATTTGACTGGCAAGAACCGGAGCTAACTAAGCCCAGCACTTCTTCAATCTCCATGAAAATTAGCTTCATTCCGTTCCCGCTCTGTCTCTCTCATTTTTCAGAACAGCAAACAAACATGGCATTTACATATCAGGCCAAGAACTCTGGAAGTGATTGATGAAACAATTATTCCTTACCGCTACTTTCTCATATCAGGCCAAGAACTCCGGAAGTGATTGATGAAACAATTATTCCTTACCGCTACTTTCTCAGAGATTCCATTCAGCCCTTAAATGGAGTTCCAACAAGTTTTGGAAGCTCGCTTTTGTACATATGAGTAAATCACATCAATCTTCAAAATTGGGTCGTCAGCTAAGAAAGCAGCGAGTCTATCCTCTTTGTGATGCTTACAGATTTACATTTAAAAATAGGCATAGATACAGAAGCTGCAACGTGCACATAGTAGATAACCCATCACCATCACCACCTTCGCACTAATGATGTAAGCAGCTGCATCATATAGTATGTACCATGTCAAATTAGCCATCTCAATATATAACTAACTAAATACAGTTCCGATTGTTCAACTATAAGCAACAGGAAAATTTGTCACTTGTTCTCAACACAAAAGCTCCTTATAGAAGAAAATGCCACCACAAACAGAGCATTTTATGGTCATAAATTTGAGATCTCCAAGTTTGTAGAAGATAGACCATTAAAGGTTTCAACTTTCAACACCAACAAAGACACCATTACGATATCTACCACAATTAATTAACAAGGCTTTTAATGTGCTGATCAGAGTTCAAAGAGAAGGTTCGTACCTCAAACAGTTCAAATGGGCTTCCACGTCTATAGACATCGCTCTTCTTGCTCTCCTCATTTGGGAGAACACTACATAACAGTGTCCTCCAGCCAATAAGCAAAACAGCAGTGCTTCCCATTGTAACTAAGATAAAATTGTAAGGAGGGATGTGGCTTGATAACACAGCCCTTATAGCAATTCCAAGCTGCCGACAGAGTCAAAGGGGGCATTCGTTATGCCACAAAATTGAAAATGTCAAGCTCTAATATGCACATTTAACAGAACTTCCGCACTTCATGCTACCCATCAACATTCATCGTCAAGAGAGAAAAATGAGAACCATGCAAGTTGCAATTTGGTCTTGCAGAAAATATAAGAAACAAATAGAGAACAGAAGAGAAAAACAGCTCCTATATCTGTACTGAGATTATATCACCGTGCATCTCTATGACAGGCATATATCACTTCGATAACTTTCAGGCAGAGCAGACATTTGTACTTCTCGTGATAAGATGGTAAAGAGGATGCACTCATCAGAACCCAAAGATTAACCATGATCACAAAAATCATGAAGGAAAAGATTAGCAGCAAGTTAATCATTTTAATGTGAAGTGCAATGGAAATGGTTGTGAATAGAAAAGGAAAGTACAAGTTAATCAGCAACTAAGAGTTTGAACTTACTGGAATTCCAAAAGCCCACGATTTGGAAGTAGAGAGCACTGCCTTGGATAGACCATTCTCACCACGACCATCCCCAGCATAGCCCCCGAGGAAGTAAGCACCCAAAAACCAGCCTGTTAAAACAAACAATCAGGTTCTTGGGGTCATTATTTCTGCAAAAGCAGTGGCAATTATTATAAATTATTTACACCACGCTTTCCCAACATGCAGCACACTGCCTCAGCTAAAAAGAATGAGAGCCTATAAAACATTCTTGAAGATACATTTGTATGCTTCCCGCATTATTAGAAAGAATTATTACGATTGACAACAATGGAGCTGAAGAAATAAGTGTGAACAAAATAATTTTCCTTCCTGTTATTTGGAAGGGTAGGAAGTGAAGGTAAAAAAAGTGAAAATTTCGATTTTGCTTTATATGGGAAGAAGAATGATAATGAAAGGAAAGACAACGAGTTCAGAAAACATGACATCTTTTCACTTTGAGTTGTAATGAGAATAAAAGTAAAATCCAAATGCAAACATCTCATCATTCTATCACTATGGATAAAAATTTTGATTTGCGTCAGCAATGGACAGAATAAAAAATGCTTGTTTGGTATTGATTTACATGTATTAGAACAGAACAAATTGTATTGTTATAGATTCTTATTGGGTGATTACTACATACATTTTAAGGAAAACAAAAACATTTATATATCTGGTACATTTAAGATTACTTTGGCTTACTTTAGAGTGGTTATTTTCAAGGTTCTATTATTGAATTTGATACAACAATCATCCACTCTGCTATAAAAGGTTTAAAAGAAAAGAGAAGATGTCTCATTGTCCGTCTCATTTCAAAACAATGCAAAAACCAATTTCTTGACACCTTCAACCCCTTCACTTTCTCTAATCATACCCTTTGTCTCCTCTTTCTTTACCTCCATTCTCTTCACCTCTTACATATTTGAAACAACTGGTGTTTTTCCAATCACTCAACTTTTCTCCCTAAGTTTAGACCAAAAAAAAAAAAAACTTTTCTCCCTAAGTCAGGAGCGATCTGCATATGTAAGCCCGAGGCATAAAAAGAAAGAAATTGACACCTAGTTCCACAAGTCAATTTCCATTATTCTCCCAAAAAAGAGAAATACCAAGCACTCGTCCATTTACTTTCTTCACTATTCCGTCACCCAACTCTTCCACACATTCCAACATTATGTTAAGTTCCCCAAGCGCATCAGAAACAGATTCATGCTTGCACAGGATCGAATGTTTCCCAATTTTCTCCTACGATAAACATGAAAAATTGGAGCATTGCTGAAAAAAACCTAAACTTGCGACTGAATGGAGAACGTTTGCACGTACCGGCGATAAAAGGGTCAGCGGTACGCAGAGTCTCGAGGTCGAAAACCGGGAACCCATGACTGAATCTACCAATTGCAGCGAACAGAAGCAAAGCCACGACATCCCCACCAGCCAGCAACGCGACCCGCCTGAAACAAAACGACCACACAAAGCACGCCCAAATCAAACTCTCCAAACCCACCACAAACGAGGCGCACGAACAAAACAGACGAGCAATTTCGACAGCAGACAAAAAAGGGAAATTCACGACGGACCCCCATTTCTTCAGACGGGAGGCGGAGCTCGGCTTCTCGAATTGGATGACGCCCTCGAGGGGAACGCTCTCCCGGCCCACGAAGACGGTGTCGCCGCCGTCGAACGGGGGAGAAGAAGGGGGACGGCGGGGGGCGGCGGCGGCGGCGTCGAGGGCGTCGTCGGCTTTGGCGAGGGCGAGCCTGGAGGGGGGCGGCCGCGAGGGGCGGGCCCGGGAGGAGAAGTTGGGCCTGCGGTGCGAGAAGAGGGGAGGGCGAGCGGCGGCGAAGGCGATGGAGGAGGCGGAGGAGGAGGAGGAGGAGGAGGGAGAGGAGGCGGCGGAGCAGCAGCAGCAGCAGCTGCTCTTGGAGGAGAGAGCCCCGGCCGGTGCTTGGCTCAGCAGCAGCATCTCTGGCTTTGCTCTGTTTTTCTTCTTTTTTTTTTGTGGCGGGCGGCCTCTGCTTTTCGCCTCCTCCCCTTACCCCTTTCGCCTTCAGAGGAACGGATACCGATCCACGGCCAGAATCGGATGTCGTCGTTTCCAAGGGGGAATATCTTGAATTTCTTCCTTTTCGATTTCGAATTAATACCACAAAAGACCCTAAATCTATATATTTATACTAAATTTATCCTAAATTAATTATTTAACTACCAAAAATCCTAAACCGATACCCTTGTTACAAATTTACGCTCCGTTAATTTTCTTCATTAGTTTCAATTATATTGATGAGTTAGATGACACATGACAGGTAATAGGTATATCGATTTGAGAATTTATCCTTAGTTTGTCATAGGCCTATTGGTTTTGTGATTTTTCGTGGTTACAAATATATTAATTTAGGATTTTTTATGATGAAAAAATTAATTTTAAGTAAATTTATCACAGACATATCAATTTTATGTTTTTCCATTATATTAACCCTTAAAATTAACGACTTAGTCAATAATTTTGTATTTGCACTTGTTTTTCTTGCATGATCATTGAATTTGTAAGGGCACGAATGAGAACTATTATGTTTCACAAATCAATTTATAGCCATTTTATTTCCATTCCTATTACAAGTTTTTAAATAAAAATACGTATTTGATAATTATACAAAATTTATACTATTAGAATAGAAATTTATTTGATAATGACATAAAATTTCTCTCTCCCAAATGACCAACAGACAATAGGCCATTGCCTGGACAAGCGACTGGCAAATAGCAGCGACTAGCATCGAACAGTGACAAATGAGCGGCCACCTAATAACGAAAGTGAGTAATGAAAAAAGTTTTTATTTCTCATTTTATTATAGAAATGGAAAAATAGAATATTTTTACTTTAAAGTAATAATATGTTCCACGAATTGAAAAATGAAATTGGATTACTAAACGCGTTTCTCTTTTAAACTTACCGAGAACAAAAAAAAAAAAAAAAAAAAATAGAGAAATAAATCGATTATCATACACGTCCTAAAAGATTTGTGAAATGATAATTTTTTCACTATTTTCTTAATATGATTGTTGACAATTTATATCGTCAAGGTAAACTAATAGGTGCCAATCAAATTGTAGTCACAATAAAATATTATGCAACCAAGCAATTTTTCAATATTTTTTCCATTTCACGACCTATTGGCTAATTTTACATTGTTGGCATCACTCGCAATGTCAATTTCAATTTGCTAGAATCAGACATCAAAGATTTTGATTAAAACAATCCACTAATATCAAGACTTGATTACAAAGTCACGAGGTCAAAAAAATCATTAAAAAATAGCTTAAATCTATTTTTCACAGTGGCATTAAGTTTCAATTGATTATTTTTTACCAAACCCTTAGTAAGAAATTAGTTTCAATTGATTTTGCTAGAAAGATTTTCATAGAAGAAGAATATTCAAATTTTCATCTTGTTATTTTCAAAAATATATTTTCCGTTTTCATCAAATTGTTTTTGCAAATTAAAATGTTGATTATAATTTTTATAAAAGCTAGTGTAATTATGAATCTTAAACATTTTTCATTGTGTAAATAAATATAAAAGTGATTACCATGGATAGGTCGCATGTGTGCATTATTTTCGTTATCTTACATCGAGTTATAATTTATTTTTATTTAAAAAGAAAAAAGAAAAGAAAAAAAGAAGCCAATTGGAAGTTATCGAAATTGAAAAGGCTAGACCCCCAGCTCACGAGTATCTTCCATTTAATTCCACGAATGAAAATCCCCACCACTTTATTCATGCAACATCACCATCAACATAGCTATCATGCAAATTCAATGTGTGGATTTCTTTCCTTTAATTCTTAGAAACTATAGTCCAAGGCGCTATAATTTCTTTCTAATAGTCAACTCTTTCAAAATGGGGAGTCTAATTGATTTACCGTTGCGTAATTCCTAATAAATTCCACTGAATAATCAAATCGCACGCTCTAAACAACGAGTCAGAACCCCGCTTAAGAAAAATCAGGTGATTAGATTTCCTTGAAATTGCAGCATTTTCCATTTTACAACTTTAGGAAATTAGAAAATCTGATGGGCTTGTGGCGTGGCTCGTTCCACGTCACCTGTTAAAGCTTTTGTGCATGCTGGGCCTTTTGGGCCGATCGGGCCACAATGCGGACAACCAAAACTCACGTGCTGGGCTCTGCTACCAAACACCAACAATGTTTTTAGCTTTAGCCGGATTTGCGTTGCCGGGCCTTGTTTTTAAACGGGCAAATTATCTTCCCCAAAAAGTCCGCCATTTTCACGAGTTTTGAAGCATGGCAGCCTTCTTCACATTCAAGCGCTAGCTAGTGGGAGGTTGCGGTCACGAGGTTGCCCGTCCCGAATCTCGGCTCTAGGACTGTTGCTCCGGCCAAGGTCCCTGGTAGTAGCCGTAGGTGAAATCCAATATTCAGCAACTAGTTCAAGACTCTCGAGTGTCAAGCTAGTATTCTAAATCGTATGGAAAAATTCTAGCTCATGAATTTTCACATGAGAGATTGTATTTGGACATCACAACAGCGATTCTCAATTTGTACGAAGATGGATATTTTCTTTTCAAAGCGACGATGAATTTGGGCAATATGGAAGTTTGAACAGAGGAATAGTTTCTCCAATGTCGGACACTTTATTTTTTTGTGCACACGAGAGATTCCGTATCTAGTTTTCTAGTGCTTTTAGGCAGTATTGGGGTGGTGGGAGCCATTTGTAGTGGAATCCATCTTTTGTACTTGATCGATCATATCATCGCTAAAGTTCACATGCCCCATTACATGTTGAAGTCAAATTCTTCGTGTTGTTCCTAACATGTTAACTTCTAGCTCTTTCGAAAGTATTGTTTATATTCATCACCATATGACTTTTCCTCTCTTAATTACATCAGTTCGGTCAAGGTCCGGTACCGATATGTATGGTTCTTTTTTGATACGTATGGTTCTAATTTCCCTTCTTCGAGATACTATAGCCTAGGATTATGCCATCATTTAACCTTATAAAATATAATGTAAAGAAACCGGTCTACATATGCTTTGGGACATTGACAACTTTAAAGATTCTTGGTCGTCATCGACGATTGGATCCGGAGGACAAAACCCCCAAATGCAGAGCTGGAAGCAAAAGGGCTAGAGACTCAATCCCAAGATCCCCTCACATGCCGGGGTTGCAGCTCAATGCTAGAAGTAGAAATTATATCCCGCGGGATTTATAAATAAATCGACCGATGTCATTATTTCACTAATATAATGACCCCGAGTCCTATGCGTGCGAATATTCGAGAAATGCGCCGGTGTTACTTAATGTGTTTTTCTCTCAGGAATATGTGAACGCAAGGATCCACACATTAATCATTTCTATAATCAATCCTTTCCCTCGTTGTTTAGCTCGCTGCATGTGACCCGACGCTTTGAATAATGCCATGTTGAACGAGCTCCTACTATACGCATTATCTTAAGCCAAAATCCGAAAGGAATATGTAATACGGGCTCTCCTTCACGTAAAATCATGTGGGAGGATTACTTAATCAATAGGAATTTATCTTGGAGAAGCTAAATCTTTATGGGCGGGCATCGAGCGGAATCGCCAAAATACCCCCGAAAGAGGAGACTAAACTAGGAAAAGGCGGTGGCGAAATCGACTTTTCCGGCGCCCTAAGTTGATTAAAAAAATCACATGGAGCGTTGGGCATTGGCTGGAGGGGGGGCGACCGATGACCACAACAAGGGAAGCATCTCTAGGTGTTATGGAATTGATTCGTCTCTTTGTCTCTCTTTCTTTCTCTTTCTCTCTTGGGTTTAGCAAATCTCGAACGACTAATCTTTGTCATCTTCTCGTTGCCAAAAACACTAACCACATAATACCCAGAGCTCGTGGTAAGTCTCGATAAAAGCTTTGTGTGGTGTCTAGGGTTTTTTGTTTTTTATATTATATTGAATCTTTGGCGTGGGGTTTTGAGCCGGTGCCAATGGATGTCATGAGTGGGGAACCCAAACTCCAACGAGTTTTTAAAGTCTTTTTCACTTTTGTGGTTCTCCTCCCCTGTTGGTATCGAAATCTTCACGCAAAAGATTGACCTATGAGCGACGCATACGGGTTCCTTGGTGTTCGATCCGAAGGCCCTTTTATCATGCGCTACGTGGTAAAAGTTCTTGCTGCCCGCGAGAGTCGCCACTTAAAATTTAACATCGACAAAGTTTTTTTTATCTCCTTCTCATGTCGTGCGGGTCTGTGTGTATATATATATATATTCGCTTTTCAAGGATGAAGATTTTCTTGTCTTGTACACCGAACGTTCTTCTTTTCCATGACCCTATTTTATGTATGGCTTCCCATTAATTTTTTCATCAATAGTTGGAGTTGCTTTGGGTTTGTCATTAATATTGTTGAGGTAAAGACCCGGTTGTTAATGAGCTTGAGTTTTTGGAGAACAGCGAAAAGTGCCATGGCAATGTCACAATTTGAAACTCCGAATTTTATTTGGTCTATTGAAAACTGAATTCCATTCGACTAAGCACAAAGGAACTTTCATCTAAGTCCCGAAACTGGGTTTTAGGATGTAATGGTCTAGTATATGAGCCAGCTTTTATGTGCTAAACTATGTTCATTTTCTAGACACGATTAGGGGCTGACTATCCAAACCGAGATTAGAAGACTTGTGAGTAATTAGTTTCTAATGGTCTATCTTAAGGAGTCATATGGAGCAAGCATGGAAAGAATCGAAGACCTTACAGGTTTCAAGAAGCATGAACCTCAAGTTCTCGAGGTTGTCGAAGCGCCACGAATCTCGAGCCCTTTTTTTTTTTTTCACTACGAAAAGATTGGCTTTCATCTCGAGGAAAGGTGTTGGTCAAAGTTCCCATTCATGTTTCTCTTCTTCTATATTTTTTATAATTTTTCCTTTTTGTATTTTCTCCCGAAAAATAAAATATTATCTCGTTATAGAGGCTTGAGAAGCAACGAAAAATTTAATGCTTCCGTTTGGAGGAAATTAAAGGCATTGCGTTGACCTCCACATGCTTCAGTGTGCAGAGTACGAAATTACTGAAGGAAAAATGGCCATGGAAGTTCTGAACAACCTTTTCACAGCACGTCTATTGACCATATCCTCCGAATAATCTCATCTGAAACATATACCTGATTGAGGTAGAGAAAGAAATAGAAGAGAATCGATATGACTTTTGCAGAGAGATATTCTTCGAATTAATAAATGACACAAAGCTCAAAACGACACTAAAACATACTGAAGGGACTTATTATAATCGGATAATGTTTCGACGGTTCAATTCAATCCCGCACTCAATCGGAAATTGTTTGTTTCCATCTCTCTGCTGCTCGTTTTCATTTCTTTTTCTCATTTCAGGCTTGTTTAAAACTTCTTTTCTAAGACAATTCTCAAGACCCTACTCAATAATACAAGTGACTTTGAGAAATTTGTTAAGTAACCAAACGAGAGAAAGATTTTTTATTTTTAAGAAATTACACGTGTAATAGTAATCAGAGTTGAGATTTTGTACTTGAATGAGGTATCTTTATATATTTTCTAACCTTTCTGAATCGCAAATACATTTCAATGATAGTTTTAAAAGCAACTCCCTCACATACATCATCCGATAATAAATATGGATAACGATAGATGAGGGTGCTTGTCCATGTTATATAGCAAGGGCTTCAGAATTGAATCCCCTCTCTCTCTCTCTTCGAAGTATCTTGAATATAGTTTCTCCTAGAAAACGATTTTCAGCGGAAATAAAGAGGTCATCCCTTTGGAGCAAACAAAAGAAGGGTTGTCCAAACCCTCGGAAAAGCTAAAAACCCCCTAGGGGTATGGACGGGTGCGAGTAGAGGGGGGACGCAGACAAAAACAAATACCAAGGCGATGTGGTGTGGATGACATGAAACTTTGAGAATCGATGCAAGACAAGCCCTATAGAACCTCGGAGCGTGTCTAGATTTCCTCCCCAGCTTGACTCCCTCTCTCTCTCAAAGACATCGAGAAAGGACAGGCACCGCTGTTGCATGGCCATTTTCAATGTTATTCCTCTTTATTTCAACCAAGCAAAAATTTAAAAAAAAAAAAAAAGGAAAGAAAAGGAGTGATAAGACATGCCTTTGGGATTACACATTCTTTGGACTTGCAGGCTGTAGGGGCGAAAAATAAAAGTAGGTCTTTTCTTGTTTGGTTTGCAGCGTTCGTGTTCGCGCCTCGATATCCCCGCGACGAATGCTTTTGTTTATTCCTAAACGGGGGCATTTGCAGCCCACTAGTGCATCAACAGATCTTAACTAGAACTTCACCTTTTTCTTCATTTTTGCTTGAAACCCAGTTTCATTTTCCATTTCTTAATGTACGTCGTACATAAATATAATATTACCAAACCCTCCGTTTCCCGATGCTTGTGTCTTCCGTTTCTCGAAAACTCGCGTTGCGTCTTCCTCCCTCAAACTCACCAAACGCAGAGGGAGGGAGATGGAGAGAGAGAGGATGCAATCATGTCCTCATCCATGGTCTAAATAATTGATTTTTACAACGGTTTACTCCATGTATTTTAGCTTAGCTGTAATCGGGGGACAGGTGATCTTTATGTCAGCAGCTCTTTCCAATTAGTCAAATCGCCCGTAAAGTTTCGCGCGAGAGAGGGGAGTTCAAAAGGGAAGGGACAAGAGCAAAAGCAAAGCCGGCACGTGAGCGTCACGACCAGCACACTTTGGAATATCTATGATAGGTGTGCGTGCGCCTTAGCCTCCTCCCCTCTCATTATTATGCCTGGCTAGGCTTTTTCAGGAGGTACATGTTCTTCTTTAAATTCCTATAACCAATGTCCGGTCGAGCGACATTTTGAATTTTCCTTAGAAACTATATTTAAATGAGATCATATGGACCGTGTTTCTTAAGTTAATCTGAAGAATGGATGTCAACGAAAACCTATTTGCTAACACTCGGATTTTTCTTCGCCTTTTTCCAGCGACGACGCTGCGACCACCGTGTGTTTTGATTATGTTATCGTGACATATGATATCTTTGAATTTTCGGTTAATGTTTCTTTGCTATCTTAACTACGTCACCGATGGATCATCGTTGGTCAAAATTAGGGTTCTTGTAGCCCACCCTTTTGGTCTAGGGAGTATATTATGCTTGTGTCTCTGTCTATAATATCCCATTATTTGCTCCTTGGGTCTTTCTCCCTCTAGGGCCTATGCGTGTGTGCATACATAGCTCGCAGCAAGTATTAAATGAAGCGCGTGCATTAGATTATTGGGTTGGTGGCTGTTGGCTCCATAAGATGTCGTATTTATTTCTAAGGAAGCTAAAGGGCGCTTCCTGTTTGGTCAACAATGGGTGCGTGAATATAGCCATTGTACGTGAACATAGATCGTTGACGGTATACCTAATGGTATACCTGAATTGATATCTATATAATAAGTTTGAGATTGATTTAATAATTTCTTTTGTAACTTTTACTTTCAAATTTTTTTTCAATATTTTGAAATGAAATGTTATGAAAAAAAGAAAAAGAAAAAAGAAATGACATAAGTGATCTCTGAACTTTAACTCAATATACAATGTGATTCTTGAAGTTTTAGTTTGTTTAATATGGTCCATAACCTGAACTTTAAATCAATGCGGTTCATAAATTATCAATTTATTCAATATAATCTGTAAACTTTTAATACATATTCAATTTAGTTATTGTACTACATGGAAATATTCAATGTGGTTCTTGCTCTTTAATTAATGGAACGACTACATTAAACATTTTCATACATTTCGTGGACTGCATTAAATATAAACTATATGGAATATTATGCGAAAGTTCAAAGATCACGTTAAATAAATTAAAAAATTCATCAATCATTTGTGTCATTATCTCGAATAAATATGTGCTTTTACATGTTAATATTTGCGTGATATTTTAAAAAGTTTTACGTTTTTTGTGTCCAATGAATCAACATGCAGAAACTACAAGATCATCAAAAAGTTAAAAATCGAAAGTATGTATAACCCCAGAAAAACCTACAAACTGAAAATGCTAATAGGAAACATTCAAGTAATTTAGACATGTTAAACTCTAAAATGACGTGGTACGCATCTAAGATAGCGTGTCATTAATTAATTATTTCCGTAAATAATTCACTCAAGTACCGTAATTACGATTTTTAGTTAATATTTAGTTTTATAAATCAACATCCCCTTCAATATGCCAAATCAATATAGAAAAGGGGCTATACCATACTAACCTTTTTACTACTGAGCTTTAGTGAATTTTACAATCAATTTTTGTAAATTCTGGATACGTTTCTCAAGTGCACTAAACTTTCATTCCTTTAATATTGATGCACTTTGATCGGAATTTGCCAATTCACTGGCCAAATGCTACCATGGCACCATATCATCCTCATGGCAACGGCATGCCTTTGAAAAAAAAAAAATTACTCGGATGATCGTTACGTGAACGTTTTACTTGAGAATCGGTTAAATTTTGGTTAAAGAGTATCGATTGGGGAAAAAATTAAAAATTAAAAATTAGCACGTTAGATAGTTGGAAAACAAAGATTGGTGATTTAAGTGCAAAACGCACCAAATCTTTTTTTTTTTTTTTTTTGTCAGTCTTATTTTATTCATACTCTACACTCACTCGCAGACTTGTGCCCTGCCTCTTGCAAGGCGTGGGAGTCGCAACCCACTCTCGAAACTTACGCGTCCATACCCCCATCCCCCTCTGAGAATGTGGGGATTTGAACCCCTCACCTCCCCCTTCCATGTTGAAAGGGTGGCCACTGGGGTGAACCCCCAGTGGTTACCAAATCTCTATTAACGCTCATGGATTTTACAAGTGGATTTTCATATGAGCTCATAGAAAATAGATAGATCCCACATTTTCTAGTACCATATATCCAAATTGTGTCCATAGTCAGTTGTATAATTAGGGTGAGTTTGATAATGATTCTGTTTCCGATAATAATTTATAATCAGAAATTATTTTTTTTTATTCTGTTCCCAGGAATAATTTCTAAGCATTTTAAGTCATTTGGTAACTGTCTAAAATTTATGATTCTGGAATAGAATTGCATTTAATACCGTGCTCAAAATTTATACTTCGAATCATTTTCTTTTTAATTTTAAATAATTTTATTATATTTTTCCTTCTTTTCTTCTTTTGTTTTTTTTTTGTTTGTTTTCCTTTCTCTCTCCTTTTCTTCTTCTTTAAGTGGCCGGTTGCTAGTCAAGCAATCAACCAGATGAGGGCAGGTGACCTCATCAGCCCTTGGCGAGCCCGGCCCTCGTCGACCGAGCCTCATTGGTGGCCAGGCAAGCCTCGCCAGTGGCTGGGCTTGCCTTTGGCAAGCTCGTCGAACCAGTTGCCAGTGATCGACGACGGTGGGCGGTGGACAGCGAATGGCAACTACGGCAGTGGAGGTAGATGAAGAAGAAGAAGAAAAGAGCTTGATTCTTATATTTGTTTCCAGGAACAAGAATCACTTCTTCTTTTTTACTATTATTATTATTGATTCTATTCAAAATCTACTTTTGGGAACAAAATTTTTACCAAATACAATTCTATTCCAAAACTTACTCCCGGGAATAAAGAATAGAATCTAGCACTTTTTTGCCAATTACCAAACAAGTTGATAACGATTTTGTTCTCAGGAACAATTTCTAATAAAAATTATTTTTTTTTAAATTATGTTCCCGGAAACAATTTATAAGTATTTTAAGTCATTTGGTAACTGTCCAAAATTTATAATTCTGAAATAGAATTGCGTTTGGTATCGTATTCAAAATTTATACTCCAAATCAATTTTTTTTAATTTTTAAATAATTTATTACTTTTTCTTTTCTCTCTCCTATTCTTCTTCTTCAAGTGGCCATTCGCCAAGCCGAGCGAGGCCCGCGTGGCCACCGGTGAGGCTCAGCCTTGCTAGATCGTGAAGCTCGCCCAGCCTCACCGGTGGCTGGGCTTGTCTCCGGCGAGCTCGCCGAACCGATTGCCGGCGATCAGCGGCGATGGGCGGTGAACGACAACTGTGGCGGTGGTGGTAGATGAAGAAGCAGAAAAGGGAAGAAGAAGAAGAAGAGAAAAGGGAAAAAGAAAAAAAATGGCTTGATTTTTAGATTTGTTCCGATAATAAGAATTAATTTTTTTTTATTATTGATTATGTTCTAAATTTACTTCCGCAAACAAAAAAATAGAAATTTGTTCATGGAATAAAAATTTTACCAAATATGATTGTGTTCCAAAACTACTATTAGAAACAAAAAAATATAATATGGCACTGTTTGACTAGTTACTAAATAGGCCCTTAATAGCCACTCGTTTTTCAAATTGTACATGGGGCAACTGTACAATATGGTACCAATATACCAATTAATGGTCCACTGTTGTCTGAAATGGTTTGCAAAAAGTCAAACTAGACGACAAGTAAGGTACACATAGGTTGCTCTGCCTAAGTAAAAATTCTTGTGTACGAAACAATAAGGCATGCTTGGTAACATTCTTGGAAATTACTGATTTGTTTTTTTTTTTCTGGTAAAAAGAAATTACTGATTTGTTCTCAAGAGCAAAAAAAAGAAATGTGTTTGGTATTTTCTTTTCCTAAGAACAAAAGTCAATTTTTTAATTCTCGAGAATAGATTTGGAATAGAATTAAGAAATAAAAAAATTTATTTTTTATTCCTGAAAATAATTTCTAGAATCAATTTCAATTTTTTTCTCCTCTTATCTTTTCTCTTCTTCTCTTCCCTTTTCTTCTTATTCCTTTTGGCTAGCAACGCCGAGCCTCGCACAGTCGGCACGAGCCTCAGCCTCACCAGGTCAGGGCAAGGTCGAACTCGCCCAAATCTAGCGATGCTGAGGCTTGCCTTCAGCAATCTCGCTGGATCTCGCCCAGTCAGTCGTCGCCCACAAAGGTAGTCGGTGATCAGCTACAAAGAAGGAGGAAGAATAAGAGAAAAAAAAAAGGAAAAAGAGAAAAATAAGAAAAATATAATAAAGGTATTAAAAAATTTAAGAATCTTACCAAACGCATTTCTATTATGGAATATAAATTTTTGAACAGTTACTAAGCGTGTTCTTTTACTTATAAATTGTTTTCGGGTATAAAATCAGAAAAAATCACATTTGATAAAAATTATTTTCGGGAACAGAATCGTTATCAAATGTGCTATAAGTGAACCATTTTTTGGTTTTGTTTTGGCAAGAGCTACCTAACACCATTCATGGGATAGATTCATAAAATCCAATCTCTTGAGGGGAGGATACTTGTATCAATTCGATTATTTGTGTTGTGATGCAACCAAAATCGTCGATTTTTACGGTATTCATTACTCACTTGGGCTGCAGGTGAAACCTCAAGATCGACGAGAATTACGGTTGACCTGTTTCGTAAAAACTCCGGTACAAACAAATTCCACCCATTTGGACGCCATCTTTCACGACTGTCAATATTCTCTTTCTTCACAAACCACCACTATATCTCTCTTTGTTTTCCTACTATGGAGGAGGGAGACTTCACGCTTATTCTAAATAGTGACAAGCCATTCACATCGAGTTTTAAGATCTTCTTGGCAATTGCCCGATTGTGATAAGTCCCGACATGCCCGAACCAAGAATTTTCAATTTCCTAACAGCTCAAATTAACATCCTAGAGCATCGAGATATTTTATAATTCTAAATGTTTATGCAAATTGCTTCTCATTCATGTGGTGGTTGGCCAAACATGACTTTCACCGTCCACGTTGAACTGACATACAATAGCTTCCTCCCCATCTTATCTAACAAGAATAATCAGAGAATGTCTCTTTTTGGCCAGTAAGAATGGTAAAAGGATTGCTGTTCGCTTTGGTAAAAAAAGATGGGGATTGGTTTTATGAAGTTGCAAGTATAATATTATTTTCAAAATTTTCATTTGTACTCAAGTCCGATATTTTCACTTTGGGAGATGGCAAGAGGCGTGGGCTATTTAATCAACTATTAGCTCTGGTACCATTTGCTAGGAGCACATGATAGAAGTTTGATATCTTCACGAAAGGAGATTCTCTCAAGTCCGATCCGGTCAACATATTTAATCTGACCTACCTCGACATAATAGCTAAAGCCAATGAATTATGGCCAACTACAATAGAGGATTTAGGTCCTTAGGGATATAACGAAGTCAATTATGAACATCTGTAAATAGACTTGCTTTATCCTTTCACGGCAGGAAGAGGTTACCCATGAATCGCCATTTGCGCATTTTGTTTGTATGTTCTAAGGATAATCTTTTGAAGTATCTTTGTTTTTTGCATCGATCTCCACAAGAATGATCATTACAAGAGTCTTTTTTCAAACACTTAATTCTTGGACATGCGACTTTTTCTAATACAACTTACATGTGTATTTCAACAAATTTTGTATAAATCCGTCATGTATTAAAACTCACAAGTAGCATTAGTCCAATCCCGTCACCCATTTTCATGTAATTGAGTTGTGGCTAATTAGGATATATGAATTACTCCATCACATTATACAAATTTTCAGACGTGAAACTTTTTCTAACACGACTCGTATATACATCTCAATGATATTTGTGTAAATCAATCGTATATTAAAACTTGTAGCATTAGTATGATCTTTAAACATAGGACCAGTGTCCATAAAACTAAGATAGTTAATTGAATTTCTCTGACCTTACTTTATTATTTTCTTTTTATTTTTATTTTCCTGGCCAGAGACCTTACTTTACTCTTCTCATGGGGCATGTTTGATGTTTGGAGTTATTCTCTTGTTAGTCAGATTCTCATTTTATTTCTTTTGTCTCACTCAAGTACAGGACCACTAACAGTAACGCCAACTTTACATTTTGCGTGTTCATCTTTTTCATTATATTCCTCACTTTTAATAATGTTAATAATAACATCACCAGCTATTACTCAAGTGCTATGCTATTGGTTCGATTATGTCACTAAATTTTTGTTCAATGTGCAAATTTATCCTCGAATTTCGATTCGTTCAAGTTCTATGAAGTGTTCAATGTTGTATTCAAATTGATTAAGCTTGTTTGTTCCCATGTGGATAATTCATGTTACTTTTACATAGACACTTATGATAACTCAACCATCTTCATCAATTCAAGTTCAGAGCCACCAAATCTACTGAAGCTCGTAAAAAGATAGAAAGATTAAGAAAAATCACATTAGAATTGTTGCTAATGACAAGTACGGAGTGTTGGTCGGATCTGAGTTAAATCCATGAAAAGTACGAGAATGATGATATTTCCAACACGTTTAACTAAAGTTCCTAAAAATCTAATTGGAAAGCTCGGGACCAAAATTGGCCCTCTAAAAGTTCGACAATCTAATAGTACGTCCTCTAAAAGTTTGAGAATTTCATTAATCAAATTGACAGTTTAGATAAGGCTTTATGGTCGCATCGCATCTCGCATGGTGCCAAGTCATGGGTGTGGGGGAAAGAAAGATGGTCCTAAAAGAGCCACTGGTCCCTTCCGTGTAGAACGCCAAACCTTGGAGTTCTGCATTCTGTCTCTTTCGTTTCGTCCCGAGCAATCGTGTACGGCGAGCCGATCGTCATCCCGAGCACGCGCGCCGCTGGCAAAATTGGCGGATCGTATCTCGTCCTACCAAATATTCGAAGCACTCAAAATTCTCTCTCTCTCTCTCTCTCTCTCTCTTTTTCACCTTCTTTTTATGTAATTTTCTCTTTCCCTTACTTGGTTTTTCCTTTAATCATGCAAATCATATCCACTCGTTGCCAAATGCAGCTCTACCAATATAATGAACCAGTCCTCAAATGAAGAAAACCATTTAGTCGGTTTGAACTTATTTTGCAAATGCCAATTCAATCATAAAATTTTTTATTTTTGTCAATATAGTCCCGAATATCTATATGTAATTCTAATGTAATTTTTCTAGCTAATCGCATTGTCGGCAGCATGGCAATCCACAAGTCGGGAATTAGTTGTACTTCACTAAAAGTTCAGTCAGAAAGCAAAACGCATGGTGAAATTTAGGTTCGTGTTTTGGCTCCGTGCCCGTGGCCTCGTCGTACTTCTCGTGTTGGCAATTTTACCTTCGGATCATTCGCAAAAAGCCGGGAGGGTGGAGGACAGCGGTGGGGGTGGTGGTGGTGGGGCGAGGTCAGCCGCACGATGATGGCCGGACGCTCCCGTCCATCGAGACGGACGCGCGCGCGCGCGCGCTTGCGCTTTGGCTCGGCTTCGGAGCGGAGACGAGAGGGGCGGGCCCGGGCGGGGCCCCGGTCGAACCCGAAAAGTCGTGGGCGATTTGAGTTGTGCTGAAAGGGGTGGGGGAGTGAAAGCGGGTGGGGCCCACCGCAACCCCTTGTCGGCAATGAGGAGGCGAGCCCGATCTCGCTCTCTCCAGCCCCAACACGTCCCCACCACACCACCCCTCTCTTTTCATTTATTATTATCGTTATTTTATTTTATTTTATTTTATTTTTATTTTTTTGGTTGTTTGTGAGTTCGTCTTTTCGGGTTTATGGTCAGGACGCGTACGATCGAAGGGCCAAAAGCATGGTGGTGGTGCCCCTCCCTACGACCTGTCGCGCTGTCGTCTTACGGACCACTCCAGTTGCATTGGGACAAAATTTTTGTGTTCCTAGATCTGAAGGAAGCGCCCGCCCGATATATACATATTTTTTTTCCGTTCAATTCTGCCTCCCATCTTCTTCCTCCTTTTTTTTTTTCCTTCTTCTTCTGTTTGGCATTTGGGGTTTGCTTTGGTTTTGTCATTTGATATATGCTAAAAGGCACGGTGCGACACAATCGGCTCGGTAATCTCGTTGCGAATGAGTTTTTCGCCGACCACTTACGCTCTTGGGCAATTGTTACCTTGTGTGGAGAGAATGACGAGTTGTCGAAAATGGGGACGGGTTAGGAGAGAGAGATTTTGCTCGTCCCGGAGGTTAAGATCTTTGGAGGGTGTTGAGTAAGATCACTCTAACCATAAATATTGCGGTGCAATGTGGGGGACCATTATGGTGACGCTAAAATGAGTCACCGAACCTCTCAAAATTATGCTGAGTGAGATAACTTTAAGACAGAAGCGCATATGTCCGACTATTTACAGGATTATGGAACACTTTGTTGTAAGGCAAGTTAATCAAAACATGTATTTGCATAGTGGTAAATTAAAACATAATGTTGTAAATCAACATCATTTATTATTATCCAGGTGTACTAATGTAACATTCGATTATCTGGAGAGTTACGAAACAATTTGTAAGTCTTGTGAATCAATTAAATTTGTGCTTCTAATCTATGCAAATAACCTTAATTTGAAGTAGTTTGCACTTAATTTATAGAATATGAATGAGTGCCATTCAGCTCTTGAGTTGTAGCTTTAACACGCCGACTAAAGGGGGTATAAATTCAAATTTTTCATATGAGGAAATGGACTAAACTGCGATGGCCAGTGTATACGCGAATCGGAGGCACGTGCAATGGAACATCATAGATATGCCAACTAAAAATACTCATGCTAAAATTTAGAAGAATTTAAAGTTTAAAAAAAGTTGAAAAGTTCTATCTGATTTTTAGACCACAAAAGGCCATATGTTTTCAGAAGAGTTAGATGTGACTTACCCCATCAAATTACCCCATCATAGACTATATGCTAAAATTTCAATTGCCCCGTTCTAAACTTAAAATTGCTATAATATCCTAAAACTATTTAAATATGAATTTATACTTGCCGTTAGCCAGAATTTGAAAATGTTGACCAGATGTTGACGTGACTTCCCCTATCAAGTGGGAGAAAGTTCTGACTGGCCCATTGATAAGACTTTACATATAATGACTGAAATCTTTCTCATACATAATTAAGTGAATGTTCCCCCGCTAATTATCTTCCAATCACTTCCACAGTCGAATAATTTAGATTTGGACTTTTAATTGAAATGTACAATAAATTGTTAGGAATTTTGGAAGTCATTCTTTTGCCATTGAGGTTTCAAGAGGATTTTATCGTGTCTTAATTTATGATCAACTCCAAAAAATGGGTATTTAATATCCTCAATCTATTGATTTATGTTTCGAACGATAAATTTGTTACATAAAATTGCACAAGTTGTAGAAATGATTCAATGTTTTGTTACGTCAAATTAAATTGGTTATTTGCTTTTATATATATATATATATACATATATGTCTGTGTACATGCATAATTTTTTTTAAAAAGAACTGCTTTCTGATAATTTCACAACATCAGTTGACCATTGCAATGAGGTGAAAAAAGTAGCGACGGTGGAGGTGGCTCCCCCGTGCCGTACCCACCGTTGACACGTCAACATCAAGGGCACCCCACCTATCCTACCTTGTCCCCTATTTTCTGTCACCTATTTTCATAATCGATTTTTTTCCTTTTAAATATGTGCTACAGCTTTGAATACTTTGCCCCCCAAAAAAAAAAAACCAAAGAAGAGAAAAGAATTACTTATTTAAATTGTTTAAAACAAATTTAAGGTAAACTTACAAAAATATCTTGTTAAAGAAAAGTGAAATTATGAAGGCAATGGGACTGAAAACAAATCATAAAATTCATTCCAAACAAATTTAGATATTCGTTCATTACGAAAGGAACTATTCATTATATGAATTTCACATGCATTCGACCCAAAAAAAGAAATTCGCATGGTTACTAAAATTGCATTCAATTACATGCTTACTAAAATTGCATTGAATGAGATGGTTGCAAATCAATGTCTTTCACAAAAAAATTAGTGAAAAAAAAGAAGAAGTGATATTGTATAGGGCTGTCCCAATAAATGCCTCTCTCGTTAGACAGAGTCAATATGCAAATATTTCGATTCACCAAATATCAATTGGACTTGACTCAAGAGAAAAAACGGGAAATTCCGAAATGCATTGTTCATTTAATTGGGTTAATAGATGTCGGGAACATTCATTAAAAAAAAAGAAAACCATTTTCGTATATATTGTATTATATCCATACATAAATAGACATATATATAAAAAAATAAAAAAATATATATAAGGGTTATTTTTCGATCCCATCGTTTCTTTCGTCACACTAGGAGGGGATAGGGGTGGGGAATCCAAGATGATATGATGGAGACGGAGGAGATATGCGTTGAGAGAGGAGAGAGCGGTTTTGCCTTTTCGAAAGCTTTGGGTTTTGTCTGTTTTCCCTTTGCTTCTTTTATTGCAGTCCCTTCTCCCCCCCCCCCCCTCGAGTTGTCCTCTCCGAGCCTACAGCTAGCAACAAGTAGCAAAGTAGCAAATAGCAAATGCGCTTTCCCTCTCTTCCTCCTCCTCACCCCCCACGCGCCACCCCTTTTTTGAGCAAACCCAGGACCCATCAAACCCTCTGGCGACAAATTCCTACCGTCTTTGGTTTGGTTTGGTTGGAACATTGAAATTCTTAAGCATTTATTATCAACAGAACTCGTATGCTCTTTAATGAATAATTAATATCGTCAAAAATCCCGAATTGGTACGCCTATACTGCATTTATCTCGAACTAACTTTTGTATCACAAAAACACTAGAGCCAATGGCCGTGCGACATTTATCCCGAATTAGTGCACGGTGTCGCATTCACTCGGACTAATTTTTGCATAAGAAAAAATATCGTAGATTTGGCACGGATTTATGTTTGCTTAAGAGAAGCCAACCCACTCTGCATATGGCCTCACCTCACAAGAGCTCTTTTGTGGATGAGAACTTTAGTTAGCATCAGAGCCCAATGTGGAAGGGAGTTCCACATCTCTTGAGAGAAGTTAATCCACTCCGCATATAATCTTTAGGAGTGCCCTTGCCTCACAAGAGCTCTCTTGGAGTTCTCATGATCTTTCGTGACTCAAAAATTAAAGTCGGATAAATGTGGTATGGGTTTAACAATTATGAAGTGTGTGTGTATATATCATGTTATTAGAGTTAGAATTTTCCCCAATTTTATTTCACGCAGAAGGGAATATTGAAGTACCTTATATCGCTTATTTACGAGATTTATATGCTTTTTATATTTAATCAATCTCCCTATAGCAATATACTTAAACTTTTGATAAGATATTCTAACTAATATAAAACCCCGTGCTTGAGAAAACTTTAACAAATGTAAAAGTCTTATTGATTTTCTTTTGAGAAATTAGAGTTTCCTCGCCAGTTTTCTGTCTTCCCGACCAAGGTTAGAAATCGGTCCTTCTTCTTTTTCCTTCCGATGAAAACCCATTTTAAAAAGAACTTTAAAATATGAAAAAACCTCACTAATCTCATGAACAAGATAAGAGGCCAGTTAAAAGTTAAATGAAATTTTGTCATTCGGCATTCTGTTTCCTCTCATTTATAAAAAAAAAAATTGTATGCATTCACTTTACAAGTTTTTTTGAGAACTTCCAATGATTCATTGCTCATATTAGTGATATTTCAACATTTGAAAAAGAGGAGAAAATATGTTTTAAGTCCAGGAGGAAAAAGTTCAGAATGGGAAAAAAAGAAGAGAAAACTATCGATGGGCAAAGGACATTAATCTTTTGCAAAATACTTTTTATATGCCATGATTACATCATTTTCTTATATTAACGAGTCGGAGTTATATATTTGAAATTAAAAAGGGATTATGGTTTTAATTCTGTATATATATGTGTGTGTATATATATTCCTCCTATCGATTTCTTCGAGAAATTAGAGCTTCCTCGCCAATTTTCTTTCTTCCCAACCATGAATAGAAATTGGTTCTCTTTTATTTCTTTCCGAGGGAAACCCATTCTAAATAGAACTCCAAAAATATAAAATAGCAGATGGCTTAATCATTTGCTATTTTTGTATTTTACTCCATGAATATGCGTTCTATGACGTTTATCCTGCAAAATACTGCCCTACATAGTCTATAGTCGAATGCAACATGTATAAAGCTAGAAGTTGCAGACTAGCACGCCGCAATAACTGACATTCCTCCATTGATCCTATACTTTTCTAACTATTAATAATATTGTTTCTCAACTTACCCGCTATGTTAGAAACAATGATCTAATTACCTTCTGATATTGATAGTTAAAAAAAAAAAAAAAAAAAACAGTGAAGATTTCTAGAGGTGGGGGCGGATTGAGATTATAGTGATTTTTTCAGATAAAAAAAAGTTCACGGTAGAATTTAAATTTGGCCCAAAATTGAGAGTTTTTTTAAGGCAATTTAAGCCTAGAAATAGCTTAGTGTGAATTATAATTCATAGCTTAACAGCTCAAAGGGAGACTGCACTATACCATCTGTCACTAATACTAGCTCATGACTTTCTAAGAGAGACATGTCCATGGTCGAGACAATCTTCATTTTCCTTTTCTATCCTATCGTGAGTTAGTCATGTTTGTCTAAGAAAATTGAAAACCCCTAAAAATATCATTTTTAGTACTCTTATTATTTAAAAAAAAAAGGCTTAGGGTCATTTAAAAAACAAGTAAAACCCTAATTCTGGCAAGAGGCCTATATAGGTTTTAGTTTTAATTAATAATCTGTTAAAATTTCCATCCCCCCCCCCCAAATTATTGAAAAAAATCCTCAACTAAGTCTAACTAGTGGCAGGTTTGCTCTGGGGAAAAATTCACAACGAAGGAAAATATTTTCTCATTTTTCATATTAGAGAATTTATTTTACTAACTTTAAGCATATATATTTTTTCACAGTAAATAATTTTCCGTTAACTAATCATTTTCAGCAAACCAAATGCATGAAGGTCTAGAGAAGTAATTTGCGAAAAATTGTTTCATTTAAATAGACACACCCTAAAGCTAACCATGGAGTGAAATTCAATCTAAACAGCATATATATAACTCATCGAGAGAAGAAAAATGCATGATATCGATTCCTGTAGATGCCCTAGAATTGCTTACTTGGTCTCAAATGTTTGGCTTCAGTCATCCTCCATAGGCAGATTCAAACCCGCGAAAGAATTTTGGAATAGCAGTCTATCCAACATATCATTCTACATAACCCAAGGAAACGAAAAGAGACTAGGGCGGGCAATTATTTGTCAAACATGGAGGCCAGAAGATCGGTGAGAATAATAGCCGTCCAGTGTTGATAGAGTGATTATGCACTTGATTTGAATTCAGAATATCTTCTATTCGAATCACATCACTCATTTATGTTAATCTGTGAGAGAGAAAATTACTCGGTTGTTTCTAAATCTATTGTATAAATGTCAATTTAGTTCTAAATTTTTTAATTTTGCAAGATTCTAATATAATCATGCCAGTCAATTTTTACTTCAAAACATTGATATGGTGGTTTTGTCATTACCGGCCATTTTATGCGGCACATCGTTAGGTCATGAATTTTAGCGAAAGTTAATTAGGGCCCATTTGGTTCGGCTTTTTGGGGAGGCATTTGCCAAAATGTAAATACCTTTGGCTGAATGGGGTTTTCCGAAATGTATATATTGTTTGGTAAAATTTGCATTGAGATACAACTTTGGCCAAAATACTTGTTTGGTAAAATTTGTATTTGCAAATGACTTTTATTAAATTAAAAAAACAAAAAAAAATATTTGTATTTTTTTTTTAAAGTTTGGCCACCAAACCGCTGGATCTGGCGGTCGGAGCATCGGATTTGGTGGTCGAATGGCCAAATTTGGCCCTCGGACGGTCGCCTGGGGTCACGCTACCTCAGGCGGCCACCTGGGTCGCGCGATTCAGGCCATCAGTTGCTTGGGTCGCGTGACCCAGGCGTCGCCTAAGGTCCGGCGACGGTTGCACGGGTCGGGCGACCCTCAGGCGGTGGTCGCCGGCCGCGTGAGACCCCTTGGCTAGCGGTCGTTGGCCTCCGATCGGTGGTGATTTAGAGAAGATGAACAATACCAAAGACTTGCATTCCCATGATGCAACTTCCCAAAGCACCTCAAGACCTACATTTGGCTAAAGGCACTTAGAGTCATTTGGAGATATAATTGCATCTTGCCAAAGTCGTCCAGAAAAACAAACCAAACGCATTTGCATTTGGCCAAGGGACTTTAGAGTCCCAAAGCCCATTTGCAAAGCCGAACCAAATAGGGCCTTAGAATGACTCTATTGAAAATTTGACACAAGCTTATGATTAAATTAATGAAATTGAAAGTTTAAGATTAGATTGATATCCGTACAATATGTTTAGGACTGGTCGAATAATTTTTCCAATCCTTAGGATTATGTTTGCCAGCTTAGTGCAGTCTTATCAATGTACACGTTGGTAATACGATTTGTACGTGACCGACGGGATTCGTCAAGCCAATATCCCACGTTTTTCGAAAAAGGAGAAAAAGAGCAATGGCAATAAATAATTGAAGAGGAGTATTAATATGGTAGGTTCGCGCTCAACTTGTTTTTCAGCTTTTCAAGATCGACAAGGACACCTCGAGCATGCCCCTCATCACATTCACGTGTAGTTTTTGCCCCCCAAGGGTATGCCCCAAAAACCTTCCCATTCCCCTTTTCCCCATTCTTCTTTTTTCCCCCCGCCAAGCAAAGTAAGATTTTATTGTCAGTCATGCCAAATTAGATGATTAAAGCTGAGGATAGCGATCGTTGCTTGATCGTGACCATACGCAAGTGGCTTGTGTTGTGTCGAGTCACTAAAACGATATTGATCACTACTCGATCATGCTCGACTCTCGTAATTTTATCATGAATTTCGAAATAAGTTAGCCTCTAGCCTTCACAGTATGTATTTGCGATGATTTTGTATTTAGCTCTTGCATAAGATCTTGACGCTATCAATTGGTTTCGCTTCTCTAGGCGATTAATACTTTCTCTAGTGAATACACCATATCGCAATTTTCTTGTACTTGGACAAGATGCTCAATTTGAGTTACAATATATCTCCAAACTTAAATCACTATGACGATGATGGAATAATTCTTTGACTAATAATAAATTTTGAAGAGGTTATCACTCTTAGTACTCCTAACATTCCGTCTTTGGATTGTCCATAAATTAACTAGAGTGTATACAGAAAAAGTGATGCATCCCATCATTCCGATATCCTCCGAAATATCTAATTTATACTTAAAGAGATACTAGATTTTATTTTTCGCTACTTTAGTTCGTAAGAAATATTACAATTTACCTTGGCCTTTCAATTTGAAATTTCTAATTAGATATTTATTCAATTGGAAAATCAACCCAATTCGATCTCCATTCATCAATACAGTATCAACATAGGTTAACATAATGCTAAATGAATTCCTCTCATTAAGATAAATAGGGAATAATTAATAATTGATTCCTTAAATCCTAATTTAGACATTTGTCTCGAATAAACCGTTGTTTCAGTGCTTTTGCTTTAAGCTATATAATGATTTGTTTAGTTTCTAAATGGTATTTTGTCCTTTGAATTGAAGTCTCTATGGTAATTCTATATAAGTTGTTATTGAAATCATCATGGAGAAAGGCATCATAGACATTCAATTGACGCTGCTCTCACTATGTAATTGCAACTATCGCAAGACAGTCGATACAATTAAATTTTGGCCATTGGTGCAAAAGTCTCATTGTAGTCCATACCCTCTTTTGAGGCATTCTCTTTAGCTACATAATTGCAACTATCAAAAGACACTCGGTACAATTAAAATTTGGTCAATGGTGCAAAAGTCTCATTGTAGTGTTTATGGTAATTCTATATAGGTTTTTCTTTAAATCATCTTGGAGAAAGGGGTCACAAACATCCAATTGATACCACTCCCGTTATGTAATTGTAACTATTGCAAGACACTCGGTACAATTAAATTTTGGTCACCAGTGCAAAAGTCTCATTGTAGTCTATATCCTCTTTCTGAAGCGTATTCTTTAGCTACTAAATGAGTTCTCTATCTTTTCACACTTCCATCACTCTCAAATTTTGTTTTATAGGTCCACTAACATCCAATCGGATGTATATTTTGTGGACTCACGTCTATTTCACATCGACTTCATAAATCAAGAACAAACCGAGCCTAGACTCGGGTGGCCAATCCAAGTATGAAATTGTCTGCACTCGAGACTGTGGGAAGTCAAACAGGCGTTGTGCCCCCAATCCACACACAAAAGTCATGCCCTTACCGTCGGAGATCGGGTTTTCTCTCTGGGAAATTAAGCCCCGTTCCTCAAAACTTGGACGGCCCGGCTACTGCTGCCGAAGAAAATAACAGGACTCTGTCTAAACACGACAACTAAATCACTGTTTCTATCTTAATGGCGCCTGCACGAACCATCATTATGACACGAAGCAACGATCCTAAGGATCGCAAAAGAAAGCGACGCCCAAGTTGTCGTCCGCTTTTTTGTTCCTGTGTGGCATTTTTAGAGAGACGCTTTATCAATTTGTTATGTCCCTCGAGAGGACCTTAAGTTTTACCTTTTGAATCTTCTTTGCTGGTTTCGCTAGATACGTGAGCATGCAGGCACCACCATTGCATGGCCCATGCGATGCTTTCCAGACAAGTTTGGAATTTTTCTGTAGGCGCATATGCAGTAGTGGAGTGTCGATGACGTCTACGATCTCCAAATTTGAATTAAAGTTTGATCCTTAGATAGGTCCGTAAACGAATTTTATTCATAAATTTATCATAAGCTTAAGTAGTCTACTTTGTACCATTTTGATGTCATCTTGATATGATTATTTATGTTGCAATCGGAAAATTCAAAAGGTTTATCAATGTCTATTGAATAATGGTTGTAGGGTAATGAAGCCGAACAAATGAGAAATCGATCTTTTTTTCTTTCTCGATCCATTGGAATGGGGTGGAATCAGAATCAAAATCAAAATTCGAGAGAACCCCGAGTGCTTGCATGAATAAGATCCCCGATGAGCTGAAAATGAGAAAGCACGAATAAGATCCCAGATGCCATTGATTGCAATAGCTTTAATTACCCACCGTACTTTTTTCATAGTTCATTTCGACTTTAGCTTTATTTCAATTTGCCTCGGTTCCTTTTCAAGTAGGCGTGATGTTAGGAGGCGTTATGCTACTATTTTAAGTCGATAGTAAATTAAAATATGTACAACCCGGTCCTTCAAATCCAGTCAACGATTCCTTAGGAAGAGCTAAAGATGTGACGAGGCCAGGGCTTACGAAAAAAAGAAACCGAAAGACTTTGGACTGTCGCACACGTGCCTAAAATTAATTTCTTAAGCTGTGGGAATCTTTGAGCAATGACTAAGATCCACAGTCCACCGAGGGAAAATAAAATGCAACTTGAACGTGGGGGCTAAAGTTGCCCCTTGCGCATAAGGAGAAAGTATCTAAGTACAAGATTTTTTGCTAGAGTGCCTCTCGAGTCATCGACTCGATCCATCTTCTGAGATCTCAAAACATACTGGCATAATACATCCCGTCCTCTCATCTCAATATCAAAATTCGATAAATCTAAATAAGACATGATGGTTTAAATTGAAAATATCTCTTTTGATGCCAACAATAAAGGGATATGTATTTGTGTATGTAACTACAAAAGAAAAAGTTCATAAAGGGAGAGAAATTGTGATGTGGGTTATTTGAAGGTGCGTAATCAAATTGTATTACGGTGGAAATACTCGATTTGAATACGAAATTTGATGAGAGAGAGAGAGTAGTCTACGTAGGGCACATGCACATGAGGGGGGATAATAAAATAAGTAAGACCGTCACGTGTCAACGCATCTATAAACCTATGTTCATGCTGCCCACCACTCCTGCGCATCCTAAATTAAAGATGAGAGAGAGAGAGAGAGAGAGTATGGAAGACCCTCATTGTCTAGCGGACTTTGCAAGGCAAGCCACCAAGCCTACCCCCCCAATCTAACTCGTTCCTATTCTCACTCTCCCCAATTCAATGCTATTTTTGCAAATTTCATACGCACCATACACAAATTTTTCAATTCCTGTAAATATATTTTCTTTCTATATGTTGAGAGAGCGCTTTTCGGGTCTTTCGAGCAATGACCTTATGTTCCCATTCGCCACATGCAAGTTCAAATCTATACCCTTTTTGTGTAAAGTGACTCGTGATATATATATATCGGATTAATAATTCTATTTATTTATTTCCAAATTATCATCAATTCCCTCCTAGGAAAATGTTGTGGAAACTCCCGGACATGGAAGCCCCTCTCTACCTGAGTTGGGGGCCAGGACATTTGCAGGAATTATTTAAGTAATTAACCCATGTTTAATTAAGGGTTCAAGCCACAAAAGAGGAGACCTTTTTAGCTCAAGTAACACCCAGAGGAGGGGGGGAGCTTTCTCAGCACTAATTAAGCAAATTCCTTAGCGTGTTATAACATCATTGAAGTTGGGTTTTCCCCTTGCTACTTGAAAAAGGTTGTTGTTATCTGTTCTCTCTCTCTCTCTTTCTCTCTCTTCTCTTTTATTTTTTTTGCTATTTCCAAGATATGCAAAGACTAGAGTGTTTTTAGTACTTGCCTTGTCCAGCATCTCTCCCTCTCCCTCCCTCTCTCTCCAATTATTTTATCTTCCTCAAGACATCAGCTTCCCAAACAATGGTTTTCACTTTCAGCTTATATAGCTTCACAAATATCACCCATTCTCCAAGCAAAAATCAACGAGTCCCGTTCTAATGCGTATCTCTCCACCTGCTGCTGCTTCTACAGATGACCCAATCCTTCGTTTCTTGAGTCTGATGGTTTTCTTGTAGCTGCCTCTCTCTTCCCTTCTTTACCCCATCCTCTCTCTCTCTCTCTCTTCTTTCGGTTTTATTTTTTTTGCTGGTTGGCCCTTGGTTCTATGGACTTTGGGGCGGTGAGCCTGGATGGGTTGGTGGGTACAGATCCTGGTGGTGGCTTGCCTCCTCACGCCTCAGATCCTGGGGCGAAGCACAAGCTGTACGGATCTGGGCTGTTCAAGCAAGAGCGGTCATCAGCCGCGTCGTCAGCTGAGGATGAATGGAGGAGCTCCAAGCTGGTCAAGACCGACGATTTCTCAGCTCCCAAGGCAATGCTGCCGCCCCAAAGGAGCCCCACCACTTCGCTGAGATCTAATAACTCGACCGGCCTCTTCCCTTCTGATGGTCAGCAGATGCTCAGTTTCTCTTCCCCCAAATCAGACGCCCTCCCAAACTCCCACGCCCCTGCATTGCCGTCCTACTTTAACTACGCACCACCCCTGTGCAGTAACTATGCAGGTATGGACATTTTTTGGCACAGATAGCGTCTTCCATCAAGCTGCTAAATAAAAATCTTGCCTTCACACTGTTCACCCCCTACGAGTGAGGCATTTTTAAGAGAAGGGTGGATGTGTTAATCTTTGATTTTCTTCTGGGTAGTAAACTGGTGATGTGGGTTTTGGTTGGAACGTGTAAAGCTTTGATCTTTTTGTTTACCCTTTGTTTTTATGAAAATGGGTCAATCTCTCTCTTTGCATTATCTTATGGGTAGGACTTGGGGTGGATCGCATTTTTCTTGGGTTCCAAGAACGTGGAGGTCACTGACCATTTTCTGTCAAGTCTAAAGCTGCATTAGGACTTTTCATGAACATCTCTACCTATCTGGTCTCTGGTCTGCGTCTTGTCAAGAAAAAAGCTGAGATTTTTTTTTTTTTTTTTTTTTGCGCTCCTTTGTATTACTTTTTTCTTGCTGTCAAGTATGGGGAGGGTCTTGTCTCCTCTTCAAGCGAGTGCAGTGGGCACAAAAGAAGAAAAGCCCATAACAAGCCAGAGATTTCTTGGGTTGGGATCTTTTTCAGTTTCTCCTAATTTGCCACTGGTTCTTTTATGGGTCTCCTTATCTCTACTTGCCCTCCTTCATCTCTGACCGTTCTATGTCTCTTTAAATACCAGCAGACAAGCTGTTGTTTTGTTTCGTTCGGGCTGCTTCACTCGACAGCCTTCAATTTTTTCCTTCTCTTTTTGCTGACTTGAGATATTCTGGCTTCTCTGTTCTTTGATTTGATTCTTTAGGCGTTGAGCTACGTGAGCTTAATCTTCCCTTTTCTATGCTCTTTTTCAGGCTTCAACTCTGCTGCAAGTTTGAATGGGACAAGCATGCAAGGGGTCTTGCCAGGTGCAAGAGGTCCATTCACTCCATCTCAGTGGATGGAGCTGGAACATCAGGCCTTGATCTACAAGTACATCACTTCAAGTATCCCTATACCCTCCAACCTCCTCATCCCCATCAGGAAAGCATTTGATTCTGCTGGTTTCTCCTGCTACCCTGGTGGGCTCCTGAGATCCAATTCCTGTAAGTTTCCTCTGTTCCTTCCAGTGAGGGCAAAAAACAAAAAAAAGATGAAGCTTTTTCTATTGGGTGTACAGTAACTGTTTATGTTTTTGCTCCTTTCTGTGACATGGGGTCCAAATGCTTCAGATATTTCTAGCATCATTATTTCTAGCATCACTGTGGACTCCATTTTATGGTTTGCGAGCCTCGGGCCGACACTTACGCCTTTGGTTTCCACTGTCTTCTGCTTAGTGGTTGTCTGTTGCGGTTTTTGGAGCTGCCTGCGGAAATCAATTGTGCTCTTAAATGATTAACCTCTATAATTCAAAGAAACTGCTTGTTAATTAAAGTTCCCGGTGGTGTTGTAGTGGGATGGGGTTCTTTCCATCTGGGGTTCTCCAACACCAGTGATCCTGAGCCAGGACGGTGCCGGAGGACCGATGGGAAGAAATGGCGGTGCTCAAGAGATGCAGTTGCGGATCAAAAATACTGTGAGCGACACATGAACAGAGGCCGCCATCGTTCAAGAAAGCCTGTGGAAGGCCAAACCGGCCATCCCGTCTCCGGGGCCACCAACACCACTTCCTCTACCAAACAGCTGCCTGCCGCGCCTTCCGCGTCGGCTCCGACTGTGGTGCCCAGCGGCGGTGCATCGAACAGCCTCAACATTGCTCATCAACAGGTCAAGAACTTGCAACATGGCGTTCTTAATCTGAATGGAGATGCTTCAATGAGGAGGTATAGTGCACTATTTTCTTAGCTGAGAGTTGAACAAAGATAAGTTTCTACTGGCAAACCACAATTCTTTTATTTTGAGCCCTAGCGATAGCAATCTATGTTCTTTACTTATCTAAAATTAGACTCGTTACAGGAAAGATGGGATGTCATTATCTGTTTTATGAACCTGTTTTCTTTCTATGTGGAAGACTTATTGGTTGAAAACCCTTTCAAAGTTTATATGGACTTATTGGTTGAAGACTTATGTTTAATAATGCTCCACCTACTCCAAGAAACAAAAGAAGACTTATCCCTCCGTGTTTGAATCGGCTACATAAAACCCCTCCGTTCTTCGCCTTTTGATTGAGGGTTGGCGGTCAAAGCCTTTTATCTTTTGATTTGGACTCTCCCTGTTCTCCCGCAGCAGTGAGATTTCTTGTATTTTTGTCCTTTGCTTAATATATTCTTACCTTTACCAAAAAAAAAAAATTATAAAATCCTAAATGATATGCAATCTGCTTATTAGTACTTTGTTCTTCACACTAATCGAATTTATCCCCTTATTGGGCAGGTACTTTACTGACAAAGGTAGTGCAGGTGAGAAAATGCAAAACCCTCCGAGCCTGTCTATGTTGTCACCGACTTATGACTCTAATTCAAAGGGAAATCCATTCATGATAATGAAGGAGCAATTTGGACTCGGCAACTCTGACTCCTACCTCAATGCTTCAGTGAAAAACTCTTCCTTGTTAGACTCCCGAAACTATGGCTCTTCCCGAGACCTGGGCAATCAAGATAGTGAGTCGCACCATTCTGTTCGCCAGTTCATGGATGATTGGCCTGTAAACCCAGCAGATCGCTCTGCCATGTCGTGGCCTGAAATTGATATGCAGTCGGACAGGACTCACCTATCAATCTCTATCCCGATGTCCACTTCAGACTTGATTTCTGCCACTTCCTCTCCCAACCATGAGAAGGCCATGCCCTCTCCGCTCAGATTGTCCCATAAATCAGACCCGGTTCAGATGAATCTAGGAGTAGGCAGTTTCTTCAGTGAACCCACGCACAAGCAATCAAATTCCTTACCCATCTCCTGGGAGACTTCCATGGGTGGACCCCTGGGCGAGGTATTGCATCACAGAAGCAATAGCGCCTCCGAAGGCAAGAACGCCGCGGTGCTCAACCTCATGAAAGATGGTTGGGACGGTAGTCCTCCGCTTGGATCATCTCCAACTGGGGTGTTACAGAAGACAACGTTCCGGTCACTTTCCAACAGCAGTGCGGGCAGCAGCCCTCGGGCGGAGAATGCCAAAACCCATGAAGGGATGGCCCTGTGCAACGACCTCCTGGGCTCGACCCTCATGAACTCGTCCTCATTACCCGCCATGTAAACGGATTGACGAGGCAAATGCGTGAGTTTTCAGCCTGCTGTGTACTACCTAAATGTCAAAAGATTTGTTCGTTTTTCTCGACTCTGATAATTTGTTGCTTTTATATTCGCTATTGTCTCTACTCGTCGGCCTATAGGTTGTATCACAGTAGTCTGTTAAATTTTGCAGTACAAACTAAGTACCTGCACCGCTTGAGTCACATGTTTTTTTATCAGACATAAAAGACTGTTGCTTGTATGGAGAGGGGGATATATATTGTTGGTTGGAGGGTGGCAAATGGTATTGTTGAATCACAGGGACCTTGCAGGCGGAGTCACACACAATGACGGGTCCCCCCGGTGATTAAGGCACAATGGCAGGGCTCGATGTATGCAAAAAAGCTCGTGACTCCACGGCAAAACTTATGGGTCTTTTCTCATGATTGCGAACTATTTTCTTACTCAATGCATTGACAGCAATGGTCCCTGTGCCATTGAATGAGCAGGCCTGTGGTCCGACTCGAGTTAGAAGAAAAACGCAACTGTGGTTGGGAAGGTCCCAGAAGTTTGTCGAGCATCAATTGAGTTATTTTCATAGCAGCTGTAGTTTGTGGAGGCCAGCCTCTGCATCTTTGTGTGCATAGGGTACACTTTTGTGGGAAAGTGACAAGTAGCGCTTGCGGTCTCCAAAAAATTGGTAATACTGAAATTTTTTTTGGTACTTGAAGTCGGAACATACACGTAATTGGAGTATCTGAGGATTCCATGTGGGGTTTCGATTCTAAGTCATTGAATACTTTGTGCAAGTGGCGAAAGAAGATAATTTTCTAGAAAATTATTATTCAAGAAAATGTATTCCTTTTTATCAGGTTAAAGAATTCATTTTTGCGACGTTAAGTATGTGTATTTTCTTTGATCGTAGATTGTTTCTCAGTGACTTATCATGGTCAATAAATTAAACGTGTGAAGATCGAAAATCAAGAAAAACTACTTCGGAGGAAAATTTTCCTTTTCAAACACATCCCACACTTCATTGCCAAGTTCTTTTCTGCAAATTAATTTTTTAGACTTTCATATGTTTGATTTGTTGAAAACGACTGATCAATGGAAAAATATTAACAATTGAAGGAATAATTAAGAAAATGAATTCCCTAATCTAAGAATGGGAGAACATTTTTTTGGAATATGATTTTTCGAAAAGCATTTTTCTTTAAAATGAAATTTTCTCTGAAACAAACACACCCTAAGTCTTACTCACAATACCATTTAAGTTTAGTTTGTGCGATGTTCATAATCATAGAACATCTGATGTTAGATAAAAGGAAGGTTTGATCTTATATTTGGGATACAGCTAGGGGTGTGCAATTGGATTGGGCATATTTGGGAACTGAACCGACCCACTTGGAAAACATAGTTGAGAACCAGTTCCTGTCGAAACTGAAATTCAGAATTGGTTTAAATCCGTTCGAGAACTGATTTCGAGTGAATACCCACATGGGATTCGGATCAACTAGAACGGTTTGGGAATTGATTTTGTTAGTCCAACCCCAAAAATCCAAAACCCTATTTTCTTCCCCTAATTTCTTATCTCTCGCAAACTCGCATGGCGCTTTTCCCTTCTTCGTTCCTTAGTTCCTCTTCCTCACTCCTTTCCGTCCATCGCCTGCTCAGAGTCGCACAATCCATCACCGGCTTCCTCTCACTCTGTTTTGTCCATTGTCGGCTCCCTCATCTGTAAGCTTGTGAATTTCCTCAGTTTTTCTAGACTTTTCTTTCGAATTGAAGTTGGGTTCTTCTCTATTTCTTTGGGGGTGCTTTCCCGAGCTAGATTTCTTATCAGATCGGTGGAAAAGTTTGTGTTTTTTTGTTCATATGGGAGCTCATTGTGAATGGGTGGGGTAAGGTGGGAAAGAGAGAAGTTGTAGAACTCAGAGAGCTTTGGCGACGGGTGAATCGCTGCCATGATGAGGCTTTGCGAAATCATGGAGATGGGCAAATCTGCCGGGCTCTCGCCCCTTAGCCTTCCCATCGAACGGCGGCGGTGGTGACTTGCACCTGGGCCTTCTTGGCAAGCGTGTCGGGGGAAGATAGGGGCAACGATCTGCTGCTCTTAGACTTAGCAAACCTTGTTGTTCATGCCATGATGTCCAAGAACCTTCGCATGCACGAGATGGCCTGGACTTCCTCCTGGACTTCCTCCATGTAATCCTCAGTGTTAGGGGTGATCGGATCCAGGGTGGGTAAGGTCTAAACCTCGATCTTGTATCCAACCTTTGTTTGTATTGGACCTTATATCTGACTCATACTGTTTTTTCGGTCCGGTTCTAGAGTTAACCCTATTTCCACCAGAACTTATTTTGTAATCTCCCAATATCCTATACGACTTCAAATTTTACATTAATATGCAAGAAAATAGCGTAGTCCTCCTAATTTGTATCGAAACATTAAGTACTTGTAATAAATAAATACATAAATATTTTGACTAAACGAAAAATTAAAGATCCACATGGTTAATTATAATGAATAAAATCATAAGGCAAATGATTAGCAACAAACATGAATCTAATATTAGTCTTATTCCCACAACTATTATATGAAGTTACTCATTTATACAAGCATAAATCCTCATACAAAAGAGAAATCAGGCTAGCCAATTCATGTGGTACACAAGAATTACCATCTGTTTGTTGGATGGTGCGAGAGGGAGTCGATGAGGGAGGGAAGCAAGTGAGGAAGAGGAATGACGAAGGAGGAGGCCGTGCGTGTTTGAGAGAACCGAGAGAAAAAAACGCCGAGAGTAAGAATAGAAATAAAAGGAAAAAAAAAGGGTTTTGGACTCATACTTACAAAATCGGTTCTAAAATCGGTCTGAGACCGGTTCCTGGGTGGATAATCAATTTGACCCGGTTCTCGGATTGGATTTAAACCGGTTTCGAATTTTGGGAACCGATTTTAATGGGAAAACGATTCTCAACCTTGTTTTCCGGGTGGGCCGATTCGATTCTCAGATATATTCGGTCTGGTTGCACACCCCTACTCCGTGTGAGCCTTTGCACATGTGAGATGGTTTGGGCTTAGCGAAATGTTTGCGTTTTTTGTTCATCTTGTCATTGATGATGCTACTTTTGTTGTTGATGGCGCTGGATTTGGAATTAATTGTTGGGGTTAATTGTTTCTTCAACTGGTTGAACACACGAATCCATCTCTTCGCTCCCAAAACCAAAGTAAGCAGAAGAAGAAGAGGAAGACCCACCAAAGCACTCCTCAATACTCGTTGCAAGGCTGTAAACCCAAAAATAGCACGGTTTTCTCATTCATTAATGTAAAATTTGAAGCCGTAAATTAGGTTCAAGTGGAAATAGGGTTTCCAAAAAAATAGGGCGATTCCAAAACAGGGTTCAGCACAAATAGGATTGGGCATATGGTTAAAAAAAAAGAAAAGGAACTAGTTATAATAAGATCGTGTACAAGGTTTAGATTTAGAGCCTACTCATTCTAGATCCAATCACCCCTAGATACAGCTCCTCCTTTGGTGGCCATGCCTTTCTCTTTCAATGGGACATCAATGTTTGTCGGGTTTCTCTGGTTATGCTGCGGGGGAAGCAATGATAGAGGTTTAATTCAGAGCTGTTCTATCTAAAACAGGGACTAGTAGCATTTTTTTCTTTTTTTTTGACAAAAGGGACTAGTAGCATTTTTTTTTTTTTGAACAAAAGGGACTAGTAGCATTTGAGTCACCCATTTCTTGATAAGAAAACCTCATCAGGTAAGGCAGGCAGCCAATCAGGTTTATTGCAGGAGTTGGCAGTGGCATGTTCCATAACATGAATTTCGTCACTTGGCGGCAGAGAGACACTTGTACGTTTTGAAGATTAAAAATTTGTGTTTGGCAAAAAATTACGACAAGAAATTACACTAACCATCAAGTACCCTACCAAGAGGGTACGGCCCCCGCCAGCACCCTCCCCTCAGACCGTCGTTTACAAGAAGAAAATCATTATGGCGACACCATATGGCCCATGCATCGTTTTTATCTTTTTCTCCTCTGCCAGCATAAGGGTGGAGATCGGTGACAGGTGTAACTACCACCTATCTCTTATACAGAATATTCGGTTTGAATTGTAATTATTCAGTCTATCCTTAAGTGTACGAGCCCGTCTCGATACAACTCCACCAGCATACTAGAAGTCAGGAGTCAGGTTACATAAGATAGCCAATGTCCAAAGTATAAACAAGCCAAAAGTTTGCTTATGAGATGCTCAAATTTATGATCTAATGGAAGACGGTGTGACTTGTTCCCCACCGTGCTGCCACGCTCGTAGGTGGTCCATTCGTCTTTGCTGCCAAAGGGAGTAGCAGTCAGACTAGTTGCTAGTTCTCCACAGGGCAGAACAAATTTGGCGTCCTGTCCCTGCACATCGAGCGGTTCATCATAAGCAGACACGAGAACTGCAATTCTGCTTCTAGCAGAAAATATATGCAGGTGTTTGTGGTACTCACTCTGCTACATGTGTAACGGGAAATGCCCGTTTGGCCAAACGTTGTGGCCAATGGCTAATCATTGGGGTACCCGGGGAGAAATTTTTCAGTTTCGATATCCAGAGACAGCTTTTTGTCGAACCCGAGTTTCTTAGGGTGCACTTGGAAGGGTGGACAAGTTCTTGGGTAATGCAAAACCCGAGAATCGGGCCTCGAGGACCGGTGAGTATCAAGTTATAAAGAACAAATCTCAACCGTTTATGGAAAATTTTCAAGGGTTGGGGGTGCGTGGAACTACAATTTTAGGACAGTGAGCGGAGCCCCAAAGGATCTCTGCTGCTATGGTGGCTTTCTTTGTAATTGGCATCCATTTATTCATTCAAGGGGACTTAGGGCCCGTTTAATTCGCCTTTTGGGAAATGTATTTGCAAAAATGCAAATACCTTTGGGTGAATGAGATTTTTCGAAATGCAAATATTGTTTAGTAAAATTTACATTTGTAAATTTTTTTTATTAAATTAAAAAAATAAAATAATCATTTTTTTTTTTTTAAGTCAGGCCACTGGACCGTCGGATTTGGCGGCCGGACCACCGAATCTAGCCTCCATATGGCCACCTGGATCGTGCGATTCAGGCCATCAGTCGCCTGGGTCGCACAATCCAAGCGTTGCCTGAGGTCCGGTGATGGTCGCCGGAGTCGGGCGACCCTCAGACGGTGGTCGTTGGTGCGTCGCCGGCATACGCGACCTCTTGGTCGACGGTTGTTAGCCTCCGATCGGCTTCTCCACCGGCTGCATGAATAGTGATGAACAGTACAACTTGCATTTCAAAAATGCAAGTTCTCAATGGACCTTTACCCCTCCGTTCCCCCAAAGGCTTTTGAAGCCATTTGAAGATGTAATTGTATCTTCCCAGAATCCTCAAAAATTGAACCAAACACCACTTGCATATGACCAAACCCCTTGAGAGCCCAAAGAGCATTCCAAATGCTGAACCAAACAAGGCCTTAAGGGCATGGTTTAATTCATATTACTTAGCGGACAAGATCTGAGATAAATACTAACAATTTCATGTTCGGCCTGTGTTTCTGCTATATAATATGCACCATCATCCTCCGATGTAGTATCGCGCCGATTTAACATATTCCCACTTCTAAAACATTCGCACTTTTTGCGAAAATCCTCATCGACTTGTCCATCCACAACTTAATTCCTTTAACTAAGCAGAGCACTCTGCTTCTTCTTAACCCATCTGATGTTCTCAGCTCCCCTAAAACATCGAAGAAACCCAACGCTTCATGTTCATAGACCCAGAAAATAGGCTTTGTTCATAGACCCAGAAGATAGGCTTTTGTCGTACGGTTACTGTAAAACGTTTGCCAACATCTCCTTAGACTCGATTTCTTTCCCCTCTGTTTTACCATCGATTTCACCATTGGGTTTAAGATTTCCCAGCCATGGTTGTCCCTAAGATGGCCTTGACCACCCTCACTCATTCAGAGCCGTTTTAAGCACCTTCGCTGTTATTGAATGTTTTGCACATACGATTGGACCTACCGCGGAACAATTTGACATTACAGAATGTACAGCACACCTCCTCCAGCCACCATGAGTAGCTTGTCATTCTTGACAAAGAAGCTCTTCTCAATTGATCCATCCATCCTCTTTTATTCAAAAAAAGAGGATAAAAATTATTTCCTCTGCGGTCTTGACATTTCATAATAGCGCCAACAAGATTTCATATTCATACTGCAGACCAACAGAAGAGGCACATGCGCATGCACATTCTAAGGTTTCTGGTAACAGCTTAAGCAGTACGTTATAAATTATTTGACTTTCAAATGCACATGGAGAATGATCTATCCCATGGTGGGGTACAACACAAGGATCACCAAGAAAGAAATGATGCGATCTCCAAAGCTTCAAAATGCAAAACCCTTTTTTCTCATGCTTGACTTGCAAAATCAGAAGCCATGCCAACTTCAGAGAACACAATTGTAACTGAAACCGAGGATCAAGATTTTAACTATCAACATAAAACCCTTAGCTTGTTTAATGGCTAAGGCCACAACTTTACTCCAGTAGACTGCGGAAATCCAACCGAATATGGAGGCGTGCGTAACCCTAATGCATCGATGAACTCGACCGCATTAGGGCTTTAAACACCACCAATCTCAATCTTAGGAGTCAAAGCAAGCACAAAGCAATTACTGCAGAACTGCCATGTGAAAAAGCATCGTTTAACTCCTCACAGAACATCACAGCAGCGAACCAAAGTGCGTAAAGGTTTTCAAACGGTCCAAAGTTCCAACATACAAACACATTTTTCTCTTATTTCAAGAGGGATTTCGATATGTTCTTCATAAAATCTGCGACGGACAACCTAGAAATTGCAACCCTTTTACATAAAATGCATCTATAGACTAACGAGTGCCCCGGTATAATGAAAAACCCTTATAAAAGATCCGAACTTTCTCAGTCCGCCAACAGTAAAAAGACGAAACTTTTTATGAGAGGTGCTCATATTCTATGGGTGTAAATGCGTCTGTCAAGCCATGGCGATGGCATTCAGAACGAGGAATTTTTATAATCATCGCACCAAAAACAAGTTTCCCAAGTTCACAAATCTCGTCCGCGATCAAGAAAACAATCACGCAAAAAGCTATCTATCAGACGCAAACATGAAATTGCAGAGACGAAATCGATCAAACGAAATGGTAAAGTGCTCGAGCACTGAACGAATCACGCGACTGTAAGAATCGAAACCGAAGGAGACGCGGATCTACGAAGTCACGAACGACACCGCAAGAAGAGAAGCGGAAAGATGAGCGAGCGAGAAGGGCTGCTCGCTGCGATTGTGAGGAGGGCAAGGCAGGGATGCGGGGGGGATAAATACAGAGATTTGCGCGAAACCCTAGCGGCGCCATTGGAATTTGCCTTCTGCAATCGGGAACATGAATTGGGCTTTTCATTGCATCAAGCCCACCCATTCTTGATGGGCTTGTGCAATGAACAAGGGTCGTTTTAGTTCAACTTCAGACGGCCTACGGCCCACCATTTTTGATTATATTCCTCTTTTTTTTTTTTTGGTTGAAAGTAAATGTTTTATGTATATCTCAAGATGTTGCTTGTGATGTTCAAAATAAAATAAATCTTAATCAGTAAAGTAGAACAACAAAACACGAACTACTGTGATAAGCACTTTACCAAAAAAAAAAAAAAATTACTGTGATAAGCACACTTTCACTAAAATAGAACGAACGATGGTCAATTATCAAGTCTCGCATCGTCACTGATGATGAGCATACTTTGTAACCCTCTTCTCAAATAGCTATGGTTTGCCTGATGGGTGGTGCGTACATAAATTCAGTCTTCAACAACTTCGTAGGGTAGGGACACAAAAAAGAAGTTGAACAAGCTCTTAGATCTAATTTTTGATTGAGAGAGGTTGGATGAGCGCAAAAAACACCATTAAAGAACTACTAGATTTAGATCTAGATTGGGAGATGAGACTTTCCAAAACTCATATTGGTCTTATTCATTTCTAAGGTAATAGGAACTCATCGAATTACTCCTTGATGATTCTTTCGGACTTCTTAATTTGGAGGATCTGAAGTAGTGGGTTGATCCTTAAAAATGAAAGCAGAAAATATGCCTGGCGAGCAAAGAAGAGCATCGACAATCAGAAAAAGAAAAAGAAAACAAAGAAGAAGATGAAAACGGTGAAAAACTCCTAGATTAGATTGATAGAGATAATCACAACTTGAGTTGAGAAGATGAATATCAAATGACTGACAGTGATTTCTCAGTCATATGAAAAAAAGGAGAATATGAGAGGGGAGGGTGAGGAGACAAAGGGGCTAAGTTTCTTAAAAAATGAATATTGATGTTGTCTTTGTTTTGCGCAAAATAAATGATTTAAAAAATATTTTTGTAAAAATGATTGTGTGCAACAATTTATATTCGAACATTTTTATGGACGATGAAAATATTTTTCATTCTATCATTTTTGTAATATGGATGGTGGAAATATTTTTCATATATTCTTCTTTGTAAGAGATAAAAGTGTTTATTTTAAAGAAAATATTTTTCAAATTATTTATTTTTCTTGAAGTAAACGAAGCCCAAATATATAAAGTTTTAGCAATGAATCCAACAATTAATTGGATGTTGCAAAAGTAATCACGAATGCGCGTAAGGCTAATGTCTTATATACTAGAGCTATTCTATTAAGTAGATATAGTAATTGACATGATAGGTTTTAATAACGCGTTTATATAATGATCTATTTACCATTTATCATGTCCGTTCAATAGGCCGATGTCGGTAAACATAACATATTTCCTTTATCTACAATGGTTGCAATGAAGGATTGACGAGGAAATGCGTCACGCTCTTACTCTCGAAAGATGTGTGAAATTTGGAACTTGGGGAAGAACTAATGAACATGAGGAGTTCTTGAATGGCTCTCCTCAACAATCAAATCTGAAAACCTTCTCGCTTTCGCCTGCCTCCGGAAAAGGGGAATATTTTATTGCAATGGAAGCAGAAGTGATATGAATTCAATAGTTTAAGCTTATATCTCCAGAAAGGAGCCATATAGTTACCGCTGCTGCTCACTGGGGCTTCGTTCATCGACTTTCCCGTCATCAAGTCGTCATATCGTTGGCCGGTAAATTATTCCAAAAAAATTACTAGAATTGCTTCCTCTTCTTTTTTATTTAATAGAAAAAGCAAGCAATCGATATTTCACGATCAATGGTGTAGTATCATGGCATACTTCCCTTGTTCACACCAGGCTTGAAAATATCATTCTTGATATATCTAGATGATAAGTAGGAGCATGAACCCCCACTAGTCAAAGAAACTACGCTATATCGTGAGTAGAGACTTACAAGATGGTCTTCTGCGGAGGTATGTGGACGGAGAGGCTTGAGATGCGTATCCGTAGAGATTAAGGAAGCATATGTCCGACGCGGCTTCGTAGGTACCTTGGCTCAGCCGAGCACGAAGTTGAACAAATTCAAATCTTCTACCCTAGCCCGAAGGTTCCCTACAGCGGGCTGGAGACGACTATTCATCGCCGTCTAGGGCTTATCTTACTGACCAATGGACAAGAATTCGATGTCCTATAAATGGTTGATTATTCCAAAACATATCCTAAGGTCGATCGAGCTAAACCTGTGCTCTAGCTCATGCCACGTCGTTTTCTCAAGACTACTGTCCTTCAGCTTTGCCGGCTAACAAAGATTATTAATTGTCTACGTAAAACAATCGGCGAATTAGCTCGTTTTGTCGATAGAGCTGAATTAAATTATTCAATGGTCTTAATCAGCCGTCGACCTTGTCCGGGACCGTAGATTTGGAAAAGCCTGCATGATCTGCTTGGAGACCGTTTGCGAACCCTAGTTTTCTCTTTTCGAAGTCGTCGCTGGAGTAAAGACCACGTTTGGACCGTGTTGTCATACGATCACATGGTCTGCACGTAACCGTAGAAAATCATTCTCTGGGAAGAGGAACAAAAAAGGAATTAGATCACGCAATGGAGTAGTAAATGAGAGCCCTTCATTAATGACGCAAGCAAGATTTTTCAACCTTTCCCTTTCGTCTTTCAGACGAGATTTGAGAGTTAGGTTTTTTCTCGGAAGGTGCCTGGGTTTCGGTTTTAATGGCGTCGACCCCAGCTCAATGAATGTCGATTGATACTTTTCAGCTTTAATCATGGGTACAGAAATGCGTAAATTGACGCCATTTTCTGCCTAAATTCCTGTAGAAGAGAGATACCTTTTAGAGATGGACAGGTGCACTACGAAACTACTCGTCTAATATATGTCGCGTTAGAGATAATGATATCAGTCAAGCCAATCCAAGAGGAAGAGGACGAGATCCACGTATCTCTATTTTATTTACTATAAGGCTGGTGAATTTGTCAAGCATACTACGTAAAGAAGGGCTTATTAGTCTTTGGGTTTTGAACCCTTCACTTCGTTGAGGATCAGCAGAGCTTTATCCAGTGGAACCACCACAGCCGGTGGTTTAAAAAAGGGCTTATTAGTCTTTGCAATACTTAATACTCATGTTACGCGAAAACTCGGTGAAACTCGGTGTCCATAAAAATCAATGTTTTCCATTTATTACCTATCGAAAGATCAAAAGTATATACTCTCGATCGCCTCAGCCGGACGATCACGTAAAATGCTTTTCTTCAGCGCGGTTTTATGCAATGTCATGTTCATAAATGACATAAACGAGTGGAGTGGGTGCTCTCTGGTTAGGAAAAGGTTGGATCCTTTGATTTGGAACCAAGCTTCAAGCGCTTGCCCCAGTCGCGATGGCATTGTTAATCGAAGGCCCCTCGCACGAGATTCCATGCGGCCGTGATGTACATGATTATTAGGTCTTGGCCTAGTCAAGGGAAAAATTACCAAATATGTCATAAATTTATTATACGTACGTTAATTCAATCCTAAACATGTTAATTTTGATCATTTTAGTTATAAATATTTTGATAAGTTGTCAATTTAGTTATTCCGGACAAATTTTGCAATTACATTAATTTTCTTGAATTTTTAATTATTTTATAATTTTTACTTTTAGAAAAATTGCATTGTCCATGCACTTAAGACAACTGATGTTTATGTCAACCGTTTTTATCTAAAATGAGCCGAAATGACTAAATTGACAAATTGTTAAAATATTTATAACTAAATAATCAAAATTAAAATATTTAGGATGGAATTGATACACATATAATAGGTTTAGGAATTTTTTTGTCATTTTCTCCCAAATCAAGGTCACAATCCTATCTTGAGTATGTGTGCTAGAGCTGCAGGATTGGCATCGATGGATCTTCCTTCAATTTAGTCATCATGCTATGCTAGCTATCTATTGATGATTTTCACGAAGGCCAACTATGGAGGCTTTGCATAGAGCCTCGTGTCACATTTCGTAATTCTTCCGTACTTGTGACACTTGTGAGTAGAGCTTGGGATTGTCTAGTGTAGAGCGAGTGATGCTGAGGGGATGGATACAATTGGTTCATGAGAATGGTGTCAAAACGGTTAATATTAGAAGTTTTAGGATAAAAAATTATATCACTTACGAGCTCTAAAGGCGGGTTGGCCGCCCGTGCACAAATTTTTTGGGAATTGATGCCGCTCTTCTGATGATGCTACTATAGGTCGAAACCAGCTATTAAACCTAAAGCTATATACTATTTTGCTCAATGGAGTAGATGCTTGAGTTAAGTTGAGCGTGGTACGATTTCGTATAAGGAAACTATTCATTATATTACTCTCCGGAACAATTATTGAAAAAAGGCTGGTTTGGTGAATTTCGCTCACCAGGCGTCGCATGGGTTGTTCTACAGCCAAGGAATTATCGACCTGTGACACTTGCATGTGAGTTGTTCATGAGTTTTTCTATGGTACTAACTAGGATTGATCAGTTCTCTGTCCGGTCCGGTTCCGAGGTGAAACCGTAAACCCGATTGGGAAGATTGATTCCTAGATTCTGGGACCGGGAACCAAATTGATTGGTTCTAGAATCGGGAACTGGACTGACCGATCGTGAAACCAGAAATCGGATCGACTAACCGGTCCGGCCTAGTGGAACAAGTAAATTTACTATTTTGAGCAAAAAATAAAATAAAAATGGGAGAAATTAGGAGGAATTGGGGTTTGTTTCTTTAAAAATTAAAAATATATATTATATATGTATATATTAACCGGTCCAATCCAGTTGGTCCAATTGCCACCTTGGAACCAAGAGCTAGACCGACCGGCCACCGATTCCAAAAGTGGGAACTAGGAACCAAACCGTCCTCTTTGGGAATCGCCTAGAACCAAGACGTCCGATCCAGTTCGGGCAGTTCCCATTATATACCCCTAGTACTAACAACTTTTTGGGAAGTGGTTTTGACTAAGAGAGTCCTATTGAGTTTTCCGTCCATTTAAGTAAAGTAGTCATTATTGATTTTTTCTTTTTCAAAAGTTTCAAGATTTATTTGCACGACTTAAAATTTCTAGGACTACATTCATACCCCATTAAAGAAATTTCTCTCTCTTCTCTCTCTTTTCCCATCATCTTCTTCAACCTTTAGTCATGGGGGAGAGTTTGAGCTAGTCTCACCCTTCCCTCTCTCTTACGTTGATTTTGTTTGCATTTTATAGGTCTTTTCTTGCTTTTTCTTCTCTCCAGATTTAGATATTGGAGCTCTCTTCTCCTAGTTTAGTTTTCGATTTGAAAGTTTGAACTCTCCTAATCTAATTCTAGATTTGTGCGATATCTTCTCCCAATCTAGATTCGAAGTTTAATAAATATGCTTTTGGGGATCTAATGCCCCTCTGCTTCGTTTGTGTACAGGTTTTTTACATCTAGCCTCAATGATAATTACATAAGTTTTGACGTCTGGTTGAATTACAAAGTTTTGCTTCTCCACATGTTAAATCTGTGTTTGTTTAACCTATTATGGTTGTCTTCATATGATGATGGCTTAGAGTAAGCCAAACTTAGACGCCCATTGCCAATTGGCAACCTCATAATTATTTGAGAAGAAATTTTTGGCATGTGATCATCACTGATAGAGACACGAGATCTAGTGATCAATCATCAATTTTGTTTGATAGATCCATTCTTGTGGAATAAGTTTATGTATTATTTTGTTTGTGCTAAGTTAATTTGACTTTGTTTTTTAGTATTAATGCTCTGTTTCACTTTGCTTTGTTATGAAGACTATGTACTTCCGTATTCTTTTGAGTAATTAAAATAATTTTCTTTCGACAAAAAAAAAATTCTAGAACTCGATGGCATTTCTTAATTACAAAATTTAGTGGTTGAGGTGAACTTGCAAAAGCAAAACGTACGAAAATGAAGAAATAAAAGGGGGGCGGATGTCATCTAAACCTAAACTCAGTCAACCATTCCCCACTTTGCCATCGAGCTCTTGCCCACCTTATTCTTCATTCCCCACTTCTGTGACGTAGACATCCCGCGGAGGACTTGGTCTCGCAACACCCACCCCCCTTGTCCTTTTCTCCCCTACTTTCGTCCCACCATCAAGCACCCACGTCTTCCGTGTTATATCTGCTTGACGATTTGGCATTCCTGCCGCTAATCACTAGGCTGAGCATCTAATCCTCACGCGTAATCTCGCCACATATAAATAAATAAATTGAAAAAACCTCCCTAATCACCGTCACTCAGTCCCCCCAAACGTTTGGTACTTCCATTGATCAGGCGATGCGAAGAACGGAGGGAAGCATGAGTGACCCCAGAGGGAACGTGCCCTTCGCGTGGGAGAACAGGCCCGGCGTCTCCAAGGCGATCGCAAGAAGCGACTGTGAAGAACTGCTGTCGCCGCCACCATCGATCAAAGATAGAAGGCGATTCCCAACCAAGTTGCCGCCGCCCCCGTGTCCGAGGATGGACGGTTTGAGGGTCTCGGCGGGGCGGGAGATGCAGATTCCGCTCCCGCCGTGCGCCTTTCGGCCTCCATGGAGGAGCAGCTTGAAGAAGGGCACAAAGAAGCAAGACGACGACGACAACGACCCGTTCCTCGCGGCTTATAGGGAGTGCACCAAGGGTACTAAGGTAGGACATCGTCACAAGTCGTCCAAGCACGATGATGGACGTCTAGGGTTTGGGCTGAGGAAGTACGTGCTTGCTAATTTCTCTTGTAAGCGGTCGTGCAGCGTGAGGGATGACAATCTGATCAGAGTTTCTCATTTTGAGTGAGGGAGATGATGACATGCTTCGAGATCTGAAGGCTTGTTGATTGGTAGTTTTCTCACTCTAAATTTAGAGAGATTGCATCCTAGCATCATGCTGTAAGACACCTAACGACAGTACATGGCTTTAGTATTATCTTTCTATCTAACTTTGTTGGTTCCAATTAGGACACATCTGACATCTTTCAGTAAATTTATCTCTGGCCTTCTTTGTCCTGAGTATATATATGTCCTGAGTATAAATTCCCCTGAGTCCGGATATTTTACAAGAAGTTCCTCAATCATAATGAAATAATGTGATCTTGTTTCTTACTTTTTTAGAACATAATTAATCTAGTTGTTTCACTTTCACCCATTTCTCCTCCTTGGAGCAGTGTCATGAAAACTGGATAAGACCGGCCAGTCGAACCAATATCGTTCCATCGTCATTCTTTTTCCTTTAGATTTAAGCTTAGTTTAACCCGATTAACGAATCAATCGAGTGGTGGCTTCTGATGAGCTTTTAATCATAACAATCAATTGTGTGGCGAACTCCTAAATTACATCAAGTGCTTTGAAGCCGCGGCAAAATGCTGAGGTAAGAATTTGCATGTTCATCTGCAAAATCAGTAGAGATTGTTTTGTGAGAAATTGTGAGGGCTGAAAAATATCAAGAATATTTTGAGTCACTCAGTTATCTTTCTTGTATCATCTAAACAATAATAGAATCTTATACTGCTTTTCCTATAGACTAGGACATGCCGATCGTTGAACAATACTAACTATATTCGTTGTCTTATTTACTGTAAAAGTAATGTTTGACAAAAAGATTAAAGATTTTTTTCTAAAGAAATATTCCCATCGTAACTTGTACTTAATATGATAACTCCAATCACCTCATAGTGGCGGAAAATAAGCGTCAAGAGTTAGAGCTACTAGTCAATCAATCAAGCGTCAACTAAGGGATAATTATCCAAAAAATTATAAATTTATTATACGGTGACCAATTTAGCTATTAACATTTCAATTCAGTCAATTTAGACCTAATTCTTTTGACAATTTATCAATATAGTTCTTTCGGCCAATTTTTTATTCGAAATCAATGATTTGGTGGTTTAGTCGGCATTGACAATTGTATGTGAGACGACTAACATTTACATAATCAATTTTTAAAATTTTTTAAAATCTTTTTGAATTTTTTATTTTTTATTTTTTTGTTTTCCCTATTTTCCTTTGCCAATCATCAAGCCTTGGTGTTGGCTAGCAAAGGTCACTAGCCATGAGCTTGCTAGCCTTTGGGGAGGGTGTCGCAAACCTCATTGGCTGTTGGTAAGACCTTAACAACCGGCAAAGAGAAATAAGTAAAAAGAAAAAGAAAATCAATCTTTTTTTTTTTTTTCAAATTGCAAAAGTCGTTCACATTAGCATTGGCCTCCTTAATTGGCCATGGACCGAGGACGGTTAGCATCCACATTAGCGATTTCCAACTAAATTTGGCCGAAATAACCACATTGAAAAATCGTCAAAATGTTTAAAATTAAATTGGCTATTGTACAATATATTTGTTTTTTTTTGGACAATTTTCTTCATTTATTGGCTATGTGAAAATGGCCATCTCATTCATTGTGAAAATTGTACCAAACTTTTCTTTAGCCAATGACTTTACTAAATTTACGTAGTGAAAACAAGAATAAAATAAAAATCTGGAACAACACTAAATTAGCAAGAACGAACAGAACTTCACAAATACGCAGAGTCTCCCATCATCAATAGCGCTTGGTATTGCTCATCTTCAATGACAAAAAAAAGATTGACGAAAGATTCGGAAATGTTGGGTGTTATTAGCTAAAGCGGGTGGATGATGATTAAACGTGATTTTCGGTTCAGAAGGAAACTAGGCCTCGAATGCATCTTCTTCAAAATTATTTGGACCTGGACCCTTTACCAGAAAACTAGCCCAAGCAGTAGTGTCTGTGGTAAGAAAATTGTCCAAAAAGTATTAAACTTATTGTACTTTAACTAATTTAGCTATAATTTTTTTTCACAATTTGTCAACTAAGTTTATCCAATCAATTTTTGCTTGAAAATTGTTGATGTGGATCTTGCTATCATATATGCACAGATCGTTGTTGACATAGATAATTTTTAATAATGATTTAATATTTTTTAAATTTATTTATTAATTTGTAAATATTTTTCTATTCTTCTTTTGGGGGTACAAAGGGCCAATGGGCTGCCGGCCACTAGCTGAATTGACCAAGGGCTGGGCACCCCCGTTGGCCCTTGGGCAAGGGTTGCAAAGCCCTTGTAGGCCACGGGTGATGAGTTATAACCTTATTGAGGGTGTGACAGTCCTCACCCGCTCGCGTTGTGGTTGACGTGGGCCTAAGCAAAGGCCGCCATGCGAGGGCGAGGGAAGGCCACTACACCCTTGGTATGGCTGGCGAGGGCAACAATGTTTGCCCTTGACCAACAAGGGCTTCATGGCCTTCGCTTAGGGGCCAATGGGGGTTGTCAACCCTTAGGAACAAACCTTTTAAACCAAGAAACGATCAAAAAAGAGAAGAAAAAAATATTGAAATTTGTCCATGTCAAGGTAAATTGTGCCATTTTAGGCCTTTATTTTCCTTATTTGAAGTAAGGTTCACTTCAAATCTTTATTTGAGAAAATGATAGTTCTTTAGTCTTTTGTTTAAAACATACTTCATACAATTATTTGGAATTTTTCATTATATTTGAAACTTGTAGATACTAATAGAATAAAATAAGCCCAAACTTCTAATGCAGGATAGAAAACTAATATAAAACTCCCGGATAGAGCAGAAAAGAAAAATTAGACAAAGGCCTGAAATTGTTTTTCATTCATCTTTCATATTTATTTAATTTTTAGCTGAAATTTAGAAAAACAACTAAATAAAAAAGGTGACCCGGTGGCGGGCCCGGCCTCTGCATTTTTTTTCCTTGGGCGGGCTTGGGCACTTGCCCAGGCCCGCAAGTTTGGGCTTAGGCAGGGTCTCTAAAGATTCTGGCCCAAGTAGGCCCGACCCGAGCCCAACAAATGAGCAAGGCTGGGCTCAATAACAACTCGATGGAAAATCTACTCAAAGTTTTGTCGCTAAAACTTGCTCAATAATTGTACCCGTTTACCATCTCTGTAGATTCTAAACTTTGTAAGTTGGGTTGTGTTCTTTCTGTAAAAGACGCAATGCATGATATCGACTCGATCGAGCTCAATGCCAAATTCAGATCAGCCAGCCTTCAATTGCTCCAAAGCAAGATCATTGCCGATTAGCAAAAGAGTTTTTTATGTAGATATTGAGAAGTTGTGTGAAGTAAACTTGCGCATCTGTCTGTTCGCTCGATGTTGAGTTGAGCAGCTACGATCTGATTCGGAAAAAAGCATTCTAGAATGATTAGGAAAAAGGGCCCGACATTGGATCCTCTTGGGTCCAAGCCAAGATTTAGGCGATGAAACGATGATAAAAACAAAAGTGAAAAAAGATAAATTTAGACAACAACCCACGACATTTAACATCATGATTTACGCGACAGCCGAAATGACAGCACGATTCCTTATCATGAGCAGAGAAAAAAGCTTTCTTATATTTAATTAAAGTGACTTTAACACTGGTTCCTTTTTTTTTTCTTTGGTTGGTCGGAACTTTAACGCAGGCTTACTTTCTCCGCCAATTTGCTGCCCTTTTTGGAATATGCCATCATGCCGCAAGGCACAGTGTAAAAGAGCCATCATTGCCCCTTCCCCCGCGTGAGCTTTCGAGAAAATTCGAGTTCATGCATCATCAAAATGGCCAAAGCAAGTGCCAGATCTCTCTCCCTCTCCCTCTCTCTATCTTCCCAGTATGCGCTGTCAAGATATCATTAATCGCTAAACATTATTGAATCGGCAGCTTAGAAACAGTTGATTTGGTCCAAAAGCATTTTGTTTTTTATTCCCTCCGTAGGAGGAGACAATAATGGCCGATTTTGCAGGACTGAATGCCAGTTCAATTGACAGCAACTAGATCTAATGTCTCGCCAACGTTGGATTGCATGACAGTGTCCACTGACGTCTCAACGATTAGTAATCTCTCAAATATTATTTTGTTCTCCATGCTTCGAAAATATAAACTTCGGAAAATGGTCGATCATTTTAAATACTCGGGAAGCTACTTTGTACGGAGGAAAGATTGTAGTGAATGGGGAGTTACCGGTCGAGTAGGCTGATGCGAAACCTTGTTGTGGCTGCTAGTCTGCTAATTGAGAATCGGAATGGTGCTGGGTGCTCGGGTTTCGCGACTTAAATCTCACGCAGGCGGGTTTCGAATTCACCTTTAAGAAAAATCCCCTCCCAGCAGCGTAGATCAAGATCAAAAGGCAAAAGGAATTGAGAAAGCTGAGGATACATTCAACACCCAAAACCAAATTACAATTTACCGATATCCCATTTGATGTTTAAACAGCCAGAAGCGAACACTGATCTTCGTTCGCCACTGATCTGGATCCACCCCGAAAGTTGTTAAGCACAAACAACCACCACCACCACCACCACCACCCTTTCACAACCTCTCTCGAATAACCGATGATGACTAGAAGATGATTATTTAGGTTTTCTGCTCACGAACAATACCAGCTTCTTCCGCACCCGCTAGTCCTCGAGAAACGACGACGACGACGACCCGTTCTTCATCTTCCCCTTCCCGCCGGCGGCGGCGGCGGCGGCGGCGGCGTTGTTCCGCCTCCTCCTCCGCGCGGAGGCGGACCCGGCGTCCCGCCGGAGGTTCCCGTCGTTGTAGATGAGGGGCACGTCGTTCCCGTCGTCCGTGTCCTCCACGGTCGCGATGCGGATGCAGGAGCACCGCTCCAGGGAAGTGAAGAAGGCGGAGGCGACCCCGTTGAAGAGCCACATGGCCACGCCGTCGACCCTCCCGCAGCCCGGCGACCCGGCCTGGCTGCGGACCCTCGGCACGTCGTCGGAGCCCGACCGGCAGCTGAAGAAGCTGGTGCAGTTGGTGGAGGTCGCGGCGGCCATATTCGAGGAGGGGTTTGGAGAGGTTGATGGATATTTTCAAGCAAGTTTCGGAGAGCTTGATAGATCTTTCGAACACTCGATATTTTCGAGAGAGAGGGAGAGGGACAGGGGGAGAAAGAGAGAGAGAGAGAGAGAGAGATAGAGAGAGGTGGTGCTATATTTTTAGGGTTAGCAGGTCACCATTGTCGCTCCATACATGTCAATAATGGCCGTAAAATAGTGATGTTCTTTTTCTAATATAATGCGTCGTAAAGCACTTCACGAGATTTGGTACTGCGTACAGCAGCATGCGAGCGAAGTCAAAGAAAAAAAATTGAGCATTATGCGGACCGGATAACCACATGACTCCATAATTCGATCCTCGGTTTCTTTTTTTAAACTATGCAGGCATAGCATTTCGGCTGCGTACATCTACCACGTTCGATGCTACTACTCTCTTTTTCTTTTCCTATTGATCGTATCGCGTGCATGTCGTTTTCGAGACTATCTTTATTCGACTTTTAATTTGGAGAATACAGCATAATTAAATGTTCGAACCATTATAAAGTTTTATTATCTTCTACGTCCTTTCCTAATCAAGTGTATTACTGATGCATCGCTGGGAATTGAGAGACGTGGTAAAAGAAATTTATCGGGAGAAAATCTTCACATATGCTACATTAAATTAGATGTGATTTTTTCCAAACATGCGGCAGCCCCAGGTGGGCCGACCGGTCCGGTCCAGCCAGTGACTATGTCCCACTGAGGGCTATAATAGTTCATGATAATTAAGGACAAGGCTTTTTTTTTTCTTTAAATTCGGGATAACTGATAATTGTTGATGTGGAAGGGCCATCTGAAGAGCGGTAACACTACCTAGTCGCGTTGGTTAGCCATTCGCTTTTGGAGGCAGCGGTAAGAAATAAGAAACCGCCCATCGATCGTCATCAAAAGGGTATGAACTGATTTGACTTTGTTCTTAAACTGGTGAAGCATCAGCACAGCAGCCATTCTCCGGAGATGGGTCGTCGCTCGTGGAGCTCGAGCCCTTGAGCTTCCGACATCCATCCCCCGCGAGCTCGGAAGGTTCCTTCGATCCCGGGTTGTTGCAGCAACTCTCTGCGGCCTTCGCTGATGTTGCAATGTCGCGCATGAAATGCCCTCTAAAGCGATCCCCGCTTCGAAGCATCTTCCGGGTCAGCTTCGCCGTTGCAGCTGATAGAAAGTCTGTCATTCGACGAAAGCTAGATCCACCACGAAGACTTTGGGCTTTGCAGAAGGTGTCCCGGCTTTTTGGCTGTTCACACTGTCGACTCTTGCTCTTAACCCCACCGCAAGTCACAGTTGCGCACACGCAGTGACAGAGCCCAAGGGACATGTCTCACGGTTCGTGATTCTTCCGCAGTCGAGACACTTGTAAGTGAAGAATGAGTGTTGTAGAGGAGATAAATACAACCGGTCCCTGAGTGATGTCAAGACGGTTGGTGCTAAGAATTATATAATAGAAAATTATATTACTTATGAGCTCTAAAGACGGGACTAACCTCCTGTATATCGCTTTCCTAATGGCAAGCCGAAATCAGTGATTGACCCTATATTGATTTGCTAGCTTGCTTGATGAACTATATGTCCTAGCTAAACTAAGTGTGGTACAATTTTGTACGAGGAAGTTATTCGCCGTATTATCCTCTGGAACAACTATTAAACAAATGCTGGCCTGGTGAACTCTGCTGCCTAGCAAACTCTGCACACCAGGTGCCACAAGGGTTATTCCGCAGCCAAGGAATTGCCAGCCCGTAACGTATGCCCAGGCCTGTCCTTTACCCTTCGTAAATCAGATTTGTCCTCAATGATCCAATACAATGCACACACATGCAAATGCATACGTGCGCACCTACCCTGTAGAACCAGCTCATTCAGCATTTTCGCTAGAATAGATATCAGGTGAAGCTTCCCGGTTAATCTCCCGCCTAACCATGAAATTCTAAGATAATCGGCACTCAGCAGTCAAAGCAACCAAGATTTTCGGGTCAATTAGTGGCTTCAATTGCAAAGCCACTCCCGAAAAGGGGCCATTGACTGTTATTGCCTGGTTCTGCCACACAAACTTTTTAAACTCCCAACTACCAGTTTTTGTGGAGACACATCCCTTCCTTAGTCAATAGAAAACAACACAGAGCAATCCGATTCTTGAGTGGTGTACGTAGTTTCTCTGTCACTGGCAAAGCTAAGACTGTTTTCACTCCAAACGCTAGTGATAGAATATTCACCCTCCATAGCATCACCTGTGTATTCGGTGCAGACCTGCTGAAGGGACAGTTCAAAGTTGATATAAACTCACCTATTTTTTATTTAAACAAAGTCCATTGAGCTTTCAGCAGCAACAATATCGAGCAATCAAATCAGGAGCCATTAATTGAAATTCTACATCTATGCGACGCTTCAATGCCAGAACAATAAGCAGGAATATATACATTAAAATTGTACAGCATCTACCAGATTTGCACAGATGCAATCAGCAGAAGAAAGACCACAAATTTGCCAAATAATAGAGCACAGCCATTCCAGTTCGATATCAAAACATTCTTCCATTTTTTTCAGGAGGATACAGAACAGTGTGAACACCGCATGTTTTTGGGGTGTATACAGAATAATGCGAGGTCCTACTACTTGATGCTTCTAGGACATCTTGATACAGGTAAGAACCATCAATCTAAGCAGGTACAAGAACTCTAGTACCACCGTAAATGTGCAAATACAAAGCGATACATACAGTAACAATGGCATATGACTTTGTTCCGAAGAATCTAATGACCTGGAGTCCCCGGTCAACAAACTTCTCGCGAACTATATCAACGCCATATCTAACACCATCTAACAACCTCCATAACAGAAAGGCCAGGACAGACCTTATTGTTTCAAGAGTCACTCTACCTGTCACATCAAGCACAAACTTCCTATTACTGGGCACAGCCAATGTGGACGAAGCTTTGGAGAACCATTCATTACTTTGAATTCCATTAGGGGACATTCTCTCCGCCTGGAGCTTTGAAATAACTTCTTTATCAAAGACCTTATCAGCTGTCATGTTAGGCCATTCTCTTTGTTGACCAACCGAAGCACTAGATGGTGAAGACGAGTTTGTGCTTGTCAATACTTGATGGGATGTTTTTACCAATGTTTCAACAGCACCGTTACAAAGCGTAACCAGAATATCCCTCACTTTATCCTCATAACTCGGGTTTGTCAACCCAGAGAAGAGCTCATCATACATGTTGATATGCATCGTCTTGTCAAGATACACCTCAACTGCCGTGCTAACAAACTTTTGGATGCAATTAGCCATGAGCTCCTTGCACTTGTCATTGCAGACAACATTCACCCATCTTGATTCGTTCGACGAACCATCTCCATTTTCACTACAATCCGTAGAGCTAGCTGCATAAAACCCCATAACCAAGTTCCTAGCAAAACTTCCGATAACCACCGAAGCAAAACCAGACCCCGCGGTTGAGAATAACCTATCCATAACCCTGTCAGTAAAATCCGGATTCCCTTCCGAGCCCTCTCCATTTCCCGAGTTGCCCTTATACCCCCGCAACATCCCAACAGTCAAGGCCTCCGTGACCTTACTCACGCCCTCACAGAACTCGTCCGATTTGGCAATCTTGGCAATTTGCCTCAAGCTATTGGGCATCTGGTCTGAATCGGACTGCAGAAACTGCCTCAGGTCCCTCGAGACAACACCAACAGTATCCGCCGACTCCGAGACCATCTCGGCCATCGAGACTACTGCGCCCAACAGCTTCATCACTCTCTTCCTCTTCCTAGCCACCGAGGGCATCTGATACACCCTATACGCACCATAGCCAGACACCCCACATAACGCCACCAGAATCAACAGCTTCCTCCTCCTGGGAGACAAATTCAAGCACCTCTTGACAAACTCCAGATCCATGAATCAAAAAAGCCCGGACCTTGGAGCCAACCCAAAGCCAGCGCCAGGCTCCCCAACACAAAAATGGGGAAAATTTCAACCGCTACCTCGCGGCTTCGGCGTTACAAACAAAAGGGTACCGAGGGAATCGGGCAAAGGATGCGAATCACAAAGAATGATCAAGTCGGGCTCGGAGGATCAGAACAAACCCGGGAATCTTTTGAAATTTCTTTCAATTGTACCCCTGACGAAGCTCATGCAAATGGGCATCTACCCACGAAATCTTGACCCCACGTGAGCCTTCTCGAGAAGGAACCGAAGCAATAGACAGAGCGTGCTAAATCGAAAGACGAACCTGCGGAGCCGGAGACGACATCATGGACGGAAGTTGCAAGGCGGGCGGGAGAGGGAGAGGGAGACGGCAATGGAGTTTCCGCGAGCTGACCGAGAATAAGAAAATGGGTGCGTGTAATTGATGAAATTTTCTGTGGAAATAATAAAGAAGAAAATATATATTGGAGTGGTGGGAGCTGATTGGCTAGAGGCCTGCGTGGACCTCGATTTCCCAGAAATTTCGGGATTTTATTTTTCCTTTTTTTAGAAAAAAAGAGAAGACGGCTCCGCTTGGAAGTCTTCTCGTCCTAAATGGTTGGCGACGGTTCTTTTGGGCCTGATGGGCCTCGGCCCATACGAGAGAAGAACTTCTCCCCCTCCGAAATTTGGGCTTGAGATATAACGACTAATTTTACACAATCAGTCCGTAAGAATAAAGGAAAATTCCAAATAATGGCCCGAAATATCTTTGCTTTACTCAAATAAGGGACGGACTTTCTGACTGGTCAAGGGCATTTTAGTCATTTACCTTTTCTTTGAATTCTTTTCCTTTTTTTGATTTTTCTTTCTTCTTCATCAGTGGTTGGTTGGCCACTGACGATATTGGAAAGAATTGGCCAAGGGTCACCCTCGCCTGTGTCGGCGAGGCAACCTGTCCCTTAGGGAGGTCACCCTCATGGCCATCAATGAGGCTGGCCCTCACCAGATGTGGGCAAGGGTTGCCTTGAGGGACAGCCTTGCATTGGATGAGGCTGTCCTTGCCGAGCCCTCATCAGCCCCAAGCGAGGGTCCCAGCCTTGCAGGCCCTCACTAGCCCATATTGGGCCTTGTTAGAATGGCAAAAGGAAAAAAAAAAAAAAAAAGTGAAAAGATTTAAAAAGAATAAAAATTAATTTTAGTTTAAAATTTTAATTGGATGAAAATGTTCTTGATTGGTGGGAACATAAATCGACCGGCAACCGGCGAGGTCATGTCTTTAACTCAAATAGCCATAGCCACTTTAAGCCTTTGTTTGAAATAAGGTCCATTTTGAACTCTCCTTTGAGAAAACGAGAGTACTTCAAAGTCTTATTTGAAATTTTCCCTAAGAATAATGATGAGCAATGATTTTAGAATCAAAGTCGACTTGTTTTGTGTTTTCATTTGTGTTTTCACGATTTTTTTTTTTTTTTTCAGATCAATTTAATATGTTAATGCCATAGAAAGAAACTCAATCAAGAATGCGTTTCCTTGTTACATCTAGAGCACAAGATCTTTTTGCACCATGAAGCACAATCACTTTTTGATGGAATCCGAGACTTATTCTTGCACATGGGTTTGTTTGTTCCGCAAAAAAAAAAATCAACAATTTTAAAAGAATTTTTTTCTAAAAATAATTGTCTGTATCTTTTTGAGAAAGTAGTTATTATTAACAATTTATGTCTCAAAATTTCAGTTGACAATGAATTTTTTTTTAATAATTTGTTTTTGTAAGCAATACAATCAATCATTTAATTTTCCACAAAATAAATGTGTCATAAGATACTTAATTGGTTTGCTTCAGCATGGCGCATGTACACTGGAGGAGCAATGTAAATTTATATCTTCTTCTATTGTCGAAATTCATGGGGAATTTTAAGATCGTAATATTATTCAAATGGAAAGGTCCTCTACTTTATTTTACAATTCAGCAGTACCTTTGTGAAGTCAGCTCATGCCTCCGTAGGAAGTGCTGCTTCTCATCTCCCCACATTGGTCTTGCGTGAGCTTTTGTCCATGGCCATGTGGAATCGGCTTATGATTGTAGCAACCATTTTCGTTTAACATACTGCTCTTCTAAAGCCGTAACCTTTGGCATCACTTTCTCTGACTTCTATCCCAGAGATATAACAAGGGTGCAGCTAGACAGGTTATAATGGCGCATTTCACAATTCACCGCTCGAAGGGGGAAAAGGTAAAAATGACATCTTACCGCATGGGAAGGACAAAATGCACATTCCAAACATGATGCCTTAGCAACATCAGTTCCCTTGCTATTCTATAATATTCCTTTTTAGTTAATCATTCTCAGCACCATTCATTCTGTCGTTTCGTCGATTGCATTCGCGTCCAATAATTGGGAGACTAAATGGCCAGTAGAAGTGGCAAAAGACAGAACAGAAAAGGGCGTCTCTTCCCACAAGTAGAAGAGACAATGAGGCCTCTCTTTTCCAAAGAAATGAAGGCGAGAGCAGGCATACCAATCGCACATGGGCAGATTCTTAAAAACCTGCTTGTGCTCGAGTAATGTGCCGACATGCAAACAAGCCGCGCAACTCGAAGCAATGGGAAGAATTGGATGCTTTGCTTAAGTTACATGAATTGCAACATTATCAAACTGGAGCAAGTCACTTTGATTGTCTATGAACCATGATCCTCAGCAAAGACCACAGAATTAATCCCACGAAACAAACGAATTTAAATTCTTTTCATTCCTTGTAATGATCCATTATGTTACAATAGCAATCACATGAAGCAAACGAATTTTCCAAATCCAATGCACAATGTTGCTCAAACCAAGTAGCGAGACAAGTAGAACCCTCTGCCTACAAGTTTTAGGAGGATCAGGTTCTAAAGTCCTCTGCAAATTGTTTCAGTTTAATAATCAAAAAATAAAAATAAAAAATCAAGAAGTGTGTGATCTTCAATTGAATGATGTTCTTTCAAGTAGAAAAAGCAATTCCGAAGACAATGTCCTGTACAGCTTCTCACCCCGATGCAAATAAGCTCGATACAGTGATCAAAGGAAGAACAGACTTTCCATCAGCTCCAATTGCAGACTTGACCCAGTGAAGAATTATAGTCCATAAGCATGAAAGCATGGCAGTTTGTTCAGGCGAAACCACCTATTAAATTCACCACGAAAAGATTTAGTCCTTCGGACACCTTTTAAGTCGCTAGATCCAAAATAGCATGAACACAAGGTGAGAAGGAAGCGAGGATGGTAGAGACTGATGCAGAAACCATGTTTAAGCATACTTCCAATGCTTGAACGATGGATCGTTCACTCAAATCAGTATTCCAAAATTATAACCCAGTCGTTGCTATTAACCCTTGGTCATGAAACTGGCTTGGACTTAATGGGTATACAGACATCCTCGTTGTCCTCGAGATCACTAAATGAAATATCCTCTTCCATTCCCATGGTAATAGCACCTGCATTATAGCCAAGGAGATCTGAATCTTCCTCCTCTGGCCAATCATCGTCATCACCATCATCAAAATCTTGAACAGGCATTTTAGTGGATCCACCTAACGGTAAATCCTTGTCCTTACTCTGCACTGCATTTTCTTCAGCTACAGATTCACAAGTGACATGTGTCCCCGAACTCGTGCTCGGACACTTTTCAGTGTCACTAAATCTCGATGCAGAGGATTTTGATGGTTCGAAATCATTAGTCCTATATGCCATGCCTGCAGAATGCATGTAACCGGGTGAACCAGGAAGGATATCTTCCTGCAGCATGTCTGAGCTTTCTTTCATATGGTAAATTCGTCTTCCATACCAGTCATTTTCTGTGTTTGTCTGCTTCTGTAATTCCTGCATCCACATTTTCCTTGCCTCCACAACCTGCAAGCGATACAACAGAAAAGGAAATACTTTCATCGACAGGCCAGATAATCCAGATAACATTCAGGTGATACTAAAAGAGACATCATCCTAAATAATACTTCAAAGTGAAATCAGCCATTATAGCAGTCAATTAAAGAAAAGGTAACATCAATTAAAAAGTTACTTTGATGCAATTATACAAACCAAAAAGTGAAATGAAAATTAGTCAAATTTCAAAAATGATTCAACAAAGGGAGAAAAACGATCCCTAAAAGTCACAGACAGATATTCCCTGAATTATAACTTTGGAAGATAATGTGGAAATAACCAGGTTACATAAACAGACAGCCATTGATTGTCATAACTCCATGAGAATTGAAAAGACGAAGTAGGTGATATAATAATCTTTCAGTATACCTTTCTCATAGCATATCTAAAACCACGAATCATCTTATACGCATCATCAAACTATTTGACATATCAGATGTTATAAGAAAACTAGAACCTCCATTAATTCAAGGCATTGTAAGGAAGTGATCATAAGATCGTAAGAGACAATAAGATTAATGATAAACATTGTATAAAATTTCAGAAAATTTGGAGTCTAAAACATTATTTTAATTATAAAGACATGTAAAAAAAAAACTCGGCTTTTTTATTAATAATGACATGAGAAATAAATGCAGCTAACCTGGGGTGTGGATAAGATTTCTGCATCATGTTTGTCCAGTCTTGAATGCAGAAGAACGAAGTAGACTTTCCAAAAATAACTTTCGGTCATATGACACGGGCAAAATTCAATCCTCAGAGCACGCAATCGAGGAGCTAATTGTTCAATAGCCAAAGCATGCTCTCGCTGGGCAACTGACATCTTGAAATCTACACAGGATATTAAGGGTTTACCAAATCATCTGTTGTGGGATGAAGATGAAATTGATGTATTATAAATACATGTAAATGCAGAAATATAGTTTTAACTCAGCAGAGAACCCAAGATGATGAGTTTCGACCTCATCTTCAGTGCTTCTAAGAACAACATCCAGTTGTCAAACTGAGGTATTTGGCAGATAAGAACCTTATATTTAAATCAAGTGCATGTGATTCAGCAATATTAACAGTATACAACACTATCAACTCCACTACAAGTGGAAATAGAGGGTATATCCATTAAAGAGAAATGTTCAGTCTATTGCAATTTATACCAACTCCCGAATGTGATTCCATGAGCAAAAATAAGGAAAAAATCTTAGCTTCATTGCACAGTGGCCCATAGCTACGAAGGTCCTCATTTGTGACGCTCTTAGGTTATGTCTACTGACTGCAGCAACTTGGATTGCCTGCCATGTCTGATTTATCAAGCAGAGCTGAGAAACCATTTAAGCAAATGAGAATAAGGTAGGCTCCAAATCTATACCTTGGGGAAGACCTATCTTAATAAAAGGATAAAAGGAAAAACCTCTGGGATCACCATTGATAAGGACAAACTAGATGTAGACGAAAGCTTACAAAGCGGGTAGGCAGGACCTATCTCCATTGTTTAGGTCGCTATCTAGAGAGTCTCTAATCTAGTAAGCAACCTAAACAAAAACTTACAAAGCAGGTAGGCAGGACAGGAGTGCTCCTTATGGAGCTATTCCTTTAAAATCTCAATGAATATTGGACTAACCAAAGAAAGTACTCTTGCTTTCTACCCCAACAAAGTAAGAACTTGAGGCAAAAAATCGGGGTGAGTATTTATGGCTCTGGATCCTAATCAGTGCGTGCCTTGTCTAATGATGGCGCAAGGAGGCAATGAGAAAGCGCCAGAATTCTTTCTTCACCAATCTGGTCTTGCTTACCAGGTCAGGTTATGTTCATATCTTCTTTCCATGATATAGTAGAAAGACGGTCAGGCGGCTCATTGGCCTTACATTCCATTCAAATCCAATTTGCAAGCACCTTGAAGTCTTTTGTAATAATGTCATGGAGGGACACCACAGAAAACCCCAGTGATCAGCCCAGTTTTGTTATAAGCGCAAGAGAAGTATTCCAAGCTATCATTACTCGCGACAGCCAATCATTTCCCAAAAAACTAGGCGCAACTCCACCAAAGCACAATAACTTAAGAGTTGATCGATTCATTTGGACCATCAGACAACTGCCCTCGAAGTCAGAAAAATCATCGAGATTCCTGCTCAGATCACACACAATTCAGCCGTTTTGCATAAAACTTCAACATTTCCACTCGGCTTATCTGGTATTACTATACACAATCGAGAACGGTCCTACTCAACCTTCCACATATATACTTTCCCAGCTGAAAATTTAGGCGACGAAGGACCTAGAATTGACTTATGTCTCCATCAATCACAATGGGAAGAATCGGTACACGTGCAATGACAAAGAAATTACGGAACGTAAACACGCAATCAATTGGAAAAATTCACGATCGACGTACCATCTAAATCGTCTTCGGAATCGAGAGGAAAATCGAGCCAAGTTTCGGGATGCATCGAGATATTCCTCGCGAACGCCAAGACCTCGTCCGTAACCCCTACCGCATCACCACAAGCACTCTCCTCTTCCCCAAGATCCTCCTCCTCCTCGCCAATTTCACTCCCCGACTCGATCGCCTCCAGCTTCGGGTCCATCCCCGCCGCGTCGCTCCTCGATCCGGACGCCGCGTCGCTCGATCGCTCTCCCCGCCCGCCGCCACCGCCGCGATCGGCCCGATCGGGGTCCTCCAGCCGGCTCCACTCGTCGGCCGGCGGGTTCGACGGCGGGGAGGGCGTGTTGGGCTGGGACGGGGGCGGGGCCAGGAAATTGGCGACCCCCCAGAGCTGGCGCGTGAACGTCTGCGTGAGCTCGGTGAGGTCTTCCTTGACGCCGCGCGGCGGCGCCACTCCCGCGGACGGCTCGATCTCGGCTCCGCCGGCGATCGGCCGGTTCTGATCTCGCGGGGAGAAATGGCCGTTGGGCCCGGCGGCTGGGGCAGTCGGCGCGGCGTCGTAGCTCGCCGCGCCATCCTCCTCCCCCTCCTGTCCTTCTCCTTCCTCGTCGTCTTCTTCTTCTTCTTCCCCGTCGTCGGCTTCGTCGTCGTTGTCGCCGCCGTCGAGCCGGAGAGAGTCGGCGAGGGAGCGAGCCAGCCACGCCATTTTTACTATTCCGTTATTTTCCTTTTCGAGATTTTGGATTTGTATTCGTACAGAAAGAGAAAGAGAGTGCCTGTCCGTCTGAGGGAGGGGAGAGATCGCAGTTTGAAAGGGGCTCGGAGGGGTTGGGGGGAATCGGGTGTTGGCAGAACCGCGTGAGCTTGCGGAAGTTAGCGTATGAGGCGTTGCCACGTGGGAGGAACGGAGGTGGGTACGCCAGTGGGTGTCGGAGTTTATCGTATTCAAATTGTTGCCCCGAGAAAATGGATTTTACGATTAACGAAACTGTTTTTGTTTTTCTTTTTTTCTGGGGAAAATCGAAACGTATGATGAGATAATAATTTCAACGATGCGATTAGATCCGGTGGTCCACCGGATCCACCTAAAGTAGCATGTAGCATACACACACGCTGACCGGCGCATCTTACTAGATTAAGACCGTAAATCTATCAATTCATAGGTCACATTCTTGTAAAACCTCTAGTAAATAGAAATTTACAAAGTTTGGAAACTCTTATGTTCTTCGCAAAGTGAATCCAAAGAGAGAACATGTAGTCCAATCATTGTACCTGAATTAAGCCCAAGAGGGGAAGACACATCTGTATGGAGGAATTGTTTGAGATTAAATAATTTTCAGACTCATAATGTCGAGGAACGTGCGAACAATTTTACGGAACATTTGTAAAATAATTCAAACAACAAGCCAAATTGTGAAATTGGTTCTTGGCCCACTGTTATTGATCCGCAAACAAACTGGCCAATTGGGTCGTGAAGGCTTATCTTTTGAATTCCTTCATTCTTTATGGATGAACCACCCCCAATTTTTATAGGATTTTTTACGTTTGAATGCCCTCGTCGATTTTTTTGTTTAGGGACTCTTGAGGTTCAATAAAATTTAGAAGTGTTTTGAAAAAAAAAAAAAAAAAAAATCCACGATGGTTGACCCATTCTTCATCAAATCATATGGATTGATATTGGGGAGGCATGACAAGCACAATTGCCATTAGATGGAGTATTTGGGTAGGCCTAAGATGGTCAATGTTGTGTAACTAATTATGTCCAATCAAATGGTATGAGTATAATAGTATGTCATGTTTGCACGATGATGTATAGTCTTAATCATCCTAAATTATTATTATTATTATTTCATTTTTCATTATTTTATTTAATACCACAATTTTAAACTTAACTGTTTTATTATTTTTTGAGTTTATCTGCGAACAAATTAAAACTAACTTAAGAAACAAGGCCCCAGCATGGATCGCGTATCCTCGGTTCCGGGCCGTGCAGATGGGACAAAGCGGTGGATTGCATATAGGACAAGAAATTGTAGCTTCTCCTTTTTTATGTTTAATTTCTATTATTATAATTGCATTTTGGTTTTTTTACCCCTTTAGCTTCCACTTTTAATCTCTAAAATTGCACTTGAAAAAAAAAGGTGTTTGAACTTTTTATTTAACCAATCATATCCCTGAATTTGCATAGTTTTTCCAATCTCTCCGGTTTCCGATCCGAAAAAGGAAGTTGATGCGTCTTGGGAGCCAACCAAATTATAATGTAAAGATATCTTTCCTGCCATTGTAGCCTATCAGCTACGACGCTAGATTAAAAAAAATTGAGATTGAAGAACGCAGCAAACTTTGAGAAATGAGATTTCTTAATATATATACTACACATGTTTTCAAGGCCAAAACTCTTGTCTACTCCAATCGTTAAGTCAGCTACAATTTATCAAATTGGAAGGCAAAGAGCTTTGATTTCAAAAGTTATGAAAGAGTCACAAATTGGATTACCCAAATACGAAAATTTGAGAAGCTGATTGGAAAAAATGCACATGTTTAAAAACAAAAAAGGAAAATTTACTTGTTATAACTTTTTTTCAATCATAAGACCTTCTATTGCCAATAATGTCCTAAAAAAAAAAAAAAACTTGGTCATAACCATCAAAAAGCCTACTTAGGCAACCGAGGCCTTAAGTTATGTCTTATGTCGAGAGAGTGAATTAGCGAGAATAACCTTTAAGGCATGAATTCTAACCACCGCTAATTTGAATGGAACTTCTATCATGTCGAAATCCACACATTATAAATTTTTTTCCTACTTATTTATACTATTTCCTTTTTTTAAAAGTCCATATAAGGCGATCTTTTGCTTGGATATAATTTTCCAAATTTTCTCTCTCTCTTTTTTTTTTTTTGTTACTTTTCTAGCAAAAAAATAGAATAATAATACAAAAATGCAATACCCATGTGGCGGCCCAAGCTCCTTTCCTCGTTGGGCCAGACTGGGCGCTTAACCAAGCCCGCGAGTTCGGGCTTGGGGTAGTCCACGGGATCTTCTTGGGAGTTACTTAAGCTCGATTTGAAAAGTCTGTGAATTGGGACTTTGAAATGTAAGTTCGTGTTTCAAAAGTTCATAATTTAGATCAAAATTTACTTTCGATAGTCGGATTGAATTCTTTGTTTGAAGTGTATGAGGGTCGAGGAACCGAGAATAAAGTGAAGTACGAGAATATCATGAGAAATTAACCAATCAATCCTAAACTTATCATACGAAAAATAATTCAATTTCAAACTTTTCACTTTTACCAATTTAGTTTTAAATTTTTACGTGAAATTCCAATACAATTATTCCGATCAATTTTTGTAAAAAATTGCTGACGTGGTTATGGCGACCATCCTACATGGCATTACCCATAATTATTGATTTCCATAGCGTTGACATTTATTACTTCCTTCATAACTCTCATAACGAAGTGCTGGTGCGCATCCTAGGATACTTTTCTGGTTATGTAGTGAATTGATTAATGAAGAGGTCTGATTTTTGAGTCCAAAAGTTAGGTCCCTTATAGGACCACCCTCGCCACTAATCCGGAGACGTGCCTCGTCACATCTGTCCAAAGCGACAGCAGGCGATCGCAATCCTTTGTTGGGGATGAAGATGAGGGTCGCTAAACCTCAAATCTGCTGACGGGATCAAAATAGAAATCCAACAACGACTTCGGGGTCCGCCCAGGCGATTTTCAATTTTTTTTTTTTTTTTCCTTTTGGGCCATTCCGCACGTACAAAAGCATTTTAAAAACAAAGGTTATGCAGCAAGAATTTGCAAAACAAATGATGGGTTTGATAAAGTTGAATTTAGTGGAAGGAGGTAGGCGACCGACCTCGAATATTCGTTCATTTATTCGTTCTGTTCTCACTTTTTATATTCATACATCAATTTGCATCATCGTTTCTGAAAACCTACATTTTCCAATAATCGAGCTTTTTGAGAGCTCAGGCACGAGAGCGAGGGGGAGGATCATGGCGGTTGGAGCGGCGCTAGCCGGTGGTGGGCGACGCTGAACAGGGTGGCTGATCTTGGGTTTAAACCATGGACATTGGATTGATTAGGTGGTTTTTTTTTTTTTTTTTTTTTTTTTTGCGGTTTTTCCATTTGAAAGAGGAGTAAATGAGTCTATTAAGTTTTTTGAATTTTGTTAGGAGGTGCAAATCGCAGGTATTGAAAAGTGATGATGCATCCAACCCAAAAAAAGAAGAAGGTGATGATGCACATTGATATGGTTGAAAAGTACTTGGGGGAAAATACAAATAAAATCCTAAATCTATTGCATTAATACTTATTCCATGTTAAACCTTTCGAATTTAGTCATAAATATTTTGCATTTATGCCAATTAAGTCTAGTCAGTCAATTTTTGCCTATAATCGTTAACATGAACCTCAATCATCTTTTATGGTATAACTAGCACTAATGTGAATAAATTTTATAATTTTTTATTATTTTTTCATTGCGGTAGGGTTGCGGACCTTACTGCCTTTGCTAGATTTGGTGAGGGCTTGGTAGTCCTCTCAAGTGGCTAGCAATGGCTTGGGGGAAGCTGCAACTCTTGCTACCACAATGAAAAAAAAAAAAAAAAAAAAAAGGAAAAATAATAAAAAACAATGAAAAAATTTAGAAAAGTATTTAAAAATTTGGGAAAATGATATAAATAATTCTTGAACTTTAGCCTAATATGCAATGTGATTTATGAACTTTTAATTGTTCATTGCAGTTCATGAGCTTTAGAGCAATGTGTAATGTGATCCCTAAATTTTTAATTTATTATATATAGTTTATGAACTTTTGATATATGTTCAATACAGTTTATGAACTATATGAAAATGTGATCATTGGTGTTGAATTAATAGAAGGACTACATTTAATATTTCCTACAATTCAAGAATTGTATTGAACACGTACCAAACGTTTAAAGATTATATTGAATAAATTAAAAGTTCATGAACCGCATTACATATTGGGCTAAAGTTCGAGGACTACATTGAACAAATTAAAATTTTAAACATTAAATTGTATATCGGACCAAAGTTCATGACCTATTTATGTTATTATCTCCATTTAAAAGTTGTATCATGTCGGCTCTAGTCATGCCATATAGGAACGGTGTCATCCATATTAGTAATTTCTGGTAAAAATTGATAGGATAGATCCACTTGGCACAAATATAAAATGTTTAGTATTAAATTGGTCTAATTAAAATGTTTATAACCGAATTGATACAAATGCAATTGGTATAAGGTATTTTTTGTACTTTTTCCCCCAAAATACTCAAGTTGTTTCGTGGTATTGTCCCTTTTCTTTTTGTTGGTTTTCTTTGCCTAACTGATAACCGTCTGTGTAGTTGAAGTCTATTTTATGAAAATCATTGTAGTTTGCCTTTTAAAGGAGTGAGGGCGATTTAGTTGGTCAGGTTCCGATTTTTCATGCCCCGTCAAAATGTGAATACCAAACCAGTCACCACGTCTATGGCGTGTTAATGAATCCTGAGCCCATCCCGTGGTTCAAAATTGGATAAGGACCTGCTAGGGTTCGGACTGGTTCAAACTCAGTCGCATTCAACTTGTTCTTATCCTATTCTCCACATCAAGTCCAACTACTCACTGAGTATTCATTCCTAGTCAAAATGGACATGTGATGGCGGACAAAATTCGCAACACATCATTCCAATTCATGTAGTTGAATCCATTCGAGGGTTTCCTTTTGCTCTCCCTCGTTTGATTGAACGAACGTCAATCTTGCAATTAGACCCATTGAAATGGACCATTGACTTATTTCTTAACCCGTGTGAGTGATAAATGGGTCATAGATTGATTAGTTATATTAAGTAAATAGCTCACAAATGAGTTTATGACTTATTTAGACTCGATTAATCTTTATGACTCTCTATTCATTCTTTACACTCTCACTTAATCTCGCGCTCGCTTGCTCTATACTTTCATCTTGATCTAGGCATGATTTTTTGTAAATTATGTTAAATATGAAAGCATTATAATAATATGAGTCGAGTTAGATCATGAAATTGGTAAAAATGGGTCAAATGAATTTATTTAAGTCGACTCATTTTTTATCCGATTCAAATTTGATATGTCCATTCGTTTGATAGGTCTATTTAGGGTGCGTATGATAAAATTTTTGAAACAAAAATTGAGAAATTAAAAAATTTAGCTTCTAATTTATATTTAAACTCAATTTTTAGAAATAGAAAAATCAAATTGCGTTATCAAATGGATTTCTGTTCCAAATTTATTTTAGAAAATAAAAAAAAAATAAAAAAGTGGAAATTTTATTATGTATAGTCTTACGGTTCAAAAAGTAATGAATGAGTAAAGCCAAGAAAAGTTTGACAAAAAAAAAAAGGCCAAGAAAAGACACATGATGGAGCTCAAACTCAAAGGTGGTAGGTTCCCCCACTAGGTGGAAAGTTCTCCACGCCATCTCTCAAGTTGGTCAGGCCGAATGCCACTGGCCTGTCACGATTTGGATTGGACTTAACAGTAGTCTCGCGAGACCGCAACGTATCGCCATTCGTGTCAAATCAAAAATGACGAAGCTTCTCGCAGGAGGAGAGGCGACGATGGCGACGACGGCGACGACAGCAGAGTCGCCACAGTAGAATTCTGAGCCCGTAACGCCACGCGTTCACGACGGCATTGAATCTCCGCGATGCGTCCCCGTCCCTCGTCCCCTCGCTCAATAATGCGATCCTGCCACGCCCTCCTCCCACCCACTGTGTTCCGAACGCGACGGCGGTTTCCCCCATCAACCTTTCTATTCGATTCGATGGATTGACAGGGAAAAATAATAAAAGGGCATGCGTGGGTGTCGTGGATCGAGGAGCGCCTGCTGCGAATAGCCGGTCCTAACAAAGGGATCTGAGCTCGTGAACGTGATATAGCTCTATCGAGTTCAAGCTACCGACTCGTACTTGGCTTCAGGTTGAGAGCACGAGCGCTAGAGGTTTTTGAAAAGGGCGCATGATAATCTTTATTTTTTAATTTTTTTTATCTTTCAATCCTTGAGAATAAATTTAGAATATAAATATATTTGGTAACATAATTTTATTTATTTTTATTGTTTTGAATAAATTTTTATTCTGGAATTAGATTCGAAACAAAAATTAAAATTAAAATATTTTAACTTTTCTATTTTTGAAATAAAAGTAAAAATTAAAAAACTCTTCTTATCATTCACTTTCGTCGCCGCTTGCCCTCAACTCGCCTAGATGTTAGCCACCGAACGGCCGTTGTCAGTAGAAAGAAATTTTGTATTGTTATTAAGCAAATTTCTATTCCAAGAGCAAAAATTTTGTATGATTATCGAGTTTATATTTTTGCTCAGAAACTCATAATAAAAATATAAAAAAATCAATTTATAACAAGAAATTGATTTTTAGAATAGATTGATTACCATTCGAGTCATAAACAAGCTAGAGTTTTGGCATGTTCCGCTACATTCACCCTTTCTAGAGAAGTCTCAACATGCACACACTATTACACCATCTGTCGTCCTTCCATCCTTCCATAAAGAAGCCTTTGATGTTTAAATTAGAACTTCAATGAATCTAAAACAGTAAGCTGCACATAGATATAAAGAATCCATATTGAGTAGCCTCATTAAGTTGGTGAGTAGCACATATCTTAAGAATTTATGTTGAGTAGCTTTGATGTTACTGGAGAGTTGACAAGCTTTATCCACGCGTCAATACTCATGTCCGTCAGTTTTTTAGTCATGAAAAAATCCTAATGTTTGGTGCAGACAAGATAAATGATAGTTCTTAGGACAGATTTATTAATTCACGCACGCAACTCGACTTCTTTTCTTGGCTTGCTTCGATGATGGGCGTTAAGAAAAGCATCTCATCCCGCTCCTCCCCGTGTGAATTCGATGCCCGGTATGATCAGCATCTTGTTCCCCCATTTTGAACGTGGACAGAAACTTTTTGACAAATCAAGCCAAGTCCGACGAACGAGTCAGCTGAGCAACGTCATCAAAGATGCGAACGGGGACACCAGGCCAGTCAAAGGTTGAAAATTCAACGGTCAACGAAACGTAGCCCTTCGCTTGCTTCTTACTCTCAGTTGCCAAGCAAAGCCAACCAGCCTTGCCTCCCTTATATATTCGCTCTCCCCGCCCGTGGTTTCTCCAAGAATATTTGCTCTCCGAAGTCCAAACTCATCGTCGTCTCCCGTCATCGCTCGGTAGTTTCAGTCCTGCAACCCTCATCGCTTCGCTCGTCCTCACCGCCCGGAACCTTGAATTCGAGTCCTTTTACCCTCTGTTTCGAGCGCTTCACCGTCGTTTCTCCCCTCCAATTCTTGATCCCGAAAGCTCCAATCTTTCTCGCCGGAACTCTCTCGTGCACGAGGAGCGCGATCATGAAGACCAAGACGCACGGCCACAGCCGGTTCGTGAAGATCATGATGATCCCTCTCAGGGCCCTGTCCAAGGCCCGCGACCTGTACGTCCGGGGCTTGAACTACGCGGACAGGGTCGGCGGCGGGTACGGCAACGTCGGGTGCCCGGCCGGGCAGTTCTCCGCCATGCCCCGGAGCGTCAGCGTGAGCACGTCGAGGTCGTCCGGCGGGGCCGACGATCTCGGGGAGCTGATACGCGCTGCCTCCGCGAGGAGCTTCGGGAACAAAATCGACGTGGACGCGATCTTGCGGCAGCAGCAGCAGCAGCAGCAGCGGCAGCGGCACTTGAAGCAGCGGCCGTCGTCGGACTGGGGTCCGAAGGTGTTGCCCAAGAGTAGCAGCGTCGCCATGGGGCGGATCGACGAGGAGGAACCTAGCGAGTTCGGGGTCGACGACGACGTGAAGAAGGTCGATTTGCCGTTTCCGAGAAGCAGAAGCTATGCCGTCGGAAACAGAAATCACGTGCAATGAGGAGATGCTGCATCGTAATTCATCAAGAACCATGATCATGGGAAGAACCGGAAAAAGGGACGAGAAAAGATGACTTTGTTGTTTGATCTTTGATCTGCACTACTGTTCGCAGGTGGGTTTTTGAGAGGCAGTGTGTTCGATTTAAATTGACGCTTCTCATCTTGGCGTCCGTGTACAAAGGTCCCTACTTTTCTGTTTAATCGTAAGAAAAAATTGTGTATGTTTGCTGCAAACTTCTCGAAATGCAACTCTGCGATTACCTGGGTCAGGTTAAAATTTCCCTACTGCTTTAATTTTAGCATGAATTCATCTCAATTAGAATGGATTCGGATTGCACAGTGCCTTTCTCATGATTCGCACTGCTTTTTGGACAGTGCCCAAAGAAACATCTGTTAAAACTTCAAGATCATTTCTCAAGAAAAAGCTCAAATAGAGTTTTTCTGACTAATGCTTAGAATTCAGGTGCTCTTCACATCCGAGCTCGTCTGGCGAATTCAGGAGCGAAACCGGTCAGAGAACCTGCGGATCCGCACGAACTTTAGTAGGCTGGTTAGTATGTGCGCGTGACGTTTATCTTTATCGCTTTCTTTTATCTGTTCCTGGATTGTCACGTCTCTCTTTTTCTTAGCACTCCAAAATTTAATGCCCAAAGCCAATTTAGTCAATGCTTAACAGCGACCTCGCAAGCAAATTGATTCTATCGCTCTCAGAATTAGATGCCAGGACATTACTCTCGATAAAATAAGCATAAAGTATTACAGATAACACAATAGAAGCAGACAACTGATCTGATAATTAACTGTACGGTGTGTCATCTTATACACGCTCAACATCTGAGGATGTTCCCCAAGGTGGTGACAGAAAGACGCAAGACATTCTTCCTTTTTATTTCCCAGTAAACGAAAGGGGAGAGATGATTTGTATGATCCACAGAAAGATGGTCCAACAAAATTTCAGTGCCCTCTTCGGATCAGACCATGTTTCGCCTCTGCGAAATCTGCAACAACAGTTCCTCTTTTTCTTCTCCCTTGTGCTTTGGTAACAACAGAAGTTGTACCACAGCGTAATTTACGTAAGCTGCCTTCAAACCAAAACAAGGAAGACTACGTGCACTGAAATAGAAAGTTCATCTCGGCCCATGAAAACATGTAGAGCTCACATGATTTCTTCTGTGAAACTAATTTGATTTCGCCGATTCGTGAAGTGGAATCTCAGGTTGAGCTCTTCGAGAGGCCTTTTGCTGCTTTCCTGAGCTGTCTCACCCTCGCATCCTGAGAGGGTTCCAAGAAATCGTGGTGCTTTCCCTGAGAGAGTCGAAAACAGAGCAATAATCAAGCCCAGGTGACATACAGTTTCAACAGTTCACTTTTACGCCAGCAATATCAATAACTTCAAAATAGTAGAATCGACTCGAAGGTCGATTAACATAGCCGCTAGTGTGCAGGTTAGGCGCGCAAAGAGCTTCAATTCGTCGAGTTACCGAGTGCAAACAGTACGCGATCAACCTGGTTTTTTACAAGCCGCTCACATGATCCATGAGCATGAGTTTCGGGCGAGTATCCTCCAAATCAAGACAAAAAAAAAGGGAGCAGACCCACAGATCAAGAATCGGGAGCGGCAACAGTGGAAAACGGGGCAGTACCTTCCCGCGGCCCGCGGAGTAACCATCTGAAGAATCCCAAACATGGTTGGCCGACACTCGATTTTGTGAGGGGTTTATTAAGCTCTTCTGCGGAAACAACATAGGCAAAACACTCAATAACCAAATGATTTTAGACCGTCGAGCAAAGATCAGCAACGCAACGGCGAAGCAAAGCAAGAAAGTTTTTGACTTCTTGTCGTTTGCATGAGTTCAGTAAAGCGATCCCTAAAACTTTAAGACGAATTTATGTTTCACTCCCGCTTTGCTCAAACTTGCCTTGGTGGAGTTCAGGTGTGGGGAAGTCGCCGTGTCCTCGGAACACGAATGGCGATGCCTCGCGACACTCTCTGGCTTCTTCGATCTCTTCTTGCCACAACCTGAGGAAGAGGAAAAGGAAGGCTCGTTCTCATAATAGCACGGAGGTCCTGAGGATGCGTCGGAGAGCATAGACAGACTATCCCCACCTCCTCCTTCCTCTTCCTCTACCCTGCGACTTTCTAGGATTCTGCTGCCGCCACCGCCACCGCCACAATCATTCTCGGGAGAGAAAGACGACCCGTACAAGTAGAGAGTCCAGCCAGACTCGCACCCACTACTACTAGTCATCTTTCTCTAGTGCTCCCTCTCCGTCTCCCTCGCTCGCTCGTTCCGTTCGCTGTTCTTCTCTCTTATAGAAACAGGGGATGCTAGGTCAAGCTCGAATAAATAACGATCCAATCTGCGCAATCTATACAGTGTTGTTGCCAGTTGGCTGTCCTCCCGCATCCTCGTCCACGAGCGTGTGCGATTGAGAGCGAACTAAATCTGAGGCCTCATTATTCTTTTTATTGATGTGGTACGAAAGTCCTTGTCCTTTCTGATGAGTCTAGTTAGCATGTTTTTCTAGCAATTATTAATCATTCTATGGAATATTATTTTTTGTCAAAATAGTCTGCATAAGAATGTGGAAGGCAATCCCTTCTCTATTATAAAGTATAATTCTTTTTGTGGGATTGACGTAATAGAGATCATGATTTCGATGACGTAGTACAAGGAAAAGGGATTCGAGAATTTCGCTATATGTATCGAGATAATGATATCTTAAACCCGACACCAATTTCGATCATGACTTCTCATTTCATTTCTAGAAGAGAGGGAGAAGTGATGGGAGTGAGGTGCAAGCAATGGGCCGATGATGATGGGGATTGAGAGCGCGTACTAGGTTGGCACGAGAACGAGATAAGGTAAGATGTGACGGAAGAGGTGTCGGTGGCGAAGCCAAAAGTGGAGGCGAGAGGAGCAAGATTTAGGATTTAAGGAATAAGGGATAAAGACATAAATAGTCATTGAACTTTGATCTAATGTGCAGTGTGATCTCTTAATTTTTAATTTGTTCAATATAGTTCCTAAACTCTAATTCAATGTGTAATGTGGTCCATGAATTTTCAATTTGTTCAATATGGTTTGAAACTTTTGGTATATATTCAACTTTGTCTCTAACTCTATGAAAATATTCAATATAATCCTCGAACTTTAATTAATGAAGTGACAATGTTGAACATTTTTATATAGTTCAGGAACTAAATAGAATATGTATCAAAAGTTCATGAATAATATGGACCACATTGCACATTAAGCTAAAGTTCATGAACTATATTGAACAAATTAAAAGTTCAAAGATCATGATGCACATTGGACAAAAGTTCAAGGATTATTTGCATCGTTTTCCCTTTTCCTAAAGTGTGGAGCATTTATTTAATTTGAATTATGATACATCTTTTTTCCCTATAAATCTAACTGTTATTCTTTATTTTCAAGATTGCAAATCAACTTAACTCTTGTTAGGGAATATGAGTGAACTGAGGAAATGGTCATTGTTAGTCCATTCATTGTAGAATTGCTAAAAGAGTAATATGAATAATTATTATTAAGGGCATCATTTCCTTTCTTCGCGCTTGAGTTGTATGAAGTAAGTTCCTATCCGATTCCCAAATTTTTCGGATAAGGAAACCCTATTCTTATGGTAATTTCATTCTAGTTCCCGGATTCACTTCATCCTTCAACTCATTCCAATGCAATTATTGTTTGATTCCTTCATATTAAACTATTATTACCACAATGACATCACAAAGGAGACAACTTACGATATGCATGTGCAACGGGCTTCACTAAACCTCAGAGAATCCGATACTTTGAGGATGTGGTATCCATCATATCAAACGAGAAGAAAATATGTTATCCATTGAGGCTTTTAAAATTTGTACATGTACGACGATACTTTGTATAAGATGCGATAAAATGCATGACGACTACAATCAATCATGCACCAAAGATCGGTCTAGTCCCATTTTGGATGAATTGGACTTCCCATCTTTTTTTGTAGGGAAAATGTCACAAATGGTCCCTATACTTTTGCCTAATGTGCAATTTCGTCCCTGAACTTTCGATTGGCTCAATTTGGTCCCTGAACTATTGATAAATGTCCAATCTAGTCCCTGAACTTTTAATCGGCTTAATTTGGTCCTTGAACTATTCATAAATGTCCGATCTAGTCCTTCGTTACTGTTTTTCCTTTTTTAAAATTTTTTTTAATTTTTTTAATTTTTTTAATTTTTTTAATTTTTTTAATTTTTTAATTTTTTAAAAAAAAAATTTTGCTTTTCCTCTCTTCCCTCCGCCGGAGCCGGCGGAGGGAAGCGTCCGGCGAGGGTCGCCCGACGCCGGGTGCTCCTCGCCGGCGTCGGGCGAGGAGCACCCGGCGAGGGAGCCCCTCGCCCGACACGGCGAGGGGCTTCCTCGCAGATCCGGCAGGGGATCCCTCGCCGGCGTCGGGCGAGGGAGCACCGGGCGAGGGCGGCCCTCGCCCGACGCCGCGAGGGGATCCCCTTGCCGATCTGCGAGGGAGGCCTCGCCGGCGTCGGGCGAGGGAGCCCCTCGCCGACGCCGGCGAGGAGCCCCTCGCTCGACGCCGGCGAGGAGCACCCGGCGTCGGGCGAGGGGCTCCCTCGCGGATCGCGAGGGAGCCCCTCGCCCGACGCCGGCGAGACGGCCCCTCGCTCGACGCGGCGAGGAGCACCCGTGTCGGGCGAGGGCTCCCGGCGTCGGGCGAGGGCTCCCTCGCCGGATCTGCGAGGGAGCCCCTTGCCGACACCGGCGAGGGCCGCCCTCGCTCGCGTCCGGCGAGGACGGCCCTCGCCCGACGCCGGCGAGGGCGTCCCCGCTGCGTCCCGGCGAGGACGGCCCTCGCCGACGCCGGCGAGGGCGACCCTCGCCGGACGCCGCTTCCCTCCGTCGGCTCTCAGGCGGGGAAGAGAGGAAAAGCAAAAAAATTTAAAAATTTTAAAAAATTAAAAAATTTAAAAAATTTAAAAAATTTAAAAAAAGTTTAAAAATTTTTTAAAAAATGAAAAACAGTAACGAAGGACTAGATTGGACATTTATGAATAGTTGAGGACCAAATGGCCGATTAAAAGTTCAGTGACTAGGTGGACATTTATCAATCGAGGGTTGCGACCAAATCGGCTCAATCGAAAGCAGTGAAGACGAACGCACGATAAAAAAAAGATATGAACTATTTGTGACATTTTCCTTTTTGTAACGTAAAGCTTTTTGAAGCAATCGAGTGATGACGACAAACGTCGCGAATTTCATGGAATTACTGTGATTTGAGATAGGTCCTCGAAAAGGCACATCGACCTCTCATTTAGCTGACCCAAGTAGCCAGTGCAGACAGACAAGAGTAAGTACCCGTGTTGTCGCGTAGCCCGAAAAGTCCGATGTCGGTCGAATCGGTCGGTTCTCTCGGTCTTGTCACGGCGTCTCCCTTCCCTCCCTCGCTTGGATGCTTGCTGGCTTTTCTGCTGCAAAATTCTAAGTGCTGGTCTATCGGACTCCCGAAACAGTGTGCAGATGTAGATGAGGACGACCCCAACATTGGCGATGCCCTGATGAGTGATGACAGCCCATAAAGGCGAAACCGGGGGCTCCTCGTTTGTGTGATCTCAATTCATCACTCCGTCACGTCATTAAAAGAGGAGCATCTAGGGTAGATAGATATAATCGGCCTTCCTACTGCTTCGAAAATTTTGGATCCAGTACTATTCGGTAGCGATTTCTTGATTAATTTGAATGGATTTGGATCCGGAATGAAGTTCGCCTCTAAGCCGATTTTTCATTTTGTTGAGTGAAAATTGTTTTTGGCGTCACATTTTACCTATCTGTTAGGACATCGCCAACATCGGAAGCTGCCGCCTCGGCCTTGCTATTGCCTTCCCCATTTGTCAACTGGCAAATGCTGGCTGTTATTGTCAGTGTCAACTTCACTCTAAAAGTTTAAGAATTTGAATCCAATTGTATTCCGTAACAATTTCTCGATTTACTCAATGAATTCCGATCGTGAACAAAATTCGCCTCCAAGCCAATTTTCATTTTGTTAAGTTTTTTGGCTTCAAATTTTACCTAATTTGTCAAGACACCACTAGCATTGGAAGTTGCCACCGCCACCTCGATATCGCCTTCCCCATTTGTCGACTAGCAACTGTCGGTACTGATAATCTTCATTGGGTTGGCTTCACCGTAGAAGTTTGAAAAGTTTGAATCTAGCTGTATTCGGTAATGATTTCTTGATTCGCTCAATGAATTCAGATCCTGAACAAAATTAGCTTCTAAGCCAATTTTCATTTTGCTAAGTTTTTTGGCTATTTTACCTATTTGTCAGTACACCACCGGCATTGGAAGTGGCCGCTGCCGCCTAGCTATTGCCTTCCCCATTTGTCGACTGGCAACTGCTGGGCACTGTTACCTTCATTGGGTCGGCACCAACCGATCTCCATCCATCTATTATACGAGCTACTTTCGTTAAAGATATGTCAACTTCATTAGACTATTGTCTCACTGAAAAAAGTGAAAGAAGTTTCTACTTAGAGATATGAGAAAAACATCTTTAGGTTACCTGAAAGAGGCATCGAGCATTGAAGACCTTAGGAGGTCCAGACACTTCACTCTTAACATATCTTCCAATAATTTCTGTAGCATGGGCTGTTGCGTGCAGTTCAGAGCACTGTGGTCGTTGTCCATTTGGTCCCCTACCTATGCACTGGCAAGGATCGAATGCTGCTCTTTCCTTAGGTGCTTTGGTTTGCCTCAACAGTCCTCAACGTTCCAGCAAAGCTTCACTGTCTCTCTCACACTACTCGACTGACTGTTCTTACAGAAACGCTTCTCTTGAAAGTGAACCCATGATTTTCCGATCGGTTAAGTACTATACGTGGGTGAAAAAGATCTGGTATTCGACTCATAGCGTCTACAATTCGGAACAATCTTCGTAGCCATCTCCACCATCCCATGACTAGAGCATTACTCAGTGCACGTGCATCAGGCGTTCTGCGTGTATTTATGTGGTAATTAGTGGGGCTGAAGCAAACCCAACACTAACAATATACGAGGCTTTCAAAACACACCTTATCCGTGGATACATCTGTATCGCATTGGCATAGGTCGCACAAACGATAGCGAAAGCAGAAATGGCGGTGGAATTTAGCTTCCGGACTGGCGGTAGGGTAGCTCAATAACTGGGTAAATTCCAAAAAGGCGACTCTATGTCTTCGCTCTGAAATGATCTGAAATGCATCAGGTGCATGAATGGCCGTACTCCTTCCAGATGCACGACAGGCCCTCCTATCCTAACCGGGAAATTTTTTTCCCTTTTCTGGTAAAACAGCGAACCGTCCAGTCACGTCCCGGAACATCGACCCCATGCCAGGGGACTGATGTGCTAGTGACTAGTGAGTGAGGATGAGAAATTCCAGGATTGCGGGCAGCTGAGCTAATCGATGGTTTCTCATTCCACGTTCCTGGATCGACCTTGGCAGCTACCTCAATAATTCGGTCTGTCTGGACCGCCAAAACGCAAGCATGTGTGGACCCAGTCATGGCACTCGTGCATGGTCATGTGTGTTCTGAGTTCTCCTCCCGCTCAGCTGACCGCCCATACAGGGGGACGGAAAGTCCGCCAGCTTCCGAATTGCTCGGTCGTTTTCAAGAGACCCGTTTTGGTCCTACTGTCACAGCCAATCTGACGTGAAGTGGACGGGGGAATTGTTAAAGGTGCCTAACATCCCTTATCTATGAAAGTTTTCCAAGTGCTTTTTACACATTGCATACCACAGTATGTTTCGGTTCCTTTGTTTATTTTGCGTGTTTGGCCCCATGTTCGCCGATCTTGATCTACGTGTGAAAGAATATTATATATTAGGTTGGATATCCTGTCGCGAGAATGAAATATCTAAACTCATCTCGACATTCCCTTTGTTTTTTTCGTCGTATCATGGAGTTTCGATGCCAATAATTTGCACCAATTAACAATAAATTTGCACCGCGACATATGAATAAGCAATAATTTGTATCTCAAGAATCTAACACTAATAATATAGAATCACCAATAGGATAAGCGAATGACATTAGGTGACCGGTGGGGTACTCTAGCTTGGGTAAATTGTGATAAGGGCAATACTACAACCCACCAATTCAGGATCCTATCTCGAGAATCTAACATTAATAATATGGAATCACGAATAGGATAAGCTAATGACATTAGATGACTGGTGGGGCACTCTAGCTTGGGTAAATTGTGATAAGGCCATACTACAGCCCACCAATTCAGGATCCTAACTCTAAAGTTGCACTTGACAGCCTGGATTTGAGCCAAATTGATTAATGCAATATCCTATGTGGTGCTTAATGATGTGATAAATCTGAATATGTTTGGATAAAATGCCCGATAAGAAATTTGCGACTACGGGATGGGATAACACCATGTTAACATTGTGGCTTTTCCTTAGAGCCATCATCGATGCCCACGACAGTGCATTGCATGACGATGGTTGCTTGAGGTTCCCTGCTCCTCTCTTTCTCACGTCGTGTCATCTTACATCTGTGCGGGACCACCACGGCTGTGGCCTGCTTGTGGCGGTCACACTCATTAAGTGACACTGCTGTGTGGCGCCTCAATCACCGTTGGCTGGCTGCCGCCATCGGTGACCATGCCTTAACTTCTTCATTTTTCTGTTGCCCTCCATCCCCTCCTTTCTAGTGTCATTTTCCCAAAAAAAGTAGACATAGAGAACAAACTTCACAGAGGGTGAACAATGGCTCTATGATTGCCATGGCCATCGACAATTTTCACCTACAAAAAATCTCATTGTAACGCACTTTCATATCTAGGATGCGTTTGTTTCGCGAAAAACTCAATGATAAAGGAAAATACTTTTACGGTTTGTTTTTCTTTGTTTGGCGATGTATAATTGAAAATGTTTTCTACCGTTTGGATCTCATTAAAAAATAATCACACTTCATCACAGGAAAAAAATGAATTTTTAATTTAAAAAACTTCAAATTTTTAATATTGTTGTTTTTTTATTTACTTTTATTTTTTTTTTCTTTTTCCTTCTTCTTGTCCTTCACTCTTCAACTTCCTCATGCCATCCCTTCTGCTTCCTCTAGTAGTTTGTTACCAGCTAGTTTACAAGGGGTGAGCTCCAGCTGTTGCTAGAGGCAGCAAGCTTGCCAGCTAGCCACTAGAGGCTGTGAGCTCCCCCAATTTGGCGAGGTTTGAGTCTCGTCGCTGGAGGTCACAAGCTCACCAAATTTAGCGAGGCTTGAGGCTCATTGGCCTCGGGCAAGCTCAAGCCTTGTTGTCCAAGGCCATGAGATCGCTTGATCTGGTGAGACCAGAGCTCACTAGTCGTCCTTATGGCCGGTGACAGGTGAAGAAGAAGCAAAAAGAAAAAGGAAGAAAAGATAAAGAAAAAGAAGCAAATTCAAATTTTTATTTTTATTTTTAAAATGTTTTCCAAATTCTAATTTTTATAAAAAATAAAAATTTAATTTCAATTTTTTAAAAAAATATATTTTTATAAGAATAATTGTTTGTAAAATAAGCATAAAATCTAAGTTTTGGTAGATTCGGAAAACGTTTTCCGGTCTTTTCAAAGGGGAAATTATTTTCTTGAATTTAAGCTTTGCTAGAAAAACGTTTTCCGTTGACTTATTTTCCTAAGCGACCCAAACGCCGGAAAATGAGGAAAATGTTTTCCTTGAAAACATATTCTGCAAAACAAATGCACCCTTAATCCAATCTAAAAAAACCATATCCAAACTGAGGTAAGGGCAGAGTAAGCGAGGGCAAGATTGAGTTAGTGTGTGAGAGAGTGAAGGTAGAGTTATAGAGGAGGGTTGAGTCCAAATAAGTCATGAATTCATTTAATATCCAAAATTATTTGGAGTTTTACTATTCTAAACTCATTTACTAAATATACTAACCCATATAACAGTTCGGTTAATAAAATATGGGTTCAAAAATGGATCTATAGCCCCGTTTTGCAAGGTTTAGATTGATAGAATATGTCATGAAGTCTCCTAGTTCTTTCATCTTTTAATTCGTAAATTTTCTAAAAAGAATTTACTTCTCCAAAAAAGAATTCGAGAAAGGAAAATACTCACGTCAATTCAGGTAGGCAATAATTGGGAAAAGCGAGAACACGATCCGGGATGCGAGGCTGAATATCCGGAGCCGATACCCCTCTCTCTCCCGGAGATGTCCGGCCATTCTCTCTGCCACTTGAACGAAGACATACCGCTTTTTACTTTTTCCTTTTTCAAATCTCATGTTCTTGAAAAATTTAGTTTTCCAACAACCATCGACTTTTTCATTGGTTTGGGACAGCTTACTCGTGTCGGCTTGAGTCCACGCGGATCGGATTCATCATGAACGTCGATCATGTGGCGTTCCCTGATTACGTGGGCTTTGCACGTGCATCCTGGCCGCTTGGCCCCTTACGACATCGGTCCCCGATTTCGCTTTATTACGAAGAGGTACTAACGGAGGCTTCATGCTCGCATGTGAGGCGTTACCGCCAAAATAATTTCAACTATTGTGAGGTACGACTGGGACCGGTTCCTCGAGCGATCATAAAAATAAAAAAAGTTTTCACTGTTTAGTCAGTTGATTCTCTTAAAACGAATCCACCTGGTCCATCTCAAAGTACGAAACCAAGCCCATGAACATTGATTTTGGTTTATGATTGGACCGTACCTTAGAAACATGGTTTGGGCCTCAACTGAACTTTAAATTCGACTTCTGGTTGTGGCTTCATGAGTGCATTCCCAATCCTGCATTGTGCTTTTCACGGAGTCGTCATGAGTACCATTACATTATTAGTTGCTCCTTTAACCGCAAATTGAAAAGGGCTTTATATCTTTCTTTTTTACAACGAAATTACATGTTATATAAATGAGAAAATATCGAATTCTATCTCACTTTTCGTTATCTTATTACTGACGTATCTCTATTTTTTGAAAATGCCATTTTGCTATCTAAATCAAACAGCCAAATTGCCCTCCTTCCCCTCCGAATCATCAAATCACAAATCCTGTGCCCAAATTTCCAAACCCAAACCTCCTCCATGCATCATTGCCCGTCGCCATAGGCTATCGTCTTGTCACTTCTGATTAGCGATGAGAAACTAGGCTAGGACCAGCTAATATAAAATCTTACTCGACGGGTTCTGGAAAGAACCAATCTAGTTCTCCGTTTTAAAAGCTAGAACCGGCCTTCAACTCTTGTTCCTAATTCATATATCAAAGCTATCAGTTTGACTCGATTTAGAACAAATGTCTAATACACCATACTTGAAAAAAAAAAACAAATAGTGAGATTTAACACTAGGGAGAACATAATCACGACTTACAGCTCGAAGTAGACACACAAGATCACCTAACTAACGAGACTTTGCTTGGGTTAAAAAATAATGCATAATATCAATTTTGAGATTTTCACAAAATAAACATGGTTCTTAAGTACAACCAAGAGCAGGCCAGTTCCAAGTATTACCAGATCAGTCCCTCCTTCCAATTTTTGGAATTGAAATCTATAAGGTAAGTTTCAAATTATGGTCTTCAAATCGACCCACCTTGAAAACGAAAACAATTTTTTTAGAATTTAAACAAATTGGTTTGCTTGATTTTTTCAATTTCAGCAAAGAGAGTTTAATTTTTTTTGCATAAACTAAGTTTCGAGAATTATTCACAAATAAATTGAAACCGTGCAAACAAATATTGAATGAATTCTTAACATAAGATAAGGACAATTTAGTGTACTAGAAAAATAACCGTATTAATGTATTTAAAGATTTGAAAGAATCAAAATATACAAGGAAGCCGCATCTTTTCCATGGAAATTTCATCTCTTTGTTCACGAAAGACGAGTCAAAAACAATAATCTCTCCATTTATTTACGATCCGTATCATGTTAATATTATACCGTGACCGTCCTAGCCGCAGTGTAATGTTCCAAAGTAAAACCGATCAAAACCAAAGAGACAAGACAGGAAGTAATTAGAGAGCTAAAGAATTGTAATATACAAATTCGCGAGGTAGATTCGGTGCCAATACGTAATCGCCTATGAAATCAATTTTGGGTGGATCACTAAGAAAATGTCGTTTGGACTCGTTCTCCAACGCTCGGGCGCACCGGCTGCGCCTTCGTATAATTCCAAGCTCGTTCCCTCTCCCCTTCTCGCCCCAGCCTGTTTGGATCGTTCCGAACCAAAACGCCATTTGGTTCTCTCCGTCTTCTTCTTCCTCTCGCCCCCTTGTCTTGTCGTTCTTCATATACTCTTCCTCCTCCGCGTAACCTCGGCCAGCACAGTCCCTCTCTCTCTCTCCATCTTCGTCCATGGCGTCTCAAGAAGACGGAGCCGCCATAGCGAAGCTCGAGTCGGCATGCAAGGACCTGAAGGCCCTCCTCCAGAGATCGGCGGACCTGGACCGGAACATGGAGAAGATGGACAGGCGGTTCGACCTCATCGACCAGTCTCTCTCCCTGGCGTCCCGGCGCGTCGCCCCCTTGCAGTCCATGGCCATGGCCAACATGGCCCTCGACACCCGGATCAACCGCGCCGTCACCCCGGCCCTCTCCCTCCTCCACAGCTTCCGCCTCTTCGAGTCCCTCCAAGCTGACATCGTTGACCTCTCCGCCAGGCTCTCGGGCGAGGTGGGGCCGTCCCCGAACCGGCTTAGGAGGCTCCTTGCGTACGTCGACTGCGTTGACCCGCTCAAAGCCGCTGTGAGCTCCATCAGCGAGGAGGGCGAGCCGGCCATCCAGAAGCTCCAGGAGGTGGTGGAGTTCCTGAGCCGGACCAAGGCGACCGACAACTTCAGGACGCACCGGCTGAGGGAGACGCTCGTCACGCTCAAGGCGCTGTACGAGACGGAGGTCGACGCGATGCGGTTCGAAGGGTTGCTCGACGAGGCCTTGCTCCAGTTGCAGGACGAGTATGAAGGGTTGTTGCAGCAGCTGAAGCACGAGAATGTGGGGAGGCGCAGGAGGGCCGCGACGGCGGGGTTGCGGGGTCGGAGCTGGGGTCGGAGCAGGAGGTTGAGGTCCTAAGGAGGATATCGGAGACGCTGGCGGCGAATGACTGCCTGGACATTTGCATCGATATCTTCGTCAAGGTAAGAAGTGATACACGAATACCTAGCGAACTCTTTGCGAACTTCGTATATGACGAAGCGATGAGCTGCATCGATATCTTCAGCGAATCATCTCGTTTTCGTTTCCTTCTCTTACTAATCTTACATTTTATGCTGATTCCACATTTATTCGATGACACAAAGCGAATCACATAGGTCATTGCGTAACAGATTGTAACGAAGTCTTACAATTTATGTTAGCCATCTCTTAATAGACATCACGATTGTGTCTTGATTGCACTAGTTGCTCTATTAAGCCTCGATAACATAATTGTATCGATCATCATAATCTATAATTCAACTTTGCTTCGCAATGTGATGTTGGGCAGGTGAGATATAGGAGAGTAGCGAAGGCACTGATGCGCCTGAACCCGGAGTACCTCAGGACGTACACGCCGGAAGAGATCGACGAGATGGAGTGGGAGAACTTGGAGACGGCCATTACCCTGTGGATCCAGCACTTCGAGCTCGCGCTCAAGACCGTCCTCGTCTCCGAGAAGAGGCTGTGCAACCAGGTCCTGGGCAACCTCGTGGACGGCCTCGTCTGGCCCGAGTGCTTCGTCAAGATCGCTGACAAGATCATGGCCGTCTTCTTCCGCTTCGGTGAGGGCGTTGCCCGTAGCAAGAAGGAGCCCCAGAAGCTCTTCAAGCTCCTCGACATGTTTGACTCCCTCGAGAAACTCAAGGCTGAGTTCATCCAAGTAAGTATTGCGTACACTCATTCTGTTAGGAACTTTGATATGAATAGTAGTTTTTGTGATTGATTCTGTCAAATTTTTTTTTTTTCCAGATCTTTGAGGGCGAGTCTGGATCCGACATCTGCACCCGGTTCAGAGAGCTCGAGAAGCTACTCGTCGCCGCCTCGAGCAAGGTGTTCTGGGAGTTCGGCCTCCAGATCGAGGGCAACTCCGACGGCCTCCCTCCGCCACAGGACGGCTCGGTGCCGAAGCTCGTGAGGTACGCCATCAACTACCTCAAGTACCTCGTCGCCGAGACCTACAGCGGCCCCATGGCGAAGGTGCTGCAGACGGAGCAGGTGTGGAAGTCGGGCATCCTGTCGAAGCCCGAGTCGGAGGAGGACCTGCTCCGGGACGCCGTCTCCAACGTCATGGAGGAGCTGCAGCGGAACGTGGAGTCCAAGCGGGGGCGGTACAAGGACAAGATACACCCGCACGTGTTCGCCATGAACACCTACTGGTACATCTACATGAGGACAAGGAACACGGAGCTCGGGAGGCTCCTCGGCGAGCAGTACATGAGGAAGCAGTACAAGGTGGTGGCCGAGGAGTCGGCCTACCTGTATCAGAAGCAGGCGTGGGGATCCCTGGTGCGCCTCCTGGAGGCCAAGGCCGACGACACGAGCAGCAAGGCCAGGGCGAGCACGAGGATGAAGGCGTTCCTGAAGGGCTTGGAGGAGGCGTCGCAGAAGCACCGGAGCACGTACGCCATCCCGGACGCCGACCTGAGGGAGCAGATCAAGGAGGCCACAGTGAAGCTGGTGGTGCCTGCTTACGCCGAGTTCGTGAGCGCGTGCGGTTCGGCCTTGAAGGAGGGCTCGTGCCCGAGTGCCGAGTCGATCCAGGAGCTGCTGAGTCAGGCGTTCGACGGCGGCGACAGAGAAGGTGACGGGAAGAAGACGAGGCGTCGGGGGGGCTCGAGGGGTGGCGGGAGCGGCGGCGGCGCTGTTGATGGGGACGGGAGGGACTTTCGACGGTCCAGATCGGATGTTAGTGATCTGTTGATCTAGTCGGACCCAGCCGCTAAGCGAGGAAAGAGAGTGAAATGAAGGTATTACCCTTTTGTTGTGGCAGGTAAAAATGTGGTATTATCTCATTAATTTGTTGATAAATTGGAGGCAAGATTCGCCTTTTTTTTCGTGTGTGTGTGTATGTTAGAATTAGAACTTTAGAGGCAAAGAATAGGTTCAAAGAGAGTTTGTATGGATATAACCGTATATGTATCTACTACTTATCATTATATGCTCACTAAAGCAACGAAAGCATCCAAATATACCCCATTCACTTTTTAATGCGTGCCTTATAATTTAATTAATCCTAAAGTTGACACTTTCAACAAATTTCTTTTACATCCGGTCGAATACTATTATGGAAACACACTTCCAATTTGGATCGATCTTAGCAAAAGACATCCAAAAATCACACACAATGAAAAGGAAGAGATAGTATTGACAATCAATGGGGTAATCTAAAATCATCAATAATCAAAAAGCATCGAATTTAATATTTCTAAAAAAAAATTGGTACGGATATATCATTTGAACTTAGCTTAGTTAAGATGGTTTATATTCTAATTAATAATTCATAATTTTTATGATACGTAAAATGAAGTGATTGGTAAAAGAAAAGTTAACAGTATTACTCATGTATTCTTATGACATTATGGAAGAAGGATTTATACAATTTGAGGATCAAATTGCCCCCAAAAAAGAAGAAGAAGAAGAAGAACGGGGAAAAGATATTGCGCACTTCGAGTTTCCGTTGTCCCAAACAGGGTTGCGAATTGCGATGCGTGGACACAACGAACTTGTGGCCGGCATCGTTACGGTACGATGCTGCCGACTGTTCCACACGCTACGCGGCGGCATTAACCTTGACGTGTCGTCCGCGAAGTAAAAGAAAAAAAAAGAAAAAAAGCCCAAAAGTCCCCGCACGTCGTTCAAAAAAAAAAAAAAATCCCGCACGCACGGTGAATCGTACCGAAAATGGATCATCCGGGAATAAGGTAGCGCATGCAAGTCATTCTGTTTCTCATGGTTTCTGTTCTTTTGTTCCCGGAACAAAAAAAAAAACCCGCTTCGCTAACGCCACATAGCATTGTTTTTTGTTAACAAAAACTTTAGGAATGGTTTGGGATTGTAACGTAAAAAACAAGAAAAAAAAGTTCTTGCATTTAACAACTTCAGAAATAGTGATTTTCTTTTTAATTTTCTTTTATTTCCTTTTCTTGCGCAACCACCGTCAACGCCGGAGCCACCACCGCCGCCGCCGACGGTCGCCGGCCGCCGCCGCCGGTCGCCGGCCGCCGCCGCCGGTCGCCGGCCGCCGCCGCCGGTCGCCGGCCGCCGCCGCCACGGTCGCCGGTCGCCGGCCCCGCCGCCGCCCGCCGCCGCCGCCGCCGCCGCCGGTCGCCGGTCGCCGGCCGCGGCCGCCGCGCCGCTGGTCGCCGGTCGCCGGCCGCCGCCGCCGCCGGTCGCCGGCCGCGGCCGCCGCCGCCGCCGGTCGCCGGCCGCCGCCGCCGCCGGTCGCCGGCCCGCCGCCGCCGCCGGTCGCCGGCCGCGCCGCCGCCGGTCGCCGGCGCCCCGCCGCCGCCGGTCGCCGGTCGCCGGCCGCCGCGCCGCCGGATCGCCGATCGCCCGCCGCCGCCGCCGGTCGCTGCGTCGCCGCCCGCCGCCCCCGCCGCCGCTGGTGCCGCTGCTGTTCCGGGCTGCCACTGCCGTCTCCGGCCTGGTGCCCAGCTGCCGCTTCGCCCGTGCCTCCCAATCCGCCGGTCTCGACCCGCTCGGGCCCCTACCTGCCGCCAAGACGATCACGGCCGACCGAATCACCGCCGGAAGCTCATCGCGTAAATGGCCGGCTAGTGCAGCGGGCGGCGGGCGGGTTTTAGACGCGGCCGGCATTGGCGGGGAGGCGGCAATCCGTCGGCAAGATTAAAAATGAATAAATATAAAAAGAAATTGTTGCGTTATCAAACGCATTTTATTCTTTTTCTATTCCAAGAGTAGAAATTTTGTGTCGTTATCAAACGGGTTCTTTAACTCGAGAAATTGTTAAGTTGGTAAATAGAAAAGAACCATTTCTGAAAAAAAACTCTTCCCCGGAACAGAATCGTTTGCATGCGCTACCGAGCAGTCGTGATCAGCCCAACCAGCGCCACCGCAGTATTCCTCTCTCCCGATTTTCCCGAGAAAGTTCGCAGCTTTTCCCCAGAAAAATCCTCGGCAGAGCTCCGTCTAATCGCGCGAAATCTCCACCGCCCACCGACTACCTTCCACCACACCAGAGCTTTTCGCAAGATGGAACCCGACTTCGTCCCGACGACGTCGTTCGTGGACTTCCCGGAGGACGTCCAGCTCTGCATCCTGTCCTTCCTGACGCCGCCCGAGATCGCCAACTTCTCCTGCACCTCGAAGCGCTTCGTCGCGCTCTGCAGGAGCGACGCCAAGCTCTGGCACGCCCTGTGCGACCGGCGGTGGGGATCGAAGACCCAAATCCGGAAATGGGGCGACGGCAAGATATGCTACCGGCTCCTCTACAAGACCCTCAGCGAGTGGGAGAGCCTCATCGGCTTCTGGCGGCGCAGCGGCCAGAGATCCACCTCCGCCGTGGCCGCCGCGCCGCCGCCTCAGCCGCCTCCGCCGCTTGTCGTCTTCGATTGGGGCCCCTCGTTCGTCGCCGGTTCCAGGGTCTCCCCCTCCCAGGACGGAACCTACGGCGTGGTGAAGTCGCCGTTTTTGTGGATGTCGCTTTCCGCCGGCGGGGAACCCGTGAATTTCGTCGACCCGGATGGTAAAGGTGGCGAATTCGGCGCTAATTATTCCGTCGATTCGATCGGGAAGACGGATTTGATCCCGGTGGATGTGAATTTCATGGGGTGTACGCATTTGGTGGTGGAGGAGAACATGGGGCTCGGGGGCAATTCGCACAGGAATGGGTTTCGGAGGAGCTCGAGCTCGGCGAACTTGTGTAGCGATGAGGAGGAGGCCAGTGGCGGCGAGAATGGGACTTTCGGGAGCTTACCGGATCGGTATATGTCGGAGATGTATCAGCACTTTGCGAACCGGACGAGCCCCGGCGGGAGCGGCGCATCGAGAAGGCAGAGGAAGAGGGAGAAGGAGAGGCAGGGGAAGAGAAGATGGGAGCCCGAGCATTTCGTGAAAATAGTAGATTGCTCGCCCACTCCTTCTCGGCCTTTGCAGGGGCTATGGAAGGTGATTCGAGCTATTCTTTCTGATCTTAACCTTCTTATCTGGATCAGTGCATCTGCATTTATGAGTTAAATTAGTTGTCTTACATGGAGAGGTTGGAGCTGCGTTCTTTGTTCTGATCATCGCATTGAAATTGTGAGTTCATTTACTAGTTTAGAATGGGCAATTTGGTGATAGGCTCAAGATGATTCGAATTTCAGTTTGAAGAAAGGTTGGATCTTTTGTGCGAAATGCTGAGTTTATATGCTTTCTGGCTGTTTGGGATTTTCAGTACACTTGACTAGTCTTCCCTTGGTATATCCAAGCAACTCATGCTTTGGGCTGAGCGCACTGCATTATTTGTTGAAGAGGTCAAAATGGATTAAAAAAGTTTGACTCCTAACCAGCCCGTTGCGATCAAACAATTTATGTCGATGATGCAAATACTACATATTTGCTCTTATGCCAATCGACAACTGTAGTTATATGTTGATGCTGCCTGATTATTATAGTTCTCAAAATGGCTGTTGTTGTTCAGTCAGTGTAATGCTTCCGAGAAGTTTAACTTGAACTGGGTATTAAGACATTACGATTAAAAGACAGCTTATGCCAATGATTTTTCAAGAGATGCCTTGTGGTGACACTTCACTGCTTATGCCAAGAAAGATGGGTAGGGATTGGTTGATGAGTATTTGGATTATGAAATCAAATCATGAGGGAAGGTCCATTGCCAATGCATTGTGATTGTAAATTCTGTTACATGAATTCTTCCTCTGTTCACTCCTCTGGTGAATTAGTTTACATATAAACAATGGTGTCAACTTGGTGCCTCATTCTGGCTATTAACTTATGCTCAGTTGAAATTATTTGAGGCTTTCATTCGATAAATGTGGATTGACAGTGCTTTTCAGAAAGTCAGGACATTGTGTGCTTGCGAATTTAGTGTACTCCTTTCAGTTCCAACACACTCAAAAGAACAAGAATGAACTATGACATCGTATGCTGTAAATTTATTATTTATGTGGAAGTTGGCTTAAATATGTTTGAGCTCTCCTTGATATCTGAAGCTCTTTCTTGCCTGTCGTCACAGGGAATCGGTGACTGCACGAAACTGGAATTCTATCTTGTCACTTACGATGAAATTGGGGGAATTGCCTGCCGAAGGGTTGGGGAACCAGCAGACCGTTTTTCTGGTTGTGCCCCAGTTTTTTGGACATCGAAAGCAACGTTTATTGAGCCACCTTTTTCTCAAGAGGAGGTGATCACATACGACAGTCGCATGCACCTTCACCCCATTGATGAAGAAAATTTAATGTTCGGGGAGCTTCCATTGGAAAATGAGCCGGTCACTCGCATCCTATACATAAATTCAAGTTATGACTTGCTAATTCCTGATTTAGCTGGGACTACAGCAACTGACAGGCGTAACGAGGGAAGGATCTGGCAGTATAGAGATGGTACATTTGGGTTCGGGTTTCTTCGGGACAATTTTATTATAGACCTGAAGCATATAGCCCCGAATGGTTGTCTTCTTCACTAGGTTAAGCTTTGTGATAATTGATTTGGTCTTCTGGATTCATTCTGTACATATTAGAATCTTAGGAAAGAAGAGCCATATATCCAGTATGGCACTGGTGTCATGTTCTTTTGCTTTAGACCTGCGGCTCCACCTTGTAGGCCGCTTTGTAACATTGTTTATTGTTGAAATGATGGCATCTGTTCCAAAGTTTTATTGAATTCTGGCAATTCTTCTTTTGACCCATTTCTCTTACCTCAATTTCCTCTTCCCAACCCCCCTCGTATGCTTGCCCAACTGCTTTACTATTCAGGATCTGTCAGGGGAGTTTACAATAAGCTGATAAAGTTTATCTCGCTAAAACACTGTTACCGTGGATGATGTAAGGTGATATACCCTTCTTCCTGGAAGCTAATCCAACTTTCCCAAATAATAGTGGGGACTCTAGCTTTCTCAACCATAGGGAAGGTAGGCCTTTGCTCTTCCACTCTTTCGATTTGATGTGTTAAAATTAGATTGATGTAGCTTGTTTATCATGGCACTCGTGTAGAATGGATGGTTGCAGTTGCAGATTCTTTGCTAGAGATCATTGCAGAAATTTCTCATAGAACTCAATATATTTTCGGCAGTAGGGGCATACATATGCAAGAGTCATCTGAGATCTGATTATGCAACTATAAGTGTAAGCTGGCATGTTCTAACGAGTGTCCAGTGGTAAAAAAGGAAGCCGAAATTACAAGAAGCGGTGACCAACACATTTCGAGTTGAACAAAATGGATACATGAAGCCTTTCAGTGCACAGAAACTACAGTCTCGACCGGTAAGGAAGGAGAGTGCAAGAGGGAGAAAATAACATAGTATAGCAGATGCTGCTTATTATGTCTCACACAGCAATTTCTCTAGCTGCAACTTTCTCGTTTCCTGCATGGTCTCCCTCAAGCTGGCTGAGGTTGCCCTTCTCTCTGATGAGTTGTGTATGGTGGTGTTTGCAGAAGAGTTTGCCTTCATGCGCAATGTAGTTTGACGGGCTTATTGTGCAACCACCGTGGGTGCATTTGAAGCAGCTTTTGTGGTACGGAGTTCCATTCACACTCACCTGTATCAAGAATTTGTTGTGACAATTTTAGAAGATTTCCAAATATTGGAATCATTCAAAGTCCTTAATCTGTTTATGCTTGTTCTGTGTTGGCTATATAATTCTGAGAATCAGAATGGTTGAGTAGGTACCTTCTCAGTTGGATATACAGTAATCTTGCAACCGAAGCATTTCTCTCTCGTTCCGGCAAACATGCCCGAGACTTTAGCCGCAGCAGGTTTCTGTTTGAGCAGCTTTAGATTAAGACTCATGATGCTCGTTAGGAATTATCGGACAAGAAAGGAGAGGAACACTTGGTCATGGAAAATTACCTCGCCGCCCAAAGGTCTTTCTGGTTTGACAATTTTCGGGATACCTGAGAGAACAATAATTCAGTTGAGAGAGATCCAAAATTGATGTTGGATGGGAGAGGGAACTCAGATAAATTCTGACCTTCAAAGCTTTTCTCAAGGCTGCCAGTTCTCTTGAAAATTTGATCGAAGTGTGGCCTGCAGTAGAGAACTCCTTCGAAGGAATTGTAGTTGGAAAGCTGCAAGGTCGAATCTAGTTTTCAGAATCATACGAAGTACATCAAGCTACTTGTGAAAATGCAAGAAGTTCATGCTGGAAGTTGTAGCAGATAGCCACAGTGCCAGTTTGGAGAAACCAAGATTCAGATTCGTTGTGTTTTCGGCAGTGGGATATATTTGATTTGAAGCTCGACGGTAATTGATTAGGTTAACATGGATTGAGTCGGTTCAAAATACATTCCAGGTTGACTAAAATGTTCTGCTTGGCATAGGCAAACGACTTTCAAATACCGGATCTTTCAATTATTAACTAACAAGATCAGAGCAATGCTTGACCGTCTCAGCATTGGAGGAGAAACTAAGCATCCCTGCTGTTCATTGTAATGCAGATTCAGTGAATGTCTCGTTTCTGCACCCACATGATCCCAATGACATCGAGAGCGACATCAGAACAGACCAGGCATCGAAAAGAATGAACGTGACCCGATGGATCGGATCTCGTATCAACACACGACTCTCGAAACAGAGTGGCAACACGATCTTACCTTGAGGGTGCCCTTGCAGTGGTGACACCGGAAGCAGGCCTTGTGGTAAATGCGGTTGTCGGCGGTCAACTTGTCGACCAGGTACACCGTCTTGTCGCACGCCATGCACTTCTGGGTCGTCCCCGCGAAAGCCATGAGTCCCCTCTATTGCTTCTCGCCCCAACACTGCAGGAATGAGCCTCTCTTGTGTCTGCGCGTGCCTCAAAATCAGCTGTGTGAAGTAGAAAGCAAATGAGGGTGCGGACGATAAGGCAAGAGAGAGGCAAAAAGAAAAGGGAAAGAAAGAAGAGAGCCGGTTTGCAGGTGAATGGGGGGACCAGGAATTTTGATTTTTTGAAGCGACCAGCGGAAAGCAATCATTTATTTTTGAATTTTGAAGCACCCGCCTGCCATCTGGGCCCTTCCAAGTCATAATAAAAAGTGGCTTGCTTAGGCTTTAATCGGTGGTAACTCAATCCCAAGTATATAATCTGCAATGTCATGTGCACCACCATCATCATGGGCCCGTTTCTGACAATACTCCAACGAGCTCTTAGCTAATGAACGGCTGTCCTGGCCAGTGAAGATGTTTATTAACAACGCAGGATCACTTAATATAAAGCACGATGCGAGCCGCTTGGCACCTCACGGAGCGCATCGCGCGATCGTGTACAGTGGTTCTTGTGGCAGGATCTTATTCCACGTCTCTGGCCTGCGCACCTGTTCTGGCACATATGGATTGCGCGTACCACGTTATGGAATCTTTAGTGCTTCGCATGTCGTCCGAAGAATCGCACAACATCGAACGGCGTCATGTACAAGATGATGATGCGCTTGGACTAGTCAACAGTTCGGTCATGGGTCTGTTTTGACAGATGGCGATGGCTTTTTGACCATGCAAAGGGGGAAGAAACATGAGGTGCCGAGTGGGGGCATGAGATATTGGTTTCCCTCTTGTTGCCGGATCTGCAACCTTGCTTAAAATTTGAACGAGATGAAGACAAAAAGAATCCGTGGCATTTTCATTGGAGCGGTTGAGGGATTTGACGTTGGGCGGCCATTGTCATGGTCCCATGACAAGCTGTAGTTGTACATCTGATTTTTATAAAATCAAATGAATTGTCGGTTAGGATAAAAAAAAAAATGAATTGCGGTTGATCATTGGCCGAAAAATTGCACTATACAAAGTTCACCAAACAAACTCTAATAAAGATAGATTTTTAATGAAAAAGGGTTAAAACTGAAAACAAAATTTTAACTCCTAAATCTTTTATCCCTATTTTATCACCTAATAGGACTTGGAGAAACTCTTTCAAAGTTAATGGAAAAAAACTGGTATCCAGGTCCTTATCAATCGATTTATGCCTCAGCCGTACTGACGATATGATGATCATTTGTTATATACCGCGCCCGCCCAGGCCCGTTCTGTCCCAAAGGGCGAATTGGTGGGCTTGGGTGACAGCCTTACATTGAAAGGCCCGGCCCACCGAGCTTTGGTCTAGTCCCAGTCCCACCTATGTATTTCAACCTACATGTCAAGTCAATCTCTCTCTCTCTCTCTCTCTCATTATCCACAGCTGTCTCCACTGACTTCTTGTGTGGAAATTCTAAATAAGAAATCCATCGAATGACGGCCTGATTGAGGGACTGAAGGAAGGACTTTCAGTTCATCGATTTACTTTCAAACCAAAAGTTTTTAGATGTACTTTTTCTATAGATTAGTAACTTATTTGGCATGCCGATTAAGGATCGACTACCTTTGTATCTTTCAATTTCTTGTTTTTCAGCAAAATTGGAGAGACCGAAAGAGAGGCAAAAGTATATAATGAGCGAGTGGATTGTGGACTTTTTGTTTCTTTGAGTTTTTAATAGTTAATAAAGGAAAACAATTTTGACTGATTCGAAGTCAATTCTGCCTTTGAACCAACATGTTCAATTCGATTCCTATGTAGAACTGGCGGTGTTGGAAATTAGACCGAATCTGGTCTATTTCTATTCTTTTTTTTTAACTCATGAACCCATCTAGTTCTCCTTAAAATTTGCTTAGAATCAAATTCATTAAGCTGATTTCAACTTATTTCCCGGTTCGAACCGGGACCATTGCTCAATCCTATAAAGCCGGTGCATGCATGGCATATAATTTGACTCGTATTAGGTCTAAAAAGCCGCACTCAAGCCTTCCATGACTTGAACAACTCAAAGAGTCCTTAACATCTCCTAAATAAATGAATAAATAAAATGTTAGGCCTTTAAGGTGGAGAACATATCTTTATGCGACGCTTACATGATCAATACGGTGTGATCGATTCAATTACATTTCCTATTAATATGCATCTCTTTCCAGTTTATATTTTGATGAACTTGTTCCATCTTGTGTTTTTAGGAAGAATTATCAAAAAAGTCCTAAACCTATTGCAATCGTGCCAATTTAGTCATAAACTTTTTTTTTGTTAATTTAGTCATAAATTTTTTTACAATTTGTCAGTTTAGTCCATCCTAGCCAAAATTGGCCTCCGTCTTAACGTGGACGTCGGGTGTTCGGTGAAAGTTGACGTGACAAGTTTTTAATTTTTTTTTTTCGATTTTTAATTTTATTTTTTTCCTCTTTCTCCTTCCTTGGCCGTTAGTGCCGCGGCGAGGGCCAAAAGCAAAGGTGGTGAGGCTTGCTAGTGGCTTTGGTGGCGAGCCGGCCACGGCTAGGTTGAGCCTCACCAACCATGGGTGAGGTTGAGCCTCGCCGCCCTTAGGCGAGGAGGTCGACCGACCGCCTTGGTTGGGCGAGGCTCTCGCTAGCTGGGTGCAAGGCTCGGCCTCACCCAACCATGGCGAGGTCGAGCCTCGCCGACCACTAGTGAGGTCGACCTCGCCTTGGATCTGGTGAGGCTTAGCCCCGCCCAGCCATGGCGAGGGTTAACCTTGCTAGTATCGGCGAGTTCAGCTCTCGCTAGATCTGGCGAGGCCTCACCCAGCGACGGCGAGATTGGCCTCGCTGGCCCTCGTCTCTAGCTGAAAGGAGAAGGTGAAAAAAAAAGAATTAAAAAATCGAAAAAAAAATTATATATATTACAAAATTACCATGTTAGCTTTCACCGGATGGCCAAGATGTCACGTCAACGTGCTGGCCAACCAATTTTTTTAGATGGATTAAATTAGCATAATTATAAAATGTTTAAGACTAAATTGGTCAAGAAAGTAAGTTTACAATTGAATTGGCATAATTATAATAGGTTTAAAACTTTTTTGGTAATTCTCCGTGAATTTTGACATGTGATGTTACCGCTCCATGAAGTAATTGTTTCAGCTTGATTCTCGTACATCCACCTGAAAAGATTTGGCGATCGGATCGCACGTCACAAATTGAGCCAGTTTCCTTAAACAGGCCAAGCGGGCCCCATTGACCCACCAAACTCATGACTACGATTGAGCCATATATGTGTTACGTTCGATCCTATTTTAGGGATAACAAGAAACCAAACCCGCTACTGGACCACGAGCTTGAACTAGGAACTTGGTCACGTAATCTACGTATCTAATAAAAGATGATCCGTATCTAGATTCCAGTAGCTTAACGACACATACCTAATCCAAATAAAATGGTTGGATTTTATGTTTGATTGCTGAAGGCGATCCTAATTGTGATATAGGACTGCACAAGCTACATAGCTTACATAGCCTCATATAATTAAAGAAAAAGACGTAACAAGAGATGTGTGCTAAGACCCAACAATCCAAATACGTGACGGATTTATACTTGGTCCATATGTTGTGTTAAATAAATATGACGTACCATCTACAATCTTGGGTTTGAAAAGTTGTTTAAAATGACCTGCTTCACGAACATCTAATATAGCATGTGCAGTTTCGTTATTTTCTAAACATATTTCCTTACCTATGATTACCCCATTCGATGGATTTGCTATAACGATGTGGAATTCAAAAGAATTTAACAGAAACTATATCCATATGGGTGAATATAGTATGATATAACCTCATTTTATACAAAAAGGATGGATGACATGTTGTTAGGGATATGCAAAATGGATTGCTCAAACTATCAAACATTTGGATCGGATTGAATTAGCTGGTTTGATTTGACTCCTGAGAGCATCAATCTGGTACCAGATTTCTAAAAGTAAAAGTGGTATTCGAGCAGTATTTAGGTAGTCCAATTCTCTGTTCCAAATGGGACCCTAACCAATTGATTAAAATAATTAGCTTTTTTTTTATTATTTTTTCATAATATATATCATTAAATAGTGAAAAAAAAAAAGTGACTAGTTTCATTGAACTAAATTGGAACCGATCACCCTTACACGTGGCAACATTTTTCACAATTTGGTTGTATCGCGACTTCGGCGAGGCATGAGTCAATCGTTCGCGCAGGCGTGGCAATCTTACATGCATTCTTCCAAGCGTGACGAAGAACCGCCAATCGCCAGTAAAATCCGTCGGCTTTTCTGGAAAAAAAATAGAACACAGAACAGAAGAAAACAAACGAAACAGTAAAGCCAAAACCAGAAGGAATTAGACAGAAACCGGGGCTTATCATCTGGGAGGGCATTTCAGGCCAGGTTACACACGTGTACGTACGTATGTACGTGTTTCGTCGAAGCTTTGCTGAGTTCGGCCTGATTGTCATTCCGGCCGGAGACGTTGACTCGTTCTAGAGAATGAGAGAGGGATGGTCGGAAAGGTCGAACGCGGTGATTCCTTGCGGGTCTCATGGCGATTCCCGTCCTCGGGCGGGGCTTGGTGGTCACATGTTTCATCGTGTGCCTTCGGGGGCAAAACACGTTTTCGACGAGAAAAACTAGGGTTTACTGTTCGACTCGCCCGTGACCAATCAAAGTCAAAACACGATTCGTCGTGTCCGCTGTTCTTCTTCACATTTTGAGGGTAGTTTCGCGTGGAAAACGAAAGCACGCGGAACCAGTCGTTTCAATTAATATCAGAGTGGGTAAGCATTTATTATGGAGGGTGAACTCGCAGCCGCCGCAGCCGGCCAAGAAAGGAGGAGGAGAAAGGAGGAGGAAGGTCCAATTTTGTGAATGTTGGAGTAGGAGGGCCGTCGTTCCTCTCTAACACGGCAGCTACCCTACCGAGCTTAAGTCCAACTCGACTCGTGTAATTAGTGCGCGAAGCTCAACTTGAGCTTGATCGGGTATTAATTTTCCATGATTGGAAAATCGAGACACTAGAGGTCAACTTGAGCACGATCAACTTATAAATGAAACTCGAGCTCACTCTTAATAAGCTTGGACATTATGTGCTTTTAAGTATTTTGTGTCAATTTCGGACCAATATTGAATGTTTTTGGGAAGATATTAGAAGTCTAGACATGCTTGTTAGGCTCGTGGCCGTAAGGAGCTAAGTATTAATGAGCTCGAGCTTGACTTGACAAGATAACCAAGTAGCTTGAACTCAAGCTCAACTGAAAATATGCTAATTGATCTAGAGTAGAGGAAAATTGTCCAAAACGTCACGGACATATTATATGACAGCTAATTTAACCTTAAACTTTATAATTTGACAAATATAATCTTAAATATTTTGATAGTTTTTTAATATAATACATTCAATCAATTTATGTAAAAAAATTATTGACGTGACGTCTTAACCAGCACCAACCATTTAACATAGCATGACTAGTAACTGACATGAATATTTTTTTCTTCTTCTTTTTTTTTTTCCTATTTAATTGTCCATATTTTTCTTCGTTGGCCACAAGCAAGTCGTGCCCTCGTCAGTCACAAGCAACCTCGACTTGGTGAAAGGCGTAATGTTCAGAACTAGGCAAGGGTGTCACTCAGTAAAATTGAGTGAGGGCCGTGATGCCTCACTTGGATTTGGGCAAGGGTCATTGTCCATCGCTAAGGCCTCGATGACCTCGCCAACCAAAACTTAAGGAGATGAAGGAAGAACAGATTGAAAAATTGAAAAAATTCCTCAAAACAATGTTATTTTAAGCCTTATCGAACATGTCAAGGATTTCCGGCTTAAATTGGGTATAAGAACTATATTGAAAAATTCTTAAAATGTTTAGGATTATATTAACCAAATTAAAAAGTTTACGACTGAATGATTACCATATAATAAGTTTATAACTTTTTAGACAATTCTTCATCTCAAATAGTCATATGGACAAGCCCGAGTTATTATGAGTAGCTTGATTTAGTTTCACCCCTACATGCATATATTCTCACTAGAACTGTATATCGTTAAGATATTCAGGACTATTTAGCCAAATTAGATTGGAAAGTTTAGAACTAAATTGACCGTTGTACAATAGGTTTATGACTTTTTAGATCATTCTTCCTCTCGAGTAGCCATCCAAATGAACCTGAGTTACTCGCAAGTAGCATGACTCGATTTCGCCGCCATGTGTATATAATCTTACTACAGATGTGCACAAGAACCTATAGATCTTATAGACCCTAAGAAAAACGACATGGTCTAGTAGGTTTCAAGGTGGTTGCAAGAGCTCTAAAGTTTGATGTCATACCACCCTATAATATATGTAGCTGTAGAATGGTATATAATGCCATGTATACTGTTTCTTAAGTATATATACTTATTTATTTGGGACACTCTCTTTTTCCTTTATGAACGTTTTGCTTAATTGATCTTTACCAAAAAAAAAAAAACGTTTTGCTTAATTGATCAGTATTCTGCAACTCCATGGAAAAAAACAAATCACCCGGTTCTACCCTCTTTCCCTTTCTCTGACGGGTTTGTTTCTCTTCAGCGAGCGAACGGTATGTTTTTAGTTCATGCTCTCAGTAAAATGTGATGGATTTTTACGTGAACTCATATATTGAAATAATTAATTGGTAGAAGTTGATGTATATCATTTTTTTTTTCACTTTCTAACGTTAGTATCATTTTTCAACCCAAAAAAAAAAAAAACGTTAGCATCGTTTCATGATTATATTACTATTACATAATTTTTTTGTAATCTATGTTTTGGTTAAATGTTCAATTTGTTAATTACTTTACAATTTTTTTGTCAAAATCAACTTTTTTTTTTGCAAAAGTACAAAATATTATAGGATACCTCGAAACCTATAGATATAATTCTTTTTTTTGGCTAGAGTGAATTGTTGTCTAGTCGAGCTTGGTGATTTGGTGCTGTAATTAGAGATCCTCTCCCGACTACCTCTTCCAACAGTCCCTTTGTTTACTATACCATGTTGGTCATAATTAGCATGCCATAAAATTCTATTCATCAAAGATCCCTTTGACATCTGAATTTCCGTGATTCCCAAGCATTCAGTCCTCCTTTCGAAATTTGTGGCACATTAGAGACAAGGCCTGGCCTTCGCGGATCCGTTGCTGGTCTTTTACATATAATGGGCATAATAATTCAAGGCATGCGTGTTCAGATGGTCTAATCTTCGACAACCATTGAATTTTTAATCGATCTCGAAGCTTTCGATCATCGAGTACGTCATTGCTGTGCAGGAAAGAAAAACATTAGAATTAACCAGCCGAGGAATTATCGCGGTGGCAAAGTCAACTACCCCGCGAAATTAAGGGTGCCAATGAATTGCGTCGACCAAGATACCCTTCCTTCCATGTGCATTCGGCTTCGAGAAGATGATATGAGCTTCATGGGAGGTGAAGTCAAAAGAGCACAAGATTCTATATCGCTTGCTGAACTTGGCTACCGTGATGTACTCCTGAAAATAGTTTCCAACATGGACTTCATAAAAGAACTAAAAATTCCGACATTTTTTTTTTTTGTGATTTAGAACCCCGTACAGTCAGCAGCCGGCGAGTAAATCTAAGGGGACACGTAAGTGGGAGAACCCACCACCCCAGATGTCTTACTTAAAAGACTAAACGACCATGAGGGGATTCGAACTTCTTCCCCTTCGTAAGGGGAGAGAGTCAAAACTATCGTGGCCACTATAGCGGTGGTAAAAATTCCGACATTTTGAAGTCTCAAGAATGAAACAAAACTCTCTAAGATAATTAAAGGTGAATTTGGTAACATATTTATTAATATAAACAAAGAAGTATATATGTTTGTAAATATTGTTTCTGTATTAAATCTATTTTTCGATTACTATTCTATATTAAATTTTTTTAAAATTAATTGATATTATCTAACGAATTTTTATTTTTCTAAAAAAATGAAATTATTCATCCTAAAGAGGAGGCAGGTGCAATATGATGGACATGGGATCAGATAGTGACGCGATGTATGGTGAAATGACAGTGATGTAATGTGCGGAGAAATGATGTAGATCTAGTTTTTTTTTTTTTTTTTTTTTTTTGAGTTCTTTAAGTGCCCCCACCCCCATTCCCCACGAGATAAATGTTATGGAATCGACTGCCTTTTTCCTCACTGCATTTCCACGAATAATTCCAGGGCTTTTTCTCTTTCTAGATATCCCATTTGATTACGCTTTTAATATCGTCGTCTTCCAATTTTTTTCTTTTTTAAGGTCATGATGAACAAGCACCTACCGAGAACGCAGTGAATTCAACCCCGAAATCATTCGTATGGCTCGTTTTTCCCCCCTCGACGGGGGGCTCTAAATAAATGCACCAAGTCTCGGTTACCTTCTCTCCAAGAAAGTCAAACAAGACATGGTCATCGTTAAGAAGGTTCTACCCTAAATTTTATATTCGTGAATCCGTCAAACCTTGTAGCTTGACCGCGTTGGTTGATCTTGTCCTCCAAGCCGCTCTCTCTCTACTTAAATGGCTCTTCTTTGAAGAGATCAAGCCAAAACACCAAAACTCTCAGAAAACATAACCAAGCAGACCCTCCCTAGTTTCTCAGATGCTGACCCCTTTCATCTGCGGCGCTTCCGCTTTCCATCCGGAGGAAGACGACCAGCTGGACGGCGCGAGCCCTTGCTCGTCGCCGAGGCGATCGTCGAGGAGGAGCGGCCACCACAACAACAAGGAGAACAAGAACCCGTACTCGACTCGCGGGCTCGACACGTTCGAGGCCCTCCTGTCCGACCTCCAGGAGAAGCGGCAGAAGATTTTCACCCAGAAGGGCTCCGGCGACATCTCCTTCGTCCGGTTCGCCTTCACGAGCACCAACGACTGCGTGCCGATTGTGGTCAAGAAGGATAAGGCTAACAAGCCTCGAGATCAGAAGAGCAAGACCAATGGTCCTCGTGCTACCGGGGACCAGGCGGCAAGAAATTCGGACGCCCATCAGGATAAAAACTTACCCGACGCAACTTCGAGCGAGGTTAAGAAAGCGAGTGAGACGAAGGCGGATCATTCGGATAAGAAAGCGAAGAACAAGAGCCTCGAGTGGGGATTCATGAGAATGAAGAATTGGAGGCGGCCTTCGTATTACATGCCCGTGGCTATCGTCTTGATTCTGCTGTTCTTGGCCGTCTTCGGGCGGTCGGTCGCGATCCTGTGCACCTCGATCGGCTGGTACGTAGTGCCCACGCTCCGCGCCAGGAGCTCGAGCAGTTCGCAGAAGCCGGCGACGACCAAGAAGAAGGAACTCGGCCGAAGATTGAGCGAAAACAAGATGGTGATCAACAATAACAGAAGGTCTTCCTCTCCTCCTAATAACAGGAGCGGCGATAATTCCGGCCTGGACAAGTCGCCCGACCGCCACGGCCACCGGAAAAGCTGGTGAAAGCCTGGTCCGAATTCGCTAAATTCCCAGTCCCCCCCCTGCACATTCTGTTCTTTTTCAGGTGTACAAATACCATTTTGACTTCGCTGATGCATAAACCTTTTTTCTTTACGCTCTCAGCTTCATCTTAACATGTAGGTCGGTTTTTGATCCGCGATCTCGAACAGTTCGTTCTCCGTTGTAATCTTGATAATCAAGTGTAAATTACGAGTATGTAGGCGATGTATTAGGTCAGGGGACGCACCCCATGTCATGTAAGAACTGTAATGGCATGGTGGTTTTGGTTAAGAGTCCAGCGAGAAGCTTGCTGATCATCAATGAATAATGGGATTTGCTACCTTCTTCATTTCGTGCTTCGTACGTTCTTGTCCGAAACAGAAACCGATCAGAATACGTATGCTGATTGAGAATCAAGATTTGGTATTGGCTGACTGACGGGACGAGGAGGTAATGAGGAAAGGTAATGTTCGTTGAACTAACTGACCAGACAACTGCATACCAGATTCTCGAACTGCAAGAGCTGGTGTTCTTGCTGTACCTGGGGACTTTAACCGTTCTAACTACATGAGCAGAACTAGAAGTGTCCAGGTGCCTCCATCGGTAAGCGAGAGGTGTGTATTCCTCGCGCTACGTTTCAGTTCAGATCACCCCGTTTTGCGCATTCTCTCGAGGCGATTCTAGGAGGAGTATGGGCTTTTGTGATTCAGTAATTACCCGATCAAGATTGCTTGGAGGCTCAAAAAGTCTCTAATGCTCCGAAAAACAAAAATGACAAGGAAAATTAGGTTAAGGCTACGGCATTTCTATCGATGAATTGGCACGGGAGATCAAGATTTTTGGTGACAGAAGAATCACGAGATGATTCTAATGCCTAGTTAGTTAACTTATCTAATTGGACTATGTTTTATTTGGAACTCCTATTATATCTCTTTGAAAAGCTGAGAAGAAACGATGAGTGTCGGCGATTCTTTTTGGACGTTATCATAAGGACCCCATATCCGTTAAGATAGAGTCGTGACTATTTTGTGCTTTCCCAACTCAATAGTCCAGCACTTATGAACCCGTCACCATCAATGTGATTAATTGAGTTCTGAGATGCCATATAGAAAATTTGGCATTTCTATCCATCTTAGCTCTTTGGCAGGAGGAAAACGATTTATGGGGCCAGGGTTCAAGAGAGGGTGGGACGTTTTGTCAAATCCCAAATGGGACCGTTGCTTCGGTAGTCTAATTAATAAAAAGGAAAATTAGAGCACACCATTTGTAATTTTGTCAAGAAAAAGTCCAGAGTACGGCCGCATAGAATTTAGGCAATTTACCTAATTCGTTATTATTAATTAGGAGCTTCTAGAATGTGTATATATATATATATGTACGTATGAAACGGATGAATTTAGGAAGATGTGCTTGTTTATTCCTTGATTCCCTTTTCTAGAAGTCCGATGACTTCCGGACCAATCGTCATTAAGATTTGCCGATAGAAAATGTAAAGTTATGGCAATGATTCTGGATGGGCGTATTGTCTGTAGCTTGTTTAATTAGCATATCAAAATGGAAAGCAACTTCTTTTATTTTTTTAATGTGAAAAATCAAATTAAAAATAACATTTCAACACGATTATACATGAATAATCATGCCAATATTTTAATTTTGATGGATATGCATTGCGGGCATTATTTTCCACATGTTGTGTTCATCTCTTGTTGACATCTTATCAATACTTTGAATTTGCGTCACATGTTTATTAATCATCCCATTCGAAAAAGCAAGACCAAACAGAGAGTGGGGGTTGCGTCCCCACCACCACCTCCACCTTACGCCATCCGTCATCGGTGGCCTTTGCCCCTCGACGACTTCGCCGGCGTCGCTTCATCGCCTCTCTAGCAGAGACCAACCCCACCAACTCTATTCTCTCCTTAGCTCGTCTCTCCCTCTGTTAATGCCCATTCCGTCGTCCCTCAACACTCGTCACATGCCTTTTTGGTAAGTGTCACAAGATCTTGTACATTGCAATTGGATCTGTTGCTGCCTGCGAGGACGAGGCGCATGGCATAAAAGCTGAGAATTGAGATTTAGGCTTGGGAATTACTCGAGCCAGATTCAAGTCTTGCTGGGCTTTTCGAAGTCGACGACCGTTCTCCACCCCCGAGTCAAGCGATGAAAGTACCGAAGAGGGGAGGAGGGCGAAATAAAGAGGGAGAGAAGAGGGATAGCCATTTGACGGGGCACACTTGGAGGCCGAGGCGACGTCACGGGAGGCAGGGGCGGCGGGGCGGCGGAGGAGGCGGCGGCGGCTCGTTAAGAGAAGAAGATTTGGGTTAGAGCCACTCAAGAGATGGAATCACATGCAGGCCCAATAAGAAGTACAGGAGCCCAGTTCAAATCTCCGAACACTCCCCCGCATTGGGCCGGTAAATCTCGGCCCATAAAAAGGGAAAAAAGACAAAACTTGGAATTCTCGAATCAGCTTTCTCCTTCACCGCCGCCGTCGTCGTTGTCGCCGTCGGCGTCGTCTTCTTCTTCTTCTTCCTGGGCTCGAACCAGAACATTTCGCAGACGCCCTGAATCTCCTTCTTCCTTCTCAAGTTCTGAACTCGTTCGGAGCTTTGGAGAAGAGAGAGAGAGAGAGAGGACGAAGAAGATGCTCGAAGAATGTGGAGGGAGATCGAGAAGAGAGAATCGGGCGGACTCCGCCCACGTTCCTTCGCGAGCCGGGTCAAATCCAGCCGCGTCGCTTCCCTCCACCTCTCCAACCACAAGGACATCGTCTCCCCCCACAAAGGCTCCGTCAACTCTCTCCAGGTCGGTGCTCCTCCCCCCTCCTCCTCGCTGATTGCGGATTGTGCCTTTTCGCCGCGCGTTCCTGTGGTCGATGCCGTTTCGATTCCGGCGGCCGCTGATGCTTCGACCTAGGTCGTGATCGAACGTGTTCGTCGCGGAGCAGTTTTTTCTGTGTTTCGTGGCTTTTTGTCTTGTTGAACTGGAGAACTGATAAGGAAGGGGAAATGTGAATTTAGAATGTGATGTGATACTGATAACTATGGAGCAGCTGCTCCACGCCTCTCTCGCGTTCGAAACCGAAGGGCGTAACTCTTCGCTGCGTTTCTCGTCTCCGACATTGCGTGTGCCCGGTTGATGATGTTGCGATGTTACGTTGGTCTTGGCAAGATGTTAGCTTGATAGAAATTATGAGGAGCTTCGATTGTGGCATGCAGGTTGATTTGACGGAGGGCCGCTATCTGTTGTCCGGCGCGTCGGATGCGTCGGTTGCGGTTTATGACATCCAACGACCGCAGAAGCTCGAGGGAGGTGGGCTAATTGCGAAGCACAGACCCCTCTTTGTCATTGATAAGCAGCATGAGCACCGGCATAAGTATGCAATTTCCTCGGCCATATGGTATCCCATCGACACAGGGCTTTTTGTCACTGGCTCGTATGATCACTATATAAAAGTCTGGGATACAAATTCAACGCAGGCAAAGGCTCTTTCTGTTCTTCTTCCAGATGCTTCTTGGGATTTTTCATTTTGCTTCTGTCGTTCCTATTATGTGTCCTGAAAATCTTTGTATCTTACACAGGTGGTGATGAATTTCAAAATGCCTGGGAAGGTTTATAGTACTTCCATGTCCTCATTGGCAACGTCTCACATGCTAATTGCTGCTGGAACTGAAGATGTTCAAGTCCGACTGTGTGATATTGCCTCAGGTGCATTTGCTCACACGTTGTCTGGTCATCGAGGTACACCAGTTGTTTTAATCATTTTCTTCAACCAGTTTCACTTTGTGACAGTTGAACTAGATCTTGTTCTGTTCAGGACCCCTTCCATTTGATAATCTTCACGTGTTAGAGTCAGTTTCTTCTTGTCTTTTGTCTTGTTGCCAATGATCAGTTTACCTGCCCTGAGTATGTGGGGTTAAAGAGATACAGCATACAGAAGCTACCCTCCATTAGTTACTACTCTTAGTTTACCCTCTTGAAGATATGTTATGGTAGACATGAATCTATTGCTGTTTCAAAAGAACCCTCACCCTTTTCTATAAAGAGCTAGGGTAATTGTCTCTCACTGAAACTTGGTTGGTCTAGGATCATCTAAGGAGCACACCATTCAGAACCTTCTATAAGCAAGATTTTCATCAAGATAAGACAAGGTGATGGCTCCACAGCAAATCTTGCATCACAGTTTCTGAGTGGTTGCTCAAGCTTAAATAAAGGTTTTGCTATGTTTTTACCATTTCACAGTCTCTCTTTTGCTGTTTCTGTTAAATATATTACATATTCCATTTATGCTTCCTTTTGATAGGTTAAATAGCAGCCAATTGCATGCATGGACTATCTTCTGGATGTCCATCCTCCATGCTTTGGTGAACCATCTTTAGTAAAAAAATCTTATATCCCTCCAATCTTTTTGGCTAATGAAACAAGCACTTGTATATAACAGGTGAATGAATGTTTTGGCTGAAAGGGGAAAAAAAGTAGTATGCGAAAGAATTTGATGCTGCACTATAGCTAGGGTACCTAGTGCATGTAACTTATCCTTTTCATGGTAGCAGATGGAGTAATGACAGTCCAGTGGTCTAATTCTAGCGAGTATGTCCTGGTAACTGGAGGGTGCGATGGTGCAATACGCTTTTGGGATATCAGACGTGCAGGATGCTTTCGTGTCTTAGATCAATCTCACTCTCAACTTGGAAGGCGGCCACCTCTTTTGGAGCGCTCTGCAATGACAAAGGTGTTTGTGTCTTGCGTGGTGACTTGCATCTGCATTTTGGTGTGCCTTCCAATAAAGCGTGAAGATCACCTTTATCTTGTTTTGGTTAATTGACTTGGTGTTAGCATCTAATTTCAGATTTTTATGACTATTCTTCAAATAGAATTGCCTGGAGTGGAGTCCATGCCCAATACTTGTCCTCCTAACTATCTAATATGAGTTGTTACTAATTTAGTACATCAAATAGTGGTGGTTTCAAATGAAAATGTTAATGAACATCTAACTTGTGGGGGGCCTAAAGAAATGTCCTCAGTGAGAGATCCCTTTTTTTCCCCCCAACGTGGGGAAAAAGATTTTTTTATTTGTGAGAACTACTTTTCAGTTTATTGTCTAAATCTTCTTTGGAAGAACTGCTTTTGAAGTTAGTTGTTTTTAAGTTAGTTGGCATGAAGGCTGTTCTCTGGATAATTTTTTTTTCTTTATTCAGGAAACAGAGAAGGTTTAGCATAGTGAATAGGTTGTTAATTCACAACAATCATTGAGCATCCAATTAGTTGGACTGAAAATTGTGTTTCTGAATATTATTTGAGTATTAATCTCAAGCTAGCAGGTTTTTGATGATTCTTATATCTGTTTTCTTCTTTTGATATTTTCTTTTGTTGACTACCTTGCTGGGACATTTGGACAATGACATTCTTGCACAGGGTTCAACTTCTAGATCATTGTCAGGAGGCCAAAATATGTCAAAAGCAGCAGTGCTGTCAAGGAAATCTTCCCATGGAAATGGTACCAAGCATCCAGGTTCCAATAGAATTTCTGTGAAGGGACCTATTAAACACAGGTCACATCCAGGGATGTTGTCTGGTCAGGATCGTGCTACTGCTCATTATGGTGCTGTCACTGGGTTAAAAGTATCAGAAGACGGCATGTACCTCTTTAGTGCAGGTTCAGCTCTGTCCCATCCCAAATTGAACCTCATCTAGCAACTAGCATTAACTTACAAGGATTTTATAGGACAGGATAACAAGTTGCTTGGTTGGCTAATAATTTCACAATGTTATGGTTTTTAGAAAAATATGCCTTTATTCTATGGTTGGTCAAACATTTTGCCATAATTATGTTTTTCATTGGCGCAAACTGGCCTCAAACATGTTCCGCTTTTAAAAACTTTGTTAGAATCAGTTGGTGATCTCTTTTGTATTCGTTGGTCTCGAGTTTCATGAGTTCTCAGAACTAGCATTATAATTAGTCATATAGAACTTTCTCCTTCATGAGTCTGTTTGATAACCACATTTAGTGCTGAAGTTCAAACTTTTCAGCACTTCATGTCATTAATTTCAATCGAGAACCACTAACTAGACATATCTTAATTGATTGGTTGAAGTCAAAAATCACTTTATGTGATAAGTGAAAATGACTTACTTAATTGGTTAAGTGATATGATGGAAAGTAAAATCTTACTGATTATATCGTCAAAACATGCCAATAATGTTCACCATTCCATGTTTAATAAGAAAACAGTAATATTTTGTTAGTTAACTTTCAAATGGTATTGGATAACTTATCTTTATTTTCGATACTTAAAGACTTCAGTGCTTAATCTGTACTCAAATTTTGCATCACTTATTTTTCAGTTTATCAAAAGAGCCAGCTAGACATTTGTGATTGCACCTTACCTATCAATATTTATCTCCCTCTCTCTGTCAGGTTCTGATTCGAGATTACGACTATGGGACATTGAATCAGGGTGCAACACGCTTGTAAACTTTGAAACAGTGCGCCTGCAGACAAACAAGCCCATAAGGCTGTCGATGTGCGAGGATTCCGCACTTGTTTTTGTCCCGTGCATGACAGTGGTGAAAGTATATGATACCTTCCTTCTTTTTCCCTATGATTTACTTGGAGAATTAATGGGACAATTAAATTAAGCTTCCAATTGCATTCGATAGGCATTTAATTTCTGGTCAGGGAAGACAGTCTTCACATTTCGGGGCCACTATGAGTATGTGAACTGCTGCTGTTATAATGCACAGGATCAGGTAAAAATGGTCAATCTCTGCATTGTTTGTCAGTTGTACCATATTGGACTTGTTACTCCATTTTATGTATGATAATGTTATCTAGAAGCTGGAATATCGCATAAACGTGTCTTCTTTTTCCCCCATGAAATCAGCATCTCATCTGCCTCTGTGAATTATGTGTTGGTGCGGATTTCCTACCATTTTATTCCTGTATCACGAAGTTCTACGGATATTTTTATAGAATCTTCATTTTTTTTCTTCCCTCAAGGGGTGTTTCATAAAGTATATTACACATTCTGGTTGTTGACATAGACAATAATGCCCACAGGAATTATACACCGGGGGCAACGATAGACAGATACTTGTATGGTCACCATTCATCTCTTATGAAGCGGTACGACCTTATTACTGAAGTGTTGAGTTCATAAGTTTGATGGAGCTGTCGATCTGTTATTCACTTGAATCATACGTGCAGGACGAAGGAGCTACAGGGAATGAGGACTCATGGAGCGATTGACGTGCATGTCTCCTCTACCTACATTTGTATAGACCAGTTCTATGCAATAAAAGTATTGAGTCATGACTGTATAATTATTGTAGTCTGTGTACAGCCAGGTTTAATCTGGCTTTCATTCATTGCAGCCCATTCTCTCTATTCCGAGGAAGGACAATAAACTTGTGGAAAGTGGAAATATTTGTTAGTCTCTCGAAGATCTCGTTTCATTAGACGAATACAGGCCGACATCATCCGAGGGACTTCCTCGAGTAAATGGTGCATGATGCCGCTCTGTTCCTGTAACTCACTTTTCTCCACTGACTTGCCCTTTTCAGTCCTGGCCGAGAAAATCAACTCGAGGTCTGTTAAATCGACAATACATTAACAAGTGAACCGTCCAGGAAATGAATTCCTATTCCTTTTCGGCTTAGGGTTTTGAAGCCGGCCTAGAAAGTGCCCCCAATGGCAAGTTATGCACGTATGACCGTTGCTCCTTATAGTTGTGGTGGTTGTGACTAGATGCTAGGGTGTGGTAAGAAAAGCGATTTGGCAGATGCGTTTGGACTATTCTGGCGATTGACGACTCATCGAAATCTCTCAGTTGAAACGGTATTGCTCTATCCGAAGGAAAGATGTGGCCGGCCTGCTCTTTCGAAACTCCATGCCGTCCGGCCTGCTCTTTCGAATACGCCACAACAGTCCAGAACCATGCTGTGAGGGAAACGCCCATCGTTTTCCCGAAGTCAAGAGGTTAAAAAGTCCGACCAAAAAAAAAATAAATTAAAAAGTCAAATGACATCTCTCTCTCTTCCCCCCCCTCCCCCCCGGGGAGAGGGGTATTAGAACTGGAAACGCTTCAGAGGGTTATTAGAACTGAAAACGCTTCATCGTTCCCTGTTCTGGCAGCGATATATGATCGAGGAAAGGGCCACCACCATGCACGGGAGGCGAGCAGCACCGCCGCCGTCGCCGACCCGGATCGTCGAAATGGATCCCAGGATCTGGAGCCTGCTGCCCCGGGAGCTGCTCGAGCACGTCCTCTCCTTCCTCCCCCTCAGGGCCTTCCTCCCGCTCCGCTCCACCTGCAAGCACTTCAACTCCCTCCTCTTCGCTCCTTCCTTCGTCTCCAGACACTCCTCCTCCTCCTCCACGTCCCTCTCCTCCTTCCTCCTCCTCTCCCACCCCAACTGCCCCCAGCACTACCCGCTCTACGACTCCGCCGCCGGCGCGTGGCACTCCTCCTCCCTCTCCCCCTCCCTCCTCCTCCCCACCTCCAAGAACTCCTCCCTCATCTCCGCCTCCAACGGCCTCCTCTGCTTCTCCCTCCCCAGCTCCTCCTCCTTCCTCATATGCAACCTCCTGACCCGGTCCCGGCGGGAGATCAAGTTCCCGTCCTTCCCCTTCGTCTTCGAGCTCCTCACCTTCGTCTCCACCCCAAAGCTCGGCTACCGGATCCTCATCCTCGCCTCCGGCTCCTCCCGGTTCGAAGCGTTCCTGTACGACTCCAGATTCCACTCCTGGCGGAAAGTCAACGGGTTTGACCGGATCCTGGGCGAAACCTACCACCAGGAGGGCGTGTACTTCGACGGGCGCCTCTACTTCGCGACGGCGGAGCCATTCTCGATCGTCCGGTTCGACCCGGAGGCCGGGGCGACGGAGCGCTGCGGGCCCGAGCTTCTGCCGCCGCCGCCCCACCAGATCACCTTCGCGAGGCTGGTGAGCGACGGCGGCGAGAGGCTGTACCTGGTGGGGGGGATCGGGGCGAACGGGATAGCGAGGGGCATGAAGCTGTGGGCGCTGCGCGGCGGCGGAGGAGGAGGAGGAGGATTATCGGGGAGGTGGGAGGAGGTGGAGAGCTTGCCGGAGCTGATGTGCCGGAAATTCATGTCGGTGTGCTACCACAACTACGAGCACGTGTACTGCTTCTGGCACCAGGGGATGTTGTGCATCTGCTGCTACACCTGGCCGGAGATTCTGTACTACAGGGCTTCGAGGCGGACCTGGCACTGGCTGCCCAAGTGCCCGTCGCTCCCGGAGAAGTGGAGCTGCGGCTTTAAGTGGTACTCCTTTCTTCCAGAGATATCCGCCATGGCTTGAGGCTTCTAGGCTCTTTGTTCTGTAAAACCTCGAATCGCATTACAATTAGCCTGCCGTCCCGTCTGTTGAAATAAATTAAAGTCGCAGTTTTTGCGCTAGTATTGCACAGATCAGAATCACGACGCTCTGTTCTATAAAATCTCGATTTCATTTCGTGTTGCAGATCATTCATTGATGGTAGAATTGGGTTAGTCTTAGTAGGGAGAATTGCCGTGCTTTTCTCAGTCCGCTCGGGGCCAATGCTAATTAGTTGAGTCACGTTTTTGCCTGTTTGGTTATCATTTTGGGGCGAATTCATGAGAGACGATTGGAGTAGGACGAGGTTTGATGGAGAGCACACAACCATCCTCGATTTGGCCAACCGAACCGTCCAAAATGTTTCGGAGCGGCGGTCTTGAGTGTCCTACTGGACGAGCGACTAGCCACGCCTCGTGTACTTTTCCCGTCTGCTGCGGGCAAAGTTCCAAGTCCGTCAACCCTCTAGAATCTCGAGTCGTTCAAAGCTTGCAACTCGTCCGTTCAATCGTCCCTCTCATCTAAATTTGGTCATTTTGGTCGCCTTTTTCCTCCGTCTCTTGACAAAAGATGATTGCTTTAGATCAGACTTTTCAAACAACTGAAATTTCAGTAGAACAAAGCTGGCATAGGATTGTTAGGTTATTGGGCTCATTTTGATGTATAATTGATGTACTTAATCTAATCATCCATAGTTTTGATTTGTTGATTGACTCGAGTTATCATTTCATGACAATATAATCAAACCTCTCTCTCTCTTCTTCTTTTTTTCCTGCTAAGCATGGTTAATAAGCCTGTCTAGAATACTTCATAGCACGGCATCATTATTTATTGTTACTAACAACATCATGTCCCTAGTGATCCTTGAAAGTGGAGCAGAAAGTTGCGAATTCCTTATCTTTACTTTGGAGGTATGTTGGATATAATTTATTTAAATAAAATAATTTCAGAATATTTGTCGAACAATCCAATTACAAACGTTTACAATTTCTTATATACGATTTTCTTCTCATGTAAAAAAGAGAAAATTGTTGTCGTGCAATTCACAGGAGAATAGAAATGCTTGAGGAACTTGAAAAAATGGAAGCAAGTAATTTCCTTGAGAGAAACTTTCCTTGTTTGGATGTTCAAAGTGAGAGAGAAATGACAGGAAACAAGGCAGGCCCGCTTTTGAATCTCTCATCAGCAATGGAAGGACATAGGGGGAAATTTTACCTTGTCAGAGCTTTTTTACCCCAAAATTTAGGGATATAAAGTGGTGTCATTTTCTCAAGAAAAGGGCATTTTGTCTCAAATAAAGGTTTGAAATGGCTAAGTAATCTCAAATAAGGGCTTGAACTCACTAGCCGGTCAAATCTTTGTCAGTGGAATTTATCTGGCAACTAAGACAGGGACAATGCAACTAGATAAAAGATGGATAAATTCCCCAAATTGAATCAAGATTTGGTTCTTCCTTTCATTTTTCTTCTTCTTCTTCTGTTGCTCGAGTAAAATTCTATTGCTCATTCCTTGCGAACCATCTCTTGAGAACACATTGCTCACTCTCGACTGCCCCTCTCTCTCTCTCTCTCTCTCTCTCTCTCTCTCATCAACTGTAATTCGGTTTTAGTTTAAATAAAACCAGCCGAACGAGTGTTACGCGATTTTTTAAGGCCATTTTGCCTCAGTCTTAAAGGCATTGACCTGAAAACTTTGGGGTAAATATTTGAAATCATTTGATAGGACTACTCGGTCTGCCTCTACTTTTGAATTCGTCCGCCAGAGAGAGGAGTCACCCATGGATCCAAATATTGTAATTTCTGCTTATAGGAAAAGTGAAAAGATTAGAATTTTTTTTAGCCGAAATCAAGAGTCGATTGCGTGCTAGTGTTCTGCATGAGCTCGTCGTGTGGAATCTAGCAAACCGAACGACCTCAGTGTAAGCTGTAATTTCTCGTATTATTAGGGATGGTATTGGTATAAGAGAAGAAGAAATGACAGTGTAAAATGGTTTTTTTTTTTCTCCCTCTGGGTGTTTAGAGATATTCTGCTGCAAACTACTAGGACAGAGCTGCTCTGTCTTGACACTGTCCAACGATCCGGGCCCTGGATACGACATTGTGCATCCCGTGTGAAGTTGGACCCGTGGCCTTTTGCTGTACTTCCGTTGTTTCGCTGATTTTAGGATTCACTCCCAGATTGTATCATACATTCAATGCGTTGGGACTCGCTATGCAGATGATGAACCGCTGGAGATGCTATTATCATATAGCTATAGAATTTATGGCCCAGAATGCTGTGTCCTATACCAACATGTGCAGCGAGAATTCCTCGCTAGAATAGGGGCTTTAGAAGAGGCATGACTATAAATGAGCGTGTTCGAGAAATAGGTAGTGCTACCTTAATTGAGGATAAGACGAGAGAAGTTCGTTCCGGTCATTTGAACCTGTGAAAAAGACAGACATTGTAGAAGCTGTGGCGAGAAAGTGTCGGCGTCATGATGGGAGGTGTAGGTGAAAAATTTGGTGGGAAATATCTAACAGAATGTGGATGGGAGCTTTTGACAACGACGTCATTGAAGATTTGATGTGGAATGGAATGTAATGTCATGAATTGAACCTTCTAGGGGGCTGCAACTGGTAGGAGAAAGGAGAAGATTTCATTTTCCCAAACCAAAGTATCTTTTGGCTAATCACTAACTTCATTTTCTTTCGCATCATTCCTCTTTAAGAATGAGGAAATTAAAATTTACTTTTTTCTTTCCTCCAGTTTCCTCACAACTTCTATTAGCAAATGGAGCGCAAAAATCTTTAGCATACCTACTAAGGGAGTGAAAAAGAACCACCCCAATTGAAACTTGAACCTAACCGAAGCAACCGAAACAAAATTGAATCTTTCTAGTTTGGATTTCCTTTTTTTGTTTAGATAGGAAGTAAAATAATCGGATGTATCCCGATTCGGTTTGATTTCGAATTATAAACCAAAACTAACTAGAAACACATTATCAAACCCATTTCAAAACCCAAAACAATCGTAGTAAATAGTGTTTATTAAACAATTTCGCAAACAAAGAAAACGAAACCCGATAGCCAAACTCAAATCGTTTTTTATTCAGGTTCTGTGCACGTCGATTTAATACAACAATATGGATACCCCTTTCATGTTCGGGTTAGAGCGGGGGACGTGAACCGAACCAGCTCGTTAGCCCTCCTAACACCGACAGTAATTGCCGCTAATGTTTGCTTAGGATATTTTCTCGTTGAGATGACTTGTGAATGGCTCACGTACCTCGATGTTTGATATTGACAGCATCTTCATTTTGATGCTAGGCAAGAAAATCTCTATGCTCCCATGATAGAAAACGAAGGTGACCGGTTGATGAATACGTCGTAAATCGAATGATGACAAACGGTTTAACCCGTCAGTTTCTCCCCCATAATAACTCCAATTGTACGGCTCACAATTAGTTATCTTGACTGACCTTAGTGACATTTCTTTCCACTCTCCTCTCTCTTCCTTTCGTATTTACCTGAATGACCCGTCAATCATGAAATTAGAAATCGGGGACTTCGGGCGTGGGTTGAAAAATTCATGGAAAAACCCTCCCTCCCTCTCTGTTTTTCCAAAAACATTTTTTCGGGTGACCATTTAAATGATTTATTGTACGAAAAGACGTCTTTTTTTAATGAATTATCGACTAAGTCAATGATGAGAATCAAAACAATAATATCTTTTAGCGTATCAGAAGTCACTTGACCCCACGCCCTTCTCAATCTGGCTTTTTTCTAGCCACTACCTTAACGACACTAATTGAAACATATTGTGAAAATTAGTGTGAACGGAAAGTTGATGAATATCTCAAAAGGCTGCTTGATTCGACTTTAATGTCAAATGAGAGCCCCCACCCCTCTCAACTTTCTCGGCCTTTTTTCAAGAGATTAGATTTTAATTTTTGCGAAACACGATGAGGACGTTTAACAGATTTCCATGTGTCGAACTTTGGCAATCCGATAGACATTAGCGAAAGGTCCCGGTGCCATGAATTACGTGATTTGGTCACGAATTACGGAAAAAGCCGGGTAGTATACCTAACATCCGATGCCTTTGTCCGTGTAACTTGACTAGTATGGCGATTGGATCCTTTGTAGAAGGTTAACTCAGTTATGGAGGCGAAATTCCGATAGGATCAAAACATCTCTTGCGCCGCCGCTCGGTGTTGCCGCATCGCAAGCTTGAGCTGGCCGGTGCACTACTTCCCCCGAGCGAGCACTAGGGCCATCAGCTAGCACCGTGACATCGAAGCAAAGTGGACGAGGCGAGTCGCGTGCCCCTGTCAGAAACACTAGAAGCGAAAGTTCGAATGTCTCGTACCATTGAATAAGCATCATTGTGATTTGGTAGGGATTCCAACCGGTGGGGCAATTGGAATGGCAATTGCCAGGGGAGTCCACCACACCACACATGTTTTTGGATCTGTTGGAGATATCTCGAACATTTGATGTTTTAAAAACCTCCGTACGCTTCACCTGTTTCTTTAGGTTTTCCTACTTCAGTTCGGATGCTTCGCTGTAGTTTTGCTACGTCTGGCTGCCAATATAACTTTGATGTGTAGAAATATTTTGTGTGATGACCAGTTTGCATTTGCTTAATTTGTAAATTAATTTCCATTTGGGTGAAAGCACAAAGAACCTTTGCATTTGCTTTTATTTTAAGGTGTTTATAGGTATCTCTGCAGCTACAAACGCTTCACAGCCGCTTTTAATATGGTATTCTACCCAAGTTCTAAGGTGCTGCATTTTCTAATCTATCTTCGAAATGCAGAAACCACAATGCCTGCCACACGGCATCACAATCATAACGGACGCCGCACAATTATGATCGAAACTGCAATCATACCAAGTGAATCCGTGATTTGGACCTGCCATAGGTTTTAAAGGCAAAAATAACTTTCTCCGAGCACTGCCAAAAGAATGAGCTCTTTGTGGAATAGAAACTCACGGGATCAACATTTTTATTTCTTCAATTTTGACCGCCTTTGCTGCCCCAAGATACATGTTCTCTTCCTTTTCAATTGAAACAGAGGATGAGATTCTCTACACTGCAAAGTATATCTTTTCGATCTCTCGGTGAATCTCAATCTTTAATGCTATTTTACATGGATTGATACTTCGAATAATTGAGATTCTGAATAGGGAGTACAAGTGGAGTAGATGATATCCATTTACAAATAGAAGTACATGATTTTGAAGAGTCTGTCAGTGAGAATAGTCCGATAGTGTAGAGTTGCTTGGATTTGCTGCATCATGCTGCTTTGTCTAATACCACGCGTTTGAAATCTTCGGTCGCCATTAATTTATTTGTAGGTTTCAAATGTTATTCCAAGCTTAATTTGATGATCCCCAAAGTTAAGTGGGGGCTAATGATATATAGCCTCTCAATTTAGGAAAAAGTTACGGGCATAAGATCCACATAATCTTGCAATACACGAGAGTTGGACACACATGCATTGAGATTATCTGATTCGTTTCGATTTAGGATGCGGTAGATCAATTGAGATTAAATTTTGATGTGAGGATGAGATGAACTTTTACACTCAAGAAGCTCTCGAACTCAATCTACAATCGATCTTCCTTCCATCAGATTGGAAGAGAAACCTACCGCAGTGTACATGGAAGGGTCGAGGGTGCTCTCGATCAAGACTTGCATTCTTACCCGAAAATAGAACTTCAATTATGGGGAAACATTAGCGAGCATCAATGTTCCCTACAAAAGCAAAGGTTCTTTTGGGGACGGATGGGGGACAAGAGACTTCGGTAAACCCTAAAAATCCGTCAGTATCTCAATCAATTTCAGTCGTCAATTCAACAATTGAGATAAGTCGAGACGTCGAATGGATCACATCCACTAACTAGATCCAACAGTAGCCCGCCCTCAACACGCATGAATATCGTTATCGTACTGTCCTTATCTAACAAGCCAAGCGATTGAATTAAGAGAGGAAAGCATGCGAAATACATGAATTCGAATCTAAACATATCGAAAGTCACGTCGTATTCAATTTCTCTCTCTCTCTCTCTACATTTCCGTGTACCACCTCGTGCCACGTCAGCGGGATGATGAAGAGGGCGGCAGGCAAATGGCATCGAGGACATGGATGGGGATGGATCGACGAGGAGCGAAGGGCGGGTACGCAGGAGAAGAGAAGGGACTGGAAAAGGCGCTCGTGGCATGCTCGGACCCTATGGACACTCTCCCGTTAATCAAGAGCAACCCACCCACGCGCATGTGCAAGCGCAGCCCCGCCTCCACGTGGCGCGACAACTAATCCCACGCTGTACTGCCTCGCACGCCTTTTGTTGGTTGGTTACGACTTTACGATCTGGTGGCGGGATTTAGTTAGATCAGACCGGGGTCTGCCTAATTAATTAGCATTAATGGATCTCGTTAATCTTTGCCCCTGGCCGTCGGGCATCATGCATTCCGCCATCAGATGGAGATGTCACCCCCTCATTTAAACATGTTTAGTGAAAACCTATTCGGATTCTAAGATATTAATAAAGCACGAGACGAAGACAGATGGGCATTAGATTAGATAATACTCGAAAAAGAAAAATTAATCGACAAAATCTGTTAAATAAGGAGAGTCTGTGACTTTTGATGTTTTTTTATTTTTCTTGTGTTATGTGTGTTATATGTGATTTGACATTTGTAAGGTTTAAACACTTCTTTATGCACTCACATTGCCAAGTAACCCCATAAACACATGTTGATAGAAGGCCGGACCCCCAAAAAGAGGCACGAATTAAGGCTAGTGGGGGCAAAGATATCCCCACCTTTCAAACAATCCAAAAGAAGTTGCAAATGCTTTTTTGTCATTGGCAAAATTACTCATCATTAGACTTTTAGCTCCCATGGCACTTTGACATCGCTAATTGCATAGATGTGTGCAACGGAAATGTTGGCTAAATGAAATGATATTGTATCTTACAACTCAGTAAATGATTTTGTTGTTTGATTTTTCGAATCAATAACTCGTCTATTTCAATGAGAAAAAATCAGAGAAGAAATGAATGTTCCAAATTGAGAGAGTGATGATTCTCGAATTGAGTTTGTTTTTGCCAAATTCAAAATTAGAGCCCCATATCGACAATTTCGAGCGCATTTATTGGTTTGTATAGATAAACTCAACGATTTGTGTTGAAATTCGTGCGTCTATTCATTATTTATTTTTACCGTTGGAACCGTGATGATGCTTTTGCTATGCGGATATGATGAATTGGTGTAATTAATATTTCGAGTTAGGGGAGTCGATAAAAATCTAATTAAAGAAAGATATCAAAGTTAAAGAAAGGGGGGGGCTTCTCAACTCCCAAAGGAGAAGCCCCATCGAACAGAGAGAACCTTCTCCGCACGCGTTTAAAGGAAGCTTTCGCACGTGCGGGACTCGCCTTTGGAATTGATACGGTCCATCTCCGACCAGCACGTGTCGGCTCATCTTCCCGTGTCCTCTTCCAGGTGTTAACTACCCCTCTCCTCCTCTCCATCCATTTCTCTCTCTATATCTCCATTTCTCTCTCTCTCTCTAAAACCCCTCCGAAGCTTAGGCTCCGAATCCATCGCTCCGAAACGGCCCCAACAGCCTCCTCGACCCGGGTCGACCCGCCCGACTCCTCGATTGATGCGCCTGGCGCACCGGAGCCCGCCGCCATGGAGACCGAGAACCCGGTGACCTTCGCCTACGTCGGGAGGAGCTTCGCCGCCCACGGCGCCGGCGCCGCCGACCTCGAGTCCTCCTCCTCCTCCGCCTTCAGCGACTGCAACAGCGACAGATCCGGCGAGTTCACCTCCGCCTCCTCCCAGAGCCGCCGCCTCCTCGTCGCCTGCGCCTCCGACGACTCCGAGGACTTCATCCGCCAGCTCGTCCGCGACCTCGACTCCTGCTGCCTCGACGAGCAGAAGCAGGCCGCCCTCGAGATCAGGCTCCTCGCCAAGAACAAGCCCGAGAACCGGGTCCGCATCGCCCGGGCCGGCGCGATCAAGCCCCTCATCGCTCTCATCTCCTCCTCCGATCCTCAGGTGACTATGAGAGATCATTTTGTGGATCGGTCGTTCGTCGTCCTCGACCGCGGCGGCGCAAATTTTTTGAAATTTCGTCGAATTGGTATACAGTTGGATGTGACCGTAATTAACTGTTGCATAAAAACTCTTTCTTGTCTGCTCAGGTGCAAGAGTACGGCGTCACGTCGATTCTCAACCTCTCGCTCTGCGACGAGAACAAGGAGCTGATAGCGGGGTCCGGTGCGATAAAGCCGTTGGTGAGGGCCCTGAGGACGGGGACGGCGACGGCGAAGGAGAACGCCGCGTGCGCGCTGCTCCGCCTCTCGCAGATCGAGGATAACAAGGTGGCGATCGGGCGGTCGGGGGCGATCCCGCTGCTGGTGAACCTCCTGGAGAGCGGTGGGTCGCGGGGGAGGAAGGACGCCTCGACGGCGCTCTACTCGCTCTGCTCCGCCAAGGAGAACAAGTTGAGGGCGGTGCAGGCCGGGGCGATGCGGCCGCTGGTGGAGCTGATGGCGGACCTGGGGTCGAGCATGGTGGACAAGGCGGCGTTCGTGGTGAGCACGCTGGTGGCGGTGGCGGAGGCGAGGGCGGCGCTGGTGGCGGAGGGGGGCATACCGGTGCTGGTGGAGCTGGTGGAGGTGGGGACGCAGAGGCAGAAGGAGATCGCCGTGGTGGTGCTGCTGCAGCTCTGCGAGGATAGCGTCGCCCACCGGACGATGGTTGCTCGGGAAGGGGCGATCCCGCCGCTCGTGGCCCTGTCGCAGTCCGGCACCAATCGCGGAAAGCAAAAGGTAAGACGCCCCAGTTGACTCTTCTGCGCGTGTCGGGTGCGGGCGCCGGGCTCCGCCGCCGCGGGTCGGCGAGCCCGCGGCGGCTGACTGACGTGGCGGTCATGTTTCGAGGAAAACACAATTTGTTTTCTCCTTTTTCTTTTGAGTGTTCTGCCACGTCAGTCGTCGCCGGGAGTCTGCCCTTTTCTTTTACCTTTTTTAGTAATTTCTGTTTATTTCCCCACTTTCCTCGATAATTTTCTTTTCCGAAAATTCGCTTCTCGACGCTGTCCGGTCACGAATATTCGTTGCTTACCGGAGAGGGAGGAGCAGGGAGCACCACCGACCGCCGTCGGCGGCGTAGGTTTCGGTCCCATCATTTTCTTTCGGGGAAATTAATAAAATAAAAATAAAATCCTAGTTTTTGTCGTCCGTCTCTGTTGTCCTTGGCTTAGACATGATGTGCTCCCCGATAATGCAAGGCACTAAAAAGATTCGAACGACGAAATCGTGTCGCTCTGATCAAAGATATTATTGGCCGCACGACAGAGGATGTCAGGGCCAAAATAGTCTTCTCAGTTCGGGCCGGAGGGGGGCAAAGTATATTCGTTTTCCATCCCACCCCACGACCTGTGCTCGGACCGATAGACCGTCTGTTGCTTTCTTTAAAAAAACGATTTCGTCGATTATATTCCGTGGATTTTAAATTTTTTGGGGTTAAATTAAGGGCGTGATTGGATGCTGATGGTTGCGGAAATGTGGACAGGCGGAGACACTGATAGAGCTTCTACGGCAACCGAGATCCGGCGACGCCGCTGCCAGGACATCATAGGTGTCAGCTTGAGAAGGTGGTGGTGTCCCCCTCCGGCCCACCCGACCACCAACCGCCACATGCTTCCCCTCTGCTTTCCCCTGTACCTAGTCCTCCTTCCCCAACGGAGAAAAAAGAAAAATCGTATGTAAAAATCCTTCCCCCCTCCCACAGGAAAAAAAAAAGAAAAAGAAAAAGAACTGTAAATACGAGTGAATTTTCTCTCCTCTTTTTGTTTTTTATTTGATTTGGGGAATCAAAACGACACTGTTTTGTTGTTTCTCTTATCCTTCTTTTTTTTTTTTTTTTTTGGACGGAACGAGTGAGTGGATTTCTGATGTGTGACCGGATTTGAATTGTTCTCTAGGGCTTTGTGCTCGACGATGTCACTGTTTTGGATTTTGAAAAGAAAGAGAGATGATGGTGCCTTGCTCTTCTAGTTCTTACGTGTGCGTGGAATTTGGGGGCCTTGTATAAAAGGACAAGAAAGGGTTCGCGAAAAGGAAATGCCACGGGCCACACCTTTCTTTTTAAAGAGAAAGCAAAAAAAAAAAAAAAAAGAGATGAGATATTTAATATTTTTATAAAAGATATATATAAAAAAAAAATCTATCTCTCTTCCATCGCTCTCAATCCCACCGCGAGCAAAGGCGCGCGGGGATGACTGGAGGCTGAAGCGGCAGGCGACTTTTCTAAGGCCCTCGCGTCCTACCATGTTGGACCACGTGGCCTGCTCCTATTGGTCGAATGCCTCTTTCGTTCGTACGGCCTTTGCCATCCACGTGTCGCCATCGCTGGGATGGCCATTGGATGATGGCCGCTTTACGTGCAATCGATTGCTTCGGCTTTTTCCATTGCCTTTTTTTTTCTCGTCCCATAACAAAGAAGGAACTTTATTGACATAATGCGATTATTATCGACTCCTAAAATCGCTGCCACTAAATTAGGTTTAGTCCGTAAGATTTACCGCGATTTCTTTACTATTCCTTTTTCGGCCGCTCAAAATCTTCAACCTACCGTTCCTAATCTTTTACTTTTCCTCCTTCGAAATATCATAATTACTGACGAGTCAACTATTCTTTATATATATGCGTGATCTTTCTTCATATATAAATTTAAACTTTAATATTTGACTTTTTAATATATAGTCTTCCTCCATCGACGGTTAGGAAATTCTTTAGCATGATCGTCTGGATTTCCGATTCTTTTGTCAAATCTGAGAATATCTCAAGAGACAATGTCCTAAGTATGACTTGGAATACAAGAAATCGCTCAGTGGGCAATCTTTGTAAAACATAGAATATGCATGCTTCATTTTACCTTATGTGACCTTTAAGATCTTATGGGGACCTGCAGTTCACATAATTCAACTCCACCATATTACTTTGTTTGGTTGCCTTTAAGTATATGCCGATTGGTAGCAAAAGCATATTCATGATCCGGTTAAATTCAATTCCATTTTAAAGATGACCAACTCGAGGTGAATCGTCGCCAGATTCAATAACATTAGAGCATTGCAGTCTCAAAGGAACATTACTTTGCTGTGAATAATAGATATTTTTAAGTGACCTAATTGGTATTTCGAAGCTTGAGATATCTTTAAAGGCCGATAGCACTCAAAATCTTCTCTGATTTCCAAACCTGTCTCAACATCCCACTAGTATACATTACAATCATCTACAATCATTAACACTAAAACGCACTACTATTCCAAGACTTAATTATATATTCATCATCTTATAAACTTGACGACATCTATAGGGTCTTTAATTATTATTATTAGTTTCACTCGGAAATAAAGAACGCTCCGATTCTTTCGAAACAATCTACGCTGCCTTCTAGACTCCCAACCGTAAGAAAAGGAAAACCTTGACCCAGTCGACGTGGAGTCACCAGTGGGGGCCGCACGACCCAAACTGACCCAAACGCCACCTAACCCCTCGAAATGTAAAATAAAAAAGAACATAAAACTAAATAGATAAAAGGAAAAAGTCCGAGCCTCCTCCATACGTAGCGAGAGCAGCCCCGAAAGGGGGGCAGGTCAACGCGCAAAACCACTCTCTTGAACCATGGTGGTTGTAGTTGTAGTCGTAATTGACAAAGCTACAAAGAGGCTGACTTAGCCTCTTGCTTCATCGTTTCGTCCCTTCGGCCCTTTCGACGACACCCCGAGTTGTCCCTCTCTCTCCTGCCCTCGTTCGATCCATCCATTCCTGTAAAGTCAAAAACCGAGACCGCGTCCGGAATTCGAGATTGCCCTCTTTGGCCGCGTCTGAAAGAAAATGAAGCGATTCCTTGAGTGCCTTTATCGATGGAGACAGAGCATTGTGATTTTAACGCGTCGAACCGGTCGTGCGCCGCCGAGGGATTGCTCAGTTTCGGATACCCATGCTGGATATGGATGGATCGTTCAAACCGGCAGTCGAGTCTCAGCATATCCTTAACATAGCATGGAGCGTCGTAGAGTTGCGCACGCGGTTTGCTCGGGTGGGGCTATACGAATATGTCCCTAATCCAACGTCACCTAGATATGAATTGCTGCACTCCCGCATAGGCATGGCGCTACCTAAAAACAATACATTTTAGAGCCGTCCGGGCACGGGCAAACGATCATTAGAGTGGACAATGTTTGACCTTTTCTAGAGGGGGAAAAAGTTTTATGAATTCTCTATGTTAAGGTACATGTATAAAGGCGCTGGGGAAGAAAGAGTCTTATGACGGATGATTACTATGTTATGAAGCAATCGGCTTGTCCTTTTTATTGATTAAGTCAATCACTTTAGTTTTGAAGCACAAGAAATTCCAACTAGATTTGGTGATAGTGTCAGAAACTTAAAAAACTTGTCCAAGGTAAAGTTTTGATCTCACCCGCAACTAGATTTCGTAAATTACTCAAAGTAAAGGTGGATCCGATAGGCTGGAGTTGTTAGGATTGGCACTCAAATACAACGAAAGAGAGAGTAAAAGCGTATAAGAGGAATTGAGGTATAAGTTTTATCCCAATTCATCCTTAAACTAAGACTACATCCATTAGAGGATCATACTATAATTAACATCCCACACCTCTCTATTACAACCCTCAATTATATACTTAGTACCGTACCATCCCGTTAATGAGAAGTATAAATTACCTCCAACAGAAGTCGTATAGTTTCGAGCGACTTTCATGTTATTAATTTCCTCTGGTGTGGTGCTTTCCCTAGCAAGGATCTTCCCCCTGATTGAGCGAGACTTGTATCGTTATATTCGAAGGGATGCTCGTGCCGGTCGCCTCTTGCTTGTTTAACCTACCAATCTAAGGTAAGGTCATACGTCTCATTCGATCCTCTCGCCTATTCCCCAATACTCATGTTCATACCAAATGTAAACGCAGATACTCGATCATTAAGGTCGGCATACTCAAGTGAAAGTAATGTAGACAGAGCACGACGCAGCCTCCTCGAACTCGTTACAAAGCGGCTACGACGGAATAGGAACCACGTGGTAATTAAAAGCTAAGCAACCGACCAGACACGTTTCCTTGGAGTAATCATTTCACTTTTCCTAAGTTTCTACCTGCTAGTTTTGTAGAGAAAATATGATAATGAAATGAGGGTTTGGCGAGAGATCGAGTGCGTCCGCAATGCCGTCGCTCGTTTATCACGAGGCGATCGGGAAGGCGCCGACGGGGATACTTTTGATCGGTAGGTCCGATCAATTATTTATTCATATGTCGCCATGTTACACTAACAGATAGTTCTTAAATTTATATATATGTCTACATCGATTTTTGTTTTTTATATGATTGAATTTGAAGAGAAACTATTGCGAGTTGCTTTTAAAAAGTCTCGATTTTATTTTGGAAATTATGATGAAATTAAAGTGTGTGGCATGACCCATTGGTGGATAGCTGAGTTGATTACAAGGTCGAAACTCTACGCACGTCTTAAGTGGGGGGTCATGGTGGTGGGGTCCTATATTAGCTTCCCAGGGTATTGACGCTTGGTCCAAGGTGTACCGCACACTGTACGGGCCATGGGTTGGCGATTAGCGTAAGCGAAAGTCGGGCCCAACGGATCCTAGGTCAACAAAAAAAAAAAAAGTGTGTGGCATGATATTTGTCTTGAAATTGTGAAGTTTTTTTTGGTAAAAATTGAAATTGTGAAGTTACTTCTTGATATAACGGAGAATATTTCGCTTGAGGGAAAAAAAAAGAAAACGATAATGATAAAGAGCATAATTAAATATCATATTGAATGTTCTTTCATCGAATAAAAGCTCAAATCGTTTATAGTACTTTCTTGAAATATAAAGATGCTCCATCGTCTTTTCATACTCCCACATCTTAGGATGGATCTTCGCGATACCCAGTTGAAGGTATTCACCTTTTCATTTCTATGTAAAGTACGACACTCGCAGAAATAAAATAAATAAATGTCAGAGAATAAAAATTTATGTAAAGTCTTTATAAATTGGAAATATTAGTAATTAGAGAAAAGAGTTTTCAAATAGCAACAAAAAAATTCAATTTATGAAAGGGTTTTTACTCACTCTCAAGAATTGTATAACAATTTAGAGAAATGAAAATATTTTTTTATATATTATTACAGATAACATTTAAAGTCTACATTGTACATTTTGTTGCGTTACAGCGACAAGTATGTATACTTCATGGATATTTCATTAGCATCGATTTATTCCTATGGACAAAAAGTCTACATGGTACATTTCATTGTGTTATAGCGACAAGTATGCATACTTCATGATATTTCATTACCAACTATTTTTCCCATAAATATTGACAATTAGCTAAGCTTTAAAGGTAAGCATTAAAATAAGAAAAGCAAAATTGTGGAAGTATATATCAATCTCATGTGCCTCTCCTAATATTTGTCCCATATATAAAGATTTATTGAAACAATTGGCAAAATTAGGTAGATAGATATGGAGCCACTAACTCTGTTTATTTTATGAACATATTGAAGTAGTAATTTAAAAAAAAAAAGGTTAAAGACTAATGGAACAGTTATCAATTTAGTATAATGAAAAATAAATAAAATTGGGTACAAAGAAAAGAAAAATCGTGTGATAATGGTATAAGAAAGTAGTTGGTAGAAGATCATTCAAATTGGAGAAGAGAGATAAAAAAATAAATAATAATGAGACGTTGAAGTTATGAAGTGAAACCCCCATGCATACTTATGGCGGGGCTAAAAGATAAGGACCAAAGGGCGTTTGAACGGTTCTCTTTTTCCATGACACGTCACTTCATCGTGATAAAAAAGAGAAAGAGAAAGAGAAAGAGAGAGAAACAAAAGTCTTCGTTTAAAGCTAATTCTAACCATCGCATTCGCAAGCTTCGTTATTTTGCATACGTCATGTGATAGTAGGTGGGAACAAAATTGCAATTACCGGTGGTTTCTCTTTTAATTAGATAATCCACCCTATATATTATAGGCATCTCTGCTTTTGAAACTTACAATCTAGACCTTGAGTTGTCCACTTTTTTTTTTTTTTTTTTTCTTCTTAAGTTGGTTAGGTTAGGTGTACTCTTAAATTCCAGAGTTCTTCTAGGAGCTCGGCGGGCTTCTAATGGACTCCTTGAGAAGCTCCTAGTTTTATGTCAATTTTCATCGCACAACACTTATTTATAGAAATTGTAATTTTCCTTTACGAATTGCTCTTCTTTAAAAACAAAAAAAAACAAAAATTCACAAACCTTAACATGCATTTTTTTCTCGTCCACCCTCTCCCTCTCGCTCGTCACCCATCGACACCACCTCCTGACCCTGACCCTCCTTCCCCCTTCGGCGTCCCTGATCGCCGCCGACCTTGGACTTGAGGCCGATGACGACCGCCGCCTTAGACATAATCTAGAGCATATCGAGGCCTGGTCTCCAATGGCCACTGCCATGGGAGACCCGAGAGCTCTCGCATTGCCCCTCTGAGCCCATCATGGTCGAGTTTATGGCTCGCACAAGCTTGATTTCCATGGTCACTAGACGCGAGCTCCTTTAGAGAGAGGGGAGAGACGGTGGGTCATTTGGGCAAGGGGCTCAATGGCGAGGGGCACTAGAGGCAGCATCAAGGGGATAGGGTTTAGGCGTTTATGTGTCTTTTCATATTTAATGATATGCAACTTGTAGATTCTTTAAAACAATGATAATATTTGAGATGTAAGCATAAATTTGAAATTGATTTTTCAATTATCCCTATTGTTATTTAATGCTAACAAACGATTAAATCCACAAAGTTATCATTTTTCTTTGGACTAGACCATTGTCCAACTGAACCATAATAATATGCAAAAACTATACCAAAAGCACAGTTGAAAAACAGCATATATATTTTTTCCATTAATTAAAATGGTGTTGAAGTTCTTGCTCGGTCGCATACTTAATAAAGTAGGGATTTTATTAGTAAGTGTCCCAAATATACTAAATAAGAATCTAAAGATAAAAAGAGCAAAACTCTCAATGCACGCTAGAGATTATCGACTGCTAAAGATATTTTCTCCTTTTTAGCAATGTCAAATGAATACCCAATTTTCAAAACATGATTAATATCTCTTATCAAGTGCACCACGACTTCTTTTTAATATGGTCCAATAAAGGAAAAGCCAAATGGAGATCCTCTCATTGACCTCACGGGCGACGTGATACTACTATGAGTACAAATAATGAGTACACCACTAAGAATCCAAATCAATACCATGGAAAAGTGGGAGGGCCCGTTTGTTTGCAGTTAAATAGAAGCAACTCTTTTTCATTTGTTCACCAAAGTTTAAAATATTATTTAATTTTAAAAAATAATTATTCAAAAAAATCATAAATCCAATGCATGGTGGCCAATTCAGTTTCACATTTCTAATTTGGCCATATTAATCTTAAATTTTTTAATAATTTGTCAATATAGTTATTCCCATCAAATTTGGTCGGAAATAGCTAATATAGGCATCAACTGTCCTACATAGCATAGTTAGCACTAATGTGGATGATTTTTTGTGATTTTTTTTTTTAATCTTATGAATTTTTTCTTTTCCTTTTCTTTTCGGTCTGAGCCCTCAACAACGGCTATCCGAGGTCAATCGTCCAATTTCCCCCATTTGACCACCGCAAGAATCAAATCCAAGCGATAACGATCGCTCTTCGTGATTGTGCTTGCGAAAGTCTTATGGTCTTCGAGCCAGCTCGACAACATTCCCAAAACCCTAACCACGAGCTCGAGGTCACTCACTCTCCTCTCTGATTCATCCCCGTCGAAGTCAAGCATCCTTAGCAATGCTCTAGGGAAACTTCAATCCGTGCAAGGAAATTGGAATTCTCCTCCAACTTGCTTGCGAAGCGCAGGATCCTTGGTAGCGATCCCGTGTATTTGTTAGCATCACCTTTGCGACGCCCTTGTCTCATCCAAACTGGCGAGGGTGTCATCAACCTCGTTGGATCTACAATGCCATCGCCTGTGGCCAATGGAGGAAAATAGGAAAAAGCTAAGGAAAAAAAAATATGAAAAAGTTGAAAAAAATATATTTCAAAAAATTGTAAAATCATCCACATCAATGCCATGACCAATAGAAGCAATGGTTATTATTTTAAGTTGGGAGCAACCCATCAAAAAATAAAAAAAGACAAGAGTGAGTTAAGCGCTAAAATCCTTGTTTCTCAAAAGGAGTTATACTATATATGCATGACTTTTGGAAGATTAGTTTATTCAGCCTAATCTTATGTGCACATCTTGTATACATAGTCCTTTGTTTTGCAGAAAAAGAAGATTTAAAAAACATCTCTCCTTAAAAATGATCATTTTGATTACATCAAATAATTAGTCAATAAATAACGTTTTTCATTATAAATAACAATTTAGGTCTAGACATTTTTGTGAACAATGAATTTTCGTCCATTCATTTTTATAGGTAATATAAGCGATTAATTTTAAAAAATTATTTTTCAAATCATTTATTTTCTACGACACAAATCGAGTCTAGAATGAAAAATAATTTGTTCTTCTCTTATAAATAGCATTCCGTATACATATTGCATCGCCTGTATCAAAGCCAGCTGGTAATAAAAGCCCCTCTATAGTGGTTTTGGATCTGGGCCAAAACGGACTATAAATCCAAAACCGACTATAAAGTCAAGTAAGGCTTTCCCAAGTAGGCAAAACGAAGTTTCAGCCCTATTTTTGGCCACAAAATCCCAATTATTTGGGAAAATTATCCAAAAAATCTTAAGATATTACACTTTTGCCAATTCAGTCATAAATCTTTCAATTTTACCAATAGAGTTCTAAACCTTTTAACTTTTTGTCAATTGAGTTTATCCACCAATTTTGACCGGAATTTACCGACGTGGATTAATTTATTTTTTTTCAAATCTTAAAATTATTTTTTTATGTTTTTAATATTTTTCTTTTTTTTTCTTTTTTTTTTTTTTTTTTTTTTTTCGTATGGTTGGTTGCCCGGCCCCTCGGCGACCGACTAGAGGCCATAACCGGCGAGGGTCGACCTTGCCAACCTCGGTTGAGGCTCACCCTTGCCAAGTCCGGTGAGGTGGCCCCCATTGGGATCTGGCGAGGGGCGACCCAACCAACTGCAAGCGAGGCTCACCCTTGCTAGATCTAGCAAGAGCAAGCCAGCCTAAGGCCAGTGATGTCGCCCCTCGCCAGATCCCAGCGAGGGTAATCTTGCCTGAGGCCTACGAGGTCGACCTCGGCCTTTGGCAAGGGCAAGCTTTGCCTAAGGACAGCGAGGTCAAGGAGGCTGACCCTCGCCGGTTGTGGCCTCTAGCCGGTCGCCGAAGACTAGGTGACTGGCCAGAGGAATAAAAGGAAAAAAGAAAAAGATATTAAAAAAACAAAATAATAAAATATTCAAAAAAATGTTAAAAATAATAAATTTTGCCATGTCAGTGCCAATAGTGCCATGTAGGATGGTTGGCATCCACGTCAACAAATTCCGGTCAAAATTGGTTGGATTGACTCAATTGGCAAAATGTTGAAATGTTTAGTACTCAATTGACAAAGTTAAAAGCTTTATGATTGAATTGGTAAAAGTATAATAGGTTTAAGACATTTTGGATAATTTTCCCCAATTATTTCGTCACCCGCGATTCAAACCGAATCGAATTCAATTCAACTTTGCAATCAAATGTATATTGGAAAGATCTATGGATTGATTTGTGAAATGGAATGGTTTTGTGGTTATTCGAATGGCTTAGTTTGATTTTATCTTATTTTATCGAATACCCAGAGACAATCGCAGATACTTGGCTACCAAAAAATCCACGGATCACTCTACAAACCTTACAATCTCGTTAAGTGTAAGCTTTCAACTAGTATAAGTAATCCTAACTTAGAGCAGTTTGCGCAATCAATGAAATTTGAATATAGAACTTCTGGTTCTTGAGTTGTTTATTATTCAATTTGCCTTCTCTCAAATTGAACCAAAAGCAATAAAAATGAAACATTCTAATCTTCAGGTAATGCCTATCTTTCTATGAAAAACAACTAATGGCGTTCCAAATCCTGTGCTTCGGACTTCTAAGGAGCAGGCTCAACGATCAAATCGGTTGATTTGAATATTGGTACACGTTATATTTGATTCATAACGTCCTTTACTCAAAATAACAAAGAATTTAATTGTAGTGTTTTCTATCTCGTCATCATTTAGATGGAATTTCATATGATGAATTTGGACAAGACATTTTAAATATATCCGCAAGGATCGGTCAAAGCGGAAGTTTTGAATACTTCACCTGAATTAAGTTGGAAAGATTAAATGGGCAAATCATTAAAATGTTTAGGATTAAATTGGCAAATCGTCAAAGTGTTTAGAACTAAATTGGTATGATTAAAAAATTTAGGATTGAATTGGCCACCGTATAATAAGTTTAAACTTTTTAGATAATATCTTCATTAAATACATATGAACGGTTTAATGAACTCTTGTATAATGAAAAATAAGATTCATGACCAATTGAAGAAGCCATGTGAGCACTAAAGTCCTAGGTTTCATATGGAGTTAAACTATATGTATGTGCACGATTTTTGGAAATTTAGTTTATGCGGCCCATCTTATATGCACATCCTATATACATCTAAATTGACAAATAATTTATTTTTCTTTTAAATGTTAGGAATTCCAACTTTGTAGTTGGGTGGAGACCATACACACACACACACACACACAGAGAGTGTGTAGGCTCCGTAAATAATTAGTGCGGGATACTTTTTAATATTAAAAATAGCATTGTAAACACACATGAGGCCCTCCATAGTTTATACAAAGGTTTTGGATTTGGGCCAAAACGGGCTTTGAAGTCAAGCAAGGCTTTCCTGAGTTGGCAGAGCCTCACCCCCAATTCGAACCAAAGCAAACTCATTCCCACTTTGCAATTGGAATTGGCATATATTAGAAAGATCTATGGATTGATTTGTGCAATGGAATAGCTTTTGTTATTCGAATGGCTTACTCTGATTTGATTTTTATTTTCTCGAAAATTTAGAGGCAAACACAGATGCTCGACTACTTTGACGCCCATAAAGTACCTCACAAAGATAAGATACTTGGAAATCGATACCACTCAACCCTAATTGACACGAGATCAATTAGATCAATTAGAATGCATTTAATTCATGGATAAATGCAAAGGCCGTTTAGGGTGCGTTTAGGTGTTTAAAAATTAGAAAAATGTTGAACTGAAAAACACGTTTGGTAAAAGTATAATTTTTTTATTTCTTTTAAAGAGCTTTGGATAAATGCAAAGGCCGTGGGCGAGCTCGAGCTCGCCCGGATCCGGCGAGGCCGCCGGCCCCGCCGCCGGTCGCGTCCTCGCCGGCGACCGGCGAAAGAAAAAAGAAAGGAAATAAGAAGAAGAAAATAAATTATGCTTTGAGTTCTTTTAACAAAGGAAAAAAGAACAAAAAACAATTTTGAGAGAAATATCATTTGGTATAAAACACATTTAAAAAGCTATTTGGTTGATAATATTAGTTTTTTAATTTTTATTTGTTTAAAATTGAAATATATATATGTGCAACTTTTCAAATATAATTTTTGACAATAATGCTAAAAAAATCAAATATATAATTTTTTTAAAAAGGGACTAAACCTTTTGTCAGTATGGCGAAGGGCTATGAGCGCTGTCAATGGTTGATTGACGGGTGACCTCTGGCGATGGTTGCACGACCTTGGCAAGGGCTGCCCGAGATCGCCCAACCCTAGTGACCCTCGGTGACGACCTAGGTGATCGCCACCTAGATCTCACAACCTCAAACAGTCTTCACCTGAGGCCACAAGACTCAGGTGGCGATTGCCTAAGTCATGCTGCCTAGGTTGCCTAAGGTGATGCGACCTCCGATGGCCTTTGCTAGGGTCGCATGACCCTCGCCAGAGGTCACTTGACCTCGGCTTGCCTCGACCAATGGTTGTCGGTGCCAAATTTGGCTTGGTGGCCATAGCCCTTCGATGAATTGGCAAAGAGTTCGTCTTTAAAAAAAAAATTATATATATTTGATTTTTTTGCATTTATATATATTTTAGCATTTATATTGCATATGTATATATTTTTAGCATTTTTATTTATATATATTGATTTTTTTAGTATTTTAAAAAATAATAATGAGGGTAAAATCAAAAATTGAAGAATGGATGATGGTAGTTTTGGAAGAAAAAATTGAGTTCCAACATTTGGTCAAATGTTGAAAGCTCAATGCTAATCTCTACTACCATTGGGTTTTTAACCTTCTCAATACGGACTTTTACTTGAAAGTTATTTCAAAATAGTTACCAAACAATCCAATATTTCTTTAAAGGGTTTTCGGCCTCTAAGGGGTTTTTGGAGGCCGAAAGCTCATTAGGAATGCTAAGCCAAACGCATCCTTAATAATTGTGAATGAGATTTTTCTTTTATATATTTTCTCATCTTTAGGATTTTATTAAAGATATTATTGTATTTTGATTTAAAATTTATGAATTTGGGTTAAGATCGTCTTATTAGGATGTCATATTTATTTTATTCCTGGTTTTTATGTTTAGGGTTTTCTTTAGTTATAAATATTGCTTTACCTCTCATGTAGTGAAGCCTTCATCATTATTTTACAAAATGCATTGAGAGATTTTTCTTTAGAATATCGCGTGTGAGCAATTTTTGCTCGTGCGTGCGTGCTTGTGGATTGCTATTCACACCCATCATCATTATTTTATCATTTGTCTATTCTTAACAATTTGATAATCGACTCGACCCATAATCGGAATAAATTGAATTGGAAAGAAATAGAGTTATTGATTTATCTAGATCCGACCTGAATAAAAGCCAAAGAAAATCGAATCCAAAGCGTACTCTGCTCTGGCGTGTTCAAACAATCGAAGAATTCGAACTTCTAGGATGCACATCCTTAAGATTGCTCGGGAACGTGGACTGATCAAGATAAGCGAAAGCTAGCCTAAATATAATTGATTGGTGAACTGGAAGAAAAAGCAAAAGAAAGATATTTAAGTTTCTAGGGTTGTAGGGAAGGTCCCAGAATATCCTGTGGTGGGATCGCGTAAAGGATTTCGTATGATGCTCGTATGGTCCACCGCTTACTTCTATAATCCTATTATTTTAGATAATGGAGAAAGAAAAGGGGGAGGAACCAACCGAGAAAGGGTCGGCCAAGGAGAATCCTTTTATGTCGAGGAAACGAAAGCAACGACCACCCAACAACGTCGGATCCCTCCCCTCTTTCTCTCTCTCTTCCTTAATCCAACGTTTTTCAAAAAAAGGTGTCCCTCTTTTCAAAAAGTCGTCCATACGGTCCCACTGACCTTGGTTTTGGGCCCGAGACCCTTGAGATTGCCGGGAGGGAGCCCATGCGCGGAGGAGAGAGAGTGTCATAGGGTCTACAGAGGAGAGAGAGGTCAATGACAAGTCGAAATTTTGCTCCTCACCCACCATCGTCTTCCTCGTCCATTTAGTCGCACTTCCATTGCAGTCGCATTTTTGTTGCTTGCTAGATCGTCGTGCTCTTCGCGGATACCACAAGACCTCATTTTTTGAATCAAGGTCGTTTCGGTTCGTTCTTTCCTCATTTTTTGAATCTTCCCCGGTCAGCTTTGGTTTCCTGCTAGATCGTCGTGCTGTTCGCGGATGCCACAAGACCTCATTTTTTGAGTCAAGGTCGTTTCGGTTCGTTCTTTCCTCATTTTTTGAATCTTCCCCGGTCAGCTTTGGTTTCCTGCTTGATTCACTGATCAGATCATAGCTTTTAAGAACATTTCCCCACATCCGATCTGGTAGTACGCTAGGAACCTCAGGATCTACTCGTATTTGCCGATCCTCCAAGCTTTGGATTCGCGCTTGAGATTAGGTCGGGTTGGGGCTTCTTCTGTGTACATAGAAGTTGCTAATTTTTAGCTGAGTAGGAGTGAGGAGAGGGGTAGGAGACATAACCATTTGAACGAGAATTTCGGAGTGGTGAAGGCGAAGAACTCGTCAGAGGAGGCACCCCAGCGAGGGAGAAGATTGCGCTCGTTGGGGAAGAATTGGAAACGGAGGTTCGCATTCATGCTTAATCTATCCAAGCGATCAGAGGGCCATGCTGCGCATCGCAGGACCGCAGGACCGAGTGATTACAGAGTACATGAAGATGTGAAGGCTGCAGATGAATCGGAGTCCATTGTTGAGGGCCAAGATGAGAAAAAATTAACAAGTCATGGGGAAGTTGAAGGTATTACAGACATGATCCCGACATCTGCGGAGAGCCCATCATGTGGAATCTGGTTCTTTATTTTGGAAGCTCTCCAAGGCATGACGTACTTGGTTCCTCGGAGTAAATTTGCAGTTTGTGCCGTTGTCTCTTTCATTGTTGGTATAATGATCGAACGCTGGTCAAAGTGTGCCCTCGAGGGACTTGTAATTGGGGCTAGCATTCTGCTTGTGGTATCTGCTTGTGCCAACAGTGATTATAAGCAACCTTTGCAGTCTAAGGATTTGCGTGCACAGCAGGAAAAAATTGCAGTTCCGGTGACCAGAAATGGTATTGGACAAAAACTACCTACACGTGATCTTCGTCCAGGCGATATTGTCCATCTTAACATTGGGGATCAAGTGCCAGCTGATGGACTTTTTATCACCGGGGGTTCCCTCTTGGAAAATGAATCTAGTTTAGCTGGAGACGGTAAACCCGTCAATGCTAGCGGCGTCGGTATTCCTTTTCTTCTCCCTGGAACGGAAGTTCAGTATTGGATCACGCAAGATGCTTGTGACCCCTGTTCCAATGACAGGGCCTGCGCCTCTGACGACCTCATCCGCCAGCTCGTCCGTGACCTCGACTCCTGCTGCCTCGACGAGCAGAAGCAGGCTGCCCTCGAGATCAGGCTCCTCACCAAGAACAAGCCCGAGAACCGCGTCCGCATTGCCCAGGCCGGTGCGATCAAGCCTCTCATCACTCTCATCTCGTCCTCCGATCCTCAGGTAACTACGAGAAAGAATTTTGTCTCGATTGGAAGATCCCCTATATGGATAATACACATTCCAGTTGACCGAGCCTAATTCTAATTGTTTTGTTCCAATATAAACCTCTGGTAAAATGCCCGCCCGTAACGTAACCCAGCAGATAAAGTACATTCCATAGTCCGTTTTAGGGATGGATTGGTTATTCGTTGTCGCCAACCGGCGAAGCATAATTTTTGAAATTCCATGGAGATGGTAACAGTCGGATATAACTGTAACTAACAGTTGCATAAAAACACTTTCTTGTCTGCTCAGGCACAAGAGTATGGCGTCACGGCGATTCACAACCTCTCGATCTGTGACGAGAACAAGGAACTGATTGCGGCGTCCGGGGCGATAGAGTCGCTGGTGAAGGCCCTGAGGACGGGGACGACGACCGCGAAGGAGAACGCGGCGTGCACGCTGCTCCGCCTCTCGCAGATCGAGGAGAACAAGGTGGTGATCGGGCGGTCGGGGGCGATCCCGCTACTGGTGAACCTCCTGGGAAGCCGGGGGTCGCAGGGGAAGAAGGACGCGTCGGCCGCGCTCTACTCGCTATGCTTCGTGGAGGAGAACAAGGTCAGGGCGGTGCAGGCGGGGGCGATGCGGCCGCTGGTGGCGATGATGGCGGACTTGGGGTCGAGCATGGTGGACATGGCAGCGGGCATGGTGATCACGCTGATGAGGGCGGTGGGGGCGGGGGCTACGCTGGTGAAGGAGGGGGGAATACCGGTGCTGGTGAAGATAGCGGAGGTGGGGACGCAGAGGCAGAAGCGATTTGCGGTGGAGGTGCTGTTGCAGCTCTGCAAGGACGGCGTCGAGTACCAGACGATGGTGGTTCAGGCGGGGGCGATGAGGCCGCTGGTGGAGCTGATGTCGGACCTGGGGTCAAGCATGGTGGACAGGGCGGCGGCGGACATGGTGATCACGCTGATGTGGGCGGCGGATGGGAGGGCTAAGTTGGTGAAGGAGGGGGGGATACCGGTGCTGGTGAAGATGGTGGAGGAGGGGACGCAGAGGCAGAAGGAGATCGCTGTGGTGGTGCTGTTGCAGCTCTGCAAGGACAGCGCGTACCGGACCATGGTGGCTGAGGAAGGGGCGATTCCGCCGCTCGTGGCCCTGTCGCAGTCCGGCATCAACCGCGGAAAGCAAACGGTAAGACACGAGATTGACTTTGTGTTGGGTGGCGAGCGGCGAGCTCCGCTTCGGGTCGGCGAGTCACGGCGAATGACGTGGCAGGCATGTTTTGAGGAAAATAGGATTTGTTTCTTTTTCAGAATAACGACGGCGAACGTCGTGGTCGTCGTGGTCGTCGTCGTTTTTAATTTAATTTTTTTCTTTTTCCTTTTCGGGGTAGATCATCTTCTGCTTTATAAAACGACTTCGTTGATTTTTCGTAGGTTAATTTTGGTTAATTAGGCTTTAATTGCGTCCTGATCGTGTTGAATGGTTGTGGAAATGTGGACAGGCGGAGACACTGATACGGCTTCTGAGCAACTGAGATCCGGCGACACCGCTGCCAGAACATCATAGGTATTAGTCTGAGGTTGGTGCCCCCTAACCAGCCGCCACATGCTCACCGTATCGAATCCTTCCCCAGCGAAAACCAAATTACATGTATATATTAGGAGTGTCAGCTGCAGTTCTGACGAAAAAAAAAAAAAAAAACTGTGCAGTTCAATTTAGGTTTTCGTAATATCTGAACCGAACCCAAACATTTGGACATGGGCGTGTATATATTGCGACGGTTTGGGTCAGTTTGGATATTTGGATTTTAATTTTTTTTAATTATTTTGTGGTTGATCGAAAAAAGATAATTTTTCACCAATTTGATAATGCATCTTCAATCATCAATTTCACCGAACAATGGGCAATCGTACTATAATTTTAGGAACTTTCATCACCATCACCTATCAAAACAAACCACTAAACACCGTACGAAAAGACGGAGTTGAGTTTCAGCACAAACAGTAATTGGAGATGAACTGCTAGTTGCTTGCATGGTTACAACGAATTACGGTCACTATGATAGGTCTCCATCTGTTCCAATGCTTGCTTACGTAGTTACAACGAGTTAAAAGAAAATGCACTAAATCAACCGAAAAGAAGTATGGGTTTGAATTGCCATATGAACCTATGACCCGCATCTGAGGAAAGCAGAGGCGAGGTGCTTCGGCAATGAATTGATCTTTCTCTCTCGAAAGCTCTGTTCTGGCTTTCCATTTTGCAACTAGTTTGCGCCTGCTGTTGACCGACCAAAGAGGAGTTCCCGAGGAAAATTCGCATTTGCCCTTGGATGCAATCAAGCCAATTATTTACCTAACTCGGTTTCATAAAGACACCGCATCAGCGAATCATCTCATAACAGAAGGTAAAACACGAAACTTTCCGAGGTAGGAAGCCAATTTTTTTTTGTTCCTTTGTTGGACGGTGAGTTAGGAAGCCATTGTGAGTGACAAGCAAATCACGTTTGTATATGTAAATGGAGAACGATTAACATCTAACAAGGAGATGGAGCGAGGTAAGTCAAGAGGGGAAAGCGTCTGATTAGTACAAGTGGTCTCTTGTAATTTAGTCCGAACTTACATGATTCTGCAGCTCAGACATCGCCGCTTAAATTTTCCTGCCGATGACACTGCATTTTGGCCAAGGCACGCCAGTTTTGTTTTGTTTTTCTCCTCTTTTCTCTTCTTCAAGGCTCCATCTTCTTCGCCCTCAATGGTGGGTTTTGGATTGGCAGTAATTCGGAATCTGTTGCAGCTCTGGCTTGTGTCTACTTCATCATCTTCTTCTTCGCTACTGTTGTCTTCTTCATCAGCTGCTCCTTTGCTTTGCTGTGTCCGGTGCTCGCTACTTCATCCTGTTGGAAATTAAACCACGGAAAATTTCTTGTAATCAGAACACCAATGTAAAGAAGACGATAACAGTTATATAATATCATTCTTTTTATGTAAACTTACAAATCTTGGAGAAGAATAAAATAAGATATCATTGGAAAAATAACATAAAATTGGAGGTGAGAATAAAATAAGATATCACTGGAAAAATAACATAAAATTGGAGGTGAGGTAAGGATAACCGAATCTCCTTAAAGTGATTAGTTCCTGCCAATGGTGTTTCGTAGATTCACGAACTATGCCTCCCAAGATACAACATCTCGAACCTGTTTGGATTAGCACTATGCAAACATGATTCAGTCAAACCGTTCAATTGAACCAGCATACCCAAAAAAAACAGAAGAGGAGAAAAGTAAAACAGGACTCAGTCGAACCGTTCAATTGAACCAGCTCGAACCTGTTTGGATTAGCACTATGCAAACAGGATTTAGTCGAACCGTTCAATTGAACCAGCACACCCAGAAAAAACAGAAGAGTAGAAAAGTATATCAAAGCTCTTTTGAAATTGAGTCGGAAAAACTAAAACTCAAAAAACTGTAATGAAGCTCTATGCTTCCATCTATTTATAGAGATTTTTAGTTCATGTACAGAAGAGATACATGAATTAAATAGACACATGTATCCATGAAATTCATGAATCAAGAGATACATGAATTCAAGAGATTCATGAATTCAGAGATGCGTGAATTCAAGAGATTCGTGAACTCTATAAATACATGAACTAAAAGATACATGAATCTAGGAAATTCATGAATTCAATAGATAACAGTTTAGGAAATTCATGAATTCAAAATAGATATGTGAACAGAAAAGACGTATCTTAATTTATTGGCTTTCGTTGATCCATTAACCATAATTATAACCATAATTATAACACATCCAAGGAAAACGTTGTCTTGTGTATATTTTCTTTTATGCATTATAAATAGCCTTCTGTACATGTACACAAAGGAAAGCAATACAACACAATTCCTCCAATTCTCTTCAGTGCAGGTAAAATCTCGAGGCTGAAGCGCACGAGGGGAAGATGAGGATGTACGTCGGCTCTCACCGTGAGGCCGTAGCGATGCAGCGTCCGCAAGAACAGGTGGGAGCTCTTCCTCTGAGAGTGTCTCGACCATGTGAGCGATAGATGAGGTCCAGTGACATTTAAGGCTGCGCATGACAAAATTTCTGAAATATAAATTGATTTCTGACCAGAAATCAATTTCTTAATTTCTATTCCCCAGACAAATTTCTGAGCAAAGAAACCCGTTTGATAACGACTCAAAATTTCTATTTTTGAAACAAAAATCCGTTTGATAACATAACAAAATTTCTATTTCTAATAATAGAAATTGATTAGATAACAACATAGGAAATCCTCAAATACAAAATAATAGTCAAAATAATACTAATACATTACAAAAGTTGAAAATACAATTTCATGGAATTTCCGGCATATTATTATCCCTTGCCATTTTATTGGCAATTGTTTTCCTAAGCGTATTTATTTGGTTTCCCTCCTCGGTCAATGTATTGTTTGCAAGATCATCCTGCGTAGGTTCAGACAAGTACTGTAGAAGCATGAATATGGGTGCCATCAATGGCGCCTATACAGCCTTGTCATTTTATAAAAAAACTAGTATTATACAAGATTATCAACAAAATAAAATTAATGATGTAAAGGAATATATAAGAATTCTACCTTAAAGCAACGTTTATGGTTAGGAACCAATCGGGGGAAGGTCGGTTTATTTTGATTCTTGAATTGAATCAGTCCAGTTGCTCATCTCTAATTTCTTTATTGTTGCTCAATGAACCTTTAATGACCCTTGCATAGCAAAGAGAGAGATTCTCTTGAATCTCTTGCCTTCAAATTAAAATTCAAGATTGTGTAACAATCTAATTATTTTGATTTTGCAAGAATTTTGAATCCATAAAAAAATAAGGTTAAATTTCTAGGCACATTTTTTATTAATCTATTATGTAAGAACTTTTTTTTCAATTGGCCATGTACACGCCTTTTCTAGGAGGAAAGAGCCCCATTGTTTTTAAGTAAGCATTTAAGAACTTTGGTTGTTTTTGAAAATTAGGGACTCATTCGATTGCCTTTCATCCTAAAGAGGAAGTTATCAAAAAAAAAAAAAAACATGAGCAAAATAAGAAAAAAAAATTAGCAATAATTTGTGAAGTTGTGGTTATGAGTGAATTAAGTTAGCAAGAAAGCACAAGGTTCTTTTATATGGTTTGATTTCAGTTTCTAATTTCTATTTCAGAAATTGAGAAGTTAAAAATTTCAGTTTCTGATTTCTTCAATTTCTCTATTTCTGGAATAGAAATCTGTTTCAGAAATAGAGAAATTAAATTGCGTTACCAAACAGATTTCTGTTCCAAACTTGTTTCGGGGAACAGAAAAATAGAGAAATCGAGAAACAGAAATTTTGTCATGCGCACCCTAAGCAGCCACCTGGGAGAGGGTCGCAAACTAAATGGAGGGCTTAGTGAAGGAAGAAGAAGAATAACAACAAGAAAGTGAGAGAAGAAAGCCGCCTCCGGTGATTGTTCCGTGAAGGAAGAAGAAGAAAATAAACTGAGAGAAAGTGAATGGAGAAGAAAAGAAAAAGGAGAAGGCCTTTCACATATCTGACGAGCGGGGTCCCCTCCTCTCTCTCTCTCTCTCTCTCTCTGAATGCTTAGCATGTAAGAATGCTTAGCATGTAAGAGTTTTTTCTGATATGGATTAAATTAATTGATATTGTAATTTACTGTTTTTACGGCTACCATAAAACAGGGTTGGTCTAAGGTGAGATAGAAGGTTTCTTAATTAGTCTAATATGGGTTTGGCTAGTGTGGGCCAAGTTGTGCCGGCCCGTAATGAGGGACCGGGCTGGAAACTCTATAAATAGTGCTCAAGTCTCTCCTCTAACCCTAATTCTCACATGTATCCTCACCTAAGGGGCGTTTACCTAACGCTGCACGTGAAGGGGGCCGCCTCATTGAGCCAGTGATACGGAGGGCAATAGAGGAGAAGGACTTGATGCGTGGATCCCTTTGATATATGTGAGTAATCCTTATTCTGCTTCCGCTTTATGTTCGATAGATCCCAAAACAGGTGCGTTAATCTTTCTACACAATTATGCATGTTCTTGTTCTGATTATGGAGATCTTAGGGTTGCGCAATTTGCATCCTACAAGTGGTATCAGAGCCGACTCCCGACCGCATGTGGGACCACAGCTCGAATGCTGTTCTGACGCCCGTGGGGCCACAGCGAGGACTCTGTTCTGTTAAGAGGTGGAGAGTGTGACATCCTCCTCTCTTGTCCCATATCGCTTAGGGAGGGAGATCTTGGTTAGCTTATAAGATTTGGGTCCCTCTAACCTGTGTAACGCGTTTTAAAACCGTGAGGGAAAAGACCGTGACTGGGATGGCGGTTCGTCCGCGCCAGGGCGGGTGACCTAAAGTGGACAATATTACACAGTGGGACCCGGGATGTTACATAGCAGTCACTCAAATGGACTCAAGGACATTCTCCTTGGCACTACTCAAGTATCAGGAAGAGGGTCATTTTCTTCTTCTCCGTTGTTGTACTCATTTTCACGTTTATTCTTTTCATCTTTTTCTTTGTTAAACGCACACTCTATCACTGCAAGACAGTAAGTAATACTCAAGACTTGTAGGGTGAATTGCAAGGAAGAAGGTTTAGCCCTAGTTTGAAGAAGCACGTTTCTAAAAGAAAGATATGTTTACACCTTTCAATTCCGGGGCTTCTGCGCGGGCCAACCCAAAACGGCATTTTCCTATGTGATTCCGACTGAATGGCATCTCTTCGGTCTTGCTTTAGCTAAAGTGACCGAGTGATGATTGTATTGTGTCAATTGCATTCCAAGGAGATGTCCGAATGGTGTCTCGATGGATTCATGCTAGAAAATTCTAAGTTTTGTGTTCAGGGTTACTTCAGCTGAAGTGATTGAGTTATTATATGACAATGAAGTCTTCCCCCACCAGGCGCCAAATCAAACACACAATCGTTTTCCAGAGCTGTACAATCGTGCCTGGCATGGTCAGAATCCCCAGGTTCTTGCTGCTGTGGAGGAGAGGTCCTCGGAGGATATCAGGGAAAACAGAGTTTGGTGGCCAATCTGACTCTAGGCAGAAGCGACTGAACCGATTTAATCACTTGAAGCGACTCAACTCCCAGTCTGCAAGAGCACGGATCTCTTCTAATCGGGTCGCATTCATTTCTGGCTAGACTTGCACGTCTTTTTTACATGTGAATGTTAACTCGCCTTCTTGAAGAGTATTGTACTTGTTCTTATTTAGTAGCTATGGAGAAGCATGGTTCATGAAAGTATGTTGGCCACAGTGATTTGTTGCATACGGTTTCTAGTCACCCTTTAGTAATTATGACAGAGTTCCCATTTGCTTCTGAAATTCAGATCTTTGTGAATTTTGTGCTGTGTTGTTTTTACTTCCCTTCTCTACCATGATACCTTGTTGGTTGTCAAAGTCCATCTGAAGAAATATTGTTTTGATTTTCGGTTGATAATATTGGTCTAGTCTTATGAAGATAGTGGGATCAAGCTTGCGCTCTTTTATCATTTGTCTATTGTTAACAATTTGATAATCGACTCTCCCCCTATTCAGAATAAATTGAATTAGAAAAAACAAAGTTATTTATTCATCCGAATCTGACCCGACCCAAATAAAAATCAAATAAAATCGAACCCGAAGCGTACTCAGCTCTAGCATGTTCAAATAATCGAAGAAATCAAACTATTGGGATGCACGCCCTTAAGATTACCCAAAAACATGAACCGATCGAGGTAAGCGAAAGCTAGCCTGGATATAATTGATTAGTGAACCGAAAGAAAAAGCAAAAGAAAAATATATTTAAGCATATAGGGTTGTAGGGAAGGTCCAAGAATATCCTGTGGTGGGATTGCGTACAGGATTTCGTATCATACTTACAAAAAAAGCCATCTTTTCTCGGCGGACAACGCGCGATTTGTAAATGCGGTTTGGTCGGTTTGACTGTGGGCAAAGCCCAAGGCCGAGGGTCTCTACTTCCGAATTGGGCTCTTGATCTGCCCATTTCTCTCTTCAATTTGCTTTGTACCAATGCCCTCTTTAGGGGTTGTAACCTGATTTGCTCTTAAATGTCATGCTTATGTTTCGATAAAAAAAAAAAAAAAAAGCTCTTGACTGAGTTTTTGAAATTTTGGTCCTGTGAAAGCATCACGCAAACTAGGGTTGACGTGCAAATCACGTGCGAGTCATACGTGAACTTATCCACTCCGCTCCCGCGGGCCCTCTTGACCAATCACAACGTCTCTCTCTCTTTCACCCCTAAACAACTAATTAACGCGTTTATCCACGTTGTTCGATTTCCTTACGGAATCCGAGCAGAAAAAGAGAGAGATGTGTTTTGGCTTTTTATGGTCTCTTTTTTACTGCTGGAAAAAAAAAAAAATAATATGAAAAGACTAGTCAAAGCTCTACTCCCCGTCTTTGAGTTTTATGGGGAGTGACGTTGCAAATAGGACTTTCCCTACATATAATGATATATATACATATACATATATATTTGCAAATCGTGATCGAAAGTAAAATGGGTGGAGAGTGCATGACAATTATTCTTAAACAAGGAAAATGATCAATCTTTCTGTGATTCCGCGTCATACACATCGTTATAGAAGGACAAATCTCAAGAAAGACTTTATTATTATGTATTTATATAATAGATGGATCATGGTACCAAAAGAGATCTTGGCCATCGAAGCAAAGCAACTTACATTAGGGGAGTCATCTTTGCTACCCTTTTTCCCGCTTAAAACAATCTTTCCTTGCTTTGATAATGCTGACAAAACGGAAGGTGTATGGACAGTGATGCGAGAATAAATTGGTGGGCGTGCTCATGCCTGGCAAGCAGCCACGAAATGTAAAATAACCGAAAAGATAAAAATTAGATTTTCAAAATACTAGCATCTTATAAACAATGTCGGGGTTTGACTCCTATCTCTTGTCGTTTACTTAGTTAATGAATAAAAATCAAGCTTGAGAATCCATATTTTCATGAGTGGCAAAGTCCCTTGAAGTGAAATGCGTGCTTATGTAAATTCTCTCCATATCTCTTTAAGACACTTATTCTTCTCTAGTTTAGTAGGATCTTCTAAAAAATGCAGCTCAAATAAGTTAGAGATGTTGCCATCCTGACATCTTTGAGAATCTCTATATTCTGACTAAATTTTCAGGTAGTCCGTGGCTAAAAAACAATCCTTTGAGAGCTTGAACAGAGATTCGCCTATTGTGAGATAACATACCTGCTACGATTGACCTAGTTTTCCCCATTTCTAAGCATAGATCAATATCTTGAATTAATAAAAATGTTTGTCCTAAGTTTAGACTCATAAGTGTTGTAATATTAACGCATAAACAACAAGATGTTGTAAATTAAGTCAATGCAAAAATACCGGAAAAATAAACAATAAATAATAGGACATAAGAGATTTTTTATGTGATTCGGTCTGAATATCGATACATATATCTATAATGAGAGCCAGTAACAAATAATCCTAAGTTTAGATATAAACTCACGGCACAAAACACCAATGTTCAAGCCAAAGCAAAACGATCTATGTACACCGAAAACAAGAACTCGTCTTATCGTTCTTTCTTTTCGTACGGCTTCTTTCTCATGCAAAGAAACCCTTTTCTTGTTAGGCAATCTGTGTGCATGTGTGGGCGTGTGTATGTGTGAGAGTCCTCCTCCCTCATCGGTGGTCAATCATTAAATTTTTGAAGAATCAAGACCAAGTATCTTTGTTTTCTATCTTGACAATTACCTGAGCTATAAAAAACATTTGATTGTTGGTATTTCTCCTTACAGTAGCCAACAACTCCCCCTTGCATAAACCTTTCAAAAAACATCCATCCAATTTTACAACTCTTTTACAACCAGTCAAAAAGCCTCCCTTGCATGCATCTAAACAAATATAAAATCTATCAAACCTAAGCTCATAATTAGGCAGTGACCTCTTTACAACCCTTACATATGCCCTATTATATAGGTTTTGAAGCATGAATTCACAAGCATAATCACGTACCCACACATATTCTTTCTTGTATTGACCCATCAATATTTACATCACATTTAGCTTAGCTCTCTAGCATTAATTCATCGACACATTAACCCCCCAACTGCTCCTTCATTAATAGCTGAATCTAAGGACTCTTAATCTTGGGCATTGCTTTGACAATATTAAAGAAGCGTTTCGACAATCACACACTTGTTATCCTTTTATTGTCAAATATAATTAGATAGGTATGTTCTTTCTAGAAGGACCTTATTTAGAATGACTCATTCCTACTTAGTGTGCCATAGAGCTTCTATGGATAATTTGGTTGTGAGCATTTAGCTCAATGGCTTTTTTTTTTTTTAAATAATTGTTTGGCATAATTAAATTTCATCCCTACAGACAAAACATGTTCATTAACAATTGGATAGTAACAATGGTACTTTCCTTCTACGCATAGGTTCTTCATCATTATTGCTAAGCTCATTCTCCGAACTAGTAGTTTCATGGCCATAATTGTCTTCATCTTCTCTTTCATTACCTCCAGATGAAACTTCATTCCTACTTACTAGCTCGGACTCATGCCTTTCTCTTAAAGCTACAATTTTTTTTTGACAAAATCCCTTTGCTTTTGTCTTGACTGTGTGTGTTCATCATCATCATCATCATCATCATCTTTGTCACTTGGGAAATCTAAGGGTGCGTTTGGTAACGTTTTTGTTTAAAAATTGTTCTAGGAAACAGAAATAGAAAAAAAGTGTTTTTGTTCCAGGGAATAATTTCTGAACAAAAACGCGTTTGCAGAATCGTATAAAATTTCTGTTTCTGGAATAGAAAAAGAACAAAAACACGTTTGGTAACTGCAAAAAATTTCTATTTCTGGAATAGAAAAAGAACAGAAACACGTTTGGTAATGTACAAAATTTTTGTTCCAATTTTTTTTCAATTGTTCTTTTTTTTTTTAATAAAGTGTAAACTTGGTATTGAATTATCATTCTCATGAAATACTCATCAATTTAATTTTGTTCGTATTAAGTGGAAACGAACATTCTAAACTTGATCATATTTGCTTACTTCGAAGAAAATTTTTTTAAGTTAGTACCAAAATTTTCCCAATTGTTTTTTTTTTTAATAAAGTGTAAACTTGGTTTTGAATTCTCATTATCATAAAATGCTCATCAATTTAATTTTGTTCATGGTGAGTAAAGTCAAACATTCTGAACATGTTTATAAGTGCATACTTTGAAGAAAATTTTATAAATAAACTTTGTACCAAATTTTTCTCACGTGCCTTTTTTTCCAATAAAGTGTAAACTTGGTATTGCATTATCACTCTAATGAAATTCTCATCAATTTAATTTTGTTCATGGTGGGTGAAGACAAACATTCTGAACATGGTCATGTGCATACTTGGAACAAAATTTCGTAAGTAAAATTTGTACAATAAGAGCTACCTAAAAGAAGAATATCTTATAGATCTCTATATAGACCCTTTCATACATAACATCACAATAATGAAGTAATATAGTTCATTGTTCAACTTCATCACATTGAATTTGATAAGTGAATACTTAAAAACAAAATTACAAAAGTTGGAAACACAAAGTCATGAAATTTCAGGCATATTATGATCCATCGCCATTTTATTTGCAATCGTTGTCCTAAGCATATTTATTCCAGGTGCATCATGCAATGTATCATCTGCAACCTCCACTTCTGTAGGTCCGCATGGATACTCCGGATCTCCATATAGGGAAAAGTTTCTATCCATCGCATCTTGATCACAAATGTAATTATGGAGAACACAACAAGCAATTACAACAAGTGCTTGCTTCCGAATTGTAAATGGAGGCATCTGTCTCAAAATGGTGAAGCGATTCTTTAATGCCCCAAATGACCTCTCAATTACATTTCTTAGTAAAGAGTGCTTCTTGTTGAACAATTCTCTTGCTGTCCTTGGTCATCCCCCATTCCCTCTATACTCGCTTAGATGATACCGATCATCTCTAAATGGAGTTAAAAATCCTGGAAGTGCTGCATAACCTGAATCTACCACGTAATATTTCCCTATAACATGATATATATAAATTTGTTGTGATATTGAACCATAATATATAATCATAAAATTGTCTTCATAAACAAAGTAAGTACCAGGTGGTGGTCGCGGAAATTGCAGTTGAGGATTTTCGAGTGCTGCTGAAAACACTCGACAATCGTTGGCAGATCCTTCCCATCCAGCATACACGAAAGTAAATTTCATATCAAAAGAGCAAATACATAGCACATTTTGGGTTGTTCTCACACTCCTACCTCTAAATGGAATCTGCTGAGACACAGGAACGGTAGCATTTATATGAGTGCCATCCATAGCACCTACGCAGCTCTGTCAATATATTAACAATCTAATATCATATAAGATTATCAACTACATGTATTTGACGGTATAAAATCAATATAAAAATCATACCTTAAAGTAGCGTTTATGACTAGGATCAATAAGAATTTCTTGTGGAATGATGTCAAAGGACGGTGTTTTGATTATCTCCTTTGAAAGTTTGATCATTGCTTCAACACTTTGTTGAAATACTTGCTGATCGTTTCTCCTGAATGTTAGAATCTCTCACATAAATCTCTATTTGAGTTATTGTGAGTAACCACACTTAAAAATATCCCAACTTATTCATCTATTTGAACAAATCGACTATCTTTCAACCAACCCCTTACCCTCAATAAGTCACATAAATTCAGAAAAACATGTCTCTCCATCCTAAATGCTTTATATATCCTATCTGAATGTCCATGAACAATCTCCCTTATCCATTCTCCTCCTGATAATTGACTATCCCTAATAGGTTCTCTCGTATGCAGGGACGTGTCCATCCCAGCTAAGCAGAACCACGCTACCAATATGTTAATATCATCACCCGAGAATTGTTCAACTGGTTGTACTTGCTCATTAGACACACTATTTGATCCCCCTTCCATAGTACCTATACAATCACAAAAATGACCAAAACATCAATATAGATTTTGAAAACACATCCTAATAACAATCAATACATAAGTCATAAAATCTCAATAAGATATGCCATTACATATAAATATAAGAGTCTCAACACTAATCATATTTGAATAAACTAAAGATTAATAGATAATATAAGTTATACAGTCTAATGAAACTCCATGCAATTCATAATATATTTCCAAACATCTACTAAAGGAATTGAAGAAGGCCAATCCTCCTTGCAGGTGTGGATGTAATGAAAGCCTCCCTCCATTCACAACTGACGCATGCTCGTTCCACTGCTTTATTGTAAACATCTTGCTCTATCTCGGGCATATACTCAGTAGAATCTGGACCACAATAAATACAGAGAAAGAGTCTACAGGTGGTTGTGTAGTCCCTAAGCTCGCAGAGCCACCACCAGATTGACTTGATAACCTAACTTTCAGAAAATCTTGTATGGCTCTACAAGTTTCAGCAATACTGGATTGGTTACTCTTTCTTCTTCACTTACTATTTGGAGTTCTATCCAATTTGTGCTTTCCACGAGCTGAAGTTACAGTATCGTCTGTTGTAAAAAGTCTGTCATCACTGTGGTGTCCAATGAAATCATTTGCATTGTTACCATCATAGTCACCACCTGCATTGACACCATCTGCATCGCCACCACTGTTGTCACCACCTACATTGTCATCATCATTGTCATCATCATCCGACACATTCACATCTTGAGCACATCCTATGGCGTGATCCCCGGTAGCATATGTACTACCAAAAACAATACAGAGCTTAGGATACTGAGGAAATCCATTCTTCCCGAATCTTGCCCACTCGACATTATCCTACAATTTTCACAATAATGACATTTCAGCAATATAATCATACATTTTAAAATTGACATCTGTAATGATATCAAAATGACCACAAAGTTAAGAAATACCTTGATATGAGATTCCCATATACTTGGATCATCGACATCAACTCTTTTGTTCACATTATCCCAACCAAATCCGGACTGAGAAATGAGTTTGTGAAAACTGCCATACTGTTTTTTCAGTTTGTTTACCTTGTTCCTCAGCTATACCATGGTAAATTGGAATCCTGTCTGTCTACTGAGTTCAAACTGTACATTCCTCCACCCCACTTTGTTGAAAGTGGAAGAGGTGCGGTTTCCCTTCTTGACCTCATCCACCAATAAACTTTTCCCGATAAGTATATTGGTTACAGACTCCGTCCACTTTGCATTGAATGAGTGTCTCTCAGATGCCATTGAATCTTCGACCAGTTGAGCATCACACGAGTTATGAATTAAATCATTAACATAAAATCGTAAGAACTACACGCCATACACAAAATTAGCATGGTAACCTATATGGATCCGTATACCCTATCCTATTTTGTGAACGGTCCAACTAAATTACAAGATCTCTAAGATTAAGACAATGAAAAAAGAAGCCGAGAGGCCAACCTTAGCGTGCGGATGATTGTTTCCAAAGTCAGCAAATTGCGATTTTTGTGGTAGGGACTGGCAAATTCCGGACAGAGCAAGGGAAAAAGAATATGTCTTCGTGGATTGGCACCGGCAATGTGGAACTTTGGGTGGATCCATCGAAGTTCTCAAAGCATCATCGTCGATAATAGATCCACCAACACCAGTATTGTTCACTTGGGAAGGAGACAACTAATTGAGATAGAGTGAGGATGTACCTTAAGTAAAGAAAAATTCAAGACAAGAAACAATAAGGCAACAACTAAACAGCACCCTCCATTCTCTACAAATCCATAACTTAAAGAGAAAAAATTGAAGCATTACAGCCATAAGATACCAAGGATCTCGCATAATGTATAATCCCCAACATTCATTTGGAACCAATTGATTCTAAAGCCACTTAATAATAGAAGCTCTATAACATTCCCAAATGAATTCTAAACCAATTGCTCGAGCAGAGACAAACGCTCGCTGCTATGCTTGCTCGAGCGTGAGCAGCAGCAAGCGAGCAGAGCAGGAGCCATCAAGCTGAATATTGCCAATAAAAGTGCCGAGAAAGACCAGTAAGTACTGAAGGGGTTCTAAGAATTTCATATATTCAAGAACAACCCAAGTTGTCAAAAAAGAAATCGACAAACTTCTCCTCACAGCTCTTATCTCAATTAGAATATAACTTCTCTGCAGATAGATTGTCCAAAAAACTCTCATCTATATGTCCCGATCATTTCTCAGGAAAAACTCCCTCTGCCAAAATTCCCACCCAAATGCGGGGTACAAAGCAAAATCCTCTCTACCAGAAGGCACACCTTCCTACCAAAAAAAGTCCAACAACGTTGTTCTGATAGATTCACAAAGAATGCACTAAATGAACAAGTCGACAGCTATGCGGTCGCATATGAAAAATGACATGGTAGGGCACAAAGTTTTCACTAGCCAGTTGTCGCGACCTACCCTCGGGGGGAGGGGAGGAGAAGCAACACAGAAAACACAGGCACAAAATAGAGCGAGGGAGAGAATCAAGCCACTTTCTCTCTTCTCTTTTTTTCTCTCTTCTCTTTTCTTTTACTTTTATTTTTCTCCTCCCCTTTAGTCTACCCCTCTACACGTTCTCTTCTTCGGGCGTCATCTTCTTCCTTTTTTCTTTTTCACTTTTAACACCCATTTTTATCTTTTTCTTCTTTGATAATTTCCTCCCACGCCCGAAACCGGCCGTTCCTTCCGAAGCCTCCATCACCGAACGCCCAACCCATTCTCTCACGCCGAGCACTATGAGCAAAACAGCAGCTGAGCTCATCGTTTACTTCCACCATCGCCCATCCGAAGCCATTCGTTATTTGCGGCCAAAGTATCCAAGGGTCCAACGGAAAATGAATATAACGCAGCGAATATCAAGGAAACTCATTGCAAATCACGTATTTCTGAAGGAGTGCAAACCGCTCATCTCAACCACCTTTGGCAGCCGACACCCCACCATTTATGACCGCAAAACAGCGAATGTACAGTGTGCGGACAGGAGAGACAACCCAACAGAATATCTTAGACTCCGAGCACTTCCTCGTCAGCGAGGACTACCAAGACACGTTAAAAATTTGCAAAACAGACAGTAGGCACAAAATGAAACAAAAAGAAAAGAAAAGGTGAATGTCTAGATTTTGTCCAATGATGCAAATGAAGACCAACAAACAACAAGAGGTTTATAACACGTGAAACCTGCCTATACGTGTTCAAGAACAACTGAGAATCGGTAATGCAAACACCTAGGCTGGATTAGACACATTGTCAAACGTGTGGTGAGCTAGGGGAATAATATTAACGATTTTTAGGACTCGAACTCATCGTCAGACTCAAAGAAATCGTCAAAAAAAAAAAAGCATCCGAAATCAGTAACATTAGTTCACTCAAACTCGACATGCGTGTGGACTAACAAAAAGAACAAGCCTCGACTTCCGATTGGATCAAAATGTGGCTGAGCCGCAAGGGTTCATGGAAACACACAGAAAATACTAATATTAGACCAAATCCAACCAATACAAGACAAAACGCGAATTGATCTTGAACTCTAACATGCACAGATATTGCGGCCTTCTCTCAGACATTCTATCAAACGGTTAGTATGTGATTTAACCAACATGTTCCAGAGCGAGATTTATTGCAACCTTCGAGCCACAGATGATGCATACAAGCTTAAATAGATGTGTTTCATATTGGAGCTGTCTTATTTTACAACGATTCACTTAAAAATCCCATACTCAAGTTCGGTGTTCCTACATGTTTCACGCTTCGTTTGAGCAAAAGTCGAGTAGTTGGCATGTGTTCATGAACTCGAGTTTTGGGTTCAAACCGGAAAGCATTCCTCAATGTAAGCACGATGCATTAGCCTCAAAACATCACTAATCGCCCTAAACTCGCTTCTTCTTGTCGAGATTTTGGTCAAAAAGTTCTAATGGTCAAGCGAGTTCCAATGGGAGGGGTACTCCTACCTGGCATAATGGGAAAGGATCGCAGTGGATGGCACCAGTCCCCAACTATTTCAGTCTGCAGCAACTAGACGAACATACTTGCTGTCAATAGTAAACCTTGACGCTCGCTGCTCATCTGGGCAAGCCTGCTGCTCCAGATCTCGAGCGAGAAGACGAGCCGCTGCCGCAGATCTGCGAGACTCGCTCGAGCAAGCGTCTCGCAGATCTGGGCAAGCGCTGGCTCGAGCGAGCCCTCACGCTCGAGCTCCGACCAACCATCGCCCAGATCTGCGAGGGGTGGCTCTCACCGAAGCCCTCATCAATCGGTGAAGGAGGAGTGATGAGGTTTACTCGGTGAAGGAGCAGCGGCTGTCGGTGCCGGAGAGGACGACGGTGGAGAAGCCGAATGGTCTCGAGACAAAGGCGGCTGTCGGTGCCGGAGAAGACGACGGTGGAGACGCTCGCAGGTGGAGACGCTCGCAGCGGCTATCGACGCCGGAGAGGACGACGGTGGAGAAGCTGGATGGTCTCGAGACAGAGGTGGCTGTCGGCGCTGGAGAGTGGGAGGCGCCGGAGAAGACGACGGTGGAGACGCTCGTAGGAGGAGAGGCGGTGGTCGAAGGGCTGAGCAAGAAATAGAAAAGAAACATGATTTTGTTCCTTTTTTGTTCTTCAAATATGTTTCAGAAATAAGAAACATAAATTTGTTGTTTCTTATTTCTGTTCCCTTTTTTTTTTTTTTTTTTGGTAAAAGGTAAGAATATATATTAAACTATGGAGAAAAGAACAAGAATTCGGCACCGTAACTCACACATTAACTGTGGGGGCAGGGAGAGTGTGAGGGTGCCGAATCAAAAAGATACAGAGAGAAGGAAACAAAGCAGCAACTACTCGGCTGAACTACAATTAAAAATAGACTAATGACCCTCAGGCACCCCTCCAAAGATTGAAGAGATGGAGGAGAGCTAGGAAAAGGACGCCGAGCTGAAGATGGACAGATCGAACCCCCAGCTTCTCTGGAGTCGCTTGTTTCTTGGAGTAGGCGGGACATTAGAGAACAAAAGGGCCTTATCCTTCACAACCTTGATCAAGTGATTCTTCATGGCCGGAATTGCCAAAGAGTCACCTCGAAAGATGATAGAATTCCTTTTTTTCCATATGAAATGGCATAAAGCCCCAAAAGAGAAACGGGCAATCAAATCCTCAATTGCACCGTGAAAAAAAGGATAGGAATTTGAGAGCCCAAGAGAGGTGGTCCTTCCAAACTCGTTCTTCCAAGGTAAATTACATCTAGAAGCCCAAAAGAACGCAAGAGTCGCAGACGTTGTGCACTCAAAGAACAAGTGGTCCACGGAGTCGAACGGAGCAAAGCAAAAGCACAAACAGAGAACTCAATCCTCCCATGAGAGAGAAGGAGAGTTTGAGTTGGCAGCCTATTTTTTGCGAGCAACCACAAATGAAATTGAAACTGGGTGCAAGGTCATTGTCCCAAATAAGAGGAGCCCAAGACACTCGATTCTTTTTAACCCCGATGTATTTCCGTGCTAGGCGGAGGCTTCGATGGATCTTGAAGCACCCACGGGAGAATGGATCCGCCAAAACGATGGATCTTCTGTGAGAATAGCTAGAAAGAATGGGTATAGTAATTCCCATATTTGCGAGGAAGTCTCTCAAAGAAGCACCCACGGGAGAATAAAGGTCCGCCACTACAGAATAGCTTGGAAGGCGACAGCTCTCCACAAGGTCCGGCGGGATAAGTAAGAGAAGCGGGCCACATTCCAGCCAATTGTCGTGCCATAAGGAAACAGAGGAACCGTGGCCAATCTTCCAAAAGAAAGAGAGCCTAAAGTGTCTTCGAAGTTGAAGGATTTTTTTCCACGCCCATGAACACGTAGTGGGTGTGGAGGAGTTCCAAAAGTTGTCCTTCTTTAAAAACTAAGAATGGATCCAACGACACCAGAGAGATTCTCTATCGGTGAAGAGAAACCAGATGTACTTAAGCAAGGAAGCAGTATTGCAGTCTCTCAATTTCCAAATACCCAAGCCACCTTCATTTTTTGGGAGGCAAATGTCATCCCAAGATACTTTGGCACCGCCTCGGCCAAGCGAGGTGCCCTTCCACGTAAAACCTGTCTTAGCAGGTTGTTCAATTCTATCAAGAACGAGAGATAGGCGAGAGAAAAACACTAGCCCAAAAGGCTTGGATAGAATGCAGTACCGACCTTATAAGTTGAAGCCTTCTAGCAAAGGATAAAAAGCGGTGAGCCCACGATTGAATTCTTGCGGTAATACGATTAATCAACGAAGCACAATCAGCTTTCCCAAGTCTTGAAGTAATGATGGGCACCCCTAAGTACCGGACTGGGAGTCGACCTTCCTGAAAGCCAAATGCAAGCCGAATATTCTCTCTGATGGAAATAGGGCCTCCTGAGAGAAACACCTCGCTCTTATTTTTGTTCGGAAGCAATCCACTCCAAGATGAGAATATATCAAGACTTCTCTTGAGGATCGTGGCGTAAAACCCAATCGGCTTGACAAAAGAGAAAGACATCGTCGGCAAAGAAAAGATGGGTGACTTTACCTTCTTGCATCTCCAAAAGTATTTGAAGCCTTTCACCGAAGTACGGGAATTTAAAATCCCTGAGAACACATCCATAACAAGGGTAAAGAGGTACGGCGACAAAGGGTCCCCTTGGCGAAGGCCTCGACCTCCGGAAAAGAAGCCATGAAGTTCGCCATTAATAGAAAGCGAAAACTTGGGTGTTCTCACACACACCATTATCAAATGGATGATCCATTCCGGGAATCAAAGCTTGCGAGTGAGTTCCAAAAATCCCGTCTACGAGTATCATACGCCTTTTGAAAGTCCACCTTAACAAAGACATTTCGGAAGGTAAGGATCTAAGTGAAAACCAGAGAACAATTCCTGAACAAGAATAATGTTATCTCTGATTCTCCTTCCTTTAACAAATGCATTTTGAGATGATCCAACCAAAACATTCAAAACAACAGCCACACGATTAGCTAGAATTTTTGTAATAACCTTGTAGATGGTATTACAACATGCAATAGGTCTAAAATCAGTGATCGCAGTAGTAGCATTCTGAACTTTGGGAATCAACGTTAGGATAGTACTGTTTACCTCTTTTAGGAGGAAGCCCGAAGCAAAGAAATCCTGAACAGCTTCAATAACCAATGGCCCGACAAGATCCCAGTTGGTCTTGTAAAATTCAACCGAAAAGCCATCAGGACCCGGGGCTTTTCCTCTTGCTAGGGAGAAAAGGGTATCCTTGATCTCCGAATCTGTGACCCGGCAAGAGATGGAGCTGCATTGAATATCCGAGAGAGGCCGATGGATGAGCTCCTTCATCTCATGAAGAGACGGTTTTGAGAGGCACGCCTGAGGTGAGAGCAACTTTGAGAAGTAGGACACAAACACTTGAGGCACAAGGGCTGGATCATCTATGAGGACACCAGATGAATCCATAACTGAGAGGATGTGGTTTTCGGTCCTGCTCTGTTCTTAACCGAATTGTGGAAGAATCTAGTGTTCCGATCACCCTCTTTCAGCCAAGTCACACGAGACTTTTGGCGGTAAAAAGACTCCTCATGGGCCCGCAGTTGGAGAAAGGTACGTCGCTGGTTTTTTTCCAGGTCAGCAAGAGATGAATTAGAAGGATCGTCATGAAGCCCAACCTGAGTGATGCGAAGGGCTTCTCTAGCTTCAGCCGTCTTCATCGAAATGTCGGAGAAAGACTCTTTGTTGAGTAATATGAGGCGAGCTTTAACCCATTTCAGCTTGGACACGAGGCGGAACATCGGCACTCCGAAGACTGGCGTATTCCAAGCTTGATTGATGTAATACGAGTAATCCGGGTGTTCGGACCAAAAATGAAAATATTTAAACGGCTTCCTTCTCGACACCGGATCAAGCACTCTAACAATCATAGGAGAGTGATCAGATATACCCGGATTGAGAAAGGAGGCTTGAGAGAAGGAGAACCGATGGTTCCACAGATTGTTAATAAGGACCCGATCAATCTTGCGCATTTTCCTTGCAGCACCAGAGGAAGTAGACCAGGTAAAACGTAGGCCAATGTATTGAAGGTCCACCAACTCGGTTTGAGCTAAACATAAACGAAACTCGTCAAAAGATGGAATCCAAGCGTTCGAACCCCCCACCCTATCCGATGGGTCCTTAATGGCGTTAAAGTCGCCAGCTACAATCCAAGGCAAGTCCTGGAAGACTTCATTGTAATGGATTAGATCATCCCAAAGGGGCCTACGACTGACAAATGTGTGATCAGAATAGATCGCAGAAATACAACAACTCGTGTTAGAAGAAGTAGAAGAAAGAAAACCATGAACAACTTGCTTATTCGAAGAAATAGGAGCAAACTCAACTACACTCGGGTCCCAGCCAACCCAAATTCTGCCACGAGGAGCGTATTCATAGTTCGCCATCCATTTCCGGCCTCTTAAAAAGGTCGAAGATATGGTATCAAACAATTCTTCGGGCACCTTAGTCTCAAAAATACCGATCAAGCAAAGCTTGTTGGAGAGAACAAGCTTCCTTACCTCAGCACGCCTAACAGGATTGAGGATACCTCTAACATTCCAGAATCCAAAAAACATATGTACACAAGGAAAGGAGGCAGTTACCTCTTCATAGAGGCTTTGCGGCCAATAGAGTTGGCCTTAGCAAGAACCGAAGCAGGAGGTTCAGGAAGTAGACGATCCAGCTGGTCTTGAATAGAGTCTGGCTTTGCACAAGACATCGTCCCCCGAGGTGAGGAACTGATGGATAGTAGATCATCATCCTCCGAGATAGCATGAATACTAGAACTAGCAATCTCATCCGAGCCAATAGAATGTCCCGAGCGGGAGGTACGGTCCAAGGTCTTGGCAGTATTATCATGTACCTTAACAGGTGCTTTCAAGAGTCCCTTAGAAATCCGAACAGGTTCCCTTTTTTGTTTCTGGGAACAAAAAAACAAAAAAGGAACAAAAACGCACCCAAACGCGTTTTTGTTCCTTTTTTGTCCCAGGAACAAAAAAACAAAAAAATTGTTCAAAAAAAAAAAGTGTGCAAACAAACGCACCCTAAGTTGCCAAAGCTTCATAATCCAATTCACTAGATATAGCAATATCTCATTCTAATCCAATTAAGTTTTCATCATCCACATCTTTACTTGAGATTTTGGGACATCTCCTTGTTTGCTCATCTTTGTCAATATGACTTGTCTCCCTCTCCTCCGTCACTTGCCTCTCATGTTGCCTTCCATCTAACGTAGACTCATCCTCAATCTGATTACTTGCTTAAATACGATCTTCCACTTCTCCTCTTTTAGTGGTCTCCTCATCCTCATCATTACTATAGTATTTAATATAGACCTTAGCTTCATCGCCATGAAGATAATGGTAAATAATATCCTTAATACCATTATCATCACTAAAAAAAATCTCAAATCATCATTCAATTTCTTTCCAGAAACACAGTAATGCAATTTTTGCACTTTGCATTGTAAAAAATACACAAAATACCTCACGAAATCAATATATGATGGCTTCTCAACATTGACATAGATAGTACATTCATTTACACAGAAATATTCCGAGTCCTCACCATGGCAAACAATGATGGCTACATAATTCTCATCCATATCAATGTTGCACCCAAAGAAGAAAAAAGTCATCAGTTTTTGGGATCACATAGCAGAATCATCAACAACTTCACATGCAGATTCTCACAAGCACATTTAATTGATTAAAGAATTCACTTAGCCCTTGTTGTTTTTTCGAAAGAACAAAAGGAAGCCGATTTATTCAATTCGGTTCCCTCAAGCACCCAAATTGATCAAACAATGTGAGGTTCCCACCGCCCATTTTTCAATTCGATCTCATTCAATCCCTACAAAAGCACTCCAACTAATTAAATAAAGTGAGGTCCCCACCATTGTTTCATTATTCATACTCTAGTACTGAAAAACCATGTTTTCCTCCAAGCCGAGCCCTTATTTTCCCGTCCGCACCTTATTTTTCAATTTGGTCCCATTCGATCCCCTCAAAAGCAGTCTAACTAATTAAACAAAAGTGAGGTCCCCACCATTTTCTCTTCGAGCCAAGCCTTCATGTTGCCCTTCGCGCCCTAATTCACTTGTTGGAACCCTAAATTTTTCGCCCAATTGACCCATAAAAAGAACATGACAAACCTGAGTGAGTAAGAGTTAAGGACACGGCCATCAAACAATGATGGCCAGCGGCGTTAGGCGATCGAGCAAGCTATGGTGCGCGTGGGGCGAGTAGCATACTTCATATGTGAGAAGAGCAGATTGATGCCCTAATTTTAGTCCCCCTTCAGTGATGTGGTTTTGGCCAGAGGAGCTATGTGGCGTTGTTTTTGAAAGGCAATTCACATATGATGGCAAAACAATGTCATTTCTTAAGGAGGAGGGAAAATGATGTGGTTTACGCCATTCTACATGGACTACGTATTAAAATTTTTGTTACATCAACTTATTTTTTATTAATATGAAAGTCACGTAATTAATTTGGCCAGAATCTCTCGCTGGCGGCACCAAAGTGATTATTTTTTCTTCGACTTGGCATTTAAGTGAGTCGGTAAAAACTTTTAACACCAAAGTGAGTACTGCACACAAGTTTTGACGCTTTTAGTGTACTTACCCCCTTATCTTAGGTCTCATCTTGGTGAGCATTGTAACGGGAGTCATCGAATTGAATAGCTTTGTCTGAACCCCACGTGTTGGTGGTGGATGCTATCCGCTCATTGCAAAGATGGGAGAAGATGGATTTGTAGTATTTCATAGTATTCGGACTAAATCACGGGAGACCACTTGTACCAATCAGACGCTTTCCCCTCTTGACTTATCTCGATCCATCTCCCTTTTTAGATGTTAATCGTTCTCCATTTACTTGTCACTCACAATGGCTTCCTACCTCACCGTCCAACCAAACAAAAAAAGAAAAAAGCATTGGCTTCCTACATCTGGAAGTTTCGTGTTTTACCTTATGTTATGAGATTATTCGCTGAGGCTTATGAAACCGAATCAGGTAAATAATTTGCTCGATTGCATACGAGGGCAAGACCAAATTTTTGTTGAGAACTCCTCTTTGGTCTGTCAATAGCAGGCGCAAACTGGATGCAAATGGAAGGCCAGAGCAGAGCTTTCGGGAGAGAAAGATCAAGTCATTGCCGAAGCACATCGCGTCTGCTTTCCTCAGTTGCGGGTTATACGTTCATACGGCAATTCAAAGCCATACCTTTTTTCGGTTGATTTTGTGCATTTTCTCTTAGTTCGTTGTAACTAGGGAAGCGAGCATTGGAACAGATGGAGAGCTATCACAGTGACCATAATTCATTGTAACTATGCAAGCAACAAGCAGTTCATCTCCTATTACTGGTACTGGTAGTGCTGAAACTCAACTCCATCTTTTCGTACATTTAGTGTTTAGTGGTTTGTTTTGGTAGGTGATGGTGATGAAAATTCCTAAAATTAGAGTATGATTGCCGATGCTTGGGCGGAATTGGTGATTGACGATGCATTATCAAATTGGTGAAAGAAATCTTATTTTGATTAACCACAAAAAATAAATAAAATAAAAATCCAAAAATCTAAACTAACCGAAACTGTTGCAATATATGCATACCCATACCCAAATGTTTCAATTCAGTTCAGTATCATGAAAACCTATATTGAACTGAACAGTTAAGACTCCTAATTTACACATGTAATTTGTTTTTCGTTGGGGAATGATTCAATACAGCTAACATGTGGCGGTTGATTGGGGGGCATCGACCTCAGACTAAATCTTCTAATGTTTTGGCAGCCGCGTCACCGGATCTTGGTTGCCGGAGAAGCCGTATAAGTGTCTCCGCCTGTCCACATTTCCTCAACCATTCAACACAATCATGACCCATTTAAAGCCTAATTTACCAAAATAAAACTACGAAAAATCCACGAAGAAGTTTGAAAAACAGAAGATGATCTAGCCAAGGAAAAAAAGAAAAAACAACAACAGCAACAATGGTGACGACAACAATCAAGCATAAGCTGCGGGGTTAAAACGAAGATACTTTTCACCCACGAACTGACTTTCAGTAAAAAAAAAAAAAAAAAAAAAAAACGCTGTTTTAGCTCGGACATCCTCTGTCCTTGAGCCCATAATATCTTGCGATTTCGTCACCCAATCTTTAGTGCCTTGAATTATCGGTTTCATCATGTCCAAGCTAAGGACAACAAGAATGGACATAAAACTTATATTTTAATTTCCAAAAGAAAAGTGGGGAGGAACCAACCGAAAAAGGGTCGGCCAAAGAATCCTTTTTATGTCGGAAACGAAGCTGACGGCCACACAACAACGTCTCTCTCTCTCTCTCTCTCTCTCTCTCTCTTCCTCCCCCTCCCCCTTAATCCAACGTTTTTCAAAGGAAAAAGCTTGGCTGACACCTTTCCATCTTTTACCCAATATTTCTTCTCTTTTTTTTTTTTTTTTTTTTATAATTTAGTTTTATGTTTTCTTATGCCTCTAGAACGCGGGCATAACCTGCCTCAAGAGCAACGCAGGGCTATTCTCCTGGGTTGACACGAGGCACCTGATGAGTTCGAGCACATTCGAAGCGGAAATGGAGCTATGGGAGAAGATCGTGCACAACGTCAAGCGAAACATCTCGCGCGGGGTCGTTGTACCACTACAGCGAGTCCGGATGATTCTGAGTGTGCTTCGCGAACATGATCGAAGAAACCCTCGAGATTACCGTTCGGCGCAATAAAGCATTCGTCGAATCTGCCTCCAAAGGCCGTGACGAGGCCATTAGTGGTCAAAGGTGCGACAAGGCCATTGTCGCGAGAAAGATACACTGTTATCCTTGTCCATATTAAACTATAAACTTTAAAGCTTAAAAACTTTTTACTAATAATTCTAATTAACACAACGTAATTTTTTCATATATTTGTTATTAGCTTGATAGTAGTTTGTTAAACTAATGCACATGAACTTTCTTGTAGGAAAAAACAACCCTCGACGTTGACTCTCTTGTGAATTTGGATCGCATGGTATGATGTTTTCATTTTTTTTTTCAATAATTGATTTTTACATAATTGATGATTTATATGAGATGAGTCAACGTAGCTATTCTTGAAATTTGATTTGCAATCAAGAAAGAATCGGGAGTTTTCAATCGTTGCTGGTATGTGTTATTATTTTATTATGAATTTAAATACTTTGCCATAAATTAAAATTTTATCTATATAAAATGATATAGGGTCAAGCATCTCACAGTCATGTGATTTTCTCAATAAGCCAAACATTGAAGCTATATGAAATAAAATCTGTATAAAAAAAATCAATCAAAAATCATTTTTGGCTTAGTTTTAACTCATGTGATCCTAAGATTGATTTTGCAATATTTTAGGTCCCAATACATCTTCATCTAAGAGATTTGGATCAATGGAGTAAATTTCTTCTTTACTAATTCATTATTCTTATGTTGTTCTTTTCTTTACTTCATTTATTTTGTGCGTAGTAGATATCACTTGTCTTAATTTTAGGTCACTAGAGAATTATTTTAGAGCAATCTAATTTTGTTTATTTTTGTTTCCGTTCCCGTAACAAAAATTTATGTTCTTTTGTCTTGGGGAATGAAAAAAAAAAAAACAAAAACCCGTTTGGTAAAACTTTTGTTAAAGGAACAAAAATCTTTTTTTTTTTTGTTCCAGGGGAACATAAACAAAAAGTAGAAAAAAACTTGTTTCTTGTTTTCGAAACTATTATAAGAAACAAATTTTTCTCTCCTCTTTTTTCTTCTCTTTCTTTACTTCTTCTTCTTCTTCTTCTTCTTCCTTTTGCCGGTCACCGACCTTGGCCATGACCAACGTCAGCAACCGGCCAGATGAGGGCCGTCGATCTCGCCAGAGCGTTGTTGGCCCCCGGAGACGCCGAGCCTCGCCGACCGGCGCGAGGTTGGCCTCACCCTGGCCTAGCGAGGCCAAGCCTTGCTCGTCGACGTGAGGCTCACCTAGCCACCGAGGCCAACTGGTCGCCGGCCGCCGCTATGGCCCGCAATCGGCCACAAAGCAAAAAGAGGGAAAAAAAGAAAAATATAATAAAAAATATTAAAAAACTAAAAGAAACAATAAAATTATACAAGTTTACTAAACTCATTTCTATTCCTAGAGTATAAATTTTTGAAGTTACCAAGTGCGTTCTTATCCTCAAAAATTGTTCTTGGGAACAAAAACAAAAAAAAAAAAAAAAAAACTATTTTTGTTCAAAAATTATTTTTCGGAATAGAAACGTTACCAAATGTGCCCTAGAAAGCTAATTCATTACACAATGCTTTGGTTACTAGTTGCAAAACCAAAGTTTCAAGTGTGTATCTTTTAAATTTAATAGATCTAGATAGTGATATTAATGATTTTTTTAGAAGGTGATAATATTTTTTACTTGTAATTATTTATATTTCGATATGAAATTTATTTTTTCTTTTATGATATTCAGGAAAATTGATTGCATCGGCTCCTTATAATTTTATATATCAATTTAAAATTTTAATAAGAAAAAATAAAATAAAAAGAAAAAAAATTGGGTAAAATATGGAAATAAGTTGAAAAGGGCAACCGATTTCCATCCAAGATGTGCGGCCGTTGGCTGCCCTCACTCGGTGACGGTCAGCTCAGCCGCGCTCCGGGACCGCCACGTCAGTGTGGTCCCGGACCACTCATATGGCGCCACATATGAGGGGAGGGGGACAAAAGAGAGAGAGGAGAGAGAGCGTCAGAAAAGTGGGCCTCGGTTTTCGTCCTTTGTGGGCTTCCCCATCCACGTGGCGCCGTGTGAGTGGTCCGGGACCACGCTGACGTGGCGGTCCCGGACCACCCAATATTTTCTCCGCTCTTTTTCAAAAAAGGCGGCCCTCTTTTCCCATTGTCTTCCTCTTCCTTTCTATCTCCTCTCTCTGGAGGCCCCATCTCAGCGAAGTCTTCCCTCTCCTACTCCGTCAACCGTTCAAATTCCGCCGACCTTCGTGTTGTGTCCGAGACCCTTGAGGTTGTAGGGAGCCCATGTCCGGAGGAGAGAGAGGGTCAGAGTGTCTACAGAGGAGAGAGGGCAACGGCGCGTTGAACTGCTGCTCCTCACCCACCTTCGTCTTCCTCGTCCATCAAAGTCCAGAGAAGATGAAATTCAAGGTTTAGAAGACCAAAGCAATCTTTGATCGAATCAAAGTCGTTTCGGTTCTCTCCTTCCTTATTTTTTGAATCTTCCACGGTCAGCTTTGGTTTCTTGCTCGATTCACTGATCAGATCATAGCTTCTAAGAACATTTCCCACATCCGATCCGGTAGTACGCTATAAATCTCAGGATCTGCTCGTATTTGCCGATCCTCCAAGCTTTGGTTTCGCGCTTGAGATTAGGTCGGGTTGGGGCTTCTTCTGTGTACTGGAGGGTTGGGGGGGGAGGGGGGTTTAGGAGGGGCCAACCATTTGAAGGAGAATTTCGGAGAGGTAAAGGCGAAGAACTCGTCGGAAGAGGCACTCCAGCAGGGGAGAAGAATGCGCTCGTCGGTGAAAAATCGGAAACGGAAGTCCCGATTCGCGGCCAATCTGTCCAAGCGATCGGAAGCCCATGCTATTCATCGCAGGACTGCAGGGCTGAGTGATTACGAAGTACCTGAAGATGTCGAGGCTGCAGAATATCAAAGTTGTGCAGAAGAATTGGAGTCCATAGTTGAGGGCGAAGATGAGAAAAAACTAACAAGTCATGGGGGAGGTGAAGGTATTGCAGACAAGTTCCCGACATCTGCGGAGAGCCCATCCCGTGGAATCCGGTTCTTTGATTCGGAAGCTCTCCAAGGCAAGACGTACATGGTTCTTTGGAGTAAATTTGCAGTTTGTGCCGTTGTCTCTTTAATTGTTGGTATAATGATCGAACGCTGGTCAAAGTGTGCCCTCGATGGACTTGTAATTGGGGCTAGCATTCTGCTTGTTGTATTTGCTTGTGCTAACAGTGATTATAAGCAATCTTTGCAGCCTAAGGATTTGCATGCACAGCAGGAAAAAATTGCAGTTCCGGTGACCAGAAACGGTATTGGACAAAATCTACCTACACATGATCTTCGTCCAGGCGAAATTGTCCATCTTAACATTGGGGATCAAGTGCCAGCTGATGGACTTTTTATCACCGGGGGTTCCCTCTTAGAAAATGAATCTAGTTTAGCTGGAGATGGTAAACCCGTCAATGCTAGTGGCGTCGGTATTCCTTTTCTTCTCCCTAGAACGGAAGTTCAGTATTGGATCACGCAAGATGCTTGTGACCCCTGTTCGAATGACAGGGCCTGCTCCTCTGACGACCTCGTCCGCCAGCTCGTCCGTGACCTCGACTCCTGCTGCCTCGACAAGCAGAAGCAGGCAGCCCAAAAGATCAGGCTTCTCGCCAAGAACAAGCCTGAGAACCGCGTCTGCATTGCCCAGGCTGGTGCGATCAAGCCTCTCATCACTCTCATCTCGTCCTCCGATCCTCAGGTAACTACGAGAAAGAATTTTGTGGATTGGTTATTCGTTGTCGCTGACCGGCGACGCATAATTTTTGAAATTCCATGGAATTGGTAACAGTTGGATATAACTGTGATTAACTGTTGCATAAAAACGCTTTTAACTGTTGCATAAAAACGCTTTCTTGTCTGCTCAGGCGCAAGAGTACAGCGTCACGGCAATTCACAACCTCTCGATCTGCGACGAGAGCAAGGAGCTGATTGTGGCGTCCGGGGCGATAGAGTCGCTGGTGAAGGCCCTGGGGACTGGGACGAGGACGGCGAAGGAGAACGCGGCGTGCGCGCTGCTCCGCCTCTCGCAGATCGAGCAGAACAAGGTGGTGATTGGGCAGTCGGGGGCGATTCCACTATTAGTGAGCCTCCTGGAGAAAGGTGGGTCGCGGGGGAAGAAGGATGCGTCGGCCGCGCTCTACTCGCTATGCTTCATGGAGGAGAACAAGGTCAGGGCAGTGCGGGCGGGGGCGATGAAGCCGCTGGTGAAGCTGATGTCGGACCTGGGGTCGAGGATGGTGGACAAGGCAGCAGCCGTGGTGATCAAGCTGGTGGGAGAAGCGGAGGCGAGGGCTACGCTGGTGGAGGAGGGGGGAATACCGGTACTGCTGGAAATAGTGGGAGGTGGGACGCAAAGGCAGAAGCGGTTTGCGCTGGAGGTGCTGTTGCAGCTCTGCAAGAACAGCTTCTCGTGCCAGACGATGGTGGTGCAGGCGGGGGCGATGAGGCTGCTGGTGGAGCTGATGTCGGGCCTGGGGTCGAGCATGGTGGACAAGGCTGCGGCGGACATGGTGAGCACGCTGATGGTGGCGGCGGAGGGGAGGGCTGCACTGGTGGAGGCGGGGGGGATACCGGTGCTGGTGAAGATGGCGGAGGTGGGGACGCAGGGGCAAAAGGAGATCGCAGTGGTGGTGCTGTTCCAGCTCTGCAAGGACAGCTTCGCGTACCAGACGACGGTGGTGCAAGCGGGGGCGATGAGGCCGCTAATGGAGCTGATGGCGGTCCTGGGGTCGAGCATTGTGGACAAGGCGGCGGTCGTGGTGAGCATGCTGGTGGGGGCGGCGGAAGCTAGGGCGGCGCTGGTGAAGGAGGGGGATACAGGCGGTGGTGGAGATAGTGAAGGTGGGGACGCAGAGGCAGAAGGAGATCGCAGTGGTGGTGCTATTGCAGCTCTGCGAGGGCAGCGTCTCGTACCAGACAATGGTGGTGTTGGCGGGGGCGATGAGGCCGCTGGTGGAGCTGATGTCGCACCTGGGGTCGAGCACGGTGGACAAGGCGGCGGTCCTGGTGAGCATGCTGGTGGGGGCGGTGGAGGCGAGGGCTGCGCTGGTGGAGGAGGGGGAGATACCGATGCTGGTGAACATAGTGAAGATGGGGACGCAGAGGCAGAAGGAGATCGCGGTGGGGGTGCTATTGCAGCTCTGCGAGGACAGTGTCGCGTACCAGAGAATGGTGGTGCAGGCGGGGGCAATGAGGCCGCTGGTGGAGCTGATGGCGGACCTGAGGTCGAGCGTGGTGGACAAGGCGGCAGTCGTGGTGAGCATGCTGGTGGGGGCGGCGAAGGCAAAAGCTACACTGGTGAAGGAGGTGGGGATCATACCGGTGCTGGTGAAGATAGTGAAGGTGGGGACGCAGAGGCAGAAGGAGATCGCGGTGGGGGTGCTGTTGCAGCTCTGTAAGGACAGCGTTGCGTACGGGACGATGGTGGTGCAGGCGGGGGCGATGAGGCCGCTGGTGGAGTTGATGGCGGACCTGCGGTCGAGCATGATGGACGAGGTGGCAGTCCTGGTGAGCATGCTGGTGGGAGCGGAGGAGGCGAGGGCTGCGCTGGTGAAGAAGGGGGGGATACCGGTGCTGGTGAACATAGTGGAGGAGGGGACGCAGAGGCAGAAGCAGATCGCGGTGGTGGTGCTGTCGCAGCTCTGTAAGGACAGCGTCGCGTACCGGACGATGGCGGTGCAGGCGGGGGCGATGAGGCCGCTGGTGGAACTGATGGCGGACCTGAGGTCGAGCATAGTGGAAAAGGCGGCGGGCGTGGTGAGTACCCTGATAGGGGCGGTGGAGGCGAGGGCTGCGCTGGCGGAGGAGGGGGGGATACCGGTGCTGGTGAAGATAGTGAAGGTGGGGACGCAGAGGCAGAAGGAGATCGCGGTGGAGGTGCTGTTGCAGCTCTGTAAGGACAGCGTCGCGTACCGGACGATGGTGGTGCAGACGGGGGCGATGAGGCCGCTCGTGGCGCTGTCGCAGTCCGGCACCAATCGCGGAAAGCAAAAGGTAAGACACACGATTGATTCTGTGCGTGTTGGGTGTGGGTGGCGAGCTCCGCCTCGGGTCCGCGCTCGGAGGAGAGCCACGGCGCATGACGTGGCAGGCATGTTTTGAGGAAAATAGGATTCTTGTCTCTCAGCAGAGAGAACTGAGGTTTGCCACGTCAGTCGTTGTGCGGAACCTGCTCTTTATCTTCACCTTTTCGTAATTTTCGTTTATTTCCGATTTCGTCGATAATTTGCAGCTAAGTAGAATTCAAAGTGACGAACGAGCGGAAAAAGAACTGGGGTTTTTTCTTTTGGAAATTAAAATATTATGGGCTGCAGGACAGAGGATGTCAGGGCTAAAACAGTGTTTTTTGTTTCAACTGAAAGTCAGTTCGTGGGTGCGAGTATATTCGTTTTCATCCCACGACCTATGCTCGATTGACGTCGTCGTCGTCGTTTAATTTTTTTTTTCCTTTTCGGGTTAGATCATCTTCTGCTTTATAAAACGACTTCGTTGCCTTTTTTGTAGATTAATTTTTGGTTAGGCTTTAATTGGGTCCTGATCTTGTTGAATGGTTGCGGAAATGTGGACAGGCAGAGACACTGAGACGGCTTCTGGGCAACCGAGGTCCGGGGACGCCGCTCCCAGAACATCAGAGGCATTAGTCTGAGCTTGGTGCCCCCCACTGATCGCCACATGTTTACTGTATCTAATCCTTCCTCAATGAAAAACAAAGTACTTGTTTATATTAGGAGTGTTAATTGTTTGGTTCAATTTAGATTTTCATGATACCCGAACTAAACCAAAGCATTTTGGTATGTGTATTTGTATGTTGTGACGGTTTGGGTCGATTTGGAATTTTGGATTTTTTTCTAAAAAAAAATTGTGGTGAATCAAAGTAAGATTTCTTTCACCAACTTGTTAATGCATCTTCAATCATCAGTTTCACCGAACCATCAGCAATCATAATACACTTTTAGGAACCTTCATCACCATCACCTCTTTTGGTATATTATTACAAATACCCATTGAAAGTCTAATAGCTCATTTCGTCGTGTCATAGCGACAAGTTGCACCCAATTTTCCTACAGACAGAAAGTCTACATGATGCATTTCGATGTGTTATAGAGGCGAGTATGCATATTTCACCATTTATCATTACCACTTGTTTTTTCTGTTGCGAAAGGTGAGCAATCGAATAATAATATAAACAGAAAAAGGAAATAAATCGAACATCAGGTTTATGTGATTCGGTCGTAAAGACCTACGTCCACGAGGAGAGTAGCATCGAATTTCACTATAGATCAAGTAATACACTCTCTCGGTGTTTCTGAAGTCCCAACTACACCCAATAATGCACGTAATATTTAGCTCCGAAATTCCTCAAAAAATAATCTCTTAATCTCACGAAGGAATTACACGCAAATCTTACCACAAGATTTAATTTGCTTCAACACTAAACTTCCTTGGATGTAATTCATTAACCCTCCCAAGCACTTGATGACGAGGCGGCGCTTCAAGACCAATTCTTCACGATCAACCTTCTTCCATCCATGGCCACAAGTCTATATATATATATAAGTGAGACCATTATTCTTTTACCAACTTCTCATAGGATTATGTTTCCTAACTTGCATCTACATATTTTAAACAAAAATCCAAATCCAAGTGAAAGTTGGACTTTCCTATTTCAGTGGCCAAACTCTCCAACGCAAATTCGAATTTTAAGAAGTTGATTTTCGAATCTTCTTTACTCGATTTCGAATGTACGCAACATATCCAATTCATAATATTTGGAATCTCACATCAGGTTCAAATTTGAAACATATTTTAATATTTTCCATAAGAACTTTAAAAAGAAAAGCAAAATAACTTATACAAAATAATATTGTGGACGTTTATATGGATCTCATGTATCTCTTGAAATATTTGTCCCATATATAGAGATTTATTTAAACAATTGGCCAAATCAGGTGGTTTGATGTCAAGCCAGTAACTTTATATATTTTATGAACATATTGAAGCAGTAAAAACTACATATAAAAAAAAAAGGTTTATGATTAATAGAACGGTTATCGATTTAGTAGAATGAAAAATAAATAAAATTGGGTACAAAGAAAAGATAAATCGTGAGATTATGTTATAAGAAAGTAGTAGTTAGAATATCATTCAAATTGGAGAAGAGAAATAATAAAATAATGGGAAGGCAAAGTTATGAAGTGAAACATGCATGCATTCTTTTGGTGGGGCTAAAACATAAGGACCAAAGGGCGTTTTTTTTTTATTGGTCAAAGACCAAAGGGCGTTTGAACCGTTCTCTTTTCCATGACACGTCACTTCATCGTGATCGAAAAGAGAGAGAGAAAGAGGAAGAAAAGTCTTCGTTTAAAGCTAATTCTAACTTTTGCAAGCTTCTCTATTTTGGATACGTCGTGTGGTAGTCGGTGGTAACAAAATTGCAATTACCGGTGATTTCTCTTTTGGCTCTCACTATAGAGATAATTTAAAAAAAAAAAAAAAATCACCAAATTTCCATCCAGTATGTAATACCTATCTTTACCTTTGAAACTTACAATTTAGATTTTGAGTTTTCCAATTGTTTTTTCAGTTGTACTCCTGAACTCCATAGCTCCTCTAGGAGCTCGGCGTTTCCAAATGGACCACCTAAGGTGCTCCTAGTTTCATATCAGTTCACGTCGCACAACCTCACTTATTTCTAGAAATTGCCATTTTCCTTTCCAAATTGCTCTCTCTTTAAAAAAAAAAAAAATAATAAAAAAAGTTCACAAACCTTAACGCACATTTTTCTCTCCTCCACTCTCTCTCTCTTGTTCATCACCCGTCGGTGCCACCTCCTCACTCGGCCCCCCGCCGTCCTTGATTATCGCCGTCCTTGGACTCGAAGCCAATGACGACCGCTGCCTTAGACCCAATCTAGAGCATATAGAGGCCTGGTCTCCAATGGCCACTGCCAGGGGGAGACTCGAGAGCTCTCGCATTGTCACTGCAAGTCCATCATGGGTGAGTTCGTGGTTCACCCAAGCTTGATTCTCATGGTCACGAGCCGGGAGCTCCTCTCGACAGAGGGAAGAGATGGTGGGTCATCCAGGCAAGGGGCTTGATGGCGAGAGGCATTAGAGGCGGCGTCAGGTTTCTGGTAAATGTATCTTTTCTTTTTAATAAGATGCACATTAAAGATTTTTGAAAACGATGATGATATTTGAGAAGTAAGCATAAATTTGAAAATGCTTGATTTTTCAGTAATCCCTATTTGTTATTGAATGGTAACAAACAATTAAATCTACAGCCTTAATGTTTCCCATGGGACTAGATCAATATCTGACTAAACCATAATAATGCGCAAAAACTATACCAAAAGCACAGTTGAAAAGGAGTTCATTTATTTTTCCATTGATTGAAATGGTGTTGAAGTTCATGCTCGGTCGCACACTTTATAAAGTAGGGATTTTATTAATAAGTGTCCCCAATATAATAGATAAGAATCTAAAGTAAAAAAGAGCAAAACTTTCAACGCGGGCTATGGATTGTCGACTGTTAGAGATATATTCTCCTTTTAGCAATGTCAAATGAATACCCAATTTTTGAAACATGATTAATATTTCTTATCAAGTGCATCAGGACTACTTCTTAATATTGTCCAATAAAGGAATAAGCAAGTGGTCTTCTCGTTGACATCACGGGCGACGTGATACTACTATGAGTACAAATAATGGGCCCACCATTAAGAATCCAAATCAGTACCATGGAAAAGTGGGAGCGCCTGTTTGTTTGCAGTTAAATAGAAGCAAATATTTTTTTCATTTGTTCACCAAAGTTTATAATATTATTTAATTTTAAGAAATAATGGTTGAAATAATCATAAATCTAATGAGAGGTGGCAAATTCAGTTTCAAAATTTTTAATTACGTCGATTTAATCTTAAATATGTTAACAATTTGTTAATGTAATCCTTCCAATCAGATTTGGTTAAAAATAGTTAACGTAAGCCTCAGCTGTCCTACATAATATAGCAAGCACTAATGTAGATATTTTTTTTTTTTAATTTTTATGATTTTTTTAATTTTTATGAATTTTCTTTTCTTTTCTTTCCTTTCCTTTTTTTTTTTTTTTTTTTAAATCTCCCTCCGTCAGTCCGAGGCCCCAGCAATGGCTATCCGAGGTCAACCGTCCAATTTTCCCCTTTGGACCACCACAAGAATCAAACTCAAGCTGTGACGATCACTCTTCGTGATTGTGCTTGCGCACCTCTCATGATCTTCGAGCTAGCTTGATGACATTCCCAAAATCCTAACCACAAGCTCGAGCTCACTCACTCTCCTCGAAGTCAAGCATCCTCAGCAAAGCTCTAAGGGAAACTTCGATCTGCCCAAGGAAATTGCGCTTCTCCTCCAACTTGCTTGTGAAGCGCAGGATCCTTGGTAGCGATCCTGCGCATTCACCGGCATCACCTTTGCAACGCCCTTGTCTCACCCAAACTGGCGAGGGCATCATCACCCTCGCCGGATCTACAACGCGGTCGCCTGTGGCCGGAGGAGGAAAATGAGAAAAATAATAAAATTAATATAAAAAATGAAAGAAAAAATTCGATTTTTTTTTTTAAAATTGCAAAATCGTCTATGTCAACACCAATTGCATCACATAAAACGATTATCATTCATGTTAGTAATTTCTAACCAAATTTGATTAGAACTAAATTAACAAATTATCAAAAGTTTTAAAATTAAATTGGTTAAGTTGAAAAGTTTAGAACCGAATTGGTTATCGTATAATAGGTTTATGATGTTATTTGATAATTTTCTCAAAACTCAAAAGTAATATGATTGCTTCACATAATATCAGTCATGCAGAAGATTAATCAACACGTATGTTAATGAACTTTCTTGTGTCTAGAATTGGCTAATGAAAAATAAGATTCATGACCAATAGAAGCCATGGTTATTGTTTTAAGTCGGTAACAATCCATCAGAAAATAGAAAAGCCGAGAGAGAGTTGAGCGCTAAAATGATTTTAGCGGATTTTAGTAAAATCCTTGTTTCTCGTAAGGAGTTATACTATGCGTGCACGACTTTTGGAAATTTAGTTTATTCAGCCTAATCTTATGTGCACATCTTGTACACGTATTCGTTTGTTTCGCTGAAAAAGAAGATTCGAAAAAACATTTTTTTTTTTAAATGATGGTTTGGATTATTGAAATATATAAGAATTTATGTCTAGATACCTTTGCGAATATTGAATTTTTGTCCATTCATCTTTATAAGTAATGTAATCGATTAATTTTAGAAAATTATTTTTCAAATCATTTATTTTCTACTACACACAAATCGAGCCTAGAATGGAAAATAACCTGTTCTTCTCTTACAAATAGCATTCTGAATACATATTGCATTGCCTGTATTAAAGCCAGCTGGTAATAAAAGCCCCTCTATAGTCTGTATACACAGGTTTTGGATTTGGGCCAAAACTGACTATAAAGTCAAGAAAGGCTTTCCCAAGTAGGCAAAGCAAAGTTTCAGCCCTATTTTCGGCCACAAAATCTCAACTATTTTGTCACCCGCGATTCGAACTGAACCAAGTTCAATTCGACTTTGCAATCAAATGTATATTGGAAAGATCTATAGATTGATTTGTGAAATGGAATGGTTTTGTGGTTATTCAAATGGTTTAGTTTGATTTTATCTTATTTTATCGAATACCTAGAGGCAATCACAGATGCTTGACTATCTAGAAACCTATGGATCACTCCAAAAATCTCATGATCCAGTTAAGTCTAAGCCTTCAACAATATAAGTGATCCTAACTTAGAGCAGTTTGCGCAATCAATGGAATTTGAATATAGAACTTCTAGTTCCTGAGTTGTTTATTATTCAATCTGCCTTTTCTCAAATTGAACCAAAAGCAATAAAAATGAAACATTCTAATCTTTAGGTAATGCCTACCTTTCTATGAAAACCAACTAATGGCGTTCGAAGTCCTGCACCTCGGATTTCTAAGGAGCTGGCTCAACGATCAAATCGCCTAATTTGAATATCGGCACACGCGTCCTATTTGAATCATGAAGTCTTTTGCTCAAAATAACAAAGAATTTAATCATAACGTTTTCTATCTCGTCATCTTGTAGATGGAATTTCATATGATGAATTTGGACCTGACATTTTATATGTATCCGCAAGGATCTATCAAAGTAGAAGTTTTGAATACTTGACCTGAATTAAGCTGGTATGATTAAATGGGCAAATCATCAAAAGGTTCGGGACTAATTGACAAATCATTAGAATATTTAGGACTAAATTGGCCATCGTATAATAGGTTTAAGACTTTTTAGACAATTTCTTAATAAAATACATATGATGAACTCTTTCTCGTGTCTGGAACTATCTAATGAAAAAATAAGATTCATGACCAATTGAAGCCATGTGAGAACTAAAGTCCTACTCTCATGTGGAGTTGTACTATAAATGCATGATTTTTGGAAATTTAGTGTATATGGCCCATCTTATATGCACATTCTATATACATATAAATTGAAATAATTTATTTTTCTTTTAAATGTTAAGAAGTCCAATTTTGTAGTTGGGTGGAGACCACAGGTATATATTATACACACACAGAGTGTGTAAACTTCGTAAATAGTTAATGCGTGATACTTTTTAATATTAAAAGTAGCATTGTAGACACGCAAGTCCAATCCATTTGGACCCCTTAAAGGTTCTAACCAAGGAGCATGTAGATTCCAAAAATGCATAATTTCCCCTCCAAAAATTACTTCTCCAATTGGGGAACACATTAGGTATTTACCTAAATCAATAGGTCCTTGAGCGGATCCCACATTAGCCCCAAGACGTTAGTCTCTAACTAGGAAAGTAAATGCCTAAGCTTAAGAAGCTTCTAGCCCAATAGCCTGTGAAATTCACTAGGATAAACGGTATTATTGAACTAGACAAAGCAACAAGCAATGAAACCAAAAATAGATAAAGCAACTAAAGTATAAAGACAAATAAGCCTCCTTTGACCATATAAGTGCTCAACAAGCACATGCAAAAGGTTTGATTAAGATATACTAGATTCCGCCAAGTATACAAATGGAACCTAATCATACAGAGGATACAAGCATTATCCAAAATGATTGGGTGTAAAGTGTCTATAGGTGGCTTTTTAAGTCCACCATCAAATCGCAAGGCTCAACCTTGGACAGGTAGTGGAAATTACCAAGCTAGAGTATAGTGGGGTAGAGGGAATTTCCGGTTGAGCAGTGAAATGCGTAGGGATAAGAAAGAACACCAATGGCAAAAGCACTTTGTTGAGCCAACATTGACATTGAGAGGCGAAAGTTAGGGAAGCCAATGGGATTAGATACCCTAGTAGTCCTAGCTATAAATATGGATACTAAGCGCTATGCATACCAACTCGTGCAGTGTTGTAGCTAACATGTTAAGTGTCCTGTATGGGGAGTACATTCGCAAGAATGAAGGTCAAAGGAATTGATAGGGGTCCACACAAGCAGTGGAGCATGTGATTTAATTCGATGCAAAGCAAAGAACTTTATCAGGACTTGACATGCCGCATATCCTCTTGAAAGAGAGGTGACAACTAGTATAATGCCCTCTGTAGTGTATACACAGGTTTTGGATGTGGGCCAAAACGGGCTTTGAAGTCAAGTAAGGCTTTCCTTGGTGGGCAGAGCCTCACCCCACAATTCGAACCAAAGCAAACTCATTGCTCCTTTGCTATCGGAATTGGCATGTATTAGAAAGATCTAAGGATCGGTTTGTGAAAGGGAACAGTTTTGGTTATTCGAATGGCTTACTTTGATTTGATTTTTATTTTCTCGAAAACCCAGAGGCGAACACATATGCTCGACTACCTAAATGCCCATAAAGTACCTCACAAAGACATGATACTGTACTACGCAAGTGGATAAACGGGAGTATCCTCTGAAAAATCTGCTTGAAAATCGATACCACTCAACCCAAGTTGACACGGGATCGGTTTCTTCAGTTATCGATATTGATTTACTTCTCACGTAGTGAAGCCTTCATCATTCTTTTACAAAATACATCAAGAGATTTTTCTTTAGAATATCGCCTGTAAGCAATTTTTGCGCATGTGTGCGCACGTGTTTGCGGATTGGATTATTCACACCCATCATCATGCTTTTATTATTTGCTTATTCTTAACGATTGGATAATTGACTCATTTTTCGGAATAAATTGAATCGGAGAGAAAATCAAAGAAAATCAAACCCTAAATGTAGTCGGCTCCTGCATGTTCGAACAATCGAAGAAATTGGACTTAAGGGGTACGCGCCTTTAAGATTGCTTGGGATCGTGGGTTGATCGAGGTAAGACGAGGCTAACCTAGATAAAATTGATTGGTGAACCCGAAAAAAACAAACACAAGAGAAAGATGTTTAGGTTTCTGGGGTTGTAGGAAAGGTCCAAGAAGATCCTGTGGTGGGATCGCGTAAAGGATTTCGTATCATACTCGTACGGTCCACCGAATTAGCACATGAGGGGAATTGCGATTGTATAGGATTCTTGTCAAATGAGTTGTCTTTTCTCGGCGGACGACGCCCGATCCATACGTGCGGTTTCGTCTGGAGATGGTCGGTTTGAAATTTTGGTCCTGTTAAGTACCATGCAGTGAGGGTGGGCAAATCACGTACGAGTCATACGTGAACTGCTCCGAGAAAATATTGGGTGCAGGTGGAGAGCCACCTCGCAATCAGCAATGCATTAGCATTAGTCCACTCGCGGGCCCATCTTTAAAAAAAGTTGCAAGTCTCTTTTTTCTTCAACGTTTCTTTCTCTCTCTTTCTTCCCCACCCCCACCCCCACCCCCATTTTTTTTTTTGGTTTATTCTCTTCGACCAATGGCCGACGGCTGGCCACAGGGAGAGTCGTGAAGAAGAGGGAGAAACCAAGGGAAAGAGAGGGACTTGCGGTGCTGTGATAGTCATCCCAACTGCACCCAAATTTTTCTCCGACGACTACACTCCCCGCGGGCCTTCTCGATCAATCACAATCTCTCTCTCTCTCTCTCTCTCTCTCTCTCTCTCTCTCTCTGAGTCCTAATCAGCAAGTTAACGCGTTTATCCCCGTTGTTCGATTTGCTTACGGTACCTGAACAGAGTAAAGAGAGAAGTCTTCTCCGAGTTTTGACCTTTTACAGTCTCTTTTTTACTACTATAAAAATAAAAAATAATACAAAAAGACTAGTCAAAGCTCTACTCCTCGTCTTTGAGCTTTACGGGGAGCGATGTTGCAAAATGGAGTTTTCTTTCCGTGAATTTTCGTACCTATAATGATATATATATTTGCAAATTATGGTTGAAAGTAAAGTGGGTGGAGAGTGCATGACAATTATTTTTTTACAAGCAGAATGAATTCCGCAATTTACACGTCGCTAGTGAAGGACAACTCTCAAGAAAGAGTTCACTATTATTATGTATTTACATAATAGATAGATCATGGTACCAAAAGAAATCTTGGCCGTCGAAGCTAAGCAAACTTACACTAGGGCCGGCATCTTTCCTACCCTTTTTCCTGGTCAAAACTACCTTTCCTTACTTTAGTAATGCTGAAATGTAGGAAGGTGTATGGACAGTAAGGGGAGAATAAATTGGTGCTTGTCAAGCAACTACGAAATGTAATTTAAAAAAAAAAAAAACCGAAAAGACAAAAACTTAGATTTTCGAAATACTTACATCTTATAAACAATGTGTGGGTCTAACTCCCATCTCTTATCGTTTACTTTGTTAGGAATAAAATAAAGCTCAAGTATCCGTATTTTCATAAGTAACATGACGATTCTTTTATATATCTTGAATTAATAAAAACGTTTGTCCTAAGTTTAGGCTCATAAGTAATCCAGAAAGCAAAACCCTATTAAAAACATCTATCGGCATGTATATGACCGGTAGAGGACAATTATTACAGTTTTAACAATTATCACAGTTTTATGTAATTTTAACTGGAGTTTGAATTCATTTAAATCTTTTTAATTTTATCAAAATATTTAAACATTAAATTACATTTACAGTTTAAGTTGGCAGGAGTCCAATCAAGAACCTGTTCCAAAGTTTCGCATCTTGCAAAGCAATATAAATCTTTGGTTTTCCGGGGCAACTTTGAATTTCTAAATGTCCTAGAAGGAGCTTGAGAAAACTACACAGCTATGAAGGACCTTTTTTCGTTCCAGGAGGTCGACGACGCGTCGAGGCGTTGCTTCCGACCCACCTTCGTATTCCTCCCCTATATAGTCGTTCCTCCCACTGGCATCATCGTCGTCAATGGCGTCGCACTTCCTTTGCAGACGCATTATAGTTGCTTGCTAGATTGTGCACTTCGCGTCCCATGAGACTTCCACTTATTGCTTCGTCTATCAAAGTCCAGCGAAGATGGATTGAAGGCTTAGAAGACCAAGGCAATCGTTCCGTTTCGTTCTTTTCCTTATTTTTTTTAACCTTCCAGTCAGCTTTGGTCTCCTTCTCGATTCACTGATCAGATCGAAGCTTTTAAGAACATTTCCTCACATCCGATCTGGTAGGACGGTGGAAACCTCAGGTTCTAGTCGTTTTTGCCGATCCTCCAAGCTTTGGTTTCGTGCTTGAGATTAGGTCGGGTTAGGGCCTCTCCTGTATCCATAGAAGTTGCTAATTTTTAGCCGAGTAGGAGGGAGGAGGGGGGGTAGGAGACATCGACAACCATTTGAAGGAGAATTTCGGAGAGGTGAAGGCAAAGAACTCGTCGGAAGAGGCACTCCAGCGGGGGAGAAGAAATTGGAAACCGAGGTTGTCCAAGCGATCAGAAGCCTGTGCTATTCATCGCACGACTGCAGGACTGAGTGATTACAAAGTACCTAAAGATGTCAAGGCTGCAGATGAATCGGAGTCCATTGTTGGGGGCCCCCTCTCGAATATTGAGGAGAACAAGGTGGCGATCGGGCAGTCGGGGGCGATCCCGCCACTAGTGAGCCTCCTAGAGAGCGGGGGTTTGCAGGGGAAGAATGACGCGTCGTTCGCGCTCTACTCGCTATGCTTCGCGAAGGAGAACAAGGTCAGGGCGGTGCAGGCGGAGGTGATGAGGCCGTGGTGGAGCTGATGTCGGAGCTGGGGTCAAGTATGGTGGACAAGGCGGCAGTCGTGATGAGCATGTTGGTTGGGGCAAAGGAGGCGAGGGCTGCGCTGGTGGAGGAGGGAGGGATACCGGTGGTGGTGGGTGGAGATGGCGGAGGAGGAGACGCAGAGGTAGAAGGAGATCGCGGTGGTGGTGCTGTTGCAGCTCTGTGAGGACAGCATCGCGTACCGGACGATGGTGGCTAACGAAGGTGTGATTACGCCGCTCGTGGCCCTGTCTTAGTCCGGCACCAACCGTTGGGTGTGGGTGGCGAGCTTCACCTTGGGTTGGCGAGCCAACGCGAATGATGTGGCAGGCATGTTTTCAGGAAAATAGGATGGGTTCATTCCTGAAAAATCCCAAATGGTACATTTATAATAAATTTACTCTAAATTAATTTTTTGATAATGAAAAATCTCAAATTAGTACATTTATGAAAAATTTATCATTTTGTTAAATTTTACAGTTAAATTACTAAGTTTAATGACACGTGTGACGCAGTTGACTAATGTATCGTTCAAGATTTTACTCTTTGTTTGTTACAGTTATATCATTTTTGTGGTATTAATCTAATTTAATAAAAGGTATATTTATCACAAATGTATTAATTTAGATTTTTGACGGTCGAACAAATTAGTCTGGAGCAAGTTTATCATACTCGTGGTCAAAAAAGTAATTTTTGGTAAAGTTATTATAAGTGTACTGATTTGGGATCTCTCGTAGTATTAATTCAAATATGATTTATTCCTTTTTGAGTGGGAGAGAGGACCGAGTTTTGCCAGGTCAGTCGGTGTGGAATCTGCTCTTTTCTTTGACCTTTTCGTAATTTTCGTTTATTTCCAATTTCGTCACAATTTGCAGCTAAGTAGAATTAACAGTGACGAACGAGCGGTAAATGAACTGTGGTTTTTTATTTCTCAAAATTCACGTTGACGTAGGTTTCGTCCAATTATTTTCTTTTGGAAATTAAAAAATTATGGGCTGCAGGACGGAGGATGTCAGGGCTAAAACAGTTTTATTTTTTAACTGAAAGTCAGTTCGTGGGTGCAAGTATATTCGATTTCATCCCACGACCAATGCCCGAATGTCATCGTTGTCGTCGTTGTCCTTTTTAATTTTTTTTTTCCCCTTTTCGGGTTAGATCATCTTCTGCTTTATAAAACGATTTCGTTGATTTTTCGTAGATTAATTTTGATAAATTAGGCTTTAATCGGGTCCTGATGGTGTTGAATGGGTGCGGAAATGTGCACAGGCGGAGACAATGAGACGGCTTCTGGGCAATCGAGATTCGGCAACGCCGCTGCCAGAGCATCGGAGGCATTAGTCTGAGGTCGATGCCCCCAATCGACTGCCACATGTTCGTTGTATCTAATACTTCCCCAACAAGAAACAATTTACATATATGAGTATGTATATGTTGCAACGGTTTGGGTCAGTTTGGATTTTAATTTTTTTTTTTTTTATGGTTAATCAAAATAAGAGTTTCTTTCACCAATTTGATAATGCATCTTCAAGCACCAATTTTGCCGAACCATCGGCGATCATACTATAATTTTAGGAACTTTCATCACCATCGCCTATCAAACAAACCACTAAACACCCAAATGTATGAAAAGATGGAGTTGAGTTTCCGCACAATGAGTAATAGGAGATGAACTGCTTTTTGCTTGCATAGTTACAACGAGTTAAGTTACGGTCACTATGATAGGTCTCCATCTGTTATGCTCGCTTCCCTAGTTACAAGATTAATTTTTTAAACTATATTAATATTCATTATATATTTGACTTCCATAAATTTAATTTAATTTTCTTTTAGCACATTCTGTGTACTCTTTTCATACTTGGGGAAAAAAGCAACTCTTTTCGTGGATTTAACAACCTAAATCTCAATCAGCTTAATTCATGTGTTATTATCGTGTGTAATGTAGTAAATTACATAACATGCACAAATGGCCATTGTTTTCAGTCCACAAACATGCACTAGGCATGATTACCTAGTTATATTAGCAAGTAATGTATGAAAATAAAAATTACTGAGTAATTCTGATAGACTAAACTCAAAAGCACAACGATAGTGATAAAATCAAACCATTGTAATGTAAAATTAGTTCAAAATAATAATAGTACAACGCAAGGTTCATGTCTGAGCAAACAACAAACAACTTCAAAAAGAGCAAATCACAACATCCAGAGACCTGGAAACTATTATAATTGTCTTATTCGCATCATGTCTGAGAAAACAACTACAAAAAAAGCAAACCACAACATCTAGAGACTTGGAAACTATCACCATTGTCTAATTCGCAATGAATGCGAATGTTGTGAAGACATAGAGGATGAAAATGAGCCAAGGCATGTCACCAAATAGAACATACATCAATAGCCCACACCTGACACATTTGAGAGCAACAGCAATGACGGTGAACGCAAGTCGGAAACTTGAGTCCATATTTTGCCCTTCCACCCTGACAGATTTGAGCACTGTGTAGATCTGCATAATTGTTGCACGGGAAGTGTTGGCTGGAACATCCGTGTACAGGAGGGCTTCAATCAGGTGCCCCTCCAGCGAATCAAGAGGTGGGATAATTGCAGCAATTTGATCTGTAAGCTCTGCTCCACGTCTTGGAATTAAAATCAACAAGCTACGTGTTAGGCGACAATTTTTTGCAAAAGCTCAAGTTTTGAGCTCTTTCTGCATAATATAAGACGATAGTCCATCCAAAAGCTATTCAGAATTCCCAATTTAAGTTCAAAAGGAAACTTAATGCATGGTATGATGCCAAGCATCTAGAGCAAATCATAGATAACAAGACTACGCACTGCAGGATTTTAAACTGTGTATGCACTGCAGGAGTAACCCATCTACAGGGAAAAAATTAACATCAGAGTACTCGGGGATACATCCCTAACAACCACTTTAACAGCACTTATCCACAAAACAAAACCGCGAAGACGCACAAAACTATTTGGCACGCCCCATGCTTACTGGGTAGAGACAGAGTAAAGCTAATTGCAGGTCTTGGCTTTTCTTAGTTGGAAAGCTAGTGAGACTTCCAATTAGTAGTTTGTTCTTAATATGAGTTTCTCTTGCATATGGACTATACGGACCTCCACTGTGGACTCCGTGGAGGTTTACATGGACCTCCACGGGTCTTGTCCGTATAAACCTCCACGGAGGACCTCCCTGGAGATTTATATGGACAAGACCTCCGCGGTGGACTTCGTGGAGGACCTCTGTGATGTCCATGGAGGTCTTGTACACCGTGGAGGTACGGTGGCCGTGGACAAGACCTCCACGGTGGACTAGTCGAAGCTGCTCCAGGTTCGACCTCCACGCCAGTCCAGAAGGTGGAGGTCGAAGGCCAAGAAGACCTGGAGCAGCTTCGACAAATCGTGGAGGTCGTGGAGGCCGAAGCCGCTCCGGGTCGCGGCCTTTGTTGGCCAGGAGCGGCACTTCTCGCACCAGTCCTGGAGCAGCTTCGGCAAGTCCACCGTGGAGGTCTATATGGACAAGACCCGGAGCGGCTTCGACCTCCACGGCCTCCATGCTTCAATCCAGAAGGTGGAGGTCGAAGGCCAAGAAGACCTGGAGCAGCTTCCACAAGTCGTGGAGGTCGTGGAGGCCGAAGCAGCTCCGGGTCGCGGCCCTTCTCGGCCAGGAGCGGCACTTTTTGCACCAGTCCTGGAGCAGTACTTCAAGGTCTTCTTGCACCCCAAACTTGGAGCAGCTTCGGCGAGTCCACCGTGGAGGTTTATATGGGCAAGACCCGGAGCTCCACGACCTCCATGCTTCAATCCAGAAGGTGGAGGTCGAAGGCAAAGAGGACCTGGAGCAGCTTCGACAAGTCGTGGAGGTCGTGGAGGTCGAAGGCAAAGAGGACCTGGAGCAGCTTCGACAAGTCGTGGAGGTCGTGGAGGCCGAAGCCGCTCCGGGTCTTGTCCATATAAACCTCCACGGTGGACTCGCCGAAGCTGCTCCAGGTTTGGGGTGCAAGAAGACCTTGAAGTACTGCCCCAGGACTGGTGCAAGAAGTGCCGCTCCTGGCCGAGAAGGGCTGCGACCCGGAGTGGCTTCGGCCTCCACGACCTCCACGACTCGTCGAAGCTGCTCCAGGTCTTCTTGGCCTTCGATCTCCACCTTCTGGATTGAAGCATGGAGATCGTGGAGGTCGAAGCCGCTCCGGGTCTTGTCCATATAAACCTCCACGGTGGACTCGCCGAAGCTGCTCCAGGTTTGGGGTGCAAGAAGACCTTGAAGTACTGCTCCAGGACTGACGCAAGAAGTGCCGCTCCTGGCCAAGAAGGGCCGCGACCCGGAGCGGCTTCGGCCTCCACGACCTCCACGACTTGTCAAAGCTGCTCCATGTCTTCTTGGCCTTCGACCTCCACCTTCTGGATTGAAGCATGGAGGTCGTGGAGGTCGAAGCCGCTCCGGGTCTTGTCCATATAAACCTCCACGGTGGACTCGCCGAAGCTGCTCCATGTTTGGAGGTCCAGGAAGCTGCTCCAGCTCTTCTTGGCCCGCTTCAGGTCTTGGCCGTGCAGTGGACTCCGATATGGACCTCACGGAGGGAGGTCCTCCATGGAGCATGGATCGCTCCATGGGGCTCCTCCACCATGGAGATCCCTGGAGATCCTCCTCACGCTCAATGGAGGACGATCCTCCTCATGCTGGCAATCCTCCAACTTCCAGACGGAGACTGGGCTAGCAGTAGTTAATACATGATCGAGGATGCTGAAGCTTACCTCCGACCACCGCCGTCAGCTGGACCGCTGGTCGCCATTAACCTTGCACTTTGCCTCGTCTTTTCTTTTGTGATGATGAAATGAGCGGTGGGAGAAGAGGTCGGGATCAAGAGTTTTAAAGGAACAGGTTCGGACGAGCGGAAGGAGAGGCTTGGAGCCAGAGCTACGAAAGGAACAGGTTCGGAGGGAGGTTTGATGATGACAACTGAAGCAAAAAAAACAAGACGAGACGGTTTCGTGTTCAGATCCTGGGTCCCCGTTTCACACTGTCTGCGACGGCTCCGTGATTTCCTTCGTTTAATAAAAGAAATTTCCCAACAACGATGTTGCTTAATCGTCTTTGACCTGTATGGTATCCAACCCACGAACGCCTTAGAGTATGATTAACCACAAAAAACCCTTTTGAGAAAGGACCCACAGAGTATAAATTATTGTTATTTTATGTACATATCATGTAAAAGTTCGGTTTTTATATCAAGGCAAATACCACAAAAAATCCTTAAAATATACCTATCGGGTCACCAATATCTTAAAGTAATGCTATAATAAATCAATTATATCATAAATGACAAAAGCCCGTATATGAAAATAACTATTTAAACTATACATTTTATGAATATCCTAATTCCTAAAAAAGGTATCAACTTTTGGGCAAATGATAATTTTAGCCCCAACCTTTTTTTTATCTAAAAAAATCATCAACTTTCACCTAAATTGTCAAATCCAGCCTCTCTTAACTTAGAACCATTGATTGTCTTCAATAATAAATCCATGTGCACTTGCTAACTAAATGTAAAGTGCTATTCATTATCCTCTGATCCGAGCCATAGATTGAGAAGTAACAATGAAGCTATTCATTGTCTCCTACACTTCATCGACAAATAAAAAATATCCCCATATTGAATTTCTTTGACCAAACTTCGTTGTTTTATCATAATCTAAACCTGTAGACTACTGCCCATGGAGAGACACCATGAACCTTTTTTCTTGAAACAAGGTTGACTTCATACATAAAGTTAATGATGGGGGCTAGAGTTGAGATAAGGGTTTAAGTTTGTACTTTTTTACGAGACAAAAGAAAGTTGGGCCAGAACTATCACTCGCCCTAAATTTGATGCTTCTTTTTAGGATTAGTTCTTTTATGAATATATTATATTTAATACTTGAAAGTTGTCATTATTTCGTGCAATCCAGTATCCAATGATAAATCAGAAAGCTAGTATACTCACTTCAGTAAACATCAAATGATATGATCTTATCTTTGGGGCCAAAAACGGTAGTTAACGTGTTATATCACTTAATGAAAATATCTATTCAAATATTTTTACACGACATGGTGTGAGTCTACTTCTTTCATTTACCAAAAAATGAGCCAAGCATTCTGCAGTTGACTTAGATCAGAAAGATTCGATTATTATTGTGCTCAAAAGGTAGGTTCAACTAACTCAAAAGCTTTTGATCGAATAGCATAAATAAGTCAACGAACATCAACATAAAATAAAATAATAAAAAAAAGGCTCTCCTTAAATAATATATATAAATAGAAAAACAACCAACTATAATAATCGCATTGGCCAAAAAATAAATTACGGAAACATGCATATGCATTCCACCCCGTCTGATTTCATATTCATCGCCTAATTCCTTCGCGCGTTTCATTTTACCATGTCAAAACCCAAGAACGTGCGCCAACGATAAACATGGAGTTCAACCTCAGCGGCAACGCCTTGAGGACCGTCGCCGACTCCATCACTCACTTCTCCCGCGTCGGGAACGACCTCGCAGGCCAAGCTTCTCCTTCCTCGTTTCTTCTTCTTCTTCTTCTTCTTCTTCTTCACTCTCTCTCACCCACAGCTCCAGTCAAAGAGTTCGCGGGTCGCGACTAAAATCCATGTCGATCATTCCTCAGCTTCATCCATCGAGTGAAATAGCTAATGAGTTGCTTATTCGAGCCCTGATGAGTGATGCTTAGTTTAGATGCTATGCTCTACTAAGTATTGGCTCGTTTCGGTCGATACAATGTCCGATTGTGAAATTTGAGAGTCCTTCAACCAGTTGCCGAGTGGATGAAACTTTTGGCAGTGGATTTGAGGCAGAAATTCATTAACCTACGTTGATTAGAACTTGACGTGCGTACATCTAAAGTCATTGAAAGAATCTAATACTGTTGATAGGGTGATTCAAAGTCTATTTTCTTTGATGCTATTGCATGGAATTTTGCAACACTCAATAAGTGAAAGCACGATTATATTCGCTGGCATAACTCTAATATGAACATACTTTTCCATGACTTCCTTTTGCTTCGTTGCATTTAACTGCCAAATAACAAAATCCAAGTTCTAAGCTTGTGTGAGGCATTAACTAGAATAGAAATATTGTTGATCTGTATACAAGTATAACCTTCTTTCTTGTAGATATCTAATTAAGATTCTAATATTCTTATTAAACCTCCAGCTTTCCTTTCACGCATTCAATTCATCAAGATTTACCTATCATTTGATTACCTTCAAGCCAAACCTCTTTGATGCGTTTATAGTATATGGCGCACAGGTTCAATGTAGCGCTCTTTTGAAGGTTTAGTGTCATTGCTTATCTTTTTGGTAAATCTGTTAGTTTATAGTTGTAAGTGACTTATTAAATAATATGTGTAGGCAATATGTTCCATCCTTAGAACACCTATTACAAACATTGATTATTTGAGTGTGCAATGAGCGGATGCACATCCAAAATTTAAAGGACTATACAGCTCCTCAACGGGAAAGACCTTTGAGCTGTTTGCATAGTGCTCTAAGTTCATTATGTCGGAAATGGTGTTTTGATGGTTAAGATTTCAAACTTGTGGGCATAGACGTAAGAGTTACAGTATTCCTTTTTCTTCCTAAAAATAATACGCTCCAATTTTACTTAAAAATCAGCAGAAATGAAGTCTTAAAAATGACATATTCATTGTGGAAAAGGACTGCAAACTACGGTGATAGGCATCATTGTGTCGCATGTGCCATGGAGATGAGCTTCTCTATTTTCTCATTATGCAAAAGCAGTGTCAACTCTGTCTAACGGATTTTGCAGTGCATCAATATGACTTATAAAATCAATTCAAATAAAGTGACAGCAGGAAGTTTATGTCAAATTAGATTCCGATATCTACCACTTATACTTCTTTTCTTGTCGGCCACTTACCATTTTAAGTCCTTGACTCAATAATGTCAACTACATACCATTCGCTATGTTTTCTAACTGCAGTACAAATCGGAGGCTGGCGCCTGTCAAACCTGCATTAATTTGATAAGAAGCTGCACCTTGTAGAGATACTTGTTTATCTCACTGTGCCAACCGTGAGTTTTTGTTAATGCGGACATGTGGAGGTTTAAGCCAAGTTCTTGTCATATGTATGCAGGCATTAAGAAAACATACTGGATAGTTTGAATTGTTGACCCGACGTCCAACAACTTTCTCTAGATAGAAAAAGATGCCCAGCAAATATTTTAGGGAGGCCTTGTCATCTGAACTTGCCTGCAAATTTTCGGACATCCTTCAAAAGATGCTCCAGCAACTGAACTCAGCTCCATACCTTCTGATGTTGCAAGTGAATTTGGTGGGAAAGCCATAGAGTTTGAAGCAACAACGATCCTACCAAAATTAGACGCCAGTTCTACTCTTTTCGACTGAATATGGAGAAGAATATCATGGTTCAGATTTTGGTTGCAGAGAAAAACACTTTGCTATACTCAGCTGTGGATACATCAGGTGGAAGAGTTTGTGCAGTATGCTTATAGCAGCAACCCAGTAGACGTGACTTTTGCTGTCAAAGAGTTAGAGGTATTTGATCTCAGTCGTCATTGAATATATCAAATATCACGACATTTGGGTCATAAAGTTGTAGGGTGAATGGCAAGGAAAAAGGTTTAGCCCTAGTTTGTTGAAGCAGGTATCTGAAAGAAAGATATGTTTACACCTTTCAATTCTGGGGCTTCTGCGCAGGCCAACCCGAAATGGCATTTTCCTATGCGGTTCCAACTGAATGGCATCGCTTCGGTGTTGCTTTAGCTTAAGTGACCAAGGGATGATTATATTGACCAAATCAAACATACAATCGTTTTCCAGAGCCAGACAATCGTGCCTGGCGCGGTCAGAATTTAGGTTGTTGCTGCTGTGGAGGAGAGGTCCTCGGAGGATATCAGGGAAAACAGAGAGTTTGGTGGCCAACCTGACTCTAGGCAGCAGCGACCGAACCAATGTAATCCCTTGAAGCAACTCAACTCTCAGTCCACAAGAGCACAGATCTCTTCTAATCAGGTCGCATTCATTTCTGGCTACACTCGCACATCTTTTTTACATGTGAATGTTGACTCGCCTTCTTCAAGAGTATTGTATTTGTTCTTATCTAGTAGCTAGAGAAGTATGGTTCATGAAAGTAATTGTTCGCTGGCCGCAGTGATTTGTTGCATACGTTTTCCAGTCACCTTTTAGTAATTACGATAGAGTTCCCATTTGCATCTGAAATTCAGATCTTTGTCAAGTTAATGCTCTCTTATTGTTTTTACTTCCCTTCTCTGCCATGATACCTTGTTGGTTCTCAAAGTCCGTCAGAAGAAAGATTGTTTTTGTTGAGATAAGGGCGAGCGATCGAACAATAATATAGACAGAAAAAGAAAAATAAATCGGACACCAGATTTACGTGGTTCAGTCGTAAAGACCTACGTCCACGGGGAGAGCAGTAGCGAATTTCACTATAGGAGATTACACACTCAAGTCACTCAAACACTCTCTCGGTGTTTCCCAAGCCCCAATTACACCCAATAACGCACACAGTGTTTAGCCCCGAAATTCCTCAAGAAATAATCTCTCAATCTCACGAAGAAATTACACGCAAATCTTACCACAAGATTTAATTGGCTTTAACACTAAACTTTCTTGGATGTAATTCACGACAAAGAAAATCCCTCCCAAGCACTCGACAACGAGACGGCGCTTCAAGATCAATTCTTCACGATCAACAGCGGAACACCAAGCACTCACACGGCGCTTCAAAACAATTTGTGATCCACATCTATCACCCACGGCCTCAAGTCTATATATAAGTAAAACCCTTATTCTTTTGCCAACTTCTCATAGGATTTTGTTTCCTATCCAAAACATATCTTTGTATATTTTAAACAAAATCCAAATCATAGTCAAAGTTGGACTTTCCTATTTTAACGGCCAGACTCTCCAACGCAGATTCAAATTCGGGAAGTTGATCTTCGGATCTTCTTTGCTTGATTTCGAACATCCGCAATATATCCAATTCGGAATATTCGTAATTTTGAAATCGAGCAAAGAAGATCCGAAGATCAACTTCCCGAATTTGAATCTGCGTTGGAGAGTTTGGCCGTTAAAATAGGAAAGTCCAACTTTGACTAGGATTTGGATTTTGTTTAACTTCTTTGCTCGATTTCGAACATCCGCAATATATCCAATTCGGAATATTCGTAATTTTGTATTGGGCTTAAACTCGAGACATATTTTAACAGTTTTAACTGTCAGTTGATAATATTGGTCTAGTCTTATGAAGATATTGGGATCAACCTTGCATCTCTTTACCATAAGTACACGCGGCATGCCCGAGGGCGGTTTCATCTTTTTCTTTTGCCTTTTATCCTTGGCTTGGGGAGGTTAATTGAAGCCTGGTGTATGGTGCTATGAGGTTCCACTTGCACATGGAAGAACAATGTTGCACTGTCAAAGACCAGATCATGCCTTCGTTAAATGCTCCGATTAATGCTTTACCTATATATCAAATTTTTTTTTTGATAGGAGTAATCGGTTCCAGGATGGGTTAAATGGAACCTAACTTGTTATAATTGATTCTCGGTTTTTTGGACCATAGAACCTATCTTATTTGTCTAAAATAGATTCTGAAACCTACCCATGCTGTTCTTTTTTGGTGTCAGAGTTTACCCAAGAACTTGTTTTTTTTTTTTTTACTGGAAATTCATATGAGGTTATAAGTAACAAAATAATTCAAAGTAAAAGATGAATAACAGAAATCCCTATTTGCCAGAAATAGTAATGATGACTGCCTAATCATATACAATTATAATCAATAAAAAGTTCAAACACGTAACGTAAAACATAAATTATAAAACTCAATTTCCCATTCATCCATAAAAATTTAGGGGAAGAGGATATACTGGCAAGGAGTTCTAAGAAAGGACAAAGGACGAAGGAGTGCTAATGTTAAAATTTAGAGGAAAAAGAAATTATACTTTTGATTTTTTAGCTTATAAAATTGATTCCAACATAGGGTGATCCGATTCGGTTTTCAAATAGGTATTCATTCGGAACCTATTTCCACACAAGTTTCAACTGATTACAAAAATTTCAAACCTGTTCCTAGACCAGTTCCAAAGGGAACCAATTCTGTGGTCTGTTTTTTTAGTAGTCCAATCCAATTCTTAGGTAAAACTGATCCGGTTGCAAACCCCTAGTTTCTGGCTATGTCATGTCTCATTTGGCTTCACTTATTTTTGTCGGTTGAGCAGGGAGGTCCTGTTCCTGCTCTTGTTAAAGCTAAAGTGCCTTGGTCAGCCAGAAGCGGTAATCTGTCGGAAAAAGATTGGGCGCTGAAGACCGCAAAGGGTCATTTCACGTTTTACAATGTTTATCTAATGAATTTGTTCTTTGCATTCTGTTTGATATATGCACGGTACAGATTTATTTTTGCTGAAGTGTCATTTTTGGTTGCTAATGTTTGGCTTGGTTGCCTTCTCAATGTGCTTTAAACTCCTCATCCCCGAGGATTATAGAAAAGCTGAAAAGATAGATTTCGAAGTCTTCTCTTAAATATACTTATGGATAGTTAATATTGTTGTCTGTCAAAAATTTTGGTCGGCGGATTTTCCAGTTCCATTTTCAAGTTAACTCTTCAGTGATTTGATCATCGGATTTTTTGCTCATCATGACTCACAATTGGGCGTTATGTTTTGCGACTTATCTGCATTTCTTGATCTTTAAGAGTGACTATCCCATATTAGCTTATTGGGTTCATGAGCATGCGAATTCATACCTTGGCTTCTCAGTATTTTTGCTTCTGTATCATAATGTTTAAGTCCTCTGTGCCCATCTATTGGTACACGTACACCAAGATAATATCAATGAGAATTGCTGTTCTTTTTCATATACTGGGTACAGCAACTTAATATTCTCTTTTAAGCATCATCTTTTCAGACTTTCCTTGTGCATGAATTTATTTTATTGCTAATGTGAATATTTTTATGCATCGACCTCATACTTGCAGGCTTGTGGTGGTGTCCACAATTATTGTGATCTGTATGCTATGGATTATTATTAGCGGAGAAGAGATCGAGGATTATGGTTCCCATTTGTTATCTTCCCTAACCACGTTCCATCTTTTCCATGCTTGAGTGTGTGATCTAACTAATTCCATGCATCGACTTTTCTCTTGTGTTTCTTGACACGCCACCTTACGAGGTCCTCTTTTGCATTTCTAATGGAGATTAGTCGATGCCATTGAATTGGTTATGTTAGACTTGTATCAGAGTCATGACTCTTACAATGGGTAATACATATCTTTCATGATTCTGAACAAGCTGACTCCTGAGAAGTCTGATGTACTGGAGGGTCAGTTTATTGACTCTGGAATAACCACAGCGGACATTTTGAAGGTTTTCTGCATTTTCTTTTCTCCCGTTTTCGTACGTGTGTCTATTTATTGTGACAACTTAAGTTTTTCTCGCAATACAGGGAGGAGTACATCTTATTTACGCAAAAGCAGAGCTGGAGCCCACATTCTGCCCCATGTATGCTCGTCTCTGCTCCGATCTCCATGTAAAGCTGCCCCCCGTTTTCCCTCTGATGAACCAGGCAGGGGGTATATCACCTTCAGGCAAGTACTTATAAACACCTGCCAGAAGGTATTTGAAGGTGCTGACAATCTAAGGGAAGAGGTGAGACCACTGACTGCCCCTGAGCAAGAGCTTGAGCGAAGAGAAAAGGAGAGCAGGGTCAAACTTCGAACCGTGGGAAATATCAGATTGATTGGGGAGCTTCGGGAGCAAAAGTTGGTCACTGAAGGGATCATTCACAGCATTCTCTGGGTTTCGATAGAACACATTACTTATCCAGTTCTTTTCAACTTTTATGACTGTATTGAGGTTACTCATTCTCTGCTCCATGAACCAGGAGGTTCTAGGAGCTGCTTCTGCCGAGGAGAATGTTGAGGTTATTTGCCGGTTGCTCAACACCATCCGTAGGCAGCTTGATGAGGACCCACAATCGCAGCGCAGAAACGATAGGCAACCGGTTGGAAGAATTGACAGCCAACACTCAGCTGGCTCCAAGGTTGATGTTCATGGTGAAAGACGTTCTCGATTTGCGTGCCAACAACTGGATTCCTAGGTTGGAAGAGGAGACATTTTCAGATGTTAAGGGCGCGTTTGGTAACGATTCTGTTCCTACGAGCCGATTCGACTAGAAATTATTATTTTTTATTACGTTCTAACCGATTTCGAGTAAAAAACGAGTTTGGTAACTATCCAAAATTTTTTATTCTAGAATAGAATTGCGTTTGATACCGTCTTTAATTGATTCTTCCAAACTAATTTATTTTGATTTTTAAATAATTTTTTTACTTTTTTTCCTTTTTTTTTTTTTTTTTTTTTTTCTTTTTTTCTTTTCTTTTTTTTTTCCCTTTTTCCTATTCTTCTTCTTCTTCATTTGGCCGGTCGCCGGATCGGAGACCGGCCAAACAAGGGCCGACAACGCTCACCGGAGTGTCGCCGGCCCTCGGCGAGGTCACCCTCGTCGGCCGAGCCTCGCTGGCAGCTGGGTGAGCCTCGCCGGCAACTGGGCGAGCCTCGCCTAGCCTCGCCGAGGCTCGGCCTCGCCCAGCCTCGGCGATGCCGCCCGGCCACCTGGGCGGCTGGGCGAGCCTCGCCGGTGCCGGGCAAGCCTCACCCGAAGACCGGCGAGGCTCACCCACCACCCGAGGCTAGGGAGCCTCGCCAGGTGCTCCGGGCTTGCCTCCGGCGAGCTCGCCGAACTTCACCCCGGCCTGGCGAGCCTCGGGCGACCGACGGCGGCGGACGACGGCGGGCGGTGGCAGATGGCAATCGCGGGATGACGGAAGGAAAAAATGAGAGTTTTACTCTTTTGATTCTTTTTCTGATTCTCGGACGGAGAATCAAATTTTTTTTATTCTCAAATCTTGTCCAAAACTATTCCCGGGAACAAAAATTTTACCAAACGCGATTCTCATTCCAAACTGATTCTGGGAACAAAAAATCAGAATCACTGTTTGGCACGTTGCCAAACAGGCCCTAAATGTTGTCATCTATTGCAGGTCTTTTTTTTTTTTCCCCTTTAGTCGCCTAGATTCTCTCTCCCCCATCCCCCGGAGAGTTAAACCTGGGAAGCTCACTCTGGGGTGCTTTGACTAAGGATTTGTATGGCAACTTACGGATGTTAAAAAGGAATGTTACTGACGCGAAGGTTACCAAATTTGCATTTGATTAAAGGGAAACTGCGACGCCCGGGGGAAATTATTGTCTCGTAGGTTGAACAAATTTACGGATTTTAAAGGATATTATTTATACTGTATAAGTTATATTATTTTGATCTCAATCGGATAAGTTTTATATACGTAAATAAAACATAAATTCCATTCATCTTGTTTGGTGTATTATTTGAATTTCGATACACAATATCATTGAAATCACAAATTATATCATTGAAGATTCTTTTCCTCTATTCTTAATTCGATAAGTATTGCTGAATTCAATAAGCCACGCCATTTAAACTATATCCTGTAAATAGCAGACTACATCATTGTAGCATAAAGAAACTAAGTTCTAAATAAATTGGATTACTAAAATATATTTGAAATACTACTGTTTATCTAATTTTTGAAGTTTAAACTCAATAAAATCTGTACATGATAAATAAATAAAAAGATCTCGCTTATTGGTCAAATATAGAACAAGCGACACGTGTGTCTCCCACATTTTTCTCAAATATTAAATTAAATATACTCCTACATTCACTATAATTTATTGATGTTTGAATCACAGTATATGAAATAAAATATATTCCAATTTAAATTCTTTTCACGGCAATTATAGACAATAAAATGAGTTGAAGAATAAGATCGATGGAATTATAAAAAAAAAATTACTTTATGATTTAGCAAAAATAAATATGGATTATTATTATTTTTATTTTTTTTTTTTTTTTTTTCTTGCCAAAATATAAAATAATACATAAATTTAAAAGATTTGAAAAGGTCATGTAAATATACGTTTCAATAGTTATACATATGAAGATTTGAAGTGTTTTGGATTTTGAAAATTGTCGAAGTACATGAAACATAATATTCGGATTAAACAAAAGTAAAAGGTCAAAACTAGTCCTAACATATGAAAACGTTGTAAAAATTAAGAATGCGGTGAACACACTCGGATTACTACCCTTTTGAGTTTACTATATTTTTTCCCTTTTTTGGCTTGATAAAACCTTTTTTGAAGTCTTCGGATATTTTGAACTCTTGATCTTGCTGTTTCACTCGGAACCACACTCAACCTTCTCTCGATGCACTAAATTTCTAAATCAACAAAATTATGGTCCTTAATTTTCATCATTCCCAAAAAACAAATAAAAAAGAAGAAGGGGAGAGCACGCATGAGTGTTATGAATATTTGTATAAGACGACAGAAATTTATGGAAACTCAATATGATTGCTTCACACGATATTAGTCACGCAAAAGATTAATAATATACATGTGAAACGGTTTATGAAACTTTATCATTTCTAGAACTTATTACTGAAAAATATAATTCTTGCCCAGTAGAAGCCATGTGAGCACCAAAGTCCTTTTCCATATGGCGTTATGCCATACATGCACAATTTGTGAAAAGTCGGTTCACACTGCCTATCTTATATGCAGCTGCGTGGAGACCCCACACAGACACACACACATATATATAAAGAGTGTATAAATTACCGGAAATAAGTAATGAAGGATAATTCAATATTAAAAACGATGGCATTCTAGATACTCATGAATCAAAGACAGCTAATATAAACCCCTCTATAGCCTCTACACACAGGTTTTGGATATGGGCCAAAACGGGCTTTGGAGTCAAGTAAGGCTTTCCTAAGTTCGCAGAACCTCACCCACAATTCGAACCAAAGCAAACTCGTTCCAACTTTGCAATCAGAATTGGCATATATTAAAAAGATCTATGGATTGATTTGTGTAATGGAACAGCTTTGGTTATTCGGATGGCTTACTTTGATTTGATTTTTATTCGAAAATTCAAAGGCGAACACAGATGCTCGACTATCTGGATGTCCAAAAAGTACCTTTCAAAGACATAATAGTGTTCTTCGCTCATGGATGTGTAGAGTATCTTCTGAAAAACTTGCTTCAAAATGGATACTGCTTAACTCGAGTTGACACGGGATAGGCCAATAGTTGTGACTCGTGAATGAGATTTTTCTTTTTATATGCTTTCTCATCTTTATAATTTTTAGGATTTTTGAAAGATATCATTTTATGTGATTTGGAATTTATTAATTTGGGTAGTCTTGTTGGGAAATCCTAGTTATTTTGTTCCTAATTTTTATCTTTAGGGTTTTCTTTAGTTATAAATATTGCTTTACTACTCATGTTGTGAAGCCTCCATCATTATTTAAAGAAATACATTGAGAGATTTTCCAATAAACCCGTATTCAAAATAAATCGAACCAAAAGAAACCTAATTATTCATCATCCTCATCCGACCCAAATCGAAACCAAAGAAAATTGAACCCTAAGTGAACTCGGCTCCAGCATGTTCAAATAATTGAAATAAATCGAACTTCTATGATATGCGCCCTCAAAATCATCCGGGAATGTGGCCCAGTCGGGATAAGCAAAAAGTTGACTTAAAAACACCATCGACCCGATGAACCAAGGGAAAAAAAGAAAAAGAAAGAAAGAGATATTTTAGTTTCTAGGGTTATAGGAAGGGTCCAATAAAATCTAGTGGTGGGATCGCGTAGAAGATTTCGTATGATACTCATATGGTCCACCGAATGAGCACATAAGGAGCACGGCAATAGTATAGGGATCTTATCACATGAGCTGTCTTTTCATGGCAGATAAGAGCCGCTTTCCACATGATAGGTACCTGCACCTACATCAATCTTCCATGCTATTGTATATTCTACCCAATACTCAAACATGTACTCGTGTAAATAATTCAAATTAATACGACGAAAAATGGACATTTGGAGAATACGCAGATGGGTTAGAAAATGTTTGCCGACGTCACGGCCTCCGCGGTTAATGACATCCAATTTGTTTTTCCTATTAATTTTTAGAAGTCCGATTTTTCTTTTAAACGCAATGAATCATGGGGTGAAATTAAATGGACGGCTAGAAATATCTCGGGCCCGAGAGAATCTCCTAGCGCTAAAAGGAGCCCGTCAACTTGGTGGGCTCAACCCTTGTTTTGTATCTCGACAGTGAAGACAAAAATAACACACGGATTCTATATCTCCAAACTAAACTTTATAATAGGCCCAAAAAAGGAACTAAGAACGAGAGAGAGAGAATATGAAAAATTATATTTATTTAGGAGCTCGTAACCCCTCCAGAGCAAAAAAAATCTCATTTCCGAAATAAGATTTTCTTTTCTTTTCTCGAAAAAAGAAAGGAAGAAGAAGAAGAAAAATTAGAGGGAGCTTCTAAGTGATATAATACTTTATAATAGAAAAGGAAAAAGAAGGAAAAAAAAGGGAAAAGGGCGAGAGAAGGGAACAAAAAAGGGTCGCCTCATCACGTGATGGCCACGTGCGTAGACTTATCCTTTCGCTAAGAGCAGCGTCCACAAGTTATTCGCCAGGTGTCGGTGTCTCACACCCTCCCTTATTTCTTTTTTGATATATATATATATATATAACTTCTCCGTAGGCCCCACGAAAATGGCATTTAATAAGTCAAGGGAAAAAACAAAAAGGAAAGAAAAAGTTAATAATGGTGGGGTGGTCGTCGTCGTCGTCGTCGTCGGATCACCGGAGGGCGCGCCGGAGGACCTGGGCCAGCAGCCCCGGCGCGGAGAGGTGCGGCAGGTGGCCCTCGATGTTGAGCATCTCCACCGTGTTCCGCCCGCCGAGGTGGTTCTTGAGGTACGCCGCCACGGACGCCGGCACCGAGACGTCCTTCGCGGTCTGGACGATGCAGCAGGGGACGCGAACGAGGCCTAGCACCCCGCGCAGGTCGCTGTTGAACACGGTGCGCGACACGAACAGCGAGATGTCGGGCCTCATGTTGAAGAGCGTGCGGCTGAACTCCCGCACCGCCGCCGGCACGTCCGCCCCGACCGCCAGCGGCGCGAAGCCGTTCACCCACGCCTCGTAGTTCGCCTCCATCGCCGAGAACACCTTCTCGATCTCCCCCAGCTCGAACCCTCCGTGGTAGTCCTTGTCATTCAAGAACCTACCGGAATCCAGAAACACGCTATCAGGTCCGAAAAGTTCGGACGACGCGAAAAGGGAAAAAGACATTCGAGAGGGTGGTCCTGGTGCCTTACCTCGGGGAGGCCCCGATGAGGATGAGTTTGGTGAAGAGCTCGGGGCGGCGGATGGAGGCGAGGATGCCGATCATGGCGGAGAAGGAGTGGCCGACGTAGGCGCAGCGGTCGACGGAGAGGGCGTCCAGGATGTTGAGGAGGTCGTCGACGTAGGCATCGAGGGAGGTGTAGCGGCGGAAGTCGAAGTAGTCCGGGTTGACGCTGCCGGCGCACACGAGGTCGTAGAGGATGACGCGGTAGTGCGGGGTGAAGAAGGGGAGGATGCGCTGCCACGCCGACTGGTCGGTGCCGAACCCGTGGGCCAGCACCAGGAACCGCTCGCCGGAGCCGACCACCCGCACGTTCAGCGCCTCCAAGAGGATGTTGCCCATGACGAACGGCCGAAAACGGACAAAACAAGAAAAAGAAAAAATGGGGTTTTCGAAATTTCCACACCCCCCCTCTTTACTACCCTCCTTTCCCCTTTTTATTAAAGTAGCTGAGAAAATAAAGAATGGGGGAGTGCTTTGAGATTTGCTTGGCGTGCGCAGTTAGGCATTGTCTGGCTCTGTGCGGGTTTTGTTAGGTGGTATTTATATTGCTCGACGTATGTAAATGCGCCTGTCTCTCTCGTTCCTGCTGGTGGGAGCGGCGGTTTTTCCTTCTCGTATTTTCTAAAATTTTCTCTCTCCCCTTTTCCCTTTCGGTGCTGCCGGTAAATGCTGTCGCGACAGGTGTCCCGTTTCGAGGGGCGCTCGACGGGCGAAATTTCCGATTCCAATCTTGATCCCTGGGCTTAACCCCGCTCCGGCTTGACCTGTGCTTGTCAATTGGGGTGGTGGGGTTGGCGTGGAAACCTTGTGTGGACGTGTGAATTCCTAGGGCTTTTTACACGTCCTGCGCCACGAGGTATTGCTGTCGTCGAAACACGTGACGCTATTCTCGTGCACTCGAACGCGACCGTACTCGCCACTTCCACCATCCAATGGGCGACTGCCTTCGACATCTCGGCCCTTTCATGTTACGCCACCGCTCCGCCTCGGTCCAGAGCCAGGGTATCTATCTACACTGGCACTGTCGATCCCTTGCTGCGCACCGTATACACGGATGGAAATGGGAGATCGAGTCATTCCGAAATGAGCCCATGTAGCAGCCTTTCGCTTCTTAATGATAGTGATGCGAATGCGCCTGTACGGATCTTGTCCCGAATTTGCTCTTTTGCCTTCTATATGTTTGGGACTTCGAGGGAAAGTCTCGAGAAAGCAAAAGCACTCGTTAAGCTTCCACTGTCTTGGCTAACAAGTACGAGCGTGAAATTTAAAAGACACAAAAGTAGGATAATAATGGGACGAACGCATATAATCTCAAGCAAAAGCAAAGCATCCATTAAGATTTCCCTTTTGCTTTCGACATTAACTAAGCTCGTGACTAGGATCGGCATTCCCAAGGCGCTTTTTCGGATCTCTCTGATTAGTTTATAATTGAAGGCAGGCATTATCTCCATTAACAAAGGATTACGACATGGGAAACTTTTTTGGCGGGCGGACATGATTAAATCTTTGGAATGCACTGTTGTTCCATGTTGATCACGCAAGTTAATGGAGAGAACAAATGTGCGACGTTTTCTTTCGAGAAAAAAGGGGGCTCCAGGGAACACTACCCACCATTCAAAAACATGCACGTAAACATAGGGTTAGGATTGGCTTTCCTTTCGTTTCATGGGTCTTGTCTTTATTGCCAAGCAATTCTAGATGCTGCAAATGTTGTTCCTTTTTGGCACGTCGTTGGCAAGATCTGTTGGATGACTATTTGCCATTCAAAGGGAACACCGCCTAGGTAGAAGTCCGAAATTGGCTTGGATGATTCGGTTTTGTGTCTCGATTTCAATACCAGTCGGTTTGCTCTTCCAGCTATTATAATGAGGATTCTACCCTAAAACGGCCCACTGAAACATGTTTCGGAGTAGAATGGCTTGTCCTTATGCTGCTTCCTAACTTGAAACTAAGTTCTAAAAGACTTTTTGAAGAAGAATAATTGGTCGATTACCCGATTTTAATGATAATTTATTATTGTTTAATATTATTGTGCGCAGGCCAATTAGGTTTGCGAACTAGTGTTTACCAAATTCCCATACTTGACTAAAATTGTTTGCAACGCAAGCTCACAAAGAGCAAAATGTAAAGACTCATCATTAGACCCGGAGGCTCAGGGCAATACCTCAATTAGGTTTCTCTTCATCCATGGTCTCTCCTCTCACCCCTAAAACGCAACGATAAACCTTGCCTGCAACGATCTAACATTTGGAAAGATTCACCACTTATAAGTTGGTGGATAGATAGCCACAAGAGAAAGGTTGGCTGTTCTCGAAACGAAAGCCACACTATGCACGTATCCATAAGTCGTTGACACAAGTTTAAGAACTTATGCTAGACACTATCTTATCCAAGAGCAGCCCCATTTGTCAGATGCGATGAATTGCGGATCGCATCTATAACAGTAATTTCGTATTTCCATCAATTCGCACTAGAAATATAAAGGAGCATATAATACCAAGAAAAGTCGTACAGCACGAGAAGTATATGTTGCAGATGGGAGGGGTAGTAGGGTCGGGGTGGGTATCGGATGCAGAATGGAAGTAGCCTTCAAATCCCCGAAAGGAAAAGGAGGAAATATACTTGCGCACTGCATCTTATTTGCAGACTTCCCACTGGTCCATCTTTCTCTATTTGCCGCATCCAAGTTAGCTCATTGGCTGGACAATTGACCATCCTCGCTAAACGTGTAACATCTTCCTATACGTCCTTTTCTCTCTCCCCCCTTCAAAAAAAAAGTCTCTCTCTCCATCGCCACTCTTTGCCTCTCTGCGTTGTCTCGCACTGCATTTTCTGGTGTCGCCACTAGGAGAAACTCATGCCGAAAATCTCTTGTCAAAAAGTACGACTTGAGTACAACGCATGCCAGAAAGCTCTCCTAAACGATGTTTTGATGTTTGAAAGTTGGATTCTTTTGCTTGAGTACCATGTTAAGCAAACGCATGACCAATTGGTTATTTTGAATACTTGACCAAGCTCGGAGAATGGCTATGGCGTTGATACAAACACATGTTCGAGGTGCTGCTAATAAGAGAGGGACCGTGTAAGTAAACAGAGAGAGAACAACCCGGATGGGACATATCCAGGACCAGAGAAAGTGATGCATGCGAGAAGCACACCAGACAAAGTGGGGCATCAGAAACAGCACCAATCCAATTCGTCGTTTCAGTTGGGGGAAGAAATACAACCATGCACGCTAATAGAGTTCTAGGGTTTCTCTCATCGATGCATATTATAAGATAAGGTCATGCGAGGGACGCAAATTTCAGAAAGTTTCAGATAAGTTGGCAGAGATTGGGCCCCTCCTCTCGACACCAGCATATTGTGAAAACAACGACTTGAGAGAGAGGGAGAGGGAGAGGGTTTATATGGTGGGAGGGAGGTACAGCCCAAGGAGTGGAGGCAAGTTCCAATGAAGTCAAAATTGGCATGATGAGTCACGAGGCTTATCTTATCCACTTACCTTTCCTTCTTTTCCTTTGCTTTCTGGCTTTGGCATCTTCTTTACACATCGGTTCGAACTCGTCCCGGTATAGGTGGCGAGCGAACAATTTGTTTATAGTATTTACAAGCACGTATGTGCGACCTTGGGGAAGAAATTTCACCCCGGTCGTCTAGAAGAAGCTTGCTCAATGGCTACGAGAGCATGATTGCTTTTGTCTTCTAGAAGTGTCTAGTGCAAGCACAATGATGCGCATTCGCAAAAAGTTAGATTTGCTGAAAACCCTAGGCAGAGCTGACAATGCATGCGCATTGGAAAATAAGGGAATTGAACAAATTAAGCAGAAGTTCCCATGGTCTATAACAAAGTTAACGTGTCCCTATGCTTCTACTTATATACATTCTAAATATGTGTGTATATATATTTGGTGACATAATTAGATGTATTGTTGTATTCAGTCATGTTTATGCTTAGTTAGAAGACTGTTCATCTCGTCCACATATTCCATGAATAGCCTTAGACGTGAACTGGATTGAGGAAAACAAGCTAGAAAACATGCGCTATCCATTTCATTTCAATTTCCCAAAAATGAAATGGATAGTGGATTGTAGAGGATTTGTCACATCACATTTCCATATACAAGTATGCATCAAGTACCATCATATATTGTTGACAACTTGCTTCCACTGGAGATAATTCTTGGAAAAAGATCGGGACCAAACTAGGAAAATTCCAGTCTAAAATATTCTAACTTGTCTTTTTCTGAAAAATAAGGTATGTCATTTTCAGTTAATTGCCCGCCGTGACAATAATTTGGGAATTACTTGTGATCCATACATATTGCGTCACTTTACTATAAGCAAGGTCCAGTCCATATGGTTTGTGCATGGTCCAGGTAAATTATAATATGATTGATTTGATATGACATCATATCCTTATCTACTTAGGTGGCCATTGATGTGAAATATATTCCACAATGAAAGTGAACACTCGGTCGCACAACCTCATTTCTATCAAATTAAGTTCTTAAAAAAAGTTGGTCTAAAAACAACCAGAAAATAAAAAATAATAAAAAATCAAGGAGGGGACACGTTCATACAGTTTGGAGAAGGAATCTCAATATTTCATGATTTCATCATTACCTTGGAGAGATATGGATGCGAGGGATTTTCAATCCAATCATTCTCTCTCCAAAGATGGTTTCCATTATGTCTTAAAAAAACCTTTACTTTCCACCCTCTTCTTGCCATGTTTTCCCCTTTTTCATGCCCAGGGCATAGTTAAATTAATAGTGTATGCCCATTCATCATATTAGGTAATTTCCAAAACAATTGATTAGCCGCTTTATAAAAACAGTAAATGCGTTGAATATATAATATTTAACTTTCTAAGTGACACTATTTCTACTTTTGCTAAAACAAACCCTTTTCTATGCTAAGTGAGATTACGAATCTATAGCAAGATTTGGTTCAATATTTAATAATTAACATTACCCCTTTCGAATCCATAAAATTACTCTCATCGTCTCTTTTCTTCACATACCATATTTGTGCTAAATTTGCAAAAAATAATTAATCAACTTATCTACGATGTCCATTTGAATAAGTAAAAATAAAAGATGTCTTTATTCTAGGCAAAACCATGTTTGTAGTTGAAAAACAATTTCATTCATTTGTTAAAAAATAATGTTGTTCATTTAAGTAGTTAAAAAATTGTTCATTCTCTCCCTAGGGCCACCAAGGCCTCGTCTAGGGTTGCGACCTCCACCAAACCCTTTGGCGATGGGGGCGGCGGTGGCAGCGGTGGTAGCAATGGTAGTAGCGATGACAGCAGCGACAGTAGCGACAACACCCCACCGACGAGGCTTTGCCCTTCTTATTTTTTTTTTCAATTTTGTTTTCAAATAAGATTTGACAAAGAAAATAATAAAAAAATTGTCACGTCGGCATTTTTTGTAAAATAAATTAACAGTATAATTAGAAAAACTTTATTGCACTTTTTGAAAGCTTTAGTATTTAATTGCACTTTCATGACAAGTTTTAGGAATTATAGTATACTTTTCTCTTCAAATGACTTTAATGGAAGTCCAAAATCTAGTTACATCTTCTTCTTGCTCAAACTTATACCTATTCATAAAAAAGTTTCAAAGGTATGGTTCGCAAGCCATATTTTAAGAAAATAATATGATTGAACGGAAAACAAAATTATTCTTGATTTTTCCTTTCCTTTTCATTATATTTATGGTAGAAGATTAGAAGGAACAAACGAATTGGAATCTTGAATTTCGCTTTTACTATTTTGGAGGAAAATAACAACTCATTGATCATTGATTTGCCTAAAAAAAGGTGTTATTGAATATTAATACATGCTCAACAAACTTGAGTGCCGACTTGATCAGTCAGTATAAAAATGGTGTGAAACTAGCGGCATCTTTAATTAATCTCCAGCTTCTAGTTCAAAGTATTTTCGAGGGTTAAGGCTAAAGCTATATAGTTGCAATATTTGACTAGTCTTTATGCACCTGGAGTCATCGCCTTGCTATAGCTAAGGTTTCAGTATATTAATCTGCTTTAGATTATGTTAATGGTTTTTTTAAGGAGCGACTGATGATTATTTTTTTGTCGAATATTCATTTATCACTTTATTGTAGTGCTCATAGCATTCACGCGATGCAAAGGAAGGGAAAGAAGGTTGTTGGAGTTTCTCTTAGGTAATCAGTCTTTCTCATCGATAAATGATGTTTCGGCATGAATAATTTCATCGGAGAGTTGTTGATTCCTTTTGAGTTTTCAATTGTTTTGACCACACTGCCATGTTGTTTGAGTTTATCACTTCATCAATAATAACCAAAGGTTGGTCATTTTTTGGTACGTGCAATGCCTGAAAGGCATGAAGCTATATATGAAAGCACTTTCATGCACGTGGGATTAACAATCATGCGAAACGGATAATGATGGTACTCCATAATTTTACAAGAGTTAGAAGTTGAATTTAGGCAGATAATAATGCTGCAACGACAGCCGATCCCACGTCACGCTTATAAGAGCGCCCGACGTATACATGTCCCGGTGTATGTATATACGTGCATGTGTATAATAATCTCTTTTTGCGACATGATACGATTGTATCCTTACTTAACAATATGTCTGTTATTGCAATTGATATATTAAATGGCACTAAGTGTAGAAAGCAAAAGGCATGCCATCCCAACATACATTTAGGGTTTGTGTGTCACTAAAAATGCTGATAGTTTGTTTGTAAACTAAACAAAGAAGTGCATTGTCCCACAATGAAGAGATATGAGTATTTGAACCAATTTATAAGTGGAAGGCTTCTAGCCATACGATTGATATATGTGAACTAGACCCTACGGTACCCATGTACTAGTGCAAATAATTGCACAATTTCGACCCGAATTTATAGTTTTCTTTTTAACTAATTGACAATTAATTTTTTTCAAATTCGAATTTATAGTTCTTTTTAGAACATAAAAAGTTGTATCCTTTTAAAATAGTATGTTTGCTCACAATATACTTTCAAAAGAAAGCAACATTTCAAAAAAAGGGTTGTATCAGTTGAAACATATTTTTTCCCTAATATAAATTCAACGTTTCTAGATCAACAATTTTCATTTTTCAATTTTCTCTGTCTTAAAAATACATCCCTTATTCTCCAATTATTTCCTTTCAAGAGTCCTTGAAGAAATGCCAAAATTGTTTTCTAGTATTCCCATTTTGAGACTTAGGCTGCGCATGATAAAATTTCGAAACAGAAATTGATTTCTAGCCAGAAATCAATTTCTTAATTTCTATTTTCCGGACAAGTTTCTGAGCAAAAAACCCGTTTGATAACGACTTAAAATTTCTATTTTCAAAACAAACCGTTTGATAAGAACAAAATTTCTATTTCTAGGAATAGAAATTGATTAGATAACAACATAAGAAATCCTCAAATACAAAATAATAATCAAAATAATACTAAAACAACATAGAAAATCCTCAAATACAAAATAATAGTTGAAATAATACTAATACATTACAAAAGTTGAAAATACAATTTCATGGAATTTCCGGCATATTATTTTCCCTTGCCATTTTATTAGCAATTGTTTTTCTAAGCGTATTTATTTGGTTTCCCTCCTCGGTCAATGTATCGTTTGCAAGCTCATCTTGCGTAGGTTTAGATAAGTATTGCGGAAGCATGAATATGGGTGCCATCAATGGTGCCTATACAGCCTTGTCATTTTATCAAAAACTAGTATTATACAAAATTATCAACAAAATAAAATTAATGGTGTAAAGGAATATATGAGAATTCTACCTTAAAGTAACGTTTATGGTTAGGAACCAATCGAGGGAAGGTCGGTTTATTTTGATTCTCGAATTGAATCAGTTTAGTTGCTCATCCCTAATTTCTTTATTGTTGCTCAATGAACCTTTAATGGCCCTTGCATAGCAAAAAGAAAGATTCTCTTGAATCTCTTGCCTTCGAATTAAAATTCAAGATTGTGTAACAATCTAATTACTTTGATTTTGCAAGAATTTTGAATCCGTAAAAAAATAAGGTTAAATTTCTAGGCACGTTTTTTATTTATCTATTACGTAAGAACTTTTTCTTCAACTGGCCATGCGCATGCCTTTTCTAGGAGGAAAGAGCCCCATTGTTTTTAAGTAAGCATTTAAGAACTTTGGTCGTTTTTGAAAATTGGGGACCCATTCGATTGCCTTTCATCCTAAAGAGGAAATTATAAAATAAAAAAAATGAAAAAAATGCAAAAAAGAAAACACGAGCAAAATAAGAAAAAGAAAATTAGCAATAGTTTGTGAAGTTGTGGTTATGAATAAATTAAGTTAGCAAGAAAGTGCAATGTTCTTTTATATGGTTTGATTTCGTTTCGATTTCTATTTTAAACGAGAAGTTAAAAATTTCAGCTTCGATTTCTTCAATTTCTCTATTTCTGAAATAAAAATTTGTTTCAGAAATAGAGAAATCAAATGCGTTACCAAACCAAACGGATTTTCCAAACCTGTTCTAGGGGAACGAGAGAAACGAAGAAATCAAGAAACAGAAATTTTGTCATGCGCGCCCTTATTGTATCTTGGAAGATATTTATCAGTAATCATTAACAACTTTGTAGGGCAAACAATATGTTAAAGATAGTTTATTTACGTCTCAAAGTCCGAACTCATTCTTCACAATTATTATGTCTAACAAGAAGCTATGAACTCTCTTCATTCTCTTTTTTTATGTAAGATAAAACGTTTACAATCGCAGTTATTAATTGAACAAAAGAAGCGCTACCGTATGGAAACCGTATTCTTTTCAAGACCACCACTGATGAACCTTGGCTTTTAGCTTTGACTCACAAAGGACAGGAAAATTACTCAATTAGTCCTAACCTTGTTGTACGAATGCTAATTTAGTTCTAAACTTGTCTATTCTACCAATTTAGTCATAAACCTTTGTGCAAAATTCTAATATAGTCATTCTAGTAAATTTTCATCAGAAATGGATAACGTGACAATTCAGTCATCATTGGCCGTCATACATGGCACACTACCATGAAACTACAAGGCTCAAAGGACAATAGTCAAGGTTGTTGGAGTCATAGGTTTGTGCAAATATGGAGAAGCTTCCGAGTCCTTTCTATAACAATCTGATCCGACGAGAGCGAAGAGTGGTCACTAAAGCTACAGGCTTCTAAAATGGTGAAAGGGGCAGGAATGAACCAAACTACGCACGAAATAGGGGGAGAGCGATTCTATGATAAATATATGAAAATTGAAATTAACTCATGTAGACGCCTTTTGACATAACAACAATGCTTAGCTTTGTAAATCCAAAATTAAGCATGCTTAGGTGGAAGCACTACTAGATGGGTGACCTCTTGAGAAGGTGCTCACTTATATGCCAAAGAAAAAAATCATGAGATTTAGTATAGAATGGGCTAAAGCAAACAATACCTCGGTGAGTTAATTTAGGGATGTTACACTTTCAAGGCACTAAGTTGCCAAAGGATCACGAAGCACAAGTCATTGAGGGATGGCTAATGTTATGCCCCTCACTAGTTGTGTGGATACGAGTGAAATTGTCCTCTTGGAGCACTTACGCTCCGTTCGTTTCACGGAAAATATCATGTTTCCGGAAAACATTTTCCTGGAAGTTATTTTCCAGGAAAATGACTCTATTTTCCGGTGTTCGACCAAAATCTAAAATTTGAGAGGAAAATATTTTTCACTTTGTTCGTTAGCTCAAACATTTTCCTGAAAAAAATTATCAAAAATTGAATTTTAATATTTTTAATTGACCAAAAATTTTATTTTATTTATTTATATTTTCTTAAAAAATGATTTTTAATTATTTATATTTTTTAAAATAGAAATTTTTATTATTTATTATTTCTTTTTTTTTTCCTTCCTCCTTCCTCCTCCTTCTTCCTCCCGATTCCTCCCGAGCAGCTTCGTCCATCGTCCGCCGTCGCCTCCTTCCTCCTCCTTCTTCCTCCTCCTTCCGCCGCCGCCGCCTCCTTCTTCCTCCTCCTTCCGCCGCCACCGCCTCCTTCCGCCGCCGTCGCCTCCTTCCTCCTCCTTCTTCCTCCTCCTTCCGCCGCCGCCTCCTCCTTCGGCCGATCTCACCGAGCTCGCCGGATCGCGACAAAGCTCGAGCTCGCCGGATCCGGCGAGCCGCGAGCTTCGCCGCTAGATCCGGTGAGCCACGAGCTCCGCCGCCAGATCCGGCGAGCTCGAGGCTCGGCCGATCTCACCCGAGCTCGTCGGATCTGGTGACAGAGCTCGAGCTCGCCTGGATCCGGCGAGCTGCGAGCTCCGCCGCCAAATCCGGCGAGCCGCGAGCTCCGCCGCCAGATCCGACGAGTTCACGGCTCGCCACCGCACGACGAGCGGCTTGGACGGCGGGCTCCCCGCGAGCCTCCCGGCGCCGCCGCGGTGCTCCCTCTTGAGCCGGATCCTCCCGAGCGGCTTCGAGCCGCCGGGGAAGCGGAGCGCGGCGGTGGCGGCGGCGCCCCGGCCGGAGTAGGCGGGCGGGGAGCGGCCGGGAGGGCGGAGGCCGGTTGTCGTCGGCCGACCCGCGCCAGGGAGAGCAAGAGAGAGAGAGAGAGAGACCGAGAACCGAAGGAAGAGAAGAAGTGAGAGGCTTGGAAAATGTTTTCCTCTTTTCAAAAGAGGAAAACATTTTCCAAGCTGCAAATAAGGAATTTTCCGGTCAACGGAAAATGTTTTCCGTTGACCGTGATTTTCCGCCCACCCGAACACCGGAAAATATGGAAAATATTTTCCTGGAAGTTATTTTCCGCGAAACGAACGGAGCGTTAGGGTATGTTTGTTTTGCAAAAAAAAGAATGATTTGAAAATCCTTATCTTAGAAATGATTGCTCGCGTTGCTTGCAAAAAAATGAATAAGCAAAAAACATTTTCATTGCACATGAAAAATTTTAGACATAGATTGTTATCGATAATGGAAACATATTTCATTGACTAATTCATTCAAGGGATTCAAGCGATCATTCTTAATAAAATGTTTTCTAAATTATTTATTTCCATTAAAAAAAAAAAAAAAAAAAAGAACCTTAAGATTCACCGGCAGATCAAGGCTAGAGACGTGCATGTTTGATACCTCAGCACGAATAATCTCAAGGTCTAGGTAAAACTCTCTGGGGTTTTAGTTAACATTGCTTGGTTAATGAGTTTAGTGGGGTTTTACCATACTTCGCGATTTATCTAAGCGACCTAATGCGAATCATTCTTTAGGAAGACAAATATGTAGGGACTGTCGACGAAATAGGCGAAATGTGTAAAATGGATTTACCGACATCGAAACCACAAGCCACTCCCTAAGATTCCCAAACTCTAATTATTTTGCCCCATGGATGGAGAATTCGTCAGAACAATGAGGTGCTTTTGGCGATAACTGGATTGTGTAATGATTGAATAATTTAACCCCAGTAATCATTAGCACTATAGCTGGAGAGTAAGGCAGAAGGAGGGGGGGTGCGATCGGATGTTGAAGAAAGCGCATGCGCGACGCGGTTGAGATTCCTTGGCGTCACCATCGACCCCACTCCTGTCCTGGAATTCACTGTTCTATCCGATATTTGATGTGAAAGAAAATCTCGCAAGTGCATGTAGGCTGCGCCCTGAAGTCAACGACACCCGGCATGAGTCTCGGGGCGATGTTGGCTGAGCAATCAATAAGCAGAGATTTTGAATTGTGCCCCTCGGCAGGGAAAGCGAAAGACGTTGGGGAACGAGATCGTGGATTGCATTTCTTGTATGTTTCGTCTTTCACTGTTTTTCGTGCAACTCGATTCTGAGGCCGCGTCTGATGGTTAGGACAAGAATTGAGATGTAATGGAATAAGATAGGATAAAGAAATCCTCTAGAGAATAAATGGGGTCCAATTTTATTCGGTATTTGGTACGCTGTAAGACGAAATCCTAGAATAATTTTTTTTTTAAATAATTGATTTTATTTACCGAAAATTAGAAAAATGGAAGTGCTTCGTTTCCGGCTCAATCGATCACATCGAGAAAGTGCTTTGCCTCTAACTCAATAGCCGATTCCAGCACCTCCTTTATCTTCATCACTAGCCCGAACAACATGTAGGCAAGCTCGAGCAATGGATGATCTGGACGCCATCTCGAATAGCCCTTTGAAGTCATAGAACGGTATCTAGTTCTCAAGCAGCATCATGTTGCGATGGACGTCATCGACCATCCACGGCTTGCTAAAGATACAATCGCCACCCCTACCCCATAGACCGACACTAAGTCAAGGCCCGACCTCAAAGCTACTCCTGATCTAGGGTCCCCTTAGGCTGGTTACCTTGAACCTTAGGTCGCGAGCCTCAAATCCGAGGTCTAGAGCATCAAACCGCGTCGATCCGATGGGGATGACAATGATGGGATGGGAATGGCCGACGAAGATGCGGCAGCTCATGCTAGCCTACGGCAACGACTGGGCCACATTATGATGGAGCTCCCTCGCTGATTTAAGACAGTGAAGCTCACGCCCCCTTCTCTCTCCCTAAATCCTTTCCCTTCCATCTTCGTGTTACCATGGCTCACAATTTTCTTTTCTTTTTTTCCATTTTTTTCTTATTTTTACCAGATAGCAAATATCTTATCTGAATGTATCCCGTCCTATAGATATTTTTTTTTAATTATTCAAATTATAGCTAAACATATCTGAAACTTGCATTATCCCGAACAACAAATAGGATAAAAAAAAACTATCATATCTGGAGTTATGTCTGGTTAATTTAAAACACAGCCTAACTCATTGTCTCTTTTGTCTTTATTAACCAATGAGTTAGCTCTGTATATTAGCATCATTGCAATAAGTTTATTTCACGTAGGCTTTTTGTTGAGATTATTTCCCATCTCATACATAATGGGTTTTATTGCATTTCCTTAGGGCCTGTTTGGTAACCGGCCAAACAATGTCAGATTCTATTCTTTTATTCCCTAGAGTAATTTTGGAACAAAATTGTGTTTAGTAAAAATTTTGTTCCCGGGAATAAATTTATAATTTTTTGTATTCGGAAGTAGATTTGGAACAGAATCAAGAATAAAAAAATAAAAATAAAAAAAGTTGATTCTTGTTCTTGGAAACAATTCTAGAATCAAGCCCATATTTTCTTTTCTTTTTCCTTTTCTCTTCTTCTTCTTTCCTTTTTTTCTTCTTCATCCACCATCGCAGTTGCCGTTCGCCGCCTTCAGCCACTGGTTGCTAGCAATCGGTCCGACGAGCTCGCCAGAGGCTCACCAGGCTAGGGCGAGGTCCGGTGAGCTCGCCAAAGGCAAGCCCAGCCATCGGTGAGGCTGGGCAAGCCTCGCTAGTGGCCAAGTAGGCCTCGCCTAGCCCCGACGAGGCTCACCCATGCGACGCTCTGGTGAGGTCGCTAGCCACTCAAAGAAGAAGAATAGGAGAGAGAAAGGAAAAAAAAAAAGGAAAAAAAGTAATGAAATTATTTAAAAATTAAAAGAAAATGATTTAGAATTGAAATTTTGAGCTTGCTTGTATTCACCTAATTTTCCAATAATAGCTTGTTCCACAGTAGGATTAACAGCATTTTATATGTTTCTACTAAACGCAATTCTATTCTAGAACTAGAAATTTTGAATAATTACCAAACGGCTTAAAATGCTCAAAAATTATTCTCGGTAATAGAATAAAAAAGAATTATTCTTTATTAAAAATTGTTCCCGGGAATAAAAGCGTTACCAAACGCGCCCTTACATAACGCTAGATTCTAATTATTCTAGCTAGATTAATCCAATGAGCCGTTGGATCTAAAGTATGGCACAAAGCACATTCGCTGAAGATTATATCCCTTGTTATTTGTCTCTCTCCTGCGTCTGCCCAAAACTAGGGCAAGGAGGTGCTGGTTATACAATCATACTAACGATGGGAAGGATATAGAGATCTTATAAGTCTAGAGATGTTCCGAATCAAATGAGATTCTAAGAAAAGATCATCCACGAAGCTGTCATTACATCGCGGCGGTCCTGTCCATGCAGCAAAGATAAGCAAGAGTTGATTTCTCTTGCCTAACCCCAAAAACAGCTTGATGGGAAAGCCACGTTTTCGCAGTTTATGCTCTCCTGAGATGGGATCTTGTAAGAAGATCCTGAAGAGAGAGCCCATCCGGGAGAAAACTGACACAGACGCATCAGCTTTCATTTGGGCCATAACCCAAAATGGCAGATGCACTTGAATTCAGCAAAAGTGACGGGCGGTGAAATGAAAGAGTACGGAAGAAGAAAAAATCAAGCTATCCATCGACCCGGTACTCGTGGAGGATGAAAATGATTTATTGCGATTGTAAAGAAGCCATTTTGACGGAGACGATCAACATGAATGATGACAAGGCCAAGCCCAGAGCATGTTTCAGGACCGCCATAACGCGAGCCCATGTGCAAAGTACAAAACGCGACCATGATAAAATAATTGATTGGAGATGCTTCTGGGTGGGTGGGGCGATAAACGTTATCTTTAATGCTTCTTCTCTACTTCCGAGACGATATATTTTTGGGGGTTTGTCGGGGGATGACGTGCGGTCGTGCACCTCCTGCCTCCCACGCGTTTGCTCGAGCAAAGTGTTCTAAAATATATAATTAATTATTACTGCCACTTCTGTTATTTTAACCCCTGTTGCTCCTCTTCGTTGTTCTCTCCCCTCCTTGAATCTGAAATGAGTTCACTTCTTTGAATCTGATCTAACGAAAGGTGGCTCGTGCACACGTCGGAACGGGGGATTCCAAGGGATTTGTGTTTTCTTTATTGGGATCTCCCTCTTTGCTGCACAGTCCCACCACCATGGCTCTGCCGCCACTCCCGCTCGACGTCGCAGAACCCGAGGCACGATCTGTGCTCGTCGCTGCACATCTCTCTCCTTCTCCCTCAAACTTGATCGAGGTCGACCATGGAGGCCATGACCTCCGTGGGAGCGAATTGGCTGAGGTCACGACCTCCATGGCCGCAGATGGAGCTGGCGTGTGTGCTATTGATTGTTTGAATATGTCAAAGCCAATACTCGAGTTGTTTCTTTTCGTTTGTCGCCGAAAAGGAAAATTATTTGAAATGGAACCGAAACTGCATGGACGTAAGCGTGAAGGTGATGCATCTATTTGCGGGTCACATGGACACGAAATCAAAGTGTCTCCGTACGGAAGGGAAAATACAGGTGCAATGTTGCAGTAGTAGTTTTCGAGCCTTAGGAATTGGGTTCGACTCCTTGCCCACGTTAAACCCGTGTTAAATCTCAGAATTGGGTTCGACTCCTTGCCCCCGTTAAACCCGTGTTAAATCTCTAACCGAATTTTCTTCTTTGGGTCCCGGTAGATTTCTTCTATCTTTATCGCATCAGATTCTCATTTCTTTCTTTTGTTGTTTTTGTCCAAATTCCATGGATATTTTCAAACCGTTTAACATGTTTTTGGGTGGTCCTTGGTGCTTTCAGACTCATTACTAAGAAATTTCAACATGCTGAGTCCACTTTTGGCCTTATTTTCTCCACGTCTGCTCTCTAGGTACCGGTTTCTTCACAATTCCTGTCCAATCTACTGTTTTTAAGCCAACGAAGCGCATAAGATTAATAAATCTGTAAAGCATTTTTGCCGAAGTGGCAGCATCCCATTGCTATCGACTATGACCTAAGCAACCTGCCTAACAAAACCATCTACCTCGAAGTTGAGGTTAAGTTAGATATACATAGGAGACTTTGTATATATATTTCCCTTTTGTAATTTATATTTTGCTACTTTATATAACATTCCTAATAGCCTATAAATAGGATTTCTCATCTCATTTGAGTTCGATGGGATGTATGGAATATTACATTCTGTGTTTGCTTATTTAACGATGCTTCCATGTGGCGCATCAACAAAATGAAATGGAAAAAGGGAAATACTTATATAATTATCGTTAATTTATTGTGAGAATGATAACCTATTTTGGTCACGACAAAATGAAAAATAAATAATTAGAAATTATTGTGATGTCTATTCCTTCAAATTCGTGACATTCGTGACTCGTAATATGTTGTTATTTTAATAATAGTTTAATATTTTTTTATCGATTTTACTCTATTTTTATTATAATTCCATTTCTTTGATTTTTTTGTGTTTTATAAGGCGTGGGAGTCGAAACCCCGCTCCGAAACGAAATCGTCTCCACCCCAACCTCGAGAATATGAGGATTCGAACATTTTACCTCTTCTTTCAAAGTGGAAGGGTGATCATTGGGGCAAACTCCAATAATATTGTCGTGTTGGTAAAGTCCGCAAAGAAAAAAAGATTGGAGAGAGCAATTTTAAAGTGCAAAAAACGCGGGATCATGCGCACTATCGGAGCGGTCCCCACCACTACACCGCGGACGGCACTTTTCCATCAATGTCGTATCCTTTGAGCAGCCCCCCCTCGGTCTCCTTCTGAGAAGACCCGGAAGAATGAGCCACGTGGTACGCCGTGTTACGTCGACTTTTCCACCCCCCCGCAGTCCTTCTCGACCAATCGCGTCTCCCTCTGTCCACGCGCTAACTGACCAAAACGCGTTTTCGTTTTCTCTCACCGCGTTCGTACGACTTTTCCCCTGCGGAACCCAAAGAGAATAAAAAGAAGAGAGGAATGGGGCTCCGTCACTTTTTGAGCTTCGGCTTTTAGGGTCCTCCCTCTCTTTTCCATTCAAATTCAAGGAAGAGGAAAGAAAGGGAGGGAGACCGGTCACGGAACTGCGCCTCGCCTTTATGGACGGTCCCTCAAGGAAATGGCGTTGGAAATGATATTTGCGAGATAGAGCTCTCTTTCCCTGAATTTTACATGTGTACATCCGGAAAAGTACTGGTAATATCGATTGAGGTAGACGCAAATTCTGGCCGAAAGTGATTGCAAGATAATTATTCCTGTGCACGGAGAACGACCTAGACTCGTCGAATTGGCAAATAGTCGAGTTCGAATTTAGTCACGTTGGAAATAGCCCGACTTAAATAAATCTAACACGTTTTGCCTCATTTTCTATCCGATGCAAATTTGATGACTCGTACCGGATCCGATTCGACCTATACCCAATCCATACTCGACCTATATGTGATCTGACTCAATTGTTGAAATGATTTCATGTTTGATTCGAAATATGAAAACTCATATCTAAACTCAAATAAGAATGTAGAATAAGTAAGCATGAGAGAAAATGATGAGAGAGTCGTGAAATTAGGATAGGTCTAACATAATTGTAAATCTATTTATGATCTATTTAACACAACATATTATGATTTAAATCTATTTATGATCAATTTATTCAATAAGTGATTTACGGAATGGATTTATGACCAATTTTCAAGTAATTACACGTCGTTATTAAAGGATAAAACTCAAGAAAGAGTTTATATTTGTTATATATTAACATATTAGGTAGACCGTGGTACGGAAAAAATTATCGACCATCGTTGCTAAGCAAACTTACATCAGGGCAGGGCATCTTTCAGACTTTGTTCCTTGGTTAAAAGCATCTTTCCTTTACTTTAATGATGCTGTAAAAAGTAGGAAGGGGTGTGGATAGTGACGTACGAATAAATTAGTTGGGGTGCTCTTGCTTATAGGCAACCGCGAAATGTGATTGAAAAGACCGATAAAGACAAAAATTAGATATTCAAAATCGCCGAATCTTTTGAATAACTCCTAGCTTCCGTGCTTATCTTTGTTAACAAATAAATTCATGCTCAAGTATCTATGTCAACGAATTTGATTCAAAATCATCGACCCTTATGAACAATGTCAAAATCTTACTCCTAACTTTCGTGCTTAACTTTGTTAATTAATCAAGCTCAAATATCGATGTTGATGATTCTTTTCGTGTGTGTATATATATGTAGTTCGATAAAATCATTTTGTTCTTTACTAGGCTCGTAAATAATCTATAAAGCGAAAACCTTATTTATAGAATGCTGACAAAACATAGATCAGCACATATATGATTGATAGAGTATGATTACTACTCTTTCGTGTGATTCTTATTGGAGAGTTCAAATCTACTCGAATCTTTTTGATTTCGTTAGAATATATGAATATTAATTGCACATTTTCACCTAACAATCTAAGTTAGCGTGAGTTAATCAAAAAGGAAAAATGATATAGATGATCAACGAATTTTATCAAAATATGTAAGATGGATTATGAACTTTAATCAAATGTGTAATATCATCATTGAATTTTTAAATTATTTAATGTAGTCCATGAATTTTGGGTACACGTTCAATTTAATTATCGAACTGTATAAAGTAGGGGTGTGTAACTAGACTGGGTATACTCGGTTCCCAGACCGGCCCACCCGGAAAATAAGGTCAAGAATCAGTTCCCGTTGAAACCGGTTCCCGAAATTCGGAAACGGTTTAAACCGGTCTAATAACATGTTCCAAGTGATTACCCACTCGGAAACCGGTTTTCCGGACCAATTTTGTAAGTAGAGGTCCATAACTCTTTTTTTTCCCCCGATTTCTATTCTTATTCCCGCAATCACGCAACGTTTTTCCTATAGGCTATTTCAAACACGCATGGCACTCCTCATTGTCATTTCTCTTCCTTACTTGCTTCCCTCCCTCACCAGCTCCCTCTCGCACCGTTCGATGGACAGACAATGTTCATCGTTGCCAAATTCTCATGTATCACATGGATTGGCTCGCCTAATTTATCTTCTGTAATATGAGTTATGCTTGTATAAATGAGTAGCTTCATGTAGTAACTGTGGGAATAAAACTAATATTAAACCCATGTTTGTTGCTAATTATTTGCCTCATTATTTTATTTATTATAATTAGCACTGTGGATCTTTAATTTTTCGTTTAGTCAAAAAATTCATGTATTTATTTATTACGAGTGCTTAATGTTTCAATACAAATTATGATGATTACGTTATTTTCTCGCGTATTAATATAAAATTCAAAATCATATAAGGTATTATGAGATTACAAAACAGGTTATAGTGGATACAGGATTGATCCCGAAACCGGGTCGAAAAAACATGGTGAGTCGGATACATGATCCAATACAAAATAGGGTCGAGTATAAGGTCCAGAAAAGAGGAACCCGTTATAACATGGTCAGGTATAGAGTCTAAGTCTATACCCTACCCACCCTGGACCAAATCACTCATAGTCATTAATTCAAGTTCATGAACAAAATCGAACATCTTTATACTATGGGTGATTTGGTCCAGGGTGGATAGGGTCTAGACTTAGACCCTATACTCGACCTTGTTATAGAGATGTTCAATTTTGTTCATGAACTTGAATTAATGAAATGACAGTATTGCTCATTTATATATATTAATTGAATATATATCAATCATATTATACATTAAGATGAAATTCAATGGTTATATTAAATAAATTAAAACTCGACAATCCGTGATTACTCTGGCCATTTACGGCTACGTTTGGGAACTGTTTTCTCAAGTGTCTTTGAGAGGCTAAAGGCTTTTGGGCCAAATATTTAGTGTTTGCCAAGGTTTTTTTTACTCATCTTTGCCAAAGGCAAGCCTTCCCAAGGCTAAAAGCTCAAGGCAGGTTGGGGCTGCCTTAGGCATTCGGCCTTCTTGGAAGGCTGAGGGGAGAGTAAGACAAAACAATTTACTCAACAAATGTTCTCACTAACATTTCATTTTTCCGATTTTGTCCTCGTGATTATTCACCTTCTTTGTTGAGGTTGGCCGACAAAGTTGTGCGGAGTTGCTAGGGGTCGGCGACGAGTTGGACGGTGGTCGGCGACGAGTTGGACAGAGGTCGGCATGAGGCCAATTGCAACCCCTGGCGACCACCTAAGATTTGGGTTGCAGCAAGGTTGTGCGACCGCTGCAACCCTGATGATGCTACGACCCCCGGCAGATCTGGGTCCCCGGAGGTCATCACGACCTAGATCCGGGCCGCACGACTTTCGATGACCCAAATCAAGTGATCGGGATTGCGCGATTTGGTCATGATCAGGGTCGCCACAACCATATCGAGCGACCCCGGCGACCTTCGCACGAGATTTGGGTCGTGGTGACTCGATCTGGTTATGGCGACCTTGATTGTAGTGACCCTCGCCACCGTGTCCTCCGCACGGCGACCCTCGCGGGACGCTTGCCCCTCCCTAGATTGCTTGCCCCTCGTCGAGAGTAACCAGCCAATTCTCATTTTTTTCTTTTTTTTTTTAATGACAAAAGTCTTTTGTGAAGTTAATTTGTCCGAACATTATTTTGCTTAAAATACTTCATAATGAACTTTCACAAATACGGTTTACCAAACACAATTTGTATTTTGAAAAATTCATTTAATTCAAATATTTTTATATTTTTCAAGAACTTTTCTCAAAATTCTTCACAAACGCATCCAATATCAAAAAGCATCCCAAAACTTTCCCGTACGGGGAGTTTGAATTTTTAAATGACCCCCCAACTAATCCTTTTATTTAAAGGAGGGGAAAAGCAGAAAATATCTATCAGCAACTACGGAGAGCCTTCCTGTTCCGGTCATAAAAGGTCAGCGACGGGGCGAAGGAAGCGTTATGATTCTGACTACAACCTTCGTCTCCGTTTCCTCCTTTTCTTCCTCGCTCCTTCTCCCACCCGTCGGCACCGTCGTCGTCAATGGCGTCCTGCTTCCGTCTGGTCTTTTCTTGCTAAAGATCTTTTGCGCGTTCTGTAGATCCCAACGGGACGTCCTCCCGCGTCTGCTGCTTCATTATAAAGTCCGGAGAAGATGGAATAGGAAGGGGATCCTTTGATCGAATAAAGAAGCCGTTTTCGTCTTCCGTTTCTTCGTTCTTTTCTCTTTAGTTCTCTTCCTGTTGAATCTTCCGCGGTCAGCTCTGGTCTCCCGCTCGATTCACTGATCGGATCGGAGTCTTCTGTAAATACGCACGATTAGGCAGTAACTGCAGAAACCTCAGAATCTATATTAACTACTTGCTGATCCTGCCGAGGTTTTTACCTCGCTAGAGATTAGGTCGGGTTTTAGGGCTTTTGTAAATACACACCGATTCGGAGTTGGGAGCTTTTTCAGCTCGAGTAGGAGATATGGACAACTACTTGAAGGAGACTTTCGGGGATGTGAAGGCGAAGAACTCGTCGGAGGAGGCGCTCCAGAGGTGGCGAAAGGCGTGCTGGTTGGTGAAGAACCCGAAACGGAGGTTCCGGTTTACGGCTAATCTGAGCAAGCGATCGGAAGCCGATGCTATTCGTCACACGTTTAAGGTCGGTTTGCCGCTGTTTTGTTTCCTCTCTCTTATCGCCGGGGAACTTGAGATCTTGCACTGACCAGAGAGAGAGAGAGAGAGAAGTGCGAATTTTTTTGCCTGCGCGATTGCTAGGCTTGTGTTATATGACTTTATTTTGAAAACGAGCTTTGTCGACCAGCGATGAGTTAGCCGATGAACGGACGATCGAGAGCTTGTCTTGATTTTCCTGCCCTACCTTGTAGTTTTCCCAGCTTATGCACGACGAGATCGGTTACGGTCGAGGGCTCTGAGTTCTAGATTTCCTTTTTGGATGCTCTGTCGTGTTCCTACATGTGTTCAAACTGTCAAATACTAAGCGGATCCATCTCACTCCACCTCCATCAATTTCTTTCATGTCTCTCGACTTTCCCTGTTTTCTTCGGGGTTTGTTTTTTAATCACGTTCTTCATTTCGAGAAAAGAAGAGAAGAAATCGCGTAGTGACTATCTAAACTCGATCGAAATGATATATTTTATCCTCCGATTCCTATCTTTTAAAACTAGGAGGAGTTCTCCTAATCGATTGTGGAATTCCTGCATTCTTGCTGCACTAACATATTCTCAGAGCAGTGGATATAGATAACTTCCAAGATTGAAATAGATATTGGCAAGAGTTTCAGCTGCCAAACAACACATTCTAGTAGGACCCTTGCTTTGATTAGTGTATAACTATGCGAGAGAAGACAAGTGGGGCTGGCAATAATACATCGAAAGCTAACTACTTGAGGAACCTTTTTAAATGCTCGTTGGGAATTGGATGAGCTGTTATCAGATTTGTAGTTCAAAACGACTCGCTCTTTGGAATGTTAAGGCTCTATCTTCCTCAGTACCTGTTCTTGAGTAGATTACACGAGTGATTGCACCAGTTGATAGGTTTATGTTCCGTGCTCTTAATTTTCATCTTCATTGTTTTCTAATTTCATTTTGATTGCTGCAGACAAATTTTAGGGTTGCTGTCATAGTTTCACAGGCTGCAATTCAGTTCATCCAAGGTGATAATCCTTCAATAAAAGTAAATCCTTTTATTTTCCTCATTCTGTTTTGTTATTTTGCTCATGTTTAGTCATACCTGGATGCCTGCAGGACTGAGTGATTACAAAGTACCTGAAAATGTCGAGGCTGCAGGATTTCAAATTTGTGCAGAAGAATTGGGATCCATTGTCGAGGGCCACGATGTGAAAAAACTAACAAGTCATGGGGGAGTTGAAGGTATTGTAGACAAGCTCTCGACATCAGTTACTGATGGTATTTCTACTGCTAGCCATTTAATCGACAAGAGGAAAGGGATCTTTGGAATTAATAAATTTACGGAGAGTCCGACCCGTGGATTCTGGTTCTTTGTCATGGAAGCTCTCCAAGACATGACTTTAATGATACTTGCAGTTTGTGCCTTTGTCTCTCTAATTGTTGGTATAATGATGGAAGGCTGGCCAAAGGGTGCCCACGATGGACTTGGAATTGTGGCTAGCATCATGCTCGTTGTGTTTGTGACTGCCACGAGTGATTATAGACAATCTCTGCAGTTTAAGGATTTGGATGCGGAGAAGAAGAAAATATCAGTTCAGGTGACCAGAAACGGTTATAGACAAAAACTATCTATATATGATCTTCTTGCAGGTGATATTGTCCATCTTAACATTGGGGATCAAGTCCCAGCTGATGGACTTTTTATTACCGGGTATTCCCTCTTGATAAATGAATCTAGTTTAACTGGAGAGAGTGAACCCGTCCATGTTAGCGTTGGTAATCCTTTTCTTCTCTCTGGAACGAAAGTTCAGGATGGATCATGCAAGATGCTTGTGACCACTGTTGGAATGAGAACCCAGTGGGGCAAACTAATGGCCACTCTAAGTGAAAGTGGAGATGATGAAACCCCACTGCAAGTCAAACTCAATGGTGTGGCCACCCTCATCGGGAAAGTTGGTCTATTCTTTGCCGTTATAACCTTTGCTGTGTTAGTCCAAGGATTGCTTAACCGAAAGTATCAAGAAGGATCAGTTTGGTCCTTGTCTGGGGATGACGCAGTGGAAATATTGGAGTTCTTCGCAGTTGCAGTTACAATTGTCGTGGTTGCTGTTCCTGAAGGGTTGCCATTAGCAGTGACATTGAGCCTTGCTTTTGCAATGAAGAAAATGATGAATGACAAGGCACTGGTACGCCATCTTGCTGCTTGTGAAACAATGGGATCATCCACGACAATATGCAGCGACAAGACTGGAACACTTACTACTAACCATATGACTGTCGTGAAAGCTTGCATTTGTCAGAAATCTAAGGAAGTCAGTAGCCCTGAGGCAGCTCTCAGTCTCTGCTCTGAAATTCCTGACTTTGCAAGGGAAATCTTACTTCAGTCCATATTTACTAATACAGGGGGAGAAGTTGTAAACAGCGAGGAGAAAAAATATGAAATTCTGGGAACACCCACTGAAACAGCTATTTTGGAATTTGGTTTGAAGCTTGGAGGAGGTTTCCAAACAGAAAGAGAAAAATCAACGATTATAAAGGTTGAACCTTTCAATTCTTTGAAGAAGAGAATGGGGGTGGTAATAGAGCTTCCTGAAGGAGGTCGTAGGGCTCACTGTAAAGGTGCTTCTGAAATTATTTTGGCTGCATGTGACAAAGTCATAGACACGAATGGGGATGTGGTTCCCCTTGATGATTCTTCAGTGAACTATCTGAAGGAAACAATCGAACGATTTGCTAATGAAGCTCTTCGAACGCTATGCCTTGCTTACGTGGACGTTGGGAATGACTTCTCTCCACAAGATGCTATTCCTACCCAAGGATACACTTGTATAGGAATTGTTGGCATCAAAGATCCTGTTCGTCCTGGTGTCAAGGAGTCTGTTGCAATTTGTAGGTCTGCTGGAATTGTTGTCCGTATGGTCACAGGAGACAACATAAACACAGCTAAGGCAATTGCTAGAGAGTGTGGGATCTTGACTGATGATGGTATAGCAATTGAGGGGCCAGTGTTCCGTGAAAAAAGTGATGAGGAACTGCTTAAGCTGATCCCTAAAATTCAGGTGCATATTCATATTGACCTTCATTATCAGTAGATATTAGGAGGAGTAATATGGAAGCGCAACGAGAATCACACAACGCATTTTTGTTCTGATGTCTGTTGCTTTGCAGGTGATGGCTCGATCTTCTCCATTGGACAAGCATAAACTTGTGAAACACTTGAAGAATGATTTTGGAGAAGTGGTTGCTGTGACAGGTGATGGAACTAATGACGCTCCGGCACTTAAAGAAGCGGATATTGGGCTGGCAATGGGCATTGCTGGAACTGAGGTACCTTTGCTTGTTTTACCCTATTTGCGTGTGCTTTTGACAGAAAATTCTGGATGCTTATGATAATTGCGGTTATAAAATAATAATTTTCTTCATAACTTGTACATTATGATCTCTTAAATGTTTGGAAGCCTTCTTCTTGAAGCATACCTTCTTGAACTCCTCATCTTGTCTAGTTGTGCGTATTATGACACAATGGAACTCGTTTGTCCTCATAATTTTCTGTTATAATATTTTAAATAATAAACCATGCCTTCATTTAATAACTTAAGTTTTTAGAACAGTTGGTTGTGCTCCCACAGAATCTTATTTGGTATAAGAGCTGGAGGTCTTAAGTTCGAATCTTTGCAGGCTCCATTTGCCTCTCTAACTAATTTTTCATGCTTAGTACTAAAATACTAGACTAAACATTGAGAAAAAGGAGGGGGAGTGTTAGAATATTGAAATAATAAACCACGCCTTCATCTAATTGCTTAAGCTTTTAGAACAATTGGCCATGGTCCCACAAAATCCTACCTCTTTGTGTGTGCTTCTGAAAGAAAATTGTTGATGCTTATGATCTTGTGGTTATAAAATAATTATTTTCTTCTTAACTTGTACATTATGATCTCTTAAATGTTTGGAAGCCTACTTCTCAAGTTCTTTGTCTTGTTGAGTTACGTATTAGAACACCATGGAACTCGTTCTTCCTCATAATTATCTATCAGTCTCAGAGATCATCTTTTAACTGGAATTTTCTTTGCTGCATCCTTGAATCTTTTCTTTCTTCCCCATTGGATTTGTGCTTTGTGCTATTTGTCACAAACTTGTATGCCTGATGAATGCTTATTGCAGTAAGGAAGGATTGCATTTCTGCCTGCTTTTCTTTTAATTTTTATTTAAAAATTTAAGCAAAGCTGGTGGGAGAGTCCATAACGCAGATTGCTTATTTTCATTGCTCTGCACTAGGCAAGATGGAGAGTTCATATTATTAATGTTGTAATCAGAGGCTCAATGTGACCCTTAAACTGCATATCCAGACCCCTCTAGCTTCTGCTTAATTATGTTGACGTTGAATGCCCTAGTAGAATAATGACCAGTCAAGTCTCAGTCGCCTGTTGTCATCAAGCTTGTTACTACATTTGTCAAGTTGTCTAGTATTTAAAGTTTTTTCTCATCTCAGGTTGCAAAGGAGAGTGCTGATGTGATCATCCTAGATGATAATTTCTCCACAATTGCAACAGTGGCTAAATGGGGCCGTTCTGTCTATGTAAACATTCAGAAGTTTGTCCAGTTTCAGCTGACAGTCAATGTAGTTGCCTTGATTGTTAACTTCACCTCGGCATGTTGCACTGGTAATTGGATACTTTCTCAATCTCCTGGATAGTTTTCTTTTTTCTTTTTTTCTTTTTTTCCTTTTATACTGGGATTTTATTCTTCCTTCATGCTCATGATTGAGTGATGTATCTGTAGGGAATGCTCCCTTGACTGCGGTACAGCTTCTGTGGGTCAACATGATTATGGATACTCTGGGAGCCCTTGCATTAGCAACAGAACCTCCTACTGATGACTTGATGGAGAGGCTACCAGTTGGTAGGAAAGGGAACTTCATCAGTAATGTGATGTGGAGGAATATCTTGGGGCAGTCCTTGTATCAATTTGTCATCATATGGTATCTTCAAACGAGAGGAGTAGAAGCTTTCAATCTCACGGGTCCAGACTCTAACTTGATATTGAACACCATCATCTTTAACTCGTTTGTCTTTTGCCAGGTAAACTTTAAATTCACCAAGCTGTGCATTGGCACTCCAACAATAGCATGCTTCTTTTTTACAGTGCATTAGAAGTGATTCTAATTCAACGACTAAACTTCTGACTTTGAGTCAAGAGACTCCAGTGTATCTGGAAAATAGAAGTGCCTGCAGCGAATTTTACTCAGTAGTCATAATTAACCATGGTTTTGCATGTTCACACAGTTGATGGAATTAGGCATTTGCTCTTCAATTTTTTAGTTATTTGACAAATAGCATTAGCTTTCAGTGTGCTGGTCATTACATGGTAATTTGAGCTGTTTCTTGCTAGGGAAGTCAGGTGGTGGAAATTGTGTTTATTGACATGAATGGGGCTGGTATTTGATTCTTTAACAGTTGCTTCCAACTTCCTTAATCCTGTGGGCTTACAGTAAGTGCATTACATTGATCGCAGGTTTTTAATGAAATCAGCTCCAGGGAGATGGAGAAGATAAACGTGTTCAAGGGAATACTGAAAAATTACGTATTCGTGGCCGTGCTCACTTGCACTGTTGTCTTCCAAATCATAATCATCGAATTCCTGGGAACATTTGCAAACACGTATCCTCTCAGCTTGCAGCAGTGGTTTGTCAGCATTTTACTTGGGTTTCTGGGCATGCCAATCGCAGCTGCTTTGAAAATGATACCCGTGGGATCAGCATAATGTAGGTAGAAGAATCTAACCTTGCGTATTCTTCAACAATGTATTTGGGTTGTAGTTTCAATCACTTTATTTTTTCTTGTGGGTTTTTTTTTTTTTTTTGAACAGTTTCTAGTGGGATTTGAGTAGCCAATTTTTGCTATTGTAAAGTTCCTAAAGCCACCAAAAGTTTAGTGCTTAAGTTGCTGCACGCTCACTGCATAACCGTTAGTTTTGATATTCGATCCGACTTTCATGAATGACAGCAATTTTTTGTATTGTACCCTGACTATTTGCGACTGAACTTGACCCTCTAGATGAATCATCCTCTTCTATTTTACTCTCAATAGGAGTTAGTTATGTCAAACAACATACCAATTAACGCTTTAATATTGCAGCCTTCTGTCTATAACAAAGTTCAAACATAGTGCGCTGTTACAAACATCGGGACAGACCTAGGGAGTTGAGCCCATATCTATCCAGTGGGAAAGAACTGTAATTCGACTCTTCGGAGCTTTTGCAGTGGCTAAGGGTGCGTTTGGGAACTATTTTTGGGGAAAGTGCTTGGGAAAATGCAAAGACCTTGGAGCCGTGTTTGGTAAATTGTACTTTGAAAGCCCCTTTGTGAAGTACTTTGAACAAAATAGTGTTTGGGGAATTGCACTTACAAAGATCTTTGTGATAAAAAAAAAATTAGCAAAAGAAAACTTAAAAAAATTGACCGGCAAGGGCAGCGACCGCCGGCGACCGCCGGCGACCTCCGACTACCTCCGGCGACCTCGGATATGAGGCGGTGAGGTCGCGCGACGCCGTCGCGACCTCTGGCGACCCCGGATCTGGGGCGGCGAGGTCGCGCGACGCCGCCTCGACCTCAGGCGACCCCGGATCTGGGGCGGTGAGGTCGCGCGACGCCGCCTCGACCTCCGGCGACCTCGATCTGGGGCGTCGAAGTCGTGGGAGGACCTCGCTGCCCCAAATCTGGGTCGCGGCGGGGTCGCGCGACCTCGCCGCCCGGATCCTGGGGCGGCGAGGTCGCGGAGGTCGCACGGCGCCACCGCGACCCGGATCCGTGGGCGGCGAGGCGCGACCCGGATCCGGTCGCCGCTCGAGCCTCCGGCACCGGATCACTGGGTCGCGACCGGACGCAACTAGGTGGGTCGCGCGGCCCTGGTGAGCTCCGTGCGGAGGTCGCGGTGCGGCAGGCGACGGTCGCCGGTGACCGCGTGCCTTTTGGCCACCAGATCTGCGACTTGTGGAGGTCGCCCGAAGCTCCGACGAAGATCGCGTAGGTCGCGGCATCTCTCTACGCCCGGAGAAGATGAACAGTGCTCGACAAGGGCACGCATCCGGAAAATCCAAAAATTCGTGAGGATAATTTTGGGAAAAAAAAGTGTGAACAGTGCGGGCGTGACATGCCGAAAATGCCGAAAGCCCAAGGCAGGTCTCCCCCTGCCTTGGGCTTTCCGCCTTCACAAGGCTGGCATTTGGAGAAGGTGGGTTCAAAGTTTTTTGCTAAACGGGCTGGCATTTGCCTAAGTATCTTTAGCCCTCCAAAGGGCTTTGGGAAGTGGTTCCCAAACGGACCCTAAGTGTCCATGATTGAGTGAAGCTGAACATGCGATGTTGTACAGGTGTTGGGTGATGTATGCATGACAATAGTGGCTGTTGGGAACGAAGACAAGCTGATCTGTAGTTTTTATTTGAGGGAAAGGTGCTGCTACAATGCCTTGATCCTTGCGAAGTTTCTAGGTGGTTTCGTTCTCCACGACCGATCAAAGCATAGAGAAACCTAAGGTAATCCATGAAATGACTAACTGGCGATGATACGTCAATCAAAATCATCCTAAAAAAATTAACAGATAAACTTGAATCCTGAAAATTCAGCAACTATAGAACTGTACTAGCTGCAATAAATGGGCGGATGCTTATTTATTTCTTCATTCATGACAAATTGCAGTACCCCTTTCCAGTGAAACAAGTTGGCATTGACAAAACGTATCCCGAGCCGAAGAAATTTCCTGGAGGCTCCTCGGATTGTTGTTCCCACATGGCCACTGGATCACCTGCTCCGGAGACAAACCATGGACGACAAGATCCGAGGGAAGGCTGAAAGTCAGAGAGGGTAGCTAAGATGCGCGCAAGTGATACGCATCCCCCTAGTACAAATTGCCAACTGTGAATGAAAGGGAAGGTTAGCTGTTCAGAGCGAAAACGCCAGGGAAGTACCTCTGAGTACTTGGTCTTGCCAGTTTAGTCTTTGACTGCACAGTTCTTGTCCCCCATGTTTGGCCCCTAATCGAACGTTGCTAACCCACTCCATCGATCAACTAACCCCATCTTGCATTGTATAAATCTACCAGAAATGGGTATATTCCCATTTCGTCCTAATCATTGTAGAGGAGCTAGACAATCTAGGGCTTTGTCTGTACATTTTTATTTTTTTGGGAACATTTCTTTTGAATCGCACCCTAAAAGTTATGTCATTACAATATAAACAGTATCCTTTTGTAACATTACGCTAATAACTTGCTGGAGTTGCAGACAATGAAATTGTTGGTTGCGCAATTTGTCTAGATCATATAACTTTCGGACATGACAACTTGTTTGGCGAGCGATAGTTGTACCGTAATCGCATTCTATTGTGTTGTCACCAAATACACATATTTTAGCAACACATTTTTCGAAAATGTGGTGTGGCAATAATGATTTAATGCATTTGATAAAAAACTATTGCAAGACTGCTATAATTATCAAAATGACAAATAAAAGATTGATAACATTGTTGTATATCTTTTTTTGTATATCTTTTTTTTTATTAAATAATTGCCATAAATTATTTTCATCATATGATGATGATTACGATGATAAAAACAACAGTAAGTACATGTAACTGATATAATAATAATAACAATAATAATAATAATAATAATAATAATAATAATAACAACAACATTAATTAATTAATGATGATTATTATTATTAGTAAACTTTATGATGATGACTATAACATCTACACGTCCTATTAGGTATTTTACTTCTATTGTTATTATCGTAATTATTATGATTTTATTGTTTCAAATATCTAGAAAAAATTGCTACTACTCTCGCTTAAAAGGTCTAAAAATTGCAGCATAGCAAAACTTCATAGGAACAGCTATGTTAAGCTAGTATTGGAGCTGCAAAGAGGCTCAACTGAAGTTTCTCCCCAAAAGTTATGAAAAACCGGTACCAAACACACGCTAAGCAAAGCCCGTTCTATCATCCAACGAGTTACAAATCTAGTGAAAGTCCGCCGGCCATGATGGCATATTGTATGGTTTCGCGACAGACAAGAGAATGGCCGACTCCGTTAAAAAGAAAATCACGAAGTTGCTACTTTTGATCGACATCAATCAAACAGCCTCTAAGACGTCTTGTGAAAAGCAAAGAGCACAGAAAGAAGCCCACATTGAGCAACGAAAATGAGAATCCAATCAAAAAGGCACTATCAACATGGGAAGTACCCTTTAAATCAACAAAACAATTGGCCATTGAAGATGAATCATGATCCCTTGAGAACAGGCAAGTTCCGCAGGAAGGGGACAAAGGGCCCCTGCCCTTGAAAGGGTTATCCCCCAAACATTCAAAACAAATCCAATCACATTCACTTCACCTTTTTTTTTCCTTACATATCATCTCTCTCTTCTTCAAATCCTTGATGCATCAAATCAAAAACCTAAAAAACACAGGGCAGCAAACAACAAAGCAAATCCCACATCAAAAGCCAGGGCTGCTTGTTCTAGACACCTTAGTCTGAGACCCCCCAAAATAAATAAATAAACAAATAAATGAGAATTCAAAAACAAGGTCAGGCCAAAATGAAAGAAAAGGGGAACAAAAAAAAACATTATCATCAAAAAAATCAAAAATCAAAAATCAATGAAGGTGACTGAGCTGAAAATTAGAGACATTGACCCCACTCTGGAGCAGCTTTTCAAGACCCCGTCCCTCCTCCCTCTATCTGGAGATTCTGGACCTTTTTTCACCCCAGTGTTTGTGTGTGTGGCTTTCCCTTAAAAATGCAAAATCAGCTTTCGGATGAAGCCCAAAGGCTTTGCTTTTGATGCACCCCTTTATGCTTTCTAAATTATATTCTATTCTCGTTATTCTTTTTTCGATGTGTAGTCTGAGGCGACCGTCGATCAACTCCCTCGATGGTCTCGTTAGCAGCGTCGCTTATCGTCCGGAGCACTGGGAGCTCGATCGCGATTATCATCGGGTGGAGACTTTCTTTTGGTACTTGTAGCATAAGTGACAGAAGAAATATCAGAGAAGTCTGGCGGCCTCAAATGGCCGATGGTTAGCTCTGGCCGGTACGAAGACCTGGCCAGTCGAAGCATCTCCTTGTCCAAACTCCTCATTTGACTGTAACATAAGAACACATCTTCCTGTGGAGGGGTAAAAGAAAAAGATCTAAAGCATCAATAGGTTGGAACTTTTCAAGAGAAAAGGAATGGCACAGGCTGCTTTGATTGATGAGAGGAAATAGAACATGATGAATGGTGATTTCTTGATATTCTCAACACAACTCACAATGTCCAGGCTCTGATGAAAAGAACAGTCGCCGCTTAATTTACACTCCAGTGCATTTCTTGTTAATGAATCATCTGACGCGGCCAATGCGGCGGCGGCGGCTATAGAAGACGGCCTGTGATCGACCAGGTTGATCTCTGCAACGGAACAGAAACTTCAATTCACCAATCAAAACAGCAACAGCAAGGCAATTCGCCTTTCTTCGGATACACATTGAAAAATCATTCAAGATCCCACCTTTCATGATGCCCAAGATGAGATCGACGCTTTTGGACGCGACCGCGCTTTGCGAAGGCTCCTTGTGTAATCTCGCCACGAAGTGATGTAGGTATGCGAATGGCGTGATCGAGCCCATCCTCCACTCCAATGTGTTCAGCACCAGGAGCTCCATCCTCTGAATCCCCTTGCTCTGGAAATAGTAGTCCTCTGTCTCGTACTCTGACAGCGGCGGAACCCTCACCTCCTCCATCTTCGCGGCCAGAGAGAGGCAAGCCACAGACAGCAACCTAATTGCCCATGATTTCTCACTCTACAACACCATCAAACAACAACATACAACATTGTCACAAACACCTTAAACATCGTTCATGACATCGAAAGAAGTCACTTCCATGTATGTGAACTACGCTGGACTAGACTTACATCGATGCACCGCCTAGAAAGGAACCGATCGAAGTACATCATTGCCAGGTACGCCGTCTGGAAGCGGAATCCAAACACTTTTCTAGTCTGTATTCGAACAACCAAGCAAGAAAGCAAGAATCAAAGAGCCATAAAACCAATCAATCTCATTAATTCTACATTTCCATTCATTCCCAATCAATTTGCGGAGTTTTTCAAGCGAAATGGACATATGGGGTTGGACGGAAAAACCCGACTTTGAGAACCCACGAGAGCACGCCGGAGCGGGCCGAGTCAATCCACTTCCCCGGATCAAGAGCACCCCGTCTCTCTCGAACCCAGAACCGGTCTCCCTATCGAGCAGCATTTGCAGACACTGCTCGTCATCTAATACACTAGAATCGCTCAAGTCGAGGAACTCCCCGTCCTCCTCGACGGGCCCGCGATCGCCCAAGCAGGCCTCGCTCTCCTGGCAGAGAAAGCTAGAGGGAGAGCCGTCGTCCATCATGTCCTGTCGACAGCACAGCCAGTCATCCACTGGGCAAAAGATAAAAAAACTCGTCCTTCTCAACTCCCGGGCGAATCCACCATTGACAAAAAGCGGGACACAGAGAGAGAGAGAGAGAGAAGGAGAGAAAGATATGGAGATGGAGATGATGGAGATGATGGAGACGGGGGTGGAGATGGGTCGTGGGCGCGCGGGGACTTAGCGACGAAACGAGGGGGATGGGTCTGCGTATCAGTTTCACGCCGCACGGATCGTCGTGACGACGAGTGGTTGGAGCGCGCGCGCGAGAGATGGTGGCGCTTGTGTACTCCTACTCGCAGAGCCTCTCTCCACCAAAAAATAAATGCTCTGGCTCCGGTTCGGAATCGCGGAGGGATTTTATATATCGAGCGAGAGAGCGCTCGGTTCGGACGCGACGGATGATTTTAACATCTGGATCCCATTGATCTTATCAGAGGCTCGTCCGATGCCCGTAACGGGGTAACTTTGCATAGTTTGGCATGTGAATTGGAGTCGAGAGTGCCTATGTTTTAAAAGGGTATTGTTGGTGGTGGCTTTTGGATACGTATTAAATGTCGTTAAGAATTTAGGATATCAATTACACGGTAAAAGTAATGTGCATTTTGGAAAAAACCCATATATTTTGTGGGTAGAAGTGTTGAAGAGAGCTTACTAAGTAACTAATTATAGAATTGTCTTTCGACCAAAAAAAAAAAAGTAACTAATTAAAGAAATTTCAAAAGTTTTATTGTACCGATTGGCTCTGATATGACATGTCATAAAATTGAATTCTTGTAAATTAAAAATGGTACGTTTCAATTGAAGACACTTCCATGATTCGGCCCTTAATTTGGGTTCTTAAATAAATGCACTTATTTATTTATTTATTTATTTTTTTTCTGGGGGTTTGCTTTCTTATAATGGGGCGAGAGCGAGGAGGGGAGTGAAGGCCAGGCGAAGACCGTAGGTTTGACCGGGAGCACGAGGTGTGATTTGGGTCGTCTAACTGGCGGGAAACGCTTGCCGACCTCCCACGCGCGGGGCCCGGCGCGTGCAGGGGACCGCCCAATGGAGGGGGGACAAGACGAAGTGGGGTCCGGACTGGTGGCTGGGCTCGGTGGTTAAGCCCGTACGTGTACGAGGGGCAGAAGTACGTGGAATTGCACTCGCGACAGGAGCAGGACGCCTGGCTCAGCCCCAACCACTCTGACCAGTCAAAACCCCCGCCACGTCATCGAATCCTTGCCCCCCTTTTTTTTCTTAGATTTTCCCCCTTCCAAGGCAAGAGAGGGGGAAATGATTTTAATTTTGTTAAAACTAATGTTTAATTGCGGAGTCTCGACCATCCTAATCATATTTCGATTTGTGTTCTTGTATACGTGCCACACATTTCGTCGCCTGATAAAATCTCCCGAAGCGAGATTAATCTTATGCGCCTTATCAATTTATTCGATTAGATTTTTAATTATTACTCATTAAGTTATCGAATGACCTAACGGGGATTGTGTTTTTTAGCAATTCGTAAATGGATTTTTGATAAAAATTAAAAAAAAAGACCTTCAAACTGAGATTTAGACCTTAATCACAATACAAATGGGCTAGTAATATAAATATTTGACGATGCGGTTGTTCTTAATCTTATCGGATTTTAGATTTGAGAAGATGTTGATTTGTGCTGAAAATGTTTTGGTAATTAATATGTGGGGAAGATAAATATAATATGAGGAGAAATACAATTAGTGCAAGATGGCCAAGAACTGATGTGCCCGATATAAATATGTGGTGACGCAAGATCCGAAAGGCAACTTAATTGTCCACACTTAATGGCACCTCTTAGACAAATCCTTACTTCACTCGTACGTTAAATCATATAATATTGCCTTCTACCTAGCTTTACAATATATATTCTCTGCTGACCTCTGATTAACTTATATTTCAGCCATACCCACATACCCCTTTTGTCCTAACTTTGACAGTTGGGTCAGTCCCTCTCCGTTTTTTGATCCGCGAGAGAGCCGATTGGTATAGATTTCTTTACTCACTAGGTTTTAATAGCATTAACTATGTTCCTATGCTGCAGATAAGATTATTAACCATTTCATTTCAACCCTTGCCGTGTTTGATCTCTTGTGCAATTCTTAATGACGGTTTCATGTGCAATCCTAGTTGTTCATCACTCGGCAAACGCCTTCATCATCAGGCCATCTCCACAAACATTTTATGCCACCTCTGTAAATGCTGTGTTCTGTGAATACTTTATGTCGAATAACAGTTGGACAAAGACTGAGAATTCTGTTCATTTAGATAGACGTGTTTTTTTGATTAAGTGATCCTGATTAAACATGGGGCATCGTGCAAGGCCAGAGGAAAAGTATAAATTAGGGTTTCTAGGAAAAATTTATGATCCCACCTGCTCGTCAAAAATTCTCTGGTGAGCCATTTAAAATTCTGTGAGACTCATTGCAGCACAGCCCTAAGGAAAGTACTAACTTCTACTATATTCATTAAATTGGATTCGACAACCCATTGAATCAAGACACGTAGTTAATTTTGGTTGGCACAAACCACGTTGATTTGATATTGTGGGTAGTAGTAGATTGCTAATTTGTGCTCCCGCTCACATGGTGATACCTGCAATCCATACAGTAGAATTCAATATCTCCAGTCTCCTCTCTTGAGTTCACAGAATCTGAGGAAATGCGGAATCTTCACGTATCTAATTCCGATGAGAAAGAAGAGAGGTAGAGAGAATCATCTCATTGTTTGCAGTGTCTACAATAATAATAAAAGATAACTAATCATAATGCCATCCATCTTTAACTCCTTAATAAGATAAAGGCAGCATTGCCTCTTGGGTACATCATGAGCAGATAGCCTAATCAAACACTCAGAGTTCCTGCTGGTGGCAAGACACACCCTTCTCACTTGTCTGGGATAGATTTAGATCAGTAGGCTTGGAAAGCTCATGGATAGGGTTTTGCACTTTAATTTTCCAAAGCCGAAGATACAGCGCTGTCCAACGTCTAATCACAAAAATCAATTTGCCTCGACTCATAAAGTTAGAAACAGTGAAAATTTCCTCAGCTCATCCCTTTTGAAACGTTGCGTTTGTTGATGAAATGCAAGGGTTGATCGAGACAGCATCATAGCTCGTGCATGTTTGCTCTATAAAATGCAATCATCGTGAGGAATTGCACATTCATGAACTCCCTAGTTCTGTTAGCTGAAAGCCAATTGATCGTGAAGTTCCTTCATCTCTTTTTCCTTCTGTATCTTTGCTTCTCTTTTAAAGAAAAATCAGTCTCTTTAGGACTGGCCAGAAACGTTTTTGCGCATTGTGAAACCGTGAGATCCCAAAGGAGACATTTAATCCGATAAAGTCGAGAAGCGACATGACAAGACAGTACATTGAGATGGGTCCTAGAATGATCTCATCCTTTGAGGATGCCTTGATCTCAGCAGTCAACTAACCCCCATTAATTACGGGTTTTTCTGCCGTATATAGAGGGTAGATATATTGGGATTTATCAGCTGGTGCATGCATGAATGCATTCCCCAGACGCCAGTAGGGTTGCCCCATGAATTCTTGAAATATATTTCGACATTTGCAGAAATTCCAGGTCTTCTCCGGATCAATTCCCTATGAGGAGGCATGTTGGAACTTTCTTTTATTTCTTTCTCCTTGTCCTTTTCCCTCGTATCTTGCCAATGATTTCTGTGAAAGAGGGATAGGCGCAATCGCAGTAAGTAAAGATACACATGATGCATATAGAATCAAGCCGTCTTGATGCATCCAACTTTTGGCATCAAGATTACACTAAGAATGTTTTTTCTACCGGAGGCAAAATTTAATTAATTATTCCATGTTAATATATTGTCCACATGAGAGAATTTAACTTTATACAAAGATTTATTTCTCTATAACAACTACCATCTTTTCATGATTCGATTTTTTTAATTAGTTTTACAGGTTTGTGGGGCAAATTGAAATGAAACTATTTACTTTTTCCTAAGCTGTATTTTGTATTTTGAGAAATTTAGTCGGAAAAAGACTTATTTTTAAGGCCAAGAGTAATGTAGCAACAATTTAAAACTTTAACCTGTCGGAGACCCAAAAAGAAAATGAGTTTTGAAAAATTGAGTGGGGCAAGAGCCCCCGCTAGTCTAGAGCTAAATCCATCTCTATTTTGACAACAGTCTTATAAATACTCGTTATGTCACGGTCTAATTAGTAAATATTTTGTTCAATGGTCAAAGGAGTTAATGAGGCTCATCATAGCCTCAGCATTTATTCATCTTAAGTGGAATAATGTCAATAAGTTGCAATTTCCAGGGTTGGTAAAAACAGTTGGAGCGTCCGAGATCTCCACTTCAAGAACTAAGGGTCGGTTGTTCATATATCATATATATGTATAAACTGCTTTAAGTTTTTATTTGTTTTGTGGAAAATAATTTTCTCATTCTCCCACATTTGGTTTGCTTAGGAGAACGAGTCAAGAGAAAATGTTGTCCTAGCCTATACTTAAATTTAGGAAAATAATTTCAAAATATGATTATGCGACCCAAAACTCTATATTTTGGCATGAAGACCCAACGTTGGCTCCTGAGTCTCTGATGTCCAGGACCAATTCTCCTACGCCCAAGCTCGAGTCCATCAAGGCTAGGCTCGTGACCCTAGTGCCAATGCCCAAATCTTTGGCACTCACAATTGGGTCAATTGAGAACGAGCTCAGAATCCTGGTGCTTGTATTAGGGCCCCGGCACCCTTGCCTAAGTCCGTTGAGGCTAGGCCCAAAAACTCGGCCCCAGCACCCGGGCTCAAGTCCACAAAGGCTAAGCTTGGATCCCTAACACCTAGCTTATGTCCACAAACGCCGTGCCCCAATCCATCAAGGTTAGACTTGCAACCCTAGTGCTTGTGCTCAGGACCATCAAAGCCTTGCTCAAAACTCAGGTGCCCATGCCTCGATCCCTAGCGCCTTATCGAGGCTAGGCTCAAACTTTAATGCCTGTACCCAATTCTAGGCTATGCACACACAAGGTATTAGCAACCGATAGTATATATCTATTTAAAAAATCAAATTAAATTTTTTACTAAATGACGAAAAATATTTTCCAATTCATTCTTATAGCCAAATATCAAAAGATAGTTGCTTTCCTCAAAATGACTTCTTGTGCATACATGCAACACTCGTACGTTACATATAACTTAGAGAGCAAGAGAGGGAATATACTTGCCAAAAGTGATTAGATGGGGCATCGAAGGAACTAGAGAGAGAGAGAGAGAGGGCAAAGGGGGTGGTGTGGTAAGTAAGGAGCAGCAGGGTTTGGTTATGGTTTGATTGGTCGCCTCAGTTAAAAACTGACAACGAAGAGGAGTGACAACCCCGCAGGACAGACGCTTCTCGACTCAAAAAACTCTTTAAAGACTCAGAGTTCGGGTTTGGCTCGGTTGGTCCGCCTCAGTTAAAAACTGACAGCAAAAGGGCGAGCGACCGACACCAACTCAATTCACAGACTCGCATGGCATATGCAAGTGCATCTCATTCAACAACAACAACCTAAAAAAGAACAGACGACTGTCCACCTTTTTTACCTTGTATTTCACACAGAGACACCACCCCTCCCCAACATTGGTCAGTGAATCAAAAGGGGTTTTTGGGATTCCCAAGGCTTTGACCGTTCATTGATCCTCTCTTCCCCTTCCCCTTTGAAAAGCCCCCCGGGCAGTGTGCTCACATGCTCCACTTCAATTCCACCACCACCCATTTTCCCATTATGCTAATCACCCGAGTTAATATTCCATATTCTTCATTTTTTTTTTTGGCCTCTTTTCCCCCTTTTGTTTGTTTTTTCCTTTTGTAAGGGAAAAAGAAGCTTTCAATTCGCCTTCCTTTCCTTTTTCTTTTCAGGATGATTCTCGTCGTTCTATTTTGGGTTTAGATTAGATGTTGAGCACGGACCCCCGGCACATCCAATCAGGGACATCGGCCGGTGCTTGTGGGGAATTGGAATTGTTATTAACAAGCTCGTTTCACTGCTAACGTTATCTTAAAAGAGGAAAAAATCCACTTCCAACAAAGTGTTGTAAGACATATCAAATTGGTGGATACAATACTCAACACGTGCTCATAATGATATTCCATAATTGTGGATGTGTCTTATTGATAATTATCTTGTCTCGAAAGATGGAAGACGATTGCGTGATGAAAGATGATTGCGTATTATCATATAACTGTTCAAGTTGACCAACGTGCATATATCGCGATAAGTTTGGCACGTACTTGGCTCCTACATAAGATCCTTGATTGGTACTTGATGTCACTTCGAATTGATAGGGACAAATCCATTCTAGCTGAATCTAGACATACAGGGTAACAGCATCCGCTAAACGCTCATTGATGTGAGGTGAGAAAAGGAAAGAAAGACGAACAAATTATGAGTTTAAGCTGTTTTGGCTTGGAACCGAACTCAAAGGAACAACAGGGATGGGGATTGGACCTTGATGAAAACAAATGAATGCATATTTGGCGTCATAGGGAGCATCATATGAAAAGAACAAGGATGTTGTGACAAGGAGACGAATAATATCCACTAAAAGGCCGTATACAATAACCACATAGGTGGGCACTCATCTGCTCCCCATGCCTTATTATTTCATGTTATAATTCAATCTCTCTCTCTCTCTCTCTCTCTCTCTCTCTCTCTCTCTCTCTCTGTGCTCCCCTTATCTGTCACCGACTCTTTCTTTGTCAGGCCCTTACTGCACGCATCAAGTTGTTTATTTAAAGCCTGAATCTTAAGCTACAAGTTCAGCTGCTTAACGGAGCAGAAGCTCCTTCCGACATCGTCTAATCATGCGTACACATATCAACTTGGAATTTAACCTCGTCTGTGGAACGTGCCGCACATTCCAAAGGAGGTCAAGTATACATCTTATCGGGGACAGGACAATTTGGGTAGAGGTCCACGGTAGACGTCCTCGTCGATCAGTCAAATAAAAAAATTTGCGTACCCGTAGTATCCATGCTTTTGGAAGGAATGGAGCTCGCTAACATTCCATATCCTATTCTACTCGTACAACCTTTTACTTCCTAGCTCCATTGCATTTGTTTCTCCTCATGCAGATCCAATCTTTAACATGATTGATCGACGCACAAGATATAAGAGTAAATTAGAAACAGATACCGAGAACCGTATGCACGATCCTTTGTGCAAATCCTCCCGTCTGTGGAAAAAAGAAATCTCCCCCGCTTCGAGTACGTGTTTTTCGACCGATGAAAGCAATATCCCTCCAAGGCAGTCCTTTCATAGACCTCAGGCCCGGAGTAATCAAGCTTCGAAAACAAGACTCGATCCTTTACGCAAATCCTCCCCCACAGGGAAAGTAGATGGAAACAAAGCGAGCAAATGGGTTGATTATTCTTTTTCATATATGCCGTCCATTGGCCCCTCCAAAAGAAATCTTCCAATCAAAGGTCGAAGATTTACAAAGAGTCACGGTGCCATCTAACTCCAAACGACCACCAGCAGCATGTCATGTAACGTATCTTGTGGTAACGTTCGTCATACCTATGACCTAATCTGAACTTCTATGACTTAACATGCGCTGCGGTTCAGCATGTCTGTTTATGGCTGAACAAGAAGGATATGCACAGAAATAGTCAGAGACATCGAACTAATCGCAAGTTCTGTTGAACAATTCTGAATGAAATGAAACCTGAACCGCACCGCACGTTAAGTCATATGAAGCTCAGAATCCGATCTAGTCAATCTTTAGTTAGAATTTTCGAACAAAGGCTCACAAAAATTACATATGCGTGAATAAACAACGGAATACGTCACGTGATGGTAAATAAATTAAGACTTTCCGGCGAAGTTCCAAATAAAGTGATTGCTCTAATCCAATGACCATTAGGAGCACACAGGGGAGAATCCCCGACAGATTTATAATGATTAGGGAACGAGACAAGACCGCCATGACCTTCTAGTTGGAGTCTTACTGTGCCGAGCAAGATTAATAGCACATATGTGGCCTTCTCTCTTAACTGCAGGATTTGTTCAAAACATGCGCTTTTTCCGGTCGACTTCAAAAAATGCGTTTTACATACGAAAGTATCTAGTCATTGCGTGAATGTGCTTAGGGATCATAGATTTTAGATTTCCAAAGATGTTCCGAAACACATTGTTAGATACAACACCGAGCACGTACCACAACTCTATAGTGTTAAGCAGAAACCTTGTGGATGCAAATTAGAAGACAAATTAGAAGTATCACCACAACATTCTGGTCTTCCCATTCTTCCATCAGGTTAGAGTTCAACCACTCTTGACACTGGATGGCCTCATCGGATTGAAAAATGAGGAAATATGCTGTGGATGCAAAGATCGATTCCGCTCAGACTTCATATTTCTAGTGATATATTCCAAATCTCTTCGTAAAGATGGCAGACTGGCAGCTATGAACTTCCTGATTGGATAATATATATATGTACAAACTACAAATACTATAAAAATTCTATCAGACAATTTCAATGCGCATCATTCAACATGTATCTACTACCTTCCAACAAGAAGAGATTCAGGTGAAAGAACCTGCAGAAGTACCAAGTAGAAGCAGCGCCAGGAATAGCTGTACAATCCCTGCAATTGACCTTCATTATCCATGAGAAATGATTCAAAATCACAAATTCACGATACTGAGCTCCTTACTTTCGTGCAACTCCGCATGATGGGTTTTGTAGCAGCCAACATAAACCAAGCAACTAAAAATGATAGATGAATACTTGCTCTCAATATCAATTAGTTCACAAGATGATTTGGAACATTCATTAGTTATCTTCCAATGTGCATTTTCTATCCCACAGCCACCAGAATGAGAGGCAAATTCAGAAAAACAAGTATTTCTTGCCACAGAAATATGCAAATAAGAGTCCTTGAGATTGTATCTCCAAAATCAAAACTCCTTAAGGAAATTCCTAATCATCAAGATTTCACATGGCCATTGAAACTTTATGCCAAGCTTATAGTCAAAAACATCAACAGAACCATCCATGCTTACAGACTGACGCAGCTAAACAACACCTAACACAATGCCTCATTAATCACCACAAGTATACACCACTAATTAGATCCACCTATTTTCAGCTGTAAGACAATTAAATGGGATATAATATTCTCGCTTCCTAGTGTCAAATATCAATTATGCAGGAGAACCTACCATTTCCTCTTCTCGGAGCTGAGGCTAAGATGAAAAGTTGCAAGAAAGCCAGCACACATGCAGAATTCCCACTGCTTTGCATTCTCTACGTCGCCATGTAATGCTTCTCAGCACTTGTTTCCCCAAACGTGGAACGAATCTCTTTACATCTGTCCGAAGAGGGACATGCAATGGTTCCATTTTATATAAAAATAATATATGCTATGCTCATGAAGTGTCGTGATACCCCAAATTGAAAAACAGGATTCTAGGATCTCAAAATGCAGGAACACCTACTGCAAGGGAATCTCACTACCTTTCTTCCATATTCTGAAAAGCTTCTAGGCTCTAACTGCCCATAACAGTCATCAATCATCGGCTTGGATGTTTATATTACTTCAGAGGAACTCAAAATGTCAATAACAACAGGCGCCTGATCACAAGAGAGTTACACCTACATTAAGTACATCCTCATATTGATGTACATCCTACATCATGTCCCAAATACAAACACTTACAAAAACAAGAGGCAGGATCCCTCATGAGCCACAGGAATCATTAGAAATTCTAGCAGATCAGTACATTCCAATTGTCCATCCAAAAGGAAGTGATAGACCATGGTATCGAAACATCGTACTCAACATACTAAGCTTGATGAACAAGCTTGAGAGGTGACATTCTCCGAGTCCCTCAGGAGGCATTGAGTGCATAAGAATTCAAATTTGAACCAGTTCCATCAACCTGGAATAATTTCAATCATCAACTATATCTAGCCATAAAAGACGAAAATCTTACACCCTGTCCAGAAATGAATTACAATCAATGCAACTAAAAAAGCAACGACCAGCTGCCGTCAAAAACACCATAAGCAATTCTCCATACCGATTCTCCAACTAAGTGATTATTATATACATGTTCCAAATAAGATAGAAATAAACAGAGGCAGAAAAATTCAATCACAAAAGCTCATGTCATTCACTACCCAACATAAACAAGAAGACGGGAAGACGAGAAGTCATTACACAGAACTAAATGCTCAGCAAGTTTCAACTAACAAAGTATAAGGCACAAAACTTTCAATCTCCTTCAATCAAATCAACAAGAAGATGTGTATTCCTTGAGTCCATTGAATCAACATTTTCTCAGGTCCTGGTCTTTAGACAGTTCTTCCTCTACCTTTTTCTCTGTTCTCGACTTATTAATCGTCATGGACTAGGGCACTTGCGATTTCAATAGTGAAAAGGATAACAGCAATCTAGTCCACTAACCTCATTTTCCTCCACAAGCTGAAACATGCAACCAAACAAGTGAGAGAAATTACAATTCTTTCCCCGACAACCTAAGGATTTCATACTACCTCTGTACCATACACCAATTATCTCTGGCATACAGTTCGTGACATTTAAGAGGGAACAAGGATGAATGGTCCATGAAAAGAACATCATCATCAGCGGAGTCCCTAACCCACCATTTCCTATTGGTAACATTGTCATATTGGTCACTAAACTTGTCAAGTCCCAAATTTAATCCCTGACAGAGTTTCTCTTTCAGTACAGTACTACTTATTGTCAACTCCTGGGCAATTTCAATTAATTTTGTGTGCCCGAGAGATTTAGTGAATCCCAAATTAACAAATTTGGGCTTTTCAATAGTTACGACACAATAATGTCATGTAATGATTTTCCATTAATTTGAATAGATAACAGAGTGATACTTATCAGGATTTTTATCAGCGTTGCTGCTGATGTAAAATGTAATTCACACATTCACCATCAGATGCTTGAAATGTGAAAGAATTCAGTTACGAAACTTCATCTTACACACGTCACTCATCCAACGGTGAAAGTGTAAACACTAAACAGTTCATATCAACAGATAACCTCATAATAATTCTATTTATTAGCCTTCCTTCAAAAATGAAGAATTACAAACTGTCATCAACATCCCTATTGACAAAGTGATTGGATACAAGAGGAAGCAAATCTTTTCCAAAAGATAACTCCAATAAACTACCGAATTAAAAAAAAATCAGCTCAAGCGAAATAGGAATATGACAATTTGAAAGGCCAAAATAAGAATTATGACTTTTTTGAGGAAGTCATTCAAAGCCATTCAAATATGGCAATCCTTAGCTTTACATGTTTCAAGACATGATATTCACAGACAAAAGCTAACGTTTCTTCATGTGAAATCTTTTCCACATTTATTGATGAGATGGTAAGAAAATGAGAAAAAAAAATAAAAATCAATAGTCTCTCACTTGCACAGTTAACATCCTTTCTCTGGAACCCTCTGTTGACTGAGTATTATGTATGATCCTGTACTCCTATTATTCTATCAATCGAGCAAATCACAACAAATGCTTCCAAAATAAAGAATCCCAACGATCATTATCCGGATCCACGAATCTCCTGAATTGCAGAAAGCAGCACGTCATCACCGGTTATTGATCGGAACTGTTTCATAAAACTATCTTTGACCAAATTTCCTGCCTGTAATAACATAATTAAAAGGAAAATCACTAAATAAGCTTATAAAGGCCAACGCCGCTTTTTATTGGCCAGCTAAGTGCTTACAAAAAGGTCCAGAATTCTTGCATGTGAAGCTTAAGCTACTTACCCTAAAAACACTATACAGGTTCACCACTTCCTGGACTTTGGCAGGAGGGAGAGCACTCTTCATCTTCGAAATCAATTCACAAATTGAATTCTTCACACCTGAAATTCCTCTCATCCGGAGGCATGTTAGAACACCATGACGATCTCGGCAACAAACAGAATTTAGTATAAAAGTCGGACTGAAAAGGGAAAACTATACTTACACTTAACATTGTTAGAGGCCTTGAAGCTGACAACACACTCAGGAAGAACATGAGTATTCACACTGCTGAACCACACCACGTAGTGTTTAGGATTGTTAGGATCATCCACACCGGTGTCAAAATCAACATTAGAAGGATGAGACTGGTTAGACCCGAGGTCCACTTTCTCAACACTGCCCAATATAACTCGGCACAACACCACATGCTTTTCGCCATTATCATCTGCCTCCGAATCCATAGCACTTCAGACAAATCAACAAGAAAGCTATTATAAGCAAAGACCCAGCAACCATTACTGCATAAATTCAAACATAAGCCGAAAAACAAATAGAAATCATTACCACAGTTGGGGGAACCCCACAGGAGAGAAATGCACACCAACTCCATAACTCTCAGGCTTAGGAACCTCAATAGGAACTCCAAATCCATGCGCCAATATGATTGACAGACCCTTCGCAGACGTCCCATGCCAGGCATATACAGTATTAGACGTACCTCTCGCAGTTCTTGTGATATCTACCTGCCTCATGAAAACCTCGTATCTTGCACGCTCGATAGGTGTCGTCCTCGTGCACTGGTGAATCGCAGTTATGGTAGCATCGGGATCCACATTCTTCAAGCGGGACAAGAAGTAATTTTTTATCTGAGAGTAGGCTGTATCTCCCTCACCCAACAACCTCGCATTCGGCCAACTAGCACTAGGTCTCCCTACATTATTTACAGCTAGACAAGGTCGCTTCGACACGTCTTCTCTCTTATCCGACGAACTCACCTCCTGCTCCTCCTTTTCCCCTCCGACCACTTCAATCTTCTCTCTCTTCCTTTTCGCGGACTTCTCGCCTACCCCGTCACCGACGGCGGAGTCATCCTCGAACCGTTCGCCGATAAAATTTCGCGGGAAGAAGCACTTACCGTTCTCGTCAATCCACGCGATCGACCGACTGTTCCCAGTCTCGAAATCAATCTGCAGCATCCTCAGGAAATCGAACAGGTACCTCGCCCCGTCGACGGTCTCGTCCACCACGGGCATGCGCTCCTCGAACCCCGGCCTGAGCGAGTCCACCACCCGGCCCGGGAAGTCCAGCCACGACCCGCCGCGGTAGTACATGAGCCGCGCCGGCGCTGCGCTCCGCGCGAAGTTGTGGCGGTTGTCGACCAGCAGCTGCGCCGCCGGCCCGGAGCGATCGCCCCGGACCTCGGGGGTCCCGCGCAGCACCGACCTCCTGGCGCCGACCACGGCCCCGGCGCCGCCGCCGCCGCCGCCGCCGCCGCCGGAGGAGGACCCCGCCAGGTCGCGGGCCGAGCCGTTCCGAATCTTGACAGCGTTGGAGGCCATCGGAAGGAGATCTCCCCCTCGGGAATCGACGCGCGATCGGGTAGAAGAAAGCGAGAGCGAACGAACTTCTCCTCTTCTGGCAGAATGATAGAGAAAGAGAAAATAAGAAGAGGCCTGAAGTCAATTTATAGGGGCACGCGAGGGGGGCCGAATTTACGAAACTCTCCCTGGGGGGCAAGCCGCCTTTTGGCGCTACGGCGAGGGCGTTTTCGGTATTACGGGGGACGAGATATTTCCCGTCGGGTTGCGGAGGGACGAAAGCAAGCCGCTCGAGGCGCTCTTCTTACGGGGGAGGTCAATTTGCATGAAATATATATATACTTTTCTGCCCGTTTTCAACTTGCATTTTTTGTTTTATTTTTTTATTTAGGGGTTATTAAAAAATTCGGATGGTGACGAGGGTGCTCATCTAAGCATGATCCCGTGCGGCCAGCCGCACTTGCGTTTCTTAGGCCCAAAGCAATAGTGCAAAAAAGGAGGAGAACAAGAAGGAAGAAGAAGAAGAAGAAGAAAAGAAAAGTCCAACTTTTGACTCTCTTTTTTTTTCCTCTCAGGCGGTGCGGGGAGCCAAGAAGTTGCGTGGCGTTCGATGTGGGACGAGACGAGGAGGAGGTGCCAAAAGGAGAAGTGATTTTTAAAAGGGTTTTTCGCCATTGCTTTTTTTTTTTTTTTTTTTTTTTGGGTGCACTTTTTGTATTTTTGCTGTAGCTTTAAAGAGATGAGAAAAGTGGGAATGAATGGTGGGTGGATGGGCATTAGATTCATTCCTTAACGCCGTATCCCTCCCCCTCCTTAAGGAAAAAGATTAGGTGGCAGATGAGATCGGAGGAGGTTCCAACCGACTTAGGAGGATCGGATTCAGACGTTTTTTTTGGCCGTGGGAAGAATCCGGTTCCGATTGCCGTTTTTTCTTGCTTTGCCCACTCGCCCAAGTTAAGGACTATAAGTCATGTCCGTGATATTGCCTTTTTTTTTTGTCTCCTTTTTAATTTTCTTTTCGAGTTGGAAATTTGTCAACCCTTCTCGATGATCGAACCTATCGGATGGACGTCGTGCATGGCGGCTCGGTAAAGTTTAGAAACCTTTGTCAAAGAGACGGGCTATAAACACGCAACAGGAATCACTATTATGGGGCTGTCAATCATGTCATAAGTTTCCTACTCGATAATAAATGTTCTTAAAGTTATGGACGAATGGGACCACGAGAGGCAGTGCGATACATATGCTATGAGTGCTCTTAGGGTTTTGAGATATAATCAAGGTCCTCGTCTCTTTGGAAAGGTAAGAAATAATGACCGGCACAGTCATTCCCTTTAAAATATGTTGTTATTATCTTTAAGGATTGTTACAAGCATAATAAATAGTTACTTAACATCGAAGATAATAGAATAATTATATTAGGATTTGAATTTTTTTCGTATCAAACACGTCATTTGACGATGCCAAAGAGACCTCGACCCAAAGTTTCCTCTTGCTAATCAACACCACTCCCCTCCCCCCCCCAAAAAAATCTTCCATTTTTTTGACTTCCCTCCATACTTTTCTTGGTCCCTTCCCTTCTATTTTTAATTTTCGACGTCTGGGCACTGGCAAGATGACTTCCCTAAATTTAGGATAAGCTATATCTGGGATGTTGCCCTTTTTTTCTTCTCTCTTTTTAGTTGGGAAAACCTCAACCCTATTCTAATAATCGAGATACCCCACAATCCGTTGAAAGGACGTTGTGCATGGCAATTCGGCAAAGTTTAGAAACTCTTGTTAAAGAGACGGGCTATAAACATGCAACCGGACTAGTTGTGATGGCGCTCTCAATTCTATCGTAGCTTACGTGATTGATAATAAATATTTTTAAAGTTGTAGATGAACGGGGCAACAAGAGGCAATGGAATATAGATGATAGAGGTGCTCCTAGGATTTTAAGACGTGTCAATGTCCTTATCTCGAAAAATAGGTGTCCTTACCCCGAAAAAACACTAGAACAATTAAACTATTTTTAAAAAAGGTAAGAAATAGCTATCAATACTATCATTTCCCTTTAAATTGTTTCCATAGAATATGTTGTTATTATCTTGTAAGATAGTTATGACTGTAATAAATAATTACTTAACATTGAAGATAACGGAGTAATTACCTTAGTATCGGATCCTCTTTCCACATTGAGCTCTGGATTGGATGACCCTAAAGAGGCCTCAACCCAAAGTTCCCTTTTGCGACTCAACACCAATCCCCAAAATTCTTCCATTTTTGACTTCCCTCCATTCTTTTCCTTGGTCCCTTTCTCTTTTTGGTTTTTCCATGTTAGGGCATCAGCGAGATGACGCAAAGGCTGACATCAGCGGGATGCTCATGGCCTGGATCTTCTGGGCCCTCAAGGCCCAAGATCCTTTTGAGGGAAGGAAGCTTTCGAATTGAAATCGAAGCCCCCAGAATTAGGTGGGCCGTCTTATCTTAAATTGCAAATTTTTATCGTCTGGCGCAGCTGGTTGTCCTTTTGGGCCATCGCCGTTGCGCTCAACGGCAACACTGGTTATAAGTTGCGAGTGAAATAGTGGAACGAAATTACAATGTGATGCGCTTTTTTTGTGAAGGAATTTAACAACGACGCCACATTTGAAAATTCAGGATTTTTTTTGTTTTAGTCTCTATATTTGTACTTTTAGCCTCGATGACAAAAAATTGAGGGGCTATAAACACGCAATAGGACTTTTTATTATGGTGCTATCGATTGTGTCATAATTTACGTGCTCGATAATAAATATTTTTAATGTTGAGGATGAATGGGGCGACAAGAGGTGGTGCTCCTAGGTTTTGAGACGTAATCAAGATCCTCATCCCTTTGAAAAGGTAAGAAATAATGACTAACACGGTTATGTGTTGTTATTATCTTATGTGATTGTTACGAGTGTAATGAGTAGTTACTTAACATCGAAGATAACAGAGTAATTATATTAAGATTTGACTTTGTGTGATGATGCCAGAGAGACCTCAACTCAAAGTTCTCTTTCGTGAATCGACACCACTCCCCCGATATTCTTCCATTTTTTTGACTTCCCTCAATGCTTTTCTTGGTCCCTTCCTTTCTCCTTTGGTTTTCCATGTTAGGGCATTGCAAGATTTTTTTTTTTTGTTGGTATTTCTCTATTCCTACTTTAACTCTCACTCTCGAACTTTTGTCTTACCCCATTGCAGAATTGAAATTCACACTTGAAATTAAATCATCCCCACCCCAATCCACCCTAAAAATATGGAGATTCGAAGCCCCCAACCTCCCCCTTTTATGTTAGAAGGGTGGCAAACCCGGTAATTGGACATTGGCAATATGACTTCCCCATATTTAGAAGAAGTTATGTCTCGGATATTGCCCTTTGTTTTTCTTTTTTGAGTTGGAAAAATATTGACTTTTTTCGATGATCATCAACATTTTTTGATGATCAAGATACCCCACGGTCCATTGAATGGACGTTTTTTTTTTTTTTTTTTGGTACCCTCCATTGAATGGACATTGCGCATGGTAGTTTGGCAAAGTTTAGAAACCATCGTTAAAGAGACAAGCTATAAACATGCAACTGGACTCGTTGTGATGACATTATCGATTATATTGTAACTTATGTGCTCAATAATAAGTGTTTTTAAAATTGTGGACGAAGGGGGTGACAAGAGGCGGTGGAATACATTCGCTAGATGTGCTCCTAGGGTTTCAAGATGTGTCAACGTCCTTATCCCCAAAAAAACACTAGAGTAATTAAATTGTCTTTAGAAAGGTAAGAAATAGCTATCAACGCTATCATTTCCCTTTATCATTAATTATCATAGAAAATATTATTATTATTCTGCAAGATCACTACGACTATAATTAATAATTACTTAACATCGAAGATAACATAATAATTATATTAGGATTCGACCTTTTTTCCATACCAAGCTTCCAAAGGGACCTCTGAACCCAAGGTTCCCTTTTGCGAATCGACACTGCTCCCCAAAATTCTTCAATTTTTTTGACTTCTCTGCTTTTCCTTAGTCCCTTTCCCTTTTAGGTTTTTCCATGTTACGGCATTGGCGAGATGACGCAAAGGCTGAGGTCAGCAGCGGTGTGACCATGGGCTGGATCTTCTGGGCCCTGAAGGCCCACAATCCTTTCGCGGGAAGGAAGCTCTCGAATTGAAAGCGAAGCCCCTAAAATCAGGTGGGCCGTCTTATCCTAATTTGCAAATTTTGTAGGTCCGGCACAGCTGATGATACTTTTGGGTCATCGCAGTTGCGCACTGATCATAAGTTGCAAGTGAAATAATGAAATGAAATTAAAATGTAATGCACTTCTTTTGTTATGGAATTAAGAATGACGCCGAATTCAATAGTCGACGATTTTTTTTCTTTGGACTTGTCATCTCTATATTTTGACACCTTATCATTATTCAAATCTTTTTACTTCTCGAATTTCTAATAAAGTTATTTCAACAACGTTAAGTTCAACTAAATATGATCAATGTTGCCAGTATGCTAAAAATGAACGTAGATGACTTATCAAATCATGACGTGGATGATATCTAGCTAAGGTCCGCTATAAATGAGGCTCAATTAGAGAATTTATGAAAGTAACCAAAAAAAAAAAAAGTTACACTATAACATTTCCTGAAAATTGCAGCCTCCTTCCAGATATTTGGAGGACAGAAGATCTTATCCGGGGTGGTCACGATGGTAATCATCATCCAACTGGGTAATTTTCTGAACTGTCGTTTAAATTTAGGAAATCTCCGACTAAGTCTCCGGAATTCAAGTTCGGGTTCAAACCAAATATCGTCATCGGCCTTATCCACTATTCATCACTGTCCCATGATTCCTATGTATATAAACACACCGGCCGACGGTCGGACGACAATCCTCGTGTCTCGTTCGGAACTCGATACGACCGCTACTCTCGACAGTCCGAGCAATATTGACCTCTCTCTCTCTCTCCCTCTCTATCTCTCTCTGGGCGTAGCAGAAGTTGAGGCGTCTGTTTATACCGTTCGTCTTCGCAATGGCGGACTGCGATCTCCCTCGCGACGCTCTTTTCCTCGGGTTCGACAGTTCCACTCAGTAAGTCCCCCGTTCTTTGAATTCGGTGTTGGTAGGGGAAAGCGAGCGTTTTTTCATCTCGTTTCCGCGGCGCGATTGCAATGGACGATGTGGGTTTGTTGAATTAGGTGATTTAGCGGCTGATTCGTGTGGATTGTGATGAATTCGCCTGGTCCGAAGGTCTGTCCCTCGAACGAGTGCGTGAATTATGACTGGGCGCTGAAAAAGTTCTTGACTTTTTGTTGCTTAGGTCCTTGAAGGCGACCGTGCTGGATTCAAATCTGAACATTGTTGCTACTGAGCTAATCCACTTTGACTCTGAGTTGCCCCACTACAAAACCAAAGATGGGGTCTACAGAGATCCCTCGGATGAAGGGCGGATCGTCTCGCCCACCATTATGTGGGTGGAAGCTCTTGATCTCATGCTCCAGAAGCTTGCAAAATCCGGTCTTGATTTTGGGAAAATCGCTGCCGTCTCTGGTAGTGGCCAGCAACACGGGAGTGTGTATTGGAAGAGTGGCAGTTCCGTGATTCTCTCGTCGCTGGATGCAACCAAGCCATTGGTGGATCAATTTGGGGATGCCTTCTCGGTCAAGGAATCGCCGATTTGGATGGATAGTAGCACGACTGCACAATGTAGAGAGATAGAGAAAGCTGTTGGAGGGGCTTTGGAGTTGGCTCGAATTACTGGTTCGCGTGCACATGAGAGATATACCGGGCCACAGATAAGGAAGATTTTCCAGACACAGCCCGAAGTTTATCGGGATACAGAGAGGATATCCCTTGTGAGCTCCTTCATGGCATGTCTTTTTATTGGGGCGTATGCTAGTATAGATGAGACAGATGGTGCTGGGATGAACTTGATGGATATCAAGCAAAGAGCCTGGTCCGAAGTGGCCTTGGAGGTAGACTATTTGTTAAAAAACTGAATCTTTTACTTATATCTCAAGAAAGAAGGGAAAAAACTACCATTCTCTGGATTGTTTTATAACAACGCTTCAATACTTGATTTAGGCCACGGCACCTGGTTTGGAGGATAAACTGGGAAAGCTAGCACCTGCGTATGCTGTTGCGGGTCATATTGCTCCTTACTTTGTGCAGAGGTTAGTCTAAGTTTCACTTTTTTGGACACTGCAAACTTCTCAGATTGAATCCAAAAAGAATCCTACACTATGTAGCTTAAACTAAAAATTAATTATGAGATCAGGAGAGTTCAAGTTCATCATTTTACTAGGTTGCAAGTAAATGATACCAGATTACTGGAATCCTGTGTTTTTACTTTTTTTAAATTTTTTTCCTACCTGTGAGTAATTGAACCTGATATCAAGTGGTTCTGTTCCCAGGTTCAACTTCCACAAAAATTGCTTGGTAATTCAGTGGTCAGGAGACAATCCTAACAGCTTAGCAGGTGAACAATGTCGGCTGCATCTTGCTTGGTCATTTCACTTGACTCTCTACATACCACATTAGTAGCTTCTGATAAATAAGATGGCTTGCCAATGGAAATTCGAGCCAATGAAATATGAGTTAACGTGTGGAGTTATTACTTTGCAAAATTTCCTCTGGTATTGGCCCAGTAATGATCATTTGCAGTAAAAGGTCTATAAATCCTGAACTACTTTTTGGATGTCAAGTGTTATAGATAGAAAGGTGAATGTTGCACAAATGTTTTTGAAAGGTAGGTGAAGATAGATGAGGCTGTATTAGGCCCTAAGTTCAGGTGTGAAGGGCGATGGAATCAAAGCACAACTTGCTTTGCCTTTTCCCCCTTCTTTTCTTTTATGACTAGAATAAGTAAAAGTTAGCTCTCCTGCAGATGGCAGAGTTAGTTCCACTGGAAATAATATGTGGGTGAAATTTCTATAAACTTAAAGGCCTTTTCTATCTGTACTGTGCTCACTTATTAGTGCAGTATGCTTGATGCAGGTTTGACACTCAACAAGCCAGGGGATTTGGCAATTAGTCTTGGCACCAGTGACACTGTGAGTTGAAACTAAAAGTCTGCTACGCTTATGCATTTTCACACTTCTGCTCGAACCAACTTAGGTAGATACCTGTACTAGGAAAAGAAAGAAACACACTAATACTTTTTCTAAATATAAAATCTGGCAATTGATCAAACTGTTTCCTTCACTGTTTGAGGCAATTGTCTGTAGTTTTATTGATTGATCTGGCTGTAATGAACCCAAGGTTCACCATCCCTTTAGCTAAGAATTTTTCTTATGAGAAATATGCATATAGTTAATATCTGTTCGCTAAAGCCACCAACTGAAGTTGCCATAGTAAACTTCTTGCATGTTGGCTTACAAAACCTGATTGGGAATCAATTGTGGAAATTGTTAGGGGTATATATGATTTGGTTGCTCAAACTCTTTTGACACAGATGTTTAAGTTCGTCATTTATTTAGGCAAATTCTCTTCTTTACTATATAGAAAGTTGCGTGCGCTAGAGAGAGATGTTAGTGTGCTTCACATTACAATATTGTGTAGCCTACTATTTGCACACTCCATATCATGGATCATTTAAAAGAAAACTGCAGAGTGTAGTCCTGGACTCCAGTTTTGAGTCTCATTTTAAAGTGACAGTTACATAATTAAAGCAGTTAACTGGAAATTATTGGCGGTTTGGCAGTAGATGACATGATATAGCTGTTAAGCTGTGGACTTTAAGTTTGAGAGTTTTTTTGTCTCCGCTTGTCAGAGAGTTTGTTTTTAGCGTATCACCTTTTCACGTATAATGATTTGAAAGTAACTTTAAAGTGGTTAAGACACACTGAAGCTTGGTCCAAAATTACATTTGAGACCCTCATTTAGGTAAACCTGTTGCTTAATCAGAATGGGCTGCTTCATAACGCCATAATTTTCTACCTAACTACCCTCAATGCTGGTTTGATCAACCATGTCATATGAGGAGATGATTTGGTTTAGGAGCTCATCCTTGATCAAATTTGATAGTGATCTTGTTCCTGCGGAGTTCTCATCAGTTATGGGTGCGCATCCAAGGATCAGATTTGATAGTGAACTCATTACTGGGAGAGTTCTCTCTAGGATATGGTTGATGGCTGATAGATGCTCTTTCTAAATGGTGTCTTAACTGAAATCTTCAATTTTTTATTGAGTACTTACATAAATCTTTGTTTCCATGAACTTGTTTATTTTTTATTATAATGAGCTCAATCCCTGCCCCACTACTCTTTTAAACGTACTTGTGCTTCATCAGGTTTTCGGGATCAGTTCTGATCCTCAACCAAGGCTTGAAGGGCACGTCTTCCCTAATCCTGTGGACAAAGAAAGCTACATGGTAATGTTAGTCTACAAGAATGGCTCTCTAACTCGTGAAGGTAATACCCTTCTCCAACAATTTTCTCTTGCTGTTGTTAACAGTATGTTTGGATTTCTGCAACATGAAAGAGATCTTCAATGTTTAATTGTAGATATCAGGAACAGATTTGCGGGGAAGTCTTGGGATACTTTCAATAAATTTCTGGAGCAAACGCCGCCTCTAAATGGTTTGTAGATGCCGAGCAACTTTGAAAAATTATCTCCTAAATTTAGTTATCGTGAATTAGGCTTTCATATCTTGATATTGTTGATAGGTGGAAAGATCGGTTTCTACTACAAGGATCATGAAATACTTCCTCCTCTCCCTGGTGAGTTTTCTGGTTCCTGTCCAATAATGTTTGCGACACAATCTCAGAGTTTCTTTTGCTGCATTAGTTTGATGTCATCAATAGGCAGTTATTTATGGTGCACTTAACTTCCTACAAGTTTTCACCTAATTACCCTGATAATTTTGCTCAAGTTTCTGCAGGATGTTGATGAGAAGTATTTTACTTAAGTGAATTTGTTTGAAATTAAATACTCTGTCGTTTGACAGTTTTTATTACTACCCAGGACTTTTTATTTTAGATTGTTTTGGCCCTGAGAAGGTCGTGGGTCTAATCTTTTGGCCAGACATAAGATTCTTTTTTGCATTGAAAATGACCAGAAATCAATGATATTTAATGGTTCACTTTGTTAATTTTGTACACGTATTTGTAAAACTTGATAAGCTTAAATAACCTTTTTCCATACATGCAGTTGGTTTCCATCGGTACATTCTTGACAATTTCACTGGCAACACTTTGGAGGGCCTGACAGTGCGTGAAGTGCCGGAATTTGATTCTCCTGCTGAGGTCAGAACTCACGAGTTTTGAGATTTGTTTATATCTTGCATGCTCTTTAATATTGAAACATTCATGTTTATATTCAGGTCCGAGCATTAGTTGAGGGCCAGCTTCTCTCAATGCGAGCTCATGCAGAAAGATTCGGGATGCCAGCTCCACCAAATCGTTTAATAGCCACGGGTGGAGCATCAGCAAACGAAAGGATCCTTAGCTCTGTAGCCTCCATCTTTGGCTGTGATGTTTTTACTGTACAGAGACCTGGTAAGAGTCCCTGTTTCACAATCACACTTTGAATCATGCCCATCTCTATGGTTCTTGGGATCTGTTTCCAAAGGAAACTAAAGTGGTGTTTGTCAGGGAGGAGTCATCACAATTAAAAGAATCCTTGAGAATGCTCTCTCTGTTTTTCCACAGACCCTATAATTTAAGGACATGGAGACCTTACCCTGTTTTCATCTCGAACTTAACAGATTCGGCTTCTCTGGGAGCTGCACTCCGGGCAGCGCACGGCTGGCTGTGTAACAAGAAGGGCAGTTTCGTGCCGATATCAGGCATGTATTTGGACAAATTGGAGAAGACATCTCTCAACTGCAGGCTCGCTGTTTCTGCCGGCAATTCAGAACTAGTTTCAAAGTACACAATCTTGATGAAAAAGAGAATGGAAATCGAGAACAGACTAGTTCAAAAGCTGGGACGATACTAGAATTATACAATAAGAACTTTCTTGAATAACAAAGTTATTTGTGGGCTTTTGCTCCGTATGTTTTACTAGGTACTTGTGGGTGCAAAATTACCGGAGATGAAGCTCCGTGTAAATAGTGTTTGACATTCTCAGTGAATGAATAGAATTTGCCTCCCATTATATTTTTTAGTAACGCCCCATTTGGTTTATCGGCTTGGTTTCTAGAACACAGCTGCTATTCTGTCTGAATGGATCTTCAAATTTGTGCATTTGCACTCCTTTCCGTAAATGATAGGTATCGCACGTTATATTTTGATTAGGTATTATTTCAACACTTAAGCGCCAAAGGGGAATTTGTGGCCATCGGGCTGGAGTCCACCTTCTTCGACTGGGTAGGGAGAAAAAGACATTGACCACGGAAAAATTTGTGTTATGGGTTAAGTATTATCATGTGTTTCACGATCAGTTTTGGCTCAGATGTTGCAGAGTTTCGGTGTAACAGCAAAATCATGATATTCAACAGTTAAGATCAGCATAATGGAAGCCTTTTGTCTAATAGATGGGACAAGATTCTGGCTACGAATCTAAGGAGGGATGCAAAAAAGAACAAGGGAGAAGCTCGGAATATTAGATAATGATTTGATAGCAATTCATGACAAAAAACCATCAGGTCCATGCCACGGAAATCCCCATGCGCACACAATCAGTTTTAATAGGACAAACATAAAAACCCATACATATGAAGCAAACAAGCCAGCGAAATTCATAACCGCATCAGTAGTCCTCTCCTTCATCACCATCCTCGCCCTCAGCAGACTCAGCACCGACTTCTTCGTAGTCCTTCTCCAGGGCAGCAAGATCCTCCCGAGCCTCGGAGAACTCTCCCTCTTCCATACCCTCACCGACGTACCAATGCACAAAGGCACGCTTGGCATACATGAGGTCAAACTTGTGGTCGATGCGAGAGAACACCTCGGCAACACTGGTTGAGTTGGAGATCATGCAGACAGCCCTCTGCACCTTGGCAAGGTCACCTCCTGGAACAACAGTAGGAGGTTGGTAGTTAATACCACACTTGAATCCTGTTGGGCACCAGTCAACAAATTGGATAGTCCGTTTGGTCTTGATAGTGCCCACAGCTGCATTCACATCCTTTGGAACGACATCTCCTCGGTACATGAGACAGCAAGCCATGTACTTGCCATGGCGAGGATCACACTTGGCCATCATAGATGATGGCTCGAATGCACTGTTGGTGATCTCAGCCACCGAGAGCTGCTCATGATGTGCTTTCTCGGCTGAGATGACTGGAGCATATGAAGAAAGCATAAAGTGGATCCTGGGGTAAGGGACCAGGTTGGTCTGGAATTCAGTGACATCCACATTCAAGGCTCCATCAAACCTCAGAGAGGCAGTCAAGGATGAGATCACCTGCATCAAATAGACAAGTATTAAAGATCGATATCTCTAGCCTTCTACATTTGTGCAAACCACATCAAGAACTCAAGAATAATCCCAATTCCCTCGACGGCTACAATCAGTTGTTACCTGAGAGATCAACCGGTTCAGATTAGTGTATGTGGGACGCTCAATATCGAGGGATCTTCGGCAGATGTCATAGATGGCTTCATTATCGAGAAGCACGGCAACATCAGTGTGCTCGAGGAGGGAGTGGGTAGAAAGGACGCTGTTGTAAGGTTCCACAACAGAGGTGGAAACCTGGGGAGAGGGATAAACGGTGAAACTGAGCTTTGATTTTTTGCCATAGTCAACAGAGAGTCGCTCCAAGAGGAGTGATCCGAGACCGGAACCAGTGCCGCCTCCGACAGAGTTAAAGACAAGGAAGCCCTGGAGACCAGTGCAGTTGTCTGCAAGCTTGCGGATCCTGTCCAAGCAGAGATCCACGATCTCCTTTCCAACTGGCAAAGCACAATGCAAAATCGGCGATCATTAATTACAATACAAGCAAATACAGGGCCCTAAGTCATTATAAGCCAGAACCCAGAGAGCCGGATGATTTGAAAGTTAATGGATATATTACTTGTGTAATGACCACGGGCGAAGTTGTTGGCGGCATCTTCTTTGCCGCTGATGAGCTGCTCAGGGTGAAAGAGCTGGCGGTAAGTGCCGGTCCTCACTTCATCAATCACAGTAGGCTCCAGATCCACAAACACAGCGCGAGGGACATGCTTGCCAGCGCCGGTCTCGCTGAAGAAGGTGTTGAAAGCATCATCGCCTCCGCCAACCGTCCTGTCACTCGGCATCTGGCCATCAGGCTGTGGAACCACGGACATCATGTTAAACAGCTAATTACAATCATCAAATCAACAATTCGATTTCGAGATACACGCATTCTACGAAAGCTTAGAGGCCTACGCGCTATTTATTTCGTCAAAATTCCGCTCAAACATGCGCCCACGCGTGCAGTCGGATCAAAGTGAAAATCCCATCACTGAGACTGGAAATTCGACTCGCCGAAAAGACCGGGTCCTAGCTTCCGAATGCAAGCGAGCAAATGCAGTAACTCTAATCAAAACGATGACGTCTCTCGTGACTCGAATCCACAGCGCAAGCACGAAAATGCCAGATCCGATCATCGCCAGAAAACCAATCCCGCTCAGGATACAATTCCTTCATTAACTAACAATGTCGCAGAGCAAAACATCATAGCCGACCACGGAAAGTGACCAAAATCAACTCGCCTAAGCTCAACTTCATCCCAACACCAGCAAAATCACAGGATCCACGCAACCTAAGGTCCGGAAAGCAGGACGGCGACGCAGATCCAGCAAAATCAAAGGACGATACACCGGGAACAGACGGATCTAAACCGACCGACGGATTCAAAGCGAGCACCGAACCTCGAATGAAAGAAAGAAGAAAACAACAACGCTCGGCTCGAATCTGGCGAGAAACCTACCTGAATGCCGTGCTCGACACAGTAGAGCTCCCAGCAGGAGTTGCCGACCTGAATGCCGGCCTGGCCAATGTGAATCGAGATGCACTCTCTCATCTTCTTCGACGGTCCGGAGAGGAGGGTCGAGGACGGAGACGGAAGGATCCGGCGAGAGAGAGCGGCGGCGGCGGCGGCGGCGGAGGGAGGCGGAGGAGTTGGGCGGCGTTTATCAAGACGCCGGCCGGAATGCAGTGAGAGGGATGAAGGGGAATGCAAGAGGATATATATATAGGGTGAAACAGCTGGACAAAGAGATCGGGTGGTCTAACCAGGGTTGGTTAGGTTGACCCTCGTTGTCGTCGGGGTTAGACCGTCGGTCCAATGCCACGGTTGGTACCTCCACATCATTGGCCAGTGAAGCCGGCTCGGCTCGTGGCTCCGGCGGTCGGCATTTGGCTTTCCGAAGGAAAAATGAAGTGGATGGAGATTTATTGTAGGCTATTACAGGCTTAGATCACGGGCCTAAGCCGCTCCCAACCCGAACGCCGCAATGGCTCGAGGCCTTTTTTGAGCAGGGCCGACTAGATTAGGGTTGAGTTAGGCTCGCCCAGCCTGCATGGTTATTATATTAACTTTTTCCTGATGGTCGGACTTAGGCGATATTGGTTAGACCCGCTCATTGATCACCTTTAGTTTGGGTTTAGGAAAATTTCATTTTGATCCTTGTAAGTTTGCGGGGTTTAGGTATTGTCCCCCGTACTTTTTGTCACAAATTTAATTGTCGCATCATTGTTTCTGACCAAAAATTAAAAGTTTGTTGTGTATTCTTAGGTGACAATTTAGATCTTTGTCAAATTTCTTACGATTCTACTGGGAAATAGCAAGTTGGTATCTACTACCAATGTTTGGTGTCTACATCTATGAGTCTCTAATTGGAAATTACACTAACAAGGGACCTTCAATTATTTTGGTGCAAATTTATTGTTCTTATTGGAATAATGATCAATTGGGTGGCCAAAACTCTTTAACCACATGACTAGTCTCCATCGAGGATGGTAGTCCCTTTTTGTCCCACATGTGCCAAGTATTTATTACTAAAGAACAAACTAAATACCGATTATGCAATCCTTATCCGTTAATTCAATTTCATGAGGCTAACTAAGCGCACTTCTTGCTCTCCACTAATTTACAGACTAATGTCCGATCCTTACGCATCAATACATTTCTTACACTTTCCACGCATTCGATCACCTATTTATTACCCGGCCTCTTTCCTATCCTTTCCCTCTCTCTTTATTATGTCTTCATTCAGATGGCAACTCCATTGAATCAAAGAAGTTTCCAACCTTGATATTAGCACGATTTTTTTATATCGATATCCAAGAATATTTACTAAAATAAAAATGCATAAATCGCTTTTGTCTAAGAATATAACAAACAATAGACAAAACATGTTAGTTCAAATATCACGTTAAATATTTTATGCAATTAGTTTCTCAAAATGCTAATGCTATAACTACAAGGATGTGAATCCTTTTTCGTATTAAAATCTCCACACATCATTTCCGATTAAAAATTTGTAATAAAAAATTGGCGCAAAAAGCCGGTTACGTCATATGAATCACTAGTAGTTCCGCGACGTGCGAGTTCATCGTTCCGGGCTCGCAACCTGCACACGGCGAAACAGACATTCGGAACGAGAGGCCTCGGTCCGATCGTGGAATGCCCTTCGATCCTAAAGGTTTTAAAAGCAATCGGAAGAGGAAATCCCGTGGGTCTTCCGTAGGAAAGCCTTTACTCGGTTCTGGGCTTTGCACCGAAGATCGGTCTCCGCTCCCTACCATTTTTATCAACTGGGGCTTACATCCGAAACATTTCCCTTTCGTCGAGTGACAACTCAAATAAGCATCATGGTATAGTTTTCCTAATTTTTGGGAGCATGAATCAGGTATCGGCTTAAACATCAACCTCATATTTAGATGTTTAGAAGCCCGTTCATTCACTTCAAGATGGGATTCCTTTATATTCATGACGCATCGCAAAAAGAAAAAAAAAATAGTGAGAAGAGGTTCAATTGGCCAAATTGGACCTCAATTTATCAAATTAAATGCTAGTCTAGCATGGATCAAGCTTGATTGGGTTAATTGGATCAATTTCTCTTGTATTCATCATTCATAAGATCATTAATTTGATCAAATTGAGGGTCCGTTTGATCCAGTTTTGGGGAAATGATTTTGGGAAAATACAAATATCTTTGAAGTAAAGGGGTTTTCCGAAATGTTATACTGTTTGGTAAATTGTAATATCAAATAGCATTGAAAAATAGTTTTAGCATAAATACTGCTTGGCAAAACCCACATTTGTAAAGGGCTTTTGATGTAAATGACACTCTACCATTTGATAGGCCACCGAGAGATTTACTTCGTTTGTTGATAGGAGATAAGATAGGACCAAATTTTGTTAGGAGAGGAATGGTCTAAGTTTAGGGCTTTGCCCTTATTTTTGTGAAAAAGAAGAAGTAAATCCATTCTATTAACTCTATTAATCCTTACCAAAGAAAAAAAATCCATTCTATTAACTCAGATGCTCAAATTACGGTTGGAAAATCTCAAATTACGTAATTATACACCACAAGTACTTATTGTCTTTGTATGACTCGTCGATTATGAATCAACTGTCAACAAAAGGAGTTTTAAAAGAACATGGAGATTTACTTCCTTTATTGATAGGAGATAAGACAGGACCAAATTTTGTTAGGAGAGTAATGGTCTAACTTTAGGGCTTTGCCCTTATTTTTGTGAAAAAGAAGAAGTAAATCCATTCTATTAACTCTATTAATCCTTACCAAAGAAAAAAATCCATTCTATTAACTCAAATGCTCAAATTATAGTAGTATAATCTCAAATTACGTAATTATACACCACAAGTACTTATTGTCTTACCTAGTGAAGCAAACATGCATATCGATGGAGACCCACGATATTGGACTTTAGGTATCTATATAAACTCACTTCAATGGGACACATAATGCACAAACATACCTCAGATAATCAAGGCAATATACTTGAAAATGGAGAAGGGTGAAGCCAAGCTCAGCGCAATGATCATTCTATTGCTGCTTGCATCCAGTAGGTTACTCTCGTCTCTCATCTACCATTATCATTTTTAAACGTAGAATAGAACTAATTAGTTTCTCATATTTTTCTTCATTTAAGGTCTCGTCGTCTCACATGCTGAAATAGTTCCAACAAAGGGCCAAGGTGCCTCGGTTGATGCGGTGGAGGATCCGGGTTGTACTGCAGAGTGTCCTATTGGGACTCATCTTGTCATTAAAAATGGCGTATGTACATGTGTTCGATTTTAGGGCCGTTGATGGATGTGCGTGTGTGTCCGAGAGATGTCTTGGCTGAACAGACTTATGTTCTAAATAAAATGGATTCATGCTATTGAGTATTTGACTTTTTTACGGCCTTGAAAATTTACAAATGGTCGAAATCAATGGATTTGGAGCTTGCCATTTGATTGCACCGTAGTATTTTATAACCAAGTAATTAGAAGTGTTGGCTTCATTCCTTATGTATAGGTTAAACGAACAATTGATAATGGATAGGAGAATAAAAATTTTGATATCTAGTCTTGAAAGACAAAGTTCGAAAGAGTGGCGTACTCGATATCCTCATGTCTGCAAATTTGACGCCAAAGAAATTCAAACATAGTTTGAATATTCTAACTATGTATGATCTAGGTTGACAAAAGAAAAAATGAAGCACTGAAATTGAGGATCTAAAGGGAAATTTGAAAATATTAAAGATTCATTGCAGTTGCGTTTGTATTTGATCATCCTCACGAACCACTTGATAATGAAGTTAGAGAAAATTTCAAATAACGTCTTGAAGTGAAATCATTTTCTCAAAATAGGACCCAAAGTTGACATTGTCTTAAAGAAAGGTTTGAAATTGCCAATTTAGGCTGCACATGGTCAACTTTCCCAGCCCAATAATTTCTATTCTTCTCTTCCCTAGAACAAAAAAAGAATAGAAATCTGTTTGATAATGGCAAGTTAGTTTTTGTTCCCGGGAACAAAAAGTTAGCCCGTGAATGGTTTTGGAATAGAAATGAGAAGTAAAAAACAATTGTTTCTTGTTCCTAGGAACAAGTTTAAGAAATAAGTGAATTTTTTTTTTTCTTTTATTCTTCTCTTGTTGACCGCCATTGATCGCCCTTGATCGCCACCCGCCGTGGCCCGCCGCCGCTTTGCCACCGTCGGCTGACCGCCGCCGCCCGCCGCATGTCGCCGCTAGTCGATCAGTTGCCGCCGCCGCCCGATCGTCGCGGTCGCAACCGACGCCGCCGCCACCGCACGTTGCCGCCGGCCGACCGCCACCCGCCGAATGCCATGCGATCACTGCCGCACGGCCCATCGGCCGGCCGGAGACCGACCGACCGTTGCCACCGTCGCCGCCATCGCCGCCGGAGGCCGACCGATCGTCACCGCCGCGCCAGCCGCCATCGGCCGCCAGAGGCCGACCGACCGTCGCCGCCGCCGATCGTCGCCAGTCACCACCGGATGCCGCCTTTGCCGCACGTCGACGGCGGCCAGCGGTCGATGGCGGCCGATGGGCCGTGTGACGGCGATCAGCGGCGGCATTCAACGGGCGGCGGTCTACCGGCAAAAAATAAAAAACAAATAAATATAAAAAAGAAACTTTTTTTTTACCAAACGGGTTTTTTACATAGAAATTGTTCCTCATAATAGAAATAGAAAAGAACTATTTCTGGAAAAAAAAAAAAATTGTTCACCAGAATAGAAATAGAAAAGAACTATTTCTGGAAAAAAAAAATTGTTCACCAGAATAGAAATAGAAAAGAACTATTTCTGAAAAAAAAATTGTTTCCCGACCAAGAAATGTTACCATGCGCAGCCTTGATCTCAGATAAAAATCTCGATTCACTAGCCAGCCAAATTCTATTCTCAACCATGGGCATTTCGTGTAAGGATAATTTTTTTCTTTCTGCATCCTCCTGAAGCTTTCTACTTTGCTTTACATCACCTCCATCTTCGACTCCATCGATAGCCCTCAGATCGGTGAACTCATGAGGTTCACGTCCTCACACTAGCTCTCGTTGCTTTTGGCAACGAAAAGCCTGATTGCAATTATTTACATCGATTGCCTTCTTCGAGATGAAATTCTCAATTTCTCAAGACGCGTCAAATCTCGGCTTGCTCATGCTAGATCTATGCTTGGATTGGCCTCCATTTGACGGTGGATGTGCTAGAATTGGTACCGAGGACAGTGGTGGACGAGGCCAAGGGCTGAAATAGGACTTGTCAATGGCGGCAATGTGGCAATTGGAGAGGAAGGCGAAGATAAGAGTAAGGTCAATCCGAGGAAGTTAGGAGATATGAGAACTGAGGTTGGACAATGTAGAATTGGGCGAGATCTTGTGATTTGGAACTGGTTAATGTGGTGAGATTTCTTAGGATGTGCCTAGGGCTTCTTTGGATGGTCATATGATCGGTAGAAGTTCTATGATTCACCATCTACATCCACTTCAATATGGGATTCTTTTATATTCATGATGTGTCGTAAAAAGAAATAGTGAGAAGAGGTCGTGTGAGCGAGAATAGTGTCATCACTTGTTAGGATCAACACTGCGATAATATCAAAAAAGAGGACGAAGGAAGGGAATTGATTTATTGTTTGCAGAATCTACTACCAACCATGTGTTGGGAAGTAGACGTCTTCAACTAGGGGTAAGGGTGTCGAAAATTGAATTAAAAACCGAACCGAATCGAAAAGTTCGATTTTTTTATATTCATTTTTCATTCGGTTCGGATAATATTAAAACGAAAACCTTTTTAATAGGTTCGGTTTTTATTGGTTCGGCTAACTGAACCCAACCGATAAAATCAAAATTTTTAATTCTTACTATTTTCTTTGTTTGTTAATTTCAAAAGCGAATATAGGCATTTAACCTCGAAGTCCCCTATTAAAAATTCAGTTTCATGTCTACAATTCATTCATTTGAAAAGACAAAAAAGATTATAATTTTTTACATCACCTATAAAAATGGGGAAAATTGTCCCAAAAATCATAAGCTTATAATTCATCCTAAACCTTTTAACTTTACCAATCGAGTCCTAAAACTTTTCACTTTTTATTAATTGAGCTCATTTGACCTATTTTGGCTGGAATTTGTTGATGTGGACAAATTTTATTAATTCTGTAACATTTTTTAAAAATATTTTTATTTTCTTATTTATTTATTTCCCTTTTTTCCTTTGGCCAATCACCCAATCTCTAGCGACCGGTTAGAGGCCAAGATCAGAGAGGGTTGGCCTAACCAGCCTCATCCTCGCTTGAGACCAACGAGGCCAACCCTCGCAGCCATGGCCTTTGGCCGATTGTCGGAGGCTAGGTGATCGGCCAGAGGAAGAAAAGGGAAAAAAAAATAAAATATAAAATATAATTAAAATTGAAAAAATATATATTTAAAAATAATAAATTTTGTCCACATTAGTGCTGCTTATGCCACGTAGGATGGTCGACATCGACATTAATGAATTACGGCCAAAATTGACATGATGGATTCAATGGATAAAATGTTGAAAGGTGTAAGACTCAATTGACAAAATGTTGAAAGGTTTAAAACTCAATTGACAAAATATTGAAATGTTTAGGACTCAACTAGCAAAGTTGAAAAGTTTAAAATTGAATTGGCAAAAGTATGATAAATTTAGAACTTTTTGAATAATTTTCCTTATAAAAATATCACTATCACAACGTCGAGACAATTAATGAAACGTTAGTTTGTTTGGACTCTAACATTTGTTTCACTAATTTTAGACCACTCCACCATTTCGTAATTTGTCTAATTCACAATTGGTAAATTAAGATAATATAACATTCATTCATCTTATTCATAATTAAAATTCATTAATTGATACCATTGATATTTTTAATTATATCTGCATATATATGCAAGACCAATTCTTCTCCAAGCCTATTATGTGAATTCATAATACAAAGTAAGCAACTATGTATTATGTTCTCAAGCCTTCATCATCTATTATAGGTGTATATGTTACATTAGATTTCATGCAAAATATAAGGATTTTGGTGTCTTTTAAGTAAAATGCTACCATTAAGGTAATTGAATTGCTACGGAATTTAATATTGCATTTTATTTATTTCCACGTGGTAGCATTCGCAGAATTTTTTTCATTTGGAAAAGTAATAGCGGTATATTGAATTTATTTTTTTGCCTAATTAAAATAATGAAATTCTTATGAAAACCAATGAAGTTTTTATCTTGCCGGGCAAAAGACAATCTGATTGGAAAATTAATCTTTAATATATAATAGCAAAAAAAAAAAAAAAACTAAAACAAAAGTAAAAACCGAAAAACTAAACTAAACTAAATCAAATCAAACCGGGATTTTGGTTCGGATCATATTTCGATTTGATTTTCCATAAAGACCAAATGGAATCGAACCACTTACACCCTTAACTGGGCTAATTGGTTCCCAAGTGACCTGATTCTCGCTCTAGAGTCATGAACCGGACTGGTCCAAATTCTCAATTTGTGTGACCGACCACCTAGTCCTAGAATCTTTCCGAACGAGGTCAAAGAGCACAGTAGAAATCTACGGCAGCGAGAGGGAGGGGGGAAGAGACAAGTCATGGCAGTTGATCCCGATAAGGTGAGATCCAGAGGGGACATTGGAGATGTTGTCCCGAAGAAGGCGATAGATGTTCACATTTGGAACCGGAAGCCAAATCGGTGCCTCCGAGAACCACCCAGAATTGACCAATTTGGTCCGATTCAGGTGGTTCCCGATCTGAGTGTTTACTTCTATTTGCTCCTAACCAAGCATCTCAAAAAACTCAGCACAGACCATCAAATTAGTGTTTTTAGCATGGACTGATCTTCAAGCATCGAGGACCTTGTATGTCAATCGGCATCAGAATGGATTCCGCTTGTTTAATGCAGAGAAATAGATCGTACTCAAGTCCTCCAACATGTTCCAAAAGAAGGTTTCATCGTACTATTCATCTAGCATTTCTGATCACCGTTCTGCCAAAACAACTATCTTCATATGACTTACATAAGTAATATATTCTACAGAAGGAAGAGGCAGAAGATCTCACTCAAAACCTACTTGCATATGAACTCCAAGCTCTCACTCATTGAGGAGGGACTTATTGGGAAGCTCTTGCTTATGGAACTATGTTATGTTATGTTACAAGTGACCTCAAGAACTTATACTGGCACCTTGTGCTATATCTGGGTTTAAAATTCCCAAGGTTTTCCAATTATGTTCCTAAGTGATTTGACCCAAGGCTCTCATGACTCTGGCTTGATCTTCTTGCTGTCGGCGACTTCTGCCTTCCCGTCGCTGTCTTTCTCAACGACCACGCGGACCAACTTGCATGGTTCCGCGTCCTCCAGCATCTGAACCACGCTCCTCATCGCGGGCCTTAGGTTCGGGAGTTTCGTCGTGCAGAGGATGGCAATCCTCAACACGTTGATGGCCTCTTCCTTGTACGGCTCCGGGATTCTCGAGTCCACGATGCCAAACACGTCTTGCCTCGTCTTCAACTTGCTCGAGACCCAGTTCACTATGTCCCTGTTCTCCCCGTACTCCGGTTCGATCGGCCTCCTTCCTGTCACAAGCTCCATTAGCACCACCCCGAAGCTGTAGACATCGCTCTTCTCATTCACCTTGTACGTGTAACCATATTCTGCAAGATTCAAAACAGTCTCAACGGTTAAAAATCGAAACTGGAATCACTACTAGTTCTATAGAGTTTCAGTAATTAACCATTCCTAGTTCAATTTTTTTTATCTCTGCACATTCTTGATTTGATCAAGATCTACCGAAAAGATGAATAAGAATGACATTTTCTTACCAGGAGCAATGTAACCATGTGTTCCTGCAATAACATGAGTTGAATCCTTGCTGCTATTGGCCTGAACGATCTTGGCAAGCCCAAAATCAGCAATCCTAGGCTTCAAGAACTCGTCCAGCAAAATGTTACTGGACTTCACATCCCTGTGAATCACCGGCCTCTCGCACCCGTGATGCAGGTACTCCAATCCCCTGGCCGCTCCGACGGCTATCTCGTACCTTGTCTCCCAGTCGAGCTCCGTCTTCCGGCACGTGTGGAGCTGGTCCCACAAGCTCCCGTTTGGCATGTACTCATAGACCAGCAAGCTTGAGTCCTCGCTTGTGATACTGCAGTACAGTTTTACCACGTTCACGTGCCTGATTGAGCTCAGGGTCTCCACCTCGGCGTCGAACTCCCGCGACTTCTCACTCCGCTTCCCGAGCATTGGGGTCGTGGTCCGGCTCTTCCTCCACCCTCCTCCGCTGCCGCTGCCAGAGTCCGTATTCCAAATGTGCTTGACGGCGAGTTCTATGCCGTTGTTGAGCACAACTCTATAGACGTTCCCCGAAGCGCCCTTTCCTATGAGATTCTCTTCCTTGATGGCATCAAGTATCTCATCCTCAGTAAAGGTCAGCACTTGGAATGACTTCACATCCCAAGATTCTTCCTTTAGCGACCTTTCTCGATCCTTTTCCCTCTTATATACACGGACATAGCAAGCAAGGGACAGTAATAGGAGAACCACGACTACAACGAAGCAGATTATGAGGGTTCGGATATTCTTGGACATGCCAGTTTCCGGCAAGCATCGCCGGAAGGAGGTGATGGTGGAGCTGCAGAGTCCAGGGTTGCCAGAGAAGCTGCCGTTGTAAGCTTCAATCGACAGAGACAGGGGAATCTGACCAGTTAACTGGTTGTTCGACAGATCAAGAAAGCTCAATTTCAAAGAGGATAGACTCGAGGGAATTTGACTAGAGAGATGGTTATCCGATAGATCAAGGGAGTTGAGTACTGGTATAGACCCGAGAGACGGCGGGATTTTGCCGGAAAGCGAATTGTTAGCCATGTCAAGGTCACTGAGTGAGTCACACGAGCCTAACGAATCCGGATGGAGCCAGAGAACATATTGTTCTGCATGTGAAGGCTGCTCAGATGTTTCAGGTCACCGATTTTCGACGGAATTCTCCCCGAGAACTGATTGTCGCTCAAATCAATTGCGACCAAAGATTTAACCTTCGAGATTTCCACCGGTAATTCTCCCGATAGGCGGTTTTTGTGAATGAACAACTGCCCCAGAGACTTTGCATTTCCTATGTCAGATGTGATAGGACCATCGAGCTGATTCATGGCGACATCAATGATGTTCAAATTGGGCAAGCCCCAGATGCCGCCAGGCACGGCGCCGGAGAGTGAGTTGTTGCTGACGCGGAACCGAGTCAGCGTCGAGCAATTCGCATAAGTCGCAGGGATTTCCCCAGTCAGCCTGTTCTGCAGCATAAGGAGCTCGCTCATGGTCCCCCGCTTGCACATATCTGGCGGAATCGACCCTGTCAAGAGATTGTCCGACACGTCGATGTAATCGAACTCCGCCCATGAGCCAAGCTTTTCGGGCACGGGGCCGGTCAATCTATTCGTGTAGAGCGACAAGTTCACAAGCCGCTCAAACTCGCCGAACTCGGCTGGGATTTGGCCCTGAAAATTGTTCATGAATAGCTGCAGAGTCACCAAGTTCCTCAAGAATCTCAATTCAGACAAATCGCCTTCCAGATTATTCTGGGAAGCGTCGAAATTCTCGAGCTTCGTCAAGTTCCTCAACCCGACTGGAAGCTTTCCGGTCAACCCGTTGTCGTACAGCTCGAGCTGCCACAGGTTGGTCAAGTTCCCAATCTCCGCTGGAATTTCGCCGGTGATGTTGTTGGTCGAGAGCTCCAAATTGATGAGCTTGTTGAGCCTCCCTATGCCGCGCGGGATTTCGCCCCGGATGTTGCAATTCGCCATGTAGAGCCACTCCAACTCGTGAAGATCAAGAACTTCTGCAGGAAACGGAGTGCCGTCGAAGGGGTTGTCACCGACGCTCAAGTAGACCAAGTTGGTCGTGTTCTTGAGCGAGCCCCACGGGAACGTCCCGTTGAGATTGCTTCCGTTCACGTAGAGATATCGCAGCTCGGCGAGGGCGGGTATCTCCGGGAAGGCGCCAGCGAAGAAATTGTTGCCGAGGTCCAAGTACTGCAGCTTCACGCAGTTGTTGAGGCCCTTGGAGATGGGTCCATGAAGCGAGTTGCCGCCGAACGCCAGCCTCTCCAGGGAGGGCAACGTGCAGATGGAGTCCAGGGGGAGGACGCCGCTCAGCTGCTGGCCGGAGAGGTCGATGGAGACGACGGAGCCGGCGGCGTCGCAGGAGACGCCGGTGAAGTTGCAGTGGGGCGTGGTCGGCGTCCACGAAGAGAACACGTCCGGGCTGGCGGACTGGAGGGCGCCGGGTAGGTCGAGCAGGGTCTGGAGCTGGTCGGATCTGGCGGGAGAGAAGAGATAGAGGAAGCAGAGGAGGAGGGGCAGGGGAGCGAGGTGGGCGACGGACATGGCGGCGGCCGGAGGTGGGGAGGAGGAGGAGGAGGAGGAGGAGGAGGGGAGGCTCGTCCGGTCCGGCGGCGGCGGCGGCGGAGTGGCGATTATCTGTGGGAGGGAAGTGTGGAACGAAATCAAAGTCAAGCGGCCATTTTTAAGTGCTGGCGAGAGGGGATGGTGGGGACCTGTTCGCGCAGTGGCATCGCGCATGATTGATCGATCGATCTTATCACGCCTTAGCTTTTCCCACCGTCGGCCCGTTCATTCACGACGGTTAAAAACGCAGGTGAAAGCCCGCGCGAGATACTCTCCCTGTTTACCGTTTCCGGGGCCAACGAAGCACGCTACGGTTCTCGTCTCCTACTCAATTTTTTACATTTACATCAATAGTTTTTGGAATAACTGCTTTCCATTTGTCAACGGCTATGTGTGCAATTCATATAAAATGCCATCCCTCGCGATAAATGGGGTATTAACAATCGCAATCTAATTAGGATATTTTCCTATATAGAAATAATCAAGAAAAATCCTTATTGATTTTCTGTATCTCTGAGGATAGTGCGAATCTCTCCATTTAGCAATACATATCTTAATGGATATAGGTTGCATATATAGTAATGGCATAAAGCCTATAATTAAGCTGACGTATTATTCATTGTTAAACATGAGATTATACAAGGAAATCCCCTAACTCTCTTTTCTAACTTTATAGTTAACTCTATCGATTTGCATTACTATCGAGATCTTGTACTATCTCATTTACAGGGCTAATGATTGACTCACCACGAGAATCTGTTTATTCAATAATAGATGGGTTAAGTATATCTTGTCATGTAATCAATTATTTAAAAGAAAATATCTACTAAATGCCCATCGCATGCATATCACCATTTATTAATAAATGGTCACGACATATCAAACATTCTCTTCCCCTCTTCCGACCGTAGTTACGAAATAAAGAGAGCTACTAATCAAAATGCCGAAAGACCAACGAAAAGAAAAAGAAGATCAAGTCCGTGCCAAGCTTGCATTTGATAACGCAATAGATTCCCTCGTCTTTTTGGCTGCTGGTTCAAGCGGAGCAATAATGGAATCGTACTACTTAAGTCCCGAAGTCGAAGTGTACAGCGTTTTTGTCCTGTAGTGGATTTGTCTCCAGGGAGGACATTGCGCTGCTGTTGGAAGCTTCCTTCGGTAATTTATAGTGCGCGCACGGTTCCGCCTCATCGGCACCGTCCACGCGTCCGCTTTCCACGATATTCTTTTATGGGGCTGGAGATATATCCTGACCTTTTCTCTTTCTTTTTAATCCATATTTTCCGGTTATAAAAGTTCGATTTAAATCATCACGACGGTGGAAATTCCGGTCTTATTTGTTTCTTTACTACAATTGCTTAGTCCTCTCCTCCACCCGTGACCATACCGGTTAGGTTCAAGTGGCAACATCTGTAATTTATGTTTATATTTTCTTGGTCTAACAATTTCCGTATTGAGTCGATCGCATGGAAAATATAGTTTAGTAATTGAATTTTACACATGACCCTGAAATTAAATATTTTTTAAAGTTCTGTGGGTTTTTTTTCATTTTTATTTGAGAACAAAATGAGCTTAAGAGGATCGAATAGGTTTTTTTTGTTTATGATGGTTATCGGAATAAATAAAAAACGGCCCAAAAAAGCATTAATTAATGCCGTGCTGGGCATGAAATTATTGGTGCCCAACGAAGGGGAACGAGGGAAGCTTTTCGTCTTATGATTCACAAGACCCCGAAAGCGGACGTGGCCCACGTCATCATTTTGGGGGAGGAAATGGATGCAATCGTTTTCAGATCCCTTAATCAATGATCGGTCCATTGACTCAAACCAAGGCATACTTTTTCTAGGTTAACACCACAACAAAAATTTCCAAATTTTTTCCATCAAAAATTCTAAATTTACTAATTATGACATTTTTTGTGATATTTACGCTTTTCTTTTCGGTACGACTATCATTTGTGTCATGTAAGAAAATTGATTGAGAAAGTATTAATATAGTTATAAAATCAAAAAAAAAAAAAAAAAACCTCTTTTATCTCTTTGAATCTTGTTATTCTTCATAAGCACCAATGCCTTTTCTTTTCTTTCCTTATTCTCCACTTAATTGTACAATTCACTTGATATGTTCATGGACCGGACATGTCACGAAATTAACTTGGACATTCTAGACTCACTTTGGACATTCACTCAATTCTCACATTTAGCACACCAGCATAGTGATGGATGCTTCAACTACTGCTCAAAAGCGGGCGAGTGCTCGCACCGTGAATCATAATTACAGATTAGTGGGTCTTCCTAGTGCCGGGAATTAAGACTATTGGAGGCTCTAATCCTGATTGAAAAGATAAGAAGGGGGCATATTCATGAATCTAGAAAGTGCATCAAGAGATTTGTGCACCTCTGAAAAGAGGAAAGACGTGAGAGCTTTTTTTTCAACATAAATAAAATATTAGAGTGTTGATTAGCAAAAGCTCGATCGTGGCCCAACAAATAGCTTTGGCGGCATCGATAATGCTCCATTAGAACGCACACATATATTAAAAATAACATATGTGTATACATATATATTATATTTTGGTCGACGGTGAAGGTGTCGGCGAAGCATGGGAACGTCCCAGCCGCCGACGTTGACTAGAATAAGAGCCACACGATGCAGGAGCACGTGGATAATGCCGCGGAGCGAGATTTGGCCCCGGCTCCCGACAAGATCGCGCGGTGCGCAAACGCCCGTCCCGATCTCAGTGGTTGATTTCTGCGAATTCGATCGGCTAATGATCCTTTAATGTAATCCTTCTAGGAAGAGCTGTTACAATTACGCGTTAAGCCTTTATAATTCCTTTTGGGTCCGGCACGAGAGCTGAAATTGTCAAGGAAATGCCGTGCCAATTATTGCTAAAAGCGATTCGCGGGAATGATGCCTTTGGTTCGAGTTGGATACTTGGGTAACACCGCGTCTCGCCGGCATGTAATCGGTACATGAGGTAGGACAAGATTTCCCCATCGTGTCCCCGCATCAAAGAAATGTGAACACGAATCTTATGCCCTCGTCTTTGTGTTTCTTACTTTATCCCCTTTTGTATGTTCTCCCTTTTTGCCCCGCGGTGGCTGAACATTTAAATGTTTATTTCATTCGATTTCTCTCTCCGTCGAGTTTTCGCGTCGTTTAATTTTTTTTTTCCCACTCCAAGCTCATCCTTAATAACATGCCATTTGTTATGTTTCATATTATTATGTCCTCCGTGTGACGATAAGAGACCACATTTCCCCTTTTTATGCTCTAGATTAAATACTTAAAGAGATTAGGATCGAATGCTCGAGAATGTCGACCAAATACTTGGACATTTTTTTGGTGTCAATAAAAGCCTTTTTAGACATAGGGAAAGAAACTAACATTCAATAAAAAGGAATGGTGAATCACTGGGATTCGCCCCAGTGGCCACCCTTCCAACATGGAAGGGGGAGGTGATGGGTTCAAATCTCCACATTCTCAAGGGGGATGGAGTGGGGACGCGTAAGTTTCGGGAGTGGTTTTGATTCCCACGCCCGCAAAGAGGCGGAAGCGAAAGTCGAGAAGTGAGTGTAGAGTAGGAATAGAGTAGAGATTGACAAAAAAAAAATAATAAAAAGGAATGGTGGGCCAGAATTGAATAGTCATCTTGACCTCCAAATGTAAAAACCGGAATTCTCTTTCCATTTTGTTCTTTTTTATATTGAAAACGATCATTCGTATCATTCAACACACGTTCACGAGACTAAAGACGTATCACCAAGGGACATAGTAATGATGGCACACGGGGTTGCTTCTTTAAAAACTTTATCTTATCTTATCATATCTGTTTGCATAAAGTCCGGTGTATTGACTTGACAGTTAAAAAGCGGCAGTTTCTCACCACATAGGTCATGCTACTTTGTAGGTTCGTAGAAAAATCAAGGGGAACGGGACCCGTTTCTTGGTCAAAGAGGCAAAGTAGTGAACGAGGGTGGACTAGAGAGTAAGTGGGGAGTACCCTCGCTTTTTAAAACTGCTCAAAACAATACATGCACGAACTCTCATTTGAGAGACTCGCTTTTGACCTTTTTGTCTATTAGGGCTGGCCATTTGTATCAACCCATCGTACTCGAATTTGTAACCGTGTCAAGTCATATTACTGAAAAATGTAACGTATGAAACACTTGAGCATGTTGAATTCATGCCACTTTCGAGTTTGCCGAATAATCGTATTGAACCGTGTTATCCTTACAAGCTAATGTGAGATGTTGATGTGGCCGATGATACCGACATGTCATAATGGACACATCGACAAGATAAAATTGTGTCGTTTCTAGTGAACAAAACAACAATGTTATATTTTACCAAAAAAAAAAACAGTGTTATTGAGTGTTTATAAAATTATAAACGCAAGTGCACGTGTCAAACAAGTAATATAATAATGAGAAAAAGTATCGTCCCACGGAGGTCGATGATTAATAAACCAATTAAATATTAAAATAGACTAATTCTAAAATTTATCTAACAGATCAAAATATAATTAAGAATAAATTAAAAACGAAATTTGTAGACTAAATGCAGTAAATCGATAAGATAAATATGTTAGAGTATCCGATTTCACCATAACCACTAGATATGAATTTCATATTATTGTGAATACAAGAACGATATCAAACATATGATAGCGGAAATTTCCTAATCTATTTACTATTCTATCTCTAGATATAGCAAACCTACTCAGCTTATTAATCCACTATATCTCTATATGAATTAAAATAAACATGAGTGCATTAAAAACTATGAATATTCCCGGCTTACAATAAGTCTTTTGGATCATCTTATTACCGAAAGCTACACAAATAACGTGGTATATCTCTATCCACGTTTAATTCATTATATTATATTATAATGAACAAGTGCATATTATCACATGTACATCAGATCATTCAAGCCAATCACTCAGAAGCATTAAGCACAATAATATATAACTCACACGAATGAAATCAATTGTAAAACATAAAAATCATGAAATTCACATCATTATGGTTAGGCTACATCGTAGCCCTAACAAAAGAAAATTAGAATATAGTAGAAAAAAAAATAAGAATATAGATCAAACCCAGCATCTTGAATCAAATGATAAGAATTATGTTACCACTTTTGTGTCTCTTCAAAATACTTGAAAAACTCTCAGAAGAATGAAAAAACGATCTAACAAAAAAAAAAAAAAAAAACCTAGCTTCTTTCTCTTTCCTATTTATAGGAGATATTCAAGATATCTATCTCTCAACGTTTGCAAATAACATTAGAGAATAAAATCAACAATTTCCTGATTTGATATCCATCTTCCACTGTTTTTTTATTTGAATTCCTAATATTTGCCATTCTTTTCCTTATTCTCTTCATATCTCATTATTCTGCATAAATAAGGAAAATTCAAATAATCAAAAGGAAATCCAAATATTTTCTCTAAGATATTGCATTAATTGTTGCCTAAAATAGGTAAAATAACTCTATTTTTATAGAGTTATCGTTGAGTCTTCATAATCAAAAAGTCATCCACTTTTGGCAGGAAAAGGGAGAAAAAATGAGCAACCCCAAATTGAAAGAGTTACTTTTCTTGAACCGAGTTCTTTTTTGGCCCAAATGAAAAATTAGTTTTTATAATCAACAATTTCTGTTGTATATGTTCATGCATCTTTTGGCATTTGGGCTGATCAATTTAAGGACCTCTTTTTTCTAGCCACTAACTCAAAATTTGGCTCGCATCTTAATTTATGAGATTAGTAGGATGTTTCATTTCTCTCGAGAGCCATGGATTTGTTTGTCTAAAATGGACTTTTGTCATAGAGAAAAGGAAAAGGAGGATTGAAACTTGAAATGGCCAAATCGAGAACCGGGATTCTCTCTTTTAGGCGGACTAAGGTGGGAGAGAGGGGAAAAAAACCAAAGGTAAAGCGGTTCAATTTGATGGAGATTTGAGGGAAATAAAGTACATAACAAGGCAGTGTCTCCATAAAACATATACCGATCCTCCAAAAGATTTTCACTTCGATTTAGGCAATTTGGCTTTTCTCCAAGGCATCCGACAAGTGATCTTGGAGGAGGACCATAAGACTAGTTTTGGCAGTCTACACACTTCTATTTAGAGAAGAAGGTATCATGTGACGCTTATATTACTTGATATATTATGCTGCCGTTTCATAAAAATGAAGGACGGTCTACTCATATAATTCAAAAATTAACTTCAATCATATACAAATTGCTTCATAAATTGATGGTAACATCGCATAGGACATTCTTTTCCATGATTCCCCCTTGATTAATATGGAGAAATTACTTAAGAACCATTTATCTAGTAAAGAACCAACGATTTAAAAAAAAAATATATATATATATATATTTTTTTTCCTTCAATATAATTGGTCAACAAACAATCTTTCATCATCAATAATAATGCATGCCTCAGTATTTTTTTTTCTTCCATTTATTTTTTGTATGTTATATAAATAATCATTCTTTAGAAAAATATATCCCAGACGGTTGATTTTCTTATAAAACGAAAGTACCCCGGACTACATTACTCCAAGAAAGACCTCATGAACAATTGAATGACCTATACTTATTTTGTTTCAGCTACAAGGACTTTGTAAACTAATCAAATGGAGCCAAAATTTCACACCACATGATCAAGCATCCCACAACACGCATCACGCCGTTGCCAGAGAATTCTTCAGCAAATAAAGATTGAAAATCAAATCTCAAGTCATAATATACTCAAGGTGTGGTCCCATGAATTAAGCCTTTTCACACTGTTAAATAATAAATTATCGTTTTCGACCAAAAAAAATAATATTAAATTATCGTTTTCGACCAAACAATGATAAATTATGGTCGGTTCGCAAAAAGATTTCATATATTTTGTTGGGTCCATAAGGGACAAATCAAATCGATCGAAGTTGTAACTTGGAAGGGTGGGACGAGCAAACAAATTAGGCACGGCTTATGCGGGATGATTGACGGGCTTAATCTTTGTCAGCAGAGACATAATAGGAATATAAAGACAATTATTAGAAACTCCATGATGAGAAAACGCCAACCGACCAAATCCGATGGATAAGGAATGTAGGATCCACGTAAAAACTGTAGAAAACCGAGGGAATCCGTTAGCTGCGGGGACATAATCTTTTCTGTCCCTGGTTTTCTGAACATGACTAAGAACAGTTTGGTTTTGGTGAGGCTTCCTAGATTACTACAGTTAACCCAACCTAGCATCAGTCGTTTCAATCTGCTTGCGCATCGCACAGCAGAGTTCAGATTGAATGAACGTGATATTTCAATAACGTTGCGTGACGTTTGAACACAGCGATGTTGAATATGCTGAGTCCGCGATTCTTTTTATTTTATTTTTCATTAACACTGCGTTATGTAACAGTGTAGTATCAGGTGGAATTATGTTCAGCATAAAACGCGCATTTACCATGTATGTTACGACTCGAAAATTCAGAAATGATAAGTTATTAGAAGCATATAAACATCCCTAAGTATATCACTACGTGTCCTGAATTCATGCAGGTAATGTATTAGCTCACTTAGGATTAGATGCGCCTATAAGTTATGTAGATACGTGAACAACTTCTGCACAAAATATATATATGTAATTTCTGTATAATTACATCGATCCGTCTATGATAGGAATCTTGTTGAACTTAAATCAAACGAGCTTAAGCATGTCACATGACTCGGTTTTCCATGTGTGTGAAGTCTAGATAGGTTTTACCACAAATTATCATTTATCAAGTATAAACCTAACCTTTCTTTCATTTTTCTTCTTAAAAAGGGTTATAACTTATAACTAGAGATGAGGATTGCTCCTGGGTTGAATCGGAAATTGGCCTAAACGGGCTAGTTCTAGGTGGTTTCACAGGAATCGATCCAGTTCCACGAGCAGGACTAGACTGATGGAACCAGCTCTAAGTATTTATTTTATTTATTTGATTTTAGATTTCGAGTAGCAAAAAATCCAAACTATGCTCATTATAAAACACATATTTCGGACTTTTTTTTTCGTATCACTAAAAATCCTAAATTTGCTCATTATAACACAAATATTTTCCTTTTTTTGTGTCATAAAAATATTAAATTTATACTAATGTGATAAATATAACTTGGATGAAACCGAAATAGAAAGTATATAGTTTCGTGACACAAAAATAAAGTTAGGAATATTTGTATTATAATGGGCATAGTTTGAGATTTTTTTGTGATATCAAAAAAGTTTATAGCATTTCTATCATTATGGAATTAATTTGGAGTATTTTGTGGTATCTACCTTTAGACTTTTTTTTAGAAATAGTTATTTCCTTACAGTAAATGGAAGGGGGGAAAAATGGAAAACACAGCCAGTTGTTGTCGGTCGACCTTTGAATCAGGCCGAAGTGATTGATCTGATCCGAGTCTGTTCCACGGCTAGTTCCTGCCCGATTCGATTTCAGATCCAGAATAGGAACCGACGTCGCTCCGAGATGGACCATATTTGATTATAACATTCACGCGTGCGCGAATACCGCCTTTATGCCTTTTCGCAATAGCATCCCAAACTAGCATTTTTTATGTGACGTCCAAGACATCCTTTCATGGCTACGACTATCCACCTAACCCACTGTGGCACGCATGAAACGTGTCGAGCTGATTCGATGCCCCTGATGGAGCGGGACACGATCCTCTGCTGTAATAATCTTCAAATGTTCCTGCGAATCGGATGGATTGGCCACTCAATAAAAATGCCATTGATTCCCATTCCTTCCTTGTGAATTTTCCTTCCATGTTCATTGTACACTTGGATACTTTGCATAGAAATGACAAAGTGCAAGCCATCGGATCAATGGAATTAATTCGAATCGATCCAATGTGAACCAAATAAAAAGATTATGCAGAGCAAAGTGTCACGTGACGAGTATAACAGCCAAATCTTGTGCATAATAGAAAATGGAAATATCTTTCAAATCCGACTAACTACATATAATTTATGCCGATGTCATGATGAGAGCCTTTTACCTTTTGAGGTTGAAAATTATTAAAGAGGGTAATTCTATGTGCTGCACATTGGATCAAACTACGAGCTTGGCCCTTCTAGAAAGCAAAATAAGCTAAGCTTACTTGGACAATTATTGAACTTGATCGCTAATAGACTTGTCACTTGTGGAGGAAAAGCAATGTTCGGAAAGCTAATTATGATATTCGGCGTGGGTTTCATTTCCACTGGAATAAAGAAGACCATCACCTACCTTTGACCAAAGCAAACTTCTCTGGATTGCGATGCGCTCCCAGTTTATTTATTGACCAAGACATAAAAGCAAGCAAACGTGATAATTTGTTTCATGTTACATTCAAATGTTATTCAAGACTCGAGACTGATTTTTCCGCATAGGATTAAACCCCACCACCTCCATATTCAATTAAAGGCGGATTATTTATGTTAGGATTGGAGAATTGACAAAAAGTAAATTACTTTCATATATAACGGATCTGACATGATTGTTTCGAAGAAAAATTGAATCTAGGATCTCACGCTTTTGATTACGACACAAGATATCGGGTTTAATGCATAAGTATGTTTAACAGGAAAATCCTCCATTAAGGTTAAATTTTGGGTTCATGAAACATCTTTATGATTTGATAGAGTTGATAGCTAGAACTTGTAAAAACTAGACTAGATCCCTACAAGTTAATTATTGCAACTGGCACTAATTTAAGCAGAGAGCTTGATCTTCTGCCCTGATGTGGTGGAATAGTTGTCATCGCCTGGCTGCTACCGGACCCCAATTGTTTATCTCTTTATGCTTGTCATGTTCAAATGGTGGTGCTAATTTTCAAACCATGACCGAATAAAAAAAGACATTCTTATGAATCAAGTCACCACATCCTGAGACAAATGAATCTATCCGAAATGTTAAATACTCATTGCATTGGCCAAATACCCACAAAAAAAAAAAAAAAAGTACAACCTGTTACCACCACGACGAATTTAAAACAAACTTTCAAATGTTTAAAGAAAAAAAAAACAGACACACACACAACTTGTTAGCATTAGACAAATTTAACACCATTTTTCAAATTTGAAATGAAACACTATTATTTATCATTGCTGCAAATTTAACGTGATATTTCAAATTTAAAAAAAGACACAACCTTCTATAGTTGTAACAAATTAAGCGGTATCTAGTATTTTGTAAATTCTCGTTGTTACCTTGCCACATGTCAATCTACCCAATTCTCACTACGTCAACAATTAGTAACGGGTAGTAATGGTATATCCTCAACCCCAAATGCAGTTCATTTTCATCTCAAAATCAATTGTATGGTGTCTCTCTAAATCAACACCGAAATCACGTCACTTTCTTAAAAAGCATCAAAGCGGTAAAAAGTTGATTTTTCACTCTATGTTTGGGGGTCTTGTTAAATTTGTCACAGCGACAAAATGATGCCTTTTTTTCCCCTGTTATTTGGCCTTGTGGGTCTGATCGTCGTGACAAAAACTAGCAAATAAAACATCATCACATGAATTTGGTAAAGGGACTGAAGAAGCGCAAAAGAGAGAAGCCAAATTCGATTCTCTTCAACGGCTAGTTAAACTTAAATTTCTTGTCTTTGGTTGATTTCATTTGTAGATTTCCTCATTCCCTTTCTCAAACAAACTTCCATTGCCATGTAAACTCTAAATTGCGGTTTTGTTATGTAAAATGGAATGCTGAATCTCTTTAACGAAAATAACTTTCCCTCCTGAAATTCATAAAATTGGACCTCGAAGAAACCAAAAAAAATTTACAAAAAAAAAAAAAGAGAAAAAGGAAAAAGAAGATGAAATCGACATGTTTCGAGGGACTGATCTTTCCTTAGTGGGGGGGGGACAATCTCTCCGCACGTTGTAAAGATCAGCTTGCTTTACCAAAGGAATCATTCGCTTTTTAGACGAATGATCTCGATTGTCTTTTTGAAAACACCGATCCAGAAGGACAGCGATAAAACTTGCTTTTGAAGAGGCTTCTTGAGAGAGAGAGAGAGAGAGAGAGAGAGTGATGGCTTTGGTTTTCAGCCTCTCCACGGAGCCAAAAAAGATGACGTCATAAAGTGCCCACTTTCCTAGCTTTTTATTTTTATTTTTCGTGCATTATTTATTTCTTTTGAAAAGGGACATAGTGTTGGTGCTTCTTGCGTCACAAATCCATCATTGACCAGTCTTCGTTATGCATTATTTCACTTTTAATTTCCTGCGTTGCTGGCCCTACCGCCCGGGGTCCTCTCACGTTGACCGTCGCTTTTCATCAACTTTCACTTTTACTCAACTGATGACTGATGAGTGATTATAGATGTAGCATTTTACGTGCATATAGTATCAATTTTTGTTTTTATTGAAGTTAGGTGTTTGGATTTTGTTGATTGGTGCTTTTGTGGTGCTTACTATAGGAGCGACGAACTCCAAAACTAAAGATTGGTGCACTAGGCAGCCATTTTCGATTTACTTTAGAATCTAACATCGTATTTCATCAAGAAGTATTCCTTAAACTCCTCCTAATGAGACTATTTTGCCGAGATAATGTTTCGTCGTGTTTTCCTTCATTCATGAAAGCTTTTGATTGGTCGACTATAAAAATAAGCACGGCTCTTATTTATTTTAAGCTAGATTGACGTGTTCCTTACTTGTCACCATTAATCATATACATGGTTGAAAGAAAACACAAATTTTTGTCAAATATTACAGAAATAGTTTACTTGATTCGAGCCAACGATCCATCTCTCTACATTCTTCTTTCTCTTCTTATTTCCATGCTGCCTTCTAAATGTTCTTGAATAAAATTCACATTCTGGTTTGATGCCATAGAAATAATGCTCGATCTAGATAGATTGAGGGAAATCCCACTCTTGATAGTTTAAAACGGGACTTCCCTTTCCCGATTGCAAGACTATGAACCGAATGAGATGTAAAGGACACGAATACTTTTCTTTGTTGATTTTAAAAATGCATATGTTAGTGCCTTAAACGAGATTATCGAGACCCTCTTTCATCATATGAAGGAGAACGGGAAAGAAATAAGTGATAAATACGATGCTAATTGGTGGTTGATCCCGTATACGATGAACAAGAGGAGACGAATCACGAGTTTCTACGCAATCAAGAAAAAAGAAGAGAGTCTGTAAACTCTCAATTTCATGTGAATCAACTCCATTTTCAGCCTAACTCGAATTAAGAATATGAAAAAATTTAACCCTACTATCCAAAAGATAGAAAGGGGGAACCAAATGAAATCTACTTCCCTCTTTTTCACTCAACCTCTTGTGTTCATGGGGCTTCCCAAGAGGATTAGAAGCAATGCTAAACATATCTAGTTAATCTTACTTGTTATTTACTAACGCGATTTAAGTAGCCTCTCTTTTTTTTTTCGATTTATATTCTTTATCAAACGCTTCAAGACGGTATCTCACTCGAAAATACAAAACATCCGAAGAGAGAGTAAGAGCAAAAACAAGAAGCGCTTCATAAACCGGCACATCCCACATTGGTAGGTGAAAGGATGATATGCTCTCCCACAATAAAAAGTCGCAACCTTTGGATGGCTTCCCAAGAACATCATTTGTGCTTCGAGTCCAAATAGCTTTTCTTCTTAAATAATTTTGAGGAAGAATAACTAGGAAGCCTTTTTAGACATGGAGGAAAAAAATAGATGTCCGATAAAAGGAATGGAGGATCAGAATCAAATTACCATCCTGACCTCCAAATAAGGAACTGGAATTCTCGTTCCATTCCTTCTTTCTTATCTTGGGAACACTGGTTGCATGGTCCAATGCATTGACAAGCCTAAAGACATCTTCGCCGAGGCACGTAGGAGTGGCCGACGTAGTAGTTGCATCTTTAACTTCCATCTTATCAGTTTGCATAAAGTCCAGGCAATTTTTGACTCAAAAAAAAAAAAAAAAAAAAAGCAAAAAGAGGAAGAAAAATCAAAAGGAAGGGACCCATTTCTTAGTCAAAGAAACAGAGTGGAGAATGAGGACGGTCCAGGGTACCGTCCTCAATTATTGCATGCAATTACTTCTCCGGTGACTATTATATATATCAACTTGTGTGTAGAATAAATTTATGATCGCTTTCTAAATAACCCCAAAAAAATATATACACGAGTTTTTATTCGAGAGACTAATATATTCATTTTTTAATTCACCATCCATTAAGTCATTTGTATTCACCAGTCATATTGGAATCTGTAATCATGTCAAATAGTGTCATTGAGAGACACTATGTGTAAAATTTATACATGTTAAATTCGTGTTATTTCCAAGCTTGCCAGATAATCGCATTAAAACTTATAAATTCTTATCATGAACTGTAGGCTCATATTTCGGATTGTAACCGTCTATGCAAGCTAATGTAAGGATTTGATTTGGAACATGTCACAATAGTATTTTAACAAGGCAAAATGGTGGCATTTCTAGTGAACAAAACAACTTGTTAGGGAGTCATCTAAATCAACTATTCATCCGTTTCTAGGCAACTGGAGAGAGGAAAAAATGAGCAGCCCTAAATTGAAAGAGTTAACTTTCTCGATCTTTTTGGCCCAAATAAAAAAGTAGTGTTCCAAATCGATAATTTCGAGTGACTTCATCAGTTTACATCGACCAAAAATTCAATTGTATGTATTTTTATCTCTCACATATATGTTCATGCCTTTTTTTGGCATTGCGAGGATGGAGATTTTCCTTTTGAGTCAGTGATTTTCAGTAATCCATAGTAATTTCATACTAAGTCAAAAAACAAGGAGTTATACTACAAGTATTAAAGAAATCCCTGCCCAACACAATTTCCGCTAAATGAAATTGTGATAAAAAGCTTCAATGATTCAAATATATCTTTTTTCTTTTATAGCCACCAACTCAAAATTCGGCTCCTGTCTTAATCTAAGAAATTAGTAGGATATTTCATGTCTCAAAAGCAGGGCATTTTTCCATGACTTTTGTCATTAAAAAAAAAAATGAAAGGATGACTGATACCTTAAAATGGCCAATGGAGAACACAACAAGGTGGTACCTCCACATTTTCCGATCGTCCAAAATTATCATTCGACACTTATACCACGTAACATATTGCGCTGCCCTTTCATTGAAACAATGGAGATATTAAGGCTATCGCTGACTATGCGCAAAACATAAAAACATAGGTTGGACTTTTGGAAAAATTTCAATCGACTTTTCCTCAGATAGTGAAATATCTTATTATAGCTGCTAATTGGCTAGAACTAGAAGATATATTAAGGAGCTTTTAATTAATTCCATAGGTCAGATAATCAGGTTGACACGATTTATTTAGCTAAACATGTCGGACGGATTGGACGCGAACGCCTCCCCTTCATTAATCCCGTCAAGTAGGCTTGACACAGCACCAAAGGTACAATCAATACAAAATTCAGACCACCCCCCCCGACCAAAATAATAATAACAATATAACAACGATAATAAAGGAAAAATCAAACTCGCAAACTTCGTATCATGTTTAACCTATGTTTTTATTTTGTCTCGTCGAGAATTACCACGCAACCCTTACTTCTATCAAGTTTGTAAACCGAACTACAAATCCATGAAAAATCATCTCTAAAATGACACGGTTCTAGAATATGAAAATTAAGGACAGCTAATGGCGAATTTTTGGACAGATGACTAATGGAGATAGATTTAGGATATAGTAAATGTTGGTGATTTTTTTTCTTTTTGGCAAAACCAGAGGTAGATTTATGATTGGACCTGAAGTTATTAGACAGAGAACAATTCATGGCGGATTTGGAGTGGACTTAGAATTTGGGGGCTTTTTCTAGACAAAAAAAAAAAGAAAAAAGTTTGGACAGAATCATGACTAAATTGAATTATTATTTTTTTTTTTAAGAAAGTAGGCTATCTGAATGTTAAGGATAATACATTAATGAGATCTACCTAATGCTGATTCATTTTGGTCGTAAAATTGTCTTATTCGTAGTCTTAATGAATGAAGGACATTTATTCTCCATCTACCTTTTGGAAGGTGGGGGTCACATTCGTAGTTAGTAATATAAGATCCTTTGTCGGAAGCACTTGAAACATACTAGTACGTCCACCCCATTAACAAAGCTTGCCCTCATCGAAAAAATCAATAATTATTAAAATTGCCACCCTTTTTTTTTTTTCTTTTTGCAGGAAAAGAAAAAGCTGCCAAAACGAAAGCACCGCAAGATCCAATGAATAATTCATAACAAAGGAGCCCAAAGTTTCGCCCCATTGTCAAAAATGCCTGCTCAAATTTTCGTCAAAAAATTAAATATTGACTTATGATATTGGTGATCACATCGTCATGGAATTTTTTTTTTTTAATAATCACCCTCCGTTCATATAGAGAAATTATTAATGGTCCATTCATTTCGCAGAAATTCAGCAATTTGAAAAAATATATATTTCTCTTAAGATAATTGTTCATATCACTTAGAAAAATTAGTTAACGGGAAAAGTTCTCGTTGTCAACAAAAAACATATGCCTAAATATCTTTTTGGCGATAAAGGTATCTTTTTTCCTTTATTCATTTTGTAAGTGATGCAAATAATCATCCAAAAGAACACATATTGAATAATTAATCTTCTACCAAACAGATGCACCAATGATTACATCTGTGCACGAAAAACTCATGAACAGTGAAATGACTCACAATAAAAATATTAAGAAAATTATTGGAAAAGAAATATACCGGTAGCCTAACAACACATGATGAAACATCCCATAACACTCATCATCGCACTATTGCTACCGAAAATTATTTTGGCTAATAAGGGCACACATGACAAAATTTCTTAAATTAGAAACAGAAATTTGATAAAATTTCTACTTTTAGGGGCAGCCGTGGCCAGCGGCCAGTTGCTAGCGGCGGGCATCCGACGTCCCACGGGCAATGACGAAAATGAATAATGAGAAGAGTTTTCATTTCTCACTTTTATTCTAGAAATAGAAAAGTTAAAAAATTTAACTTCTGATATTTGTTTCAAATTTGTTTTTGGAATAAAAATTTATTCCAAAAATAGAAAAATGAAATTGTATCACCAAACAGATTTATATTTCAAACTTATTTCAAGAAATAGGAAAATAAAGAAATAGAGAAATAGAAATTTTGTCATATATGCCCTAAAACTAAAAGGGAAATCTCAAGCCATAATAATATTTCAAGAGGGGTCCCATAAACTAAGCTTTTTTCCCACTCTATTAAATTGTAAATTATGGTTCTGACTAAATGATAATAATTATTATTATAAATTATGGTTGGTCGCGACGTTTAAAATTTTTGGGCCCATAAATGACAAATTAAATCGAAGTTGTAACTTGGGGGGATGGAATACCCAGATGATTGATTGGAGCTTAATTTCCGCCAAAGGGAATATAAAAACATGGTCAGCAGCTCTATGATGGGAAAATGCCAACCGACCAAATCCGCTTATTTTCCCTTCGATAAGGATGTAGGATCCACATGAAACCCTAGAAAAACTGAAGGAACGAATCCTCAGTTAGCTGCGGAGACATCTTTCTTTTTCTAAGTATGACCAAAGAACAGTTTTTGGATTTGGATGCTTCATAGTTCTCCAATCAAACCCAAGAACGAATCCGGTCTGGCATCGTCGTTTCGATCTGCTTGCATATTGGACGACGGTACGACAGTTCAATCAAAATGAAGGCGATGTTCACTAATGTCACTTGATGTTTGAATGCACTAACGTTGATCGTGTAGAGATCGACCGTTCTTTTTTCTTTTCGCAGCGTAGTAGGTGTAGCATCGGATCGATCTATGTTCGATGTCAAATATGCATATGCTATCCATGTCAGGACTAACAATTTTCGTTCAAGTAGTGTTGTATAAATAGATTCAATCGATTGATCGAAGTCTAGTTAAATTCAATTTAAGCACGCTTAATTATGTAACATGATTTGGTGTACCATGTAACAGGAGTCATGGAGAAATAGGCATTCTCCAAAATTATCATTTTATTAGATCCACACCTAATGCTTATTTCGTCTTTTTTACTAAAGTGAGTGATGACATGCGTGCTTGATATGGATCACGCGATAGCCTTCCAAATTAGCATTATGCGATGATGCCCATGGGATCTTGTCATGGCTGACAACCATCCGCCCAACCTATTTTCTACAAGTTTGGATGTGATGGGCCCCCTCAATAAATAAATAAAAACGTGGGTAAATCTCATCCGTTGGTCATGAATTTTCAACTCTCACGATGGATTACGGTATTTTATATAAAGACTACGACGAAATCCATTTAGATCACGACAAAATCATGACGAGAAATCCGCTGATAGAAAACCGTAGAAGCTCGCTCATTGATTCCGACCCATAGCCACCAGGCCAAGTGTGCCTTGTGGACCGATGGTAATTCAAAGATATGATTTATCTCTACCTGCTTTCTTCAAAATTAGTCAAAAGAGAGAGTTTCAGGAATAAAAAAATTAATATATTTCATGATAGTCCATCTCTATTTGCGCTTTTTTTATTTTTTTGGTCGCATATGAGACGGAGTCCAAGCGACGAAATTTTGGCCCTTCTAGAATGGCAAAAATTAAATAAACTTACTCAAAAATTGATTGCTAGTGATGACCCCAGAGCTAATTTATATTTATAGTACTCCACGAGGTTTCATTTTTCCACTAGAAATTAAGACCCAACTACTTCTCTCTGACCAAAGCAACTTGCCCATGACCATGTTCGCCTCTATTCTTATTTAATTTCTCTTTTTTGGCCAGATGGTTATGTTCACTTGATTAAATCATGCTTTCTCTAGACATTCTGGGGAAATAAGGTACCTACTTTAGATCGCGATGCGCTCTCGATTCTTTTTTCCACCTTTTGTAGACCGAGAAATAAAATAGAAAATCAAACATAATCAAATTCATTTTAAAAGGGGATGCCAATAATCGGAACAGTTGTCATTGTTAATATTCTCGGCATGATTATTCCTCCACCAAATGGCGAAGAGATTACGAGAAGGCACGTCATTTTATCGCCGTGACCAATTTGACGTGACATTTTAAATGTACCAAGAACAAAAAATTCAACGCGATTTTTTTCTCAAATGACAAAAGGAAGAATGGGAATGATATTTTCGTTCTGGGATTAATAAAATTAGACCAGACAAAACCAGAAAAAAACAAACATAAAAAGTGAAATCAACATGGTTCGTGTGACTGCACGTTGTGGAGATAAGCTAAGCTCCACAGTACCAAAGGGAATCACTCAACTCTTTTTGTTTTTTAGGTTGTAAAGCATTCGCTTTTAGAGAGTGCTCTTTGATTGTCTTTTCGAACGCACCGAGCCCAAAAGGAGACAGCGAGAGAAAATTGGCTTCTTTGAAAGAGGCTTTTCGAGACAGATACAGCGAGAGAGAGAGAGAGAGAGAGATGGCTTTGGCGGCTTTCCGGCCACGCCACTGGTGGCGAGAAAGGGATGACGTCAAAAGCGGGCAACTTTCCTAACCTTTTTGATGTCGGCAATGCGTCATAAAGATCGGACAAGGATGCTGCCGGGTGCTTCTCGCGTCGCGAATCCACCATTGACCGGTCGCGAATCCCTTCGTGTCGACCGTCCGTCTCATCAAACTTCACTTCCGCTTGACCGATCGAGTGGGAAGGCGTTCGCCCATGAGCAAAATGCCGAAGTTTTTAAACGGATCGATTCTTGCCTCATCATTCGAGTTTAGGGATTGGGATCTCGTTGATTGATTAGTTCTCTCCATGGTATTTGTCATAGGCGCAATGAACTCCTAAACAAAAGGGGCATTGAAATGAGTAAGACATTGCGATCCATTCATTTTTTTTTTGTTAAACACGATCCCTACATTACGATGTCATTTTCAACTTACTTTTGGAGTTCGATTTACATTTGAATTGATAGGTTCCATTTGAAAGTTTGAAAAAACTCCTCCAGACGAGACTATTGCAAAAATGATGTTTGGTATTTATCCATCCGTTTTTTTTTTTTTTGGGTTAAACGTGATCCATACATTACTATGTCATTTTCAACTTACTTTTGAATTGGTAGGCCCGTTTGAAAGTTTGAAAAAATTCCTCTTGGCGAGACTATTGCGAAAATGATGTTTGGTATATTTTCCCCTTTTATGAAAGCCTTTGATAAGTAGACTAATAAATATAGACACCGATCCTATTTATTTTTACTAATGCCCATGTTGGGGATATCAATATCCGTCACCCACTGATCAAATGTTAAATCGCAAATCCTCTTCGAATATAGAATTTCATTTCCTCCACAGGCTCCAGCCCAAAACTCAATTCCAACAAAATAAAATAAAGTTCAAGTCAAAGAAGTCGTCGGATTAATAATAATATCAAACAAGTGCGAATGATCAAATTAATGATGCGATTGCCGTCTAAATGCATTCGAGTATGTAAATGACATTTTAGTTTCATCACATAGTGACACTGCTCAAATAATTGAAAGGGGATATTCTCAGGAATTTGATACTTCGGCTTTGGAATGGGACCCGTCCTTTCTCCATCTCAAGGCTATGCACCAAAAGAGAACTAAAAAGGATATGGGTGGAAAAAAAACTATTCTTTCTCGATTTCAAAATGCCTTCACGGGTGCGTTGAACAAGGTCATCGAGACCCGCTTTCATCGGATGAACGAGAAAAAAAAAAGGGAAGAAGCGAGGAACGAGATGGTGCTAATCGGCTGGTTAATCCCGTAAGCGACGAACCAGAGGAGATGAATCCCGATTCTCAATACGGTTAAACAAAAGTCAAAGACAATAGTTTAAAACCCTCAAGTTCTCACTAGAGCTAAGTCAGTTAAGAAACGAAGATTCTGACCCTTGGTTAATCTTTTTATCCATATTCAAGAACGCAATTTAACTAAAGCCCTCGTTGACCATCCCGAGACGATTCTTTACTCGAAGTCACAAAAAGGGAGAAAGGCGAACAACGAGAATCGCTTCATAGACCGACCAAATCCCACGTTGGTAGGCCGAAGGATGATATGCTCCCCCGACAAATGCTCGAGCCCGTTTTGATGGCTTCCCTAAGAACATCATCGTACGTGCTCCGAGGCCAAAGTTTTTTATTTTTTTTTATTTTTGGGTATTAAAAGGGGTGAAACCTAAAAGTTACACAAAAACTCGCCTACCGAAATTAGATTCGACATGATCTCCTATTAATAAAGGAATCAAATCTCTTGGTGATTGGTCAAAAATTAAGGTTACACCATCTCGCCTAACAAAACTAGATTCGACTCGATCTCCTATTAATAAAGGAATTGAACCTCTTGATGACCTGTCAAAAATTAAGGTATCATTTGCATCACAAGAGTGAATTATCCAATTTGCTAACCAATCAGCACATGAGTTTTCTTTCCTAAAATTGTGCAGAATTCTAAAATGGAGGAAATATCTTAAAAGATTCCGAATACAGGAAATGAGCATGTCATCGAAGTCAAGAGCAGGAGTTGATTTTCTGAAGTAGTGGAATAGCGGCTTGCGAGTCCACATCCATGATAACTTTGGGGACCCAAAAAATTGCCATTTTAACACCCCACGGTTCTGTTTTGACCGAAAAGCATACTCCCACGGTTTGAGCAAAACCAACGAGCCAATCTGAGCCCAATTTACTTTTCCTTTTCCCCCTCCTTTCTTCTTGAATATTTTTTGGAATGGAGTAGAAACTAAATGTTTGACAAAGAGAATGGAGGGCCAGAATGGAATCGCTATTCTGACCCTCCGAATCTTTGCAGGTTTCGCATTACCGTAAAGGAATGGACATTCGGGAATCCCAGTCGCTCTAGATTTCATTTTTTTCGTACTCCTTATAAAGAGACGTATATACTCTATTTGGCATTCGGTACCGTAGTAGTTTTTGAATTCTCATTTCGTCTATCGCCGCGATATATAACAACTAGAATCCTCGTTCTATTTCATTTGTTCCGTTAGTACCAAAGGTTGCCGTCACGGGATAACTTGGTAATTGGTTCGATAGAGCTTACATGGGATACGAAGTTCGAACTGCTTGTGGACATCATTGGCCCAAAAAGCTGTCCTGTCTGTTAGATTTTCATTGGCCGGGCCGAACCGGGCCGGTCGAGTAACGTAACATCTTTTCGGCCCACTTTAATTAGACAAATAGGAATGGAGCCTTCCTTTGGGGCCTACTATATATAGGTCACTTTGGACCAAGGTCCGGCCAGTTGTTGGCCCATTTAGGTACAAGTCACTTTTACCCGGGATTTTCTCCCACAACTGGGGAAAATAAAGAAGAAAAAATATTTAAATTTCGACAATTTATGTTTGAATATGATGAAAGGTAATAGGTGTTTCGGATCATACAGAAATCGAAATGCGAGTTTCGTAAAATTAAAACTCAAGATGCATAATCGCTTATTAATTTGCGACGTCTCCTTCCACTTACAACAAAATTTACTTTCATTAATTTCAAATATTCGAAGTACCTGACCCAGTGACAACAGTTTCTCATTTTTATTTATTTATTTTTATTCCTTTTTTGGTCATTTATGGAAACAGAGACTAAAAAATCTAGGAACGACGACGGCTCCTCCTTGACACTTGAGGCGGAATCAAAAACCGTAAAACGGCGACAGACAGGCTTCCGCTCATCGGAGCGCCGCCGACGCCGCCCTCTGCTTCCCCCACCTCCTTATCCGGACCTGGAACTGCGCCGCCGCGGCCAGAAGCTTCACCGTCTGGGCCGGGCTCAGCACCTCCATCAACCGCCTCGCCGTCGCGGCCCGCAGCGCGTTCGCGTCCTCCAGCACCCCCACCATCGCCTCCCCCAGCTGCGCCATGGCCGCCTGCAGGACGCAGAGCTCCCCGTCCCTCGGCAGCTGCCCGGCCGACGCCCTCAGCAGGCAGAGCAGCGGCGGCGCCGCCACGCTCTCCTGGACCCTGGCCATCGCCTCCGTGAGCTCCCTCTCCCTCCGCCTCGTAACCGCCCCGATCCGCTCGACCTCCTCCGACTGGGCGGCGGTGAGGCCGTCGACCGCGGAGCCGAGGAAGCGGAAGAGGAGGGTGGGCTTGAAGTCGCCGATCCAGAGGAACGTGCGCTCGAAGGAGGTGAGCCAGGGGGCGGAGAAGAAGAGGAACGCGTCCTCCCTCGCCACCCTCGTCTTCTCCTCGTAGAACCGCTGGTAGTGGCCGAGGACCTGCTCGATCAAGGCCCTGTCCGCTTCGCCGTCGCCGTCGCCATCGCCGTCGCCGTGGTGGTCGTGGCGCGGGCAGCTCTGGCCCTGCGGCGCGGAGGCGCGGAGGAGGAGCTGGTCGAGGAAGCCCTCCTGCTGCGTGAGCCAGTCCTCGAAGAAGGCCTCGAAAGTCTCCATGTCCGGCGGGGAACGTTAGTCCTAGGAGAGGGGGAAGTTCGGGACGGGGGCGGTGCGGAGGTTAAATAGGTGCGCGGACATGTCGGCGTGGCTCGGGATTCCTTCATGAGGAAGGAGGGTGCTCTTCCTCTGCTGCTTTTGCCTTCGTCCTTAAGTAGGCGCGGGGGCGCGGGGGGAGACGGAGAGGGAGGGGACGTGGGCGGTGGGGATGACGGCGGCGGCGGCGGCGGCGGCGGCGGACCCTGAGTAGCTGCTGCGACATTCAGAGGGGCGTGGCGGGGGCGCGTCTGCTGTCGGGTGCTCATTGGCTGCCTTGGGAATGTTGCCGATGGCGTCTTTCGCGGTCGATTCCGGGGGGATCCCGACAAAATGAATATCGAATCAGCAGTTGTAACGTCGACCTCTGCGAAACTGGAGCTCACTTCACTACGCGTGATGTTGCGGATAAATTTAATTGCGGTCCTGAATTCATTTTTATAAAAAAATTTGTGTTTCTTCGGATTCATTGAACGGAATAATTTTTCGAGAAGCGGTTGGTTTTTTCTTGCCTCGATTTGCACAGTGGCTTTTCAGAGTTTCCGGGCGTCGTGGAGAGTTATTTTACAGGTGAGAATTAATATTACGAAAAAGTTCAACTGATCCACTTACATGAATTTATCTAAAATTAATTATATTTTTTTTTATCGGGAACCACCATCGGCCAAGCAGGCAGACGCGTGGCAAGTGATGACCGAGTCACCACCACAAACCCAACCATGTTTGAGTCGCGCGAACGCGACGCCTCTGGGATTCGAACCCCTTCCCTTCGTGAGGGAGAGACGGCCCGAGCCAACTGCACCACCGTGGGCGGTGGTCTAAAATTAATTTGTTGATCATAAAAAATCTCTAATTAATATGTACGTGATAAATTTATCTTAAAATAATTTTTAAACAATCAAAAATTTCAAATTGATATATTTGTGACAAATTTATTATCATTTAGTTTTCATTAAATTTGATAAATACCACGAAAAATCACTTAGTGATAAATAGAGGGTAAAATCCAAACTACACCCATAAACTATACGGTAAAATTTAACGGAAACTAAAGAAAATAAACTTATCATAAATATACCGATTTGAAGTTCTTAATGATCAAAAAATTAATTTTGGGTAAATTTGTTATATATGTACAATTTTGAGATTTTTCATGATATAAATCCTATTATTGATTGATAATAACTCATTCTGGAGATTAGCTAGTGTGATTTATAAGAAATCCTATCGCCATAAAATATATTTTCTGGCAATTTTTGACTTGGTATAATCTGTAATGTTAGATATACGTCACGTGAGTTGGTCTTTAAATTAGGCTTGAATTCTTTTTTCGAAGCGGCGGGCTTTGGGCTTTGGCTCGCGACAGAATATTAGTTTAAGCTGTTCTCGTTTAGTTTTGTCGTTAAGCATCTTGTGGACTACAGCCCTTCTTCCAATTGGGCTTTTATGTCTTCGTGCTTTTGTGTGGATGTGCTCGTTCGATTACGCGATATAATGTTTGTTTGCTTAATAAAAGAAAAATGTCCTTTAAACAGGCCCAAAATCAACCTTGTTGGCACCGTATCTTGCTTTATCTACTCTATTTCGATCCAACTTGGAATATGTAGGTTTCCAATAACCTATATTCTATTAAAAAAATTATTAAGCGAACAAACGGTATAATAGTCAGCATTCAACATAAAATCACAAACGCATTGTTAATGAGGGTGTGTTTCTTTGAGCGAAATAATTTTTTGTGAATTAGTTTTTGGGACTTTTGTGCATTTGGTTTTTCTGAAAATGCTCGATTAATGGAGAGTCACTCACGGTCCGAGAAATTATACACACTCCAAGTTAGGAAGATGAATTCGGTAAATTGAAAAAGGGAAGCATTTTCCTTGAAATTGATATTCCAAAGTGCGTTTTCCTTTATCTTTAATTTGTTTCCTAAAACAAACACACCTTGTAAATATTATTTCACGTGATTAAACATAATTCATTTGTACAGAAAAGAGAAAATAATAAATAGTTAAAGACATTTATGTTCATTTAAATATTTTCCAGCAAGCAATTGCATAGGGTACACGGAAAAAGGTGCGGGATGGATATGACCTCGAATCTTTGAACTTATTATGTACTCATTGATTTATAAACTTTGGAATTTGAACCTATCCTATGACCTCTAAAATATCCATCATGGAACTTACCCGACCACATAGGTTCCGCAAAAGGTTGGGTTAATACATGAAAATGAGACGGAATGGTATGGTTTTGCAAATAGACTTTTTTCTCAAGAATAAATTTATCTTAAAATATTATTCTAAAATAGATCTATTCTCAAATTATTTTGCATACTGGACTTCTTATTAACATGTCGTACTTAAAGATAGTCAAGCAATCGACTCTTTATCCCAGTCATTCTTATCAATGTCGCTTCAATTTATCATATCAAATTTTTAATATTGGGCCTACCCTACTTTTAATTGGCAACTTTTGATACAAGACCTACCAAACTTTAAATAAACTATCCATTGAGAATGACCAAAAGACAATTGAGAATAAAAAAATTCCACGGCACAAATTTACATCGATCTTGTGACTCTCTCTCTCTCTCTACATTAGAGTTCATCGTCAAGATCCGGAACAATTTTCCATTGCGAGAAAGCCCGTTAGTGTTGGCGGCAATTAAGTGGCTATGACCATGAGGATGGTGATTGCAGAGAGCAGTGGAGGAGACACTTGCAATAGATGGGCTCCTCTGTTCGGATAGAGAAAGATAGAGAAGGGCTTATATTTTATGACTCGTTAGATTGTTACATGACACAAAATTCAAAGGAGGCCCTAATACAAAATTAGGTATGCTCAAGCTCGCATAGCTTCTTTTTAAATTGCTCACATTATTTAAAGATTCCGTGCATCCAATTAGACGGAAAACAAAAAAATTGAAGGAATTTTTGTTGTGTTGTGTCATGTTCGATGTACATGTGCACGTACCAATTAACAGCACAATGAAGAAAAATAAAATTAGGAAAAGGAATATAAAATATTTCAATTTTCTATTCTACCAAATCAATTATGAATTGACTACATCAACTTTTTTCGTATCGTATCATGTTCAGTCTAATCATAATGGATATCCTCCAAAAATCTTTTAGTCATACAAAAAGGTTCACATCCCCAAATCAGACGAGAGAAGTGATCGGTTGAAAAAAAACAAAAGCCATGGGGGGACCTCGGATGGCGAAACCAAGTAAAAACGACAGAGCATTCGCTGTCGTTCGGAGCAACAGCGGGGAAAACGTGCAAATGGCCAAAACCCAACCGCGAGACGAGAGGGTGATAATGACAGCGTTCAAATTGAAAAGCAACTCCGGGGTCAATCATTGATGCCACAGGGAAACGACAGTCGATCGACAACTCCTCAATGTCGTATCGCTGTCCGACCCCCCACTTGGTAAAATAATAAAAAATAAAAATGAAAAAAAGAAAAAGCAAAAAAAAGATAAAAAAGAAATGCCGCATGGTGCACTCATTGCATCGGGTCATCCCACCTGTCCGCCTAAATCTTAAAATTCAGCCGACCAACCTCCCCAAACATCATGCCCGCACATCACGCGCGGCCCACCCTTAAGCGCGTCCTTTCATCCTTCTTAGCCGAACAGATATTTTCCTATAGCGATAACGTCGGATTTGGATTGGTTGCAAGCACGGTTAACATCCCAATGACCACATCCTTAAGTAACCAATTGAATATGTCTTGTGTTTGAATTTAAGTTGAACGGGGAATCGAGCAAATGAAACACATGAATTTTATTCGTGAATTCAAATAGAGAGACATGATCATCAAATTGAAATTGGATAAAAAGAAATCAGGTAAAAATTTTAGTTCTAAATGATCGGCTTGTGATACTGCACTCTATGTGTAATCTCCGTGATCGAGGTGAAATTATCATTAGCGATCCGTTGAGCAGTCAATTTCAATGCATTGCTGCTGCGTTTTACATGTGAGTAATTAATAAAGTGCTTGCGGGCGTTTTACCAGCACGAGGAATGCCAGCTGCGCTTACTTGTGTATTGTCCCACGGACACTCCCTTCAGTTTCAAGACATGTGGCCATCGTGAGTAGTTTCTTTCCTCCCTGGTTTTGCACAAAATCTTCATCGAAAGTCCAAAAATACCCTCGCTCCCCAAAATTCTAAAAAAACCCAAGTTTTCAAATGCACCATTTCTTTATTCACCATTTTATTCAAATCCACCATCTCACCATATTAGGGTAGTAACACTGGGTAACAAAAGGCAATAGCATCGACATAGATTTAGTATAAATTCTAAGGAAAAAAACTATGTAAGAACAATGAAGTTATGAACTTAATTTGGCTTAAGAAAAGGAAACATAAGGAGCTAACTAACCTACCATGGCTATAATTTCCATGTATTCTTAGCTCTGTTTTAAGGTCATCAAGATTCATGCATTGAGATTTTATGGCCATGTGGTCCAATGATAGGGAGAGTGTCTATGGAAGTGGGGCGCGCAAAAAAATCAAAAACCACTTGGAACCGCCCTAACTCAGAATTGACATTTTATATGGAATTGATTTGATTCCCGATTCCAATTCACAGAAACCAACGAGTCTCAGTTCTCGATTCTAAACGTGGAACTGTCTGCTCAATCATACCAAATCGATACATAAAATAGCAAACTCTATAGCTACTTGTATTAAAAAAATAAGCTTATATATAATTTTTTAAAATTTCTATTTATTTATTGCCTCACATGTCCGGTAGCCTTACCTCCCTTTCTCACTCTTGCTCTTAATGGCCTTCGACCTCATTGCTCCCTCTATCACTATCATTCTTAGTCACCTCTGGCCTCCAACCTCATCACTCGCTCTTTAAGTCTCGTGTCTCTGTTGAAATGAAGACATTTCAATTGGTTCCATAATAAATCTCTTTTCGACCAAAAAACAAATAATTGGCTCCATAGAATTACATGGGAACCAGACTGATTGTTCAATTTTTGAGTGGCTACAAGAAATTAACAGGCAATTTTTGGTTTCAAATTTTCGAAATCAATCTTTGGTTTCTCATTTTAAGACGAGAATCACCCACTACTTGAAACTAATCACCCTGGACGGTCAAACGCACGGGAGTAGGGGTTGTGCAGGCCCCCTTCTCACCTTCTCTCTCTCTCTCTCTCTCGTCGACACGCCGATTCATCAGGACAAAGCACTGGAGGGGGCATTACCGTCATTCCGGCCTTACTTGCAAGAGAATCATTCCCCTCCCTGCCCCGCCCGACTCGGCAGTCAGGCCCCAGCAGCCCCACGCGGCGATCCATAAAAATATCCAACCATCGAATTCCGTAATTTACCCTCCTCCCGCCCCAAAAACCACCGCTTTGTCCTAAACCGCTCCAAAATTCTTCCTAAATCTAAAATCATTAAAAATCTCCACGACCCGGGTACCGGCCGACGATAAAGGCAACCGTGAATACGACGAAAACACGCGGACGAATTTAGCTGCTCTTCCCCGTCAGCGGACTAGTCTTTCCTTCTCTCTCTCTCTCTCTCTCTCATCAAAACACTCAAAAAAGCTCTGCAACGCCACGACACGCAACGCCACCAACCGTTGCCGATAGGGGAACGGAGAGGGAGAGGGAAGAGGCAGAGCTGAGCACAGAGGGAGACGGGGGAGAAGAAGCTCTGACCGATGGCGACCCCCGAGGCGGAGCGCCACCGCGGCCGGGCCAGGGCGCCCCCTCCGCCGCCGCCCCCGCCGCTCCGGGCAGCCGCCGCCGCCGCCGCGGCGAGGCAGCCCCCGCCGGCGGCGAAGTCGCGGGTCCCGCTCCGGCGGCTCCTCCGCGTGGCCTCGGTCGCGTGCGGGATCCAGTTCGGGTGGGCGCTGCAGCTCTCGCTGCTGACCCCGTACGTGCAGGAGCTGGGGATCCCCCACGCCTGGGCCAGCATTATCTGGCTCTGCGGCCCGCTGTCCGGGCTCATCGTCCAGCCCCTGGTGGGCCACATGAGCGACCGCTGCGCCAGCCGCTTCGGCCGCCGGCGGCCGTTCATCGTCGCCGGGGCCCTGTCGATCACCTTCGCCGTGCTGATCATCGGCCACTCCGCCGACATCGGGTGGCTGCTCGGGGACAGGGGGGGCGCCACCAAGCCGGGGGCGGTGGGTGCCTTCGTCTTCGGGTTTTGGATCCTCGACGTCGCGAACAACATGACTCAGGGTCCTTGCAGAGCTCTGCTCGGTGACCTCACCGGTAATTTCAGCTCGTCTTGTTTCGATAGTCTAGTCATGTGACGATTTCGAGCTTCTCTTTTGCTTCTTCGAAACCCTAGACAAGCACTGTTCCGGTAGAGTGCCTGCTCGTATACGGGTCCTAATTTCTGACTTCAGTGGGCCATCTTTCGACCGGACAAAAAACAAACGAGACAATTGTGGTTGTGTAGTATTTAATCCTTAATTTGGCTCTCACCTCTTCAGATTTTGGTGCACATAGTTGGGAGTGGCCCACGGTGACAGCCGTTGTTTTGTTGTGCATGATTCAATGCTCCCGATCATTTTGCTGTTTTGCATTTCTTCCTTATGTGGCTTATGATTATCATTTAATTTAGAAGTGATCGCCTGCAATACTGGGAAATTTACTACGTCATAAATGGAAAAAGGAAATGATTGTTTGAAACTTATGAACCGCTCAAATGCTGAAAATAAAATAAAGGCGAGCTTTTTTTTCCCCTTCATGTTCTCCCTTTGCCGCCAGGGATCTGGAAACAAAGATATTTCATAGAATAAACACAATGTTGGGCAGGTGAATGTGTGTGCTTGGATGAGGTTCAGGAACATGAAGTCCAAATATGTCCGTTGTGGATTGTGCGAAAAGTAGTAGGCTGTTATTAAAGAAATAGCATCGGGTAGCATACTATTGACATTTAATGTCAGCATAATTTTTTTATCTCAGGGAAGGACCATAGAAGGACTCGAGTAGCCAATGCATATTTCTCGCTGTTTATGGCTGTCGGTAATGTCCTCGGCTTTGCCACAGGGTCATATAGTGGATGGTATAAAATTTTGCCATTTACTAAGACATCTGCTTGCAATGCTGACTGCGCCAACCTTAAGTCTGCATTCTTCATCGATATCGTATTTATTGCAATCACTACATATCTAAGCGTCTCGGCAGCTCAGGAAGTACCTCTTGGTTCGAGTGACAGATCCTCGTCTGCTGCTGATGGACCTGGGCAGTCGAGCCACACTCAAGAGGCTTTCATGTGGGAACTATTTGGGACTTTCCGATATTTTTCTGGGTCTGTATGGATGATCTTGCTCGTTACTGCTTTCACTTGGATTGGATGGTTTCCTTTTCTTCTCTTCGATACTGATTGGATGGGAAGAGAAATTTATGGCGGCGAACCCAATGAAGGGCAGAACTACAATGATGGTGTTAGGATGGGTTCATTAGGTCTCATGTTGCAATCAGTTGTCCTAGGAATAACTTCAGTTTTCATGGAGAAGCTTTGCAGGAAATTTGGGGCAGGTTTTGTATGGGGGATTTCAGACATTCTTATGGCTCTTTGTTTTCTTGGCATGCTTGTGGTAACGTATGTCAATAGCATGGACTCAGGCGGCACTTCACCTGCACCTGGCATTGTAATTGCTGCAATAGTGATTTTCACAATACTCGGTGTTCCTTTGGCTGTAAGTTGCTATCCCCTGTGAAAAGAATTTTTTTTTCCTTGTTGGAACTTGAAATGATCCTGACTTTCACTTACAAACATCACGTTAATCGGGATAAACTTAATAGCAGCTATTTCTACTATTGTAATAAGGGAAGCTTTCTAGATTGGATTCTGCTGTTTACTTTGTTAAAGTACTTAATTTAGGGAGTGTATGTGGTGTGGAGTAGAAATAAATTAGGGAGTACCAGTATCTTGACTTTGTGATGGTTATTGTGCTTTATGGAAAAACCATTCATATGATACTTCCTATTGCAGATAACTTATAGCGTTCCATATGCCTTGATCTCGACACGTATTGAGTCTTTGGGACTTGGGCAAGGTACGCATCTCATGCTCTGTTCTCAACCTATATTATGATTTTGGATTATCTAATTGCTTATATTGGTCTTTTATTTTTTTAGGATTGTCTATGGGCGTTTTAAACCTGGCAATCGTGATCCCACAGGTATTATTCTCTTCTAGCACTATTTTTCTATAATTAGGATTATTGGTTGTTTTCTTCTTTTTTCCTTGAAAATAGACCATGTGTTCATAAGTACATTTTCTGCTGGAATTATCTTCTGCTACGTGACTTCATAAAGTCAAGAAAGTAAGTGCAAAACCTTCTTGAAGTGACAAGTGGTTGATGAAATTATATATTTCCTGCGAAGTCGGTCGTCTTTACATTCCTGTAAGCAGCTCTTTCTAGTGTATCTGATTGACTGAAGAAATTTATCCCATAAAGTTCCAATTGCTGGTTTATATATATTCTTTTATTATAAGATTCCGATCCAGTGATGATCTTTATATTACTTTGCCTGTAACTGAATTTAGATGGCCTATTTGATGAGAAAGAGATATATTTTTCTAGCTGGTCTATAATTCAGGAAATTAGTTAGAACCAACCATTAACAGTTTCACTGACAAAGTAAACTGATCTGTGGGAGAAAATTTTCTTTCATGCTGTATCATTTTCGTGAGGAAGTTGTGACAAAGTTCTCCTGTCTTTTTGCAGTGTGAGATAGAGAGTTTTGGCTTAGCTTGAAACATTAATAAGTTTTGGAAAGTAATTTGCTTGTCCAATGTGATACTTGAAGGCTCAAAGGTAGTAAAAGATGAGAGGAGCATGTTTATACTGGGGGAAAACTAGTAGGGGCTCCATTTGCGTTATATTAGGGTGTGTTGATGTGAGGATATCTAAGGGAATAAAATGAAAGTATGATTTTACTGAGAGAAGAAAACGATGCAGATACAAGTGTACTGGTCAACTAGAGAATTTGTTAAATTGAAATTTGGCTATTAATTGAATTGGTGCTCTTTTCTTCTTTCTAGGTTTAATCTAGAGAAATGTCTCAATGTCTTGAACTATGGCCCTATAGTCAAGAAAACTTGGAATGGAAGATAATATGAGCTGTCCCTTTTGTCTAACTCTGGTAAAAAGTGATAAATGTTGGTGCACTTAGGGGTAAATGTAGTGGGAAAATGAAATGTGTAATTTAGAAGCTTTTTGATCCAAAAAAAAAAAAAAAAAGTCTAGAAGCTTGAGAATAGGCCATCAAATGGGTGGTCGGGTCAAAAATGGTTTTAACCCAAATTGACTCAATACACATATGCAGTACAAATTTAGCATCTCATACCTGACTTGATCAGTTCCTGAATCCGACCTATATCACTAAAATACTTCCATATTTAATCTAACCTATGAAAATCCGTATCCATCTAGTTAACTCACTTTGAGCTCTTCATGTGTATATGTTATTTGGATAAAATCTCTATTTCGACTATAAGATGCTAAAGAATTGGTATTCGACATTGCATAGAATTTTCAATTTTTGTATTGATTCACAATGAAGAATAAGATAAAGTTAGTACTTGGTAGTGAATTTGTAAAATCACAGCAACCAATAATGTTGGGGAATTTAAATTTTAATTAAATGGAAGTAGGATATCAAATAAGATGATTTATGTTGACCATGGATTGTAATGACAAGAATTAAAATTAGAATATTATGTAAATATAACAATGCCAACTGCAACCTAGGAAAGATATATTCCAATAACTAATCAAGGAAAGTTACAAGATTAATGAAAATAATAAATAATGTGGGAAGAAAATGAAGCCGTCTTGATAATTGTAATGAAGGTGAAGGCGGGCCCATCTTGTGGGCCCATTGAGACTTCTCTGACCTTGGAAAGAATTTGTTAGTTTTTCAGAGAGGCTGAAGAAAGTGGTACAAAGGTAGATTGGATTTGGGTAAATCGTGAACCAAATTAACAGCTATATTTTTTTGGATATTTCCATTCTAAATGCATTTATGCCCCATTTACTGAATATAACTAACTAATATAATGACTTGGCCCATTATATACGAGTTAAGAAATGGGTTTATGACCCATTTTGACAAATCTACTTGAGAATATGGCCAGATTTGGAGAGGTCATGGAATCACGTAGGATATTATTGATTGGAAAAAGGCTTCTATTTTTCTCTTCAAAGCCATCTAATCTATATGTTAAAGTATAAAAATGGGTAAAAATATAGTTTTGTGGTTGAGTCACGTGTTATGCCACCACGATAGTCCACAAAAGTCCTTATGGTAAACCAAACAGAGAATAAATAGATTATGATTCCATCCCACGAACTCAACCAGTGATGTTATCCAAGAAATTCTAACATTTAGTTGTGTTGTTTGGCACACAAATCCAATCTTTGGAAATTTTAAATGTTTGTAGTTGAAGCTGAAGTCTCTTAGAGAGGCACCAAGGAGGTGCCCACTTGTATAAACTATTGGTTATTTTCAAAAGCTACTGTACAATTTAAACTCCCCTAAAGACAATTCAATTTGAACGGACTGTACAGATCATGAAGTAAACAATAACCTTTTAGTGAAAGATAATGTCATTGTCACAGTTCTTCACATATCACAACATCTGTGTTATCATGTGATGGATTAGAGTTTTCTATAGAGAAAATTGTAGCTTGAACAAGGCAAAATAATATGTAAATCCCCAAAGCACATGAACCTCGCATGTTAATTATCAAAACGCTTCCAACATAAATGAAACTCATTGATTAGAACAAAGGTATTAGCTGCTTTAATTTTTTTATCAATTTTTGTACAAGTTAGAAAGTCCAACCCAAAGTTTAAACTGTTAAGTGGAGGAAGAGATTATGTATATAAACCTGTAAACAAGCGATGTGGGAAACTATAACATCCCCTCTCACATGCAAACAGCGATGAGGAATGACGTGTAGATTCGATGAATGTGGAGCCTTATGCCCAAAATAAACTGTGTTGGAACTTAAGTTTGATATCATGTCATAATGTCCAATAAAAAGCTTACACTTTAGGTGGAGGGAGACAATATGTGCATAAGGCATATGAAAACATTGCAGACAATTGATATATGATACTTAAACAGCTTAGATAGGAATGTGGTAGCCCCCATCTATGTATATTGGTTAGTCTTTGAATTTGGACGACCTTATTGATGAAATTTTTGTAAAAATGGAAATTATAGCCACTAATTGCTTAATTATAATCCTGTGCTTTGTAAATTCTTTTACTTTGTTATTTACATCCTTCTTTTAGGATAAATAGTGATGACATTTATCATTCATATGTGAACCTTCTTTAGATCTTAAAGAAGATGAAAAATATGAGAATAGAAAAGAGTAGATGAAAAATAGTCTAGTTCCTCCATAAAGCTCATACCAACTACCTGTTGTCGGTCTTCTTTGGATAATTAATTTACATGAAAGTAGTTCCAGACAAGTTTAAAAAAAACCATATCTTCATATTGAAAGAATTTTCCTTTATGAAGCGATACCCATTAACATGAATGAAATGATAAATTTGAGTTTTAGTCTTCGTAGAAACCATGAAGCACTTAAATGAAACAGAGGATGAATTTCTAACACCCAAAATCAACAATTTCATTCCAGCAATAAATCAAGATATGATTGATGAAAATCTAGTCTTTGGCTTTTTCCCTGCTTTTACTCAAGTCCTTGAACAACAAATATGTAGGAGAGGACGAATTCCTGAGAATATATCTAACAATTAATCATAATAAGAAGAGAAAATGGGAAAGGTAAAAGGGTGACAGAGACTGCATTCTAGTCAATTTATTTATAAAATGTGTGTAATGGGTGTGCAAATACCGCCGTCCAAAATGGAATGGCAGCCCTCCGCCAGCAATATGCAACCGGATGCATATCTCTGTTGCATCTTACTCTCACAGAGGCATTTTACTAATCAGCAAACTGCGACATATTTGATTCTTGAAAACAGGTGGTGGTCTCCCTGGGAAGTGGACCCTGGGATCAATTATTTGGTGGTGGAAATTCAGCAGCTTTTGCAGTGGCAGCACTATCAGCCTTCACTGCTGGTCTTATAGCCATTTTAGCTATTCCTCGATCCAGTCCTCAGAAAGCCAGGATCGTTGTGTGAGGTACTGAGGAAGATCCTTGTTTTGCACAGCAATATCTCATTGTGATCAACTTGATAGCATGGATAAATATTTAATTTTTGGTGCTTTTATACTTTCAAAGTCTTGAGGGCTGGATCAGTGGGTTTTTTAAACTTGTCATCGGGAACACTGGAGAACATTGTCTGCGCATTCTTCTCAAATTTTTGCTTTAGTATTACCATTGTCAGGCATTGATATTTTCTGGTTTGTAGCTTGAAGAAGACTTGTCTCACTGACAACCTGTGTTATGGGAGAATAGTATCATTACTGTGAAAAGATTTAAAAAACATTGCTCTGGATGATTTCTGGGCAATCAACATTCCATGTGTGAGGAATTGTCCAACTGCTTGGTACAGTATCTTCTCTATGAAAAAGAATTATCCTGTGAAATTTATGTCTCCGGTTCCTGCTAGCTAAACATGTCTCTTTATGCAAATTCTGGAGGATTCCTTTTTTTCCTTTGGTAGATTCTTCAATTCATCCCCAGACAATGTCCTTGTGAGCTTTAGAAAATTGATTTGAATTGGGATTGTATCACTTCCTATAATTTGGTGGCCTTTAAATGATGTAACTAAATACTACCATAAGGAAAAGAGGATCTCATGCTGCTTGTGCAAATTTGCTCTACATTTTTGGCATCACATTTGTAGAGGAGCTCTGCTGTCTAAACATTGAGGAGTACATATCATGCGTCATCTAAGATTTTTTGGAGTGTCATTTTGTAATAAGCATGTATTGGCTTTTTCCGACTTTTCCACATAAAGTTGTTCTTCTGTCTGTTGCAGTTATCCAGGAAGTCTATCTCGCTTTCATTTTGTCCATTGGAGGCATTTGGGTGGTTTGCTAGAGCAGTTCAATAGCTGTCTTTTTCTGAATCAATTTTTGGGGCTGTTGCTGTTTGATTTTGAGTTAAGACCGGCCAATGTGGACAGTAAATTATCGCTCTACACTGCACATATACTGGAAGGGAAGTGGCGTTGTTCAAGATATGATGGATGATTGCTGGAGAGGAATGATATCCATCCAGATATGCAATCTATACACGAGATATCTTGGGTGCAGCCGCTGGTGATTTGCTTTTTAGCTGTCAAGTCGAATCACACATCAACCCTGTCCATGAAAGTGAAAGGAGAATAAAATCGTTGGACATTCTGAGACGCATTATTTTTTCTGTGTAAATGTGCAATCCCTGGAAGGCTTGTATCGCTGGGGTCAAAGATGCATCGATGCATGATGCATCTTTTATGTCATAGGAGACTCTGAAATTACTCAAATCAAAAGGATCTGTCCATATGGAGAGCCCAGGTCTGTACATATCTTTGAATTTGGGTGCTTCAAACATTTATCAACTAAAATAATGTGCTAAGATTGTTTGGTCATTGCCTGCTGCTTTCACAACTCAAGAAATCTACTCAGCATGTATAGAACTTGTCTAATTTAGCTTGGAGGTCATAAGGTGCTCTACTGTTCTTGGAAAAGCATCGCAATGATAGATGGCTAGCTTCCTGTTAAGAGATATAACATATTACACAAATATTATTATTTTCTTTTTGTAAGAAGGTAGAAATGAAATTTGCCTAAATTTGCCTTATCTACTTACTTCCCTAGAGCCGACGCAATGTTTTTGCTTCATAAAACTTTGTGGCCTCCGGGTTGTCAACGTTGTTCATGCAATGTTGGTGGTACTTTACCATTCGAGAAGAGCGTGGTTCCCATCAAGTTTGGTGAACTAACCATCAAATCACATTTTTCGCAAGATAAAATGATTTCAGATCTTCGTCATTCTCAAACTAAAACAAATTCATCCGCCGAACAAAATTCTTGAGACTGACATCAGACGGTCCCCCTTTTGGTTTTGCCGCCCACCAAGTTCCGAACCTGTAAATACCTGAATTGCGGGCTCCTAGAGGTCAAACTAGAGTCATGTGTCTGATATTAATGAGTGAGTTGAGGAGGGAAATAGGCCGGCAGAAAACGATACGAAGAATTCAAATGAGGCGCAATCACGATGGTCGGACGCCATCGTTGACGGTATCAGAGCGTATCACCAAAATAAATGTAGAAAATCACGTCTAGATGGTCAATCAAATTTCACTCTTTACCTTGATCGGACGGCTTAGAAATCTCCAAGACAATTTTTTGGGATTTTTTTTATACGAAAAAACAAAAAGTCGCCTGATTTAAGCATGGTGCACCATCCTGACTTTTTGGGAAAAAAATATCAAAACGATGCTAAAGTAAGATATATAATGATCGGATTTTCTGTCAAGTTGTGAAGCTAACGCATGGGAAATCGCCGACGCTCGAGGAGAAACGTATGCTGATAAAGACGAGTGACATTCTTTGCCTTCCGCTTCCTTCATGGCCATGTGATAGGCGAGAACGAAGAGCATCGTACAAAAAAGTTCCTCGTCAGACCGTTGAAATTCTTGTTTTTGTTTCCACAATTGCCTAATTACGCCCATGTCACGCTCGCTCACATTAATCCTAGTTGTTTCCCTTCTTTTTCCTTCTTGCTCGTATTTTTCTAGGGGTGAGAATTGGTCTTGGTTTCTAGGTAAAACCTTGGAATGGGCAAAGCTGGTTCGATTTCTGGATTAATGCTCTGAATGGCAGGTTAAAGTGCATATTTTCACTCAGTTAACAAGAAGTCATTTAATATCAGCTATGATAAGAAAAATATAATATGCATGATATTATATCACTAAATTATTTCGATTCTAGTTAGAATCAATGACACATGTTACCGATTCAACATCTGGATCTAAAACAAGATCTATGAGGTTAGTTTCAAATTCCTAATTTGAAATCAATTCATCCAGAGAATCGATCGTCTTGATTTTCCTTTCTTCATATCTAAAACGCCTCACTCTCTAACAAAAATGTGGAAAAAACTACAAAACAATTCAATTCAAGCCATGTGGAGCTTCAACTGTCATATGCCCACTTATTTTTTATCCACCGATCACCCTTTACTTACCTTGTACATGCAAATTTTTGGCTATAAGTTGTATATTCATCAGGCAATTGAATAAGAAAACGTTAGCGCATTTCAACTCTGTGTTCGTATAATTAGCCTTTTGAAATATATAATTGCGTTTCCTTCATTCAACATGCGTCGTGCCTTAGTTGTATTATTTGTTAATTCTCCAATTTGTCTAAAAAAAAAAAAAAGAAAAAGGAAAAGGAAATCCCACTTCTCCTTCCCTACACCCAGCTAATCATTGTGATACATCCCCGCAAGAAATTTCAATAAAAATAGGAAAATGAAAAATGAAAATGAAAACTCAACACAGAATCTCTCTCTCTCTCTCTCTATCTGAGTTCTTGAAATTTATCCCAGAAATTCACTGATCTCTCTGAGGAAAAGCTGTCCAATCCCTTCGTTGGATCGTATGTTCAGTCCGCCGCCGCTCTGCCGCCTCAAATCGTCGGCGCCCTCCGACATCTCACGTACCCCTCGAATTCAGCTCAACCGAAAAAAACCGAATCTTTATTATCAGCTTCGATCTTTTAACTACTCTCGACTTCCTCCTCACTCGATTCGCGTGATCTATCTAACTCCAATTCACCATTCTTGTACATTGCCAATTCCCCGCCTGTCCGCGAATCCTCTAGCGTGTATATGAGCCTCCCTTCCCCGTCGATCTCCCCGCAACTGCTGATGAGGCTGGTCGGATGATGTGATTTGCCCCCGCCTCTCGCCTCGTGTTCGTCCCGTATGGCGTCGTTCAGGAGAACCCTGTCGCCGCCGTACCACGATCGCCATTACCAGAACGGCGAGACCCCAGTTCCGGTCCCGCCTCCGTCGCATAAACCCTTCGCCGCCTCGGCCAAGCCCTCCTCGGCTTCGCCGGGATTCGACGTCTGTGGATTCTTGACGTTCGTCTTGCTGGGGAAGCAGCCGAGGAGGTCGTCGAGGAGATTGCTCTACAGGTGTTTGTTGTTTTTCCTTTTCGGGTTTCTATTCGGCATGACCCCTTTCGGGCATGTGAACGAATTGCAGGCTCATGACTTCTCTTTGGATATCAAGCCGCCCAATGTCAATGTCAACGCTCGGTTGGAGAGGGCCATCGATCATCCGGTGGGGCATGACGAGTTTGTGCGAGAAAGTTCGAATCTTGAAGTAGGAGCAGGAGTCAGGACGAAGTCAGATGGAAGTTCTGATTTGGTGCCTAGGAAGCAGTTGATTGTGGTTACGCCAACTTATTCTAGAGCAGCACAAGCTTACTTTTTAAATAGATTAGGCCATTTACTGAGGCTTGTGCCACCTCCCCTTTTGTGGATAGTGGTGGAGATGAATGTCGTTTCCATGGAGACTGCAGATATATTGAGGAAAAGCGGAGTTATGTATCGGCATTTGGTATGTACGAAGAATTCTACAGATATTAAGGATAGAGGCGTGCATCAGAGGAACACCGCATTGGAGCATATTGAGCGCCATAAGCTTGATGGAATTGTTTACTTTGCTGATGATGATAATATCTATTCTCTTGAGCTGTTCCACGGCCTAAGACAAATTAGGTACCCTTTCAAACTTCTGTTAACTGTTTAATGTTTAGTCGCTATTGTTACAATGTCATACAGATTTTATGCCAGGTCTCTTTGGTGATTTGATGTTATCTGGAAATGATGCTAGCAGTAGGTACCTCTGTTTACTTACTTATGCTGTTTAGTCTCTAAAGGTTAATCAGTGCTGGAGATGTTATTAATACATGAACTTTTGCCATGATTTTTAGTGGTAGGTAGGAATGAGCATCGCAAAATCTTGCCCTTGACTCATTGCTAATTTAGATTGTGTCAAAGGCAGGCATATTGCACATGGAACATTTTGCTTGGGGAGTGTATTACCCTGTTTGCCATAATCTGTTTGATACCTCTGTTTCCATCAATTTTGATATAACATAACTTGGAATGGCTTTCTACTCTACCATGTCGGGTACTAGTTTACTATATTGGGTACATATTTATGAGGTTATGCTACAGGCTAGATATGTGTTTCAGCCTAAACACACTATCCTGCTAAATTGACCCGCAACAAATTTTTTGAGGATGATCGCTGTTTAATCTTGTAATGCGGTGTGGTAAAGGTTGTAGGCCTGGCAATCAACTAACTTCTTGCCGGTACTCTATTAATTCTTACCACTCCTTATCCCTCTCTCACACTGCCACCGGCATAACTTTGTTACAGTGTTTCACTAATTTATTGTGTCTGGATCAGCTTGGTGACAAAATGGTTTTCTCCATCCTTGCTTTTTTGTCAGGAAAATAATTTGTTAATTTGTGACAGCTCAAACTGATTTTGGAGTTTCCTAGCTGAGACCGTTCAATCACGTTTTCCTCTTTCAAGTTCACTAATACTTCTAGTTCGGTATATAAGCAGCTTGCATCCCAGCGAGTTGTTGCTTCTTCCTTGTCGGTAGGTACATGTAATTTGGAAAGGAATTCGTAATCAGTGGATGGATCGACAACTTGGTCCCAATTAGTCGGATAGTGTAAGTTTTTTGCAAGAGGTTTCTTGGAGTTTCTCCACATTGTGGGAACAACTCAGAGCCATTTTGGGGTACTCTAGTCCTTTGTTGTGGCTTTTCCCTCTAGTTCTGGATCTTCCCTTATAATATGATAGTGGCTTTTGCTGTGTCTTTTATTAGAATTATTGTTGAATTTGTTATTACCAAAAGCATCAGCGAATATATGTCGTAATCTGGTTCCTATAGAAAGGGTGCTTGTTACATTTCCACATGGTTCTTTCTGCTAAAGCCAATAGTTGAAGCAAGCAGTTAAGAGGTGCCTAGTTAGGCTAATGTCTTTTCGTTTTTTCTATCGCATACTTGGGCTATTGACTTGAGATCGATGCTTTTATCAGTTGACTATTGGTGGACTTCTGGTTCCCTATAGCCAATTGCTGCAAGAAGCTCGAGGTGGGAGTTGGGATTTTGTTTGAGACCATAAGTATGCTGACCTAGACCCGGGGCAGTATGGAGGGATGGCAGGGGAGGCTGCACCTCGGCAGTACACGGGCGAGGCTGAGTGCATTTTTCCCGTCCCACATCGCTTAGGGGAGAGTTTTGGGTTGTCTTATAGGTTTTTGGATTCTCTGACTGTACATACGCATTTTCTTGGGGTAGTATGGGTTGCTTTGACAAGAACAAAATCGTGAGAATTTAGTGTCCAAAGCGGACAATATGTGTATAGTGGCAGACCGAGGGCATTATAGGTGGTATCAGAGTTGATTTCTGTAGCATGTGGGGGGCCACAGCGAGAGCGCTGTGTCATAAGGGGTGGAGAATGTGATGACCTAGACTTGAGGTAGTATAGAGGGATGGTAGGGGAGGCAATGCCTTGGCAGTACATGAGCGAGGCTAAGCGTATGTCTTCTGTCCCACATCACTTAAGGAGGGAGTCTTAAGCTAGCTTATAGGGTTCCGGGTTCTCTAACTGTACAAACACGTTTTTTTGGGATAGTATGGGTTGTTTTGATAAGAACAAAACCGTGAGGGCTTAATGTCTAAAGCGGACAACATGTCTACAGTAGATGACCCAGGGCATTACAATAAGTAGTAGTTATTATATGAAGTTTGTTGGATTGTTGAACTTTGCTTTGTGCAACTTTTTGGCAAATCCTGACTTTCAGCTGCTTGTCATGTAGGCGTTTTGGCACTTGGCCAGTTGCCATGCTTGCACAGAGCAAAAGCAAGGCTATTCTTGAAGGTCCAGTCTGTAATGGAAGTCAAGTGATTGGATGGCACACAAATGAGAAAAGTAAAAGACTCCGACGTTTTCATGTTGATATGTCAGGGTTTGCTTTTAACAGTACAATCTTGTGGGATCCAAAGAGATGGAGGCGCCTGACGCTGCATCCGATACGGCAATTGGACACAGTGAAGGAGGGTTTTCAGGTAATATCTTGGTGTTCCCCTCTTCAAAATTTTCAAAATTCTCTGGAAGTTCCTTGAAGGTATGATATAGTTTTTTCACTTACTGTTCCCCTCATCCATCTTTTCTTAGGAGACCACGTTTATGCAACAAGTTGTAGAAGATGAAAGTCAGATGGAAGCTATTCCTTTTGGCTGCTCAAGAATAATAAACTGGCATCTCCATTTGGAAGCTCGTAATCTTATTTATCCAAAAGGGTGGCTATTTGACAAGAACCTGGAGGCCGATCTAACTGTTACGTGATGGAAGTTCAACCATGCTGGTACGGTCTGTCATTTGGCTGCCATCCAATGGTGTTCTTAATTTTTTTTCCCTCCGTTAGGTGCTTCTTTTCAGTTGAAAGTGGACTTCATTTGGTGTGCATCAGAAAAAATTTCACATGAAATCTCATCAACCAAAGGTTATCAGAAATTTTAGGTCTTCCTTGGTTCACAAAAATTTGTAGTTTTTCTTTTATTATTTCTAACAGAAAAAAGAGAACTATCCAGGAAGTTGTTTTGCAGTGTTTTTTTTAGCTTTTGAATGAAAAAGACAGATACTGTTTTCAAAATTAAAGCTCTAAGTTAAAAAGAACTTTCTTGTGTTCTCATTGTATTTGTGTTGAAGGAGAAGGAGGGCTAGAAAATCAAAAGAAAAGTTTCTCTTACAATTTCAGTGGAATATGAGCAAATTTTTACGAATCTTATCCCTTGAAATGTTTCATTATCACCTACCAATTGTATTCAAGAAAATTCAAAATTGCGAACTGTTTTCATTTTACCTTTCTCTTAAAACAAAACTAATGAAAACAAAAATTGGAAATGTTTTCTGAAACCAAAGAAACCTGAGTACAAGTTGCATAGAACTATGTGCTGCCTCCATATTCTTTGGAATCAAGTCTCGCGATCAATCCATGCAGAAAATTTTTCTACAGCCCGGATCAACTGGAAAATGCATAGTTTGCACCAGTAATTCATGTTCTTCCCCATATCTCAGCAGGTTCTGCATGGCGGTGGCTCTCTCACGTGTCGGCAACCTTTTAATCCCCAACAACAGTTCGCCCATTTTTATACAATCCATCACCCCTCAGGATCAGATGGTAAGCAAGGAAAGAAGAGACAGAAGAAGAAAGTGTTTATTTTCATTTTTTTTTTTAAATAGAATTCTTTGGTACATTCTATTCTTTTCAGGAGCATGGGATTTGACTGATGTAGAGAAGTAGTGGCTGGATCTTTAGGGGTGAGATAGGTGAATTTTGGATTTCTTTTACTCCTCAGCCCCTTAGGAATGAAAAATTGTTGTATGACTGGGGTTGGGTTTGTGTGTATTCAATTTTCTTTGTGATCAGGTCTTGTAACAAATAGGACCATCACAAAAGCAAACTGTCCTAGATTTTCTTAGCCATTTTTTGAGGCAGTACAAAAAGAACAACAGTCGTTTGACCATTGACACAAGAATGCTCTCATCTGTCTAAAGAAAAGAGCAGAGTGCGCATTTGCACGAAGCGGTTTGGAAGCAACTGTTTTATGTCTCTCGAGGTAGGTTTTCAGGAAAAAAAAAAAAAAAAAGGAGTGTGACATCGCCAATCAAAAGAACAGGTGGAGGTATTTCATGTGCAAAAGGACAATGCACAAACGAATTGATATGTAGACCTTGAGTGCTTCTTCCCCTATGAAGTAAAAAAGATAGATCATCTACGCTTTTGAGGAAATGGGCTTATTCCTGACATGTGAAAGTTGCTTCAGAAGTGAGCCTAGCCTGTTTGGATTTGTTCTCTTCCCGGCGTGTAAATCCCATAAAGATATAATAAACTCAAAAGAATTTGTAAAAATATTTACGAGAAGCTCAATGCGGATGATATTCATATACATCGAAATGATTTGAACGTTTCGCATTAGATATGTTTGCACTATAAAATGACTAGGTTGTTGATATGGATAGACATGTGACTAAACTGCTGAATATTATCATGCACGCAATCCATTGTTGATACCCACAAAGATCAATATCAATATTTATGCACATCAATGATCACTATCGATCGGTTGTTGATATATAATAGCAAACGGTTAAGGCGTATGGTTAACGATGATTGACAAGGGTATCAATTAATAGGATTGATAAACTATCAAGGCATAAGGAGAAAGTTCAATGCACAAATGGCATTAAGATGCGGTTAGAGGTTTGAAATAATTTATTTACCTTCGGCTATGTTGAAGTGGCTATACTTACCAAATTTTGTTATTGATTAATTTTCGATATGATACTTTTATCTGAAGTAAAGTTATCAATATTTCTTACCTATCTGTAATATATCTTAGTTGGAGGGGTCGTAAAATCTATCTTTTCGGACAAAAATTGAAGAATGACTTTGGGCATGAGATATTTTCGTTACGAAATAAATTAGGCGAAACAAGAAACTCGCTAAAATTGCATCGAAAAAGAAGTTCGATTTGACAGACCACGAAATTACTCGTGCCCCGACCGAACCGAAGTCGAATATTTTGTCCAAAGTGACAAAAGGGCACCCCTCGAAAAGAATCCGACTTTTCATCGCCGAAAAAGAGAGAGAGAGGGACGGTGGGTCTCCAGGCAAATCGCGATCCCGACCGGCGGCGAGCATCCGGGGATCGCGAGAGAGAGAGAGGAGCGCAGGAGGAATGGAGGGGTGGGACCCGAGCACGAAGTCGACGCTGACGCAGATCCCGCTGCTGGGGACGAAGGCGGGGCCGAGGGACGGGGCGGGGTGGACGCAGCGGCTGAAGGAGGAGTACAAGGCCCTGATCGCCTACACCCAGATGAACAAGTCCAACGACAACGACTGGTTCCGCATCTCCGCCGCCAACCCGGAGGGCACCCGCTGGACCGGCAAGTGCTGGTACGTCCACAACCTCCTCAAGTACGAGTTCGACCTCCAATTCGACATCCCCGTCACCTACCCCGCCACCGCCCCGGAGCTCGAGCTCCCTCAGCTCGACGGCAAGACCCAGAAGGTTGTCTTCCTCCCTTTCTCGTTTCGTTTTCTTTTGCCAATTTCCATTCTTTTCGCCTCAAGTTTTGCCTTTTGCCGTTTAACTTTGTCCAATTTCGTTTTTTTAACTTGTGGGTGTTTTTGTTTGTGATGGGATAGATGTATAGAGGAGGGAAGATATGCTTGACGGTGCATTTCAAGCCGCTCTGGGCCAAGAACTGGTAATTTGTTCATTTTTGTGCCTCTTTGATGGAGCTGAGTTCGTACTCGATATTGTTCTGTGTTTTATGTTTACGTGATGTGTTGGGTTGGCTGAGGGACACACCGGAAAAGCCAAAACTTTAAAGCTTAGAGATCATAAATCCTTAGTTAATAAGGGGTTTGGAATTTTTGGCTTCTTGGTTTAGTTGATGCGTTGCTGTTCCACTTCGTTTTCTATTAACGGAGAAGAATGGAATCGTGTATTAGATCGTGCAATGGCTTGGACGTGCTTCGACTCTGATAAGAGGAAGAAATTCAATAGCAGATACAAATTGTAGGGGAAGAGGAAGATTTCTTATTCTTGGGTCGTTAATCAGGAATTTGTGAGCATTCATGCCGATGTTTGTGCTTCTCATGAATGCTTGGTTAGGGGAGGGGGGGTGTTGGATCTTACTGTTTTGTTCTTATTAGCTTCTAAAATAGCTACTAAGAGCGGCATCTTTGGTTCCTGGGAATTTCCTTTTAGTTTTATGATGCAACTGTCCCTGATCTTAAGGTGGATCTGCAAATTGTTAACACCATAGATTTCAGAAGGCCATCTTAGATTTCTGTTCAAACACGATCCTTGATTTTTATGGTATATGTTTAATTCCATGATTTGTTTGATGTGAACAACAGAAGTACTCGTTTTATACATATTTGAGCTGGTTCTTCATTTGGCAAAGATAATGATGCTCTGGAAATAAAGAGGATTCAATTTTTTTGTAACTTTTGTTTATCTCGCTCGCTCAAATGCCTTGTTACTACTTTGTGGAACCAATTTGCTCTCTACCTCCCCAAATTTTACTAAAATTGGTGGCTCAGTGGGAGTCTGATCTTTGTTGTCTCAAATTTGGCAGCCCTCGTTTTGGTATAGCGCATGCACTTTGTTTGGGACTAGCTCCATGGCTTGCAGCTGAGGTTCCTATACTTGTGGATTCTGGTATGATTAAGCACAAGGATGACGCTCCATCATCCAATGAATCGTAACTCATTTTGAACTTTTGAGACTGTAAAAGCATACCTTGATCGGTGACTAGTCTTGCTCAAAGAAAATAAGTAACTGTTTACTTACTCATCGATCTGGATTACATAAAGCCATGGTTGAGTGCTGACATTGTTTGTCCGGACAAAATGCTCGTGCTTTGCTTCTATCTTTAGTGATATAAAGTTCCTTATATAACCATGAGAGTAGTTATTTCTTTTTGGTGACAATCCGAGTGTTGCTGATGGCGCCCCCTTATAAAAAAGTGTAGTGTAAGCTTGGACCTTCCTCTTCTCATTACATGTTTCGATGTGGTTTGAGTGACACAAGTTGGATATGAGCTGCCTAGCTAATCAGTCACTGTACATAGATGAAGAATTTTATCCTCCTTATCTCAACTTTTGTTTGTTGACCTACCAGCAAACTGTTGAAATATTTTGCGACAGCCTTCTAAGAGTAATGTACATGGGCCTTCGCTGTCATCTATATTTTAAGTTTAATCAGAAAAAATATGACAGATCTTGACCTAGGACCATCTTGATTTTACATAAGTATATGATCTGCATTTGTCCACTGAATGATCGTGTTCTTCCTAGAAGGCTTTGAGATGATCAACTTTTGTTTCTCGTTTTTACCTGGATAGAAGCCAAATCAAGAGTAAAGCAACCAAGGCCGAAAATTTTTTCCCTTCTCTGTTTGTGCACATCCCCCTTTCGGTCTGTATTTCTGTTTGCTGATGGTCTTATGTTGAGAAAGAGATGGTCTTATGTTGCATGTCATGTCATGCTGATAGCTTTATGTGTAGTGAATTGATTATGATAAGAGCTCGCACTATTTATTGTTCAAAGTTTTTACCACAAACCGGCACATATCATGATCTGATCATGTGCACTATACTACTGCTCCAAGATGCTGCCGGTTTGACCCTTTTTGCCGTCTTTGATACGTGAAGCTGAAACCAGCTGGGATAGAGATCTTTTCTGCTGGTGACCTCAAGGTCGAGTGGCCAGTCACTTTAGTGGATGCATCGATAGAATTCCCTTTTCCTCTCCTGGGTGTAGCATAGGCATACTAAGATCTGGCAGGGAATGAATTCAAAACTTTGTTGTAGTAGAAGTTCAAGCGGGAATTGACATAAGAATGTTTATAGGTATGCCAACTTCCTCGAGTCGAAACAGTCACGGACAGCAAACATGATATAGGCAACATTAGTCTGTAAATCATCTCTATGGATATACACACTCCCTGCCCACTTGATTGAACTCCGTTTGAAAGCAGTTGATCTGCTATTATTATAGAGGCTTCGCATTCGTACACCTGAATTGATCATGTCCAACTGGGGATGTGTATGTGTGATAAAGGTCATTTTAGCAAGCAACATAGCTTTTATGTTGAACTAAAATTGGAAGCGGAAGCATGTAAGATCACTCGGTTATCAGAGACATGTTACGCAGCAACGTTACTAAATTAAAAAAGTCTGCAATTCAAGAAGGCCGTGAGAAGCATCAGATCTATATACCGTCGAAGAACAGCTGGTCCCGCTTGGAAGTAAAGGATTATTTGTATATAAACTTATTGCTTTTGTATACTCAAGTCACAGAATTTGAAGTCTTCATGAGCTACATGGACTACTTACTTGGCGTTTTGCGCGGCTGTCTTTTACTTATTTTTAAAAGTTAAGGACACCAATAATGTGAGATGCGATATAAAAGAATAGACTATTTTATAGTAATACCTCTAGTTTTCTCGAAAAATAACACATAATTTAAGGATGCCTAAGATTCAAGTAAAATAGACGCTACATTACATAAGTGAAAATGTGATTTTTTAGAGTGCAATAGTGAAAGTTATATTCTCCATTCGTTTCATGAAAAACATTTTTCTCATTTTTCGACATTTGAATTGGTTTAGAAAAAGAGCTAATAAAAAATATTTTCCTAATTAACAGAAAATCTAAGCTTAAATTTAAAAATGTAATTTCCTCATTAGAAAATCAGAAATCAATTTCCATAACCCTTAATAGACAAAGGCCTAGAGGTTAGGGCCAAGTCCACCGAGGACCATCGAGGCCAAACCCAAGTCCACAGAGGTCAGGCTCGGAACCTCGATGCTTGGCCTCAGGTCGACAAAGGTTGGCCTTGGGGTACCAGTGCTTGTGCTAGGACCTTGGCATCCAAGCTCAAGTCCATAGAGGTTAGGCCCCAAGACCTTAATGCTCATGCTTGGGTCCCTAGCTCCCAGGTCCAAGCCCATTGAGACTAGGATTAGGTCCACAAGGCTAGGCCCAAACTCTGGTGCATGTGCCTCGAGCACATAAAGGCTAGGCCAGGTCCCAACGCTTGGTCCTTGGTCCATGGAAGTCACGCTTGAGTTCATAAAGGCCAAGATTGAGACCCTAGAGCTCGTGTCAAGATTTGAGTCCATTGAGGTCAAGTCCGAGACCCTAGTGCCCCTACTTGGGTCCTCGATGCCTATGCTCTAGACCCCAGTGCTCGCGCTAAACTCCCTCATGCTTGAGCCTAGGTCCATTAAGGCGAAGGGCCGGGACTCAAGTATATATTTGAGAAGGATAATGGAAATTTGTAAGGAATTTTTTTTCTTTTTCTTATCAGCTTTATTGGTGGGATACATCTGGGAAAACATTTGAAGAAATATTTTTCCATTCATTTTTAAATTTAAATTTAATAGGTGTGAGAATGACACATCACTAAACTAGTGCTAATTGATCGAGTATGGGCCAGGCGACGCCATTAAGCATTGCGACTTGGCACGTGGCATCAAAAAAGCAAAGTTAAATGCTATGAGCAAGCACGTGAACAAGCATACTCTCAGCTTTAGGGGTGTGCAACTAAACTAATTTTACTCGAAAATCGGATCGAATCGCTCAAAAGATGGGTCTAGGAACCCATTCCCATTAGAATCAGTCCAAGAACGAGTTACAAATTTTTGAAACTGGTTGTAACGGTTTGAGAACAGGTTGCAACTAGTTCTGAGTGAATACCCATCTAGTTACTGGACTAGACCACCTTGTTTTTGAATTGGTTTCGAAATCAGTTTTATAATCTAAAATGCCAAAACCCAAATTTCATTTTCCCTTAAATTCTAACCTCAGCATTCATTTGTCCTTTATCTTTCCTCAAAACTTCTCACCAGTCCATCATTTTCCCTAATTTTTATGGATGAATGGAGAATGGAGTTTCATAATTTATATTTTATGTTGTGTTTGGACTTTTTATCATTTATAATTGTACATGACTACGTATTTATCTTTTAGATTGTTGTTTTTGGCGGATTAGGATTTTTGTTGTTCATCTTTTACTTTGAATCGTTTTGTTACTCATAACCTCATATGATTTTGTTGTAAAATATCAACAACAAAAAAAGTAACAAAAAGAGAAGACAGGTTCTTGGGTGGACCTTAAAATTGGACTATAAAAACAAGGTAGGTTTTAGAATTGGTTCCAAACAAATAACGTAGGTTTTAGGGTTCTGACGGCATTGTCCGATTTATTAGAGTGCCCATAAAGGAGATCTTAGAGTTCACTTTGAAGACATGGAAAAGCAGTACATTCGATGCATCGTTATACCAAACGCAAAGTACATATTTGCTGGATAGAGAGCTCCAGCAGTACTGGAATTAAACTTTTTCTAAGAGATAAAATATGATGAAGAAACAAAACATTAACAAGAGGTACGATGATGTTGTCTGCAACTTGTGCAGTTGCCTTGAACTGCACCCAAATCTTGTACTGTAACTTGAAGGAAAACTATGTTGAGTCATATGTATCCTTGGTTGAACCAGGAAAATGACATAATTAGCTTGCCAAAGATAGAATTGCATTGTCCAGTGGGACGAGGGCGCCAATGGCGCTTTTCTTGGCTTTAAAATCTCTAATGAAACCGACAATGCGGCGATCGGAAGTTATATACATCCCGCGTGCGATTTTTAGTTGTTTTGGCAAGCGGTTTCATCGTTTGTCACAGCATGTACGGTTCTTCGATGCCACGGCAAGAATGTCTGATTTAAATTACGATAGGATGTGAACTTCTAAACTATTGGTGATGAGCGAATCAAATGGTCAATTGATTGAGAAGTCGCAGTTGTCTCTGTTTGGATGCACGTGTGAGTGAGTTGTGTTAGAGAAATCTCACATTGAACAATCGGTATGGTATGAAATAGTTAGTATATTCTAATTAGCCTATGACTTATTGGTTGAAGTTTTTTAGTGAAAATGTGTTTAATTGGATATGTTTATGGGCTCAAATTTGGGCTTCCTCTTGGTGATGTTCCAGGTGAAGGTATTGGGTTTCTACTATGCACTCTTAACAAATTAGAGCCGAGGCTCAAATGGTATTAGAGCCAATGGTGCAGGAACTCATTGGATTAAAGAAACCCCACATCGTAATTAGCCCATAACTTAGTCTCAATGTCCAAGGATGGAATTATTGATGCAATTGTCCCTCATCGTAAGGTGGATATGCAAATTATTAACACCATAGATTTCAGAAGGCCATCTTAGATTTCTGTTCAAACATGGTTCTTGATTTTTATGCTTGATGTTTAATTCCATGATTTGTTTGATTTGAACAACATAAGTAGTTGTTTCATATTTGAGCTGGTTCTTCATTTGGCGAAGATAATGATGCTCCGGAAATAGAGAGGATTAAATTTTTCTGTATCTTTTGTTTATCTTGCTCGCTCAAATGCCTTGGTACTACTTTGTGGAATCAATTTGATCTCTACCTGCCCAAATTTTACTAAAATTGGTGGCTCAGTGGGAGTCTGATCTTTGTTGTCTCAAATTTTGGCACGTTTTGGTGTAGCGCATGCACTTTGTTTGGGACTATATCCGTGGCTTGCAGCTGAGGTTCCTATACTTGTGGATTCTGGTATGATTAAGCACAAGGATGACGCTCCATCGTCCAATGAATCGTCATTCAGTTTAAACTTTTGAGATTGTGAAAGCATACCTTGATCAGTGACTAGTCTTGCTCAAAGAAAATAAGTAACTGTTTACTTACTCATCGATCTGGATTACATAAAGCCATGGTTGAGTGCCGACATTGTTTGTTCGGACAAAATGCTCGTGCTTAGCTTCTATCTTTAATGATATAAAGTTCCTTATATAACCATGAGAGTGGTTATTTCTTTTTGGTGACAATCCAAGTATTGCTGACGGCCTCCCCCTATGTAAAGTGTAGTGTAAGCTTGGACCTTCCTCTTCTCATTACATGTTTCGATGTGGTTTGAGTGACACAAGTTGGATATGAGCTGCCTAGCTAATCAGTCACTATACATAGATGAAGAATTTTATCCTTCTTATCTCAACTTTAGTATGTTGACCTACCAGCAAACTGTTAAAATATTTTGCAACAGCTGTCTAAGAGTAATGGACATGGGCCTTCGCTGTCATCTATATTTTAAGTTTAATCAGAGAAAATATGACAGATCTCGACCTAGGACCATCTTGATTTTACGTAAGTATATGATCCGCACTTGTCCACTGAATGTTGGTGTTCTTCCTAGAAGGCTTGAGATGATCAACTTTTGTTTCTCGTTTTCACCTGGACAGAAGCCAATTCAAAAGTAAAGCAATCGAGGCCGAAAATTTTTTCCCTTCTCTGTTTGTGCACATCCCCCTTTCGGTCTGTATTCCTGTTTGCTGATCAAGAGCAGGCTTTCTTCATCTCGAGAAAGAGATGGTCTTACGTTGCATGTCATGTCATGCTGATAGCTTTATGTGGAGTGGAGTGAATTGATTATGATTAAGAGCTCGCACTATTTATCGTTCAAAGTTTTTACTGCCAACCGGCAGATATCATGATCTGATCATGTGCACTATATTACTGCTCCAGGAAGATGCTGCCGGTTTGACCCCTTTTGCCTTCTTGGGCACGTGAAGCTGAAACCAGCTGGGATAGATATCTTTTCTGCTGGCGACCTCAAGGTCGATTGGCCAGTGGCTTTAGTTGATGCATCCATAGAGTTCCCCTCTTCCTCTCCTGGGTGTAGCATAGGCATACTAGATCTGGCAGAGAGTGAATTCAAAACTTTGTTGTAGTATAAGCATGTTTATAGGAATGCCAACTTCCTCGAGTGGAAACAGTCCCGGACAGCAAACATGATATAGGCAACATTAGTCTGTAAATCATCCCTGTGGATATACACCTCCCTGCCCACTTGATTGAACCTCGTTTGAAAGCAGTTCATCTGCTGTTACTAGAGAGAGAGAGAGAGAGAGTGAGGCTTCGCATTCGTACACCTGAATCGGCCATGTCCAACTGTGGATGTGTATGTGTGACGAAGCTCATTTGAGCAAGCAAAATAGCTTATGTCGAACTAAAATTGGAAGCGGAAGCATGTAAGATCATTCGTTTATCAGAGACCTGTTACGCAGCAACGTTACTAGATTACTAGATTAAACTAGTCTGCAATTCAAGAAGGCCGTGAGAAGCATCAGATCTATGTACTGTCGAAGAACAGCTGGTGGCGTTTGAAAGTAGAGGATTACTTGTATATAAACTTATCGCTTTGTATACTCAAGTCACAGGATTTGAAGTCTTCACGGACTACGTGGACTAGTTACTTGGCGTTTGCGCGGCTGTCTTGTACATATTTTTAAAAGTTAATGAGACCTATAATGTGAGATGCGATATAAAAGAATGTATTAGACTTATTTGATAGTAATACCTATAGTTTTCTAGAAGAGTAACACAGCCACATTACATAAGTTTTTTAGAGTGCAATAGAGAAAGTTATATTCTCCATTTGTTTCATGAAAAACATTTTTCTCATTTTCCAGCATTTGAATCACTTTGGAAAATGTACTACTGAAAAATATTTTCCTAATTAAAGGAAAATCTATGCTTAAATTTAGGAAAATATTTTCCCCTTTAAAAACCAAAAACAGTTTTTATAACCCTTGGCAACATATATAGGTCTAGAGACTAGGGCCAAGTCCACTAACGACCATCGAGGCCAAACCTAAGTCCATAGAGGTTGGGCTAGAAACCCCGGTGCTCAACCCAGGTCCGTAGAGGTTGGGCTCGGGATACTAGCACCCATGCTAGGACCTTGGCATCCGAGCTCGAGTCCATAGAGGTTAGGCCCCAAGACCTCAATGCTCATGCTCCGATCCCCAACCTCCAAGTCTAGGCCCATTGAGACTGGGGTTGGATCCATAGAGGCTAGGCCCAAGACTATGGTGCACATGTCTCGAGTACATCAAGGCTCGGCCGAGTCCCCAACACTCGAGCCTTGGTCCATGGAATTTGCCCCCGAGTTTGTAGAGGTTGAGCTTGGGACCCTAGAGGTCGTGCCCGCATCCAAGTCCATTGAGGCCAAGCCTGAGACCCTAGTGTCCGTGCTTGGATCCTCGGTGCCCGAGCTCAAGACCTCAGCACTCATGCTAAACCCCCTCACGCTTGAGCCTGAGTCCATTAAGGCAAAGGGCTAGGACTCAAGTAATTATTTGAGAAGGATAACAGAAATTTATCTAAAGGAACTTTTTTCGTTATTTTTATCAACTTTATTGGTGGAAAACACCTGGGAAAACCTTTGAAGAACTATTTTTCCATTCATTTTTAAATTTATATTTAATAGGCGCGAGGATGGCACATCACATCACTAAACTAGTGCTAATTGATAGAGTATGGGCCAAGCGACGCCATTAAGCAATGTGGCTTGGCACGTGGCGTCTAAAAGGCAAAGTTAAGTGCTATGTGCAAGCACACGAACCAACATCCTCTCATCTCTAGTGGTGTGCAACTAAACCGATTCTCTCGAGAATTGGATTGGACCACCCGAAAAATATGTTTGAGAATCGGTTCTCGTCAAAACCGATTGTACTGGTTCGCGAACAAATTCCGATTGAATACCCATTCAAGAATGGGACTAAAATACAATGTTTTGAGGTAGGTTTTAAAACCGGTTTTATAAGCTAAAAAACCAAAACTCTAATTTTATTTTCTCCAAAATTCTAACTTCAACACTCCTTCGTTCTTTATCATTCCTCAAAACTCCTTGCCAGTGCTTCTTCTTCCCTTAATTTTTTATAGATGAATGAGGAATGGAGTTTTATAATTCATGTTTTATGTCATGTGTTTGAACTTTTTATTGTTTATAATTATACATGATTATGTATTTATCTTATGAATTGTTATTTCTGGTGGATTAAGATTTTTGTTGTTCATCTTTTACTTTGAATCATTTCGTTACTCGCAGCCTTGTATGATTTTGCTGCAAAAAAATGAACAAAAATTATTAACACAATGATAAGATAGGTTATTGGGTGGACCTTGGAACTGGACTGCAAAGATTTAGTAGGTTTTAGAATTGGTTCCAGATAAATAGAGTAGGTTCCAAGGTAAAAAAACTGAAAATTGGTTATAATAGCCATCCCAGAACCGATCATCCTTACTCAACTTTGACTTTAACTATACATATGTAGCTATACGACAACTCTGGGAATATTATCTCCGTGCTCATCGACTCGCATGGCAATTTTCACTTACAGAGATGCTTTAGGGTAGAATACAAATTCCTCTATAGATGCTTTAATTTGACTAATATAGATGCTTAAGGGTAGAGTACACTATCTTTGTAGATGCTGCAGGGTATAAGACAAATTTCTGTAAACCAGCAAATTAGTCATGCAAGTCAATGAGCGTGGAAGATAATATTCCGAAAGCTGTCGTGTTGCTCAAGACACCTGCAAGTCTTAAGCATCATCTGCTGGCATTTCATCCAAAACGGATCAGATTCTATGATCCACGCACATGAGATCTAAACATGTAACTGATTATACGTACTCCGTTCTGATTGACTCGACTCGAGCTGCGGGTGTTATTGCATTCAAGAATCAGCGCCTTGTCAGTTGTTTGACGCGAGAGTATTCTGTGTTCATATCCATTCGCAGTTAAACTAATTGAAGGGTATATGGTACCTCAATTCGTTACAAGCATGATTCTCGTTTGATGAAATGTCGGCTGCCTTTTTTGTGGACGCCGACATCATATTATAGTTGCGACAGCATTGTCCGATTCATGATAGTACCCATAAAGGAGATCTTAGAGTTCACTTCGAAGACATGAAAAAACAGTACATTCGATGCATCGTTATACCAAACGCGAAGTACATATATGCTGGATAGAGAGCCCCTGCAGTTGCCTAAGATATAAAATATGGTAAAGAAACAAAACATTAATGAGTGGTACGATGATGTTGTCTGCAACTTGTGCAGTTGCCTTGAACTGCACCCAAATCTTGTACTGTAACTTCAAGAAAAACTATGTTGAGTCATATGTATCCTTGGTTGAACCAGGAAAATGACATAATTAGCATGCCGAAGATAGGAGTTGTATTGCCCAGTGAGACGAGGGCACCAACAGCGCTTTTCTTAGCTTTAAAATCTCTAATGAAACCGACGATGCCGCGATTGAAAGTTATATACATTACACTTGTGCTTTTCAATTGTTTTTTCAAGCGGTCTCATCGTTTGTCACGGCAAGTGCGGTTCTTCAATGCCACGGCAAGATTGTCTGATTTAAATTACGATAAGATGTGAACTTCTAAACTACTAGTGATGAGCGAATCAAATGGTCAATCTGATTGAGAAGTTGCAATTGTCTCTATTTGGATGCACGTGTGAATGAGTTATGTTAGAGAAATCTAATATTGAAGAATCGGTATGGTGTGAAACAGTTAATATATCCTAATTAGCTCATAACTCATTAGTGAAAGTTTTTGAGTGAAGGTATGTTCGATTGCATATATTTATAGGCTCAAATTTAGGCTTTCTTTTAGTGATCTCCCATGTGAAGGTATCGGATTTCTGCTACGCACTCTTAATAAATAATATTAGAGCCGAGACTCAAATGGTATTAGAGCCAATGGAATAATATCATTTATAGTTTGATTAGAGAAATCCCAAATCCAATATGGAGATCGGTGTGATTTAAATCAGTTAATATATTACAATAAGCCTGTGACTCGGTCTTTATGTCCAAGGATGGAATTACTGAAGGCGCAAGTCTTTGCCTCTGATCCAAATATCTGCTTTTATCAAATTGATTCTTGCGGTAAGACCATTTGATTTTCAGTACTAGATGACAGCAACACTACAAATCGTGCATCCAAGGCAAAAAGTGTCATGTCTCCTCGCACGATTGAGCCAAAATGTGCTAATTGTCCACACATACCATTTCATATTCGCTCAGATACTTCATCTAACTCTCACCTCTCTACAGTTTTTTGAGATTGAAACTTCTCAATAAGTACACCTGGTTTAGTAACAGGTACTTTATCAGTCCGCAGTTGCAAATTGCAATAGCGAGAATCGGAACTTGAAGGTTCTGGAGATCACTGTGTTCCGGTATCCTGAAATGAGAGAACAACAGTACTCCACGCCTTCCTACAGAGACTATGAGAACGGCAATAACGCGACATGTAGACGTACTCCATGACGGTGTCGCCGGTCTCTTTCGACCTCATCTTTTTTGTTTTTGGGGAAGCATGTTTTCCATCAAAGACAGAGACCGTGAAATATACTTTCAGATATTCAGCTTTTTTATCGGCTTGCGCGTGAAGACATGGTCATTAGAGTGCTTTGTGGCATCCCCTCGAGCCTTTTGTTTTGACTTTTGCATTATCTTCAAATCCCAATCGCCAATTACACCATAGTGTAGAGAAACTAAGATAAGCATAAGACATGCAATACAAGCATTCTAAGCATTGTATCGTGGGGTTCTTTTGCGAAGAGAGCTTAGCTCTTATTGTTAAAATTTGCCATTTACCACTATTGATGATAAGTTGAAATCATTTACACATTTTTCGTGAGCAAGTGTTATATATAATTGAAGATTTTTCTCCCGCTCCTAGCTTAGCTAACCTAATAAGGTTCACAACCCAGTCATTAATTCTAGAGAAAATGATATGAATAATTTATGAACTTTCGCTCAATGCATAAGGTGATTTTTGAACTTTTAATTCATTCAATATAGTTCTTGAATGTGCAATATGATTCCAAAACTTTTAATTAGTTTAATGCGGTCCCTAAACTTTTGATGTATATTCAATTTAGTCATTGGATTGCATAAAATGTTCAATGTTGTCCCTGATCTTGAATTAATGGAAATATAATATTAATATTTTCATATAGTTCAAGAACTCATTGTATAAAATTAAAAGTTTAAGGATTACTTTGCACATTTGATGAAAGTTTAGGGACCACATTAAATAAATTAAAAATTCATGAATTACATTACATATTTGGCTAAAATTCAAAGATTATTTGTGTAATTATCCCTTAATCATATGCTTTCATTAGGTTGATTGCTTTTAGCTTAACCATTGCAATGAGAAGGGCAAAGTTCTAAACTAGGGGTGAGCATGTGAGACCGCCCGAACTGCAAGCCGCTCGAACTAGACCAGACCAACTGGTTTGGTTCAGTTTCCGAAAGGATCGGTCTAGTTTTCAATCCATGAAAATGGAGCCAATTATTGTCGATTCAGTTCCCAGTTTAGGGGGGAATCGGACCGAATCGGATTGGACCGACTCTTTTTAAAAAATATATTTTTTAATTTCTATAAAATAGTAAAAACTCTAGTAATTTTTTAAATTTTTAATTTTTTTTTTATTACGTGATCAGTTTCATGAGACCGGATCGGGAACCGATCACCCCTATTCTAAATGCCTCTAGCTCAATCATCTATTCATCACACCGAAGAAATATTTACTTTTCCCCTTGCTTATGTCTACGTCAATCATAAAAGTTGGGACAAGAAAAATCCGTTCCAACTAGTTGAAACCCGAGCAGCTTGTATGCATGCAGGAAAATCGCATCATCGAATCGAACCAAACCCGAAACGGACTTGAATCCTCAAAGACAGCTTGAAATCGACTCGACCTTAAAGTAATCAGGATTCGAAATGATTCATAAATTAGAAAATCGACTTAACCCATTCATTTACCGCATTTACTTTCGGATTCGAGGTTGTCATCACAAGACAATGCACCCAAAAAAAAAAGAAAATGAAAAGGAAAAGGAAAACTAAGACATGGATTCAATTAATCAAATGCGACATGTGAAGCTCCCTTGGGTACCTTATCTTGGGAGGAAATCAAGAGGGACCAACTTGGAGAGGCCCCTCCCAACTTGGGAGATTTCCATCATCATTGAATGAATTTCATAATAGGAGGGAAGCATTAAGTGGGCCCTTCCCAAAGATCATATAACAGGAGGCTGACATCGAGAGCCAAAGTGAGGATAAAACGTGCATTCAACCCACCAATCAGAGCGCGCAGAAATCTACTCGATCCGTCCCTTCCCAAATCGTCACCTCCTCCTCCTCTCCCATCCACGATCCGATTGAATTTGATTACACGAGCCGGCCCCCCTCGCTTTTCGGCCACGAGTCAATCGCCCCTTCGCTCCCCCAGAAACGACCTCACGTTTGACCCCCTTTCGCATTCCCACCACAAGCCAACCCCCACCGGAAAAGATCCTCCCCTCCCTTTCGGGCTCTTTTCCCCTTCCCATCTCGCCGGCCGGCGGAACCCAGAACCGCCGTCCCCCCCCCCCCACCCTTCTTCTCCGATCGCCTCGTTCACCTCCATTGCCGTTCCTCCGCGTCGTGAATTGGAAAGGGGGGGTCCGACGGGCGTGATGGCGGTCTCGAGCGGCTTCACCGGGGCGAAGTTGGAGAATTGGCTCCTCCTGTGCAATGGGTCGCCGTCGCCGGCGCCGTCGAGGGCTTCCTTGTCCTGGCCGTCCCCAATTGGGTTTCCCAGGAGGCGATTCCTCGCGCAGCGGGGCGTGAGCGTTGGGGTTGGGTTCAATCGGGTCGTGAGATGCGAAGTCGCCGCGTCGGACGCCGTCTCCGGATCGCCCGACGTCGATACTTCCAGCATCTCCGCCCTCGAGCAGCTCAAGACCTCTGCCGCCGATAGTGAGCCCTCTTCCTTGTTGTGTTTGAGCTTCAAAGCGGATTTCTTGCGTGTGCTCTGAACCTGGGATTTTGGTTTTTGTTGTTCAATCTCATAAAAGTGCGTGTTATTGGAAGCATTTTCCATTTGTCTTTAGGATTGGCCTGGTGAGGGCTTAGGTGGTTTTATTATGTTCAAGAATTTGTGAACTTGTTAGTATTTTCTGAAATTATGGAGCTTCATTTGATGGTGAATGTCATCTTTAAGCTCAAAGAGGTAAATTCGTAGTAGCGTAAGGGAGAGAGTGTATGTCTGGACCATTTTCTACTTTTGGTTTTAGATAGAAATGCATACAAGATCAAGCAAGAGGTTTAGAGTTAGGTGGTAGTGTAGGATTGCTGACTGAAGATGTTTCGATGTCCAAATTGGGTTAAAACCGTAATGATTCGATTGAACTTGAGAATCTAGTCTGGGGTTTGAGCAATTCGGATTTTATTCTGTTCCTATGGTGATGTACCCCTTTCTTCACCTTTGAGGTGGAACTACTTATTTCCCTCTCTTCTTAGATGTGTTGAGCTTTAAACAGTCCTGCATGTTCCTAGAGAGTGACTTTCTTCCTTTTATTTGTGGGCTGCAAATGTGTTTACCTACTTTCTCTTCCTGTTGCATAAATTCAGTCCTTCCCTGTTTATGACCACCAATCACTGTCTGGTGATTGGTGAAGACTTTTTGTGTGTGGTCTCCTAGATATGAGGGTTGACTAACCAGATATCTGCTTATGTTTAGCTTTTCAAGCAATGATGCAAATAGAAAACACAGAAGCGAAAGTATATATTGTGACATCAGATTCCTATGTTGAGATCACTAAATTTATCTCAATTGTTTTGGTCAGGGTATACAAAAGAAAGGAGCAGCATTGTGGTTATTGGGCTTAGCGTGCACACAACTCCTGTGGAGATGCGTGAGAAACTTGCCATTCCTGAGGCAGAATGGCCTCGAGCCATTGGAGAACTCTGTAGTTTGAATCATATAGAAGAAGCGGCTGTCCTTAGCACCTGCAACAGAATGGAGATATATGTTGTTGCTTTGTCTCAGCATCGTGGGGTTAAGGAAGTGACTGAATGGATGTCTAAGGTGATTTACTTTTGCCCCTTGTCATGACTATAATTGTTGGATTCTTGCAACAATTAATTGCCCTATGATACTTGTTTTATGGATGAAAAGCACAAGTTTCCTTTGAGTTCTTGTTAATCCGGGATTCTTCCTTTCTGTTCTCTTCTTCTCTGGCGAATGGAATCCTTTAGCAGTTGTTATCATATGATATCCTGCTGTTAGTTCCTTGCAGAAATTAAAGCAACCGAGTTATCCCAGGTCATACACCTTTAAATTTATTAAACTTAACTTTCCTTTGAATTCTTTTTAGTGAAGGACTCTTCCTTTTATTCCTCTCTGGTGACAGGAATCCTTTAGCAGTTGTTTTTCTATAATATCCTGCTGTTAGTTCCTTGTAGAAATAAAAGCACCTGACCTATCCAGCTCATAACCCTTTAAACTTATTAAACAGTTTGTAAAGAATTTAAACTAATGATTTCTGAAGCATCGTGGGTAAGTATGGAAGATAACCTGTGTCATTTGTGTCCTCAGCATTTTGCTTGGGGGTCTTGTCTTTACAAGGTTGATGCTGCCTGTTAATTAACAGTTTGCTGTTATGAGTGTTGTCTAGTTGATTACCTGTTCTAATTTGTGTGACCTTATGGAAAGAATTAGCACAAAATGCAGTCAAGTTCTTATCACTACTTTTCTTCTTGACAGACGAGCGGGATCCCTGTTTCAGAGCTTTGTCAACACCGGTTTTTGTTGCACAATGGGGATGCTACACAGCATCTTTTTGAAGTCTCAGCAGGTCTTGATTCTCTTGTCCTAGGAGAAGGTCAAATACTTGCTCAGGTTAAACAGGTTGTAAAAGTTGGCCAAGGAGTTGTTGGATTTGGGAGAAACATTAGTGGGCTTTTCAAGCACGCCATCACTGTGGGAAAGCGGGTCAGAACAGAGACGAACATTGCTTCTGGAGCTGTTTCTGTAAGCTCTGCTGCTGTTGAGCTGGCTTTGATGAAGATCCCGGAATCTTGCCATGGTACAGCCAGAATGATAGTAATTGGAGCAGGCAAGATGGGTAAACTCGTGATCAAGCACTTGGTGGCGAAAGGATGTACAAAGATGGTGATAGTGAACAGAAGTGAGGAGAAAGTTTCTGCGATTCGTGAAGAGATGAAGGGTGTTGATATTATCTACATGCCCCTCACAGAAATGCTCAAATGCGCAGGCGAAGCTGACGTGATATTCACGAGCACAGCATCAGAGACACCTTTGTTCTTGAAAGAGCATGTGGAGACTCTTCCTCCTGTGAGTTCAGAAGTTGGGGGCCTGAGGCTCTTCGTTGATATATCTGTTCCCAGGAATGTGGGTTCTTGCGTTGCTGATGTTAGCACTGCCCGAGTCTACAATGTTGATGACCTTAAGGAGGTCGTGGCGGCCAACAAGGAGGATCGCCTCCAGAAAGCCATGGAAGCTCAGGAAATAATCTCCGAGGAGTCTAAACAATTCGAGGCTTGGCGGGATTCATTAGAGACTGTTCCTACTATTAAGAAGCTGAGGGCATATGCAGAAAGAATCAGAGTCGCGGAGCTAGAGAAGTGCCTGTCAAAGATGGGCGATGACCTACCGAAGAAAACTAGGCGAGCGGTGGATGATCTCAGCCGAGGAATAGTCAACAAGCTGCTCCATGGACCAATGCAACACTTGAGATGCGACGGAACTGATGGGCGTACTCTGAACGAGACCCTTGAGAACATGCACGCTCTTAACAGAATGTTCAGCCTCGAGACAGAGATCTCTCTTTTGGAACAGAAAATCAGAGCGAAAGTCGAACAAATCCAGAAATGAGCTCCATTACTGAATTCTTCTCACATAACTTCTCTCTTACTGCCTCAGAAATTGGAATAAGAGGATTACGTTCCTCACCTTGTCAAAGTTTTCGCTCTTCACTTCAAAGGTAGATGATGATTGCAGAATACCGAGGGGGCGTCAACGGCAAATGACCCTCGCGTATGTGGCTTTGCTCTTACTGCTGTGTACGTTCGTTCGGCTTTGTAGGATAGACGTGAGGGATTTTTGGCGCGGGCTTCGTATGGATATCGAGTTATCATTCGGGTGGAGCTGGATTGTATGTTATACTGCTACTGTTGTAATTAACCAAGTTGATTTTTTTTCAATAATTGATGTGCTGTAGATTGGCAGTCATCATCTTATCATTATAACCCCGGTAGGCAGACGGTATATCGGACCGCCAGTGCAAGTCAAAATCTCAAAAGCCTGGAAAAGACCGAACGGTGAAATGAACCTTCGCGGGGAGTAGGACAAAAGCACACCCAAGCACACTAGAACACACAAATCTTCTGCAAAGATACTGACAGAGCAAAAGATCAGAGGCAAGTTAATCTTTAAAGGGAGACGCCAATCATAATGCAATGAATACACGGGAGAATTCGTAGCCGAACCCGCGTAATAATGATGCTAATATGTTAGAGTAGATAATAGCTATATAGGTAATGAATGCAAGATGAGAAAGATGAGGCACCCAAATAAAAAAGGGAAAAAAAAAATTCCATTGCACTAACAATTCATTTACACGTCGTCCCTTAATTCACATAATTCAAAATGGAACCCTGGCCTCAATGTCAAACCTCCTCCTAACGAGCAACAAGTGTCAATGTTTTAAACCAGACATTTCACAAAACCGCAAGACATGTTTAACAGCTAAATACAATACACTACGCCCCCAATTTTTCGAGAAGTTACTGCATGCGCCCGTTTTGGTTTTAGACCGGTGCACAACATCTGTCGCTTCGTGTGGGATCAACATGATCCAACGGATCAGGCGTACGTGGCCTCTACGGTCCGGATGTAGCTAGCTAATGATTTTTTCCTATTTTTGGTGTCAAACTATTTTCTCTTCCAAAATGTACTTTGACTGTCGAGCAGATCAGGATTCAGAATCTGGCGTTTTCAAGGCCATGCAAGTCGCTTACTCGACCCAGCGACTTCTTCCCAATCGCCGCGCCAACCGACTTCTCAGCGGCTCTCCAAGCCGCCGCCGACGGCGTGAGCGGCTCCCCACTCGCGTCGACCGTCGCCGTCGCCGTATCCGCCCTCTCGCTCCCTCTCCCCCGTTGCATCATCTGCCGCATCTCCAGGGCTTGCTGCCTGCTCCAGTACAGCTCCGCCAGCTCGGCCTCCAGCTCCCTCACGAACTCCTGCGCCGGCTCCGAGCCCGACTGCATCAGCAGAGCCCGAGCCGACGCCAGCATGTGATAGGCGCTCGTGTAGTCGCCGTACTCCGTCAATCTCCTCGACTCCGCGACGGCCCTCGTCGTGACGAAGAGGCTCCTGAGCTGCTCCACCCTCGGGTCCGACGACCGGACGGCGTGGAGCCGGGGAACCACGAGCGCCCGCTCCGACCCGATGACGGCCTCGTGCGTCGCCGGGTCCCTGTAGCCGCATCGCACCGTCATCACGTGGTGGGACCCGACGGTCGAAGTCGGCACCCGCAGCTCCACGAGCAGCTCCCTCTCCTCTTCGGCGTACAGGTCGCCGAGCCGGACCGACCCCCCCGAGCCGAGCAAGGCGGGCCGCCCGTTGCCGCACGAGTAGACGGCGGCGACCTCCGCCGCGTCGGATCCGGACGCGAACCCGAGCTTGATTGTCAGATCCTGGACCACCACGCTCAGCAAGCCGCCGACGCACTTCGCGAAGGCATCCTCCGACGGCTCGCGACCGAAGCCGCGGCCGCCGCTCTTGCTGAACCCGGAGGCGTGGACCGGTATCTCGACGTGGGCGAAGCGCGTGGACGGCACGTGGCTCGACGCCTGCCTTTGATTCTCGCCGCTGTAAGGGACCGTTTCGTCCTGGCCGTCGGATAATAAGATGATGCTGGCTACGGGGTTTCTCTCTCGCCGGTCCTCGAGCACCTTCGCGGCCTTCCTCAAGGCGTCCCCCACGCTCTTCCCCTGGCCGCACGTGAGACGGTCGACGACGCGCCGAGCCGCGCGCTGGCCCTGAGCCGTCATCCTCCTCAGAGGCAGCAGCCGCCGGGGAGCCGCCGAGAAGGCTACCAGAGACAGACGGTCGGCCGAGCTGAGCGAGCCGATGACCAGGCGCATGGCGCGCTTCAGCATCTGCAGCTTGGCGCCGGTCATGCTGCCGCTGGTGTCGAGCACCGCGACCAGGTCAATCGGCGCGCGGCGCGCTGGGTCGAGGCCGCTCCGCGTGGCGGCCGCGGGGGGCGGCGCCTTGACCCGCAAGGCGACGACGTAGGTGGCGCAGCTCCTGGACAGGGAGACGACCGCGGACTGAGGCAAGATCTTCACGTCGACGTGCGTCGAGTCTTTGGAATTCGTCATTTGCGAAACGTCGGCGCACGACGGAGTCGGGTTGACGAAGAACCCCTGAAACTCTTCAACCTCCTCCTCTTGCTCTTCTCCTTCTTCTCCTTCTCCCTCGTCGATCGGAACGAATCTCGCCCCGTACTTGGGGGACAGCAGGGACTCGTCATCGTCGTAGCATCTCGAGTAGGCCAACTTAGGCGAAACCGGTTCTGGCAATTTTGGCGTGGTAGGTCTCGCGGCTCTGGGTGAAGCAAAAGATTCGATCATCTTCTTGTCCTCGAGCTTGACTGATTCGGCCCGTGGCGATGGCTGTGGTGGGTCTAAGTGTGGCTGGGAATCTCCGCGGTGGAGGTCCTTGTGGATGGAGAGCAAGGGGACGTCGGTCCAGGAGGCGTTGCAGATGGGGCAGACCAACGCCCCGTGCTTCCGGACGTGGGCGGCGATGCAGGCGAAGTGGAAGGCGTGGCTACACTCCGCTGTGTATATCGCCGCGCCTCGGCCTGTCTTGACACTGCCGAAGCACACCCCGCACGTGGTCTGGAACACAACAAGCACGACGTCAGAAGACTGATTAATTAACGAAAACGATTTACAAAAATGATGCGACGTGTTCTAATTACGCGGTCCAAGAGGGGTTCCTACTCTGAACTTGAAGCTGTTCTTGAAGAAAGACAACTTGAGCGGAGACCGCGGAGACGAAGAATTGGAGCCAGGCAGCGATTTGGGCGTCATCTTCGTCGACTTGGGAGTGGAGGTCTTGCACTCGAGCCTCGGGGTCTCGCTGTGGCTCACGCTCGCTGTGCCGGGAGCCGGAGCCGATCCTGGGGCCGTTCGGCATCGAAGCAGGCTCGGGGTTGAAGAAGACGGAGGCGGAGGTTCACGGTGAGCCTGCACTCGCGGCGTGGTGGGGTTGCTCCCGCCGGACAAGAACCCTAGCTTGGCGGCGGTGCATTTACGAGGGCTGGGGCCTGGGCTGATACTCGTCCGCTGGTGCTGCTTCTCGAGAGCCTTGGATTCCCGGTCTCGAGGGATGGTCGTGCAGAATGCTCTTCTCCAACCAGTGCCCATCTTCTGCCCAGTCGAGAGAGAGAGAGAGAGAGAGGCAGAGATAAGGAAGACGAAGAAGAGGAAGGAGAGAGGAAGGAGAGATCTCTTTGCTTCCTCTTTTGTTTAGGTACTTTATTGAGGGTGGAGACAAAAAGTGCAGGATCCGATTTTGGGAGAAAGAGAGAAGGAAAAGGGGCATCATATGGGATCGAACGATGCGAGCTGAGGATTATATAGAGACAAATTTAATATGGGCTGGTGCACAATCAAATCCATTTATCAATTTTTGGCCACTACTTTCTCTAGTCCCTCTCTCTCTATCTCTCTCTATCTCAATGCACGCACTGTTTGTATTTTGCATTTTGTATTGATAAACCCGAAAAGATCTCTGCATCAAGAAGAGAAGCAGAGGCCGAAAATCTACTCCCCACCACTTCTAGTCTCTACAGTTCCTTCAGCAGCCTCGCCTCTTCTCGTGAATGGCAGTGCAGCAGTAGCAGAGGAGAAAGTTTTATCCTTTGGGATTTCGACGCTTTATTATATTCATCGAAAGGTGTGCTCTGCAGGGATTCGTTTTCTCAAAGCAAATCTCAAACTACAGTACCTATTCACAAAAACGATGTGACGAACTGCGAGTACAGTTAAATATTTCGAGAGAGAGAGAGAGAGAGATGCGCATCGAGCGAAATGCGACTTCAATCGAGTTTGTTTGCTTGCATCAGCGCTAACGTGCTTTGGCTTTTTCTCTCTCTCTCTCTCTTTATGACTTTTTCTAAGTTGACAGGCATGTGTTGCGGGTTCGCACGTTGACGTAAGCCGTCAAAGATGGTGCGTGGGAGCGTGGGCGCTGGCCACCGACATTAAGATGAGTGCTCAGCTTCTGTCCGTGGGGAGCACTTGGTCGCTCTCGCGTCCTCAAAGCCCACTAGTCGTCTGCGATCTACGTGGGATACGTGAACTGAACGGCTGCAGTGCATCTCCTCCGGCGGACTTAGAATTCCGAATAAGAAATATTCTTCTATCCATGCTCCTTGTGACCAATGTTATCGCCTCAATAGACAAATACGTGTTTAGACTCGAGTCTAGTGGATCGAATTATTCACATTAGTTGATTTTGTGGGACCCATAGTGTTAGTGGCTATGGTTCACTTGATTTGCTGGACCGTTCTCTGGGTAAAAGATTTCATTTCGAAGATACTTTTACTTATGAATAGTAACCATCCATTTTGTGCATTATTTCTCTCGTTAGGTATCCCCGGAGTATGGCTTCCCTCCTATTAAAATAGAAAAATCAACTTGCCTCAAAAAGAGGGGCTTCGACAGTGTAACTTTATTATAAACGGATTCAAAAGTTGACTCCCATGTCATAGTACTTCATATCGTGGGACATTGCTTTTATACACGATTCGCCCCGATCTAAGTGGCAAATCTGTGAAAAGTATTCCTCGAATCATATTCAAATAATGACCCTTTTTGAGATAAGTTTTACATTCAATCAATTCCTAGTATTTATTCATCCAATTTAGGATTTGGGATATCACAAACCTCCCCCTTCTTCGAGCTTATAGCACTAGCTACTTGCATGTGTCCTCATACATTGCTTCAATGGTACTCCCGCTATATAGGATGAGCATGGTTCCGGAGTAAAACCTAAAATCCGAGAACCATATCAATGGGAACTTGTAAGTTCCAAGTTCCAAGATATGCAGGATAAATTTCATATTTCAAAAAATAAGGAACCTCTCTTAACAGCAAGGATCCAAGTTCTTAGTTAAATGAACCCGTAACATGTAAGCCGTAGCTTAGAACTTTGAATAAGTTTTAATATTTTTCTTGGTTCATGTATTCGTATGATCTTGCACTATCTCATATTGTTTGATGATAAGTGTATAATCTTGAAGTACTAGTTTGACCTTTCATTTTATGACGAAAACTTTTATTTTATTAATGTTAATATATTTTTGCATGTCCTTATGACCGGTAAATTATAGCAGCAAGTGATGGTTATTAAGGGTTTTAATTTACCGCAATCATTTAATTAATAATACAGAAGTTCCAAATAGAACTTGGAATCGCTCACCCCTACCACTATTGATTCTCGTCTCCTTGATGTCCTCAAAGTTGATCAACGAGTTGCGCGTCATCCATCTCTCATACTCTAGTCATCACCCTCATCACTCATTAGATCGATGTGCAATCTAGTGTATCCCCTAACATGATATCTATCGGAGGAGGTTATGTTTTCATACTATTTATGGCAAAATAAACTCGATTTATGTGGTCTAAGCAATAATGGTTAATGATCATATGGAAGTGGGATAAATGACACAAATTGCCCATAAATTATGGCTCAATGTGCAATACCATCAATGTAATTTAAATTTATTTGATATAGGTCATAAACTTTAATTTAATGTGCAATGTCATCATTGAGTTTTTAATTTATTCCATATGATTCTTGAACTTTTGATGCATGTTTAATTTAATTCATAAATTATATGAAAATGTTCAAGATAAATTAAAAATTCAAGGACAATAATACTTACTGGGGTAAAGTTTAGGAATCGCATTAAATAAATTTAAAATTCATGAATTATATTTAATCATTCATGTAATTATTTTTTAGGATCAAGTCTCGGCTTAACAATTAAGCCATTGTCATTTTTTATCCCATTGAAGAAAAAGGTGTGGCACCTAATTAGCCAGATCTCGGTAACAACTTTTTTGAAGGGGTGAAATGCAGGGGTTTCCCCCCTCGGTAGGGGACAAGCACAGTCACATTATGACTCCCTCTTAGGGTTTTCTTGCTGGGATGGCAGCATAATTCTCCCTCCCCATACAGAAAGGACCACAAAAGAAGATAATGCGAAGCCAAAGGATAAAACAAAAAAGTCACATCATGATGCATGCCCGTGTAGTGCGCCTTGTGCAGCGTAGGGTCCTCGCTCCCAGTCTGAGGTCTTCCTTCCCTGCGAATCCGACCGAGGAAGAGGAAGGATAGCTACTGCAGTCGTTGCCCTTTGGTATGGAGGACGGTCGCGTGTGTGGTCATCTCTTTCTGCTTCTGGGTCATACGTCGTGGAAATTAACGTGACGAATGTCACAGGACAACAGGAGAGGGACATTCATTCATTCATTAAACAGTTCTCGCAATGAAAGCAAAACATTAAGGACCCTGACACGGCCAGGACCGTGCATGACCAGTTCGATCTAGTTTCCTAATGCAGGCGTAGTTCCTAGGGTTTCTGGGTCCTTGCTGCTTCTCGATTCTCTTATCATGTCCGAATCATGCCGCAGTCGCATTTACCACAGCCAGTCCCATCATCACCTCCTTCGCGAAATACTCGAAAAAGTTTTAAATCGCTTTTCAACAACGCGGTAGTAGAAAAACCATAAAATAGAATTTGACCGAGCAAAGCCAGGGCGGGGCGACGGGGCTGCGCGGGAGTGGAGGGTCCCTTCCCGATAAAGAGAGCATCGCAGCGTGGGGCGGTTTCCACGACGTTGACAGCAGGAAGAAAGGCCATCAGGCCCCTGGGAACGCGACCTATAAATTGTCATCGAAAACAGTCAATAATTCCGACACGCACGTGGGCCCCCTCGAAGACTTTAACCCCTACGACGACGAGGACGATTCCTAGGGGGACCTAATTGTCCGAATTGTCAACTCCCTCATGGGAATTATAAAACCCGATTATGGTCCCGAAATCTCAACCTAATCACCCCTTTTCCGCTCGAGTTAGGCAGGGGAAGAAGGCCGAGGGGTAATGGCTTTTGGCTTAACTTTAGTTGTTGGGGTTTAAAGCACTAATCGATTTCATTATCCCTTGCGAAAGACGAAACTTCATTTGGATTTTGGTCTTTGGAGGGTAGGCTTACTGAACTGTCGCCCGAGCTCTTTTTTACTAAAGGGGACGGATTTCTTAGTTCTACCCCTTAAAGGGGTTGATAATCTTTAAGATTGCGTAACGTGGCTGGGTTATGATACAAAGAACCAAAAGAAAGAATATTCCGTGATCAACAAGCAAAACCAAGATCGATTTTCAAAGTTTGATTATAAACCAAAGTTGTTTATAAGCTGGATATTAAAAATATCAACTTATTGTCTATTACATCGCTTTATAAATCATTAGTAATATTTTCGGTGTTGTGTTCACAAACGAAAGTGATAATTTACAGCTCTTGGTCAAAAGATGCTACTATACTTTTTTCCGGTGCTCGACAAGCACCTCATAACTACGCCAACTCTTCAAAATTGCAGCAATTACCGTTAATGATATTACTTGTCCCATGTTGGTAGGCATGTGTTGTTTTTGCACTTTGACATAAGCTGTCAAAGGTAGAGCTCATCTTGTGGGCAATGGCCACCGACCTGTAAAATGAGCACTCAAGTACCTGCCCATGGGAAGCGCGTCCACCGAACTCATTGCATGACAACCCTTGATCTTACAGGATCTATAAGCGAGGTCTACATGGATCCACAGGATAAAGTTATCGGTCTAGTGGACCTAGGTCCAAGAGAAAAATGAAATGTCTATGCTGCCTGTCGCCAAAGGTTATTACATTAATGGGGCTTAGATTGCATATCCATATCTGTGTTTGAGTTTCGAATTCATGAGATTGAGTTAAAATACCCATTATTTCTCCTATCAGTAGATTGCCCCCAAAGCATGGGTTCACTAATCCTGTTAAAATATAAAAATCAACTTGACTTGAAAACATGAGCTCACACTGTGTAGCACTTTGTTATTAATGGATGCAAAAGTCGGCTTCCACAGCACCAGACTCCTCAGTGTTACGTATGTCAATTCTTAGAATATTTGGTTATTGTTTATTACCTCAGTTATAAATCATAATTTATTGAATTTTATTTCTTTAATAGGTGTATTTCATGTCCACGAACAAAGACTACGAAAGAGACTACTTGGTGGTACAATTTTCACACAACTACAGCAAAAAGATGGTACAGACCATTTCACAACATGTCATGTATGCTTTGTGGAGCTGTTGCATAAGCATTGTTTTGGAGGGAAACACATTTCCTGGACCCTCATAAATTCATGCTCAGAATTCATCCAATCGCTGCAATCGATGAGGAAAATTGCAGGAACCAAAGCGTCGCATTATTGCACGCGTTAAGTGTGCAAGAAGTTTGACCAAAGAAAAAAAAAGGACAAAAGTATGCAAGGAGGTTTTGAAAATGGAAGGAACCAGGAGAAGCAAAGTACCACTACCCACTGAGAACCTAAAATCTTCAAAACGAAGCGGTACATGCACGCACATGACTCACGCACATGCAAAGGAATCGGCGTTTAAAGTAAATGCATCGCAGCGAGGAGTGAAAGTACATCATTTAGAGTACCAAGGGAATCAGTTGCTTCAGTGGATGGATCTTCTTTCCCCATGTGAAGTGCCACTGCGTGCTTGTAACCCTAAAATAAAGGATTTAACCCCCACAAGAGAAGACTTGAAAAAATGGAAGGGGGAAAAGAATGCTAATTCGATTTTGCAATGTCTTTCTTTGTTCCTTCTAAGCTCTCATGGTTGTTCGTGGTTCACAATAAGATTGGGTAAAAAATAGTTTAAACTGCTAAACCACATTTGATCAAGTGGTTTTTGACGTTTTGGTTCGATTGAAAGTACTTTTTCAAAAAGAAAACATTCTTAAATCATACATAATCTTTTCTTTTTATCTTATAGATAATTTCGAAAATTTCATTATTCACGCATGATAGAGGAAGAAGATACACCCTTGACATGCCTAGCTAGCATCCTAAATCCATGGCATTATGGTCTGGAGAACTTTATAGGCTTAGGTGTTGAAATGGAACCAATACTTGTATCTAGAAATTTCCATTTATTGTTTTGTTTTAAAGAATCTAATCATATCGTTATCATGTGAACCGATAAGTTTCAAAATAATATATGACACCCTTTATTCTAAAAACTTCATGAAAGGTAGTAGATAAGTGATCCATAAGCTATAGATCCATCCCTAGAGTGTAGGCCATGGATTGGATCAAACATTTGAAATCAGACAAGGGCATGAGGACTTTTTCTTTCCCCTAATCCTGAGCTTCTGCCAGTAGCTAGGGCAAATTCCCCTCGCATTTAATTAAATTCAATGGATTTTCCCATTACATATGCTTCTCGGCCAGTACTTGGGTTTCTTTGTCTATACTAGCAAATACACACACATGTGCCAAAACAGAGATTGCACAGAGATAGTCAACGATGTTCTTTTTATTTATGATTTTTTCGATTTTATGATGATACAATTACAGGTTTCCTCAATAATAAGTATAGGTTATTAAGAAACTTTTTAGGTAAGTATTTATGCTCAAAAACAGCATTTAATTTTACTTTATGTATATAATAGAGGATATATAATTGGCACGATCTTGTTAAGCCACGTTAATGTTTTTCAATTTGTTTAGCTTCATGAAAGAAAGGGGAAATCGACGTATGAGAGAGAGGCTTAGGAGCCATCAGAGCCCAACGCAGGTCTAGATGACAGTTCAAACGCGAAATCAGATTTATTTCATACTATTTAACTCGATTTAATTCGCATAAACTGAAATCAGTTTATGGATGTCAAAGAAAGTCATCACATCCTACTCGTTTAAAACTTTAAATAAGCTAAGGAATTTGGGATTAGGGTTTGGGAACAGATAATCAAGATCCGCTTCCCATTTTCTGCAAAACTCCTAAAATATTAAAACGGTCCTTTCCACTTCCCCGGACAACAAATTTCTTCCTCTCCCTTCGAAAAATTGAGACGATTGGGAGCTCGAAATAAGTACTAATCAGCGACTTCTGTTCAGTCTCTTTATCATTTAATATTCGCACCATGATCAGACACCTCGAGTACAGGCTAGGGGAGTTCCAAATATTATTATTTAATCTAATAACCCATCATTAAAGAAATAATAGTGCAATCATCTGCCGACGATTCTGATGATTCGGTAGGCCTTAATCAAACCACTTAAACAAATGACGATTGCCCACCCCAATCATGTTGGCTGAGTCACTATGATTGCAACCCGGATTAAAAAAAATAAAAGCCCTAATAACCTCCACATCCGAAGCTCCACAATCTAATACAATACTGGTCAAAAGGGTCTGGTGAAAATGTGTGCGCAAGTGGCGAACTGTCGAAAAGAGATTTCCGAGCAGATGGCCTATGCGACATTATTCTAATGGGTCACCAGCAGTTGGTGGTTGTGGTCACATGGATGATGGGCTAATCAATGTTTATAGGTTCAAATCCGATGGAGCATGGAATTAAATAAAAAATAAGGGAAGCTTATGGGGAAATAAAATAGGAGCTTGGCCTTTCTGGTTTAGTCCGTTTGTTTTTTCGATTTGGAGATGGTGTTGTGCATTATTAGGGCACATGTAAGGGGGACTTGGAGAGCTTGCTTGGATCTCTGACAACGTTGTCATGTTTAGCTTAAGGACAAGATTAGCATGAGGAATGAACGACATAGTGGGAAGAGATGACCTATGGAATAACGAATCATACGATTCTTTGTTCGGATTAATTAGAGATTAATGGGGTAGTAATCTTGTTTATTTATTTATTTGTTTTTTTTTTCACCCTTTCCATGTTATGTGAGTCCTTTTCTTTTTAATTTTCTTTATTTTCAGGTAATGTGCACTCTTACGAATGAACATCATCACGGGTCGGGCGGCTCGACGGAGTCTGATACGCCCGCCAATTCAGTGGGCGGAGTAGACCGAGCCCGATAATTGGGCTTTTGACACGTAGCTTTTCTGTTAGTCAAATGTAGGCCCATAAAAGCCCAAAATTTTCGCGTGATGTTACCCACAATGTTTTTCACATGGTTGACGATCTTAAGGTAATACTCTTCAGCTAGTAAACCTTTTCTTTGCACTCTCCGGGAGAAACTTAGAACGCTTCTTTCATTTTCTCTCATTTTTTTTGAATTATCAATTTTTGCTATTCAAAAAATAACAGATTATATATATCAAACGTTCTCTTTCTAGAAAAGGATTTTTATAGTGGTAAAAAGAGATAAATGCCAAGTTTATTTTTTAATTTCTCAGTGCAATTAAATTTATAAAATTCATTACTAGTTTATAATGCTGCACAGGGAAAGAGAATTATTCGCACACGCACATAAACGCATGAATGCTAACACCCTTCAACAAAATTTGTCTGTTTCCATTTTGAGTCCTTAGGCCATGTGGTGCGTTGATGCAACTTTTACGGGCCAGAAATCAATTGAAAGTATCCGATTCTATATTGTACATAGTCAAAGTGACAAAACATAATAGGTGGAAAAGAATTTTTGGGCCATGTCGTGTCGTGACGTAACTTTTACCGGCTTGATATCAATTGAAAATGATTGGATATCTCCCAAGTATCATTTATTATTTTGTTCAGAGTCAAAGTGACATAATGTCAGAGGCGAAAGATCGATCATACTTCCCTCTCCCTTGCGCAAGGCGAGTTGTTCCCCAACTAAGTCAAGGTTTTGCTCGTCGTGTCGGCTCAAATCTATGTCCAGATTCAGAAGTGACAGTGCGATGACATTTGAAAGCATGAATATCGCGGAAAGGGAAAACACTGTAATCAGGAGAAGAAGAGCTACACGGAGTAGCAACGTGTGAGGGGATAATGTCAAGTTCATTTTCTAATTATCAACGTTTGTTTTCTGCTATTTAAAAAATAACAGAATTTATTTATCTAATGTTCTCTTTCTAGAAAAGGATTTGTATAATGGTAAAAAGAGATATAATGTCAAGTTTATTTTCTAATTTCCCAGTACAATTAAAGATAAATTTCATTACAAGTTTATAATGTTGCACAAACAAAGAGAAATTTTCGCGCACGCGTGTAATGGGCGCATAAAAGCTAACGCCCTTCAGCAAAATTTGTCTGTTTGATTTCGAGTCCTTAGGCCATGTTATGTGGTGATGCAACTTTTATCAACCAGAAATCAATTGAAGATTATGATTTGATACCTTGAAAGAATTCGATATCATTTTGTTCATAGTCAAAGTGACAAAATGAATAGGGCGAAAAAGAATCATTGGGACATATCGTGTGGTGATGTAACTTTCACTAAGCGGATATCAATTAAAAAAAATCATTGGATATCTCCGGAGTATCCGCTATTATTTGGTTCACAGCCGAAGTGACATAATGTCACGGGCAAAAAACCGATCGTACTTCCCTTTCCATTGCACGACGCGGGTCGTTCGTTGATTAAGTCATGGTTTTGCCGGTCATGTCGGTTCAATTCTACGTCCTGATTTATAAGTGACAGAGCGATGACATTTGAAAGCTTGAAGATCGCGGAAAGGGAAAGCATTGTAATCAGAAGAAGAAGAAGAAGAAGAAGGAACATACGGAGTACCGACATGTCACGGGAGACACTTGTTCGAATGACCGGGGAACTGCCGGAGCGAGACCGACCATGTCTTGCATGTCTCCCTTTTGATGCATACGTCTTTGTTTGAGAGCGAGTCTTGCGCGTTGTTGCTCTGATGCGGTGCATGCCGATAGTTAGAACCTGTCCATGTTGGTTGGTTCGCGTGATTTACACGTGAAAGGGGTCTTGTCTCGAAGCTCTTCTGGATTCATCTCTGAACTTGGACGATAGACTTCATTCTTGATAGGCTAGTTGTGGAGGAGGAACTTCTGTCCATCCACGACATTTATAATAATAATCGTTATCGTAAAGTCTCGTTTGGTTCGATATTTTAAATGGACTTTAGGACTCTAAAATTCTCTGGACAAATACAAATAGTGTCCGGTTCATTTTTTGCTCAACTTTGGAACATTTCCAAAGGGCCTCTAAGGTCCTTTAACCTAAGGTAAGTCCGGAAATCCTCTGAGAAATAGCATTCTCGAAATGCAAGCTTTGGCCTCGGTCACTAGTTATTCATTTTTCATTTTCTTCATATTTTGCATGAAAGAGTCAAACGGAGGCTATGACTATTGGTGGAGGGGTCATGCAACCTTAGGCGACCGGTCACCTAGGTCACAACAACCCAGGCAATGCTTAAGATTGTGTGACCTCAAGCAAGGTTGGTCGATCAGTTGTTTTGGTCCGTCAGTGACTGAGCTCCATCGAAATTATTTGAAACTTTGAAAAAAAATAGCAAAAGTCCTTTATAAAATATAGTTTTTACTGAACATCATTTAAGCTAAGGTCTTTTCCCAATATACTTAAAAATTACAATTTACTAAATATTATTTACATTTTTGAAAAAAAGCCTAAAAATATTTGTATTTTTCAAAGGGCGTTTCCTAAAGCCGTATCAAATGGGCCCAAGTATCACTCTATTTCAATTCAAGATTGAGTGAACCGGAAGCGATGGGCTTTGCGGATCTGTCCCATGGGCTTTGCGAATGCCAATTGAATTTTTGTATGGGCCCTTCGAGGACACTGAACGAGAAGTGGAACCTTTTTCGGCATTCAACGTCTATCAGTAGCTTTAGTTCAAGCTGTTCAGTGCACAGACCAGTTGGGTGGAAAGTTAAGAGTGCTTGTCACAAAGGCCCGTGACCTTTGGCCCAATTTAGAAGTTCATCTGTCTCCCACCGTGGAAAAGCGGCTAATAAAGTTGCGGGACTAGATAATTAAGATCCAAAAATAAAGAGTTCTTCCACCGATTTGGATAGCTCGATTGCTCAAGTCATTTGGGATTTACTTTGTCTCGAGACTCTCCATGTGGGCTCTTGTGTTTAAAGGTTTGAGTTCTTTGATTTGAGTGACATACAATCGAATGGCTACTTTATTTTCTACCGTCCCCTAAATATTTTCTCCATTAAAATCTCATAAATCATCCATGCAAATTCGCCAAACCCCATCAATTCCTCGTGGACGAATCCTTTTTGAGTCATGGACGATGATTCTGATTTTGGGTATTTGCTCTCGCATCACCAGCCAGTGCAAGATAAGCGCTTCTCCTTGGATGGTTGCTAAGACAGATTTCAAGAAGATTTCGATGCTGAATCCGTCTTGGACGAAGAAATTGAGGAAGGGATGATCAGCTTGGTCACAGATATGACGATGAGCCATCGTCCATAGCTAACCATTCAAGCCCTTGTCGCCGGATTTAAAGATGAGCCTCCATCCATGGCCAACCACTACTCCGCCTCTCTAGATTCGTGGAAGGGTTGCTGTTCAGATTTTGAGGAGGCACAATTTCATATCTGGACCAACGGCGTTGCCGGCTTACATGGAGCTTGACGTCACATCAGGCTTTGCCACTGGAGGCATTGGAGGCATTGACGTTGTGTCCATGGTCTTTGTGGTATGCTTCCTTAAGAAAATATTAAATAAGCCTATCTTGTTATATCAACAATAAATCATTCTATTCAGCTCGTCATGTATATGAAGGGAAAAGTACCAAAAAAGTCATAAACCTATTACACGGCATTCAATTCGCCATAAACTTTTCAATTGGATCAATTCAAATTCTAAACCTTTTAATATTTGTACCAATTCAATCCATCCGGCCAATTTTGGCCGGCGGCTATGTATGACGTGGCAATTTTTATGATTTTTTTTAATGATTTTTTCGAATTTTTTTTATTAATTTTTATTAATTTTTTTCTTTTTCCTTTCTTTTTCGCTTTCTTCTTCGCGGTTGCCGGCGAGCCTTTGGTGAGGCTCGCCGGCCACTGGGTGAGGGCCGCGAAGCCCTCGCCTGTTGCCAGCGAGGGTTGCGGCCCTCGCCCAGCCTCTCCCAGAGCTGCTGGCGAGATGGCTTCGCCCGGATCTAGGTGAGGCTAGCCTCACCCGTGGCTAGCGAGGCCATGGCGGCCATCGCCAGGGTGGAGGCGAGGGCCGTGAAGCCCTCGCCGGCCACCAAGGGTCGCGGGCGAGGCCGGCCTTGGATGAAGGAGAGGAGGGTGTTGGGGCGGCGGGCTAGGGTTTCGGAGGCGAAGATCGGGCAGAGGAGTGGCAGCGTGAGTCGCGGGAGGTGGGGCACCAAGGCCTCGAATTGGGATTTCGTGGAGGTGAAGGAGGCGGTGACGAGGTCGAGAAGCTCCGGGGTCGATAGGGGAGGAGGTGCTGGGGACTCAGTAGCAAGGCCAGGGCGGGGCCGAGCGAGGGTCTCGACCCTCGCCTCCGCCCTGGTGATGGCCACCATGGCCTCGCCAGCCGCGGGCGAGGCTAGCCTCGCCTAGATCCGGGCGAAGCCGCCTTGCCGGCGGCTCTAGGAGAGGCCGGGCGAGGGCCGCGACCCTTGCCGGCGGCAGGCGAGGGCTTCACGGCCCTCGCCCGGTGGCTGCCGAGTCTCACCGGAGGCTCGCCGACAACCACGAAGAAGAAAGTAGAAAAGAAGAGGAAAAAGAAAAGAAAAAGGAAAAAAAAAAGGAAAAAAATAATAAAAATAATAAAAAATTCGAAAAAATCATAAAAATTGCCATGTCGTGGTCCGGTCATTGGCGACGTCCACGTCAGCGCCGGCTAGCCAAAATTGGCCAGATGGACTGAATTGGTACTAATATTAAAAGGTTTAGGACTGAATTGGTTCAATTGAAAAGTTTATGACTGAATTTGTACCAATGCAATAGGTTTATGACTTTTTTGGTACTTTTCTCTGTATATGAATATGGTTCCACCTATAAGAGTTTTTGAAACTCCTCTTTTTTCTCCCTCCCTCCTTCACTTCCTCTTTTCAATTTTCTCAAGATTTTCAAGGAGCGAAGGGGTTTCTATATTTGGAAGTGTCTCTCTTTTCGCTCTGCAAAGGTATCTCTCTCTTTGCAACCGAACAAGCCTTCGTCGTTGACTCTAAAGAGCCCCGCAACAGCTTTGGCTCATCGTTAACATTCGAAGAGCTCAGATTTGCTGGGTTTTCCCCCTCTTTCGTGATTATATTGTGTCTACTTTAGGAGGATCAAAATATGTCAGGGGATTCGGTCACATTATCAACTCCATAGGGATAATTCACTGCACTCTGAAGCTTGACATCATTATGGTGAAGTAGGAAAACTTGCCCGTATCCAATCATCAACAATGGGACTATTAAAATTCTAAAATATGTAATAAATATAAATACTAAATATATATATTGAATATATATTATAAGATTGAAAATTTTGAATATATAAATAAAAACTAATTTGTTGTTATTTTTTTGTTATTCTGAATTTTCTTTTTTAGAATTCGATTATTTTTTTTTTAATTTTCTCAATTTAAATAGTTTGGTGTTCAAGAAAAATAACTTTTATATTATAGATATTAGAAATTCTATTCACCTTTATCCAATCTCCTCCATAGAATATTTATCCATCTCTCTTATATATGACTTTATTTAGTCTTGTGCAGGAACTGAACAAGAATATGATGAATTTTATCCTATCATAAATTTTATTCTAACGACCAAACGTAGCCTAAAAATCACATGTATTGCACATTCTAACGGAAAATATAATGGAGGGTCAAGGTTGTAACAAAATGAAAGTTAAAAGAATAATATGTAAATGTTGAGAATTTGGGGGAAAGCGTATTCTAACCCGATATTTGAGACAGTTTTGTGCGATTTCCCCTATAGTTATAATGAATGATCATTTTTTTCTCCTATTGTTTGAATGTTTCAATGCCCCTCATTTTGGTAATCTCATTATACAAACTTAAAAGTTGGTTACTACAAGGTTGTTATAAATTATTGTGGTTACAAGTTTGAATAAGAGAAATTCACTTGTGTCAAGAGAATAGGCTCATGATAACAAAACGAACATTTGCACACCTTTAGCATGTTTGTTTCTTTTTCTTGTTTGATATTTTAGAGCAATTGTAAATTTAAATATGAAATATAGAAGTACTAAAAATATGCTTATGACTCTAATATGATGTGAATAGTTTCTAACAATTGTGATTTAGGAGTAATACTAGGGACATGCCCGCTAGTTCGTATAAAGAGGCCTACACATATAATTTTAACGAGAGACTCTAGAGTTAAGAAAAAGGTTTAGAAGTTACAAATGTATTTTTAACTAATGACAAATACTCTTTTTGAATAATTTTGGAGATTCTAATCTTCTCTTTGACATATGCCTTGAATGCATGCAAACCACCTTGTTCACATAAGGGATAAGGATTTTATTCATGTATAACCATAATATCGAATGAACTTGACATAATGATTATATTAGAAATTATTACATTGAAACTATTGTTACAAACAAGCGGATTGATTTCATAATATGCTGAATCCTTTTATGTGTGAGTTAGAAAATAACAACTATTCGCCATTGTAAGTGCTAAATGCTAATGCTGCTTTATCCCACAGATTAAAGTCTAAGGAGAGAAGTACACTGTCAGTGCCAAAAGTTATGTACGACGCTCATTTTGGTGCAAAAAGTTTATTTTGGATCACTTAAAGTACCAAAAAGTTTGAAAAACGGTCATTTTAATGCCAACTCCGATCAAATTGAATAAAAATCCGACGTGAAACTTTTTAATTAATTTTTTATGCTGATGTGGTTCACTGGAGAGTACAGTCAGCATGTAAACCACAAAACAACGTCGTTTGGTGTCTTTCCCCCAAATCAAAACCCTAAATCCCCAAATCGAGAGAGAGAGAGAGAGAGAGAAGGCATGGCAACGTCGTCTTCTTCCCCAAAGAACAACACTAGCACTATCTACTCTTTGAGTAGAGCCCAATCCACCATCTCCATCTATGCCCTCCTTGTTTCCCTTGCACTCCTCGTCTTCTCTCTCTTTGCACCTTCGACCCCCCATTCTTCCTCCTCCTCCTCCGCCCTCGCCTCTTATTTCATCGCTTCTTGCCCAAGAAACGATCTCAACCTCTCCTTGCTCACCTAGTTGAGCAACTACGACAGAAGCCAAGTGACGGTGGCCTAGCACAGTGGCCAAGTGAGGTGGTTGAGCACGGTGGCCAAGCGACGGTGGCTAAGCAAGCTAGGTTGGCAAGGATTGAAAAAAAAAACCCTAATTTCAATCCCAAATGAGCTGTGCGACGTCGTTTTCTTAAGGAGGACATAAAACGACATCGTTTAAAAGGCTTCTCAATTTTTCTTTTTTAAATATAAAAATCACGTAATTATGTTGGCCGGAATTTCTCGCTAGTGGCACTAAAGTGATCGTTTTTCCTCCGATTTGGCACTTAAGTGATCCGACAGAAATTTTTGGCACCAAAATGAGTGCCGTATACAACTTTTGGCATTGATATTGTACTTCTCCCAAAGTCTAAGTATGTGGATATTTTACTACAATGTGTGCCTGAAAAGAAGTAACGATATCATGCTGACAGAGTTTTGAAAGTATTGGAAAGAGACTATCGATAGTTTGAAGATTGTCATGCAAGGCTGCTGCTTTGAAATATTTGAAAAAAAGTAATACTGTAAGTATGAAAATTTAGTAAAGTAACATAGTCCCGCGAAGTTTACGCACGACAATTACTTAGGCCCCGTTGGATTAATAGAGACGTGAGAATGTGAATAAAATTAATGGAATTGGAATAGATACTAAGGTATGAGAATGGTCATCAGTCTCTAAAATACCGTGTTTGCTAACTTTCTGGAATAAGATCCACAGTTTGAATTTTAGTTGGAGATTGCCGATTTGAAACTATAAGCAATATATTTGGAAACACTTCAAAAATTGAAAGCTGGAAATGTAAAGATTGGGATTATCCATATTTATTTTAGATGACGCATGACGATATTGTGTGAAAAGTTTCAGGTTTAAATATTTACCGAGTTTGCTTTATATATAGTTGAGATGATTATACATTGGACGTATAGAAGTACCGATGAAATACATAGTTTATCAAGGAATAAATATCGACAACTACATTTACAATAACACTCCTCGATACCCTTGACTATTCTCGAGCTCGACCAAAACCCTCCTTCGGTTTAACCTTTAGTCAATTCGTCCAATTTAGCACCGTGTACCTTCTCAGTCAATATCTCCAACTATTTAGGAAATCTCCCCTTGATTCCTTGGCCAGCTAATCAGCATATCTTCAACTTATAATTGACTAATTGCAATTGGGGCTATCTTTTTCCTCTAGAACTCACTCCTCGTTAGGTAGAGTTTGAGAGAGAGAGAGAGAGAGAGCAAACAAGTGGGTTTAATCAAGTTCCTATCTTCTAGGACTGAAGGACGAAATTGAGTTCAAAGACCGATCTTTAATCTTGATTTTCTGATTTAGTTTTCTTTAAAGTCCCCACATAATCTGAATATTCATTATTTAGTGAGAAAGATGGTTACACATAATCTGAATATTCATTATTTAGTGAGAAAGATGGTTACTTAAGGATGATTCCATGTTTCGACCAAAGAAAAAAAAATGATGATTCCATGTTGGTATGAATGTACGACTGGAAAAAAAGAGTAAAAATGAAATGGACGGTTCATTTAAAGCCAAACTGCTGTTTTTCTAAGACTTAACAAGACAGCCGAAGAACCAAATCTTCTAAATTAAAGAAACCCTAATTGACGGGCTCGCATGTTGATAAACCCTAGTAGGTAGCTAGCTAGCTAGACAATTGGTGTCCACAAGAATTGCAGTATTATTTGACAGCTGCGCCTAAATATGAGACCCATCAACCCTAAATGCAGATCCAAGGAAAACCATCATAAAGTTCTTACCCGCCGATCTTAATCATGATTTAAGACGGGTTAGTTACCTAGGATAGATTAAAGAAACCCCAGTGGAAGTGTCAAACACGTGTTTAAAGAATAGTTAGCTGTTACTTGTAATTGATAGTCAAGGCATTGTCGATCGCCGGTGGAAATTTTAAGTTTTGATAAAATGAATTGATGAGATTATTTACCGACAAGGAAAGCAAAACATCCCCACAATATCGTTGTTCATATAAAATCTTGTAAGAACAAGAATGTGCTCCATCTTTTGGGTTTGAGTAAATATAATGATTTTCTGGTTCTTCGAATTGAGGGCAAAACATTAAGACATTGTGTTCGTCCAATGGATATGTTATAGAAATCATTTTTCCTAAATGTTTAAACTGTTAGAAAATGAGCAATAATATTTTCATAGCATGTGACTTATAATCCCTCTTGTCATGCAAGCCAATCTTTACACGCACAAGACAGGTTGTGGACGAAACTGTATTAACAAGATAACGGGCAACAAGGAAATGGGCACAATAAAAGGAAGAACGGGCGAACAATGTATTTATAGCATATGACTTAACACTCCTCTTGCGGGTAAGTCAGTCCTTACATGCGCAAGACCGGTTATGGATGGAATTACATAATGGAATAATTGGTGGGACATGAAAACGAACAAAATAATACGGATAGCAAATAGGAGAAAATCGGGAAGGGAATGCTTAGATTAGAACCATTGACTTGTACTCTGTTATCATGTCAAATAAATCATTTTTCCTTAAACTTTACACTGATGAACTTATGTGGGCAAGATCATTATTCAAAGCTGCCTTCAATTTGTTTTCAATTAGTAGTGAGGTTGGATATTTAATATCTATTTTCTTATATGCTAAATCTTTACAAAGACAATGACTTGGATTTAGCTGTAGTGAGACTCCCCAACAAATGCTCAATTCCGTATAATCATTCATGGGAGGACATCCTCCGGAAAGATTGCCATGTAATGCATTTCAAAGTAGTATCTTGGTGGTAGGTGATGCTTGGTTTCATACAAGATCTCTATACGATCTTAATGGTAGGTAATGCTTGGGGCATAAGATCTCTCCTACGGCCAATTTATCAATAATGTATATTATTTCACTTAATTTTGTTTAGTTGGGCACTTGAGGGAATCGTTGCTTCAAGCACCATCATTTTGTCTTGGACGTGGGGAGAAAAATAGGATATTAAAGGGGAGTTGTTGCTTAAGAAGCCAGATGAAATCAAATCCAGTGGTTTCCTAAGATCTGTGAGGTTTCCAATAATGCACATTGCATTTGAGATATTTAGCCATGCACCTCTTTTGCAATACCTAGTCCACAGGAATGGAGGAGGAAAGATCCGTGGCCATGTGAGATGCTGAATTAATAATAGAAGCACAGGGGATCTTATGAACTCAAGGCTTAATCATTTAAACTCAGTCAACAGAGTTTGTTCTCCGACCAAAAAAAAAAAAAAAGAACAGTTTGTCCTTTTCCTTAAGTGCATAAAAGACGAATTATGCTATACATGATACCAAAGAAAAGATTTTGATGTTAGTTCCTCATAATTAAGTATCATGACTTTGCTAATTAACCATAAATTTTCGGGAAAATTGTCCAAAAAGTCCCTATCTTATTATGCGGCGACCAATTTAGTCATAAACCTTTTAATTTTGCTAATATTTTTTTTGGTCTATCTTATTTTAATTCTCAACTCACTCTTACACTTTTATCTCATCATTTTATAGAGCACGGATATCAAACTCCACACCTAAAACTAAATGTCCCAGCCTTGGCTCCTGAGAAGGTAAAAAGGTTTAGGATTAAAATGTACACAATTGGAAAGTATAGGATTAAATTGATACAAATGAAAGGTTTAATATTGACTTGGCCACTGTATTATAGGCTTAGGGCGTTTTGGACAATTATCCCATGAATTTTCTCAACACAATAGGCAAAATATGAGTCTTGGACAGGTCCGACAATTCTTTACCATCTTTTCATCGTTAATCTTAATAATAAGGTTTTTGGGCAATAGACATGAAAGGTGGATCTTTTTCATTTGATCTCGATGACATTTTAGGTAGTAACTATAAACAAAGACTTGCATCCATCATCATTTCAACTCTTAAAGATTTCCAATCCCCACTATCTTATAAAGTGACATCACTCATGCAATCACATAGAGCGGTAAAACACAGGAAAATATATACCAAGGCAAATCAGAAACAGAAAGTCAAATTGAATACTTTTGGGAGAGAAGGAAGGAGAAGGAAGGAGAAAGTGGAAAATTAAATAAATGAAAAGAAAAGGAGAGGAAAAAGAGAAGAACGCATCTCTCATTGGGTGGTTGTGTCTGAAGGGAAAAATTTAAGATGAAGATTTACCTCGTAAATTTAGAGGATTTCAATTTCACGAGATGAAACTTTCATATTAGTTGAAAATACGTCAAAATATAAACATTATGCTTTGAAGGTCCTTTGAGATGGGACTGATTAAAGGGATTTGCACCTCGTTTATTAACGTCTGTGATTAGGTTTGTTCAAGAATGCCAACTTGAAAAAAAAAAAAAAAAAAGACACAAGGTTTTCTAGTAGCATCAAATACCCTATTTTTCTCTCTTCGCATCTTTTAACAATCCACGCAAAAACTTAAAAAGATGATCAAATCAGAAGATTTTTGAGACTTCCTCTAATATAACCTACACTCTCCTTTGACCCCAATGGCAAATTTGAACTCTCCAATAGCTTGTCATTCTCCAATGGGACAGCAAATGTTTCCAAGTCATAGGGACCTTAACCAATTGAATATCTTGAATTTTCGCCATATGAAATTAACATTTGACTTTCGATTCTTATGCATTGCTTGACAATTTGGTGCGATCAATACATGACCCTTGGTTTTTTTGATAAAGAAAAAACGACCCAAGTTGTCATATTCCTTTATCATGGCAATGGCACTTTCACACCCCAAGTGGTATTTCACTATATAATCCCTGTCTATTCCATATCAACCACTAAATCTTCGTGTATGGATTTCTTGTAGATCATTGAACTAGGCATGGCTCCTATTATTAACAACACTGTCTGCAATTTTTATATTCTTCAACTGGGTGCTCTTGTCCTTGCGCCACTTTGGTAGCGTTCAGCAAGTGGCATTAGCATTATTAATCCTTGCTTCACGACTCTAATAAGATATGACTAGGATAACAAGATTCACAATAGAACAAGCGCGTTGCGAGTAAGCTTCTGTTCTCTGCTTGATCTCTCATTCGTTCATGACTTCGCCACTCAACTTTTTCCTGTTCTCCGCATCTAAATCTCTTGCAATTTACTTCAGACAAGTGTGTGGTCCATCATATGGTTAGTTGGTTTCAATGTGTAACAGGAAACAAAAAGCACGTCCTCAGAAACAATAGTGACGAGAATATGAACGAACCCAAGGAAGCAGTTATAACGCTAGAAAAGACAAAAAGCCAAACTCTTTAGCTAGGTAATGCGTCTCGAATAAAGAATGTTAGAGCCCCCTCTCCAACGTTTAATGCCCTTCTTGAGCAGGGAAATCCGTACTGTTCATGACTTAAAAAAAACAAAAGAGAAAGAAGACAAATCACGTTATAGAATAATATATTGAATGGCCATAATTCTTCCAGACGTAATACCTGCACTTTCATTGCAATATTGTGGGCTGGCAAACTGGAAAAAGAAAGAGAGAGAGCGATTCATGTAATACCGCTCCTCTGCGAAGGGTGAAAATGGCCGCGGTTTTGCTTTGTTTTGTTACTATTCCGCCCAGAGTCCTTTTTCATTAACTTGTATTCTGGTCTGTCCAAATGAGATGGTTCTGCATACTTTTTCTACAGTTTTCTTTTTTTCGCATCAAACATAATTGTTACTGTTAAATTTCCATCTGGGTACCTGGAAGAAAAAACACAGAACCCTAGAAAAACCAAAGAAGCGGAAAAGGAAAGGGAAAAAACGTAGAGAATCTATGCTAAACTTGTGCTTTAAGCTTCTCTTCTCGAAGTGCTACTGGTTTACCGATTTAACCTGCCAAAAGCTTTCGCTTCTTTAGATCATAGGCAACAGAAAACTCTTCTGTTAAGAATTTCAGCTATACACATCAGCAGTTCATGGACAGCACGGTACTATGTTAAGGGATTTAATCTTGGACATAAAGTATGAAACAAGATAATTTTGGTAAAAGAAGAAAGCACAACGTAAAATGGAGAATTTAATGGAGAGCGGGGGAAAAACAAAACTACGATGTTCTGTCTAATGAATCGACTGAAAAAAAAAAAAAAAAAAAAAAACAAAGTCGTATTTGAATCATGTGCAGGGTCAAATGAAAGAGGCAATGCTCATATCACTGCACAGTTGGAACACGAGGTTAGCAAAGAATTAATCAGTTTCCAGTCGTGTAGCCAATTTTATTAAGTATAAAATTTAATTTCATTGTAATCTATTGACATTCAGCACCCTATCATTGGATTCGGCTCCCATTAGATGACCCTCGCCAGCTACTACATTCGAACTAATAAATGACACTACTACCACCTCAGTTTTGTCGTGTTTGGTCATCTTTTACTAGAACTATAAAAAGGTCCATGTATCTAAAATAATTTTTGCTTTTTTAAATTCTCGCAAGCGTGATATATTCGGTTAAATCGATATTATCATGCTAAGAAATGTCCCTAGCCGTAAAAAATTGATGTCGGATTTCTAGAATATTGATTAGATATTTCCGGAGAAAATCCAATGTGACGTACATACTCGCTTTTGTGCTTTTGAAAATCCAAAGGACGAATACTGCAATATATATAACCCCTGTGAAAGTGGCACTCAAGAGGCTTATAGCCAGTGGTATGAACAAGCATATGGCAATCTTTTGAAGCAATCTGGATCCACACAAAAGTTGCAATTAATGATTGTGTGATCACCCTTACCACACCGGCACAAAATTTTCTTACAAGGCAACATGCATCTTTTAAAATCAGGAATATCCAACAGGGTCTCATTCCTTGAAGGACTTTGATATAAGACCATACACAAAAAAGCCAAAACAGCACAAAAAACATAAGGGATAGTTGCAGCAAGTAGCGATGTACTTGAGCCCCAATTCATATTTGGAGTCCCTATCATATACCTACTTGATTGTTTAAAAAGTAAGGTAAGAATGAAAACATGTCATCGTTCCTTCACCCTAGAACAAGAAAACAAAAGCATAAGCAGTTGATTAGGATTGGGGGAGGGGGTGGGGATTGTTGTCCTGTTCTGATTGAACATTCTCTTAATTTGTTTGGTATAGTTGTGATTATATTGCACTGTTGCCGTGCGGTTACGAGCGGCCACTGGATCATACATGTTTAAGGATGCACTACCCCAAATGTGTACAGCGTAGCTTCCTGCAAGATGCCGTAAGCTACAAAAGTTGTTGGGATTTTGTAGCTGTGAAGAATTCACCAAATGCTTCGTCCATGTTGGAACATTTCATTTTGCAATTGTAACTGCCTATCGAAAAATTGTACCAAACAAGCTCTTGGTCAATCACTATCATTATAAATAGGAAAATAGATAAGCATAAACTTACATGCTTTTTTTTTAATTATATTACATGAGACTGGTAAAAGATTTCCGACTGTCGTTTTTATGAGTTTTTACCAATATAAACTTTGAAAATATTCAAGAAAAAAATCTAGATGTTGAAAAAATCTAGATGTTGATAAAACAATCTGTCACGGCACAGCACAAACTCCATTTTTCTGGGTTTGGACGGATGTACGTGGGGGTCAAACTTTACAGGCAAACAACATGAAATAAACAATGAGTTCGTACGATTCAGATTTCGGTGAAAAGGACATCAAATCACAGATATAGAATGGGAGAAGAGGGTGTTGGATAGAAGACAGGACTCTCTTTCAATATCAAAGACTTAGCTGCTAATGAATACATATTGATGCACATACCCTTTAAATAAATCTCATTATATTAACTACTAAGACTGCACTTTTGTACTATATATATTTCGCATTGGTGCAATTAGAATTGGCATTCTTAACACGCATTACACAGGGAGGGAGGGAGAGAGAGAGAGAGAGAGATGGAGCTTTGTGGACATGGATATCCGGAAGACTTGTTCTTGGCTCATCAAGAGAGAAACCCTCCTTGGGAAGCTAACGTTGCTCCCATGGAATTGAACGAGCTCTTCTCAAGCGATTGGAATTATGATTTCTTTGATGACTATCAAATTCCATCTCCCTCCTCCCATTTTCCAAATTATTGTTCCTCGCAAGAATCATTGCTCTCTCCTCCTACACACCATCCAGACCAGAACATCTTCTCCGAGCTTCCTCAATATCCACTTAGCATTGAGTCCTTGGCTCACCAGCTCCTTGATTCGCCGATCTCGCCCCCGCGGATCACCAGTTCGTCCTATAGCCCGTGCGACGACGCCCCACTTTTCCCAGTTCAAGAAAGAACACTTCCCTTGTCTGTGATGACGGAGGAAGGAGAGGCCACGTTTCTTCATGCAGATGGTTTTAAGCAGACCATTGGGATGCAGGGAGATTGTAAACCAGAATCGATGGAGTCTCCGAATAATCAGGTTCCAGTATTTTCCACAGCAGGGCCGAGTGTAGGGGCGAAGAACAATCGGGCTAGAAAGAAGTCAGGGGGACAGCCCTCGAAGAACTTAATGGCTGAGAGGAGGCGAAGGAAGCGGCTCAACGACCGGCTCTCAATGCTCAGATCCATTGTCCCAAAAATCAGCAAGGTGCGTACACATTTTGAGTTCCTTTGGGTCATTATCTGAATGCTGAACTTCTTGTCTTACTGAAAAATTCTAATTGTGGTTTTGTTCTCATCATGTCATATGCCAGATGGACAGAACTTCAATCCTATGTGACACAATTGACTACATGAAAGAGCTGCTCCAGAAGATCAACCAATTGCAACATGACAGCCAATTCGGTCCCTATCACTTGAACATAATGGACATAATAGAAGACATGAAACCCAATGAGATGTTGGTGAGAAATACACCAAAGGTAAATTTTTACTGAAACTGTGATCAAGGCCCTATAATCAGACTTAATCATTTGTTCATGGAATCTAAGTATAGAATATGGGCCATGTCTTTTTCAGTTCAACGTGGAGCGAAGAGACGTGGAGACAAGGATCGAGATCTGCTGTGCCACGAAACCGGGTTTGTTGCTGTCAATGGTGAGCAAATTGGATGCATTGGGCCTTGACATGCAGGAGTGTGTCATTAGCTGCTTCAATGACTTTGCAATGCAAGCTTCTTGCTCAGAGGTACGAAAACCAACGACTATACAAAGTGACGATAGCTTTTTGAGCCTCACGATTTTTCTAGCAGAGTTGAAATCATAAAAATCTTAAATTTCTAAATGAGTTCTTGCATCTGTTGGCAATAGGAAATGCAGCAAAGAAATCTCACCAGTACTGGGGATATAAAGCAAGCGCTGTTCAGAAATGCCGGATACGGAGGAAGATGCTTGTAAAGATTTGAAGAGAATTAGAAAGATTCTGATTTTCTAGGCCTTAGATTGAGTTCTGCAAATGGAAGGCTTTTAGTGATTATGATTTTTTAGTGTGAGCTTTCTTTATTTTCCCTTGCTGAACCGAGCAATGTCTTGAAATTTACTTCATGTGGGATTGAAACGTTGACCATTGGTGGAAAAGTGTTTTTCTTCTTGCTTCAAGTTCATTAGGGCATGTTTGTTTACACTTAGAGCAAAAGCAACACAACAATTCCATTTAAGCAGAAGTACTTAGGCAAAAACAAAAGGAAAATCTAACAAATTATTCAAATTAATGTACTTTTTCGTGTTGATATTCGAGTGTCACGAAAGTTTAATGAGTTTCAAATTATAAAAAGTCAAAATGCATGAGTCCTATGATTTATATTAATCAAAAAATAAAAGGTAAAAACGTTTTAATTTCATCCATCCAAATCATAGCAAAAGCAAGTTAGGTTGTATTTAAATCTGTTAGCTATGTTTTGCAGCAGAAGAAGAAAGCTCTATAGGAGACTGGAGATAGAAAGCAAGGACAAGTGGTGAGGTCAAGATTTTTCTTTCAGTTCTTCCTTTTCCATATGGTTTTCCTTCCTTAAAGAAGACCAAACCTTCATAAATGGTTCTCAAGCGATATGTGCTCCCGAATTTCGAGTTTGCTCGTTGTAGTAAATGAAAGATTCAAACCGTCAAGTGGTTCTCAAGCGATATGTGTGAACTGATAAAGTATTGAATGAATCCGGAATATAAAAGTTGAATTTGAATTGCTAAATCTAACGAGAACTACGTGAGACTCACGATTTGTGGCGGTCTAGACATAGCTAGGTACATGTACTTAGTCTGTGATAATGTTTGTATACGATCGTGCATTTTTTTTCAAAATGCAGTACATACCTAAACGACAAATAGTATGAAGTGCGAGCGCTTTGACATCATTTTTCCTTTTCTTGTTCATGGTTAAATGTGCTTGGCTACACATGCTGATACCGCTCATGGATTTATATCTTTCTGTTGGCTTTGGAAGGGCCTGTACTTTACACTCCTAGTTACGCGCCAGTGTCTCAAAACAGTAGAACTGAACAGTTCAACAAGCAAAACCTCCTCTAACCTTATGGCGATTTGATGTGTATTACCGGTCAGTGACAATATCAGCCAAATAAACCTATCATAATCAAAGTACGAAAAAATTCTATCCTTCCACCTTTAGAAATATGAATTCGACTTTTTTTCCGGTGCTAATAACTTTCACTAAACCGTTGATTTTATTTTTCTAGGTAACATTTTAATGACATAGGAAAGATCTTAAGAAATTACCGACATTTTATAAAATAGCATGCAAATTCCCAATTTTGTACTAACTTTCTAGCTGTTCAAATTTACTGACATTTACATGATATTACCAACTTAAATTAGGGTGACTTATCAACTTTTATCATAAAGTTAAGGACTAGTCTTAGGTTTTAACTCTCATTTGAGTTACTTACATTTTCTTTTAATTTACCGACTTTCTTATTAAGTTATCAATTTTTATTTACATTGGTTATTAATTTTTTAAAATTTAGGAAACAAGTTGTTGCATGACCTAGTATTTGTTTTTACATATAGTTTTTAGACCTTATCGACTCTTACCTGTGATCATGGGGAAAAAATCCGTTCCTTAGGGAGTATAGCGGTAAAATCATCCTCAAAATATATCATTGAGCAAGCAATGTATGATAGGAGCTGTCCATACAATTTATATACCAAGTAATATATTAAATTGTAGGTGAGAATTTATAAGAGTACTTTATATTCAACACTGTCCAATATTTTGTTTCATTCCCAGCATGTTATTAATTTTTAAAGTTGATGCATAGTTACCAAGAAAAGTCTTAAACCTAATTGTAGGAGTATCAATTTAGTCTAAAACTTTTAAATTTGGCCAATTTAGTCTTACACCTTTTGAGAATATGTTAATGTAGACTTTAAGTGCGTTTGGTAACGTTTATGTTCAAAAATTGTTCCAGAGAACAAAAATATAACAAAAATAGAACAAAAATAGAAAAATTTATTTCTGTTCTAGGGAGCAATTTTTGAATAGAAGAATGCATTTGGTAAATTTGTTCCGGAATAGAAAAAAAAACGTAGAAACACGTTTGATAAACTTGTATAATTTTTTTGTTTCTTTTAATTTTTTAAATATTTTTATTTTATTTTTCCTTTTTTCTTCCTTTTGGCCGGCGGCCTCGCCTAGCCATGGCAAGGCTCGCCAGCCCTTGATGGCCCTTGACAGCTAGTCGCCGGCCATGGTCGAGGCCGGCGAACGGCCAAAGAAAAATGAAGAAGAAAAGAAAGAGAAGAAGAAAAAATAGGAGATAGAAAAATTGTTTCTCGAAGTGTTTCGGGAACAAGAAACAAGTTTTTCTTGTTTCATTCCAAATTTGTTCCGGAAACAAAAAATAGATTTGGAACAAAAAAAAAGCAAACAAACGCATTTTTGTTCTTTTTTTGTTTCGAAAAAAAAAAAAAACAGAAATTGTGTTAATGATTAGAAAAAAAGAACACAAACAAATAGGGCCTTTCTAGCCAATTTTGATAAACAATTGCTAATGTGGATGCCAGTCACTTTATGTGGCATGACTAATACTAACATAGATAATATTTTATAATTATTTAACATCGTTTTGTTTTTCTTCAATATTTATAGATTTTTTTATTCTTTTCTTTTCTTTCTTTCCTTTTATTTTCCATTGAAATCTAGCCGACCTTGGCGGGCTTATGGTGAAAAAAGAGAGAGAAGAAAATATAAAAAATTAAATAAAATTTAGAGAATTTCAAAAAATTACGAAATTGTTTAAATCGAGTTAGGCGTGCCACCTAGAACAGCCAGTATCTACGTCAGGAATTGTCGGCCACAATTGGTCGAAAGGATTACATTGACATATCATCAAAAGGTTTATGATTAAATTAATCAAATCGAAAATTTTAGAACTGAATTGATATCCGTACAATAAGTCTAGGGCTTTTTTGGTAATTTTCCTTAAAAGTTGGTGTTGGTGTAAATAACATCATCCTATATCATGTGCCTATATGCCCTGTCTAAATGTTTAGTCCCTAACCGGTCTTATTTTCCCTAAATTAGCTCTTCAATGTTTCTTTTTGTGCTTGTTTCTCCTAAAAAAGTCTCCTGTAGCAAACCCTAAATTGTTGATCACGAATAGGTGATGACCATCAAATTTATGTACTTAAACCTCTAAAGCAGGAAAGAAGTTGAGACAATTCTCAATAAGAAATCTCAAGAGTCTTTAGGTTTGTTTGCACTGGAGTTGTAGGACAAGCCAAAAATTCTCTGTAAGGCAGCCCGTCTATACCCCTGGGCCCTAATCGTAATAAGGCAATACCTAAGGCCAAAATGAGACTTGATATAAGAAAGTCGAATAACTTAGCGATGGCGATGAAGTATTGCACCGATCAAAATTTACAATTTGATTGTATGACCTAAATTGAACCGGGCTCCAAATGCGAACTCTTACGGACTAAAGCTGAGCCGGAAAACTCATTAATTTGATTGATATTGCCATTAATTTCTTACTAACTTATTTTTGTTAAAATTGTGCACCAAAATGTGGCACTGCATCTATATATGACGGGAAAAGTGTCAAAAAAGTTCTAAATCTTTTGTATTTGTACCAATTTAGTCATAAACATTTCTTTGGTGCCAATTTAGTCCTAAACCTTATTAATTAGTGCCGATTCAGTCCTTTTTAACCAATTTTGGCCGAATTTTGCTGACTGGATGCCAGCTGGCTGACGTGGCCTAATCGGTGTTGACGTTGGCAACTTTTAATAATACTTTAATATTTTTCAATTTTTTTATTCTTTATTCTTTATTCTTTTTTCTTTGTTTCTTCTCTCCTCCTTCCTCCGGTTGCTAGTCGGACCACAACAACTGGCCAGAGGCAACAGCCGGCGAGGCTCACCCTCGCTAGCCCGGCAGGAAGCTGCCTCACGCCGGGCTGGCAAGGGTTGAGCCTCGCCCATGGCTGGTGAGGCTCGACCTCGCCAGTGCGGCTGGGCGGTGCGGCAAGGCTCGCCCTCGCCGCCCAACACAAGGCTGCCCTTGCAACCACCGGCGAGGTGGCCGGCGAGGTGCGGCAAGGTCGACCTTGCCAACCGTCACCTTTGGCGGAGTCACCGTGGTCCGGCTAGTAGCTGAAGGAAGGAGGAGAGAAGAAAAAAAGAACAAAGAATAAAAAATTCAAAAATATTAAAATATTATTAAAAGTTATCCACGTCAGCTGGCAGGCATCTAGTCAGCAAAATCCAGCCAAAATTGGTTGGAAATGACTAAATTGACACAAATACAAAAGGTTTATGACTTTTTTTGACACTTTTCCCTATAAATAACTAAAGATTTACGATTTATGCACAAATATTCATGTCTACAAGAATAATAAATTTGACCAAACCAAAGGGAAATCCAAAATATTGAACTAGAATCAAGTTTCTTCAGACAAATGGTAGGCGAAAACCGAAAATACTATAGTAAAGTTTTGACGCAAACCCGATTTAATCGCGTGCCATCCCATTCGATTTGACCGTGTTTTATTCTGGTTGTGTTCTTCTTATACATTTATGATTTGGGAAAGCTCCCTCCAACCAACGCGTGATTCATCCTCACAAAGAAAATCGTAGTCAAATACCGGATGTCGGTCATGATTAGGAAATCTCAGTTTCCTGTCTCTCTGGCCTCTGATTGAGTAGCGTGTTCCTCGGATCTTCTCTCCACACTCTGGTTGATAGCTTCGAAGTCTCCTGATGAATTTCGAGAAGGCGATTTGAGATAATTGGGAAATTCCCCATATCTCCCTTTATTATTTATGTACCTCATAAATTATAACTATTATTGTGAATCCGGGAAAATGGGGGTCTGAATATACATCTCTTTGTGCTAACTAGTTGCCTTCCTTCTGGTGTATAGAGACCGCTGAATGCACGAAATTGATGCATTCTCTCTATTGATTAATTCATCTGCCTATTTGTGATTGACGACTGTGATGAAATGCCTATATCCTAATCTTGAAAAAAAAAAAAATGGGACTCCTTTTGCATTGCATATATACGAGGACGCTATGCATGTGTCATTGTAATATGTTCTGTTACGGATATTTAGAATATGTCATTTGATTCTCCACATCTCTTGCGATTGTTTACATGTTTCTTTTGATTGGACATATCCCTGATTGGTTATGATTGGGATTTCATTATCATGTTACTTTGGATAGTCATTTAATAAAGCATATAAATAAGTAAACTTATTTAAAATACACAAATCTCTCAATTCTTTCATTTGCATTTTTTCTCATCTTTTTTCTCCCATTAACTGGTTTCCAATATCAAGAATTTAATTTCCTCTTTCACCCCTATCAATGAGCTGATAAGTGGAGAAGGAACGCTAATGTTGTTGCACCTGCGCATTGACTTTCTTTATGGGGAAAGGTTAAGGTAACTTCTTGTTGCGGCTAAATACCTTGGAAAGCCATGTCTTAGACTCTGATTTTTTTATTTTATTTTTGGTTGGAAATTCGGCTTCCTTTCATTTAGTGAAATTTCCAAGGATACAACATTTTCGCTTCGCAACATAGTAACTCGAAAGGGCTGAAGGGAGGAGGGAGATCTCGTCTTTGAAGGTAGGGCCTCTTTTCGTTGGGCCTTTATTACGGCCCGGTCCATAACTTTCGTCGGCCCATTTTCTTTAACGATGAAAAGTAACTTTTGAGGGAACATCGGATGATACAAAAATTCTAATCGAAGAAGAGAACAATATAATAATGCCCGGAAAGCATTCCATCGAGGTCGAATCAAATGTACCCCAAATTATTTTTGATGAAACATCCCAGGATACAAAATATTCTAGTCGAATAAGAGAACAATATAATAATGTATGGAAAGCATTACATAAAGGCCGAATCAAATGTACCCAAAATAACTTTTGATGGAAGGTCCTAAGATACAAAAGAATCTAATCGAATGTGTCATTCTTATGAGTCATTAAGGAAATAATATAATAATGCACGAGAGATCGATAATTATGATAGCTTCGATTGGCATTTGACGCACATTGGACCATTCTTTTCAACTCGATCCAAAGTCGACCGCTCGTATCAGAATTAGTAGGCCCAAGCAAAATCGCTCCTCTTCCTTTTTTCCTCCTCGACTCAATTCCAAAAGGCAGATGAGTTGACATCAAATCGGAGTTCGAAGTTTTTCTTATTCAAAAATCCCAATCATATTAGGGTCCGTGACTTAGTCAAGTCCGATAACGCATAGAATCACGTAATCTACTCACAACACAACCCGATTATACCCGTTCATTTGCGCGACATGCACCGCAACCAATCTCCAAATCTCTCTATATTCCAACTTTAGAACCCGCGCTTCTCATTGGATGGCGCGCGCACGCATTACCGTACAATGGAAAGGTATCCATCCAGCCTATTTCTTCTTTTCCAGGACAACCGTCTCTAGCCAACCCCTCGGCAGGAACATTAGCATAAGAATAAGAATGGTACCCGGCATATCCGAACGGGAATATGACGGACGAAGCATCCGCATCGGGGAAAAGCTCGGGAGAGGAGAACATGATGCGCTGGCGCCGATCCGATGCGCCGAATATTCCTCCCCCCCGCCCCCCGGCTGTCGAAAAGTCTCCCGCCACGTGAGACTTTATCCCTCCACAACAGCTCGGACACGTGTCGTCCCGGCCGCGGGCAGACGGGACGCCCGCCACGTGGCCCTCTGGATGACGGGGATTCGGTTACGACTTCTGGCCGGTACGCCATGGGAAGTTAATGGTCGGTCGGTCGGCAAGCCGATACGCCGCCTGTCGACTGGGATTTGCCCGTCCTTCGAGTTTGAAATTTCTTTTTCTTCCCCACCGAATAATACGTCAAAAAAAAAAAAAAAAAAAAAAAAAGGAGGAAGGGAAAATTCAGTTATCAATTTCGAGGTGCGCGGAATCAGCGCGGAGGGGTTGAGTTCGCACCCGGCGCACGCAAAGGCCACGACTATGGTGATTCACTGTTGTGCGCCGCCTGGCGGGTGTACAAGTAACGGCCCCTCCTCCTCCTCGTCCCTGTCATTACTACGCCGCGCCGCCTCCGTACGTAGTAGCCGTTCTCCCTCCTCGCTCGTCCTCCCTCTCCCTCTCCCTCTCCCTCGCGATCTCTCCGTTTCGCAGCCGCCGCCGCAACCGCAGCCGCGTCGACGCCGCCGTCCCCTCGACCTCCTCCCCGCCGCCGCCATCCGCTCTTCTCTCCCTCCTCGTTCTTCCGGTAATCCGTTTCGGCTGCGAATCTTGTCGTTTCGACTCCTCCTTGTGTTTCGTGTTTCCGCGGTTGCTGTTTGATTGGTTGGTGACGGATTGCGCGCGTGATTCGATCCGTTTCGCACTGAGAGATCTTGATCTTCCGACGATTTTTCGTCGCTCGGATTTTGCGGTTCGGTTGCGGGTCGGTGTGTTTTGAGTTTGGATTTAGGTAGCGAATGTGCTTGCGCGAGACGGATCGCGTTTCAGCTTTCTTGAGATGTTGCGGCGCGTTGTGACAATTATCGAAATGGATTAGGCTTTCTTCAGATTTCCGAATATTTGTCCTCTTTTTTGCGTGACGATGATGGTGTGATCTGGGATGCGATTGCGAAGGATTCGTCGGTTCATCGATGACGCCTGCTTATTTGATACCTACAGCTGAAATTTGGACGATCGTCATTTTCGTCTGATGAAACTGACTTCGTGGGTGTTCTGTTTTTTCTTTGGTTACAGATATGGATTCTGCAGTGACTGGGCTTTATCCATTACACCGTTGCAAGACACTCCACCTGGTACGCGGCGTTGCCCTGTTTTGGGTTTCTTTATGTGTGTGTAAAGGCAGATTCATAGGCGTTAAGAATTTTGGTTCTGACTCGACAATACATGCAGGTTAGGCATGCACAAGGAATTCATAATGTGGAAGGAGAAAAGAATCACGATGCCTATCTGTCATATGATCTCTTTGATGCTCACCTCACCCCTCTCGGCTGGCAGCAGGTGGTCACTTTTTCTCATGTTCCGAGTGGAATTTCTCTTTAAGATCGCATTTTATTGGTTTTCTCATTAGGAATGGAGTTGCTCCCGTGAATTTGACAGCTGAATATTCTTGTTATAAGAACTTGATTAAAAACTAGGTGGTCTTGTATAGAATTTTAATATAATAGATGTGGCAACAATGACATAGCCAACCGAAGTTGTTGCAAAAACTGAGAAGCCTTTGCTGTTCTTGTTCTTGTTATAATGCCTAGAAGGCACTTCTTTCTTTCTTTCTTTCTTTCTTTTTTTAATGCGGTTAGTTTGGACTGGTTTACTTTCTAATGATCTCTTCATGCGGAGATAGGTGAGTAACCTGCGCAAGCATGTCCAAGCACATGGACTTTCAAAGAAGATTGATCTTGTAATTGCGTCCCCTCTGTTGAGGTACTCGGCTTCAAATTTGTTTGTTGCTTTATCTTTTCATGTGTTCTTACAGATTGCATTGTCTTCAATTTGATTGATTATCAATTGGCAGCTTAGATTGTTAAGGATATAAGTTGTTTTGTTACACATAGCTGCTTTACTCATTTAAGCCTTCATAAGTTCATAGAACTTTGATATAAAGTCCTAAAAATTGGTTGCTAGAGGCACCTGAGACATGAGGTCCTCTGTGATGAATGATTGCATTTGAACTTGCAATGAGACAACTTCATCTACAGCATAAGAGAAGAGTGTAAGTGAGATAAATTTCGGATGGTGTATCCTTTCTCATTTGATGGAGAACAGGCCAATGGGCAAGGTGTATATTCCATTTGTCAAGATAATTACAATAAACCATGTCATTTTCTAGTAACTTAAATTTTAATATTAAATGGTTGCATACTCAGTTCAACATATATCTGAATGAGTTTTTGTTCTTTATATGTTATGGGTTTTAATCATTCTTTTGTCCACATGTTTCGGGTCCACAAACTTTAAGTTGTTAACTTGTCATTCTACTAGCCTTTGCATGAGGAGCATGCTGTTGTACAAATTTGGACTTGAAGTTTGTTCAAGTGCTGTTTTTACACTATTTTTGAGATCACTTGCAGAACTATGCAAACAGCTGTTGGAGTTTTTGGCGGGGGAGGCTACACAGATGGAATAAGTGCACCTCCTTTGATGGTTGCAAATGCTGGGAATAGTGATCATCCTGCTATTTCAAGTCTCAATTGCCCACCGTTTATTGCCATAGAACTTTGTCGAGAACATTTAGTAAGTGAATATTATGGGAATAAAAAATCATTCACAAAATCCTGAATATTGATTTGTTTTTCAGAATCGGTGGAAGTATTTTGTGTGGAAATTCCACCATGGTAACTTTTGTCTGTGGAAAATATTGGTAGTTTTCATTTCTTCTTGCTGTACCCTTTTTTGAATGGATGCGGTTGAATTTGGAATGGGGCCGTCCACTTTACAAATTGTATTGCATTCTATTCACAGCTTACAATCTTTACTCTATTGACTATAATATGCACAAGTATCTGTATTGGACAAGGATTGCGAGACATAAGAAAAAGAATTTGCCTTTGTCCTTGGCTGGTATGATAATTTGTGAACTTCAAAGTGGATATCATGTGGAAGTACAGCTGTCTATACCACTGGCTTTATAAGGGTTATACTTCAGAGTATTTGTTTCGCCTTGATTTGAGATTGAGGGATGCTTTCTTGTAGTTACCTTAGTAAGTATGAAGGAAGCTAGAAAGCTGGCGCTTATTAGGAAGAGTTCTGATTCTTGTTTAGTAAATTGACCTTCATGCTTTAGTTTAAATGTAGTTCTCAACGTAAGGACTTCTTATCTTGTTAAGGATGACCAAACGTTACATATTTATTGTTGTAGAAGGATCAGTTTCTTCATGTTGCACAGGTTCCTCCTTTTAGCAGTTAGAATGCTGGATGCCGCGATACATCATTCAACTTTTGCCAATTTTTATTTGTGCAGCTAAAATTCAGTTTATATTATGGCTATCATTTTACAAATCATTCGATTGCTACTGCTCTCTTTGTATTTCATTTCAATTTCGATGAAAATGGACATGTTAGCACAAGTGGATGACCTACATGACATGGCATGATGGTAACCTCACATGGTGAACTGATTTTCGCTTGAGCACCATAATCCATAAGATTGGTCACAGATCTTGTACCGTGGATCATGCTATCTTGTTGAAAAATGTCCCATCTAGCTAATCGTGTCATGTATCTAATAATTTAGATATTTTGTCAAATTGAGTTTGCATATTAGCATAATATATCTCGTTCTATCGAAAATGGTGACCAACTGGAAACAGAGTAGTGATAATTGCATGACTTTGCAAAGTATAGTGGTAATACTCCAAGCTGAATAATCTCTCATATAATTAACCTCCATTTAAAAGTTATTGCAAGACAAAGATGCAGACATTTTTGCTACTAGTAATTGTAGAATTTCTCTTTCCTGGTATTTTGTGGATCCTCTTGTATGGGTATTGAACATTCCTTGCAATGCTTCATGTTGCTAAAAATTTACATTTTGGTCCATAGGGAGTTCATCCTTGTGACAAAAGACGAAGCATTAGCGAGTATCGGTCGCTCTTTCCTGCAATTGATTTTTCATTGGCAAGTGCTTCATTTCTTAAAATATTTTATTGGGCATTTGCTTTGGAAGTCTCAACATTAGCAAATCTCAGTAATTTAACTTTGATATTCACTTTTCTTTAGATTGAGAATGAAGATGACGTCTTGTGGACGCCTGATGTTAGAGAAGAGGATGAGGAAGTTGCTGTTCGAGGAATGAAGTTCTTGAACTGGTACTTCATAACTTCATACTAAGTGCGCTTTAGAATATAAACTACAATGCAAAATAGACTTGCAACTTGTATGATCTTGGAAGAAAATAGCTGAAAAGCTATGTAAATAGTAAAAATCTGGAATGAGCCATTTGATTCTTCATCTCAAGGTTCTGCATCTCAAGGTTTTGATTTATCTTCAGGTTGTGGACACGGGAAGAGAAGGAGATTGCAATTGTTACCCACAGTGGATTCTTGTATCATACCCTCAAAGCCTTTGGAAATGATTGTCATTCATCGATCAAGAGTGAAATGTGCAAGCAGTGAGTATCTCCTAGTTCATGTTTGCTCGATTGGTTCTAGTCAATGGTTTAATTAATCTAATTACGATTGGGAGCGCAGAAATGTTTGTGTTCTGACCGACTTGTTTCTCAAGTTATTTACATTAGGTCCTTCATGTTGTCTTCCTTCTGAATATATTTCTAATGAGTGAATGACATGAAATTAAGATCATTCCTGAAAAAGCACTCTGAAGATTTTATGATATGCTAAATTTTCCAACCAGTATACACATTAGCAATGACCACTGATCATCCACTGTGGATTGTGTTGCTCGATATCATACCACAACTGTTTGTCAAGCAGAAAAAAACTTGATTGTCGATGGGTGATGCCCATCAGTCAATAGGGAAAGCTGGATCTCTATCTTCTCTACGTATTATCTTTGGTTTGATAATGAAGTTTTGGATCTCTACCTTCATGTTCGCATTAGGTAATTTATCAATTTATAATCCAAGACAGATAATTGAGTTAATAGGAATTGATGAATAAATATGCATTGGCGTTGTCCATGTACATGGTATCATTAGGCTCTACACAGATATTTATTGCTTCACTAAAATGCCATAACATAGCTTTTCTCTTTTTTCTTATTGGAACTTTCCAAACCTATAACCTGTGTAGCAACAACCACTACCAGTTCTGATGGGGTGGTACTTCTATCAGATTAGGCTGATGAAAATGATGATATGGTTGTGACAAATGAACCTGGTTGGTAAACTGCACATGCAACGGAGTTGATATCATGTAGCACTTTGTTTTTAGGAAGGTGGGAGCTTTTATGTTGCGGACTGAACATATTTTTTCTGTGGTTGCAGCTTTGCAAACTGTGAACTCCGTTCAGTTGTCATCGTGGATAAAGGGTAAGCATGATATGCTCAAAGCATACTATTAGATATTTCTTGAAACATATACACAGGTCCCTCCTTGATTCTGTTCGCTGGTTGCAGGATGACCGGATCAGATGCCTCAAAGACTGACTATCCAGGGAAAATTCCTGATGGCCTTGATCTTCCAAGTGATGTTGCCAAGGACAAGCACTAAAGGAAGGTCTATGAAGGCGCCGAATGGTCTAATTGGTCTCCCATACTCTTGATTCAATTAATGATTGAGGTGTGCAGCTTGACACCTACTATTTTTGGTGGGGAAGCAGTTACAGCATCACACCATTGACTCTGAACTTGTAAGCTCTGCTAGGTAGCTTCAAAGTCCATTCTTTTGGAAATCAGGTACAATATGGAGCCAGTGAAATTAGGTGCCAATTCATTACAACAATAAAGGGACACAACAGTTAGGTGCCAATCCGAACTAATGAATAACACTACTACTACCTCAATTTTGTCATGTTTGGTTATCTTTTTTTAGAATTATAAGAAGGTCCATGTATCTAAAATAATTTTTGCTTTTTTTTTTTTTAAGTCCTGCAAGCGCGGTTAAATCAATATTATCATGCTAAGAAATGTTCCTAACTGTAAAAATTGATGTGGAATTTCTGAAATATTGATTAAATATTTAATGAGAAAATTCAATGTGGCGTACATATTCGCTCTCGTGCGCTTGAAAATCTGAAAATCTAGAGGACGAGTATTGCAATACATATAACCGGTGTGAAAGTGGCACTCAAGAGGCTTATAGCCAGTGGTATGGACGAGCTTTTGGCACTCTTTTGAAGCAATCTAGATCCACACAAAAGTTGCAATTGATGATTGTGTGATCACCCTTATAACACCGGCACAAAATTTTCTTACATGGCAACCAGCATCGTTTGAAATCAGGAATATCCAACAGCATCTCATTCTTTGAAGGACTTCGATATGAGACCATACACGAAAAAGCCAACACAGCACATAAAACATAATGGATAGTTGCAGCAAGTAGCGATGTACTTGAAGCCCATTTCATATTTAGGGTCCCTATCATATGCCTACTTTTTTTTTTTGGTCGGTATCATATGCCTACTTGACTGTTTAAAAAGTGAGATACGAATGAAAACATGTCGTCGTTCCTTCACCCTAGAACAAGAAAACAAAAGCGTATGCAGTTGATTAGGATGGGGGGATTGTTGTCCTGTTCGGATTGAACATTCTCTTAATTTGTTTGGTATAGTTATGGTTATATTGCGACGTCGCTGTGCGGTTAAGAGCGGCCACTGGATCATACGTGTTTTAAGATGCACTACCTCAAATGTGTGCAGCGTAGCTTCCTGCAAGTTGCGGTAAGCTACAAAAGTTGTAGGGATATTGTAGGTGTGAAGAATTCACCAAATGCTTCGTACATATAGGAACATTTCTTTTTGCAATTGTAACTGCCCCTCAAAAAGTTGTACCAAACAGGCTGTCAGTCAACTACTATCATTATAAATAGAAGAAATAGATAAGCATATACTTACATGCTTTTGTTTAATTATATCAAATATGACGGATAAAGAACTTTACGACTATTGTCTAATGCTTCCTTCCTACAGAGATCGAACGGAGCCGAACCTGCGTAGGGAGACATCGCCTACTGCTTCAACCAGTAGCCTTTGCCAACTGCAGGCGGCACAAACAAGAAAAACCAAAAATCGTATTAGAAAATGAACCTCCAAGATTTCAAGGGAGGAGGGGGCGGGGGATCGGGGATCGGGAATCGATCGACGGAGCGAAGAGAGGCGGCGTTACGGCGGCGAATGCTGGTGAGAGGGGTGGCGACCTCGGGGCGGGTGGACAGGCGGAGGTTCCTGGGGAGGTAGACGAGGGCAAGCCGGAACGCGATCGACGCGACGAGACATGTCCAGAACCCCGAGCGCGCGCGCTTCTACTTCTTCGTCTCCGTCTACTGCTTCGTCGCCGTCGCCGGCGCCGTCGAGCTCGTCGTTTCTCTCTCCTCCATTTTCGCCGTCGTGGTTCGACGCGTTGGCGTCGGGCGCGTAGGCGGAGGCGGAGGAGTCCGGGGCGACGGACTCCGACGCCGACGGAGGCAACCGGCGGAGGGGCATCGGCGTCAGAGTAGGGTTCAGGGGAGGGGGCGGAGGCTCCGTCGGCGTCGGAGTCGAGGGCGACGGAGGCAACCGGCGGAGGCGGAGGTGGAGGGCCGTCGGCGTCGCGTTTCGCTGGAAGAGAGGCACGACTTCGCGGAGGGGGAGAGAGAGAGCAGAGCGGACGTCGCGAGAGGGAGGCGGAGGAGCGTCAGCGGCGTCGGCGTCGGCGTCAGGGTGGGGGGCGATGGAAGCAACCAGCGGAGGCGGAGGGGAGAGAGACAGAGAGGAGAGAGAGAGGAGAACGGGGAGAGAGACGATCTGCAGAGGTGAGAGAGGCGCGAAGAAAGAAAAACCCTCAGTCTCCCGTCCGAAAATTTTTTTAAAATGGCGCCTGACACGAGGACACGTGTCGTCCTCCGAGCGCCTTCTTGTTTGCCAGGCTGGAACGTCTCACGTACCTAATATTTTCTCGAGCTGGAGGCACGCCATGGGAGGTTGGGGGTTGGTCAGTCAGCAGCCAATAAGACAAGCTAGCAGTTTCGTGTCCTGTGGTGATTCACTGTTGTGCGCCGCCTGCCAACTGGCATTTTCGCGGGTCTACAAGTAACGGTCCCAAGTCGTCGTCGTCGTCGTTACTACGACGCGTCGCCTCCATACGTAGCCGTTCTCCCTTGCTCGTCCTCCTCCCTACCTCTCCGTCTCGAAGCCACCACCGCGTCGGCGCCACTGTCGTCTCGACCTCCGTCCCGCCGCCATCCGCTCTTCTCTCCCACCTCGTTCTTCTGGTAATCCGTTTCGGCGGCGAATCTGTTCATTTCGGGCCTCACGATTGGTGATTCCGGGAGTCGCTCTTTCAGTTCCTTCTTGTGTTTCACGTTTCTGCGGTTGCCGTTTGGTTGGCTGGTGATGGATTGCGCGGGTGATTCCATCCGTTTCGCACTGAGAAATTTTGATCTTCCGGCGATTTTTTGTCGCTCGGATTTTGCAGTTCGGTTGCGGGTTGGTTTGTTTGAGTTTGGATTTCGGTAGTGAATTTGCTTGCGCTAGACGGATCACGTTTCGGCTTTCTTGAGATGTCTCGGCGCATCGTGACTAGTATAGAAATGGATTTGGCTTTCTTGAGATTTCGGAATTTTTTTTTTTTTGGTAAAGGGTAATAATATATTGAGCTTTAACCACCACATATACAGGATCCGGCATCACAAAATTTGCACTCAACAAGACACAAATGTCTTCTCGAGTGAAAGGGCCCCAGACACAAAACACCGCAAAGCGGTCAAGACAAGCAAGGGCCGAAATATTTGTCCTTTTTTTTTTTGTGACAATGATGGTGTGATCTGGGATGCGATTGTGCAGTACTCGTCAGTTGATCGATGATGCTGCTTATTTGATACCTACAGCTGAAATTGGCATGATCGTCATTTTCGTCCGATGAAACTGACTCTGTGGGTGCTCTGTTTTCCCTTTGGTTACAGATATGGATACTGCAGGGACAGGGCTATATCCATTACACCGTTGCAAGACACTCCACCTGGTACGCGGCGTTGCCCTGTTTTGGGTTTCTTTGTGCGTGTGTAAAGGCAGATTCATAGGCGTTAAGCATTTTTGTTCTGACTTGACAATACATGCAGGTTAGGCATGCACAGGGAATTCATAACGTGGCAAGAGAAAAGAACAACGACCCCCTTAAGTCATATGATTTCTTTGATGCTCAACTCACCCCTCTTGGCTGGCAGCAGGTGGTCGCTTTTTCTCATGGTCTGGCTGTCTTCAAATTATGCATATATGTTCCGAGTGGAACTTCTCTTTCAAGATTGCATTTTCTTGGTTTTCTCTTTAGGAATGGAGTTGCTCCCGTGGATTTGACAGCTGAATATTCTTGCTTTAAGAACTTGATCAAAAACCAGGCACTCTTGGATAGAATTTTAATATAATATATAGGGCAAAAATGACATAGCCAATCGGACTCAGTGTGAGAACTGAGAAGGCTTTGCTGTTCTTGTTCTTGTTCTTGTTCTTGTTATAATGCCCAAAACTCTATATTTATGTATATAATTTTTTGAACTTCAGGAGATCTATTAGAAAAAGTTCAAGGTACTTTTTTTTTTTGATGCAGTTTGTTTGGACTGTTTTACTTTCTAATGATCTCTTGATGCGGTGATAGGTGAGTAACTTGCGCAGGCATGTCCAAGCATGCGGACTTTCCAAGAAGATTGATCTTGTAATTACGTCCCCTCTGTTGAGGTACGGTGATTTGCTTCAAATTTGTTTGTTGCCTTATCTTTTCTTGTGTTCTTACAGATTGCATTGTCTTCAATTTGATTGATTATCAATTGGTGCCTTAGATTGTTAAGGACGGAAATTGTTTTGTTACACGTAGCTGCTTTACTAATTTAAGCCTTCATAAGTTCATAGAGCTTTGATATAAAGTCCTAGAAATTGGTTACTAGAGGCGCCTGAGACATGAGGTCCTCTGTAATGAACGACTGCATTTGAACTTGCAATGAGACAACTTCATTTACAGCATAAGAGAAGATGTTAAGTGAGATAAATTTAGGACGGTGCATCCTTTCTCATTTGATGGAGAATGGGCCAATGGTTAATGTATATAATCCATTCATCAAGATAATTAAAATAAACCATGTCATTTCTTAATAGCTTAAACTTAGTATTATATGGATGCATACTCAGTTCAACATATATCTGAATGAGTTTTGTTCTTTATATGTTGTGGGTTTTAATCATTCCTTTGTCCACATGTTTCTGGTCCGCATACTTTAAGTTGTTAACTTGTCATTCTACTAGCCTTTGCATGAGGGGCATGCTGTGGTAGGGGTGAGCACGGTTCCTGGGTAACCGGGGAACCGGAACCAAACCGAAGGAGGTCGGTTCGGTTCCCGGTTCTAAAGAGACCGGTTCCGGTTCCCGGTTCCCTTTTTCTGGGAACCGGCGTTCCGTTCCGGTTCCCGGTTCCCTAAAAAGAGAACCGGGAACTGGAACCGGAACCGGTCATAATTCAAAAAAAAAAAACCCTAACTTTTCCCCCCGCAAGATTTCCCCCCCTCTGCGGATTCTTCCCCCCTTCCCTTTCTTCTCTCTCTCTCTCTCTCTCTCTTTCTTTTCTCCCTTTTCCCTCGTCACGTCACTTCCTCCCCCCCCAACCCACCCACCCCAACTTTTTCTTTTCTTCTCTCTCTCTCTCTCTCTTCCCTTTCCCCCTCTCTCGGCCGAAACCCTACCCTTCTTCTTCTTCTTCTTTTTCTTCTTCCTCCTCCTCTTGCCGCCGCTCGCTTAACCCACCACCACACCGCCGCCCCACGCCCTACTCACCACCACCTCTTGGCCACCGAACCACCACCACCCACCCCTCGTCCGACAAGTCATCTCGCCATCCGACAAGCCATCTCGCCGTCCAACAAGCCAGTCGCCGAGGCCGATCGCCCGAACCCTCGCCGCTCGACGCCAGTCTCTCTCGTGCTCTACCCGTCGCCGAGGCCGCTCGCCCGAACCCTCGCCGCTCGACGCCAGTCTCTCTCGTGCTATGCCCGTCGCCGAGGCCGCTCGCCCGAACCCTCGCCGCTCGACGCCAGGCTCTCCCGTTCTCTGCCCGTCGCCGAGGCCGCTTTGCCCGTCGCCAACGCCGCTCGCCCTAAAGGCCGCCGCCGGACGCCGCAGGCCACGCCGCCGCCGCTCGACGCCAGTCGTTGGACTCGTTTATCACGAAGCCTAAGGGTCCCTGTTCTGGAAACATTGCGATTTGCCTTCTCTTGAATTCGGCATTTGCCAGGATCAATCAAGGTACGGTCCTCATCTAATCTCGCTTTCCGTCGATCTTAAGGCGACGCTTTTAGCGCGCGTCGATGTCGTTCTTCTTGTTGATGATAATGGAGGCGTGCTGAGGATGAATGTTCTGTTCTTGTTGATGATTGAATGCATATGGGGGTTTCAAATGCTTGTAGTCTATAGACATTTCAATTTACAAAGAGACGAATCTTTGGCAAGAAATGCCTTTTTTTTTCTTGACTATCCTTGATGCATGTCAAGTTGGATATTGGGTCCATATAGTTGCAAGTCTCGTGACTTGTGAGAGGAGGGGAAAGGCAGCATAGGTTGAGTACTCTCATTGTGAGCATGTCATGCTACTGGTTTTATAAGTCTAGACTCATTCAACGAGTTCAATGAAAAAATAATGAAACAGTCAAGCATTGGATAAAAGAAGAGGCTCATCAGCATATGCGGCGGGGATGATGCCGAAGTAGAAACCGACATATCGTTCATCGGCTCGGAAGATCAAGCACGGATCAACCATCCTCCTCGCTCTATGACCGAATGGAATCCTTTCACCCCCGCGACTCTCCGCCAGCCCGGATAGGTCATCCATTCATTCACTGCAGAAATATATCGATTTTGGTTCATCATATGAATTGTCACCGATCTCCCAAGAGAGTGCGCGAACATCATGCTCGTACTCATCACGAATATGGTTTGAGAAGAAAGATCGGCGACAGCCAGCATATCCGATGACATGCGCGTATGTTATAATTCAAATTTAAAAATGAAGAAAAAAAAAAAAGAACCTGTTGGAACCTGGAACCGACCTCGGAACCCGTGGACCGGGTAGGTTCTAGGTTCTTGATTCTCGATGTAGGTTCCGGGTTCCAAATTTTTTGGAACCCGTACCCGGGTGGTAGGTTCCGGGTTCCGGACGGAACCGAACCGGAACCCTGGAACCGCTCACCCCTATGCTGTGGTACAAAATTTGGACTTGAAGTTTGTTGAAGTGTTGTTTTTACACTATTTATGTGATCACTTGCAGAGCTATGCAAACAGCTGTTGGAGTTTTCGGTGGGGAAGGCCATACAGATGGAATAGGTGCACCTCCTTTGATGGTTGCAAATGTAGGGAATAGCGATCATCCTGCCATTTCAAGTCTCAATTGCCCACCATTTATTGCCGTGGAACGTTGTCGAGAACGTTTAGTAAGTGAATACTATTGGAATTAAAAAATCATTCACAAAATCCTGAATATTTATTTGTTTTTCAGAATCACTGGAAGCATTTTGTGTGGACATTCCACGGAAAAAGTGTTAAAAAAACCCTAAACCTTTTGCATTTGTGCCAATTTAATCATAAACCTTTTTTCGGTACCAATTTAGTCTTAAACATTTTTACCTAGTGCCGATTTAGTCATTTCTAGCTAATTTTGGTAGGATTTTACTAATTAGGCGCGGCCGGCTGACATGGTCCGATCGGCGCCCGATGTTAACAACTTTTAATAATATTTAAATTTTTTAAATATTTTTTATTCTTTTTCTTTTTCTTTTTTTCTTCTCTCCTCCTTCCTCCGGCTGGTCGACAAACCTCGGTGACTGGCTAGAGGTGACGGGTGGCAAGGTTGAGGCCGCCCTCATGGCCACTCGCGATCTGCCGGCGAGGCTCGCCAGTGGCTGGCGAGGTCTAGTGGCCGATGAGGTCGACCTCACAGGCTGTCGCCTCTGGTCGGTTGCCGAGGTCTGACAACCGACTGGAGGAAGAAGGAGGAGAAGGAAAAAAGAAAAATGAAAAAGAAAAAGAAAATAAAGATAAAAATAAAAAAATTCAAAATATTAAAATATTATTAAAAGTTATTTACGTCAGCCGGCCGACGTCCAGTCAACAAAATTTGGATAAAATTGATCGGAAATGATTGAATCGGTACAAAGTAAAAATGTTTATGACTAAATTGGTACAAATGTAAAAGATTTATGACTTTTTTAATACTTCTTCCGACATTCCACCATAGTAACTTATGTCTGTGGAAAATGTTGGTAGTTTTTATTTCTTCTTGCTGCACCCATTTTTTAAATGGTTGCAGTTGAATTTTGAATGAGCTCCATGCACTTTACAGATTATATTTCATTCTCTTCACTGCTTACAATCTTTACTTTATTGACTCCTAATATGCGCAAGTATCTGCACTGGACAAGAATTGCGAGACATAAGAAAAAGAATTTGCCTTTGTCCTTGGCCGGTATGATAAATTTGTGAACTTTAAAGAGGATATCATGTGGAAATACTGCTGTCTGTACCACTCTCTTTGTAAGGGTCATACTTCAGAGTATTTGTTTCTCCTTGATTTGAGATTAAGGGATGGTTTCTTGTAGTTACCTCGCTAGGTAAGAAGGAAGCTCATGCTTTATTAGGAAGAGTTCTTATCGTTCTTTAGCAAATCGACTGATCTTGCTTTAGTTTAAATTTAGTTCTCAATCCAAGGACTTCTTATCTTGTTAAGGATGACCAAACGTTACATATTTGTAGTTGAAGTTGGATCAGTTTCTTCATGTTGCACAGGTTCCTCCTTTTAGCAGTTAGAACCGTGGATAACACGATGCATCATTCAATTTTTGCCGATTTTCAATTGTGCAGCCGAAATTCAGTTTATATCATGGCTATCACCATAGAAATCACTTGATTGCCACCGCTTTCTTTGTATTTCATTTCAATTTTGATGAAAATGGACGTGTTAGCACAAGTGGATGACCTAACATGATGTGGCAAGATGGGAACCTCACACGGCGTACTGATTTTCGCTCAAGCACCAAAATCCATAAGATTGGTCATAGATCTTGTACCATGGATCATGCTATCTTGTTGAAAAATGTCCAATCCAGCTTGTCGGTTCAGTGACTGAGCTGTTAGGCATGCTTGCATTGCAGTGGGCCTTTCATCCACCCTCACTCATCCCAAGCACGGAAGACTACTATATCTGCCTACCCGGCGGTAACCAGAATTAATGTCCTGAAATGGTGTTTACCTTCACTACCACGAGGCCCCCAAATTTCCTACTTTTCTTTATCTTCCCAACAGAAAGGGAATACGGGGTACATAGATCTTATACCATGGATCATGCTATCTTGTAGAAAAATGTCCTATCTAGCTGGTCATGTCATGTATTTAATAAGTCAGATGTTCTATCAAATTGAGTTTGCCTATTATCATAATATATCTTGTTCTATGGAAAGTGGGACCACCTGGAAAGAGAGCTGTGATAATGGCATGACTTTGCAAAGTATAGTGGTAATACCCCAAGCTAAATGATCTCTCATATAATTAACCTCCATTTAGAGGTTATCGCAAGACAACGATGAGACATTTTTGCTACTAGTAATTGTTGAATTTCTCTCTTCCTGGTGTTTTGTGGATCCTCTTGTATTGTTACATTCTTTGCAATGCTCCATGTTACTAAAAATTTACATTTTGGTCCATAGGGAGCTAATCCTTGTGACAAAAGACGAAGCATTAGCGAGTATCAGCCGCTCTTTCCTGCAATTGACTTTTCATTGGCAAGTGCTTCATTTCTTAAAATGTTTTATTGGGCATTTGCTTTGGAAGTCTCAACATTAGCTAATCTCAGTAATTTAACTTTGATATTCACCTTTCTTTAGATTGAGAATGAAGATGACGTCTTGTGGAAGCCTGATGTTAGAGAAAAGAATGCGGAAATTACTGATCGAGGAAGGAAGTTCTTGAGCTGGTACTTCATAACTTCCTGCTAAGTGCATTAGAATATAAACTACGGGGTGTTTGTTTTGCGAAAAACAATTTCCGGGAAAACGTTTTCCTCATTTTTCAGCGTTTAGTTCATTTAGGAAAATGAGTCAACGGAAAATGTTTTTGGCCAACGGAAAACTTCCAAAACTTAAATTCAAGAAAACAATTTCCCTTTAGAGAAAACCGGAAAACGTTTTCCAAAATATTTTAAGGTTCTTGCTTGATGAAAAATTTATTATTAAAAAGAATTTCTAATTAAAAATTTTGAATTTGTTATTATTATATATTTTATTTTCTTTCTTCTTTCTTTTTATTTATTTATTTTCTCTTTTCTTTTTTGCTTGTGAACATAAACCCTAACTCCTTCTCCCCTCTCTCCTTCTCCTTTGCCCCCTCATTTTTGTCACCACCGGCTCCTCCAACCCTAGCCCCTCCTACACTCCCGTTGGCTTTGCTTTGCTCCCTCCTCTTCCTCTTCGTCAGCGTCTTCTACACCTTCAATCATTTTTCAAATGCAATCCAAACATCAAAAAATATTTTCAGTCACGTATCACCAAATAAAGGAAAACTAACCGTTTTCCTGAAAAAGGGTTTTCTGGAAAATATTTTCCAAACACGTTACGTTTTCCGTGAAACAAACACACCCTACAATGCAAAATAGACTTGCAACTTGTATGATTTTGGAAGAAAATAGCTGAAAGCTATGTAAAAAGTATAAATCTAAAATGACCCATTTGATTCTGCATCTCAAGGTTTTGATTTATCTTCAGGTTGTGGACACGGGAAGAGAAGGAGATTGCAATCGTTACCCACAGTGCATTCTTGTTGCACACCCTCAGCGACTTTGGAAATGATTGTAATTTATTGATCAAGAACGAAATACGCAAGGAGTGAGTGTCTCCCAGTTTATATTTGGTTGATTGGATCTAGTCAATGGTTTAATTAATCTAATTACGATTGGGAGTGCAGAAATGTTAGTGTTCTGACCGACTTGTTTCTACATTATCGTTTTGAGAAATTATTTTCATTAGGTCCTTCATAGTGTCTTCCTTCTGAATATATTTCTAGTGAGTGATTGACATGAAATTGAGATTGTTCCTGAAAAAGCGCTCCGAAGGTTTTATCATATGCTAAATTTTCCTACCTGTATACACATTAGCAGTGATCACTGATTTTCCACTGTAGATTGCGTTGCTTGATATCATACCACAACCGTTTGTTAAGCAGAAAAACCTTGATTCTAGATGGGTGATGCCCATCAGTTAATAGGGATGTATTGATTTACAATCCAAGACAGATAGTTGAGTTAATAGGAATTGATGAAGAAAAGATTTTGATAAATATGCATCGGAGTTGTCCGTGTACATGGTATCATTAGGCTCTACACAGATATTTATTGCTTCACTAAAATGCCATAACATAGCTTTCTCTTTTTCTCTTATTGGAACTTTCCAAACCTCTAACCTGTGTAGCAACAACCACTACCAGTTCTGATGGTGGTACTTCTAGCAGATTAGGCTGATGAAAATGATGATATAGTTGTGACAAATGCACCTGGTTGGTAAACTGCACATGCAATGGAGTTGATATCATGCAGCACTTTGTCTTTAGGAAGGTGGGAGCTTTTATTTCGCGGACTGATCATATATTATCTGTGGTTGCAGCTTTGCAAACTGTGAACTCCGTTCAGTTGTCATCGTGGACAGAGGGTAAGCATGATATGCTCAAAGCATACTATTAGATATTTCTTGAAACATATACACAGGTCCCTCCTTGATTCTGTTCGCTGGTTGCAGGATGACCGGATCAGATGCCTCAAAGACTGACTATCCGGGGAAAATTCCTGATGGACTTGATCTTCCAAGTGACGTTGCCAAGGACAAGCACTAAAGGAAGGTCTATGGAGGATGCCAACCATTCAAGGCACCGAATGGTCTAATTAGTCTCCCATACTCTTGTTTCAATTAATAATTGAGGTGTACTATTTTGGGTGGGGAAGCCGTTGCAGCACCACGCCATTGACTCTGAACTTGTAAGCTTTGCTAGGCAGCTTCAAAGTCCATCCTTTTGAAAATTAGGGAATATGAAGCCAGTGAAATTAGGTGCCAATTCATTATAACTATTAAAGGACGCCGTATCGTGTATCTTAGCGCAACTGAGGTTGAACTTCGCTTCATCTGGTTCTTTTCCTTGCACATGTTTATTCCTGCTTTTAGCTTTAGTGCTTGCTATTGCGGTACATGCAACATAGTAATTGACCAAGAAATATCTTTGTCATAGATACGTGGGTTTACATAATAATGCTTAGCCTAGAACTTAATTGACTGCTTTTAATTGATATGTTATCCTATTGTTCGACTAAGTATAAAACCAGTCTATATGTTTCATCTGTAACTATTCCCCTTGACGGCAACAAAGTCGGTCATCTTTCCCTGTTGATTGAATGTCTTCAATGGAATTACTGTCCTCAATCACGGAGTTTCCTTCCAATTCTGTTTTCTCCAAATACGCATTAAACTCCGAAGGTCACCAACATGAAAATTATCTTTTTGGAGAGATGTGTTTGATATCCACAAATTGCTTGTCAGTAGTCTGACATGAGTAGAGATGAATAAAAAAGTTAAAATTATCTTTTTGGAGAGATGTGTTTGATATCCATAAATTACTTGTCAATAGTCTGACATGAGTAGAGATGAATAAAAAAATTACGACAAAGTTGCGTTTTAAAAAGATGTTATCGTTGAGCAGACTTGAACGAGGGCCTAGGTTGGGCTGTTTTTGCCAAGACTTTCGGTGGCAAAATCTTGTTGCGGGCATGGCCCGAGCTAGCTCGGGCCCAATTGATTTGGAAATTATCCAAACCCGTCCATATATGTTCCTCGGGCCCATTTTGATACGGAGGGTTTGAGCGTGTCCGCAGGTCAGCAGACCCGTGATCAAGTCTGAGCCCTAACCGAGAAGCCCCCGTTAATATGGAGCTTTCATGCTTGCAAAACTATATCATAATGTGATTTTTGCAATGAATGAACCCAAATTGAAGTCCACCCGGTCCAAAAATGCAAGTCTGACTCCAAAAATTGAAGTCCACCCGATGAAGTTAATGTGTATTGATAAATTTTTGCCCTTGATACCCAAACCGTCGTAATATAAGTGGACAAACCGTTGCGCTTGATACACAGACTCTATTTATTTCGTAAAAAATTTATGTTTTAAAAAATATTTGCCAAAAAATAATCACTCGAATGGCATAAAATGATTTATTAATACCAATTTATATCTAATGAAAATATCTCTTCAATTAATTTTTATAAGCGATATAAGCTATCGTTTTTTGAAAAAATATTTTTTCGGATCATTTACTCCCCAGCCAAACAAACGGAGGCAAAAGTGTGGTGATGCATGTGGACCGTGGGGATTGAGGTCACTTAATTTGTGCTGATGAACTTCTTTGCCCTCGACTCGATACACAAAATGCCAATTAAATAATAAAAATAGAAAAGTCAAACATAGCTTAAGGCAGAAATGTAGACATAAGGAGCAAAGACCGGTCAAACAGTACACCGCGATCCTCCCCGAAGGGAGAACGATTCCTTCCTTCCTTCCCTTACAAGACAATTACCAGAAAAAAGGCCACAAGATTAGCAGCGCACGTCATATCCTTTTCGTAACCCTCGTTCGCAACCCGCTAGCAGCTTAAACCGATCTTCCCCCACTCTCCAGGACCGTCCCCTTTTACACTTTCCAGGATCATCCTGACATTTTCATGGCTTCTTCTTAGGTGCAGAACACGTAGAAGACATCCAACCACGTTTACGCAATGCCTAGGGGAGGGACAAAACAATGGTTGGCTTATTTCCAAGTTCATCATCGATCATGTCCGATCCAAAAAACCATACAAAGCACCACATTCTTTAACCAAGCAAATAGGGATGAGCGATTCCAAATTTCTTTGGTTCCACCTGAAACGTGGAACTTATCTATTGAAATGAGTTTCTCATTTTTTTTGAATTTGAAACTTACCCTACATAACATAAGACCTGGAACTTATCCAGTCACTAGTTCCACGGTTAGTTCTAGAGTCTACCCAAATTCTGCTTGTATTATTAATTAAACAATTGCAACACATTATCACTTTTAATTACCACCATTTGCTGTTACAATTCACTAACTTAGACATAAAAAAAATATGAAATATTAACAAAGTAAAAATCATAGTCATGAAATGGAAACTCGGACTAGTGATTCATCAAAGGCCATGGAATATTGCAAAATCACCCGAAGACATAGACAAATAAAAACACAAAAATTTATTCTAGATTCTAAAATTCTAAATTCCAAATTCTAACCTAAAATCTGGAACTTACTTATTGAAATAGGTTTCCTATTTTTGGAACCTAAAAGCTATCTTGTATACTTTAAAACTGGAAATCGGATCGGCTGTCACAAGTGGGTTATTTTATTTTAGAATCATGCTCAACCCTGCAAACAAAGGCGAGAGGATCTGCTAGATGCATTTCAGCTCATGCCGGGACATGGGTGCAGTGATTGCCAAATGATTGGCGAAACAGCACGTGATCCTGTGCTCCTTCAATTCCCACGATGTGCCAAGCTTCGCTTGAGATGGGAATTTTATGTCGGGCCGTCGAAGTCAAAGGGAACGCTTTTGGGTGCGTTTGGGAACACTTTTGGGAACACTTTGAGATGGGAAATGTTCTTGAGAAAATGTAAACTTTTGGGGAAAGTTGAGAAAATGTTGAGTTAAAGAGTTTTTTAAAATGCAAATTGTGTTTGGTAAATTATATTTGTGAAAGTCAATTGTGAAGTATCTTTGAACAAAATAGTGTTTGGACAAATTAACTATGCAAAAGACTTTTGTCATTAAAAAAAGGAAAAAAAAGAGAGTTGGCCGGTTACCGCCGGTGAGGGGCAGGCAGTCTGGCGAGGGTCACCGCAACCAAATCAAGTAGCCCCAGCGACCTCCACATGGAGGTCGCGGCGCGGCGGGTCACGCGACCTTTTGGCAAGGGTCGTAATGACCCAGATCATGACCCGATCGCGACCAGATCGCCGATCCCGGTCGCGACGACCCTCGCTGAACGGTGCGCGACCCACCGTGCCGCGACCTCCATTCGGAAGGTGGCTGGGGCTCGCAATCTAGTTGCGCAACCCAGATCGCGCGACCAAATCTGGGACATCGCGACTTCGGTGACCCAGATCTACCGGAGTCGCAGTGTCGTCAGGAGTTGTAGCGGTCGCGCGACCTTGCTACAACCCAAATCCGGGTGGTCGCCGGGGGTTGTAGCGATCGTGGCGATGTGACTCGCGGGGGGTCGCCGTGACCACATTGGCCTCATGCCGACCTCCATCCAACTCATCGCCGGCCCTTCGCAGCTCCGCGCAACTTCGCCGGCCAACCTCAACGAAGAAGAAAGTGAATAGTCACAAGGACAAAATCAGAAAAACAAAATGTTAGTGAGGGCGTTTGTGAAAGAAAATTTTTTGTCTTCTCTTCCCTCAATGTTACGAGAAGGCAGAATGCCCAAGGCAGCCAAGCCTTCAACCCAAAGGCTCATTTTTTCCTAAGTATATTTACAAAATAAATTCTCAAACACCATTTTTTAGTCCAAAGGGTTTTGGATGTCCAAAGTGACTCGGCAAAGCCACTCCCAAACGCACTAAAATTTTGCTCCTCGCTTCTCCTTTCTTTTTGTCCAGCTTGACGTTGTCGTTTCGTGGGGGTTCGGAAAAATAGGGTGACAGTAAAATGCCGACGTTACCACGTGCGCGTGCACTGTCAATCGCCGTACGGCGCTCCGTCGGCGCTCCGTCTCGGGCGGTCGAAGGAGCGTCGCGTGCAGCGGCGCGTTCGCACGTGGAGCGCCAGCTTAACGCCCATTTCCTGCGAGCGATACCACCTCGCGAAAACACCGGTTTGGATCGAAAGCAAGAATTATTCAATTTTTGTAATAGCATTCGTTCTTTTTAATTATATAGTCAAAATTTACGCAAACGATATGACGAAAGTTGCTTATCCACGCTTGCAAGTGATTTTTAACTTCCAACACCAGGAAAACGATTTTTTTTTTTAAAATATTGTTCACCCAATCATGGTGTCACGTTTTTTCTTTATCTTTAATCACTACAATATTAAATAGGAAAATTTATCTCAAAAGTCTAAACTTATACGGTGACTAATTCAGTCGTAAACTTTTCAATTTAGTCACTTTAGTCATCAATCTTTTGACGATTTAATAATGTAGTTCATTAGCTGGAAATTGCTGATGTGGACGTCGATCGAAGAAAATAAGAAAACAAAAAAAGAAAAAGGAAAGCAAAGGAATTGGAAAAAGAAAAAAAAAAATTGAAAAGTTGTCAACGTCAGTACCAATTATGCCAGGTAACGTCTAACATTTACGTCAGCGGTTTCTAACAAAAATTAGATGGAAGTACTAAATTTAAAATCATCAAAAGGTCTTGACTAAATTAATCAAAATTAAAAAATTTAGAACTAAATTGACCACCATGTAATAAGTTTAGAACTTCTCAAACAATCAAATCTTGATTTTCATTTTGTCATTAGCCAATCCTACATATGTTAATGCATCTGACTTAATCATGATTATTCTAAAATAACATCAAGAAAATCGTCTAGATTGAATGTGTTACCAATGAAGCTTTGTACAAGGGAATTTCAAAAAAAAAAAAAAAAAAGTTATAAATTTATTGCAATTGTGTCAATTCAACTTTAAACATTCTTTTTTTGTGTCGATTTTACCCATCCAATAATTATGGTTGACCAGGGTTGATATGGATAATTTTTAATTATGTTTTAATATTGTTTTGATTTTTTTTTCTTTTTTTCTCTTTTCTTTTTTCTCTTTACCTTCTTCTTCCTCCAGCTAGTTGTCGATCGAGACCGACCAAAGGGTAGGGTTGGGAAAGCCGACCTTGCCATTGCTATGTGAGGGCTTGCCTCAACCAACCATGGTGAGGCCAACCCCCATTGGCCCTAGCCTTTGGCTAGACCAGCTAGAGGAAGAAAGAAGGGAACAAGGAAAGAAAAAGACAAAGAAAATAAATAAATTGAAAATTATTATTAAAAATTATCCATATTAGTATCGGTCGTGTGCCACGTCAGTAATGATTGGTCAAAATTAGTCGAATGAACTAAATTGACATAAATGCAAAAGATTTATAACTCAATTGGCAAAAAAAAAAAAAAGATTTAAAACTGAATTGACATAATTGTAATCCATTTAAGACTTTTTTTTATAATTTTCCTGGCTTTATACAATTGTTGTAGCAAAAATAATATGTGGAAGAGCTTTTAGAGTAAATGTGTCACAAGTTGAGCTTTACATATCATACAGATGAGTCCTATATTTTTTGGAAAAATAAAGGTATTGTCTTGAATACAATATTAAAGAAAGGTTCCTTCTCTATCTCCAAATTAAGTTAATGAAGTTGGCCAAGGAATATAATGATATAAGTAACGACATTTGACTTGAATATTAAAGTGTTAACTAACCCCCAGTTAGATACAAAACTCACCAACTCTCCACATGGATCCTCCCCCTATCATGAGATCGACACTTAATAGATCAATCATGTTTTAAATACCAAAGATTACAAGGTTAATTTTTCCACACCAATAAGACCTATGTCCCGTTTCAAGAGGGAGAAAGAGTAGAATATTGTATGTCCTATCATCGATCCTTGTGGCACAACTTGACAATCTGCTACCATGTCTTGTGCAGCCACATGCGCGTAGGTGAGGAGAGATGGTGCGATTTGAATTTCAGAAGTTATGTGCGTCCATGTGCCTTCAGTTGAAATAAGGCAATACCTAAGGCCAAAATGAGACTTAATATAAGAAAGTTGAAAAACTTAGCAATGGCGATGAAGCACTTCATCGATCCAAATTTATAGTTTACCTAAATTGAAGCAGGCTCCAGTGTGAAATCTTATGGACTATAAGCCAAGCCAGCAAGACTCGTTGATCTGATTGATATTATCATTCATTTCTTACCTACTTATTTTTGTTTAAATTGTGCATCAAAATGTAGCACTACATCTATATATGACTAATAATTACGATGTATGCACAAATATTCATGTCTACAAGAATAAGAAATTCGACCAAACCAAATGGAAATCCAAAACATTGAACTAGAATTAAGTTTCATTAGACAAATGATAGGGCGAAAACGGAAATACATCAAGTTAAGTTTCAATGCAAACCCGATTTAATTTCAAGTCATCCCATTCGATTTGACTGTGTTTTATTCTGGCTGTGCTCTTCTTCAGTTATGATTTGGGAAAGCTCCCTCCCACCAATGCGTGATTCATCACCACAGCCAAGATCGTAGTCAAATACCAGATGTCGGTCGTGATTGGGAAATCTCAATTTCCCGTCTCTCTAGCCTATAATCGAGTAGCTTGTTCTTTGGACCTTTTCTCCACACTCCATTTGATAGCATCGAAGTCTCCCGATGAATTTTGACGGGCCTGTTTTAGATATTTAGAAAATTCCTTGTATCTCCTTTTATTGTGTATATCTTTCTCTATTGTTTATATGTCTCATAAATTATAATTGTTATTGTGAATTGAAAAAAAGGGAGTCTGAATATACATTTCTTTACCCTAACTAGTCACCTTCCTTCTGGTGTATAGATACTGTTGAATGCACGAAATTCATTCATTCTCTCTTTCGCTTAATTCGTCTGCCTATTTGTGATTGACGGCATTGATGAAATGCCAATGTATATCCCAATCTCAAAAAAAATGGGACTCCTTTTGCATTGCATTTATACGTATGTCATCATAATGCGTTCTGTTATAGATATTTAGAATACGTTATTTGGTTCTCCACATCTCTCGGGATTGTTTATATGTTTCTTTTGACTGTGCATATCCCCGATTGGTTATGATTAATATTTCATTCTCATGCTATTTTAGATAGTCTTTTAATAAAACTTATAAATAAGAAGGCTCATGTAAATACACGAATCTCTCAATTATCTTCTCCGCATTATTTCTCATATTTGTTAACACTTAAATTTTGATAACCCGTTTAAACATTTATTAATTACATAAAAATTAATGATTAAATTTTAAACCTTGGCAAAAATAATTTTCATTAAATTGCATGGCATATAGACATTAAGAGCATTTGCATTAATAGATATAGAGCCTTTTTTAATATAAAAAATTAATTAAAAGAGCTATTTTTTATTTTAAAAAAAAAAAAGAAAAGAAGGGAAAAAAACAAGCGAGAGAAACGCGGGAGAGTAAAGGCGAGAGAGCGAGAGCTGAGACTGAACGGAGAGCGAGAGAGAGAGAGAGAGAGGGAGCCTCGGTCGAGCCAGAAACCCTTCGTTCGACGTCACACACCACCCGCTCGACATAACGCCTCGGTTAGATCTATTTTCGTGCTTTCCGATTTGGCCAAAACGGAGTGTCCATGTGTGAAGGACCTAAGCAAGTCCTTAAACTGCTTCACCCTGAATCGGGCATCCCAGGGTGCTCAGTTAGCCCAATTTACATGGGTTAAATTGGGATTACGGGATAAAGTCTCCATTGGGCTTCCCGCCGACCCCTCCAAGGGAGGGGAGTCCACCTCGGATCCTCGTGAAGCCCTTCTCCTAGCATACTAGGCTGGGTTCAGGGAAATGAAGAGGCCTGGCCAACCCCCCACCGTGAGCGGGTTGGTACCCGTACTGTCGAGGCGATTTTATTGTGGTCGGCAATCCCGAGCGTCGATCGTTTAGTCATTTTGCCGCCTTTCCACCGTTTTCTTTCAACCGTTTTCATGGATTGGCCGAGAAAGGCGGATGATGCTAGCCGCCGACAAATCTAGAGGTCGCGAGAGGTCGGCGACGAGTGGCGTTCCGAGTGGACGACGGTTGGTTGCTCGGTGGTGAGAGATGCCGGCGATAACATATTCAGAAGATGGGGACGCTTCGGATGGTATTGCTCCGGGGAGTAAGGCTTCGGGAGAAGACCTGCGCAGGTGGAGGTGTCGAGAAGAAGGGGACGAATAAGAAAAATGGATTAATAAAAAAAAATTCCAAATAAGCGCTTAAAGCATTCTTATTTTCTCAAAAAAAAAAAAATCCAGAGTGAACCTTATTTTCAAAGAAGGTCTTAAAGTGTGTGAAATAAGAATTTCAGTTCGCCGGCCGGCCAGAATGTGATATTTCCGGCGACTCGACAAAGGACATCTTTGTCCAAAAAAAATTTAAACTAATAGAAAAGTCCCAAACCCAAAACTAAAAAGCTCTTCTCCTTTTGCTGCACGTTCTTTTCTTCCGTTCTCCAGCGATTTTCATCAATAAAGCTAAAAGAATAAAAGCGTTCTTTCCTTCTGTTCTCCAACCCAGAAACACCTGAACGATAGAGTAAGCATCGGCGGGCCTTGGCAGTACGCGACCAACGGTGGCGTGAATCGGGCGGCGGCTGCGATGACGAGGTTAATGAATTTTCGCCCTCCCAAATCAAAATCATTTCGTTGTGTCTTTTATTTTGCTTCTGTGATTCAACTGAGGTTAGTGAGAAAGTGTTCACAAAGTTCAAGGATTTTGAAAGAAACTCAAAGAAAAAAATTCCTCCTGGCTCTCCGACCCATGTTCTCTTCTCCAATCGCTGCTTCATCTCGCCTCATCACAAGCTTTCGATCCTCGTTGCTGACCTCCAAAACGTACGCGCTTCGATTATCTCACATTCACTGATTCTTCAGGTAGTATTGGTTTAAAATCTCATATGATTAAGGCTGAGTTGATGATTTAAATGCATATTTGCTTTTATTGTGATGGATTGAAATGAGTTGTTGGTTTAAACTTGTGTATAAAGTACACCACACACCACGTGCTTGATGGAATGCCTAAACAAAATACTCGTTTGCACTAGCTTATTGGTTGCATTCCACTTTATGTTCTGTTGGCTTTCGTCATACTACGCTTGTGTGTACAACTGTTGGCTGCGGGCAGTAGCTGAGGGATGGTGATCCGGTGACTAGAGTTGGATATCGGTGAAGCTGGATTTAACACTCTAATGATTTGAATCTTAGGAAAGTCCTTGGTGAGTGATTTTTTGTTGAAAACTGAAGACTCTTTAGAGGTTCAAAAGATAAGTGGTGAAATATTTTACTAACAGCCAGTGCCTGAACTTGTACATGTTTTGAATTTGTGACCGACACATCTCTCTCTCTTCTTTTGTTTGACAGAAACTTGGAGAAGGCGTCGAGGGTGTGTATACATATCTATAGGTGATTAGTGCAGGACCACAGCATCTGAATACATTGACGTATGTGTCGAAATGAGATTGTGTTGCCACGAGTTACTGATCATTTGTTGAGCACAATATATTTAAACAAGCAAACGTGCATCTTTTCCAAAATTATGTGAAATGATTATCAAAGATATTAACTTTGGTGTATGTCTTTTGTGTTGTTTCTTTGTTTAAGTTGGTTTCGTTATAGGTAGAAATGGAGATCCATCAAACATTTGCAGACCAAATCAGGAGCATTTATCCATTCCACCGAATCATTTTTAGGCTCTTGTGAAGAACAAGATCATTTGAAGCCTACCTTCAACAAAGTAAAAGGAGAGAATATATTATTAGGTGTTTTGATATTGTATTATCTTTAGGAAGATGGGGGAGGGGTGTGATTAGTTGTCGTTTGTGGACTGTGATCAATGGAGCTTTCTACTGAGTATAATGAGGTGCACACATATTGAAGTTGTAAATTCATGTGTTGTTGTCTTTTTTTGTAATGCAAATATTAAAGTTTAATAAATTCAAGTATTTAAAGATGATTTCTTGATGATCCTCTAAATTCCTTTCATTAGTGCTAAGTTCAATGACTTCCATTTGTTTCTGCTAAGTAACGAATACTTCACGTATTTCACCTGTGCGGTCTTTTTTCTATTTGGATTTAATGGAACCCGTGTTTTAGTAAACCTTGTGAAACAAAATGCGCAATATCGCCAGATTGGTAAATTCATTTTCAAGTACTAGACTGCTTTTTGAAGACCTGGGATATTCTTCGCAAGAGAATACAATCTTGAATATATGTTAATTCCAGAATCCAGGTGAGGAAAAGATATGCCAAAAAAAAAAAAAAAAAAATATATATATATATATATATATCTTGCTTGCTCGTAAGCACATCAGCCATCATCATTTACCGAAGTATCAGTCTCAATTATAGAACGATTCTATACTCTCATACATGCTTGACATACATAAGAAATACGTGTTATATAATATCAAAAGTACGTGAATACAAGTACATCTAGCCAGCATTCCTTCTTTACACCAAATCACTGAAAAGGGAAAAATCGGAATCCTCTCACTAGGAGTTGATCGACTCGGTGGTAAACCTTCAAATCTCATCCCTTGCTCTGGAAAGACGAAAGTGAGCAAAATGATAGTGGTGCTATAAAATTTCAAATGGCATGTAAGTAATTACTCATAAAGAATATTGTTACGCAACAGGAAAACTAACCTTCCTGAAACAAATCACTTGCACTAAAGTTACCACCACAAGAATGATCCTGCAAAAAGCCTGTAAATAAAGCATCACATCTTTCGTGTCTCGTGGGATGTGTAAATTTTTATATCACTGAAGTTACAAAGAGCAGAGAAAATTGCCATTTTGTATACTCATACAAATGTATGTTCCAACTTTCCAAGCCATCAGGAGATGCTTTTTCTTCCTTATGCAGGCCATATGCAATATACTTCAAGTGCATAACAATGAAAATGTGCATAGGTAGGTTCTTGCAGTTATTTTAAGAGATTCTTGGCATTGAAAAGAGATCTTTTAAAGAATGGTTCAAGACAAAGTCACTGACTTCCCTAACAAAATTCAGCAGCCCCAAGTAAAGACGCACCTTGACCTTTCACGACTTCAACTATTCGCTTTGCATCTTTATAACCCTTATTATGCCAAAAAGAAGAAACAGAACCCCATGCAAACTTACTTGTTTGATGGAAAAGAGAAACATCAAACATTTCGACATAATAAATCTTCCCCATATAGCAAACCTATACATCGAAATGCTTCAAAAACAGACTCAAATAAACCCATTCATATCAATCAACAGTAAAAGAGAAAAAGAGTTTGGGGTGTTGGTCTTGTTGGTCTTGTATATCTAAAACAAATTGCTCATCTTCAACCACCTTCTTGTTTAGTAGGTCTTCACATTCCCCACTTTTTTACCTCCAGTTGAGTCAAAAAATAAATAATTAGTCAAAACAAAGTCAAGCACAAGTAAGAACTCTTTTACGACAAAATTAAGCATAGATGGATACTTGCATCTTCTCTCTTCCCATAGATGCTGTTGAGCTTGAAATGTTGTTGAAGAATGACACAAGCAGTTGAGCTGTCTTAGTTTGTGATGTTGTGGTTAAGGAGTGCTTTCTACCACATCTTATGAGGATGGAGCAGATGTAGAAATTGCCAAGGTTGATGATGTTGCTATTGCTACTATTGATGTTGTCATTGATATTACTAATGGATTCTTACAATAATATTTTTTATGGCCTAACCCACCACATTTCCCACAAGTGATTGTCATATTTTTGTCTCTCCAACTTTGCTCTCGTAGGCTCTTGCAGAGCTTTTCTCTTCCTTGTCTTTAAATTGTCATCAACAACTTTATTCACCGACTTTGTTCTTTGTTTCTTCTTTCTGTCAACTTGCTTGGGCACATTTGATCGGAGTAAATGCTCTCTAACGGGCCATGTGTCCTTAAAATCTACAGCATGCACAACATAACTATAAGTCTGCTTATATATTTCTATATTGAAATATGTGTGAACCCATTTTTCAAGTTGTTCTCTCAAATATAAAAGAGCCGTTACAACATGATAACAAGGGATTTCACTAATGTTCTTTCTTCTATAGCTACAAGTTCTGTGTCTTATACTAACTACTCTCTTTTCTCCATATGGTTCACTCAATTCAAACTCATCCTTGCCATTTCATGCAGGAATCCATGATGCTGAATTTTTTTTTTTTTTTGAAGATCCAATATCTCTTCAATCTTAGGACAAATCACACCATTGTAGTTAGCCAACTCATCTCTTTGCTTATGAATCATTTCCATGAATTGCACTATTATAGTGTTGACACCTGATTTTAGCAAATCTAGGGAAATAAGGAAAATAAAAATTGTATTTGAATAAATAAAAGGAAAAAAATGAAAAATTGGAGGAAATTGATTTGATTGATTATGCAAGGAAAATTAGAATTCTGATGGATATTCGGATTTTGTTAAATGCAGAAGCAATTTAAAAATCAAGTAAATAAATGGCAAGAATTTTGCGAAATGGAAGAAATTTGAGCAAGATCGAGTTGATTGCGAAATCATGCTCTAACTTACAAATTTGATTTAATGTGACAAGAGATGGAAACTTGGAAAATGCCATAAAAATGCAGCCATCTGGAACTACTATAAAAGAGTGCTGCATTTTTCAAGAAAAGGGGAAGGGATTATCCGGAGAAAAAGAGAGCAAAAATTTAGAGAGAAATTTTCGCGAGAAAATTCGAGCAAAAGAGAGAGAAAAAGAAGAAAAGTAAAAAAAAAAAAAAAAAAAAAAAAAGAAGCCCCCACGCGACTTTTCATCTTCCTTGGGGGGTGTCCCTCCCGGCGCTGGCGCCGCCTGCCCGCACCATCACCGTCTCGCCCGTCGCCGCCGTGACTCGGCCGCACCCGCGACACCGGACCGCCGCTCCGAACTTCCACCCGCGAGCTTGCGTCGAGCTATCGCCCCTGCTCCGTCGCGCTCAGCCTGCAACCTCTCGCGGGCCTCCGTCCGCGAGCGCCCATGCCAGCCCGTCTCCGGCGTTCGCAACCTGACGCCTCGCCGAGTCTCCTTCATGAGCCGCCCCCTGCAACTTGCTGGATCTCCGACCGACTGCGCCCATTTCTCCACCACAACGCCTTGCTCCGCCAGATCCGGCCATCACGACCTTCGATCGGTGACCCGACGCCACAGATCCAATGACCCGACGACCCGGTGTTGCTCTCCGCCCTGCTCGTGACCGACGCCAGGAGATATGAAGCCCCTGCTCCGCTCGCGACGCCGCTCGCCAATCTCGCCGTGCCGCTGTCCCCGCCGCGACATGACGCCGCCGGAGCCCGCACCACCGCTGTTCGCCTTCGGCCCAGCGCCCGACAGCCAACCTCGCTCCCACGCCGCCGCTGCTCGCCTCACCCGCGTCTGCACCAGTGCCCGACATCCGCGACCCCCTTCTCTGATGCCGCAGCTTCCCCGCGACGCCCCTCACCGTTGCCCTGCTTCGCCGGAGTCCCTCACCGGTAGCTACCCTTGCTGCTCTAGCCGGACGTGCTGCTTGTCGTTGATCCCCTCACCGGAGTCTGTTGCCGGCGAATCCCCTCACCGGACCAACCATCATCTTTGCTTGGAAAAAACAAAAAACAAAAAGAAAAAAATCAACTTAGGTAGTTTTTTTCTTATTTATTTATCTTATTTTACTTTTATTATTTTTGTTATTTTACTTTATTTGTTCTTTTTAGTATAATTAGTCCTTGATATATGATTGGAAATTTCAACATATTACCCGATTAAATCGCGCTTTAAACTTTTTTTATTTATATAAGAACTTTAGATGAAATAATTAATCAGCGGGAATAAAATTGATATTTTGATCTGGCTTAAGATCAATTTATTGATTTTGTTAGCGAGATATTATCCATGGATTTGAATAATGTATTATACTTTTGGGTGATTTTGAATGGTTTGTCTTGTCTTAATTGCTTTCATTATCTTGAAATTTAAATTAGATGTTTAAAATTTAGATTAAGCATTTTATTTATCATGGATTGTCAAAATTTAAATAGTAATAAAAATAAAAAAAAATTAGACTGTCGTTTTATTAATTTAAATTACATGTTTAATTATTTAATAATTTTAATTTCGAATTTATAAAGAAAAAAAGAAAAAACCTATAATTATGGCACGTCATTGCATATTAGGGTAAAATTGCTCTAAATAATAGTTTTAGTTTATTATAAGTTTAGATAACTTTTTAGATAGATTGCATTTTCGTTAGGGATTTCTAAGTTAGGGTAACATCCTAGTTTGAATTAGGATTTGACTTAACTTCATTCCTAATACAAATTAGATGATATTTTAATTTAGGTAGATAATTTTCGCATTTTTCTAATTTCGAATTTCATGAAAAATACAAAAAATGTTTTAGGATAAATTAGTTTCCACCTCTAGGATAAATTGCATTTTTTTTTAGGAAAATAAAAAATGTCATATGCATGCCATATAGAATTAGGTTCATGAAACGCATGTTATTTAGTTATCATGGTTAGGTTCATTTAGCTAGAAATTACTTGTCACTAGGTCAGATTGCATTGCATTGCATAACTCTCATTAAATAAGTGAAGACAAACAAAAAAGAAATTGCGTGTTAATTAGAAATCATATTTAGGGTTGATGATGTGAATTTTAATCTAAACATGCAAATGTTTTCATGCAAATGTTTTCGTTGCTAAAGGGTAAGTTCCGTAATTTATTCATTATTTTTTTGGATGTTAAATTAGTGATTTGCGCACCCGTATGATCACCTCAATGTTAGGGAATAAATTTTAAATAAATCCAAACTGCCTGCAAAATCATTTTTTAAAATAAAAAGAAATTGTACCGAAAGGGCATTAGAGAAATCTAGTGTAATCAAGTCCCCGTACCCAAAATCTCAGGTATATAGAAGTAAAGTAAATCTCCCGCTACTTTACTTACCGTAAACCGATTAGTGGCGACTCCTAGATAAAATCCACTTGCATGTTAAAAAAACTTAAATATAAGTTGCAAATTGGTATGGGCTTGGGGGAGCGCGAGTTAAGTCTAGGCTTAACAATTCATTAGCCAAATTTTAAGTGGTTCACCCGAAAAATTGGTCGCGACAGCTTGGCGACTCCGTTGGGGACTTAGGTTAAAACACTTAGTGGACTTAGGCCAATTTTTCTTTTTTCTTTTAAAAATGTTTTTGTTTGGCAACGAGGATACCAGATATGTCCCTAACATTTCTAAGTTGTTAAATGTTCTTACAGATTGGGAGGTATAAGGGGAGTAGTGATTGCTAACCTTTGTTTTGCAGGGAGATGTAGGAATGATTTATTTTCATGTTGAAGTGTTGCTTGATATAAAATGTTGTGCATGTCTTGCATTTACACTACACTTTTGCACACATAACCTGTCGTCGGACTTGGGCCTCACTAGAACACTTAGGATGGTATTGAGTTGGATACGATTTCGACCGCGAGGTCGCGTAGTAGAGGTTGCCCAACTCAATCCCGAAAGTTTTTCTTGGTGTCAAGAATGTTTACCTCTGCCCGTAATGCTACATTACATTGGGGTATCCTTCTTGACTAAGCCGGAGTTAGGAGGACTATGCGAGGCTGCAACTAAGTCATCCCACCATTTTAACTCCATTTTGCTAAGCCGTCTAAATAGAAATCGAGTCTCACACTACCTTTCCAGTAAAAGTAACAAAGTCCATGTACCCAAAGTCTCTGGTTAGTAGGAGTAAAGTAAATTTTCTGCTACTTTACTTAAGTGTTTAATCGACCTAACGCAAACCATTTAGTGGCGACTCTTTAATAAAATCCACTTGCATGTTAAAAAAACTTGAATATAAGTCGCGAATTGGTATGGGTTTGGAGGAACTCAAGTTAAATCTAGGCTTAATAATCCATTAGTCAAATTTTAGGTAGTTCACCCAAAAAATTAGTCGCGACATATAGCTTCAAGAAATGTGATGATAAGCTTGTTTCTTGCGTCAATAATGCTCTTGTTGAAACTTTCACACAAATTATTCAAAGAAGCGTTGCATATTGAGCTTGTTCTGAAGTGTGACTTGCTCCATTGTACCGATCGCCTGTAGGACAATCGATCATAAGCTTTTTCATTAACTGCCTTAAGCTCTTCCATTACCAAGTTAAAATCACATACCCCTGTTGCCATGGCAGCTTTCCAAATCAAAAGTTTAAGTTCCAATCCTTTGTGATGCAACCTGAAATTCTCATAAAGATGCTTCAAATAAAACCTATATTCTACTCCATGCATCAAATTTGCTAGTGGTTGCACCAATTCTTTTTGCTTATCACACAAGAAAGTCCAGTACTTTGAATTTGCAAGTTTTGTGATCCCCAAATCTTTTGCTGTCATACCAATAAACCAATGCCAAATCTTGTATGTTTCTTGGCCCTACGACTACCCATGCAAATAGATACATCTAATCATTTCCATCTAGGCCCACAATTGTTAGAAGTATTCCTTTGTAGCTTGACAATAAATGACGACTATCAAAACCTACAAAGCACATACATCCTTCTAGAAAGCCCCTCCTTAATGCATCTAGACATATATAGACTCCTCTAAACTTGAATTTGTCTTCACATTGCTCACTCTTGATTACACAAGTGGATCTTGGGTTGGAATCAAGAAGTGCTTGACAATAACTTCTATAGACCATTGCCCTAGAGAGCTTCAGAATATTCTTAGGCTCCATTGTCTTCTTCATTGAAGCACTTGGTCACATTGGATTATTTCTTAACCATTCACAATACTTGTTTGCTAGCCATTTAAAGCTTACTTGAGGAACATGTAGAGCTATATTACCTGTATGTATAGGGTTGAAGGTTTTGATTTGTAAAGTATTCTCCCTTTGCACTTTGGAAGCATATATGAGCCAATCACAACCGTTAGAACACATTGCCCTCAACCTATTTGGTGCATTCTTAGCAAACTTCACCAATCTCCCATTTTTTATGGGCATAATTTCTAACTGCTTCTCTAAATTCCTCAGTATTGCTAAAGAGCATCCCCAACTTGAAGGTAGGATTCTCCATATCCACCATAGCATTGAACTCGGGATGTATATACTCAAATTGACTACCCTTTTTCAGAAAATCTACATTATCATATAATGTATCTATATATAAGTTGATGTCTCCAATGTCCGTATCCTTTTGCTTTGAACTACCTTCTATACAAAGTGCATTTCTTCTATATAACTCATCAAGATCAGTAATGGCAAATCCATCTTCTCCAACACCCTTAGTGCACCTACAGACGTGGCATAATTTACTTCTTCACATCCCTCATCTTTCGCAATGGAAGGAAAAAAAAATGTTAATATGTTTTCGGAGCCTATATAAATTTAATATAATCACACCAACTTAAATATGTACATAGATAAACACAAGTTGCTATAACAACATACTAAAATATTTGGACCACAACAAATATTTGAGAAACATGGACCATGAACGCAAAAAAAAAAAAAAAAAGTAAATAATGGACCACAAAGAAATATTTGCATATGTTAACGACAAAATATATGTAAAATAACAAAATGAAAACATTAAATAACTGAGAAACATAGACCACGAATGACATATAGGCACCACAACTTATCACATCCTAGATAAGTTGACATGTTGGGTTCCACCACGTGCCATCTCTGCTGCATTAGAAAATGCACAATAAATAAAATTTCTTATCGGAAGATAAGAAAATATTAGTTTTTTTTTCTTTCCTTCGCTATTATTTTGATTATCATTTTTATATATTTATATTTCATTTATTGAAAATTTCTAAAATTAACCCTTTATGTGTCGGAATTCCAAACTCACTTGTTGGAATTCAGAACTCTAGTGTTGAAGAGTGTTGGGAAATTTGACCAAATGTCGGATTTTCCGATACGTGTTGACTAAGTGTCGAAGAGTGTTAAACATGTGTCAAAGTGTCTAACACAACGCGAAGGCTCATAAAAAATGTTCGTACTTCATAATTTAAAACTAGTTTAGCATAAAAAAAAATGTGTGTGCGAATCATTTGATAAAAAATCGTGTTTAAAACTGAACAAATTCTTAGGGCTTTGTGATAGGTTTCCTTGTTTCCTTTTTTTAGAAGAAATATCAATTCTTTTGCACTTTCAAAATATTGATTGTCGAACGATATCTTTCTTATTTATTAGCTTTAAATGCTTGTTTTTCCTTACAATTTATTTAATACTTCATTGGTTGTTAATTATTACTTTAATGATTGTGTATTCGCATGATTACTCACATGTTAGTAGATATGTTTAAGATCAGTTCAAACTACCTAACAAATATCTTTTCAAATAAACAAAATTAGGTGCGGAAAAGACACTAGTTAATCAATTAGTGTAACCAAATCTTTGGCCCTAGATCTCTAATTATGTAGGAAGTGAGGTACGCCTTCATGTCTCACTTAGTTTCCAGTTTACTCCAATAGATTAATGGTGACTCTTCATTAGAAAATTCTTATAAAGTCAATTTGAATATCCAATATCGCACCAGATATGAGTTTGGGAGAACTCGTGTCTAAAACGAAAGCCGTAGGCTCGCCTTTAGATAATAACCCTCAATTTATGTCTTTTTCCCTCCAGAAGGAAAAGGTAGGTTGGGATAGTCTTTCTCCTATTAACTGGTTTTCAATATCAAAAAATTACTTTTCTCTTCACCTTTGGCAATGAGCTAATAAGTGGAGAAGGAGAGCTAATAAGTGGAGGAGGAATGCTAATGCCGTTGCTCCTACGTAGGGACTTTCCTTGTGGGGAAACGTTAAGCTAACTTCTTGTTGCGGCTAAATTCATTGGAAAGCGATGTCTTAGACTTTGATTATTATTATTATTTTTGGTTGGAAATATGGGTTCCTTTCATTTAGTGAAATGTCTGAGGATACATCATTTTTGCTTCAAAACATACTAACTCAAAACGACCTAAAGGAGGGAAAGAGATCTAGTTTGAAGGTAGGGCCTTTTTTCGTTGGGCCTTTATTATGGCCCGGTCCATAACTTTCGTTGGCCCATTTTTTTAATGATAAAAAGTAACTTCCAATGGAATTTTGAATGATACAAAAATTCTAGTTGAATAAGAGAACAATATAATAATGCACGAAAGGCATTCCACAAGGGTCGAATCAAATGTACTCAAAATAACTTCTAATGTAACTTAGGATACAAAAATTTCTAGTCGAATAAGAGAACAATATAATAATGCACATACCACCGGCCGTAATGACTTTTCTAGATAAGGCCCTGCTGATCCTCAGCCCAGAGGTGAGGGGTTCAAAATCTTGTCACTGGGAGTTTACAGCGCAGCTATCAGCTGCAAGCCAGTTCCTCTTGTCCCAAATATATATATATATAATAATGCACGAAAGGCATCCCATAAAGGCCAAATCAAATGTACTCAAATATATATAATAATGCACGAAAGGCATCTCAGGCCGAATCAAATATACTCAAAATAACTTTTGATGGAACTCGACCAATCACATCAAGGTCCGCAACTCAACCAATCTCGATAATGAATACATAATATATTCATCCGAACTTTAGAACCCGTGATTCCTGTTGGATTGCACGCGCAAGCATTACCGTACCATTGATGGGCATCCAACCTATTTCTTTTTTCGGAGTGGCTCCAGTGACCCCTCGGGAGGACATTAGCGTAAGCATGGTACCCGGCATATCCTGTCGGGAACGGCGCGAACGAAGCATCCGCATGGGGAAAAGCTAGGGACGGGAGAGGATCACTGGCGCCGATCCGATCCGCTGGATATTCCCCCCCGGGCCCGTCGAAAAGTCTCCGGCCACGTGAGACTTTCGAATCCCTGAGACGTGGCCCCGCGCCGCGGCTCGACGGGACGCCGCCACGTGGCCCTCTGGATGACGGGGTTCGGGTACGACTCCTGACAGCACGACATGGGAAGGGGGAGGTCGGTCGGGCTGCGTTTGTTTGTATTTTTTTTGTGTTTTTAAACACTTTTCTGTTTTTTTGTTCTGGGAACAAAAAAAGAAACGCGTTTGGGTGCGGTTCCTTTTTTTATTATTTTGTTCGTGAACAAAAAAAAACACAAAATAAAACACAAATTTTGTGTTCTTTTGTTTCAAACACTTTGAGAAACACTTTTTTTTTTTCTTGTTCTTTTTCTTTTGGCCGGTCGTTGGCCATCGGCCTCGCCCGACCACGGCGAGGCTCGCCGTAGTTCAGCGAGGACCTCGCGCCGGCCCAGGCGAGCTCAATCTCGCCCGGATCCGACGAGGCCGAGCTCGCCCCGGCCGGCGAGCCTCGGCCTCGCCCGGCGATGGCTCGGTGAGGCCGCACCTCGCCCGCCACCGGGCGAGCTCGGCCTTTGCCGGATCAAGGCAAGGCCGAGCTCGCGCGCCCGGGCGAGCTCGATCTCGCCAGATCCAGGCGAGGCCGAGCTCGCCCGGCGGCGGCGAGCTCGGCCTTTGCCGGATCAAGGCAAGGCCAACCTCGCCCGGCACGGGCGAGCTCGATCTCGCCCGGTCGCCGAGGCCGAGCTTGCCCATGGGCCGAGGCGAGCCTCGGCCTCGCGGCGGTGGCCGGCAGGCGCGCCTCGCCCGCCGCCCGGGCGAGCTCGGCCTCGCCGGATCAAGGCGAGGCCGACCCTCGCCGACCTTGGGCGACCGGCCAAAAGAAGCCAAAAAAAAAAAATAAAAAAAAAGAAAAAGGAAAAATAAGAAAAAATTAGAAAAATAAAAGAAATAAAAAAAATTATCCAAATTTACCAAACATGTTTCGTTTATTTTTTATTAGAACAAGTTTTTCTAAACGCGCGTTTTTTTGTTCAAAATTTTTCCTAAGGAACAGCTTTTTTATTTCATTCGCTCGAAACAATTTTTAAAAGTAAACACAAACAAACGCGCCCTAAAAAGCCAACGAGCCGCCTGTCGACTGGGATTTTCATGTACTTCGAGTTTGATTTTTCCTTTTCTTCCTCAATAATGAGTTGAGAGAAAAAAGAGACAGGGGATATTCAGTTTATCATTTTCGAGGTGCACCGAATCGCCGCGGGGTTGGGCGGCGGGGGTGGGTTTTGGGGTGGTTGAGTACGCACCACGGCGCACGCAAAGGCCACGGCCATGGTGATTCGCTGTCGTGCGCCGCCTGGCGGGTCTACAAGCAACGCCCCCTCCCCCTCCTCGACGTCGTCGTCGCGTCGCCTCCGTACGTAGGCGTTCTCCCTCGTCGCGACCTCTCCGGAGCCACCGCCGCCGTCGTCTCGACCTCCTCCTCGCCGCCGTTATCCGCTCTTCTCTCCCGCCTCGTTCTTCCGGTAATCCGTTTCGGCTGCGAACCTTGTCGTTTCGGTTCCTTCTCGTGTTTCGTGTTTCTGCGGTTGCCGTTTCATTGGTTGGCGATGGATCGCGCGTGCGATTCGATCCGTTTCGTACTGAGAACTCTTGATCTTGCGACGAGTTTTCGTCGCTCGGATTCCGCGGTTCGGTTGCGGGTTGGTGTGTTTGAGTTTGGATTTAGGTAGTGAATTTGCTTGCGCGAGACAAATCACGTTTCGGCTTTCTTGACATGTGGTGGCGCATCATGAATATGATCGAAATGGATTCGGCTTTCTTGAGATTTCGGAATATTTGTCCTCTTTTTTGGTGTGACGGTGATGATATGATCCGGGATGCGATTGTGAAGTACTCGTCTGTTCATCGATGATGCTGCTTATTCGTTACCTACAGCTGAAATTGGCATGATCGTCGCTTTCGTCCAGTGGAACTGACTCTGTGGATGCTCTGTTTTTTCTTTGGTCACAGAGGAGAGATGGATGCTGCAGCGACAGGGCCATATCCATTACACCGTCGCAAGACACTCCACCTGGTACGCGGCGTTGCCCTGTTTTGGGTTTCTCTGTGCGTGTGCAAAGGCAGATTCATAGGCGTTGAGCATTTTGGTTCTGACTTGACAATACATACAGGTTAGGCATGCACAGGGAATTCATAATGTGGCAAGAGAAAAGAACCGCGACCCCCTTTCGTCATATGATTTCTTTGATGCTCAACTCACCCCTCTCGGCTGGCAGCAGGTGGTCACTTTTTCTCGTGGTCAGGCTGTCTTCGAATTACACTTATATGTTCCGAGTGGAATTTCTCTTTCAAGATTGAATTTTATCGGTTTTCTCTTTAGGAATGGAGTTGTTCCTGTGGATTTGACAGCTGAATGTTCTTGTTAGAAGAACTTGATTAAAAACCAGGCAGTCTTGGATAGAATTTTAATATAATAGATAGGGCAATAATGACATGGCCAATCGGAGTTAGTGTGAAACTGAGAAGGCCTTGCTGTTCTTGTTCTTGTTATAATGCCTAGAAGTCTACATTTATGTATATAATTTTTTGAACTACAGGAGATCTATTAGAAAAAGTTCCAGGTACTTCTTCTTCTTCTTCTTCTTCTTTTAATTCAGTTTGATTGGACTGGTTTACTTTCTAATGATCTCTTGATGCGGTGATAGGTGAGTAACTTGCGCAGGCATGACCAAGCATGTGGACTTTCCAAGAAGATTGATCTTGTAATTACGTCCCCACTGTTGAGGTACTGTGATTTGCTTCAAACTTGTTTGTTGCCTTATCTTTTCTTGTGTTCTTACAGATTGCATTGTCTTCAATTTGATTGATTATCAATTGCCGACTTTGATTGTTAAGGACGGAAATTGTTTTGTTACACATAGCTGCTTTACTCATTTAAGCCTTCATAAGTTCATAGAGCTTTGATATAAAGTCCTAGAAACTGGTTGCTAGAGGCGCCTGAGACATGAGGTCCTCTGTCATGAATGATTGCATTTGAACTTGCAATGAGACAACTTCATTTACAGCATAAGAGAACATGTTAAGTGAGATAAATTTAGGACGGTGTATCTTTTCTCATTTGATGGAGAATGTGCCAATGGGCAATGTATATAATCCATTTGTCAAGAAAATTAAAATAAACCACGTCATTTGTTAATAGCTTAAACTTAGTATTAAATGGATGCATACTCAGTTCAACAAATATCTGGATGAGTTTTTGTTCTTTATAGGTTGTGGGTTTTAATCATTCTTTTGTCCACATGTTTCTGGCCCGCATACTTTAAATTGTTAACTTGTCATTCTACTAGCCTTTGCATGAGGGGCATGCTGTGGTACAAAATTTGGACTTGAAGTTTGTTAAGTGTTGTTTTTACACTATTTATGTGATCACTTGCAGAGCTATGCAAACAGCTGTTGGAGTTTTCGGTGGGGAAGGCTGTACAGATGGAATAGGTGCACCTCCTTTGATGGTTGCAAATGCAGGGAATAGTGATCATCCTGCTATTTCAAGTCTGAATTGCCCACCATTTATTGCCGTAGAACTTTGTCGAGAACGTTTGGTAAGTGAATACTATTGGAATAAAAAATCATTCACATAATCCTGAATATTGATTTGTTTTTTAGAATCGGTGGAAGCATTTTGTGTGGACATTCCACCATAGTAACTTTTGTCTGTGGAAAATGTTGGCAGTTTTTATTTCTTCTTGCTCTACCCATTTTTTAAATGGTTGCAGTTGAATTTGGAATGGGCTTCATGCACTTTAAAGATTATGTTGCATTCTATTCAGAGCTTACAATCTTTTACTTTATTGACTCCTAATATGCACAAGTATCTGTATTGGACGAGAATTGTGAGACATGAGAAAAAGAATTTGCCTTTGTCCTTGGCCGGTGTGATAAATTTGTGAACTTTGGAGAGGATATCATGCAGGAGTACAGCTGTCCATACCACTGGCTTTATAGGGTCATACTTCAGAGTATTTGTTTCTCCTTGATTTGGGATTAAGGGATGCTTTCTTGTAGTTATCTTACTAGGTATGAAGGAAGCTCATGCTTTATTAGGAAGAGTGCTTATTGTTCTTTAGCAAATTGACTGATCTTGCTTTAGTTTAAATTTAGTTCTCAACCCAAGGACTTCGTATCTTGTTAAGGATGACCAAACGTTACATATTTGTAGTTGGAAGTTGGATCAGTTTCTTCATGTTGCACAAGTTCCTCCTTTTAGCAGTTAGGACAGTGGATACCACGATACACCATTCAAATTTTGCCAATTTTCATTTGTGCAGCTGAAATTCAGTTTATATCATGGCTATCGTTATAGAAAATCATTTGATTGCTACCGCTCTCTTTGTATTTCATTTCAATTTCGATGAAAATGGACGTGTTAGCACAAGTAGATGACCTAACATGATGTGGCATGATGGTAACCTCACATGCCGTACTGATTTTCACTCAAGCACCAAAATCCATAAGATTGGTCACAGATCTTGTACCATGGATCATGCTATCTTGTTGAAAAATGTCCTATCTAGCTTGTCATGTCATGCATATAATAAGTCAGATGTTCTGTCAAATTGAGTTTGCATATTAGCATAATATATCTTGTTCTATTGAAAATGGGACCAACTAGAAACGGAGTAGTGATAATTGCATGACTTTGCAAAGTATAGTGGTAGTACCCCAAGCTGAATGATCTCTCATATAATTAACCTCCATTTAGAGGTTATCGCAAGACAAAGATGAAGACATTTTTGCTACTAGTTATTGTTGAATTTCTCTCTTTCGTGGTGTTTTGTGGGTCATCTTGTATTGGTATTGAACATTCCTTGCAATGCTCCATGTTGCTAAAAATTTACATTTTGGTCCATAGGGAGTTAATCCTTGTGACAAAAGACGAAGCATTAGCGAGTATCGGCCGCTCTTTCCTGCAATTGATTTTTCATTGGCAAGTGCTTCATTTCTTAAAATGTTTTGTAGGGCATTTGCTTTGGAAGTCTCAACATTAGCTAATCTCAGTAATTTAACTTTGATATTCACTTTTCTTTAGATTGAGAATGAAGATGACGTCTTGTGGACGCCTGGTGTTAGAGAAAATGATGAGGAAATTGCTGATCGAGGAATGAAGTTCTTGAGTTGGTACTTCACAACTTCCTGCTAAGTGCTTTAGAATATAAACTACAATGCAAAATGAATGCAACTTGCATGATCTTGGAAGAAAATAGCTGAAAAGCTATGTAAAAAGAAAAATTCTGAAATGAGCCATTCGATTCTGCATCTCAAGGTTTTGATTTATCTTCAGGTTGTGGACACGGGAAGAGAAGGAGATTGCAATTGTTACCCACAGTGCATTCTTGTTGCATACCCTCAAGGCCTTTGGAAATGATTGTCATTTATTGATCACAAATGAACCATGCAAGCAGTGAGTGTCTCCTAGTTCATATTTGGTTGATTGGTTCGAGTCAATGGTTTAATTAATCTAATTATGATCGGGAGTGCAGAAATGTTAGTGTTCCGACTGACTTGTTTCTATGTTATTGTTTTGAGAAATTATTTACATTAGGTCCTTCATAGTCTTCCTTCTGAATATATTTCTAATGAGTGAATGACATGAAATTAAGATTGTTCCTGAAAAAGCACTCTGAAGGTTTCATCATATGCTAAATTTTCCTACCTGTATACACATTAGCGGTGACCACTGATTATCCACTGTAGATTGCGTTGCTTGATATCATATCACGACTGTTTGTTAAGCAGAAAAAAGTTGATTGTAGATGTGTGATGCCCATCAGTCAAAAGGGAAGCTGGATCTCTATCTTCTCTACATATTATCTTTGGTTGTGGTTATGAAGTTCTGCACAATTATTTTTCCACCTATGCTGATTGCCAACAAAGTACCACCTTCAGTTCTTTTGGGCTTGCTTCATGTTCGCATTAAGTGATGTATTGATTTATAATCCAAGACAGATAACTTAGTTAATAGGAATTGATGAAGAAAAGATTTTGATAAAAATGCATCCGAGTTGTCCACATACATGGTATCATAAGTCTCTACACAGATATTTATCACTTCACTAAAATGCCATAACATAGCTTTCTCCTTTCTTCTTATTGGAACTTTCCAAACCTATAACCTGTGTAGCAACGACCAGTACCAGTTCTAGTGGTGGTACTTCTAGCAGATTAGGCTGATGAAAATGATGATATAGTTGTGACCAATGAACCTGGTTGGTAAACTGCACATGCAATGGAGTTGATATGATGTGGCACTTTGTTTTTAGGAAGGTGGGACTTTTATGTCGCGGACTGAACATATTTTATCTGTTGTTGCAGGTTTGCAAACTGTGAACTCCGTTCAGTTGTCATCGTGGATAAAGGGTAAGCATGATATGCTCAAAGCATACTATTAGATATTTCTTGAAACATATACCCAGATCCCTCCTTGATTCTGTTCGCTGGTTGCGGGATGACCTACTCAGATGCCTCAAAGACCGACTATCCAGGGAAAATTCCTAATGGACTTGATCTTCCAAGTGATGTTGTCTAGGACAAGCACTAAGGAAGGTCTGTGGAGGACGCTTACCATTCAATGCACCGAATGGTCTAATTAGTCTCTCATACTCTTGATTCAATTAATGATTGAGGTGTGTGGAGTTTGACACGTACTATTTTTGGTGGGGAAGCAGTTGCAGTACCACGCCATTGACTCTGAACTTGTAAGCTCTGCTAGGTAGCTTCAAGTTCCATCCTTTCGAAAATCAGGGAATATGAAGCCAGTGAAATTAGGTGCCAGTTCATTACAACAATAAAAGGACGCCGTATCATGTATCTTAGCGCAACTGAGGTTGAACTTCGCTTCATCTGGTTCTTTTCCTTGCACATGTTCATACCTGCTTTTAGCTTTAGTGTGTACTATTGCGGTACATGCAACATGGTGACCAAGAAATATCTTTGTCATAGATACGTGGGTTTACATAATGCCTAGCCTAGAACTTAATTGACTGCTTTTAATTGATATGTTATCCTATTGTTTGACTAAGTATAAAACCAGACTCTGTTTCATCTGTAACTATTCACCTTGACGGCAACAGAGTCGGTCATCTTTCCCTGTTGATCGAAGGTCTTCAATGGAATTGCTGTCCTTAATCGCGGGGTTTCCTTCCAATTCTGCTTTCTCCAAATACGCATTAAACTCCGAAGGTCGCCAGCATGAAAATTATCTTTTTGGAGAGATGTGTTTGATATCCACAAATTGCTTGCCAATAGTCTGACATGAGTAGAGATGGATAAAAAAGTTAATACAAAGTTGCGTTTTGAAAAGACGTGATCGTTGAGCAGACTTGAACGAGGCCCTAGGTTGGGCTGTTTTTGCCAAGACTTTTGGTGGCAAAATCTTGTTGCGGGCATGGCCCAAGCTAGCTCGGGCCCAACTGATTCGGGCATTATCCAAACCCGTCCATATATGTTCTTCAGGTCAATTTTAACACGGGAGGGTTTGAGCGTGCGCGCGGGTCACCAGACACGTGATCAAGTCCGAGCCCTAACCGAGAAGCCCCCGTCAATATGGAGCTTTCATGCTTGCAAAATCATATCGTAATGTGATTTTTGAATGAACCCAAATTGAAGTCCACCCGGTCCGAACATGCAAGTATTGACACACGTGGAGAGGACGATGAAGTTAATCTGTATTGATAAACTTTTGCCCTTGATACCCAAAGCGTCATCATATAAGCGGACAAATTGTTGCCTTTGTACATAGACTCCATTTATTTTGTAAAAAATAAATGATTTGAAAAGTATTTTCCAAATAATAATCGCTCGAATTGTATAAAATAATTTATTGACAACAATTTATATCTAACGAAAACATCTCTTCAATTAATTTTTATAAGCGATACAAGTTATTGTTTTCAAAAAAATATTTTTTAGGATAATTTATTCCCCAGTGAAACATGAAATATTTTTTAGGATCATTTACTCCCCAGTGAAACATACGGAGGCAAAAGTGTGATGATACATGTAGACCGTCGGGGATGAGGTCACTCAATTTGTGCTGATGAACTTCTTTGCCCTCGACTCGATACGCAAAATGCCATTTAAATAATAAAAAAAGAAAAGTCAAACATGACTTGAAGCAGAAATGTAGAAATAAGGAGCAAAGACCGGTCAAACATTACACCGCGATCCTCCCCAAAAGGAGAACGATTCCTTCCTTCCCTTCCAAGACAAATACCAGGAAAAAAAGGCCACAAGATTAGCAGCGCACGTCATATCCTTTCCGTGACCCTCGTTTGCAACCCGCTAGTTCGCTTGCTCTTGTTGACTCGTGCGTCCTAAGCAGCTTAAACCGATCTTTCCCCACCTCTCCAGGACCGTCCCCCTTTCCACTTTCCAGGATCGTCCTAACATTTTTATGGCTTCTTCTTCGGTGCAGGATTCTTTGAAGACACCCAACCAAGTTTACGCATTGTCTAGGGGAGGGACAAAATGAGGGCCGGCTTATTTCCAAGTTCATCATCGATCACATCCAACCCAAAAAACCATACAAACCACTGCATTGTCCAGCTAAGCAAATGAGAGTGGGCGGTTTCACATTCCGTCAGTTCCGGGTTCCATACAAATTTCACCTTAAACATGGAACTTTTATTTATTGGAACATGTTTCAAACTTAAAACCTACCCCGTCACTAGTTCCGGAGTCAGTTACAGGGTCTACCCAGATTTTACCTATGTTATTAATTGAACCTTTAATGACCACCACTTGTTGTTATATTTCACTGACTTAATCACGGAAAAAAATATGAAATATTAACAAAGTAAAAATCTCAATCATAAAATAAAAGCTCAAACTATCAAAGACCATGAATATCGTTGAATTACTTGAAGACATAGACAATTTTAAAAAAAAAAAAAAACATAAAAATTTGTTCCATATTCTAGATTCCAAGTTTCAAATTCTACAAATCTAAAATTTGAAACCTACCTATCAAAACATGTTCTCGATTTTTAGTACCTAAAAATCACTTTATATACCTTGAAACTGAGAATTGAATGATCTCGTCAGCCAGTTATTAAGTTTCAGATTATATTCTAAAGTCATGCTCACCCCTATAAACAAATGCAAGAGGATTTGCTCAATGCATTTCAGGTCATGCCGGGACATGGATGAAGCGACTTCCGAATGATTGGCGAAACCGCACATGATCCTGCTCGTGCACCTTCAATTCTCACGATGTGCCAAGCTTCGCATGAGAGGGGAATTTTAAATCGGGGGTTTCGAAAGTCAAAGCGAACGCTTTTCTGTCCCTCGCTTCTCCCGTTCGTTTTGTCCGGCTTGACGTTGTCGTTTCGTGGGGGTCTGGCAAAATAGGGTGACAGTAAAATGCCGACGTTGGCACGTGCGCGTGCACTGTCAATCGCCATACGGCGCGCCGTCTCGGGCGGTCGAAGGGGCGTCGCGTGCAGCGGCGTCGCGTTCGCACGTGGAGTGCCAGCACAGCACCCGTTTCCTGCGAGCGATACCGCCTCGCGGAAACACCAGTTTGGATCGAGAACAAGAATTATTCATTTTTGCATTAGCATTCGTTCTTTTTAATTATATAGTCAAAATTTACGCAAACGATATGATGAACGTTGATTATCCACGCTTGCAAGTGATTTTTTACTTCCACCACCAGGAAAACGATTTTTTTTTTCCAAATATTGTTCACCCAATCATGGTGTCACGTTTTTTCTTTATCCTTGATCACTACAATATTAAATAGGAAGATTTATCCAAAAAGTCTAAGCTTATCGTATGGCAACTAATTCAATCATAAATTTTTCAATTTAGTCACTTTAGTCATCAATCTTTTAACGATTTAATAATATAGTTCATTAATCGAAAATTGCTAATATGGATGCCGATCGAAGAACATAATAAAAAAAGAAAAGAAAAAGGAAAAAGGAATTGGAAAAAAGAAAAAGAAAAAGGAAAATTTTGAAAAATTATCCACATCACTACCGATTATGCCACGTAGGACGGCTAACATTTATGTCAACAATTTTTAACTAAAATTAACTAGAAGTACTACATTTAAAAATTGTTAGAAAGTCTTAACCGAATTGGTCAAATCAAAAAGTTTAAAACTAAATTGATCACCATGCAATAAGTTGAGAACTTCTCAAGCAATCATCCCCATTAAATGATTGGTAATATGCAGTCAAATCTTGATTTTCATTTTGTCATTAGTCAATCTTACATATGTTAGTGAATCCAGACTTAATCGTGATTATTATAAAATAACGTCAACAAAATCGTCTAGATTGAATATGTTACTAATGAAGCTTCGTATGAGAGAATTATAAAAATATTCATAAACCTATTACAATTGTATCAATTCAGTCTTAAATCTTTTTTTTTTATTTGTGCCAATTTTACCCATCCAACAATTTTGATCCGCCGGTGCTAACATGGATAATTTTTAATTATGTTTTAATATTGTTTTGAATTTTTTTTTTTTTTTTTCTCTTTTTTTTTTTTACCTTGTTCTTCCTTCAACAAGTTGTCGGTCGAGACTAACCAAAGGCTAGGGTTGGGGAGGCCGACCTTGCCATTGCTACGCGAGGGCTTGCCTCAACCAAGCCATGGTGACGCCAACCCCTACCGACCCTAGCACCGACCCTAGCCTTTGGGTGGTTGATGCGGTTGATGACCACCTGGAGGAAGAAGGAAGGGAAGAAGAAAAGAAGAGAGAAAGAAAATAAATAAATTGAAAATATTATTAAAAATTATCCTAGCATCAGTCATGCCACGTTAACAATGATTGGTAAAATTGGCCGAATGAATTTAATTGGCATAAATGCAAAAAAATTATGACTCAACTGACAAAAAAAAGTTTAAGACTTAATTGACATATTATAATAGGTTTATGACTTTTTGTTGTAATTTTGCCACCTTTATATAATTGATGTCGCAAAATAATATGTAGAAGAGCTTTTAGAGTAAATGCGCCAAAAGTTGAGCTTTACATACTATACGGGTGAGTCCTATATTTCTTGGAAAATAAAGGTACTGTCCTTAATATGGTATTAAAGAAAGGTTCATTTTCTATCTCCAAATTAAGTTAATGAAGTTGGCCAAGGAATGTAATGTTATAAGTAACGACAATTGACTTGAATATTAAAGTGTTAACTAACCCCCCGTTAGATACAAAACTCACCAACTCTCCACATGGATCCTCCCCCTATCATGAGATCGACACTTAGTAGATCAATCATGTTTTAAATATCAAAGATTACAAGGTTAATTTTTCCACACCAATAAGACTAATGTCCCCTTTCGAGAGGGAGAGAGAGAGAGTAGAATATTATATGTCCCATCATCGATCCTTGTGGCACAACTTGACAATCTGCTACGTTGTCCTGTGCAGCCACATGCGCGTAGGTGAGGAGAGATGGTGCGATTTGAATTTCAGAAGTTAGATGCGTCCATGTGCCTTCGGTTATGTCGCTCCATGCGATTGGGTCGTACCCAAGTGATGGGGATCCTCCATGATTCCGTGAACTCCATGCTTTCTCACTCTGACCACGCATTAAATTGCGCCTTTGAATGGATGGATTGGACAATGCTTCCACAATGCCACGGTGCATGACTATCCTTCTCTTGTTTCAAGATTGCGACTTCAAGGATTCTAGAGGGTGTTTTGAGGGTTCAAGGGGTGAACCCGCATCGCTCAACATCCTGATTTTAAGAAGAGGCAACCCTCATGATATAACACTTGATTACACGAGACATGTAACTCTTATAGCGCGCAAATATCAGTCCACATGTTTAATGCGCATAATGGCATTCGATCACACATCTCATAGTCCATATTGTAGATGAGGAATACATATACCATAAGCATAAAAAAACTAGAAAGGGTGTCAATGACTTAAACCGCTAATCTATAAACTTGATAAATCGACACTTTAGCAATTACCCTCTTCATTTTCTTCCTATCTATCTCTTATATGATCTGATCACTCTCCCTCTCCTCCTTCACCCTTGGTCCTTCCTAACCTTTATTTCTCAATTTATCTACTCAATCGGATCCACCAAATATAGTTATGGGCCTTCAACATGAAAATTACTAAAAAAATCCTAACTTTGTTATATAGATGCCATTAAGTTACGGCCTTCAACATAAGGTTAGTCAAACAAGCATTAATTGTAAAATGTGTGAGTCGAATTCTTTGTTTAGGCTCTTTCTTCATAAGTTGTTTAGCCCAAAAAATAAGAGAGGAAGAATAAAATAAATAAATGAAACTCATTCTTTGTTGCACTAGCGATTTTGTCATGATCCATCCAACGATCGAGAATGAGTAGCATTCGAGTCATTATCACTCGACGGTTGACAGTTAATTTCTTTAAGTAGATGGTCTAGATCTCGGATGATTATATAAAATCGCAAAATTCCTTCTAGTTCTCTTTCCCCTTCGCATTGCTTTATTGACTTCAATACATCCCATACTATCGAATAGGAGCAAAGTCAAGGAAGATGGCCAAGATGCATTTAGATAAACTAAAAGAAAAAGTACAATAAATTTATCAAAATTCACCCGCTCCAAGCAAAGAGCACTCTCTCCATCGTCCTCCCCACTAGACCCTTGTGGACTAGAAACGGCAAGAACTCACATCACCTCCATTGTTGCCGCTGCTCCCTTCGGCCCCCGCCGCGAGACCACTCCAGAGCACGACGGTGAGGGGGAGGGGACGGAGGACCACGTCGGCCGGGCCGGTGTTTCCCGGCGGATCCGGTGTTTCTTTGGACGAGGGCAGTTAGCAAAGAGTTCGAGTAGATTCTTGGGAAACAATACTTTTAAAAAAAAAAGAGACCATGATTGATTCCAACAGTCACCGTACTTTTCTACCCCGTCGGTCAAACCCCACTTCGCCTTCAAAAAGAAGTACCCGAACCTTCGCTCCCGCTCCACCCAGCACCGCGCCAGCCCGCTCCCGGGCCCCACCCCCCAAAAAGCGCACTAAATAAAATTAAAAAAAGTATATAACTACAAACAAAATTATAAAATGACTTTTTCCTCCCCTCTATTGCTTACTCCCGCTCTCCGCAAACTCACCGCCATGCCTCTTCCTCCATCATCGCCCTAGTTTCTCCGCTTCCGCCGCTCCCCGCCGCGCCCCGCCAAGGACCCTCGATCGGAGATCCGGCCATGGACGCCCACGCGCCGCCGCCCCCGCCGCCCCCCTCCTGCCCGGGCTCCCTCGACTCCTCCCCTCGCTCCCGCGAGATCGACCTCGACCCCGGCCTCTCCTTCGACGAGCCCCCCGCCGCCGCCAAGGTCAAGCTCCTCTGCAGCTACGGCGGCAGGATCCAGCCCCGCCCCCACGACCACCACCTCGCCTACGCCGGCGGCGACACCAAGCTCCTCTCCGTCGACCGCTCCGTCCGCTTCCCCGCCCTCGTCGCCAAGCTCGCCTCCCTCACCGGCGCCCCCGAGTTCTGCCTCAAGTACCAGCTCCCCGGGGAGGACCTCGACGCGCTCGTCTCCGTGGTCAACGACGAGGACCTGGAGCACATGCTGCTCGAGCACGACCGGCTGTGCTGCGCCTCCGCGAAGCCCGCGAGGCTGAGGCTCTTCCTCTTCGCGCCGCCGAGCTCCAGGTCTCTGAGCTCGGGCTCCAGCGACCCGAAGTCGGAGCGCCACTGGCTCGGGGACGCGTTTGCCTCGGCGCATGCGGTGAATTTCGAGGCGGCGAACCCGGATTATCTGTTCGGCTTCGACAAGGGTTTCTCGGTGGCGCCACCTCCGCCGCCGGTGAATTTGCAGGATTTTGTGCATGTGCCGGTCGTGGCCGAGTATGGGCTGGAGGATCGGCGCGTAGCTGGCGAGCAGGTTCCGCCGCCGGCGGCGGCGGCGGAAATTCAGCAACAGATTCAGGCGTTGGAGAGAGCGCAAATTTCCGATCAGCAACAAGAGGCCGTGACAAATGCATGTGGCGACGGAGTCAATCCTGGCGCTGGCACCGATGAGTACCTTGCTGCTCCGGTAAAACCAGAGAAATTGGCGACTCCGGCGCCGGCTGCAGCTCAGGTGGCCGCGCCGGTGCAAATACCGGCTGCGGCGGCGCCGTACTTGCCGGAGCGGCCCGTGACGGGCGGAGGTTTGCCAATAATGGTGAACGGGGGCCAACCAGCGTACTACATTCCCGCTCCGGGCGGTGGTGGCTACCTCACCGCCGTTCAACCGGTCACCGGACCGATAGGTCAGGGCTACTATGGAGTGCAGAGGATGGGGCCGGAGCTTTACCGGGAACAGGCGCTTTATAATGCGGTCCCACATCAGCAAGCCAAGGTCGGTGCTTATGGTGAGGGGATTCAGCTGATGCAGCAGCCCGTCACGATGGCCGACGCCGGTTTCCAGCAGGTGGTTTACTATACGACAGCCGGAGGGATGGTCCCGGCTTACCAAGCGGCGGCGACGGCGTCGACTGTCAACGGGATGCAAAGTGGCGGCGCGTTGACTCAGGATGGTAAAGTTGTTGGTCAGATACCACAAACGACTGCGGTGTGAGTTCAAAAATCAAAATATGGTCTTGCTTGTCAAAGTTTCTCGATTTTTTAATTCGATCGTAGGGGAACATGCGGTTGGTTTTGTCCAGAATGTGCATCCTGTTCGTTCTTTTCTGTTTCTTACTGTGTAGTGTGCGTTGGGTTCTTATTTGTTCATGTACATGTTTTTCTTTGTCAATTAACAGGACTAATGTGGCAAGTTGTTTTGTTGGTAGTTATCTTCTGCTAGATAAGAGTAATTCATGAGATATGTGAGTTCTTGAAATGACCAATCGCAGCTTTTCGGAGGTTCTGATAAAAAATGAGCAAAGAAGTTCTGAACTCAATTCGGGCAATGAAACATGAATTGCAAGTTGGATATTTGAGGATTGAAAGTTTAGTAAAGCTTCTGAATATTTCTAAAGCTGGTTGATTATGCCCAAGATGCTGCAAGCTTGATTTTGATCTTGGTTGACTCGATCCTCTTAATTCTGAGACTCCTCTTTCTGGTTTTGAATTGATGAAGCATGTGATACCATTCATGGTAGTTTGACATTTTTTCTAGCATCCAAGAAAAAAAATAAAATGCTAAGTAGTTTTGCTTGCTTCTGCTATGTCTCCTACCTAGGACTGTGAAGCTTGAAGACTCTGTTTTTACACATTACTGAATTGTACGGATACACCGTCATGACGGCCCTTGGAAACACCCTTTCCCTCACAACTAGTTGTAAGTCATAAGATGGTTTTCGGACCATTTTATTTGTGCATGCATCCATCGTTCAAACTCTGTTGTGCCTGATTTGAAAAAAACGGTTTGGTGGTCTTGACATAGATGCTTCTGTGGAAATTATTGTCAGATTTCTGATGGTAGTATGCCTAGAATTAGTTGCTGGACTTGCTGTTGTGGTGCATGTTCACAAACATGAATCCCCTTCTTTAGGCTATATACTCATTATCTTCTTTCAAAAAAATTCTTGCACATATGAATTGCAGCCTGAATTTCCAGTTTGCCCTGTCTTTGATGATTATTTTCGTCGGTGCGACTCTTTTCCTGTGCCGTGCTCACTAGGATCATGGGTTGATCACTAGGACTTGAGGGCAGATGATAGTACAACTCCAGCTCGTTAAATAGGTGAATTGGTTTACTATATATCTCCTACTTGCACTTGGCTAAGGACTCAGTCCGTCCGTAATACATGAGCATTCCTCTCTAGCGGCCTAAAGAAATTGAGGCGCAAAAACTGAGGCTCTCTTCTGGTCAGGCCTGAACTTCAACATGCAAACTCAACTGCAGTTATAACGTCTGCAGTATAGCTAGTTAGAATTCACCATCAGATGAAGTAACTGAACGTTCGGAAATCAAAGTAATGGAATCATCAAAATTCCTATCTCTATCCCTTAGATCCTAACAGTGGGATCAGTAGTTCGGGTTCTCAGAACTTAACCTTCTCTAAGTAGATACTATCTTCTATATAGTGTTTCAGCCTCCAGTCTTCTCGGATACTGTACTTGATTTCTGGCATTGACAACATTCTCATGGCATTGACAACATTCTCAAAGATCGTCGGATATGTCTAAAGCCTTCCAAATAGAAAAGTGAAATAAAAAAAATTATGGATTACCCACCTAATGATGATGTTTGAGTGGGTTAAAACGATTGCCAAAGATAGTCAGATATATCGAGGCCTTCTAAATGAAACACTCGAGCATAAAGTGGAGAAAGGATAAAAATTGTAAATGAAACACTCGAGCATAAAGTGGAGAAAGGGTAAAAAAATGATCATGTTTGGCACTGGAGTATTATACATCTTTATGCAGTCTAAACGTGGGATTTTAGTGCTGTTGAATGACACTTCTACAAAAAACTGAATGAGATGAGGAGCACAATGTCGTTGAAGCCATGAAAGGAGCAGGGCTGAACTCTGGTTGAAAACGTTCCAGCAATGTCATCACTTGAACTATTCTCTGGAACTGTTGGTCTTGTTATTCTCAATTTTTAGCCTTTGTAAATTTAAGAAATTCATCTTGCTCTGCAATAGCATTCCAGGCATTTGACGCGATGCATGAGAGGCAGGACAATTGCGACTGGCGGTTGTTCGTTTTTAAGACTGATATGTTCCGGATTCGATTTACCTATTATATTGCCCCTTCGACTGAATCTTGGGTTTGGGTCCAATTACATGATGAACCTGCATTTCGAGCGGCTTTCATTATAACAAGGTTGCCAAGTGCTTAAGATCCAAGGATCCAGTCTCATGGCCATGACGGCTCAAGGACCATATCGACGATTTTTACGATTGATCGAGCTTTAATGATCGATCAGGTATTACTTCATGGGCTGCTCTTTAAGTTTGTCATTTATAAGAAAGGACGGTGCTTCGAAAAGGAATCAAGAAACCTGCAAAGTGGTCGGAAAATGAACATGTGCGACAAGTAACTGCTAAATCCTTGTGCACTAAAGTGACTTCAAGTGACTGGTAGATTCAAGGGATTCTAAATAAGTGCCTAAGTAGCCCACATTTTTTCAAAGATGATCCAAAGTAGACTTTATTTCAAGTAGGGGGAGTTTCGAATGAAGGCTTTATATTTCCGGCTTGCTAAATATTTTGACCAATCAATTTCTTTCTCCTCTTTCCCATCCATCATCTTCTGCAGAGTGGCCAAAACAACGCCTTAGTGACCATTAGAGCCGTTAAACGGTGGGTCGGGTCGGGTTTGGGTCGGGTCATTAATGGTCCGACCCAAATTGACCCATTAACCTATTTATGACCCATTTATGTTTAATGTAAATTTTTCGACCCAAACCCGACCCGACCCATACCCAACCTATACCCGACCCGACCCAACTCATATTAATAAAATATTTTCATATTTAACAAATTTAGAAAAACTTATTCCTATGTTTTTTTTTTTTAAAAAACTATATTATTAAAATACTTCCAAGCTTTTATATATATTATTTTTTAAAAATTGTATTGCTAAAATAGTTTTATACAATATAAATTTAATGGACAATTTTTATAAATTTTAAAATAATTATTTAAAAATCGAAATTTAATTATTTTATAAAAATAAAATTTTTAATTATTTTTTTAAAAATTATTTTTAATTATTTTTAAAAAAATTATTTTTAATTATTTTTTAAAAAATTAAATTTTTAATTATTTTTTTTTTTATTTTTAGAATATAATTTTCTTTTTTTTTTCTTTTTCTTTTCTTTTTTCTTTTTTTTTTCTATTTTCTTCTCCTTCTTCTTTGGCCGGCGACGGCCACAGGCGAGCCTTCGAGCTCGAGCTCGCCGACGCCGGCGAGCTCGAGGCTCGCCGGATCGGCGAGGCTCGAGCCTCGCCCGACGCCGAGAGTCTCGAGCTCGAGGCTCGCCGGTGTCGGGCGAGCTCGAGCTCGCCCTCGCCGGAACCGGCGAGGCTCGAGCCTCGCCCCGACGCCGGCGAGCTCGAGGCTCGCCGGATCGGCGAGGTTCGAGCCTGCCGACGCCGGCGGGCTCGAGCGAGGCCTCAGATCGGCGAGGCTCGAGATCCGGAGCTGGTGAGGCCTCCGCCGACGATCCGGCGAGCTCGAGGCTCGCCCGGCCGGCGGTCGCCGGCCGTCGCCGTGCCGGCGATCGGAAGGAGGAAGGAGAAAGAAAAAAAAAAAGAAAAAAAAAAAAGAAGAAAGAAAAAAAGGAAGAAAAAGAAAAGAGAAAATAAAAAAAAAAAATTATAATTTTGATTTTTATAAAAGTGAAAAGAGAAGAGAGAAATTATAATGTTTTTGTTAAAGATGAGTTTTTAACCCAACCCATTTAAAACCCACTTAAGACCCACCTATCTTAAACCTTTAATTGTGAAACCCATTTAACTATCTTTTGTTATAAACAAGTGACCCATTTATGATCCATTTAAGATTTAAATGGATCATAAATGGGTTTGTGAACCTCTAGTGACCATAACCATGTGCAAGAACAACCAGCCCGAGTATTGCAGCAATACTGATGATGCTGAATGTGGGTGAAGGTTGCGATGCCTAGACCATCACAGTCGCAGGTGAGGCCGCCTTGCCTGGGTTTTGGTGAGGCCAGCCTCCTCAGTTGAGGGCGAGGCACCGCGACCCTTGTTGGCCATAGATAAAATGAAAAAGGAAAAGACGGAAAAGAGAAGACTTGGCCATGGCGTGGCCGATTCTGCTTGGTGAGCACCCTTTGATGAGGTAGCACAAAAAATGTCGGTGGAGATCCAGGACCCGGCGCTGCATAGGCGGTTGTTTTTCTTACTGCCAAACGTGTGTGGTTCGGTTCTTGTCATTTGCTTCTTCGGTTAAGATTAAAAGCTGGATATGTGTTCATCTTGTATTTGAGGTTGCTTTTGAGGTCGGGTTGAACTGAAGGAGACAGCGAATCGATGCTGCTGTTGCTTTTCTTTTCATCTCTTTTCTCTTTGAGCGAAGAGAAAGCAATACAATTTGATAAGTGAAGTCTAGCTCCTTTTAATTTTTGCTTGTGTCCACGTTGTGGACAGATTATGATAGTAAAGTTTGATTCAAAATTGATAATTACATCTTTGTGATTTTTTGGATAAAAATGTTCCTTGGCCAGTCATAATTATTCCGTATCCTTATTTGAAATAATGTTTTTAATTATTTTTTTTGGAAAATGAGGATACTTCAATATCTTATTTAAAATTTTCTCTAGATTCAATTAAGAACATTAACTTTTTCATTTGGATGCAAACTTTTGAATAAGCGAATCCCATGTATTAGACGGAAGAACGGCTCTCTCATGCCCTCGGCATCTCATGTGTAAACTTTTTCTATATGCTGTCTTTTGGTCGATCCATACGCCTCAAGTTCAAACGATCGACCCCCACTAAAAGAAAAAAAGAAGATTACCAAGAAAGAGAACGGAAGGAAGAAAACCCCAAAAGAAGAGATTAGCATCAAGAGAGGACAAACAACGAGGACTTTCGTCTCGTACTATGAGAGCACCCCTTTTTCCGAGCATAATTCCAGTGTGGGCTCGTACCTGCGGTGGGCAGAATCGCCCCAAAAAAGGGCGATCTCTTCGCATTCTTACATTAGATTAAGGGAAAGAACCGAAAAGCCGTAGCTTTCGACTTTATGCACGCCCCCACTAGGGCCCTTTTTTACGGCCTTCGGAAACGGCTTTTAATGCTTTTCTTTGTCCATTTATGGAATTAAAAAGGACGAGAGCGTGGAGCCAAAGCAAATTGGGATTGGCAACAAACGCACGCAAGCCCCAGCCTGCGCTTGCACGTTGAGAAATAATCTTTTGACAGCTAATGAAAAATAAAGCTGCTCTAATGATGCGGTTCGGCACTGTCCCTTCCTTCCCATAGGCCTCCTAAAGTATCTTTTATTGGTCATCGAGGGCACAGAGCGAGTCTGGAATATGATGAATGATAAGATTAAGGATGAACTTTCTTGCCAGGTGGGTGGGCTCAACCAGTAAGATTCGAACACTCTATATATTATGTCCAAATTCTAATCTGGCTGCCAGCTGTCTCTTTTGATAGACGATATGTAAATCTACTACGAGACCTTCTAAGCCTGTGATATGCCTGGTCTTGATATGAGATAACTTTTTATCCTCCTAAATTTTTTTATACCAAAAGAAAAAAGGTCAAAACTAAGAAAAATTTGATGAGCTACACATTCCACCACTAATATTGGTGCTCACTATAAGCCAAATACCAACGATGAAATCATGGAAGCTAATGATAAAATGACTAAATGACGATGGGTGTAGGAGTTAGAAAAACGAAAAATGTTGTTGCGATTAAACCGATTCGTGTTAGCAATGTCTCATCCTATAAACATGTTATAATAATGTTGCGCCCATTGGAGTTTTGGACAATGAATTGTAGTGCGAATTTAAAAGAAAGGGGCAGATTTCAAAAACATTGTTAAGGTTACATTTCTTTTAGACTGTATGCTCAATTATAAATATCTATTAAGCCATTTCTCTCTACTTTGAATATCTAGATTTTCAAAATTAAAAAAGGGTCGCACACATCTTTGGGTAGTAGAAGTAGAAAAACATCTTACATTGTGTGATGAATTTAGATGACAATGCATGGCCTTGTCATTCTAAGGTGATAGCAATAAGCATGATAACGAGAATATAGAAAAAGGAGACTCTTTCCCCATTGCTTTTCCAATTGAAATACATGTGCATTTAAGCGACTACACAAATCCAGATGTATAGTTCGGCCATGTCAATGAGAGTCTATGCTATTTTATAATGCAGTGTGATTGCTACAGTATAATACATGTGATGCCGCAATTTACTCTCATAATTGTCCTTTTGATTCTTTGTCAATATGTTTTTGTGGAGGCTGCCTTCCGCCAATGCATGCATGTAGAGAATTACAAGAGATTGGATATTACAACAATCATTTTCATCAGTGGTCCTAGTACTCGTTAAAAAAGAAAAGAAAAGAGAAAACGTATGGTAGTTCTATATCTGGTGAAAAATTCTCATATGTTCCTTATGCTCATCACTTTCGTTGAAAGTTGAAATTATTGAGCAACAGTCCTCATTGTCCATTATCTTAAAAAAAAAAAAAAAAAATCGAGAGAATAAGCATACTTGAAATTTGATGGCAAAGTGCTTGCTCCATCGAACTCCATCTTATTTCACTAATCTGTGGTCCCGATTATCACGTTTTCTTCTCGATTCTAAAGATAACTCAACCAGGCAACTCATAAATACTTTAAAAAGATTGCTTAATTAATCAATTAAATTGCAGCTCAAGTGAAATCCGTGGTGGAAGCAAAGCCTAATCGAGACAGATGATAGTGGGAGGAACAGGTGTAGCTCCACGTTTCCCTTCCAGATTGGTGCTGTTCAATTCCTTTTTCTATCCTTCTTTAATGGACAGATGTAATCAAAGGTCTAGCGTCTGCTCCTCTTGCCGCTTTTAACACTGCTTGTCTTAATACCCAAAATATGTCGAGAACGCAACTTTCATTATCTTATGGCCATTTCCTTCTTCTTTATTATTATTTTTACATTTGCCATCTGTTGCATCATTTTATGTTCATTGTTATTGTAATTAAGGCATACATCATCCTCAGCCTATCTTGAACTGGTTACATGCTCTCACATCACTTTCCATGATAAAGTCAATGAGTGCTTGTTAGTGAAAAAATAAAATAAAATGAGTGGTTGTTGAGTTGTGAAGTGAGAAAAGACACTTCTGAAATGTATATTATCGTTCTAGAAACGTTTAGTACACATGACATATTATTTAAAATGCATACACATTAGGTGATATAGATCTAATGAGAAGGAACTGTATTTTCAAGAGGAGTGATTTTCAAATTCATTAGTATTTTCTGAGGAGAAATCTAAAAAAAAAATTAAAAATACAAGTATGGAAATAATCATTCACGATGACATTAGTGGACGAAAATAGGAAAAAAATACCAAAACTAAACTTCTCCAAATATATATATATAAATGGTCAAAACAATCATTTATGTTGACATTAGTGGCCGGTGGCCACTGACAAAAGTAAGAAGAAGGGAAAAAAATTAAAAAAATAACAAAATAAAAAATATGATTAAAAATGTATACGTTAGTATCGGTAGTACCAGTAGGTTGTTTGGCATCCATGTTAGCAATATCTAGACAATATTAGCAAGAAGGACTGGATTAAGATTAAGTCAAAAGTTTAGGACTTAATTAACATTATTAAAAGATTTAAAACTAAATTTGCACAAATTCAATAAGTTTAGAACATTTTTAACATTTTTCCTCTTTTCAAAAAGTAGAGTTTTACCTATTTAGGCTCCGTTCGTTTCACGGAAAATGACTTTCAGAAAAATGTTTTCTGGATTTTCCAGCATTTGTTTCACGGAAAATTAATTAGTTAAGGAAAATGTTTTTATCATTAGAAAAACAACTTTTAAAGGTGAGGAAAATGTCTTTCACTTTTCAAAAGTGAAAAACATTTTCCATAACTTCTTCCACTTGCTTCTTTTCACCATTACATTTTCGTTTTTTTTTTTATGCTTTCTTTTTCTTTTTTTTTTTTTTTTAAATTGACTTTTTAATGTTTTTCCTTTTCTTTTCTTTCTTTCCTTTTCATCTTTTTCCTTGGGCATGGCCGATTGCTAGCCACTGTGGTGGTCAACGATGAGTGGCCATGAGCTAGCTCGAGCCTCGCCCCAGGCTGGCAATGCTCTACCTAGCTCGATTTGGTGAAGTCGAGCTCGCCCGAGCCCAACAAGCTCGGGCCTCGCCAGATTGAGTGAGGTAGAGCCCCGCAAGCTCTGGGGTGAAGCTCGGGCCTCACTAGATCCCGAGCTCGCAATGGTTTGCCGGGCTCTGGTGAGCCGTGAGCTTGTCGGATCTAGCGGCGGAGCTTGGGCTCCCGATCTAGGCGAGCTCGAGCTTAGCCGCCAAATTTGGCGAGCTCGTGGCTCGCTAGAGCCCGGTGAACCTTGGCGAGCTTGGGCGAGATCGGCTGAGCCTCGAGTTTGCCGGATTTGGCAATCGCGTCTTGGTTGGTCGCCGAGCAGCCGGCCATCGTTAGGCCTGCGATGGTAGAGGAAAAAGGAGGAGGAAAGAGGAAGGAAAAGAAAAAATAAATATAAATAAAAATAAAAAATAAATAAAAATTTCGATTTTTAAAATACAAATAATTAAAATTTCATTTAAAAATATAAAAATAAAAATAATTTTTTGGTCAATTATAAATATTAAAATTCAATTTTTTAAATAATTTTCCAAAACAATTAAATTAGCTAACGAACGATAGAAAATTTTTTCTACTTAAAGTTCAAGTTTTAGCGGAACATCGAAAATATATTCATTTTCCAAGAAAATAACTTTTTAGAAAAATCACCCGCCACGGTGGCTCTGCTGGATAAGGTTCTGTTGATTCTTGCCCTCAAGATGAGGGGTTCGAAACCCAGCGGAGGCATTTGATGCCTTAAATGCTTGCATGGGGTGATGGTTCCCTCGTGCAGCCCTAGGGTTTGCCCGACGGTTGTATGGGTTTCTTTGGGTCATTAAAAAAAAAAAAATTATTAGAAAATATTTTCCGAAAACGTGATATTTTCCGCGAAACGAACGAACTTTTAAAGTAGAATTTTTTGTCATCGAAGAAGCCAAATTGAAGAAATCAGCAATTTGGACAAAAAATAGTAATTAGCTATGAATTTCCTCCACTGAATTCATCTTTTGGGGTTTTTATACTAGTATTAGTGAAGCGACTCAGTCCGACAAGGCTGTGGTGGGGCGAGAGAGCTTGAACTAGATACAAGTGCTAGCGTGCTTGATGGATGGTGAAGGGAATATGAATGAATCGATCAAATTATATAGGAACACATGAGGAGAGTAAAGCTGCATTACAAATACAGTTTAGAACTACTGACTTACATGAGGCTTTTTTTTTAGGTTATGGTACAACGACATGGCTCCAATTTTGAACTACAATTCAAGTGTTTAGGTGATAGTATCATCACGAGGTGTGACATCCTTTGCACCGATTGGTTGCATCTGCTTTATTGTGCTCGCGTCGCCGTCATGCCACGTTATTTTTGCCAAAGTCTCGTTGCATTGCCCCCTCCTGCAAAAACTAGATGGAGGCGGCGGCGGGAGGTGTGGGCGATGCGAGAGGCGGATTTTATGATTACACAACAGTAAACGGCGAGGAGGCCTGGGCAGTGGTCTAGTGGACGTCTCACGGAGGAGAAAGCAAATAATCAGAAACACCATGAAAAGAAATAGAAAAGAAAAGAAAATAGAAATGATCTAAAACGCACTTATAATATATCAGTTTTTTAAGGAATAAAACTGAACATATTATTTTACTTCAGGTTCTTTAGTCCTCATTCCACATAATTCATTAATGCATATATAGGGTGCGTTTGGGAACTGCTTTGGAAAGGGCTTTGGGGGGCTAAAGATCTTTGGGTCAAAATGGAGGTGTTTGGGAAGTACTTTTGAAGGGGCTTATGGGGAAAGCTAGCATTTACAAGGCTGAAAGCCCAAGGTAGGTCCTAAGCTGCCTTGGGCTTTCAGCATTCTCGGAATGCCCAAGGTACTGTTCATGGTACTGTTCATCGTCTTCCTTTTCCAGCCATGCCGCTGATTAGAGACGAGCTCGAAAGGCTGGCGAGGTTACGGCTGAGGTCGACGAGGTCGCGGCGACCATCACTAGCGAGTCGCGGCGATTGCCCGTGAGTCCCGACAATAGCACGCGAGTCGCGTCGCTGCGACCAGCTCTGGTTCGCGTTCTCTAGGTCGCTGGAGGTCTCATGACCTCAGACGCAATCCATATTTGGGTCGCCGGAGGTTGTGCAACCTCGCGGCGGATCTAGATCTGGTCCCTGTGAGGTCGCGCGACCTTTGACGACCAGATCTGGTTGCGGCGAGGTTGCGCGACCTCAGGCGTGACCCAGATCTAGTCGTTGCGAGGTCGTGTGACCTTCGACGATCAGATCTGGGTCGCGGCGAGGTTGCGCAACCTCTGGCGACCTAGATCTGGGTTGCGCCGGTCGCTGCGAGGTCGCCCAACCTCTGGCAAACCTAGATCTAGGTCGGGCGACCTTCGTGAATGGCCACCAAGGGTCGCCCGACCCCAGGCGACCCTCGCCGAAGGTCGCCAGACCTTGGGCGGCCCTTGCCGGTCCTCTCCGGGGGCTGCCTGAGGCTGCCGGCAGCCACCTTCCTCGTTGGCGGCTGCCTGCCTTGCCGGTCATTTTTATTTTATTTTTCTTTTGATAATTTTTTTTATCACGAAAGCTCTTTGCAAATATAATTTCCCCAAATACCATTTTGCTTAAAGGTACTTTAAATGAGTTTTCAAATTATAATTTACCAAACACACTTTACATTTTGAAAAATACCTTTAACTCAAAGGTCCACTTTCCTGGGTTAAACGAAACGAAGATAACAGTAGTCACATGATAAGATAAGTAGGAACTAATTAACAAAACTAGTAGGATAACGTAGGCAGACGCGCATCAGGCAAAAAGACCACTGGAGTCAACGAGCACTCAGACATGTTTTCATATTTCATTTTCAGTCTTTCTTTTCCCTCATTTTTATTGATTTCTCCGAAGGAAAACACTTTTTCAAAAAATCGAACTCCAACTTTCTCACCTAATCCCTCCATTTCTTCCTCCTCTTCCTGACCTTCAAATCTTAAAATCCGACCACCGCCCCCGACTTTTAAAGCGAACAAATAAGCACGGAAAATCCCCACCCGTGCTTTTTCCCCCTGCCTCTTGAGATTGGCAACGAGCACAAGGAATCTCCTGCCTGCCCTTTCGTCCTCTCTTTCTTCCTTTTTCAGGAAATTTGTTCTTGGGACGAAGTAAAGTTTCGATTTTTCTCCGGCTGCGCGTGGGCTGAGGAATCAAAGGTTGTTGCTTTTTCGTGCAATATTCAAAGGGTTCGCGTCTCCTGGGAGTTCAATTCTTGGGCTGGGGCCTGGGATCGAAGTGCTCCTCTGTGTTGTGTTTTTTTTTTTTTTTTTTTTCAACTGGGAAAGAGGGGGAGCTGCTGCTGCACCAATGGTGATTGGTTGATGTAGTGGAGTGGAAGTTTGTTCCCGGAGAGAGAGAAGATGGTGGTGAGGAAGGTGGGGAAGTACGAGGTGGGGAGGACAATTGGAGAAGGGACGTTCGCGAAGGTGAAGTTCGCGCAGAACACCGAGACGGGGGAGAGCGTCGCCATGAAAGTGATCGATCGCAGCACCATCATCAAGCACAAGATGGTGGACCAGGTCTCTCTATTTCTCTGTGGTTTCCTTTAATTGGGTCTTGAATGATGAGAAGATGAGGCACCGAGTTTAAAAGTATCAGCTTGTTAGAGATAATCAATCTATTCGGTTGTGCAAATGCTGTTTTCTTGATAATTGGTATGCGTGTTCTATCAAGATAAATCAGCTTGGGGATTTGGGTTTGTGTTTGTTTTTTGGGTCGTATGAGAGGCCTGCGTTTCCGTTCCGTACAATTCCTCAACTTGGAGAGAAGAGGAAAACTAACACTAGAGAGATCTTCATTAGCGTAATCACTATGGCGTCCTTCGAAATTTCCTAACCGATTGGAGCTTGAGGATGTGAAAACTGGCACTGATTACTTTTTCAATATTCTCTCTGAAAGTACATGAATCCTACATTTATTCATTTATGCTGCAGAATTCAATGATTTAAGGAGTGTGGCAAAGCCAGTGTGCCTTCCCCTGTTTGATAGATAATGCAATTATTTTTGCTTATCATCCTTGTGAAAATTCTGTGGTTTGATTCCCGCATGATTCTCAGCAGTATCATACCAAAAGTCTTTTCTGGATGTGTGGTGTGTAAGGCCACAGAGACATAATTTTGTGTAAGCAGTTATATTGCTTGAATATTTGGTTACCTAGAGCATTGCTTGAATATTTGGTTACCTAGAGCGGTTCTCTGTATTTAGGAAATTTTCTTTCTTTGCATTACTGTGCAGATTAAAAGGGAGATATCGATAATGAAACTTGTGAGGCATCCCTACGTAGTTCGTCTTCATGAGGTATGATATTCAACTAACTGAGCTTAGTTACATAATGCTTCTCTACACAGCTCATCTGATGCTTTTTTTTTCCGTTCCTGGTTTGTGAACTTGCTTTCTAGGTTCTTGCCAGCCGAACTAAGATTTACATAATCCTGGAGTTCATTACAGGTGGAGAATTGTTCGACAAAATAGTAAGTAGTCTAGCCTATAAGATCAATGGTCCAGTTGCTTGGAGTGTATAACCTTGTTTGTGTGGAATTCTTTGCAATTAGTTATGTTAAGTGTGAGTCAAAACTGCGCAGGTCCATCATGGACGTCTCAGTGAAGCTGAGGCTAGAAGATACTTTCAACAACTTATTGATGGGGTCGATTTTTGCCACAGCAAAGGAGTCTATCACAGAGACTTAAAGGTGATGCTTCCCTATTGTGTTAAAAGCCTCTATTTGTTAGATAGTTGAAGGAACTCTGATTCTATTCCCGCCATTGTACAGCCTGAAAATCTATTACTCGACTCCCAAGGAAATTTGAAAATCTCTGATTTTGGTCTTAGCGCATTGCCTGAACAGGTAAAATTTATTTTGATCATCAATGTTATGTTTGTTTGATGAAATCATATATGAGGAAGAAGGATTATGATGATTCTCTTTCCTCTTAATCATCTATTTATAGGGGGTTAGCTTGCTTCGGACAACATGTGGGACTCCTAATTATGTAGCACCAGAGGTAATTATTGACTTAATCCCATTTTAACTTAATGCTTCTTGAGTTAGGGAGTTGTATTTCATGTACTTCATTGTGCTCCAATTTTCCATAACATTCTTCTTTTCTGCTTTTAAGGTACTTAGTCACAAGGGTTACAATGGTGCCCCGGCAGATGTTTGGTCCTGCGGGGTGATCCTTTATGTTTTGATAGCAGGATATCTCCCGTTTGATGAACTAGACCTCACCACACTTTACAGTAAGGCACGATTTTCTTCTGCTTTATTTACTTTTTTCCCTGCATCCACGTATTGATTTGTTTTCACTTAAGGTTGTATGAAACTTGCTCGGCCACATATGGGTTGTAGGCTAATAATGGACTCTTAGCAGTTGGCACAATTCTATCACCCACATTTATTGTATTAATGGAGCTCAAGTAATATAAAGAAACAAAAGCGCTATTCAATAACTAGGTACTTTTGAACCTTGGGCTTTTCAAATTGTCATTCTTATTGATATTGTGTCTCTCTCCACTAACTATGCATTCTTTCAGTTATGGTCAGCACTGTTAATTTAGATTATATTGTCACTTTAGGTGTAACATCAGGAATCAAGTATCATATTTTTTGTACCTTGTCCTTCAGCTTATTAATCAAAGATACAGACCTGCGTTTACTCTGTTTATGATATTTCTCCTTTGGTCAAGTAAATCTGAACTTTCGTTTTCTTGTGCAGATTGATAATGCTGACTTTTCATGCCCATCATGGTTTCCCGTGGGAGCGAAGTCCTTGATCAAGAGGATTTTAGATCCAAATCCCGAAACTGTAAGTATTGAGAATACTCTTGGATGCAGACTTCTTGTCTGCTTGAATCGAGCATCTTATGTCCTGTCGCAGCAAAACTATTTACTTGGTTTTGATATCACATGTTAATATGCATTTATTTATGTTATTGTAATTAAAATCTTAAAATGGTTAGCATGCAAAGAATGAACATTTACATGAATAACTTGGCATTTTGTCACTATACTATGCTACCAGAGGAGGAATTTTGCAGTCAACTTGAGTGAATATAGTTTAAGCATCTTGGCAAGGTGATGCTCTTGTTCTTTGTGGTCGGAACTCTGTATTCAATTGAGAAGGGATGTAATATACATCCTGTTAAGATAGTGGAAGCTTGAAATGCATGCACAGTTGTCTAAATCATCCAAAAGGCAATGGGGTGATGAATAAGATTGTATATAAAGGATTTACATGATTTGCGAAAACATTCTATCATACCTTTTCCTATTTTCTCCATAATATCGAAAACATTTTCCGTGTCCTGACTTTGGCAATCACTTACTAATTTGTCCTGTGGAGGATGCTAATAATGGCTTATTTCCTACTTCTTGGCAGCTATTCATTATGTTGATGAAAAATTTAATTATTACCATACAAGAGTTTGGCTAATCCATTTTGTCTCTGAGAAGTCTCTTTCTTTGTTTTCAGCGAATTACAATAGAGCAGATCAGAGATGACGAATGGTTTAAGAAAGGTTATAATCCTGTCAAAGTCATTGAATCCGAAGATGTGAACTTGGAAGATATAAATGCTGCCTTTGATGATGATGAGGTCTGTAAGTCTTTCAAATTCGTAGTGTTTTTTATTTCTTTATGTATTTTAAGGACAAGTTTTGGTCAAGAGAACTTTTGAATTAACTTTGCTCTCAGTGCTTCTTATATAGTTGTGAGATTTTGTGGGACTATTGCCAACTATTCTAAAAGCTTAAGCTAGATGAAGCGTGATTTATTATTTAACTATTATAACATTTTCCCCTCACATTTAGTCTGGTCTTTTGCTTGGTGCTAAGCATTGAAATTTAATTGGGAGGCAAATGGAGCCTGGCAAGATTAGAAATTGGGACCTCCAGCTTTGATACCATGCGAGTTTTTGTGGGATCATTGCCAACTATTTTAAAAACTTTGTTAAATGATAGCGTAATTTATTTTTTAAAAATTCTAACAATAATGATTTCAGTGAAATAATTAGCTTGTGCCAAGTGACATTGAGCAGAAAGTAATAAGCCATGCATTCTCTCTCTTTTCTCTCAGACTTAGAGGAAAAGAAGCGAGCCCTTTTTGCTTGGCAAAGGATTACATCTTTTTTAGCATTAACTGTGTTTATTTCAGTTCATATAAGATGTGCAGTTGCATCTAAAATTATGTTTCAATTGACCATATGTTCGTGAACTTATATTATACGTAATCTTGGTGACCAACTATTCTTTGATATGCTCCACCGAAAAAAAAAAAAAAACTATTTTTTGATATGCTTTTGTGTTCCCTTGACTTAGCTTTGACTTCATGTTCACATTATTATATGGAGTGATATATATAGATATTTGAGAAGTAATTATTATTGCTGCTTTGCATACTTCTGATATTACTCCACAATGTTATCTGAAATGAGAAGCCTATGGTCTCATAATCAGAGAGACTCTACTTACATACTTTTCAGTCCCACTTTAGTAGAACATCGCCATCTCATGTCAGCTCTCAGTGGTGCTTAATTCTTTGTGTTGCATTATTGTGCTCCCATAATTTCTGCTGTTGGCATTCCATTTCTCTTTTTACAATGAATGAATTTCGATCCGTTCTGTAGGAACAGCAGCCTAATGAGGAAAGTGGGAATGAAGACATGCGTCCATTGATTCTTAATGCATTTGACTTAATAATCTTATCTCAAGGGTTAAACCTTTCAGCCCTCTTTGACAGGGGTCAGGTACGAGATTTAGCTGAATAAAATTTTCTATTGGCATAATGTGTTACTGCTTGTAGTTTAATCTTGTCGATGCTCTTTCATAGACCACCCTCTTCTCGTAAAATGTGCAGAACTTTGATTCATCCCATCTGCGACAGGACTCTGTGAAGCATCAAACTCGCTTTGTGTCGCAGAAACCTGCAAAGGTGGTTTTATCGAGTATGGAAGTTGTTGCACAATCTATGGGTTTCAAGACACATATTCGCAATTATAAGGTATAGACTATAGCATGATGTTGCCTTTATGTTAGCATCAGTTCTTTGTCCTCTCTCATACACACGCTATGCAAGGATGCACACAATTGCATGCATATCTTCCTTAGATTTCCTATACCTGTGTTTTTGGTTTCTGGTTTCATTCCGATTGTTCATCATTTGACTATGTGAAAGGGAAAAAAAGCATTTATTCATGCTTTTAATGGTTTAATTCTGAATTTTTTTTCCATAATGTAATTTTCATCCTAAAGTGTGTTGTTAGAGAACTTTTGTGGATCTGACCTGAAAAAAAGAAAAAACTTACGTTTTGTGGTGATGGCCAGATGAGAGTGGAAGGTCTATCAGCAAGCAAGACCTCACATTTCTCTGTTATTTTGGAGGTAAGCATTCAGGCCTCATTGGGTACTTTGTTTTCTTCAATGACAAATCTGTCAACTAATTGTTTTTGCTCTCTCCTTCGGTCTCCAGATTTTTGAGGTTGCTCCAACATTCTTCATGGTTGATATTCAGAGAGCAGCTGGAGATGCCAATGAGTACCTTAAGGTACTGTTCATGTTATTTTCAAGTGTTCATTTCTGTACCATTCCTCATTCTAATCTTTTGTTCCACTGCTCGAGAAGCTTCTTCATAAATAGACCTCATCAGGGGCTTGCCCATACCGATGTGCTGACCAATCGTATGGGCAGGCTAGACATAGAACTGTCGGTTGATTGGGGTACAGTGAGCCCATGTAGTTGTGGAAAATGAAGTGCCACAAGCCAGAGCTACTAGCTCTTGATCGCAGTTCTGTGCGCATAAGGGGGGTGGGGTGTCATGAGGGGACAAGAATTAAGAGTCGATTATTTTGCGGATCTTCGGTTCATAACTTTTGTCACTCATTTGCATTGCAGTTCTACCAGAGTTTCTGTGGCAATCTCGACGACATCATTTGGAAGCCTCCCGGTGAATCAACCAAATCAAGGATCACGAAGAGCAAAAGCAAGAAGCGCTGATCTTACATTAGAAGACATCCGGCGTCTCCCTGTAACAGGAGTATGTTCTCCTTGTTTAACCCAACTGAGCTTGGGATGGCCAGGCCCTTGACATTTTCGAGGATGTAGTGGCTAGTGTGATTTGAGTTGTTCCTAAATCTGCAAGAAACGAAAATCTCTCTTTTTATGTATAGTTAAATTTTTGTGGAATGTATATGTATATGGGTGTATTGACGCGAGGCACGGCTCTGTTGAGGACCATAATATTATCTGGAAGTAAAGTCTATTTTGGAGAAAAAGCAGCTTGGAATGAGAAATGGTTTTCCCGATCTGACAGATTTCTTCGGCCTACTGACCTTCCTTCATCTCGATGTTCCCATGTCCGATTGAGCCTTCTTTTCCGAACCATATCTATGCTCAAGCTCGACTCTTCTTGCGTCCACGCCTGCATCGATCCAAGCCATCTCGGGTATTCCCCCGTACCCTTATTATGCGTATAGAATGACAATTAGAAGGTAGAGCAGGAACAAAATTTTTGTTGGAGGGGAGATCAACGACAGCCGAGGGGTTCTTGATTACATGAAAGGAAATGTTCATGAGAATGTCGAGACATCATGGACGTCGATTTCTGATTGAAATCTGCTGATGCACAATCGAGGGATTAAGATTTATTGAGATCAGATTTCAGAATTTGTTCAAGAATGCCTCTTGTACAGAGCCTATATGGCATTCGGGATAATTCTGCATAAATGAGCTGCTGTATGAATATTTTGCTCTTGTGAGAATTAATTAATTATCTAAAAAAATTTTGTTGGTCCGATTCCACTCCTATAATTAGAAATTAAACATTTTTCTTTTGGTAAATGTTCAATCTACTTTTCTACTTAAAAAAAGACTTGCATATAAAAGTACAATCTAACAAATTTCTCCAAATAAAATGCTTTTTCACATTCAAAAATAAGAAGTTCTTGACAATAATTTAGTCAATATTGGGGCCCTCTATGGTCCAATAGGGGATTAATCCCTGGATTGTAATGGGTCATAGTTTCATCATAACTCTTTTAAATAGTGTCCTCACATGCCAACAAAAAGAAAAGATGTGATAAGGATTGTAGTTGACCTTCAACCACGAGAGGGCACGTTACTTTTATCCTGTTGGGAGGATATGCCATCAAGCTTTGCGAGCCTGTAGGGCACATTACTTTTAGCTTGTCAGGAGGATACATAATCTTGTTATTGCTATATAATAAAATAAAATAAAAATACTAAAACGATTGAACATCAGCACTAGCATTGAGACATAGCTAGTGCTACTGCTGATGTTATGTCGTTTTAGTTTTTTTATTTATTTATTATATCAACAATAACAGTGGTATCAGAGCTCCAACAAATCTAGCTTTGCGAGCATGTATTGACCTTCAAGCACGTTACTTTTATCCGGTTGGGAGGATACCTAATCTAATAAAGGTTCCTTGTAACCCTATTGGAAGGCTTCGTAATCAATGTTCCCTGTAACCTTGTTGGGAGGATACACTGACCTTCAACCACGAGGGCAGGGCACGTTACTTTTTCCTTATAATGAAAGATATGAAATCTCCGATTCTGATATGCTCTTTCGTCTGCCAAAGGTCAAAAGTGATTGCCTTCATGAGAAGAGATTATTACAAAAGGAACTAGGAAAGAATTGCTAGGAACTAGGAAATAATTGCCAACTTTGCTCAGTTTGTAAACACACACTTGAAAGTGCACTTGCTCCGCTTTGGGCTTTAGTCTTTAGGATACACTGACCTTCAACCATGAGGGCAGGGCAGCTTTTTCCTTATAATGGAAGATATGAAATTTCCGATTTTGATCTGCTCTTGCATTTGCCAAAGGTCAAAAGTGATCGCCTTCATGAGAAGAGACTATTACAAAAGGAACTAGGAAAGAATTGCCATCTTTTCTCAGTCTGTAAACACACATTTGGAAGTGCACTGGCTCCGCTTTGAGCTTTAGTCTCTAGGATACACTGACCTTCAACCACAAGGGCTTACTTTTTCCTTATAACGGAAGATATGAAATCTCCGATTCTGATATGCTCTTACATATGCCAAAGGTTGAAAGTGATTGCCTTCATGAGAAGAGTCTATTACAAAAGGAACTAGGAAAGAATTGCCATCTTTCGCCATCTTTCCTCAGTCTGTAAACGCACACTTGGAAGTGCACCTGCTCCGCTTTGAGCTTTAGCCTTTAGGATACACTGACCTTCAACCATGAGGGCTTACTTTTTTCCTTATAATGGAAGATATGAAATCTCCGATTCTAATATGCTTTTGCGTTTGCCAAAAGTGTTATATATATATGTGGCCGAGAGAACGACCATTTTGTGCTAATCTGAAGCATCGGCTTTCACCTTCTTCCCTCCTTGTTCACCTCACTCACTCTTTTCTAAGTTATTTGCCATCGGCTTTTTATGACTTTAGTTCTCTTGTGCTGCTCGAGTTGCGATCTCTAGTGAGCCGTCATCCCATTCCGTCCTTCATCTCCCTTAGGTACGAACTTTCAATTCAAACTAGCTGATACATGCACACACACAACTATTCTATCTTTCCTTGCCAATAATGGAGGGATAATTTGCTCACACAGAGCTACTGAGGTTGCAGTGCCTCTCAGTTAGAAGTTACCGTTGCACCTGGTGACTTCCTATTCCGAACCTCTCACTATTGGAGGCTTTCGTGAGGCTCACATACGTGTGACTTCCCTAAAGCTCACCTCGTACGTGGTGGCCTCCTAGCTGGCCCGAGGTTCTCCACTTGCGTGTGGCGTGAGGCCCTCTCCTTAGCTTGAGGCTCTCTCCTTAAGTCTTTGCTCTGCCTCTAGTGGCTTGAGGTTGTTAAGACCGACTCGAAGAACTTCATGGGCTCTAACTCGACATAGATAGCTTTGTCCTCTGGGCTTATGCTTTGATGAGAAAAGGGATTTAAGTTTCTCTATGTGCACATGCCACACTGTTCCAAAACTTATGATTAGCTTGAGTAGATTCCATCAGAAACATGGGAAAGGTAGCTGGTCGTCTCTGTGAGGTTTCGGCCTAAGCTCAAATGCTTAACCAAACAAGATGTCAAGAGTGTTTTGGAGAGTCAATAGTTCAGTACCAATGCACAAGAAAGATGGCCGGGTAAGGGTTGGACTACCGAGACCTATCGATATTTCATAAAACTGGTAGAGTAGAAAGATTAGCCTTCTTTGGGGTAGGATCTGGTTGTGCGGCGGTCGTGCGACGATCGTGCGGCGATCGTGCGATGGTCGTACGGCGATCGTGTTGCATTCATGCGGTGGTCATACGGCGATCGTGCGATGGCTTTGAGCTTTAGTCTCTATGATACATTGACCTTCAACCACAAGGGTAGGGCAACTTTTTTGTTATAAAGGAAGACATAAAATCTCCAATTTTGATATGCTCTTGCGTCTGCCAAAGGTCAAAAGTGATTGCCTTCATGAGAAGAGATTATTACAAAAGGAACTAGGAAAGAATTGCCATCTTTGCTTAGTCTATAAACACACACTTGGAAGTGCACCTGCTCTGCCTTGAGCTTTAGTCTCTAGTATACACTGACCTTCAACCATGAGGACTTACTTTTTCCTTATAACTGAAGATATGAAATCTCCGATTCTGATATGCTCTTGCGTCGCCAAAGGTCAAAAGTGATTGCCTTCATACTATTACAAAAGGAACTAGGAAAGAATTGCCATCTTTTGAAGAACTTGAGCTTTAGTCTCTAGAATACACCGACCTTTGAGGGTACTAATTTGAAGCATCAGCTTTCACCTCCATCAGCTTTCACCTCCTTCCCTCCTCATTCACCTCACTCTCTCTCCTCTCAGTTATTTGCCACCAGCTTTTTGTGACTTAAGTTCTCTCGTGTTGCTCTAGTTGCGATCTCTAGCGAGTCGTCATCCCATTTCATCCTCCATCTCCCTTAGGTATGAACTTTCAATTCAAACTAGCTGGTACATGCACATACACAACTATTCTATCTTTCATTTCCAATCATGGAGGGATAATTTGCTCACATAGAGCTATTGAGGCTGCAATGCCTCTCAGTTAGAAATTACCGTTGCACCTGGTGACTTCTTGTTCTGAAGCTCTCACTATTGGAGGCTTTTGTGAGGCTCACATACGTGTGACTTCCCTAAAGCTCACATCGTACGTGGTGGCCTCCTAGCTGGCCCGAGGTTCTCCACCTGCGTGTGGCATGAGGCCCTCTCCCTAGCCTGAGGCTCTCTCCTTAAGTCTTTGCTCTGTCTCCAGTGGCTTGAGGCTGTTAAGATCGACTCGAAGAACTTCATGGGCTCTAACCCGACACAGATAGTTTTGTCCTCTAGGCTTATGCTTTGACGAGAAAAGGGATTTAAGTTTCTCTATGTGCACATGCCACATTGTTCCAAAACTTATGATTAGCTTGAGTAGATTCCATCAGAAACATGCGAAAGGTAGCTGGTCGTCTTTGTGAGGTTTCGGCCTAAGCTCAAATGCTTAACCAAACAAGATGTCAAGAGTGTTTTGGAGAGTCAGTAGTTCAGTACCAATGCACAAGAAAGATGGCCGGGTAAGGGTTGGACTATCGAGACCTATCGATATTTCATAAAACTGGTAGAGTAGAAAGATTACCCTTCTTTGGGGTAGGATTTGGTTGTGAGGCGGTCATGCGACGGTCGTGTGGTGATTGTGCGATGGTCGTACGACAATCATGCCGCATTCGTGCGGCGGTCATACGGCGATCGTGCAACGGCTTTGAGCTTTAGTCTCTATGATACACTGACCTTCAACCACAAGGGCAGGACAGCTTTTTCCTTATAATGGAAGATATAAAATCTCCGATTCTGATATGCTCTTGCGTTTGCCAAAGGTCAAAAGTGATTGCCTTCATGAGAAGAGACTATTACAAAAGGAACTAGGAAAGAATTGCCATCTTTGCTCAGTCTATAAACACACACTTGGAAGTGCACTTGCTCCGCTTTCAACTTTAGTCTCTAGGATATGCTTACCTTCAACCACGAGGGTAGGGCAGCTTTTTCCTTATAATGGAAGATATGAAATCTTCGATTTTGATATGCTCTTGCGTCTACCAAAGGTCAAAAGTGACTGCCTTCATGAGAAGAGACTATTACAAAAGGAACTAGGAAAGAATTGCCATCTTTGCTTAGTTTGTAAACACACACTTGGAAATGCACCTGCTTTGCCTTGAGCTTTAGTCTCTAGGATACACTGACCTTCAACCATGAGGGCTTACTTTTTCCTTATAACGGAAGATATGAAATCTCTGATTCTGATATGCTCTTGCGTCTGCGAAAGGTGTTATATATATGTGACCTGAAGAACAACCTTTTTGTACTAATTTGAAGCATCAGCTTTCACCTCCTTCCCTCCTCATTCACCTCACTCTCTCTCCTCTCAGTTATTTGCCACTAGCTTTTTGTGACTTTAGTTCTCTCGTGTTGCTCTAGCTGTGATCTCCAGCAAGTCGTCATCCCATTCTGTCCTCCATCTCCCTTAGGTACGAACTTTCAATTCAAACTAGCTGATACATGCACATACACAACTATTCTATCTTTCCTTCCCAATCATGGATGGATAATTTGCTCACACAGAGCTACTGAGGCTGCAGTGCCTCTCAATTATAGAAGTTATTGTTGCACCTGGTGACTTCCTGTTCCGAAGCTCTCACTATTGGAGGCTTCCGTGAGGATCACATACGTGTGACTTCCCTAAAGCTCACCTCGTACCTGGTGGTCTCCTAGCTGGCCCGAGGTTCTTCACCTGCGTGTGGCGTAAGGCCCTCTCCCTAGCCTGAGACTCTCTCCTTAAGTCCTTGCTCTGCTTGCAGTGGCTTGAGGCTGTTAAGACCGACTCAAAGAACTTCATGGGCTCTAACCCGACATAGATAGCTTTGTCCTCTGGGCTTATGCTTTGGACGAGAAAAGGGATTTAAGTTTCTCTATGTGCACATGCCACACTGTTCAAAAACTTATGATTGGCCTGAGTAGATTCCATTAGAAGCATGTGAAAGGCAGTTGGTCCTCTTTGTGAGCTTTCGGCCTAAGCTCAAATGCTTAACCAAACAAAATGTCGAGAGTGTTTTGGAGAAACAGTAGTTCAGTACCAATGCCCAAGAAAGATGGCAGGGTAAAGGTTGGACTATCGAGACCTATCGATATTTCATAAAACTAGTAGAGTATAAAGATTAGCCTTCTTTGGGGTTGGATTTGGTCGTGCGGTGGTCGTGCGACAGTCGAGCGGCGATCGTGCGACGGTCGTGCGACGATCGTGTCGCATTCGTGCGGCTGTCATCGTGCCGCATTCGTGCGGCGGCTTTGAGCTTTAGTCTCTAGGATATACTGACCTTCAACCATGAGGGCAGGGTAGTTTTTTCCTTATAATGGAAGATATGAAATCTCTAGTTTTGATCTGTTCTTGTGTCTGCGAAAGGTCAAAAGTGATTGTCTTCATGAGAAGAGACTAGTACAAAAGGAACTAGGAAAGAATTGCCACATTTGCTCAGCTTCACAGGCTATATGTTGATTTATATGCATCATCAGAAAGTAAGGCATGGAGGACCTTATTATAGTATAAAGACCAATGCATGTCACTTTATCTCTATCCGGATATAATTATAGAAAGTAATAATATGTAGAGATGGATAGTAGCTAAAATTATTACAATGAATACTAGCGTGTGCTAGTCCCGAAATAAGTGCACCACGAAGAAAGGGATATTGTCTCTACAACCCCCTCACAAGGTGAACTCCTCACCCAACATGACTTTTTTTCGCTTGAGCAACACAATTGATCATCACCTCTTGAGTAACGAGGAGAAATTAGGTTTGAACCTTAGTAAAATCATATTAGCCCAAATGACCCTGTAGCATAATTACACTTCTAGTATTTTCATGTGTTTCTACATATTTAGTCTTTTTCTTAAGTTATTAGGCAGTAAGTGGTCATGTGAGTGATAATGAGCTCCAACGGTTGAGATTAGAAGTTATTGCGTTAAAGATTGAGATTGTCTTAAGTCTGTAACCGTCACATAAATACTCCCTCACGTGTCTGTAACCGTCGCATAAATAAGCCTTTGTCTCACTTTTGTCATCGGAGTTTTCCTCATTCTGCCAATATCATTGGTTTTTATAAACCCTAGAATATGTTTTCCCAATTCGAGCTCTAATTAAACTTAATTGTACACCCGTTACTTTTATCCAGTTGGGAGGATAATAGCATCGGAGATCTAAGAAGATCCTCAAACGTAGATTAAGGGGGGCAATGCTCACTTTGCACGTAAGTTCTGCGCACTTGCCCAAGGATGAGAAGTAGTGACCTCAGTAGACATCTCCACTTTGGGTAGGTAAGCAAGGGATATACAAACTCCTCCATTTGCCGATTCATCAGCACATGGAGGAAGCCAACTTTTATCCTAGTTGGCCAAGGAAATGTGAACTTGTAACCTTTTTCCATTTGAAGCCTAGAGATCACACTGAGTCAAACTCACAGGTTATATGTCGACTTATATGCATCATCAAAAAGTAAGGGATGGACGACCTTATTGCAGTATAAAGACAAATGCATGTCACTTCATCTCCATCTCGATGTAATTATAGAAAGTAATAATACATAGGGAAGAATAGTAGCTAAAATTATTACAATGAATATTAGCCTGTGCTAGCCCCGAAAAAAAGTGCAACATGAAGAAATGGATATTGTCCCTGCAACTCCCTCACAAGGTGAACACCTCAACAACCATGGCTTTTTTTGCTTGAGTAGCACAATAATACTTCCCAAATTGATCATCACCTCATGAGTAATGAGGAGAAATTAGGTTTGAAACTTAGTAAAAACTTAGTAAAATTATATTAGCCCAAACGACGCAGTAACATAATTATACTTCTAGTATTTTCATGTGTTTCTACGTATTTATTCTTTTTCTTAAGTTATTAGGCGGTAAGTGGTCATGTGAGTGATAATGAGCTCCAACAGTTGAGATTAGAAGTTATTGCGTTAAAGATTGAGATTGTCTTAAGTCTGTAACCGTCACATAAATACTCCCTCACGTGTCTGTAACCGTCTTATAAATAAGCCTTCGTCTCACTTCTGTCATCGGAGTTTTCCTCATTCTGCCAATATCATTGGTTTTTATAAACCCTAGAATATGTTTTCTCAGTTTGAGCTCTAATTAAACTTGATTGTACACCCATTACTTTTATCCAGTCGGGAGGATAATAGCATCGGAGATCTAAGAAGATCCTCAAACATAGATTAAGGGGTGCGATGCTCACTTTGCACGTAAGTTCCGCGCACTTGCCCAAGGATGAGAAGTAGTGACCTTAGTAGACATCTCCACTTTGGGTAGGTAAGCAAGGGATATACAAACTCCTCCATTTGCCGATTCATCAGCACATGGAGGAAGCCAACTTTTATCCTAGTTGGCCAAGGAAATGTGAACTTGTAACCTTATTCCGTTTGAAGTCCATAGATCACATTGAGTCAAGCTCACAAGTTATATGTCAACTTATATGCATCATCAGAAAGTAAGGGATGAATGACCTTATTACTATATAAAAACCAATGCATTTCACTTTATCTCAATCTCGATGTAATTATAGAAAGTAATAATACATAGGGAAGAATAGTAGCTAAAATTATTACAATGAATATTAGCCTGTGCTAGCCCCGAAATAAGTTCACCACGAAGAAACGGATATTGTCCCTGCAACCCCCTCACAAGGTGAACACCTCAACCAACATGGCATTTTTCGATTGAGCAGCACAAGAACACTTCCCAAATTGATCATCACCTCATGAGTAACGATGAGAAATCAGGTTTGACCCTTAGTAAAATTATATTAGCCCAAATGACGCTGTAGCATAATTACACTTCTAGTATTTTCATGTGTTTCTTCATATTTAGTCTTTTTCTTAAGTTATTAGGCCGTAAGTGGTCATGTGAGTGATAATGAGTTCCAACGGTTGAGATTAGAAGTTATTATTGTGACAATTTGATTGACGTGCGGACCCCTCAAGTGTCTTAACTTTGCCCAAAGGGACACTTAAGCGCCATAACTTACGAAAGGTACACTTAAGTACCAAAATCGGAGCAAAATGGATCACTTGAGTGCCAATCCGGCTAAAATCCGGCCAAATTGCATACGTGGCATTTTCCGGCGATTTTCGGTGACTTCTTTTACTGATGTGGCAAATGTTTTTTTAAAAAAAAAGCCGACGTGGCAACAAAAATGACGTCGTCCATCCACATTAAGTGCACTGACCTAAACGACGTCGTTTAGGTCATTGTGCGCTGACCTAAACGCCATTCCTCCCTGTCCGCGTTCATAGTAGATCTCAGGCCCTTCTCTCCGTCGCCGTTCACGCCCAGAGCTGGTCATCGGTCGCCGTCGTCAGTCTCCGTTGTTGGTCGCCGTCGCCACTCACCGCTCACCATCGTTGGTCGTCGTCACCGCTCACCATCATTGCTCGTCTAGGTTCGGCCCCTTCTCCCCCTCCCCTGTGATGAAATTAGGGCTCGCTAACCTAAATGCCGTTCCTCCCCTCCCCGTGTTCACGGTAGAAGGCCCTTCTCTCCGTCGCGTTGATGGTCATTGGTTCGTCGGTCGCCGTTGTTGGTCGCCGTCGCCGCTCACCGCACCACCATCGTTGGTCGCTGTCACCGCTCACCATCGTTGCTCGTCTAGGTTCAGCCCCTTCTCCCTCTCCCCTGTGATGAAATTAGGGCTTGATTATTTTATTACAGCTTCGATGGAATTTGTGTTCATACACTTCAACTGAAACTTGCTGACATTACACAAAGAGACCCAATTTCTCATTATTTTGGTGAATTTGTCTTTCAAGCCAATGTCAGAGTATGTTTTGATTGTTGGATCACTATCTATGTATCTCCTTAAGAGCATCCTAGTAAAGCAGGTGACCAATGCCATTCTAAGAAGAAAACTAAGTTCTTGAACCACCCTGCTTGTGAGAGTGTATAGGGTATGTCCTTGAACCACCCTGTTTGTGAGGCTGTATAGGGTATGTCCTTGAACCACCCTGCTGTGATTGCTATATAGGGTATGTTTATCAATCCAAAATCCTGAATGAGAACATAACAACTGTAGTTAGAATTTTATTGGTAAAGTTACAAACTAAGAAAAAGTTTCAAGTAGGAAGAATAAGAACTTGAAAGAAGCATGTTGTGGTGAAGCTATTTCCTGGAATTGGCTCTGTAGCTTGCGTCAGTCTTCTTTGAGAAAGGTATTGCCTGCTTGTCCAAATTTGTTATGGGTTATGATAGTCTAAGAATTTGGAGTGATTTGTTTGTGTTTCATTTTCTCTTTGTTTTTCTTTAGCTTTAAAGACATAAAATGCTTCCAAGTTTAGTTGTTCTAATTTTAGTTTAAACTGTTAAAGGAATTTGTAGGAGTCGGCGGCTGTGATTTGATTAAGTTGATGTTAGAGTATGCTTTGATTTGGTTAAGTTGATGTACATTCTCTCACATCGCACATTTAGTGCAGTAGACAAAATTGCTTTGGCTGTGATTGCTGTGGGGACTTGTGCTTGTTGTGGGGACCTTCTGTTTTTGGTTAATATTTTAAGGGAAGGGAGGCAAATAATTAAAGTGCCGACGACCTCTTTTTTGGCTGTCATGTAGGGGCATATTGTTAGTGTGGGGACCTCTATTTACTAAAGTCCATGAGAGTGGGGGGACTCCCATGTGCAATTGTCTAGTGGTCCCAAAAACTAATGATTCTTTTTCTTGTTCTTGGTATAGTAATGGCGTATGACAAGGATTATGTCGCTGTCATAGTTTGCTACGATGGGGAATTTGTGATTGGGGAGGATGAGTGGGAATATGAGGGTGGAAATGAGGGCACCATTTTTGTGGATATAAAGAAAGCATCTTATATAGGATTTCTTAGTGATATAAAGACTTATTTGCCTTGTAAAGTTCAGAAGCTGCTGTATTGTATTCCTGGGAAAGACTTAAGTGATGGTTTGAGATGTTTAGAAGATGATAATGGTCTTAGGGATGTTCTATACCATTATCTTCATGGTGAAGAGGTAAAAATATTTATTGAGTACAATAGTGAAAGTGAGGATGAAGATGATGATGGAGAGAGCGCCGAAGTAGGACAAGAAGGAGATGGTATTCAAGGTAGTACTGACGTTAGGGTCAAAAGAGGGCATGATAGATATGATGGACATGAGAGAAGCGCAAATGCAGTTCACCAAAGTGATGATTACATAGGTGATGTCACAATCTCTAGATTAGATTGGGAAGTAGCTGAATCAACTAATGATGATGATGGAGGGTTGCCTGCTGAAAATTTTATAAGTGATGACGACGACAAGGAGCTTGTACAGTCAAGAATACAGCGAAGGGATTTTTTGACAGCTAAGTTTGCAGCTTTGCAAGTAGTCGATGAAGTTCCAAACAGACCCGAAGGCCCTATAGATGCTGATGCTGCTGGCGAGGAGACTGACTATGAAGAAAGCGTTGAGAATTCTACTTCCCAGGATGAGCTTGAAGAAGATGAAGGACTTGTGCATAGAAGGAAAATGAAAAGTAAGTTTCCTTCTTATGATCCATCCATTGCCTCTCCTACTTGTCGGTAGGCATGAAATTTCATGATGCGAAATAATTTAGAGAAGCTATACTGAAGAACTCCATTACTGCACAAAGGAACATTGACTTCATTAGAAATACTAAGACCTTTGTAAGAGCTAGGCGTTCGCAACAAAATTGTCCATGGAAGATCTATGGCGCATTTGTTAGGAGAAGTGGATCTTTCCAGATTAGAGCCTACCAAGAGGAACATACTTGTTCCATTAATTTTGAGAATAAAAGGGTAACAAGTGCATGGTTATCGAAGCACTTCTTTGAATTGATTAAACTGATGCCTTAGATGAATACTATTCAGTTTAGGATGCTGGTGAAGGAGCAGGTAGGCATCAATATATCCGGGAATCAATGTAAAAGATCGAAGCAAAATGTGATGAAGATACTCATTGGTCAGTACAGCGGTGAATATGGACAATTGTGGGACTATGCTTGGGAGTGTAGGCTACAAAATCTTGGAAGTAGAGTGTATATAGAGGTCGTGGAGAGATCACTTCTTGATATTGGGATGAAGTTCGATAAATTCTATATTTTTTTCGATGCATGCAAATGAGGATTTTTATCTGGTTGTAGACGGATTATAGGATTGGATGGGTGTTTTTTGAAGGGCTTGTGCAAGGGAGAATTGCTGGCCGCAATTGGAAGAGATGCAAACAACCAAATGTTTCCCCTGGCTTGGGCTGTTGTGAAGGTAGAGAACAAGGACAATTGGTCTTGGTTCCTTAAAAATTTAATGACTGATTTGGAGATAACAAATGGGGCAGGGTGGGCATTCATGAGCGATCAACAAAAGGTAATGTTTGTTTTTTAAAAAATTTGGTCACTTGTTTGCTTTTTGATATCAACATATCATTTGTTTACATTTTTTATATTTTGAATTATTGCAGGGACTTGTTCCAGCAATAGCTGAGTTGTTGCCTTATGCTGAACATCGAATGTGTGTGCGGCACATATATGCAAATTGGGCAAAGACCTATAAAGGGGACAAGTTGTAGTCGCAATTTTGGCAGCTAGCAAAGAGTACGGATATGGCTGACTTTAGGATGGCCAAAGAAGAGATGCTTCAATTGACAAATGATGGTTATGATGCACTGTTTCAAACAGACCCGAAGCATTGGTGTAGGGCGTTCTTCAGCAAGGAATTCAAGTGCGATAACATTGATAACAACATCTGCGAAGCATTCAATGGGAGGATAATAGATGCCAGATGTAAACCAATTATCTCGATGCTTGAAGACATACGGGTTTTGGTCATGACTCGGCTGCATAGACCAAGAGATGACACTGCAAAGTGGACTAAACAATATGGTCCTAGGATTGCTAAGAAATTGGATGACAACTTGGCTGCAAGTAGGTATTGTCATCCCATTTGGAATGGGGATGAAGGATATGAGATAATGAAGGGTTCCGATAAGTATGTTGTCCATTTAGGTACAATGAAGTGTTCATGTAAAGCATGGCAACTAAGTGGAATTTCTTGTGCACATGCCATATGTGCAATTCAATTGAAGGGCCACAACACACAAGACTACCTTGATGATTGGTATAAGAAACCAAAGTATCTTGCTTTGTATCAATTCATGTTGCAGCCAATTAGAAGTAGCAAGTTCTAGGAGCCAACAGATCGCGAAGCACCTTAACCTTTGCCACTAAAGAAGAGAATGGGAAGACCAAAGAAAAAAAGAAAAAGAAAAATGACGGAGGGAGAGGACTCATGTCATCGTAGGATGAATAGGACATGTGTACCGATAAAGTGCTCTTTTTGCCACATAGCAGGGCACAATATTAAGGGTTGTCAATTAAAGAAGTAACATGAACAATTGAGGCCAGCCAAAGGGCCTAGTTAAGGGATAGTTGGAGAAGGAGAAACAGAAATGCAAAGTGAGTCGACTGTTTTTCACTCGATGACAATAAACCCAGTAAGTCATGACAATTGTGTTTATGTTACTTTATGGTTTGTTATGAATATGTATATAGATATAAGTGACATGTATGTAATGTTTTTGTCTTTGTCAGGTCACCGTGACACGTGAAGAATTGGCCGAAGCCTTTGCTATACATGAAAATGAAGGGCCTGTTCAAAGAAGGGAAGGTGGAAGACAGCTAGCTGCAGGATTGGCTAAAGCAACTGGAGGGCCAGTTAAGTCGACTGTTCTTCGGCAGCAATAGAGAAAAAAATACCCGGTCAATTAAATGATTTGAGTTTACTTTTCATTTACGTTTTAATATGGCCTGATGTTATATTTATGATATCCTTTGCCTTTTTCTTAGGTTCGAAGAAGGCAAGCTAGAGCTCAGCTGCTAATAGAGGGCCCAACTGAAGGGCCACCACAAGATCCATCACCAAGGTTATCACAAAGGCCACTAGAAGGGTCATCACAAGGGCTACCACCAAAGCCAACCGAAGGTGTCATTAAAGCTGAAGGCGTAACTAGAAAAACAACTAGAAGAAAGCCAAATCAAAAGCCACCTACAAGAAGGCCATCTACAAGACGCCTAGCTGAAGAATTGGCCGAAGAAGCCCCTGCTGTAGCTGAACAGCCACAAGAGCCGAAGAAATCACATGCGAGAAGAAGATGCAACTAATCTCAAGTACCTGAAAGTGACACTCCCCTTCGAACAAAAGGGGCTCTTGGGAAGAGGCTAAAACAATATGGTTATGGCCTTTATACAGATGACCGTTTTGGAACAGTTATTCTTAATGTAAGTTTTATAGGCTGCATTTAATTTAATTTATATCGCAAACTTTTGTTGATAATTGAGTTTTCTTTTTGAAGCCTGGGAGAAGTTCAAAGGTTATTATCTCTCAAGGCCGAACTCAAGAATCAACGGCTGCGCCAACAAAGAAGAAGACATTGCCTGCGCCAACAAGAAAGAAGAGTAAGAAGAACCCAGTTGCAGGTCCATCTGAATTAGTTCAGCCTACAACAGTTGCAGCTCCTTCTGAATCAATTTAGCCTAGGACAATTGCAGCTCCATTAGAATCAACGCATCCTAAGATAGTTGAAGAAGAAGTCTCACGTCCAGTTAGAAAAAGTGCAAGGATTATGAATCAAGTGCGAGGTCCATCAAAACGAGCACGAATAGGAGGCATTGTCCATATTGATTGATGAAATGAGATGTGATATGGTTTGTGGGGCTGAGGAGTCAGTTGTAAACATCTGTGGATATTTTTTATTTATTTTTTATGATAGTTTGTCATTGAGTTAGTTGAGTTTATGAGACTTCGTTTGTTATTGAGTTTGTGAGACAGAGGTTCAAAATCAATGGAACGGTTGTTACTTGTCATTTTTGGCATGCCTTTTTCATTTTTTTTTTCATTTTGTTTTTACTTTTACTTATTGCTGCTTCTGGTGGTGGATATGTGGTGGTGACTCGGGTGCTCGTGTGATTGGCGGCGGCGGTTGGTGAAGCCTGGTGGTGGTGGGTTGGATTGGAGGTTTTTGTTTTTGCTGCACTTGGTGCAAGATGTAAGTGTGCAATATGCATAGCTTGCATTAGGTAGTGTTGGTGCAAGCTGGTGTAAGACACCTTACACTTGCAACTTATGCAGCAATATACCACCAGCATAGTGGTGGCTAGTGGTGGCTCAAGTGGATGTCTAGGATGCTTGGTGTGGCTGGTGGTGATGATGGCTGGAGGCCGATGGTGGCCAGTGGTGGGCGGTGGTGGTGGCTGGTAGTAGCCGATGTGTAAAAAAAAAATGGCACTTAACTGATCACATTTTAAAAAACCTAGCACTTAAGTGTTTACTTTTAACAAGTGGCACTTAAGTGATCATTTTAATAATAACTTGACACTTAAATAACTTTTTTCTATCACGATTGGCACTTAAGTGATCACTAGATACAATTTATAGCACTCGAGTAATCACTCGTGTCTGTTCTATGTATATGGTGGTTTGCAGCAAAACAGAGAAGCTATTGGTTTATATATTTGTTGCTGGTTTACATTCAATTCAAGTAAAATAGTCACCACAACACATCGACTTAATATACATTCCATCATCACTGATTTATATTTGAGAATAAGCAAAAATATTATACAAACAGTATTTGTTGAAAATCATTCATTCATTCATTCAAAACAAGTACATTTCTCCACACATTTACAACTATGGCAGTCGAAGAAACTTCTTCTCATCTTCCAGTACTTTACATTTCATCATAAAGTAGGATAGACAAAAAAACAGCAACACAATAAACGCTTGGTAACACTTCCATTCAATTTTCATTTTTGAAACTTCGTTCTTCAAATGGTTAATAGAAGATACTTGAGCTTGAGCTTGCATTGAGTCAACATCGTCCAAGTCGTCCACAAGCGTACATGGAGGTTGATGACATCCATCAAGTAGGTCCAATATCACCTCTATGGCTCGGTGAGAGAATTTCGCATCGACTCATTTGAAATATTTGCACTTCGAGCATTTTCTATATCGGGCACATCCATAGAATCTTCTCTCGGGATTTGTTCGAGTCCACGATGTTCTTCTTGGACTTGGTAACTCACAAAAACAGAAACGCTCGCCTTCTCCTTCGCTTCGGCGAGAGAAATTTGAGCCGTTGTAGAAAGTCATGCTCTCAATTTTCAATATTCGGTGGTAGAATTTGGGGCAAATCGAATTAGGGTGCGGGATTAGGGCTCCAATGCTTCAATGGCATTTTGCTCGATTTAGGGTAAATGGGGAAGACGACGACGTTTTCATTTTTTTAAGGGCTCTATTTTGGGCCAACACCCGAAACAACGTCGTTTGGAATGAATTCGAGCTGACTTAGCTTTCCGGCGAGACACATCGATGAGAAATATTAATATTTTACTGCCACGTATGATTTCCAGCCAGCTTCGCCGGAGATAGCACTCAGGTGTCCTACTTTTCTTAAAATGTAGCACTTAAGTGTACTTTTCGTAAGTTATGGCACTGAAGTGTCCCTTTGGGCAAAGTTATGGCACTTGAAGCGTTCTTTTGCCCATTCTGATTTTTTACTTTTGTTTTCAATTAAATAAATCGGGTTTTTATCGATGTGCCTATAGCGTTATTCTCTGAGCTGATCACTCATGAGATAACTAGATTAATCGGGAAAGTTATTAAAGGATTTTGATGCAACAGATTTGAGAATTTGACCAGGGAATGATTTTCGACCGTGTTAGTTTACGAGGATCATTTCGGCACAATCAAAAATCTATCAGAAATCGAAAATAGGTCGATTCGATAGAGACAAAATTAGGCTTGGGTGATTCCAACTAATTACAAAATTCTCGTTGATCGGCACTAAACCAATTTTTCTGTTGTTTTGGTATCCTGTGCTCGTAATTGAAATTTCAAGATTTTTTATGACAACCGAGAGTCGCCAATGCGTCGAAGATGTACATTGTGGCTTAGGAATAATTGACCATGGGTCATTTGCACTGAAAATTCCCAAAAACTAATCGATAATTTAGGTTTCGTTAAAATCACATTTGACCGAAATTAACCGAGAAAATGATGTTGATTTCAAAAATTAAGAATTTTCATGTGTCACAATTAATCCCGGGGAATGTTGTTGCATCTTTTCAAAATTTATGGACGACGGGAACTATTAGCGGAAAAGGGGCAAGAGTAACAAATTAAAAGAATAAAAGGAAATGCCACTTTTTAAATAGGTTTTGGGCATTTATTATGAAACAATTGGAAAAAAGAATGATAGAAGTTTAAATGAGGATTTATCCTTATTATTTAGAGTGTGAAAATGATAAAATGGAAAAAAGAAAAGTTATGGGTATAAGCTGTAGAATTCGGATGAGTGCTAATGAAGAAGGATTTCATCAACATTTACATTCCATTAGTGTGAAGATAAGGATGCAAAAAGTGGGGGGGACCACTTGAAAGTGATAGGAACTCAATTTCCATGAAAATAGTTATGAGAACTAACTTCAAATTTGGATTCAGCAGCCTTACGATGGATTCCAACCCTTTTTTCATCTCATTTGAAAGAGATAGCTATGTCTAGGTGGGGTGGGCCTCTCGACAATGAAAGGAGGGAATCTTTCCATGGAAAAACACAAACACTCTTGTGGAAATTTACAAAAGGCTGTGGAAAATGAGAGGAGGGACCCTCATAGTTCTTTCTCCTCACTCTCTTTCCCCATTCCGTGTAATTTCCTTTCCTTGGCCCCATTTGACTACTTACTTCTCTCTCCCCCTTTCTCTTTCTTTCCTTTTCCTTTCTTTTTTCTCTTGACCGAAAAAACTTGTCATTTCTTTTCCTTGTCTCTTTTCTTTTGCACGTATTTCTTTTTCCCTTGCTGCCGTGCGCATGTCTCCCTCTTTCTCTTTCAGTTCCTTTTCTTTTTCCCTTGTTTTTTTTTTCAACCGTGCAAGCTGTTGCTTTCTTATTCTTTGAACGTGCAACTCCTGTTTTTGCTCTCTCTTGGACGACAAACCGGCGACTTGAATTCACCAAGGTGGAACAGTTTTTGAAGTTGAATTTGCCAAGGTTCACCAGGACAGGAGATCCAGAGACTGCTTTTCACTGGGTTCGGGATTTAGGGAAAGCATTTGCACTTTTAAGGTGTAGTGAAGAAGAGAAAGTAACTCTGGCAATCTATCAATTGCATGATAACGCTAATATCTAGTGGACAGCTGTTTGAGAGACTGTGGAGTAGTTCCAGTATGGGATGCCTTCCTCAGGGCATTCAATGAACAATATTTCTTGAAGAACGCCAGAGAGTAGAAAATGGAAGAATTCCAACGTCTCTGCTAGGGATCAATGACTGTTGATCAGTACGAGGTCAAGTTTGCAGAGCTTTCTCAATATGCTCCAAGGTTGATAGAGGATCCTGAAGAAAAGGCTTGAAGGTTCAAGAATGGTCTTCGATTGGAAAGAAAGGAAAGAGAAGGAAAAGAGAGTTGCATGTTTGTCGTCCAAGAGGGAGAAAAAAGAAAGGAAAGGGAAATAAAGAGAAAGGGGGAGAGAGAAGTAAGTAGTCGAATGGGGCCAAGGGAAGGAAATTACACGGAAGGGGGAAACAGAGTGAGGAGAAAGGACTATGAGGGTCCCTCCTCTCATTTTCACAACCTTTTGTAAATTTCCACAAGAGTGTTTGTGGTTTTTCCATGGAAAGATTCTCTCCTTTCATTGTCGAGAGGCCCACCCCATCTAGACATAATTATTTCTTCTAAATGAGATGAAAAAGGGGTTGGAATCCATCGTAAGGCTGCTGAATCCGAATTTGAAGTTAGTTTTCATAATTTTTTCCATGGAAATTGAGTTCCTATTTAAAAAGTGGCATTTCCTTTTATTCTTTTAATTTGTTACTCTTGCCCTTTTTCGCTAATAATTCCTATCGTCCATAAATTTTGAAAAGATGCAACAACATTCCCCGTGATTAATTGTGACACGTGAAAATTCTTAATTTCTGAAATCGACATCATTTCCTTGGTTAATTTCAGTCAAATGTGATTTTAGCGTAACTTAAACTATCGGTTAGTTTTTGGAAATTTTGGTGTAAATGACCCGTGGTCGATTATTCTCGAGCCACAATGTACATCTTCGACGCATTAGCAATTCTCGATTGTCATGAAAAATCTCAAGATTTCAATTACAAGCACATGGTACCAAAACAATAAAAAATCGGTTTAATACTGATCGACGAGAATTTTGTAATTAGTTGGAATCACCCAAGTCTAATTTTATCTCTATCGAATCGACCTATTTCCGATTTCTGATAGATTTTCGACTGTGTCGAAATGATCCTTGTAGACTAACAAGATTGAGCAATCGATTCCTAGTCGAATTCTCAAGTATGTTGCATCAAAATCCTTTAATAACTTTCCTAATTAGTCTAGTTATCTCATGAGTGATCAGCTCAGAGAATAGCGTTATAGGCACGTCGACGAAAAGCCCGATTTATTTAATTGAAAACAAAAGTAGAAAATCAAACTGTCACAATTATATTAGATCAAAGATTGAGATTGTCTTATGTCTATCACCGTCGCATAAATAGGCCCTCATGTGTCTGTAATCGTCGCATAAATAAGCCTTCATCTCACTTCTGTAATTGGAGTTTTCCTCATTCTGCCAATATCACTGGTTTTTATAAACCCTAGAATATGTTTTCCCAATTCGAGCTCTAATTAAACTTGATTCTACCCCCGTTACTTTTACTCTGTCGGGAGGATAATACCATCGAAGATCTAAGAAAATCCTCAAACATAGATTAGAGGGGGCGATGCTCACTTTGCACGTAAGTTCCGCGCACTTGCCCAAGGCTAAGAAGTAGTAACCTTAGTAGACATCTCCACTTTGGGACCGTAAGCAAGGGATATACAAACTCCTCCATTTGCTAATTCATCAGCACATGGAGGAAGCAACCTTTTGCCCTAATTGGCCAAGGAAATGTGAACTTGTAACCTTTTACCATTTGAAACCTAGAGATCACATTGAGTCAAGCTCACAGACTATATGTCGAATTATATGCATCATTAGAAAATAAGGGATGGACGACCTTATTACAGTATAAAGACCAATGCATGTCACTTTATCTCTATCTCGATGTAATTATAGAAAGTAATAGTACATGGAAGAATTGTAGCTAAAATTATTACAATGAATTTAGCCTATGTAGCCCCGAAATAAGTGCATCACGAAGAAATGGATATTGTTCTTGCAACCCCTCACAAGGTGAACACCTCAACCAAGATGGCATTTTTCGCTTGAGCAGCACAATAACACTTCCCAAATTGATCATCACCTCATGAGTAATGAGGAGAAATTAGGTTTGAACCTTAGTAAAATTATATTAGCCCAAACGACGCAATAGCATAATTACACTTCTAGTATTTTCATATGTTTCTTCGTATTTAGTCTTTTTCTTAAGTTATTAGGCCGTAAGTGGTCATGTGAGTGATAATGAGCTCCAACGGTTGAGATTAGAAGTTATTGTGTTAGATCATAAGTGAGATTGTCTTATGTTTGTAACCGTCGCATAATAAGCCCTCATGTGTCTATAACCGTCGCATAAATAAGCCTTTATCTCACTTTTGTCATCGGAGTTTTCCTCATTCTGCCAATATCACTGGTTTTTTATAAACCCTAGAATATGTTTTCCCAGTTCGAGCTCCAATTAAACTTGATTCTAGCCCCGTTACTTTTACTTTGTCGGGAGGATAACACCATCGAAGATCTAAGAAGATCCTCAAACGTAGATTAGGGGGGCAATGCTCACTTTGCACGTAAGTTCCGCGCACTTGCCTAAGGCTGAGAAGTAGTGACCTTAGTAGACATCTCCACTTTGGACGGTAAGCAAGGGATATACAAACTCCTCCATTTGCTGATTCATCAACACATGGAGGAAGCCAACTTTTACCCTAATTGGCCAAGGAAAAGTGAACTTGTAACCTTTTTTCTGTTTAAGCCCAGAGATCAACTGAGTCAAGCTTATAGGCTATATGCCGACTTATATGCATCATTAGAAAGTAATGGATGAAGGGCCTTATTACAGTATAAAAACCAATGCATGTCACTTTATCTTCATCTCGATGTAATTATAGAAAGTAATAATACATAAGGAATTGAAAGTTCGTACCTGAGGGAGATGGAGGACGGAATGGGATGACGACTTGCTAGAGCAGCACGAGAGAACTAAAGTCACAAAAAGCTGGTGGCAAATAATTGAGAGGAGAGAGTGAGGTGAATGAGGAGGGAAGGAGGTGAAAGCCGATGCTTAAGATTAGTACAAAAAGGTCATTCTTTAGGTCACATATATATAACACCTTTGGCAGACGCAAGAGCATATTAGAATCGGAGATTTCATATCTTCCGTTATAAGGAAAAAGTAAGCCCTCATGGTTGAAGGTCAGTGTATCCTAGAGACTAAAGCTCAAGGCAAAGCAGGTGCACTTCCAAGTGTGTGTTTACAAACTGAGCAAAGATGACAATTCTTTCCTAATTCCTTTTGTAATAGTCTCTTCTCATGAAGGCAATCACTTTTGACCTTTGGCAGACGCAAGAGCATATCAGGATTGAAGATTTCATATTTTCTATTATAAGGAAAAAGCTGCCCTGCCCTCGTGGTTGAAGGTCAGTGTATCCTAGAGACTAAAGCTGAAAGCGGAGCAGGTGCACTTCCAAGTGTGTGTTTACAGACTGAGCAAATATGACAATTCTTTCCTAGTTCCTTTTATAATAGTCTCTTCTCATGAAGGCAATCACTTTTGACCTTTGGCAGACGCAAGAGCAGATCAGAATCAGAGATTTCATATCTTCCGTTATAAGGAAAAAGCAAGCCATTGTGGTTGAAGGTCAGTGTATCCTAGAGACTAAAGCTCAAAGTGGAGCAGGTGCACTTCCAAGTGTGTGTTTACAAACTGAGCAAAGATGACAATTCTTTCCTAGTTCCTGGCAATTTCCTAGTTCAGAACTTCTTTGCTCATTTTTTGTTGGAACCTCTGAAGAGTTGCAATTGGTCATTTCAAGAACTCACATATCTCATGAATTACTCTTATCTAGCAGAAGATAATTACCAACAAAACAACTTGCCACATTAATCCTATTAATTGACAAAGCAAAAGCATCTACATGAACAAACAAGAACCCAACGCACACTACCCAGTAAGAAATAGAAAAGAACGAACATGATGCACATTCTGGACAAAACCAACCGCATGTTCCCCCACGATCGAATTAAAAAATCAATACATAATAGGAATTATCTTAGTTGATTTGACAATCAAATCTGATTATGCAATCTAATTTGTGCTTTCCGTACGTACCTACCCTTTGGCCAAGTGCGCGGAACCCATGCGCAAAGTGAGCATCGCCGCCCCTAATCTACGTTTGAGGATCTTCTTAGATCTTTGATGCTATTATCCTCCCGATAGGGTAAAAGTAACATGCCCTCATGGTTGAATGTTAGTACAGGCTCGCAAACCTTGATTACATATTCTCCCAACAGGGTAAAAGTAACGTGCCTTTGTAGTTGAAGGTTAGTACAAGCTCGCAAACCTTGATTACGACCGTTGCCGCTGTCGCACGACCGCCGCACGATCGCCGCACGACCGCCGCACGATTGCCGCACGACCGCCGTACGACTGTCGCATGACCACCAACCGTTGCCGCCGACTGTTGCCGCAGGATCACCGCCCACAGCCCAACGGGCAGCCGGAGAAAAATCGAAACTTTACTTTGTCCCAAAAATGAATTTCCTGGAAAAGGAAGAAAGAGAAAACAAAAGGGCAAGCAGGAGATTTCTTGCGCTCGTTTCCAATCTCAAGAGGTAGAGGGAAAAAACACGGATGGGGATTTTCCATGCTCATTTGTTTGCTTTAAAAGTCGGGGGCAATGGTTAGATTTCAAGATTTGAATACCAGTAAGGGGAGAAAGAAATGGAAGGATTAGGTGAGAAAGTGGGAGTTCAATTTTTTGAAAAAAGTGTTTTCCTTTGGAGACATAGCAGAAGCAAGAAATACTATGTAGCATTTTAATTTTTTTTCTTGTATGCTAGAAAAGATGTCAAACTACCATGAATGATATCACATGCTTTAGCCATGCAAAACCAGAAAGAGGAGTCTCAAAATTAAGAGGATTCAGTCAACCAAGATCAAAATCAAGCTTACAGCATCTTGGGCATAAATATCAGCCTTAGAAATATTTAGAAGCTTTATCAAACTTGCAATCCTAAAAAATTCCAACTTGCAATTCATGTTTCATTGTTTGAATTGAGTTAAGAACTTATTTGCTCATTTTTTGTCGGAACCTCTGAAGAGCTGCAATTGGTCATTTCAAGAACTCACATATCTCATGAATTACTCTTATCTAGTAGAAGATAATTACCAGCAAAACAACTTGCCACATTAATCCTATTAATTGACAAAGCAAAAGCATCTACATGAACAAACAAGAACTCAATGCACACTACACAGTAAGAAACAGAAAAGAACGAAGAGGATGCACATTCTGGACAAAACCAACCGCATGTTCCCCCACGATCGAATTAAAAAATCAAGAAACTTTGACAAGCAAGACCATATTTTGATTCAGTCCTTAAGCCGTCATGGCCACGAGACTGGATCCTTGGATCTTAAGCACTCGACAACCTTTTACAATGAAAGCTGCTCGAAATGCAGGGTCAACATGTAATTGGAGCCAAACCCAAGATTCAGTCGAAGGGGCAATATAATAGGTAAATTGAATTCGGAACATATCAATCTTAAAAACGAACAACCGCCAGTTGCAATTGTCCTACCTCTCGTGCATCGCGTCAAATGCCTGGAATGCTATTGCAGAGCAGGATGAATTTCTTAAATTTACAGAGGCTAAAATTGAGAATAACAGAAAAAAAGAGAAGCCAATTTCGTCCTCTCGCGGTACTGTTCACGCGGTTCCTCTCTACGGGGTTCTCGCGGGTACTGTTCATCCGGCTGGTGTGCAGCTCATTCCCGGAGATCTAGCCGTCCGTTTTGGCTGAAATTTGGAGGGTAGGCTCCTCTCACCTGCCTCCTCATCTCCACCGAACGGATTTGTCTAGTTTCGCCTACAGCTCCAGATCTCGAAATCCCTAGGTGGCGTGCGCGAGCAGCTCGTCTGGTTTGCTTGCTGCGTGGAGCGGGGGTCTCGGCTGGTTCTTGGGCCCGTGCATTGGAGGGTAGACTCGCCTACAGCTCCTTCACTGTTCCTCCAAGCCATACCGTGGGCTTCTTGGGGGGTAGAGGCTTCGAAGATTGGTAGGCTTGGTCTATTTTCTACCTCTCTCGGAGCTTTACTCCTTCCCTCCCTTGTTTTCTCGGCTTTCCACGGACGGGCTTCTGCTGTTCTTCTTGCGAGGCGAGCTAGCTGGTGCGGCCTGCTCAGCGGTCTGTTGGGCTTCTCAGATCAGGAGCAACCAGCTTCTCTCTCTCCTTGGTGCCGCTGAAGCCTCCTAGGTACTCCATTCTACTCTATATGGCCTTTTGTTGTGATCGTGGACTGCATTGAAGGTATTTGTGAAATGGCCTCAACCATGGTTGGTGTGGCTCGTACGTCCCGTGAGGCTCAGCCTTCAGCGGCAACATCTCAGGGCCAGAACCCCTCTGTCCCTACTCTGTCCAACCCTTCCAAGGTTGACCAAGCAAATTGAATGGGCAAGCGCCAAGGGCCTGCTATGGCCCCTCCCCGTGCTGGTCGTTCTAGAGGGCGGAGCCGCGCTCGATCCTTTTCCAGGAGACCGAATGGACCTGTTCGTGATCTTGGAAACCAGAAGGTATCCCCCACTCGCACTTGGGCAAATGTGGCAAAGCTCGCTTCCAAAGGTTACGACCTTGCCTACTCTCCTCCCTCTTTTGTGAACAATAAGCCCGTTGTTCACCTTGCGGAGGAAGTATTGGAGGCTTTTGATCCGAAGTGGCATGAATGCCTTATTGGCTATTATGTAGGGAAAAACCTTCCCTTCAAACTCACTGAACAAGCCTTGATGTGAACATGGGGCTCGAAGCTAGTGGAGGTCATGGCGGATAATCAAGGATTCTTTTTCTTCCACATCCCGGACCCGGAGTTCCGAAGAAAGATCCTTGAAGGTGGACCTCTCACGGTTGCGAGGGTTCCCCTCATTTTGCAGCAATGGCAACCCCTCTTGAACTTGAAGAAGGATAAGCAAACCGCGGTTCCGGTGTGGATTAGGTTGAAAAACCTTCTGCTTGATCTATGGTCGGCTCCGGCTATTGGGGGAATTGCTAGTGCCATTGGTAAACCTCTCTATGTTGACCAATGCACGGAGCAAGGGAAGATGCTCTCTTTTGCGAGGGTTTGTGTTGAGATCTATGCAAATCAACCGAGGTGTTCCTCTGTGGACGTTGTTTTGAATGGGGTTACGCGCTCGATTGCAATTGATTTTGAATGGAAACCTGCTGAATGCCCCTCCTGTGGTACATTCGGGCATAGATGCGAGACTCTAGCTGTTGTGGTGGTCGAAGAAGAAGCGGGGAGACCGCCTCGGCCCTCCATTGAACCTGCTGCCCCTGTGCAAGCATCCGAACTTGCCCTCCAACCCTCCACCGAACCTGCCTCGGTTGTTGAGGGCAACCTTGAGGAGCCGCAACTTCGCTGGTATGAGGTGAAGGGGAAGAAGAAAAAGGCATTGAAGGAAGGTTCCTCTTCCGGTTTTCCCTCCTCCTCCGAAAGGGGAAGCCCGCCTCCCCTCAAGGAGTCCACCTTGGAGAAGGATATGCCCCCTACCACAGCACGCAAGGCGTTGAGGAGTGTCGGGGGGTCGAAGTTGGTATCCCACCCTCCTAGCCCTATTGAGGAGGACCCCAACTCGGTTCCGGAGACTCCCGCTCCTCCTGAGGAGGTGTTGGATCAAGCCGAAGCCTCTAACTTTGGTTTGCTTGGGGCTGCTAGAGAATTGGAAGTCTCAGATAACTACTCCGAGGATGATTTGCTCTCGCTTCCACCTTCCCCAAGAGCCTCTCCCTCTTCAAGGAAGGTGGAGACTATCCAGGAGAAGCTTGCTGCCCTTGATCCAGCTCCCCCTTCATCTAAAGCTTCGGCGGTTCCGGTGGCCAACCAGCGGAAGAAGCCGCATAAGCGGAGGTAGGCCTCCACTCCTCTTTCAGCTCTTCTGCTTCTTTATATCTAATTATATATATTTATATTTATGTTCTTCGGTTTTTGGAATGTGAGGGGTCTTATGGATCCTCTTAGGCAAGCTGAGGTTAGAAATCTTATATCTACTAAAAAGCTTTGTCTGGCTGGTTTGTTGGAAACCAAAGTTCCCGATACTCTCTTTGGTTCCATTTCTGATAGACTGGTCTCCGGTTGGAATTGGGTGGCCAATTATGAATTCTCTCATAGAGGTAGAATTTGGATTGGTTGGAACCCTTCTTTGGTGACCTTTGAAGTGATTGCTTCCAATAGTCGGGTGATACATGGCAGCCGAGATTTCTTACGATTGACATTTGTTCTTTGTGTCTCGTGGTATATGCGAACATACTTTTGTAGCTCGTAGGCCTCTATGGGCAGACCTAGTACAGTGGAGTTCTGTGTTCCAGGGATCCGCTTAGCTAGTGGCAGGAGATTTCAATGCTATCAAAGATCCTTATGATCGGATTGGGGGTTCTGACACCTGGATTCCTAGTTTTGATGACTTCAATCAATGTTTGTTTCAATCTGAGCTAGAAGATCTTCGATATATTGGCTTTCGCTTTACTTGGTCTACTTCCTCCGGGGCTAACCGCAAGGCTAGGAAAATCGATCGAGTGCTTGTAAATGCCAAATGGAGCCAGGATTTCTCTTATTCGGAAGCTTCTTTCCTTGCGCCAGGTATTTCTGATCACACGCCTATGGTGGTTAGAGTGATGCGGCCGATGTTTTCTAGAAGACCTTTCAAGTTTTTTGACTTCTGGACCAAACATCCGTCTTACCATAGCATTGTCTCACAAGTTTGGGAGACCCCGTGTGTTGGTGTCCCTATGTTTAGGCTAGTGAGTAAAATGAAGATTCTTAAGGGCCATTTAAAACAGCTCAACAGAGAGTCTTTTTCTAATATCTCTGAGAGGGTTACAGCAGCGAGAAGCGATCTTAGGCTAGCCCAGATTGGCTGCAAAGCATGATCCATCTAGTGAACTTCTTGCTTGATTTGGAGAAGACTCATCGGAGGACTTTTTGGAGTTGAGGAGCCGGGAAGAGTCTTTCTTTAGGCGAAGTCCGGGATCGTGGTTCGGGAAGGTGATCGAAATACCAAATTCTTTCACTATTCCGTTAATAGGAGACAACTAAAAAACAGGATTCTTTCTGTTATGGACACTTCGGGGAATATTATCTTTGAGCCGAGTTTAGTGCAGACTTTTGTCTCTCATTTTCAGGAGCTCTTAGGACCGGAACCCTTGTCTTCCAGCCCCTCCTTGCGGGATATTCGAGAGGTCATACGATGCCCTCTGAAGGATGATCATATCAACTTCCTCTCCCATCCGTTTACTGATGTGGAGATTCATGACACTTTGTTCTCCCTGCCTCACGGGAAGGCTCTAGGGCCGGATGGTTTTGGTTTCGAGTTCTTTAAGCATAATTGGGAGTTGGTAGGACCTTTGCTCACCGAAGTGGTCAAGGATTTTCTTACCACAGGGAGACTTCTTAGGGAAATTAATAATACTATTCTGGTGTTGATCCCGAAAGTTCCAAATGCGACATCAGTCAATGATTACAGGCCTATTGCTTGTTGCAACACCTTATACAAGTGCATTACCAAAGTCTTAGCTAACCGAATTGCTGCTGTCCTTAATGATATTATTAGTCCGTATCAAAATGCTTTCGTTAAAGGTAGGCGTATTAGAGATAATATACTTCTTGCTCAAAAGTTATTTGCTGGCTTCCATCTTGATCCATATGAACCCAAGTGTGCGGTGAAGGTGGACTTTCGGAAAGCTTATGACACGGTAGCGGGACTTTCTTGAGTTGGTCCTTCATGCTTTTGGTTTCCCGGATCATTTTATTCGGATTATCATGGTTTGTGTTCGTACTCCCAAGTTTTCAATCTCCTTAAATGGAGAACTTCATGGGTTCTTTCCTAGTGGCAGGGGCCTTCGCCAAGGGGATCCGATATCTCCCTACCTATTCACCTTGGTTATGGAAGTATTTTCTGGGATCCTAAGTGCGCGGGCCAGGGAACCAGGGTTCAAATTCTTCTGGAGATGCAAGACTTTGGGTCTCTCCCACCTCTTCTTTGCGGATGATGTTTTCCTATTTTGCAGGGCCGACTTGCCTTCTATATCTCTCTTGAAGGATGGTTTGGATACCTTCTCTGCATGGAGCAGTCTCAGGCCCAATTCAAATAAGAGCGAGGTCTTTCTTGCTGGAGGAACGGAAGATCTGCGTAGAGAGATCATCCTTGCTCTTGGCTTCATTGAGGGGACTCTGCCAGTGCGGTACTTAGGAGTTCCTATTATCTCCTCCCGGCTCGGAAAGGCGGATTGTGTCTCCCTGGTTGATCGGATAACCAACAAGGTTCAATCATGGACTCGCGTTTCCTCTCCTTTGCTGGTCGTCTTGACTTATCGTCGATTCGCATGCAATCCAAGCCTATTGGGCGAGTGTTTTTACTATCCCTATTGCTGTGCTGGATCGCATTGAGCAAATCTTGAGACAGTTCATCTGGAAGGGCCCTGGACTAGGGAGGGGTGGTGCCAAGGTCTCTTGGGATGATGTTTGCCTTCCGAAGGAGGAAGGTGGTTTAGGGATTCGTCGGCTGAGGGATTACAATAAAGCAGCTATGTTGAAACACATTTGGATCCTCTTTACAGACAAAGAATCCTTGTGGTGTAGGTGGATCCATTCGACATTTCTGAAAATGAAGAGTTTCCGGATGGTTAAACAACCCACCTCTTGCTCTTGGGCGTGGAAGAGAATCCTCCATCTTAGGACAGAGTTTCGGCGTTCTTTTCGCTGGAGTATAAGGGATGGCCGTTCTGTGTCCTTCTGGTTCGACAATTGGCACTCGAGAGGCCCCCTCAACCTTTTATTTTCGGACTCATTGATCTATAGTTCTGGTTTACCCAGGCTCGCTACGGTGGAGGATCTTTTCTCGCCAGCTGGTCAGTCCATTCGAGCAGTACTAGAGTCTTGGGAGCAGCCTCTTCTTTTTTTATCACAAGTACCGGATCGCTTTACTTGGGTAGGAAGTACTTCCGGTTTATTTTCGGTGGCGTCGGCATGGCACCTAATTAGGACGAAGAAACCTCGGGTCAAGTGGGCTTCTTTGATATGGAATAATGCTATTACCCCAAGATATCGGTTCAATCTCTCGGCTTATCACCAAGAATCGGCTCCCCACCCAGCCCTTCTTTTATCTTATGGCGGGATTGGTGATGCGGTTTGTGCTTTTTGCAAATTGATGCCAGATTCGATTGATCATCTGTTTTTTGATTGTAACATTACAGCCAGTTGTGCATTTCTTTGGGCGGCTCGATGCGACCTTCCGTGGCGTAATAGCAGTTGGACCGACAACCTTCGATGGGCTTTGAAATTTTTACCCGGAAATGACTTCTATCACTCCATTGCCCGATTTTCCTTTGGAGCGTTGTGCCATCTTATTTGGAAATACAGGAATGAGATCCTTTTTAGGAACCTTACATTCACAGTCCTGGTCTTGAAGAATCACCTCATTAAGGTGGTCAAGGATAAGGCCTTGACTTTTACAAATGTGGAAGACAATCCAAGAAACAGAAGAATTCAACGTAGCTGGGGGATTGACCCTTGCATCTTTCATTCATCCTCGGTGGTTCCTTAGGAGTCCTATTGCGGAGTGTTTGCTATATGGGATTCCTTTCTTCCTCCGGCTGCATCCCGCCTTGTTCTTGGATGCCGTTTTGGGCTCTATCGTTTCGTGTTGGTTTTGGGCCCTGGGTTGCCATTGTTTGGCTGGCTGGTCGCCTTCTTTTGTTTTGGTTCTTTAGGAGGTGGCCGTCTCTGGGCTGTTTGTGCCTTCTAGCTTTTGCCTTGTTGGCTTTTCTTTTATTTCGGCACCCTTCCACTCATTATGTTTTGTTCGTATTGAGTGTAAGCCGGTGCCGTTGCTTGTACATATTGGCTTAGCTTAATACAATTACCGTTCACCAAAAAAAAAAAAATTGAGAATAACAAGACCAACAGTTCCAGAGAATAGTTCAAGTGATGACATTGCCGGAATGTTCAACCAGAGTTCAGCCCAGCTCCTTTTCACGGCTTCAACGACATTGTGCTCCTCATCTCATTTAGCTTTTTGTAGAAGTGTCATTCAGTAGCACTAAAATCCCACGTTTAGACTGGATAAAGATGTATAATACTCCAGTGCCAAACATGATCATTTTTTTACCCTTTCTCCACTTTATGCTTGAGTGTTTCATTTAGAAGGCCTCAATATATCTGACTATCTTTGGCAATCGTTTCAACCCACTCAAACATCATCATCAGGTGGGTAATCCATAATTTTTTTTATTTCACTTTTCTATTTGGAAGGCTTTAGACATATCCGATGATCTTTGAGAATGTTGTCAATGCTAGAAATCAAGTACAATGTGACCGTATCCGAGAAGACTGGAGGCTGAAACACTATATAGAAGATAGTATCTACTTAGAGAAGGCTAAGTTCTGAGAACCTGAACTACTGATCCCACCGTTAGGATCTAAGGGATAGAGATAGGAACTTTGATGATTCCATTACTTTGATTTCCGAACGTTCAATTACTTCGTCTGATGGTGAATTCTAATTAGCTATACTTTGCGACGTTATAAGCTGCATTGAGTTTGCATGTTGAAGTTCGGGCGACGGAAGAGAGCCTCGGTTTTTGCACCTCAATTTCTTTTGGCCGCTAGAGAGGAATGTTCATCTATTATGGACGGACTGAGTCCTTAGCCAAGTGCAAGTAGGAGATATATAGTAAACCAATTCACCTATTTAATGAGCTGGAGTTGTACTATCATCTGCCCTCAAGTCCTAGTGATCAACCCATGGTCCTAGTGAGCACGGCACAGGAAAAGAGTCGCACCGACGAAAATAATCATCAAAGACAGAGCAAACTGGAAATTCAGGCTGCAATTCATATGTGCAATAACTTTTTTGAAAGAAGATAGTGAGTATATAGTCTAAAAGAAGGGGATTCATGTTTGTGAACATGCACCACAACAGCAAGTCCAGCGACTAATTCTAGGCATACTACCATCAGAAATCTAACACAATAATTTCCGCAGAAGCATCTATGTCAAGACCACCAAACCGTTTTTCTCAAATCAAGCACAACAGAGTTTGAACGATGGATGCATGAACAAATAAAATGGTCCGAAAACCATCTTACGACTTACAACTAGTTGTGAGGGAAAAGGGTGTTTCCAAGGGCCGTCATGATGGTGTATCCATACAATTCAGTAATGTGTAAAAACAGAGTCTTCAAGCTTCACAGTCCTAGCTAGGAGACATTGCAGAAGCAAGCAAAACTGCTTAGCATTTTACTTTTTTCTTTGGATGCTAGAAAAAATGTCAAACTACCATGAATGATATCACATGCTTCAGCCATTCAAAACCAGAAAGAGGAGTCTTAGAATTAAGAGGATCCGGTCAACCAAGATCAAAATCAAGCTTGCAGCATCTTGGGCTTAATCAATCAGCCTTAGAAATATTCAGAAGCTTTATTAAACTTTCAATCCTCAAAAATCCAACTTGCAATTCATGTTTCATTGCCCGGATTGAATTCAGAATTTCTTTGCTCATTCTTTGTCGGAACCTCCGAAGAGCTGTGATTGGTCATTTCAAGAACTCACATATCTCATGAATTACTCTTATCTAGCAGAAGATAATTACCAACAAAACAACTTGCCACATTAATCCTATTAATTGACAAAGCAAAAGCATGTACATGAACAAACAAGAACCCAACGCACACTACACAGTAAGAAATAGAAAAGAACGAACAAGATGCACATTCTAGACAAAACCAACCGCATGTTCCCCCACGATCGAATTAAAAAATTAATATAGAAGAGGAATTATCTCAGTTGATTTGACAACCAAATCTGATTATGCAATCTAATTTGTGCTTTCCGTACGTACCTACTCTTTGGGCAAGTGCGCGGAACCCACGCTCAAAGTGAGCATCGCCCCCCTAATCTACGTTTGAGGATCTTCTTAGATCTTCGATGCTATTATCCTCCCAATAGAGTAAAAGTAATATGCCCTCATGGTTGAAGGTCAGTACAGGCTCACAAACCTTGATTACATATTTTCCCAACAGGGTAAAAGTAACGTGCTCTTGTGGTTGAAGGTCAGTATAGGCTCACAAACCTTGATTACGACCGCTGCCGCCGCCGCACGACCGCCGCACGATCACCGCACGATTGCCGCACAATTGTCGCATGACCGCCGACCGTCGCCGCCGATTGCCGCGTAGGATCGCCGCCAACAGCCCAATGCGCAGTCAGAGAAAAATCGAAACTTTACTTCATCTGAAGAACGAATTTCCAAAAAGAGGAAGAAAGAGAGAATGAAAGGGCAAGCAGGAGATTCCTTGCGCTCGTTTCCAATCTCAAGAGGCGGAGGGAAAAAGCACGGATGAGGATTTTCCGTGCTCATTTGTTCGCTTTAAAAGTCGGGGGCGGTGGTCGGATTTCAAGATTTGAAGACCAGGAAGGGGAGAAAGAAATGGAGGGATTAGGTGAGAAAGTGGGAGTTCAATTTTTTGTAAGTAAGAAGAAAAAACAAATAAATACAAAAAAATTATAAATTTTTACGAAACGCATTTCTATTATTTTTCTATTTCAAGAATAAAAATTTTATATAATTACCAAGCACCGTATTTTACTTAGAAATTGTTCCCAGAGTAGAAATAGAAAAGAACTATTTCTGAAAAGAAATAGTTCTCCGGAATAGAAATATTGCCATGCACGCCTTAATTCCCTCTTCGTTATTAATAACGTGAAAATCAATTATAATATACATAAATACTTTTATGATATAAAATTGTTTGTCTCGTCAAAATTTTGAAATTTAATTGTGAATCTTAGTTATTGATAGTTATTATCTTAGTAAGTTAGATATACAATAGGTTTGTTAGATATCCAATAGATGAGTTGAAAGACTCATTGTTTTTGTCAAATTATAAATCAATCCTATCGTGTTTATAATGACTTCTACATTTTTTTTAATCTTTTAGCTACCACAATTTGATTTTTATGGATGTCAAAGGCTGGAAAGATTCCAAAGCATACAAACACCATAACATATAGTTCCGTTAATAATTTTATTGAAAATGAAACATTTTTTTTTTCGATTTTTCGAATGGAAGTAAAAAGTAGGACAAGGTATATTCTTTGTGTTACTATAATTTTCATGCATATGCAGACATATTTACTAGACTGATGCGCTATCTAATTTCCTATTATGGAAGGTTTTGGGGTACAGTTGGGCTGGACTTTTGAGGAAGTACGTGGTGGAGCCGGCACATATGTGGTGGCCTAGTACCCTCGTTCAAATCTCCCTCTTTAGGTAAAGAGCGTCAACAATGAGTGTTATATCGTATGCTTTGGAGGATTTTTATCTTTCATTCTTTTTTTTTTTTTTTTTTGGTCAGATTATCTTTCATTCTTGCTTTATCAAAATTTGAAGGATGTTACATAAGAAGGAAACAGAGGAAGAAAGGGCACAATGTAGAGTCTCAAGGGCCAAGTTCTTTGTCATCGCAATGGTGTGTAGCTTCTTGTGGTACTTGGTTCCGGGGTTCCTGTTCCAATCCCTAGCGAGCATCTCATGGGTTTATTGGGCCTTCCCTAACTCTATCACAGCCCAACAGATCGGGTCGGGCCTTAACAAGCTTAGTGTCAGAGCCTTCACTTTGGATTGGTCAACGACGGTTTCCTTCTTGTCCAATCCATTGATTTGCCCCTTCTTTGCCATAGTGAACATCTTTGTTGGCTTTGCATTGATCATGTATGTTGTCATACCGATCTCCTATTGGGGGCTAAACACGTACAACGCTAAGACATTCCCGATATTCTCTTCAGATTTATACATCACGCAAGGCCAAGAGTATAATATCATGCTGATTGTTAAAGAGAAATTTGAGTTAGATAAGGCGGAGTATGCATGGCTAGGGAAGATTCATATAAGCATGTTCTTTGCGCTCACGTATGGCTTCTGATTCGCCACTATTGCTTCGACCCTCACTCATGTGGCCCTGTTCTATGGGAGGTAAAAACCCTCATGTTTTACTCAGCTTGACATAGATGTTTTCCCTTTGCGGCCGGTGGGCTGTGGGAGGCAATCTTGTGGCGGCGGTTGGCGGTGACGGTCGGCGGTCGTGCGGTGGTCGTGCGGTAGTCGTGCGATGGTCGTGCGGCGGCAAGCGGTGGTCGTAATCAAGGTTTGCGAGCCTGTATTGACCTTCAACCACGAGGGCACGTTACTTTTACCCTGTTGGGAGGATACGTAATCAAGGTTTGCGAGCATGTACTAACCTTCAACCACAAGGGCACGTTACTTTTACCTTGTTGGGAGGATACATAATCAAGGTTTGCGAGCTTGTACTGACCTTCAACCACGATGGCACATTATTTTTACCCTGTTGGGAGGATACATAATCAAGGTTTGCGAGCCTATACTGACCTTCAACCACGATGGCACATTACTTTTACCTTGTCGGGAGGATAATACCATCGAAGATCTAAGAAGATCCTCAAACGTAGATTGGGGGATGCTCACTTTGCGCGTGGGTTTTGCGCACTTGCCCAAAGGGTAGGTACGTGTGGAAAGCACAAATTAGATTGCTAATTAGATTTGGTTGTCAAATCAACTGAGATAATTCCTATTCTGTATTGAATGATCTCCGAATAAATCTTCCGCGACACAGGTAAGATACACCCCCACGATAAAAGGCCAGACAAAGACTAATGGCCGTTTCTTTATTTTGCATATGTTGGTCGAAGTTTGGCTATGCATAATCAAATTTGGTTTTCAATTCAACCGAGACAATTCCTCTTCTATATTGAATTATCTCCGGACGAATCCTCCGCGACACAGGCAAGATACATCCCCACCAATAAGGGTCTGCATGGTAATGTTTTTATTTTTCCGGATTTCTGTTCTTTTGTTCCCCGGAACAAAAAAAGAACAAAAATCTGTTTAGTAATGCCAACTTATTTTTTACTACTCGAAATAGAAAAGTAGCTGGGGGAATAGATTTGGAATAGAAACAAGAAAAAAAAAAAAAAATTCTTTTTATATTTTCTATTTTACTTTTGTTCTTCTTCCTTGTTGCGGCCATTGCCGGATGCTTGCCCACCGTTGGCCACCTCCGGTTGCTCATAGCCATTGTCGGCAACCGACCGCCAGTGACTACCGGCGATGGTCGCCGCCACCCATAGCCTACCGGCCATCGCCCACAGCCCATCAGCTGACAGCCGCCATCATCCGCTAGCAGCTTGCCGCTGCCAACCGCCACACGATAGCGGACCATTGCCGCCGACCGCCGCCGCAAGACCACCGCCCACAGCCCACCGGCCGCCGCCCCTCCTACGGTCGGTGGGCTGTGGGCGACGATCTTGCAGCGATGGTCGTCAGTCGTGCGGCGGTTGGCAGCAGCAAAAAAAGTGCTGCGTTCAGAAAAAGTTCGGATCACTCCTTGTACAAGTGGCAAAAGACTCGGTTCTTCTAGGAGTTCTTTTTTTTTTGAACTTTTTTTTGGGTACCAAAACTTCTTGAATATATTTAAATATGTCCGTTTATCATTTAAAATTCTTTTGAGGCGAAACTTATCTACTGAATATGTAGTCGGTTTTTGATTTTTTGCGTGAAAAATTTTGACAGATTTACGCACTTTCACATAAATTCTGTGCTTAATCTTCTCTATAAATTTAAAGAAGTGCATATTAGTCATCAACTTTTTTGTTCCCCCATATATACAAGGTATATTAAAATGTTCTTTCGATAGGAGGTCAGGTAGCCTTGCTTGCCTCCCTTAGTCCATGGCTCTAGTTGATTAGTTACCTCCGATAAAACGCACGCATGTTATGATTTTGAGGCCGCATGTGAAAATAGAACTTTTCACATAAAAATGTGTGCCCGAAGTCCTTATTGTCATGCCCTTTTAATCTTCAAACCCATCAAAAATATGGAGGACGAGTGTGTAATGTGCTCGTGAACTCAAGGATGGTGAACTTTGTTTTATGATGACAGAGCATCGGTCAAAATGATTGGACATGTTTGTCCAGTGAACTTAGTTTTGTGGATCTGACCCGAAAAAGAAAAGGAAAAAACTTACGTTTTGTGGAAGGTCTATCAGCAAGCAAGACCTCACATTTCTCTGTTATTTTGGAGGTAAGCAAAAGGCCTCATTAGGCACTTTGTTTTCTTCATTGACAAATCTGTCAACTAATTGTTTTCGCTCTTTCCTTCGGTCTCCAGATTTTTGAGGTTGCGCCAACATACTTCATGGTTGATTTTCAGAAAGCAGCTGGAGATGCCAATGAATACCTGAAGATAGTGTTCATCTCTGTACCATTCCTCATTCTAATCTTTTGTTCCACTGCTTGAGAAGCTTCTTCATAAATAGACCTCATCAGGGGCTTGCCCGTACCGACGTGCTGACCAATCGTATGGGCAGGCTAGGCATAGAAATGTCGGTTGATTGGGGTATGGTGAGCCCATGTAGTTGTGGAAAATGAAGTGCCACAAGCCAGAGCCACTAGCTCTTGATTGCTCTTGATTGCAGTTCTGTGCCCCCCGGGGGGGGACAAGAATTAAGAGTTGATATTTTATTGCGGATCTTCGGTCCATAACTTTTGTCACTTATCTGCATTGCAGTTCTATCAGAGTTTCTGTAGCAATCTCGAAGACATCCTCTGGAAGCCTCCCGGTGAATCAACCAAATCAAGGATCACAAAGAGCAAAAGCAAGAAGCGCTGATCTTACATTAGAAGACATCCGGCGTCTCCCTGTAACAGGAGTATGTTCTCCTCGTTTAACCCAACCTAGCTTGGGATGACCAGGCCCTCAACATTTTCGAGGATGTAGCGGCTAGTGTGATTTGAGTTGTTCCTAAATCTGCAAGAAACGAAAATCTCTCTTTTTATGTATAGTTAAATTTTTGTGGAATGTATATTTATATGGGTGTATTGACACAAGGCACGGCTCTGTTGAGGGCCATAATATTATCTGGAAGTTAGTCTATTTTGGAGAAAAAGCAGCTTGGAATGAGAAATGGTTTTCCCGATCTGACAGCTTTCTTCGGCCTACTGAACTTCCTTCATCTCGATGTTCCCATGTCCGATCGAGCCTTCTTTTCTGAACCATATCTATGCTCAAGCTCGACTCTTCTTGCGTCCACACCCCCGTCGATCCAAGCCTTCTTGGGTATTCCCCTGTACCCTCATAGATGCGTATAGAATGACAATTTGAAGGTAGAGCAGGAACCAAATATTTGTTGGAGGGGAGATTGATGACAGGCTAGTGGTTCTTGATTACATAAAAGAAAATGTTCATGAGAATGTCGAGACATCATGGACGTCGATTTCTAACCGAAATCTGCTGATGCACAATCGAGGGATTAATAGTTCAAGAATGCCTCTTGTATTGAAGGTATACAGCATTCAAGATAATTCCGCATAAATGAGCTGCTGTATGAATATTTTGCTCTTGTGGGAATTAATTAATTATCTAAATTTTTTTAGTTGGTCCTATTTCACTCTTATTTTTACTCTCACGCTCATTCAGAGAAATTCTGTAGAAATAACCTGTCTATGAATGTTTTGCTCTTGTGGGAATTAATTAATCAATCAATTCTTTTGTGTGTCTAAGTCGAAATTCCCATTTAAAGCTAAATTGACCCCTTTAATTCTCTGCCCACCCCTCCTTTTTATGTTAGAAAGATGGCAACTGAGATGAACCTTAATATTTAATTATCCAGATTGAGATATGCTTATTTCACAGCGAGCTAATCTAACTTCCGTGCAGTTACTCCCAAAAAAAAAAAAATCCATGGTCACTCCCCTCTCCCTGATTTTATCCGAATAAGATGATATGAAAGCGACGACAAGTGAGAAGAACATCATCGTCAAGTCTCATCGTATGTTTGCTCCTCCTCGCCTCGTCTTTCTCCTCCAAGAACCTTTCTTTCCATGCAACAATCTTTACCAGTGCTCCTCTCTCTCTCTCTCTCTCCCCACCGTCCTCCTCATGGCGTGTCTGCCCTCCCTCTCTCTCGCCGCCACGGTCGGGCTCGATCCATCTTCGCTGCGCCCGAGAGTCTCCGGTCACGTCTCTCCTCTCGCCGTGGAAAAGGTACTCCCTTTATCATCTTCCAGACACGTTTCTCGCTTCGAATTGCTTGGGTTCGTTCAATTCTTCGTCTTTTCAAAGAGATGAACTTAGGCAAATGTTAGCCTGTCGGTGTGGTTGAGCTTCTGGGACCGATTCTAAGCTTGCGTTTGTTCACTCAGCCGCCGGGCATTTGTTGCGGAACGAATAACGCCAGCGCTACCCCAAGCGCGACTCTGGAGGTCGAGTCTTTAGACTTCAGAGAAGGGCTCTCCGTGTTGGAAGATGGGACGGGACTCGGACCCTTTGATTATGTCCCCCTTTTGCAAGAATGCATGGAGAGGCGTCTGGTTTCTGATGCTGAAGCTGTTCATGCCCACATCATTAAAACGGGAGCCCGTGAAGATTTGTTTGTCATGACGTTCCTTGTGAATGTTTATGCGCAATGCGGGGCTACGATTGCTGCCCGTAAGGTTTTCGACGGTCTGCCGAGGAGAAACGTCGTTACCTGGACGACCCTGATCACGGGTTATGTCCACAACTCTGAGCCGGAGCTCGCCATCCGAGTCTACCTGGAAATGTTAGAAACAGGGTCTTATCCTACCAATTATACCTTGGGGATCGCTCTGAATGCGTGTTCCTCTTTGAGATCTCTGGAACTGGGGAAACAAATTCACGCCTACATAGTTAAGTACCGGATTGAACAGGATGCGAGCATTGGCAATGCACTTTGTAGCTTGTACTCCAAATTTGGCAACTTAGATTATGCTGTTAAAACTTTCAGAGGTATTACGGAGAAGAATGTAATTTCCTGGACTGCTATTATATCTGCTTGCAGCGAAAATGGCGAGGCTGCTTCTGGGTTGAGTTTCTTCAGTGAGATGCTTTGGGAGAATGTTGAACCCAATGAGTTCACCTTAACTTGTGTTTTAAGCCTTTGCTGTACAGTGATGTCTTTGAGTTTAGGGAAACAGGTTCACTCCTTGAGCATAAGGCGTGGTTATCAATTGAACCTACCAGTTAGGAATTCTGCGATGTATTTGTACCTCAAGTGTGGGTTGGTAGATGAGGCATACAAATTGTTCAATGAAATTGAATCCTCCAGCTTGGTCACGTGGAACGCCATCATTGCAGGGCACGTGCAAATTATGGATTTTGCATTTGACAATCTTTCTGCATACCAAGGTGGGACAAGAGCTCTGGAGATCTTTTTGAGAATGATCCACTCTGGCCTGAAGCCTGATCTTTTCACGTTTTCAAGTGTCTTGACTTTATGCAGTAAATTGGTAGCACAAGAGCAAGGGGAGCAAATTCATGCGCAGACTATCAAAACCGGGTGTTTGTCAGATGTTGTGGTGGGGACTGCACTGGTTAACATGTACAGTAAATGTGGGAGCATTAGAAGAGCGAGTAAAGCTTTTGTGGAGATGTCCACCAGAACTTTGATATCATGGACTACCATGATCACGAATTTTGCCCTTCATGGTAAAACTCGGCAAGCCCTGCAACTCTTTGAGGACATGAGACTTGTGGGTGTCAAACCCAATCAAATTACTTTCGTTGGCGTCTTGGCAGCTTGTGGTCATTCTCTAATGGTAGATGAGGCCCTGAACTACTTTGAGATGATGCAGAAGGAATATAGAATTAAGCCTGTCATGGACCACTTCGAGTTGCTGGTTGACATGTTTGTGATGTCAGGTAGGATAGACGAAGCCTTTGATTTAATCAAGAAAATGCATTATGAGCCGAATGAGTTTATCTGGTCGGCTTTAATTACTGGAGCTAGACTTCATAGAAATCCGGAATTAGGGCTTTATGCAGCTGAGCGGTTGATCAAGTTAGAGCCAAGAGATAGTGAAACTTGCATACCATTGTTGAAGATGTACAGAGCAGTAGAGAGGTGGATAGACATGTCGAATGTGGAAAAATTGATGAGAGAATTGCAACCCGTAAAACTAAGAGACTGGAGCTGGATTTGCATCAAGGGCAAGGTCTACTCATTCGAGCCAAATGAGCAGTTTTGTCCTGGTAATAATATGGAGATGCACATGCTGTTGGAAGACTTGCTTGGTCGAGCAAAGACACTTGGATATGAATTTTCGGGGATTTCAGAGCTAATGGATAATGAGGACGCAAATGTATCCTCTAGGATTCACCAGAGTGAAGAATTCGCTATTGCTTTTGGATTATTGAACACACCAAAAGCGGCACCAATACAGATAATCAAGAATACTAGTATGTGCCAAAACTGCCATGATTTTATCAAATGCCTATCGATTCTAACTGCTAGGAAAATTGTCATCCAAGATCGGAAGAGGCTCCATAAATTTGTCGATGGAAAGTGCTCGTGTGGAGATTTCTGGGGCCTTATTTAAATTTTTTCTCTTTCCTCACGATCTGGATGGCCTGCTATAATAGAAAAGCTACCTGGTTGCTAACAGGAATAATCTGTCGCTCAGCAAATATGGAATGAAGATGGACATATTCTTCTCAATTTTTTTACACGACAACAGAGAACAATGCAGAGCAAAAATGTTGTGCATGAAAATTCGATGCTTCAACAAGAGTACAGATAAATTCTCAACGGATCAACTAATTTATATACGATCTTGCATTGGGTCCTCTTTATTTCTGACCTTCTTGGATGTAAACCGAAATATATATGCTTTCTGCCGACTTCATGAATATAAAGCAGGAAATGCAGGCAGTCGACCAAATGACTGTAGTCAAGACAATACCGTACGAAACATGGGTTTAGGTCCATTAGATAAACATGTTTAAGGAATAGCTTTTTGTATGTAGATATTTAAAGTCTTGTACAACAATTTATGAGAAGTACAAGGATTGCTGGCTTTAGAAAAAATCAGAAATGGCCATATGCTCCGACACACGGTTTTGGATAGAGTGACTGAATGAGAAGTTGACCTACACAAATGGTGATTAAATCTTTTTGTTCCACTTATTGAACATGAGTCGGTCGGTCCATAAATATTATATCTATTTTAATATGAAAAAGCAACCTACATATTTGATGGAGATATTCAGTGGCAAGGTACACTTTTATATAGAACCTATTCAATTAGTAATTGAACCATTTTTCTTTTGGTAAATATATTAGATTAATCTTTTATGATGTGTAAATAACCCATCAATGAGGGTAATTAGTGGCATAAGCCCACTCTGCCACTATCTTAGCCCATATGGCTTGGGATAGAGTTGATGACTGAGAACCCATGACATTAGTAATTAGACCTTCTTTTGGTGGATATTACATCTATTTTTATGTGTGAAAATACATTGGAATGGAGGTTTTCAGTGGCAAAGTTGAGAATAATACTATGCAAAATATTGAATTGGAAAGTTTGTGTATAATTCGATGTATATATTTATATATTGAGAATACATCAACCTATTTATAGGCTTTATTAATAACTATTCTGAGATAATATCTTAATCAGGATATCCACAATCAAAAGAAGATGTACGTGTAATATACGTGTAATTTTGAGAAATATGAATAATCAATGGAATAATTAAAATATCTAACGAAAGAAATTATCCTAGAGAAATTTTTAATTATCTCTAACAAGAGAAGCTACTCTTTTTTGTTTTTTTTACACGTATATAGCATGTATATCTCCCTTTGGACATAACTTGATTAATATATTATCTTAGAATCTTGAGCTAACTCTAGATAAATCCATCCTAGTCACTCAACATTATTCACTTTGTGCGCACAAGTTTCATCCGAGTAAGCACTTAATTGATTCCATTTCATGATGGTCATATTTTGACATCAACCTTTTTGACCGCGTCACATAGAAAATTCTCTAATTCTAATTTCTGTTTTATTCTTCTTGTAATTGGCTAAAACCATTTTCATATCAAATTTATACAACTAGAAATTAGACATTTTTCTTTTGGTAAATGTTCGATCTACTTTTCTACTTAAAAAGAAACCTGTATATAAAAGTACAATCTAACAGAAGAATCAAATTTCTCCAAATAAAATGTTTTTTTATATTAAAAAATGAGAAGTTCTCGACAATAAATTAGTTGACATCGGGGCCTTCTATGGTCCAATTGGGGATTAATCCCTCGATCGTAATGGCTCGTAGTTTTGTCATAACCCTTTTTAAATAGTGTTCTCACATGCCAACAAAAAGAAAAGATAGTAATAAGGATTGTAATTGTCTCTTGTTTGACTCTGTCATCCATCAGATTCGACCATTGGGATTCTCTTATAGGAATTGGCGATTCTCTTTCGCCTTTTGTGGGATGTTCCTTTCAAAGGAAGTGGGCATAGTTACCTAATAATGAAATAGTATAGAATTAAAGATGAGCCGGCCGAGGGTAAGATAAGCTATCTTCATTAAGAAAATGACCAAAATCAACATCTGACAGCTTTACCGCCAATCTTTTGAAGTAAGATCAAATCAAATTCAAATGTGAACCAAAATTTTCAAATTTCTTATACCGCCCATCATTAAATTTGTATGAGAAGTCTTGGAGGTAAATTGAATTGATTGATTAAAATTTTCAAATTCCCTTTAATGTGTATGGCTAAGTTTGGATGAGACGTGGTGGAGACCCGGTACCCCCAATGAAAAGCTTGAAGATGCATTAATCCATGTAGTCCCATCCTCCTTTCTTTCACAAGTACAAATTAGATTGCACCATGCATCGAAGTTTTAATCAGATTCCGTTGTCAAATCATCTCAGAAGATTCCTCATTTGTATTGAATGGATCTCCAGACTAATCCTCTGCGACACACAGCACGATGCACCCACATCAATAAAAGCCAAGACAAGGACCAATCGCTGTTTCTTTATTTTGCATTATTTTTGTCGAAGTTCGGCTAATGAAGCGCATAGTATACATCCAGGCGACTCTGCTCCCAAACGAGAAATTCTCCGCCAACACCCAATATTGTCGCTATCGTGCCTAGAACGAAAGATAAATCGGTCGGTTTGATAGTAGCGGCTAGCCTGGCACGACTTGTTTGTTTGCTAAGAATGCGGTTACAATCATTATGGAAAAATTATTAAAAAAGTCACAAATTTATTACATTTATATTAAATCATTGCACTTGTATTAATTCAATCATAAACTTTTCAATTGTACAAATTGAATTTAAAATTTTTTTATGACTCATCCGATTAATTTTAATCGAAAATCGTTGACATTAATATGGATTTTATATATATTCTTCATTTCAGTTTCATTCAAAATATATTTGTCACACTGAAATATATATTCAGGGTTTTTTATGACATAGAAGTAAATTCGCGGTATTTATGTTATAATGGACATAGTTTAGGATTCTCTTTTGTTTACCCTAAAAAAATGGTTTTAAGAGAATTTTTTTTTCTTTTTATTTTCTTTGCTAACAAGGCTTTATAAAGCCGGTTCAGTTGCTCTACTTTCTCACTACTCCACCGACGACCCTCTGTTGAACAGTGCACCAAAACATGGCCACTGCTATGGATGTCCAAGGGCAGCCCAATCTGCCACCGGAGGATCCACCCGTCGATGAGTCAGAGCTCTCTCCGGTGGAGCAGGTCCGACTGACAGTGCCCAACACCGATGACCCGAACCTGCCGGTATGGACGTTCCGGATGTGGACGCTCGGCCTCCTCTCCTGCGCCCTCCTCTCCTTCGCCAACCAATTTTTCTCCTACCGGAAGGAGCCCCTTGTCATAACCCAAATCACTGTCCAAGTGGCAACCCTCCCGCTTGGGCGGCTCATGGCCTCCATCCTCCCAACCGCCAAGTTCCACCTCCCGGGGCTCGGCGGCAAGGAGTTCTCGCTCAACCCGGGGCCATTCAACGTGAAGGAACACGTGCTAATCTCGATCTTTGCGAATGCCGGCAGTGCCTTCGGCAATGGCCCAGCCTACGCAGTTGGGATCGTCAACATCATCAAGGCGTTCTATGGGCGGGACATCTCCTTCGGCGCCTCCTGGATTCTCATCATAACTACTCAGGTTCTGATTCCTTAATTCCCTCTTCGTTATTAATAACATGAAAATCAATTATAATACACATAAATACTTTTTACGATATAAAATTGTCTGTCTCCTCAAAATTTTGAAATTTAATTGTGAATCTCAATTATTGATAGTTATGATCTGAGTAAGTTAGATATACAATAAGTTTGTTAGATATCTAGTAGATGATATGAAAGATTCATTATTTTTGTCATATTATAAATCAAGCCTCATGTTTTTATAATGAATTTTACATTTTTTTGAATCCTTCAGCTACCACAATTTGATTTTTATGGATGTCAAAGGCCGGAAAGATTCCAAAGCATACAAACACCATAATGTATAGATCTGTAAGTAATTTTACAGAAAATAAAACATTTATTTTTTTTAATTTTCAATTATTCAAATGGAAGTAAAAAGTAGGACAAGGTATTTTCTTTGTGTTACTATGATTTTCATGCATACATAAACATATTTACTAAACTGACACGTTATCCAATTTCCTATTTTGGAAGGTTTTGGGGTACAGTTGGGCTGGACTTTTGAGGAAGTATGTGGTGGAGCCAGCACATATGTGGTGGCCCAGTACCCTCGTTCAAATCTCCCTCTTCAGGTAAAGAGTGTCAACAATGAGTGTTACATCGTATGCTTTGGAGGAATTTATCTTTCATTATTGCTTTATCAAAATTTGCAGGACGTTACATGAGAAGGAAACAGAGGAAGATAGGGCACGATACAGAGTCTCAAGGGTTGAGTTCTTTGTCATCGCAATGGTGTGTAGCTTCTTGTGGTACTTGGTTCCGGGGTTCCTATTCCAATCCCTAGCGAGCATCTCATGGGTTTGCTGGGCCCTCCCTAACTCCGTCACGGCCCAACAGATCGGGTCAGGCCTTAACGGGCTCGGCGTCGGAGCCCTCACTTTGGACTGGTCAATGGTGGTTTCCTTCTTGTTCAGTCCATTGATATGCCCCTTCTTTGCCATAGTGAACATCTTTGTTGGCTTTGCATTGATCATGTATGTTGTCATACCGATCTCCTATTGGGGGCTGAACGTGTACAACGCTAAGACGTTCCCAATATTTTCGTCAGATTTGTTCACTGCGCAAGGCCAAGAGTATAACACCACGCTGATCGTTAATAAGAATTTTGAGTTAGACACAGGGGAGTATGCGCAGTTAGGGAGGATTCATATGAGCATGTTCTTTGCGCTCTCATATGGCTTTGGATTCGCAACTATTGCTTCGACCCTCAGTCATGTGGCCCTGTTCTACGGAAGGTAAAAAACCTCTTCCTCTTTCATAGACAATGTGTGTTGTACTTGCCTTGGCTTTTCTAGATGTTATTTCTTACCATGTGTCATATGAATTGCTTGTATCGCAAATCTTTTTTATAACGTGATATAATGACTTACAAGATTTTTTTGTTTAGAGAGATATATGATCGTTATCGAGCATCTTCCAGAGGAAAAGAGGATATTCATACAAAACTAATGAGGAACTACAAAGACATTCCGCAATGGTGGTTTTACGTATTACTCGCAGTGACAATCATTATTTCTTTGATACTCTGTACTGTCCTTAAAAAGGATGTCCAATTGCCATGGTGGGGTGTGCTCTTTGCGGCAGCTCTTGCCTTCATTTTCACCCTTCCAATCAGCATTATAACGGCCACCACAAATCAGGTGAATAGCCTTATTCTAGTTTTTCATGATTTAATCGATTTAGCAGATTGGGTTTCTCTATGCTCAAAGAGTCCCTAATCTGATTCTTATTGTTTTTGTAGACTCCAGGCCTCAATATCATCACGGAGTATGTAATGGGAGTGATATATCCCGGACATCCGATTGCTAATGTCTGCTTCAAGACCTATGGTTACATGAGCATGACTCAGGCAATATCCTTCCTCAGTGACTTCAAGTTGGGCCACTACATGAAAATCCCTCCAAGGTCAATGTTTTTGGTTCAGGTATGTCGTCCATCCCTCGTAACAACTGAGCATGAGAAGTCAGCTTCCATGGAGACAACCTTTCCTGTAAATTAGTACAGCAATTCAAATAATCGCGTATATTTCTTTCTGAGTGTTTTAGTTCATTGGAACAATTATTGCTGGTTCGATCAACCTTGGCGTGGCGTGGTGGCTCTTGGACTCCATCCACAACATTTGCCACAAGAATGTCCTCCCGCTTAACAGCCCTTGGACATGCCCCACCGACCGTGTCTTCTTCGACGCATCTGTGATCTGGGGATTAGTTGGCCCGAGGAGGATCTTTGGCTCCGAAGGAGTCTATGGAGCCCTTAATTGGTTCTTCCTTGGTGGCCTGCTGGGTCCGGTTGCGGTGTGGTTACTGCACAAGTCGTACCCCAAGCAGTCATGGATTCCCCTCATCAATCTCCCTGTCCTTCTCGGCGCCACTGCTGCAATGCCTCCTGCAACGGCTCTGAACTATAGCTCATGGATCATCGTGGGGACAATCTTCAACTTCTTCGTTTTCAGGTACCGAAAGAGGTGGTGGCAGAGGTACAATTACATCCTCTCAGCTGCCCTAGATGCTGGCGTTGCGTTCATGGCTATTGGCATTTACTTTGCCTTAGGGGTGGAGGACCGGAACCTGCACTGGTGGGGCTCCAACCCGAATGTCGATCCTGAGCACTGCAGGCTGGCGACCTGCCCGACAGCAAAGGGTATTTCTGTAGATGGTTGCTTGGTCTTTTGACGGCTTATTATCTCAAATAAAACCATGAATGTCCTTACAAACAGCTGCTGTAGCATCGCACAAATTCCTCTGCTGTTCCTCCCTTGCTAGCTGAAGAGAACTTCAACCTGCAAGAACCAGTTCATCCTAATGTTGTTGAAAGGCTCTAGTGTAAGAGTTTTTCCTGATATGGACTAAATTAATTGATATTGTAATTTACTGTTTTTACGGCTACCGTAAAACAGGGTTGGTCTAAGGTGAGATAGAAGGTTTCTTAATTAGTCTAATATGGCTGGCTAGTGTGGGCCGAGTTGAGCTCGGCCCGTAATGAGGGACCGGCTGGAAACTCTATAAATAGTGTCTTTCAAGTCTCTCTCCTCTAACCCTAATTCTCACATGTATCCTCACCTAAGGGGCGTTTACGCTGCACGTGAGGGGGGCCGCCTCATTGAGCCAGTGATATAGAGGGTAATAGAGGAGAAGGACTGCGTGGATCCCCTTGGTATATGTGGGTAATCCTTTTTATGCTTCCGCTTTATGTTCGATGAATCCCAAAACAGGTGCGTTAATCTTTCTACTCAATTATGCATGTTCTTGTTCTGGTTATGGAGATCTTGTGGTTGCGCAATTTGCGTCTAACATCTAGAGCTTCCCAATCCACCTTATTTTTGTCCTTTCCTAAACAGACCACCCTCCGTTTTGCCCAACACGATCTCCTTTCACAATTTTATGCACTTACCCTTATCACCAATACATGACTAGGGGCTTTTCCTTGAAATATGGCTGCATTTCTAGCTTTCCATGTGAACCAGGCAATGTAAGTACTCGGTTCACTTTCAACAGAGCTTGTTTTTTCTGATTTGGACGATATCATATATAATAGGCCTGAAGCCTGGCAATGTAAAAAAATTTCGCTTTAACGTCCTTCACTTTTCCTTGTTAGCCATAAGAGAAATCGAGGAATCATTAGCAAAGAATAAATGCAAAAGCACATGATAATCTCTGTTGAGCTTAATGCCTCTATGGTCCCTGATCCTACCGCGTCACCCAACATACGAGACAAACCATCAGCCATGGTCGGCGGTGGTCAGCCAACTACCTCGTTGGCTAGAGTTGGAAAAAAGGAACAAAGAAAAGAAAATAAATGAACAAAGGAAAAATAAAATCAATAATTAATAAATTAATAAATTATTATTAAAAATTGTTCACATTAATACCGATTATGTCACGTAGGATGATCAGTATCAACGTCAATGATTTTCGGTTAAAATTGGCCAGATAGACTTCATTGAATAAACGTAAAAAGATTTTGAGTTTAATTGATACAATTAAAAGATTTAGAATTAAATTGATAAACGTGTAATAAATTTAAGACTTTTTGAATAATTTTCTTTTAAAATTTGTCGTTTTGAACCCAAATCGCTGATAACCTAACTTATTCGGAAAAAAATAAGTACATATATTTGTGGACTCCACATGGAATTTAGTATTAGGTTTTTTAACTATGAAAAAAATGGTTTTAAGGGAATCTTTTTCTTCTATTTTCGTTTCAAGACTTTATAAAGCCGATTCAATCGCCCTACTTTCTCACAACTCCACCAACGACCCTCTCTTCAACACTCTGCACCAAAATATGGCGACTGCGATGGAAGTCCAAGGGCCGCCCAAGCTGCCACCGGAGGATCCACCCGTCGACGAGTCAGAGCTCTCTCCGGTGGAGGAGGTCCGGCTGACAGTGCCCAACACCGACGACCCAAACCTGCCGGTATGGACGTTCCGGATGTGGACGCTCGGCCTCATCTCCTGTGCCCTCCTCTCCTTTCTCAATCAGTTCTTCTCCTACCGGAGGGAGCCCCTCATCATAACCCAGATCACGGTCCAGGTGGCGACCCTCCCGCTCGGGCGGCTCATGGCCTCCATCCTCCCGACCGCTAAGTTCTGCCTCCCAGGGCTTGGCGGCAGTGAGTTCTCGCTCAACCCGGGGCCGTTCAACATGAAGGAACACGTGCTGATCTCGATCTTTGCCAATGCCGGCAGTGCCTTTGGCAACGGCTCAGCCTACGCGGTCGGGATCGTCAACATCATCAAGGCGTTCTATGACCGGAGCATCTCCTTCGGCGCCTCATGGATTCTCATCATAACTACTCAGGTTTCTGGTTCCTTAATTCTCTCTTTGTTAAAAGCAATGCTGAACAAAACCTGTTACGATTAATGTGAAAATCAATTAAAATATAGATAAATACTTTTCATGATACATAATTGCGAGTCTCATCAAAATTTATAAATTTAATTGTCTCAGTCATTGATTGTTGTTATCTCAGTAATTTGGATACACAACAGATTTGTTAGATACCCAATAGATGATTTGAAAAGTGTCAAATTATAAATCAAGTCTATCTATTTATAGTGAATTTGAAATCTTTCTGAATCTTTCGGCTACCACAATTTGATTTTTATGGATATCAAAGCTCCGAAAGATTCCAAAGCATACAATTCATAACGTATAGATTCATTAGTAGTTTTACAGAAAATGACACATCTTTTAATTTTGGATTCTTCAAGTGGAAGTAAAATGTAGGACAAAGTATTTTCTCTGTGTTTCTATAATTTTCAAGACGTAGGCAGACATCTTTACAAAACTGACATATTAAATAATTTGTCCCATTGTGGAAGGTTTTGGGGTACGGCTGGGCCGGACTCTTGAGGAAGTACGTGGTGGAGCCGGGGCAAATGTGGTGGCCAAGCACCCTCGTTCAAATCTCCCTTTTCAGGTAAAGATTGTCACTAATGGGTGTTACATCGTATGCATGTTTTGGAGGAATTTTGTATCTCGTTCTTGCCAAAATGCATGCAATTTAGTTAATCAAAATTTGCAGGACATTACATGAAAAGGAAACAGAGGAAGACAAGGCACAATACAGTGTCTCCAGGGTCAAGTTCTTTGTGATTGCAATGATGTTTAGCTTCCTTGGTACTTGGTCCCGGGGTTCCTGTTCCAATCCCTGTCGAGCATTTCGTGGGTTTGCTGGGCCTTCCCTAACTCTGTCACGGCCCAACAGATTGGGTCGGGCCTTAACGGGCTCGGCGTCGGAGCCCTCACTTTGGACTGGTCAACGGTGGCTTCGTTCTTGTTCAGTCCACTGATATGCCCCTTCTTTGCCATAGTGAACGTCTTTGTTGGCTTTGCCGTAATCATGTATGTTGTCATACCTATCGCCTACTGGGGGCTGAACGCATACAACGCCAAGACATTCCCGATATTCTCTTCAGATTTATTTACCGCGCAAGGCCAAGAGTACAATATTACGCTGATCGTTAATAAGAACTTTGAGTTAGACAAGGCGGAGTATGCGCAGCTAGGGAAGATTCATATGAGCATGTTCTTCGCGCTCACGTATGGCTTCGGATTCGCCACTATTGCTTCGACTCTCACTCATGTGGCCCTATTCTATGGGAGGTAAAAATCCTCTTCCTCTTTCATAGATGATGTGTGGTACTCAGCTTGGCGTAGATGTTTTCTTGCGTGATATGAATTGCTTGCATGGCAAATCTTATTTATAACATGATATGATGACTAGTAAGAATTTTTTGTTTAGAGAGATATATGATCGATATCGAGCATCTTCGAAAGGAAAAGAGGATATTCACACAAAACTGATGAGAAACTACAAAGACATTCCACAATGGTGGTTCTACGTATTACTCGTGATGACAATCATCGTCTCTCTAATACTCTGTACCATCCTTAAAAAGGATGTCCAAATGCCATGGTGGGGTCTGCTCTTTGCAGCAGCTCTTGCCTTCATTTTCACTCTTCCAATCAGCATTATAACAGCCACCACGAATCAGGTAAAAAGCCTAGTTTTCCATGATTTAATTGATTTAGCAGATTGGGTTGCTCTCTATTCAAAGAGTCCCTAATGCTGTTCTATTGCTTTTGCAGACTCCGGGGCTCAATATCATCACCGAGTACATAATGGGAGTGATATTGCCCGGACATCCGATCGCCAATGTCTGCTTCAAGACTTATGGATACATGAGCATGACGCAGGCGATATCCTTCCTCAGTGACTTCAAGTTAGGCCACTACATGAAAATCCCTCCAAGGTCAATGTTTTTGGTTCAGGTATGTCGTCCATCCCTTGTAACAACTGAGCCTGAGTAGTCAGCTTCCACGGAGACAGCCTTTCCAGTAAATTAGTTGAGCGATTCAAATAATCACGTAGTTTTCTTTTCGCATGTTTTAGTTCATTGGAACGATTGTAGCTGGAACGGTCAACCTTGGCGTGGCGTGGTGGCTCTTGGACTCCATCACCAACATTTGCCACAAGAATGTCCTCCCACCCAACAGCCCTTGGACATGCCCCAATGACCGTGTCTTCTTCGACGCATCTGTGATCTGGGGCTTAGTAGGCCCGAAGAGGATCTTTGGCTCCGAAGGAGTCTATAAGGCCCTTAATTGGTTCTTCCTTGGTGGCTTGCTAGGTCCGGTTGCAGTGTGGTTATTGCACAAGTCGTTCCGCAAGCAGTCGTGGATTCCCCTCATCAATCTCCCTGTCCTTCTTGGTGCCACCGCTGCTATGCCTCCCGCAACGGCTCTGAACTACAACTCGTGGATTGTCGTGGGGACCATCTTCAACTTCTTCATTTTCAGGTACCGGAAGAGGTGGTGGCAGAGGTACAATTACATCCTCTCGGCTGCCCTAGATGCTGGTGTTGCGTTCATGGCTGTTGTCATTTACTTTGCCTTTGGGATAGAGGATCGGAACCTGCACTGGTGGGGCTCCAACCCAGATGTTGATCCTGAGCACTGCGGGCTCGCAACCTGTCCGACAGCGAAGGGCATTTCTATAGACGGTTGCCCCGTCTTTTGACGACTTATTCTCTGGAATAGAACTATGAACGTCCTAACAAACAGCTGCAGTATCCATCTTAGTGCACAACTGTGTTATCTTCACTAGTAGACCTGAAGCATGGCAATGAAAATAAATTTGCTTTAAAAGTCCTTCAATTTTCTTTGTTGTATTGGCCATGAGAAGTTGAGAATAATAAAGCGGAAAAAAGAAATACGAAATTTTTTTTATATTCAGTATAAATTAATGAATAACATATTTGCCTATTTATAAAGTTTACTAGATAATAATTTTAAGATAATATCTCGAATGAGATATGCACAAAAAGAGATATATGTGCCATATCCGTGCCATATCCGTGCAATATTGAGAGAGATGGATAATCGATAGAATTATCAAAATATAGGAGAATTATCCTAAAATGACAAATAATAAGTAAATATGAAATTGACATGGACATATTCTTCTCAATTCTTTCACACGACAATAAAGCACAATGCAGAGAAAAATGTCGTACAAGAAAATTCGATACTTCAACTGAAATACGGATGCAATTCTCAACGGATCAAGTAGACCAAGTAAGTTTCTATGGTTTTGCATCAGCTCCTCTTTATTTCCGGCCTTCTTGGATGCAAACCGAAAGATATATGCTTTCTACTGACTTCAATTACATAACACATTTTAGGAACAGCTTTTTCTATGTAGATATTTAAAGTCTTAGTACAACAATTTATGAGAAGTATAAGGATGATATTTAAAGTCTTAGTACAACAATTTATGAGAAGTATAAGGATGCTGGCTTTAGAATAACAACGCCAAGACATTCCCAATATTCTCTTTAGATTTATTCACTGCGCAAGGCCAAGAGCATAATATTACGCTGATCGTTAATAAGAACTTTGAGTTAGACAAGGAGGAGTAAGCACAGCTAGGGAAGATTCATATGAGCAGTTCTTTGCGCTCATGTATGGCTTCGGATTCACCACTATTGCTTCGACCCTCACTCATATGGCCCTATTCTATGAGAGGTAAAAATCCTCTTCCTCTTTCATAGATAATGCATTGTACTCAGCTTGGTGTGGATGTTTTCCCTTTTCATGTGAGATATGAATTTCTTGTATCGCAAATCTTATTTATAACATGATATAATGACTAGTAAGAATTTTTCGTTTAGAGAGATATATGATCGATATCAAGCATCTTCGGAAGGAAAAAGGGATATTCACACAAAACTAATGAGAAACTACAAAGACATTCCACAATGGTGATTCTACATACTACTCGCAATGACAATCATCGTCTTTCTGACACTCTGTACCTACCTTAAAAAGGATGTCCAAATGCCATGGTGGGTTATGCTCTTTGCAGTAGCTCTTGCCTTCATTTTCACTCTTTCAATCAACATTATAACAGCCGCCACGAATAAGGTGAAAAGCCTTATTCTAGTTTTCTATGATTTTATCGATTTAGCATATTGGGTTGCTCTCTGTTCAAAGAGTCCCTAATGCTGATTTTATTGCTTTTGCGAACTCCGGGTATCATCACGGAGTACATAATGGGAGTGATATTGCCTAGACATTCGATCGCCAAAAGAGATATATGTGCCATATCCGTGCAATATTGAGAGAGATGGATAATCAATAGAATTATCAAAATATAGGAGCATTATCCTAAAATTAAAGGACCGGAACCTACACTGGTGGGGCTCCAACCCGGATATTGATCCTGAGGACCGCGGGCTCGCGACCTGCCTGACGGGGCAGGGTATTTCCACAGATGCTTGCCCCGTCTTTTGACGACTTAATTCTCTCAAATAGAACTATGAATGGCCTTTCGAATAGCTGCAACGTCCATCTCAATGCAAGAATTTTTTTCTCCCTTGCTAGCTGAACAGGATGCCAACCAGCAGAACCGCCCTTCTTTTTGCTCAACGTGGACTCCTTCACTGTTTTCTGCACTTACTTTTATCACCAGTACAGGATTAGGGTCTTTTCCTTCTGGATATAGCTGCGCTTCTAGCTTTCCATGTGAACCAGGCAGTATATAAACATTCATTCTCTCAACAAAGCTTGTTTTTCTGATTTTGACTACTGCAGATCTTCACTAGTTGGCCTGTGGCCTGGCTACGTACATAAATTTGCTTTAAAGTCCTTCATTTATTTTTTATTTTTATTTTTTGGTTGGCCAGGAGAGAAAACAAGGAATCGTTGGCAAATAATAAATGTGAAAGCTGTGATAATTTCTCTTAGGCTTTATGCCTTTAAGGACCCTGATTCTACTGTATTACTCAACGTACGAACGACCGGTACTGAAAATGAAAAAGTTAAGGAGAAAGATCTCCCTTGCCTAATTACTCTACTAGGACTGTAGGATTAAGCTGCGTGCTCTCTTTTCATTAATCGAGAGCTCCTAAGAAACTGAGCTAACCCGAAGCATGATCCATCCGGTCCATGTTTGATTGGCGCCCATTGTTGACAAGACTCATTCCAAAAGGTAAAAATTATTTCAATCTAATTTACACATATTTGCTTCCGTTTGAAGTGCTTATGTTTTTTAACCTAGTTATAGATAAAATTCTAACGCAGTTCATATGTTTGGTTATGTTTGAAGTAAAATTAGCGATTTTCTTATTTACCTATGATTTGGGATGTGCAAAAGAATCAAAACCCACATGGAATCGGACCCAATACTAGCAATTCTTGATTCCAATTTACCGGAATAGGTAAGTACTGATCCGGTTCTTAATTTCAAGTGTGGTGATCTAGCACCCTCGTTCAAATCTCCCTCTTTCAAGTAAAGGGAGTGAACGATGTGTGTCACATCATATATTTTGGAGGAATTGTGTCTCTCGTTCTTGCCAAAATGCATGTAATTTAGTTGATCAAAGAGCTCTTTTCATGATGTGCCAAAATTTGCAAGACACTACACAAGAAGGAGATGGAGGAAGACAAGGTAGGATACAGATTCTCAAGGGTCAAGTTCTCTGTGATCGCAATGGTGTGTAGCTTAGTGTGGTACTTGGTCCTGGGGTTCCTGCTCTAGTCCCTGCCGAGCATCTCGTGGGTTTGCTGGGCCTTCCTTAACTCCGTCACGGCCCAACAGATTGGGTCGGGCCTTAACGGGCTCGGCGTCGGAGCCCTCACTTTGGACTGGTCAATGGTGTCTTCGTTCTTGTTCAGTCCACCGATATGCCCATTCTTTGCCGTAGTGAACGTCTTTGTTGGCTTTGTGCTAATCATGTTTGTTGTCATACCTATCACCTACTGGGGGCTGAACTTGTACAATGCCAAGACATTCCCGATATTCTCTTCAGATTTATTCACTGCGCAAGGCCAAGAGTATAATATTACACTGATCGTTAATAAGAACTTTGAGTTACACTAGGTGGAGTATGTGCAGCCAAAGAAGATTCATATGAGCAGTTATTTGCGCTCACGTATGGCTTTGGATTTGACACTATTGCTTCGACCCTCACTCAGGCCTTGTTCTATGGGAGGTAAAAATCATCTTCCTCTTTCATAGATAATGCGTTGTACTTAGCTTGGCGTGGATGTTTTCCCTTTTCATGTGTGATATGAATTGTTTGCATCACAAATCTTATTTATAACATGATATAATGACTAGTAAATTTTTTCGTTTAGAGAGATATATGATCGATATCGAGCATCTTTGGGAGGAAAATAGGATATTCACACAAAACTAATGAGAAACTATAAAGACATTCCACAATAGTGGTTCTACATACTACTCGCAATGACAATCATTGTCTCTTTGATACTCCGTAACGTCCTTTTTTAATGTCCAAATGCCATGGTGGGGTTTGCTCTTTGCAGCAGCTCTTGCCTTCATTTTCACTCTTTCAATCAGCATTATAACAGCCACCACGAATCAAGTAAAAAACCTTATTCTAGTTTTCTATGATTTAATCGATTTAGCATATTGGGTTGCTCTCTGTTCAAAGAGTCCCTAATGCTGATTCTATTGCTTTTGCAAACTCTAGGTATCATCACAGGGTACATAATGGGAGTGATATTGCCTGAACATTCAATTGCCAAAAGAGATATATGTGCCATATCCGTGTCATATTCGTGCCATATCCATGCAATATTGAAAGAGATAAATAATCAATAGAATTATCAAAATATAGGAGAATTATCCTAAAATTATCGCCAAAAGAGATATATGTGCCATATCCGTGTCATATTCATGCCATATCCGTGCAATATTAAGAGAGATGGATAATCAATAGAATTATCAAAATATAGGATAATTATTTGTGCCATATCCGTGCAAATTGTTGACAAGACTTGTTACAATCTTAATCTTAATTCGGTTGCTTGTAAGATGAATATAATTGACAGAACGTACCGTGTACATTGCAATTCCGAGCTGTTCCCCGCAATCTCTCCGAGTATGCGTTTGATGATTTTCGTCAAATGGCATGGCAGCAAACCGCAGTTTTTTTTTTCTTTCTGATAAACTCATGAAGCCTAACAGATGAAATCGTTATTCTTCATAACCGAGATCATCTTTTCTCAAAAGACTGCGCTCTTAATTCAAGTATCATAATTTACGCAGACAACAAATTCGACGATTTCATCTGTTCAGAATGTACAGCGACAAAATGTGCCGCGTTGAAGAGAAACCAATCATTGCAAGACCTATACAACTCACCTGTACCGTAGAGCAGTAGTACTGTTCTACTTTAGTTCACAAAGAATCTGCCATCATCTCCTGTTCTGATTCTATCATACTATGAGCAGATAGAGAGGTCGAGTTTGGCTTCAACGGATCAACCTCTAGATTGTCGGGCACGTGCAAAATCGGAAAAAAAATTAGAAAAGACTTCTAATCTCCTAGTAATATACAAAATAAAAATTATATGGCACGGGAAATGGATGAATATATCCCGTGTTTTTTGTTTAAGTAAAGCCAAAACATTTGACTATATTATTTTAAAATCTAAAAAAGTCATCGTCACAAATTTATCATAATGTGAATTTGAAAAACTTGCATATAACAATAGAATCACTGCATTGGAAGATTTTATAAAAGAATCTTATCTAATTATTACATTTTGTTGCCACTCAGCACAATCTAATGAGAAATTGAAAGAATAGTATATATTTACTCGTGCGACTGTGCTGTAGCATGATGTGAACAAAGATTGGGCGTCGAGCTTAGGTTCTACTCGAGGACAGTAACAAGAGTAACTCCAATTCCCATGGCTTTATATATTGTGAACATTATTGGGCTACAAATGCAGGGCCCAAAAAGTAGTGGCCCATATTTAGAGAGCTAAGCCTCTGGCACTCACTCTCACTGAGAGTACAAGGTAACAAGCCTTAGGTCTGAGTGTGTGAACAAGTGATTTCGGGAATGGGGAATTTTCGGTGAAGTATATGAATGGGTGTGTTCAGTGACAATAGAATGGTGTATAAAGGACAAAGGATGTGGACAGTTCACCACTGAAACAAAAATGCACAAGTCACCATCTAAGAATAAAGAATCTAGATAGATGGCAACTTACCACCAATGCATAAAAAATTGCTCCATTGGTTAAGGATAAAGAACTATTTGATTCACCACTAATGACATTGGATAACGAATCAGATAAATATTCACTCACGTAGAGGAATCCTTATATAATCACCAAATCTGCATTACAATGGAGAACTCTCCTCCATTTATAAGGGTGCTACGACATAGAAAATAGACGAATATTATAGAGACATGGAAACCATGAAGCATTCAAAGACCTAATAACTAGAAAATGTATTTAAAACACATAAGAACTATGAAATGTAATAAAGATATAGAGACTCGAAATCCTCACTCTTCAGCCTTACAGTTTATCTTCCAAAATTCATCCATCAATCTTGACCAGAAAATTAGTATCTCCGAGCTTCAACAAATAACCAAAAAAATAGCTTAAAATAGCCTCCCATCAATATGTTGTTGATTAGTGGTGAATTGGCAACTTTGAAAAGCAATGGAAGAATTGGCAACTTTTTAATGATAAGTTTTCTCCTCGACAACTTCATTCTTGATCCACTAAAGCAAGTTATGATTGAAATCTACCTTGACTTGAATGAACATCGATTAGGCTAAGTTGGTCAATAAAGTTAAGTCGAATATTCTCGCATCACTTTAGCTAATTTTGCTTTTCCTCTCATTACACTCACTTATCTAATTTAATCATCGATGGATCGTCCCGAAGGAAAATTCAGAGGAGCTTGTTCTCTTCATCGTGCACAAGCCCATCTTGCCCGAACGCCTTCAATCCACAAAGACCGGCCCGGAGGAAATCAGATGCCATGATTAATAAAAATCCTATTTTGGGCTTATAATTATTAATCGACTTGTTACATCATTAATGTGGACAAAATAGGTGTGAAATAAGTTCAAATGTCAGCTCGCAACAAGCGTGGGCAATCTACCCCAGTCAAACGAAGTCACCAAAGCAGAAATGAGGTTCTCTAATCCGAGGCACGTGGAATTGGGAGGCGGTAAAGACGACAACAGCAGATGAAATCGAAAGATTCCAGCTCGAACCTGCTCGAACCCGTCGCTCTCGGCACGAAAAACAGAGTGGGGGCAGATGTTTACAGAGCATCGGCCTTCTTTCGAATATCATATTTGTGATATAGAGTCGTAGAATGTTTGCTTCCCTTCCGACAGCTGCCCGAGATGTCTCCTTTACATCCGTCAAGACCTTAAAATCTAAAGCGATTTTACTACGTGTGTCGCCCGTCGATTGGTTGGATGGAGGTAGAAGCCGGGACACGTATGCGTCGGAGGAGGAGCGAGCGATGATGTCGAACCTTCGTTATCCGTCCACCCAATCACCGGCCTCCACGAAGGCGTCGAATCTTGGCAGAGCACCAAGTTACTAGGTTCTTTAATTACGTTTACGTGGCACTTTCACGAGTATTATCCTCTTTTCTAGCCAGTTCTTGGTTGGATTTCGTTGAGATTTTCATCAAGATTGCTGAGGATTTCTCATTGGACCGGGCGAGGAGTGGAGAGGAGACACATCGTACCCTCAGTACGCACAAAAACAATCCGGCCCATATTAAGATATTAGTGCCATGCTGCGTTCAGAAAAAGTGCGGATCGTTCCTTGTACAAGTGGCAAAAGACTCGGTTCTTCTAGAAGTTTTTTTTTTTTTTTTTTTTTAAATTTGGGTATGAAAACTTCTTGAATATATTTGAATATGTCTGTTTATCATTTAAAATTCTTTTGAGGCGAAACTTATCTACTGAATATGTAGTCAATTTTTAATTTTTTGCGTGAAAATTTTCGACAAATTTATGCATTTTCACATAAATTATGTGCTTGATTTTCTATATAAATTTAAAGAAGTGCATATTAGTCATCAATATTTTTGTTCCCCCATATTTACAAGGTATATAAAAATGTTATTTCGATAGGAGGTCAAGTAGCCCTGCTTGCCTCCCTCAATCCGTGGCTCTAGTTGATTGGTTACCTTCGATGCAACGCACGCATGTTATGATTTTGAGGCCGCGTGTGAAAATGGAACTTTCCACATAAATGTGTGCTCGAAGTTCTTATTGTCATGCCTTTTTAATCTTCAAGCCCATCGAAAATATTGAGGACGAGTGTGTAATGTGCTCATGAACTCAAAGATGGTGAACTTTGTTTTATGATGTCGGAGCATCGGTTAACATGATTGGACATGTTTGTCTAGTGAACTTGACATGCGAAGGGGATGATATTTAACGATTTACTTGACCGGCCATATCCATTTTGTCGCAAGTAATATAAAATAGATTTATAAAACCAATTAAAGTAAATATGTCACTACATCTTTATTTCGTTTTGTCAAGTACGTGTCGCTATTTCAATAGATCATTTATCAAGCAAGATCAAGGTTTACACTAGAATGCAATGTACTCTATAAACGCCTCAATGAGCTCTTCCCCTACGTTATGTTGATATTGCAAAACTAAAGTGAAACAATAAAACTTTAGTTAAAAAGCATCTCATTGTAATGTCACCTCAAAAGAACGAGACAATATATGACATGTGCTCCAATAAATTCATTAGCGAATTGAAAAATCATAAAAGCAAAATCCCGTACAACTATAGTTTCGTGATCGGATTTTTCTCCCTTTAAACCTTCCTAATCTTTTCACTGTTCATCGACAGGTGGCTTTATGCCCTTTTACTTGATTGGTGAGGCTCTCAACCCCACTTTGGCTGGAATTTTTTTCACGTGGTGCAGGTACAAAACGCAATTATTCCAACTATATTATAGGAATCCAGGCAAAACCCTCTCGCTAATATTTTAATATTTCCCTCTCCACCTCAACCAGAAAATATCTCGGCTCAGCTTGTGCAATCATCCCCCGAAAATATCTTCGTACTTGGTACGACTTTTCTAACCTGCGAATCATTGAAACTCTCTGACCACAGTCTGGCAGGAGGACACGTGGTGAGATCGTCTTTTTTTTTTTTTTTCCTTCTCTTGCCCCTTACGTTTTATTTAATACGTCGGCATCGGGGTCTCCTTAGGTGGGGATGCCTCCAAAAGGAATAGATTTGCGAGCCCCAACGGGGATTTTTCTAATGACTAAATGCAAGGCGGGGACCGAGACTACGTGTTCGATACCCATTCGCTGTCAGGGCCCACGGTGGGGAGACCTACTTATGGGATGGTCGTAGCCGGATTCGCGTGGCCGACAGTGGGGGCGACACGTGTGAGGAGTGGTTTTGGCCACGACCTTTCTTCTCCCTAAAACCACGTTTTTTTTGGGGCGAGACTGAAGAAGATTTTGTTCGAGCTGCAAAGCCAGCCGCGCTATTGGTCCCCCACGCTGTTCAATTAACGGCGCACGAAACATCGGGCGCCCGAGCTGAGCGGCTCGGCGGATTCCGCCGACGCCACTTTCTAGTACGCGGAGAGTGCCGTTTCTCCTTTTCTTTTTCTGCCGATAAAAAAAAAAAATAATATATTTTATCCACTTGAGAAGGTATTTTATGCTACTATAATATCGTGCATCGAAATTAATCACCCTCTTTAAAACTTTCGTGTTAATAGCAATTTGACTTTCGTATTTTGGATTTTGAAGGGACAAATGTTTGGCCATCTTGCTATTTTGTATTATCATTTTCATGGAGTTGACATATAGCTGTAAGTTTATTTTCAAATCGTTTTAATATGAAAATGCTCTTAATTCAGGGGAAAACACAAGGTCATATTGATAACTAATTAGACCTTTGCAAAAAAGAAGAAGAAGATATTACAATGTTTGTGATACGTGTTGATGTGATTTGTTATTTCTTTTGCGAAAAATGAATGTAGTTGAAGAAAAATTCGGGATGGGTATATGTATTTGATTGGTCATTGATTAAAAAAATGAATTTGATAGAATAATAAATAGACATAAAGAGATGTTGATTGCACAAGTTTTGAACTAATTTAAGGAAATCAAATGAATCGGGTTGAGGCCTTTGGCTAATAAATCAACTCTTTAGTATTATTGCGATTCACATCTATAATTATATGCTTTGCCTAAAAAAAAGGACATAATAGTGAAATGAGATGAAACAGTTATTGAGAAGGGTAGATCAGACCAAAAGAGTGAAAAAAACTAAAAGCGTCAATTATTGAATCAATGTCCAATCAATTTTCATTTTTCCTTTTAAAAAGGGGCAGATGCAAATTGAACTTAAAATAGTGGCTCATCATCGATCTCCAGAAAACTTGTGCTAGTTCTCACCCTTCTCCGGGTTCAAATTACTTCAACACTTTTTTTGGGGTTCAAACTAATTTTTTAACTTTTGTTTCTTTTCAACGACAATTAATCATGTCATAATTAATTAATTCAATAATAATTTTGGCTCGATGAAGTGGGGCCACCTTCCCCAACAACATCATCGCCATCTATAAATCCCCTCTTCATCCGTTTCTCTCTCTCTCTCTCTCTCTCTCTCTTTCTCGTCTCCTTCACGAACTTTCTTCTCGCAGCAGCTTTTCCCGTCGCTCCTCGCCGCGGCGAAGCTCCATTTCGCCTCCTCCGTTCATCCTCTCTCGCCTCGCATCCTCCCGTTCGTCCCTTCCCCCCAGTCGCATCAGCAATATCGCCTCGAGCCTCGCGCCTGCGAAACCTAGCGGCCTCCGCTTGCCGCTCCGAGCTCGCAATGACGACCGGACGAAGGTACGGTTCCTCTCCCTTCTGTGCATGAGCTCGATTTCTCGCCGCCGAGCGATGGAAACCGGTCACGCGCCGTCGTGAATCAATCAATTCCACGAGGAGCGATGGAAGTAGATCGAACCTGCAATTCCCGATTCGTCGGAGAAACATGAGGATGAAACCGAGAATTTTGATCATTTTGCATTGCGATGATCGGGCATGTTTTCCGATGCGTGCTTGATTCTGGCGTCGTACGTACAGAATCGGCACGAATCGTGACCGGTGGAGTGTTTGTCTCACCGCGAGTTTCTTTGTTTTTCGAACTTATGATGCAGACGCCATTGGTGTTCGGCGGGAGCTTGCTTTTGAAGCTATCGGCTCTCGATTTCGATCTCCGGTGAGTCCTCACTTTTCCGCTTTTCGCTATCTTTTATGGTCCTGAAGCTTATTTTACTTTCGTCTATGGAATGATGGATTTTGTTTGCTTTTGGAACTTTTCTACGTATGAGAGATAGGCAATTGATTTGCTCCTTTAGTTCAGAACCTCCTTTGTTTGAGATTTCCAGTCGAGTAGTTTAGCAGCGTATGTCTATTATAAGCGGATTTTATGCCTAAAAACATTAGAGAAAGGCAGTGTGTGAGCTCTTTCTCTCCTTATTGGCTGATCAGAAGGAAAATATTATTTTTCTTACAGAAAGAAAACTCTATAGAGGATAAGTGGGAGAATGAATAGGATTCATTGATCAGAGAAAGCATCATGTGCAGCTATTATACCATGTATAACACTAAGATTCTATCAGCGGATCAACGGCATTTCTTAATGATTTTTACATAATAATAATAGCAATACAGTTGGTTTTGCGGTATCGTTTCGGCTTAAACTTGATGCTTGATAGGCCATGACATAAGCTGTGACATATGCCAAGAAGGCTATTTTCAAGTAATATAACAATGCCCTTATATCTTGTATAGATACCAGGCTATACCGATAATCTGTCATGTGTTCATGAATATCAAGATGTCAAGTGTTTGTGACATGTATTGATATTATTTATGGAAAATGAATGTAGTTAAAGAAAATTTCAATAGAAAGGTATTTGGTTAGTCATTACTTTTATGGAAAATGAATGTAGTTAGAAAAGGAAGTAGATAGAGAGGGATTGTGAATTTGCAAGTTGCAAAACCAATTCATGTTTACGAAATGAGTAAGGTTGAAGTTAGAGATTAACTCAAATTTGAATGAATTTATTGAACATTTTTATTAATTTCAAGTACACTTGGGTCATGGGTTAGTACTTGAGATACTAACGTGATTCACTCAGTCTTTGAATGACTCATTCACCTCTTAGTAGAGTAATCTAAGCTCAGCCTTCTCCTCGAAATATTGCTCACTCACACACCTTGTCCACCTTGGATTGTAGAGAGAGGAGTGTTTGAGAGAGAATGCTTTATTGCTTATCAGATTGTTGGATGATATTGGGGAAACCGTTATATTCTCGAGCTCTTCTAGTTACAATCATAGGTACCTCCTTAATTTAATGGTGGAAATCTAATCTCCTAATCACAATCGAACCCATATATTACAAAATTCCTTTGAAGGACACACAAACTTCAAGGGATAATGTACAATATTAATGATTAAAAGTTTCAAGTCTTGCCCACTCATCTTGGTTGTCGCCCCAACCTACCGGTCCTTGAAAACCTTTAGTGTGACAATTTCTCTCACCAAATTGAGTGCCTCACTCGTTGCTCTTGACTCGGAGTTCTTGCTTGCCCGATTGCCTCCTTCCGTTAGATCGTTAGCTCCTTCGACGGTGTCACATGGCTTTTGAACCCTAACTTGCTCCACAAGGGATTCTCCCTCAACTTGGCAACTCTAATTTGCCCAGCAAGTTCCCCACTTCCGGAAAAATCATATGGATAGATATTTCTCCTAAGGTTGGCTTGAACCACTCAAACTCCACCTTAACCTCTCCAAAGTTGTGGCCTCGCCCTCTCTTTGCCCTCAACTTGGCCACGGCTCCTTAACTCTCGGTCCTCCCTTCACGCGTCATATCAAAGATGCCTCTGTTGTCGTCAATCTGTGAACTATTGGCAACATAGATTGGAATGTCGCATCATGAGAATAAGCTACTCGGTCCTTATGTTAATGAGGACATCCTAGCGAAGAATCTATAACAAAAAATAAGATCTTAGTCATCAAGTGAAATTACCTTAGTAGTGAACTTCTCCTTTCATTCTCTGACGTTTATATCCGCATCAAACAAGGCTAATCACTAGTACATCTTTTGAATTGACGCCCCCCTGGCCAACCCGCTCACGGTGGGAGGTTGGCCAGGCCTCTTCATTTCCCTGAACCCAGCCTAGTATGCTAGGAGAAGGGCTTCACGGGGATCCGAGGTGGGCTCCCCTCCCTTGGAGGGGTTGGCGGGGAAGCCCAATGGGGACTTTATCCTGTAATCCCAGTTAAACCCCTGTAAATGGGGCTAACTGGATACCCTAGGATGTCTGATTTAGGGTAAAGCAGTTTAAGGACATGCTTAGGTCCAAGTGAAATTACCTTAGTAGTGAACTTCTCCTTTCATTCTCTGACATCTAATCACTAGTACATCTTTTGAATTGACTGCCTCCATTCGATATTTAATTGGCTCCACTTGAAGATGGAAACTCTTTGCTTCTTAATTAGACATCACAAGTTCGTTGCATCTGTGTCAATTAAGGCATGGAGTTTTGTATTGCCAACTTGTCTTCTATAAATGACAAACTTGATCATAAAGGCTTATACTTGAAACCTTAAGAAGTTGAATAGCTCCAATCCACACTTCCCGATTCTCTTGTCTTGGCTCCTGAAGAATATTGTAAAAAGCCTATTCTTCTTTGAGCAATCTCAACAAAGGTGTGGGCCATTGCAAAGAAACATTTGATTGGCTTCCTCTCTTAATCCTTGTTTGCCACTTGGAGGTTTCTCCATTCAATCATAAGTAATGGGAAAATACCCCTAGAAGTGTCATAATTATTGAACAACGCTTACTTTGGTGCCAAATTTTTTCATTAGATCACTTAAGTGCCAAATTGGAGAAGAAATGACCACTGAAGTGTTTCTGGCAACAATTTCGGTAGTTCATCCCATGTGACTTTTTTATTTTTATATGAAATTTTAACGTCTGTGGCTTTCTAATAAAAAAGGAAGTCTATTGTGGACGATGACCTAGCCTTAAAAGTCATTCTCTTTCTTTTCTTTCTTCTCTCTATAGTCCCATAACACAGATTACTTGGCTTGACGCTCAAGCTTTCAGGAAGTCGTGATTCAGCTTCAATAGTGACCAATTCCCTCCATATCTTCTCCAAAAGCAGTTTCTACAGCTCCAGCTCCTCCTTTTGTAGCAAGTGCGATCCATTACCCTCCCCTAATCCCTTCCTCGACATCATGACTTCCGTCTCCTCGTGTTTCCCACAGTGGCTCCACTGCCTTCATTGACACCTCCGGCCTCTACGTCCCTCTCCGCGTGCTCTGGCGTTTTATTGACTCTCTCGCCTCTCGCCTCTCCACCATGGGCATTTGCAAGGGCAATGTTGTCCTCCTCCTCTCCCCCAATTCCATCTCCTTTCCCATCTTCTACCTTGCCGTCATGTTCCTTGGTGCCGTCATCACTGGCACTAGTTAGTTGTCTTCCATTCTCTTAATCTGAACATATCGATGCTATATTTCTTTTTCCCATCGTTTGAATTTTTATCATGGCTTTTTTGTGACCATCCATCCTTAAAACTCCCGTACCAACATCAGTTAGATAGATGGTAGCAGTTCATACGTTAGTTTCTTTGTCCTCGATTCTCACGGTTTTGAAGAATTGTTCCATTGAGTTCCATGCCTCATATTGTGTTGTCAAGCTCCTCGGCAAAGTTCTATGCCCTATATGGAGCTGTCCACCTCCTGGCAGATTGGTCTCTCTTGAACTTCTCCCACTTCGTCCATCCTCAAAGTCGGCATCATGGTACACTCAGCTCGCCACAGCCGTCTTGCAAGTTTTCAGTTATTTATTTATTTATTTATTTTCTTACCATCTCTAGCCTCTCGATGGTCTTCCACAATGGACTTGGGAGAATCATTCCCCTCGTGCAATGGGTTGACGAGTTGATTCGAGCCTCTTGAGAACTCGCCATGAAGCGTCTCTTTTGACCTTGTTGTCGCTCTTTTAAGTCATCGAACCCATTCTTTAAGTTGCCCCCGGTCATCAGTACTTTGGTGAGCCTTTCTCCAAAGGTGCACATGAAACCCTTTGAAGTAGTTCTCTTAGCTTTCCCACGATTTTCCTTCTTGAGCCTTATCTCTAACGGTAGGTAGAGCGGTAACATCGGGATCCACATTCTCTGGATCACTTGTTGTGCATTTCCAACTCTCACCACACTCTTTTACAATTTACTTTGATACCACTTGTCACGGGCTGACAATTCAGATCACGTTCATGTGGCACTTAGGCTCTAGATGACTCGTTCACCCCTTAATAGAGTTGCCTAAGCTTGACTTTCCCTTAGTAAAGTCGCTTAAATCAGCCTTTCCTTCGATGTATCACTCCCTCACTTGCTCATCCTGGATAGTAGAATGTTTGTGAGAAATGCTCTATTGCTGGTTGGATGCCATAAATGAGGAAAAGGGATTTTATATATACTTAAGCCACTTTAATTATAACAATAGATCCCTCCTTTACCTAACCATGGAGATCCAATCTCCCTGACCATCATATACCCTATTATAACAAGATTCATCCAGAATTCATTCCTTTATTTAGCCTATCAGTATTTAGAAATATCCATGAAAACTCTAGATCCCTAGAAACTTCAAGGCTTGGTCATCTTAGCCATCTCTTGGCTTGTTGGGCCTTGACAACCTGTAACACTAGCATGTAATGCACATTAAAAAAAACCATCTGCAAAGTGAAAAAGGAAAAGAGACAAAGGGAGATGAGATGTATTGAGATAGGAAGATCGAATCAGAATAGTGGGAAAACTTCATGTGGTAACTGTGGAATCAACTTTTAATTATTTTTTTCTTAAAAAAGTAAGCAGATGCAAATTTGAACCTAATGGCCATAATTTATAAGTAGTAATCGGTTATTTAATTAGCAGGCAACAAGGGTCGTTTGTACAGTAACTCGTTATGTTCACTCCTAGTGCAAAGGAAGCCAAGGCAAAGAAGCTATCTAAGGGATGGGGAAAATAATGCGTGCGCCCAAGTTTTGTCCCCAAATTCAATCACTTTGTTGGAGAGAAGTAAATTACAAATGACATAACTTTAATACGGCGCTCATATGCCATAATTTTTTTTTTAAATCACTTAAATGTCATAACTTTTATTAGGCTCTCTTGTTTGAGTGCCATAATTTTTTTTTCCCGATAATTTGAGTCATTGATCATTTGAATGCCATGACGTTTTAAAAAACATTCGCTACAAGTGTCATATCATGTGAGATTTCTGATACTTGGGTGGACGTTTTTTAAAATTTATAGCACTTAAGTAATCAACTCAAAGTTATGATACTCAAGTAAAGATTTTTTTTTTAGAGATTATGATACTACGTGATTGAAAGAAAGTTATGATGTTCAAGTGACCACCGTATAAAAGTCACATGATATGTCCTTATCTCAACTTCGATGAGGATTATTGTAGAATTTGAAACCCTTGAAAAATATTTAGAGAAAGAAAAGAAAGGATGCAAAACTTCAGGCCATCCAATACTTCATTAATAATCTTCTCTTTCTAATTCTTTTAAATTATTAACTAAGCACATTCGATGATATTCTTCAAGCGTTTCAAGTCTCAAAGTGTTGTGTACTCAGAAAAGATAACGGGTGAAGAAATCATTTAATTGTTTATTTGTTCGGTCAACAAACAAGAGTTAGGGACGTTGGCTTGTAAGATTCTTTTTTTTTTTCTCCAGATTATTACTAAATCACCATCACTATGACAAAATTTACACATTTATGATTGGATGAATAACATGTATATTTGAGTTGATTTCGTAAGTAAATTCTTTTACAATCGGTGAGGATGTAAATTATTATTTTTTTTATTGACCTGATGAATTTTCTTTTTCAAAGTAATGTTATGTAGAATATATATTAAGATGTGAACATATTGTCTATGCAAACATAGGGAAGAGTCATATACATATTTTTATATATGATTTCAACTTGAATTTTTTAAGGAGTGTTTTAGAGGGACTTGTTAATTGATTAATCATAGAGTCATACACATTTTTATATATGATTTCAACTTGAATTTTTTAAGGAATGTTCTAGAGAGACTCCTCAATTGATTAATCAAGAAAAAAATTGCTATTCTTCATATTACTTATTTTAATTCAACTTTTTTTTTATGGGGTCCAAACTTATTTAACTTTTTTTTTTATAAGAAATAATCATATTTAAACCGTACATTATATAATACTTTTGGCCATCTATAAAAGCCCTAATCCTCCCTCCCCCGCTCCTTCCCTCCCTCCCTCGTTCTCGTTCTCGTTCACGAGATTTTCTCGTCTTACGAGCTGTTTCCCATTTCTCCTCGCATGAAGAAGCATCGTTTCACCTTCGTCCTCCGTCTTCTCTCGCCTCGCATCCTTCCGATCGTCCTCCCCTCCCCCTGCGATCTCGCCTCGAGCCCCCAACCCTCTCTTCCCGCGAAACTTACGCCCCTCCGCCGCCGTTTCGAGCAAGCGACGGTGCGGTACGGTTCCGCTTCCTTCTATGCATGAGCTCGATTTCTCGCCGCCGAGCGACGGCAATCGACACGTGCCGTCGGAAATCAATCTTCACGAGGAGCGACGAAGTGGATCGGCCGGCGATTCGCGATTCGTTGGAGAGATATAAGAAGAGAACGAGAATTTGGATCATTCGCATGGTGATTGTCAGGCATCTTTTGTTTACGCGTGCTTGGTCTTAGCATTATAAATACAGAATCAATGCGGATTCTGACCAATAGAGTGTTTGTCTCACCACGAGTTTCCTTTTTTTTTTTAAATTGTGATGCAGATGAAATAACTGTTCGAGGAGAGCTTGCTATTTGGAGCCATCGGCTTGGTTTGGATCTCTGGTGAGCACTGGATTTCTTTGGTTTTCGTTTTCTCTTTTCTTATTTCCGCTACCTTTTTATAGTGTCCTCGTAAACCAAATTTATCTGGTAAGTTTCTTTACCAAAAAAAAAAATTTATCTGGTAAGTTTTCTTCCTTTTGTTTTGTTAATGGAAATTTTTGGCTAGACTACTCATTTTTCCTATATTCTTGATGTTAATTTGGGACTTCTGTCTGTGGAATGATGATTTTATATGTCTTTGGAACCTTTGTATGTATGAGATATTGGAAACTCCTTGTTTAGATTCTCCTCTAGCTTGTAACCTCCTTGTTTGAGATTTCTCAAGTAGCGTTGCATCATATATCTAATACAAATGAGTTTCATGCCTGAAAAACACTGTGTGGACTGAAGGTCTCTACATGATCAAGTTACAGGTCATTTCGTCGCGAAGATATAAAAGGGATACATGAAATAATAACGTGAATACCAACTGATAATTCATTGTTCTGGTCTGTTAATGTATAGGGTACTTGAAATTATGGTGAATGCTTGCAGCTTGACATCTCTTGTATCTGTACATATGTAGGTGTTAATATAAATGTGTATATGTGTAAATATTTTATGTACCTCGTTGGTTGTTATGGTTTACAATGAAAGGAAATAATGAGATGAGATTAGTTTTTGCATCTTAAGACTGTTAACCTGAAGAAAATGATCACACCTGATTTCAATGATTGTCGAGACAATATGAAATTTCCCTCCTTTTCAGGCCAAAAGAGTGAAAACGAAGATAAAAAAATTACTTAAATAAATAAAATAATAATAACTAGTGGAGGGTCATAGTTAATAAATAAAGATGATTGAAGATTATAAATAGGAGGATGGTCATGCATAAGACTACTGGGATAAAAAGAGCAATTGTTAGAAGAAGAGAAGGGAAAAAAAAAAAGCATCCCTCTTCTATAGCCATATAAAACCGTTGTCATTCTCTGCCTCTAACATTAGTTTTCCAACATGCCAAATATTTCCAACAAATTGGTGTCAAAACCTCGGTAAATCTGTTGCGAGTAGCTAGGAGTATCAAAAAGAGTAAGAAAACAGATTTGCCAAAAAGCTAGCAGAAAGAAGAACAGCCCTAGGGCCTTGCTAAAAACATCTTTTGGTTGATTGCCCCAATGTCTGAGAAGTGAGCAGTAATCCTTTCCAACTACAAGAGTTGGAGTGTTCAGACCTACATTATCGAGTATTGGTACTAAGGAACCAATTACTATACCCAACTAGAGGAAGAAAAATGGTTGAGCAAAGGTTCTAGAGAATATGCAAAGGGGCTTCCACCTTGAGATATAGAATGAACAAGGATTGGTAATCTCTCCACAAGTCTGAGTGATACTTGAGTCTATCTCTTGAAATTATAAATTTGTTATCTTTGGTCATAGTATTATTGGATGGGTAATCTGAAAGATAAGTTTCTTTAGAGACTGTTGTTGATGTCCAAATGGCATACTAAGAGACGAGGTGGGTGAGAAATTGGACAAGGAGGAAGTTGTTGAGCTCCACGACACCAATGATAAAGAGGTCTTTCAAAGTAAAAAGGGTAGTGCACCCCAAGGGGGCGGAACTTTTTCTCAATATTCAATATGGTCCTCCCTTTTTTTGTGGAATTGAGTATCTAGACTTTCCAAAATCAGCATGTGAAACTTTATTAAGTTAGGCGTCATATGACATGGATCATGGATGACTATGTCATTATGTTTGCCTAACTTAGCTGAGAAAAGCAGTTTTTTGCTTGTGTCTATTCTTCTTCTTACTTGCTTCGCTTATGACTAGTGACCACCACCATTGTCATTGCTATGCCGAACCACTGCACCTTATCGCCACTACCACTGACGTCATCTCTCTCTCTCTCTCTCTCTACATAATGCCGAGGTGCCCTCTATCTTTGTGCGTATATCTATCTCGGACTGACCTTAAATTGTGGTAGCTACCCTAGATCTGAGGTCGTGGCCTCCTCAAACCTGTGAAAGCCAATGATGGTGGTCATAGCTGAGTTTTGGTGGTGATGTATGTGCTGTTGCCGGTGGTAGCAGTGGTAGTAGACTTCTATGCAGCTGTTTGTTCAAGTGGTATCCGCCCTTGTGGCTATGACTTTGTCTAAATACTGTAGTGGTGCTCGTGCTAGTGGTGATGGGGCAGTTTTGAGTGGTGTTTACAATAGCAATGAGTGGCGGTGAAGGTGTATCGTGGTGGGGGAAGTAGCACTGGTGTTGTTTATGTTACTGGAACATGTGTGTCTGTGAGTGCGTGAGAGAGAGAGAGAGAGAGAGACCTCAATGACACATGGATGCCAACTATCCAAGTTAATGGCGTTAAATTCCACGTCAGTTAAAGCTGTTAGGAGGACTGAATCATGAAATTGGCCAATTTTGGAAAGTTCGAGTACTTGATTAAAAATAAACAATAAAGTTGAGGTAACACATTGAATTTCTAAAAAAACAATAAAGTTGAGGTAGCACATTGAATTTTGGGCGAGCCCTTGTGGGTACCCATAACTGGAATATAAAAGTTGGAATGGCAACGCTATATTCAAATCCTACTCACTTTCGATATCCTATTAGCATTTATAAGTTTTAAACCAATTAGGTAGCAAATCTTCATTGAAGTTCATCACTGTACCGACTCTCTCCTGCTTTGTTACAGAAATAGAAAGAATAGAGGCGAAGCATGCTCAAGGTTGAATAATTTAGAACCTATCTTATTCATGGCATTTTGCTGAGAAGCCATTCCATGATATTTCTGTATTAAATGAATTTGGCATGGAGATTGCTGCAATTGAAAGAGATGAAACATTGTATCTGAAAAATGTGGAAAAAAAATTAGTTTATGGGGGAGAGTTGAAAAAATTATTAAACTAGATTTTAATGATTGTCATATATAAATGGAACTTCCCATTGAAGTTTGAGAAGTTAAAATTATTATTTAGTATATCTAACTACATGATTATATAAGTTAGAGCTCTAATAAATAGACATAGATGATTGCATTCTATAAATAGGGGTATCGTATTGGATGCTGTTCAAAGGAATAAATAGCAAGTTTGAGAAACAAAACTCTCATTAGAGTTTGACACAACCATCTTTTCCTCTCTTCCTCTTATCTATAGTTGCCCATCAACCCAAATAATCCCAGAGTTAATTTTGCAAAGCTTCTTTTTATGCAGGACTGAATTGTATTGTGTGTTGTTTGCATGTTGTAGTTTATCAAATTTTTTATCACATTATTTCCCTTCTGATAAGTAATGCTTTCTTCACTTACGATTTTCTTAAAAAAAATGTCTTTTGCCACTGTGATTGTATGGTTGAAAAATATTGTTGCTTGTGCATCACATCTTATATCCTATTCATAGTAAGAGACAGCCATTTTTCTTTTCAAGCCTTGAGATTTCTCTCCTCCTTTTCTCTTTTCAACAAAACATAGCATTTGAGATTCTGTGTACCCAGCGTCCGTTACTTTCTACCTCATTATAATCAACTTACATACTTTTCTGCTCTCTCAAAATGTCATTTCATCTAAGAGGTTTGATTGTTTAAATATCATATCATGTCTTGTCTCCCAGCTTAAGCTTTTAAAATTTGTTTGTGAGTCCCACAAAATTATACTAACCCTATTTAAGTGTGAAAATTCATGAACTAAGCCCCCTCCCTTCTCCATCTATGGTTTCTAATGAGTAAATAACAGGATTACTGCAGTTTGCATTGTCCACTTATTGGAAATTACTCAATGTGTTACCAGTAATGGAGTTATCTAGATTGCTTTCCTAGGCATTGCTCTCATTAAATGGCGAGTTTCGCAAGTATATTTACTCTCTCCTTAAATATGGTTGCTTGCCTTCCAGAGGATTTGTATACTAGAAAGAGTGTAGCCACTGGGCCAATACCCTCAGAGATTAGAGGGAAAACATCTGGGCCTGTCGGTTTGTTGACCTTCAACTTGTAAATGGGCAGTCCTAATAAATGCCTTAATTGTTGATCTGAAATCTTTGAGATAAGGATACCTTTATAATTAGTGTACTCAGAAATTGATTTAAGAAACTGGTCTTGCCTCATTCGGGAACTTTGACTTCCACTCCATGTCATTGTTACTCATCTTGACTCTCACATAGCATGTGTTAGAAATAAAAGCAATCCTCTTCCACTAGAGTTTGATACCACCATCATTTCCTCTTTTCCTATCTTTATCTGCCCATCCATCCAAGTAATCCCAGAGTTAATGTTGCTTAGCTTCTTTTTATGTGGGACTGAATTTTAATGCATATTGTAGTTTATCGACTTTTTGATCTCATTTTTCCCCTTTCTGATAAGTAATGCTTTTCTCGCCTATGATTTTCTTAGAAATGTTCTACTGTGATTTTATTGCTCATTGAAAAATATCATTGTTTTTTCATTGCATCTTATATCCTATTTATACTAAGAGAGAGCGCCTGTGGCCGAGCGTTCAGATTTCTATCCTCTTTTTCTTTATTCAACAAAGATTGCGTTTGAGATTGTGTGTTTTTATGCCCTTTACCTTCTACCTCATTTATAATTAGCTTTCATACTCTTTTTGCTCTCTCAAAATATCGTCTCATGTTAAAGAGAGTCATGATATCATGCCTTTGTCTACCAGCTTAAGTTTTTAAAAATTGGTCCTGATTAAGTGTGAAAACTCATGAAATAAACACCTTCCTCTCTCCAACTATAGTTTGTATTTAGAGATGTAAAGAACGGGATTACTGCAATTTGCATTGTATCCTCAGTGGAAATTACCAAACTTGTTACCTATAATGGAGTTACTTAGAGTGCTTACCTAGGCATCATCCATCAAATGACGAGTGTTGCAAGTGTATGTATGCTCTCCTCAAATATGGTTGCTTGCCTTCCAGAGGATTTGTGTCAGAAAGAGTGTAGCCACTGGGCCAATAAGCTCTGAGATTAGAGGGGAAACATCTGGGCTTGTCAGTTTGTTGACTTCAACTTGTAAATGGGCAATCCCTGCCTCTAGATACCTTGTTGACGTGAAATTTTTGAGATGATGATACCTTGACAATTAATGTACTGAGAAATTGATTTAAGTCACTTGTCTTACCTCATTCAGGAGCTTTGACTTCCACCCCATCTCATGGTTACTCATTTTGACTTTTAAAACTGGGTTCTTATTTTTTAAGGTGGAACTGAGCTCTTGTGGCTTCCGGCCCTGGACACTCACTGGCAAGTTATGATTGCTCATATTTCTCTGTTTCTTACATTATGATGTGAAACTGAATGGTCATAAGATCAATGTGCTCATACAAATGAAAGCATTGTTGCATTGGTAATTGCAAATCGATTTATTTTGGGTTTTTCATGTCTCTGTCAATTTGTTACTGGCATCGTGCTTTGCTTTTTTAGTTTGTAGAGATGATACATTGTACGGAGAGATTTCCTGCTTTAGTACTGCCTAGGTATCATTGGTAGACAGCTAAGTTTTTGAGCTTTTGTTCGATGGTGTGAAGGGCTTTGCTCTCTCTAGATGCCTTAATTGTTGATCTGAAATCTTCGAGATAATGATATCTTTATAACTAGTGTACTCAGAAATTGATTCAAGTGTTTGGTTTTGCCTCACTCAGGAGCTTTGACTTCCACTCCATCTCGTGGTTACCCATTTTGACTTCTAAAACTGGGCACATATTCTTTAAGTTGGAACGGAGGTCTTGTGGCTTCCAGTCCTGGTAAGTAGTAATTGCTCATATTTCTTGTTTCTTTCATTATGATGCAAACTCAATTATCATAAGACCAATGTGGTCATACGAGTGAAAGCATTGTCGCATATGTAACTGCAAATCAATTCATTTTTTGTTTTTCCATGTCTGTGGAGTTGTTACTGGCATCATGCTTTGTGTTTGTAGTTTGTAGAGATGTTATATTGTACGGAAAGATCTCTTTGCTGAAGTACTGCTTAGGTATCTACGATGGACAGCTGAGTTGTTGAGCTTTTGTTGAATGATGTGAGGGGCTTTGCCCTCTCTAAATTGACAGCTTCACGTTGTTAAGCTTTTGTTTGTTGATGATATGGAGATACCTTGCAAGTTAATCTCTTTGGGATGTGGGAACATTCAATTTACCATTCATCACTGAGCTTATGGAGATCTCTTCTGGCTTCCTTGATTTTTTGCATCATGTCTTCTTCTTGACATTTTTTGCCCATTTGCGCCACTCTTTGCTAGGGTTTCCTCTCTCTGTTTATTTGATAGAATGGCTTTCTGATGAGGATTTGTATCTATGGATTTTATCCTATTGTCTACCTGACTGGCAATTTTTTACTTAATTTAGGCATACTCTTACTCTATTAGATAATCAGGAAATTAACAGGGAACAGACCTTATGGATTCCCTTCAGTATGCTATGAAAGTTTGACTTACATTGAAGCCCGTGCATTGTTGTCTTCCTGAAGTTGTTATTTGAAATGCTTATATATGCTAATCTTTTGGTCATATATTAGTTGCATATGAACATTCAAAATGTTAGCTTTTCATTGACATAATGTTTCATTGCAATTGGAGATCTTCAAAACTAGATTCACAAGAGAGAGTCCACCTTTTTTCTTATTGCAGTTGATTTTACCTTTACATAAGTCCCTGGTCATGATCCACAATGCTACATTTTATTCCATTGATCATTTCAAACTAGAGCCTGTTTGCTTAATAACATGTGATATACCACATCTCAGTTATGGAAGCTTAACTTTGGTAAGCCCGCCTGGTGTTGAATATAACTGAGTGACATCCATTGCAGTTGATGCTTCCTTGCTAGTGCAGCTGTAGTCTGCTGCATATATGGAGAGAGATTTTCTTATAGTAAGACATGGGCGAAATAAGAAGTCTTCTTTGCCAAAATTGATGCGTTTTAGGAGGATTACGTACCCCAAGTTTGTGGCTCGTGCTGTAGTTTCATAGTTTTGTTGCTGTGGTTGGCTAAGTTGGAGATTGACAGGTACATGAGAGTCCTCTCCAATTCCTAATCCATTTGTCAGAAGATTTCTGTTTGTTCCATTCACATCTCTCGTTCCATAAACCTGGAATGAAAAGTTTTCTATCTAAGGCTAAATATAGGGCTCTGACAACGTGATACTATTGATTGGTTCTAGATTCTGAGTATCCAAATCAATACCTTCTTATACAGCTCCATGTTTTCTTGACGAATGAGGTTTACCTTCTTATACAAGTCCACATTTTCCTGATGAATGAGGCTTCCCTGAACAGAGAGTGATATTTAGATAATTGAACAAATATGGAAGTGACCACAAATAGAAATGATTCAGCATTAACCTTTCTGTTGAGTTCTTGTATTTCATCCATTAGTATCTGATCCTGCAATCGGCAGACCTCAAATTTATCATCTTTTGCACTGGAAAATCCAAGAACAAGCATTTAATTGGGGATAGGATGTCAAACCTTTTTCATGCGGACACCACGAAGACTCATTTCCAGTTGGTTCTCCAAATTCTGTAGATCTTTGACAGTTAATCCCGAGAGCTCTTCTCCCATCATCTGCCTGTTTTGTGTTGGTTGTTTTAAAATTTGTGTACAAGGTTGAAGAAATCTGCTAGAAAAACACAAATGCAGGAGAGAATTTTCCTTCTAGGTTGCCTTTCTTTTTGCTAAAAAAATCTACCTTTTCTACAGTGCAGAGAACCATTAAAAAACACTCCTTTATTAACTGTTATGTTGGATAATTTGTTAGTCAGTTATGTTACCAGGAAAAGCCACAGCACAGATTGTTAAGCGTATGGTTGACGATCTAACAGGGCAAGAATTCAAATCCCTACCTGCAATTAACCGAGTTGGATTTTTTCATGGTCAAATCTGTTTCAAAGTGAAACTGAGTCACTAGTTTGACATTTCTTGATCCTGGTCAAACCCAGTTTTTTTACCAGTTCTAATTTCTCACATTACAATGGCACGAACCAGACTTTCGACCAGTGCTCAGTCTTGCTGGTTTAATTAGCCACAAGTCTGGTTTAAACATCGCTATGTAGAGAATACAAAGAGGCCTTGGACAAGACAAATGGTTGGGTATTAGCTGACTTGCTTGATAGGCTAACACTACTCCAACAGGATGCAATCCCCTTTTTTCAAAGGTGACTGACCTATCATGTCCTATTTCAAGTAGGAATGAAGTTCCTAGCTTTTGGTTACTGTTAAGATTACGATGAAGGCAAGCCTAGACCTGGGTTGGTTATTTTTTATCTTATTTCTATTGCTTTAATTGTCTAATTCTGATTGAAAATTTCCTTGGTAAATTAACTTAGTAGGTAAGAATTGTACCTATGATTTTCTTGCAAGCTTTGCAGTTGTTGCCTCAATGCTGCTGCTTCCTTTTGCCAATACTTGAGAATGGATGCATTATACATGTTAGTTACATAGCAAAATATGCGTGACAAACATGCCTAAGCTTATATAGTTCACATCACTGTGTTCATAGCTGTAAAATTTAAATGGCAGTGGCTTCATAAAATCACAATGGCATTACAGGATAATGTTTTCAAAGAATGTGCTGGTCAAATATGAAGGAAATACTTGGTGAAGATATCTTTTGTTATGGCAGCATATATGTGTTGCGTAGGATATGAATACTTTGACACGTCAAGTTTGTTAATTTTTTGCAAGATTTTTGATAATTCGAAGTTGAAATTTTATGGAACGTACTAACACAAATGCCGTTGATTCTGACTGGTATATACATAGTGCAACCCTTCTGTAATGGCATGAGTTGTCTCGTGTAGCTTTTTGTTCATCTAGTTGGTATAGAAATGCATAAAATTCCATGGGTTTTTGATGGATGATGATGCTACAAGTATATAATGCAACTGCCCAAAGTTACTGTCGGCAATAAACCCCTAAGCTGACTGTGGCAAACTATAAGGAAAAGACGAGCAGAAAGTGCTACATGACGCGACAAATGCAAGAAACCCTTGTCATCGTGCTTGTTCATTTAGTTGCTTAGGAAATGACAAATACAGAGTGGGAACTCGTTAAAGATGACACTAAGGGACTACTATCAAAATTTGATAATAACTATCAATGCCAGGAGTTTTTATGTACTTCAGGTCATGTTTGAAATAGATATTGGCATCCGCACCAATCTTAAGTTACAACTAAATAGCATTATATATCAATGTGATGAACCTTTATAAGTTGCCATGGACCATTGTGAACTTTGGCAATTGAAGTTTCCCTGGCTTTTCAAAATTTTATTCCTCAATGTGTAATCATCCCCTCTGCTCCACTATGCATGTACTGGGCTCTACTTTTGAAGTTACAGAGGAGTTGTGGGCTTGAAGTGGATTGGACTAGATAGTCAACAGAAAATGGATTTTCATGATGACACCCCAGTCCATTTGTTAATTAAATTAAGGGGTAATATCGAAGAGATTTTTATTGTATGATTTGGGGAATTCATTCTGTAAAGTATATTTCATTAAGCTCAATTAACTCGTAAAGGATTTGTGTTATGGCTCAATTATGATATGTCGCTTCAGACTTGACAATACCTTTGTTATGTGCACCGTTTCCGCTGGTACACAATAAATGTGGTTGATGTTATAATCACTTTCAACTGTCGAATTTTCATGCTGCGAATACATTTATCCTAGATGTCTAGTTGTCAGTTTTAGATAACTTTCTAGCAATAGATTCCTATAAAATATATTTGGAACATCTGTAAATCTTGTATTCATTCTATAAATGCATCCAAGCAACTGCATGATCATTAGTACATGAACAGGTCCTAAAACTGGATAAAGGCAGGGGGCAGCAATAGGGGTCTTACGTTGGGATACCTTTAAGTAAGTCAACAGCCTGCGTGGTTTAGGTACATTTACTGATTTTTTAAGGCTCTAACAGCTGGTAATTTATGGTGAAGATCTTTTTTCTAGCTGATATGGGTGAGATCCTAGATAGCAGACAGGAAGAGGATGCTGTCGATGAAAATTCTATACTTATCTACAAATCAGTTGTCCTTTGACATAATTGTTCTGGATAGATCATGCTACACAAGATCCTCTCAAGTATTAGTAAGATTACAAAGGTAATGCAGTTACATTTTTCCATATACGACTCAATTCAGATAATAAAGGTAATTATTGGTTAAGTTATTCTATATGGAGATCAATAACTGAATATAGACTGACTTCTATGTTTATATCTCTCAATGTTATAACCCTGTGAGGCTTGTCTACAGATTCGGTGTACTTAGTGCCTCCTGTTCTTCTTCCTTCCACTCTTTGCTGTGCTCGACCCTTTTCCTTAGATGTTCTCTGAGTTACTACTTGGTTTCATACAAGCTTTAATGATTCTTTTTTTAATCCATCCGACTATATATGGGGATTGATAGTTGTAACTACAGTTTCCTTATTTTATACTCTGTTGGCCCTTCCTAACTCAGCTGTTGCTAATGGTGTAAAGATCCAGCTCTTCAAATGCAGCAGACTTGTGCTACACGATACCTGACCGTGCTACAGAAAAGAAAAAAAAAATGTGTTGTGCTGTGATACTGTATTGTTTAAAACTACAATTAATGGGGTGGAAAGATACCTTAACTTCAGAGTGTGGATTTCCCAGCTGATGGTGATCCCCTTTTGATTTGTTGTATCTCTCAATCATTGATTTCATGCTGGAGCAGCAGATACAATCATGTCAGAAATGCAATTTTGCTGGAAACAGCACAGCAAAAATTAAGTGGACATGCTGAATGTGATGTGCTAATGAGGAACTGTTGCTCAATTTGGTTAAATGCACATTAAGTGCTCGATAACAGGTTCTATTTTCCAATTGCTTTTTGGTGCTTAGGTACTTCCAATCAATGGGTCGTCAGGGTCAATTTGACACAGGAGGTTGTTAATGTCCATTAATTATAGCTTGATACTGATGTGTGGCGGAGAAGTTGAAGATAAGTACATCCTTTTGTCTTTACATATGGTATCTGAACTCAGTCTTGTGGATTTTCCGTATGCTCTTGTATTCTTGCCTATTCTCAGAGAATGTGACATGAAAGAAAAAGATTCAAAATAAAGTTTCTGAGTTCGTTCCCTTTTAATTTTTGCTCATAATTCCTCAGAACACTGCATTCAAAGACATGCATTCATAGTTTAATAGGTGTGGTTGATTTCTTACTATTGCAAATCAGCATTGAAGAGGACTAAATACCAGTGCTTTCGGAACTGGACCTATATTGCCCATGTGCTTGGTTCAACTGGTGGAACTGCTAGTTAAATCTTTCTATATATTAAAAAAGTTGCCAATGTGTCATATGTGGAAGATTATCTCTGTGGTTAAAGGCACTTCAAATTAGTATGTTTGGTCCTTTCTTGGGACACTGCAATCTCTTTTAATGCTTTGGGTTATCAGTAATCCATAAGTATTCTTGTCTAACCTTAAGAAAGTAAGAGTGATCTGTGCCCTACTGGCAATGACTAGCATATGCGCTTGGGGTTACTGTTTCAAACCTGAAGCATGCTGCCTTTTGCTTTTTTAACAAAAAACCAGTTCTGATCCAGTCCTCACCCAGTTCAATTGATGTGGGTTGACATTGGTTTAGTCCAGTCCAGTCTTATACTGGACCATTAGCTGTTTTTCTAGCTTGAACCATAAGAGACAATGAAACAGTTCCTCCCTGCTCTAACCAGTTGAACAGGCCAGACCGGCCTGGTTTTAAAACACTGCTGGAAAGAGTTTAGATGCATGTTTGCATTTGCTAATGGGTGAGGGTTAATGATTACTGTATGGAATAATCAGTTACGTCATTTGAAATAGGGAGAACCTATGCCTAAAATTGTGCTGTAGTGAGGATGGCAGGAACCATTTGCCATTTGTAGAATGGATAGCTAATTGAAACTGTGCCTAAATTTGTGCTGTACTTGCTAATTGAAACCATAGAGAATCTTTGGGAATAAAATTTTTGGTCTTGTTGTGGACTTGGATGATTATTAAAGGACTGGATGATCATCGAACTCTGGGTGTCGGCTGGTGCCTGATGTCAAGATATTTGGTTTACAGATTGCATATAGAAACCAGAATCAGTGGATTGCAATGTTTTGGTGCTTTGAAGAGTAAATGCTCTCAAGAGAGATAACACAACACCGTAATGACCTCTATACAGAGTGGAGTGAATGTCCTTGGAATGACATAAGTTGGTGGCACTTTTTGCATTTCTGGACTCTTCCAATCCAATCAATCATCCCTTTACTTCCCAAATTATGAAAAAGTTAATCTGTCTGGTAATATAACAAACAAATCAATTATTAAATGCTGAATGAATTTCTGAATTCATGCACCTTCATGAGAGGTAGGTAAGGCTAGCATTCTCCTCACTTCTCATCTTATGAAAAGATCCACCAGGCTTTGGGTACTTTTAGTGTATAACCTTGGTTGGTGCAATTACGAGGGAGAGCATATGTGCAGCAGGGATTAAGAGAGGATGAATTCATTCTTTTCTTTCCTTTGTAAAGAGTTAAGAGGTTATCTCCCAGATGGTTTCACATCTGTGCCTTGGAGATAGACAGCAAATACTTGTCTGTCATCAAGTTGATAATGGCAACAATTGATCTATGGGAAGAGTTTGACAGTATTAGGAATAGTCACTATGAAAGAGAGCATATATTTATGGTGCAGCATTAGAGCAAAACTTAATTAGGTGTGCCATGTCCAGTGCAAATTCCAGCACTCCCAGTCACCACCGACAAAAGTAAGAACGAAAGAAGAGTATGCATAACAGGCAACATGTGCATTGGGCACATTTTACTAGGATGTATTAACCTCTTTGGACTGTATTGAAGGGAATATGGTTCCACATAGCGACTTCTGTCAAGCCTTTAGCAGCTCCATTATTGCACTTCGGGGATGCAATCTGTAGATGGGAGTCAGTCTCCTAACATCTTGTTTGCCTAATGCTGACAATGGAGTCATGGCTGGCTAAATCTACTTTTCCTTGCCTTTTTTTCTGAGTAATCTTCACCTTACATGTGTTTAGTTCATGCCTACTTTCGTTCGTCAACAAACAACTTTTCAAGAAAACCACATAAATTTAACCAAACCTGAAATGAGATCACTGTTGCAATGTGACAAACATCTTATCTTGAACTGCCAATAATGATTATCTCTTTTTCATATTCTTTTCTGCAATGTAATGTATGCCTTCATCTATGCTATCCTTAACTGAAATATGAGGGCTAACCTGAGCTGCAATTGATGATTATGTGTTTAAATGTTCCTCCCATGCTATATCTTTCAATAGACTACATGATGGACCTAGTCATTAGATCATCAACATCAATGACTTAAGCATCTGTTGGAAATCTAATATCTTGGGTGGGAAGTCCAAAGAGCCAAGGATTTGGATACCAGTTTTCTCAAAGTCTGTAAAAGGTTTCTAGTGGAAATATAACAGCTCAAAGTAGAGTCAATGCCAAGCCTTATCGTTCTGACCACATTTAGGTAGAAATCATAACTTTTTTATGTTTTTACTAAGATTCTACAAGCTGTAGGCAAAGGAAGGAAGTGGAATACCAAGTTGATGGAAGTCCTCTTTCCACAGCCTGTGGGCAACTGCCAATTTCTTGAATAGGAACTCTTTACTTGTAACCATCATGCAGAGCAAGATATGCGACTTTACATATCTTTAAAGCTTAGATTGATGTATGGAAAGCAAGGGGGATGAAGGCAATTCATATCCACTTTGGTTAGTTTATTATGGTCTGGTCATGGCTTGGGACAAGGGCTATTTTAGTGTTATCCAATGGTAGCCGCAGATTCTGTACTAAGCTATGTTCAGAGGGCAACGCAGCCAACTTGTTTTTGGATAAAGTCAAAACAAACTCGGGTTGTTTATTTGTGTTACATTCGTAAGGCAACCAATGTGCAGGTGTTGAGTCATTATGGTGTTGCATCTGGTCATGATAGTTGAAATGTCCAGACTCTGGTGGCTGTTTTACATTCTCCTTCTATTGGGAGACAGGTGGGAGACAGGTGCATCTTTCTTGGGTTTTGTGCCATTCTGGCATATTGCAAGTTCTATACCAAACCAAAAAAAAAAGAGAACGCATCATTAAATTCTTTTACAGTGCTGATGGTAACAATTTTCGTCATTTTGTTTGAAAACACAGGTGCTCATGGTGGAGGTGTCTTTTGCTTGCTTTTAGAAGAGATCGCTCTTTGATGGTGTTCTATATATGTTTTCATTCCTGTTATGTGACAATTCCATCCATAAAAATTTCACCTTTACAAAAGCAATGGGAAGTTGTTTGAATCACGCACTGGAAAGAAATGTCAAGGCACAGCTACCTTCTAGTTAGAGTAAATTTCTGACATCTACTCCTCTTTTCAGTTTCTTCTCTGTGGTAGTAATTGGTTCAACCTTTATGTTTGGGGTAATATTTTCCAAATTCTTTCTCATTACTAAGTCCAAGGTGGGCTTGACATGTTCTACAAGTCCAATCGACCGGTGATTTTAATGTCATTGGAGTAGGTCTGTCCTGGTGTTAATGATTTTATGGAGTAGGGTACTATTTTGGGGAATTAGTCTTACAAGACATCTTGGTGTTTTAGTTACGTGGGTTTAGTGTTGGTATATAGATGTTACTATGTGGGTGAGTAGTTATTATGCTCAGAAGGACTTCCATCTATATGGGAACTTGATAGTTGGTTGTTTAAAATGCATTATGACACTGCATCTATCTTGCTACTAAATGTAGTGATATAATGTGAAGAAGCAACAAGTCTGGAAACATGAGCACTGACAAATGGGCTTGTGCACTTCAATGCAGACAACGTTTGAGTGGCCTTTTAACCAGAAGAAGCTTTTTGGCTTGTTCAAGGAAGGAGGGGAGGGTGGAAAATGAAATGGGGTGTAAATTATGGGGAAAATTTGAATTTGTTGGGAAGCAACTATAGATTGGTAAGTTAGGGAAAACTTTGCAAATGGTTTGCATTTGTGAATTTTGAATGAAGCAGATGAGTAGCTGCAATTAGTTTTTGGTTTGGGCGTCGAAAAAATAGGCTAAGGGCTGGAGGAGGTCAAAATAACTTATACGGAATTCAAACTTTTTGTCAAAGGGCTTTGAGAGTAAGTTATTATCTAAAGTCTTTCCAAACTCTCCCTAAGCTCCTCAGACCCTAAATCCGAATGCTTTTGTGATGCTATTTGTTGACTGTGTCAAAGTTAGACATGATAAAGGCGTAGTTGATAAAGACCAGTCTAGCTGTAGTTGTGCTTGAGCCTTACCAGCTCTTCGCCAGTTGAACAAGAAGGGAAGAAGGGTAGGAACAGGAAAGAATAAATTTGACTTTTGAATGCCCCCTAGTGTCATGTTGACGTTGGACACCACACTTACCATTCGAGGTTCAAGAAGTGTAAGACCATAAGTATCCTCATTAGAGTTGGGACATGCCTAGGTTCCACCTATGTAGGGTGCATTTAGTGAAACAATGCAAATAGGATCCTCACAGTTCATACAATCTCTTCAATCATTTACTCTGTTCCTTTTCCTCCATTGGTATCTCTTGCTTGAAAGGCAAGTTGAATTAGTTAGTTGTTCCGTCAATTCATACAAAAGAACTTCTAACTGGCCATTTCATCCCATAGAAGCTATTGATCCCAATCCAATCTAGATACCTCAACTTAGGGTTGTCTCTATTTTGCCCTCTTTAATCATTCTACTCATGCATTTGATTCTCTGTTATACTCGATATAGGGGAAAATCCAAGACAATAAAATTTAGGACCTAAACTCCAATTAGAGGCACAAAGAAGACCAGTACAATAGCATGAAAGTATCCATCACATATAATACAGTGTCAAGCATTTGATAACAAAGATGTAGAAGCAATTTACACCTTAGAAAGAGGCTTTTAGGCCACCTTCTTCGCTTAGTGTAATTATTAGTCTGGGAGAAGGGATGCTCTGTTTTTAGTAGGCTGTCTATTTAAACAACATGAAAAGTTAGAGAACTAATTTTGGCAGGAATAGTTCTGAGGTGACAGCAACTCAATTTGTATGATTTAGAAGTTGAATTACTTAGTCATTTGCAGGTATTATGATTGTGTCAAAAATATGGATCTATGAAATGTGGTTTGTTGAGCAAGACATGTTCTGTTTGAAGTGGCACGTCATTCCACTGAGGGTTGAGGATCGGCTGTATTCTAGTTCTGGCCATGAAACAGTCAATTCTACATAGGAATTGAACAGATTGCGTTTAATAGCCGTAGAGCTAGCTGCTGTCATGATTTACATCAAGTATAAAGTTTAAACAAAAAAATTCACCAACTCTGATGAGAAGTTCTCATTAAACACTTAATGCATGAACACCAGCAGTGGTTGCTTTGTAAAAATGGCTACTAAAGAGTGGCGAAATAAGTAAAAATCTATCCAGAGAAGTTTGTGGTGAAAATTCAAGCACCTTGGATTTGATTGATGTCTTGCCAAGTTATTTGCAAGACACTGATCAAAATGAGAATTCTCTTCACCTCAAGAAAGGGTGAGAAAATTGTGGTAATGAGATCATGGGAACAAACAACAGGTCATCAACATACAGTTGGTTCGAGTTTGAAGGGCAGTTGTATGATATGTAAATGATACGTATTTACCTTATCTTGAAGTGGAGATTCTAATTCTCTTCTCTCAATTGATTTCCCCTACTAAACAGATGTAAGAGTTTAGAAAGGTGAAGTGAAATTTTTGTATCGGGCTATATTTTCTTCCATCGCTACTTGGATGAATTTTCCTTTATTAGAAAAAAATCCCTATGGTTCTTTGAGAAGGACAGAACATTCTAAGTAAACTAGCGTTTGTAGAAGATATTGCTCTACTAAATGTGAACAAGCTAGCGGACGTGAGCTATGTTGAAGACTGGATGGACCTTGCAATTTGTGAATTAGTTTTTAGGCGAGGAATATGTTGATGTTCGGAAGGATCTTTGTGAATGGTGAACAAATAGAGGTGTGATCGCCAAAAAGAGTTTGGATTGACCAACAGAAGGTGAATGAACTAGAGGACAAGAAGACATAAGTAAACTTAGATAAACCTTGCTAATAGATGGACCTTGCCAATGGTCAACAAACTAGAGGGCATGTCATCATGTAAGAGTTTAAATGGAGGAGAACAAGATTGGGAAATAAAAGCTTGGATGGATCTCAGTGCAGACGGAGCTCTTGCATTTGAATTTGGACGGAGTTATGGTTCTACCATAAGCCTCTATTTTCCTGGAGGGAAGATCCGGACTTTAAATCAATTTGAATTATATTTAAATGGTGTTTTACAGCTAGCCTTTGGATTAGACAAAAGTGGATTTTCAAAGATTAGAACAATTGACCATATCTGGGCAGGCAACCTAGAAGGATAGAATGTTGGCAAAGCAGAACCGACTATTTTGAGAAACTGTTGCTACGGAGCTACAGAGTGACATTTGGTGACTGCAGATAGTAGAATTAATGGTTACTCATGGGATTTATATTTCAAGCGGTCAGTTGAGATTTCATGGCTATAAATTCAACCCAAGAGAAGTAACACAATTGGGGGAATGAAAAAATCTAGTTTATACTCGAGCTCTCATTCTCTTGTTGTCCCTGTGTGTAGAAGTAGTGTAAATATGATTGAATTCCTTTGGAGAAGTCTGAGCGTCTGTAATAGAATAAGAGCAGTGTTAAGTGTAGGATTGCTTGTGTATGTAGAAGGAGATCTATAAGTAGAAGGAAGTATCTTCAAATGTTGTGACATCTCAAGGATATAGTGAATTCCAGCCTCCATTTGCTGTCTACTATTACCTTTATAATATATTTTTAGAAGATATCTGTATACGCGATTGTTTTTAGAGCACCAGTACACGATCTATACACTGTCCAACACTTACTGGCAAAAAAGTTTTGAATTTCCTCATCTTAACCAATTTAACCCCGTCGTAGTTGTTTATGCCTAATTTATTTATCCTCCTCCAACATATCTCTGATTAGTGGGTTATAAATCATGGACATTACTCGTATGCAAACTTTACTAACTAGAAATGTGTGTAATGTCCTATCTCATAATTTTCCAACCAAAAAGATTGACTGGAGGAAAATGTGGCCATTTTGCTTTAGCTTTTTATTCCGAGTGATCATGGTAAAGAAAGAAACAAGAAAGATTGTGGGAGCTAGTTACTATGGGAAAGAGGCAGATAGAGAATTATTAAGCTTCCATCCTGCGTTTTGGTCCGTCATTAATTTTTTTCCCTAATAATTAAGAGCATGGGCATGGAGGCCCTTATCCAAAACAGATCATATACAGTTAGTAGGATTTAAATGGGTTATATCTAATTCCTGAACCGAAAATCCCCTGGCACTCCAATTAACTGCGCCAACCCCGTGGGGTTGTTCTTTTTCATTATTCTCATCCTTAAATTGATTTTCTGATGAAGATAAATGAATTAATATTGGGTTAGTGATATTATTGACATTGATCTATTGGGTTGTCTGATAGGTCCTTTCTCTCTTCCTTGATATAAATGTGCTCTTTTATCTAGTTTTTTTTTGTCAGCTCTTTTATCTAGTTAGCCAAGTCAAATAGATACGTATAGTGCCACATTGGATATGGACTTATTTTCAAGCATATGCCTTGCCTATGCATTGTAAAGGTGATGAGGTACTCAAACATTACCTCTTCCTGAATGGAAAAAAAAAAAGTACATATAAAATCGAAAAATGGCTAGATTTTGGGGAAAGTGCGTGAATTGCAGGAAAAAACGAAAAGTATACCACTGAAGTTGAGTGGCCACCATTGAAATTTCTCCGAGGAGATACACAATATCTATTGATGTAACTTACAAGGAATAAATGAGGCATTTTCAATTCAAAAATTCCATTTTTTTAAATCCCCGTGTACGATTGATCTAAATCTCGTTCTTTTCCTTAAACAATCATATTAAACACTGATACATATATTAAAACATGTTTTATTTGCGCCAACTCAGAAAAAGAAAAGGCAAAGAAGAGATACAAGGACAAGCCGCATACTTGCAACCTTCGTCTTTTTTTTTTCCCAACCCATGGAATTATATGTGATCTATTACATCCTTCTCAGTCCCTCCAATTTGAGTGACGACTCTACAATTTTCGGTGAAGTCTGCACATAAGCTTTTTTGATCCATCCCTTCCCTCCTTGTTAGGCAAGGATTATTTAAATTGATCAATACTTAGATGGTAAATGTGTTTATGATGTATTTTGTTAATCAACATTCAAAGAGCTGATGGCTTGCATGTATGATGAATGTCATATGCATTGAGAACTAAGAAAAGACCAAAGGTGATGTTTCCTATCTGTTGGTGAGGAGGAGAAAACAGTGACTGAATTACTGAAGAACTTTTAATTGTTGAGTTCTTGAAAAGAATATATGCTTATACGATTAATGTTACAATGACTAAAGTACATTCATGACAAGAAAAATCTTTATATGTATAACAATGTTGAAATGTTATACTAATAAAATCTATAGAAAAGTTTTCCTTCCCCCTTATATCTATTTCTTACCTTACCAAAAAAAACAAAATCTATAGAAAAGTACGTGGTTGAGTTGAGATTGCTGATAAGATTTGCAGATGTTTTTGAACGGATATCAAAATAAATGAGCGCAAAAGAGAAAGTGTTGTTGGACTTCAATCAAAGACAAGAAGATAGAATGATGCGGATGCTATTGAAGTAGTGATTTTCATGAGTTACATGTGATTAATGACTTTTTTGCTTTATCCAATTTTCTTAAAAAGGCAAGAAGCATCTACCGAAAGTAATTTTTATGAAACAATAGCGGAAGAAGTAGTGCAGCATCAAGCTAATTAAAAGGGTAAAGAAACGGGTAAAAATTCTCAATTGAAAAGATGGCATTTCAAGGAAAGTACTTCTCATCATGTAGAAGATGCAATTTGGAAACGACTCCTCTCGAATTGATCGAACATTAGAACCCCCTAACTCAATTGATGAGGGCTATCATCATAGCTTATGGAGTCAATTTTTGTCAATATGAAACTTATAATTAGCCAATTCCAAAAACCTAAATTTTGGCAAAAGAATTTCATGTTCAGAATAATTTTTCCTCGAATCAGATAATGAAAGCCAGGGAAGATTGGGTGGAGGATATTTTGTCAAAAACCCTTTTTTCATCCTAACTCCAGAGGCTTCCTCTCTAAGTTTTGTGCTTTCTGCGCACGCTAGTTTAAGTCATTGGTGAATTGAGTTGCACATATTTATTCAACTTCTGAGACATCTTTGAGTAGAGATGGCATTGGTAAAGATCATAATAATTCAAAGGTCTAGGCTCTTTAACGATAATTTTCAAGCTTCTCGACAAACTATGAGTGAGGGCTAGATGCAACGACTGACTACTTGGCTTGACACTTCTATGTCAAATAGAAACAAAAATCAGCAATGAGAAGGGAACATGCTTGTGATCATTATTACAGTATGTTTTGTCAATTTTACAATAGGTAGGCTTTATGTCCGGACCTCTTGCAACAGTTCAGTATCTTTTGGCTTTTTAATTATTGAAGAATTTACTACGTATGTCAATTAAATTTTCTATGGCATGTGTACACCTGAAATTCCTCAAGGAAAATTAGTTATTTTTCGACTAAATATGCTTTCAATGGGATAGCTTGAAAGAGACTATCACGGAGTCAATGGCAAAAATTATTGAACAAAAGATTTTTGTGAATCAATCATGATCATCATTCATTTTTCTGGTATGAAAAGTCTAAGCTGTGAGAAGAAGCATCATTTGAGGGCAATGAAACCCTAGGACCATGTTTTCATTGTCACAGATAAATTTGATCACCACAGCGAAAAGGAAATTGAAGAAGAGGGTTTTCATTGCCTGAACTGGGAAAGATGTTAGATGTACATGTGAGTGAGTTGTCTTAGAGGAATTTCACATCGGAGAATTGATGTGGTGTAAAGCAATTAATATATATATTTTAGTTGGCCTATAACTTATTATCTTAAACTTTTGAGTAAATATGGGTTCAACAGAATATATTGATAGACTCGTATGCATAATTAACAAATTTGCAATTGTGGATACATATGTATCCTTATCATAGTGAAGCAGCCCCCATTATTGATATCAAACCAATATCGATTCATACAAGATAAATCTTCTAATCAATAATTAGGCCAAAGAAAGAACTTTAATTTAATTAGTTTCTTGTTATCAAAAGGAGAATTGATGTGGTGTAAAGCAATTAATATATATATTCTAGTTGGCTCATAACTTATTATCTTAAACTTTTGAGTAATATGGATTCTACAGAATATATTGATGGACTCATATTTGGGCTCTCTTTTGGCAATCTCTTCAAAAAAAGATATCGGACTTTTGATGCGCACAACTAGCGAATGATTTTAGAGCCTATGGTTGCAATTTCCGGACAGATGAGCGGTGTGGTGTAGCAACGCAGGCTCGTAGAAAGTTGATGCAGAATGAGGCCTAAATTAAGGGATAGCGAATCTAACACTAAGCTCATGTGATGAGGAGATTGTTAGGATGTATGTATGAGTGAGTTGTGTTATAGAAATCCCACATCGAAGAATTGATGTGGTATAGAGTAATTAATATATCATAATTGGCTCATAACTCATTGACTTAAGTTTTTGAATAAATGTGGGTTTAATTGGATATATTGACAAACTCGTATTTGTGCTTTTGCTGCGTGCTCCTAATAGAAGAGATCATTTTCAAAGCAATCTTCTAAAGTTAATCTTGAGCTAGAAAACAGTTTATTTTGAGTAGATAATTGCCAAAAGCTAAGTCATATCTTCCTCCAAAGTTTTGTTATTTGTTGAGAAAGAGGTCTATATAGTTGGTTTGATTATCCCTAATAGGTTTGGGAAGTCAATTGTGAATATCTATCTTTTAACAAAGAAAAATTTTCTTAAATCATCTTGAAGTTGTGTCATCAAAATTTAAGATGTTTCTAATGAGTTTGCTAAGTAGGGTGATTCGATAATTCAAACTTGAGATCGAATTTAATGATAATTGTATGAATATTCAAAATTAGATTTTAATTAGGACTACAATTATAATTTCCTCATCTCTATGATTTAGATTTAATCATATTTTCTGGGTAATTACACTTTTATTTCAAGTTAATTTGGTTATTTGGGTTAGACTTAGTCAATTATTGTTTTATGACTATAATTGATAGTTTGAGAATCAATCCAATTGATTTCGAGGGTTCCTCTATGACTGTTGCATTTCATGTATGCGAATACAAGCTCTATTTGTGTGGGAATTGTATTTCATGAATTTATCTACTATGCCACCGCTCTCACTAAGATTCAAGGGATCTTATGCAGGATTAAAATTTTCTCTCTCCTTTTCTCACCTTTAATGAACAATCGGTATCTTGTCCTCATTGAAATGAAAAGGGTCACATTTGACACATTTTGAGTATTTTGCATTCAACTAATCATAAAATTGTCACAAACAATTTTTGTACAAAGTGTAATGGCTTTAAGCCATCTTCTTGAAATGTAAGTTGTGTTGTAGTAAGTTATCTCAAATTGAATGGCACAAGCATAATTAAAACCTAGGTTTTCCTCTTCTTGGTGGATTGACTTTAATTCCTTAAGATTTGAGATCTTTGCCATCCATCACATAAGTACATGCATGATGACACACTGAAAGTTTTCAAGGCATAATAAGTCGACAAGATGGTCAAGGTGACTGAACAAGCCCGGAAACTTCTAGGGTTTTAGGATTTCATTAGTAATCTAAAATGTTCTTAAGAATATTATGGGCAATGTATAATTGTATTCTAGTGAAATCTTATAATTGATAGGAGTAGATGGTTAATGGGAAGATTGGATCTTCATTGTTAGATAAATGAAAGATATGCGGTTGCAAAAAGGTAGCTTATGTATAGAGAGAGGTCTCCATCCCTCATATATTATTTCACATTCATCACAATGAGAAGACATAGAGCATAATATCCTAAGACACTCCTCTCTCTAAAGCTTCTCTCTATAGTCCATGGTGTGCCAAGCAAGGGAGTGAGAGATCAATCAAGGGGAGGCTGAGCTTAGGAGACTATGGTAAGAGGGTAAACAAGTCAAAAGAAGCCTTTGTGTGCAAGTCATGATCTTAAGGATTGGTCCATGGCACCTGGTACCAGAGCTAATAGTGGAGAGACCGATTGAGTGAGTTGGTGATACATACCAAGTGATAAAAAAGGTTGGAATCAAATAATATCACCATCAGTACTATTGGAGACAAGGCTCAAGAGAGGGTTCTCATGGCCATAGGACTCGATCAATGGATATCATGTCTTCGTTCAAGGAGAACGTTGCCAAGGTGTTGTTGACTGTGGATCGACAGGGTGGAGCCAATGCTTTGTGATGAGTTCTCGGTTGCCTATAATCAACTCACCAGCTCATTGCATGAGAGGAATGTGTTAGATAGTCTTGGACCCCTCTTATCTCGAAATTTAGGTTAAAGGGTGAGATTTTCTCTCACCCTTATAAATTGACCACTAATCTCCTCCACAACCGATGTGGTATAATTCACAATCTTTTCTTCATACATCAAGCCTTGGGTCAGAGCAGCAACAACTTGTATTTCCCGTGTAACCATTGGATCTAGACTTGTTGGTAACCTATCTAGTACCATTGTTGGATGATTTTTGGCCTCTCTCGGCCCAAAAGTTAACTCAAATGGCAAGACTTTCCCTTACATCTATAAGCTGATCAACTTTTTCCACAATCGATATGAGATAATCCCAATAGAATGATTTTCGAGTTAATGGTGGAAGACCTTCAAGAGGAGCTGGGGATGGCCAAAGAGGAACTCAAGGCTTGCAAGATGGCCAGAGTGAGTGGGGTAATCACTAATACCCCAAGTCCAAAGGTGGACATTTTGAAGTCGAAGGAGCTCAAGGGAGATTGGTTTGCCAAGGAGGTGGACAACTTCTTATGGGGTATGAAACAATATTTCAATGCCATGGATGTCAAGGATAAGGAGACTACGATATGATCTGATGCCATGTATTAACTAATATTGCTATGCTTTTGTGGCGACATTGATGTGGCAATCAAAGGCGGGTTGCCAAGTCGATCGAGTGTTGGGCCACCTTCATCAATGTCTATAGGGTACAGTTTTTCCTTGAGTTTGCCAGGATGAAGTTGCAAAGTAAGCTACGACATCTCCCTTGAATGGTCGATATCCGTGAGTATGTGTGGGAGTTTACCTAGCTCTTGTTGGAGATTCCGAACATGACCAAATCCGACGCTCTAATATTAACGTATGCGCTCGAGGTTTGAGCGAGGTTGGAATTGGAAAAACAGGGAGAGCAAGAGGTTTTGATAGCTCTAGCTGTGGCCAAGTCCTTGATTGATCTCCATTGGATCGACTGTTCTAATTCTAAGGGAAAAGGTGGGGGAGTAGATCACCACCACGATGAAGGAGAGGAAGATGAATATATCCATGATGAGAGGGACAAATGGGGAAAACCTCGGAGTGGCTAGTGGAAGACTCCACAAGAAAAAGTGTCCAAGGATCGGGAGAGCAAGCTGATCGAGTGCGTTCTTTACGATAGCTCACGCCACAATCAAGATTGCGAATAAGAATAAACTTTTGGCAGTGTGCTCCATGGAAGAAGAGGTGTTGAGGCAAGAGAAGCGGGAAGTGTGGATTGTGGTGTTAAAGCTACATAACTCCTTAAAGACTCAAGCACTACTTAAGAAGCTTTTAAGATTGAGTTTGCCGTTTGTGGAGCCAAGCCAACATCGTTTCAAGGCGGTCCACTTATACAATGTACTGGCCGTTGGCTTTGCTTAAAATATGGATATGAGCATCGATGATTGGGAGTGGAATTTTTGACAAGGTGGATGCCATAATAGACATGAGGATCGATTACAAAGAGTTGCTATCCGTAATGCTGACGGTTCCAAGGTTGACGTCAACCAAGACCATCTCCATGATATGACTCGTGGAGACAAAATCGAGAGTTGAGAAGCTCGTGGCCAAGACCACAAACTTTGAAGAGGCCAAAGATGGAGTTGGATTGGTCCAAGCCAACTCAAGAAGGGATGCCTATTCATGTGCTCTTTTCCTAAAGTGGGGGACTTGGCGGGCAACATCAAGTTGGCCAAATTGGGGTTCAAGAATCGTGCAATTATGAAGTCGAGAAAAGAAAGATAAATGATGCAGGAAATGGAAGAACCACCAACCTTTGAGGGAGCAAATAATCCAAGGACAAGCTTTGATCAGGCAAGCAAAAGGACTTTGAGTCGACAGCATCGAGGGCATTGCTCAATTGGGTAGGAGTGAATGTCATGGATCGGAGGTTTTCAAGGCACAACAGGCTGATGAAGTGGTCAAGATGACCGAGCAAGTCTTAAAATTTCTCAGGGTCTAGGGTTTCATGAGTATTTAGAGTGTTCTTGAGAGTATTGTCAGTTTTGTATACTTGATTTCTAGAGATTTCTTGTAATTAATGCGGGCAAATAGGAGATGGGGGGATTGGATTTCTACCATTAGCTTAATGGGAGATCAATGTTTGTAATTATAAGGGCCTCTGTAGAAATAGGAGTTACTTCCCCCTTAATTGCATCATCCCACATCTAACACAATTAGAAGCAAGAGAGCATTCTCTTTCAAGACATTTCTCTCTCTAAAATTACTATCAACGATCCAAGGTAGGTGAAGTGAGCGAGTGAAGCATCGTTCGAGGGGAAGATAAGGCGGCTCTAGTAATGGGTGATCGAGTCAAAGGAAGCCTTGCTAGCATACAATTGCGATCTCAGGTATTGGCAAGTGACACATAGTCCATGCTAAAAGTGCCAAGTCACCAGCATAGCAACATTAAAATGTACTAACATAATTAGGGTTTTGTTGAAGATGCCCCATGGCATTTATTTTGCGTACTTTTTCAATATATTTCAATTTTCAAGACATAAGTTATGAAATACATAAGGACAATCACTGCACTCAAAACTGTAAAATCTTCTTAATTGATTTTTTAATGATTGCCCTTCAACGAGTGCCCTTTTAAGTGTAGAGTATATAACTGATTTATACAACACATACGTATGATTAGATACTCAAGAAAAGAATATCATGAAAAACAGCAGTTAAATCCTTGTAAGGTGTCTCAAAAAGAAAACTAGGGATGGCATGAGGACAGATTTTCGGAGGAAATTTTCCATGTACAGAAATTGGCGAAAGCTATAAACCCTATGTACTCCCAAGTTCCCAACCCATCCCCTCCCATGACACACACCAGTGATCCTCTCAGTCATAGTACAGACATTTTTTACTTCTTAAACATTATTTAAGGTAATTGGTCGGCTGACACCAACCTTGATTGGATGGTAAACCCATTTTTGGCGTAAATTATGAAATTCTTAATAAACAAATGATATGCATGAACATAGCCTCCTTGAAACGTCAATTCTAGAACCTACACAATTAGGCTGAGGAGTTTGAGGTCTTAGGAATTTGAGGAAGCAAGGAAAAGCCACTGTCTAGGGTGTTAAAAACTTCAATACTTTCTCTAAGGGATAAGAATGACCAAGGACTAAGTATCCTCTTTACTACTATCCTATCAAAACTTACTTTAAAAGAAAAACTACAGTCACAAATTGTGAAAGTAATTGGAAAAATACACTAAATTGTCCATTTATAATGCATCTCCAATCATACTGCATATATCTAAATTACTGTTGTTCCATGTAATTCAAGATTACGGAGAGTCTTGAGTCTAGCATCTCTAACTCATGCTAACACGTCTAGCCATTCAAGAGCAAAGATCAGTGATGCGTTGTAGCTTTAATTTTATGAAATTGGTTTCGACCATAATGAATGAACTCATGAGGATGAAGAGGTGATTACATAAAAAATAGAGGTACCTATCTTCATGGTTGATCATAGAAGAACTTTCGAATCGGTGGATCGAGCTACTAATCAAGCTCATGCTCGTATTTTTACGATTTAATCTTTTCAATGGCTCTATATTAGAGAATGTGTTTGATTTTTTTGGAAAACCAATAAAACCCAATGAACCAGGATTAGGAAGGAAAAAATTGGGGGAAAGAAAAGATTGAAGTAGGCGGCCACATCCGGAATGCATTTCATTTTTCCTACTTAATATCTTCTAATAAAAGGAAAAGACCCAATTTGTTTTTCTCTTAGAAGATGATCAATTGGGGGAAAAGTCACGTACAATACACATGCACCCACCTAACAATATTAAAGGCAATGTTCATAACTAGCCGTTGGCGAGAATTATAATGCATCATTGGACACCTTCAATGATGTTATATTTTCAATATTTGAAACGAAGGGGACAAAAAGGACAGAAGGAAAAAGCATAATCAGAGAAAAGGAAGCCACTTTAATAGCTTCGAATCTTTTGATGCGATACTAGCCGTGCTCTTTCTTTCCTAAAGAGAGTTTTCGTTGGGACTTTTCGACGAGAAGTTAAGCCCTTGTCCTCTTCCTTCCCCTTGTTTCACCTCATATTCGTTCCTCCACACCCTTTGCAATGCTTAGGGTATTTCGAGGACTTCAAGTTAGAGATTCCATCGTCATTGTTAATGTTGGTCAAACTATGATTTGTGATGACTTCGACTTTAACATTTTCACCCATTTGGACATCCGTGTATGACTTCGATGTTTTCTGCATGTTATTATCATTATAGTGCATTTTTTTTTTTTTTTTTTTTTGGGTTTTTGGCCATCGCATTCTGGTAGCCGGACTGGTGCAAAGTATACAAATTCCGTCCTTTATACCTCTGACTTCGATAGTCCTTGGTCTTGGCATATCCACTAGAGGACATTACCAGCATTAACTTAGCAACTATATCCACCCGACCAACACACATCTAATCACCCTCGACTTGTGATTAGTTTAAATCACGGTTGAGTACTTATTCACATTATACATGGATCAAACGCAGCACGTCTCTGGTAAGAACACACTGCTAAAATTGAAAGTTCCATTATAGTCTTCTTCAAAAGTTTTAAGCTGTTATTAGGGAACACCTTGGGTCACATCTTTCCCTAGATACAGCTACAATTTACAATTAGATCTTTCGACATATTCTAACCTTTTCGTGCACTTGATGATACTAGAAACAAATCACTCATCACCTAAAACCATATATAACTACAGTAACAAGGTTTATTTTTGTTTCCCCTATCGATATTTTTCTTTAATTGGCAAATCTTTGATAGGTGCGGGTTTGGGATCGTTAAGAATGGACCACCACTAGGCCAAGTCCCTGTTCCTGGCTATTTACGAGGATGTGAATGTCGATAGGCCAGTGACCAGAAAGTTTTTCTTAATTTTTTGCGAATCATGAGAGTAAAGCTACGAGATTTTCTTTCATTATGACTATGCAAGGAGCATTTCTCTCCATCCTAATCCTGCAAACCTACAAAATTTAATCGATACCGAAGGACTCTTCCTTTTCAGGACTGATCATGAATCCTTTACGCTAATAACTTGGCTTTTAGCTCGTATAGCTATGAACTACTCCATAAGAGGCTTGCCTTGCCACGACAAATAATGTTGGTCGTACCAAAGGTTCCGTGCAGTTCAAGTGCGTACTGTAACTATCAATACTTACATAGATTGCCTTAAATTAGAATCTAAGCTTAGCATATTTGGTGCATCGTCCAAGTAGAACTAGAAATTAGTAATATCTATTTACATAAGGCTGAACTGGCAAAGGCTAAAGAAAGAAAATTCATTGTTGGTGAGAATTTCAACTTGTTTTTACTGGTTAATTCGTCATTGCTACTTTCACCTGAACTGGGATATGGATTTGTCTTAAAGTTGATGGACTTTTGGGAATGATCTTTTACCGGTCGACAGTAGTAACTTTTTATTTCGAGAACCTACTTACTTTTTCTCAATCGACTCAGTACTTTTTTCCATGTTAGGACTCAATGACTAGATTTACAAAGATGAACAAAATGGCCTCTTAGAGTTGTTTCCAACTCAAGAGGTCCCAAGTCAAGATACTAGCTAGACAGTGTTTGATGGAGCCAAAATCCGATAGGACTGGACTCCATCATGCTTTGTGTAAGCATATATTCAGAATTCAAGTAACTTGGTATCACCTCATTGGATGACATCTAAGTCTAGCATTCGACTCCAGAAGATGAAATTCTTGAACCTAGCACAAGTCCAAACATCCAACAAACTAGTGATGCACTGTTAATGTCCCCAAATATCGGCTACATTGTTCCAAAGCATCCAAGCTTCTTCTTAGATAACTTCCACAGAGATTAACCAATTCAGATAAAGTATTTACTCTTTCTCTCCCTTAATTACATGAATCCGTGTTCTGTGATCTTACACCTATGCATCAACCACAAATTGAAGTTCTTCGACCACATCTACTCCTAATAAAAACCTGCGACAAATTCATATACACTGTCTCCGCACATGTGCTTGAACAGCGCCCTTACTCTACAACATTCAGTGGCACTACAACCGTAGAAACTCAAGCTACTTGAATTTGGAGGAACATAACGGTTGGTGTATATTTGACTGTCATCTTTTAGTTAGATAATAAAGGATTGAGTAATGCATGAAACACATTGAGGTGCAAGCCTAGTTTATGAAAGCTCTACACTGCAGACTTAGAGACCTCCATACAATCATATTTCCAGCTGCCGCACTGAAATCTAGAGTAATTTTGGATTTTAAGTGGACAGTTTTCTTAATCTTAAGTGAGTAAAGCCGAATTGAATGCATTTGAAACACAAATCAAGGAGAGAAGAAACGATATTCACTCCATGAGACGCCAAAATTCAGATGGCACATGTTTGAAAAAGCAAGGAAGCAATGCCATTGCAATATATGGGCATAAGAAAGGATTTATCGTCAGGTTTAATAGCATTATTATCACAGCAATCAAACGATAATCCAAAGGAGAACAAACAAAAGAATTGGAGGAGAGATCTTGAATAGGACCTGGTGCTGGCAAAATCATAGAGCTTGCCGGTGCTGGAGAAGATGATGACCCCAACCTCGGCATCACACAGGATCGCGAGCTCCTTCGCCTTCTTCAGCAGCCCGTTCCTCCGCTTCGAGAAGGTCACCTGCCTGCTCGTCGAGTTGTCGATCCTCCTTATCACAATCTTCCCTCTCCCCATGCCTCTACATAAATCACCACACCACACCACACGCCACAACACAGCAGCCAAAATCAAAAACCCATCTCGACAAATCCATCAACTTCACCGCCCGCATCGACGCATTCGGAAAAAAAAAAAAAAAAAGAACCGCCCCCAAGCCTCAGAATTAAGTTAAAAGGCGAAAAGAAAGAGACCGACCCCGCCCGTACCCAATATCAGAAAAGCCGACTCAGAAAAATTCCCAGCAACAAACCCCGTCACCGTCAGCTCGCATTCCCGAGAGATCGAGATGTCGAGAGAGAAAGAATGAGCAGAGAAAAAGACACGAAGAACCAAAAAGCTCCAAACTTCGCGAGAGCCAAGAAACGAAAAAGAAAAAAGAAAAAAGAGAGAAGACAAGAAGGGAAAAAGAAGGCAAGTTTATAGGAGACTCACTTTGGGTTAATGGAGACAAACGAGGTTTCGCAAGATCACCAGCCTCGGCTTTGGACCGTACAGAGAGGGGAGGGAAGCAGCGAGCGAAAGGATCCAGCAAGCAGCAAGCGCAAAAAAAGGTTTCCTTGGCTTTAGATGCTATATGAGGAAAGCTCCATTTGGGGGGAGTTGATTCCGCTTCGGACAACACCAATAGCGGTTTTCGCTTTCCCTCAAGGTTACGTGGACCAATCGGGGGCCTCCCCCACGCGTTCTTTATTCGAGGGGTTTTGCGGTAATGGGTGCTCCCGCTTATAGATCGCCGACGCGTGGCATACGAATCCGTATTGGCAAGTTTTCTATTTTGGGAATTTTCCTTTTTTAAGAAGCGGGGCAGGCAGGCAGGCAGGCGGGGGAGCACGGTTGCCCTTAGCATTCCTGGTTTGGCCAGAAGTGGCGGTGCGGGTTGGGGGGGTATAGATAACAGCAGCGTCAACGGGCGGGTCGCCGTGAGGGGGAAAGGAGCCGAGAGGCCGACGGAGGAGATCGAATCGGGGAGCGAGAGGACATCGCCGTCTGCAAAACGATAGCCGCGTGATTGGAGCATGGGTCGACCCGAGAAAGGGGGTGACCGATTTGATCCAAACTCGCTCTGCTCAGTCGAATCACTGTCACGAGACGGAGGCATTCACGCTCGGTCAATACTGAAAGATCGTCGTATGTTGAATGATTCTCTGTATCTCGACTAAATTTGCCGGTCCACTCATTCCTAAAATGAGTCTACGCAGCATTTTCTCCATATCGACTGGGAAAAAGAGGGTTATGCGATTCGTGAATCAGTCTTTTGGGAAGACTTCTTTTTAATGCTTTTCGATATTAATCTTTTAGACAAGTGCGATCCCTGTTATTATGGCAAGAAAAAGGTTGTCATATTCTAACAGACTTGTGTGAACAACTTGATTCATACGTTGGAACTCAGACGTGATCATTATGTGATCGTGTAGTCACGGAGCACTTCGTTAATTTCTAATTTTTGCTCCCAACATTGAAATGACTAGATGAAATCTCTGTTGAAAATTGAAATGACTACACGGTCACGTGACCTTGTAACCACGAATCCTACGAAGAAGCCCGTCTTAAATTGGTAAATTTGATTTTATCATATTGTAACAACTATTGGCTGGACAGTCATATAGTTTTTGTGGCGACCCTTTATGCTTTACAAGAAGATGTAATCCCAAAGGTTTAAAATTCTCTCAATTTATCATTTTGAGATCATTAATGACATTTTCAAATCATTTTGAGAGGACCTAAGTTTCCATGTAAAAAAAAAGGATAAAATTTTGTTAGCGTTTCATGCGCCGACCAAATATGAATTATATTGCATAGTGTTCCCTATTGGAATACGACTTAGAGATTTTTAATATGAAAAAAAAAATGGATAACTAATTTTCTTTTGAATGGTCGCCTACCTAATCATTTATAAAGCATATATTAAGTATAAACAATATTTAAACAAATGAAAATATTTTTCTCGATAATGGTTTGGCGTGTTCTGTTGACGAGGCCAGATGTTCGAAGAGAGATAGTTGAATAGTCGCCGCCCAACTATATTTAAGAAACGAATTACCTTATCAATAGGTTCTCTTTCCTGACATACATAAAAGGAAAAAATAATAAAATATGCGCCCATTCAAAAATCTGCTCACCAAAAGCCGGACACTTGTCATTGATCTATCGACACGAAATCTAACCCGATTCGTCGCCGAGCTAATTGAGACCTTTTACTTAATAAAAGTTATCTTTCTCTTGCTCTCTCTCTCTCTCTCTCTCTCTCCTCTCATAGCACATCATTGTTTTTCCCGCTAACTAATCGTACTAGTATTAGTGCTTTTTCCCCATTGAAAAATTCTAAATAACAGCTGCTATAAAAATTTTAAATTCGGTGTACAAACATACCATAAATAGCTAAGAGGGGTATACCTGTCATTTCATCGGAGACAAGCTGACGTGGGTCGTAGGTTTCCCCGAGACCGGGAACCGCCAATCCCAGTGCTTCGTCAAGGTCTATGTGGAGTGTTCCCCCACGTGTCAGCGCGAGATGCAATAAATGGAAAGTGGACCGAAACAGAGGTTTCCTCTTTTAGTTTTTTTTTTTTCCCACTGGTATTTTAAGGTTATATTAATGGGGTAAAAAAAAAAAATTGGAGGGCGTGCCTAAAAAAAGAGGGGGGAAAAAAGAAAATCCAAAACCTGAGGTCATGTCAAGAAGGAGTACTACGTTCTCTATTTCGGGTAAGAACGAAGGAGGACTTGTCATTGATTGTTCCTTTGTCTCTCCCCCAAACAAAGCAAGTTCCCAGGTTTGGCGCTGTCAACGATTTATTCTATAATAAGTCCAAACGACCATGAATATGATAATGTCAAGTTGGTGTTTGATTTATCCTCAAGAGATTGATCATGGAGGGGTGCCAAGCACGCTAGACAAAGCGAAATCCTAGAACGCTTTGTGTGTACGTTTTCCTAATTGAAATGGAAAAGGCGGTGGAATTTCATGCACTGCGCAAATGAGTCTGAAAAGCCATTTGCGAAGTTTCAGGTTTTTGACATCATTGCTCGATTTTTAAAAGGTTCAAATGTAGCCGATTCGCGAATAGACTTACTTGGGATCTCTTCATATCCTCATAACAACTATTTAGTGTAAGAGTGTCCGAAACTAGCTTCCACTATTGTATCCAATAATAGTGAATTCACAATTTTGGCTCTCACAAGCTTTGTTTGTAACTCTCGTAGAAATAAGGAAATCTTAGTTCTACACCAACTTAAACATCTTCAAGGTGCATGAACGGAATGTCCAGAGTTTCTAATCCAACTCGAATGGAAATTATAATAGAGGCTAGTTATTTTTAGGGAGAATTTCAAATAAGGACCCAAAGTACCATTATTTTCTCAAAAGATGATCTAAAGTGAAGTTTGTCTCAAATAAAGACCCAAAATGCCATCATTTTCTCAAAAGATGACCTGAAGTAAAGTTTGTCTCAAAGAAGAACCCAAAGTAGTCATTTAGTCTCAAAAAAGGACCTCACTCGCTAGCCGATGAATAGATGCATCTTCGATGTATATTCCGCTGGCCCTTCCCAAGTTTGATGTTCTTGAGAAGAAGACGAACAGGGGATGAAGAAGATGATGAACAGTGCCACCATTGACCCAAAAAATAATAATAATAAAGAACAAGACGATCGAAAATTTTAAAAAAAAAAAAAATATATATATATATATATTAGACAAAAATATCCCTAATCAAGCTACCATAATATGCATCGGAGATGCATTTATTCACCGACCGACAAATGAGGTCCTTATTTGAGACTAAATGATCACTTTGGGTCATTATTTAAGACAGACTCCACTATAAGTCATCTTTTGAGAAAATGAAGGCACTTTGGATCTTTATTTAAGACAAATTTCACTTCAGATCCTCTTTTAAGAAAATGATGGCACTATAGGTCATGATTTGAAGTTTTCCCTCATTTTTATTTAGCATTTGTTACCCTCTCTTTTTTTTCAAGCATACCGTTGACTTAAAAATTTCGCCTTCATTGAATTGTCGACTAAGAACGCATTCATTTCCGGTGAAACAAACTAAAAATGGCTTCGGTAGAGTAGGAGGAAACATGCTTACATAAGATTAGAAAACGACTACCAGGAACAAACTAATCCAATCAACAATCCCCGACATACGCCGAAGTCCTCGTATTGATTGGCTGACCACTACGCTTAGACAGATACAAGAACTTGGTGCATTCCCCCTTGGGCTGAAAACGATGTAAGCTTCAGTCATCATCTCGCCTCGCCTCATTTTTATGTTCGATCAAACGCTAAGAGACATACTTGTTATATCTTAGATAGACTAAGACTACTCAACTGGTTAAGTTTAGGGTGCTAACAAATACGTTTGAAATAAAAAGATTACATGTCCTTTTTTTTTTTTGGTAATCCAGGGAACTCCGTTAGCCGTTCGTCACCTTATGGCAGTACATAGCCGCCAGGTAAACCCTGGAGTGATGCTAGCGGAGGACCCACCACCCCGACATCACTCTTAAAACGCCGATGCTTCCACTGGGTTTTGACCCTTGCACCTTTCCCCCAAGGTTCAAGGTCTTATCCAACTTCGCCACCAAGGCCGGTGGTAAGATTACATGTCCTTTGCTTGATGCGTTTTTTGACAATTGATTTTCAGACTTTGTTCTGTCCAAGATAGACTAACTTAGCGTGGCGCTTGGTTTTCGCCCTTAGTCCCATCTACTTTGTGGATTCAAGACACATTACATGTTAAGTATCGAAGTACCCTTTTGGACGAGGAAGAGTTTAACTAAAAAAAGGAAGAAAAAACAAATGTAAAGAGAAGAAAATGATTACACTTGCCTTTCTTTGTGATTAAGATGTTATGATGTAATGCATAGTTAATACTAATTTCACTGATTCATCCAGTTCATAAATCACAATACGTAATGCTTTCTATACTCGGAGAAATGTTATCATCTCAATCTTTCCTATTTTAGTTGAACCCGCGAGTCCATAAATTATCAAATTATGTTTCTTACCATTATGCCAATGGCATTCGAGAACGGAACTAGCCAAATGAATAATAAAACCTAACCAGTCAAGAGAACTCTCCCATTACGCATATTTCGCGGTGGGTATCCCAACCTCAGTTAGAACGAATCATTTTTTCATGAATAAAAAAACAGCGGCTCGATAAGATGGTACGACTTTGGTTTCCAAATATGCTTTTTGTCTAAGTGGTCTCTCCTATTTCGTGCTTTGCTTTTCAAATTGCTTTCGTTGGCTCAACTAACTTCGTAATATCTCTAGAGAATGAACCACTTTTGATGAGTTCTAGGTCGAACTCTTTTGTGGTTTCATCCAATACACCTCGGGCTTATAAGTACCAAAAAAAAAAAAAAAAAAAAAAAAAAAAAAACAAAAAAAAAAGAAGGAAAAAAAATGAAATAGTGAGTATCCAAGCAGAGAGGTCCTTACATCATATTGCCCCACGACCCGATACCCAATATATTAAAGAGAGTGAAATTCAGCATTGGATTAATTGCAACTCAGTGATAATAAATTTTATTTGCTTGATGAAGAAAGATGCAATTAGCTTTGGATTTGCCTTCTTCCCATGCCATGACAGGAGACTGAAATAATCGCATTACATTGGAAATATCTTTGACGTAAAGCCATGTTATACTGTAGCAAAAAGTGTTCAGCAAGACAAATTTTTTGAAATTGCATCACCTTAAAATTAAATAGACCAGCTTTCTAAAGATGGTTAAGAGGTTTTGCAACTTTAAAAGCAATGTGCATGAATGTTATTCTAACATGCTGCGAAAATTGGAGTATCCCCTTATTATCACAGGTATAATGGGTATTGGCATGTGTTGGCATGAAGCTAATTTAATGAACAATGAATACCCCCTTAGCTATATGTGCTGAGGGATTGAACGAAATTCTTTGATTTCATATTGAAGAAAATATCAGAGCATAATCATTTAGCTTATTGATATTGCAATAAAGTTTAAATTTATACATTTTTTTTTTGGCAAGATCCAACTTATTGTGCATTTCTTGATATTATACTACATGGGTACTCAGACTCAAATTGTAAAAATTGTTAATTGCTATTGCACATTAGTTTTTGCCATTGCACGTTAGTTCTCAACAGATGCAAAAGAAGAAGAAAAAAAAAGATGAAGAAAAGTTCAAACCTACTCATAGGAACCTCCAAACTCATTTCAGTCCTTTTCTTGAATTTGGGGCAAAGGACGGGATTTTCCTCCTGACTGGCATTATAATTTCCACTTGCTACTTTCGAAAAGCTTACCATTTAATAACCACACGCATTGATTATTCTTTTCCAATTCCAGAGTAACGAGACTCGCTAAGAATCTTATCCACCTCGCTGGTGTAGATTTTTGGGGCTGTGCATTCTCGTACGAACCGCACTATCAATTTCCAAAGAATTTTTCCAGCTCGCGGTTTGGCGACCGATATCTGCTCCTGATTGGCCGAGGCCACGTGATGGCGATTTACGATCTGAACAATCAGATTCGATTGTGATCACCTGATGGGTCCATTTTCGCATCAACTTGGCCAGAAATCAAGGTCTGAGATATAGATCTTGATAGATTTGACAAAATTAAAAAGATTTTGTGACCATGGAAAAGTGTCAATCATCAGTCAAATCATGCGGTAACGTTCCGTGTTCATGACTCTTGTGGGGTTAGGTCGTGCCTTTTCCTTTTGCCATGCTGAGAAAATGGGCAAATTTTACCAAGGATTTAGACCGCCAAAAAAAAAAAAAACCTTCAACCTATATCTATTATAATATAAATTCATAATTACCCTAAAAAAACTTATGTTATAAAAAAATCCCAAACTTATATCAATATGATAAATATAGGATATAATTGAAATATATGGTATGTCGGGCTTTTTAGTGACAAAAAATTTGGGGCAGTTACATCACAATAGTCAAGTTTAGGATTTTTGATGATATAAAAAAAAATTAAGGTATTTGCGTCATAGTAGACATAATTTGAATTTTTTTTGTGATGCTTGCCATTTTATAAAATGGGAAGCCAACATATTTGTAGCAACTAATCGCTAAAGCTTAGTTTGTTTGACCAAGCGAGCTTGATCTAGAAAATGTGATGTTATGTATGCTAGTGCTATTCCTCAGTCAATGAGTAATTCCACAATATGATGTTGTTTTCTCATATTTCTCTTGTGAGAAATCTTTTTAAGAAATAATCAATCGCACTTGAAAAGAGTAAGTTTACATATCACCCTTTTGAGATGTTTTGATAGTGAAATCCCCGTGGTTGGACATATATTAGGTTTACCAAATGTTATCTCGCACTTGCTAAAGGGCTTGCTCTCGCAAGTGTTAGATTTGAGCTTGTTCAACGTGTTTTTTTTTTTGTCATCATATGACGATGGCGTTGGGGATGCCAACCCAAAGCTTACATCGTCGAAAGGCAAAGCCATAGCTACAAATGGAAATCCTGATGTGTGCTCATCACTAATGATTATACATCGGCCTCTAATCAATGCAATCATAGATTTGTTGTTCAAATATGAGTGTGTATTTATCTCTACCAACCATGCTTTGATGACATATATTGATTCTTGGATTTTGGTTTGTTTTGCAGCTCTATGGACTTGCTTTGTTGTGACAGTTTTTGAGATTTCTTATAAATTCTTTCATGAATTATTATGATAATAATGGAAATTTTCTTCTTACCAAAATAAAAATAAAAAATAAAATAAAAGATGATGCAGATTACTATATATCGTCAAGATATAACAACATGTGAACTAGCAACCCAATGGGACGGACAAATTCTTGGACAATCAAAAAAGTTAATTTGGCACGTGCCACGCGAAGCAAGATAATTGCTAAATACAATATGCAATGTCATAGATGCATTGGGATCACCTGCTCCACTATCTTCGTCGTGATGCCGAAAATGGGCTTCATCGTATTCTTGCTCGACAACGTCATTGTTGATCATGCATAGAGATACTATCAGTCCTCAAATCCAATATGGAATGGCGTTCCTGAATTTAATTTCAATTACTTTGATTAGGTCCCTGAAATTTTTCTAAATGTTCAACACTGTTCTTGCATTAAACAGAAGTTTTCAAATCACAAAAAACTGGCTCAAGCGATAAGAACAATGCCATCTTCTTCCTCAAATTAAGTTTCGATCAATATGACGTAAAGAAAGAATAAAGGGATAAAACAAAATCCCCCAAAACTGTTGCAATTATTAGCAGAGATTTCAGTGTTGCTTTTCTTATTCTCCTGGTCTTTAACGAACTTCTGTGGGATAAGGTAAATTGTAAAATTGCTGTTGAAGAGGTTTAAAAGGATGAGAACATCTAAAATAACTAAGGCTCCGTTATTTTGTAATAATATGAATAATTTGAAAAGTATTTTCGTAAAAATGATTGTGTTATATCGCTTGAGATAATTAATCAATAAAAGATGTTTTCATTATCGATAACAATTCATATTTAAATATTTTTGTGGACAATCAAAAAAATTTCATTCATTAATTTTTTAAAGTAATTCAAGCAGACATTTTTCTTTATAAAAATATATATTCTCCAAGTCATTTTGATAAACAAACGCACACAAAATGAAAAAAAAATAAAAAATATGTGAACTACATAAAATACACGTTGAAAAAAACTCTTTGTTATTGTATGTAGCTTCTAGTGAATATCCACATTTATGAAACTTACATGTGACAATTTCTCCATCTACATTAGATTTATCGGATTGGTGTTCATACCAGCATATTTTATTCACGCTAATTAATGGGAGGACGATACTAAACATTCAAAATAGTTTAGAAACCTTATTGAACCAAGTACACGATAAGGGATGATATTGCACCTTTGATAAAAGTTTAGGTACCTACCTACATGAATTGAAAGTTCAAGAGATAATCTCGAGGTTGAGCAAAAATCAAGAAGTCATTAGTGTCATTATCTCCATTATAAGAGTTGCACATTAATTGATTGATCATGTGACATGTCACAATTATGGAATCATTACCACCATATACAGTAAGTTGCATGTTGCATATGGCACTGGCAATGAAAATACTTTTTTCTTCCCAATGTGAGGTCTTTAGGACCACATTGCACGTGATGAAGGTTCAATTGCCTGATAAAATCAATTATAAACGCCCTCAATTAGGCAAATTCAGATATTGACAAACTTGAAGTACCCCTAATAATGCTCCCATTACAGAAAAAGAGAGCGTGCTGTTGGTTAAAACTTAATTAAATATTTAAGTAGTGGAAGCCACTGACGAATTACACATTCTCGTCACGCCCTTTGAAGAGGCAACTTGCACCCATCTTTTACAGCAATCATCATGATTAATGATCCTTTGGCCTATCCAGGAAAGCAAGTTGGCATACTTCTTTATTCTGGTGTAAGCCATGATCGAATCTATAATGAAAATATGTTAAAAATGGGACATGCTATGTTTCTTCAAACTGAAAGCAAAAAATAATAAATGAAAAAAGATAAAAGAAAAAAGAAAAATGTTCTGCAAAAATTTTCCTTAAAAAGGAGATGGAGAGTAAGTGGAGGGAAAAAGGAGATGATGAACGCATTCCTGTTCATCTTGCACAGGTCCTAAGTGGTATTCGATATAATAACCTGTAAAGTTTGGGTCTCGGTATGCGTCTCAGTCTGCAAAATTGGGTTGTAAAGTGTAGTGTTAGGTCCTCTACTTTGGGCCAGAGGAAAAAAGAAAAAAAAGGTGCTGTACAATAAGTCTACATGACTATGTATTATATGCGCTTCGGGCACATACCAAGCAAGGATATTGTGTGGAAACATAGTTTGCATGGCAGGCTCCATGCCTTCTCTTATTGGTGCACCCAACTTCCACTCAGCCTTTCCTTTATTTTACTCACAACACTATTATTACTCATGCACCGAGGGCTGGAAAAAGAATATGCATTCTAATATTGTAGGCTTTCTTAATAGAATTGGCACTTTTTGAGTTAATGGATGCATTATTATAAAGTACACTGGCAATGCAAAATAATATTACAAATCCAGTCATGAAATAGGCACTCACATCCACTAACGGAATGAAGTATACATATAAGCATTTGAACTTGTTTGTGTAATGTATATATAATTTATTATAATAGATAAGTTCAACTGTCAGAGTAATTACTCAATTGGCATACAGACAAAGGGAAATTTGCTTTATTATGGTAAGAGCAAAAATTTACATGTTCACTAGATAAGATGAAGAATATGTTGCAAGCATATCTAATGCGTAAATCTAAACTATATAGCAATAGTATTAGAAAGGTCAATCCAAAAACTTAAATTGTTAGATAGGGGAAAACCACACACATATGTATTCAAGCAGCGTGGAGTCACACTTGACTCTTGCTCTCACGTGTAAATCACACATGTACATGCGCTTGACTCGGCTCAGCTTTTATGAATGATATCATTGTAGAAAAGTGAAACCCAACAACAAAAATCATTAATTGAAACAAGACTACGTTTACATAAGGCATATTAATAATTAAGTGTCCAAATGATGTGGCATTATACTTAATAGATAGAATAGTTTTATGTCTACTATATAGAAAAACCAAGTAAAACAATTATTGTCAAAATTATTTTTTAAAATTCCACAATAGTCCACATATTTTTATTAAGATAAATTACAATACACAATACGAAATTCTCATCAAAATAATTAAGATTATCGTCAAATAATAACCCCATAAGAATTCCAATTTCTCTCATCTTATACTATCAATTTCCTAAACCAGCACAGATTACTTGAATATTTTTCTCTATCCACACATTAATTTTCTTTTTCTTTTTTCGTTATGCACATGCTTTTTGGCTTGTTAATAAGAATGGTATCTAATTGATGAAAATAAAACTGCCTAAAAATTGGAAGACTTATTGCTCATCTACAAAAGCACCTCGACCACATTTTTCAAGGTAATTATGTGCAACTGCTTCTTTCCCCTGCAACAAGGCAATGAACCAATGCAACTTGTATAATTCATTTATTGCGATGACGATTTCTAAGATCTAATCTACTTTAAACTACCTTTAGCGTTCACCCTACGAAAGTTAGGTTGGAGTACGGACGCGTGATCCTTACGCAAATTGTTCGATCATAATAACTCGCTATATTTTATACAGAGGCCCCATATCCCCTAATTATGACTAACCCGATTTTAAAAAAAATCAGATTAAAGGTAACTTAAATGAGTAAAAATCTAATTAGCAATAAAAGAAATCCACTCATTTGTCTGATACATTATCACCTCATTATCGTGATTATAAGTATACCACAAAAAGAATGACCCAAATTTTTTCCTTATTTTTCTTATTTTCCAAGGGTGAGTTTTCGATTTATGTGTTACATTGAAAAGAAAAGAAGAAAAGCAGAAAAAGAAAAGAAGGGAAATTAACCTCCTCGAAAGATTCGAAGGGCAAGTGGTCATTTTGGGTAAGATTCCGAGGAACTTAATCTGGTACTTCCCATGATACAAGGAATCATGGGCCGTGCCCTGCCCAGGAGACGGCGAATCTCCCTCAATATCGCTGAGGACAAGAAGAGGTGAATATCCACGTGTCGACGTTACCTGTCGAGAACAGAAAGATTGCCCCCTTTTGACCTTTTAAGGTTTCCAAAAAAGGCAATAAAAATGCAATTTGGAAAGAGGGTGCTTTGTTCTCCTGTCTCCGCCCTCACAAGACAAACTATTCAAGCTCTTTGGTGGTGGCGCAACCCAAGAATTATTCTTCTCCAACCCTGAAGTTTCTTGCTATGTTGTTAGGAATATTTTCCTTTTCTTCTTCCACAAGTTTTTGTATATGCAGCTTTGGGTTTTTTTGTATATCTATGCTTCATGAGATGACATTGTACATCATACTCTGATAAGAATGTCGAATTGACCCGTGATAAGGGGACTATAGCTTCCTGTCAAAAGGGGTCATCGAGGTAGTGTTCTTAGTAAGCCGTGCGTCGTGAATCTCGAAATGGCAAGTTGTTTATTCTTTTTCTCCGGTTTTTTCCATCCTAGTCAAGTCACGCTTTTTGAGCAAATAACATGGCTCTAATTGGTACAAAATGATATTATTATTTAATGAGCTATCAGTGAGCAGCGCTTAGTTGGACTACACATATAAAAGCGAAATGCCGATAACCTATTATAGCTACCCTATTATTTTATGGACTTTTAAACAAAATTATATTGTCAAATCTGAAGCAAAACATAAAATACTAAATCCGTACTATGACTACCCACTCACACGTCGTTTTAAACTCCAATGAAAGAAACGAGAATAATTTATCAAATCACGTTAGGCATCATTGATGGCTCTTTCTTTCTTCTCTTGTTGAAGTTTCTCTTTCAAATTGAGAACAACCTGGGCCAATATCCGAGGACAATAGGGTAGGCTTTCAATAAAGTATGTCTAATGAAACCGGTAATGCATATTATCTCTTCCATTAACGTCAATGGTTCCTTGATTGCTACATATGATTAGGCTACAAGCAGTTTTAAATCAGTTCCAATGGTTCTCTCAGCAAAGATGAAGTTCTTCAATCTTGAGTACTGAATCTTTGAAGAAGATCTAGAATATATGTAGACATCGGCTAAGTTGAGCTCTACCGATGATTAGGTTAAAAGAGAAGGGATCAGCTTGGCTAAGATTACTACGCAACGAAATCTCACCAAACTCAGTGATCTATAGAGCTTGTATTTTACTTTGATTCTTCGATACAGGGGTCCTCCTTTGACCGGTTATGAATCGCGAGAAAGAAATTTCATCTATGGGGCTATTCGAAAACATGATTATCATTGAGAAGTGGAATAATCGTACGAAAGAATGAAGAGTCGCCGACAAAAACTCAAATCGATAGGCGTACAAGCACGATCAATGGGATTATTGATAAATGTGGTTATTATTTAGAGTCACCGAGAAAAACTTAAATTTGACAGTTGTACAAGCATGATTAACAAGATTATCTGGTTATTATTTAGAGTCATTGAGAAAAACTTAAATTTGACAGTTGTACAAGCACGATTAACAAGATTATCTGATTATTATTTAGAAGTGAAATGAAAAAAAAAATTAAATTTGACAGCTATACTAACATGATCAACATGATTATCTATATATATACACTTATTTTATAGAAGTGAAATGACCACTCGAAATAAAAAAGAGTCACCAACGGAAACTCAAACTTCAGCAATGGCGTGATCAAGTGCGAATTATTGACATGGACACGACGACACTTAATGTGTGTTTAGTTCAGTATTGTCAAAGCCCCTGGTCTCCTAGGCAAATGCAAATGGTATGTGGTAAAAAATTTAGAGTTTTTTGGAAATGCAAGGTGCAACATTTTCGAATTGCAAATAAACTTTTTTTCCTTTCAATTTTATCCTGTTATACATTCATAATTACAAAAATATCCTCAAAAACCCTAATGTTGCCGATGAAGGGGTAGCTACCGACGATTTGATGGTGGATGAGTTTCATCGGAAAGGTTTGGAATTTGTTTTCAAAAAAAAAAAAAAATGGGATTGGCAAAAGGTTTACAAAGTGTAATCTTTTCCAAATAGAATTTAAGTTAAAGTTGTTTTTTAAAATGTTTTTAAATTACAATTCATCAAACACTATTTACATTTTGGAATACCCTGTTGATTAAAAGCCTTTGTTATCCTCGAAAACTTTCTACAAAATATAATCAAATACACACTCAATACCACTTTGAATCAATGACAAGATAAAGTAAGTCCACAGTAGGTCGATTACAACCAATCGATAGGATTTATCAGTGGAGATTTGATGACGTATCGCTCTCGATATTTTTTGCCCCGAGAGAAAAAAGAACAGCGCAAAATCTCTTGTAAAAAGAAGATCTTTGATTTGCCTTTTCAATAAATATAAAGAAAACCAATAATCTCTGCATCAAACACCACAAAATGGGTCGATGCTCTCAAAAGAGGGCGTGACTTGACGATCACAGAGAAACTTATTCATTTTAAAGCCTAAAAGCGAGGGAAGCGGTGGTTAGTGGTGGATAATCGGGTCCTCCTTTTAGGTGCACGAGCCTATATCATTTGGCTGATGATTGACACTTGTCCATTGCTTAAGTTCGAGGAACGCGATCGATTCGTGTCGCGAATAAAGAAAGACCGAGCCATGCTTTCAGACTGTCGATGTCAAGAACCCAGAAAAGGCATTGCTTTCCATGTAAATCGCATCTTACTGGTCCATCCAGGTGTCTTCACGTGGGCACAGCCAATCAGGAGCCTAGGAGATCAAGAAGTGTCTCCAAAAACCCTAAGTTCTGTATCGGGTTTTGGCAGACGGCACCTGAATCGAAGTCGCGCAACTCCACGGGGGTTGATTGTACGGTTGGCCAGAAAATCTAAACCGCTTGTCGATACTGCATCTAGGTTTTTTTTTTTTTTTTTTAGTGTCTTGTCCACTAAGCACTACTTGGATCTTAGCCGCTTTTGTGGTCATTACTGTTTTGATGTGGTGTCGACTGTATTAAAACAAAATCAAGGATAAAATTTTTGATGAGTGGTTAATGTGAGTAAAGTAAGTGATTTGAAACCCTTCACACTTTTGACAAATCTAATGATCTTAACATCATCCACGGTCAAAACTACATCAAATATAGAAAATTTCAAAATTTATGTGAGATGAAGGAAATATAAATACATTTGAATATACTATTCGAAACAAAAAGTCATTGGATGATTTCTCAACGTTTTCTACACATTACACAAAAAAAAATGAACAAGATAAGTATAGCCAAACACGCTTTTCATGTAATTTTAACTCCATGTATTACTCGAATCTCAAACTTAATATATACAGATCGTTCTACATGTTGTAATTAAACCTAGAGCTAATCATGGGCTCAAACTCATGTAGGCTCGGGCCTAGAGTGCCGATGGGCGAGCGTGAGCAATATATTTCTTTCTTAGTATAGAAACCCCGTAGTTGGCCCATGCTGAAGACCAATCATATTTATGAGAAACTCAATATCTTTCAAATCATAAATCGGTCGGAGAAAGCTTTGAGGCTAGATACCCAACTTAACCTAACCACTTATCAAGTTTATAGTAATTCTTCATATAGACCTATATGTGATCGTGGTATTGGAGGCTTACAAAAGTTGTCCTTAAGGCTACACGTTGAATCATGAATGGGAAAGTCATGTCTCGACCACGAAGGAAGGTACAGGGGAAATGACACTATTTTTCTTTTCGCCTATCTCATACAGGCATGTACGGATAGTCCCACCTTAGGACAGTGATAAATTTTCCCAATTTGTATATCTTTTGAAATCATAACCCATTTTGTATTTTTTTTGAAATCATAACACATTATTCGAAAGAAATGAATGGTAGGGATCCAAGTCGTACAGTTTGCTTTTTTGACCCTTTACTCCCTCTTGTGTTTTAATGTACGGACCACGATGTTTAGTACATTCAATTGAAAAAAAAAAAACCTTGTTCTCTCCTCCTGCTCTTCTCCCTTGAGTGTGTGAATGTGGAATAAATCTGAGAGTCCAATTATTTAAAGGAAAACTGTTTCTAAGAAATTGTTTTTAGACTTTCCGATATTTGAATGAGGAAAAATTAATTGATATATGGAAAATGTATTCCACACATTAGTTAGTTTTTTGTCATCCAAATACTGAAAAGTCGGAAAATAATTTTCTAGATTCAGTTTTTCTTCAATTAGACAGACCCTAAGTGTGCACAAAGTCAATAGAACGCATATGGGAATATGCTTAAAAGAGTAGGCACAGGTCACCATCTTTGCACACATTAAGAGTAAAGTACGATACCTCACCAACCATTAGCAAGAGGGTCGAGGCCACAATGTATAATTTAAGCATCAACGTGCTGCCAATCGATAAAAAAAAAAAAAAAATGGTGGGGAGGTGAACTTAAAAAGGGAAAGTCGTCAACTTTGCCCAGGCGTGGGGATTAAATTAGTGCAAATCTTCCCAGGAATGGCTCGCTTAGTTTGATTCTCATGATTGTATGCAGACAAAGGAGTGGACAAGAACGAACTAGGCCACGCGTGTGCATGTCGAAGGCGCTTGCGGTTATAGACATGATAGCATGTTAGAGCATGCATGCACAAGTTGACATAAAGATGTATGATTTATGCGGAGAATCTGGTGTAAAGGAAGGGTTTTGCCATACTAGGGTTTGAAATGTCCCTAAGATTGCAACGCGTGATGAAGAAAAGGGGATGAAAATTATTGGCTACAGCCTGGTCAACAGCTATTGGTTGCTGTGGGGACTATAATTGGTGGAAATATGAGGAAAAAACACGTGTGGAATTCATATAATTGAGGGACATTTAGGTTTAGCATAATCGAATAAGATAGACCCTTCTATAATTAGGATAGGTCGTTTTGAAACTTCATTCGAAATAACTGAAGTGTTCAGTATTTAACCCAGGAGCATAGTATGTGCATGCTAAATATGACTCAAGGATGTGTAGTTTTTTTTTTTTTTTTTTTTTGTCGATTCTACTCTATTCTTTATTTTAACTCTTACTCTCAAACTTTTATCTTATCTTCTTGTAGAGCGTCGGAGTCAAAACCTGCACCTATAGTTAAATCGTCCCCACCCAACCCTTCCTGAGAAGATGGTGATTTTGTTGTTTGTAATTAATTTCGATTAAGGACAGCTTGATCCTCCTAAAGGCACATTGTCGGTCCATTTGCCATTGTTTCAACTCGTGAACCAGCTGGAACTAGCTCAGTCCATTCGAATCTGGGAACCTCGAACTTGTCCTAGACTATAACCACTGGCTCTACGAGGAACTGGTTTTGAAGTGCACTCATTAAGATTTGAACCATGTTCTTCAATATGGACAAACAACAAAATCACCACTTGATTAAAACAATTTTTGTAGGAAAAAAGATATAACTTCTTTGTTCTATAATAAAATTATGGATGGATGACCAAGTAGCCGGAACCGAATGATGTAGATCCTAATTCCAAAAGAATGGGAGTCATAGGGTAGGATCCTAATTTAGATTGGGAACCGACTCCCTTGAAACCGATCACTACTAGTTCAACTTGCACATCAAACAAATGACACAATAAACCCATAATAAGAACATTGAAAGTACATACATATCAGCAAAGAAAAGGTAAAAAAGGAGGAGGAGGAAAGGACATACATTCTGTGGCTGTGGGGCAAAGGGAGGAAGATTGGGGTTTCATCGTAGTGCACAGGCCCAACTTAGTTGGGCCTACAGCTCAATCTGTCGTGTGATAAACAAATGAGCGAGTAAAGTCGATTTTGATTTTCGGGTAATGTACCACGGCACAAGTCACTTTGATTTACAAATGTTGGGGGACCAGGATCACTCCAAACTGTCAAATTGTCTATGTTCGGATAAACGTTGAGATCGGGTCGGATCGCTGCTAGCTTTGCATTTCCCTATCGCTTTTAGAGGTTTTTTCAAATCTATTATCACAAGATCCAATTCAATCCGGTGGCTTGGTCTTTTACCCAAGTCACGTTAACAAGTGCCCTCAAATATGTTTCTAAGCATTTTTTTTTATCATATATAATTCAATTTTTAAAGCATTAGTTATGCATACCATAAGGGTAATTAATACTTTAAAGATTGAAAATTATTCACAATTGATTATTGACTAAAAATCACAAAAAAAAAATATATATATTATGTGCATTGTCATACGTTTACTCCAAACCTTTTTTTTTTTTATGACATTTGTAGTTTCGCTGTTTTGCGAGTTGTTCTTCGTCAAGTCAAACTACTACTGCAACTATTGAGAGTGCCCTCAGCTGAGCCCTTCATCCGCAGCACACCACTTTTGGCCGAGTACCACCGTAAACGCCGCACCGCCGGTCACCCTTTGCCGTGTGATCCACTCCACCGCCCACCGCGTGATCTGTTATCAGTCAAGTTCAAATTTGGAAACATTATTAGTGAAATAGATAAAATCTTATCTAAAATTTGATTTTCGGATTATCGCCTAATTTGAATGATTGATATTTAATTCAAATCTCTTGAGTGATAGATACAATCCTAATCGAGATGACTTTCCTAATCCGCGCACATGATCTTTAGTTTAAATTTATAAGCCTTTAAATAGAATTATTGATTGCTCGTGATGAAAAATTGATAACTTGATCTTTAAGCTCTAAGATTAGATTTTTTTTTTTATTGGCGACAAATATCAAGTAAATTTATGAATGTTGTCTTCTCTTGGTGGATCATATCTTGTTTTATTTGCTTTCCTTATTTTAAAAAAGAAAAAGTATTCTCCCGTACTTATTTGAGTTTCTAATTAACCAAAAAAAAAAAAAAAAAAAATAGTGGTGAGTTCTAAATAGCAATGATTTGTATGTTAAAAAACTTACATCAAATTGCGAATTGCTATGGGTTTGGAAAAAGCCCGATTTAGGTGTAATATTAGTAATTCATTGGCCAATGATTCACCCGAGGTAGGTCGGGACACACAAAAAACCTCAAACTGTTACTTGTATGACATTTTTACCTCAAATTTTTTTATGACATAAAAAACTCTAGACTTGTATCCATGTAATACATTTATCCTAAACTTATTTTTTATGATACAGAAAAACTCAAACTTAAACCTAAGTCACAAATTTACCTTTCATTAATTTTAATTTTTTTTTACCTATTTTTGTTCCTTCTTCCTCCTTCATCTTTGCCACCACCCTGGTCGTTGCTGCCTCCCTCACTATTGACATTACTACCATCCTCACTGTTGCCAAACCGAGGTAGAAAATGAATGAGGAAGTTAAAAACAGGAGAACAAGAAAAGAAAAATGTACTATGAGTTAACATACTTTTATTATGAGAGTCCCATGTTAGTACCATGTGCTTTTCATCGTTCATGTAGGCCACATCTTCCCTAGTCCCTTTCGGGAGGGGAAGACCCCGTCATTTCCTTGTACCACGCCCGGGATTAGTTACCCGGGGAAGGCATCGCGAGGATCTGGGTGGGATCCGAAAAACCCCCTTTTGGGGGTTTTGTGGCCGGAGAGCCCCATGGGGGATCTTATCCCGCTGTTTTACATCCCGAGAATCCCAAATTTAAGGACTTGCTCGGTTCCGAGAGGTAGAAAATGAATGAGGAAGTTAAAAACAGGAGAACGAGAAAAGAAAAATGTACTATGAGTTAACATACTTTTATTATGAGAGTCCCACGTTAGTACCATGTGCTTTTCATCGTTCATGTAGGCAACGCATAAGATTTCTAGCGGTGTTCATTAATAAAATTTGGGAGAAGGTAAATGTGTAACATAAGTATAAGTTTGAGTTAATGGGTCATACAAATACAAGTTTTGTATTTTTGGTGTCACTGATAAAAGTTTGAGGTAAAAATATGTCATATGTGTATAAATTTAGAGGTTTATAATGTCAAAAAAAAAATTCTTTTAGGATAAATATATCATAGTAAATATAATTTGAGCTCTTTTTTTTTAGCTTTTTTTCTTGATTTCTTTTTTTAACAAATGTACATAAAACATTCATTAACAAAATACTTTTTTGATTAAGTTGTATTATCCATTTTTCACCCGATAGCAATTTGAACTGTGAAGTCGGGTTGGGCTATCAATGATTATTAATCATCTCTTCTAAATTTGACATGCTTAGAGTATAAAACATTAAATGAGTTGAAGTTAGATATTGCAAACATAATAGGGTTTGAAGTTTCACCTAAACACGCTTGAATGAGTACTCTAGTCTTTTTTAACAATACTATTTTTTCACTGGCAAACGCCATTCATGATAAATTAAGCAATGAAATTAATTAATAAATAACTTGTTTCCTACTACTTTTGAAGAGCCCATGTAATTTAGAAACATTTTATACATTTTGACAATAAAAGATTTTAGCTTTAAAATGCGCATCCTTACTTTAGTTGCCACTGAAAAATAATAATCTATTCATGATTACAAATAAAAAACGAGCAGCATTGAACAATTCTGAGTTTTTATAACATTTCAAGGTTGTTTCTTAAAGAAATATAATGAACTAAGAAAAAGAAAAATCAATGTGTTCGCCTTCTCCTGAAATCATGTCATATCAATTTGTTTTCCAGGCAATTTTAATTACGAACATACAAGTTGAACGAATCGAATTCATAAATAATTCGATTTCCTTGGATTTGGTTTTTATTATATACCGGTCGAGTCTATTACAAATTTCTAACATTTTAAGTCAAGTCGGCAATATCGAATTAGTTTTCCGAGCATCTCAAGCAGGCCATATTTTTCTATTAGATCAAATTAGTTTCTTAAGCATGTTGGGCAGGCTCTATATTCTAATGAAGTCGATTCTTCGCCTCTTATACAAATGAAATCAAAATTTTAACTTCTTGACTAGATAAAATTACCTTTTAATTTGTAAAAAAAAAAAAAATCTATTGAAAAACAAGATTGACATGCCTAGCATTTTTAGATTAGGATATCCCTATGCGAAAGTCATATATATATATATTAAAAACAAGATTTTATTATTATTATAATATTTTTTTTATTGGAGAAGAAGTGAAGAAGTTTGTTAATGTTCTTTGTTTCTAGGAAAACAAACAAAATTTTCTGACTTTTTGTTGTAACAAAATCTAAAATTTGAAAAATAAACGTTTGTTGCGTTTTGTTCAAATCATTTTTTATTCAAAAATTGAATTTTAATATTTTTAATTGACCAAAAATTTTATTTTATTTATTTATATTTTCTTTTAAAATGATTTTTTTAATTATTTATATTTTTAAATTAGAAATTTTTATTATTTAAATTTTTTTTCTCTTCCTCCTTCCTCCTCCTTCTTCCTTTTTCTTCTTTTTTTTCTTTCTCCTTCTTTCTCCTTTTTGCCGGTCGCCTCCTTCCTCCTCCTTCTTCCTCCTCCTTCCGCCGCCGCCTCCTCCTTCGACCGATCTCACTCGAGGGCCGGATCGCGACGAGCTCGAGCTCGCCCGGATCCGCGAGCCGCGAGCTCCGCCGCTAGATCCGGCGAGCCGCGAGCTCCGCCCGCGATCCGGCGAGCTCGAGGCTCGGCCGGGATCTCACCCGAGCTCGTCGGGCTGGCGAGCGACGAGCTCGAGCTCGCCCAATCCGGCGAGCCGCGAGCTCCGCCGCGATCCGACGAGTTCACGGCTCGCCACCGCACGACGAGCGGCTCCCCGCGAGCCTCCGGCCGCCGCGGTGCTCCCTCTTGAGCCGGATCCTCCCGAGCGGCTTCGAGCCGGGGGAAGCGGAGCGCAATGGCGGTGGCGCGCCCGGCCGGAGTAGGCGGGCGGTGAGCGGCCAGGAGGGCGGAGGCTGGTTGTCGTCGAAGCCAACTTCGCAGCAGGGAGAGCAAGAGAGAGAGAGAGTTGGCTTCTCTGCTGCGAACACCGGAAAATATGGAAAATATTTTCCTGGAAGTTATTTTCATTAAACGAACTGAGCCAAAAAGCGCTCCGTTTGTTTACATTTCTTTTTTTGTTTTTGAACAATTTTTTTTTTTTTTGTTTCAGGAAAAAAATAACAAAACGTTTTGTGCGCATTTTTATTCCAAAATTATTTTTTTGTTCCCAAAAACACATCTCGAACAAAAAATAAGAAACAAAAATTTATTTTGTTTCGGAACAAAATTTAGAAACATTTTCTTTTCTTCTTTTTTTTTCTTCTCCTTTGCCGCCGCCGGCCTGGGCAAGGCCCAAGGGTCGGCAACCTCGCCGGAGCCGCGCCCCGGCGAAGCTCGACCTCGCCATGGTGGAGGAGCCCTCGTTGCGATCGGCTATAGAGGGCGGCACCGGCCAAAAGAAAAAAAAAAGAAAAAGAAAAAATAAATAAAAATATAAGAAAAATAAGAAAGAAAATAGAAAAAATAAAATAAAAATATTTAAAAATAAAAAAAATAAAAAATTATACAAATTTACCAAACGTATTTTTATTCATTTTTTATTTCAAAATAAGTTACCAAACACGTTTTTTTATTCAAAAATTATTTCCAAAAAAGAAATATTTTTTTCTATTTCTTTTTTCTAAAATAATTTTTAAATAAAAATATTATCAAACGCGCCTAACTTAAAAGTTTAGCAGTAGCAGGTCAAAACTCGAAAAGTAAACATACCTACGTTTACTGCTCAGCAGTAGTTGAGTTTTGACGGAGGGAGGAGAGCGTGGCGCGTCTCCCAGGAAGGCGCGTGGAGCCGGCATCGAGCTCTCGTTTTCTCTTTTGGTTTGGTGAAGAAAAGGGCGATCATCATCGATTTCTCTCTCTTCTCTCTTCTCTCCCTTCTCCCTCCCTCTCTCTTTCTCTCTCTTCGCAGAAATTAAGATACGGCATCTCCCGGAGCCAAACGTATTCTCTGAAGATCGAAGGTTGCCTGCTGTCCCCCTTGTCGTTTCGGGTCGAATTCCTTGTTGGGTCGGGGCTGGATTGATCGAGCCATCGTTCGATCGCCCCGAATTTTGTGTTTTTCGGCCGCATTTCGTGATTTCTCGATTAAAGTTTCGTTTTTTACGAGTCCCTTTTTCTATGTGCATCAGCGGGCGGATTGGTCGGATTCTCCCGTGTCGCCATGGCAGTCGTAGCTGATGACACCACCAGGATATGCAGCCACTGGTATCGTTTTCTCTGTCTACGGCTCAGTTGTCTGTTTAATCTGGAATGTTGACCGGCGGATTTCGATTCATGGGTCCGGGTTGATGGCGTTATTTGGGTCGAATTTGGTTTTGCTCAGCGTTTTTAAGTGGTTCTATGATCTTTCATCAGCTTTGTGATGGTGTAATTTGACTGGGTGAGCTAAATTTAGATGTTTGTGGTGACAATTAGAAATTTGCGGAGGGTTTTGGTGTTTGATCTTGCTGTTGGTGATGTATGGGATGATGTTATTAGCTCTGAATTGCTGAACTAGTTCTCGTATTGTGATTATGTCTCAATTGAGTAGCCGCAAATTAATCCTAGACGGTGCAGTGGTGTATATTTTTCTGTGCTCCGGTGTGTTCATGGTTGACACGTTGACTTTAAAAAATGATGGTGGTAGGATAGGCGAAAATGCATGTTGTGTATTTATATGAATTATCGTTCCATGATGTCCAGTGCTAAGCTGATTCCAAGTATAAGGCCTTGTTGCTAAACAGCATGTGTGTGTTTCAAAATTTGATGCTTAGGGAGGGTAAAGTCTAATTTGAACACATAGAATAAATTCTGGAAATTACTCTAGGGTCATTCCCTCTAGCACTGCCCTGCTTCGCCCTGATCCTCTATGTCAAAATTTTCAGAACTGTAGTAGTTACCTAGTTTAAGGTGTGTTATTTGAGTCACGTGGTTTTGCATTGTTGGAATATGTGCAGGTTATGTTATCAAATGCCTAGCACATTAGGGCTAGGCCCAGTTGGAAAGCCAACTGAGATATTAAGTATTTTTCAATTATGTTAGTGGATCAGCTACCAATTGATGAAGTGATGATATAGTTTTCGTCACCATTTTTATAATTGAAACTAAATGAGCACTATGGAACAGCTAGTGTTTTACTGAACATGTATGCTGCAAATGTTGTTAAATCTTCTTGAACTGGGGCCATTTTCTATATGTTTTATGGTGGAGGCTTGCTTCGGTTTTACAGGGCTTGAGGCCTTACCATTTTTTATGCCTACCTGTCTACAATGGCTAATGGTTCATTTCCCATAGAATTCACTCATGCTCTGTGATTCTTATGGCTTGACCCAGCATGACATGCTCTATTTTTCTGGTTTAACACTTGAGGTTAGCTGACCTGTGCGCCACTTTCCATGCAGCGAAAGAACTATCCCATCCTCGAACATCGATTTACACTATGCCCATTGCTCTCGGAATCTTGAAAAATGTAAAGTTTGTGGGGACATGGTCCCTAAGAGACACGCTGAGGAACATTTCTTGAACACCCATGCTCCGGTATGTAAATTCTTGATTGGAACAGTTCCATTTGGCATGCCCTTTTTCTTTCATCTATACTGTAAATGGATAAGTTCGAAGTTCCATCTTTGTGCACCTTCAGAGCATGGTTGGTCTCTATTGTGCTGGATATTAATCCATGATTAGACTATTTCCTTTTTTTATTCGTGCTTTTTGGTGTGGGGGATGTTGCTGAATTGGAATTTTCAAGGTTTTAGGGATGCAGTGTCAGGATGTAGTTTGAGCATTGCTGACTTCTACCTGTTATTCTGATGTTTGCTGACAGAGCATGATGCTATGTGATATGCTTATAAACTGACTTGAGGGAAATGGCCTTTGTAACTTGGATAATTAATAATAGCTTGACTTGAGCCGTGACTACTAGTTGATGTACCTTGCTTACAATGGTCAGACTGGGCCACGATGTTAGCCATGACTTTATTTTTCCTGAACGATGTGTGTCAGATACATATGACATGTTTACAATCAAGTCAACTTTTTTGTGGTCATGCTAAGCATTCCTTGATCTGGATATCCTCTTGCCTTTTCTTCTTTTTGGGACAAGTCTATTTTTCTGCTACTCTGAGAAGAAGAAAGGGGAGGGACCGCTCTGGTAATTGTTAAGTTGTTATGTATATGTTGCACTCCTGACCTGATTGCTCAAACCTTTTATATCCTAACAGTAACAGACCCCTGTTACTACGAATGATATCTATTTTAATCCTTGAAGGGGCTTTAACGGCTTTAACTTTCTAGACCAAAAATAATTATTTACTGGGTTCATTGCTTGATAATTCCTTGTTTGATTGTATTGTTTGTCAATAAAAGTGAACCAGGATTTTGCCAGCAACTTTGTAGATGCCATTTTAACACTTCTTCTTCCGTACCTTCAACTAATTTGATGATCTAAATTGATTCTATGGGTTTAGATGGTAGAATAACTTACTGCATCAATATCTTTTTAAGGTTACATTTGGCAGTTTGGTGTACTATTAATCCTCAGTAAAACAGAAAATATTCTTTACAAATAGATTGAAAAAGCAGACCGATTTTTATGCTTGAGGTTTCTGAGCTTAGCTCTGATGTTTCCTGAACTTTTTCATGGTCATGTGCTGGAGCAGGTTTCTTGTTCGTTGTGCAGTGAGATGATGGAACGCGATATTTTAGCTGTTCATACAGGAGAAAACTGCCCTCAAAGGATCGTCACTTGTGAATTCTGCGAGTTTCCGTTGCCCGCAATTGATTTGGCTGAGCATCAGGTAGTTTTTCTGTGTTTCTGAAGAAATAATACTGAGGGCTGCTATCAAACAATCCTCTATGTCATGTCCATGTTACTTCATGATTGTAGGAAGTATGTGGAAGCAGAACAGAACTTTGTCATCTTTGCAACAGATACATTAGATTGCGAGAAAGGTACAACCACGACCGTCGCTGTGAGGGTGTTCCAGATCATAGTGCAGGACCTTCCAGGTGAAAAACTTTATCTTATCTCTGGATACTTAGCAAGCAGAATCTTAGTCCCCTCTTCTCTGCTAAAGCTTTGAATTTCAAATTTGTCCACAATTATAGTAATCTCTGTTGCTTATTTTGTTTCACTTCTCTATGGCTCATGGAAAGGTTTGTGAATTCAATTTAATAGGCTGATTAGCTGTACCTTCTTCTCCTTGTTGTCTGTTTTTAGATGTCAGGGTTTTGTAATTACGCTTGCTTTCAATGTTTCCCCGGACCCAGCCCCATTAGTTTCTCCTTGCGCCTTTGCTCTTGACTCATCAAGCAAGGGCATGGAAGGAGTTCATATAGATTTGCTTTCGGATACTTTACTTTCTTGACATTATTAGTAAAGACTTAAGTAGACCTTCTGTTCTCCTTTTGGCTGGCATGGTTGTATTCCTGCTAGTTTTCTCTGATGCACTGATTACATATTTTATCATTGGTAGAATTTCACTATTTGTCACTGAATTTTAGTGGAATTTGCTGATCAGGTCACTGATTATTATATCAATCTAGTTTCTTCCATTTTGGGCGATTGATGCACTTTAATTAGTACCGATTAATCTTTTGGCGAGACACTGATGTGGTGGGCTACATGGCAATAAAATGGCGTCCAGAATATTGGGTACAAGTCTACTGCTCTAGCATTTTGCGGGAAAATTGATGTGATTCTGGTTAAGATGCATTAGTTGCAAAGAAATGAAATTCAAGGCCTCATTTGGTTCACTTTGGCATTGGATTATTCAAGGAATGTAAATCCTATTATCCATATTTTTCATGTTTTCAAGATTCATTTTGTAGATAAAGCATCCACACTGGACAGTTTTAGTAATAGGATTCACAAATCACATGCCTTGGGTGATAAAATACCAAAGTGAACCAAAAGGATGCCTATTTATTTGAGCTGGAAAATAAAGTTCAGAAACCATGAATTAGCTGCAGTTGATGTGGAATAACAGCGGGTGGAACTACACTTGATCATTTGTTATGATTTTTAAGATTCTTCTACTTTGATAAAATTCTCCACTACAGTGATGGTGATTGACCCCAGTGCTTGGTGTGTGTATAAATGGTCTCTCTGTCATTTTGTGCCTTAAATTCATGCAACTTTCCAGACCTTAGGATAAATGCCATCAAAAATTTCATGTCTGACAAATATGACAAATTTTGTGTATCTATTTCAGTAACATCAGACCACCTCAAGGAGAGCGTCCTCCACGAGGGCGATCCAATGAGTTCTCTCCAAGGCGCATCTTATTCACCATCGCAATCACAGGTATTGCTGTCCTATTGGGTTCACTATTCTACCAGAAAAAGATGGAGAACAATCAGGTGCATTGAGTTGGACTGTGCCTGACACGCATTCGATCGATGTAAAACGGCTATCAAGTTCTTCATTTATAGAGGCTGGGGATCATCTGAAAACCATACTATTGTAACGATAATTAGGTACATATGTCGCCATGTGACGAGACGCTCAATAGATGCGGCTTTTTCTTAGTTTTCTCCCAAACTTACCTTGATCAACGTGGCTGTGAACTTTTTGCCCTGTACTCATGTTGTATTCTTAGCAGTGGTTTAGCCAGACTTACATTAAATGTATGCCGAGCTTCATTCAGAAACTCTAATTCATGTTCATGGATTACAGCTCTACCTTAATTTTGGATTACAAGGTGGATTTTTACTCCATCTATTATCAGAACTTTTGATAAAAGAAGGGTATATATTTTATCAGTCAAAAGAAAAGCAACAAATCGCTATGACATCAGTAGTAAACCTGATTTCTTGATAATTCTGTTGTGGTTTTATCAACAAATTTTCTTTTCACAACAGTAAATCTTCTTTTGCATTAAGCGTGATAATAAAAACTACTAGTTTGCAGTTGTCCTATATTGTAATATTCATTTTTATAAGTGGACTTGAGTTTAACGTAATATGCTTGGCACGTTAAAGGCTTTGGGAATTGTTTATGGTAAAATTTTCTAACATAAGAAGGAAAAAGAAAAAGAATCTGTATAATGCTATAGTTATATTAAATCGAAGGAAATGAAACCTTGGACACGACATTACACACGTTGTCACTTTACCTTATTTACTATCTTAATCATATTCTTCAAGTATGATGAGCTATTTTATTCTTTTCATGGCTATTTGTAATTTTGCATTGGTATAAAAATGAAGTTAAAAAGGCAAGCAAAACTAATATTAGAAAGTGAGCAAAGTGTGAGGTCGAGAGAAATAAATAAAAGATTTCTCAAACTTCCACCCATTTTGACACTCAGAAATAAAAAGAAAAGGAAGAATACGTTACTTTTAAAAAGTACAAAAATAAAAGAAAAACAGTTACACTGTGTGTGGTACATAAAACAATTTATTCACCTTGCACTTATTCTTCAAAAGATGAAAAAGCAAGCAAAATTCACTCAAAGAACTACTTCGCCCGTTTTTTTTTTTTTTTGACATTCCAATTACTTAGATATAGATAGAACTAGTGTCAGGCACACGTGTAGTTGGGTGAATGTGTGACGGGAAGAAAATGGGTAATTATATAAGGAAATGGTTGAAGTGAGATCAGGAAATTTTAATTATGTTCTTTTTTGTCTTTGGATTATTTAATGCAAGGTAATTCTGATAAATGATATGAGAACAAAATTAATTACTTTAATTTGATGGCCGATGAAATACTAGATATTGTTTTTTTTTTTTTTATCACTATAAGAACTCTTTTCTAGGAAGCAAATATTTAAATGAACATTTTTCTATTCTGAAAGTGATAATTTATTCAAAATTCAGCAAAAGAAAATGAGAGAAGATGGAGTTGGTTGTTGCACTGTTGCCAAGTGCACTTTTAGGTGAAATATCGATAGACGACTTCTTTCTTGTATTGCAATATTAGCAATATTAATAAATCTGAATTTTAAAAAAAATGAGATATGTGCTTTGGCTTATATATATGGACTGCACTGAGGCATGCGCAATATGCTTGCATGATTATTAATTGGTCATGCACGAAGAGAAAGAAATAATCTTTTAAAAAAGAAACTAATAATTATTTAGCTGATTGAATATATAGAAAAGTTATTAATCATGTGTGAATTGGGTGTTCACCTTATAAGAAGTCAATGCTGTCTAGTTTTAATTTTTGTTTCAATATATTTTGATTTAGCAATTATAAAAAGTGGGATAAAAATACTTTGGACTTAAATAATCGATTGATATAAAAAGAATAAATTATGGAAATACATATTAGTTTTAAGTTTTAGGAGAAATTTGAGTATTACAAATATTCCTAAATTAAATTTCTTAAATAGACTTTGTGAGAGCGTTAAATGAGTACAAATTTCAACACGCTGTAATAATTTGAGAATTGGATATTTTAACATTAATTATACTTAATTACTGCCCTAATTTTTTTAGCCAATTTTATTTTAATTCTTAACTCGCTTTTAAACTTTTATTTTTATCTTTTTGCAAGGTGTGAGAGTTAAAACTCACACCCGAAACTAATCATCCCCATCCTAATTCTCCTAAGAACGTGGCATTCGAACCTCCTCGTCTCCCTCTTCCCACGTGGGAAGAGTGGGTCCTAATTAACATGTTCTTTGTTAAAATATAATTGCAACGTAGAGAGACATGAACTTTAAGCCCAACCGAATAAGAATGGAAACCAAACCGACAAATTTTGTTTCGCATCTCGTTTTAACACCATCACCAACAACCGCACCCAAAGGATGAATTCGCCAACAGCGACTTGCTGGACAATTTATCATGTGATGATCAGTGATGGGAACTCGAGACAAAGTCTGACTGGCCGCTTGATTCGTTCCTCCACCCCGATCGAGACTGATGGGTCTGTGCAGTTCCACGAGGTTGAAGGATCAAGTCTCTGATCCTCAAAGGCTGCAAGGTGAATTCCTCTCTCTTAACTGCCCCCCACGTGGGACGTTGTCCTCCTCCTCCTCTTTGCAAATTACCGTGATCTGGGAGCCTGAGGAAATGATTTGGCTGTTCTGTCGAAGTTCGTGGGAATCTTATGGTCGGATATTGAACTGGGTCGTTTGTCAATTTCGTCCTGTGTTTGAAGATGTTGATGACGAGCGAGGACATGGGCAGTTTTTGCATGCTTTGCACTTTCACAAGAGAGATTGCTACGTCTCTAAACGGGTCACAGGCTCGGTTTCTAGTGTAACGGTACCAGTTACGTGCAAATTACAGCAATAGTCATGCTTTCTCAATGATTCCGTTTGTCTACATTGAAAAAGATCAGTCTCGTGCTTACGTACGTTTAAAAATTCGATCTTTATTACTGGTAATCTACGGAAGTTCGCGATGATATGCACGTTTTTCAGATTTTTTTTAATCTTTGAGTTGGCTAATGATGGCTATATAGACCCTGTACTTGGACTTAAGAGGGGATATAAAAGGACTTGAGAATTAGCGTAAGGATTTCGTGGACTGACTAGGCTTGCCCAGCATATTGTTCTAATCGGTAAGACAAAATTCAGTGCATAGTGTTGTTACATTTTCAGGAGTTCCGGGACATAATCAAGAATCTCATGCCGGTCAACATATTCAGGGAAATTTTTCAGGACAAGAAGCCATGTCAACTCCGGGAGTTCATCTGCACATCCGACATAATCAAGTATGAATTTTCAAGAGAGTGTCAGCTTTCCTCCTTTTTTCTTCTTTTTTGTTGCTTTTTTTTGTGCTGGGGAGGGGGGGTGGTTGGAGAAATCATTTAGGAAATCAAACAAGGTATCCTGCTTGATAACAATGACCCGGTATATGTTGTGTAAGATTTCTTTTCGCATTCTTACATTTTACTTCACTCGCTTCACAGGTGATCATGGACAATGGCATAGTGCAGGTCACGTTATCAAAACCAGATGGAATAGTCATTGGAGTACGATATAACAGTGTTGACAATTTACTGGAAATCTGTAACCAAGAATCTAACAGAGGGTAAGTGTGATTTGACCACTTCCGTTTCTTTCTTACTTCATTCGTATTCATTTGGAAAAGGAATGGTTTTTTCAGTTAACATGCAGAATTGCATGCAACACAATAAATTGTCCACGTGACCTAGCATTTTGAGACATGGCATGTTTTACAGTGCTAGTGGAAAAAGGTTATACAATGCAGATATTTGGCTTCTGAATTAGGATGCATTGTCCTGCTGTGTTTCTCTGAGTTTCATTAATACTGAGATAATCCATGCTTTTCTGTTTTACTGTTTGATGCAGCAACTGTCACAAGCTTGTCCATCTTTTCTCTTTCTTATTTAGGTTATTTCTTTTCTTGTATTTCCACTGGGCATTTCAGGTACTGGGACCTGGTTTGGAATGCGCCGGGAAGCAAGGGAATATTTGATGTGTATGCCTGCTGCTCTCTTTCTCTGATCCCTTCTTTTCTCCTTTCTCAGAGCTAAGCAGAATGTCATTTTCTTGGCTAAGCAGCATGGTTATGCATATGATACTTTTCGTGTGAATAACACTGTTCAGACATTAATCCACGTCCTTTTATTGTGTATGGATATTTCTGCATGAACGAAATATCTGAAAATCTACTTCTAGATATGACAGATTTTCTGTTTTTGGTGTTTTATGGTATATTATTGACCCTTGACAGCATAAGTCCATTAATATGTTTTTCCAACAAAGTCGCGTTGTGAATACCAAAACTCTCATTTGAGAAATTGACATTTGGTTGGAAACTGTTATGGCAGAAGAAGTCTCTCAAAAGGTAATAATTAATCAATCTATGCCTATACTTGAAACGCGAATTATTTACCTGGCAGGATTAAAGGGACATGTTTCAATGTAATAGTGGAGAACGAGGAGCAGGTTGAACTTTCATTTGTGAGAACCTGGGATTTCTCTCTTGAGGGAAAGTATGTTCCCTTAAACATAGATAAAAGGTTTGTGCTCAAGCCAGACTCACCTTATCTTGATCCAATTGTTAAGCAGATTAACAGCTTGATGCTTTTCATTCACAGGTTCGTAATGCTTCGTGGATCCTCAGGCTTTTACTCTTACGCCATTTACGACCATTTGGCAGATTGGCCTCCCTTTGAAATTGGCGAAACAAGGATCACTTTCAAGCTCAGAAAAGACAAGTAAATGGATCTATCAGATTTGTGATTAGCTCTGCTGAACAATGATCTTTATGTACCATTCTGGATGAAAATGCTGAAGCAGAAGCAGAGCTCTAAATTTTAGCACTCTTGAATTCAGGAAAAACTTAACTGCAACTGTTTTTTATCCCCAATTAAACAGATTTCATTACATGGCCATAGCAGAAGATAGGCAAAGGAAAATGCCACTACCCGATGACCGGTTACCGGGAAGATGCCAAACTCTTGCATATCCTGAAGCTGTCCTACTTGTTAATCCTGTGGATCCAGAGCTTAGAGGAGAGGTACTTATCCAAGCCATGTAGACCCACATGTGGCATTGAGTTACTCCCATGCTATACTGAAGTTTTGTATGCGGTCAGTGGATTCAAGTTATGAACTTTTCTGTGGAAGGTGGATGACAAATACCAGTACTCATGCAATAACAAGGATATCCAAGTCCATGGTTGGATTAGCAGTGATCCAGCTATTGGTTTCTGGCAAATTACTCCCAGTGATGAGTTCCGATCTGGTGGACCGCTTAAACAAAGCCTAACTTCCCATGTTGGCCCAACGACTCTTGCTGTAAGTGATACCTTAGAGAAAGGATATAGTTCTAAAGTTTTGCAAGATGTGACTGAAGATACACCTTGACAATTCTCTCTCTCTCTCTCTCTCTCTCTCTCTCTCAATTGAATGGTGTCACCAGATTTTTCTCAGTGCCCATTATGCGGGAAAGGATCTGGTGCCAAAGTTTGGACCTGGTGAACCATGGAAAAAAGTTTTCGGTCCTGTTTTCATCTATCTTAATTCTGCATCAGCTAGAGATGATCCACGCTTTCTGTGGGAAGATGCTAAGATTCAGGTTTGTATGGAAATGAGCAAAATACCTTAAACTCTCAAACTAAGCGGGGTGGTTAATTCTCATCAGATAAAGTGACGCGAATGCATCCTCAATGTTATCAGATGATGAATGAAGTTGAAAGGTGGCCCTACAATTTCCCGGCTTCTGAAGATTTCCCCAAATCACACCAAAGGGGTAATGTCAGGGGCAGGCTGTTAGTCCAGGACAGGTACAGATCTAAGGCACATATTGCTGTTTCGTCATAATATCTAATTAATCTATGTAATGAATTTGGAAGTTCTTCTTTTGATGAAATTGTTAATCTAGGGATGCTATGGTGGATCCTCTAATTTAACTTATTACAACACAATGATGGATTTGGACTAATTTGAAATAGTGGAACATGGATTATCTGTATATCTTGAGTGCACGAACTCTAGTATGAGCATTATAGTGAGATATTTGTAACATTGACACTTAGGTATGTTAGCAATGACTACATTTCGGCAAAAAGAGCTTATGTTGGGTTGGCTCTGCCAGGAGATGCTGGATCCTGGCAAAGAGAATGCAAGGTAACCTCAGTGAACTTTTTTGGTCAATGGCAGACGTGTTGATGTTTATCTTTTTGCTTCTAGTTTCTTTACTCTTCATATTAGATCACCTTCTGTGCTCGCAATGAACCTGCATCCAGCATTGCCTTTTAAAATCTCCTGTATGATAGCCTGCTCATGTCCAGACAAAAGCCTCAGCATGAGTCAGAGTTCTTGTTAGTTTGCGTGATCAAAATCATCCTTAGAACTTTATTATTCTTTCAATGTTATCATTGAGTTTTATAGAATCCTTTAGTCTTTGTATAATCTAGAGGAATCAAATGATGAGACTACTTAACTTTCCCCTGAAAAGTACATATATAGAAAAGCAAGCAACATGTACATGAGGGACACATGTTACAGTCATGGAAATTGTTGTGGATCTATTCATTCTAGTCATATCATAGAAGGGGGAAATATTAAATCATACATTAATAAAATTCTATCTTCCCTACGATTACATGATAATTCACATAGTGCTATTCTGAAGAGACAGCGTGCTGGAAATGTCAACAGTCTCACGATCTTTGTACAGCATATCCCTCATGATGTATTAGTTCTTGTGCTTTGATTACTTCGTCAAAGATCAGACAAGTGAATTTTTATTTGAAGTTCATATTAGACATGCCATATGAACTTCAAGATGTAGGTTTTTATTATCTCAGCATGCTATATAATTTTGGAGACTGAAGCGTGTACAAGTCTAAGTTATAGTGATGAAATGAACTTTACTTGTGCCAGAATAAGTAAGGCTATGGAGAAAAGTGGAAGTGCAGTGTTTTCAAGGCTATAGCAGCAAATGTTCTATTTCCAATCATTGTTTGCCTCATATTTTTCACCCTGAATGTTTGTCAAGTATAATAATTTCCCAAATGACTTCAGCATATTTCCAAAGGTCCTTGGATGACTCCTAAAAGTTGTTTGACATAAGGTCGTGCATGGATGCAGCCTTATGGAATTGTAACCTTACCATGCTTGTTAGGGCTATCAATTTTGGACACAAGCTGATAACGACGGGTACTTCTCCATCAATAACGTAAGAAGTGGTGACTATAACCTGTATGCATGGGTCCCCGGTTTCATTGGAGATTATCGGCACGACAATATCATCACTATTTCATCAGGTTTTGAACCAGCGTTCAGTTATTTATTTGCTAGGGTGTTCAGTATGAGAATTATATGATAGAAAGCTATTAATTCAGGCTTGGACCATGATATGGGTGATCTGGTATATGAGCCTCCTAGAGATGGGGCCACTTTGTGGGAAATAGGTATTCCTGATCGCTCAGCTGCAGAATTTTATGTTCCTGATCCCGATGCATCATACATCAACAGACTTTATGTGCACCATCCTGATAGGTCAGCTCTTGGATCTCTTATGATTTTGATTCTCGCAAAAGATGGGTTTTATGGTTTATAAAACTGCGGGACTTCGCAATGGCCCATAGGCCTAAGCAATTTCACAATGTTGCCAGGTTTAGGCAGTATGGATTATGGAGCAGATATGGAGAATTGTATCCTGAGAAGGATTTGGTCTATACAATTGGTGTTAGTGACCATACTAAAGATTGGTTTTTTGCTCAAGTCCCCAGGTGCTATTCCACCGACCTTCAATCCTTTTTAGCAGTCTTTGCATCTCTTATATCCATCTCGAGTGAAGAAAAAGATAGTGTGGTCAAGGTAATTGGCCAAAAGAGGCTCAAAAATGAAGAAACATGCTTAATCGGTGCCTAGCATCCTGGTTTTTAAGATTGTTGCAAGACGATGGAAAAGCAAGATCGATGAGACTGACTCATCAGTCTTCATTAGAAATGATTTTTTTTTTTTAATTTAAGAAGCTAAAAACTGCTGAGAACAACACAACCCTCTAGGTTCTTGCTTTGTGCTTGCATATTTCATTGATTCTGTCATTTTCCAACAAGCGTCTCTTCATCTTAAACCTGGACTCATGGTAATCCAATTAAGGGTGTCCATCCAGATCATTTTGTTAAAGATTGGCATGCCTTTTCATCAGGAGGAAACAGGATGGTTCTCATGAAGGAACTACATGGCAGATCAAGTTCAATCTAAGCTACGTCGAGCGGAGCAAATCACACAAGCTGCGAATTGCAATTGCATCAGCTACGCTAGCAGAATTGCAGGTATGGACAGGTATATCTGCTTTCACTATTACTAGAAAATTCACTGAGAAACAAATGTGAATCTTTTTGAAGGTTCGAGTTAATGATCCGAAGGCAAGACGCCCTCTTTTTACGAGCGGACTTATAGGAAGGGACAACTCGATTGCCAGGCACGGGATTCAAGGGCTCTACTGGCTCTTCAATATGAATGTACCTGGGACTCTGCTAAACGAGGGGGAAAATACCATATTCCTGACTCAACCTAGATGTGACAGCCCTTTCCAAGGGCTCATGTATGACTACTTGCGTCTGGAAGGACCCTAATCTCACCCTCTGGGTTGAAGTAGAGTTGGACTCGGGCTCTGTTTACAGTAGTTTCTTTGGCAAAAGATGATATTTGGGAAAAAAGAGTCGTCCATTTGACTTAGAATCGAATGTATCTGTATATACAGGAAAATCTGCGCCCTCTGTGTACGAGTGGTGCATTTTGCGCTTTCTCGAGCAATATTCATGTGCTCAGTCGATTTGGCAAAGAAAAGGCTAGTATGTATCTCTTGAACTTGAGGGCCATCACGGGGCCTTTGTGAAGGGAATGTCTATTATATGCTTGATTAACCAGTGAATGTTATCGGCATTCGTAATGCTGTTCATATACCATGGTTGGGGACACGATTCAACATATGACCTCCTTTCTCTAATTCGCTCCGGGTCAAAGAACCCTTCTTTTTCCTCTGTCATCTCCTGCGATTTGGATATTGCAGCCAAGTCTGCCTCGGAAAGGTGCTTGCATCTAGTTGGGTGGAGACATTTTAAAGGTGCTTGTCACTCAAATCACAAATTTATCCCAACTCAATAAGATCAGCGAAAGTGACATAGCCCGCACGAGATCGAGCAACATGGCGTACCTTAATTTACTTATCGTCGGTCATTTGTGCATCTCTGTTTATTTACTGTTCAGGTCGATGCATCTTTAAGTAATTTGCTTTTTTTATTCATTATTATTTCTTGGCGACTCTTGCACGCTTGTGTACCTCCTACACCAAAGCTGATGGTGGCGACCAAGTAAAGAGAGATTGGATCAGCCCACTAAGTGACATTCAGAAAGTGCACATGAATGCTTAATCTGCAGTGTAAGTAAAGTCAAGTCCCCAGCTATCCCCACCGTTGTGGCGGTCCACTTGGCTTATTCTAGAGCTGGCCATATATATATATATATAGAGATAGCAATTGCACTCTGCAATTGCATGTGTTTGGAAGGCGAATTCAAGATGACAGCTTTGGCAGTGCAATTGCATATTCAAGATCGCCATGTAGTATTCTATCATTGTCGTTTGTTCCATTTTCCTCCATTTCCTTTGGCTTTAGAAAACAGAAACTCTGATGTCCGTTTGCTGAAACTTGAATGTGGCAGGTGGTGATGGACAACGGCATCGTCCAGGTGACTCTGTCAAAGCCAGAGGGCATTGTGACTGGCATTCGATATAATGGCATTGACAATCTACTTGAAGTTCTCAACGATGAGTCCAACAGAGGGTAAAGCTTTGTATCTGTAGATGTATAGTTACAGATTTCCAAAATAATAATGTTATGCACATGTATCTAGTACCTCCAGCAATCTTTTCTGCATATATATTATTCAATAAAATAATCCTCAATGTATATAAATACCTTTTCTGTAATAGCTTGATTGACTGAATCTTTTGAAGTTCTCCTTGATTTTGCAGATATTGGGATCTTGTATGGAATGCACCAGGAAGTTCCACAGGGATATTTGACGTGTAAGTGATCGTGACCCATACCCCAACGACTCTCAATTCCCGAAATATGAAGCTTCAGCAATTCAAGATTTGTATTTTTCATCGATCACATTAGTCACTTCTCGCTTGTCCAGCACATACATTCTTTGATTGCAAATTGTCATAGATAATAATAGGTTTGAATTTTTTCAGCCATATATTCAAGAACTGAGATTTCAAATGCAGGATTAAAGGAACAAGTTTTAGTGTGGTAGTACAAAGTGACGACCAGGTGGAGCTCTCGTTCACAAGAACTTATGATCCCTCCCTTGAAGGCAAGGTGGTTCCCCTCAACATTGATAAAAGGTCACACACATGAATCGCAACCCTATACATTATCGTTCATCTGTGTTCATGTTGATTGATATTCACATATTCTAAACGTGATTTTGAAAGAGTTCTATGGCGACACATTTTAGGTTTATAATGCTGCGTGGTAGCTCGGGCTTCTACTCTTACGCCATCTACGAGCACTCGAAGGACTGGCCAGGCTTCAGCCTCGGCGAAACGAGGATCGCTTTCAAGCTTAGGAAAGACAAGTAATCAAGCAAACAAGGCACATATGCATTACAATTTTCTGACTTGCAACATTTCTTCCACAATCTAAGAAAATGTCTGTCGATATCGACCATGTTGTTTTTTTGCATGGGAGGGGAATTGTAGGTTCCATTACATGGCAATGGCTGACAATAGGCAAAGGAACCTGCCCCTTCCGGATGACCGTACGCCACCACGAGGCCAACCTCTCGCTTACCCTGAAGCCGTCTTGCTCGTCGATCCGATCGAACCTGAGCTCAAAGGGGAGGCATGTTAACTAGCTCTTATATTGATAATCTATTAGGTTCTTGTTGAGTTCTTACCCTTTTGCCCTATTGATCAACAGAAACTACATATTTAAATATGGAGAACATGTTGTGTTTAAACCGACATGCCTTTTCTGGTAGTACAATCTCCGTCCGAAAGATAGCAGACTACAGCTAGTTCTAGAATATATTCAAAAACATCAAGTGAATCATATTTCATTATAAGACGACGCAAATTCCTGTATTTTTTTTTAACTATAATTGATTTTGTCTATCACATCGGCTCATGTGGCTGGATTAAAATACTTCCTTTTTCTCTTTGGCCAAAAAAATAATGGATCATCCTTGTGCACAACTAACGGAATAGGTGGACGACAAATACCAATATTCATGCGACAACAAAGACAGCAAGGTGCACGGTTGGATCTGCAGCGATCCGCCGGTGGGATTCTGGCTAATTACTCCCAGCAATGAGTTCCGAACCGGCGGGCCCGTCAAGCAGAACCTCACCTCTCACGTCGGCCCCACCACCCTAGCGGTATGCTGCATCAGCCCATGACCTAATTAACATTATCGTGCATACTTGTTTATGAATGGTTCGACGGACCAAATCGACACCGGTGCACAAAAATGTGAGAGAATACGTCGTATTTGGTGGCGTACCTAGTGCCAATCCATCTTCTTTCTTAATGATCGTCTTTCCTTTCTCTTAATGAGTAGAGCAGCGAGTCTTTTGCTTGATGGTATTTACTCAGTAACTCTTTACTCATTCATCTGGCTTCCCTTGCTGGTGATTTTTCAAACTTTTTTCATCTGATATCCTGAGAACCATATCTTAGGTATTGACAGTATGATGGAGAGATTTATGTGAACTATAGGTGTTTCTGAGCGCCCATTACACGGGAGATGATCTAGTGCCGAAGTTCCAGGCCGGAGAGGAGTGGAAGAAAGTGTTCGGCCCTGTGTTTCTCTACTTCAACTCTGTCGCTGATCCTGTTGATCCTCTTTTTCTCTGGGAGGGTGCTAAATCACAGGTTTTCTCCTTCCTTTCCCCTTGAACTCCTGGATATCTAACTACATACTGATGTTTGCAGCATGCACGTCGGAATTTTGTTCTTGTTCTTTCTTTCTCAGATGATGGTGGAAGTAGAGAGTTGGCCTTACAGTTTTTTGGCTTCAGAAGATTTTCCCACCTCAGACCAACGAGGCAATGTCCGTGGCCGATTATTAGTCTCTGACCGGTACGTATGCTGAACCATATCATGTAATAGTTCTCCTCTTAATTATCTTCCTGATCAAAGAAAAACTGCTAGCTTTCTCTGTCGAACCATTGCAAATTCGCCTGATAGAATCATTGCTTGTGCTGAAACAATTTTCGGATGCATAAGTGAGAGAGAGCGTAGAACTTTGTGACTTCCATTTCATTTGAGGGTCAGACTACCGAAAGAAAAAGCAGAAAGAGAATCAGGTTCAAGCATCATTTGGGATTGCTCCAGCATTATCGCATGATATTTACTATCTGTTCATGAGGGGAAAATGGATGCCTCCATAGGTACGTGAGCGACGACTCTATATCCGCAAACAGTGCCTACGTTGGGTTAGCTCCACCGGGCGATGTTGGGTCGTGGCAACGCGAATGCAAGGTCCGTCTTAGGCTTCGGTTCTTTCACTAATTATTCAGATTGCTCTTCTGAACTAAAGACATTACCTATGATTGATGACTATAACATTTAACATTAAGACAAACCCTCAAAAGGAGAGACTGTTTCTCTAGCTGTATGCTTTGATCTCAGCTCTGGTAGATTGTTTCTGTTGGCTTCAAAAGCACAGTTTTAACAGGAGTCAATTTGTGGTCTTGAATCTAGGACTACCAATTCTGGACTACAGCGGACAAGGACGGGTATTTCTCCATCAACAATGCACGGGCCGGCAACTACAATCTCTACGCATGGGTCCCTCGATGCATCGGCGATTACAAGTATGGCGTTCCAATCTCCATAATGCCAGGTGCCTCCTTCATTTTCCAATTCCTCTTGAACTTTTGTAACCAAACTTTGGTTTGTCAGATGTGATTTGCCATCCGTGTATGTGCAGGCAGCAACATCGATGTGGGCGATCTCATATATAAGCCCCCAAGAGACGGGCCAACGATATGGGAAATCGGCATCCCTGACCGCTCTGCAGCGGAATTCTACGTGCCTGATCCCAACCCCAACTACATCAACAAGCTCTACGTCAACCATCCTGACAGGTCAGATTTACATCCATCAGCAAATATGAACTAGGATATCACTTCTGTTAGACATTACACTTGAGCTTTGTAAATGAACTGTGAATGCTAATTAACCCAATGAGATTGGATCTATGCACAAATCATTTGCTTCACATGGCGAGTTTTTTCTCCGGTTTCTGCATGATTTGTGCATGGCTTTCTCGATAAATCAGGCGAATGCCTGATAAGATGACAGAGGTTTCTATTAAATTATGACGCGATTTAAAGTAATTTCGCTCACAGGTTCAGGCAATATGGACTCTGGGAAAGATATGCCGAGTTGTATCCCGACGGAGATTTGGTTTACACTGTCGGCACTAGCGACTACTCCAAGGATTGGTTCTTTGCTCAGGTTACTAGGTAACACATCCTCTTCCAATAAAATTGGTGCATTTACCAGACTCCTAGAGCTTATTAAGAACATCATGTCATGTAGTATAAAAGAAGGAATTACACTTTCAAAACAATTCTGCAGCTTGCACATTCTCAATCAATATTTCAAGATTCTGTTCTTTCCTTTTCCAGGAAGAAGGATGAAAAACCTATCTGGGCACCACATGGCAGATCAAGTTCGCCATTGCGAACGTGGACAAAAATGGCGTTTACAAGCTCCGGATAGCGCTCGCGTCTGCCACACTTTCCGAGTTACAGGTACATCTGCACAAGCTCACCATCATCAACAAGAAAGAACAGGAAAAGAGGATGAATCTTTCCATTACAAATGTTAATTCGAGAAGAAATAACTAATGCGACCACGCTGTCTCGACAGGTCCGGGTAAATAACCCGAAGTCGAACCCGGTGTTCTCGACCGGATTGATCGGGAGGGACAACTCGATAGCGAGGCACGGGATCCACGGGCTCTACTGGTTGTACAGTGTGGACATCAGGGGACCTTGCTTAGCGAAGGCGACAACATCGTCTTCCTCACACAACCGCGGAGCAGCAGCCCGTTCCAGGGGATCATGTACGACTACATCCGTCTCGAATCTCCTCCGTCGTCACCTTCGACTTCAACAGCAGCATCATCTTCGGGACATTAGTGCAGTTGATGTTCGGCCATGTCCTGTGCATGGACAAATAAGTAAAAGTCTAGGGTCGTTTTAGCGACTTGATATCCACGTTGGTCCGTACTGATAGATTTCAGATTAGAAGCAAGCGATGGGGTGAAAAAAAGTTGCACATTGGAGTCCTTGAAGCTATGTAATTGTATCGATTTAGTCCTTGAACTTGGGATTTGCCCGATATCAAGTCCTGAACTTTAATTATTTTTCAGCGAGGTCCATCTAATCTACCTCCAGATTGCGACAAAGTGAAGCTGACGTGGCGATTAATGCCATGCAAGAGATTGATGTGATGTTAAGGTGAGTTAGAGGTGTCACAGAAATATTTTCAAAAAAATGATAAATTCTATCAAGTAATTAATTAATGAAAAATCGATAATAATTTGTGTTTTATATTTTCATGAATGAATAAAATATATTTCATTCATTCATTTTTGTAAATAATACAAATGATCATATTTAGTAAAGCATTTTCTAAATTATTCATTTTCGTGAAATAAATACGCCCGCGTTTAGGAAATAATACATTTTGCATAAAAAATGAGAAAAACAAAAAACGAAAAAACAAAAACGCTGAAAAGGTGGATAAGCGATTAGGCTTTCAACGACCGACGGAAAAATAAAAACGACCGTCGGATAAATAAAAGGGCTCTTGATCAAAACTATAACTAATGGCGGCTAGGCAACATCAATGTTACTAAAGTACAGCTGGATAGAGTATGACTGGCTGGTCAAAGAGAATTGCTCAGGAGAGTCAACATTAAAATTTCCAAATCGGATCCGATGAGGATTTCCAATTTGTCCTTCGTTCTTTTCGGTGTCTCCAAGGTGGCTCGCCAGCGCTTTTGAGACAACGACGTTCAACCTGCCGGACAGGTGCTTCACTTTTTTTTTTTTTTTAATGTATATATTTTTTCGATAATTATGTAAATCGAGTTGCAAAAACAAAAAATAATTAAAATTCCAGGAGACAATATTAAAAAAAAAAAAAAAAAAAAAGGAGGCTGGCTCAGTGGAAGCAGGCATTTCATGTGCACTTTCCATCAATTTTCGCATTAATTAATAAGCATAAAAATAGCCACGTTGGGCAATTCTTTTTTTTTTTCCATCAATAATTGCGAAAAGTACAGAACGTGTCTGATTATCTTTGCCAACCACCTTTGATGAGTCGTCCGTGATCGGCAAAAAAGGTTAGGATGCGACCGAACGAGAATCCTTCGTTGCATTAAGCCACTTGTGGTTCATGTAGTCATAATTGCTCAACATGTTTTCCACATTTTCAGACGGAGGGTTGACAATCCAATGCTCCTTTTTTCAGGATCGTGTCCAATTTGAACTCCTGCATCCCCACTCTCGTTTCGAGTTTAGGTATTGCAAATCTTCCTTGCAAGGGACTCCAAATGGTCGGTTTCTCAGAGCAACAGCAGAGGAAATTTTACGATTCATCTCCCTTGCAAGTAGAGGCAAAGGCCTTGAACTCGGCTGCTAGACTAGCAAGGCATGAGAAATGGTAGCAGCTTCGCCTGTGAAGCCAATTTTTCTGTTAGTTAAAGAAGCTAACGAACACTGAACATAACTTATATCTTATGTGAAATCTTAGGTCGCAATTAAATTTATCGAAATGAGTTATACATTAATTTCTTAACTCATATTTGATCATATGAATTATTATATGGATAAATTGATTTATAATGATAAAACTCAAAATAATACAAATGTTGTATAAATTTATAATTCATTTAGATTCAATCTACTTCTATAACTATATCTTCACTTTTTCACTCTATCACTTCAGCTTTAATATGAATTTTTTTTGGATTTGATTAAATATGATGGTGTTTTAGAAGAACATATGTTTATATCTTGTCGAGTGCGAATTACGAGATTCATAGAAATGAATCAGGTCAAATCAAGCCGTATCATTTTTGACTCAACCTGATTCGCGACTGTGGGCGGTTTCAACGGAATCTCGGAGCAGCGGTCAAAGGTTCTGTAGATTAATTGCTCAATTTCGCCGGTAAATGATTTTGAATCTGATAAGAGTAATTGGTCCGCCCACGCCACTTTCCGCAAATGTTTTTCGACAGAGAGGCAAAAGAAGAAAGGAAAAGAAAATCGGGGAGAAAATGTCAGATACGGACAGAATCGGGGTAGGTGGTCGACCGCTCGAAGACGCAAGCCGCACCTCGCGGCGCGACACGTGTGCCGTCACGAAAGCGATATCTTTACTTAATCAAAAATAATTTTTTATAAAAAAATAATTTCAAAATAAAAAATCTGGGATTTTTAACCGTAACTGAAGCGCGTCCCGTCTCGCTCGTATAAGACGAGCGGAGCTCCAGTGCCTTGGAGTGCTGCTCGCGATCTCGGCGCGCAATGGCGGATTCCCCGAAGGGCAAGCGCGGCGGCGGCCGCGGCCGGTCCTCCTCCTCCTCCTTCGGCGGGTTCGGCTCCGTCGGCGAGGACGTCCTCGAGAGCGTCCTGCGGCGGCTGCCGGCGGCGACCTTCGCGTCGGCGGCGTGCGTCAGCAGGTCGTGGCACGGGGTCTGCAAGCGGATCCTCTCGCGGCCGAAGCTCGCGTCTGCTCTCTCGCTCAACCCTTCCGCTCAGGTAGATCAGCCGAACCGGCGAGCTCTCTTTCCTTTCGTTCGCCTCTCTCGAGTCGGTGGGTGTCAGTGTTTCCGCGGGGGGGTGGTGGGGGGGAGAGGAATGGGGTGGTCTTTCTCTTCGATTTCACTGTTAGGTTTTCGGCGTAATGCGTTCTCGGGTTGGTCTGGTCCCCAGGCAGAAATTCTCGTGAAATCTTTGCCAATTAGATTATATAAGCTCAGGTAGGACGAATATAGACTATGAATCGTTGTGCTGCGTCTGACACCGAGTGGTTCACAGAGGGATTGTGCGTTCGCGCGCTTTCAGCAGTGGGAGATTGCTGGTGTATGTGTGAGGTCGCAGATGAAGGAATTGTAAAGATGATACCACTGGAAATGCCAGCGTGGGATGCCATTTTGGCGTCGTATCGCTGTTACATATCATTCCTTCTCGTGCAGATGGCAACTTTATGGCACTCGTGAAGGGTATACAGATTTTTCATTGGTGAACTGAACCATTTGCTAGTGGCCAACTGACTTTATTAATGCTCCATGGTCTAGCTGCAGATTTGCGACCTCGAAGCTTCTGAGAGCGCAACGCTGAGCTAGGTTTTATGTTGTGCTGGACTAGGAGCTGAACTGAAACTCATTTTCCTTTTCATTACCAGGACCTGATGGGTTCAGCTTACGTCATCACAGCTAATTTGCAATTTGGAGAATCAGTATTATGGTTCTGATTTTTGAGAACAAAATTCCAAAGATACTCATTGATGGTGACAGCTTCTGTGTTTTGGTCTAGAACGTGATCATTTGTTAGTAAGGGAGATTATCCAAATTAGTGGGCTGCTTTTCTTAATTCATTACTGTCGGGTTGAGCTCGCATTGCCTTCTTTAGCATTTATTCCTCCTTTTCGTAAAGTCTTGGTGCAATTATTTCATCTGATAGCTAGTTTGTAGTTCTACTGAGCTATGGATTTCTTCTTTTATTTTGCAGATTGCTTTGCAGGAGGTTGTCGATAAGGTTTTGTCTGAGCCAATTTGCCCACATTTTGCCATTGTCAATGTCGGAAATAACGTTGATATGACGGACGCTCTTCAATACGTATGAATATTGATGAAAGGCCTTTCAGTAATATTTATTCAATTTCGTCTTTCAATTTGTTCCAGTCCATTGACCTGTTGCCATTTGATTTATCAAAGTATTCATGGTCCAGATTGGTCAAAAATTGGGAGCTAGAACACCTCTAGTAATATCTGCTGACAGTGGAATTATTGGAGTAGATGCTCTTACCAATCAAGTCAAAGAGGTTAGATCCTGCCTTATGTATTATTTCCTGTAAGAGATATTCTTAAAAAAAGTAAATTAAGACAAACACAAAAATTGATGGGCAAGGAATCTTTCTGAAGAGGTTTTTAAGAATATTGCTTTTTCTGTTTTTCTGTTTGGGCCCTTTCGTGGAACCAAAATATTGCAGGTTGAAGGAGGTATTGATGATGTTGGTTCCTCCTACAACAATGAAGATTCTGACAATGCTGAACGGGGTATTATCCTGACCGTGGGTTTTGTACCAGGATTGAAAGTTGATGTTGTCCCGCTGCTGCATCTGGAGGAAGCAAATGAGGTAAAGAGATCCTGGACTTATATTTGCGTACAAATTTTCTCTATATATAGCAATGGTCATTGAACATTGACCCTCAAGTCTTTGGGCCATGACCAATTGATGCTGCGACAACCCAGATTAAGCCTTACCCCACTAAATGGGTCGGTTATATGAATCCTTTTATGTCATTGTGCTGGATTAGTATCTATTGCAGGTGCCACCGGATAAAATGGTGAGATCTGGTCTAACTTATGCCACTTGTCGTCAGTGGAAGTTCAAATTTTCTTTAGTTCAAAGCTTGGTACGCAAAATATCATAGGTGAGGTTTAAGGTAGAAATTTCTTGGTGATACCAGGACAGGTTAATGGTTGACAAGTTCATAACGGATATAACGGAATACTCAGTTGCTGTGTCAGGGTGCTCGACACCAGTTGGAGTTATTATGTTTGGAGTATGTCCCCTGGTCACCTGTTTTACATTCTTTTCCTTTTCATATAAGTGAAAATTCGTTTCTCTCGGATGCCTTAGTTGACATGTTACAATGATCTTGTAGGATGGAACCGCCGAGATCAAAACTGCTGCTGAGAAACTAGGTTGGTTAATTCTTCTCATTCTCTTAGATAGGTAGATGGAAGTGGAAATAGTCCTTTTTATCCTTGATTTTCTTCCATCATTTGGAAGAATGGATCTATATTTTAGGGTGAGAGATAAGAGATAACAAGGTAAGGGGTAAATTACTGCTTAGTAAAAAAAGGCTGTTGATTTGATCCATTTTTTGCCCAATGCTTCTCACAGGAGTTAGCAGCTAGGCTGTCAAAAATAAAACCATCTCCTGAATCACTTGGGGTTGGTGAAATTGAACAATAACATTTCATTGGGGGCAAAAAAAAAAAGTCAGATGTTTTAACGCATGAAAATATGCCATAAGAGAATAGTTTATGCTTTATGTAGAGATACACGTCTTATAAACAGCATGGATGGCCCCTTAAAATGTGCTATTGACATCTTATTGAAGTATTCTCAGGCTCCTGGGTTCTAACAGCACTAATTTTAAGTGTAGGATAGATTCGATTTAGTTAGTTTGAGTCTTTAGCAATACAAAATTGCAACTCGAAGTCTCATAATACTAAACAAGTTATACCTGAACCCAAGAGTGCTCATCAGTGAATATGAGGTGTTTGTTTTCTTTTTTGGGGGAGGGGGGGGGGGGGAGAGAGAGAGAGAGAGAGGGGAGGGTGTAGGGAGGGAGGGAGGGAGGGAGGGGGAGAGAGAGAGAGAGAGGGGAGGGTGTAGGGAGGGAGGGAGGGAGGGAGGGGGAGAGAGCAAGGGAGAGAGAGGGTTGTAGCTTACTTATGTGGCTGAACGCTACTCATGGAGAAGCCATATCCATAAGCAAAGTGAGTAGATGAAGACCTTGATCAAGACATCAAAAGTCCAAGACTAGGACCTGAACAGATGAAAATTTTGCTGATTAAGTTATCAGGATACTGTTGGTAAAAGTGCACCTCATCTTGCATGATGGGCTTTTATTTAATGCTTTTGAAGTTGAGTCTTACTAGCGTATGGGCTTTATAGCTATCTACAGAGGAGATCTGGACTGTGAAATTGTTATTGGAAAAGACCAGACTTAAAATTGATTCCTCCTGTCAAACTCATGACGTTTCTCAGCTAAGAATGAAAGACTCATCTTCAAGCAAATTTGGCTCATAATTAACAGAATCTCATATGGTGAAAAAAAATGATTTTGGCCCCCATTTTGAAGCTCAAAGTTAGAGAAAATATTATTTCTTAGTTACAAACCTCTGTTGGAAAGAGCAGTTGCTTCTCTTGATTCACCATACTTGGTGCATGTGCTTTTGTTTGGTTAATATGGTTGAGTTTACAGTCTAAAAGAACAAGTACATCAGTTAGGCATTATCATCATTGTAGCTCATTTTGTTCATCTTCTTACAACCGTGATCAAATTTCTGCAGTTGGCATTGGCTCTTGTGGCCTCATGAACAAGCACATCTTACATAATTGTGCATTGCAGATTATGCAATGCCTTTGGAAGCTGCGATAGTTGGTGACGAGAAAGGCACTTTTCAGTACAGAAGTGCGGACGATTCCAGATACATCTCTGCGATTGGGCAACAGCACTATACCACTAGTGCCGTTGCACTTGTGTTTGCCAAAGATAGACACAAATGCCCTGGTAATTGTTATTTATGTACGTATTGTTTCAGTTGCAGCAATACACACCCACCTTGGTCTGTGCTTGTGATTCATTCTTAAATTCCTTTCTTTTGTTGCAAATGAATCCAAGAATAATTGTCTACTGCAATTGGTGATAATTTGAATTTGGTTTCGCTCCTTCTGTTGATGTATTTCCATAGTTATTTCAAAAAATAGAAGCATGCTCTACACTCTCAAAACAGGAACTCATGGAGGAAGGAAGTACACTTCATAAGACTCTAAATTCTACATGCTTGTCTGAAATTTTTTGATTATTCACAATGCTTTTGTTTTTCCCTTCCATTATTCTTCAGTTTGTTTTCCTGATTGTATCTCTGGCAAGAATTCCTTCTCTAATCTTTCATGCTCTCTCTCTCTCTCTCTCTCAATGTTCAGTCAGTCTTGCTGTTTCTTGCACTAGTCTTCTGCTTTTATTGTATTGTGTTCCGATTGCTTTTAGTCCTTCATGTCTTTCTTGTATGACCCATTCAGGCAGGACCCTGCATGTGCACTGGGAATCAAGTTATACAGCTTTTCTTGCTTTAAAATGCTCCCAATATTTTAAAACTTTTTTGCTTTACCTTTGTCTTTTTGTGTCAATAAAATGGAGACTTCTATTGTTTTACCCTTTCTTATTTGCTTGTTTAGATATCTGCCCTATTTTAAATGCTTCAACCACAAACACCCCCGGCCACCCAAACAAAATAATAAAAATAAAGAATCTTGTTCACTCTTGCTGTTTCTTGCAATTACCTTTTGTCATTTAGTCCACCATTTTAATGATCTCCTTTTGATTTATTCCAGCTAACGTTTGAATTCCTGCATGGCTTGGTTGCATGAGCAGGGTTAGGTGATATTAAGTTTCATGTGGCAGTATCGGATGGATTGTCAACTATAGGTCCAAGGCACAGGGCAGCTTCTGTTAAAGTTGGTGATTGCTGTACTTTGCTCACTGCTAGGCGAGAAGGTCAGGAGGAAATTCTTGATGGTGAAGGAATTCTGAATGACATTAGAGATGAGGTATGAGACCAAAGTTTACCGTTAAAACTTGCAGATTTGATAATGTCAATGTTAGTCCCAAACACTTGACCCAATTTTGGAGCTTCCAAATTTGCACCTTGTCTTTTAACAGAGTTTTTGAGTAATGATTGATGATTTCTTGTCACTCATGTTTCATCCAGTTGATAATGCTACCTGTTTCCTTTGTTAATCTTCTCACTGCTGTACTGTCCTTAGATCCTGTTTCTCCACTTAAAAGTTGGATTCTTGGTAACAGAGCCATGAACTTGAGTTCCTTTTCTGGTGTTCCTTCCATGATGAGGGATGACTTAGTCCAATTTAGACAGAGAATCTTGTTTAACCAAGTATTCTCTGAGAGTCATTTGAAAGTTGCTCCACTTATGTGGATCCTCCAAAATCAAAAGGGCGTCAAAGTGCTTTAAAGCATGGAATTTTATTTCACAAGAGTTTAGTGAATCCAAGAGTCACTTGAGGGTTGTGACCGTGAAAGATCATTTGTCTTGGGTAAATGGTTATGATAGGCTCCTGTATTTCCTTAGTGGACTGAAACCACTAGTGAGGGACTGAAGAACTTTCTGCACAGTCGTCCATCTGAGGGATGAGTTAGTCCAATTTCTATAGGGAATCATGTTTTGCCAAGTATTCTCTGAGAGTCACTTGAGAGTTGCTCCACTTATATGGATCCTCCATATGAAAAGGGTGTTAATATGCTTTAAACCGCAGCATTATATTTCACAAGAGTTTAATGAATCTGAGATCACTCGAGGGTTGTGACCATGAAAGATTGTTTGCCTTGGGAATAAATGGTTATGATAAGCTCATGTATTTCCTTAGTGGACTAAGACACTTTGTAAGGAACTGTAGAACTTTCTGCACGGTTGTCACAAATGAGTGGCTCCTTGATTTGTTCAAAAGTTTGTTCTGCACATCAGAGATTTTTTGCGGTCATTTACTTGAGAAGACAAATCTTAAATTCAAGGCCTTCTGCAATCCATTCGACCCTCTTCATTTTATGGTCGAGATCAAATCCAGTGGTCATGTTTTGCCAGGAAGATCTGTTTCACAAATTGTAGATTAATTGGAATATCATGGAAATAGGGAAACTTGTATCGGCTAATCTGGTGAGTGTTAATTCAGAACAGTGCATCATTCGCTCCTTTAGAAGTTTCTGGTCATGATTTTCAATAGCAACATGAAGGCTTACTTAATGAAATTCCCTTATCAAACAACCAATGACCGTGATGGACTTATCATGTGTGGCAGTTATATAGAAATCTGATGTTGTATGATCTTTCTATCCTCCATATTTTTAGTTATGAAGTTTCACGTCATGTTATGTTCATAAGTTTGAGCTACTAAATAATCTGGATTAAAACTCACTATTACCAACTTATAATAATCTTATTGCCTCTGTTTTACTATGGGGCAGCTCGAAAACCGTGTTGAGTACCCTGACGTGTACATTGGAGTAACTAAAAGAAGGATTTATGAAGTTGGGGCAGAGAAGGCAAAGTTGATGTCATTCTTGTCATTTCACGGTGTGATGGGGTGAGTTATGAAGGTTCTTTACCCTTGTCTCTATATTGAATTAAATATTTCCATGGTTGGTTTTTCTGGTGTGAGGTTGGACACAGAGGGCGATAATTCATTGATTTTTTGTCATACTTTTTCTACTTTCCACTTGAAACTAAATCTTTGGAGCTTTTCTTGCACTGTTTATACCTCAATATTGACATAGCGATATTGGCTCTAGTAGATCTTCATTATAACAAAGAAAGATTATATTTACAATTTGGTAATTTATAATTAAATGAATCTGAGTTGAGTCTGTTCTAGTGATTTTAGTTCATATAATTTGGATTTGGCTGCTAGAATAACATTGTGGTGGCGGGTTAGGATAAAATATATTTAACCTATTATATATCAGGGAAAATCTCACCAATATTCCTGAAGTTTTCTGCAGAGGACATCAATACCTTATGTGAGATTTTGTGGGGCCACTGCCAACTGTTCTAAAAGCTTAAGCTGTTAGACGAAGATGTAGTCTAATTCATTATTCCAACAGTGCCCCTCATGCTTAGTCTAGTTTTTTTGCCTAGTACTAAGTGTAGACATATTTAATTGGGGAGGTAAATAGAGCCCAAAAAGATTCGAACTCAGGACCTCCAACTCTGATTCAATATGAGATTTTGTGGGACTACTGCCAACTATTCTACAAGCTTAAGATATTAGATGAAACGTGGTTTGATTCTTAATTATTCGAACACCCTAAACTTTTGTTTGTCTCACCAATACCCCCAAACTTGTACTAGTGACCCAAAGATACTTTCTGTCACAGTTCTGTCCATAATGATAATTGAGAATCGGATGTGGCAGCATGCGGGGACAATGCCGCATCATATTTTTAAGGGCCATTATGGATGAAAGTTTAATGGAAGGTACTCTGGGTCACTATTTCAAGTTTGGTGATTTTGCTGAGACGAAAAAAGTTTGGGCCATTGGTGTGCCACACAGAAAAGTTCAAGATTTTTGATGGGATTATGACTATATCTCATCTTTCAGTTTAATGGCATAAAATAAATGTCAGAAGTTTTCAAAGTCCAGTGAGCTTAGGATATACATTGACTTCACCTATCATTGTTTTACTTATTCAGTTGGAATTAAGTTTAAAAATGGCATCAATTTTTGCCTGCTTCAGGCATGCAACAATCAACTTGGTTGGACAACCCTTCCCAAGCTTCACCTTTGGCTTTTTCAAGTGAAACTACATTTTATCCTCCTTATTCAGGACTATTCTTGAATTTTTGACAGGGGTGTTGAATACCTTCGTGTTGAGGGGTCTGGCATTGAAAGCGGAGATAGTTTCCAGTTTTACTATTCTGATCCTGCAGCTGCCCTTGTCTCATGCCGTAAAGTCTCAGCGCGCCTGAGAAGTCTGAATCTGGGGAGTGATTCTGATTGCTCTGATAAAATGGGGAATGTCGTTGTGAGTGCTGGCAAACCCTGGGTTTTCGGAGGTTTCATTTTCTCTTCCTTTGGCCGTGGAGAATCGTTTTTCAATGATTTCAATGTCGATAGCTCACCATTTGTGGAGAACTTTCCTGGAGTTCCAGTGGCAGGAATCTTTTGTGGTGGGGAAATTGGCCGTTGCTCCCCCAGCCTGAGCATGCAAGATAGCGAAGAAGAAACCCCCGTGCGTCGCATTTGCCATGTTTATAGCACCGTTTATCTAATAATGTCATACACCCCGGCTCCTCCAGGTGCCAGTGTTACATCTTGACCCGTTGATTTTCTCCCTGTGGATAGGATGTTTGTGCATTTCGACTTCACCAGACATGTTGATCAGGAAAAAGAAAATTTAGGTAGTTGTTTATTTGGTGGATGCTTTGATATCCCCATGATCTAGAAATGATATTGGACAATGTGCATGTGCATTAGTTACTTGGATGTTCCTGATGTTAGCATAGCCCCACGAGTCAGATATTAATGGAGGTCTCAGAAATAATTGTGTGCTGACCTCTTTTCCTTTCTGGGCTATGACAAGGAACAATTGTGAGAATTGCTTAAATCTTTAGCTGGAGCTCCCCGGATGAGTTGAATGATCTACGACAATTTCATTTCTCTGACGGTGCGGTTTAAATTGACGGTGACGGTATGGTAGGGCTGGTGATTACAAATAGAGCAGCCGAATAAATTATTTTCTGCATTTTCATAAGAATCCGTTTGTTGTAAGAGCTGATTACTTCAACGGGCGGACATCATCATTGACAAATTGTTGAACTATGTAGTGACTTTTTAACAATTTTATTGACCGTGGCTAACTCAAATTAAATAAGAGCAAGTCAAGTCAAAATTAGGTGGTAGGTCAATTCACGAAGAGTTGGTAGGTCGCTCGCATTAATATTGGTAATTTTTTGTAGAAGGTAGGAACATTAAATTCGATGAGTTGGTAGTTCGCTCACATTAATATTGGTAATTTTTGGTAGAAAGCAGGAACATTAAATTCGATGGGAACTTTTGCAAATAAATATTTCGTAAGTGTTTGGAATAATTAGTAATTTTAAAACCAATCATATGACAGTTGTTAAATGGATTCAAAATAATGGGTGGTAATTGCCTATGGATGTTAGTTACTTCGATACATTGTTAAATTACACGAGCAAATATTAGTGATCTATAAAATTGAGTTAATACAATCAAGTACTTTAAGGGAAGTGGCGATAACTCGGGCAGTTGCCGATGAAAATTCAATTAGTAGTGGATCATGAAATTTACTGACGAGGATCAATAGTGATTTGCATTTTTCACGCGCGGAATTCTAGAAATATATTTGCTTTTTTTTGGTTCGAATTCTGGAAATATACTTTCAAACATGGGGAAAATGTATCGATTCTTGCAATTTTGTAATTTATGGGAACGGGTCAAATAAAGAAACTCGACCTCAATAAGCACCATAAAGACGAAAGGTCATGAAGGCCAATAATTTCATTGCGTGTGAAATAGGAGGAAAGTGCATATACGAACATGGTAGTATAAATACAGAAATAGCAAGAAGAATCATCATCCTCATCTTTCTTTCCTAACTTTTAATCTCTAGATCTCTGTTTCTTTATTTAGTGGATACATTATGATTATGCAATTATCTGTATCGCAAGGTAGGCGAATAAATGATGTATCCAAACATTTCGTAAGATAGGCAATACAATCACCTCACAAGGTTAGAAAATAACAACCAAAATAATGCAGACATGACATGACTAAGAAATTCGATATTATTTTCATGAGAATGAAGAAGAATATGGCATATTCCTTAAGGTTGTGTTTAGTCATTTGGATTTTTAGTGAGGGTAGGATCAGATATGATATGATAAGAAATTCAGTAAATTTAATATATCTTATCCATTATTTGGTAAATCGCAATAATAAAATCGGATTTTTCCTATCTAATCCTATCCATTCTTGATATGAACAACATATCGATGTGAATGAACTTGAAAATGTACAAATAGATATGGTCAAAATCCCTTGTGATTCTTGACAAAAAAAAAAATCCCTTGTGATTTACTGCTGATGAAATTACAATGCACAAACAGAAATAACAGAACTATAGGTTCAACAATGATGAGAAATATAAAGGATGAGGTAGAATAGCAAGCAATCTCCAAATCTAGTAAAAGAGAACATGATTATTAACCATTGTGATTCCAAAAAATATAGTGCTTTGACTCCTTTGCCACTTTCATGAAACTTTAATATGAATTACAAATATAGAGAAAAGATGGATTTCTAATTTTTTACTAATTTTTGTTCACTTTTAACATGAATTGGAGAGCCACAGAGGTGAAGAAATTTCGACTCTCTCATCATTTTTTTTTTTTTTTTTGGTAAAGACTCTCATCATTTTTGTAGAGCTTGACATGAACAAAGAACTACTAATGAGTCATGAAACTTCAACATGAACCAAAGATATGGATAAGAGGAGACAAAGTGAAAAAGATTTGTTTCAAGTTTAAATTTGTTTCTATACAAAAAGTTTAAATTTGTTCATTTAATATTGGGGTTCTTTTACTTCATTTTTATTTACTTATTTTATAGTTAATTCCCCTCTCTTTTTCATTTTTTTTTCATTCCCTTCTATCATACCTTAATAAAATCTTATTAAATAATAGACTATACTAATATATCTAAAATATGTAACAAATATATATATAAACATATAAACATACACGCACACACATACACAAAACATATATTATAGGATAGAAAGAATTTCAAAATATATATAAAAATAGGAGTAAATAAAAAATTGTCAATTACTCTTTTTGTTATTTTGAGTTTTTATTTTATATCAATCCAAACATTATTTTAATTTTTTCAATTTAATAAGCTTGTTATTTAAGAAAAATAGCTTTATATTATAGATATAAAAAGAAATCATATCCATTTTTATCCCGTCTTTCTTATATGTAACTTTATCCTATCTTTGATAGGAAGATAAGTTTTATTTCATCCCGATTCTTATCTCGACTATCAAACGTAGCCTAAAAAAGACTTTCTCGGTATTTTGCTGTTGCCCATGTTCGGTTGTTGGAGTGGGCAACGCAATTGACAAAGTGCATTTCGTTTGGTGACTTTAGGTGCAACTAACGTGCTGTCTTAATTCAACTCGAACATCATTCCTTTCCAACTCCATGCCTATTCCCCTTTTCTCATCTCTTTTTATCTCCCCATTCTTCAATTTAATTAGTGTCGACCTTTCCCCACGTCACGTGTTGACTCCTTTCACGGGCGGGCAACCTCAGAATATGTCCGCACCCCGGAACCAAACAAAAAGTGACAACAAAAGGAAAGACACTCGAAAACAAGAAAGAAATAATACGGACGTGATCTCGTCGTCACTCAAAAGTCACGAGAGAGATTAAGCAGCACCAGAAGAGGAAGAAGAGGAAGAAGAGAAGGCAGAAGTAGGGAAGCAAAGAAAGGAAGTTAATCCCTTGTCTACGTTTTAAGGAAACTCACAGCAGTCAGAGATGACCTTTTCGAGAGGATTTCGTTACAACCGGATCACGCGCACCACTTAAAAACATTCCTCATCCCCCACCCCCCCCCCTCCAAAGCAGGTATGCCTACCTTTGGAAAAACTTCCATTCCGTCCTCACGTTTTGGGAATGATGATGGGTCTCGTGAGGACTGCCCTTTTCTTGATGTTTTTCTCTGCATTCCTGTTCCACGGTCTCTGTGTCAGGAGAACCGAGATTGATGTTGTGCGACAAGTTGGAGGGGCTAGTGGCGGAGATCATGAGGCTAATGCGCCTGGACCATCCACGCCGCCCTCCGGGGGGGTCCAAGTCCAAGTCCGAGATAAATATGTATGGGATTTCCCTTTGCTCTCAGTTCTTTATCTCTGTTTTATTTCGCTTTCGTTTTTATTCGGGTGCATTCTGCTAATATGTAAACTTTGAAGTGGTGAATCTTTTCGTGTTTCTCCCGGTCGAATATGGAAGTCATGCAGACGGACGTCTTAGTCCAAAGTAGATTTTGATGATGTTGTTCTTTTAGAGTTGGCATTAGCAGATAGAAAAAGCTGCTTTGGAGCAATAGTCATGAAGTTCAGTACCTCTTAGGGGGTCGACTGGAGAGAGAGGGAGAGAGAGAGATTCATTCTTTTGTTCAGCAAAAGATAGATCAATATTGGGATTGATTTAATCACAAGCATGTCGTTGCATAAGTAAATTGCTTTCCATCCACTGGGTCCTTCTTCTCCAATACGCTGATCAGGCGCTCTGCAGGTGGTTATGGATAATGGTATCCTCCAAGTCAATTTGTCAAATTCCGGGGGAAGTGTTACTGGAATACAGTACAATGGCGTCGACAATTTGCTCAACGAACTAAATGGCGAATCTAACAGAGGGTATACGATTGTTGATGTCTTGAGTTCTTTCGTTTTTACTTGCCATTCCTCATTCATTTTATTCTTAATGAAATTCTCTGCACTAGATAAATTCTTAGGTTTTTTAGCAAGAATTAGTAAAGGAATAAATTCATGGATCATCGAAGCAAGTCATCTTACACTCAATAAAGGCCAAAGTGAATGGACCATCCTCTAAAGAAAATCTTACCAAGTGATACTTGTCTATCTCGTCATGTTATCAGCTACGATCTGCAACAAACCAGAACCTCAGAAAGGCCACTCTTTCTTTTTCCTGAGCATTGTTAGCCTTTGCAAAAATAGTTGAATTGCTGCTTCTTGCTCAATCCTATTGTTTTTGGTTCAATGGTTAGATACCTGAATTATTCTACTGGAATATGCAGGTACTGGGATGTGGTTTGGAGTGCTCAGAAAGGTAACAAAACCAAGGGTAAACTTGATAGGTATGTTATGTTACCATCTTCTCTGCACTCAAGCTTTCACTTCCATCGAAGTTCCAGGTGGCATTTAATTTTATCAGACATGAACTCTGGCACCACAGTGTCACTTTGTAGCCTGCAACGAAGACTCAGTTGAATTGTATGAAAGCTATGTGAATGTAACAAGCAACTCAACAGCTTGATCCCTTAGAGCGTTTATAAATCATTTGAAGCCTTTATCTGAGGATAAATTCTTATCAGGACAAATCGAAGTTCTGCATTTCTTAATGGTACAACAGATGACTCATTCTTTTGGCACTACCATTTTAACATCTTTCTTGAAGTTGTCCATACACCAAAAGGAAAACATTTTATTTTCAACCTCAGACCTTCTGAAAGTAATTTTTGTCAGTAAATTTCACGTGACCCTTGAGTACATATCTAAATATGTATGTCAAAACATGATGTTAAGTTCCAGTTATAAATGTTTGCTGCTGCTGCTCTGTAACAAGTAAAACCGAACTTACGCAGGCTTGATGGCACAAAGTTTGAGGTTATAGTGGAGAACGATGAGCAAGTTGAGCTCTCATTCACTAGAATGTGGAACTTGTCACTTGAGGGGAAGGTAGTTCCATTAAATATAGACAAGAGGTACGCCGTCTCCTTCTACTGTTAGCATGTTGTGTTTGTGGGGAAAGCTACACGTCTGGTGGTGATAATATTAATGGCAATCTTTTAGGTATGTGATGCTCCGTGGATCTTCAGGCTTCTACACGTATGCAATTTACGAACACTTAGCAGAATGGCCTACTTTCACCATTGATAACACAAGGACTGTGCTCAAGCTTAGAAAGGACAAGTATGTTTCTCCTGCCTCTAAATTATATCAAAAAGGTTCATTTCCCAAACATTTTTTGAAAAATCGAAAGTACTCGAAATGAAGAATCTGGACCTGGTGGTGGAGGAGTTCAACAGATTGAACAAATTTTTTAATGCGTTTTGTGATGTGCCTAGGTTTCATTATATGGCAATAGCAGATAACAGGCAAAGATATATGCCCCTTCCAGATGATAGATTGCCAGACAGAGGGCAAGTCCTGGCCTATCCTGAGGCAGTTCGGCTCATTAATCCAGTGGAACCAGAGTTTACAGGAGAGGTAGTTTCTTCTGATCTGACATTCGTTTTACTTATTAAAGGATCAAATTCTGGAATCAGAAATGAAGATCACCGGGAATGATGATTGTTTGAGAGCTTATTGTTGGTCGTTGCAGGTGGATGATAAGTATGATTATTCATGTGAAGGCAAAGACATCCAGGTCCATGGTTGGATCAGCACAGATCCGCCCATCGGGGTCTGGCAAATCACACCGAGCTATGAGTTCCGCAGTGGCGGACCTGTGAAGCAGTTTCTAGCATCTCATGTCGGCCCGACATCCCTCAATGTAAATAACTCTCCTCTTAATCTAAGATATTAGAAGAAGTAATATCGGTTTCTCTCACCTAGATGGCACTAATGCTCTTAGTTGGAGCTTCAATTGATCACTCCAAAGTTACATTCTTAATTCTCTTTGCTTGGTGACAAAGTACAATGAACGAATCTACCAATCACTCATTGCTTTCTCAAATTGGAATCCCTAAGGTTTTTGTGAGTGCTCATTACTCTGGGGTCGACCTGACAATGAAGTTTGGACCGAACGAACCGTGGAAGAAAGTCTTCGGCCCGGTTTTTGTCTACCTTAACTCTATGTTGGATGGAGAAGACCCGCGCTCTCTTTGGATGGATGCAAAAGAGCAGGTTTTGCATGAATACCTTGATACACTAACTTATCAAACATTGTCCAATCTTCCTGAGCGCATGGTTTAACTTGATTTTGTTGATAGTTAATCGTTGAAGCCGAAAGCTGGCCGTACAAGTTCCCGGCTTCAGAGGATTATGTCCAGCCCAGTCAAAGGGGCAATGTGACTGGTCGACTACTCGTGCTAGACAGGTGGGTACTTCTCTTACCTTCATGCCAAATGCACTCAGAATGCCTAGATGGTGCCCATTTTCTCTATGCGCATCTGGTCAACTAATGAATCGATGATGTCCAGATATATTAGCGAGGAATGCGTAACGGCATATGGTGCTTATGTGGGCTTGGCACCGCCTGGAGACGCTGGATCATGGCAAAGAGAAACCAAGGTAATTTTTAATTTCAGTATATACAGGCGCCTACCAGGGCTATGTCAAGCTTTTCTGGAGTTTTTGCGAGCACTGGATCTGTTTTTGTTAATGCAAGTCCTTCTTAGTGATTAATGAAGAATGAAAATACAGATAGTTCTCGCTACATAACAAATCTCTCCTTACTAGGGCTATCAATTTTGGACCAGAGCAGATGAAGAGGGAAATTTCTCCATCAGCGGTATTATTCCCGGCCAATACAATCTCTATGCTTGGGTTTCAGGTTTCATTGGAGACTACAAATATGAGAACAACATTACGATATCTGCAGGTATATGCTTTCTTATTTGGATAGACTGGTAGTTTCCTCTGTTCTTGAACAACTAACATGGATTAACACATGTCGATGAGCAGCTTCTCATATCAACGTGGGCGAACTTGTGTATGAGCCTCCAAGAAGTGGCCCAACGCTGTGGGAAATAGGCATTCCTGACCGTACTGCTTCAGAGTATTACATTCCAGATCCTGACCCTCAATACATTAACCCACTCTATATCAATCATCCTGATAGGTTAGTCATGTTTCAACCACATGATCTCTCTCTCTCTCTCTCTCTCTCTCTCTCTCTCTCTCTCTCTCTCTCTCTGCCCTTTCTTGGCCTAGGAGAGCCAACATTTGATTTACCATCGCCCAGGTTTAGACAGTATGGGCTGTGGGAAAGGTATACAGAGTTATATCCAGATGAAGATTTGATTTACTCAGTCGGGACAAGCGACTTCAGGAAGGATTGGTTCTTTGCTCAAGTTACCAGGTTTTAGTTTCATAATCAGTCTTCATTCTTTATTTTTGCATTCATGGGAATTTCAAGATGCATGAACGATAACGCGGTGAACATCTTATAATAGCAGCCCCGGAATGTGGCATGCTTTTTCTTGGAATGCAAAATCATTTGGTGAACCCAATTCAAAGTGAAAGAAACAGACAAAAACAATTGCTGTTAAGACTTTCTTTTCCAAAAAATCCCATGTGGTTCATCTGATTATGAAGTAAAAGCTTTCTGTGCCTAACGTTACTCATCAGCTGAACATTATCCTGTGTCACAGAGAAACTGGCAATAAGACGTATAACGGAACTACTTGGCAAATCAAGTTCACAATTTACAGCATTGATCATACTGGAACCTATAAATTGCAATTGGCTCTTGCGACCGCTCACATTTCCGAGCTGCAGGTATGCTGCTTAGCCCTACTGAATTTTAATCAGCCTCAATTTAAAGAGAGATGCTCCATTGCAGTCCACTAGTACTTCTATTCATAATGTTCTCTTCTTAAAGGTACGGTTCAATGACGCAAATGCAAGCTCTCCTTTATTCTCAAGTGACGTGATTGGGAGGGACAACACTATTGCGAGACATGGCATTCATGGGCTCTATTGGTTGTTCTCCATCGACGTGCCAGGCACCGAACTGATCAAGGGCGAGAACACCGTCTTCCTCACACAAATAGGAAGCACAAGCCCTTTTCAGGGGATAATGTATGACTACATTCGCCTCGAGGGACCTCCACCTTCCAATTCTACGAACAGATTTTAGTTCTTTTCCTTACATTTAGATCCGTCAACACAATCTTTCTTTCTAGATAGCATAAATAAGATGGTCATGATTTTTTTGCTAATCATTCAATGATGACCTTGCAACAATTCATCCATATGTACCTCCATTGTTGGTGAGAAATTACTACATTAACAGCATCTAATTCAATGGATTGTCTTGATTACAGTTTGAGATTCAGTCTATGATGAACAAAGCAAAGCCATCCCGGTCCCCTCGAACGGACTCATTGTACAACAAAGGTTGAAAATTCATGTGAACTTCGTTACTGGGGCGAAATTTTTAATAGCTATACAGATATTGGCCACATTCAGTAGCCAACTATTAGGCCCTGCATGAATTAATGCATGTTATTCATGGTTATTTCACTTTAATTAACTTCAAAGTTAATCACTGGAGTTATAGAGCTCGCTGAGGCTTCTCCAAGCACTCCATGGCCAAGGATAATGCAGCATGTCAAGTTCAGAGAGAGAGAGAGAGAGAGAGAGAGAGAGACCATATCTTTTCCTCCAATCACATCAAAATCAACTCTTAGCAGCTAAGTTTTCTTAAGGATTGCGTCCTTAAAACCTGCAAGTTATCCTTTAGTCTACTATTACTATATCTGTATTAAGCTCGAGATTGAAGCAATTATGGCTTTATGTATCCTTGTTGATGTCGAGAACATAAGTCGTCCATGCTGTTTTGGCACTATAATCCGATACTTCTGAGTTTCAAAGACCAAATTTGGAGTAGTCAAGGGTTTAGACCATGCCAAATGCATACGAGCAGTCAGGTGATGCCCCATCTGCAAGACTTGCTGTCATAAATTCACACCGTATTTTCTTGTCGATGTGGAAATTGCAGCCGTGATGATAGAGGGCCAGGGCCTCCATTGCGAAGTACATCTTGTCAACTCTACAATTCTTGTGTCGGCATTGTGTTGGATGAGTGCTTAAAAGCTTAAGATGGTTCCAATAACCGCGAGATTTCAGTAACGAAATAAAAAGATCAAGGTTGAGGAAACCGTCAAAACTCATTACAAAGACGGGATCGATTGAAGTCGCGACGTGCATCTATCCCACGTCGAGGTTTCCTTTCCGTGCAATTATACAGTTCTTTTGCAAGAACTTAAGTCCTCCAATACGAGCAATCTAATGATATAAACGTGGAATAAACCACGATATTCTCCGGATTTGGCATCTATAAAGATGTCTATCCTTGCACGCCTCAATTTCGCAAACCCACCAAACGGTGGTGGCGACCGAGTGAAGTAAATAGATGTTAAGTCTGCGAAAAAGCATTGCTTGCTCTTTACTTCGTTACTTTAAGAAAGCAAAGCTAAAAGACGTCATTCTTATAACCCCTGGAAGGCCCTCGCGAACTTGTGGTATCTCTTACATCATGCTACTAGAGATCATTTGCGGAAACCGACGCGCGAGCGCAAGATAATTTTCATATACATTTCCTCGTTCCACATGATTAGAGCAATGATGGAGAACCAGAATGCTTCTGCTGCTCAGGAAGGTGGCAAAATGGGAAGTGATGGTTATACTGCGTCGTCTCCGGGGGTGCAATTGAATGTTCAGGATAAGCAAGTGAGTCCTTGGTTTTCTTGATCGTTATACACACTTTTTTCTAGGTGCATGCAAATCTAGACATGTTATCTTCTCGGCACCTTTCGCCGGAGTTCACGTCGGAGATTTCATCTTGTCCGGGAGAAAATTCCCGTTAAACTCGATAGACAGGCCGGTTTGACACGGAGCCTTAAAGCTCCTCGTCCCGGCTCTACTCGCGACTTTGCAAATTTCAAACCTTACATAGAAAAATGACCGAGTTTTTACCAATCCCGACCATAGAAACGAGATTTACCTCGGACCACTCGATTCGTGCATTAAATTTTTGACCTTACCTAGAAAAGCATTTTACATACGATCTCGACTCTAAGGTTGAGACATTGCATCGTGGAGTTTATATCTAGCTGATGTCGTGGGGACATGCATGGACGCGGCGCAGGTGGTGATGGACAATGGCATGGTCCAGGTGACAATAGCGAAACCGGAGGGATTCGTCACTGAAATCAAATACAACGGCATCAGCAATTTGCTCGAAGTTCTTAGCGAGGAATGGGACAGAGGGTGCGTCAACAGATTAGTTGAATCAATCTCGTCTTGAAATTATGCTTGATGTTCAAACTTATGGTTCGTCGCAGGTATTGGGACCTCGTGTGGAGCGAAGCAGGTAGTGCCGGCACGACCGGTACCGATGATAGGTAAGCCTCATCATCATTCCGATCGTTCTATTAAACACAGAACAAAAAAATTTCAAAATCTATGACAGAAGTTGTAGGTTACGAAGGTTGGATCTATTTAGGAGAGATGGAATTTTGTGTTTTATTATTTCGAGATTATGACTCATTTTCGTTAGCATCAACGAACTTTCGTGATCAAATTGATCAATGAAATACTCGAGCATTGGCCTAAGTTTTGAGTATATCCTAATCATTTCAATTCAAAGATATATGTTTGCTAAATATTATCCATCTAATGCTTCTGTGGCTTTGGTGGTGCAGAATGAATGCGACGAAGTTCAACGTGATAGTGGAGAACGAGGAGCAAGTGGAGATCTCGTTCACGAGGATGTGGGATTCCTCCATGGCCGGCCAGATGGTTCCCCTCAACATCGACAAAAGGTGTGATTTTATTTCAAGTTTTGTGTCGTAAAGCGTATAAAAAGACAAGCAATAATTGAGGGAAAAAAGATTTGACTTTGCTTCAGGTATTTTTCAGGTTCGTCATGCTTCGGAATTGCTCAGGATTCTACTCCTATGGAATCTACGAGCACTCCGGGGATTGGCCTGCTTTCAACCTTCCCCAAACCAGGATTGTCTTCAAGCTCAGAAAGGATAAGTTAGTACACACGTTATGGCTATGGCAATTGCTGCATGACATCTATCTGAGTTGATGAGAATGAGAACTTTTTTCCCCACTCTCCCTATTTTGGGAGAATTGTCCAAAAAGTCCTAAATCTATTGTAGTTTTGCCAATTGAGTCCTAAACCTTTTAACTTTGCCAATTGAGTCCTAAACCTTTTCACTTCTTGCCGATTTAGTCCATCCGGCCAATTTTGGCTGGAAAATGGTGACGTGGATGCCGGTGGTGCCGCATAGGATCTGCCGGCGTTGACATTGACAATTTTAAATAATATTTTAATATTTTTCAATTTTTTTGAATTATTTTATTTTTTTTTTTTTATATATTTTTCTTTTTGGCTTTTTTGGTGGCCGGCCACCAGCCACAAGCGACGGCTAGCCACCAGCCCGGTGACGGTGACCCCGGCGAGGGCGCCCGGCCCAAGCAAGAGCCAACCTCGCCGAGGCCGGGCGCCCTCGCCGGGTCGCCATCGCCTGGCGAGTGTCACCCTTGGCCGGCCCGGGCATTGGCTGGCTACCATGAGGCCGACGCCGCCCGGGCAAGGGCGACCCCGGCAAGGGCTCCCCTTACCCCGGCAAGGTCGGCTCTCGCCGGGCTGTGGCCCTCGCTGGGGGTCGCCGTCGCCGGCCGGGCCTCGCCCGTGGCGGGCGAGGCTAGCCGACGGTCACCCGTGGTCGGTGGCCGGCCATCGGAAAAAGCCAAAAAAAAAAGGAAGGAAAAAAAATAAAAAATAAAAACAAAAATATTCAAAAATATTCAAAAATATTAAAATATTATTTAAAATTGTCCACGTCAGCGCCGACAGTCCTACGTGGCACCGCCGGCGTCCACGTCAGCATTTTCCAGCCAAAATTGGCCGGATGGATTGAATCGGCAAGGAGTAAAAAGGTTTAGGACTCAATTGGCAAGATTAAAAGTTTTATGACTAAATTGGCAAAACTACAATAAGTTTAGGAGTTTTTGGACAATTCTCCCCCATTTTTGTTCTCAATTGTTAATTAATATGATGGGTTGTTGTGGTGGTGGTGGATAGGTTTAATTATATGGCGGTGGGAGACAACAGGCAGAGACGTATGCCCCTTCCCGACGATCGGTTGCCTGGCAGAGGGCAGCCCTTGGCCACTCCTGAAGCCGTTCTTCTTGTCGATCCCGTCGAACCAGAGTTCAAAGGCGAGGTACTCTCTCTCTCTCTCTCTCTCTCTCTCGAAGTTGTAAGGAGGTGTTGCAGCTATCTGGTGGTGCCGTAGGTATGCAAGAGCTTGCCACTATACCATATGACAGTTTAAGCAGCCCAAGTTGGTCTTTTCACCAAACACCAATACGTATTAAGAGTCCTAAGTTATGGACATATTATGTTATTTAGTTGGACTTACTTTCACTCGAAAGTTTACGTCAATAAGTTACAAGCAAATTAAGATAATTACTCCACATCATACAAGTTTTTTTTATATGTGACTTTTCTAACACAATTCACGCGCTCATGTCGAGAAGTTTTAGCCCTTCTCTCTCCCCCCCCCCCTCTCTTCTGTATGTCAATGCTTTAACTGTACGGAGATATCACCAATTGTGCGGGTTGATTTGGTCGTCTAATTCACCAATTAGAGCTCGACACTATAGCCAACTTCGCCGCTACTTAGTTGTAGCACAATCAAAATCCAATTAGAAGATGTTCCTCAGTTTGTGATTTGGGCTGCAATGCAGGTGGATGACAAGTACGAGTACTCATGCGAGAACAAAGATCTCCAGGTTCACGGGTGGATATGCTCCGACCCTCCGGTGGGGTTCTGGCAAATAACGCCGAGCAACGAGTTCCGCTCCGGCGGACTTCTCAAGCAGAATCTCACCTCCCATGTCGGCCCCTTTACCCTCGCCGTATGTTCGTTAATCTCTCTCTTTTTCTCTCTCTAATTCTCGTGGACAACTTCCCGTCGCGAATTCCTACTTCTCATTTGTTCCGTAGGTCATTGCATTCTCCTAATTCATACGTGCAAGAGCGTGCCATGTTTCAGATGTTCCTGAGTGCTCACTACGGAGGAGACGACCTGGTGATGAAGCTCGCACCGGGAGAGCCATGGAAGAAGATCTTCGGACCCGTGTTTTTCTACCTGAACTGCACGTCGGAAAATCCGCTTACGCTCTGGGACGACGCTAAGGAACAGGTGATAATCAATTGACTAGTCGAGTGAACTGTGTTAGAGCTCTTTCAAAATCAAGAGTACAGACAGACAGAATGTCGCCTGAGAAAACCGGGGACTCCTGTTGCAGATGTTGAGCGAAGTCCAGGGCTGGCCTTACGCCTTTCCGGCCTCGTCGGAATACCAGATTTTGGATCAGCGGGGTTACGTCAATGGGAGGCTAATGATTCGAGACAGGTAATTAAGCTCCGTTTGTTTTGTGAAATATGTTTTCCTAAAACAGTCTACTTGCATCGCTTGAATTAATTACTTAATGAAAAATATTTTCATTATTGACAATAACTTATATTTAAATAATTTCATGGATAATGAAAAAACTTTTTGTTCGATCATTCTTGTAAACAATATGAGTGTTCAATTTTAGGAAAATGTTTTCGAAACCATTCATTCTTCACGAAATAAATGAGTTGGCATTAATTAAGTTGCCTATATGCATTTATCTTTTCAATGAATTGTGAATTATTCCTTAGGTACATCAGCAATTCCTCAATCCCTGCCACTGGGGCGTACGTGGGACTAGCACCTCCGGGAGAAAACGGGTCGTGGCAAACAGAAGTCAAGGTGAATGATCAGAGAACAAGAAAATATAATCAATCCGTCCCATTACCTTTGGCCAATCTTTTTGGTGTTAGAATTACCATTTTTACATGTTCTTGTTAAATCAATCCTCAGGGTTACCAATTTTGGACCAAAGCCGACTCGGATGGTTACTTCTCGATCAATAACGTGCGCACCGGTGACTATAACATTTATGCGTGGGTGCCTTGCTATGTCGGAGATTATCGAAATCATGAAGTGATTACTATAACATCAGGTGATGATTGATTTTTACTAACTGCAAATCAATTTTCCAAATTTTACATGGAGAGATGAATATTGTGCATGAACCAAAATCCATATATATATATATAAATATAGATATTAATCCCTTTGAGGAATGTGCAATAGGTTGTCAAGTTGATGTGGGGGATCTTGTGTTTGAGCCTCCTAGAAACGGGCCGACATTGTGGGAGATTGGAGTCCCGGATCGCTCCGCAGCGGAATTCTATGTGCCCGACCCGAATCCGAAGTACATCAACAGGCTCTATCTTAATCATCCTGACAAGTAAAGCTCTCAAGACTTGACTGTATAATCTTTTGTTTCTAGAATCTCGTTCATGTACGTCGTATGAAATTCCATCCCCAAAACCTGCGGGTAACCTTCATGATCACTTCAAGGGGGAAGACATTGTAGTGTCAATGGAAGATCGAGGTCGTGTCCAACTCGACATTCGACCACTCGGCTGATCATGTCGCTTAACATAGAGGAAGCTAATTGCGCTTTTCGCATGCAGGTTTAGGCAATATGGATTATGGGAAAGGTACACCGAACTGTATCCTGATAGTGACTTGATCTATACGGTCGGTGCGAGCGATTATACAAAAGATTGGTTCTTTGCACAGGTTCCCAGGTACGCATCTCGGTTATTATGTCGCCTTAACCTTGGCCGTTCGTATATATGGCAACACTTCACTTGTTTGATCGAATTCGAGTTACAGGAAGATCAACGATAGCACTTACCAAGGAACGACATGGCAAATCAAGTTCAAACTCGGCGATGTTCGTCCGTCCGAGACTTACAAGCTGCGTTTGGCACTGGCCACGGCCAATGTGGCACAACTAGAAGTACTGGCATACGTCCAACTTCTTAGAATTTCACCCGCTCTTATGATTTTCGGTTCGTTTATGGTGTCATTGAATCCGTGCCTCGTTCTTTTTCCAATGTTTCTAGGTTCGAGTCAATAGCCCACAAGCAAATCCTCCTCTGTTTTCGAGCGGCGTGATCGGGCACGACAACGCTATTGCCCGGCACGGCATCCACGGGCTCTATCGCTCGTACGTCGTCGACGTGCCCGGAGCTCAGCTCGTTCGTGGGGACAACACCGTGTTCCTCTCCCAAACCATGAGCACGAGTCCTCTCCAAGGAGTCATGTACGACTACATCCGTTTCGAAGGCCCGCCATCTCCTAACGACGAGAAGGATGCTAAATCTTGGACCTGCTCCTGAAATTCCTATGTGCTTGACAATAATGTGCATATCTAGATATGTCAAAATGAGTTATAGACTCATTTTTAACTTATATTTGACGGACTGAACTGTTATATAAATCATTTATATTCAATAAATAAGACATAAATAGATTTAAAACAGTAAAGCCTAAAATAGTATGAGTATTATATAACTTCACAACTTATTTTGATTTAATTCACCTCTATGATTTTAGGTATTTAAATATGAAAATATTTTAATAATATAGATAATGTTGAATATGTAATCAGTCGAATATGAGTTATTAAATTTATTTTAAGTAAAAATAGGTTAAAACAGAGTAAAAGAATGAATTTGGACCGGAGCATTTTCCACCCCACTCGTTCGTTTGATCTCATTCGTTTGATTCGTTTGATGGGTCTATTATACATATCGAATAATGGGGTGAATTGCGCAAATTTGCTTCCCTTTGGTCGAAGTATGGAAATTTTCCATTTTTCTTAAACCAACGATGCCCCAGGAGACATCAGCGTTCTTTACCACCAAAGGAACACATTGATTATTAGCATAAACTTGCCTAATGGCAGCTACCTTATAAAAGCGAAAATGCCTAGCGGCTATCATAAGAAATTAAAAACCCAATAGAAGGAAAAAAAAAAAAAAAAAACTCAATCAACTCACTAATATCCCTTCATTTTTTGATCAAAGGAATCAAGCGGCTTTGTCGTGAATCCGCTTCTTGGCGTCCTCGGCGGCGTCCGCCGCGTCCACCTGCATCTTCGCCGTCCGCAAGTCGGCCTCCGTCGCTTCCCTCTCGTTCCTCGCCCTCATCTTCTTCGCCTGCCACCACGCGACGCGACGGCAACTTCCGCATGTCATGTATATATATATATACTTTACGATCAAATTCCGGTTCTTGAATTTCCGGGTTTCGGTGCTGATCTCATTACCTGGCCGAGAAGCAGAGCCTTGACGTAGCGTAGGCCTTCCTGCACCGACACGGCGAATGACAGGCACTCCTTCTTCGCGCGCGACATCGCCGACTCTTCCGACGGCGGCGGCGGCGGCGGCGGCGTCGTCCCCGGCGGCCGCTCCCGCTTCCGGTGGAGGGAGTGGGGGCCGGCGTTGCGGGGCGGCGTTGCGAGGAGGCGGCGGCGGCGGCGGCGACTGCGGCGGCGATGAGGTGACGATCTCGTCCATGGGTGCAACGCAGCAAAAGCGAGATCAGGCAGAGAAGAGCCAGAAAGTTTCGCTTCACGCGTCTCGAGCCTCTCTTGCTCTTGCGGTTTTCCTTTCCTTAGGGCCTTCCACGTCAGCGCGGCGTCCGTGCACGTGGCGGTCGTCGGTCGCCACGTCGCTCCTCCTCGTCGAGCATCCCTGGGCCAGAACCGGGCCGGATCCAGATGAACCCAATTCAAAGTGAAAGAAACAGACAAAAACAATTGCTGTTAAGACTTTCTTTTCCAAAAAATCCCATGTGGTTCATCTGATTATGAAGTAAAAGCTTTCTGTGCCTAACGTTACTCATCAGCTGAACATTATCCTGTGTCACAGAGAAACTGGCAATAAGACGTATAACGGAACTACTTGGCAAATCAAGTTCACAATTTACAGCATTGATCATACTGGAACCTATAAATTGCAATTGGCTCTTGCGACCGCTCACATTTCCGAGCTGCAGGTATGCTGCTTAGCCCTACTGAATTTTAATCAGCCTCAATTTAAAGAGAGATGCTCCATTGCAGTCCACTAGTACTTCTATTCATAATGTTCTCTTCTTAAAGGTACGGTTCAATGACGCAAATGCAAGCTCTCCTTTATTCTCAAGTGACGTGATTGGGAGGGACAACACTATTGCGAGACATGGCATTCATGGGCTCTATTGGTTGTTCTCCATCGACGTGCCAGGCACCGAACTGATCAAGGGCGAGAACACCGTCTTCCTCACACAAATAGGAAGCACAAGCCCTTTTCAGGGGATAATGTATGACTACATTCGCCTCGAGGGACCTCCACCTTCCAATTCTACTAACAGATTTTAGTTCTTTTCCTTACATTTAGATCCGTCAACAGAGTCTTTCTTTCTAGATAGCATAAATAAGATGGTCATGATTTTTTTGCTAATCATTCAATGATGACCTTGCAACAATTCATCCATATGTACCTCCATTGTTGGTGAGAAATTACTACATGAACAGCATCTAATTCAATGGATTGTCTTGATCACAGTTTGAGATTCAGTGTGTGATGAACAAAACAAAGCCATCCCGGTCCCCTCGAACGGACTCATTGTACAACAAAGGTTGACAATTCATGTGAACTTCGTTACTGGGGCGAAATTTTTAATAGCTATACAGATATTGGCCACATTCAGTAGCCAACTATTAGGCCTTGCATGAATTAATGCATGTTATTCATGGTTATTTCACTTTAATTAAATTCAAAGTTAATCACTGGAGTTATAGAGCTCGCTGAGGGAGAGAGAGAGAGAGAGAGTTCACATGTTAATCACTGGGGTTATAGAGCTCGCTGAGGGAGAGAGAGAGAGAGAGTTCACATGGTTATTTCACTTTAATTAACTGAGAGAGAGAGAGAGCATATCTTTTCCTCCAATCACATTAAAATCAACTCTTAGCAGCTATGTTTTCTTAAGGATTGCGTCCATAAAACCTGCAAGTTATCATTGAGTCTACCATTACTATATATCTGTATTAAAATCAACTTTTAGCAGCTAAGTTTTCTTAAGGATTGCGTCCGTAAAACCTGCAACTTATCATTGAGTCTACCGTTACCATATATCTATATTAAGCTCGAGAGAGCATATCTTTTCCTCCAATCACATTAAAATCAACTCTTAGCAACTAAGTTTTCTTAAGGATTGCGTCCATAAAACCTGCAAGTTATCCTTGAGTCTACCGTTACTATATATCTGTATTAAGCTCGAGATTGAAGCAATTATGGCTTTATGTATCATTGTTGATGTCGAGAACATAAGTCGTCCATGCTGTTTTGGCACTATAATCCGATACTTTTGAGTTTCAAAGACCAAATTTGGAGTAGTTAAGGGTTTAGACCATGCCAAATGCATACGAGCAGTCAGGTGATGCCCCATCTGCAAGACTTGCTGTCATAAATTCACACCGTTATTTCTTGTTGATGTGGACATTGCAGCCGCGATGATAGAGGGCCAGGGCCTCCATTGCGAAGTACATCTTGTCAACTCTACAATTCTTGTGTCGGCATTGTGTTGGACGAGTGCTTAAAAGCTTAAGATGGTTCCGATAACCAGGAGATTTCAGTAACGAAATAAAAAGATCAAGGTAGAGGAAACCGTCAAAACTCATTACAAAGACGGCATTGAAGTTGCGACGTGCATCTATCCCATGTCGAGGTTTCCTTTCCGTGCAATTATACAGTTCTTTTGCAAGAACTTAAGTCCTCCAATACGAGCAATCTAATGATATAAACGTGGAATAAACCACGATATTCTCCGGATTTGGCATCTATAAAGATGTCTATCCTTGCACGCCTCAATTTCGCAAACCCACCAAACGGTGGTGGCGACCGAGTGAAGTAAATAGATGTTGAGTCTGCGAAAAAGCATTGCTTGCTTTTTACTTCGTTACTTCAAGAAAGCAAAGCTAAAAGACGTCATTCTTATAACCCCGGGAAGGCCCTCGCGAACTTGTGGTATCTCTTACATCATGCTACTAGAGATCATTTGCGGAAACCAGCGCGCAAGCGCAAGATAATTTTCATATACATTTCCTCGTTCCACATGATTAGAGCAATGATGGAGAACCAGAATGCTTCTGCTGCTCAAGAAGGTGGCAAAATGGGAAGTGATGGTTATACTGCGTCGTCTCTGAGGGTGCAATTGAATGTTCAGGATAAGCAAGTGAGTCCTTGGTTTTCTTGATCGTTATACACACTTTTTTCTAGGCGCATGCAAATCTAGACATGTTATCTTCTCGGCACCTTTCGCCGGAGTTCACGTCGGAGATTTCATCTTGTCCGGGAGAAAATACCCGTTAAACTCGATAGACATGCCGGTTTGACACGGAGCCTTAAAGCTCCTCGTCCCGGCTCTACTCGCGACTTTGCAAATTTCAAACCTTACATAGAAAAATGACCGAGTTTTTACCAATCCCGACCATAGAAACGAGATTTACCTCGGACCACTCGATTCGTGCATTAAATTTTAGACCTTACCTAGAAAAGCATTTTACATACGATCTCGACTCTAAGGTTGAGACATTGCATCGTGGAGTTTATATCTAGCTGATGTCGTGGGGACATGCATGGACGCGGCGCAGGTGGTGATGGACAATGGCATGGTCCAGGTGACAATAGCGAAACCGGAGGGATTCGTCACTGAAATCAAATACAACGGCATCAGCAATTTGCTCGAAGTTCTTAACGAGGAATGGGACAGAGGGTGCGTCGACAGATTAGTTGAATCAATCTGGTCTTGAAATTATGCTTGAATTTCAAACTTATGGTTCGTCGCAGGTATTGGGACCTCGTGTGGAGCGAAGCAGGTAGTGCTGGCACGACCGGTACCGATGATAGGTGAGCCTCATCATCATTCCGATCGTTCTATTAAACACAGAGAACAAAAAAATTTCAAAATCTATGACAGAAGTTGTAGGTTACGAAGGTTGGATCTATTTAGGAGATATATGTTTTCTACATATTATCCATCTAATGCTTCTGTGGCTTTGGTGGTGCAGAATGAATGCAACGAAGTTCAACGTGATAGTGGAGAACGAGGAGCAAGTGGAGATCTCGTTCACGAGGATGTGGGATTCCTCCATGGCGGGCCAGATGGTTCCCCTCAACATCGACAAAAGGTGTGATTTTATTTCAAGTTTCGTGTCGTAAAGCGTATAAAAAGACAAGCAATAATTGAGGGAAAAAAGAATTGACTTTGCTTCAGGTATTTTTCAGGTTCGTCATGCTTCGGAATTGCTCAGGATTCTACTCCTATGGAATCTACGAGCACTCCGGGGATTGGCCTGCTTTCAACCTTCCCCAAACCAGGATTGTCTTCAAGCTCAGAAAGGATAAGTTAGTACACACGTTATGGCTATGGCAACTGCTGCATGACATCTATCTGAGTTGATGAGAATGAGAACTTTTTTCCCCTCTCTCCCCATTTTGGGAGAATTGTCCAAAAAGTCCTTAAACCTATTATAGTTTTACCAATCAGTCCTAAACCTTTTAACTTTGCCGATTGAGTTCTAAACTTTTTCACTTCTTGTCGATTCAGTCCATCCGGCCAATTTTGGCCAGAAAATGGTGACGTGGATGCTGGTGGTGCCATGTAGGATTGCCGGGCGCTGACATGGATAATTTTAAATAATATTTTAATATTTTTAAATTTTTTTGAATTTTTTTGAATTTTTTTATTTTTATTTTATTTTTGAATTTTTTTATATTTTTTTTTCTTTTTGGCTTTTCCGGTGGCCGGCCACCGGCCACAAGCGACGGGCTGGCTAGCCTCGCCGCCACTGTGCGAGCCCGGGCGACGGCGACCCCGCCGAGGGTGCCCTGGCCCGCAAGAGCCAACCTCGCCGGGGCTGGGGTGCCCTCGCCGGGGTCGCCGTCGCCCAAACGAGCGTCACCCCGGCCGGCCGGGCGTCGGCCTGGCCACCGTGAGGCCGACGCTCGCTTGGGCAAGGGCGACCCCCAATGAGGGCTCCCCTTGCCAAATCTGGCGAGGTCGGCTCTTGCCGGGGCCGTGGCGCCCTCGGCGGGGGTCGCCGTCGCCCGACCGGGCCTCGCCTATGGCGGGCGAGGCCAGCTGGCCATCACCTGTGGCCAATGGCCGGCCACCAGAAAAAGCCAAAAAAAAAAAAAAAAAAAAAAAGAAGGAAAAAAACAGAAAATAAAAAAATTTCAAATTTTTTAAAATATTAAAATATTATTTAAAATTGTCCACGTCGCGCGGCGGCTCCCTACGTGGCACCGCCGGTGTCCACGTCAGCATTTTCCGGCCAATTTTGGCCGGATGGACTGAATTGGCAAGAAGTAAAAAGGTTTAGGACTCAGTTGGCAAGATTAAAAGGTTTATGACTGAATTGGCAAAACTGCAATAAGTTTAGGACTTTTTGGACAATTCTCCCCCCTCCCAATTTTTGTTCTCAATTGTTAATTAATATGATGGGTTGTTGTGGTGGTGGTCATTACATGGATAGGTTTAATTATATGGCGGTGGGAGACAACAGGCAGAGACGTATGCCCCTTCCCGACGATCGGTTGCCTGGCAGAGGGCAGCCCTTGGCCACTCCTGAAGCCGTTCTTCTTGTCGATCCCGTCGAACCAGAGTTCAAAGGCGAGGTACTCTCTCTCTCTCTCTCAGTTGTAAGGAGGTGTTGCAGCTATCTGGTGGTGCCGTAGGTGTGCAAGAGCTTGCCACTATACCATATGACAGTTTAAGCAGCCCAAGTTGGTCTTTTCACCAAACACCAATACGTATTAGGAGTCCCAAGTTATGGACATATTACGATATTTAGTTGGACTTACTTTCACTCGAAAGTTTACGTCAATAAGTTACAAGCAAATTAAGATAATTACTCCACATCATACAAGTTTTTTTATATGTGACTTTTCTAACACAATTCACGCGCTCATGTCGAGAAGTTCTAGCCCTTCTCTCTCTCCCCCCTCTCTTCTGTATGTCAATGCTTTAACTGTACGGAGATATCACCAATTGCGCGGGTTGATTTGGTCGTCTAATTCACCAATTAGAGCTCGACACTATAGCCAACTTCGCCGCTACTTAGTTGTAGCACAATCAAAATCCAATTAGAAGATGTTCCTCAGTTTGTGATTTGGGCTGCAATGCAGGTGGATGACAAGTACGAGTACTCATGCGAGAACAAAGATCTCCAGGTTCACGGGTGGATATGCTCCGACCCTCCGGTGGGGTTCTGGCAAATAACGCCGAGCAACGAGTTCCGCTCCGGCGGACTTCTCAAGCAGAATCTCACCTCCCACGTCGGCCCCATTACCCTCGCCGTATGTTCATCAATCTCTCTCTTTTTCTCTCTCTAATTCTCGTGGACAACTTCCCGTCGCGAATTCCTGCTTCTCATTTGTTCCGTGGGTCATTGCATTCTCCTAATTCATACGTGCAAGAGCGTGCCATGTTTCAGATGTTCCTGAGTGCTCACTACGGAGGAGACGACCTGGTGATGAAGCTCGCACCGGGAGAGCCATGGAAGAAGATCTTCGGACCCGTGTTTTTCTACCTGAACTGCACGTCGGGAAATCCGTTTAAGCTCTGGGACGACGCTAAGGAACAGGTGATAATCAATCGACTAGTTCAGTGAACTGTGTTAGAGCTCTTTTAAAATCAAGAGTACAGACAGACAGAATGTCGCCTGAGAAAACCGGGGACTCCTGTTGCAGATGTTGAGCGAAGTCCAGGGCTGGCCTTACGCCTTTCCGGCCTCGGCGGAATACCAGATTTTGGATCAGCGGGGTTACGTCAATGGGAGGCTAATGATTCGAGACAGGTAATTAAGCTCTGTTTGTTTTGCGAAATATGTTTTCCTAAAACAGTCTGCTTGCATCGCTTGAATGAATTACTTGACCAAAAATGTTTCTATTATCGACAATAATTTATATTTAAATAATTTCATGGCTAATGAAAAAACTCTCTGTTCGATCATTCTTGTAAACCATATGAGTGGTCAATTTTATGAAATGTTTTTGAAACCATTCATTCTTCACGAAAAAAAAGGATAGACATTAATTAAGTTGCCTATATTTATCTATCTTTTCAATGAATTGTGAATTATTCCTTAGGTACATCAGCAAGTCCCCAATCCCTGCCACCGGGGCGTACGTGGGACTAGCACCTCCGGGAGAAATCGGGTCGTGGCAAACAGAAGTCAAGGTGAATGATTAGAGAACAAGAAAATATAATCAATCCGTCCCATTACCTTTGGTCAATCTTTTTGGTGTTAGAACTACCATTTTTACACATTCTTGTTAAATCAATCCTCAGGGTTACCAATTTTGGACGAAAGCCGACTCGGATGGTTACTTCTCGATCAATAACGTGCGCACCGGTGACTATAACATTTATGCGTGGGTGCCTTGCTATGTCGGAGATTATCGAAATCATGAAGTGATTACTATAACATCAGGTGATGATTGATTTTTACTAACTGCAAATCAATTTTCCAAATTTTACATGGAGAGATGAATATTGTGCATGAACCAAAATCCATATATATATATATATAGATAGATATTAATCCCTTTGAGGAATGTGCAATAGGTTGTCAAGTTGACGTGGGGGATCTTGTGTTTGAGCCTCCTAGAAACGGGCCGACATTGTGGGAGATTGGAGTCCCGGATCGCTCCGCAGCGGAATTCTATGTGCCCGACCCGAACCCGAAGTACATCAACAGGCTCTATCTTAATCATCCTGACAAGTAAAGCTCTCAAGACTTGACTGTATAATCTTTTGTTTCCAGAATTTGAACTGTCCCGTTCACGTACATCAAATGAAATTCCATCCCCAAAACCCGCGGGTGCGACCCTCACGATCACTCCGAGGGGGAAGACATTGTAGTGTCAATGGAAGATCGAGACCGTGTCCAATTCGACATTCGACCACTCGGCTGATCATGTCGCTTAACATAGAGGAAGCTAATTTCGCTTTTCGTATGCAGGTTTAGGCAATATGGATTATGGGAAAGGTACACCGAACTGTATCCTGATAGTGACTTGATCTATACGGTCGGTGCGAGCGATTATACAAAAGATTGGTTCTTTGCACAGGTTCCCAGGTACGCATCTCTGTTATTATGTCGCCTTAACCTTGGCTGTTCGTATACATGGCAACACTTCACTTGTTTGATCGAATTCGAGTTACAAGAAGATCAACGATAGCACTTACCAAGGAACGACATGGCAAATCAAGTTCAAACTCGACGATGTTCATCCGTCCGAGACTTACAAGCTGCGTTTGGCACTGGCCACGGCCAATGTGGCACAACTAGAAGTACTGGCATACGTCCAACTTCTTAGAATTTCACCCGCTCTTATGATTTTCGGTTCGTTTCTGGTGTCATTGAATCCGTGCCTCGTTCTTTTTCCAATGTTTCTAGGTTCGAGTCAATAGCCCACAAGCAAATCCTCCTCTGTTTTCGAGCGGCGTGATCGGGCACGACAACGCTATTGCCCGGCACGGGATCCACGGGCTCTATCGCTCGACGTCGTCGACGTGCCCGGAGCTCAGCTCGTTCGTGGGGACAACACCGTGTTCCTCTCCCAAACCATGAGCACGAGTCCTCTCCAAGGAGTCATGTACGACTACATCCGTTTCGAAGGCCCGCCATCTCCTAACGACTGAGAAGGATGCTAAATCTTGGACCTGCTCCTGAAATTCCTATGTGCTTGACAATAATGTGCATATCTAGATATGTCAGAATGAGTTATAGACTCATTTTTAACTTATATTTGACGGACTGAACTGTTATATAAATCATTTATATTCAATAAATAAGTCATAAATAGATTTAAAACAGTAAAGCCTAAAATAGTATGAGTATTAACTTCACAATTTATTTTGATTTAATTCACCTCTATGATTTTATGTATTTAAATATGAAATTTTTTTAATAATATAGATAATGTTGAATATGTAATCAGTCGAATACGAGTTATTAAATTTATTTTACGTAAAAATAGGTTAAAACAGAGTAAAAGAATGAATTTGGACCGGAGCATTTTCCACCCCACTCATTCGTTTGATCTCATTCGTTTGATGGGTCTATTATGCATATCGAATAATGGGGTGAGTTGTGCAAATTTGCTTCCCTTTGGTCGAAGTATGGAAATTTTCCATTTTTTCTTAAACCAGCGATGCCCCAGGAGACATCAGCGTTCTTTACCACCAAAGGAAACACATTGATTATTAGCATAAACTTGCCTAATGGCAGCTACCTTATAGAAGCGAAAATGCCTAGCGGCTATCATAAGAAATTAAAAACCCAAGAGAAGGCAAAAAAAAAAAAAAAACTCAATCGACTCACTAATCCCTTCATTTTTTTATCAAAGGAATCAAGCGGCTTTGTCGTGAATCCGCTTCTTGGCGTCCTCGGCGGCGTCCGCCGCGTCCACCTGCATCTTCGCCGTCCGCAAGTCGGCCTCCGTCGCTTCCCTCTCGTTCCTCGCCCTCATCTTCTTCGCCTGCCACCACGCGACGCGACGGCAACTTCCGCATGTCATGTATATATATATACTTTACGATCAAATTCCGGTTCTTGAATTTCCGGGTTTCGGTGCTGATCTCATTACCTGGCCGAGAAGCAGAGCCTTGACGTAGCGTAGGCCTTCCTGCACCGACACGGCGAATGACAGGCACTCCTTCTTCGCGCGCGACATCGCCGACTCTTCCGACGGCGGCGGCGGCGGCGGCGTCGTCGTCCCCCGGCGGCCGCTCCCGCTTCCGGTGGAGGGAGCGCGGCCGCCGCCGGCGGTGGGGGCGAAGTTGCGAGGAGGCGGCGGCGGCGGCGACTGCGGCGGCGATGAGCTGACGATCTCGTCCATGGGTGCAACGCAGCAAAAGCGAGATCAGGCAGAGAAGAGCCAGAAAGTTTCGCTTCACGCGTCTCGAGCCTCTCTTGCTCTTGCGGTTTTCCTTTCCTTAGGGCCTTCCACGTCAGCGCGGCGTCCGTGCACGTGGCGGTCGTCGGTCGCCACGTCGCTCCTCCTCGTCGAGCATCCGTGGGCCAGAACCGGGCCGGATCCAGATGAGCATTTCCCGGCGTGAAGTCCAATGGGCCTTGGGATCGGGCAGTAGGCCCATTGAAGATCGGGGCTGGAGCCCGCGGAGGGTATCCCGGTCAATTCGCTCCTCATCCCGTCTACCTGCTATATATGCCGCTCCGCTTTGAATCTAGGTATAAAAAGCCCCAATTCTCTCTCCCTCTCTACTCTCTCTCTCTTTCTCTCTCTAACCCCCATTGACGAGCAGAGGAGGAGCTCTCCAGCTGAAGCGTCCGCTCACTGTCTTCTCTCTCTGCGCGCGGTTCGTACTCTCTCTCTCTCTCTCTCCCTCCTTCTCTGTATCGAGCGGTTCGTTTTTTTCATCTTGGGTCGTGGAATTCTTGAATCGAATCGATTTCGGTTGGGGGGGTTTTTCGATTTGGGGCGCAGATCGGGCGGATCGAAGGGGGGTGGAAATGGCGACGTTCGAGCTGTACCGGAGGTCGACGATCGGGATGTGCCTGACGGAGACCTTGGACGAGATGGTCTCCAACGGCACCCTCAGCCCCGAGCTCGCCATCCAAGTCCTCGTCCAGTTCGACAAGGTCCGGATCTGGATTCGAATCTTCGTTTCTTGCTGGTGTTCTTTTCGTGTTTTGAATTCGAATTTGCGCTTGTGTGTTTCGTGTTGAGAGCTGACGACCGTGCGTTTCAGTCCATGACCGAGGCGCTGGAGACCCAGGTCAAGAGCAAGGTCTCTATCAAGGTAAAAAGTCCCCTTCTTGTCGTGCCTCTGTCGTGTTCAGTCGTGATTTCGAGCTGTGCTGTTCGTTGATCGCCTTGATCGTCATCTGAAAAGGCGGACTGGCAGGAGTAGGTTTCTTATGATGGAACTGTCCTCGAGTAATTCTGGCTGATTGTTAGATGATTGTTTCTCATGCGGGTTTCTTTCATTTTGTTACCTTGATGATTGGCTTCATACATCCTGGTAGGTGATACTTTGCAGGAGGAGGAGTGCATGGCTTATGTCGTCATAATTTTTTTTTTCTTTTATCAATAGCTGGATGGTATGTGCTCAATTAGTTGCTTGTATGGCATTTACTATAATGGTACTGTCATTGCAATGGTATTTTCTCCACGCGCGTGCGCAGGGGCACGTGCGGAGAGGATAGGCATAGGCATAGGTTGTACTAGGTATTCAGGGATTTGCTGATTGTACAGAGATCTGTTTATTTCATTTTAAGATGCCATAACGAGGCGATATGCTAATTGCATACCGAATCTTATTAAATATGCATTAACGATCAACAGCCAGTCATGTTTAGGTAACTTAAAAAGGAATGTAACTTATTGAAAATTAGACCTCTTGTGTTTCTTCGGGGCTAAAAACCCATACCGTTTGGGACATTTCAACATCTACAAGGCTTATGTATGAATTGCAGATTGCATGTAACTTTCAAGTTATGTGTTATTTTCTATATATGGACTTCGGTGAAAGTAATTGCCCCTAGGTTTGGCTCATTTCGTTATAGCACAACTGGATTGATCTAGACGGAATTTTTGAACTTTGAATGATCTTGGTTGGGTGACTTATGGGACGACTGCAGCCAAGGACACCAGTGCTTGCCCTAATGCATCAAATATTGCCTCCCAATGAATATAAGACTCATAGGAGATTTGTCATCGTTTCATCACGTAAGTTGAGAAATATCTGAGGGTGCCGTGAGATTGTTGAGATCTGCACAGAGCTTCTAGTCTTCTATGAAGGAGAATTGTATCTTGTTAGCTGATATGTGTGTTCTGAACCTATGCATTCAAACCATCTATTTAGTTTCAGACTGTGAGCACTGTGAGAAGAAAATTGACATCTTTTTCGAACATCTCTCATGTTTTGGTTCAGGGACATCTGCACACATACCGGTTCTGCGACAACGTGTGGACATTCATTCTACAGGATGCTACCTTTAAGAATGAGGAGTCTCAGGAAGTTGTCAGTCGGGTTAAGATCGTCGCATGCGACTCAAAGCTGCTCACTCAGTGATTTTTGAGTACCAGTTGCATGGTTTGATTCCAGAGACTTTATACTGGCTGGAGACGAGGTGTTTTTCGCCTCTTTACTGTCTTGATCCCGTCTGTCCATGCGTGTAAATCTTGATGACTGTTGAGGGTTGTAATATGGGTTACTAAATGGATGAGGGTATGTTTATTGTACTTTCCTGACCTTTTGACTATCAGTTCTGCGCTTGAGGTCAAATAAGATTCATACTGCATTGTTTAACCTAACGAGCTCGGAATAAGTATGAAGGCTTACTGCAGATAGAAAATTAAGATGCAAGAGACATATAGTTGAGCCAATTGTCAATAATACATAGGGCAAAAGGCTCCAAGGCACAAACCTTGGAAAACAAATCGTATCTACACATGGGTCTTGAGAGGGAGAAAGCATCTGTGTTTCAGTTACAACTTTAACGTAGGGCAGCGAATGGCGATGGTACCAATTAGTCTCATCTTGCTTGTCCTTTCTCAAAACAATTCCGAGCAGCCCAACCGTCAGCTTTTCATTGAGTCCATCCAATATCGCACTGCCGTGTGTTTCTGTGAGCTGGAACCACCATGAGAAAAGGTGCTCGAACCGAGCAAAAAGAACTGCATTCCCAACTACGAAGGGTGCGTTTGGATGGGCATTTAGAAAGCCCATTCAGCCTCCAAAGCCCCTTCAGCTAAAATAAGGGTGTTTGGCAACCCCCTTGAAGGAGCTTTCAAATGAAAGTGGAATCCTTGGAAATGCTGAAAACATTTTTTTTCTTCCTAAACTACCCTCATAAATTTTTCATATTTTCATTATTGTCCCTGTATTTATATTTTTTTTTAAATGAAAAAGGAGCAGCCCTTCGCCGGACTGGCGAAGGGCGACGGCAGCCGGCGAGCGGATCGCGCGCCGGCGGCCGTCGGCCGAGGTCGCCCGACCTCGGGCGACCTCCGACAAGGGTCGCGCGACCCAACCGAGGGCCGCCGGAGGTTGCCCGACCTCGGCGACCCTCGGCGAGGGTCGCTCGACCCGGGGGCCGCGAGACCCGGGCGGCGGTCGCCGGGTCGTGCGACCGCGACCCTCGGGCGACCTCGGCCCGACGGCCGGCGGCGCGCAGATCCGGCTCGCCGACGGCTGCAGCCGACCCTTCGCCGGCCGGCAAAGGGTTTAGCTGATTTTTCAAAAAAAAAGAAAAGAAAAGAAAAGAAAAAATATATATATACACATTATACCCATCAAAAGCTCCTTGCAAATATTCTTCTTATCAAACACATATTCAACTCAAAGTTCATTTGCAAAAAATTTTTACCAAACATTATTGCATTTTTCCCAAGTAGCTTTGGGCTTTTAGCATTTGCATTGGACTCAAAGCTCATTGTAAATGCTGAACCAAACGCAGTCGAAATTGTGGTGGGTGACAGAATTCGAGATCGCTCCACGTTTTGCATGGGCTTCGGGGGAGGCGTTTTTCTAAGTTTGTTGTTGCTGAGGGACTGAGAGAAAAGAAGATGGAGAGGAAGGAGAGAGAGACGAGGGAAGTGTGTTGTGTTGTGCTTGATCAGGTTGGTTAGGTCACTACTTGGGTCAAAGAGCTGGCGTCTAAACGGACTTGACATGTTTTCCATAAAATAAAATAAAAAATTGACTTGACATGTCTTCTTATTGCTTTTTTTTTTTTTTTTTATGATATTTGCCTAATTCATATATTTTTTTTCTTGTTTTTCTTTAGAAGAGAAGAAGTACAAAACTTCAATAAATTAGGGGAACGGAGGGGCCATCATGTGCAATGCACGTGTCATCGCCAGTCAAATTACTCGGTAACTATCCATAACAACTAACACTAACCTGGGCAAAGAGAATCTCACTATCTCGCCGGTCAAGTTACTCGGTAACTATCTATAACAACTCACACTAACCTGAGCAGAGAGAATCTCACCATCTCACGCTACTATCATAAACAACTCATTCGGTCGCATGCTATCTCATTGATGATAACAAGCTCTAGCGAAAGATGAAAACTTCCAACCCTCGTCAATTCTCGCTCTACACTGGACAAAGTGCCCAATGTCGCGTGACATTTCTGCAGCATGTCCGTACGAGGCTGGCATTCCCTGATGCCGCTCGCATGAGTTTCCCAAGCACCGCAAAGATGGGAGCGGACCACGGTGACATCAGCAGGAAATCCACATACGAGAACCGTCGATCCGTGTCTGTGCAAAGCCAATTACAATGGGAAGAACCAGTTGGAAGTGGATAGATTCAAGCATCTCACCGCGCTGTGCTGATGCAAACAAGAAAGCAATGCGACTAAAACAGTTGCGCATTGCTTTGACACAGTAATTGCCGATGACATACCTAGGTTCGAAGTTTTCCTTATTTGCAGCACTCAACTATGTGCGTTGGGCCCCTGCATAGGCCATTGATCATCCGATTAAGGTTTGTTCTTAAAAGATCAAAGAGACATCTTCAGCGACACACATCGAAGTCGCGGGAGACGGTACATGTCGCTAACTCTTCAATTAAAGGTTTTGACTATCTTTAGCTGCCTCATACACTCCATTGACGAATCTGAGAGCAATTGCAAGACCGGCACCAAAGGCCATTCCTGCAAACAAGTACAACAGCCAATGAAGAAGAAAAACAACAGACGAAACGGCGAGACAATTTAATAGACTCAAAAGAAAACAGCGTCGACTCACCTTGCTGGAATGTTATCTTCATGGATCTTTCTCCTCCCTTAGGAGGGTGATGGTCGACAGCAGTGGCCGAACAAAAATGCTGAGGAGCATATTTAACGTAACAGCTCGTCGGTACTAAATAAATTTATGCTTTAGGAATGCAACAATTCGACCTTCCCATTTTTCGCTTTGGCTCTCTATAGGCAATGGTGTTATTTATATCTCTCTGCACTAGTTTCCGATGAGCTAAACATCGACCAGCAAGGAAATGCATATTATGCAGAGCTTAACACGCCAAGAGAAGACATTGCAGAGAGACAAGATTATACGACCTTAACACTTCAATACACTAAGAAGAAAACTCACACAAAGACCGGGTTTGTCTTTCTTTCGTTTTGTGTTCCTCAATGAGGCCGAAACTGATCATCGAATATCAGCAAGACGCCTCCACAGAACCGGGCGTTAAGAAAATAACAGAAAGAGCTTCTACCAACCGGAAAAGTTTGGATTTTGATGGCTCTCGCGAGGCACCCACCATGAGAACATTCACAGATGAGCGAAAGCAAGAGATTTGAAACGTGTAGACAAGCCATCGCAGTACATACATTGATCAACAGCATCACGAGCCTTAGGCGAGCAGAGCTGACAGCGATTACGGCACACGCGACACAGAACCGAAACCGCCATCATTGGAACTAGCGAAAGCACGACATGTGGTCAGACAGATCGAAATGAAATGAAATGATTGCATTTGTCGACAATAATGAATTGGAGATCTTACCCTTACCCCTTTTACGTGAACTTGGAGCTGAGGCGTGTCCTGGCAAAGAAAGACGGAGAGAAACGAAAATGAGAAGATGTGATATAATATAGTCACTAGCAAATGCTGCATGTAAAAATACAGTGAAAATAAAAGTTTCTTAAGAAAATAAGGCGAATATTTGAAAATTCAATCCGTTTCAGTGCGATAGGACATGGAAAACTTACATTTGAAAAGTTTCTGAAATTTCAAGAATTGTCTTATTTATATTTGGACCGGCTAGGAGCTTGAGCTCGATGCCTTTGCCTTCCCATGGCAAGATGCTTGTCGATCCCTTGATCTTCGATGTCAACAGTTTCCTCTCTCTTGAACGGATCCAAAACCTTTATCTTTGCTAAGAGTAGTTTAGGGTGAAGTGACAAGAATCGTGAATCGATTTTTGGGCATGATTTCCTTGATAAGCGTATGGATATAAAGCTTATCATTCAAGGTTACCCAACGAGCTAAATTGGAGTAGACGTTAATTTGATTTGATCTAAGTGCCATGGAAATAATCACTCGTAAAGTTACGAAATCAGAATTTTCGCCATGTGACATATTTGAAGCCCTTAAGTATTCTTATCATTGAAATTACACATAAATTCGTCGAGGGCAATAACCCCCTAAGTAACACGCTCATTACTAGTTTCATATTTGATGCTTCATTAAATATATTTTTTTTGGGTTACGTCCCTCCTTAAATCTCCTATAAGATACATAAATTGATTTGATTCTCAGCATCTATTCTTGGAAAATGCCCCCCGGATATCAGAAGATGCGACAGAACTTTTCAGACAAGTAAATTAATACATCGCGACAATTAACATTAAACCTTCCAAGCAGTAGCTATCACTCTAGTACCGGCAACTAAAAACTTCATCGTAACTTGCGCTTCCTCAAGCACGTCTTCAAGATGTGGTGCAGTTTTTAAGGCGTTGGGTGAACCATTTGATTCGGAGTCGGGGGTAGTCGGCGATTTAGGTTACATTTATTTCACCCAAAAATTAGCATAAGAATAATAGGCACATCCCACCCCAACTTTTTTGGCAAAGCAAATTGGAAATGACACTAAAGTAAGTTGACATACGAAAGTATTGGTACTTATACGGTTCTTACCCCAAAAAAATTCATAAAAATGAAAATCATTTTTAAAAAAAATAATTGTTTAGTGGTTTTGGAAAAGTGTTTTTCTTCTTAATAGAAAGGTAAATCGTTTCGCACCAATCTAAGCCCATTGTTTTCAATTTATGAAAATTGTTTTATGTAAATCAATTAGTTTTATGTTATCCAAAAATTGGAAAGTCAAAATACGATTTGCTAGTTACATATTTATTAAAATACTCGAGCCTTACTTTTATCATACGGCAGGATTGAGAATGAGTGTGCTTTTTGCAAGCTTACGCCAAATTCCATCGATCATCTCTTCTTTGTGTGTTACTTCATTACCAGCTGTGTTTTCTTTTGGGTGGCCAAATGCAATCTCCAGCTGTGTTTTCTTTTGGGCGGCCCAATGCAATCTCCCTTGGCATAACAGGGCATGGTTTGAAAACCTTCAATGGGCGATGAAGTTCCTCTCTAGTAAGAACTTCTATCATTCCATCGCTCACTTTTCGTTTAGTACTCTTTGCCACTTTATTTGGAAGTACAGGAATGACATCCTTTTCAGAGACCATATTTTGGTGATTTCGGCCGTTAAAAATCATCTCATTAAAGTTGTTAAGAATAAGGCCTTAACGTTTAGAAATGTCGATGACAACTCAAGAAACATAAGACTTTAACGTAACTAGGGGATAGATCCTTGCATCTTCTTTTCTACTCCTACGGATCCATAGTCTTCCTTGGAGTGGAACAAAGATTGCTTTTGGAAGGCCCATGGCCCCTAACTTCTAGGTCGTGGATGTGTGCTATTCGGGTATCACGGCGATTCATGCCGAGGGGTTCTTTTGTAGTTCCGTTTGTTGTTTTGGGTAGTGTTGGTTTGCTTGCCTTTTTCTTTGTTTGCCGCTCTCTTGTTTAGCAGCCCTTTTGCATTCGGTTTCCTTTCATTCACTATGACTCCTTGTCTTGTTAAATACAAATTTTGTGGCACCGGATCTTGTGTAAATTATTGGTTCAAAGCTGAAATGAATTTTTACCTTACAAAAAAAAAAAAAAATACTCGAGCCTTAGATTACTCTTGTTGAAAACTAATGAACATGTAAACTTTAAGAAGAAGAAACAATTGTTTGCGGAAGGTTGATAAAGATCATTAATTCATAGATCTACGTTGACGATGTAATTTTCCTCTTTGATCAATCTCACCATAAATGAGCTCCAATGAGGACAAATTTAGACAGTTTAAAATTTATGGTGCGTGTAAAGCTATTTGAGGATGAAAATAGCGTGAATCTACAAATTATTATATAAAGAAATGAGAACCTCCTATTTCAAGGGATCTCAATTAATTTTTCTTCCTTCTCTTAATTCTTTTTCTTCCTTAGAATATTCTTAATGACTGTTTTGCAAATATTAATACATGGACAAATGCGTGAACTCAAAATTATGTTTTTTTCCCCCAAGTATTTCAGTATCCAAATTTAAAGATTTTTTTTTGCCATGAAATAACATTCTTTTAAGATTTCATGGCCTTGTTTATTTCGCGAAAATTGAATACTTTGAAGGACCATTTTTCTAAAAATGATCGTTCGTATCAAGTATACAAAAATCAATAAATAAAATATACCTTTATTGTCTACAAAAATATCTATATATAAATTATTATCAATAATGAAAATATCTATTCTTACTTTCATAAAAAAAATAATGAAAATATCTTTCATTGATTAATTATTTTAAACAATCATTTTTATAGAAAAAATATCTATCAAATCATTCATTTGTTGCAAAACGAGCAAAGCCCCCAACGTCGAAATGTTCTTCCATTTTCAATATCGGCATAATCTTTTAATTTGTTTATTCTTTTCATAAATGATTTCCTTCTATTATTTGATTAATTCGTATATTCCCGTCACAAAATGATTTGACTCGATCTCCCCAAAATTGCTATATCCATCATTAATTAATTTCCGTTAAATTGAATTTATGCTATGAAAAAATTCATAAATTAATATGCTTGTGACAAACGGATGATAAAGCTCCAAATCAGAACACTCGTCAACTATTACCTGTTATATAATTCGGCAATTTGACAGTAAAATTTAATAGAAATTAGTGTAAGATAAATCTTCTATAGATATAGGTTTTTTTTTTTTTTTTTTTTTTATGAACTTTTTTTTTTTTTGGGGACACCATCGTTAAATTCATCATAAAAAATAAAAATAAAAACGTACGAAAATTCTGGAAAGTCGCCGCCAGGGGGGAGGCGGATCAGCCGGACACATCTAAGTTCTAACGCCCGGCACGTCTCCCCGCCCCCCCGCCCGGTTCTCCGCGGCACGTCGAGAGCAGATCAACCCCCTCCTCCCCTGCGCCCGCCCGCACCCGATCGGCAACCCCCACCCCGCCTCCCTGTCTGCTCCCCCTCAACCCCCCTTCCCCTCCCCCTTTCTTCTCTCTCCCAGTGACGACCGAGAGAGCATCGCGGATCGGATCCCTCCGAATCCTTGCCATAAAAATCTCCCCCTTCAGGCCATTCCGGAGGACATGATCTCCCCTCCCCGCCAATTCCGCAGCCGCAGCAGCTCCCCTCCTCCTCCCCGCCGCCGCCTCCCCCGCCGCCGCCGCCGCCCGCCCCGCCCCGCCTTGATCGCCCTCCGCCGCCCGCCCGCCCGCCCGCCGGAGGGATGGGGTCCGCCTCGCCCGCCAAGTTCCTCTTCGGGTTCCTGCTGGTCTCCATTGTGCTCTGGTTGCTCTTCATGTACGTCCCCCCCCCGCCGGGAATTCGCTCCCTCCGCCCTCGTCGTCGTCGTCGTCGTCGTTTTTTTTTTTTCTTTTTGGTGCTTTTCCCTCTCTCTCTTGCGAAATTCATGCTCGCCGATCGTTTCGGCGCGCGATGGATGCGCTCGGTGCTGTGCCGATCGCGTTTCGAGCCATCGTGATGGATCGCGGAAGGAAAAAAAAAAAAAAAAAAAAAGGATTTTTGCGGGCGGTTGCAGAGGAATGCGGGCGCGATGCGTGATGGCTTTAGTTTTTGGCGACGATCGAAGTGGCTGTTCGGGAAATTGCACGGTCGTTTTGATCGAACATGTCCCATGCAGGGTACAATTCCGGCGGGACATGTTTTATGGTTCTTCCGATGGCTGCTGTGTCTTGCATTTCGTCTGTGGTTTAGCATTGGCCGAGCTTTTACTTCCAATTTGCTACTTCATGTACCGAAGAGAAAATAGAGTTGTACTTGCACAGAGAAAGTTGACAATGTTGGGGATATAAGGTTGCTCTTGCTGTCGCATGGGGTTTATAATGCTCTTTCATCTATTGACGTTCGACTTTTCGCAAGCTTTAATGCCAAAGTATCTCTTTTTTTGGGCATCATAATCAGTGGATTGCCCCTTCCACTACTGTTTCAGCTTGCTTTTATTTTTATTTTTCTTTTAATCCATGTCTTTGTTTTCCTTGTCCTTTCAGCTTTGCTTCTCGATTGGTAGCTTGGACTCTAAGCCGGGTTTTGGGAGCTTCTGTTGCCTTTAAAGTTGGTGGGTGGAAATGCTTACGAGACATCGTGGTGAAGTTTAAAAGGTTCTTTCCTCACTTCTTTGACTGGTCTGCTAATGTTTCCTTCATAGAGGAACTCAACCTTTCAGAAATCTTAGGCGTCTAGTCTGGTCAGTCTGGGTTCTCACATTCAAATTCCTTGCTTCTAGTCACCTGCCAATGTAGAGTTTCTTTATGAAAAAATGTCTCTGATCTTGCTCTTTTCACTTGCCTTCCGGCCTCAGTGGAGTGGGGCTATGTACCATAGGCAAGGTGAAAACAACAATAGTCAGGAAGTCAAGTACACATCACGCAATATGATGCGGACTCTTTTCGGATTTTTGGGGATCTAGACTCAAAGGACTGATAGAACTCATTTGCGAACTGGATTTTAGGAAATGTAAACTGTGGTTGATGAATTTGACTTGCCAATATGCAGGGTCCAATCGAATCTGTGTCTGTTGGAGAAATTAGAGTCAGCGTGAGACAGTCTCTTGTCAAGCTTGGGGCCGGTTTTTTTTCGAGGGATCCCAAGCTACAACTCCTGATAGCTGATTTAGAGGTAGTGATCAGGCCTCCTAATAAAAGCAAGCAGAAAGTCAAAAGTCGGAGACCCCGCACTTCAGGCAGGGGAAAGTGGATGCTTGTAGCCAATGTTGCAAGGTTCTTGTCTATTAGTGTCGCAGATTTAGCATTGAAGGTAACTTGCAATTCTCAACTGTTAGTTTATGTACTGGTGATTTGTTTTTGGAAGTGTTTTGACTTAGTCACTTTGAGTTTGTTTATTTTTCAAGAGGATCACTGAGGTAATTCTGTCCTTGAGAGATTTTGCGTTCATTACTTGTTAGCAAAATGCTAAGTATGTTTAGATGTGATAAAGATGGAAGAAAATAGTTAATTGGCAATAATTGGTTGGTTAGGAAGTATAGGGAAGGTGAATGATTTGGCAATTCTTTGTGCATGATTATTCAACAACTCTATATTCTGTTTACACTCGTGCATGTGCACATAGACTCACAGCAGAGATATGCAATGGCACTGGTTTGACCAAGATAGGCACTTGAAGGGGAGAGAACAGGGAAGTGGAATTAGTCGCTCATTTTCTCAAATTCCATACTCTGGGTAGCCATCCTCTCTTCATGTTCTTGTTACTGTGTAATGTTCCCCTTTGCCAGCCATCCCACCCTACCTCCTATTGTTTAGTTGCTAGGATCCTAGTAGGTTTTTTCCCTGAGATGCTACGATTCTTGTTAAAATTGATATTCAAATCGCTAGATTTGCATGTGGTGTGTCTGAAAGAACTTTTTTAGTTGGTGCAAACTTGAAGCTGTATAATAGCCAGGTGTGTCAGTTAAAATATACTTTGCTAGGCTGCCTGGTCTTGCCATGTTTATTATTCGATGCTTGGCTGCTGAGATAATATGGATGGAATTCTGGCTTTCTACAACGTGCTTTTCTAATGTCCAGTCTAATGAATTCTTTGGTGCTTTTGTTTTTCTTTTCATGAGCATAGAGAGCACTACATGGTTGATTTCATATTTTTTTCTTAATGGAGTGTTTGTAAATGGCAGACACCCAAGGCTACTGCCGAGGTTAAGGATTTGAAAGTGGAAATATCTAAAGATGGTGGCTCCAAACCTAATCTATTGGTTAAGCTGCAGATATCACCTATTCTTGTTTACCTTGGTGAATCACGAATGAGTTGTGACCAGTCATGTAATCTCGATGGGGACTTTTCCAACCAGATGGGACATGCTTGTATGGAGAGGTCTTCTGCTCCTTTTAGCTGTGAGGAGTTGCTTCTTTCTTGTGAATTCGGTCATAATAGGTGATTTTTTTCCCCACTTGTTTATTTCTCTCAAAACTACTTGCAGTGTATGATTACTTTATTGTTATGGCGTTCTCTCAACATACAGATGACCTTTTTTTTCTTTGATGCCTTGGATACAACAGTCTTGGTCTACTTTTTGATTATTCTGCTTTGCTCTTTTGAATGTAGGGAAGTTGGTGTAATTATCAACAATCTAGACATCCAAAGTGGAGAAGTCAATATGAACCTGAATGAGTCACTACTTTCGAAGAATAAAAGGTCATCTGATACCTTTCCTACAGAGATGGAGCAAACTATTGATTCTGCGGCTGGCAAAAATCCACCCAAAAAACAATTAGCACTTTCAAAGTACAGTTCAATATTTCCTGAAAAGGTTGGTGAATTTATTTCGTTACAAGCTGGTGTCTTCTACTACCTTGCCTCTGTAGTTTTGTTTTTGACTATATTTCATAGACTTTCTCTCCACTGTGGCATCTTTTTGCCTAACTGTTTTATGTCTTGATAGGCAGGGAGCTGTAGGGATTTGATGGGAAAATTAGAATTTATGTCCAGCAAATTGAACACTTCTCATTAGACAAGGAAAATGAGGAATTTTATTGCCCCGCCCCAAACTTGATGTCCCTTAACTAAGCAGCACATTTTTGAAACTCTCTTTTCCGTAAAGGGTGCGAATTGCAAGAAGGTTATGCCTTAAAAATAAGGCAAGACCACCTTCTAATTTGGTTGACACCTCTTGACAAGGATAAAGCTTTGTGCAATGTTAATGTAGAGATGTTTTGGGCTCCATAAATGATTGAGCTGTTTTTACACTCACATCACTGTCTCTTGGATCACACTATAAAAAAACTTCATTCAGCTCCAAATGGAAAACAATGTATTATGGTAATTTCTATTGTAGAATGATATCACATTGACAATTTATTTGCCTTCAAAAATCTGTACTAACCAAGCTTCTTGGAATGGTTAACTTACTAAACTGTTCAATTCTCTATGATCTTGACAAATGCAGTCTATACAATGTCAGGCTGATTGTTGCGTCATATGAGATGTGCGACAAAACACTTATTATAAACTATCTCTGTTTCTTCTTTGGTGGAAGATTGTGAGTTTATATCGCAACTACTACTGGGGGGGGGGCATGTTTGGCTCAAGAAAGTAGCATAATCTTGACCTACTATACTATTTTGTAGGACCAATTTTTCAAAAAAGTATATTGGCAAATTTGGTGCTGTAAAATTTTTTAGTGTTGGCTAAAAGAAGGAAAAAAAGAAGAATGCAATGAATTTCGGTTTCCAATTCTAAGAAATTACTAGAGAATGTAGAAGTACCAGCAAGCTGCTGGTTACTTTAAGATCAAATTATTTGCAGCACTGCAGCTTGTGGAGACAGAATAATTTGAAATAAAGGCAGAGAAGACAAAAGCAAATGCAACAGAAGAATGAAAGAGATTAGGAAATGAATGGTGGACATCATTGGAACCTCTACGAAGAATGAAAGAGATTAGGAATGAGAAACAAAGTGGTTGGTGCTTATAAATTTTCCAAAAGTTAATTGAATTTAAGAATACTTTCCAACTTTATTGTTGATGTTCAGAAAAGAAAAATAATCTATAACTGGGGGTGATCAGTTACTTGTGGCTTACCGGGGATACAAACGCCCCAGTAATCATGCCATCCATGTCACCGACTATAACTTCTGTTCATCTCCTGGAAGGCAGAAAATATTTTGAACAGACTACAGCACCACTTCTGAACAGCAGGTATGTTCTTAAGAAACGAGTTGTAATAGTCACACACCCTTCTAACTTGGTTTACCCATGGCATCCCAACAAGCACAAAGGTTCCTCTGATGGTCCCCTGCTTCATACCAGGCAAACTTTATGATAGCCTTTTAAATTTAAAACTTAATTACAGCAGTAGTTTTTCTCTGATGAAGGTTCAGCATTTTCATTGTCTCTTCAATTCTGGATCTAACCATAAATCATCTACTTTAAGTTCTCGAGTCTTGATGCATTAAGTTTCAATCATATTGCAATCTGAAGCTTGTTGACTGGTTGTAATCTTTTATTGAACAAAAACAATTCCTTTTTTGACAGGTTTCCTTCAGTTTGCCAAAAGTGGATATTAAGTTTAGTCACCAAGAGCATGACCTGCGTGTGGAGAATAACATCACGGGCATTCAATTTAGATGCTTGAAAACTCGATCCACGGAGGATGTGGGGGAGAGTACACGTTTTGACGTTCAAGTGGAATTCAGCGAGATTCATGTACTCTTGCAAATCCGTTATTGGCTGGTCAGTTTCATATTCTTCATTCCATTTCGTCCTTTCTAAACAGTTATCTGTGATATTTCAGCTGCTAAGAGAAGCTGGCACTTCTCTTATGGAGATACTGAAGGTCGATGTCATGTCTCTGGTGTACATTCCTCTAGAGGTAAGTTGTGTTCTATTTGATTCGGCAAAGAAGTTTTTCTGAAATGGCTGTAGAGTGTCACATGATTCATCATATCCTTTCTAATGCATAGTCTGATAGATTCATTGATAATGGGAGAAGAAGTTGGCAAAAGTGTAAACTTCAATGCATGTTGGAAATAATTTTCTTATCTATGGAAAAACTGAAGAAGGGGTACAGATAGCACTTGCCTTAGGTTTCCAAAAGTCGAGAGCCTAGAATACGTTGGTGTTGTAAGGAGTCAAACCAGATTGTGTAAACTAATTGGGTGAGAAGAATTATATGTATATAAGGCTCCCCTAAATCCTGTCGATAAGTTTTGTGGGATACTCGAGCACTCTCTCATATGCAAAGCTAGAACGAAATGATATGAAGAATGCACATGAAGTTGAAGAATGGGAATGAAATGAACAAGAATCCACATGTGAGATGAATTATTAAATGGGTGAGGAACAATTCAAACTTTGCTCTTAGTACACCTTAGAATGTCCACACAAAAGCAAGAGTGAGATACATGCATATATGCCACCATAAATCTCGTCTGTAAGTGGTGCTGGATACTTTAACAATTGTTCTAATCCCTCATGGACTCAAAAAATAGCACCAATATGAACTAATCAGCTTGGTAAATCATTACTAGGTTCTGGAACAAAACAGAATAAAGGACGTTTTATCTGCTGGGGCTGATAAAACCATGAATAACCATTGCATCACTATTTGTGCTTTGCCTCCAAAACCATCCTGCAGCTGCTGCTTTAACCATGCTTATTAGTTAATTTCATTCTTGAAGTAAAAAGATGCTTATAAGGTCTTATTAGCTCCTTTTTCATGTGGAACTACGAATTATTCGTGTGAGCTATGGAAGCTGTGTGAAATGTGATTTTAGGTTAGATTTAAACAAGGATTCCATCTCTCTAAAACCTTGCATGGTATTACGTTTTAATCAAATAAGCAGCTTATTTTTTTTTATTACGACCATAATTACTGTCTACTTCTACATGTATAATTCCACAGGCCTGTTCTTTTAGTTGTGCATAATTGCCAAGTTGAACTGTGTGTTCTCATTACTTCAATATTTTTCCCCATCCTGTAATTGTGCTAAAGCATATTAACACATCCGAGTTACTTTGTGACTCCGAAGTATGCTGGCAGAGCTGTCTTATAAACCTTCTGATTTTAGTATGATGATGAAAACTAACAATTTAAGATCATGTTCTCCAACTAATCGAATTCTTTAGAATCATTAATGGGGCTGCAACATGGCATAAAAAGAGGCATATAGATTGTTGACACACTTTTTTGTAATTATATTATCTTATGTAATAAATTATTCATTTTCAGCCGACATTGCCAGTGAGAGCTGAGGTTGATGTCAAATTGGGAGGTACTCAGTGCAACGTATTCATAAGTAGATTAAAGCCATGGTTGCATCTCCAGTCCTCCAAGAAGAAGAAAATGGTGCTACAGGAGCCGACTGTGACATCAAAGAGGTCACTATCATCAGATTCTAAAGCTATAATGTGGACTTGTACTCTCTCAGCTCCTGAGATGACTATTGTGCTATACAGCTTCAGTGGTTTGCCTCTGTATCATGTGAGTTTGCTATGAGCTTTTGGGTACTTGGACTTGTTTGTAGCTAGAAATTTTATGTAGATAATTTGCTGTTACCCTGAATTGCGCTGCTTCATTTGTATGCCACTATGGCTTAAACACTCGATTCTTCAGAAATGACTTAACTGAACTTAGGATGGCAGACCAACCAAAAAAAAAAAAAAAAAAACTTAGGATGGCAGACCTACTATATGCAGAAGGCATCTATACTACTATATTCGAGGATGTATGAGTTTGTCTCAACTACAACATTGAGGGGTTTCTACTTCTTCTAGCTCCCAGGCTAATTTCTTCCTGAAAAGTTCGCCACATCACAATTATTGCTATGGTTATCAAGCAAGTACTATCAACTGGTCTCTACCTTATGACATGGGGACACTTTTGCTTTTAAACCGGTGCAAAGTTAAGTGATATTGCTCAACTTAGATTATTCCAGAGTCACTCTTCTTAGTGTTGTTCATAGGAAGATGAATGAGTTGAACATGGGAAGACCTCATAGAATGGATGAATCTTTCATTGAACCATCATAATCAATCCAAAACATTTCCTCCAGGTCAACTTCTTAATTGGCCTTCACCTTGCAGTATTATGCTTTCTAGGAAATGGGTAAGGTTTTGTCACTGGAGGCCTATTCTGCTCCATTTTGATTCTTTTACTTCTTGATTTCAAAATCTCTGTGGCACGTCTTACATATTTATGAGAATGAATACAAGTCCTTATGGATGAAAATTTTTCCTTTGACTTTACGAGTACTCTCTCTCTCTCTCTCTCAAAGTCTTTTAATTTTTTCCAGTCGTTTCCAATCCGCTTTTTGAGGATGGTTCTTCATAGAGCTCCTAGGTTCCTTGCTCAGTAGGTTTGCCTTTATCTTGTGTTATACTTTAAATATAGTTTTTCCTTTTAATTGTTCTTGCTCAAGTGTTTATGTAAAATGCACTCAGCCGTTTGTCTTTATCTTCTTGTTATTGAGCCTACAAAGCGTAAGTTTCACTCTAGTTTTTTGGGTATCCTTTGTAATTTTCTTTTTGCAGGGTTGCTCACAATCCTCGCACATCTTTGCAAATGATATATCTATGACAGGCCCTTCTGTTCACATGGAGCTTGGTGAAATAAATCTGCATATGGAAGATGAGTATCAAGAATGTTTGAGAGAAAACCTTTTTGGTGTCGAATCAAATTCTGGTTCCTTGATGCACATAGCTAAAGTGAGTCTAGACTGGGGCAAAAAGGACATGGAGTCATCGGAAGAAGACATTACTAGATCTAAATTGGCTCTTTCAGTTGATGTTACTGGTATGGGTGTTTATTTTACCTTAAAGCGGGTTGAATCCCTCATATCAACTGCTCTAGCTTTTCAAGCTCTTTTCAAAAGTCTTTCTGCTTCTAGAAAGAGATCAGGACAGAGCCAGGGGGGCCGGGCATCTAAGCAATCAGGAAAAGGGACTCGACTCATACAATTTAATCTTGAGCGATGTTCTATAAACATTAGTGATGAGGCAGGCTTGGAAAATATGACTATTGCAGATCCCAAGCGTGTGAATTATGGGTCACAGGGTGGTCGGGTCATAGTTAGCGTTTCTGCTGATGGTACTCCACGTAGTGCAACCATAATGTCCACAGTCCATGAAGAGTGCAAGACATTGAACTATTCTGTCACGCTTGACATTTTTCACCTCTCTGTGTGTGTAAACAAAGAGAAACAGACAACCCAGGTGGAGCTTGAAAGAGCCAGATCAATTTATCGAGAAAACCTGAAGGAGCATCATTCTTCTCCAGATTTGACTGTATTTGACATGCAAAATGCTAAATTTGTACGACGGTCTGGTGGTCACAAAGAGATTTCCATTTGCTCTCTTTTCAGTGCAACTGATATTACAGTGCGGTGGGAGCCTGATGTACATCTATCGTTATTCGAACTTGTTCTGAATTTGAAATCTATGATGCATCATCAGAAGCTTCAGCAACTGGGTAGCATCAGTAATGATGATGTCTTCTCTCAGGGAAATGTTCATCAGGGTAAAGAAATGGCTGAGGAACTGGGAAGAAGTGCCAAACACAAGAAGGAGTCTATTTTTGCAATAGATGTGGAGATGTTGACTATATCGGCTGAGGTTGGAGATGGGGTTGATGCATTGGTTCAAATTCAGTCTATTTTTTCTGAAAATGCCCGGATAGGAGTACTCTTTGAAGGACTTACTCTAAGTTTTAATGGGGCTAGAGTAATCAAAAGCACCCGGATGCAAGTCTCCCGCGTTCCTAGCACCAGTATTTCTTCATCTGATGTGAAAGGACCTTCAGTTTTGAAATGGGATTGGATAGTGCAAGGTCTTCATTTTCATATATGTATGCCATACAGGCTACCGTTGCGTGCCATTGATGACTCCATCGAGGAAATGTTACGGGCCTTGAAACTTATAGCTGCTGCTAAAACCATGCTTATATTTCCATTCAAGAAAGAAAGCTCAAAATCCAAAAAGTCCAGTTCTTCGAAATTGGGGTGTATAAAGTTTGGCATTCGTAAGCTGACTGCTGATATCGAGGAAGAACCTATTCAAGGCTGGCTTGATGAACATTATCAGCTTATGAAGAACGAGGCTTGTGAGTTAGCTGTCAGATTGGAGCATCTTGATGAAGCAATGGAAGGCCACTTATGTACTAAAAGTGCAGAGACAAGTGATATTGCTCAAGAAAGAAAATTTAATATTGGTGGAATTGAAATAAATGGACAAGATCCATCTTCTTTGCGCGAACACAAAGACGAAATATACAAAAGGTCATTTCAATCTTATTATCAGGCTTGTCAAAAGTTAAGGCCTTCTGAAGGTTCGGGGGCATGCAGTAAAGGGTTTCAGGCTGGATTTAAGCCTAGTGCTAGCAGGACTTCACTTCTTTCAATATCTGCCACCGACTTAGAATTAACCTTGACTAGCATTGATGGTGGAGATGCTGGGATGATAGATATACTCAGGAAACTGGATCCTGTATGCAGTGACAACGACATACCATTTTCTCGTCTTTATGGAAGAAATATTCTCTTGCACACTGGTACTCTGGTTGTTCAGTTAAGGAATTACACACATCCTATGTTCTCAGCAACTTCTGGTAAATGTGAGGGCCGCGTAATTCTGGCGCAGCAGGTGAAATTTGTTATGTTTTGGTTTATTTTCCTTTTTTTCTGCTCTACCTTTTTAAGTCCACTCTGTTACTCTTGTTCATATGAAATGCCTTTTTGTGGTTAAGTGGGAGGATCTGTCATAAAGATACTATTATTTAGTTAAGAGGGTCTTTATTTTTATTTATTTTTATGGTTTTTTTTTTTTTTTAAAAGTTAAAGAAGGATATTTTATTGCCTACTTTTTATGTATATTTGTATGGGTCCTCTTATTTTAATTATATCTCCTATTGTTTTAGGTGAGATTTCAAAGACAAGGCTACTGGAGTTGATTTATGCAACTTTAAGTAGTAGGTTTAGAAAGTGGGGTATTTCAGGATTGCCTTTTCTGGAGTGAGGAGACTATGAATGGATAACACTTCTAAAAGATAGTAACTGACAGTAACTCTTTCAAAAGAAGATAAAGATAATACCTGTCAGTATTCATTGTTTGGCATTCTTTTCATGTATTAACATTGCCAAAATGGAGATTGTGCAATCTATAGAAGCTGCTTTCAAGTGAATTCTATGGAAATATGAGATGAGACTTTAATTTATCCACAATAGCATTGTGTTTATGATGGTATTGCTATTCAGGTCTTATTTTGTTCCACTAAGGCAGAACTTGTATGTGCTAGTTTTCTAACAGAACAAGTATAGCATTGATTGGAGGCAGTAATATCCTTCAACCCTTCCGTGCAATTTTTGCATTATGACTAGTTTCTAGCTTTGTTTCCTTTCAAGTGTAATTGAGTTTGAAATGATGAATTTTTCTGTTCCTTTGCTAGCTTCAGTCACTTGCCTTATCTAAGTTATTTCGTATCTTCCTAGTCAGCTGATATGTTTCTTTGTTTCTTTTCTTGAATTAGGCAACATGTTTTCAACCCCAGATTCACCAAGATGTCTTTATTGGTAGATGGAGAAAGGTCTGCCTGCTTCGATCCGTTAGTGGCACAACTCCTCCAATGAAAACATACTTTGACTTGCCTATATATTTTCAAAAAGCAGAAATGTCATTTGGAGTGGGATATGAACCATCTTTCGCTGATGTGAGCTATGCTTTCACTGTTGCTCTTCGCCGGGCGAATTTGAGCCTTAGGAATACTACACCACAAATTCAGCCACCCAAAAAAGAGCGGAGCTTGCCGTGGTGGGATGAAGTAAGAAATTACATCCATGGAAACATCACTTTATTCTTTTCAGAAACAAGATGGTTCGTTCTTGCGACAACTGATCCTTATGAAAAGCTTGACAAACTTCAACTTGTTTCGGCATATATGGAGATCCAGCAATCAGATGGTCGAGTTTATGTTTCTGCTAAGGATTTTAAGATTCTATTGAGCAGCTTGGAAAGTTTAGGGAAGAACCGCAGTTTAAAACTTCCTACAGGTTTTTCTGATGCTTTCCTGGACACACCGGCCTTTGCACTTGAAGTGATGATGGACTGGGAGTGCGAATCTGGCGATCCACTGAATCATTATTTGTTTGCACTTCCCAATGAAGGAAAACCTCGTGAAAAGGTGTTTGATCCCTTCAGATCCACCTCTCTCTCTCTCAGGTGGAATTTCTCTTTGAGACCTCCTCTTCCACAATCTGAGAAACGATACCAGTCTACTCAGGGAGCTGATGTTGCTGTCGATGAAACCATCTGTGGTCCCCGTCCTTCTGAAAGTACTCCAAATGTTTCACCAACTTTCAACCTTGGGGCCCATGACTTGGCTTGGATATTAAAGTTCTGGAGTATGAATTATAATCCTCCTCACAAGCTGCGCAGTTTCTCTCGATGGCCTCGTTTTGGAGTTCCTAGAGCTGTCAGATCAGGCAACCTTTCCCTAGACAAGGTGATGACAGAATTTATGCTGCGAATAGATGCTACTCCTACCTGCTTAAAGCATGTCCCCTTAGCTGAAGATGACCCTGCCAAAGGCCTAACATTTAATATGACAAAGCTGAAGTATGAAATGTATTATAGTCGGGGGAAGCAGAAATACACATTTGAATGCAAGCGTGAACCTCTTGATCTTGTTTACCAGGGTCTTGACCTTCACATGCCCAAGGCATTTTTGTATAAAGGCACTGATAATGGTCCCATTTTTGCAAAAGCAGGTCAAGGGGCAAGGAAAAGTTCGCAATCCATATCCATGGATAGAGTTCCTAGTGAGAAGGGAAACCGTGTGATCAATTGCACGGAGAAGCATCGTGATGATGGTTTTTTGCTGTCATCTGATTATTTTACGATACGAAGACAGGCCCCAAAAGCTGATCCTGCCAGGTTATTAGCATGGCAAGAGGGTGGCAGGAGAAATCTTGAGATGACCTATGTTAGATCTGAATTTGAAAATGGAAGCGAGAGTGATGAGCATGCACGGTCTGATCAGAGCGATGATGATGGATACAACGTGGTAATAGCTGACAATTGTCAACGGGTGTTTGTTTATGGCTTGAAGCTATTGTGGACAATTGAGAACAGAGATGCTGTTTGGTCTTGGGTTGGTGGAATATCTAAAGCATTTGAGGCTCCCAAACCTTCTCCTTCATGGCTTTATGCGCAAAGGAGGCTACATCAGGAAAACCAGGCAGATGATGGAGCTGATATGCATCAGAATGATCAGGGAAAGGCTTCTTCTTCTGGCCATAATGGGAGTTCTCCTTCCACACAACTTGCAGAGACTTCAGCGATGGTTTCATCTCCATCATCTTCAGTCAAGATGGAGAATTCAGTATCTGCTGCCGCTGGTATGCCTGTTTACTCATGAGATTGATTGAAAGTAACTAATTTGTTAAGTTGATGGTTTTAATTTTTCGTTGAAAGGGTCATTTGATAGCTTTGTTTATTCTAAATTTAAATGGGCTGATCAAATTTTTTGTTTTTTTTTTCCGTCATGATAAATTGGACATTTTGTGTGAACTGAAGTTGTTTTCATCATGAAATGTAAATCTTAGTCCCAAAATTTGGTCTCATCTGACTTACCCTCTATTCTGAAATTTAATAGGGCATTGAAACTTTTAGAAGGACTCTTAGGTCACTCTGGAAGCTAATACACAATTATGTTCTTACTACTAGGAGATATGGAGATTGCATTCCTGTTAGATAATGCAAATTTTAGAAAAGTTGAAGAATAGTCATTTCAATTAGAATGAGCCAATCCGCAATACAGGCTTTTTTAGAGCATAATGAGTTGAAGCCAATTATACCACTTCATGGGTTGATGCTTGGACTTGGCCCTTGGGGCAAAGCTTACCTATGCTGCTGAGACATGACTTGGCCCTAGACCACATGTGGCAAAGTAGCTTAGAACTCATCTAGACATAAGCCATTTAAATTGACTCAGTGCCTGCAACCTTATATTAATTTGAATCACTGAGTCCGGTGGCCCCACGTTAAATCTGGTAGGACTGCCAATTAGTTTGAAATGCTGAGTCTGGTGGCCCCATGTTAAACCTGGTGGGGCCCACTAATTTTGACGGGCTGATGGGCCTGAGATGGTGCATACAGGTCCATGCAATAACACCTAAAAGATGACTATCAGCTGAAAAGTGGAGACATGCGATAATACCTACAAGATGACTCCAACTGAAGAAGTGGAGAGAGAGAGAGGGGACATGCGAGAGAGAGAGAGAGTCAGCACTGTATCTGAATGGACAGTTCAACCATTAGTTTTGCTTTTAGTGAGAACTTTGAGGATTATTAGTTGTTTTCTCCAGCACTGTTTCTGAATGGGCAGTAAACCAGTAGTTTTGCTTTTAGTGAGAACTTTGAGGATTATCAGTTGTTTTCTCCTTTCGAGGTAAGAAGCGTTGAAACCATTAGTTTTGCTTTTAGTGAGAACTTTCAGGATTATTAGTTGTTTTCTCCTTTTGAGGTAAGAAGCGTCGGAGATTGGAGTATGCAGAAGCAGCTGGGGATTTCACCAAAATGTCTAGCCTTTGATAATAGTACATCTCCGATAGTCTAAGCTAACCCAAAAGCTGAACTTGTACTCTCAAAATCCAAATGTTAACCCTACTAAATTATAGATTTGCTTTTACTAAACAAATGCTTTGAATAAGTCCTTACATAAAAATGCAAAACAAGAAGCTTTGTGATCCAAGTTTTCCTCCTTAGTGGCTTTATAGTGTCCTCTGACATGGATTGTAATTTTAAATGGCATGTTACTACCAGGCCACATGAAGTTCTTCTGAAGCCATACTTTACTTGTTTTTGGGCTTTATCTTAAGTCTAAATACTATGTTTGCTTTATTTCACATACTTGAAAGCCTCTATGAAAAACTGATTGGTGGGGGTAATTGTGCCAGTGATTAATGGAAATACAAATGATTCTGAGGAGGACGGCAAACGGCATTTTATGGTGAATGTTATTGAGCCGCAGTTTAATCTACACTCGGAAGAAGCCAATGTAAGTTCTGAATAGAATTTCTTCCATCAGAAACATCACTTGAGTAGGCATTATAATCCTGTCGGTAGATATTTTTGCTGAATCTTTTTTTTTTTTTTTTCCTTTGCCTTATCCTTTTCTTCACAAGGAACTTTCCTTTGGAGGTACCATTTGTTTTCGATTCTGTTTGGGCATCTCTCTATGTATGTCATGCCTGCAATTCGAATTTCTTTTTGCTAGGACTGTCGTGATTATGATCTGGTAGACACCATAGAGAATGTCATGAAAGAGACTTGAATCACATCTTTCAGGGGGAATAATCAAAGAACTATATGAACCGATGAGAGCATTTGAAGGCAGAGTTAGAGATACATGTGAAGGAGAGTCTGTTACAGCATGAAACTATCACTTTTAAATGTAGGAGGCATCCCTGAAACAGTTTAATGTTCCTGCTTCCTTACATATACTCGTGTGTGTGCATGCTTGCATGGGTGCGTGTTTGTGTGTGTAGGTGTGTCTAATGATTTGTGAATGAAGTTTAATGAACTTGTTGAGTAATCTTAGAAAACAGAATAGGAGCAACTTTCCTTGGAATGGTTCTCATGATGTGATGCTATGATTTTTACCTAATCAGGGTAGGTTTCTGCTTGCTGCTGTTAGTGGCCGTGTTTTGGCACGATCCTTTCATTCTGTACTCCATCTTGGGCATGAAATTATTGAACAAGCACTTGGATCTGGAAAGATAAATGTTCCAGAATCTCAACCTGAAATGACATGGAAACGCATGGAGCTCTCTGTCATGTTGGAGAAAGTCCAAGCTCATGTTGCACCTACTGATGTTGATCCTGGGGCTGGACTGCAGTGGCTCCCAAAAATTCTAAAAAGCTCAGCTAAAGTGAAGCGTACTGGTGCTCTACTTGAAAGAGTTTTTATGCCATGTGATATGTATTTCCGCTATACCAGGCACAAAGGTGGAACTCCAGATTTGAAGGTGATATAGCACTTTACTTGTCCCGGAATGCACATGATCTGGTGTTTGTATATTTTAAGGAATGCATGTCATTTTTTGATGTTCAGACTTTAGCAGAGGCTTTTATCTAGTCAGCTGAAATTAATGGTAATATCTCACTTGCTTTGTTTTATCCTCTTCTGCAGATGAAGCCCTTGAAAGAGCTCGCATTTAATTCTCGTGATATAACAGCAACAATGACTTCTCGCCAATTTCAGGTTATGCTGGATGTGTTGACGAATCTTCTGTTTGCACGTCTCCCCAAGTGAGGATTAGTTTCTATTTTTGAACTTGATAATGTTTTTAAAATTTTCTAGCAGGGGTAGGATATGAATTCTGATCATGTTCTTGTTAACCGGTGTATGAATTTCTATTGTTGCTAATATGTCCCTGGCATGAGCTTGGTTATATTTTTTTATGTTATTTGTGAGGCCTAAGTTGAGTTTTCCTGAAGGTTGAACATAAGGATATCTTTATGTCCCTGGTCATCATAATCCGCATTTTAGCTTTTGTGGACTGATATGTAATACTGGGATAGACAGAAATGTAGAATATTTGTGTTATTTTATAGGTAGGTTGCTTGTGTTGATTTTGAGTGGGAATCACGTTACATGTCAGGCCTCGGAAAAGTAGTTTGACATACCCCATTGATGATGGCGATGAAGATGTTGAAGAGGAGGCAGATGAAGTGGTTCCTGATGGGGAGGAAGAAGTAGAACTTGCAAAAATCAACCTGGAACAGAGAGAGTGGGAGCAGAAGTTGCTTATTGATGACATTAGAAAATTGTCTCATAATTGTGAAACTTCAGGTGACCTACATCGGGAGAAAGAAGGTGACTTATGGATGGTAAATGGCGGAAAGACTGTTTTGGTGAGAATCCAGACTTATAAGATCAATGAAATGCTTTTATATTTTTCTGACTGAATGGTAACCATTGGATTAACTGCTTTTTTGGTAAATATACCAAGGATTAATTAGGTTGTCAGCACTTCTGAAATCATTTGAAAACACTTCTGCACACTCATGGTTCTTAGATGGGCTTAATGTGAAATTAAAAGGTGAATTTTATCAAAAGAGAATCTAAACATCAGAAATGTCTTGTGACGATATTGTTGCTAATTTGTGACGCCATCCCAATTGGGCCTAAGGTAATTGGATTTGTGGTATAGTTATATTAGGGAGGGTTAGCTATAAGAGCAATTTCCTTGTATGTGGAGTTCTCTATAGTTAGTCACACAACACACATTTTTATTGGACCTTTGTGCATTTGTTAATTTATCGTTATGTTTTAGTTCTCTCGTGCAAATCATTCTTTTATTTTCTTTTGTGGTCACATGCATAGTTTTCTGATCTGTTGTCTCGTATGTTTGCATTCCTATGTGAGGTGCCAGTCAGGTCATAGCAAGTCAAAATGTGACATGCAGCTTTGATATGGAAGGTTGAATTCAGTAACATAGCATGTCCCTGCTATCATTGCATTATTTCTAATAGTATTAGGTGGCATCTGTCCAGAAGATTTCTGTCTGTGACTGTAACAATTGTCTTTTTCCTGAATCTGGACATTAGATAAAGGCTTTCTGGCAGTTATGTTAGTTGACTGTTGATTTTTCCCAATCATTTGATTGGTCTTTTATAAAAATGGCTTCTGTTTGTTTTCTGTTCCTTTCATTCTATGGATAGTTTTGATGTTATTTGCAGCTTTTCCATGGGTAGTCTTTGCAATATGAATGATGCATGTTTTGGATGTGCATTCCACATGCTTTTGCTTTTGCCTTTGAATCGCTATCCGTTGGCATTTTTTTTCTTTTGTGGTATTGCATCACAAAGCACACAAACTTCATTTCTGCAGGTTCAGAAACTTCATAGAGAGCTTTTAAATGCACAAAAATCGAGGAAGGCAGCATCCTTAGCGCTTAGGGCGGCTCTACAAAAAGCTGCCCAGTCACGACTAATGGAGAAGGAGAAGAATAAAAGTCCGTCATATGCTATGCGTATATCTTTACAAATCAACAAAGTGGTTTGGAGCATGCTTGTAGATGGTAAATCTTTTGCCGAGGCTGAGATAAATGACATGGTGAGTACGTCAAAGGATAGTGGAGAAGGAGAAGAATAACAGATTTAGCTTTCACCCATGGTGGAATTGCATCACATAGAAATGATCTGGTTCGTGGTCAGCTATTGCACTTGTTGATGTCTAAAATTGGTCAGGGTTTTAGAGATGAAATATTCCATTTGATACTCATTTTTCTTGGTTTCGTTTCCTTTTCTTTCTGGATTTGTTGAACTAGTAGTCAAAGAATACCACATGAAAAGATGTCAATGAGCTTGTTCCCATACTTTCACATCTTTAGGTTAGAGGTTACCACCTGTCTAAAATTTACTTTTTGGCAGACTGAAGCTACTTGTTTGCTATCTGGCTTATTCATATGATAATTATTCATATGCATCTCAATATAATTATTCTGGCAGATTTATGATTTTGACCGGGACTACAAGGATGTTGGTGTTGCGCGTTTTACAACTAAGTACGTTGTTGTTAGGAACTGCCTGCCTGATGTTAAGTCCGATATGCTTTTATCTGCATGGAATCCTCCAACTGAATGGGGAAAGTAAGTACTTTTACTGCTGATGCTTAGTGATGTTATGTTTTTAGTATTGCTTTTTGATATGTTGGTCTCTGCATTTCTATAGTTGCAAAGCTTAAATGTGATATTTTGTCCAACGATGACATTTATTGTTATTGGGTTACTTCTTTGGTTTGTCTTTCTGGCTTTCTAAATGTGATCCTACTTCATGATTCTGAGAATCTCCTTCGAATTAACTTATTCCATCTTGCTTGATCTTTCAGCAAATAATTATTTTGCCCTCCTGTCTTTTAGCTATCACATAATAATAATTGTCAGTCATCTTCTATTCCACTCCTGACAGTACTGGTAGGAATATAGTTGACTGTATGTATGGGTGAGTCTTGTCTGCAAAAACAACCATGTGCTTTCTTATTGGTCTTGATGAATTAGCATGTTGATAATGCTGCTGTTTATATGTTTCATATGGAATGGCTCTTCCTTTTTAAGGCTTGGTGGACTCATCATTTTCAAGATGGTACATCATGTCCGAGGGCATAATAATTCATTGCAGTCTTGTCTCCTCTCATCAGATACATCCTTGGGAATGAGGGAGAGGGAGAGGGATAGGGAGGGAGTTTTCTTTGTGATTTTAGATTTCCATGTTATGAAATGCGTCTTTTGGGGCAGTGGTCTATTTTTAGCATCATTTTGCCAATAGGCTTTCTCCTACTCTATCCTGTGCGACTTGGGCATCAAAACAAACTAGCTTCTAATGATAATGTTTCTAGTAAGATTAGACTGAAGGGAGTGTTTTGACATATTTTCAGTGAATTTTGTCTCAAGATATTTTCTTCATCATGCAGTGGTTAGTATTTCTATGTGTATTAAGTTCTAATTTTAATCACTTGTCATCTTGGCATTGTTATGTGCTTGGTATTTGACTGCTTTTCAAATCTCTGTGCTTTATCTCTGCTTTTATATTTTCCATAAATCATTCTTTTGAATTGTTGAGTGCTGTGTAATCTTTCTTCTGGTAGATCAGACAAGTGCCTTGTGAAATTTCTTTTACTAAACTTGAAGAATTGTTGAATATTTCATTTTTTTCCATCTTCAGAAAGGTCATGCTTAGGGTCGATGCAAAACAAGGATCTCCCAAGGACGGGAATTCTCCTCTTGAACTTTTCCAGGTAATGCAGTTTATTTCTAATAGTGACATCCATTTATAAAATAGTGGCTGCAGGAGCATATGCTTTTAAATCGTTTGGAGAAGTTGGGCTTGAATTGCAGAGAAATTCAGAAAATAGAAACTTGCACATACTATAGAAACTTGAAATTTCATCATGACAGTTTGTTTTGTTCAACCCATTTTCTGACATTGTAGGTAGAGATTTACCCCCTCAGGATCCATTTGACTGAGACAATGTACAGAATGATGTGGGAATATTTTTTCCCTGAAGAGGAGCAGGATTCTCAACGACGACAGGTTAGATTAGACTTGTTGCTCTTCTACATTTGTGACAATTCTCCTTAGAGCAGTCCTTTTGATAGTTTTCAGTAAGCCTTTCAAGGCTGGCAATTGATAGTTTACAACAATGCAGGAAGTCTGGAAGGTTTCAACTACTGTCAGCTCCAAACGGGTGAAGAAAGGCTCCTCTAATGATGCATCAACATCAAATGTTTCCTTGACAAGAGAATCTGAAGTTCCTTACAAATCTACTGTCCCTACTGTACCCTCGAATAGTCAGTCCTCTCCAGCAGATACACTGCAAGTGAGTTCCTCAATTATTTTTGTGGGAAGCCTATGAATCATTATTATTCAGGCAACTAGTACATGATTGCTTCTACTGACTTTTATCCGGCCAATTAGTACGATTGTTGCTCTTTTCTGGTTTCCTATATTTACCTTATCATGGCATTAGTGGGAAATCTGCAGAAGTACAGCTTGGGTAATCAGTAAATTAATTCTGGTAACTGGTAATTTTTTTGGCACTGGATGATTGTTAGTCCTTCCTATCAGTTACCAATGTGATGCAGACCAATTTTGCTGCATTTATCGTATTCATGGACTTTTTGCATTATGTAGCACTAGCATCGAAATCGGTACTGACTCTTTATTTTTTAATGACTCTTGAACTGGTTGAAGCCGTCTAAGGTGCAGAACTTGAAAGCAAACCTCGTCTGTGGTACTACCCCAGAATTGAGAAGGACATCCTCTTTTGACAGATCATGGGAAGAAAATGTTGCAGAATCTGTTGCCAATGAACTTGTTTTACAGCTTCACTCTTCAGCCATTTCTTCCTTGAAGAGTGGGCCACTTGGTTTTGCTGAGCAACAAGATGAATCTTCTCGAAACAAACTCAAGGATTCAAAACCCACCAAATCTGGTCGGTCATCTCATGAAGAGAAGAAATTAGGAAAATCACACCATGAGAAAAGATCTAGACCACGAAAGCTAATGGAGTTTCACAATATCAGGATCAGTCAGGTTGCTCTTATCCATGCATAATAATGTTATTGCGATAGAACTGGAGCAGCCGCAGCTCATCTGAAGTCTTCTTTTTCTTTGGCATAGGTGGAGCTGTTGGTAACTTATGAAGGATCCAGATTTGTTGTGAATGATCTTAAGCTGCTCATGGATACATTTCACCGTGTGGAGTTTACTGGCACATGGAGAAGACTCTTCTCGCGAGTGAAGAAGCACATTATCTGGGGAGTCCTGAAGTCTGTGACCGGAATGCAGGTAATGAAGAATTGTGATAAACATAGATCCAAACCGAGTGGCCTTTAATTGCAACCTACACCCCTAAATTGTGATATTTTCCTTCAGTTGGGACTCATGCTAAAGCTTTTAAACTTAGACATAGTTGACTGTGCTTTTCCCCATTGAGCAATGTAGGATTTGTTTGTAGTGATATTAACTTTGATAAGCTGAGAAGAATTCAAGGTAGAAAGTGTTGGGAATTTCACTATATGAGTACTTCTCAAGTATCAGATGCTAAGCCTTTTCCATTATTTTTGTCTTTATATTTCTTTCGGTACATATTGTGCAGGGTAAAAAATTCAAAGACAAAGCACATAGCCAGAGAGAGCACAATGGGACTGGTGTTCCTGACAGCGATCTAAATTTTAGCGACAACGAAGGTGGTCTGGCTGAGAAGAATGAACAGTATCCTATATCCTGGCCTAAGCGTACCAGTGATGGAGCAGGTGATGGTTTTGTTACTTCTATAAGAGGCCTTTTCAACACCCAACGTCGCAAGGCGAAGAAGTTTGTTCTACGGACAATGCGGGGTGAAGCAGAAAATGACGGTGAATGGAGTGAAAGTGATCTAGAGTTCTCTCCATTCGCTAGGCAGCTCACCATAACTAAAGCAAAGAGGCTCATTAGGCGACACACGAAGAAGTTCCGCACCAGAGGACAGAAAGGTTTGTGGTTTCCCTTTCAGAAAGGCCTAAGACACTGCTTAGGATGCTGATTTTGGAACTCTCTCTCTCTCCCTCGCTCCCTCCCCCCCCACACCACACACTACATTTTAACTAGTTTAAAGATCATTGGTCAATTCGCTTGCCTTGATATGAATGCTTCAAAGTTGATCTTGGGACTCTTATATTACTGCATTTTGTCAGGTTCATCGTCACAAGCAAGAGAATCCCTTCCGTCTTCTCCAAGGGAGACTACAGCGTATGAGAGTGACTCTTCCAGCGGATCCTCTCCTTATGAAGATTTCCATGAATAGAAATGCATTATTTATACATGATGCCCTCCCTTGAATCTTGCTCTCATCAGTGGATAGATACATGTCTGTGCATGACTAAGGAGCAAGTAAAAAATTTTGAATTAGTTGTATCTGTGGTAAATTAATTGTCTAGGTTGAGCGAGTTTCCCACAGGCTGCTCATTTACCTGCAACAGGTCCCACTTATTTGTTTGTATATTGTTGTAGCTTCTCATTAGGAAAATATACAAACTCATTGATGAGCAAAGTTGTAAAATTTTGTATGTAAAAGGAATTCACATCATTGGAAATAAATGAGAAGTCTTTCTCTCTCTCTCTCTCTCTCTCTCTGTGATAGATAGAAGGATGCCCGATAATTTGACAGGTTTAATGCCTTAGCAGAATCACTCGACAAGAGATGGCCTACGATGACACGCTCTGAGGCACTGCTGACTTTATCATCTCTCTTCTTACAACACCACCACCACCAACCTCCCTGCCCTCCCAACGGGGCGTGGGGGCTCTCCCTCTCTCTCTCTCGATCTCTCTCGATAGAAGAATGCCTGATAATTTGACAGGTTTAATGCCTTAGTAGAATCACTCAACTTGACAAGAGATGGCCTACCATGACATGCTCTGAGTCACTGCTGACTTTGCCATCTCTCTCTCTCTCTCAATCACTCAGAGATGGCCTACCATGACATTCTCTGAGGCACTACTGACTTTGCTATTTCCTTAAAATTCTGATGCAGAATCCTAATGGTTTTACTTAGTCTGCATCAGGATTTTGATCTTTAATGCCTTAGTAGAATCACTCAACTTGACAAGAGATGGCCTACCATGACATGCTCTGAGTCACTGCTGACTTTGCCTCTCTCTCTCTCTCTCTCTCTCATAGATAGAAGGATGCCCGATAATTTGACAGGTTTAATGCCTTAGCAGAATCACTCAGAGATGGCCTACCATGACATTCTCTGAGGCACTACTGACTTTGCTATTTCCTTAAAATTCTGATGCAGAATCCTAATGGTTTTACTTAGTCTGCATCAGGATTTTGATCTTCAGCTACAATTTTCCCCCAGGCTAACAGTTGGTCTCCGAACTCTTCTCGTCGCTGTGCGTCGAGAACTGATTGATGCAAGATGGCCTAATGGCCCATCTTGAGCTCCAGTTCAGAATTGCACCTCAGTAACTAGTCACCAATCCACAAGTCGGTGTCGGCTGCAATTCCTGGTTGTTCAGTCTCTTGCTGTTGGTTCGATCTTAAGTTGCCTTATGTTTGATTCCAAATGCTAATTGTTTATCGTAACCAGCCTCGATTGGACTCTCTTTCTTGTGGAACCTAAGTCAGCCTCGATCTAGCCTTGGTTACAGCAAATTGGTGGTGTTGGTCGTTCCCTGGTAGTTGCTAGTTAGTCCTCGATTACCACTGAACAGTATTTGGTCCAGAACTATGGTCAATTGATCTTGTAGCTGCTGCACGTTCTGTGAGATCACCAGTGTTGTTCCCTATCTAAACCATTCAACTATCAAACATCGTCAATTAGTACTTGGTGATTCTTCTTAAATCTACGTCGATACTTTCTTTTTGAGAATATTTTCATCAATGAAAAATTGGAATACAGCTTTAGATACTAAAGCCAATCTGTAAAGCTTAAATTGAAGTTACAACCCCGAACATTGAATCAACATCACTAAGTTTAATGGCAACCTGCATTTTCCATCATTTTCATATGAGATTTAAGCAGAGCAATGACGTGCTAAGTTACTCTCAAAGAAAGATGGACAGCGAACCCATTAAAGGAACTAGGATAAATGAGCAATGCTTCTTGTTTACGCAGACTATTAAAAAAGTTCAGAAAACATTGAGACAATTAGGGATTTAACTTAAGACTTCGGCCTCATTAGTATCGGTCAGCTCACGGTCCTGGAGTACCAAAAGAAGATCCATCCACATTATACTTCCAAACTTCATAAGGCGAAGTCTAAAGTAGAACCCTGACTTGTTCCTCCCCTTTTGCATTTGCTTTGCCAAATCAAATATTCAGTTATGAAATACTCAATGAGCTTTAAGACCACAATACTCTAAATAAGACAAGTTCAAACTTTCTCCTCTCCGAATTTTATACCCTGAAGAGCTTCGTCGTTTCTCTCCAACTTTGCCTAGAAGGCCATCGTCCAACAAACTTTTATCAAGATTATTAGGAGAAAGCCTTGCCAACGTTGAATGGCTCCCCGACTATTGATGGTGACCACCATGTGATTCTTCATTTGGCCGAAGGACTTGCACATATCTTGGTAGGCTCAGGACCCAACTTACTTCCAATGGCGCCAAGATCAGCACGGGTAGATCCCTGATCACCATTAGTTGGTCCATAATAATTCTCTGTAAGTCCCTCTCATTACCGGTTGAATACTGATGATCTTTAGTATAGTATTGATAGTATGCATCTTAGAAAGAGCATGAGAGCAAATCGACGTAACAAAATATCTTCAGGGGCCACTTCGAACAGGGCATCCCCAAAGTAAACAGAGCATTTCCAACATTTTTTTTTCCTACCCAAATACATCCTTGGCGGGATGACAAACCAAGATCAAGTGGGTTAAGTACAAGATTTCAAAGGACAACATAACACAGATAAAATTGTATGGGATACTCCAAACCAAATCGCATTAATGTAGGGCGAACCATGTAATATTTCCCTGAGGTACGTTTTCAACAAAAAGATAAACCTTCCTCGTGGCCTGGTACAATGTATTTTACTGAGGCTTTCAGTGTTCTCAGTGTCATTGAGGTTAAAATGTCATTTTCCATCCGGTGAACCTTGGCTGCACCAATTCATTTACGTTAGTACCACAAGCCCTATATAGCTATTCAAACCAGGTTCAAGCTGGCAACTCTACACGTGATTGAGACTAACTAATTTTTGCAGCCTATTGAGTTTGTGGCAGTTTCAGAACCCAGCATCAAAACTGGACTTCATGTATGGCATATTCACATTGGAAATAGATTATCGTTCCCAAGGGACTAAAAGGCACCCGAGGTTAGTCCCGGTCATCCAACGTCATGGAACGAAGATGACCAAAAAGACATGGAACAAACAACATGAAAAATTTCAAGCTTCGTCCGAGACATCATGAGACATTTTTGGAATATCATGAAAAATGATGAGGGGGAGGCCTCGTTTGATTGGCATTTGGAAAGGGTTTTGGGACTCTAAAATCCCTTGACCAAATGCAAACGAGTTTGGTTCGATTTTTTAGGCAACTTTGGCAAAATGCAATTGCATCTCCAAATATCTCTAAAGACCTGAAGGTATTTTGGGAAGTTACATCTTCGGAATGCAAGTCCCACGGTACTATTCATCTTCTTCGGAGAAACAAACAGAGACTGACGACCACCGGCCAAAAAATTGTCCATGCCGGCGACTGTCGCTTGAGGCGTCACCCGACCCTAGCAACCACCACCTAGGGATTGCAACCACCCGGTGACTGCTGCCTGTGGTCGCGCAACCTCAGGCATCGGGATGCCCGAGGTTGCGCGACCTGCATCGCCTGAGGTTCGGCGACCTCAGGTGGTGGTTGCTAGGTTCACGCAACCTAGGCAACAGAGGCTTGAGGTCGCCGAACCTTAGGCAACACTTGGATCACGCGACCCGAGCGACGGCCGCACGACCCAAGCGACAACGCCTAGGTCGCCAAAGGTTTGGCAGCAATAGGCGACCCCCGCCTGAGGTCCAACGACCTCAAGCGAGGCTGTCTAGCAACCAAATGTGGCCGCCAGTGGCTACATTAAAAAAAAAATTAAATTTTTTTTTATATATAAAACTTAGCAAAAGCCCTTTACAAAATGTAATTTTTACCAAACGGTATTTAAGCTAAAGTCCTTTCACAATGCACTTTAAAACTACAATTTACCAAACGCTATTTACATTTTCACATATCCCTTTAGCTCAAAGGTATTTGCATTTTCCCAATTACATTTGCCCAAAGCCAAACCAAACGCGCCTAGTGTTAAAAATTGTCATCCATTTCCTCTAAACTAAATTTAGAAGCTACCAGTTGAATATTTGAAGTCTTGAACGTGCGCAGCAAAGCGTGAAGCAAACGCCAAGTTGAAGAGTCCAAGCAGAGCTTGAAGACTCTCACGTGAAGAATAAGCAAATTGAAGTCAAAATAAAATATGTTGAAGATTGTCAAGAATTACTGAAAATGGCGGTGGCTGCAAGTTGAAGACTATGTGGGCAGCATTTTAGAAGAATCCAGATTGATAAGTTGTCGAGAGATTGAGGCTTCAAGATGTCAGCAACTAAGACTAGAAAAATCTTGTAAAATAAGTCAATAATTGTGGGAGAGAATCAGCGGAGTTGCTCTATAAATAAAGCTAAGAATCATTCATGTTACGTGTGTGAGGAGCATGTAAATAAACTCCATATCATGTAGCTCCTCCACCACCAACTCCAACTATGTGATGCCATCTCTATCAACTAATTAAACTATACTTGTCCCATAAACCTTGCCGATATTCTTCAGTAGTATCCTACCCTTGTTCACTCCTCAACATCAACTAGACCATACACACATCCACTTGCACACATCAAAACACAAACTATCATTAACATCAAAACCCTGCTTCCGCGCAATCTAAGTTTCAACAGAATGTTACTCCCCATAATTATTAGATCCCCTTGTAGAACTGCTTTAGCATGACTGAAGGGCAACAATAATTGTATTGTTGTCCAAAATAGCAGCAAAAGAACTAAGCCAGAAGCTGAAATTAAGAGACATCTCTGGCACTTATTCACATGACTGAATCAGAAGCAATAACAAAATGATCTTAAGACGAATGAACCTTGATATTGATTACCGAAGTGCTGCTTCTTGTTTAGATTTACATTGGGGGATCCCTCAAGAGAGCTACCCATGCAGCACATGTCAATGTCAAACTATGTTAATCACAAATGCTAACACATGCCTTAACAACAGCCCTGAAAGGCAAATTACAGAGAATAGGCTGGTAGGATGCACTCACACTATCTTAGTTTTCATACATACAATAGGTTTAAAATTAATCATGGCTAGAGTTAACAAGAGTATCACCCTCAGCTCACAAGATTTGATGGCATGGTGGTCACAAGCACAGCTTCTAGGATTCACCATTCTTTTACAAAGACAAGGTAAGTTTAACCTGCAACCACCAGGAAAATTAATCCAAAGCAAGCTATTAAGCTCTGTTAATACCAATTTCTTTGACAATCTCATGGTAGCACATTACCTTCTAATCAAAGTTAGCAGGAATATCGATGTCTGTATCTGATGGATTAGCGAGCTCAACCAGTGTTCCCTGCAATTCAAACACCTTACAAAATAAGAAAAACAATCACTGTCAATTTGCTGCAACCAAAGGCGAAAGGCTAAGACTGTGTGAAACAATTGACAGATATTTAACTGCAGTCATAGAGGCTAAGACTGTGTGAAACAATTGACAGCTATTTAACTGCAGTCATAGAACTGAAGATTGAAGTGCTCGACTGATTTTATTCCGTACAGGGAAAACCGCTCAAAGTTCAATGAACTTCTTTTTACAAAATGGCTTGGCCTTTTCTCTTCTTTCATCTAGATGTTTCAGTTCCTCGCATTTTCCAAATGAAACAGAGAACAAGATAAAGGGTAATTCAAAAATCAAACAGAGACCTTGCAAGAAGGTTGGGAGCTTGTCTCGATTCTTCTTAATCATTAAACAGCGTTAATAGATCCAAAAAGGAGAATAAAAAAACAACACACTATGTGCAAAACATGTCACTATGTAACCTCATGGAAGCAACACAGCATGAACTACATTTATGCCCTGAGTAACGTATTTTCTTCCAGTCTTGTACCGTCATTCCCACCTTCCTTGACATCCATATTTTGAAGGTTTTTCAAAAGAATTTCTATCCATAACTCCTCAACGTTTCCTGAGTCTGATGTTAACACCAGGGCATCATATTGCCACAGGGCATGCCTATATACCTTAAATGATGCTCAATAGTATCCTTGATATCCAAAGCTAGCTTTCTCTTGAAAACCAATACTTGTCGATATCCTCATGGACATGCACGGGGAAAGCAATGCTGTCTAGGAAATCAGCAAGGAGGATCTTCCTATATTTAAATTATATAGATCATCACATAATACATGCTACCAACTAGCTTTTAAACAATTATTCCCTAGTTTCAGAAAAAAGGACCAAATGCACTAGAAGCTATTTCCAACCAATATCTGTCTATTGAGAAAGAAAATAGAAAGGTAAGAAGGTCTCTGCAACCAAGTTCTTCATAAGTTTCTCTTTGTTATCAATGGAGCATGTGGAAGGCAATAAGTTGGAGATAGTTTTATTGAAGGTTATCAATGATCTGAATCATGACTGGGGTATAAATGAAACGAAGCTATAGGGTGCACGAGGTGCGAGTGTGAATTGATTGTTTATCAGATTCCACTGATGACAACTAAGTGGTAACTTTTTCTTGGATATGTTGAAGGTTTTGGTGCGGCCCTCTGAAGATGAACACTCGGAGCTTCTTTCTCTAACCTTTCAGTGAAGACCATGATAAGCTCTGCGTCAGTGAGTCAAACCAAATTCATCTTGGGAATGTAGATTAAAAGGAACACCCAGACTCCCAGAGACTGGTAGCTATGAGGTTCTACTGCTTCTTTGCCCAGCTTTACAGATCAAAGTGTCTCAATTAGTGAATTAAAAGCCTGAATAGATGCAAATTTAAAAAGAAGAAATGTACCGGTAACAGTAAGTCTCCCTATCAATCCTTAATTAACTCTAAGTTTGAGCTTTTTTCAATTATCCATCACTACAGGCTTTACAAGGTTTACTAACTATACATAACTTACAATATATATGTCTCTCTATCAAAGCAAAGGAAAGCCAAATCCACAACCCAGCTGTATGGTTATATGAATATCTGTATAGATAATGATGGAATTGAATGAAACTTGCAGTTTGCCTGAGAAGCTCTTGAAGATGAAGGCTCCAAGAGATGCGCATATTAGGACTTCCTTAATCATATCTATTCCCCTTTTATACTATATAGGAGAGAGGAGCTTCTGGGATTATAGAAACACTAAAAGTTAAAGGACAGTAAAGGACAGATGGACATCTCGAATATTATTATGGTTGAGTACCTGCTCATCATCATCAGCTGAAGAATGCATGATATTCATGGGCAACGTGTTTGTCAGATCAGCAGCAGTTCCATGAAAGTCCTGAGCAGAAAAGGCGCTGTTGAGGTATGGACAGAGAGAAAGAGACAGACAAGAGAATTGAGAATAGAACAATCTGTCAGTGTTCCCTAGAAAGGCAACACCTTTTTATTAGACCAAAAGAATTTAAATCGCAAAGAAATCCTTTTGACTTGTAACTCTTTTTGGAGAAGACCAGAGCAGATACAGCACACATGAGCAGACAAAGTTAGTTATTCAAGTTAAAAGGATTACCATCAAGCCCATGCCATTGAACGTAAAATCTGTATCTTAACATCAGTGTATGATCATTAAAGCTAAGAAGATAACAAATTTCTTCTATCAAACTCGCCATTTTTCATCCAATTGCATGTCAAGTTTTTGTTTTTGGTATCTAATTTACTATATCAATTAATGGATAAAAACCAAGCACCGTGCTAAAAATTATCATCAAACACTGATTATGAGTTCAAAAATGCAGCCTAAGCCCCAAATCAATCCATCACAAATGAATCAGGCAGAGGGATAGCTGTTACATTATGAATAATATAGATGAAGCAGTTTCCTGTCATAAAGAATGGCTAAAAAGTTCTAACACCATGTAGTGTAGCATCTGACTTTTTTCCCAAAAGATAGAGAATTTATCATATGTAACTCCAAATTTCTTTTTCTAACTCTGTTCCCCATTTTCAGTAACAAGATGCCCAAGAAAATGTAGAAAGGCCATTACTTCATATTATAAAAGATTACTGCTTGTTCCACCTATAATTCTTCAACATAACTTTTGACAGCACATGGATTTGCAATAGAAACACAGGATAGGATAAAAGTTATCCTATCTGGCATTTGGAGACCCCAGATAAGTCCGAATAAAATCCCCGATAACTTCTCTCGGGGCTAGAAGTGGGATGATTCTATCCCACCCGCATGAGAGTAAGCTCTGAAAAAAAAAAAAAAAAAAAAAAAAAAAAAACAAGGAAATAGATTTCCATCTGCCGTACATGACACCAACCGCACCGCTGTTGTTGGTGTCATTGGTGATCACCGCACGTTGGTCACACCCCTCGGGTGACCCCGTCACAGTGATCACACAACTCAGGCAACCATCATTGTAGTAATCATCTGAGATTTGAGTCTCTCAACCCCCATCTTCCAGACCCTCTCTATCTCCCCTCTCGCTCCCTCCCCCCCCTTTTCATTGTTTTGAGCCTCTCGACCCCCACCCTCCGGACCCTCTCCCTCCCTCCCTCTCTGTGCATTCGTGGGGGGTCGACCATTGCGCCAGCTCTTGAGACCAATCTTAGGTGGTCACCCTCACAACCAAGAACCAAATCCAGATCTGACTCCGAGCTCATGTCTCTCTTTGTCATGGTGGTCCCTGACCACCACAACAGATTGTTTTCTCTCTCTCTCTCTCTATCAGCCGTCTAGATTCCCAAGGCCCCCAACCCCATATACAGTAATTTATTGAATTTTTATTGTTAGTTTTATTACAATATCCGCTGAGATATCCAACATTTCACTCCTTATCCCAACCCCCAACCCCAACCCCCCACCCCCCCGGCACGTGCCGGGAGGCATTTCTCATTTCATCTTATCCTCTACAATCTTTAACCCTGTCCTGGTGTCCAAATGCAGCGTTCAACTGGAAAAGAGCCTCTTCTTACTACTTGCTTTTTTCTTAACTCTCCTCATGTACCCTACATTAAGATAATGCTCTTGGATCTAATTCTAATTGAATAAGAGAGCTTCTATGGACTCTCAACAAATCAATATAACCGCACATAGCAGCAACTAAAATGGGAAACAACTATAAGAGAAAACACATCCTTAAAATCAGAAAAATCATTTGTAAAAGAAACACTCCGCTAAGTAATGGACATGCATCAATTGGTTTCCATCATTCTAATCACCAAAGAACTGGTGATTTGAATCCTCCAGTTCAGCAGATCAACAAGTAAGAGCAGTATGTGACTAATTAAAATGGAAAAAAGTGAGCACCATTTGATTGTCTACTTCACCACTGGGGTTGATTGAAGGATCAGATAATCTCTTAATGGCAGACGTAGAAGTCTCTCCAGAAATTCCCTGCATGGACTATTATTGAAAGAGTCAAAAAAGCTAAAAGCTTCTAATTGACTTTGAGTAGTTTGAATGAAACTCACAAGATCATCCTTATTGCTAGAGAAATGTTGACCATCGATAATCAAAGGCTTGACATCTGGGGTTCCCTGTGGATAGGTAAAAATGACGTTTTCATCTATTTTCCATAGAATTAAACTATTGTAATTAGGGTGCAGCGAACTGAGTATGCATACGAAATCATATTTAACAATGTTTGACAAAGTGCCAACAAACTGATGCATCATAACCTGGCTAAGCAAAATCTAATGGTACGTACCAATTCACTTTGGTCTAGAGAAAGATTTCTTCCTCCCTTGCTGAGATCCCTCAATGTTCCCTGTAGGTTCACAAAAGGGAATTGAATCTATATTCTCATAAAATCAGTGAGCTCAATGAAAATCAATGTTATACATTGCTTCAAAAACAATATATGCACTCAACAGGTTTGCTACAAAACAAGTAGACTATAGAACACTATGAGAAAAATTATCATTGTATAGTGAAATGACAGAGTAGACTATAAAATAATTTTTACACAAAACACTTCTCATTCCTTATAATATGTCATCTTACATGAACCAAAACTTAGACTTAAATAACAAGCACCCACTTGACCAATGACATTGTTCTACGACATGAATATAGAAAATGTTGATGCACCTATCACACAAGTAACTTTCTTCAGAAATTTATGCGCCTACACTACATGCAACAGTAAATAGAGATAAGTACACCTATGTCACATTCATGATTGGTAAGCATGTTGTATTCTATTTGGCACATTGAATACCATCACATTAAAAGCAAAAGCTAATCTTAATCCTTCCAACAGTAGCCCTCTTTTAAAGCACGTATCTCAAGAACGGATCAAGTCCACGAGAAGGTAAATGAAAGCACAATGGCAGCATGTTTCACTTAACAAGAAAGGCTACCCAGTACAATCTCTAGGAGCTATCACAAGAAATGCAGGCACAATCATAGCTTTGAAACCTAAATTCCGATGTCAGGAACCTTATTCGCCCACATTAAACCACAGGCATTACATAAAGTCCTTGGTCCAGCTGGTCCACGACGCATAGCAGGAGTTGCATTTTCACTAACACCACAATGTTGACATCTTCGGGCACTGAAACAACATCAACCAAAGAAACAATCACATAAAATGAATGTCAAGTCTCAGCCTGAGAGAGAGAGAGATGGTGTATGTGCCATAGACAATAAATAGCAGACAACATAGAATCTCAGACATATTTTCCAATGCTCACATTGACAATGCCAAAGCAAATGAGGGACTCACACAGTTTCAGGAGGGGAGTACCGTCCTGGTGACAACTTTGAGCTAAATCCAAACTACCAGCACCTGAACCTTCTTTTATCGAAGCAAACTGCCCATTTTTCCGATGCATCCTGGTTGCATGATGATGAGAAGAGAATGAATCAAATCAACACCAAGTTTACAGTGGAGCAAAGCCCATTAATTACGAGCATGAGAAGTGCCACATTAACGCACTATCATTTTATAACGCCGTTATATTTTGCGTCATGCAAAACAATTGATGAAGGCTAACATTCTGGAATCACTCCTACGCTCCATTTTTTGGTTCAAAAATATTTTCAAACGAAAATCACCAACTTAGCATCTTTGACAAAGACGGAATAACTGCCAACAAGGGAAAAATTGATCTAACCTCTGGGCAACCTCTTTTCGCACAGTATACCTAATCTTCTTGTCAAAACATCTCTCCTTGCGCTTCTCCCGAAACCTAACCAGAGAGGCTATTCTTCTGGAAAGATTAGACCGCTTTGACGTGTCAACCACATCCTAATGCATGGAGATAACTCATTATAAATTTACACATAAGAAACTGTAAGTGCTCGGAAAATAACCATCTGCATACCATAGTACTTTGAGCATAAGGAACTTCAAATGTAGGCACAGCGGTTGGTATATCACGTCCTCCTAGAAGCAAAAGCACTGCCTGCACCTGGCAAACAAATTGCAAAAAATTCACGGATATCCATTGCATGATGGGTAACATGCAGGGAATAGGTTTCTAAATGCAGTGACAAGAGTGATAGTTGCAGATTGTTGTAAAAGAAAAAGCTGACAAATTACAAAGGCAAAGCGTCTCAAATAACATTCAGAAAATATCGTTCAAACTATATTGTTTGCCAAGAGTTGTATCTCATCTGACTCACAATTAACAATGTTGAAATGCTGGAAAAAGATAAAGAAACAAGTTCTCTAGGTGCTTTTTACGATCCACATCGATAACTATCAAAAAAAGCTAGTGGCATACAATACCATATAATGCATACTCACTACAAATGCATGCTTTCTCATCTCTTTCCTAAGCACAAAACTTAGAACCTTCAAATGTCAAAAAACTGCTAAACAGAGGGCCCAAAACAATCCCGTTTTGGAACACTGCACATTTATGGTCCTTCCAGCAAAACAAGCATATATGCCCCTCAAAAAAGGAAAACCCAAATACCTTCAATCCACCTGCATATCAGATGTAAGCAGAACCTTTAACTGCTTCGTGTAAATTGAGAATTATCGAACTCAAAACACATAATTTTTCCCATTTTGAAAAAAGAACAAAGAAAAAAGAAAAGCAGAACGCCTAGAATTTCAACAAAACTTCAGCATTGACCCATTACTTGACCAGAAGTGCTAAAGAGCTGCAAGCTCATTGGTCTCAAAACCCAACTAAATAATCATTTTGCCCAAAGGTAAAACGTCCGGAAGCTTAAATTCAACGAGAATGAACAAGATAAAACACAATTCGAGCCAAAAGCCAGCACCAAACCACACCATCAGCTCACTCGCAACTACTCACTTCCCCACAAAGCACGTACCTTTTCATGCGAAACATCAGGGAACACGTACACTTCCCCTTCGAAAGAGAGCGTGAGCTCGCTCGTCCTCGAAGGCGCCACCCCACCTCCTCCCGCACCACCACCAGCGCTACTACCGCGACGACGCCGGTGCCCGTAGTCCCCCACGGAATCCACATAACCCCGACCGGCCTCCTCCATTTCGTCAGTACAGTCATCGGTTCCGCCGCCGCCGCCGCCGTTCTCGAGCTCGTCGTCGTCGTCGTCCTCGGCCCTCGTCGGCCCGCGCGCCTGCAGATGCTCCGGCTCCGCGCTCGCCATGGGGACGGACCCGCCGGAAGCGAAAGACGGAAGACCGGGGGAAGAAAGAGAGCAGGAGAGGGAAAAGCCCTACCGACAACGGCGGCGGCGGCGACGGAGCCCGAGCCGGGAACGGACGTCGGAGCAGCTCAGGAGCGAAGACTGTTCCATTGAGCGGGCATCGACCGGACTGATAAACCCTAGATTTTTCGTTCGATTTTTTTTTTCTTTCCGCGGGGGGGGGTCGATTAATTTTGGGGGTGAAAGGGTCCGAAATCGAGAGGCGCCTGAAAGTGGAAAGGGGGCGTGGCGAGGGGAGCGACCCGATGTTTCCTCGAAGGGCCTCTTTGGAGTAAAATTCGAGAGAAGGGGGGCAAAAAAAGAAAAAGAGACATTCCTTTTATCTTTCTTTCCTTCTTTTTTTTTCAACATTTTTGCCTTTATTTTGTGATTCGTCACTCCAAAAAGTGGGGAATGTGCACTTTTGTACCAGCACGAGTACTGGTAGTGCGCTCGAGACGGTACCTAAAGAAAATGCTACAAAAAAAAAAAAAAAAACTCATTTAACTTGATCCACGGCATCAGAAATTTCAAATTACGATATATTTAAAAATTTCTTGTAATATAAAAAAAGTAAACTTGTAAGTATACGATACATTCACATCAAAATTCTGTTAGATGATTTTTCAATCAGAATAATTGTTGATTTTTATTTCGAAATAATTGTTCAATATATCTCACACATCTCATATGGTGGCCAATTCAATTATAAACATTTCATGCTAATTTGGTTCTGAATGTATTGTACGACAACCAATTTAGTCTTAAACCTTTTGACTGTAATGATTTAGTCTTAAATCTTTTGATGAATTGTCAATTTAATCATAAATATCTAGAATGACTAAATTAACAAATTGTTAAAAGGTTTATGATTAAATTGGCGCAATTGAAAAATTCAAAACTGAATTGGTACAATTAAAAAGTTTGAGATTGAATAGGCTACTATGCAACACTTTGAGGACATTTTGGACAACTTTCCCTTCTTCTTCTTCTTTTTATTTTTTCATTTAAGCCACGCGAACATCGTGACAACAACATTTGCTCTCCGACGTTAATGTAGGCAAATTTTTGATAGATCTCATTGAGGAAATTTTGATGGAGGGAAAATATATCATATATGTATGAGTTTGGGGTTTTCGATGCTATCATGCTATACCAAAAATTCAAGACAAATGTGTTATAGTAGGCATAGTTTTGTGGTTTTTGGTGGCTCTTGCCCAGTGTCTATTTGGCCCGTTTGGTTCGGCTTTTGGGGAATGTCATGGCCAAATGCAAATATTTTAGGATAAAAGGGATTTTCGGGAATGCTCGGCCGTTTGGCAAATTACGCATTGAAAAGTTGCTTGTGCGAAAATACCGTTTGGCAAAATTTATTCCAAATGGGCTTTTGCTTTTAATTTTCTTTTTAAAAATCTGAAAATCAAATCCGGCGGCCGGGCGATGCCGGACGGTCGGATCTCGGCCGTCCGACCGCCCGAGGTCCGGCCGTCCGACCGCCTCAAGTCCGGCCGTCCGCCGCCCGAGGTTGCGACCTCGGGCGCTGGAGGCGCAGAGGCCGATCAGCCTCCGAACCGCGAGATCTGGCGGCTTGAGGTCGCGCGGACCCGGGCGGCGCGACCTCGGGCGACGTCGTCGCCGCTGGAGGCGCGACCTCGGGCGCCCGAGGTCGTAGATGCCGATTTGGCCTCCGGACCGCCATCTGGCGGCCCGAGGTCGCGCGGAACCGGGCGACGCCGCCTGGTTCCACGCGACCTCGGCGGCACGGCCTTAGGTGGCGTCGCCGAGGCCCGTCTTTGCCGTGTCGCGCGTCGCGGCACCCCCTGGGCGGTGGTCACGGCGACGCGCGACCCTCAGCGGCGTGGGCGGTGGTCCGGAGAAGTCGGTGGCCGAAAGAAGAAGAAGAAGACGACCGGGAGAGGAAGATGATGAACAGTGGGCGAGGCATTTCCCAAATGCCAAATGCCCAATGCTGCCCCTCCCCAGCATTGGCATTGAGCATTCCACATGCTCATACTTGGGCAAAGGAGCTTCCAAAAAATTTGCCAAACACTAAAATTTTCCCCCAATGGGCTTTGGGGGTCCGAGGGGCTTTGGGAATGCCCAACCAAACACCCCCTTATTCTTGATAGAAGGCTGATATATAAGGGTTTCGAGCTTAAAAAATCCTCTTTGATTGGTGCTCCTATAAAATTGGCATACCTGTTACGAATGTTGGGAAATGAGTTAATAAACCATGACGGCAAGCCTGTCGCCACCTTTGTTATCGAAGTGCCTCAGAATAAAGAGTGGACGGACGACTAGTGGGGCATAATTCATTTAGTTCAACAATTAATCGAGAAGGTGAACAGTTTATGGAGCCATATAGGTGAGATCCGATGCCACCAAATGAATAAGAAAAGATTATTATGTATTATTTTGAATTGTATTTTTTAATGGCTTACCACAAGAAAACTTCAAACCAATACACTCGTAACAAATTTAATCTAAACTTATTTTTTTACCACCAAAAACTCTATTTTGACACACCCATATCACATTTACCATTTAAATTTTAGAGTTTGCGATATGAATGGAGAAAATGTGCTACATCATTTTAACATAAGTAGTTTAGCAAACTAACATTTTGATCAACTTTGTGGTGGTGGTGGTGCTATGACAACACATGTTATCTAAATTAAAAAGAAAGAAAAATATATATCATCTCAATATGCACTATAACCATTGTAAAATTATTGTGAAAAATATTGGATCTCGCAAATTAAGTCAATTTGAAATCACCAAAAAATAAATGAGGAACAGTTAATGCCACAAAAGATTTACGTAGTTTGGTTTGATTGTCGATATTTACTAAATAGAGAAAACCAGCAACAAATAATCCATAATAGTCGAAGAATCCACATTACAATACCTCATACACTCAAGTATTTCAACCAAAGTCATCTTTGTATGTTTTTCCCTCCGGCGGCTGCCCTTTGAGAGCGGCCTAAAGAACGAAGAACCCTTGCATGGTAGATGTTGGATACTTTACAATCAACGGGGTAAATCTCATGTATGGAAATCTAATAATTTTCTCCAACAGAAAAGAAAATTCACGTGATTTGGTGTGGCATTCAAGAAAAGAAAATTCTAACCGAAGATTACTATCCATTTCAAATATGTTTGATTTAGTAAACCAATCTACATCCTTCAATCCGATCGAGTCTTATACACAAGATCTCGAGATATAATTTAACAATGTTTACATGTGCCTTGCGGCAAAAGAAAATATCAATATTTTTTTACAAGAATCTTTTAGGTCATGTTTGTAACCATCCCTGAAACAATTATTTCTATTCTTTTATTTTTCGAATGAAAAAAGAACAAGAATTCGTTTGGTAAAATATTTATTCATGGAAACAAAAATATATTTTTTGTTCTCGAGAATAGATTTGGAATATAATCAAAAAGTAGAAAAAGAATAGTTTCTATTTTCGGGAATAATTTTTAGAATTAGTTCATGTTTTTTTTTTTCTTTTCTCCTCTTTTATTCTCTTCTCTCTTCTCATCTTCCCCTTTCTTCTTCTTTCTTTTGGCTGGCGACCTCACCGGCACGTTGTCAGCCCCCGACGACACTAAGCCACAGTGAGGCTCGTCGGCTTGAGCCTCGCCATGGCTGAGCGAGGCCGAGGCTAGCCTTGGCCAAGCAAGCCTCCAGCAAGCTCGTTGAGTCTTGCCTAGCCAGTCGCACAACGGTGGCTAGCGACCGGATACAAGAGAAGAAGAGAAAAGAAAAAGAAAAAAGAAATAAATATTAAAAAATTAAAAGAAATAAAAGAATTTATAAATCCTACCAAACACATTTTTATCCTAGGAATAAAAATTTTGGATAGTTACCAAATGCATTTTTGCTTAGAAATTGTTCCAAGGAATGGAATAAAAGAAAAAACTATTTCTGATAAAAAATTATTATCAGGAACAAAATCATCACCAAACGCGCCCTTAAGATTCAAAAATGATAATAACCTTAATGAACATAATTCTATTTAAAAAAATAATAATAAAGCGGTGATGTACGGAGCATTTATATACGATTTCTCTCAATAGTTCAATCATTAGCATGCTATATGTGACATGAAGATAAAATTATCTGAAAATTTTTCAATGATATAATGGCGAGAAAGACGATTACCAAATTGAAATGAAACGATAAAGGAAATAATCAAAAGTGAGGAATTTAAAGCAAACCAATAAAACAATTTTGGCAAACCTCTGTATCATCAACAGCTCAAGTACAAACTAAGTAGCACCGATACTAACATGCAACGTGACACGACATACCGACATGTCGTTTCTCAAAAAATATAAAATTCGACACATTGGGACGCGTTGTATATTAAATAAATATTTTTATATATACATAATAAATTATCATTTTTATGATTATTTCAATCAAATTAATTTGAATCAAATTCATAAACAAATAAATAAAACCTAGAATGAATATGCACTAAAAACATTAATTCGCCATTTATTAATATCATTCATTGTTTTAATTTGACAAATCCAACTCTATTTCAATAATTCATAAAACTTGGAGGAAAAATAAGCGATCCATATTTTGGACTCACATATTAGATATGTTGGAAGAGGAGAAAAAAATGGTGAATTATGTATCACGGGAAGTGAGAGTCAAAAGAGAAGATAAGACTATGTTTTAATTCTTTCTCCACTTACTATTTTTTCTTATTGTGTTTTATTTTTTTTTTATATATATATATATATATATATATATATATATATATATATATATATTGACTTCTCATTTATTGAATTTTTAAAATTAACCTTAATATTGGAATCACGTGTATAAAACTCATATGTCAGAATTCCGATTCAAGTGTTGGATTTTTCTAACATGTGTTAGCCGGGTGTCAAAGAGTGTCCGAGAGTGTTCGAGAGTGTTCGACAACGTGTCGAAGTGTCCGATACAACATGAAGGCTCTTTGAGAGTGTCGGTACTTCATATAGTATAACGAGATTGATTTTGAGAAGCCCAATGACAATTAATTAGGCAAACACCGATTTGCATTTAATTTTCCTTTTGTCCCATACATTCCTCTCTGGGAGAAGATAATTTATTATTTTGCTTCAATTGCAAATGCGATCTCCAGCGCTCTTGAGCGACTTAAAACTTCTTGCAACCTCCAGTGCATGAATTCGCGCAAGCTTTGACTTTTTTGGAGTCTGCAACGAAGTAAGGTACACAAAACCCATGTTATACATTTCAGAATATTGAATTATAATGAAAGCAGATAATTACTGTCGGGAACAGCTTCGAATGATGTAGAGATGTTAGAACACGGAACATGAGTGATTTCTGTTGCGTTTTTTTTTTCACCATCTACCCATGGTCAAATAATTCATTGACATTTACTCTAGTCAAATAATTCATTGACATTTACTCTATGGTCCATATAAATGAGAACAATTGACAATTCGCAATTTCAAAAGCACGTATTTTTAAACCTAAGTAGTTGCCGATCACACTTGATAAATGAACAAAAACGGACGTCTTTTCTAGTTTGATTTTGGTATGCAAGAGGAAATAAAATACAAATTATCTCTTAAAACATATTTTCTATATAAAAGGCGAAGATTTTGCTTTCATACCACCAAGATGCGAGTCGAAACATTTGGACAGCACACATTCAAGGTTGCACCGGCCCTCGAGTGTTTGGATAAAGATAAATCCTCAATTGTCATAATATTCAATACAATCAGCCTTGATAAATCTACCATCTATGAGGTGTTATTCCCTAACTTGGGGTTTTTTGTTTTTTTTGGGCGATGGTGACTTCTTAGATGACTAATTAAATCCATATCCACTGAGACACAAAGTTACCCTTGATAATCCAATTGAAATTTAAAGTGGGGGCTCCAATTAATTTGTATTATTTGTTTGTTTGGTTTCTCATTTGTTAAGTGACTCTTTAAAAATAAAGTTAGTTTAGGCAACAAATAATGCAATATATAAGAAAATATTTGGATTTCTTTTTTTATTATTCGAATTTTTCTTGTTTATGCAGCATAATAAGATATGGAGAAAGTAAGGAAAAGAATGGCAAAAATAAAAGATTCCTTGATTTTGTTCCATAATTTTATCTGTAAGCGATAGAAGATGGATATCAAATAAAAATTCTCTGATTTACTCTTTGATTTTATGCACAAATAAGCAATTTCTTTATGATTTTTCGCCCGAGCATTTTCTTTATGATTTTTCGCCCAAGCTTGTGCGTGATGGTGAAATCATATGCTCTAACATATTTATTTGATTGTCGTGTGGGATAATATTCGATGTTTTCCATTTCATCGGCATAGTCCCGGTGCCGCCACCCCTTTCATGCTCGGGAGCGAGGACTTTTTTGATTGATTTTTCGCCCGAGCATGATGAGGTGTAAGCCATTAGCTTGCTGCCCTCGTTGTCATCGATGCTTGAATTCAAATCGGTTCTCACGCAGCAATTCCAATACCTTTGCTATGATCAATCTTAGCGATTGGAGAAGCATGATGATTGAAGTGCCTAAGCCAAATTTATTAGAGGTTTTGACGATTCTCTATGATACTCATGTGCATTGATTTGTTCAATGAAATACGTGGTTTTGGGAATTTCTAAGCGATTTTGCACTTTTTTCATCTTGTTATTCTCTCTCAAATGTGTAGATAATATTTCGGAGTTAGAGAGGCAAATTTGTTTGAACATGTGTAGACCGGAGTCATTCATTTTTTAGATTAAGTGCTATCTAATTCGAATCGCCATCAAATGTGAGTATCTTCAATCACGGGTCAGAATGATTTAGCAGCCTTTGAAAATAACCAGCATGCACGACACAATTGGACCCTCTCAAGAAGCCACATATTCCACCTCAATGCAATCTACGTCTATGAATGTTATGAATAATCCAACCCGGATCCAATAAAACATTCCCAAGAAGCTACGAGTGAAAGTTATCATGGCATAGGCAATTTCATTGGCGGGGAGAGCATGAAATTGTTACTTTAATTGCCATAATAAGTTTTCATAAGCAAATTGAATAAAAACAAAACTCACTTATGGATATTTCTTGATTCTCAAGTTCATTATCATCATCGGAGAAGGTGAGTGGTGGCGAATAACTTAAAAACCGACTTATGCTGAAATTGATGAGTTCTTGGGTGAGGATGCAAAATTGCATAATGTAGAGCATGCGCTTTGAAGTTTGCTGATGGGGAGGCTGTAGAACTAAAGTATGCAATTTGTAGTTTTGCAAAATTGCATAACTTCTCGAATATCTTTTCGTTTTCTCCTTTTCCTAAATTGTTCAAATTGTTTTGCACTTGTGCAAGCTTGTGCGTGAGGAGTCTGATGCATTTGTCAAGAAGGAGGTGAGCAAGAGGAAAAAAGAAAGAAAAGAAAAACAAAAAGGAAAAAACAAAAAATCTTTAGGCGAAAATACCCCTACCTGCAAATAAGATTTGACTGGCTTTCAAGTTGAAACCCTTATTCAAGACTTAATCAGTCACTTTGGGCTCTTATTTGATACAATATCCACTTTAGGCCCTTTTTTGAGAATATGGTTGCCCTTAATTGAAATTTTCTCATGTTTCCTCGAAGGGCCTCTTTTGAGTAAAATTTGAGAGAAGGGACAAAGTAGAAAAGAAAAAAAAAGACACTGCTTTATCTTTCTTTTTCTCTTCAATATTTCTCCCTTTATTTTGTGATTTGTCACTCCAAAAAGTGGAATGGGCACTTTTGTACTAGCACGAGTATTGGTGGTGCTCGAGATACCACTTAAAGAAAATGCTACAAAAAAATTCTAAGCGGTGCAACACATTTCACTTGATTTGTGACATCAGAAATTTCAAACTAGAATTACTACAATAAATTTACATAAAACTTTTTCTTGTAATATAGAAAACCCAAACTTTTAGATATATGATATAGTCACATCAAAATTCTGTTAGATGATTTTTGAATTAGAACAATTGTCAGTTTTTATTTCGAAATAACTATCCAATATATCTCACGCTTTTTGTATGGCTGCCACTTCAATTATAAACATTTCGTGCTAATTTGGTCCTAAATGTAGGACAATCAATTTAGTCCTAAACCTTTTTACTGTATCGATTTAGTCTTAAATCTTTTGATAAATTGTCAATTTAGTCCTAAATATCTAGAGTGAATAGATTGACAAATCGTTAAAAAGTTTATGATTAAATTAACACAACTAAAAATTTCAAGATTGGATTAGCACAATTAAAAGATTTGGGATTGAATAGGCTATGTGCAACACATTGAGGACATTTTGGAAAACTTTCCCTTCTTCTTCTTTTTATTTTTTCACTTAAGCCACGTGAGCATCGTATCAATAACATTTGCTCTCCAACGTTGATGTAGGGAAATTTTTTGATAGACCTCACTGACGAAATTTTGACAAAGGAAAAATATATCATATATGTATGAGTTTGGGAATTTTGATGTCATATAAAAAATTTTAAGATAAATATATTATAATAGGCATAGTTGGTGATTTTTGGTGGCTCTTGCCCAGTTTTTCTTCATTTGTCTATTTGTTCTTGGTAGAAAGCTGATATATAAGGGTTTCGAGCTTACAAAATCCACTTTGATTGGTGTTCCTAAAAGAATGGCATACCCGTTAAGAATGTTTGGAAATGAGCTAATAAACCATGACGGCAAGCCTGCCGCCACCTTTGTTATCGAAGAGCCTTAGAATAAAGAGTGGACGGACAACTACTCTGGCATAATTCATTACAATTAATCGACAAGGTGAACAGTTTACGGAGCCATATAGGTGAGATTTGATGCCACCAAATGAATAAGAAAATATTATTATGTATTATTTTGAATTGTATTTTTTTCAATGGCTTAATATCACAAAAAAACTTCAAACTAGTATACATGTAACAATTTAGTCTTAAATTATTTTTTTACCACCAAAAACTCTATTTTGACACACCCATGACAAATTTACTATTTAAATATTAGAGTTTGCGATATGAAAAAAAGAAAATGTGCTACATCATTTTAACATAAGCAGTTTAGCAAACTAACCTTTTGATCAACTTTGTGGTGGTGGTGCTATGACAACACGTGTTATCTAAATTAAAAAGAAAAAAATATATATATCATTTCAATTTGCACCATAACTATTGTAAATTATTATGAAAAATATTGGACCTTACAAATTAAGTCAATTTGAAATCACCGAAAAATAAACGTGGAATAGTTAAGGCCACAAAAGATTTACATAGTTTGGTCTGATTGTTGATATTTACTACATAGAGAAAAGCAGCAACAAATAATCCATAATAGTTAAAGAATCCACGTTACAATAACTCATACACTCAAGTATTTCAACCAAAGTCATCTTTGTACATTTTTCCCTCCGGCAGCTACCCTTTGAGAGCGGCCTTAAGAACGAAGAACCCTTGTGTGGTAGATATTGGATACTTTACAATCTACATGGTAAATCTCATGTATGAAAATCCTGAATAATTTTCTCCAAAAGAAAAGAAAAAATTCACGTGCTTTGGTGTGGCATTCAAGAAAATTAAATCCTAACCCATGATTACTATCCATTTCAAATATATTCGATTTAGCAAACCGATCTACATCCTTCAATCTGATCGAGTCTTATACACAAGATCTCAAGATATAATTTAACAATGTTTACATGTGCCTTGCAGCAAAAGAAAATATCAATATTTTTTTACAAGAATCTTTTAGGTCATGTTTGGTAATGTTGGGAATAACGGATCCCCGAAAACCGGATTCGACACTAAATCGAACTCCTAAAACGAATGCGGAAGATAAGTCCAGGAAATACATGTATCTTCGATCGTAAAGCACACCACGGAATCGAGCGTACCTTGTTAGCCACAGATTAAACACCAATGCTGAAGATCGAGGAAGAAATTCTGATCCGATGATGTCAATTTGCATTGAAAAGGGAAACGGCGTCGCCTTAAGCGTTTGGAAGAAAAGAGAGGGAGAGGAACGTACGTTAAAATGGCCAAAAGGTGCGTTCTCCCTCTCTTTCCTTCCTTATATACGTTCCCAACAAACAGAAATCGTGCCCCTTCATCCATGGGCCCTAATCTTATGAGCCGGGCTTTTAGGCCCAACATGGGCGGATGGGCCTTAAGCCCATCTCATAAAATCATCATCTCCCACTCGCACATGGTGGGCCGAACAGGATTCTCTTTACCTTTCTTCAACATTCATACCGGTGAATAATCCGTGCGACCAGCATACTTTGAGAGCTTGTTGCCATACATTTGTTAGGAATATATAGCAGCTCATAATGGGCATCACACTCTGGGTAGATTTAGTATGTAGTACCCTAGATCGATCGATCACATTTATATTTCTCTTGATCTCTATATATATATTGTATTCACAATTATGATTGTCTAAAAGACAGTCATAATTGATTAACCGGTGAATACAAAAACTATAATGTGATTCTCCAAAATCGATCTTCCTCTTTCCTTCAAACTCTCAATTTCAGTTCACCTTGCTTTTCTAGAAATGTCCCATTAGATCGAATCAACTCATGACCATTGTACAACATCCTAAGATAGCAAACACTAAATAGAAATCTTGAGAATAAGTAAAAGTCATGAGGGGACTAAAAATTGAGAAACTCTTTTCCTCAAGAGTCTCACACGACATAAAAATTGAGATCAAACTTTTGCCACTCTTATTAGTCATTTCATGCATACGTAGTATGAAATACGTATTACGGTATTAACTCCTTTCCATTGGAGCGTATGTCTACACCTTCAATACTGTACAAATGACAGTTCAGACATACCTAATGTCTAACTTGAGTTCATATATCTATTCATTCACAAAATTCATCAAAACTCACATCTGGCATCATAGACAGATAAAGTAAAATATGTGGGGTATTTTACTTTCGGACATAGTAAGTATTATGTCCTCATCTTAACACCCAGTTAAGGCGACATACGTATTTTAAGCTTGAGCTCTCGATTATCACCTAAATGATAAGCTTAAAAACAGTCTCATCTCTATTTATCACATAGTAAATAGAGGCGATTACTCGTGTGAATGTGCTAATCTTATATATGTCCGACATACTTTCTTAACTTAAAGCAATGCACTGAGCATTAAGATGCATAAAGATCAAACAAAGATTCATAGGCATTAATGATGAAAACACAAATTCATCAAATGTGAACACTTGGGGAAGTTACAATATTTAGTACATCAATCTTTACGCAATCCTAGAGATTTCATATGGCCACAAAACACATCTCTAGGTATTGGCTTTGTCATATGATCTGCTACCATTCTATGCGTAGTATGTACTCTGAGTTTACATATTTTCGTGCAATCATATCTTTGACAAGATTGTACTTGGTATCTATATGTTTGGTCTTGCCATGATATTTTAGATCTTTGGTGTACAATTTTGCTGCTTGGCTATCACAATTAACCAACAATGAATCTGCAGCACTTTCAATAACACCTAAATGATCCAAAAAATCTATTAAGCCAAACACCTTCTTATACTGCTGTTGATAATACCACGAACTCAGTTTCCATCGTGGATAAGACTATACATTTTTTTGTTTCTTACTGCTCCAACATATGGTGCCATTATTCGGTAAGAAAACAAAGCCAAAAGTAGATTTTCTTTCATCTAAATCTCCTCCATAATCAACATCAGAATAGACTTAGAGTCACAGATCCTTTCCATAATAACTTAGCGTATAATCAACAGTTCCCTATAGATAGCTTAGTATTCTTTTAACGGCTTTCCAACGTGCTTGACCGGGATTGGATTGGTAACTACTCACCATTCCAACTGCAAAACATATATCAGGTCTTGTACACATCATAGCATACATCAAGCTTCCAACAGTACTAACATAAGGAACATGTTTCATTTGTTCCTTCTATTGTGGAGTCCTTAGACACAATCTATGGCTCAATCCTTCACCTTTTGCAATAGGAGTATCTATGGGTTTACAATCTTGAAATCTTAACTCCAAGAATGTATGCAACACCACCCATGCTTTTCATCTCAAAGTTGGAAGACAACCAACTCTTGACAGTATTAACAAACTCCATATTGTTTCCGGCAATTAGTATACCATCAACATATAATGATGTGATCACAAATTTGATCTTTCGATCCTTTGATATATACACAATGATTCTCATCTATCATTGTAAGTCATATGCCATTATGGCATTATGAAAACGTATATAACATTGTCTTGATGATTGCTTAAAGCCATATATCGACCTCAAAAGCCGACATACATTTTCTTCTTAGCATTTCACTATTTAACCAGCAGGTTGTTCCATATATATTTCTTCATCTAATTCTCCATTGAGGAAAGCAGTCTTTACATCCATTTGATGTAACTCAAGATCCATACTCACCACTATTGCCAGAACTATGCGAATCAAGGTAAATCTCACTACAGGAGAAAAAGTATTTTCATAATCAATTCTTTCCTATTGATTATACATCTTCGCCACAAGGCGAGCCTTATGCCTTTCTATCGAGCCATCAGCTTTTCGCTTTATTTTGAGAACCCACTTGTTCCCAATAACTTTGTGTCCTTTTGGAAGATCAACCAGTTCCCAAACATGGTTTGATTTCATTGACTCCATTTCCTCTTTCATTGCATAAATCCATTTTTCTTACTAGGGCAATTTAGAGCCTCATTAATATTTCTTGGTTTATCCTCATCTTGTGGAGCAACCATAAAAGTTTTCCATTTAATGTCAAAATGTCGACGAGGAATACTTTGACGACTTGTTCACCGTATGAGAGATTGTACACTTAACACATCATTCCCCGTTATGCTCCCACTCGGATTAGATAATGACGATGTCATCTCATCATGTGGTTGTAATTGAGAATGAGTTGAATTCAATTCATCACTTCTCATATTACTCCCACTTGGATGAACTCCACTAATATCATTATCTTGATCCAAGGTTTCAAATAGGAAGTAATCTTCTCCTATTTTGCTATTCTTAGGAAATTCATCCTCTAAGAATGTGACATTCCGTGATTCAAATTCAGTTATACTCCCACTTTCCTGCTCACCTATGAACATATACCATTTCGAGTGTTCAGAGTATCTCATTAAAATACTCTTCTTTCCTTTGTGACCCAATTTCCCAAACTTGTGAGATGACTTATGAATATAGGCAGCACAACCCCATGACTTAAGAAAACTTAAGTATGGTTTTCTACCTGTCCATAACTCATATAGAGTGGAAGTAACTGATTTGGAAGGCACCCGGTTAAGTATATATGCAACAGTTAAAAACGCATCACTCCAAAAAGTGATAGGTAAGTTAGCATGCGCCATCATGGACCTAATCATTTCCAGTAGGGTTCCGTTTCTTCTCTCCGCAACACCATATTGTTGAGGAGTATATGGAATAGACAACTGTCTTTCTATTCCTTTTTCATCACATAATTTTCTGAACTCATCAGATAAATATTCTCGACCTCGATCGGATCTAATATTTTTATTTTCTTGTCTAGTTAATTTTCCACCAAGTTCATAAACCTTTTGAAACAACTTATTACTTCAGATTTATGAGAAATCAAAAAGATATATCTGAATCGAGTATAATCATCTAGAAAAGTAATGAAATAAACATCCACATGCCTTTCTCTCGCAGTCATTGGATCACAGACATCAGAATAGATTAAATGTAGAGGAAATTCAGCTCTTTTACCTTTTCCAAATGGTTTTTTTGTCGTTTTCCCTACTATGCAATGCTCACATATGGGCAAATCGACTTTTTCAATGTTGCCCAACAAGCCCTCTTTGGCTAGTCTATTCATATGTCGTTGGCCAATATGACCAAGTCTAGCATGCCACATAATCACATCATTATCATATTAAGTAGAAGACGTGAAACAATGGAATAACAAATATTGATATCACCACAGTCAACATTTAGTACAATAAAACCATCTAGAAAGTGACCACAACCATAGTAATTTGTATCCAAATACAAATCTACACCGCTATTATGGAAGTTCACACTAAAACCAAGCTTAACCAACACCAAAACAGACATTTAAATTTCGACAAATCTCTAGGGAATATAGAACATCATGTAGGAACAAGGTGCGTCCACCATGCATGTTCAAATGGCTGGTGCCAATCCCTTTAACTTCAAGTTCTGGAGTTATTTCCTATATAGATCCACTTAGTTCCAGTAGGTATTCGTCGGAATTCCACGAAGGATCTTATATCCTTCCTTACATAGTATGTCTCTCCTGAATCTACAATCCACAAAGGATTGGATTCAGCCAATAATGCAGAACTTGACACATAAGCAAAGTTCTCAAATGTACAAGAGGTGTATACCTTCTTTGACTCACGACAGTCGCGAGCGTAATGACCTTTCTTGTCACAATTGTAACACCTCACCCTCGACATTTTCTTCACTTAAGGACGTTTTCCTCTCTTGTGTTGGTTAACTCTTGATTTCTTGCAATAAGGACTTAATCCTTTGCATTCCCACATATTGAATGAATCAATACGCTTGTGCTTAGAGCTCAAAGCCCTTTCTGAGCTAGAACCAGCATTGCAAATGTCTATTTTTGGCTCAAATGCCGTTAGACGGTCCTCTACTAGCTCAAGGTGGCGCACAGCATCCTCAAGATTTTCCATAATATGGTCAAGAGCTTCTAGTGCTTATTGCTTTTCCAACACATATTGAATCTTCATATTCAAAATTTCACAATTGTTGCCGTTCATGTCAACAATAACGTTTTTAGTTGCTGAAACCATCAATCTGAACACATCAGACATATATGCACGAATAATTAATGCCTATCATTTATGCATCCACTTTGCACAGACCCATCATATCAATGAACAATTTCAAGTAAGGTTTCAGAATCAAAATGTCACTATGTTTCCAATCATCCTCCAAAAATCTTAACTCAAAATTATTATTAATATAATCGTCTTATGCAAAATAAATTCTATGAAGTTACAAAAACTTCTATGAACTACCCACATCAGTCAACAATAATAGAAAGCAAATAATATATAACACCTAATAGAATAACAATACTTTCACATAATACAACTATCCATTACACTTAGCAATATATACAAAGAAAATCATCAACATAGAAAGAGATATTCACACCCAAAAACATCCCAAACTAATCTGAGAAATAAATAGGGAAGGTCCCTTCTAATCTATCAGTCAAAATATCTGAGAAATTTGAAGATACATTTGCCAACCATGGAAAAACTTTTGGAGAGCTTTCATGTCGCCTCCAAGGCGCATTTACTTTGCGCCATGTGGCGCTCAATCTAAGGGTTGAAGTTTTGGCTAACTCAATCCTATAGTACTCTCTTACAAAAGCTTCCACTAGCCTCCTATAACCCGAGACTACGTTGACCTCCCATAGCCGATCTAACACTGCTTGCCATTCAGGTGGAAGAGTGTTCATCAAAGCCGGCACCTTCTCAAAATCCGGCATAAGATAACCATTCCAGATGATTTCCTATATCATCCGATTGACCCTGACCATATGTGATACTAAATCACCGTCATGCCACCGATAATTAGCTAACTCTGTTATCAGCTTTTTAAGTCTTGCATTTCCCTCGTCCGTTCTCGGGATTGCAGGTATCCGTGCATAACGCATCATAGTTCCTGCAACAAATGCAGAACAAAAAATGGATCACTTATAATCTATAATGAACATAAGGGAAAATACATAATTTTCCATGATTCATGTAACAAATGCACAATTAAAAAATGGATTACCTATAACCCACACTAGCATAATTAAAAAAAAGAAACAAATTCTTTTTTTTTTTTTTTTTTTTTTGGGTCAACGGTCAACGGGCGGCGGTTCGTCGGACCGAACGGACCGGTCGGGCCGGGTCGGACGAACCGATCGACACGTGCCACGTGCGCGTGCGCGCGCACGCGCTGGCTTCCATGCGGGTCGGGTCGGGTCGCCGGCTGGCCAACGATCGTCGACAATGACGTCATCCCGGTGGTTACCGTGACGTCACGGTGACGTCAGCATGCGCCGGTTCGCCACCGGCGCATGTGGCGTACACGTTGGCCAATGCCAGCGCTTCGGGCGCGTCGCGCCCACATGCAGCCGATGCCGCCGCGCGTGTGGGCGCGTCCGGCGTCGCTCGGCAGCACACAACATGTCGACGGACTCGTCTCGACGAGCCCTGTCACCCTATGCCTTTATAATTGATTTCGACTTACAGAAAATCGAAAAAATCGATGAACAGTGCTCGGGTGTCAGGATTTCTCGCCCCGATCCGTATCGGCCGAATATTTTCGCGAAAAATCAATCAAAAAACATGAAAGGGGTCGGGAAAACATGAACTAGGGCTCCGATACCAATGTTGGGAATAACGGATCCCCGAAAATCGGATTCGACAATAAATCGAACCCATAAAACAAATGCGGAAGATAAGCCCGGGAAATACATGTATCACCGATCATAAAACACACCACGGAATCGAGCGTACCTTGTTAGCCATAGATTAAACACCAATGCTGAAGATCGAGGAAGAAATTCTGATCCGATGATGTCAATTTGCATTGAAAAGGGAAACGGCGTCGCCTTAAGCGTTTGGAAGAAAAGAGAGGGAGATGAACGTACGTTAAAATGGCCAAAAGGTGCGTTCTCTCTCTCTTTCCTTCCTTATATACGTTCCCAACAAACAGGAATTGTGCTCCTTCATCCATGGGCCCTAATCTTATGGGCCGGGCTTTTAGGCCCAACATGGGCGGACGGACCTTAAGCCCATCTCATAAAACCATCAGGTAACCATCCCCGAAACAATGATTTATATTCTTTTGTTCCCTGGAATGAAAAAGAAAAATAGAAATTTGTTTAGTAAAATCTCTTTGTTCCCGGAAACAAAAATTTATTCTTTTGTTATTGAGAATAAATTTGAAACAGAATCAAGAAGTAAAAAAAAAAAAGTAGTTTCTTGTTTCTAAGAACACTTTCTAGAATCAACTCCTTTTTTTTTTTTTTCTTTTCTCCTCTTTTATTCTCTTCTCTCTTCTTCTTGTTGGTTGGCGACCTCACCGGAATGCTCGTCGACTTGAGCCTTGCCATGGTTGGGTGAGGCCAAGGCTAGCCTTGTTTAGGCGAGCCTCCAGCGAACTCATTGGACCTTACCTAACGATGGCGGCGACCGGCTACAGAAGGAAGAAGAGAAAAAGAAAAAGAAAAGCGAAAAATATAATAAAAGTATTAAAAATTAAAAGAAATAAAAAGAATTTAAGATGCTGCATTTGAGATACCGGGTATTTATTCCCATTTGCATTTGAGATACTTTGGTTCTGTAATGCTCACAAAATCATCTGGGCTAAAGGTCATAGAACCAACGCACAACAACAATTACCTTGGATATTACCTGAATTGGACGTAGCCGGTTGGTCTTGAATTTCAACTTTGGGCACCACTGAGGTTCCATTTTTAGCAAAAAAACTTTCCCTTTTCCACTGTTAGTACCCCGTTGGCTTGAATCTTACCAAACGCATTTCTATTTTCGAGAATAGAAATTTTGAGCAGTTACCAAGCGCCTTTACTCAGAAATTGTTCTCAAGAATGGAATAAAAAAAATATTTATGATAAAAAATTATTCTCGGGAACAGAATCGTTACCAAACATGCCCTTAAGATTCAAGAATGATAATAAACTTAATGAACAGAATTCTATTTTAAAATAATAATAATAATAATAAAGTGGTGATGTCAGGGGCATTTATGCACGATTTCTCTCAATAGTTCAATCTCCAATCAGCATGCTATATGTGCCATGAAGATAAAATTATCTGGAAATTTTTCGACGATATAATGGCGAGAAAGATGATTACCGGTTTGAAATGAAATGATAAAGGAAATAATCAAAAGTAAGGAATTAAAAGCAAACCAATAAAACAATTTCGGCAAACCTCAGCTCAGTACAATGAGATTGATTTTAAGAAGCCCGATGACAATTAACTGGCAAACCCCGATTTGCATTTAATTTTCCTTTAGTACAATACATTCCTCTGAACGAGAAGATAATTTATTTTGCTTCAATTGCAAATGCGATCTCCTGTGCTCTTGAGCGACTTAAAACTTCTTGCAACCTCCAGTGCATGAATTCACGCAAGCTTTGACCTTTTTGGAGTCTGCAACGAAGGAAGGCACATAAAACCCATGTTATACATTTCAGAATATTGAATTATAATGAAAGTAGATAATTACTGTCGATAACAGCTTTGAATGATGTAGAGACGTCTGAACACGGATCATGAGTGATTTCCATTGCGATATCTTTGACCATCAACCCATGGTCAAATAATTCATTGACATTTACTCTATGGTCCATTTTTTATTTTTATTTTTTTGGTTAGACTCTATGGTCCATATAAATGAGAACAATTGACAATTCGCAATTTCAAAAGCACGTGCTTTTAAACCTAAGTAGTTGCCGATCACAATTGATGAGTGAACAAAAACATACGTCTTTTCTAGTTTGATTTTGGTATTTAGAAGGAAAGAAAATACAAATTATCTATTAAAACATATTTTCTATATAAAAGGCGAAGATTTTGCTTTCATACCACCAAGATGCGAGTCGAAACATTTGGACAGCACACATTCAAGGTTGCACTGGCCTTCGAGTGTCTCGACCTTGGAAGCCTCGCAGTTTATGAGGCACTGGATCAGGTGCCCCGAGACAACTGAGCCCGCACTTGACCTTACAAGAAGTGGAAACTTGCGTCTCGGCTGCTGATGCCTCCAGTGCCATCGCGGCCACCAGCATCAGACCATTAATGTAGGAAAACTCTTGACAATCATGTTTGATTTGTTTTCAATTGAGTGATGATTCACAATCTTTTTGCTGTATTTTGGTAAAGGCATGAAGTGATTCTGCGGTTTATATAGGTGCACGACACTGGGATAATCTTCTTTTGCTTTTTTGATTATTTGGTTTCAACCTTCATTTATGGAATAATTTTCATTCAATGGAAAGATAAGATCTTATCCATTTTCATTAAACAAACACTGTATTATTTGTTGGCAATTTGTCCTTTTTTGGATGGAGGCATATTTATATGAGGAAAAGTGTTTTTTCTTAGTAATCAAACCCAAAGGATAAAGATAAATCCTCAATTGTCATAATATTCAATACAATCAGCCTTGATAAATCTACCATCTATGAGGTGTTATTCCCTAACTTGGGGTTTTTTGTTTTTTTTTGGGAGATGGTGACTTCTTATATGACTAATTAAATCCATTTCCACTAAGACACAAAGTTACCCTTGATAATCCAATTGAAATTTAAAGTGGGGGGCTCCAATTAATTTGTATTATTTGTTTGTTTGGTTTCTCATTTGTTAAGTGACTCTTTAAAAATAAAGTTAGTTTAGTCAACAAATAATGCAATATATAAGAAAATATTTGGATTTCTTTTTTATTATTCGAATTTTTCTTGTTTATGCAGCATAATAAGATATGGAGAAAGTAAGGAAAAGAATGGCAAAAATAAACGATTCCTTGATTTTGTTCCCTAATTTTATCTGTAAGCGATAGAAGATGGATATCAAATAAAAAATTCTCTGATTTACTCTTTGATTTTATGCACAAATAAGCAATTACTTGGGTCTTAGATGTGTCCTATAAGTAGGAGAACATTGATCGCTTGGTACAGCTAGGTTTTAATTTTTAGATTGGTTTCATTGTTATGAGAGTTTGTTAAGCATTTTGGAGAGAAAATAAAAGTAGTGATAGGATTTTTATTTTTTGATTCAAGATATTAGGTTTGATTTATATTTTTGTTTCTCTTCTACTATGTTCTTATTGTCTTTTCTTTTCTTTTTTTGGGTAAAAGGTAAGAATGTTCTTATTGTCTTTTGTTAGTCTACAATGTAGCATAACCATGATGTTGTGAATTTTATGATTTTTCTGTTTTGCAAGTGATTTCATTCATATGAGTTATATATTATTGCGCTTAATGTTTTTAAGCGACCGATCACCATTTGAATGATTTAACGTGTATGTTTGAGACTAAAAAGCGATAATATGCAATTACTTTTTATAATATATAACCATGAATTTCATGTGCATAGAGATGTATCACGTTATTTGTGTAATTTTTGGTGATAAGATAATTTAAAAAACTCATTGCCAGATATATTAATAGATTTTAATGCACTTATGTTTATGTAAATTCCCATAGAGATATAATGGATTAATAAACTAAGTAGGTCTGCTATACCTAGAAATAGGAAATACGTTAGGAAATTCAGCTATTGCATGTTTGATATCGTTAACAATTTGAAATTAATATCTAGTGATTATGGTGAAATCATATGCTCTAACATATTTATTTGATTGATTTACTATATTTTGTTCCAAAGTTTTTCTTTCATAAATTTTAGAATTAATTTTTTTAATATTTAATTGGTTTGTTATTCGTCAATCTATGATTCTGTGTGGGATAATATTCTTTTCGCATCATTATATTACTTTTACGAACATTTAGGTAGGATCTAGTTGTCATAATTAAAAATATAATGTAGCCTTTTGTTCTATTTATCCATTTCATCGGCATAGTCATCGGTGCCGCCACCGTTCTCGAGCTCGTCGTTGTCCTCGTCCTCGGCCCTCATCGGCCCGCGCCCCTGTAGATGCTCTGGGTCCGCACTCGCCTGGAAGCGAAAGATGGAAGATCGAGGGGGAAAGAGAGCAGGAAAGGGAAAAACCCTACCAACAACAGTGGTGGCGACAGCGAAGCCCGAGCCGGGAACGGACGTCGGAGTAGCTCAGGAGCGAAGACTATTCCATTGAGCGGGCATTGACCCGACTAATAAACCCTAATTTTTTGTTCAATTTTTTTTCTTTTTGGGTCAATTAATTTTGGGGGCGAAAGGTCCGAAATCGAGAGGCGCCTAAAAATGGAAAAGGGGGCGTGCGAGGGGAGCGACCCGATGTTTCCTAGGAAAATTTTAATTAAGGGCCTAAAGTGGAATCATTTTCTCAAAAAAGGACCCAAAATGGACACTGTCTCAAACAAGAACATAAAGTGACCAACTTAGTTTCAAATAAGGTCTCAACTTAAAAGCCAACCAAAACTTATTTGCATCTAGGGGTATTTTTGTCTAAATACTTTTTTTTCTTCTTTTTTTAATTTATTTTCTCCTTCTCTTTCTTTTATTCATCATCATCATGCCTTTGCCTTTTTCAATCTTTAGACCGCGTTCTCCAAAGTCCATCTTTATCTTCCTTGCCGAATTAGCTATCAACACCCTCAACCTCATTCGTCATTACCCTCAACAGCAATTCCAATACCTTTGTTGAAAGATGAAGGTCAATCCAAGCCCTAGATTGAGCACGAGTGGACCAAGATGTGACACTCAGCTTGATTCGATCCCACATCTTGTGGTCGTGGTCAAGCACGAAGCATGATGAGGTGTAAGCCATTAGCTTGCTGCCCTCGTTGTCATCGATGCTTGAATTCAAATCGGTGCGCACGCAAGCTATGATCGATCTTAGCGAGGAGAAGCTAGATTGAAGTGCCTAAGCCAAATTTATTAGAGGTTTTGAGGATTCTCTATGATACTCATGTGCATTGATTTGTTTAATGAAATACGTGGTTTTGGGAATTTCTAAGCGATTTTGCACTTTTTTCATCTTGTTATTCTCTCTCAAATTTGTGTAGATAATATTTCAGAGTTAGAGAGGCAAATTTGTTTGAACATGTGTAGACCATAGTCATTCGTTTTTTAGATTAAGTGCTATCTAATTCGAATCGCCACTAAATGTGAGTATCTTCAATCACAGGTCAGAATGATTTAGCAGCCTTTGAAAATAACTAGCGTGCATGACACAATTGGACCCTCTCAAGAAGCCACATATTCCACCTCAATGCAATCTACGTCTATGAATGTTATGAATAATCCAACCCGGATCCAATAAAACATTCCCAAGAAGCTACGAGTGAAAGTTATCGTGGCATAGGCAATTGTTGACGCCTTAATTTTATTTAGTTTTATTTTACTAATTAAAATTTTATTTTATTTCGGATAAATAAGATAATTAATAAACAAAGCAAAAAAAAAAAAAAAAAGGAAAAAAACATAAACAACAGCCCCCTTTTTCTTCACGTGGGCTTGTGCGACTTGGCCCCACCTCCCTTTTCTCCTTCTTCTTCCTTCTCCTTCTTCCTCGCTCCTTCTTTCTCCGCCTCTGCAGAAGACGACGACGCGCGCAAAGGACGGCCTACGGCCGAGGGGAGTAGGCCGACGTCGGCCGGAGAGGATAAGATCTCGAGCGCCATCAATGCCAAGCACGCTTCGCTGGATAAGCTCAGATGGGACGCCGGTCCAACCAAGGAGAACCGCTCGGCGAGCGAAGGGGACCGTCGGTCGAAGCTCCGTCGACCGGACATCCTCGCTTATAAATAGCAGAGCACTTCCGTCGTCGAAGGGCAATCGCAAGCTTGGAGATCTTCCCACTGAGAGACTTCGGGGGAGGAATCGAAGAGCGAGCGAGGGAGAAATCGGGTTGCGAACTCGGCCGACCTCCCATTGAGAGACTTTGGGGGAGGCCGCCGGCGAGTGAGTCCGAGGAGGTCAGATCCGGCCGGTGGAGGCTCGGATCTGACCGGAGTGAGAGAGAAGCGAGGTCGTAGAAGGTCGAAGCCGGAGAGAGGAGGTTCCGGAGGACTAGACCCGGGGAGCCGAAGCCTTGCCTTCACCGACGCTGCTGCTGCTCCGCCACCGTTCCAACGCCGTTGCCGCGACCGATTCGCCCAAGCCGCACCAGATCCGGAGCTGAGGAGCTATTGTCGCTACCTCGCCGTCGTAACCTGCACCTACAGCCCCCTATCGCCGCCACCGTTCACCACCTCGTTACAGACAAGTAACAGTAGCCGTCACCACCGCCGGTCGTGTCGTCGCGGTCGCGTCGTCGCCGTCGCGTCTCCCCACCTTTTGAACCGTGCCGCCACTGAAATCCCCATCACAAACCTGTTGTCGCTTGTCCTCGCTGTCCTCATAAGCGAATTGTCGTCGTCGTCTCCACCGTCGTTGCCATCAAGCCCGTCGTCTCTGCCGTCACCGCTGTCCGCCCGGTGACGCCACAGTCCCTCTCATCAGCGCAGCGAGAGAGCAAGGGGTAGAGGAGGCCGGGAACCGGGTCGATTCGCGGGTCTGTCGCGGCCCGATTCCCTGTTTCCGGGTAGGGTTTCCTCGGGCCGGGTTGTGCGCGTGGGCCGAGTAGCTTTTGAACTGGAGTTTTTATAAAACGGGCCAAGAGTGGTTTGGGCTTTTTTTAAAAAAATGGGAGGAGAAAAAAAAAAAACCTGAGTCGGGCCCGCATTGCGGGCCCATCTATGTCTCGAGCAAACGAAGTGGGTCGGACCCAACCCGGGATCCGACCCCAGTTCCTTTTTTTTAAAAAAATATTATTATAATATAAAATAATTTTTTTAAAAATAATAATAATAATAAATAATAAAAATAATAAAAATTACTTTCCAAAAAAATTTCATATTTTCCAAAAAATGCCAAAAATGCCAAAAAAATCCAAAAATTCATGAAAAATGCCAAAAAAATTCATAAAATGCCAAAAAGACTTATTTTCCAAAAAAATAGCAAAAAATCCAAGAAACCCTTTTACTTTCAAAAAATAGAAAAATGTCCCAAAAATGTTTTTCCTCCACAAAATGCATGGAAAATCTCTCAAACATCCAAAAACCTCAAGGTTTAAACAAGATTAGGTACCGAAAGGGCATTAGTGATAAACTAGTATAATCAAGTTCCCGATCCTAATTTCTCTGGTTGCGCAGGAATGAGTATTTCTCCCGATACTTGGCTTGGGTTTCTAATCGACCCACTCCAAACCGATTAGTGGCGACTCCGTTTTAAAATTAATTCACAGTAAATTTAGATTATTAAAGTCGTGAATTGGTGGACTTGGGAGAGTCCGGGCATAACTAATTTCAGCCGAGCCATTAGCCTCCTTAGGCGCCCATACCCGATTGCGGGCGCCGAAAAAAAAAAGAGGTCGCGACAGCAATTTCATTGGCGGGGAGAGCATGAAAGTGTTACTTTAATTGCCATAATAAGTTTTCACAAGCAAATTGAATAAAAACAAAACTCACTGATGGATATTTCTTGATTCTCAAGTTCATTATCATCATCGGAGAAGTTGAGTGGTGGCGAATAACTTAAAAACCGGCTTATGCTAAAATCGATGAGTTCTTGGGTGAGGATGCAAAATTGCATAATGTAGAGCATGCGCTTTGAAGTTTGCTGATGGGGAGGCTATGGAACTGAAGTATGCAATTTGCAGTTTTGCAAAATTGCATAACTTCTCGAATATCTTTTCGTTTTCTCCTCTTCCTAAATTGTTCAAATTGTTTTGCACTTGTGCAAGCTTGTGCGTGAGGAGTTTGATGCATTTGTCAAGAAGGAGGTGAGCAAGATGAAAAAAGAAAGAAAAGAAAAACAAAAAGGAAAGAACAAAAAATCTTTAGAAGAAAATACCCCTACCTGCAAATAAAATTTGACTGGCTTTCAAGTTGAAACCCTTATTCAAGACTTAATTAGTCACTTTGGGCTCTTATTTGATACAATATCCACTTTAGGCCCTTTTTTGAGAACATGGTTGCCCTTAATTGAAATTTTCTCATGTTTCCTCGAAGGGCCTCTTTAGAGTAAAATTCGAGAGAAGGGACAAAGTAGAAAAGAAAAAAAAGACATTGCTTTATCTTTCTTTTTCTCTTCAATATTTCTCCCTTTATTTTGTGATTTGTCACTCCAAAAAGTGGAATGGGCACTTTTGTACTAGCACGAGTATTGGTGGTGCTCGAGATACCACTTAAAGAAAATGCTACAAAAAAGTTCTAAGCGGTCTAACACATTTGACTTGATCCGTGACATCAGAAATTTCAAACTATATTTACTACGATATATTTACATAAAACTTTTCTTGTAATATAGAAAACCCAAACTTTTAGGTATATGATATAGTCACATCAAAATTCCGTTAGATGATTTTTGAATTAGAACAATTGTCGGTTTTTATTTCGAAATAACTGTCCAATATATCTCACACTTTTTGTATGGCTGCCACTTCAATTATAAACATTTCGTGCTAATTTGGTCCTAAATGTACGACAACCAATTTAGTCCTAAACATTTTGACTGTATCGATTTAATCTTAAATCTTTTGATAAATTGTCAATTTAGTCCTAAATATCTAGAGTGACTAGATTGACAAATCGTTAAAAAATTTATGATTAAATTAACACAACTAAAAAGTTCAAGATTGAATTGGCATAATTAAAAGATTTGGGATTGAATAGGCTATTGTGCAACACTTCAAGGACATTTTGGACAACTTTCCCTTCTTCTTTTTATTTTTTCACTTAAGCCACGTGAACATCATATCAATAACATTTGCTCTCCGACGTTGATGTAGGGAAATTTTTTATAGACCTCACTGACGAAATTTTGACAAAGGAAAAATATATTATATACGTATGAGTTTGGGAATTTTGATGTCATATAAAAAGTTTAAGATAAATATATTATAATAGGCATAGTTTGTGATTTTTGGTGGCTCTTGCCCAGCTTTTCTTCATTTGTCTATTTGTTCTTGGTAGAAAGCTGATATATAAGGGTTTCGAGCTTACAAAATCCACTTTGATTGGCGTTCCTAAAAGAATGGCATACCCGTTAAGAATGTTTGGAAATGAGCTAATAAACCATGACGGCAAGCCTGCCGCCACCTTTGTTATCGAAGAGCCTCAGAATAAAGAGTGGACGGACAACTACTCTGGCATAATTCATTTTGTTCTACAATTAATCGAGAAGGTGAACAATTTATGGAGCCATATAGGTGAGATTTGATGCCACCAAATGAATAAGAAAATATTATTATGTATTATTTTGAATTGTATTTTTTTTTTTTTGGTGAAAGTAAGTGAAGAATTGCAGTTTTTTAATGGCTTAATATCACAAAAAAACTTCAAACTAGTATACATGTAACAAATTTAGCTGAAACTTCTATTTTGACACGCCCATGGCAAATTTACCATTTAAATATTAGAGTTTGCGATATGACAACACGTGTTATCTAGCACCACCACCACAAAGTTAAATATTAGAAAGAAAATGTGCTACATCATTTTAACATAAGTAGTTTAGCAAACTAACCTTTTGATCAACTTTGTGGTGGTGGTGCTATGACAACACGTGTTATCTAGATTGAAAAGAAAGAAAAAAAATATATCATTTCAATTTGCACCGTAACTATTGTAAAATTATTGTGAAAAATATTGGACCTTACAAATTAAGTCAATTTAAAATCACCAAAAAATAAATGAGGAATAGTTAAGGCCAAAAAAGATTTACATAGTTTGGTCTAATTGTTGATATTTACTAGATAGAGAAAACCAGCAACAAATAATCCATAATAGTCGATACACTCAAGTATTTCAACCAAAGTCATCTTTGTACGTTTTTCCTTTTGGCGGCTGCCCTTTGAGAGCAACCTGAAGAACGAAGAACCCTTGTGTGGTAGATATTGGATTCTTTACGATCTACAGGGTAAATCTCATGTATGGAAATCCTAAATAATTTTCTCCAAAAGAAAAGAAAATTCACGTGATTTGGTGTGATTCAAGAAAATAAAATTCTAACCCAAGATTACTATCCATTTCAAATATGTTCGATTTAGCAAACCAATCTACATCCTTAAATCTGATCAAGTCTTATACACAAGATCTCAATATATAATTTAACAATGTTTACATGTGCCTTGTGGCAAAAGAAAATATGAATACTTTTTTACAACAATCTTTTAGGTCATGTTTGGTAACCATCCTCGAAACAATTATTTCTATTCTTTTTTTCTCCAGAATGAAAAAAAGGATAGAAATTTGTTTAGTAAATTCTATTTGTTCCCGGAAACAAAAATCTATTTTTTCTGTTCTCGAGAATAGATTTGGAACATAATCAAAAAGTAGGAATTCTAAGAACAATTTATAAAATCAACTCCTGTTTTTTTTTCTTTTCTCCTCTTTTATTCTCTTCTCTCTTCTTCTTGTCCCCTTTCTTCTTCTTCCTTTTGGCTGGTGACCTCATTGGAAGGTTGCTGGCCCCCGACAACACCGAGCCACAGCGAGGATCGTCGACTTGAGTCTCCCCATAGCTGGGTGAGGCCAAGGGTAGCCTTGGCTAGGCGAGTCTCCAGCAAGCTCATTGGATCTTGCCTAGTCGATTGCCGGGCACAACAATGGTTGGTGACTCACTATGAAGAGAAAAAGAAAAAGAAAAAAAGAGAAAAGAGAAAAATATAATAAAAGTATTAAAAAATTAAAAGAAATAAAAGAATTTAAGAATCTTACCAAACGCATTTCTATTTTCAAGAATAGAAAAGAATAGAAATTTTGGAAAGTTACCAAGCGCGTTTTTTTGCTTAGAAATTATTCTCGAGAATGGAATAAAAAAAACCTTTTCTGATAAAAAAATTATTATCGGGAACAGAATCGTTACCAAACATGCTCTCAAAATTCAAGAATGACAATAAACTTAATGAACAGAATTCTATTTTAAAATAATAATAATAAAGCGGTGATGTCTAGAGCATTTATGTACGATTTCTCTCTGTAGTTCAATCTCCAATCAGCATGATATATGTGCCATAAAGATAAAATAATCTGGAAATTTTTCAACGATATAATGGCGAGAAAGACGATTACCAGTTTGAAATTAAATGATAAAGGAAATAATCAAAAGTCAGGAATTAAAAGCAAACCAATAAAACAATTTTTCGACCAAAAATAAAAAAAATAAAACAATTTCAGCAAACCTCTGTAATCAGTACAATGAGATTGATTTAGAGAAGCCCGATGACAATTAATTAGTCAAACACCGATTTGCATTTAATTTTCCTTTTGTCCCATACATTCCTCTCCACGAGAAGATAATTTATTATTTTGCTTCAATTGCAAATGCGATCTCCTGTGCTCTTGAGCGACCTAAAACTTCTTGCAACCTCCAGTGCAAGAATTCAGGCAAGCTTTGACTTTTTTGGAGTCTGCAACGAAGGAAGGCACATAAGACCCATGTTATACATTTCAGAATATTGAATTATAATGAAAGTAGATAATTACTGTCGAGAACAGCTTTGAATGATGTAGAGACATTAGAACACGGATAATGAGTGATTTCCAAAGCGATATCTTTGAGCATGGGTAGACCATCTACCCATGGTCAAATAATTCATTGGCATTTACTCTATGGTCCATATAAATGAGAACAATCGACAATTCGCAATTTCAAAAGCACGTGCTTTTAAGCCTAAGTAGTTGCCGATCACAATTGATGAATGAACAAAAACAGACATTTCTTTTCTTTTCTTTTTAGAGTATATAGAAGGAAATGAATTACAAATTACCTATCAAAACATGTTTTCTATTTAAAAGGTGAAGGTTTTGCTTTCGTACCAAGATGCGAGTCGAAACATCTGGACACCACGCATTCAAGGTTGCATTGGCCTTCGAGTGTCTCAACCTTCGTAGGCCCGCATTCCCGGATACACAAATTATAGCATATCTCTTCATTGGGGTCCGCGATACAATCGATCCCGCACTTGACCTTACACCAGGCGTTTTGTGTCTCGGCTGCCGATGCCTCCAATGCCATCACGGCCACCAGCATCAACACCATTATTGTAGTAAAACTTTTGACAGTCATGTTTGCTTTGCTTTCAATCGAGTAATGATTCAGAGTCTTTTTGCTGTCTTTTGGTGAAGGCGTGAAGTGATTCTGCGGTTTATATAGATGCACGACACTGGGACAATCTTTCTTTCTTTTTTTAACTCATATGGTTATTTGGTTTTGACCTTCGTTTTTTTGATAATTTTCATTCAATGGAAAGAAAATATCTTATTTATTTTCATTAAACAAATAATGTATTATTTGTTGGCAATTCGTCCTTTTATGGATGGAGGGATATTTATATGAGGAAAACTTTTTTTTCCTATTAATCAAACCCGAAGGATAAAGATAAATCTTCAACCTAAAAAATATCGATGCAATCAGCCTTGATAAACCTACCATCTATGACGGATATTTATATGAGGAGAACTTTTTTTTCCTATTAATCAAACCCGAAGGATAAAGATAAATCTTCAACCTAAAAAATATCGATGCAATCAGCCTTGATAAACCTACCATCTATGACGGATATTTATATGAGGAAAACTTTTTGTTCCTATTAATCAAACCCGAAGGATAAAGATAAATCTTCAACCTCATCAATGCAATCAGCCTTGATAAACCTACCATCTATGAGGTGTTATTTCTAAGTTGGGATTTTTTTTTTTTTTTTTTTTTTGGGGCTATGATGACTTCTTATATGACTAAATAAACCCATTTCCACTAAGAGACAAAGTTACCATTGATAATCCAATTGAAATTTAAAGTGGTGGACCTCCAATTAATTCGTATTCTTTTTTTTTTTTTTTTTTTTCGTTTTTTTTTTTTTAGGTTGGATTTAGTCACCCAAATCTGGCAAGGGCTTGTGGTTGGCGAGGGCCGCTGGCCCCTCCGACCATTCCCCCAATATAGCAGCAGCTTTGGCGAGGGTTGCAAAGCCCTTGTCGCCTAGTTGTTCTTCTTCTTTTAAAAAAAATAAAAAAAAAATAAACTTTAGCTAATTTTTTTAATTTAATTTAAATAAATTTTGTATTAAAAATCATATTTGGACAAAAAAAAATGTCCTTTTAGCCTTATATTTTATATTTTAGCCAGGTTACTATCACATAGGAGAGAGAAAATATTTAAGAAAATTAAATCAGCATTTTCCGTTAGCTAAGCTAGACTAAGACTCAATTGCACCAACCTGATAAGTTTGAGAACTTGATTGCATTTTTTTTTATAAATTCTATAATTCAATTATACTTTTATAATAACTTTTAGGACTTCTAGTTTATATATCTCATAAAAAAAATGTGTACTTTGTACATCTAAAATCATGTTTGCCACATTTGCTATGTGGGGGTACACAGAGTCTAGACTGCAAAACAAACATCACATTTAGCAAACCAAGATTTTCATTGGCTTCGTGGCGGGGGTAGCCCTAGTATGATTGCTCGTCTGGACTCTTCTCTTCTCTTACATGTACGACAATGGATTTTAATTAGTTAAAACAATAAGAAACAAAACTATGATTTCGATATATGCTAGGACGTATACTAAAGAATATATCAATAGTGAACCCGCTTAAAAACACATTTATATAAGGAAACTCAAATTTTACGATTTATTAGTTATAATTAAAAATTCATTATTGTATCATGATATGACTTGTCTTCCGTGAAATAATCTTTCAAATTTCATTAGTCTTAACATACCATATAAATCTCACTCAACATCATCAAAATCTTTGTTTTGAATATGATATTCAAAGACCCTTCTTCTTTTAGTATTCTTATTTTGTAATCTTATACTTTAAGATATCTTATACTCCCTTTTCTTTTGCTAGAAATGAACTTTTCAATTCAAACAATGAATTACAAACAGGTTGCAGTACCTACATTGAAACGATCAATAAAAAAGACTACTTATACAATATTTTTAACATGAGATGGGAGACCGTGGAACAAAGAAGAAGACGCGGTTCCCATTTGATTAAAAGCCTAATTTGCAAATGCATGAGTAGCTTCATCATCAGGTCTACAAACGTAGGCCAAATTCCAACTCGGATTGTGTTGAAGTAGGAAGCAAGAATCTATAGCAAAAGGCTGAATACTCCAATGGCAAGGACCCTCTTTTTCAATGGCATTATTTTGGAATTTGTGGTCATAGAAATATTGACACCTAAGTTTTAGTAACCCATATATTGCAAAGAAAAGTTAGGGATCGACCCCGACCCCTGAACAAAAGAAAAAGTAAATCGCGTATAATTATGAAGAGCATTTTTCATTGTTAAGCTTATATTGCATTGCAATCCTCGCCCTTGCCTGATCCGGCGAGGGTGGCCCTAGCCAAGCCAATCAAGGCACCCTTGCCAGCATAGGGTCTCTCGCTTGAGGCCGACAAGGGCTGCTCTTGCGTGAGGCCAACGATAAATGGCAAGAAAGACAATACATTTGATGGAGGTGAGTCATTTTAAGAAGTGCTATGACAATTAATTAACTAGATCATGATTTCTGAGCAAAGTAACGTGCACTTTGAATCTTGTATTCCTTTTGTGCAATACAAATGATTTCTATAAAAAGTACACAATCTATTATTCCACTTTACTTGCGAATACGGTCCGCCAAACTCTTGAAGGGCTTAAGATTTCTTGCAATTTTCCGAGCATGAATTCACACAGCCTTCGATTTTCTTGGCGTCTGCAACAAAAGAAAGTACATAAAGACCCATTTAATACATTTCCAAAAAAGATAATTAAAAGAATTTTTATTAGGTATAATTTTCCCAAAGTCGACAAGTAATCAATATCCACCTACACTAAGTATGTCATTTTGCTAGTTTTTCATCGCTGTTGTCTATCGGAAAATGGGACTAGAAATTTTTTTCCATGGTCGAGTAACATAAGGTCTATGCTTTTAAAAACTAGAATTCATTAAGACCTCAATCATGGTCAGTGACTATTCAAAGCTTGGAAAAAAGACTCCAATGTCAGATATGGAGGTTTTGATGCTCGAAAAGAATTATAATATGGTGTATTAAAGAATATGTAGATTAACCCCATCCACACCATTAACCATGCGAAACCCATGTAATTAATAATATGGCAATCCACTGGATTGATAGTTCAAATGATATTGATCTTTATGATTTACAAACCACGTAATAACTTCTCCTCAATGCCCAGACTTAGCACATAAACTCAAGGACCAATTCCATGAAATAATGTAAGAAAAAATTTGGAGTTTCTTGGTAACAAGCATGGGAAACTAATTTCAATCCGGGCAAACAAAAGCAAAATTCCTTGAAAAACGCAGGCATTTTCTGGAAAAATCAAGTCGTCTGCGAAGCAAATGGATCGCAAACGTACGAAACTATTGAAAGAATAGATTTTTATTTCATAAAACGGCAGTAAAAATCTCTTAGCTTTTGCGAGCAGTCTAACTTATGATCAAACAAAAGTTGTAGGTTTTAGCCTGTCACAATTGATGAATGGAGAAAAACAGGCATCCTTTTTCTATTTAAAAGGTGAAGGTTTTGTTTTCGTACCAGAACGCCTGTCAGCACACTTGGACACCAGGCAATCGAGGTTGCATTGGCTTTCGGGTGTCTCGGCCTCCTCCGATGCACCCACACAATTCTTGTAGCATGCGAGTTAGCAGGCGTCTGGTTTAGGAAGCACGCCACAAGACGTCAAGCAATTGGCCTTACAAAAGATCGATTTCGCTGATTGCACCTCGGCGGCGGATGCCTGCAATGCGACCGTGGCCACCAGCATCAGCACCGCGAGTTTAGCACAACTCTTGACATCCATGTCTTGTTTTTTTTTTTTTTTTTTTTTTTCAAATGAGTAAATGATTCGTCCTCTATTTGCTGAATTTGGGTATAAGAGTGACGTGATTCTACTGTTTATATAGATGTAGGGAGAATCTTCATTTGTTTATATTATAATTTGGTTTCGACACTTATTCATCAGATATTATTGATGTTGTATAAAGAGGAAATTGTCTCCATCTTTATCAAACAAGTAATTTGACCATATAAATTTAGTTAATGCTTTATCTATCAATATTTTTTACGAATTTTGGATGGAGGGAGTTTTATTTGAGGATTTGATTTTCCTAGTAATCAACTCAAAGGAGAAAGATATCTGCTCACCTCCCCCAATAAGACTTGATAAACCTGCGGACTATGGATTGTTATTTCCAAGTTGGGATTTTCTTTTCTTGTGGGGCTACTAAGACTTCCTGTTTTGACTAACTCCCCCATTTTTTTCCTAAGGAGACCAAATTGCCTATAAAAATCCAATCGAAATTTAAAATAGTGGACCTAATTTAATATTTTTTTCCTTGTTTTTCCGTTTTTGCTTTTTCTGGGTAGATCCTCATTGCCATTGTTAAGAAGTGACATTCTTGAAAAAATTACCAGAAAAGTCCTAAATCTATTGCAACTTTTCCAATTTATTCCTAAACCTTTTTTTTTTTGCTAATCCAATCTTAAATCTTTTACAGTTGTATCAATTCAATACATTCGACCAATTTTGGCTAGCCTATCTTGACAGAGATGTCAACCTACATGCTAATGTTGACATTGACAAATTTTAATAATATTTTATTTTTCAAAATTTTTAATTTATTTTTTGTTTATTTTTTCTCTTTCTCTTTCTCTTCTTCCTTCTTTTTCCTCTTTTCCTCATAGTGGCCCACGAGACTTCAGCTTGGATCATAGCCCTTGCCCAACCTCGCCCAAATCTAGGCAAACCAGCCTCGCCATGGCTGGTTTGAACAATGCTTAATAATTTTTTTCAACTTTTTTTTTTAAATTCATTTGAACTGGACTATCTAGAACTAATTATGATAATTTAAGCAAGAAATGGTTGATAAAATCACTCAAATAAAGATTTGTAAGTTCATATAAGAGTTGGTAAGTTGAAGGGTCAATAAGAAGGGTCAGTAAGAAAAAGGATAATCATTTCATAAAACTGCTGATAAGTTATCAATAAATTATCGAAAAATCAAGTGATCAACAATTCTACAGCTTATCATTACTTCGCGGCTTGGCAAGTCAGATTGCAACTCACTTGTCAACCTTATAACAACAAGAGCGCAATCGTGGGCACAACGTTTCCTATCATTCGCGGGCTGCCTACAGCTTATTAGGTCAATCCTCCATTCAATACAAGTCTATTGGGCTAGTATGTTCATGTTACCTAGAGCTGTGCTGGACCAAATCGAACAAGTACTAAGACAATTCCTCTGAAAAGGCCTTGGGAGTGGGGGTGCAAAAGTGGCGTGGGAAGATGTTTGCTTCCCCATAAAAGGAGGATGACTTGGTATACGCAAACTTTGGAATTGCAATACGGTTGCAATGCTTAAACATATATGGATCATTTTCATAGATAAAGAATCTCTTTGGTGTAAGTGGATACATGCTACTTACTTAAAAAAGAAGAATTTTTGGGTTGTCAATAAGCCAACATTCTATTTTTGGGCTTAAAGGAAAATTCTTGATCTTAGGAGGGACTTTTGGAAGTTCTTTAAACAGTGGGTGGGTGATGGCCTCTTTGTGTCTCTTTGGTTTGACCATTGGCACCCTCAAGGACCCCTGAACAGTTTCTTCACAGACTTTTACATCTACCGTTCGGGACTATCTAGGTAGGCTATGGTTGCGGATCTATTTTCCTTTCAAAGCCAAGCTACCAAGGCCATCCTAGAATCATGGACACATACTCTCCTAGTACTCTCACAGCACCTTGATCAATTTTGTTGGCCGGAGCACTACTTAGGGTCTTTCTCAATTGCATTTGCGTGGGAAGCCATTCGACCGAAGAGAAGCTTGGTCCCATGGTTCTCCTTCGTCTGGAACAGAACTCTCTCCTCTAGGTACCGTTTCCACCTCTGGCTTATCACTAAAAACCGGTTACCCACCTAGGTTTTTTTACTCTCCTATGGTAGGAATGCATATGGTTCTTGTGCTTTTTGCAATTTAAGACCGGACTACTAATCATCTATTTTTGGATGCCATATTACTGTTGGACTTGCTATGTTTTGGGCTGCAAGATGCAACCTCCATTGGCAAAATAGGTCGTGGATGGAAAATTTACATTGGGCCATCAATTACCTCTCCGGCAATGACTTCGCTCAATGTATTGCTCGGTTTGCTTTTGGGGCCCTTTGTCACTTAATTTGGAAGACGAGGAACAACACCTTTTTTCCAAAGCCAAGTCTTGTTGGTGCCTACTTTGAAAAAACATCTTGTCAAAGCCATTGAGTACAAGGCTACTACGTTCAGCCATGTGATGGAGGACACGCCAAGGAACATGAGGATTCAACGTAGCTAGGGACTTGATCCCTCTATTCTCTCTTCCGAGGTGTCAGATCTTTCTATGCAAAGTTTGCTTGAGGGTTGCCACTATTTTGGTTTCCCCCCGTTCTCTTTTATATTCGACACCCTTCCACTCTTATTGACTTGTTTGTCACCATGAGTGCAAGTTTTGTTGGTGCTGAGATTACTTTGTTGTAAAGTTCTTTTTGGTTAAAAGTCAATACTAATCTTACCTTACCAAAAAACAAAAAAACAAAACAAACAAAACAAACAAACAAACAATTCTAACAATTCTCTCTTCACAATTACAAACTTTTCTTTTTAATAATCTACCAGCACGAGAAAAAAGTCTGTTCTTTATGGAAGGCACGGTAGAACCGTCCATTTTAGCCCTAGGGTGGAACCAAAGCTAATAAAAACATGGCCATAAAGCAATGCAGTTTTTTTCTGGGAATCGCCTTTAAGGATTGTCCACTCACCACTCTAATGTCGAAATGAAATATACATAATTTGTTGTGACAAAAAAAAAAAAGCACCGAGTATTAAGATGCTCAAAAAGCCTTGAACATGCTAATTTATTACGACATTTGAAAACGTTATTATAGATCACAACAGCAATTTTCAAAAGGGCGCATTTTTTTTTCGATATTTTAGTGGGCTCAAGAGCCTTTCACATTCATTTTTCTTCATATCTTCGGCCGAAGAAGACTCTAGGATTTTCTGGGAGACTTCTTGCAATCGTCATAGCATGAACCCAAACAGTCCTTAATTTTCTTGTTATCTGCAGACATCAAAATGGCTAGTTATACCCACCGGTGGACAGCTGAGTTGGTTTGGTTTTAGACACTTCATCGCAGAGATCCCAGGGTCAAAACTCCGCAACTGCTAACACCCATGGTGGTGGGGTTCTATGCTAGCTTCCCCCCAGATATTGACGCTTGGTCCGGGGTGCACTGCCCACTCTACGGGCCGTGGGCTGCCCGGCATAAGCCCGGTGGGCTCGATGGATTCTGGGCAAAAAAAAAAAAAAAAAAGGCTAGTTATTTGAAAAGTCACGAACTATGTACAATGAATTGACAGGTAAATTGTCCAAAAAACCTATCATTTTTTTGGACAATTTTCCCGTGCATCACCATTGATTTGGCAAAAAAGGATGGTGCGCGAAGATCAACTCAATCGCATTTTACACTGAGAAATAATCTAGCGCCAACAACATTGACTAGTGCCGGCGGATTAAATACCCGAATAGCGTTTGAAGCACACGCTGCTGAGGGCCTCGGCGAGCCTTCCCTTCTGGCAGCTAGGCGGGAAGCATTCGTAAAGGCAATGGAGCCGCCCGATGTTGATCGAGCAGGTGGCTTTGCAGATTACGTTCACCTGAAAGACGTCGCCTCCGTGACCCTCGGTGCCCGTGGATCAACACCACCATAGACAATGCCATGGCTATTCTCTTTGCAACACCCTTCGCATCCATGCCTCTCTCTCTCTCTCTCTCTCTCTCTCTCTCTCTCTCTCTCTCTCTCTACACTCAAAAAGTATTAACACTCAGCAATGCAAAGAACGTGAACAGGGACAGCTATAACTTACCTCAGAATGCGTAGTTTCCACCAATTCTCTTCGATTCTCATAAATCATAGAGCATAAGTCACTATAGTAAATGTTTTCTGTATAATTTTATAAGCGCATTAAAAAATAAAGCTAGTCATGTAAAGTTCGGATAGACTTTTTTTTTAATGTTTTCACCGACACATCTTAATTTTTATTTGACCGAAACACTACAAATTTTCACAACGTATAAATTTAACGTACAGATTTGCATAAATTTTTTTTTCTATTTTTTGAATTTGAATAGTATTGTAAACCTTTAGCGAAAAAGTAAGAAGTTGTTTTTACATTTAAAAATAGTTTAAACAAACACGGGAGAATTCCTTTTTCTGTCCTTTTATTTTTGTGAAGAAGTTCCTTTTTTGTCTTGATACCCTGCGAGTGCAACTTCTGTAAGAACAGAATTGTTATGTTATCTCCTCATATTTTGAGCGATTACTGTCATTTCTGCAAATGTTTAGTATACATCATCTTACATGTTTTTATTTATTTATTTCTTAAACAAGTTTCTTATTTCGGAAATTGTGATACATTTATTTAGCCACGAATGGATCCAAAATCACATGTGACAAAAACCATTGTTAAGAATGTGACGTGGCTTTTCTTTTATTTCTTAAGTGGGTATCACCATTCATATCTAATGAAAGTGCCGATAAGGTTAAATTTGGAATCGCATATCCAATTGGACGTTGATACATTCACATCAAAGTTATTACTTTGCATAGTCGTATTGTTAAATGTTTTTTTTGTGGTCAATGGAATTGTAACAAATCTGAAGTCACTCTTTCGAATCGTGACTTATTGTTGTACGTTGCTTTCTCTTCCTCCTTTTTTAATAAATTAGGAGGCGTGTAATTAGGTAGTTTTCATACGTAAGAACATATTCACCTCCGACCTAGTTAAAAGATAAGCAACATACTGCGCAATAGGTTCTAAATTATTTGCAAATAATATATCTTCTTTGCAAATTTGCGATGTAGTGCTTTGCCCAAATTGATAGTTAGTTTCAACACTTCTGACAGATATCTCATAATTACGATGCAAATTATAATCGTATCGTCCAAATCCATGCAGATCAAATTATCAAAAGGAGTACCCAGGCGATGGGCATTCTCAAGTATCATTGCGCATATGAAATTAGATGTGTCGCAAAAGTCATTCGATCAACAGACGCTGCAAGTAGGATAGTGCTCTTATTTTATGTTCGCCATTCAAACATCACACGGAATCATTTGATTTATTTGTTTTTCCCATTCTCTGACTTCGAGATACTACTGAACGACTTCTCGCAATCCTTGGAACATGCCCCTGCGCACATTTTCGCCTTCTTAGGGTCTGCAAGAGAATAGAAGGAGGCATGGTTCAGGGAATAATGTACGCAAAATACTAGATCTGATACCCGAACAAAAAATTTAATTAGTGGTTCTGTAGTGGTCAGTTTCAAATTATAATAGCAATCTAAACACCCGAACCAATCTCTCTCTTTACAACAACATAAATTCAAAAAATGGTCTCGACCTCAAATTTTTCCAGATAGATTCCATGAAAAGTGAACGATGGTTAAAATCCTACTCTGAAAGGTTAACCCGGTCTCTTACCCTTCAAAGCATGATACAAAAAGACCATCAAAGAGAAACTTCCAAGCAAGTCGAGAAATTTCGAAAAGCCTTCGTGTGTTTCATCACTGGATCTGATTAACTAAAAGTACATGCCAAATTTCTAATTGATTAGAGAGATAAATTTAAATGAGATTTTTTTTTCTTCTTTTTCATGAGCTAACTCTCAAGGACAATGGTTGTAACTAGTGGATTCGAAAGGGCTAGAGGGATGTCACTGATGAATCATGATCTTCGAGCAGAACCACCAAAAAGGTCATATACTCATTGTAATTGTGCTAATACGGTCCTAAACTTTTTATTTTTTGCCAATTCAATCTTAAACATTTTGCAATTATGCCAATTCAGTTCATCCAGCTAGCGAATGATGACGTGAAATTTTTTTAAATAATTTTTATTAATTTTTTATTCTTTCTTTTCTTTTTTTCCTTTTTTTTTTTTTTTTCTTTTTTTTTTTCTCCATCTTCCTTCTTTCTTCAGCCGGCCGCCGCCGACCATAGGCAAAGGTCAATCATTGGCATGGTCGACCCCTGCCATGGTTGGGCAAGGCCAAGCCTCGCTAGATCTAGCAAGGCCTTACTTAGTCATGGCAAGCATAAGCCTTGCCTAGCAACAACGAGGCCGGCCTCACCATGGTTGTCTAAGGCTGAGCCTCACCCGACCACTAGCAAGGGCGAGCGTCGCCCAACAACGGCGAGGCTGGCCTCACCATGGCTAATTGAGGCCAAGCCTCGCCAGATCTGGCAAGGCCTCACTAGTGGCCAATAGTGGCAAGCCTCATCAATTGCCAATGAGGCTGACCTCGCCTTGCCTCGCCTCGCCTCAACTAGTCAAAGGAAGAAGGGAAAAAAAATGAAAAAATAAAATATTATTCAAAAATTCAAAAATTATTAAAAACTACCAACGTTAGCGTTTCCCAGATATCCAACTAAATTTAGCCAGATAGACTAAATTGGCCAAAAAAATATTTATTACTAAATTAGTACAATTGCAATGAATTTAAGATTTCTTTAGTAATTTTTCCTCATCTCCATTGTCAAACATAGATAAATGTCTTTACCAAAAAAAAAAAAACATAGATAAATGCAAGAAAGGCGAAAATAGAGGCACTAACCAGCACCGCCTTCGAAGTCGAGACATGTCGATGCGATGCAACCAACATTGCAGTAGCGAAGAGTTCCCTTGACACGGCAGACCCGAATACATCGGATATAACAATCGAGAAAGGGAATATGGAACAGACATTTAAGGTGGCACTTGAGGGGGCATGGCACCCTCAAGTTAGGTTCGGATTCCACCTTGGATGCCCACCCCAGCGACAGCATCGCCATCATCATCACCATCGACATCGTTCCCTTGAGATTATTGGAGCTCATGTTTTTGCTCTCTCCCCCCCGAAGAACACTCTGGTTTTCTTCTTATGAAGCCGAAAAAGGTTCCCCAGCGCAATAAGTTTGCACCTGAGTTTGAATACATACGTACATATATTATACATATTTTCAACTCTCGAAAAGCGGAGTCAGTTATGGCCTTCATTTATGACTAACAATTACGTCCTCCCTTGGTGTTATCGGAAGACTGTTTTGAATGGAAAGTAGCGTTGAATAAGTAGATTACGGATACAACTATAATTTTAAAAAATTACCATAAAAATCCTAAATCTATTATACTTTTGTCGATTCAGTCATAAAATTTTTAATTATAGCAATCAAATCTTAAACATTTTCATGTTTTATCAATTAAGTCCATTCAATTAATTTTGGATGAAAATCATTGATGTAAACTGCCAACCATTCTACATCGCATAGTCGACGCTGACATGGATGATTTTTTTTCTTTTAATTTATTTATTCTTTTTCTTTCTTTCTTTTTTCTTTCTTTTTTATTGTGGTTGGCGAGGGTTGTTAGGCCCTCACCTATAGCAGGCGAGAGATTGTGTGGTCTCGTCCAAATCTAGGGCAAGGCTGGCCTTGCCCACGGCCATCAATTCCTCTCAACTCCTCCTCGACATCAACGTCATTAGCATTTGCTTCTCATTTCCCCTAATTTTACCTTTTTGCATTTGCTAAGTGACTAGGTTTCGGGTGTTCGTGAAGTCACTTTCACTCACCCTTCTTTGTTTTTAGCAGAGATCAATTAGTAGTGTCAAGACCGACCCAAAAAAAAAAAAAAAATATATTAGTAGTGTCAAGGAGCTCATGGTTGTGGTCATGGACAAAAAGGGCCGGGTGAGGGCATCCCAATTGTCGGTTGTGGGCAAGGCTAAGGCCAGCCTCCCCAATTGCGGGCAAGGCCAGGTGAGGTTAGTGAAGCCTTCACCAGCAGTTGGCGAGGGCCACAGCTTGGCAACCCTCATTCACTACAGTAAAAGGAAAAAAAAAAAAAATCATTTAAAATTGACACATCAATGCCAATTGTGCCATGTAGAATGGCCAACGTTCACGTCAGCAATTTCTATCCATAATTAATCAAATGAACTCAATTAGTAAAGCACAAAAAGATTTATGATTTAATTGACATAATTAAAAGGTTTATGACTAAATTGGTAAAAATACAATAAATTTAAAAAAATTTGGTAATTTTCCTACTATGGTTAGAGCTCATAAGATAAAAGGTTTAGTAGATATGTGCTAGCCCAATATCAGGTCATGTTGCAATGCTTGCTATGTGACAATTTACATAGGGTCTTGAATAATTAGGGGCAATTTTTTTTTTTTTTACGTGGAAATAAAAGGACAATACATTTGCCACATCTCGTCGTTTCAGTAGGAGGTCCATACATGTAGGTCCAAGCCTACTTAACTTTTTGCTACTTATGACTGCAAATCACACATTTATGCACAGAATAGTAAACATAAAAAAAAAAATTCTCATAATAGTGAAGCAATTGTTGAACATAGGGGTGAGTAGGTTCTAGGGTGATTATTACATATGTTCTTCTGGAAACCACCGAGCACGACGGAGTTCAATTTTGAAACAATACTTTGATATATAATATAGTTTTTTTTATTGTCCTTTATGAAAATGACAAATAAAATAGGTCATCCCTTCACAATGTTGAACTAGCGTTGACGATGGTGGCCCACTTTCTGTTTTCTTCTCTTGCATGATTACCTAGTGGCACATCATGCATATTGCTGTTTTTGACCCACCGGAGGTATATTTATAAGCCAAGAGAGCAGTAATTTCGTGCATTTAATGAAAGAGCTATCTCTATTGATGATGTTGCTAATTTTTACGAAGAGTTTGTAGAATTGGTCGGTATATAATGCAAATAAAAGCTTGTAAGTTAATAGTATAATTGGTTGATTGTAATCGTTGGTAAGCAACACCGACAAGTGTTGATAAATCAAAACTAATTGATAAATAAATGTATGAAAAGCTGATAAATTACACAAGTAAAAATGTCGATAAATTCATATAACGTAAATAAACTTAAGGTATTATTAAGAAAGAAAATTAAAAGTTAATAAACAATTAAAAAAAGTTGATAAATTAGAAGAAAACAAAAGACCATTGGTCAACAACTCAACTTAGGATTGGTCATACATATAGAGTGATCAATTTCAAGGTGTGAACCAACCCACCCTAGAACCTGGATTCAACCAAGTAGGATCAATTCCTAATATGTAAAACTAGACACCGATCTTGTCCACTTGAGAACTGGCACTATCTCTTTTTTTTTTTTTTGGAAGCTATAATTCTTTTTTTTGTAAATTTAAGTATGCTTATTCTTTTTGTAGATAATGAAAATTCTTGTATTGGAATTTGATAATTTAAGACTTTTTTTTTATAAGTATAAATGAATTTCCTTTTTAATATGAAACTTAGCATGAGTTCCTTATCTTGTTGTAAAAAAAACAAAAAACAAAAATCAAAGGTTTAGTTTAATCCAAGTTTTAATAATGATTTTGGAGTTTCGCTTTGGATCCGAGCAGAAATTTTACAATGCATATTGCCTCTGCCTTGAATGCAGCTTGACTTCTAGAAGAGAAAAAAAAAAATGAAAAAAGAAAAGATAAATAAGGCATACTAATTCAATCTGACCCCGCACAAGGAATCGGGAATCAGACTGGTTATTTTCAGTTCCAACTCTTGTGATTTGGCAACTAGCCAGAGTCGGCTGGACTTGTTCTCGGGTTGGACGGGACAAGCTCACCGCTAAATCTAGAACTAATTATGATAATTAAATCAGGAGAAGGTTGATAAAACCACTCAAATAAAGATTAGTAAGTTCAAGCAAGAGTTGGTAAGTAGTTGAAGGTGTCGGTAAAAAATAGTCATTTCATAAAAATGTCGATATATTATCAATAAGTTACCGAAAAATCAAGGGAAGTTTTCTTTTCATATTTACCAACTTTTTTTTTTTAAATAATCTATCAGCATGGAAAAAAAAAAGACCTTACTTTTTGAAAGGCACGTTAGAATCGTCTATCTTAACCCTAGGGTGGAAGTAAAGCTAATAAAAACATGGCCACAAAGTAGTGTAATTTTTCTCTTGGAATCGCCTTTAAGAATCGTCTGTCTCGCCACTCTGATGTTGAAATGAAAAATGCCTAATTTATTGTGACACAAAAAGCACCGAGCAATAAGATGCTCAAAAAGCCTTGAACCGATGATTATTACGACATTAGAAACCCATCATTACAGTTCGCGACAGCAATTTTCAAAAGGGTGACTTTTTTTTTTTTTTTCCCCAATACTTCAGTGGGCTCAAGAGCCTTTCACGTTTATCTTTCTTCAGATCTTCAGCTGAAGAAGACTCTAGGATTTTGTGGGAGACTTCTCGCCATCGTTATAGCATGAATCCAAACAGTCTTTAATTTTCTCAGCATCTGCAGACATCAAAATGGCTAGTTATTACTTTACCAAAAAAAAAAATGGCTAGTTATTAGAAAAGTCGGGAACAATGTACAACAGATTGCCATGAAAATTGTCTGGGCAAAAAGTGCCCTATCTGCCTCTTTTTTTTTTTTTTTTTTTGGGGGGGGGAGGGGGAGGGAGGATTAGGGAGCAGACAATCGCGATCGGGTAGGGCAAAGCGGTGGGTAGGCAGGTGATGTTAAAAAGTGGAGTCAGGGCTATTGTCTACCAATTTTATTGGTCAAAAAAGTGCCAAAAGAGTGACTAAAGCTATTGAGAATGACAAATACATGCAAATCTCACGAGTCGGTAGTTCTTTGGCCATAGAATAACCCATATGGCACCTGGTGAGCGAATTTGCCAGACTAGCCTTCTTACTATATTGTTTCAAAGAACAATATGGCAAATAGCTTCTTTATACAAGATCGTACAATGTCCAACTTGACTCGAGCATCTAGTCCATCAAGCAAGATAACAGTCTTCTTTAGACTCAACAATTGTGTTTTGGCCTACCATGGTCTCATTAGAAGAGCGACATTAACTCCCGACCAGTTTATGCACGGGAGGTCAACCTTGCCTTGAAGCTCTTAAGTGATATGATCATTTTATCTTATAACTTCTAACAGCAACCGTCCTGACGCCACTTCCATAAACTAGTTGAGTCCATCCTCTCTACATCCTCACTCTTTACTCGATAACCCCAAACTTCACTCCTAAGGATCCACAAGTACAAGAAAATCATGGATTATGACACAAGAATGACCAAATCGAGTCTTGAGAGACAAAAAAATTGGCTAGACAGAATGGCCAATGACATAAACAAATGCATTGAAAGAAGAAGTCATTGACTGGAATGACGTGTATCCTCAATCCTTACTCGAAAGCCCTAAACCTATAAAAAAAAAAAGAAAAATTGGACAATTTTCCCGTGCGTTGTCATTGATTTGGGAAAAAAAATTATGTGCGAAGATCAACTCGATTGCATTTTACACTGAGAAATAATCTAGTGCCAACAACATTGACTAGTGCCGGCAAATCGAATACCTGAATAGCGTTTGAAGCACACAGAGTTCCTGCAACGGAGATCGCAGCTACTGAGGGCCTCGGCGGGCGTTTTCTTGCGGCAGCTAGGCGGGATGCATTGGTCGAGGCAAAGGGGCGGTTTGATGGTGACTGCGCAAGTGGCTTTTGCAGATTCCGATCAATGCTTTGCACTTGAGAGGCGTAGCCTCGGTGACCCTCGGTGCCTGGGGGCATGAAGGAAAAGTTGCAATCTTGGCCTAGTTTCAATTTTTTTTTTTTTTTTTATTTATTATATCGGTGATTGTTTAAGTAAGACAAGTTTTCTTCCGCATTTTCCCAATAAAGTTAGTTAATGAGGTCAGGAAATCATTAATAGGCAAGACAGTAAATAACTTACCTTCTTCTTCTTCTTTTTTGGGTCGGCAAGTAAATGTTTTCTATATAGTTCTATGAGCGTATCAAAGAATAAAACTATCTAGGAAACGTTTGGAGAGATTTTTATTTTTTTTTACATTTGACTTAGTTTAGATATTTATACGGATGCATCTTGATTTTTCTTTAACCGAAACATCACAAATTTTCACAATATATAAATCTTAACACATAGATTAAACATTTATTTTTTTATTTTTTTTAAATTTGAATAGTATTGTAAACCTTTAGCGAAAAAGTAAGAAGTTGTTTTTACATTTTAAAATAGCCCAAACAAACACGAGACGGTTCCTTTTTCTGTCCTTTTTTTTTTTTTTTAATAAGGGAGTTCCATTTTGTCTTGATACCCGGACGAGCGCGACTTTTGTAAGAACAGAATCGATATGTTATCTCCTCATATTTCGAGCAATTGTTGTTAGTTGTGCATACATTTATTATATAACATCTTAAAAGTTCCTTGTATTATTTCTTAAATAAGTTTCTTGCGTCAGAAATTGAGATACATTTATTTAGCCTCCAAAATCACATTTGACAAAAACCGTTTGTCCCCTCGACGGAATTCCCGGCTCCATCACTGTTTACTCAAGTGATCAAATACATTCATACAGACCTGAAGTCAAATGACCACATCTGGGCAATTGCGTGGTTGACTGTAGCTGAACGAATTTGTGCATTTCGCTAATTAAGTCATGCATTGACCGTGTCTTGGCAGTTTTCAGCCAGACAAAACAAAATTATCGAAAACATCTCTCTACTTTATGATTTCTTTCTGTTATTGGCAATGTAGAGCAAGGACCAAAGCAGCCATAGATGAATGTATGGAGGAAGTGCTTATTTATGGATCATAGTCAACAAAATTGACTGATTTTGTTAGATGTTTTAACAGTTTTGAAATATTTGAAAGTAACGTTTTTTTATTGAAATTATGATTGCCATGGAAGTCATTTATTCTAAAACGTATTTGTAACTATTTTTAATTCAATGCAAAAATTGACAATGGAAAATGGATTTCTTTTATTTACCTACAAATTGCTACTCCGAATATAATTGAAAAGTGATATTCATATCTAAAGAGGAATTTTTTTTTCTTCAAGTATCTTTTCTTTTTTTTTCTACTCTTTTTATTTTATTATTCCATGTGAAGTAAATAAGAAGGTCTATTGTATTTTGGGAAAATGGCCCCTAAAAACTATTGCATTGAATTCCATACTCCAAGAAGCAGAATTATCCTTAAGACCGTATTTGCACACATCAAACAATTCATCTTATTTTCTCATTTTTTTCCAAAAAGTTTCCATCAATACTTATTTTTTATATTATCTAATATTTTTCCAACAGATTCTTGATTTGTACCGCTTGGCAGTTTTCAGCCAGGCAAAAACTAAGTTATCAAAATACATCTCTCTAGTCTATCCTTTCTTTTTGTTATTAGCAACGTAGAGCAAATAACAAAGCAGCCATAGATGAATATATGGAGTAAGTAATTATTTATGGATCATAGTCATCAAAATTGATTGACCCTTGATTCGTTTCGTGCAAGTTGATCGATTCGAAGTCTAAATGATGTATTTATTAGGTTAATCTATAATTTTCTAAATTGCAAATGAGTCTATCAATTTGTATAGTTCCTTATTCTACGATGTAATTTTAGTTAATTAACATATAAGAATGTTTAATTTCTGTCTCAATAATATTTATATGTTAGTAAAATGCAGGTAGCAATATCTTCATATGCGTAGAAGTCATAATATATACTCGAAATCAGTATACCTTTGTCATAGATGGTGGTTCTTCCTTGATTATATTTTATGAGATTCCTTCCTTAAGGTATATATTAAGTAATTAGCGGAATTTTATGTTTTGACTCACTCTTAATTTGCGGTTCACAAATGTAAAATTTTAGTTCACGTTACATATCTGGATTTCATCGTTCAAATTTTGAAAAAGACCGATAAAACTAACAGCCTTTGAACTCTAATTTTATTCCACATATCTTTAATTTAAATACAAAAGAACATATCTGCTTCAATTGTTTTTCTGGTTTTTCATAGTCGAAATTGAGGCAATATTGTAAGATTTTGTGCAACTATCAGAACATGCATCCGCACATCTTGACGCATTGTCGGCATCTGCATGAAAGCAGAAAAGCAAGATTTAGAGGGCAACAAATTAAAGCAAAATGCAAAATCAAGTTTCTCATGAAACGTCTAGTCATTTAACTTGCACATGGTATTCTGAATTACATAGTTCTGTTGCGGTCAAATCTAAAATATAATGGAAAGTGGACTAATCAGAAAATCATGACAAAGAAGGTATAACAAAAAATGGACCACTAAAGAGAGATCTTCTGAACAAAATTCAAAGAATATTGACAGTGAGACTAGGATTTAAGGAGAGTTTCTGTAGTCCCTAAAATAGTTTGCAGCCGTCCCTCAAAAGCTTCAATCCTCCCTCTTGACTCTCGAGGGATGGGCATCCCGTCCCTCATAGAAACTTCTAAAGACAAGATGCTTGTCTCTTTATGTTAGGGTGTGTTTCATATTCCTATTAATAAGGAAGTACAGGAGTTCTAGTTCCTGGCAAGCAAGAAGGGGTGAGGGGCCACTCGGTAAGGGTCCTAGTGGGCAACGCCCCACGACACCAAAAAGCTTTTTAGTTTAGGCCTGTATTTTATTGATAGTTTGAATTTGGAACTCATAGATAGCTGCACTGTCACTTATATAATTGAGCCTTGTAATGGAGAGATTAGAGGTGCTGATTATAATAGAATCTTCTACTGAATTTAGCGTAAGAGTAAACTAGGATAAATCTTATGTCTTAATTTTTCTTTCTCACATTTACTCTCTACTTTGTTGTGTTTATGCACCAAACCTTATCCCCGGTAGCAAGCCAGGACAGCCTTTCATGGCATGCCGACCGATGACGTCTTGTAAAGAGATTTTAGCCATCACTAATAACTATAAGGGGTATGATTCGACGTCTTTAAGACACGATTGACCATCACCTAAACAAGTGAGTTTAATATCTGGTCTAAGTTTTGTGAAAAACAACATGAAGTAACGCTTACACAGGCCAATATTGCTGCCATAGCTTAAATTGGGGTGTCGATTTCTTGAATTTTTCTAGATTTCTACCCAGATACATGCCTTTTCATACAGCTGCCGATATCTTTCATTGAAGCATACAACAAAACACTTGCAGTCAAAAGGCTTCAATTAATTCGTGATGGATTTTGCTAGGATTTGGAAGAGAACCCATATCTTAAAAAGTCATAATCTTGCTTTGTTTCATACGTCATGAAGATATATAAAATGAAATGTTTTTTAGAGTGAGAAAAGAGGGGTGTTGGGGTTTGAGAACTGTGCACGTACCAGCATCACTCCCGAAGCCAGAACACGTAGAGATCACGCAACCAAGCCTGCAATAGCCGACGCCTTCCGGGATCGGGCGTCGGCATTTGTTCGCAATACATGTCAAAATACAACCTTCCTGTGCTCCACAAAAGTACATTCAAGCCTGCACAGCAACTTGCACACCCCATAGTTGGAGGATTGCACCCTTGGAACCCACAGCATCAATACCACCATTATCATCACCGTCGGCATCGCTTTCTCAGAGCTTTTGAAACTCATATTTCTTGGCCTTTTTTTCGGATTTTGTGACTGCTCTCCAAGTTTTGAAAGACACAAAGAAGCCCTAGACGCGAGAGGATTGTAGAAATGGGTCTGTTGGTTCTCGACCATGGAAGACTATATATCTAGAAAATGCAAAATGAAAAGTTTGAATCATTAACGGCCTTCTCATTTAAGAGCATCGATTCCTTTTCCTGAGAAGATACTGAGATTTGACCAAGAGTGACGCTAAAATAAATACACTTTATAATAAGATCATATGCGTCTGTGTATATAGAATATACATAATGAAATCACTTCACAACACAAGGAAAAGTGGGGTTGTTTCCACCCTTAATGTTATTAAAACATCTTTTATCGTGCAAAGGTCAAACAACTCTTCAACCTTTTTCACTTCTCTTTCCACATGATAGCACCCTTGCAGTAACGCTTGTCTCTCTCGCTCGAGTTTGAGGCATTTCTATTGTATTACTATTATCACAAAACCATCCATACATCTAATTAAATTATATTTTTATCACAAATCAACTTTTTACCAATTAGATTGCCAGTTAATTTTAGATTACCAATTCTCAATTGAATTATTTCTTGAAGTTTATCCATTTTTTTCTTAAATTTACCAAACTTTTTATTGAGTGTCGAGGTGAAGATGCTGCTCAATTGCAAAATGTTAACATTTGTACGTCTTGCTTGGGACACCTTTTAAGCTACAATTGACAAAGCCTGTACTTAGGAGGAATAATCTTTTCATAACCAATTCTCTTGTTATACATTAAATTATTACGCTTTACTCAACTTTCATTTATAAAATATAAGATCCCGCATTAAAAATATCTTTTCATAGATGAAAGCTAGTCAAATAGGACTGAAATAACTTCATTTTGAAACATTAAAGTAGTAAACCTCCTCACGCTTTTATAGGGAGGGTTTGTTAACTTATGGTGCATGGCTATTTCGTGGCGCAAATGCATAATCCCGGCTTTTCTAGCCGTTACCATTAGTTGTTGGAAATAAAGGCCGCAATAAAGTTCCTGCATTTATTTGAAACTTAAACGGGTAAAAAATTTATGAAAGGTAAATAAAAGTTGGTGAAGGATAGGAAAGTTAGTATTACAAGAAAATAAACTTGGTAGATAACTCTAAATGAGGATTGGTAACCCAAAAATACTATGTAACTTTATAGGGACGGTTGTTAAATCACTCGAATTAAGTTTAGTGATTTCTAGAAAAATTGAGTAAAATAAGGTGCCGGTATGAAAGATAAATGAAAATTTGTAAACAATAAGAAAAGTTAGCAAATTACAAAACATAGAAAGGTTTGTGGGCACATCAAGAGAATTGGTAATAATATAATCAAAGAAAAGTTTGTGAATTACGGTAATTTAGGTTAGTAATCTCTTAAAATAGTTAGCAAATTTAAGAGTTGCTAACCAAGACAAATAAGATTTGGTAACTTAATGAAGAAGCTGGTAAGTTAGAAAAACCAATAAATCGTTGGCAATTGACACAAATGAAAGTTGGTAACCAAGATTAGTTGATACTTAAATCTGACCAAAGTTGACTAGTCAATGTAATTTAAGTTGATAACATTAGATAAGATTTTGTAATTTGAACTATTAGTAAGTTATGCAAACAAATATTGGCAAGTTAGTAGGTAATCGATAATTTGCAAACTTATCTAGGATGGAGAGGGAGACTCCTTGCAACCGTCCGAGCATGACTCCAAACCGACTTCACTTTCGTTTGTACCTACAAACATTGAAGAGCAAGCGATCAAGAAGTATAAAACGACAGCAAATTCTCGACTAAATTCCTTTCTTCTTATAATAACAAAGCTCAATAGTCTAGCGGAGTAGTGTTGGAAAGGCGCGGACACGGTGCGGCTGAGATCAAAGTCGTTAACCACCACCGTAAGCCTTCCCTTCTTGCAGTTTTCTGCTATGCACTCGTTGTAGCAACTGGGTGGATCTCGAGCCCCTGAACAAACCAATCTGCACAAGAGTTTACACTTGAGAGATACGACCTCTATGATGGTTGGTGCCTCAAGGAGTAACACTGACACTGCCACAAAAAGTGCCATCGTCATTCTCTTGGAATTGCCCCTAAAATCCATCTCTCTCTCTCTCTCTCTCTCTCTCTCTCTCTCTCTCTCTCTCTCTCTCTCTCTCTCTCTCTCATGTGGTGGTGATGATGTAATCCCATAATTGAAACATCATCCGTAGATGATGGCTAGTCAAACAGATTTCATTTCGAAACATCAAAATTTAAACCTTTTATGTTAAGGTGACACAAAAGAGTGACCCTTATCCGAGAAAATTCGAACGAGAGTGGCTTTTTATGAGAAGGTTGTTAATTTATGCAGCATGGGTATCTTGTGGGACATATGCATAGTGCTGACTTTTTTAGTTATTACAATTAATCTTGGGAAATAAAGACAACATTAAAGCTCCGTTTGTTTGCTAAAAATATTTTCCTTATTTTTGGTATTTAATTTGCTTAATAAAATGAATCAATGGAAAATATTTTCCTAGTTAAAGGAAAAGTTTTCCCACCAAATCTTAAATCCAGGAAAATGATTTTCTCTTTGAAAAGTCGAAAAATATTTTCCAAGATATGACTAGGTACCACGTTGAAAACTTTACACTTAGGCATGAAAACTCCAATGTTGGTTCTCCAATGCTCGAGCTCTAGTCCCGACCCTCAAGCCCAAGTCTATTAAGGCCGTGCGTAGGTCCTTGGCACTCAAGCTTGGGTCCTTCATTAATGAAAAATTTGTAAATATTTTTTTTTAAAATTAAATTTTTAATTATTTTAATTTTTGTTATTACAAACGTTTGTTCTTGTAGAAGCATTTTATTTTGTTCTTACAAATGTTTGGTTCTCAATGCCAGGAACCAACATCGGGGTTTCATGCCCAAGCATAACATTTTAGCCAATGTCCAGATGCGCGGAGCACCCGATTAAATAGCCCTATGTGTTCGGCGACAACAGCTCAACCAATTTTCGCTACCACATCGAGTTGCAACATGTTTTGATAAGATCGATTTGAGTCACAATCTGTTAGATTAGTCCGCTTTATATGTGGTTAGGCCAAGTCATACGACTCAACCAAAAGTGGCAATTTGACTCTTTGGCAATTTTGATTATACTTTGGAGGATCGGTGTATTCCATATATATTTATGCATATGTTCTTAGTTCATTACAATGATCTTATCGAGCGGCTTGTTAATAAATGGCTATAGGTTCGGATACACTGGCACCAAAATAAGGATTTCTCAACCGACTTTATTTCAGTCATTATATGTACAGCATACATCGCTGATCGACCAATAATCTCAGCATATCCATGGACTTCTTTTTATTTTCTGCATCTTATTATCCTTCTTCCATCTCCATCTCTTTATTCTTCGATTGATTCCAAACCCCGGTGCGGTGGGCAAGACTTACTCGCAGGCATCGGAACATGAATGGACGCAACCCTGGAATTTTCCAGCATCTGCATATTCATGTAGCAACAGTATATCTGTAAGAAGAAGTCATTGGAAGAATATTGTTTCAAGCATAATCAAACAAATCCCATCGTATGCATCTATAGTGACACAGAAACGTCATACAACTATTGTCATTAAATTCAACAAAATTCTCATGAAAACGAACTCACAAAAACATTTTGGGTGTTTGACATGCACACGAAGTACATTTTTCTTTAGTGTACTTTTCAAAGTGATAAACGTGGATGGAGTTCAATAGACTCTGAAAGATCATCAGCATGTAATTATTCTACTGAGGAGGTGGAAACTCGAAAGCTGTCATGAACCCTACCAATTTTTTAAGAGCTATACCGCACTGGTTTTGTCATACATACCACGATAGACATTGAGGCATGTGGACAGCATGCAACTTAAATTACGGTGAGCCGAGGCCTCCTGGAGCGTCGGGCTTCAGGCAATCTTCCAAGCAATGCGGTAACCTGGACAAGTCACAGGCCAGGTGACACTTGAACACGCAACCCAAAATCTTATCTGGTTCTTGAGCTTGCGTATCAGCTGATGTTGCCCCGGAACCAAAGTCAACATCAACATTGCCATCACCCAACCCTTGATATAAGCCATCTTTCTCCACTGCGCGAGAGAGATGCTAACTTCTATGGTTGGACAATGAGCTTCGATAATTGTTGAAGTGTGGATGAAAGAGAAGTACTCTTGGGAACTTATCTAAGCAAGAGGACGGCTAGGTTTACCATCTAAAACTCCTTTTTGCTAAGTAGATTTCCACTTTCAACAGAGTTTGTTCATCCTATTTTTGACGACAAGCAACTGAAGAACGTGTCGCTTATTTCCTCTTCCATTTATGGAACAATGCGTCTGAGAAGTGTGTGAACCCAAGCCACCCGTTTTGTCCTTATTTCCTCTTCCGTTTATGGAAGAATGCGTCTGAGAAGTGCGTGAACCCAAGCCACCCGTTTTGTCCAGTGCCAAGATATGGTCATCATCGATTCATCATGCATTCTGCAGACGTGAACTCTTAAAAATAAAATGCGCGTTTCGCACTTGGCATTGCGCAGAATAAAATGATCAGCGCAAAAGTGGACATGCCAAAACTATACAACGCTCACGTTGGTCTGAGTTTTAGTACTTTTTCCATTTTCGTTATTGGAAGGGCGACGAGAATCTGACTTGTTATGCGTCGGTAGTCACTTTGTTATCAGAACAATTTAGAGAGTCTACTATTTTCTCATAAGTGAAGTCAAACCCTTCTTAGGAGCCCATCAAGACTTCTCTAAATTTGGAACAATCTAGAGAGTCTATTATATTCTCATAGAGAGTCAAGAGAGAGTCATAAAAGCAGATTCAGTTGACCCAACTGTAAATCCATTTAACACCCATGTACTTTTGAGATTGCCATTTTAAATTCATTTTAAACTATTTACTAAATATAACTAACTCGTGTAATGACTCAACTCATCAACTGTGAGTTAAGAAATGGGTTTTTAACTCATTTAGACAGGTTTGAATATAATTAAGTGTTACCTAACCTGTTATTTCTAAGTTGTGGTTTGTTAATAAAGCAGATAAATGCTGAAATTTGAGAATAAAAATGTGTCTTGAGATCTATCAACTATTCACTAAGGAGGAAAACATTTTATTTATTTATTTTGGATTACGAATGTAGGGGATCTATACAAGCTAAATGGGGATATCAGCCAAAAAAACAAATGTAGCCTCGAGGCAAATGCAAATGCCAATGCTTTGTTGTGGCTCCTCTACCTGTTCAAGAAGGATGATGTACATGAGACTGGAACTCTGCACATTTTATTCACCTATGCTTTCCAAGATACCAGTAGACGAGACACAAATTACGCCGTAAGAAGCATTTGATGGCCTCGACAATGTCACTGAAAGAATCGCACCTTCCTAAAGATTTCAATGTGCCCATGTTCGATAGTGGACTCGCTGAAGAGGGCTATCATGGAGCAAGTCGAAAGCTGGGCCACCATGGGTGAAAGTTAAGAGGTCATGGGGCTCTACCTTCACCTATCTTATTCTGTATATGTCCAAAAGTTCCTAAAAGAATATATATCATAGAAATTAAGACTGTCAAATAGGAGAGAAACTGGATACCCCCAACTAATAAAGATAAGGGCGTATACTATCAAAAAACTTCAAATTATATCCATTATGATATAAATACCCTTAACTTTTTTATATACCCTCTATTTCAGCTGTATTCAAGATATATTATAAGTTCGAAATTATTCATAAACCAAAAATAAATTTGGGATATTTATGTCACAATAAGCAAATTTAAGGTTTTTCATAACATAAAAAAACTCAAGGTATTTGTATTATAATGAATATAGTTTGGGTTTTTTTTTGTGGTAATAACCTAAAGATAATTTATCCTTCTAAAAATACTTTTTTATCAATTTGTATTATTAGCCTTTTCCTGGCATCTTCTAGAAAGCAGATGATCACCATGTACACGCAAACAGGCTATTATATTGAAATTGACATCAAATCAAAGTGAATGGAGGGTGACGAAATTAGGCACAAAGAGAAACGGCGCTATTATTTTCTTTTAAAGTATAATTTCATCTTTGAAAATGCCATCTTCTTTCAAGCTTAACAATCATAACTAGACGCAACTTGCACTTAACTTATTGTTTCAATCCCGTTCCATTTACCCTTTCTCCAAAAACATATATACAAAGTAAATACTACAACCACATCAAGTCAAAGGCTGCCATTCTCTTTTCAAAAATTATAAATCTTATCGGATTGCCTGTGCAAGTAAATCAAGCCATCCATGGTGTTGGGCAATTATTTGTATATATATGACGGAAGGTGTTTGGAAAATGATTGCTGTTATTTATTAATTATGAACTGCACATTTGGTCAACACACATGCGTCTGGGCAGCTCAAGAATGCATCTCGTGATAGGTTGTTTTTTATTGGAACGTGAAATAATCAATCAATCAAAACAAAGAACGGTGTGTTTCAAATGTTGTCATTTGAATTCGGTGCAAGCTCGTGGCAGACTTTTCAAAGTGTATCTTCAAAGTAACTTTTTTTAATATACCTTGCTAACTCCGGTTGAACACGCTTGTACTCTTATGCCTCATAAAACCGAACGTCAGTCCACCAAGAGAAAAACCAACACGTGGAAAGCTGATTCTCTCTCTCTCTCTCTCTCTCTCTCTCTCTCTCAAAAGTTTGCTTCCATGGAGGAGAAAGGTGAAGCTCATCAGGGCCATGACACTCTGCACATAGCAATGTTCCCATGGCTTGCCATGGGCCATCTCATCCCCTTCTTCCACCTCTCCAAACACTTGGCCCGAAGGGGTCACAAAATCTCCTTCATCTCAACACCAAGAAACCTCCAGAGGCTCCCCAAAATACCCCAAAACCTCTCTCCACTCATCAATCTCATACCCCTCCCTTTCCCTCACATACCAAATTTAACACCCAATGCAGAATCCTCCATTGACACTTCCTTCTCCAAGCAACAGCTCCTTAAGATAGCCATTGACAAGTTACAACCGGTCATAACATGTTTCCTTGAATCCTCACAACTAGATTGGATCATCTATGACTTCGCTTCTCACTGGCTTCCTTCCACAGCGGCGGAGCTTGGCATTCACCGCTGCTTCTGCGGCCTATTCAACGCTGCAGTGCTTTGCTTAATTGGCCCACCGACAGTCCTCATAGGCGGCTCAGACCCTCGAACGACGATCGAGGATTTTTTACGTGTCCCCGAGTGGATTCCCTTTGAATCTGACATAGTTTTCCGTTCGTATGAGATCACCAGGTTTAACCAGCATTCAAGCGAGTACATCTCAGAAACACCTGATACGGTGCGTATGGGAGTAACGATAAGAGACAGCGAGGTCGTGGCCGTGAGGACGTGCGTCGAGTTTGAACCCGAGTGGATTGATCTCTTGCGGGATTTGTATCAGAAACCGCTTGTTCCTATTGGTTTCTTACCTCCATGCATGGAGGACGACGAAGATGTTAACGACATGAAATGGGTGAGCACAAAAGCGTGGCTCGATGAGCAGAGGTTGAATTCGGTGGTTTACGTTGCACTAGGGACTGAAGCTGTTCTGAGTCAAGAGGAAGTGACTGAGTTAGCACTCGGGTTGGAGAAATCCAAATTGAGTTTCTTCTGGGTCTTGAGAGACCCACCCGAGTCAACTCAAAAAGCGATCGACATGCTACCGAATGGGTTTCTGCAAAGGTGGAGGGTCGCGGCATGGTGTGCACGGATTGGGCGCCGCAGGTCCAGATACTGAGTCACGACTCGGTTGGAGGGTTCTTGACTCACTGTGGCTGGAACTCGATAATAGAGGGCTTAGCATTTGGTCGGGTTCTGATGCTGTTTCCGATGACGACCGACCAAGGACCGAACGCAAGACTGTTGCAGGGTAAGGGACTAGGGATTGAGGTCACTAGGAAAGAAGAAGACGGGATGTTCACAAGTGACGCGGTGGCTGAACTACTGAGGTTCGCCATGGTGGACGACTTGGGCTCGTCGTTGAGAGCTTCAGCCAAGGAAGCAAAGAAATTACTCGGCGACAGAGAGACCAACCAGCGCTGTATGGACGAGTTCATACAATACTTGGTGGAGCAGAAGAAAAAAGAATAGTCTGAGGCATCATGCAAACATGAGATCAATCGCATCAGCAAGCATTTTCTGTCATCTCTACGAAAGAATGATGACTTTGATAAAGCTTCCATAGTCAACTTTCCAAACATTCAATGCCACATTTTACAATTTAGACTATCTCATTCTTGCGCATCCGTAGAAGTACATATTACTTATGGTGCCCTGGAATGCAGGATTAAAAGCAAGACACAATTGAATACCAATTTCCTCAAGTATTGTCAGTTCGGTAGAGACAAACCCACCGGAAGAAAGTGAGTTCGTCGTCTATATACTTAAACCGGGACGCAAACTCAAAAGATTCGGGCTCACTTTCCCACACTGCGATCTTCTTGCAGAGCCCTAAACATATGTAGATACCCATGCTCACTCGTGCGCACACACTCCCACCGGATAAACTTGCTTCAGTGAAGGAAAATGCATACACTGAATGATTTCCACAGCATATTTGTTCTTCCAAAACCACATGAAGCACTATATCGATCAGAGTTACAAAGAATAGATGTACAGAAACTCGTATAAATTTTGTGTATAACAACCTCACAACCTATCTTGAGTAATGGAATACATAAAACTTTACCCATTATTCTCTCTCTTCACAATAACTATTTATATGCAACATTATCCACGAGTTCAGTTCACAATCATGGACATCAGTAACTCTACCAAAAATGCAGGTGCGAGATCTGCAGGCGGTAAAGTTCCCTTGTATTTACATACGTAGAGTACCATTCATCCTATACAACTTCACACATGCAGACCTTTTAACTTAGAATAATCAAATGATCTCAAGAAATGTCGATATGATAGATACAGTTAAGCTTTTACCTAGCATATCACTTTCTAACCGGTGGTCTGTCAATAAAGCAGACAAAAGGCAAAGTTTGAGAATAAAAGTAGGCTGATGTCTGTCAACTATTCACCAAGGAGGAAAACATACCATCTTTCAAAAGGAAAACATTTTTCTTTATTTATTTTGAATTACAAATGTAGGTGATCTATACAAGCTATAAGGGGCTGTCAGCCAAAAACAAATGTGAACCCCGGTTTCTATCGATACAACTGCCTCTCCCGTGTTCTACATAAGGCGCTTCTACCTGATCAAGAACGATGATATACATGAGAGTGGAACTCCGCACATCTTACTCACCAATGATTTCCAAGGGTACCAGTAGACGAGACATATACACTGTAACATGGATTTGATGTCTAGAGAATGTCACTGAAAGCATTGCACCTTCCTGAAGATTTCTATGTGCGCACGTTCCATAGTGGACTTCTTGAAGAGGGCTATCATGGAGCAAGTCCAAAACTGCACGAGCATGGGTATGTGTTTGGTGGTCATCAAGCCTATACCTTCACCTATCTCACATGGCATGTGTCTAAAAGTCCCTGCAAAATATAATTTTGTATAATTAAGACTGTCAAATAGAAGAGAAACTGTAAGACATGAAAACAAAACTTAGATAAACACTGTCCATGAGCAAAATAACCACTGGGGGAGGATCTGCACTTATTCGACCCATCAAATTCGCATTTTTCCTTCACAGGTATTTCAGACAATGTTGTCTTTTCCAATAGATATGTGTAAGGAGATTATGATGATCATCAAATAAGAGAGTGCTTCAAAACGTCACCAATAAGCTCCAGCATGTTCTCAACATATAAAGCACACACAAATTCAACGTAAATGTTTACTCCAGAAAGCTAGTAGAAGCTATTCGCACACACAAATTCAAAGTAAATGTTTACTCCGGAAAGCTAGTAGAAGCTATTCAATGTCCCATTCCTATTACTCGAGACCATATTTCAGTGTTGAGTTTGATCCTTTAGCAGTGGTACTGCAGGAAAGTTCTTAAAGATCTCAATCATTGTATTCAACGCGCTTGATGGCTGTTTCTCTTCATTTGTGCCCTCACCTTTTTTGGGGAAAAAGAGCACTGGGACAGAGTGAATGAATACAAGAGGATTTTTAGTCTCAATTTACTGCTAAATGTAAATAATAGGTTGTCATGACAACAGCAATGTCAAATATCTGTCGAATGTTTCGACCTTGAAAAAAAAAAAAAAAAAAAAACAGAAACAAAACAAATATATCCATCAAATGCATTGATACTCGAGAAGAGACAGAAGTTAATGCATTAAAGGAAAATTTGGCATCACTGCAATTGAGCATAAGATGAGAGATTTATCAAAGGTGATCTGGATATGTGAAGATAGAATTGAGCATAAGTCTCAGTGGGAAGACATGATGTTACAATGGAATTGCAGGGAAAATGGGCAAGGAAAGAGGCAAAAGACATGGGCTGATACTCTGAGTACCGGTTTTTAGTACAGAGGATTAGGCACAGAACAGAGTGCAAAGGCATAGAATAAATCTATGTAGCTGACTCCACTTAATTGGAAAAGGATTGGTTGTTTGCATGAGATGATTTTGAAACTCCAGAAACCACAAGATCAAGCATTTGACCCAAAATGAGCCAAATTTTCTTTCAATGGGAAGTTCTTCCTTTAGAATGAAGTTATGGCCCAACACGTCTAATTTTTTCCAGAGGTACTAAAAGAATCAATCTAAACACAATTGTAAGTAAAATAGAGGATTTAGGAATTTCCGAACACCGCAAGATCAACCATGTGACTCAAAAGAAGCCTAACTTTCTTAGAATGGGAAGTTCTTCCTTTTGAATGAGGTTTTGGCCCTCAACATGTGCTCTAAGTACTAATAGAATCAAAATGAACAAAAGTATAAGTAAATTAGATGATTTAACAGCTCCAACAATCATAAGAATCAACATTTTATAATTGCTAGTAGTTGATCAAATCTGCAGCATCAACAGAGACACAAGGTTTCAAAGCCAACAGCTCTGTTAGAGAACTGGGAAAAAATTCAAAAGAGGATCAATGTCATGAATTTGCATCTTCATAGTAGCATGCATTGGACTCAACATGTTATAATAGCTACCAGTGAATAGTCACAGATACCATCTGGGCTTAAATTATCTAAAAAGAGTCTCAGCATATAAAATTCTAAATGAATAGATATAATTGCCCTTGTTCAACGTAAGAGAATTGAGCAATAGCAAGATATGCAGAATAAGGAAATGAAAAAAGATGACAAGAACTAAAGAGATTTAAAAATGACAACCTAACAAGGTATCCTCAGCAGCAACCTACCTCCATTCACAAGAATACCAGCAACAGTCAGTCCATGACTTGCACTCTAAATTATGCATCTATCCCATTGAAGCTGATTTGGACTTGACATTTCGTGGATGGCTAGATTTACGATGTTGAGGATTGTCAATAGAATACACAAGAAGGCTTCCATCTTTAGTCCCAGCTAAGAAGCATTCTTCAGGAGTCACTACTAGAGAAGTAATTATCTTTCCAACTCCATTGTATCTTTGAACAACTTCCAGTGTGTTCATAGACCGTACAACTATCTGACCTTGGTCACCACTGCAAACTAAAAACTCGCCACAACTGCTCAATTCAACAGAATTGAGACGTCCGTTGGACTCAGAAGAAGCAAGGTGTTTACCATTGATCGAGTAGAGGTGCAAACTGAGATCATCATCAGCATAAAGCACAATCCGTCCATGCCGTGAGGCAACCAGCTTCGACAAAGCACTGCCTGAAGGATGGCACAAAGATCTAACATATCTCCCTTCCCTCAAGGTATGGAAGATACAGGTTCCATCTTTGGACCCACTGATGACTATATCAAGCTCCATGCTGATATACAAGCATGTAATTATATCATCATGGCCACAAAGAATGTGGAAAGGAGTTTCAACAACAACATAATCTTTCCGGTGAATCTCAGCTTGCAAGTTCCTAAGTCTTCTTTCTGGAGTTTTCACACGATAAACTTCCCACACCATTACAGTGGTATCATAACTTCCAGTAGCAAGGACACTTCCATCAGATGCCACTGCAATGGAAGAGATAATTTATAAAGTGATTATGGCAGTTTCATCCACCATTACATGTCATAATAATACCAGCAAATTAATGAGAACAGGTATAGCAACATCTTTTCTCAAATCATTCCAGTAACATGTATCTCATCTCGGTGATAGTTTAAGGGCACACGGCACAAACAGTACAAAGAAAAAGGTATCTTAATCACATTCATGAATAACAATGTAAAACTTGTATAGATCTCCAAGGAAACATTTGATCCAATGGCCTTTTGGATGTAATCATATCAGAAAGACAACATGAGGTACGAAAAAAGGCAGAACAAGGAATAATAAGTAGGAGAAAGAAGAGAGGGCTTGTTAGGATTTGAACTTATGACCTATACCATGTTAGACAAATTATTTCCCCAAAAGTTTAAATTTCTAGGCAATAAGCCAACAATGTGCATGTGACACATCACTTAACAGTTTAAAAAGAACACAAATGACACAGCCATTAGAATACCAGCCCTTCAAGCTTTAATTTCTCTCAAACTTATTGTAGCCTGTGATTAACTTTCTGCGACCCCCCCCCCCTTTTTCTCTCTCCTTTACTTTCCCAAAAAGAAAAAACCCAAAAAAATAAGAAAAGAGAAAACATAAGGCAGTAATGGAATCTACAAGGTAGTAAGGACTCACAATGAGACTTCTGAGGAGCAATTAACTTTGACAGAAAGGACAAGCAACTGGGGGAGATTAAAATCCCCCTACAACACTCGGTATTTAACCTAATAAAGCCTTCTTGTAAAGTACAGACTAAGAAACGCATTAATCAACACTGCATCACCCACACACGGTAAGCTATTATAATCAGATGTTTTCCAAAAAAGTACAATCATCATTATTGTACAGCCCATATCTTCACGACAACAATTGAACATTGACCTGATAAGTACCTGCAACACAACTAACCACATCCTTATGCTGTCTGATGTTCTGCACCAATCTCCCATCAGTTAAGGAGATAAGTTGAAAGCTATTCTCCCAATTGCCACATGAGATAAGAAAATTCTCTGTAGGTGTTTGCAATGTCGCAAAACACTGTGCTCCAAATTCACAGGTTTCAGACAAAGGACTCCCTATTTTCCGTGGAGAAAGAAAATCAGCTCCAACTCCAAAAAATGGCTCCTGCAGAAGTTTCACAGGCTGTACTTAACTACAAGCATCTTCCAACAAAATAAAAGGATTAAAGGTTGTACTCCAGTCAATCTAGTAAAAAAATATATGCAATACCTGCGAGCCAGAAAAGGTAAAATTGCCACCAGATTGCAGTTGTGTCGTTAACCACATCTTGACTGACAAGATGAGCCCTTGGTTCACCAAGACAACGGTGGAGTCCAGTTGGCCAACATACAATACAGCTGACGGAGGATCAATAATACTAGATAGAACAGAAGTCAAATTAATAGAACTAGGTGCAAAATATAAAGGATGAGCAATTGGAATTGGTGGGCCTCGTCTAGGATGTTTCTTGCGGAAAATCTGGATGGGCGTCTGACCAAAATTAGCAATCTGGTCCTCAATCGCTGCTCTTTGTAAATCATCCTCCATGGAGTCCAAATCAACAGCTCCCTCATATGTTAGATAGTAGAAAATATTTGCTGCCTGTATTTGTTATCACACTCCCATATATCAATAATTGTTAATTGGTTCACTGTACAAAAACAAGTATGATTCTATGTTTACCTCTACAGCCGGTTTCCCACGTTGCTTGAAACCAAATACCAGATCGATCCAGTGATGAAGATTTGAGCTAACATATTCACTTTCAAGAGCCTCTCGATTTTTATTGACAAATTCTTCAGGCGATCCCTGAACATTAATAAAGAACTGCATCTTACTACCATAATCAATAGGTCAATAAATGTATTAATAATTTCTGGTTGTGTTCACAAAACAATTAACATTCAGTTCATTTTCTCTGATAAATATGAAGATAAATTCATTTGAAGGGGAAACATGTTGGTATGCGATTAAGGCTGTTCGAGAGAGGGAGCATGCCAAGCATTCTACATGATAGCTAAATGAAATAGTCTGTCTTAATGCAAGAATCCTGGCTTGTGATGGCATTCTTTATCCAGAAATTATAGGGCAAGAGACAAGAAAGAACAATACAAACAAAAAGAGTAAAGTTAACGGTCCCATTTGGTTTCAAAAAATTCCCGTAAACTCTGTTTCCAATATTAAAAAGACAAAACCGCTCAAATTGGCAAATGTTTTCAGCCACTCCTTTCAGTAAAAAATTTCCTAATCCTCCCTTCCCGAAAGGAAGAACGTGAAATTCTTTTTCCTTTCCGCAGGGACCAGGAGATTGGATCTCACGAGTTTTCTGGTTTTGGCCTAACATTGGATAAAGAGATGTATCACAACTCCAAGTTTCTCAGTCTTAATTAATGGGGCTCTTCAATAGGATTTTTCCAATCGTCTCAAGGACTTAGGCAGGGTGATCCACTCTCCCCTCTGCTTGTCATTCTGGAGATAGAGGTCCTACAAAAAATGGCAAGCAAGACGATAGAGCTGGGATGGATTTCTAACTTCAGAGTGGCTAGCCATGGTGAGGAGTTGACTATTTCTCATCTTCTATTTACAGATGATACTATCATTTTCTTTGCAGATGATGTCCAATAGTTAACTTTTCTAAGATGCATTCCTTTATAATTTGAAGTGGTATACGGGCTTAAGATAAACTTGAGTAAGACTGAGCTTATCCTGCTGATTATGGATTGAATCGTGCTTTACTTTCTTCTTTAATGAGATGTTAGATAGGTTCTTTATGCTTAACCTATTTAATCCTTTCTGCAGCGGTTAATTTCATGGACAAGCAAATTTGGGAACCTATTATAAAGAAACTTGAGAAGCAGTTGCAGGGTTGGAAAAGATCATTACTTTTGAAAGGAGGAAGAACAACTATCATCAAAAGCACTCTCTCCACTCTTCCTATCTATCTCATGTCTCTCAAACCCTATCCCTTGCTCGGTTGCCAAAAGGTTGAAAGCTCTTCAGATAGATTCTTGTGGGCGATTACAATGAGTCCCATGGATTTCATTTGGTAAATCAAAAAGCAGTCAAGCGACCTTTCTTGTAATGGAAGTCTTGGCAACAAGTCTTTTTTATTGATCAACAAGGCTATTCTAGGCAAATGGTTATAGTGGTTCAAATCATCTGTGGAAGAATGTGGTTGTTGCTAAATTTGGCAATGAATAAACTGTTTAAATTTATAAAAGCAGAGTAATAGCTCATGGAAGCACTGTTTGGAGGCGGATTAGAGATGAGAGCAATGAGTTTATTCCTTATGTATATTCTATCGTGAAAAATGGTAAGTGTTCAGACTTTCTGCTTGACACTTTGTGTGGGAATACATCTTTCAAAGATTGTTTCCCTAGCTCTATGACATCGCTGGGACAAGGAGGCTCTTGTACCAGATTGCTATCAATTCTCCAAAGGGAGAATCATTTAGGAGATCAACTTTTCGAGACAAGCCAAAGATTGGCACTTAAAGCTTTTGTCAATCTCTTTGATTTGTCGTACAATTCTAAGATTTCTCTCACTTCTGTGGTACTTTTTCTTGGATAGCGGTAGAGAAGAAACCTTTTTCTGGAGTCTTCTTATAGGTTGCTTGAAAAGAAGATTTTTGGTGGCAGGGAGGCTTTTTCCTTAGAAAGTGAGAGTGCCACCTATAGTTCCATTATTTGCTTGGGAAGCATCTTGGGAACACATTCTCACCTTAGACAATTTGCTCGAAAGAGGGATTGTACTGGTGAATATTTTTTTTTTTCCTTTTTTGGCAAAAGAGAGGCAGAGAAATTGAGACATCTCCTCCTTCACTATCCGTGGATAAGAATGATCTTGGTGGCCTCTTATGCCTGCACTGGGCTATCTTGTGTTATAGGAGAATTGAACAAGAATTATTACTTTGGCAAGGTCTTCTTTTGCCTCATGTCAAGAAACAAAGATTTCCCATCCCGCTGGTTGTTTTTTGGGTTGATTTGGACAGAGCAGACAAAGAGAGCCTTTATTGGAGAGGAGACACCAGTTTTTGTAATTATTGAGAATTAGTTGAATGTCTTAAACTTTAGGTATGGCGCAGAGTTATGTGTAGATGCAAATGCTTGAATTGATGTTGTAGATCATTTCTCCCATTCTGTATATGGTTTGCACACCCTTGGGGCCCTATATTGTCTTTTTCTTTTACCAATAAGAAATTAACTTGAAAACAAATTTTAGTCCTTTGCATAGTTCTCATTCTGTAAAGAAGGAACTGACTCTAAGATGGCAATTGCAACAGTGTCTGCAAATATTATTTCAAAACTTGAAGGACAACATATAAAGGCCCGTTTGTTTAAGGTTTCTGTTTTCCCTTGCCATTTCAGTTTTCACTTTCTCTAGTTTTCAGCTTTTGAGATTTCTATTCCTGGAAAGGAGTGTGGCAGCATCAGCAGATGCCATACTTACTTCTCTTAAAATTTGGGTAAACTTGAAGATACTACAGCCAAAATCTAAATAAGAGACAAGGAAAGCCCTTGGATGGATCTCTCCCTTCCCACCTTCTTAGAGCTTGTTCGCTAAGCAAGTACTTTCTACAAATTTGGGTGAATTTGCAGATACTACAACCAAAATCTGAATAAGAGACCAAGAAAGCAGTTCTCTGGATCCCTCTTCTCAACTTCTCAGAGCTTGTTCACTGAGAAATTACTCCCCCACACCCCCCCTTCCCTCCCTCCCTCCCTCCCTCACACGCACGCACGCACACACGCACGCACAGAGATGATCCAGTGGGGAGAGGAATCAATAATATCTCCTATGGATAGGTCTGCTTGACTCCAACTTAAAAAAGTTGTTTGGCCACTGTAAAGAGTAATTTATCCCCCAGAAAACATTAACTGAAGAAACTCAAATACCTTGGCCCAAGGAGGAAGGCAGACATCACCAATAGGCTCACCATCCTGTTTGACTCCGAGATGATATGAGTTTGAATTAACAAGGAATTCTGACATGTAAAAGAATTCTGGAACTAGCTCTTTCACATCACTTGTATTGGATAGGCAATTCCTATACGTTCCCTCAACACTTTGAAAAAGTCGATCTGCATGGTCAAACTTCCCACCCTGATCCAGACAAATATATTAGAGAAGTTTCTGTGCTATGGCATGTAATATCAAGGAAAAAGCAGCGATAACTAAATGAACATTAGAACTCGGGATGGAAGCAAATATAATAGAAATAGAAGTTATTTTATGTTAAAATAAAGAATTACATAGCCAGTCATAATTTACACTTCTTGACTCTGCTATTATGCAAATCACAGGCCTTTAGATACACAACTTCTACCTTGCAATAAAATACACAATTTTATTCTTCTTTCTTATCTCAATAAATAAAAGTGAGCCCATCAATATCCAAAAGGGTAAACAATAAAAAAAAGCATTGACCATTTCACAGGAATAGTATCATATATATCTGACAAACGCTCATAACAGTTGGACAAAAATCATATCGATTTCATAGGAAACTCAAAGTATATTTCATTTTCTTATATATATATACTTTTTTTTTCTTTTTTTTTTGCTGACTTTAACTAGGGTTTTGGAGGGATTGCTCCTCGCTTTTTTCAAATTATGTCAATATTTAACTCTACTATTTTTTTTTTTTCCATAAGGACACTAATCCCAGGCAAGTACTGCAATAGTTCCAGCAACATGAAAGAACATTTTAAGGATTTAAATTTCATTATCACTTAAAAATAGTTCAGCACTGTAAGATGGACAAAATTTGCTTATTGATAATTCCACCACCACCACTAGGAAAAAGAAATTATAATAACTGCCACCATATAAAAGAGCAACATGTACGACGTTTTAGCATACAAGCAACAAGACCACATCATTGATACAAAATAAAATAGTCTGTCGCAAAGACACTCAAGGAATTGTCAAGAACATACCTGCAGATTACGGTGAAGAGTCGTAAAGGGCTCCAGTCTCAGGAGGTAATAAAGCACAATCCCCATGCTCGAGTAATGAGACCCATAATAGAAACTGATAGATGCATGACAAATCGATTAGAGGTAACCTTAGCAGTTTAATAAAGTAGTTTGGCTCGAATGGTACCTAGGTATGTCCGGATCGCAAAAGTTACGGTATCTATCTTCGAAAACCTGTATGTGACGAACCATGAAGTTGAAAGGGGGTCAAATAGATTAGTCTACTGGTCAGTGTAACATTCCAACAGAGACAAAAACTAACCTCAAAGCGCTTCGAGTCCAAAGCTCCAACAGGCTTTGTTAGATCCCGAAAAGTTGATGACTTGTTAAAATCAAGAACCTCAGAAGAATAATCAGCCAATACCCAAGGGAAGACAGGGTACTGTGTTATATCATTGTAAGATCTTCCAGAGAGGGTATTGAGTATCATTAGATACTCAAAGTTATTAATTTCCCTTTTCCTCCACTTCTCTCGAGCAGCTTCAGCCATTTCCAAAGCTACCCGTCTATCAACAAATGATATGACCCCATGCTTATCCTTACTACTTCCTTTCGGGAACAAAAATTCATTTCTGGTTGTGACTATCAAGGTTCCTATTTCTTTTGCATCCTTTTGTGAGGCAAAGTTTAAGAATATAGGGGCACTTGAATCACTGAAGAAAATCTCTGTAGCAGTGTATCTAAGCAGATAACGAGTCCAATGCACAGCTTTTATCTAGAAAGAGAGAAGAGGGGCAACACAATCAGATCCAATTATAATATAGTATTAAAAGCAAACATGTAATTATCTATAACCATCTAACCTTCCCAATACTCCATCTTCGATGTCGCTTAAGATTTTTCAAATCTCTCTGATGCACATTTTCGCTAAGCAACTCCAAGCCATTAAAAGAGATCCCTTTATCAGATTCCATATAAATATGAGGGGGCCATTTTGAAAACCTCTGCTTTTGATCAAGCTTAGACAAATCAGAGTTACTTGGCTGCTGAAAATCCTTAAAAGCAGAAGAGCCACCAGTACCTTCCACCAAATATTCCCCAAAAAAATGCAGAGCAGTTTTCATTACAGCCAAACGCCCCGCAATTTTTCTCTTTGGTGTCACAAGTACACATGGAGCTGAAATCAGAACCTGAAAATAAGGATCTAAAATGAGGAATGATCATATATGTTTCCACCAAACTTTGGTGCTTGCTATGTTAAACTAAACATACCTCATCACTAATTTCAGCTTCAGGAGAGGAGGCAGAAGAATCTACTCTATCCTGAGAAAAATCCTTGTGATCGTTACCATCTTTTACAATTACATCATGTTGAGCCTCCGCAGAATCCTCTGGTGCAGAGATCTTCTGCACACACACTTCATCTTCGTTTTCATTTGGTTCTGCACTTGCTTCATCAGTAATTTTGCGCACACCTTTCAGCAAAAATCGCTTCATTTGCTCAGGAATATGTCCCGCAAATCCATATTTGCTTTCATTTACAGGAGGAGTGGTTTCGTCCTGAGGCGCAATAGATGGAGGATAACACAGTTTCTCATCAAAATGATAATTCTGCCTTAGTTTTTGTCTCCGTCGCCATCTATCTTCTGTTTTGTCAAGTTTCCAATGCCTTACGGCACTATTTGGAAAAGCATTAGCAGACCATGGACCTCTCTCATCAATTAAAATGCGGAACAGATGCATCGACTTCTCCTGTTGAAGCATAAGATAGATGATTATATATATTAGCATCTGGAATTGGAAAGAGATAAAGGATCAGGAAAAAAATATAATTGATGTCCACTGTCCACATACAGCGACATTTTGCTGCTGCTCCTCATAACACAGCTGGAAAGCAGCTTTTCTGTTGTCATCAGAAGCAATGATGTTATTAAAGCTGCTTTGAATCTCATCTTCAAAAGTTCTACTGCTGCTAAGTTCTGCAGAGGATATCTCCTCGAGCCTACTACAGAGCTCATTCAACTGCCGGCTACGATCTGTTTTCAGAGCTTTCATATATTTTGCTTCATCAGCAACCTAGCAAGGTCAACAACTCACTAAGTTTCATAATGAAAAAATGTGCACGTAATTTTTTATCTCTTCCGCAAGATATTGTACTTCTCAAGAACAAGTCAAGCAAACTTCACGAGGGGCGTGCACACACACAACAGTTTCTCCAAATGCAGCAGGCAGATATCATGCCATTGTGTCACCCAATCTCATGCTATATATGTCATGCATTTCATGCCTTAAAAGACATCCATGTAAGCAAGCAATTGAACAAAAACATTACACCAAAATTGACTTAAAACATTATAAGCAGTCATTCCAAACCTGGGCAGGACCAGTTGGTCCTACAGGTATCAGTCCAAGTCCATTTAGTTTGCACGAATGGATTTTGGTCATAACCTGGTTTGAACTGGTTTGACCACCAGTTGAACTGGTAAAACAGTGCGCCAGACCTAAATACCCTGATTTGGAGGTGTGACAGTGATTTCAAGTAGACTTTCGGCAACACACAAGAGAATGCATTAGGTCTTGAATTACTCCAGTGGCATTAGGTGGGTTCTAGGTCATGAGATGGTATGCCAAATTGGCCAGCTCATATTCTGTTTCAAATAAAACTAAATGGAAATGGTGTGGAAGATTCAAACAAAGGATTTGAAGGAGAACACTTGTCTACAGGCGGGTAGGGTTACAGGTGACAGATGCACGAGTACAACTCGGGACTTTAACAGTATTCTTCTTTGGGTCATTTTGGGTTCTACCATCTCAGGTACATGTCCAATCTGGGTTCGGGGAATCAGTTCTCCAATAATCTCAAGATTCACTTTCTTCATATGCAGGTCAGGTCCGATTCTCATAGTGCTGAATTCCTGGTCTGCTCAGGTTTCAAATAATATCATTTCAATATTTCTCTGGTTTCAAGTTCATCCAGATCATCATCAAATACCATGACATGTCATGTTGCATCAGGTACATGTTATTTCAGGTTCAGGGTGATGTTGGACTTGGTTATTTAGCAATCTGAGGTTCGCTCTAGTCACTTTTTCGGTAGATAGGATGGGGTCCTTGAGTTGAGTCAGAGATTGCCACCTCTACAATAGGGCTCTTTGAGGTATATGCTAGCGCTGGTGACAAATGCTTTAGATATTTTTTACCCCAGCATATATAGATCTGGAGGTCCAACCAGTAGGTAGACTAAGTTGAATAGTCACTATGAAATCATACCAATTCTTTCTAGTCTGTGTTTTGAGGGGGGAAAAATCATAACATGAACCTATAAAAGACAGGGAAAGAATGCTAGCAACTGTAGCACCAAAACAATCCTTAATAATGCAGTGAAGCACTTTAAATTTAGTAACACTCACGGCCGCAAGCACTCTATCCTTCTGGATTAGATTCTGTATAGTGCTCCTTTCTTTTGAAATGCTTCCTGAATCTGATGGATCATCTCTGCCAGCAATGCTTGTAGCAAGCATGGATTTCCCGCAGTTAACAGTTTCTCGAATCACATGCGATATAACATGAAAACGAGCACCATCATCCAACATCCCATAGCAGGACCTGACAGAGAGCAAAGCCCTGGCAACCATAAAACAAAAGCAATATACTCAGAATATGGAGAAACATTATAGGGATTGAACAAATTGTAAGGAAACTTGCTGATATCATTGGAAAACTAGAATCCTTTTGAGATGTATAAAGCAAAGTACCAGATGAAAAGTTGCAGCCTCATCTTGCTCTGATCATCATCAGATACCATAAGACAAGGCAAGAGTGAAACAAACAATTGTACACAACGCGAAGCCCTTTCAAGAGAAGAGCTGCACAGATACAGAATCACAAGCCGAAAGACAATTCTGGGGCCCTTCTCCCCTCTCAAAAGCATTGCCCTGTCAACTGATTTAGAAGGTTTTCCACCCAAAGCATTTCCAATCCCTCCCGATACAACAACGGCAGCCATTTCTGCAGCAGGAATGTTCAATGATTCAACCAAGCCCCGAGCTCTTTGGCCAAAAGACGGACCTACTGAGGATGATGACTTGGGCAACATTCTACTTGGTCCCTTGCCATTTATCTCACTGATCAATATCCACAAGTTGTCATACAGATTCCACCACCTATCCCCCTCTATGTTATCTTCTTTTGCAGATGGCTGCTTGCCAAATTGTGGATTTCTGGAGATAAGAGGAGAACATAAAATTAAACTGTGAAAGCAAAATATAAACTATCAATTTAAGTAACCATCTTATGGCCTAAAAGAAAATTAACGAACCATCTTAAATTTCTTTTTTCTTCTGGTAGATACATCACGTTCCTATTCAAGGATGTATTTAACTTATCCAGTGGTATAAATTTGATGAGCCATTGCAAAAGCCGAATACAAACTAATGCTAGAAACAAAAGCTGATTGACTCTTGCAAATTAATACCATCAACTAAATGTACTCTAAAAGAACTAATTGGATTTGTTGAAAGATCCTAGATGCCTATAAGTCATGAATGTTACTTTCCTATTCAATGATGTATCCAACTTATTCATTTGTACAAATTTGATGAGCCATTGCAAAAGCAGAATACAAACTAATGCTAGAAACAAAAGCTGATTGATTCTGGCAAAATTAATAACACCAACTAAACATGCTCTAAAAGTACTAATTGGATTAATCTTAGATGCCTAAAATTATGAGTTACATTCCCAATGGCATGAGAGCAATCTCAGTAACCCACAACAGATGGCAAGAACTACCAGCATTCCATGTCTTCCCAGTCCAAAAGAGTTCACTAATGCTTCTTAACACGTCATTACTAAGGTCCATTAGTTTAAAGACATATATGTAGAAAAAGCATGGCTCGAGTACTACAACAATTAATTTCAAGACATGTAAAGATAAGGTATCCCCAGCTATAACCTCCAATACCACCAAAAGCATGACTCTCATAGATTATATAAGCAAATAAAAAGGTGACTGCTCCCCTTGAATACAAAGCAGGAAATCACCTCACCTTGATGGCGATTCGTCAGAGGCTCCTCGTAGAACCTCTTGCAAGGCATTACTAAATTCTTTGTGACTGTCTAAATCTAAGGAAACCAAGGTAAAGTCGGAGCTACTAGCAGGAAACTGCAAGAAAAACAACACAAAAAAGTCTGTCATGCTCTATCTGGTGTTCTCATTTATCGTGAGTTGTACTTAACACTCCTTGTACTATTGCAATTGCAAGACATGCGATAACATAGGAATCCCATGAGGTACTTGCAAAGCACCAACAAGTGCTGTAAAGTAGAAATACTCTGGTCATTCAATCAGCATGGTGTCCAAAGAACAGAAGATTTCACATTCCTTCTTTCATGAGCAACAACCGGAGGAAATCCATGATCCCCCCAATTTCTATTCTTGCTTTTTTTCCCCCAAAAATGAAGCCCTTATTTTTGACTGGAAGTGACTTAAAAAGCAGACTTCAATACTTTGCTTACCGGAAGTTTGTTGTCAAGTTCAGATATAAGCATCTCATCAACCAGTTTTAGCAGATACAGTGTATTGTCTCGACATGGTTGGAAAACAAACATGTTCTCCTCGGATGATAAATCCACCAGCTTTTGAACTAAGTCATGAAATATATCATGTAGTAATTTGTGACGTGGCATGCCATCCTGGAAGAAAACAATGAATCAAAGTAAATAAGACAGAGTAACTAAAAAGATACAGAAACTATCCACAAAACTGTCAGTGGTAATGCATACTTGCTCTGAATGCATTAGCAGAAAATTCACTGTGTCTTCTAACTGTTGCCAGCCCCCTTTAACGGAATGAATATGGTGAGCAAGAACTACACAAAATAAGTTCCTCACAAGACTTTGTTCACTTCTTTCTCCTTCACCATCTCCAAGGGACTCTACTCCATAGTTTTTCATAAAGTCAAGCTTAACAGAAGCAGTTAACCATGCAGGCCATCCATGTTCCTACACAAATACACATATAAATAAGGCATATTAATCGGAAGATTAAACAAGGAAATCAAATTATAGGCGTGGTTAGAAGTACCATTAGAGCTTCAATATTTGATGGATTTGAATCAAGCAGATCAGTCAGATCTCTGAGGATTTTCATTCTGACAGAAGCATCATTGCAGCCCGACAAGAATTTGAAAATGAGTACTAATACCTGTGGAAGGAAAAAATGAGAAACGTTACCCTTGGTTCGCTGCTTCTCGATCTGGTAGTGTTTCTGTAGCACCTGTCAATGTCACAAGCAGAAAATAAAAGTCAAAAATATTCCACAGCACTTTAAGAGTCTCATTATACCAGATAGAGCATTAGGGAATAAGACATGAAATATCTTAGCTAAATTGAAGGAAAAGTTTGTGAATTGCTGATAACCTGCTTTGGGCTAGCACCACCAAGAAGGACATCGAACAAAGTAGCACATAAATTATCAGTCTGTGGGAATTTAAACAGTCTATCAGATATAGCTGGGAAAATTGGTTGCATCCTCGTACTGATATTTCTATAACTTTCTGAAAGTGATCTAGATCTTCCGACACCTAGACCAAAAAATCTTGTTCCTTTCTTCTCAGATGGAATTCCAACCAATAGTCTTCCAATAAACTGCAAGCCGAGTAATCTGATAGGCTCAAAGTCCCTACAACAAATTGGTAGAACAAACAAGAAATTAAGGACGACAAGATGGCCATGGTTTAGCATAATGCAGCTTAGTTTACTCTCAGCAGTCAGGATAACACAGGAAGCAAGAGTTTCGTAACAACGCAACAGCTTATCACATGCATCTCCATTCCATGAGCAGAAATATGCTCCCAAGTCACATTTTTGAAGTTGAAATTCCTTGGTGAAAAACAAATAACAACTTTCCTTGATGTTAATAATTAATTAAGCCTGTGATGAAACTGAGTCACATGTTGACACTTCACCCTCAACATCATTCCAAGGTTTTATATAAGCTCTCAGTACTATGAGAGGTATGCCAACCTTTCCACATAAGCTACGGTGCACATTCCCAAATTACTCCAATTTCCAATGCAGAAATTAAGTTGCAAGACAACAATTGCACAGTAGCACTAGGCATCAATATCATGATCTGAAACAAGAAATCAGTTCAACTATGGGAATCAAATCTAACTTATTCCAGAAAGGAAATGTGATTCAATGGAAATGGTTGTGACTTGACTCATTTAACTCGCTAATGTCGCAAGTTAAATTGCAAATTTGTCACTGGAGTTGTTTTGGTAATTTCTCTCTTCTCAGCTGTTGTGACTCAAAGCGCAGCCAAAAAACAACAAGAGAAGCTGAGAGAAAAGATTGCCCTGTGATTAGCAGAAATTTCAGGAACAAACACTTTAGTCCAGGGTCATGAGTGTTTCTCAGCCGGCAGTGATGGCTTCACTCTCAACTCCACTGAGAGAAGTTTCTTTACCCCAAAAGTGACATATGCCATAGCAAGCATGCATGATTTGGTGTTGTGATGGCACTTCAAGTTCTGTTTTCTCTTTTCCGTTTTTATGTATAGTTCTTACAATGCCCTAAAACCTGACAGATTACTGTGTTTAATTCTAGTTATAGTTCATAAAATTTCAGTACTTCTAGAATAGAAACACTCAGCTATTTGGAGGACTAACACTTTTTTACTTCATAGCCCCCAAAATTTGACATTTATTTAACACCAAGTGTCCCAGATCTTTAAAATAATATATAGACATTAAAGGTCATTTGCAATCATATAAAATCTTTTCACAATTTCCCAAAGCTAGATAACCTTCTTCATTTTACAGTAAGTCCATAAGTAACTTTTTCCTCGAAGAAGCTAAAATAACTAAGCCCTCGACCCATTAATATGGCTTACTTTGGTCATAAAGTCTTTATAGTATAGTTCACAAGTTCGACTATATTTTTTGACCTTATATCAAAACCTCTTAGGCAGTAATCCTGTCAAAAACTTCAGGTGAATCTTTTGATTGCCCTCAAACTTCGGAACCACATTTCAGACTGTCTAAGGTGGTAGGTCATGACAAGACAGCCACTAAGCTATTTAGTTGTTGGAATGCCTATGTAGGAGGCTCAATTTCTAAGAAGTCTTGGACCGCTGCACCACTTTGTCTCATGTGGCACTGGAAAGAAAATAAAAGATTGTTCCAGAATTCAGAATCTTCGGTTGATCCTGTGTTGTACTCTTTTATTCAACTTTGATCTTCTCATTCTGATTCCTTGTGCTCTGGTTTATGTTTCACGTGTTTATTCTCAATTGTTGTCCTTGCACATTTCTAATGTACCAAAATTTATTTATTTACAGAATCCTTTATAAAACGTATAACAATAAAAACTTTTGAGCAACCTTCAAGGTTTTATCATAAAGATTTTTTTCTTGAGACTCAGAGACAGAATGATAGGGAGGACATTTCGACCAAACTTAGCCTTCCCAAGAGACTATTGAACGAATATGCATCAATTATTGACTTGTCACATATTACTTCTTAGCATGAAAAATCTCGGTACTTTATTCAGGTTAATAATTTTATCAATCAAATATGATTAAACAATAAAAAGCACAAAACTTGTTCTTTTTAGTAAAACTTGAAATCATATATATCAGTTTCCTCAAGGCAAATACTTTATACAAAATTGCCTCCATGACTAAATTTGAAGCAGGATTCTGAATTTGTCAACACGAAAGCATTAATATGAAAACATACACACAAGGCTGAATAAGTTTCTGTACATACACAGAGAACTGAATATCAATCAAAGAGCATAACTTGCATTTATGCACCCCATTAACAATCTCTAACTTCAGCTTTGGGAAGGAAGACCAGTGGTTCTTGATCTCCTCGCCTTCTTTCCATTATCATTCACTTTATCTACTGTAATTAAGCCTCTTGAAAACAATTTGCAATCTCTGTACTTGCAATGCTGATTCCACACTACAATATGAGTAACTACCTGGGTTCAAACTATCTTTTAGAAGATTCTATAGCCCTTGCAAGTATTTAAGGTCCATTGAGCACTACGAATTGGTATTTAAAATAATTAAGGACAGCTTCTATAAGGGGTTAGTAACATCCTTCTGTAACTGCCATGTACTGTCATAAGTACAAAGGACTGATTTTCCTTAAATAAAAAATTTATTTCCTTTACACAAGAAAGATGCTGAAACTGCTATTCCATAAATTCCACATATAGTAGCTTAAAAGATAATATGTGAGTTTGTACCACTATGCTATCCACACTTCAAATGTTCTAATTTTCCTAGCAAATACACATTTGTAACTTCAGGCATATGATAAAAGAAAAAGAAACTTGTAGCTTCAGAAAATGTCAGCAGAGTTTGCAAAATAATTGTAGACCTTCATGGTACATGATTTGTTAAATTGATTATACTTGTTAGAGGCTATCAAACATTTTACAAACAAATTAATAATAGGAGATAGGATAGTAACTGGAAGATCCAGTTAACTTAGTCTTCCTTTTATGTTAAAGGGATTCCAGCAAAATGGCGCCAACCTTATGTAAAGAACAGATGCACCGAGCTATTTCCAAGAGAGTAAAGCACCTCAAGTTGGCACCATCTGCCATGTCATTCATTCGACTACGGCATAATCAAGCTCAGAAAAACCGTTACAGAAAGTTAAAAGCATCTCACACCATCATGGTCACTTTATTAAACCCATATAAAGCTATTTTGCTCATAAGCAGGACAACAATAAAAACTTACAGAACTACCACTATTCTTATGCCAAGACAAGTAAAATTGAAGACACAAATAAACTTACAACCCCAAAAGAAAATTACAATAACCAACTTGTAAGCAGAAAACTGACTAAGAATTATAAGTTCATATTCTATATAGAGGTAGACATACCTATTGAGAAGATTCACAAAAATGTGACAACCACCAATCATGTTCACTTGGTCGAGAAAGGAAGCAAGCAGTGGTTTCTGCGAAATAGCACGAATTACCATATGCAAAACATCCTCAATGCACGCCATGTCTTGACTACTCTCAAAGAAAGCTACAAGAGCTTTAACATCTGCTGCCATTATGCTTTGCCTGCATATCCACCAGATACATCACATTAATGACAACTGCACAACAAGATGTAAAAATTGTAGATGGAAGATGGAATTTATTGAATTATATGTGGCGTTTAGAGACAGAAGATGCCAATTCAGCACAGGCAAGTGAAGACCATACCTAAGACTCATCTCACCAAGACTTAACAAAAGAAGACGAATTTTGTGTATTTCGTCTTGAGTAGGTCTCTCTCCAACGATCTCCTTAGTAACAGGATGCAAAAGGGGCTTGCTTCCCATGGAAAATCTTGATTTGACATCCCAATAGTATTGGCGTACGATATCAATCACATGTGGGAGCTGGCATAGACTCGTAAATAATCTTGGATCATTATCAAATTGTTGGATGAGAAACATGTATAATTCACGTTGCACCCTATAAGCCGTATAAACCCATATGAGAGGATCAAGAAATACCCCAGCAATAGCATCTTTTACAAGAACTTCTCCCAAACCTGAGAAGCAATCACAGAAAGTCAATACAAACAGATAATCGTGATATCAGCAGCTTCTGGGCCAGAGTTCTGCAACAAGGAAAGGGGCATAAGACATAGCACTAACCTATCTATACTTAGGCGAAGAGCAAATATGTAGAAAAACCTATCAGAAGCAGACAGCAGTGTACAATAGGACTTTAATCACACACAAAGTAGTAGCCATACGGATTCAACTCATCTTGCTCCTCCTCAGGACTTTTGTGCTTATACTTGTATGCTTTAGTCTTAAATTACTTGGTGGGTATATATTATTTCACTGGGCCTTCTTGATTCTCAGTTTTTAATTTACATATGGACATCAGCAAACATGAACATGGGACTATATTGGCAACACAAACAGTTTTATCATGTTGTTTCCTGGAACAACTAAACATAACCCAAAATTTGATAGGTAGCAATATGATTCGCGCAACAGACACCTTCGGAATGTAAGCAACAAGGCAAAAGCTTCATTTGGGAGTTTGGATGGTTTTCTTGTCCAAAAAGGAATAGGTTGGTCTATGCCACCATAGAGAATTACTTCCCATAAAATTCACAAGACATAAGCAACACCAATATAATCATATAATTCCTTTCAAAAAGCAGCATTTGGGACATTTAGGTGTTCGTTTGGCTAAAGCTCAGTGTTAAGGAAGAACTAGGGTTCAGTAAATTAATGAGAACAGATTGATACTTGTTATTTCTCCAGCAATTACTTGGTTTACTTGGAAAAGGAGAAACTTGACGACTTTTCAGAGTCTAGAGCCTAATTCTTTTAATATCTCAAACTGGTTATATCACATTACTTGAATTTGGGGTTTCAATGGGGCTCACATTCACATGGTCTTTCCACCTAGTAGCTTAAGCTTGTGGATTAGACATTCTCACATAACATTAGAACCACGTGTCCCAGGTCTAATTAGTGCTTGTGGTTCCCATTCTTCAGTTCCATGTGCATTCTTCATATGGTTTTAGTCATGTTTACAAGTGAGATAGAGTATTAAAGTGTTATCCCTCATTGCATGAATGCGGGAGTTTAATGGGCCAAATATACATAAAGTCTCCTTCCTTTTGGTACCTTAATCTTTTGTGTTGAACATTCTAACAATCATGAACAGATAGTTACTGGTTTCAAGTTTTAGGTTACTGGATAAATAACTTCAAAATTTGGACAGTTTGTTAAGAGTATGTCAACTCTCTCTCCATAACCTTGTACGTGGGCATGGTACCTTTCTCACATAAATCTTCTTCTTTTCAAAAGAACATCACACAATTTCTTTCCTCTTGGCAAGCTTTCATAGATATCACTATATGAAATGAAGTATCATATTATAAAACTCGCATTGTAATAAGAAGAACTATCACCGATTAAGTAGAAGCAAGAAGAAGTTCATGATACATACTGCAATTTGCGATGACATTGAATAGATGTTTCAAGGCTGAGAGAGTTTCCAAATTAAGTTGCTGAGGAGGAACTGATCGCAGCAAAAATCCAAGAATTGAAAAGCCAGAAAGAATATGCATCTGCTGTTGATTTGCTAAATTCTCATCCAACACACAAGCTATAAGTTCAATAATTTCAGCTGTTAGGCGGTCTTTTGTGATAGGAACCAGCAAAGCATTTTCAAATTCTCCACTTTCCTCTTGTTCATATCTCTCAGACTGTGCTATCAGAGGAAAGAAGACTGAGACACCACCGACGCAGTATATTATCTGTTGAAGCAAGCGTCTTGAACATAAGTGTGTCCCAACCATTACATTCGCTTCAAATAAGTTCCTATCCAATGCATGATCCAACACTGCTGATGCATTAAACAATCTCTTGCCATCACTAGCCTGACAAAGAAAACCAATACCAATGAATTTGTTAAAGTACAGATAACGGAGGATAATAGGAACTCTTTCTATGCAGAGTAAATTACCTGAGCATTAAGTCCAAATACAACTTTGGATGCAAGACCATCTTTAGCATCAAGAATCCCACTTGGTAACTGGTTGTTACTGAAAGGTGCAATTTCATGGTCAAGGAACGAGTACATATAGCTGGGTCCGAGGGAATAGACACCCTGAACCAGCTCGGGAGTTATAGCATCATTGAACAAATAAACAGGACCAATCTGACCGTGGAAAGCAAACGAACTTCTGGACTCAATAACACCATCTTCTTCATTAATGGATAAAGAGACTTTTGCACCAATCGTACAATGTGTCAATTGCTCATTAACTTTTGGATACCTGAATTATGAAATCAGAAAGGAAAGGAAAGGAAAAAAAATGGAAGTCAGACAATCTCACATCCTTAAGAACTAGAACTGTACATATGTGCATTATATAACATACCATCTTTAGGGTTATTAAAGGGAGGAAAAGCATATAGTTTGTTCTGATCATCAAATCTGCCGCGATGTTTGAATTTTCTCACAACTCACTAAATATTTTAGTCCATCGACTCTAGTCCTGTTAGTCTGATATTAGAGTTTTCCGTCAACATTTAAGTGGTAAATACTATCGAAATGCTGCACCTCAATTAAAAGTGCCATGTGGGATGCACATCACTCCAAAAAAGCCAAGGTAGACTAAATTTGTCTGAATTAAGAAACAAAGAGCAAAGAAAAAATAGTAAACCCACAAAAAAACAGAAAAGGCTCTTCTAATTCAGTGAGAAGTGAAGAATCCAATGAGAAGAAAACCAAGGGGACTAAGCCATGAGAGAGAGAGAGAGAGGCTTTGGAATGTGAGTTCGTTTCTTCATCTACTTATTTGCGAGGAGCAACTGAAACTCGATTTGCGACATTCCCAGGAGAAGCTCTGTGCAACTAAAGAACATTTTACAATATAATTTCTATATATGTATTTCAAAGTAATCACCAACTGGCAACTGCTTTTACAAATTACCCAATCCTTGACACTGAAGGTTCCTAAAAGAATGAACAACTTCAAATGAAATGAGGGAAAATAAATTATAGAATTAAATATCATATATAAATTGATGTTGACTTTTTGTTTGTTCACTTGGTGAAAAGAGAATCTTTTACTTACGGAGAGAAAGACTGCAAAACTGAAACACAGTTAGATTGAAGCAAATCCTCTTAGCTTTCAGCAACTCTAAGGACAGTCAAAAAAGAAAGGAATAGTTGATGATACTAACAAAGAAGGATATATTTTCTATTTTACATTTGCTTAGTGTTGTTCTCATCTTTTCCTTTAAATTAGACAATATGGAGTAGATGTTTGCTTTTAAAATGATGCGCCCATGTTGGCACATATAATTGACATGGAGTCCGCATTTCCATCTGCCACATCATCCTCTTGAAGGAAAAAATCAACAGTATATAAGATACTTTGATAAAACTGAAAGGTTGGGCCAAATTCAAAGGTTATGCCTACAGCCTCTTTTTCTTAATTAACCCTTGTTTCTGATACAAAATCTTGTGTTCTCAAAATGCTTTCATGCTTTCATTCATCCGCTACCATATCGATTTGTCAATACAAGGCTATTTTACCTCAATATTCTTAATTGACAAGAAAACAAGTATACCCTCTCCTAACTTAGTGTTGAGTAACATTCAGGAGGTATACAAAAGATTAACTTCATAGCTGAAGAAAGAAGAAAAAAAGTTAGTAGATCAAATGGCCAGGGCAAGTGTTTGAAAGAATTATGTGCAATTTAGTCACAGAGTTCTAAGAAGGATAATGTAACCAGAATGGAAATGCTTTACACAACATATGCTCATCACACATACCCTTTAACCAGGGCCCCTATAGTTAAGATCACCAGATATAACAGTAAAATCAGATCCAATGGTTCAATAAACAGCATTTATTATCATCCTTTTAAGTGGTTCAGTTTTAATGTGGACAGCATTTTGAGATTGAAGTGCATATGCACCGCTCTCTCTCACAGCAATCTCCATAAAAAAAAAATCCTACACAAGGGTAAAGAAGTAAATATCATAAAAATTGGATGCCACAAAACCTGCATCTATCAGATGATACAAGATCACCATCCAAGTAACACCGTAAAAGACTTCCCCCAGAAAATGCTCTTCCGATGCTGTGTGTTAAGCATAGATGATGCCATTTTTTCTTCACTAAATTAACTTGCAGGCCAACAGACTGTTCCTTAAGGTTGACTGACTGCAGAAAAGGTGAACATAAGAAATATCAGTGTCAGCTCTGCTTGCACAAAGAACCACAAATTTTCATATTCAACACATCAATATAGAGTGATATCTCACTAGAAAAGTTAGTTACATTCATCTCAAGAAATGACTAAGACCAAAGGAGACATGTCTACCTCATATATTAGCCTATCCTTTGAAAGGAGAGCCACACAACCTCTTCCATTTTCTGTGAGAAAACTAAAAAGACTCATTGCTCCATTTCTAGGAAAATTTTCTACCCTCAGCCAACATGAAAAAGAGAAGCCCTTATTAAGAGGCCACTGTATAGGTGATCTGATCTGGATACCCTGCTTCGAAACAAAAAAGCAAAAGATCAGTTAATATATCTAATATAACAAGCATGCTTAATGGCACAAGAAAAGTGATGAAGCATAGATGAATTTGTATACTAATCACACAACAGTCCATCAAGTTACATATTTATTATCTTTTCTTGGGCTATTTCTCTCCACCACGTCACATGATTGGGAATCTGTGAAAGTTACAGGTCCACACAATATAACCAATGGAACTAAAATGACTAGCCTGAACTAATCCAAACCTAGGAAACACATAAGTTCATACGTGACTTATGAAAGACACCTATGTGAAAAAAGTCCCATTAGAGCAGAGCTTGACCACATTTGATTTATATCCCTTGATAATGATTTGCTCTGCCAAACAATAAACTAAAGAACCAAGTCGAATTCTAGTTCTGTGGATAGAAATACAATAAAGAAATAAAAAAATTCTATCAGGACAACTTTCTTAAAGCTTAAATAATAAGATATGGGTGTTATTTGATATTAATATTCTCTAATACTCCTCACATGTAGGCTTGTATTTGGCCTAACACTAAGGGTAGAAATTAACTATCTTGAGGATGCAAAGGAGTCTTGAGAGACTTGAATGCAAGACATCATGCTCTAATAATTTGAAAATTTTGTAGAATTTCCAATTGCTCTAAAAGCTTAAGCACTTAAACGAAAGCGTGGTTAAGTATCTAAATGCTCCAAAAAGTATCAGATCCTCAGGTGAGCACTGCAGATTGACCAAGGGTGCCATCTAATCCAACTATGATGCTCACCAAGTGACACACATCACAAAGAAAAATATGGTCCCTGCCCATCTTCATCAAAAAAGGAGAAAAAGCACAGAAAGGAAAAAACAGCAAGGAGACAAATCTTTTTGATGGAAAACAGCTTGTCCATATTAACCAAATAAAGACCCAGCATCATTCACATCTAGTATGTTGTTCTCTTCACCAATTAATCCGATATCACTTTAGTCCCTCCCCATATGAGGAAGGCATGATTGGATAAGGACTATATTTCTCTCCTATCACATGCTGATCCGATATTCCATGATGGGCAGACCCAGCAATGAGGCAACAAATACAGTTCACAACCTAATCCATAAGCAAGACTATTCTCTTCATATCTTCCAATGATTGCTGTGCACACTTACAGAATCACTACCGCTGAGGTCAAAAAAGGCAGTTGGTCCCCTCTCATTTAGCATTGATAGAACAGTAGTCAACAGTAATGAACAATACTGCTGCCGGGCTCCAACTTTCTCACTGCGAAGAAGAGCAAAAATTTTGCGAATATCCTTCCCTGATATGCTGTGACCACCCATGACCTGAATCAACTGGGCAGTCCGCATGATGACATGATCATCATCTTCTTGAGAAAACCAGTCGAGAAGAAAACTGAGCGTTCCCACTCTGACGCAGGAAGCTCGGTTCGATATGGAATCTCTAAGCAATAGCTGGAAAGTATTAAGCCCATGATGACGCAAAGAAGCACTGCTCTGCCCAACCACAGAATATGGTAAAAACATTAATTGCTTGCAATAACTATGAATATAAGGCTATAAGTCTTCACAACAACAATGTAGATAGCCCCTTATATACCGAGTCTGAGGAGATTATACTACCAACCTTCTGCAGAACGCTGAGATAAAGTATGATTACATCTTCGTTCTGAGTCAAAACAAATGAAAAGCAAAAGATCATGACTTAGCAGCAGAAGCATTAAATCTCATTTTGTAATTCTTGCAACTTTCTAAAAACAGAGGCATCACTGAGTCACCTTGATTATATAGTTAGACTTTACATCAAATCTTCCATCTACAAGCATATCAAGGAGAGCATTTAGGAGTGCTTCACCGGGCTGCCATTGACAGAAGTCCAGTAGCAAACTTTGCAGTGTCTGGTAACCACTGCCAACAAGCGCTCTGAATGCAATCTGCCAAAATGAAGAGAAATCCAATAGCAGAACAACCTAGCAATTATAAGTTCTTGCACAGCGATTATTTCTTCTGCTGGGTCGGAAAAATAGTACAAAGAAAGATTATGTCAAATCAACAAAATGAACATGCTCAGAATTAGAAAACCTACTTATAGATAGGTCATTTTCAATCTTTCAACATATTGAGAATGACCTACTCATTTTTTGGATCTACGTGAAAATATTTCTTTTGTTCTATGAATAGAGGTTACCCGTGATCAGCACTCATTAAACATATGCCAAATAGGTTGTCCTAATGTAAAAAGTTATTTCATGAAAATCCAAACAAAAGTCAGTTGAAAATTTCACACCATACTGTGCGCAGGTTTCACAAAAATGATGTGCCCGCATGAGAATAAATGGGCAAAGTATGAACTAGAACTGTCAAACTGTTGTCCTCACCACACTCAATGTTCAAATGATTCCATCAAACCTCAGTTTTATTGAAAGGATCAGAAACAATCAACGCTCTTCCTGAAGGCTCTTTCCAATAAGGAAGGATTAGAAGCTACTAATTTCAAAGGAAGTTTTTGCAAAAATTTCCATCAATAAGGAACCAGAAACGCCATTGCTGTGCCTTCAAGCTAAAATGACTAAGCAATTTTACAGCCTCTGTATGAGTACCAATTTGCCTAGAAAGGCAATTTCAATTTTTGTAAACCCCAACAGTTTAACCTACTATCTATGAGATCATTAACTTTCTTTGAGTAAGATCACTACTAAATGCAGCCAAAACATTAAGCATCAGTCAGTAGATAATGAAAACACTCTTAAGTATCCTCATTCTCCAAAGGAACCGCCCAATTAGATTAACATTATTACTTAAAGCACAGAATTCCTAATTTATCCCTGAGATATTCCTACTTTACAGTTGCCATAACCACAGGAACAGCATCTCTGAAATTGATGAAGATAATGACCTTGAACTCTTTAATAGCAATAACCAATATAAGAGCATGTCACAAAAAGCCTATCTGAATTTATCCAATTTCTCCATTGCAGACCTGGAGTCACTTGACTGGAGGGACTAATGTAATTCAAGTCGATAGGGACAACGTTTTAGTACCATAGCCAAATGGAAAATTTTAAAGATGGAAGATAACAAGCACTGTAATACTTGTAAAATTATTCCAAAGGCACAGATCCACTTAGTGCATCTATCTAGCAAGCCTAAACGAAGGCGCCACAATCTCACTGTATCACTGCAGTTATTCCATGTTCCATACTTCATGAAGTAAGGTATATCCAAAGTTATGCACTCAAATTACCAGGACTGCTCTTGAAACAAAAGGGGATTTCTCGACAAGATCATAAATTAACTTTAAGTTATAACCTTCCCACACAACACAACCACAAATATGTTATTGGATCCAACAATGTGATAGAACAACCAAGAGTGCATAAAGTGAAATGATAATCTACACCATTGTCATCTTTAGATTACCTGCTGGAAAATCAATATCTAATATAGCTGCACAGAGGTAGGATAAACAAAGGAGGATGTTAGGACTTGACGTTACAGGCCGTAGGCTAAAGTCGTCAAAGATGGAATAATCCAAAATATATTATTAAAGGAAATATACAGAGCTAAGTCTAGAGATGATATGACCAGCTAAAACCTACAAATGCTCTGCTTATCACCATGCCCTGGCAGCTTGTCTAATGGAAGGAATATTTCAACCAAAATTTAGGGGACAAAGTAATGGTATTACTAGCAAAATAACTTCAAAGCACCATATGAGATAAGAGTAAAAATGCATTATCAACTATAAACAAAGTATTACCTTTGAGATATCATTACCAGCGAAAAGACAAGTGAGAGTCTGAAGGACATTCAGAACCAACTCCTCTCCCTTGACCATGTCAAGATTACCATTTAATAATGAAACAACATGCAGAAAGCACTGTCCTTCTCGAAACAATGCCTGATAATACTGAAGACAAACAAGTTCCTCAGTCAGACAACAAACAGCCCATTTGCTTACTTGACAGGGAAAAAATTACTGCACTTCCACAAACCCTCTCACTCCGGCGCTGAGGATGTCCCAAATACAGCCAACTGACTGGACAGGGAACATTAAAAAAAAAAAAAAAAAAGAACAAGCAGATTTACCTCCGAATTACTCTGGACCATTTCTCTAATTCCAATCAATAGATCAATAGACAGCTCCACAAAGCTTTTCCCTTGTTCCTTTATTTGAGTAAAAGTTTCCAAATATTTAGAGCATAAGTACAAGGTTGCCTTTTGATCTTCTGTAGAAGATGGAACAATCTGGGAAGGCAAAAAAAATTTTGTAAGTCTCTGAGCCATAGAAAGTACTGAAGTCTGTCCACTAAACAGAGAATAATATTACCTTCATGAGGTCCAGAATGTGATTAAGCACATGGCGCCTCAAATCCTCCTCCCAGAATAAATCAAATAAACAATCAATGGATGTGCTGCTGACCAAAATAGATAACTTCGCCTCATCATCTGACGATAGATACTCCGAGAATATATTCATGGCCGTTTCCATACTTTTCTGCCAATTCTGTGCCATATCAGATGAATCAGATTCCTGAGACCTATGAGCAGGAACCACCGTTTCCTTACTCCCAAGAGATGGCCCTGTTTTTCCAGACCGTCGAAGTTCTTGGGCTTGAATGCACACCACCTTGAGTATTCGAGGAATTGCATCAAGTGCCTTAAATGAAGCAAGAGTTTTCTCTGCCGAAAGTTGTAATATATGAAGAAGACTCCTTGCAAGAGCACTAGAGAGTCTGGAGTTGCAAGCAGACTGTTCAAGGGCATCTAACAAAACTGACAATTCAGGCTGCCACAGCATGAGATAGAGAAAGAAAAACATAAGGAGTTGCAACAGTACTGGTGCATAGATAACTACAAAAACAATAACAGTTTACCGCAATGAAAAACTTAAGAAAAAGCTAAAGAAATTTCCATAAAGGACTCTATCCTATTTTAAAATGTGTACTACTAATAATCAGAGTATGTGGAAAACTAAATCATGAACACTGACAGTTCCAGGCATTTGTCCAATCTTCAAGATTATATGGCCATTAGAAAACATATTAATTGCTATATGATACCTGTATTTGACATTAAGACTTTAGTCGCCATATACTTACAATTATATGGCATCTAAATCAATGCCAATGGGTAATACTAGCTGTGAACCGCATCAGATGCCTAAAACAGATATTCAAAATGTATTCCACTATTGTATGCTATATACATGGCATCAGCTGGATAGAAACATGTATCGTATAAAATTCTTAAGACAAGGAAAAGGGAACTACCAAGTTGTGCACATTTTCACGGGATGTTGCAGCCAATTCAACAAATGAAATAATTTCCATCTGAAGAATTTCTGTGTGACTGGCTTTTAATTGATTGACAGTGAAATTGGAGGAAGATACTTCACACATTGCTGAAGAACCCTTGTGACTTTTGCATATCTCTGTACATGATTCATGGAAGGCGGAGCCAAAATAGAAGAAATTTTCAGAGAAGAAGAGCTCCCATAACCCCTCATCTCTGAATACTTCAATCGATGCAGGTAATGAAACAAGAACTTTCCTAAAGGCATTCAGAGTGAAGTGCTGCAAAGTATTAATGAAGATCCTGCAGATTGTAGACAGGCAAGGAAATTAAGAAAGAGGAATGATACAACATAAAGAATGCAAACTCACAAATTGCAACCAAACTTTTGAGTAATTATTAATAAAAATTTAAACAAGTAATAGTCTGTGTTAGCTATTTCGTCCATGTTGACATCGAAGTTCCAAATAGAATCAACCAATCCCAAGATTTCTTAATCAGGATCTGAATCTTTACTAGACCACTGTCTCACGTTCAAATATTGGACTTGAAAGCATAAGATTCAAATAGAGATGTCAACCACCATAAATAAAGTAATCATATTAAGGACAAGCAGCTTTATAAATCTCATCATCTACCTTAAATGGCTTGGCAGCTCAGTTTGATCTGAGAAAACCCTGATGCAAGGGAAGACCGTAAGAAGAACCTTTAAGACCCACTTGACTGAAAGTTCACCATATGCAGGGTAGCCTGGCATTGCAGCTCGATTAAGTGCTCCTTGGACATGATGAGAACTAACATCTTCTGGAGCATACAGAAAAGAGCATAGCACGATGCTCAACTTGACTATATAATCAACCCATAGATGAGAACTGAAGCCATCGGATGGAAGTGTAATGGGAGATGCAGGATTTGTTGTGGATTGCTTATCATTTTCCAAATTATTTTGGTGAGGCAACACCTTGTCCTGTTGCTTGTGTTCTTGGAAAAAGAAAGCAGGAGAACAAAAGCTATTTGCAAACTTATGAGTTCTTCCATTTTCACAAAGGAACTGCAAGTTGCTCAGATTCCCAAAGCTGTGAGATGGTTAAGGTGCAAATTCATAACAGTTTTAATGAAAGCACTAGCAAGAGAAGAACCAAACATGAATCGAGTGACAAACAATTAACGATATACATAAGCGTGGTATCAATTACATAATTTCTTTCATGGTAAACAAAAGCTGAAGCATAGGGAACAATCAAAGCAAACAGCATCATTTGAAGAAGAACAGTAAAATAGTTGTAACCAAGTCAAGGACTACACAACAAAAGACAAGGCTCACATGTTTGTCATGAAATAAGGGGAGGCATGTTGTCACAAATATCTCGAAACCAATGTTGAGCACCCTTGTTCATTGTGATGATCACAAATTCTCATTAAGAGCTATGATGATTTTATTTTATTTTTTTGGCTAGAAAAGAGCTATCATTAGTTATTCAAGGGAATGCAATAAACGCTGTGGTAAGACAGAAGCATAAAGGCAGAAGTTGAAAGTCCTGGCACATAATTTGCACCTGAGAAAAGAGAAATGCATTAAATGCATAAATTATACAAAGCTACCTTTCCAAAAAAAAATACAAAATACAAAAGCCATCATGTTCTAGATTTGCAAAATATCATTAAAACATTACAGAAAAAGAAAGACATGCATGTGAAAGGGAAAAACACTGAGTGTTAAAAAGATTTAACTTGACAAAATTCCAAGTTCTGCTAGTGACAAGGAAGCAGATGGCAGAAGGAAATTTCACTGAGCAAATCTTGTTTGTGAAACATGATAATAGCTCATGGCCTTAAAAAACATCTGTCAGGGATCTTCACAGCCTTGGTTTGCAGGAAAATCTCGGGTTATTTGACTAAGTTATTGGAAATGGAAAATATATGGATGACCAGTCACGTATAGATGATTGTGTACAGCTAGCAACTGGGACAATCTGAAGATAAGGAGAGTCTATTACACCTAAATGAGATATGGACTGTCACTCTTATGGAAATTCAAAAGGAGTAAAACAAGCAGTTCAAAGACAGATATTCGACTTCCAAGTTGAGAAAAGTTTTGCTACACTGGCAGTTTTCTACTCTTGCACCTCATACATCTGTTCTTTTGTAATTCTTATGCTGGCAGTTTGTCAAATTTGTTTAACTCATTCTTGAGTATTAATTTTTGTTTGTAAACATTGGGGTAGAGTGATTGATATTTGAAAGATAGTTCACCGCAATGTAAAAGTAGAGGATGTAATTCTCCTGTGAGCTATATCAGAGGCTGTAAGTTCTGCCATGGAATCCACAAACCAGTGTAAGGGAAAACCTAGTAATTCAACTGTGCAGTAAAAAGGTGCATTCCCATTATGAGGTATCAGTTTGAGTGGCTTACACTCCAAGGTACTGGCAGCGTGCTAAGGGGCATCAGATCAGAGGAAGGAAAAAGTCCTGCCAAACTATGGGCAATTATGTAAAATTGTCTAATGAGTGAATTCAAGCATAATTGGGCTGCTAGAACTGGAAGAAATAAAGTAGCTAAAGGTGGCTGAACCTTTATTAACATCAATCTAAGCTTCGCTCTTGTTAACTCATTTATTTATTGTCTTATTGTTGCTTGAATTGTCTGAATTACCACACTTATGCGAATTCTTTCAAAATAAACACCAACTTAACAAAATAAACAATTCAACCCCCATCCCTCCCTTCTTGGTCCTTGTATTCTGCACCTATAACACGTCAACCAAAAAAAAAAAAAAAATGAAGAAGATCCTCGCATTCATTCCAAATAAAGGATACACAGCTTCCCTGAGAACTTCCAGTGAAAGAATATGAAGCCGAAGTAAATGCAGCAAAGGATTCTCATCTCTACAATATAATTAAAATGTTAGGACATTGAAGCATAAATCAATATGCAGTAATTGAAGATTACCATCTCAGAACCACATCCAGTAACAATTATTGATGCACATTTCTATACAGATATTTCAAGAGAAACAAACAGCAACTCCATTGGATAAAGATAAAACTGCTGCTTCGTCATAGAGGCTACGCATCAGTTACTGTCAATCTTATTCAGTTATAGAAAATCTTCACCATAAGTACCCTTGATGCTCCATGGAGTTTGAGGTTCACTTGTAAATTATGCAGGTTTTTGTCTATCAGTAAAAGGATTGAGTCAACAATGTGTGTCATTCACTTGTTTTCTGATTTCAATTCTCTTATTAGCAATATTTACTCCAGAAGAAGAGAAAATCAGAAAACCCTTTCGATTTGATTGACCAACTATATTCATATAACTAAAAGCAACCGTGAATCATTTTCATTTGAGAATTTAAATCAACCAACTTATGCTGAATTTCATTAAGTAAATGTCTATCCATCCAACACAATCACGCAGCACCCAAGTGGATAACTTAATCAAATTTTTTAAGGTTGGTTACAGTGTCACTGAAAGCAAGTAAACAACATAACCCTATAGCCATTTGAAATCCATTTCAAGCATCAATTTAAGTGGTGTAATTCATACTCCAATGCCTCACCTCCTACTCTATGATATGATAAGAATCTTGTACAATAACGTAAGTATGAACATGAGATTCATCCCACTATCGAATAATTGGCATGGATAATTATACCAATTGATATTTATACTAGAGTGCACGATTAATTAGTCATAATATAACTTCTTGCAAACCTTTGGAATAAACAAATTATGACAACATACAAGCATTTCTGTGAAACTTCATGATTGTAGCATTCGTATCACATATATTGCATACCTTAAAAACTCGGAAGCCTAATTTCTCCTTATCACTTTTTTTTTTTCTTGTATAAATGATCTCAGAAATAATATTATAGCTATTGCTGAAAAATTTGTGTTCGTTAATATATTCCATTTCATTCTTAAGGAAAACAAAATTCATCTACATTTCTTGTGCATAGCATGGGCCTTTCAGCTAGTAGCTAAGCAATTTTGAAAGCACAAACAGGTGCAAGAGGCCCACATCTTGACACTAAAGAAGTCAAGAGACACAGCTTTATTCCTGAATTTGAGAGACAATGATTCTATGACTTCAATGAGCTTTGAGTCACAACAAAGTAGCCAGCCCACTCACTAATGCTCACCTCCTATTTCCAAAGCACAGACTTACACACACAAAAGGCTTTTTGGCTTTCTTATACTAACACAGCGACAATTGAAAATGACTGTTCACTAGCCAACATGCCCAAGTACGTCCTGATATTAAATCAGCCTCAGCAATATCATTTACCCACTTATTACAGAGCTCGACCATCATTCTTGTCGAATATCTGACTTTCGTAAAAGTTAGTTGGCCAAGAAGCATCATATAGATAACATGGCTGCAACTAATCCTTCTCCAACATTCAAAACACCAAAACTAACAACACATGCCCCTGATGTTATAATCTTTCTAGTACTAGATAACAAATATATCATCTTCACACTGTCAGGAGATAAATACTATCGAAAAAAGCAATACGCACAACAAATTACTGCAGCAGATAAGCTTTTTCTTTCAATTGGCAAGTAGAAGTAGACAAAACACATCATAAAATACATGTGTATATGAATATATTTGTATTAGTAATACCTCTGGATCAACATAAGAAGAATGCGTGCATTTTGATATATCAATAACGTGATCATGCTATTTTAGGTACAGAAGCATTACAGATTCATTTGACAGCATAAAATCTTCCAATGATGGTTATACAGAGAAGGCAGAAGGCACTAATATATCAAGCGCTGTTCCTAGTTTGGCATTTCTAATGTCCAAAATTTCAGCCTTGACTCAAAAGGGCTAATGAAACTTTTTGAGCTATGAATGATGTCACCTTCAGGCGTAGACTTATTTCAATTAACTTATTTTCCTTTCTATCTCGAATCATGTGTCTTTCTTCTAAAACTGAAAGAAGAGGGGGAGAGAGATCTACACAACATATCTTTATCAATCAAAGCATTTACATTAGCTGACACAACAAATTCATTGTTATAGCATGTTACTGATTGATAATGAACTCGCTGTTTATTTCACAGATTCAAAAAAATGATAAGCTAATGAGTGAAAATAAGATTATAATCACCAAGTAAGGCTTGCAGGAGTAAATGGAACATTTCTGAATGATATTAAAGTGGACCTAAAGAACATTTCTTAGCAATAACACTGCTAGTAAGTAAATATACCTTTTCTCAATGACATTGAAGATATTTTTCAAATTATACAAGTTATTTGTTGGAAGTCCAAGTCCGTCCAGTAAAACTTCAAGTCCTCCTATGCTTTTGAAATGGTTCTGGCCCCTCAGATTCCCAGATAAAGCAGATAGAAGACTTTTCAAGGTCAAATGCTGAAGATTGACATCCATAAACTGTTCTTTCATACTCAACCTTCTGATTACACGCAAGAGATCTGAAACATAAAGGGATCTATTTTAATCAACAACTGAACCACAGAGATAAGCACTCTACCAGAAGTCTGCATATTTAAGAGGTAGTGACATTGCATTTCCAGTGAAAGCCTAACCCACTCCCATTACCTCAACTTATTGTATCCCACTTGAAAAGCAGTTCTTACAGGAAATGATCAATAAAATATAACGAAGGAATCTTATGTGAGAAAGCAATCAGAAATATTGACAGTACGCGCATCTGCACCATTTGTTATACCCCAGCTGAAGCAAATTTACCTTAAATGCTGCAAAACTCAAAGTACAAGGTCATTCATTAAGAATGGCAAGTCTCACAAGTAGCGAAAGGAAAAGTTTTTTAACAATATATCTAAGGAAGAAAGACTCTGTTTATGACAATGCTCATTAGCTATTCAAACTCTATAATCATAAGAGATGAATGGGCTACAATGCAATACTATAACTATATCTCTAAATTGAACAACGACAATCTACATAGCCAGATGCAATTATGCGAGTCACATGAGCAGCGAGAACCTTGAACGTCCACATGACAAATCAGAAATTTTCTATGCCCGTACCATGCTAAATTTGTGAAGAAACTCGAAATCTCCTACCTTACCTACTAACCAGTTAAGTCCACCAGCCTCCATCAAAGAAACTACGGCCTTCTGATGCCAAAGTGACCTTGTTTCAGACATAGGAATGTTCATGACACTATCAGAATCAAATACAGAGGGAGATTTCCGAGGCAGATTACAGCAACTGATACTGCTGTCAAACTGAGCCTTCCTATACGAATGTGGAATCCAATCAATGAAACTATAAATTATGGACACAACATGTACAAGGATCTGTTGCAAAAGCTTGATCTTCTCTAATGTAAAGTTGGAGAAATTTTCATCTGCAGAGAGTGAGCCAGTTATTGTCTTAAGCTGGACAACAGCACCTGCAACAAAGGGACCCCACATTATTAAATTCCATGGATGAGCGAACATACAAAAGACTCACATGAGGAATCCCATCCAAAGTTCATACCCTAAAAAGCCAACTTCATTAAATATTGCAAGTGACAATAATATTTTCATATACTTGAGAAGTAAAGACAAACTGTTAACCTGTTCCAACTTTCACCATAAGGTGGAAAGGGCTAAGGGATTCGAGAAGAGATTTCAGGAATACTAATTCAAGCCCAGAAATTATTGGGACATATTACGCATGCACAAAATTAACTCTCCCGAACTCCCATGCAGAAATAAGAAAAATGGTATAATCAAACATGAGACAGAAAGAGATTGAGGGACAAAGAACAGTGCAGCACATCATTCTCACTAGGGATCAGCAGTCGCACAGCATTTATGGTCCACTAGACAATTGTCTTACAAGAAAAGAACTTAAAGAAAGTATTTAAAAACAAAGATACAACAAAACCGGTAACAGCGAGACAAAAACATGCCCAGCAGTTCTACATGACAAAGAGTTTGTATTATCCTACCTTTCATCAATGCTGTAAGCTTTTGTACCCCTCCATAGTAGTCAAAGACTCTGCAGTTATGCATTGAACGTGTAACAATTGACAGAGCGACCAAGACAGGTATCCCTTCAGATGTGACAATGAAGCTTGTAGAAGGCCCCACTAAGTTGATGTTTGATTGCATGATGCTGGAACTCACTGAATTTATTTGGGAAAGAGTCATTCGCTTTTTATAACCGCAAATTGCTTGCATAATATAAGATAAAAAGCACCGTTCGTTGGGGGATAAAGAGCAATGCACATGGTAAATATAAAAAGAAGAAACCCTAATGCATCACAAGAACTGAGCCTTGAGATGAAAAGGAGTACATCTTCCGACAGAATCACTTAGGTATGACAGATAAAGTTGCTAATTAGATTATTGTCAGTGAATTTCTAAAGACCTAACGGCAAGCAAGCACTAATCTCTGTTTATACTTATCAATCCAAGATAGGTTTCTCTTTAAGAAAACGCGATTGCCACGGACCTCATAGCATGCCCTTGACCCAATTTGATTAAGACCGAAAAGCTATCTCATCTGAAGTGGAACCTAGCAGTTGTCAAACTGTCGAAGAACCAGCCAATAGTAAGAAGCATGGGTAGAAATTTGCTCAGTACTTGTAGATATAATATCACCACTATTAAGTGTCCACTGCAGGTGCACCCAAAGAAATGCCAACTCAACTCTTGACATTCTGATGCAGAATGCTTCAAACATGGTTTAAAGACCTATGGAAAGAGTGTTAAGTTAGTAATTAATGATTGGATAGTAACTTGAGTTCTTCTATGTTTAGATAGTAACTAGAGTTATTTTCTTTATTAAATTAGGAGTATAACAAGACAAGTGAATTACTTTTTCTGTATAGAGGTTTCTATTTCAACTAGTAGTAGGATTTTCAAAGTAGTCCACAAATATCATGGTAATTTCTATTCAACAGAGATATGATAAATTATTGAATTTAGAAAGTCTTTTCTTTTTAATTGTGTGATGCAATTCTTCTCGTAATTGTGATGCTTTAGAAACCAAACCATAGATGTCATGCTAAAGAAGATTTAAGCGCTATCCCTAGATAATATTAATCATAACTTAACTGCCGCCTCTCTACTTTGGGACTCTTTGTCTTAAATCACACTCGACATAGGCAAGCAAGCTAGAGTTGTTCAAAGAGATGCATGGTACATAACAGATACTGAACAGATCCCAGAACAACAATAGGGCATACAACACAATAACCTTTTGTGGTAAACCGTCCAAATAATGCTTCCAAAAAATTGTCCACAGAAAAATAGCCAAAGGGGATACTTCGTGATTGCTCATGCAATGAGAGAAAATGATCTTTGATCAATCCATCAGTTGCATTGCCTTAATGGATGTGCCATACATCAAATGAGAAGCTATTAAAATAATCATGACTTTAAGAGAGCTATCCTAGATAACTGCTCTAAAGTACCCCAATTACCAGGGACTAGCAGAACAAGATTTGGTTCCTGATCAAGTTCACGTCATTATAGATGAACTTCAGCCCTTCTCACATTACAACCACAGAAAAATCCAAATCAATCATCCTCTCAACTACAGTTAAAGAATTTCCAGCAGCCTTTCCAGCCCACGAAATAGATCTTGGAGATCCAAAACATTCAGTAAACTCAAATTTCAACTCCTATAAATTGCCCTACTCTAGACTGATACCAAATTAACAAAGTAGAATCTCATCTATATCATCTTATACTTGATAAATTTCTGATCTCCACTTGATCTAATTCTCACCCCAATCAGAGAAGTGGAAGAGAACAACCCAGTTGAAGCTCAATAATTATATGCCTAACTTGGGTTGATTACCTCAAGTAGTAATTAAACAAATGACCAAAAAACAAACATCAAATATCATAGAAGATTCAGCTAACTGCTATAGATGCTAAACACCAGTACTTCAGCTATATGCTCCACAGGCAAATAAAAGGAAGCAGGCAAAGCATAATTTCTTATCAATTTGGGAGCAAAACAACCTTTCCAGATCGGAAGCATTCATTGATAAAGTTCCATTTACACCTGAGTCTAAGATACACTTCATTGTGCACGCAACTAGTGAGATCAATCTGGAATCTTAAGACTATTCCACTTTGTATTTATGTGACAACAATCTCAGTCGCTATGAGGGATGAGCACAATATGAGAATGCTGCTCATTATAAAGCAAACATGAAGATCAGCAAACAGCATGCACAAAGTTGTCCAGTTAAAGAAAGTTGAGTAGACCACAGAAACCAAAAGCTTGTAGGTCATAGAAAGGCATCGTCACAACAAAAAAGTAGCAAAAACCCTGTATTTCAATGAAGAAAATTAAATGCTGGCCAAAAATGATGAAGTAAAATAATTGGAAAGCAGTATTTTCTTAACTAGTGATCAACAAGAATGATTACTATACATACACAAAGTTTTCATACTCTGAGAGATGGAAAAATATATATACCATCAGAAAATCATTTCCATAGAGCACATAATGATACGTGAGTAAAAATTCAACTTACGCTCATTAATTAGTGTAGTTAACTGTGCAATCTCCTGAATGAAAATTGATATTACTCCAGCAGGATGTCCAATTGAGCATCCGCTAACAATGTCATCGACATGTGATGAATATTCCCCCAATGGCTCACTTGAAACAGAAGCCTCTGAAAACTGACCATAATTAACCGGCTCCCAGTTCTCATATACAGTCAGGAACTGCTTCAGGAATACTTGAAACAACTTCTTCTTTTCCACCTAGGGTCCAACGAAGGGATAATAAACAGTTGCCCCAGATAAATACCGATACAGCAAAGAAAAGGTCTGAAGCCAACTAGACATCCTAGAATATATTTATTATATACAATCATTTGGACAAGAAAAAATCATAATGAATACTTAGGTTAGGGGAGGGTGAATATATCAAGCTGTCCAAAAGTGCCCATAAAATCTGCTCAAAAGGGAAAACACCAAAACCATAATGATGCAGACATTCCAGGAATATTGGGTACATGAAAACTGGGGAAAAATTTTAGTCCAAAGGTAGTATAATTAGAATCCTACGGAATTTTGGTAACTTGCTTATTGCGCTCAGCATACTAGCAGGGAAAGGAAAATTTGTCAAGACTTTGCGATGGAAATAGAAACTTGTCAGTAAATCAACTTATATCAGCTCCAGGATATAAAAGAAACTGGTATTTTTTACTTAACCATCGAATAATTGCTGGTAAACAAAATCGCCTGCATTGGTTATCTTTCTTATGATAAATTCAGAAAATATAAATAGAAAAGCTTGACTGCTGGTCAGCAGCTGTTCCGCCGTAAGCAGAACCATTTATCTTCTTCTCAAAAAAATTTGAAATTCAGCCTTGTCATCCTAACACATTCCTTGGGCCATGGCAGGACCTGTTACAGAGGAACTCTTAATTTGGCATTATTGACTTCATCCAGAGGTCGGAAAACTCTTCTGCCTTTAATCCCTCATTCATTTAGGGCTATTTGGAAAGAAAAGATAGAAGGGCTTTCCAAAATAAGGAAAGTCCAAGAGGTTTTATAACGGATCATTGGTTAACCACCTTATCTTTTTCAGTCTCTAGGCAGTAGCCCTTTGGATATCCAGTCATTACTGGGACTTTAGGTCCAGGGGCAAAGAAACATCAGTCCTACTTATGCAGATAGCAAAACACACAAACACAATCTTTTGACCAAGATCATTCATCACTAAAGCACAGTATTGCATCCATTTAGAGACCTAGATATCTTGTCATGAAGTATGAACCATCTCCATTTCATGAATGTAAATAGAACAAATACAACTAGAAATTGCTAAATCATACCTAGAAAGGATCTTAGATGCAAAAAAATACCTAGAAAGACTATCTGAGAATATTTGAGAAACTTCTAATTACCTTATCAACTTCCTTCTCATATCTCTCCCACAATGTATACAAGATTGCTTCATCACCAACTTCACTGGAAAAAATATCAAGGAAGTTAGAATTCAGGTGCCAGTCATAATCATATCAAAACCAAGAAACTGAATTTTCACAAGCAATATCAGTTTCCTTAGAGATGAAAACTTGTGCTAACATCATATTCTCCAACTTATTCTTGATTCCCAGCCTTTCTAGAAGGCTTAAACCACATTTAGTAGGATGGACTAAAATCAAGGCTGGATGAGATGAGAAATTGAACGGACTCAAAGTTCCTGTTCCATTGTACAGTTTTGACCATAGGTACCTAAAACCTTGATTATGATATGCTACGATACATCAAACGAAATAAGGTAATGCCACTCCTTAAGAGGTACACAACGAATAGGCAGTTTGCTTCATCGTGTCACACTACATTATGAAGCATGCTAAAGTCATTTGCTGTTTTACAGGAATACATAATAATAATTATTTTATAGCTTTTCTTTCAAAATAAGAATAAGAAGTCACGTTGACTTCATTTATCAATTAAAAATTATGTACAATGCATTTTCCAAACTGAGAAAGTAGCAGTATTTTCATGTTCAATCAGTTAATTGCATGAGTACACAATAGGGTTAATTATGTCACCATTTCAGTCGTCAGTGAAAAAATTTGAACGATGCCCCTTGAATGCAGTTTTCGATGGGGTATAAGGATCATGATGGCGTAAGTTGCGACAAGAAAAATCCATGTCAATCAAAACAATTAATTCATGAAATGTCAAAATGCTAAACCTACCCCTTTAAAGAATCAAAACAGAAAGAAAAGTACAACGCAGAGGAAATTAAACTTTTGTTTTTGGTAGGATGCAATGAATTTGACATTCCTTTGCATATCCATTCCCACTCAATGAATATTACATCAAAAATTCAACAAAACCAGAGTAAAGTTGCGAATCCGTTTAGGCCCCATTCCCTCCTTCCAGAATGCCATATAAACAATTATACTGCTAATACATCCCATGCAAGATGCGTGCATTTTTCTAAACCTTCAATATGTTTCTCTAGCTTAGTTTGCAATCATAAGCACTGACACTTGGTTCACCTTTCTTTAGGTGAGAAACAAGCACTTCAGTCCCATCTCACTCTTCATATTCAAGAAACAATCTACTCCTGACGGATCATACTTGTTTGTCCAAAATAAAATTTATCTTGTGAGTTCATTGAAGTGCTTGGACTTACAAAATGAAAAGGGAGAGAAAGAAAAAGAAGATAGACTCTTAGTAGATTAGGCGATAGTACCTGAAGCGGATTTTTGGCGCTGGAGGTGGAAACCTCTCCCCTTGTAACCCAGAACTGGAGTCTCCAGTTTGTCCGCTCGAAGTCCTTCGAATTAAATCAGCAACACCCTTAACTATGTTCATGCTTTCGACCAAACTTGAAACTTCACCTTCCAATAATCAGCAAAGAGATACTCATTCCCGTTCGAGCAACAGTCCACAGCTCGATCAATCTGTACATTGAAAGAGTTAACCCATCACACTCCCGAAACTCTGAACACGAGAAATGCACGCGCATGACAGCCAATTAGCACAAAAAAGGGAGTAGCTATATCTCTTAAGTTCTTAACTTCACCGGTCAGGCCAACAACATTCAGAGAACAGCCACAAGACTACGTCTCCTCCTAATCAAGTCAACTCGAAACGACTACCGTTGCTCCCTCCCCTCCAAGCGACACGACACGAAAGAAAGAGAGAGAGAGACAACGTTCGAGCTCACTCCAATACATCTAAATAGACGAATCGAACGGATTACGGTCGTCGCCGAGATACGTAGCAATCTCCCGTCCCTCTATGGACTTCACAGAGTAATGCGACTCCGGATTCAGAATGCGAAGCGATCGACAAAGCTTCGACGGAGAGAGTCGCTCCGGATTGAGAGCATCCAATCGAAGGTCACGCGACCGACCGACAACCGGAAACTCAAACCTCCCGGACGAACCGGCCGACGATTTCCGCCGACGACGATCCCGGAAAGGATCGGGCGGGCGGGGGAATAGTCGAAAACGGGAACGGACGGTACCTGATCGGATTGAGGTCGCCGGAGTCCTCCGATGAGAGCTCTAGGGGATTAGGTTTTTGGTTTTCTGGGGCGGAGATCTGCCTCCGAAGATCGTCGAAGCTTTTTCTCTTCAGTGGCGTCGCCGATGCGAAAGGTAATGCCGGGCAATGGTGACGAAAGGAATAAGGGAGAAAATGATGAGTAATTAGACTTTAGCCCCGCGAGTTGTCTTTATTTCCGATAATGGCCCTCCCATAGAGCCTGAGCCCAATTAGCTTGGTCGTTAAACGCGGCCGCAGCGACGTCGGACGAGAATGAAAAGCGTTAATTCTCTTTAAACTTTTTCTTATTTCCAATTGCGGAGTTCCCTTTCTACCGACAGGCCATCACGCCCGGCTTATGAAAGCTGTAACGAAGTGAAAAAATAGAGGGTACGGATGAAGAGGCATTTGCGAGCTCGCATAATCCCATGTGTGTTCAAAGGCCAATATTAGGGGTGTTCAGAGGCCCTAATGTGTGCAAAAGAACCGAGATCCGCCTGAACCGCTCGGAACTAGATTGGAACTGCCCGGAACCGGTGATTTTTTAGGGAACCGGTCCGGTTCCAAGTTCCAATTTATAGGAACCATTGGATGGGCCCCAGTCCTCTTTGCTCCATGGCGAATCCGTCCACCCGCCCACTCGGATCGGACCGATTAATTTTTAATATTAAAAACTGGACTTATAACAAAGGGTTTGATAGGTGGATTGGGACTTTATGAAAATAGCGCTCTCTCTCTCTCGGTTTCTTTTTTCTTTTCTTTGGCCTTTCCTGTCTTTGATTTCAGTTATTTGCAAAATCATAGCGGATTTGCATTTACTCCTTCCTCGCTTCATCTCTCAGTCATCAGCTGTTAGTCATCAGTCTCAATCTCCAACACCCCCTTCTCTTTTTTACGTGCATCATCTTTGTACTCCCATCCCACCTCCTCTCTCTCTCTCTCTCTCTCTCTCTCTCTGCTAAAGAGTTTGTCTTATTGGGTGGTGGACAATGTATTCTCTCTCCAGCTATAAATTTGCATAGATACTCTCTCCAAATGTTCTCCTCCTTTTCTTTACTGTGTATTAAATTTTCACTGCCCATTGTAGCGCCCAGTGCATATATGAAAATTAGACACAGGAAACAAGTGTATTATTACCTAATATGAGAAAAGAAGACTATATGGTTCATGGAATTTTCTTTTGGTCTTTGAGTGTTGCCTCTTGTAATGTTATGTTGTGTTTTCAATGGTTATTTTTTATCCATCCCTTGAATATTATCTTGGTAATACCAACCTGTTGCTATGGTAGTAAACTTGGTTATCAATAGAAATAATTAGTGGCAATTTTTTATATATTTTAGTGCAAATTAGTTTTTCTGTTTTTTTTTTTTACTGAAATTATCAATAGAAAAGGAGATCGGTTCCACGGATCCACCTGGGAACCGGATTTGACCAGCGGTCCAATTCTTGGGTGGATCTATGCAACAAATGGGTGGATCTCGGTTTCAATTTTTTTGAACCGATCCTTAGCGGGAGGTTCTTGGTTCTAGATCGAGAACCGCCCGCTCGGATCATGCACACCCCTAGCCAATATACTAAAATCGGGTTAGAAAGCAGGCTCTCTAGTGCCGCCTCAACATCTTTAGCAATTAAGAAATTTGCAAAATATTGATATTCAGAGATGGCTTAGATAGCTCGGACTATAACAAACCAATCCATAAATACGATTCATAAAGAAGTCTGAAGCATTTAAAGCCATGAAGAAAGAGAGAACTTTTTTTGCACTTCCCATTTATGTTGCTTGGTCTCAATTCCAATTAGGATTTCTCTAAACTTACAGGTTTTTGCCTAATTCAATATAGCTGATATGTGCAAATTAGCAGTGTAACTCTTTCTAATAAGCATTTCTTTTGATGATTTTTATTATCTCTGAGTATAAAAAAAACATTGTTATTTACTCATAAATCATTCCTAAGTCAAGTAACGACACGTGAAATATTCAACTGTTATCGATATCCTCCATATTTTACTTGAACTACGAATTTTGCTTTTTATAGGGAGCACATTTCAATAATCCAACCGGGCCCATTTACGTACCTCCGATCCCTTTTAGATACCTTTCTCTTACTTCGTGGGCCCAGTAGAGTGAAAGCCCGGCCCAACATGATGCTACTGGACCTAATAATTTTGGCAAAAACCTGATAAGTGTGCAATGGAGCCGATTGTTGCACTGCCAAGCTCACGCTCTACTAAATTTATGTACACGATACTCAAAACTCGAACTCGAACTCAAGCTCAAGCTCAAGCTCAAGCTCGATCAAATATTGATTTTCTGCTCAAGCTCGACTAGAGTAGAAAATTGAGATACTCAAACTCAACGTGACTTGTCTCGATTACAATCAACTTATAAGCTTGAACATTATGTAAATTTAAGTGCGTTTTATCTAGCTTTATAATTACTGAAAGCCCTATTAGGCTAAGTTTACAAACTTATCAAGCTGAGTATTAAGGACGTGTTTAGTAACGATTTTATTCCCAGAAAAATTTCTGATCATAAATGATTATTTTTTATTCTGTTTCTGAAAACAATTTATAAACATTTTAAGCCGTTTGATAACTGTCAAAAATTTCTAATTCTGGAATAGAATTGTGTTTTGTACTATGCTCACCCTTGCCAATGGCAAGCAGGCCTCGCCGGTGGCTAGGCTTGCCTTCGGCAAGCTCGCTGGACCGGTTGCTGGTGATTGGCGATGGTGGGCAATAGACAGCAAACGGCCTCGGATGGCAACCGCGGCGGTAGTGGTAAATGAAGTAGAAGAGAAAATATGAGCTTGATTCTTAGATTTGTTCTTGGAACAAAAATCAACTTTTTATTTTATTTTTATTATGTTCCAAATCTATTTCCAATAACAAAAAAAATAAAAATTTGTTTCCGAAAACAAAAATTTTAGCAAACGGGATTCTATTCCAAAACTATTCAAAAAACAAAAAAAAAAAGAATATGGCACTGTTGGAATGGTTACCAAACAGGCCCTAACAAGCTCAAGCTCGGCCCAACAAGACACTCAAGTAGTTCAAACTCAAGCTTGATTAGAAGTTAAGCAAGTCGATCTCAATAGTCATCGAGCCATGCGTGAGTTCTTCTTGAGTGGCTCATCCTAAACGTGTTCACTCAAATTTGTTTAGTATTTATGTTCAATTTGCAAGTATATTTAAAAATAAATGGTGCGTTTGTTTGTGTTTATGTTCAAAAATTGTTTCGGGAACATAAATATCAAAAATGATTTTTGTTCCAGGGGAAACAATTTTTGACCAAAAAAACGTATTTGATAAATTTGTTATGGAAATAAAAATGAATAGAAACACGTTTAGTAAATTTGTGTTCTTTTTTTGTTTATTTTAATTTTTAAATATTTTTATTTTAATTTTTCATTTTTTTTTTTTTTTTTTTTCTTTTTTTCTTCTTTTGGCCTCGGCCATGGTTGGCCTCGCCTAGCCACGGCCTCGAAGCCATGCGACGCTCCGGCAAGGTCGCCGACCAAAGAAAAAGAAGAAGAAAAGAAGAAGAAAAAAAAAGAAAAGAAAGTGTTTCTTGTGTTTTTGTTATTTCAATTCTTCAAAAGTGTTTATAAAACAAAAAAATAATTTTTTTTTTGTTTCTTATTTTTGTTCTTTTTTGTTATCGGGAACAAAAAAAGATTTGGAACAAAAACGCTAACAAACGCATTTCTTTTTCTTTTTCTTTTTATGAACAAAAAAACATAATTTTTTTCATAAAAAAAAAAGAACACAATCATGCATGCCCATAGTCTCTTTTTTCGTGGTCAACCACCAAGCCCCTTTATTTCCATTGGGGTCCATTTGTTTAAAGGAAAACCATTTTCGAAAATTTGTTTTTCGACTTTCTAGTATTTGAATAATGAAAAAACTGATCATTCCGAGGAATCAAAGACTCCGAAGAGGATGGGGCTTCGACCCGGGCGTGTTTCTAAGTGGATCGATCCTTAATCGCTATGTGCTTCTCTCATTTCGTTCCACAAAAAAAAAAAGGGTTGATGGGTCCATCATGCCCATAGCTCCCTTGGGTGTTTTTCGTGGTCAACGGGCTCAAGCCCCTTTATTTCCATCGGGTCTTCATTTGTTTACCAAGTTAAAACCATTTTGGAAAATTTGTTTTTCATTTTTCTATAATATTAATCACCAAAAAAAAAAAAAAAAAAAACTGATCAATCCACATAATTTTATTATTTTTCCATAGACTGAAAACAACGGACTTAAATCGGAGGAAAATAGCTTATGTTTAGGCAAGAAGGAAATTCACTTTCCCTAGATCACAAAATAAATCAGAACTAACCATTTTTCTCGGAAATGATTTTCTTCAATTTCATGAAGATGAAGTTTTCAGTGAAACAAGCCATAGAAAAGAGCTCCCAGAGGGATGGACGCCCGTGTGCTCAACAACCGAGGTCGAGCATTTGAAAGCCAACACCTAACATCCTAATCTACGAACACTAAAGTAATGAAAAAAAGTCAATGTTGCTTGTTCCGGGATGTGGTTCCCCTTAGTTCGATGGCGAGCCACTAATCAAATCCGATCAGGATCGCTCGTCGGGATATGCTTTCCCTTCCTATCCCGATGCTCCCCCTCGTTCCATTATTTTTATACGCAAGTTGCTGAAAAAAGTAATATGGACAAACAGCATCGCTCTGGCCATGTCATGTGCAGTTAGATAGATTATCATTCTTTGGCTAATTACTTAGCCAATTGCCTGAGCTCTCATCACGTTATGTCTAGTATAGTTCTTTGCCTTGACTACTTACGACTAGATTTCAAGCTTAGTGCGACAGCATTTACATGCATGTAATTTAATTTTATTTAGTGGGAAATAATAGGAGGGGCTTTTACCACAGGGCCCTCGATAAGATCATACGGGGAAGTGAATTTGTCTGGGTGTTGGAAATTTCCCGACCTGGACACCGCCACACCGCGATGTGAGGAAGAAGGTATCATTGGCCACTGACATTTGTTAGTTATCATCAGTTAGAAAACAAATGAATGTTTCATTTTGGCCCCCTAACACAACAAGATAAAAGTTCGCATACTAAACATACATTAGTTACTTTTCTATTTTTCGAATGGACGAGTTTATTGTACTGGGAAATTCTTCGAGTATAATGGAATACATGATCTGAAAATCCATAAATAAATAAATAAATAAATAAAGTGTAGAAGGCGGGAGGGGTGGTGGTGCTAGTGGCGTGGTTATAACGGCGGTAACAATAGTCGTCGGGTTAGTCGAAAAGACAGAAATTTATTACGGTCCTAGTGACGGCCAAGACGGTGGCAGTGGTAATTATGACGACAAGGAAATGCAACCTCTGTCATTGACTTCGGGGTTACGTGCATAAGGATTTCAACCTTTCTATCAAATTGTGGCTGTACACGTACTTTAATGGTTTTGTTGGATGCATTTGTTTTGTGCCGGTGACTTCAAAGGAGCTTGTTCTTTTCCATGCTCGTCGAAGCATAATCAGCTCGACACTGCTTCTTTTCATAGAAGCTGAAGCAATATTTACTTGAACGATTTCAATGTCTAGTGCTCCAAATGTTCATGTTTGTCGTCGATGTTAGCTGACTTTAATCACCGCTACAACAGACCAGTTCGGCTCAAAAATTCAAATCAGAGAACAAAATTACATAGACTCATGCGATAATTTTCAATATGGTAGTAAGAATGCATGACTTTCTACTCCAAAAGGTATCTTAAGCAGTTAAAGTGCAGTGATTTATAGATTTTGAATTTTACATCTCCCTTCTTGCAAAGACTTACTATCAATATAAACTCGAGTGTTTAACTATTTACTCTAAAAGTTTAAATTGTTGAAAGCGAAAGCAAATTATACTGTAATTATAATGATCAAGAAATACAAATAATTCCAGCACTTGTGCCATTCAATCCTTAAAAGTTGGATGCTAAAGTTTTGTATTAATATCACAATTCGATCCAACTTTAAGTATTCCACATTCTCTCTCCACCTTTTCTTAGTCAAAGGTTAGATCAGATTTCATGCACTCTCATTAATATATTTACTTAAATGATTGATAGAATCGAATCAACATCCATATAATGGCTTATATTTTGGCTTTCATTTTTTGAGTATTTCCTACAAAATTCGAGCTCATCACGAAAGACGAGCGAACTCTTTCGACATATAAGCCAAAAAACTCCACCTTTACGTGAAAGGGAACATCCGCAAAAGAGGCTTCATTGCGTTTTGAACGAGGAAGGAAATTAAAACAGACCAATCAATAGCGACTTCGAGACAGGGAGGGTGGGTCCAAACGATAATCCACCGATCGGATTAAAATAAATTGGATGCTTAGATGGGCCCCATCTGGCGTACGTCTTCTGTCCCATCACCAGCCTTCTCTCCGCAACCACTCCCACATCCGCAAATCGCGCGTATTTGCTGAAAATTTAAATGATGCTTTTTAAAAAAAAAATTATAATTCCTAGGGCACGTAAGTCGTGTAGAATTTAAATTTTACTGAAAATGGTAAAACGGAAAGTGAGATGGAAGGAAAACAAAAATCAGTAGTAGCTATATAAATTTGATACACTTATAAATTTAAGTTTTAAATTACAATGGATATCTAAAATAAGATATCAAGGGTACGGAAGAAAAATTGAGAACTAATTGCGCTTATTGTGCTATATAATAGCATAGACAGTATAAGAAGAATGGAAACTGATAATGGCAATGGAAATAATATAATAAATAGTATTATGTGGTTGTTAGATGCTTTTAAATTTAAAGTTTAACCATAAACTTCATAGTTCTACAAATATATATATCTAGGGTATTTATAGTGAAAAAAAGGAGGGGACCAAAAAAACCAAAAAAGAAAAAGAATTGGACCCGATCAAATCAAATAATCTACACAATATAAATTGTTAACTTGGTCCTAGCATTTGATTGATTTCGATTCAAATCAGCAAAAATTAAATATAGTCTTAAGTTACACGTCTTATAATTGACTTTTACGGTAAGGAACGAGAGTGACAGTTGAGCACGAGTCGTAATCATATCGATATGATTTGAGTTTTGATTAATGATTTTTTATATATTAAATAATAAAAGCCAATTGAGTGATTTGAATTGTAATTATGCCCAAAATAATATCCATGAAAAACCCTAAGCCCCGAAAGAAAAGGCATTTGATTGGGGCGGGAAAAGTGGATTTGCCTTGGGTTATACGATAAAGACATCCTGAAAGGGGGGCAGAATGCACTTTTGGTATTATGAGCAAATTGCTACCATCTAAGGAAAAAATCGGGACCTCACATCACTTTCTCTATGAAAATGGCACATTATTTAAGTGCAGGATTCAATTAGTAAAACATAAAAAGATTTGAAACTCTTGTAGTATAGTCGAAACATTTGGGAATCAATTAACGAGAGTGCAATAAATTTATGATTTTTTGAGTAATTTTCCCCTTCTAAACTCGTTAATCAATACGTATGCATTCTAAAGTACTATGTCAAAAGTGCAAAAATTTGGCACATTTTTTTTCTATTTCATCTTAGATAAATATTTATCAATCTATTTTAAACATTACTCGTGTCAAGATAAATAAACCCTCAGTCCCTCACTCTCCTCGAGAAATTTATAATAACAAATGAAAACCTAACAAAGCATTGTTTGGTGGAAATAAAAATCATCTCGTATGACCGTCATACTCCAGGCCTTTCGGCCTGGCCTATTTCATTTCCCAGATACTTGCGCGGCAGTCGTTGAGAGGCCGGGGAAGCAGAGCCAAGATCCATAGGGGGGATCCTCCCAAGACTTTCGTCTTGGGTTGTGGCGGGATTTTCCCCAGCGGTCAAATCCCCGTTAACCCATGAGGGGGACTTTATGGGGCCTTTGTTTAAGGTCCTTAGGCTGGACCAAAACAAAGCATCGTTTGGTGGAAATAAAAATCATCTCGTATGACCAGATAGATGATGTACGACGTCAAAAGGAAGTAAACAGCTTGTGAAGGACTAAACTAGAGGACAGAAAAAATATCGTGGAATGGGGCCGCCGCAAGGCACTTTTCATCGTCCGTAGACTTATTCACTCATTGGTAAAATTATTCCTAGGTTAAAGGGTGCGGAAAATTATTCGTCCCACATACTCTTTTGCTTGGCGGGCCAATGGAAGAAGGGGAGAAGATTTTTTCAGAAAAAAAGTAAAATAGTCTATCATCCAATGCATCATGTTTGGTCATCAAATCTCGTGCCTCGTTTGTCTTGAGGAAAGCGACGAGTCCTAGGAAAACGTTGCCCTATCAAGTTGTCCGAGAGAGTCAACTCTCGCTTTTCTTTGACCAACCCAGCACCCGCCGGGCCCACTCATGCGCCACCCCGCAGTCTCGCCTAAGTGCTGAATTCGGCCCAATGCCAAAGATTACTCGCTCAACACGCATGAGAAACAGCCGCAATCAGGAAACCTTCCTCTTAAAAAAAAAAATCATTTCGCTCCACCAATAATAGTAGAGAAATCCCGAGCACTAGACACTTTCAAACGCTCTCGATCAACAGAACCAGTCATAGTACCAGCATTGATATGATATTTGTCATATTTGTGAGTTTTCATACTATTTGCGGATATTTCTGCAATGAGATTTTAATCTGATTCGACGAAATAAATGCAACGCTCCTGATCGGACCACCACCCAATCAGTCCGATGGTGTAGAATTCATTGTAAAAACTTGCTAACTCAACCCTCATCCACTGTAAACCAACAAGAACCCCACCTCCCAAAAAAATAAAAGCCGTGTAAATCAAATAGTCTTAGAAGTAGAACATGCGTCACGTGGACTTGGCTCAACTCTAGATTTATGATATCAATAATGCATTATGGCTCGCCCACCTAAGGAATAATGTACAATCTAGTCGTCATCCACTTGATGTTTCTTTATTGGGTAAGTGACTTCCTTCCTCTTTTATCTTTTTATTATAATTTTAAATTGGAAAATAGGAAAGCCCTTTCTCCAATTGGCCAAAACCTTTAAAAAGGAACAGAGCGGGTGGGCCAGAGATGGCGTAATTCGACGTGTTTGTTTATAAGTTGATTTAAAAATATATATTTCGTTGCGTATTCGATGTCTAGTGGGTGTGCCACCCTTGCCCATTAGATGAACCCTAGCCAATCTTTTCTATCCAAACTGCAATAATATCTAACACGACTTTTTCATGTGACATCTCCAAGATCAAGGAGGCACCCAAAAAATCCCAGTCTCATGCCGCCAAAATACTTGATTGAACATCTTTTGCAATGGTACTAAAAGGAACGAATGAAATTGTATAGACATGATTGCGAAAATTGAAATCTTTTTTTTTTTGGGTGGGCATTAGTGCTGCTTAAATCAGGGCTAAATGATAATGTTAATTTATATACGAACGAATCGAGAGCGCATAAATGTTATTAGTGTGAAGTGATGTTCTTTAACCAATCAATCATTTTTTAGTCTTAATTTTTTTTACAATTTATCAATGTAGTTCTAAATCTTTTTGCCAATTTGCCAATATAGCAATTCCGGCTAATTTAAATTGGAAATCATTGATATTGAAAAATTTTATAAATTTTTTAATTTTTTGAATTTTTTTCCTTTCACTTTTGTCTTTTATCTCTATTTCCCTCCATCGACCTCAATGATTGTTGATGGAGGTTGCAAGACACCGACAAGGGCTGCCTTCACCAACGTTGGGTGAGGGTCCTCTCACCAAAGGCTGGGGAGGTGAGGCCCTTATTGAGGCTCGATGACCAACAAAAGGAAATGGAAAGAGAGAGAGAAGGAATAAAAAAAGAAAAAAACTCAAAATTTAAAAAAAAAAATTGTAAAAATTAATCCACATCAACCCTGACCATGCCATGTAGAATGACCATTATCCACCTAAGCAAATTCTACCCAAAATTGACCTGGAGAACTACATTAGCAAATCATTAAAAGAACTAAATAACATGATTCAAAGATTTAAAACTAACTACTAGGGGTTGCCCTAATGCTCACCCTTTTCACTTGGGAAGGAGGAGGTGAGGAATTTGATTCCTCACCTTCTTGAGAGGTAGAGTGGTGATGTAGGAGGGTCAAGCTTTGTCGATTATGCAAGAGAGTTGTCGATTTCATGGTTGTCGATATCGGTTTACAAGCTTGCTATCGTTTCTGAGACTATAATTAACAATCTAGCAACCAAAGACTGTTATGGACAATTTCTTTTGGTGTTCGATGATCTTTCAAGGTATCAATTGGGCTACTTGTGATGACGAACGAATTTATAGCATAATTTTAATTACTTTGCATCTAGGCAAGTGTCATTAGTTAGTCTTAAGGTGTTGTAGCTTTCAAAGAGTCAAAATTCAAGTCACTAGATTGTTTAATGCATTTTCTAGTTTCTAAGTCTTTACTGTGTTTTCTAGTTTTCACGATACTAATGTTGGGCAATTTCCGTGTTTTTAATGTTTAGTCTATTTCCTAGGTAATATTCTCTTTATACAATGAGGCAAATTCTCAAATGTAAGACAATAAATTTTGAGTAAATGAATATTTGAGATTTTCCTCTACGTGAGCAAATATCTTTGCAGAGTAGATCACTTTTGGTTTATGTAACCTTTGAAGGTGAATTATTCCTTGGTGATGAGCTAGAAAAGCATTGTATCCTTGGCTAGTGGTTTTCTTATAGGCCTTGGTGGTGAGCTTTTTCAATCCTTAAGTCCTGTATCATTGGCTGGTGATTTCTGTAGGCCTTGGTGGTGAGTTTTATCTATCCTGATCTTAATCCTCGGTTGGTGGCATATCCTGTACTCCTTGGTTCCAATTGTATTCTATCCCTCATTTTGCTTTTACCCATCGACATCCATCCCCATACACTCACCCATCTTCAATAATCACTCAAAACAACTCTCGCCCATCCCATAACTGCATCAAGCGGGGACATTTGGGTAAGGGAGTAGGGTCTTGCAACCTACACATAGCATACACAATAGGTGTAAGATAGATATAGGATAGGACTAGACAAAAAAAGTTATAAAACTAAATTGGTCATCATACAATAAATTTATAATTTTTTGGATAATTTTCCCTCTTCAAGTAAAAGAAGAACAAAATGACGTTTGGTTTGGCCATGCGAAGGCATGAACCGTTAGGATGCAAGTGGTTCGGCGAGATAGATTATGAAATTCGAGGTTTGTCAAAATTTAGAATATCTTCTACATTTTAAAGGAAGTTTTTAAAAAATTAATTATTAGTTTACATGCTAATATTTATATCTTGTCAAAGTTATTGATGTTTCAGATTTGACAATAGTCAAAATCCATGAGCAGTAGGATTTTGATTAAGCAAAGTGTTAAGATCAAAAGTCAATATGGATGGATCATGTTTTCAGCATGACTGAAAACATGTTCCCTATTTAATTCCACAATAGCTAAACATGAATCAGCCATTGCATTGTATGTTTGAACTTAATCCCAAAAGACCAACCTTTTACGTTCTTGCAAAAAGCTAAAATGTTGTTCGAATTTCAGAAGATCATGAAAAAAGATATACGCCCATTTTTATGTTAACATTTATTTGTCAACCTTCTTGGGGGTAAAGAGTCAACGTGCCTGTGAGTAACAAAATTTATGTTAACTAAACAAACAAAAAGTAAAAGTCTATCCGGTGTTCATAAATTTTATGTCATGCGGCTGGCAATCACCATGATGCAAACGTACGAGCTTTTGTGTAATAATACATCCTTTGATGCTTTGCCACTGTCTGCTTGCTTCGGAGACTTCTTATCTCTTTTAATATCAATCATGCTTGACCTCGGAGAAAACCTCAGCACATGGGATTAGTGCACATCACTCTTCGAACATAGTCCCATCTCACTCCTACTTGCCCCCTTTCGTTATCTTAAATCGAAGCATGGATCGGCCATTATCACCGGTCACAACCAACCACCACATTCGGCCAATCTGCTACGCAATTATTCGCCATGGATCATTCAAGCTATTCATTGCGTGCGTAAGACGGTTCCTAGCAGAAAAGAAAGGTGTCTTTTATCATCCTCCAATAAGGAGCGAAAATCCCTTAAACGTTCGAATCATTGTAGAGGATTTTTGTTATCGATGGCCCTGAAAGTACTCGCTTAGTGCCCACGTATGAAAAACTTAAAACTCACAAAGCACCGACTTTTCCCGTGACACATATTTCGGAAAATTCATCATCAAATCATCGCTTATTATAATGCACGCTTAATCGGCATCTTTAGAATAATCGCTAACATCCACCCTCTTAAAAAAAGAGGAAAAAATATCAGAGCCTATCTTCTTTCCAGAAAGCGCCTGCTTGAGATCTACCCTTCCTTTCTTCAAATGGAACTTGTCCTTCCCTTTAATAGAGTAAGCCGCCTGGGCGGTCAAGCTTTTGTCCCCAAAAGAGACCCGAAGTCATGTGCCAAATCCCACCAATCAAGAACCCCAAACGAGGATGGCTGCTGCTCCTGTAGGGCCACCGAGCTACAAGACGATTGGAGGGATCGAGAATCTTAAGTTCTTTTTTAAGCGTCATTAGCAGGCTAAAATAATCGGGCGTGGTACAATGATTAGCGCCGGAGGAGGACCACATTTCACCATCTTTGTTGCTTTTAATGGCGATTACCGCCCGTCCGTGCTCAGTACATTGAATTCGGCTCTTAATTGATCGACCAATGGGATGGGATTAGCTTGCTGGCAAAGGGAAAGCAGTCGTGGGAAAAGTCATCGTTTCTGATGAATCGGTCGTCGCCACGGGACGGTCAAATTTGACCCGCGGTTTTCTGTCCCCATGCTGTGTGCAACCGGGCATTTCTCCTTTTGGATGTTGGATGGTTACAAGTTTAATAATGTCACGCAATTTGAGCGGTCATTATAGCTTGTTAAATCGGTTTTCCTGTCTGTTTATCGAGTGCGGTTAATCTTTTGGAGGTGATGTGATGATGGTCCACTAGCACATTTTACAAATAGGCCGGCATTCTAATAGGGGAGAAAGAGAAAGCCTGCATTATTTCCTTCTTTTTCTTCTTTTGGGTAAATAGGCATGGACAGGTGACACCTTCTTTGGGGAAAGGTACAATAAAAATAAAAAAAAGATTCCAAACATATTACATTAAGAAACCTTTCACTTTGGTCCATTTGATCTTAAATATTTTTATATTTTGTCAATTGAATTCATTCGGTCAATTTACACCTAAAATTACTGACGTGGACGCCGATTATCTTTTGTAACATAACTAACTTTTTTTTTTTCAATTTTTGGGTCAGGCACCCTTGGTGTTGGTATTAAAAATTTTTAATAAATTTTATTTTATTATTATTATTTTTCTTTTGTGGCATCACTTGGGCAAGGGTCGGCCTTGGATTAGATGTATCACAATTCCTAAAAATAAAATAACCAAAAAATGCATACATATCACATATATTTTGTCAACAAGCACCTTACGACACTTGTTAAACATTCACATAAAAAAAATCCACCTTTGTCGGTACGCGCTCTAAATGTATACAGCTCGGCGACTAGAGTGCGTATTAATGAAATCATTCCGCATGACCATCGATCGAAAGGTCTAATGTTCAGTCCCAATGAGCATGATACTAACATTTGCACGGCCTCCACGGGCCACGGAGCATTCAAAACCGCAAGAATCGGCACCGTTTCGTCGCCTAATACCCTCGATCACCGCAAAAAAAAGCACGAACTCTTCCGGGGGCTTGCTTCGGTTCTACAAACGTACCCTTTCAAGGACCCAACAGTCCCACCACCCCAGGCAAAAACAATAACTAAAACAAAAGAAAGGCAGAAACTGGAACCTGGCGCACGGTGCCCTCGCGTCGTGTCCAATCCAAAGCTCTCGATTCGAGCGAAAAAAGTAGTACTCCAAAAAGCTTAAAATAGAAAGCCGACGGGGCCACGCGAATGGAGGAGAGAATGAGGTGGGAGGCAGGCGACGGGGACAGGGGGAGGACTTCTGACAGACGGCATGTCCCGGCGCCAGCCGAGCCCCTTCCGACACGCCCACCGTCATCTGCCGTCCCGGGCAGCCAACCAGCGGAGCTCGACGGTGCGGGCCTCAGCCTATCATCGTCTAGAAACATGCACGCCTCGTATGAAGGCATATATACGGGATCTTGCCTCGTATGTTGTGAAATTCTGTCGTATCCCCGTTAACCGGCGTGATCGGAAGATGATCGAACGCTCGCGTATGAGCGTGGTGTGTTGACGTGTGACCGAAAATGTGCAGCAGGGAAAGCCAATAGGGTCCGAAAAGATTGGAATGACGACCTTGTGCTTTGATCTTGTGTGAATTCACACGAAATCGTTTGAAATTGATTTAAAAATTTAGGCTATTAAATAATCGTGTGTAGTATCTAAATGGGTTAACACGGATAGTATATCACGTTATCCTATCCGGTCATAATGTCTTTTGAACGGGATGAGTCCAAATGTGTCTAGATAAATAGCTTGATAAGATATTTGGGACTTGGGAGGATAGACTCGGATTGGATAAAGAAAATTCTTACAAGAAAATACGAAAAAACACAAAAACAATGCTCAAGCAACCCCATGTAGTGGTTGCTTGCGATTTCCCCTCGCTTTCTTGCGATCTCACATTTGAAGATACGAGACTGCGCATGGCCATCATGAGGAATTTGTCTTTAGGCAACCACCTAGTGGAGGTTGCACCCTAGGAAACATTGTTGTGATGCCTCGATTTTCCTAGGGTGCCACCACCACTGCCCATGATGCCTTAGCTTCTTGGCATTCCGTTGCCTGTGATCTCCGTGATTTCATTGTGCTGCACCACTGCGACAGTGGCAATCCCCATCACCATGGTCGCCAATGTCAATTGCAACCACCATGGCAGTGGCGGCCGTAATCCCTAGGTCTATTTTCTTTTCATTCTTTTTTTCTTATTTGACTAATTTATTTTTCAATACCATTCTATGTTTTTATCAAATACTTGATTAGATTAGATACGTGTTCATAAAGGATTTTTATCACACCTTATTTGATTATATCCCAATTCCATGCTTGACGACCAAACATTGGCTCTAAGGACAATGTTAGTGAGATCATCAGCCACCATGAGACCATTTTAGTTTGTGCACTCCTTAATAGCTAGGAAATGGATGACTGACGCTGGCAGCTAAAGCTCGGTACACAACTCTTTGTTTCTCCATATTCATGTGAAGCAGCTTCATTGCTTAGACTCGTCGGAAGGGACATCTATGCAACTCACCAGAGTCAAGTTCGTATCGGTGAGGATAATGATGCATGCAAAATTTACCTATAAATTGTTTTTTGAGCATGTTTATTTTACGATGCCCAAAATGAATATTTCAAAACAATATTATTCTCAGAATGATTGGAAAAAATATTTTGAAGGTGAGGATGGCCTCAATGGCGACAATTGTATATAGCTAAACAATTGGTTAGCTAAAATAACCCATTCATGATTTATGATATTTACAAAGACCGATGTGCCTCTATTCTATCTAAAACAAATTTCAATTTAAGCAGGACAAATATATTGCCTTTACGTGCATTTCCAAAACATGACATCCGGCTCACGCAAATCCTTTAAGAGGAATTTTCCTTTTTATTTATTCGATGCAACGCATGACGATCGATAGATAGAGTATGGCGCTAATTATAAGAGGACCATTTGAAATTCTAAATACAAAATAAGCCGTATGCATGACATTGACATGAAAATAGTACGACCGGTTAGTTACGTGAAGCCGACAATTTAATACAAATATGGAAAATCAGGTGACGATTCCCCTCAGCCGCACGATGCTCCAACTCGGCAAACCTCTTAGCGAATCTCCACCGTCCGATAAAGCCTCCTCGTCGGGGCACGAAAGGGGCAATAACGACATTTCAGGCCCCCGCCCTTTTTTTCCCTTCCCGAGTCCCGAGCCCCAACCGTATTTAAGCGCCCCCAAATATTATAATCGCTCCCCTTCTCGCAGCAGCTTATCCCCCGAAAACGCCTTCCAGAGTGCGCACTGCGCACCCCCCCCTTACGTGTCGCGACGGCCCGCGTTGTAAGTGTTACGTGTGCACTCCACAGACGAAGCTCGCGAATTCGCGCCCGGCAACGACGACACCACCATCACCACCCCCCTCCCCTCCCTCTTCTCCCCCCCTCGCCAGTCTTCCTTTTTTTACTCGCTCGCGCGGATGAGAGCGCCGCCGTGTCCATCTCCTCGCCGCCGCGAACCGCCGCGTCGCTCTAGGTCCCCGTCCACCTCGGCTCGGCTCGGCTCCGTCTTCTCCGGCCTCTTCGCGCGGTGCAGTAGGTGAGCGGAGACAGCTCGGGCATTTGAGATCGCCGCGATCGCACTCGTTCGTCGCCGCCGTCACGTCGGTCCGGACCGGTCCCGACGCGGCCCCCGGTTCCGCGAGGTCAGTCGAGGCCTTGAGGAATACGTACTCATTCGGTCGTCGGAGAAGATTCCTCGATCGGGGTCGTGTGTTGGCTGTTCGCGTGCTTCGCTTCGCCGGCCGTTTCCTCGTCGCCATTGTCCGTTAGGTTCGACCGTGCGGAGTCGCCGCGAGGGAGAGGAGAGAGAGAGAGAGAGAGAGAGAGAGAGAGAGAGAGAGTGGGAGGGAGCGTTGAGTGTTGACTGATCTTCCGAATCTCGTGAGGCTCGTGAGAGGGGGTGGAAAAATGCCTCACAGGACGACTTACTTCTTCCCGAGGCAATTTCCGGACCACCAGCATCAACATCAGCGAGGAGGGGGCGATGCATCTGCCAACGGCAAGCAGCTGTCGGATCACGAAAAGCAGAAGATCACCTCGTCCGTCCCTCCCACCACCGCCACGTCCACGGGCTTCGCGAGCATCGTCAACAACGGGGCCGTGAGGGACGGCTTTAGCGTCGAAAGCGACGGCAAGTCGCTCTCGAAGCGCGCGGTCGCGAAATATCCACCTGCATCCGATCTCTTCACGGGCGAGACGGTCGGCATCAACGGCAAGCAGCACAAGAGCAAGAGGCAACAGCTCGCGACTTTTTGCGACTGGTTCGTTGAGCGAAAAGGAGAGAAGATCAGATCTTCGTCGTCGTCTTGGCACGTGAAATCGCGGCTGTCCTCCTCCAGCGACGACTGCGACCGCGAGCCTCTGTTGCCCCCGACGCCCGCGGAGCCGGCCCCGGTTCCGATCGACGTCGCCGTCCCGGACGCTATCCGGGACCGGAGCGTCGACAGGAACTTCGACCGGCAGGTGTCGTTGTCGCGGCTGTCGAGCGGGAGTAGCTATGCGGCGAGCTTTTTCTCGGGGACGACTTTGGACGGGAATGCGTCCAGCGATGTTAAGGACTCGCTTTTGCCAACCGAGTCAACTCGGCCGAGGCGGGAGGAGGAGGAGGAGGAGGAGGGGCGTGGTAAGAAAAGCTTGGCTCACAGAACCAGAGAGAGCTATTACCTGCAACTCACTCTGGCTAGGAGACTGACCTCGCAGGCGAGCCTCTCTATTGAGCCCGTACCTCTGCAAGCGAGCGCGCAGGAGGACTGTACCAATGCAGACACCGTCTCGTATCGTCTCTGGGTATGCTTGGCCTTTGCTGCTTCCTTTTTTTTTTTACCCCCCAGAACTTGTTTAGAAGATTACGCATGTTCTTGATATGTCTTCAGTTCCAAGCTAATATAAGAAACAATTTAATTGAAACAATTTGCTTCGTCGCAACATGCTTATCAATTTGGTCTTAGGATGGGGTGGTATACATCACCTTACTAGTCCGAGTCTTTCATACGAGATAAATTTCGTCTTTTTACATGCACATTGTAATAAATCCGGGTCAAGGCTTCCGAAATTGAGGTCCTCCGCTTTCATTCAAGTAATTAAATGCTTGATACTCTTCACCTGTTATTCTGTTAAAGCGCCTACGGTTTTGTTTAGACTTGGGATAAAGTTGAACAACAACTTAAATTCAATGTCGAACCTCATGATGGATATGATCTTTTGCTTGTTCCAGGTTAGTGGGTGCTTATCATATGCCGACAAAATATCTGATGGGTTCTATAACATACTGGGCATGAATCCATATCTGTGGATAATGTGCAACGACTTAGAGGAGGGAAGAAGGCTGCCATCATTGATGTCGCTTCAAGAGGTGGAACCCGGCGAGTCTTCTATGGAAGTTGTTCTTATTGATAAACGCGGGGATTCACATCTTAAGGAGTTGGAAGATAAAGCACAAGAACTGTTTTCTGATTCAGAGAATACTTTAGTCCTGGTTAAGAGACTAGGCAAGCTTGTTGCCATCTCGATGGGGTATGTCTGAACCTTCTCCATTGCTGCCATCTAATTAAGTGATTTTGTTCATAGAAGGCAACACTTCCTTGGAAGAGAGCATGGCACAGTCAAGATCGAGCCATTTAAAGCTTCTCTAATGTTTAGTCTGTAAAAGTCTGTTAAATTATATAGGGGAAATTTCCCAGGGGAGCAAGGTGATCTCCACAAGCGCTGGAAAGTGGTTAGCAAGAGATTGAAGGACTTCAATAAGTGCATAGTTTTTCCCATTGGTAGCCTGTCTATGGGTCTCTGTAGACATCGAGCCATCCTTTTCAAGGTAAGAAGGATACTTTATTTGTAAGTCCTACTTAAAAAGTGAACAATTCCATCGTCCTCATAGAACCTCTATGGTAGAAATGTGTTTGCTAAAGATACTCTTCTTTATTGCTGCAAGATTGCACTAATCTTGAGCTTGACATATGCATGGAAAAGGTTGCATTTGGCAGATCTATTAACATGGTTTTCCTAAAGCAAAATATTCAGAGGATGCTTTCTGAAATCACTGCCGTAGCTTCTATGTAACAAGAACATTTTAGTTGTAACAAGTGCACTATTGTGCCATAAGAAAAAAGTAGGAATGCTATGATAGCCATATAACTACTTTTGGAAAATACTATTCACTATACAACACAAATAGGGTTATTGAAACTTAGACACCCTACTTGTTGATTTTTACTGCCATCAGTGATTGTTGGACAGTACAAGCCACTATGCAATTGACTTACGATGTATAGGGAGGTATTAAGTGACAGCCATGAGGGTAGAACAGTTGGTTAGGATGATGGTTAGAGGCTGTTAGTGGAGTTACTTGCAGCAAGGCCCAGCGAATTAATGAATCGTTATAGGACATGCAGTTCACAATGGGTAATTTCAGGGAGAAACTCCTCTTTTCATTCTAGGGAAGTATAATCTAATTAGAAATAGTGCAATATTGTGGTTTAACTCTGCATCGGGAGTTTTAAGATATATTACTTAAAACTTTTTGAGATACATCTAGACTCAATCATGACCTTTTGAATGCTTCGTTGAGGTCATCACTAAGAAAAGAGATCAGAAGCATTAGTAATTTTAACTTCCTGTACTATTTAAGTGCACGATAGATGCACTATGTAGATGCTTGTATCAGTGGGAAATAGAAGATAATTTGGAGCCTCTTTACCATGGTCTCTTTTTTTTTTTGGTAAGTTCTTTACCATGGTCTCTTTTATCTACACACTTCAGTGAAATTAAATTAAGACAAAGGTGCTCCCTCCCTCCCTCCTCCCTCTCTCTGTCTGTTTCTCACTCTACTTTTTTTCTTTTTATTTTTTATTTTGGTGCAGAGATGATTGGGCCTGGTAATTAGTTGTGAGGATATGTGTTTTAACTTCACATAAATAACAATGGCTATTTCACGTGCAGAAATTGGCGGACAACATTGGGTTGCCTTGTCGGATAGCTCGAGGTTGCATGTATTGTAAGACAGATCATCAGTCATCTTGTCTTGTCAAAATTGAAGATGAAAGGCAACTATCTAGGTAATTTATCTGACTGAAAGATACTTGATTTCTTCCTGTTAAATGGATATCATAAGAATGACTTTCGTTTGAACTTTTAACTCATTAAAACCATTTTAGTGGTTTCCACTGTTGTCCATTGGATGATTACTTTCTTCTACATATGTCATCATTATAGTTCGTAGTTCATGGGTCATGAACTTTTCGTTAGGTTGACTTTCAATTGAGGCATTGCAAGTGTTTAAAAATTTATTTTTCAACTTTGCCCCCGTTAAAGCTTGGTTATTGTGGTTTATGTTTTTTCTTACAGGGAATATGTGGTGGATCTTGTTGGGGAACCAGGAAATGTCCATGGTCCTGATTCTTCAATCAATGGGTACTTTTTTTCTTTGATGCCATCACCATTTGAAATTTCTCATCTGAGAGACTTTCAACAACCTTATATGGATGAAGCCTCATCATGTCAAATTTTAAGCTCTGCACGATGTGGTCTTCCTGATGATGCCCATTCAGGTATACAGTTTTGAATACCTTGAACTTACAATATCTATATTCAATGAAGGAAATCTTGAAGGATGTATGAACATATTAGGAAAGTGGATTAGCTTTTTGTAATGTAGATAATAATTGAGAGCATCTGTGGTGAAATTTATTTAACTTGCCAGTTACTTCTCATCGATTTGATTTTGGCTTTTCTCCCTCACTGAATAACTGAATAAATTGGTCAACTAAATCAACTAAATATTTCTGCCTTTGTGATTAGTTAAACTTCAGATCTTTGTGTCTTTTTAGGGTACTAAGGTAGTTGTCCGAAAAAAAAAGGTGGGGTAGGTTGAGGGGTGAGACTTCAACCTCAGGCCTAGGGCCTGTAAAGAGTTAATCTCATCGACATGGTTAGTTCTCATCTCGCAATTCTTCTTAACTATTTCCTTTGGTTAGCATATTTCCTACACAAGCTTCTGTTTGATTTCAAATGTTTCAGTAAGTATAGAAAAACAGACAATCATTCTTCTTTCTTTATTTAATGGTTGTCAGCAGGCTGAAATAGCTGTTGGTCATGATGAAATCATTCAAGTTTAAATTCTGTACTTTTCATATGCAGATGAAGTCTTCAATTGGTTCAGATAATAGCCTCATCTACCCTGACAGCATCCATCCCCCTTCTTTTCCTCTACCATGTAGGATGTGTTTGTTTTGGGGAAAACTTCCTGATAAAAGAAAATGCTTTCCAGGAAATCCTTTTCCAGGAAATGTTACCCCTTTTCTAGTTAGGGAATTTATATCCTAACTTTAAGCTCACATATTTTCTTTGAATGTAAATGGTTTTCTGTTGATTGATTAGCAAATCATGCGTGAAAGTTTAGAAAACTATATTGTGGCAAATTCTTTCACTCAAACAAACACACCCTTAGATAATGAAATTTGTGATTGCATTTTCTCACCTCTGGTTCTTGTTCCTGAGGTGCTTTGTGGAGTTGTACCCTTTTATTAGTACTGTTGTTGCAGTCTTGCTTTTCAAATGGATGTTGAATGTAACGATCATAACTTGCCTAGGCAACATCTTTTGATTGATGTTAATGTCAACCCTCTGCACGTTATGCATTATAAGAAGGTATGTTTGCTTTAAGAAAGTTAAAACTGCACTGTTAATCTCTTACAGGCATTTGGGAAGAAGGTGATAAAGGGAAGATGACTTGTTCAGGAGCAGAAAGATTGGCAATGCCTTTGCAGTCAAAACATAATATAAATTGTTGCATGTATGATAATCCAGTACGATCCAGTCTCCAGTTAAAAGTGTCTGAAGTTCTGGATGCTTCTACTGGAGCATCAACAACCGATTCTCCTAAGCAAGTCCAGGGAAATTGTATCATGCACCAAACTTACAAAAAAGAGATCAGTATAGCTGGAAACCAAAGTTCCAAGGACACAACCAAGCAACTTGATGTAAGTCTCTCCAATCAGTTGGAGTTGGAGGAGTTGGGGAGTAAAGGCAACTTTGCTGCAATTACTGTTCCAAGATATGTGAATCTTGAACCTTCGCTTGCAATGGATTGGCTTGAGATCTCATGGGAAGAGTTGCATATTAAGGAACGTGTTGGCGCTGGTATTGGCTCTCTTTCTTCTTGTCCACTCTGCAATTTTCGGTTACATAAATGTAGCATGAATATAAATACTTTGATTGGCTTGCAGGCTCCTTTGGGACTGTGCATCGGGCAGAGTGGCATGGATCGGTTAGCATCCTTATCTTCATATAGAGCTTTATTTCATTAAGATTATTTATAGTTGATGCTGCTAGGAGTTGCAATCCTGTGCTCAATTTTTATTCTTATTGCAATGCTGTACACAGTTATTATTCCTAAAATGCTGATTGCCTAAGAGAAGATTGCATTCTGTGATTGTTGTGCTCATAAGTTCTATAGATTTCTATTTGGTCCTTTTCCAGCGGAAGAAGTTGGTGCTTATCATATTATTTAGGTTAGAACTGCAATTGGGAAATCTAGAGTTTCAGCAAGTTTTAGGAACTTGAATTTTTTCACTTAATCACTGATGATCCTGTTCTTGGAGCTTGTGTGGATGCTATCCTATCAGGCCACGACCTATGTTGTTTTCTAAAATAGAGAACTTAAGATAAATAGTACTGTTAGAATATTTAAATAATAAATCACGCCTTCATCTAACAGCTTAAGCTTTTAGAACAGTTGGTAGTGGTCTCACAAAATCTCACATGGTATCAGAGCTATGAGGTCCTGAGTTCGAATCTTACATGCCCCTATTTGCCTCCCCAATTAAATTTCCACGCTTAGTACTAGGCAAAAGACCAGACTAAGCGTGAGGGGGAGTGTTAGAATATTTAAATAATAAACCACGCCTTCATCTAACAGCTTAAGCTTTTAGAACAATTGGTAGTGGTCTCACAAAATCTCACATGGTATCAAAGCTATGAATGGTATCAGAGCTATGAGGTCCTGAGTTCGAATCTTACATGCCCCTATTTGCCTCCTCAATTAAATTTCCACGCTTAGTACTAGGCAAAAGACCAGACTAAGCGTGAGGGGGAGTGTTAGAATATTTAAATAATAAATCACGCCTTCATCTAACAGCCTAAGCTTTGAGAACAGTTGGTAGTGGTCTCACAAAATCTCACAAGTACGCATGACATGCTTCGTTTGCTTTGCTCTTCTTCTTCGGACACATTTGGCATGGTGCTAGAACCTTGTTCAGAGATGTTTTTGCTGGTATTGACCCCGATTTGGATGCTCAAGTGCAATTTGGAACATTCCAAAAACTTGGAAATCCAAGTACAAGAAGACAAGTAGTCTGATACAAGATTTCTCTCTTATCTTTTCCTTTATTTTTTTTTTAAACTGCCAATGGGCAACACTGTTTTAGGAAGAGGAACCATAACAAACCGGGCTAGTTTATGTAGGCCAAGCCCTTTGCTGGCTTCATATAGTGATTCCACTCATACAATGCAGGATGTTGCTGTCAAGGTTCTATCATTGCAGGATTTTCATGATGATCAGTTGAAGGAGTTTCTACGAGAGGTAAGTACCTTTCCGATCTGTTGTCTCACCTTTGCCTTTTTGTTGTTTAATTAATGTCTTCATGACAAACTGTCATCCTCAAGAGTATGTCTTTTTCTGTTGTTGTCACTCTTTCTATTGCTCTCATTTTCTTCCCTTCCTTGATATTCATTTTATATTCATTCAAGAGCACATGCTCCGGTTCTGGATTTCTGAGGTCGATTAGATCCAAGGAAAAGTAAGAGTGGTATATGCTTTCTGCATATTTCGCTAACTGGGTCTACATCGCGTGGCTGTTAATATTTTTTCTCTCATGGTTCTACCTTTTGAAGTTAAAATTCTTGAATTGAAAGTAACCTAGAAAATATACATGTTTATGGTCCACATTTTGTAGGACTTTAGGACAATTCGATGTTTGTGTTCTTATGCAAATTCATTTTTGTTCTGTAGCTTTTATCCTAGTTTAAATCAAAATATTCATCTTGCACTGGTTTCACAGCTCTCTGAGTTGTTGAAGTTCAAAAAGATGCAGACATTCCAAGTTGCAATCTTGATTTGATAAATTACATCATAGAAGTTTCAGAATTGAAGATTTTCACTAACATGGAAAAAAACTAAGCATTCAAAGATCTCTGAGTATGTTGACCCAAAAAAAAAGAAAAAAAAGAAAAGAAAAAGATCTCCGAGTATTTTAATTCCGAAAGGTGAAGTCAGTTCAAGTTGCAATCGTAAAATTCTCGGTTATATGGAAGTTTAAAAATTAAATATTAAACTAATTACAAAAGTAAGCCATGTGGTCGCAATGGCCATTTCAAAGTGTGAGCTAGGGAGAATTGCTTGTGTTTTATCTTGGTTGTTTGAATTGCTTTATCTCTTCATTTTTACTGGTTGATGCATGTGTCTCTGAGGAATACCTGTATATGAATAATCTTACATGCATTATGCAAAGGTTTTCTGTTCAAAATCAGTATGTATGTTTTCATCATCCCTAAACTAAGATTTGTGTATCTGTATCTTTTAAGGTTGCAATAATGAAACGCGTGAGGCATCCAAATGTGGTTCTTTTCATGGGAGCGGTCACAAAGAGCCCGAATCTGTCGATAGTGACAGAGTATCTTCCTAGGTAATCTATTAGGTTTTACTTATTTTGGCTTGGTACGATCCATCTTAAGGAGTCTCTGTCATTTACCATCTCATGATTCTTATGTTGCGGAGCAGGGGTAGTCTCTATCGTCTTATACACAGACCAGCTTCTGGGGAGATGCTGGATCAAAGAAGACGGTTACGAATGGCATTGGATGTGGTCTGTATTATATGTAAAATTCTTGCTTCTACTTCTATGAAGCTTTCTGGGGAAAATTAACTCACCATCACGTTTTATAACAGGCCAAGGGGTTAAATTATCTCCATAATTTGAGTCCTCCCATTGTTCACTGGGATCTAAAATCTCCAAATCTGCTGGTTGATAAAAACTGGACGGTGAAGGTAATCATCCAAATTTATCATCGTACTTCTGATTTTAAAGTTCCACCTGGCGGCTTACTTCTAACCTCTTATTTGGATTTACAGGTAGCTGATTTTGGCCTGTCGAGATTTAAAGCAAACACATTTATATCATCAAAATCTGTTGCGGGAACAGTGAGTCTCTCTCTCTCTCTCTCTCTCACACTCACACACACACACAACAGACAGTGTGTGCGTGCGTGCTTGGTGCACACACGCGCATAGAGGAATGCACATAAACATGCACACACATGCTCCCACGCCTGCATCATTCACATGTTGATTTCCATTTCTGTTGCATCTATTGTCCATTTTCTATTGCCTTTAAATCTGCTAGTCATAAACATAAGAAGATCAGGGAAAGAATTCTCTTTTAGGCAGATAAACAGCCATAAGATAGTAGAAAGCATCAAGTATTGCTTTGCTAGTAAGTGGGTTACATCAGTTGATTAAGCTGTTCCATTCGGCTGTAGCAGGAACAACAAAAATTTTAAACCATTGAAATATATATTTCAAAAGATGCAAATCCATTTCTTCATCCTCCAGAAATTGTTTAAGTTTTGACTTATGCTTCAATTACATTAAGGGTTTCTCCATTTCCCAGTGAGGAGTTAATGACTGATTCACATTGTCTGGCTTTCTCTTGTGATTGTTGTTTTTTCCTGTTTCTTCCTCGGATCATATTTTATATGGAAAATCTCGTAGGTTGCGAATGTACTTCCTAGTGCATCAATTAGCGTGTGACCATCTTGCTTTTATTTTCAGCCGGAGTGGATGGCTCCAGAATTTCTTCGGGGTGAGCGTTCGAATGAGAAATCTGATGTTTATTCTTTTGGAGTGATTTTATGGGAACTTGTGACATTGCAACAGCCTTGGAGTGGACTCAGCCCTCCCCAGGTATTAACATAATATTTATATCCATGGGACTGCCAGTTAGGTGGTTCACCCTATATCTTCTTTCCATCCATTTGTTTTGGTTATAGCAGTCTTCATTGCCACTGCTCAACAGTTATTGTGAAGCTTCTCTTTCTTAATTTGTTTAATTTCATTTTGATTGGTTTTGATGGTGCAAACCTGCAGGTCGTCGGGGCTGTTGCTTTCCAGAACAGAAGACTAGCCATTCCACAGAATACCTCCCCTGTGCTGGCTTCTTTGATGGAATCTTGCTGGGCTGAGTAAGAGCTTTAAGCCTTTTGATTTTCCTTTTCCATTTTGTATAAAGAGCTCGATTTTTCACTGGACTTACAGAGAGAGAGGAAGGGGGAGAGATCAATGTGGTTTTCTGTGTCTGAAAATGCTCAGTGTTAGGCAGAATGAAGCCTGCCCCTAAGAATAGTAGACACTAGCACATTCTAAACTTCCTAGCTCATACATCATATGAAAATGAATATATTTGTCGGGAGGGTTAAAATTTCTCATTAGAGCTTTTCTTTTTGTCCCAATGGATGTGATAAGTAAAGTGTCCCTGTTTGGTTTTTAAGACTCAACTTTGCTTGATTTCAAACTTCTGTATTATACATCTGTGAATTTCTTTTGTTCATTCCCCAAGCTTGCCATTGTAAGTATAAGAGTTGTGGCTTCGGCTGCCTGCCACACCATGTGCTCACCATCTAATTATTCTACAAGGTCATTGGACATTCTCAGAGTGAGCTGAACTTAGCCTTGGTTTTGGACTAGGTGTAACTAGAAATACCACCTTTTTGAGTTGAGTGGAAATGGAGTCTAGATTATGGAAGGAATAAAAAATGCAAGATGATAAAAGAGGGTGAAATATAAAAGAGCAATTTGTTGAGGGACTGGATGAACGTCTTTCATAGCAGCATGTTGGTTAATGTCCATGCCGCTTTGATTGGGGAAAATAGTGCGCACGCTTGCGGATACATATTATCGCTGTGCACTGCCTCTAGATGCTTTCCTGGTGCAAGAAGAGAAGAACTTTCCCAGACTGGAGCTTTATTCCTTTTCTCCTTCCCTTTCTCTTTTGTTGTCTCACAAGGCGGTTCATCTCAACATCGTTGGTTGGAAACAACCAGTATTGTTTGGCTTGGAAACATCCAATAATCTCTTGTTTCTACCTGAATTGCCTAGCTGCTAACTTTTGTTGGTCTAAACATTTGATTTATTTCCTTGACAGCGATCCTGCTCAGCGCCCATCGTTTGCCAGCATCGTCAACTCGCTGAAGAAGCTGTTGAAGTCTCCGGTGCAGTTCATCCAAATGGGAAGTGGGACCACATAGAAGCTTTAAATATTTTTTGCATCTCAAAGCTTGTTGGATCTAGGTTATGTCTAATTAGTGCAGTAATTCCGATCCTCGGCGTTTCTTGGGCTCCATACATTTTGGTGGTAGGTAACTGTAAATATTTCTCCGGCCTAGCTGTTATTCAAAGCCTATCCACTACAACTGCCTCGGGGAACAACTGCCGTATGCATTTTATTTAATCCATATGATTCTCTGGGGTTCAGCCTCTTCCCACGAGCACTGCTTCCTTTAATGCAAGTTGTACTTTAGAGTCCGGATCGATCGAGTCTTAGGTACTTCGGTCGAATTCTGGTTTGATGATAAGCAGCTTCAGCAGATTATTGTAGTTTCGCTCGGTTTAGCAACACGGTGATTTCTGGTGGCCTGTGAGTGAGTAGTGGATGCGGTTTGCAACGGTCGATGAACAGGAGACAGCAGAACACCTCAACACCCGATCGCCATCATATTAGGATGTGCACTTTCGAAATTGTTATAAAATTCTTTTTTTTTTGCTCAAATAGAGCCCCAGAATTAGGGAATTTTCCACATGAAGGAAAGGCCCCAGTTTAAACCTTACTCAAATATTCCTGAGGTGGGCGATTTTAATCTCAATTAATGCCAGTTTTAGCTGGTTTAACGTAATTATAGCTGGGCTCTGCACTAGAAATTGATTGATTGATATGAAATTGAAGTCTCCGTCGGTAAAGTACGAAAAAACAAAGTGGAATTTGAGTTCACAAATTGATCATCACACGTCCGTCAGATCTTTCTTATTGCGTCCTCTTTTTTATGTTTGGGTCATAGGGCGGCGTTCATATTGAATGAATGAGTAGCTGCGGCGATTCCCACACGCACGCACAATGGGATCGACCCTTTGAAAATGGATCGATTATCAAATGAAATGTCGATATTAATAAATAAATACATAAATACACACTTTTAAAATGGATCGATTATCAAATGAAATGTCGATATTAATAAATAAATACATAAATACACACTTTTAAAATGGATCGATTATTATAAAAAAAATATAAGCAAAAAAAAAAAAAATTAAAAAATTTAAAATTTAAAATTTAAAAAAAAGGACGATAGAAGGAAATTTTGGAAAGTTCGGTGACTAAATCGATATTTATCACCAAGTTTTGTAAACATTTTCCCTAAAAAAAATATTCGAAGGACGATAGAAGGGTTTTGTGCCCCACCAAGTCCACATTACCCCAATTAAAAAAAGAAAAAAGAAAAGAAAGTTCGTCCGAGCATTGTGTCCCCCGCCTAGTCTATCGTGCCGTCTCCACAGGATCCTTCTTTGACCGCCGCCGGGGGGCTGGCTTTCATTCAGTTAAAGAAGAAGCGAAACGAGACGGCGATCGATCGCTTACCGTGTGGACTCTCTCTCTCTCTCTCTCTCTCTCGAGCGACGAACTTGACTCCCTCCATCTCGTCGCAGCAAGTCGCCGGACGAGCGAGATCGCCCCCGATCGGAGAGCGACCGCGCGAAGATGTGGTACGACATCCTCCTGCAGGCCGGCATCATGCTGGTCACCGTCTTCATGTTCCTGGCGATGCACGACATCCCCCAGCGGTTCCTCTCCAAGCTCCGCTTCCGGGGCCGCAAGGGCCTCCGCGCCAAGCAGCACTTCGTCCGCGGCGCCCAGCTCCTGGGCCAGGCCCGATCCGCCCCCTCCCGCTCCGCCGCCTCCTCCCTCGCCAAGGACGCCGCCGCCGAGGCCGACCGGGCCATCCTGCTCGACCCCCGCGACGCCGCCTCCCACATCCTCAAGGCCCTCGCCCTGGACCTGCAGGGGTTCCGCACCTCCGCCCTCGACTCCCTCGACGTGGCCCTCTCCCCGCTGGCCTCCCGGTCGCTCAGCGATCGGGAGCGCGGGGACGCGCTGTTCCGGAGGGCCGAGCTGAAGTTCGCGCTGAGCCGGCGCGGCCGCGTCGACTCGGCCATCGACGACTTGACTGTGGCCGTGAAGCTGAGCTGCGGCGCCAAGACGCTGTTGCTGCTGGGGCAGTGCTACGAGGCGAAGAAATCGAAGGAGGAGGCCGTGAAGGCTTACCAGGAGGCGCTCGAGATGGAGCCGACGCTCGCAGCCGCTCGAGAGGCTCTTGACCGGTTAGGCTCATAGCTCGTCTTTTTGTAGCGCGTGGTTCTTTTCTTATTGACTGTAATCTCCCTCTTCTATCGGTTCTCTTCTCTGCTGTAATGAAGGAGGGGCTACACTTTGAGTCTGCAAAGTGGTTAGGTTTGGGTGTAATTGAATTGTATTGCAACGCTAATGAATGGATGGAGTTTTGCTTTTCAATGAGATTGTTCTCTTTCATAGGTGTGATTTATAGTTTCTGATAAGTATAGTTATGCTCACATGCGAGCTTGGAACTGGAAAGTTGGAACTTTGGATTTGGATTGGTCGTTTTGTTCTATCTCCACCTCTTTTTGGCTGCCAGTTATCAGTTTTCATCATGTCCGTTTCAGAAAAGCAAGACAAATTGCAGCTTGTTTTGGAGTTAAAATCCTTGACACCTTGGCGTCCTTATTGACTAAACTAAATAATTAGTGAATTGATGTAAATTTGTCTAGTAGCTTGCTGCCTGTGGTAAAAGAGCAGGGACCTGTCTGTTCTAATCCAACTCCCAATCCTTACTCAAATTTACATGGATGATCTTAATTTCTGGAAGAAGCTTTTAGAGATGCATTGTTTCTTGTTTCACTTAATTTGACTTGAAACGTGCAATATGAATGCTTACTTGTTCTTATACCATTAAAAATCTCAAGGTTTGAGCTTAATCATATAAGGCCGACTTGTGCTGAGATAGGTAATTGAATTGATCGTTGTCATTTGGTTGAGACTGAAGGCAATCTCGTCATATCTTCACCAGAGGATGTGAAGAGCCACAGAAGTTGATTGGGCATGTGTAAAACATATGTGTTACGATTGTTGAATTCACTCAATTCCACTCTCCTTCATATATTCTGAGTTGCAAAATGACAAGAATATACCTTCTTGATGATTAATTAGTTATTCAAAATAAAACAAGTAGCTCTTCATTTTAGCCTGCTCAATTCCCTCAAGAAAGGTATTAACGTAGTCCACTAATGGAGATGGAAAGGAGAGGTTCTGTGGAGCTAATAAGAAATCCCACATTCACAGTTCTCTTCCCTTGCGGATGGCTAAATATCAATCAACATGTTTTACACAGCCTAAGGTACATACTCATGTGATTTCTAAGTGTGAAAAATGGAACTTGCATTGGAATATGACATGAAAATGTCATTTTTAGTATCTGATATTGCAGGTTGTGCAATTGTTCTTCAGTGCATAAGGTCATGGACCATTCTCTGAGGTCTCAGCAGTACGGCATCTGAGTGGAAACTGTTGATCTCTTTTGTGAAATACTTTCATCAATCAGTAGGATAATAGGGTAATAGGATATACTAATCAAATTTTTTCAGGCGGTGTAATTTTTTGCCTGTTGTTTCTGTATTTTTGCTTGATTGAGTACTACTAAGTTCTTATTGGGGATGGTTTAAAGCATATTTGCTCTTTACCTCTGCACTGCCTCACTGGATAACAGCCAACTCTTTAATAATGAATCGTGGGGCATTTTGCTTTTCAATATTAGTCATATGCAACTATTGTCTGAAGAATTGGTCAGTGTTATGACTGACATTGAAGTTATCTCAAATATCTGGAATAGAGAGGTATTTGTATGTTTTAGTTGAAGTGGAATTGGAAGTTCACCAATGAAACTCCGACATCAGGAATAGATTAACAGATATAACTCAAGACCTTCATCTTCCGGTTGATGAGTTTGAGGCTATAGTTACACATGACATTATTGCTTTCTCTCTCGTCATGGGTGAAGCACCTACAATTTTCTGGGATATGTTTTGGCGACCTTTAGACGTTGCACAGTTGAAAACTTCCGTGCATACGTTCCTTCCAGTTGCTGGCAGTTCCCTACTGCCTTTCTGGACATCGTGCAGCTTCTTTTCTATGCTACCTGCTTCTTCCTCATCCCAATATGGCTTGGAAGGAAGCCAATTTTTCTCTGCAAATCATGAGTGCTCCTGGTTCATTTTAAAGCACAAGTTAGGGGAGAACTGTTGTGTGCCTTTTGGGGCTCAATTTACATATAATAGTCGATCTCCTTTTGCTTTTCCGTAACTTGAAAGATGCAAAAGGTTTCTCATGATGAGAGCTGGATGACTTGCTCCAAATTTACTCCATTTCTATCATCTTAACTTCAATACTAGGGAAAATTTCTTTCTTTTCCTGAAGAATTTGTGAACCTCTGGATATCTGGCACCAACGCTTGTCATGCCATGGAAAGAAGTTTTTGAAACAATCTGTACCCCAGCATCACAACGACGCCCTGAGGAAACACTGCAAGAGTAGCTGGAAGTTCTGGTCAATTCTTCTGCATAGCCATTGCTTATTTTATTGGCTTGGACAGTTACTGCTCATTTGTCACTTGCTGGCACCCAAGCATCGTGAGTAGTTGGATAATGAATCAGTAGACAAACGACTCTGAACTGCATTTTCATGGAATGTAGTTGAAAGAGGAATGACATTCTCGCATTACTTTCTTCTGTTTTGGGTCCCCAGACAGCTTCAATGGCTAATTTTGAGTTGCTTTCTATGAAGATGTGTTGGTTCTGAAGTTTAAAACGTCATGTGCAGTAAAAAAAAGGTGAAAAAGAGCTCTTCCATTACAAGAGTAGAATTGCTTGCTGTTATTATTCGAGGAGGGTTCGATTGTTGAAGGATGGTTTGGACTTTCGTCCGTCAATTTATTTCGGTTCTTTTGTCATAGTGAATTTTAACTCCCAAGGAGTAGACGTACGTGCCTAAATTTGGGTCGGTCGCCTGCCCTTTGTAGTTGTTGCATTCCATTGCCTTCATTTATCAAATATCTTGTTGCCACCCATTTTGCCCTCCTGTTCAATTGCCTTAATCGAGGTGACGATTTGTATGTACAAGTTGTAGTGGTGTCTGGCACATTGACTGGTTAGCCGTTCTGTGAAGTTACGAAATTATTCATTGTTTAAATCCAGCAATGGCGGCATTCCCTGATTCAAGGCACAGAACTACCAACATTCACCAGGGGAGAGATGTCGGCCCTCTTCATTAATCTTGTAGTCATGAGCTATCATCTATCTACATTTCTTTGATAGCAAGCAATTATCTATCACCGAGACTACCGAACAATGTGCTGTAATCTTTCTCCCCTTGTAGATGTTTTTATTTTTATTTTTTTCAACACTCCCCTTGTAGATGTTTGAATTGTTAAATTTCGTCACTGAACACACCCAAGCGTAGAAATCAGTTATATTGAGGGAATGAATGTCTGATAAGAAAGTAAATGGCCAAAGAGGAAACGAAGAAAGGTACGTTTGTATAACAAATGCAAAGTCCCCATGAGTTCTAGTAAAGAACAAAGAGATCCGCAGAGTGCTAGCCTTATAGAAAAGAAGGCAAAAGCAAGAACCTCAGGAATTGTGAATAAATTCAGATTAGATGCAAATTCTAACCATCCAGAAACTGTAGCTTCGGCAGAATCTTCAGCAAAAATGACTTGAACTTTTCATTGGCGACCGCATTTCCTACAATATCTAATTGTGTCAACTCCAAACTTTTGAACACCATAAAAGCTTCCCAATAGTTTGTCACATTGGCATCTTCAGGGGGAAAAACATCATCACTCCAGATAATTTCTCCATTATGGGACAGAGGAGAAGCAGAGCACGAGTAGCGTGTGGTGTCTATAGAATGTAACCCTATCTCATTGTGAGAAATATTCAGCACCTTCAAGGATTGCAGATATCTCAAAGGGTCCAATGAAGTGAAACTCCGCAGTTTGTTTCTTCCCAGGTTCAAGCAACGAAGAAGCTGCAAAGCCTCCAGTCCTGAAACAGAACCAGTGCAAAGCTTACTCTTTATTTTATTCTTTTTGCACTTTAACAAGATAAAAAAACCTGAATAGCCCAAACGATTTGAATTTTTGAACAGCTACAACATTTTGACCCAGTTTAACCAAAGCACAGGTACTGGCTCAGTAGTTAACTCACACATGTGCCGAGTAAAGTGATCAACCACTGATTTGATGGGCGGAGAACTGTAAACAAAATGAACACACTCACCCTGGCTCACGTAGATGGGAAAAGACAAGCAAGGGAAATGTTAACTTCACCCCCCCACCCCCAACAAAAAGAAAAAAAAAGAAAGAAAGAAAGAAAGAAGAGAATAGAAAAGAATAGAAAAGAAAAAGGTCAAAAAAGAAACTATAATATCTCACCTTCAATTGAATGAAGTTCGTTGTCACTAAGGTCTAGCATTTGAACCCATAACAGTTTATCAAATGATCCCATTCGAGATATTGACTGATTATTCAGACGTAGACATATGGGTCCATAAGCACTGGGCGAAGTGATGCCTCTGTAGCAAAAGCAGTACCTCAACAGCGTCTCCCTGCTGGAAAGCAGCTGCAGTATCACGTACAGAATTATAAAAATGTTATTCTCTTAGCTCATTTCATTCTCATTCACAGTAGCACAGAACAATGGGGTAATCCTCATTTACAGTCAAACAACAGTCTCATTGAAACTTGTGCACACCTCCCAAATGCCTTTGCGAATTTCATATCATGTGAAAAAATTGAAATTTATTGCCTACTAATGTGCAAACAACAGCAGCCCTTCACAATATCTCATAAATATGATATATTCTTGGGAAACACCAATTCATATGCCAGAAACAAGCTATACCCACCTTGGTTACACTTGAAAAAGCATGAGAATCCAAATAGTTGACAGGAGAAACTTTATCTCTTAGACTATAATAAATACCAACGAACTCCAGCTTCTTGCCTTTTGACTTTTGCAATGAACTATCACATAAGCAATAAGGCAATGACAGACACAAAAGTAGGTCATCCTTTCAAAACAACAGTCATTTCAAAGATACAAATGCATGGGCAGCCTCCCATTACTGAGAACGAAAAGACATGCTTTTCCTGGAAGATCTAATTCAAAGAAAGTGTAAATTACCTGTTGCAACAAAACTAAGCTTCTCTCATCCTTATAGTATTGATAGTGAGATGGATCCAATTTCATCAGCTCACTGTATAACCCAAGAACTTCTTCAGCATGAACAGTTTTCGTAGCATATGGAGATGACATTGCATCATGAGCCATCAACAATCTTGCCAGTGTGATTTTTCCAATTTTGCTGAAAAATGGAATAAGCATAATAGACAGATCATTAGTTAACCAGAATTAGTCTGATCAGAGGTATAATTTTCCAGCTTTGGGATCAGGTTTACCTATCTGAGATGGCCAACAAGTTTCTAATTTGACTTATCTCTTCAGTTATAGTTCCAATCTGCCAATCTGAAGTTGTTGGCTCATACTTATTGTCCACTGTAATTCCATCGTAACAAAGACATGGAATGGCGACTTGCAAATGCGTTTCACAAGCACAAAACTTGTCCTCCTCCCATGCCACTTTCTCATCTTTAGAAGATTGGGTTTCCAATGGCTTTACACTTACTGTAAATGATAAATCAAAAGGAATACTAAGCTGTAGACCATTTGATGACATGATGCCCTGATGATGTCCAAGCTTGATCTCAACAGTATAGGGTGCTGAAGAATGATGATCTACACCAGATAAATCAAGATATCCTACCCAAACTTTAGAAGCCGGGGAATTCTGGAGTGACAATGGCTTCCATGTAACATCTTCATTCTGAACAAATGTAGATTGAATGGTAACCGTTGACGAGTTTACACCTTCAACATTCTGATTGAAATACAGGACAACAGGAAATCTTTCTAAAGCAACAGTAAACTCAGAGAATGAAGACAAAGGATGATCAGCAAGCGACACATTTCCTGACACAACAAGATCAGATCCAGGAACAGGCCAAGAAGATACGAGCAAAGGAGCCTTGACTTTGAATGTTTGATCAAGAAGCCAAAGATGGTAAAACCAACCGCTTTGATCGTCAGGGTCAGTATATAACGCATTGAGTACAAACTCATACTCCTTGCTTATGATATCTTGAGAAGATGACTCTTGTTCCTTTTTCTTCAGTATCTCTGACAACAGCATACTGCAAAAATCTCTTACCAGGTGAGAGATGAGGTCATGAGTTTGAAAAAATGCAATTAAAATCAACTTGCAATTGTATTTCTCCCTCCAATTTGCATAAAAGGCAGAGAAAATTTCACATGGTAGATGCACAGCAAGAAGAATAAACTGAGGGGTTATTTTTGAGGATCACATGTTTAAATAAATAAAAAAATAAAGACGACCCTAATTAGTTGACATTCTTATAATTACCTAACTCATATGAAGTGCAAGGGAGTGACATGGTCCATATCACAAAAGAAACGAATTCCTCAGAATTTTGGAGAAATAGTCAGCTAAAACAAGTGATCCCACCATTCATTATATTATAATTCCAGTAAAAGTCCATTATAAGTCCATAAATGACCTTCCTAGCAGTGTAATTGACAACAGTCAACATATGCTGCATGGAGACCTTACAAGCTTACCTACGATTATGCCAAGCAGAGTAATTACTGAAATTGTTTCCTATCAAATCTTCTGTGTACTGCAGCTCATCCTCCACGGATCTGCCCAGCAGTGCTGCCACAAATCTGGCAATAAATTTCGAAAGAAGAGACAATAAGAGCGATGCACTTATCGTGATTTACAAATCCTGCAGAATGAAATTTGCCACCTCCTGTAATTCCAAGCGTGGAAATTCCGAGGATCTGCCTTCTGAAACCGATCCAAAAGCCGTAATTCATGATCTAAAGACGAGTGGCCTTTGCTCAACACCCATTTTCGATGATACCACGCTCCGTAAGATTTAAAGTTCTGTCTCAGCGCATTCTCCACCTACAAAAAACAATTCATACACATCCAAGTCATGCGCTGTCGAGGCATACCTGCAACTGTACCATAATCTGAGGAAAGCTAAAGAGGCTAGGAATACGTAGACTCCGCTCCTAGAGCTAGCAAGAGAAGACAATCTCATTGAAGATTGAGTAAGAGCCAAATTCTGCATTCCCGATTCCTAACAGCAGGCAAAACTCACAACCTCAAACGACCCCACATCGCATTCGAGAGGAGGAGAACCGGAAAGCTGCGAATCACTAAAGCATTATGCTGCGAATTAATCCCAAAATGCGAAATTTTGAGGCATCAACCTGAGTCTCGGAGCAGCAAAGAAAAATCCAGATGCGGGACGAGCAGCGGGACCAACTTCGGATCCTCTCGAAACATCCTAGAAAAGCTTAGAACAGCAGAGAACGCACCACTTTGAGTTCTTCGTCGAAGATGGATTTCACGGATTCCGGCGACGATCCGGACTCTCCGACGCGGTGCTCCACCGCGAGCTTCCTGTAATTCCAAGCGGTGTAGTACTCGGGGTTGATCTCCAGGAGCTTGGCGCTGGCGTCGAGCGCCTCCTCCGTGTATCTGCCACGGCAACATCGCATCACCAATCGATCGATTCCGAGAAAAAAAACCCTAATCGCGCGACGGTTTCGATCTCGCAAGTGGAAAATGAGAATTCAGCGACAGGGTGAGAGAGAAGAAGAAGAAGAGTACGTGCGGCCGTGGTGATACGAGAGGAACTGGGATTGAAGGGCCCGCAGCTTCTGAGCTTTGGCGGCGGACGCCGCCGCGTCCTCCGGCTTCGGCGCCGTCCGAGGCCGGCCGTGCATCTTTTCCGGCCGGCGGCGGCGGGAAATGTGAACGGAGAGAAGGGGGCTTAAGGATTAAGGAAGCTGTTGAAACTTGAATCCGAGTGTCTTCTGACCGGACCCGTAAAAAATGGGTCCATTTATTGAATAATCCCAAAAACATTTAAATGAATTATGCTAAATTCCGTGGATCTATATAATAGATTTACGAAATAAAGATGCTTTATAAACTCATTTATAACCTATTAAACCCATTTCAATTTAATACTTGAACTTCTTTGGTAGCTCTATATAAGCTACTTCGGCGCCCTCATGGGCTTGATCACCGCTATTCTCGTCTATTGTTGCCTCTCGACCAATCTCTTCTCCTCCGGCGCCACCGCCATCACCGCCATCACCATAAGGGTGAATGCAGCCATGAACAAGCCTAGCTCGTCTTGCAGGTATTCCGAGAGTGAGGTCGGAGATCTCTTTGTCATACAGGTAACTAAATATGAAACAACCAAAAAAGAAAATTGGCCAGGTCTCGAGTAAATCTAAAAAAACTTTAGGATAATGATAAATGTTTCAATGTATGCAAGATACATTAGAAATTCTAAAAATGAGGAACTTATTTTGACAAGTAAGTTCTTTGACTGAACAAGATTCCAACCACTCATCCCAAATTTCATGAAACTGCATCTAAACCGGCCTAACAAAAAAACAAGTATTCTACTCCTATACCCATGGAGGTAGCTCTTTGCTTGGATATTCACATAATTCGAACAGATAATCATGGCTGACGGGACTCAACAATCTTCCCAATTTTTCTTTTATGTCTGCAAAGATGCACCTCTGCTTCCAACTCCATTTCAAGAAATACCCCACTTTGAGTTCAGTCACGTAACTCATGCGCGGCATAGACTAGCCCAAGCATTTCTTTCAGACGAATGTGAACTCCCAAATCTCATATCAAGTAATGAGTACTGAGAAGCTACAGCAAGTGCAAAAAGTCCGGAAGCGCTAAAGCAAGTGCAATTTCCGAGGAGGTCCTCAAATCGATCCAATCAAGTCGGTGTCCTTGATGAAGAGATGATTGAACTGATGCAGTATATCGACAGGGTTCCTTGCCCTGCAAATGTATGCTCGCAAAGACATCTCCGCATTTCATCCCCAGAAGTTCCACATTATCTCAAAACATATCAAGTGCAAAAGGGAAAAATACTTCTTCCAAGCCCCTACTCTACTAAGGGAGGCAAGCTAAGTTGATTCTGCAGTTGCCTAAACAGAACCATTCCGCAGAAAGTAAACTCCCTGCATGATTCATGCTTCAGAATATGAACTTAAAACCAACAGAAGGCACTCACAGAGGTTCCATTCTCTTACTCAACCTATTAAAATGATCAATCGAAAGATATTTAGTCATTTGTTGTTCTTAGATGTACCTAAAAGACTTCCATGATAAAGGTCGTAACAACTTTCCAAAAGTGCAGCACCAAAAGGGATAGAAGACAAGTACCATGCTGGTGTAATGTCCCGAGGTTTCAAAACATAATGTTGCGAGGAATCATCCAAGATAATTGGGCAAGTTTGGAAACTCTAAGGATCTTTCTTGACTACTCTAAAAATATTCTTATTGATAATATGGGAAATGTACACAAGGGTGTTCTAAAGTATTCTTTAGGGTTAAAATGGGAAATATACTTGCATTCTAGAGATTTCTCATCAATCTCTACGGTCAGATTGAGTTGGAGGTCCACGGTTGTAATTAGAGAAGTTTTTTTGTATAAATAGGGTGGCTCTCTCATTTGTATTTAAACTATAAGTTTGAACAAGTTGCAAAATTAGTTTGTTTGCAACAAATAAGGGTATAAAGTCCCATCATTTTCTCAAATAAAGGGTCATAATGAATATTGTTTTAAATAATGGTTTAAATGTCCTCATTGTCTGAAATAAAAGTTCGAAGTGAATTTTATTTCAAATAAGGGCCTAAAATAATCATATTATTCTTAAAAGAAAAGGTTTGACCTTGTCAGTTGGTAAATGACATTTTTGTTATGAATTTTTTTTTTTTATGTTCTTTCCTTTATCTTTCTTTCTTTTCTTTTTTTTTCCTTTTTCTTTTTTCCTTTCTATAAAAAACACAAACTCCAAAAAAAAAAAAAAAAAGGCTAAAAATTTAAAAAAAAAAAAAAATAATAATAATAACCTAGATGGGAGGGCTGGGGCCACCTTTCTGCTTGTGGCCTATGCTTCACTAGCGATGGGGTGGTGGCCACAGGCAAGGGAGGGCAGCCCCTTCTCGCCCGTATCTTTTTTTTTTTTTTTTTTTTAAAGATTTTTTTTTTTTATTATCTTTTTTGAGTTTCTTCTTTTTTTTTTAAATGAAAAATGAAAAAAGAATGAAAAAGGAAAGAAAAAAAAAAAGTAAAGGATGAAAATGCCCTTGACTAGCCGATGGGGTTAGGTCATTCTTTGAAACTAATATGGCCACTTTGGACTCTTATTTGAAACAAGATTTATGTCAAGCCCTTATTTTAAAAATAAAAAAATAAAGTCATTTTTGGCCTTTTTTGAAAGAATATTCACTTTAGATTCTTATTTAAGAAAATGAGCACACTTCAAGCCCTATTTGAAATTTTCCCAAGATAATTGTCGAAGTTACCTAGACTGCAACTAGTTTGACTGGTTTGATTCCACCCCGAGTTTGTTAGCATAAGGGATCTAGCTAACGGATGCGTATAACTTGAGTGTTCTCAGCTGTGACTTTAGCTCATGAACAAGTTTTGCCTTCTGCATTTCCAAATATCTCATCGCAATGCTTAGTTCAACAGCTCTCTTCTTTAAATTTTCTTATATGTGAGTCCTCTTTGCAATCATCCTCTTTATCAAACAATAAGCACCTTTAAAAATTCAATAAGAGTCAAGCTTAGGGCGAAAACAAGTTTAAGGTGGTGTCTAGTATCTGTAGATTGTTCTTGTGTGAATATTTTGAGCAAGACTGACCGAAAGAAAATCCTATAGCTAGGAAAACTAAATCAACCAGCTCACCAATCTGTGACGTTAAGTAAATGCACAACTTATATCATCAAATAGTGAAAACAGAGACTCATGTCTCATTCACCAAACTTTCAATTCGATTTGTGGGTGCTCTTCAATAGCAAAAACAGAGACTCAAGTCTTATACACCGACTTTTATTGCTCTTAAGTAGCAAAAATAGAGACTAGAGCCCGACCCAAACTTTTGATTTGATCTTGTGGGTGGCTCACCTCCGGAATGCTGGCAAGCAAAAGGCGAAAGAATAGTTTCCCTTTGAGCTAATTTGGAACATTCTAGAACTCTCTACTTTGTACAAGCATGTCTCTTCACTTTTGTGTTCTTGCCATAGATGTGGGACATTAATGTGGAATTTGAACCGGGAGAAGGCCAGAAACACACCGCTGTTTGAGCTTGGACTTTTGGACGCATTGCAAATCCCAACACAAAAGCCCATCAGACCCAATATCTATATCTATATAAACTATATTGTAATTGTTTCCAATATGTTGCTGCATATTCATGCATGGGTCAAAGCGATCCGTAACCTTTCAAATTTATTATTGGAGACTTTAATTCTCAAAGTACTTTCTTCTAATGCAGGGCAAATTTTAATGAGACTTTAATTCTCAAAGTACTTCCTTCTATTGGAGGGCATATTTTTATGAATCTATTGGTGATTGAAAACGAACTTCCTTAGTGGTAATAAGTAGTAGACTGTGAGGGTTGTGACGATGGTAGTGCAAAACATAAATGCATCCTTGTGGTAACTCGCCAAGAGCACCCTTGGAGCTATAGTAAATTTACAAATAATTATATATCTTTTCTTTCACTCTTACACAAAGAATAAGAAAACAATTACATATTGTAAATATCAGTTATTAAAAAAAGTCCTGTGAGGGTACTTGTTAACTATACTTAATAAGGAAACATTTTGACTTTCAATATACTAATCATATATGACACAAGAAAAAGTGCATTGGAAATAAAAGGATAAATTAACATGTTCAAGTTTCTTGGAGCACTTTTTAACGAAGTTGAAAGAAAGCAGAAGAGAGAGAACATATTAATAGGATTTGCGTACAAGTCCATTCCAACTTCCAACAAATTCCTAGAATTTGAGGACAGGACGTGGTTGTAGCTCTTCCTACTTCTCTAGGTATGATCACAGACCCCTAGGCTCAGGACGGAAGTACTAGAGTAGTGGGCATGGGCAGGGCGCAAGCGAAGCGTGTCGTTTACGAGGAAAAGGAAGTTGCCGCTAGTCGCTTCTTTCTTGGACTACCAGCACAAATCCAAGTAGTTTGAATTGATCGGAGTTGTGTCGGCTTCGACAGTTGATGAGACAGCTTTCTATTCTCGATCCATTGGAAACGTGTTAATCCTAACTTAAACCATAAATATAAGCCTAGTTGTGGGAAGAAAAAACATATCTAGTAATGATGTCCCTTTTGCTTTTATGTTCGTTTCAATCCTTGATAGTAGAATAGTTTCCAATCGTGATCACTTTGTCAACATAGGTTAACAGTTTAGTGCTAGTAACTTTATTATCAACTTAATACTGTTCAAAACATATCAAGTAGTAAATGCATAACCTAATATCACAGACTCTCTCAAAGAAGCTAGCAATTACAAGAGCTCTCTTGTTTAAGTAGGAAAGTTCAAAATCATGCTCCAACATTTTTTAAAGAAAATATGCAGAGTTAGGTGCCATCCACATCTCATACAATTATATTTTGGAATGTCACAAAGGCTCACACGCTTGAGTAGTGATTTGGGCATTTTGAGCCAAGATTCGATGGCTTAGGCTACTTAGCCATAACAGAAAAATTGTCTAAATTTATTGTATTTTTACCAATTCAATTCTAATTTATCGATTAAGTCCGAAATGTTTTCATGTTTTGTCAATTGAATTTATTAGGCCAATTTTGACTAGAAATCCGATGAGGGACTCTAAAAGTTATGGCGCTCTTCCTTCACCTTCACCTTCAATGTTTTGTGTCCCAAGTCGTCTCAAGTCTTAATGATTAAATCACCATGGCGATCAAGCATCCCATCACCACATTTATGAAAGATGAATTCGCACTAAATTGGATGAACCAATTCCAGCTAGCAAGAGCCGTACAATAAAAAAGTGTGAACGAACTCAATGAAGGTGAACTTGTTGTCATGTAAAAGTAATAAAGGTCCCTCTACTTCCAGTTACTCACCTCTGAAAATCCAAGATAATGTTTCATTATTTCTTGCACCATGATCTAAGTTTTGTCAATTATGACGTGCACAGTTTGTATACTGTGCCTGTGCACCGAGCCAATAGTGTCAATGAAAGGTACGGTTCACCGGTCGATCCACACGTCCAACCCATTGGCCACAGGGACCATTGAAGTTAGGTCTGCAGAATGGACCCCACTGGCACTGAACTATAAATTCTAGGATGGTGGAGACGAGAAAACGAGACGGTGAAGGTAAAGGAGTCCCTTTCTGTCAGAACGAGAGAGGCTTTGGTGTCGCCCCGTGGGGGAGGCGCACATAAATGAGAGAGCATGAGCGTTGCACCAAGCAAAGGCAAGGACGGATCCAGCTGATCCGACTTTTCTCCATGTCGCATCGACGCAGTTAACAAAAAGAGGGAGGTGGCACGCGCTTAGCCGCCAACGACCCTCGATTAATGGCGGTCATGCTCCTACGGGAGACCGGGCAGTGATCTCTGTGGGGATTACCGTACAACGATTGCGAAAGTGGCTGGCCGGGAGTCTCTCACGTTGCAAGCTCATCGCCACTCTCTTTCTCTCTCTCCCTCCATACGAAGTGACTGCCAAGAAATTGCACATCCACTTCTGAATAGCACCCGGCTTAAGAAGCTAACCACATCCATCTCAATCGTTTATGTCGGGGAAAACGAAGAATCATCGATCCGCACCATCTGATTAGGAACACGTCGAAAGCTATTGAGTTATGTCGATGCTGTGGCGAGCAAGCAATAAATTCCGTCATGATCTGTTCGCTTGTGTTCGTTATTAGTGCATTTTGGTCAAGTGAATGATGATGAAGGAGCAGCTTCCATGGTGCTCTGGAACGATAAAAAGTAATTCAATCAACGGTTCCCACGGCCTGCGGCTAGACACTTGAGATTGCTCCCCCTATCATTATCCTTATATTCGATAAGGGGGACCTTCACTTTGACGTTCACTAAAGAGAGAACGTATGTATTACTTCGTGAACTTCCAGCTTCACTTTTCCATATCAAATGCATTTTCCACATTTCAAACCTACAATTAATATCCTCACTTTTTATTATAGATATCGAGTTGCATCTCTCACCTATATATAATTTATGAATTGCAATTTTATTTCCCAAACTAACCAATCCCCAAAAAACCCAACACTCACACATGCACACACACTCTACAGGATAATAGCCATAAAAGTCCAAAACCTATTGTACAAATGTCCATAATTTCTAATTTTTTTAATTTAGCCAATTTAATTCCATATATTTTTACAATTTATCAGTACAGTTATTTTGGCCAATTTAAATGAAAATCGCTATGTGAAAGTTTAGCCAATATTAACCATTGTATGTGACGCTATCGGCATTGATGTGATTAATTTTTGTAATTCTTTTAAAATTTTCCTAATTTTTTCTCTATTTTTTCCATTTGTTCTATTCTTTTCTTTTTTCCCTATTCCCTTCGCCAGTTGCCTGCCACAAGTGAAGGTATCTCAACCCCGATGATTGGTGGAGGGAAATAGAAAGAAAAAAAGAAGAAGAAAGAACTTAGTTGGCCATGCCACGTAGGATAACTAATTTCTATGTTAGCGATTTCCAGCTAAAATTAGCTTAAATGACTATATTAACAAATCGTCAAAAAATTTAGCACTAACTTTGCCCAAATAGAAAAATATAGAATTGAATTGTAATCCATAAAAAGATTTAAAATTTTGTTGGTAATTTTCCTTGCACTCTCCGCTCCTTCCACAAGGCTTGTTCAGGCTAAACCATTAGTCTTTCCTTGTCCACCGTGTGTGCTGCCGTTGCTACTTCCGAGGTTGTTACTGGCTTTAAATCTAAGCTCGATGGCGATCCCCATGCCAACTCAAGACTAAATTGATGTCGAACAACCTCAACTTGGTAGCCATGGCCGAGCTTTGCTACAAATCTTGCGTGGCTTGCGAGCCTATTGCAGAGGCTCAATTCAAGCCGCGGCCCTCGCGCCATCAAGGTTGACCTCACAGAGCCTCGACGGTTGCAAGCCGTGGACTCAAGCCGAGGTCGCCTAGCCTTTGCTGTCATGAGTCATGACCGATCTCACCACAGCTAGAGATAGGGAGAGGGGCGCGGGCCACAACTAGGGCAAGGGTGTCATCATCACCATCAAGGTCGGGTTGGGACATCGAGCGATGGCCTAACATTGTGCAAGGGGCTCTCAATCGTTTGTACTGCTATGCGAAAGGAGAGAGAAAGGGTAAGGAGAGAAAGTGGGAGAGTGTTTCGCATGTATGAGCGCAAATGGGTCTTTCTAGGCTTGGGAGATGCGAAATGTAAGTTTTAAGATGTGAGGAGGGTATTAGATATGGAAAGCACAATTTTCAGAATATTTAAGTATCAAATTGGGTGTCTATCCTTTACCAAAAAAAAAAATTGGGTGTCTATCTAATAACTTAAGGGTGCGTTTGGCAATCAGGATAAAATTCGGGATATGATATGATTTATCCTATCTTACGTTTGATGCTTGCTCAGGATAAGATAAAGTCAAATATAAGAGAGATATAGGCCGGCTAAAATTATCCCATGGGGGAGGTGGGATAAAGGTGGATAGGATTTATATTGTCCATAATAGGAAAGTTATTTTTCTCAAATAACAAACTTATTAAATTAACAAAATTAAAATTATATTTCAATATAAATAATATTCGAATTCTAATTTAAGAAATTAAAAATTAAAAATTAAAATTAAAATTAAAAATTATTTTTTAATTTAATCTTATTTTAATTTATATATTCAACTTTAATTCTATCTTATAATAAACATTCAATCTATAAATATATTTATATTTATTATATACTTTAGGTATTTTTGTATTTTAGGTATGTTAGTACAGTTTACTATTTGATAAAATTTTATTAAAGAATGATGAAAGGGGAAAAATAAAATAAAAATAAAAATAAAAATAAATTAAGGAATATTGTCATGAGAGATTTTCACCACCTCCATTTATGAACTTTTAGGTTCATTTACAATGATATGGCATTTATATTAAAAAAATGTACATGATATGATGTGAATATATCCAACTTTAATATTATGATTCACCAAATAGTAGATAGGATATAGAAAAATTCAAGGATTTCATATCATATCCGATCCGGTCCTATCTTGATTAGAAATCCGAACGACCAAACGTAGCTTAAGGGTATGTCTAAAAAGATTTCGCTTTTTACTTTTTGCTCAATGTAGCAATCGATGCACTTTGATTTTTCCTTAATCACAAACGCTCGAAACTTTCACAATATATTAATATTGGCACATAAAGAATTTGCATACAACATTTCACATTTTCTTTAAATTTAGATAATATCTACAATTTTGGCAAGAAAACAAGGAAATTGCTTATTGCTGTTTAAAAAGCTTAACTAAACAAGCACTAAGCTATTAGAATTGTTTATAGTAGTCTTACAAATTTTTAGTGGTATCATAGTGGGAGGTCCTAGGTTTAAATCTTTATAAACCCCTAATTGCATCCATCAACAAATTTCCACGGTTTAGTTTAAAACCAAAATCCTGCCAATGTGCGAGGGAGAGTGTAAGATATTTAAATAGGTCTTATTATCGAGTTTCTTCAAACATATTTGTTACATATACTTTACTTGGTATATTTCAATTTTCAAGTATGGATCATACATGACACAAGGATAATCAGTATATAAAAAATTATAAAGATTCTTTAATCGATTGCTTAACAAATGTCTTTGGAGCACTCTTTAACAAAATTCATTTAAATATTTTACCCTACTAAACTTTCACATATGTTTTAGCAATTCGATGATGCCTTACTTTTTATCTATACCTTAGTAAATCCACCCTTCCAATCGGATTAAAGACATAATTCATGATATTATTACACACTTTCACTTTTTCTAGTGTTACATACTAAAAACCTTTTAAAATGGTCTTAAATAGGGTTACATATAATTCATTCATAATTTTGGATAGTAATTTGAATTTTGATGGAAAATTAAAACAAAAAGAAAAATGCTTTTGACTTTTCAGAAACCTAGACAAATTAACTCTCACTCGTCAAATGACCGGATAAGAAGAAAATGACTTATTGTATATCAACTCGGAGTAGTTAGAGAGAGAGAGAAATTAAAAGAAACAACCATTCTTTACATAATCATATCTTTGGAGCGAAGTGCTGTAAAAGTTAGCGGCAAGATCGCGCCGTTTCTCTTTCATATGCAAGAAAGCAAACAAAGATGACCATAAAATCGTCTCTTCAATGTCCCTTTCTGTCCGCATCTCTTTAACCCTTATATGTAGACGAAGTCCTAAGAACAGCCTTCCTATGAAGTAAAAAAATCGAGCACCTCTCTCTCTCTCTCTCTCTCTCTATGTGCGCGCACAAAAATGGTTGCATCGGACGTGAAGAGCCCCGTGCACAGCGTGAAGCTGTCGTCGATGGTGCCGGCTAAGGTGACGGGTAACAACACGGAGCATAAGCTGAGAAGCATGGACCTGGCGATGAAGCTCCACTACCTCAGGGGGCTCTACTTCTTCAGGAGCGACGCCGTCCAGGGGCTCACCATCTTCGACCTCAAGAAGGCCATGGCCCAGACGCAGGAGCTCTACCCCACAGCTTCCGGCAGGATCAGGCGGTCCGAGAGTGAGAGGCCCGTCATCAAGTGCAACGACAGCGGGGTCCGCATCGTCGAGGCCCGGTGCGATCGGTCGCTCAACGAGTGGCTAATGGCGACCAAGGAGGAGGATGGTGGCTGGGAGCTCCGGGACTTGCTGGTCCATTCTCAGGTTCTTGGCCCCGATCTTGGCTTCTCTCCCCTGATTTACGTTCAGGTAACTTTGTGCCCGTCTTCTATTTTAAAACCCTATCTATCTCATGTCGATGATTGATCCCTTAGATTGAATTCGTGCAATCCACTTCATACCATGGAACACGTCAATCTGGCCCACCAATCGTTACTTTCATTCTGTAACATATTATTTGTGAGCTTACATTAATCTAGGTTGGTCAGCCATCGCACCAAACAATCCATCTTCCAAGTTTTCTCACAGTTTAAATAGTTTGATGGACCAAGAGATAGAGACTTTTAGCTGATACCTGGTCAAACGAACTCCGATAACGAGACAGTTTTTGCTGATACCTCATCAAGGCAGAGATGCTTTAGCAGTTCTGACCTCGTACTGTTGTACAGTTGTCAACACGAACTCTACCTCTTCCATGAAATGCCACCATCAATAGGATTCGGTCACCATAGTGTTTCCACGAGAAATTAAGATTTCATTTATTTCGCGAAAAAGTAATTACTTAAAATATATATTTTTTAAATAATCGTTTATATTACTTAGCATACATAAATTGTGCGATGTCAACGCTAGCGGGCCAACCCGGGCCAACCCAATTTAATCAGATGAACTAAATTAGCATAAATATGAAATTTTAGAACTCAATTAACCTAAAAAAAGAGTTAATAATGAATTGGCATAGTTACAATAGGTATATGACTTTTTTGATTACACTACCCATGGTATTGGGTCATCATAGTATTTTGAAAGGAAATTATGGCTTCATTTGTTTCGCAAAAAATAAATGATTTAAAAAATATTTTTTTAAAAATAATTGCTTATATCATTTAGAATAATTAGCTAAGGAAAATAATTTTTATTATCGAAGACAATTTTTATCTAAGTATTTTCGTGGACAATTAAAATGTTTTTCGTTTAATCATTTTAGTAAGCGATCCAAGTTCATTTTCGCAAAATGAACGGGTCATCTACTTATCTAATTTGACATATTAATTAATCGACATAATCACGAATCAGATCAAAAGGGGTTAGAGGAAAAATACAGTTGCCAGGAGACATGGCAAAGAAACATAAACTTAAGACGACAATTATTACTTTCTGTTGAGTTCTTGTTTTTTCTATCCATCATCAATAATCAGCAACTATTTTTCATTAAAATGGCATGGAGCTCCGTGTCTTGCCAATCAAAGCTATGGTAGGGAAGCGATCCCAGAAGTTGGTTACTATCGAGGCCTTAAATGTGGAGGGATGGTCCTGCAACTTGTTATTGTCAAAACAGCATCGCAAGTTCTCATTTATGACCCCTTTTTTTAAGTCGTACCTAAACAACGGTCGGCCCATAAACGAACATTTCGAAATAAACAAGAAAGAAAAAACTTTAAACCCAAAATCGGTCATGGGGACCCCAGCATTTCACCACCAATTCATTGCTCTTGTACTTCTATAGGAAATAGGAAGTGCTATCAACATGGTACCTCCTAGCCAAGGATGTGTGCTCAGTTCTTGTCGAGGAGCGCTCTCGAGCATTCATTAGGGAGGACACATTCCGCCCATTAGTTGTCCGATTAGACATTCATCCTATTCGGTGTTGCAGCGTAAACTTCCCATGAAGAACAGGGAAATTTTTCCGCTTTTGTTTACTTGTTTGTGTTTTGTTTGTTCAAATAGAAGATTAGAAGGGACAGAAGGGAGAAGAAAAGAAGGTTCTTGCTTTATCAATCGGCATACTTTTCCTTCTTCGTTTTATGTGGTTTGGGAACGAATTATCTTTTCTTTTGCTTCTTCAGAAAGTTTAGAGAAGGGTTTGTTGACGTAACAGATGTGTGAGTGTTATGTTTTTCTTGGAGTCACAGTTCACTTGGTTCGCATGCGGAGGAATCTGCGTGAGTCTGAGCTGGGCTCATGTCCTCGGAGATGCATTCGCAGCTTCCTCCTTCATCAACATGTTCGGCACTATCATGGCCGGTCATGCGCCGCCCAAGTTCCTCCATGCGCCAATTCCCGAAAGGCCCAAATTTGCTGCTGAGTCGAGGCTCGACACGGCGCCATCGACCATTAAAAGGGTCGACCCGGTTGGGGACTGCTGGTTAGTCGTCAATAGCTGTAAGTTGGAAACCTACTCCATTCACGTCACCTCGCAACAACTCGATCACATCACGGGCAAATACGGATTGCTCGGTGAATCTAAAACATCGCATTTCGAACTACTGTCCGCTTTGATTTGGAAATCCTTGTCAAAGGTAAGGGGAGACGGTGGGCCGAAGGTTGTAACCGTGTGTGAGAACAATGTCCGTAGAGAACTGAATTCGTTACCCTCAAATGGCATGGATTTGAGCAGGGCCGAAGTGAATTTCTCAGCGGCAGAAGCGGAAGTATCTGATCTCGCGAGGCTGATCACCGAGGCGGTGAATGAGAATGGCTTGATTGAAGAAATGGTGGAGAGAGATGATGGGAAGATGGACTTCATTGCATATGGGGCAAACTTGACATTTGTGAATCTAGAGGGTGCAGATGTATATGGGCTAGAGTTGAAGGGCCAGAAGCCAATTTTTGCAAGTTACGCGATGAGTGGGGTTGGAGATGAAGGGGTGGTGCTGATCGTTCCAGGACCAGGAAATGGGAATGAGAAGAGTGGTGGGTTTGAAAGGACAGTGACGATGGTCCTACCCCAGGCTCAAATGACAGAGCTCAGGAAGGAGATCAACGAGACGTGGGGACTTTTGCCCTAATGATAGGGCGACAAGCTTTTGAAACAACACAGAGACTCGCTTTGCTGGCAACAACGTATGACGAAAGTCATCATAGCGCAAAAATATATGTGGATTTGTGTTTACCTAAATAAAGTTGTGATGAAAGTTGACATTTAGTCTTGATGTGCTTTAGAAAGCGCCCTTAAGAAAAATAAACATGTAATAGACCGTCTTATAGTGGTAATACATCAAATCGTGTGTGGCTCTAATATAATTTTTGAGTGTATCACTTGATTAGCTAGCTTTCAGGATGAGCCCTCCAAGGAATTAGTGTTTGCACAATTTGATTTATATATAGTAACTGGTAAGTAGATTTGTTTATAAGACAAGAATTATTTTTAGTCTCTCTTTTTTGGAATGCTAGTTTTTAGTATTACATATAATTTATATTTCAAGAGTTTCTTCCGGTTCAAGTAATCCAATGAGAAAGATTTCTCTCTATGTCGGTGAATTAAATTTGTGATAAGAAATTGAGAAGATTTTATGAATCTAGTAAGAAAGATTTTTCCTTTATAAATGATCTTTTTTCCATGTTTCTGAGCTTGACAGGAAAACTGTTGGTGTTTGCGGAAGCGTGTTTAATGTGTGTGCAAAGGAGTGTTTTGTATGTGAATTATCAAGAGAGCAAATGAGCTAAGAACAAAGTGGGGCCAGGGCAAAGTATTAATAAAAATGTGTAAAAGAGAGTGGCAAAAGAGAAGTACAAGGGAACAAAAAGGACCTTTTTTTTTATTATTTATTGTATTACACAGGGTAGGGAGGTTTTTCGATGGTCTGCTGTGCTCATACAGTATTCTGGATTTATGTTTTTTCCTAGAAAATGATTATAGTTTAGCTTGAAATTCTAGAAAATGGATCATAATTTCCAACAAAAACTAATGGTGTCTGAATATCGCTATTTTATCGCGATTTCAGACTGTTCCATCACATGCTCTATGGATTGAGAATCAAGATCAAGCTATAAAGGATGGAAACCAGATAGACTAATCTGATAACTTATCGGAACTTAGACTGTGCGCAACATTCCTCCAAAAGACGGTCTCCATTTATCGTAGGACGAGCACAACGGAACGATCAGAACAGAAAGAAATCCAGAATTCAATCATCAAACGTGTCCAACATATCGTACACCGGCGAGCCAATCAATTGTTAGCAACAAAATCTTCGGCGAGCAAGGGTTAGGTGATGATGCTTTACAAAACATAAACAGAATACGCAAGTCTATTTCCTTCCCAAATCGACCAGGATCACTGGATGGTGATGCAGTCTATTTCCTTCCCAAATCAACAAGGATCACAGTATGAGGGAGCTATTGGTAAATTATCAATCACCAATGGGAAAAAAAAATTGATTCAAGATGCATGATTCTCCTTCTCATCTGACTTTCTTGCCTGCAGAACCAAAACCTCTGGAGCTGCAACACCAGCGTCCCTGCTGAGAATTGTCTCATCACTCCGATCAGCATTCCTTTCTCTTAGCACATTACTGCCACTTGGAGCCGGCGTTTGCATAGCCCTATGTAACTTCAAAGGAATGTCTCCCTGGAGAGATATACCATCATCTGGCTTCTCAGGTTGTCTCAGGCAATGCAGGAGGCGGAGCCACAGGAACAAGCTGGACTACGGCTTTCCCCCATTTCTTTCTCCAATTAGGCTTTGGTGCGTTTGTTTTGGCCTGTGAGGGATGTGAAATGAGCAAGAATGTGCAGAAGAAATCAGAACCAAAGTGACACGTGACAGTTAGTGTGTGGTGGTCCTAAAGTGACTACAGTCCTGAATTAAAGCAGCTTAAGAGGTAACGAGAAGCAAAGACTTTCCCCTTAATCTAGACTAGCATAAAATTTAAAGATGATAATCTGGCAATCGTTTTAAAACAAGTTATAGATTGGGCGTGACTTTGGATTTCAATGCCAGAAGTGAGATACTAGTGTTTTTTGGGGATACATAGACACCTGCATACTGTTGCATGGTAAAAGAACAATGACAAAGGAAACATACCAAGGTGTTCCTGATGTCGGATAAAAGTTTCCTTCTCGCACCAGCTTCGTCAGTTGAATCAACACCCTTTTCACCAAATGCACTCTGAAGTAAACTTGCACCATGGGAGGCAAGATTAGATTCACCTGTTTAAGGCACCGCTTTTATCTTGTTCTGAAGATTCCTCCAACTCTTTTGCAGATGCAGACTCTCTGTTGGTGCACTTAATGGATAGGCAGCCACAAAATGGGCTGCAGAGTGATCCAGCGCCCAAACATTCACATCTCGATGTTTTGCATGATGAGCTTTTGCTGCATGAGCAGCAAACCTAAGTACTATCCTTTGAAGAGGTTCTTTCGCCAGAACTCTCCATATTCACGCCATTACTTCATTAATCTCTGGTTCTTGGGTATCAGAAGATGAATGGCGTCCATTTTTGGCTCTTCTCCTAGGTGGCCGTTTTCCTGACTCTACACAGTCTTCATTTATCATCATCTACTTCCCACTCATCATCGTCACCATCTGCTGCATCACCATCTGAAGAATCTGATTCTGGTGTGGCCATGTCCTCGAATAGAAACATTGATGCCCTGTGTTCCTACAGAAAAAATCGCTCCTGAATCAGTACAAGCCACTTCGACCAAAAAAAATAAAAAATCAGTGCAAGCCAATCAATGAGATGCAGAATCTCAACATTATGCAGGCACATAAAGCACACATCACCAAAGCATAAACTACAAAGGTAAACTTCAGAAAAAAATACTAATTTACAATACTTTAATGGAAAATAGAGCAAGAAAAAGGCAGACATCTCCCAAACCTGCTTGCGCAAGCCATATTTATGTGGTCCGGTGTTTAGGCCGGAATCCCCAGAATCTGCCGCATTTGATTTGTAGTGCTTCTTCAAGAGGATGTCCTGCCAAATGTTTGCATGTGAAGACCACTTTAAAAGCATAATCAAGACCAGAATAGATACAAGATAATCAACCAGTGACAATTACATCACAGACACACACTATATATATTATCAAGAGAACTAAGCACAAGAGAGCATAAGAGATTGTTTGACCCGAAGAATTAACAAAAAGCTAGGTATAGAAGCAAATCACATTCCCATAAGACTAGTTTGCTTGCAATAACAGATGAATGCTCTGCCAAGATGCTTATGGTAGACTTCTCAGAATAACTACTATATCAATATCTAGCTCCTTTATTAAAACTAATCATTAAAGATACTAGCAGCATATTTACCTAGTTACTCAAACTGCAGCTATAACACAAGTTTAGCAGGTTCAAGTTCAACTGTCCACATAAGGCTCTGGCGACCGAATGCATATAATGCTCGAGTGTTCTCACCTGCGACTTTAGCTGATGAACAAGTTCTGACTTCTGCATTTCCAACTGTCTGATCACAGTGCTCAGTTTGACAACTCTCTCCTTTAAATCTCCTATATGTGAGTCCTCTCTGCAATCGACCTCTTTATCCCACAGTAGACACCTTTAAAAATTCAAGAAGAGTCAAGTTTAGCTTGTATTTTTTTTAGCAATTGCAGGGTGGAAACAGTTTAGCTACATCAAATGCATTAACATCAAACAATCTCAGAAGTAATAGAACATGATACTTTCCTACCAGACATGTATGACTTACAAAATTTTAGAATCTACTAGAAGATCACAATATAGTACTACATTAAGTCAATCTGACATGTGTAGTATGATTAGTGCTTAGTACCTCGAAGAAGATGCCAAATTAAAAAGGTAGTTCATCAGGTTCTTTGCCTGCCACTGAAGACCCTTTCATGCTCTTCTGCTTCTGGAAGAAGTCGCAAGCATGTTCTCAAGAGCAAAAATTCTTGAATCTCTCGCACCAGAGACACTGCAGGTGGACAATCACTACAAAGTACATCATCCAAAGATATTTAGAGCATATCAACGCCAATATGAAGATGATGAACGAGCTAATGGTGAATTATCGCAAACAGAATCTGCTGCTACTTCCTCAACCTTAAGTTTGCTTGCTTACGCAATTCCGCTTCTTACTTAAGTCTAGCAATCTCCTTCGCCATTCTGGCCCTCCTACAGAATGAATGGAACTTATTTAGGAGAGGGAATACACTGTGCCACATGTATGCAAACGACAATCTAAAAGCACAAAAACTGACAAAGTAGCACATAATTACTAACTGGCCGAAATCTTAAAACAATAATGAGACTGAACTAATATAAATGTGCATATAGACCCAAATACGCTTGCGCATGAACAAACCCTCTAATTTAGCGTGCTTAGAAGAACTTTTCAAGAATGACATTCACCAAGAAACAAGAAGCAACTGCCTCTTGTCATATATAGCCGAATATTGAATTAAACGTACTATAGTACTATGACATCAGTCAACGGCATTAACCAAAAAAAAAAAGAGATTAATTGAAAGACCATTATATACTATACAACTGAGACAAATGATTGTAAAAGAAAAAGAAAATCTACAACCCAGACAAACAATTAACTTTGTATGATCATGAAGATGAGAAATACAGCTCAATTGGATTTCCTTTGTGATAATTAAGAATTGAACTCACTCTTTCATATGACGTTCATATTCAGAACGTACTTCATGAACCCATATGGTGACTTCAAGCTCGTGCTCAATGGTCCGCATCAAAGCCTTTTCTCAACAAAATACAATTTGTCGGAACCATATAGAGAAGGAACTCGAACATTCACTAAGACATAAGATATCTATGAGATTAAAGGTTCAATTGGGCTTATCCAGGTGCAAATGCAGTGAGCCTGTTGGCCCCTTGGATAAGATAAACTTTCATTCATCACACGTCAAACAGTATGTAAAATGGATACCCGCAGCACCTGTCAAAGGAAAATTACTTGACTAAAATAAAGACAAAAAGATGAGCACAATGCCTTCGTTTATGTAAGCTCCCTACCAGATGTTTCCCTAGAGAAGCTTTTCGAGACTCCAGCAGTTCTTTCAGCCTTTTGGTAGCCATAGAAGCTTCTTCTGTCTTCCGCTATACGACCTGATATTGACCACGAGCACAAAATAATAGAAAGAGTAAAAGAATAGTATACTCTTGATTAAGAAAAAATTCAAGGAATCTATCAAAAAAGAAACTAAATTACCATCTTCTGCCTTTGGTTCAAAGCCAATTACTTGTGCATCTTGTAGTACTTTAGCTGGTACGTTCATGATGGGGTGCGATTGGACCGCACCATTAGGACTTGATATGCTACGATGGAAAGACACAAATGGAGGGGTACGAAGGGAGACGTATAAAAGTCTCCCGAACACAACCGTTGGGTTGGTTGGCAGATCATTCGCACCAAATTTTCTCTTCATTTCCATCAAAGAAGAAAAGGGAATTCCATTTCACTTTTGCAAGAACTATCGACATTTACGTCATGGAAATCGGGTGTTTTCCTTGTGATTGCATCCAGACTAACGTGAGGTAGTGTTGTTTGTGATTTATTCGCAATTCAACGTTCGTTCCGGGGCCATTTGCTGTTTGCGCATCGGAATCAGGTAAGTTGTCTTCCGCCGACTTGAATTCTAACATTGGTATCAGAGCCCGATCGTGATTTCTGCCTTGTTTTTCATCGAGTTTTCTCATTTACCATTTGATATTGAGATCAAGGGTATGACATCTGCACTGTTTGGATCTCTGATAGTCGGAATTACCATATAAAAAACTCGAAATTGAACCGAAGCGAAGAACGGGTTCGAGGTCGCGTGCATCCGTACGGTTTTGGCCATTTTTTGAAATAATTTTTTTGTCAAAATTAATTTTTGAATATACAGGGTGAAAGATCTCGTCGAGACGAGTCCGGCGATGGATCGAGCGCCGCCAGAAGACGCAGGATGCACCCACATCCGCGGCCAAAAGCCTCTGCACGTGGGCTTCACGCGCCTGAAGCACTGGCAAAGCCAACGCGTGCGCCACACGCGCCGGTCAGCGAACCGGTAGGTGCGCATCACGCGCCGGTCGGTGAACCGGGCGTGATGACGTCACCATGACATCACCCAACGGTCGGTAACCACTGGGATGACGTCATCGATGAGGTCAGCGCCGACGACAGTTGGCTGGCCGGTCACCGGCTGGCGACCCGACCCAACTCGAGATCCGACTCAGTTGACTCGACCCGACTCGACCGTTGATCGGTCAACGATCGGAACGGTCAACTGGTCCGGCGGTCAAACCGGTAAGATCGGTCGGACCGACCAGGAGCCGTTTGGCTCGCTGGCGCGTGCGCCACACGCGCCGCGCACTCAGGCGACGCGTGGGGGCGCGTGTGGGCTCCGATTGGATCGTGGTCAGCGGCGTTTGGTTCGTATGAATGTTCTCTACACAATGGTATAATTATTTTATACTTTTGAATTTTATAAATGTATGAAAATGCGTAGGAAACCCTATGTATGCGTATTTTTTTGGGATTTAATGCAATTTATTCATTTGTAGCTTGTATTTTCTTGTGATTTAGGAAATACAATAGCTAGCTTGTGTATAAATGATGTTATATATGCTGTGTAGAGCTTGGTTCAATGATATGAAGTATATATTTTAATATACTTGCAATTTTCTAGTTGTTAGAAAATTAGAACAATGGTAGGAAATCCATTATATGTTGAATTGCGATTTTGATTATAGTTGAAACATAATTGTTGTTTATACGTTGGTTATTATCATGCAATGTTTTTTGTGTTAAGGAAAAATATAGAAATTACATAAGGTCATGTAATTATTTTTCCTAGTGGGAGTTCGTAGGTTGGTAGAATTGAAAGGAGTTCTCACCTAGAATTTAAAATTTGCGCAAATTAAACTAATTAATGATAATAGAACAATTGTACATAGAAGTTAATTGGGAACATTGTGAACTTTTGCTTTTATGTCTTTTATTGAATTATCATTAATTTAGTTTGTTTTTGCTGCAAATTAAATATGTGTGTTACTCTGTATAGCGTGCTAGTATTGATTCTGCGTTTATTATGTCAATGTATTATAACAATTAATTATGGCTTTGGCATCCAATACCATTGTGGCTGACCTCAATAAGGGTGAGAAGTTGAACGGTGACAATTATGATATTTGGCACCGAAAGGTTTAGTACATCCTTGAGAAGCAAGAGGTTTTGGAAACCCTCAACCATACCATGGATAAACCTGAGTATGGAACTTCAGCTCAACACAGAAGAGATCTGGAAGCTTATCAAGCTTGGAAAAAGAAAAATAGCATTGCTCGCATCACGTTACTGAGCTGTATGCAAGATGATCTCATGTGTGAGTTTGAAAGTTATGACAAAGCTCAAGCTATGTGGGTTGCCTTAAAAGATAAGTTTGGGGGTACATCTACCACTAAGCTGAGGAGACTCACCATCAAGTTTGACACATTCTGAAAGCGCCCAAATGTAATGATGAGGCAGCATCTTCGGGAGATGTCAAACATGATTCGTGAGCTGAAATCGGCAGGTCACTCCCTTACTGATGAACAGCAAGTTCAGGCTGTTATAAGGTTTCTTCCTAACAATTGGGAGCATATGAAGATTAATATTACGCATAATGAGAATATTGTCACTTTTGATGATATTGCGTGTCATTTGGAATTAGAGGATGAGCGCCTAGAGGCTGCGAGATCCTCTACCCATGCTTATGTTGCTGAATCGAGTTTGCGCAAAGCTTCGAGCTTTAAGCACAAAAGGAATCTTCAGTTCAACAATAAAGGGAAGACGACTGATCAGGCACCCAAGAGGGGTAAGACCTTCCGACGCAAGAAGCGTGGTGGGAAGAAGGACAAGGCCAAGATGGAGTGCCACAATTGTGACAAGATGGGTCACTTTGCTCGTGAATGCACTGAGCCGAAAAAAGGTACCCTATTAGTTCATTACTTTGACTAATGCTTTTGTTTCTAGTACTGTAATGCTTACTGAATCTCATCCAATGTGAACTGTAGACTCAGGAGCAACAGACCATGTAGCTAGAGACCGAGAAGCATTTGTGGAGTATCATCGGATACCGCCTGGAAGAAGATGGATATATGTTGAGAATAACTCAAGAGTTGAAGTGAAGGGTATCGGCACATGTAAATTAATTTTATGTGATAGTCGAAACCTATTCCATGAATGGACCTAGACTTAGAACCAGGGAGGGCCAAGAAAATTTTCTACAGGTATGCCTTCCCACAATGGGCAAACAACTCCTGTTCAAGCCCTTCAGGGACAACCTTTTAGCAGAAAACCACTCGGCCCTTTAGTTCAGAGCCTAGAGACACTAAGAGATGCCAGGATGGAAACGTTTCTAACATATCCAAGCTGAATTTCTTGGAGGATCCTGCCAGGCTGGAGAAGAAGAGAGATTTAGAAAGTCATGAGAGACATTTCAAAGCACACACTTTACTTTAGGGGACTCTACCCAACACAATACATTCTCCTCGCCTTTTATAGACGATAAGAGGTCACAAAGACACACACAAGGACCAAGCTCACGGTTCCAGATACAAACAAAGGCACCGGAAACTTCCGGGAGGGAATTATTCGCACACTATGAATAGTAACTGTACTGTGAACAGTACCTTCCCTAGCCTAGTGCTACAGTAAAATAAAATAGTGATCTGCCACAGTGAAATTGTACGGACTTAGCGATCTTGTCCGTCATGAGCATTGTAGCTACAGACTGAGTCATCTAAGCTGTTTTCTAGGAGATGTGTCTTGTATTTTTGTTCAAGGGCTTCAAGGTCTTCTAGTGAGAGGATTTGGTTCGGCCTTCGTGATGAGGATGCTTCTTCATGAGCCCAATGGGATGCTTCTTCTTCAGCCCAGTTTGTGTTGTCATCTTCTTGAGTGTCGGCAGGGATGTTTGGCTGAGGCCAGTTGGATGGCTGTACATAAAAGGATGTGTCCATGCTTTGGAATAAGGACGAAGGTCCTTGATAGTAGGGGTCCTGGGACAGAGGGTCTCCAAAGCGTGCATAGGGGTCTTGAGTGGATTGGACAATATCATTTGTTCCTGTCATTTCATGATCTTGAGACGATGTAGGTTGTTTGTATTGCCTGAGTGCTTCCTTAGCTTCTGGTGCTAGGTCATAATGATCCCAAGTAGTAGGCACATTGTTCCATACGTCTTCGGGAATTCTTTTTGTTTTCCTAGCACAAGATTCTCTGGAGTTCTCGGTACTGGTGTTCACAAAATCTAACAGATCTTGGATAAGATTTGTGAATCCGAGCTTCCCTGCTATTCAGGTGGGGTTTGTAGGATGTGGTTCCTATTTCTTGTGAGGTATCGATGATAGTGCCATTATTTGTGAAAAAATGCCATGGACGTCGGAAAAACAGGATGGTATGAACTTCAGGATTTGGGGTCATGGTTCTCAGTTCTTTTTCCAAGAGATGTTTCCAACGAGTAGGATGATAGAACCAATTAAGAAAGTCTACGAGATTCTTATCACTTTTTTTTTCAACATTTCTTTCGAGTAAAAATATCCTGGTGAGGTTGGCAATGAATCTTCTAGTTGGAATTTCAATAGGGTACTTATTGGTTAAGTACCATAATAACGTCTTGAGTTGATCAGGGAAATCATCTTCCTTCCAGATAAGGGGATGAATGAATGGATAATTCAAATTTAACCCGAAAGGATAGAGAATCGAACCTCCATTGAATCTAAATAAATCTATGTGACATTGCCACATGAGATTCTCTAGGTTCTCAGCAAGATTGTCATTCTGGATGTGTTGAACAATCTCCTGGGGATATTTCCAGCTTGACAAATCTTTGATCTTCTCGACTTTGTATTTTACGCCGTGATTGAGCATGTGGAAGGCAGGCCTTTTGATGTATATGTTGATTTCGGCTGGTGCCTTTGGTCTTGACAAGAAGTCAGCAAGCACATTCTTCTTTCCAGGAATATGTTTGGTTTCAAAAGAGTATTTTGAGAACCATTCAGCCCATTGAAGCAGTTGAGAATTTGGGATATGCTTTTGTTTAAACTTGGTCATCTGAGGAAAAGATGCCATGTCTAATTCTACCAGGAAGTGATGGCCGATGAGATGAAACTCGAATTTTTTTATTCCATTTTTTACTGCCAAGATTTCTTTAAAAGTGGAGTGGTAATGCATTTTAGCTTGAGAAAACTTTCCACTTTTGTGAGCACAGAGGTGTCTTTTACCATAAATTTCTTCAAAGAGGATGGCTGCCTAGTATTCATCGCTGGCGTCAGTTTGAAGAATTCTTTTTCCTGTTGATGGTATTTGCAATGGTGGGAGATTCTGCATAATCTCCTTAAGCTCAGCGACTGCTTTGGTCTGGGGCTTTCCCCAAGGTGGGAGATTCTTTTTCAGCATGGATTGCAAATGAATTAGGAGCTTTGCAATGTTTGGGACAAAATCCCTGAGATAATTGATTATCCCAAGAAATTGCTGAACTTATTTTGTTGTGAAGTTATCTTCAGGAAACTTCAATAATTCTTGAGCAATATGTGGCTCTGGGTAGTACGTACCTTTGTTGAGGTGCATACCAAGAAATTCAATCTCTGTTTGGGCAATATTCATTTTCCTTTGAGAAAGCATAATACCATGCTTTTTGACAATTTCTGCAAATTTTTCAAGAAGTTGGCAGTGTAACTGCTCGTCAGGACTGTAGAGCAGAATGTCGTCAATGTATACGGCTGCATTTGACAAGATTGATTGGAAAATACGGCACATGGCTTTTTGAAAAGGGATGGTGCTACCTTTAAGCCAAAAGGAAGGACTTTCCACTAAAAGTGCTGGTTTGAGATACAGAATCCTGTCTTGGGTCTGTCTTCAGGATGGATGCCCAGTTGCCAAAATCCGGCTTTGAGGTCGAATTTGGAATAGATATGGGCCTTAGTTAGACCGGCAAAGAGAGAATCTCTAGATAGTAGAGGGAATTTGTCATCTTTGAGAAAAAGGTTAAGAGGTTGATAATTGATTACCAATCTCATTTTTCCCCTGTTTTGCTCAACACGCTTATTGACATAAAAGGCTTCGCAAGCCCATTGAGAATTAGAGATTTCAATAAGACATTGTTGCAGTAGTTCTGAGCATTCCCTTTGAGCTAAAGCCAGATGTTCTGGCTTCATTCCTGTAAGGCTAGCCTTGGTTGGATTGATATCTTCATTCTTTTTGAACGGGAGGCGAACAAAGAATTCTGGATTTTCCCATAAAGGATGGGAACACTTTTGGGCAAATTCCGACTGGGATTCCAAACAAGATTCTAACAACTTTTGCATGATTGGATCTAATAGACTCATCCGAATGGAAAAGAGTCTCTGAATATTGACGAACTCAGAGAATTATCTTTATATCTAAGACCTTTTCCAGGGATAATGCGGAGCTGAGAGATTTGAGTCATGATATCCCACCCAATAATCAGGTCTTTATTGGGGAGATTTGATCCAAAAATCTTTGTGGTTATGGAACACCGAGAAAAGAACGGACAAGATTCGGGTTGTCCTGACATTTGTGGAGAAAGTGTCTCCCGAGGCAGAATTGAAATATCGGACATAAGGAGTCCAATATTCTTCAGGAAGAACTTTGGTGTCCAGTATTGAACAACTTGCTCCGGTATCAATAAGAGTAATAACAGTGATTGGTTTGGCAAACTTTGAAGTGAGGATTTTTACGGGGAAATGGGGACAGTGAGTTTGACTCGAAAATATGTCAAGGCTTGGTTCTGGAGATGTGGGGGATATGTGAAAAATGTTTTCAGATTCAGATTCTAAATCTGACTCAGTCTCACTGGGAGTTTGGTAAAATGGGATGACACAAAGAGTTTGTTCAGATGGTTCTTCATCAGCAGAGAATAAAGATTCAATATCATCATTTTCGAGAGAAATACCCGTTTAATTTTCAATGTGATGAATGAGACGATTCTGACCTTTTCTTGCTTGAGGACAATTTTTGGCAAAATGTCCTTTCTGATTGCATATGAAACATCGGTTTGACTTCTTGTGGCCTTTGTGATCTTTCCTTTTGCGTAGGTATCGCCATTTTTTCTTTTTCCGGAAATGCTTGGAGCCATGTCTGGATTCTTTATCCAGAACTTCTTGTAATGTTTCTTTTTCCGGGAAAACTTGCCACAAGTACCATCACAGTCTTGCCTAGAGCATTTAATTTTTAACTTCTGGCGAGAATAAGCTGATTCAAGGCGCTTGTTATATGTGATATAAGTACGGACCATCTGGCGTTTTAAGCATAATTCTTCGAGGCATAGATAGACTTCTTGCTGTATTTCTCCCAATGGAATATCTTGTATTCTCCTTTGTTTTCCGAAGAAAGATCTTTCAACCATCTGAGATAGTTCTTTGGGGATGGAAGTAAGGAAAACATGCTTCAAATTTGGATCTCGCGCCAACCTCGATAAAAAAGTCAAGCATCACTCGATAATGCTTATCAAGATGCTTCTTCCGGGAGGGAGCAGCATTTTCTGTCGAAAAATTCTCTTCTCTTTATCTCTATAAGATCAGTGGGTTTTCCCACAAAGACATGATATAAGAGAGTGATAGCATGGTTGAAATTTGGTGACATTAGGAAATGGATTTGATCTTGTTCTGAAATTGATTTCCACCAGAGTTTGAGGCTGCCTGTGAACCTCGTGACAAAGTTGTAAAGGACATCATTCATATCATGGTTGGTGATGGACTGAGTATTCAACTAAGTATGAAATTCCTCAAGTCTTTCTGGCCATTTATGATAAGGAATATCATCGATGGTGAAAAACTGTTTTGATGCTATGGACACATGCTGTGTAGAATTGCTTGTCTAAAAATTTTCTGGCTCAGAATAGTTTGATTCCATCTCATCATTTGGAGGATCAGCCATGAATATTGATGAAGTTACTGGCGCAATAGGAAGGGAATCAACTATAGGAATTGAGAAGGATGAGGAGGAGGAAAGAGATACTGAATCTGATTCAGTATTAGGAGAGGTTTGCTCGACTGGGAACATAATTTGTTTTTCTAATATGATAGGATCAGGCTGTTGAATAGTGGGATCAGGTTCCTAAGTACCTAAGTCCTTTAGAAAATATTCTAATGGATTGGATAACATCATCTGATCCGCCCTTTCTCTAATAACAATCGAACTTGATTCTATAGGCGGCATTTTTTCTTTCCCTTTGTCCTTCTGCAGGGTTTTGAGACGATTTTGTAGTTCTGCCATATCTGGTTCTTTTCTGAAGGGATCTTCTGGAATGGCAGCAAAAATAGACGTCTGTGGTGGTGGAGGCAAATACCCAGTTCTGACAAAAGGTGCCAGTGGATCGAAAGGTCTAAACCTTCATTCTTCGAGAAGTTGGATTTGCCTCTTGAGCTTTTCTATCTCTGGCTTTGGGCTTTCAAGATAATGATACCCAAGATGTTGTCCGGATTCCAAGGCATGAAGCCTTTTCTGGAACTCAGAAAGCATCTTTTTAGTGGTTTCATCATACCTTCGGAGATCTTGTTGCACATTTCCAATCTTGGAATCAATTGCCTTAAAGGCATTGTTTTGTGCCAACAGAGTCTCTGATTGTCAATTTAGAACAGCTTCAGCAGCAGGAGTCTTTCTCTGTCTACCATGTTCATCCACATCAGTGGGGGTTGCTATCTTTGGGACATGACGATATCTGTTTTGTGGATCAATGAATTCCTCTGGAGCAGGAAACGAAAGTTTTGAACTTTCTTTGACAAGAGAAGGAAAGTCAGTATCATGGAACATGGCGATAGAAGAAGTGGGTGGTACTTCTGCTGGAACTTCGAGGGGGTAAGAGTGCTTCTTAGCCCATTTTAGGATTGGCTTGTAAAACGGGGAGAGAGCTTGTTTTTTTTGGGCAGGAGATGGTGGAGGTGTTTTTGGTGGGTCTGGTAGAACTTGGGATGTAGCCCTGGACTCTGGTGATGGAGGTGGAGCATAGGAAACCATGAACTGGTATTTATCACATTCACCAAGAGTATCAACGGAAGGATCTCCGTTTAAGTACCTTTGGTACATCTTATCCTTTGACTTTTTCCGTCAAGATGGAGATCTTGCAAGAGGATCTACCTCGTCAGAGGAGTTTGTGCAATAGGAATATTGGCAAAAAAGATCCCAAAAACAGTGACCATAATTGTCTTTGTAGTAATGGACAGGATGTCCATCACCGTCAAAATGTCAAACAAGCTTTTTTGGATCTGGCTCGAAAATTGATTGAGGAACGCATGGTTCAATCATGAAGAGGGTCTGGAAGATAGAAGGACTTTCTTCCTTTTCCTTGTCGAATTTGATGGAAACAGTTCCATCTTTTTTTCGAACAAACTCTGAGTCCGTAGACTGGAAAGGCTTGTTATGCTGATGTCGCTTTTCGTAGTTGGTAATCCAAGTCTCTGGAAGGAGCTTGGCCAACGTATCCTTCGAGATCTGTCTAGGAACATGGATACATGATGCTTGATCATTCGCATGGAAATGAACAAGGCATCTTCATTACCATTGTTGAAATTGAGATCAAGAGCATGATTTCGCACTCGATAAACCATCCGGTAATGTAGGGTTGCGGCTACGAGTCAGCAGTTTGAGGGGCTCCAATCAGCTGTACTTGGACTTTTAGAAAAGAAAGTAGCCGGGGATCTGAAAGGGCAATGTTGAAGTTTGGATACAAAGTCACAAAGACTGTTCCGGCATTCAAAGTAGTTTGGACAGTACCGATGCAAGCATGCTGATATTGCAAAAACCTGGTATCCAACAAAGCAATACGTGCCACGACTGGCAAACCTTTACGACCATGAAAGGTAAGAGCAAGATGAACAGCGCCACAATGGACATGAGTATATCCTTGCTGGGCCCATTGTCTGGGAAATTCTAGAGGGATCTGAAGAGTAACAAAGTACTCCTTTTTAGTAGCAGGAATGGGGTGCTGGTCGAATTTGGAGGACTGGATGTACTCCTTTACTTGCTTTGGGGTTTGGTGAATAAGCTGGCGGATGGAGCAGATGGGTGAGAAAGATGTGTGTGGTTTCGCAAAAGTAGAGTAAGGGTTCATGAGGGGAAGTTGGGTTTCAAAGATCTTGGTTTCATCGCTAAAAGAGACTTCATAGAGATAATCTATCTTAGAAGCATTGGAAACACAAAATTCTGGAGAGGTTGAAGATGAAGGAGATGAAGTAAGAGAAACAGGTGCTTCGAGAATTTCTGGTTCTGTAGACATGATAAGAAGGGATCTTCTCAGCACTGGATTCACCTACCAAGCGCATGGAATGGATAACTTTAAAGATGAAACCATGGCTCCAGATATTCGACGAACCTTGGTCTCTATAGTTGTTCTTCTTAGCTTAGGTTATGTATTGAATATCCATGGTGATTGTGTTGACATTATGTATGGAACAGTTTATTATGATTCATGTCACGTATCGAATGGTTTTATGGTGTTAGACATTGACTATGATCAGTACAATGTTAATGTTAATGGTTGTTGTTCTTTAATTGTGTCTTCTAATAACGTTGAGATTGATGCAAGCACTTGGCATGCTAGATTAGGTCACATTGGATTGCAAAGAATGCAAAGATTAGCTAGAGAAGGCATTTTAGGGTCACTCACTAATGTTAGTCTATCCATATGTGAACATTGTCTAGCGGGAAAAGCAACTAGAAAATCATTCAGTAAAGAGACTAGAGCTGAATTTCCATTGCATCTCATACATTCTAACATTTGTGGTCCTTTGAATGTGAGGGCGAGACATGGAGCCTCATATTTCATCACTTTCATAGATGACTTCACACATTTCGGTTATGTCTTTATGATCTCCCATAAGTCAGAAGTATTAGACTGCTTTAGACAATATATAGCGATGGTAGAGAATCAGTTGAAGAATACAATAAAGGCATTGAGAACCGATCGTGGACGTGAGTATCTATCGGAGCAATTCAAGGCTCTTTGTGATGAAAAGGGAATAGTACGACAATTGACTATTCTTGGTACTCCACAACAAAATAGGGTAGCTGAGAGAAGGAATAGAACCTTATTGGAAATGGTTAAGTCTATGATGGCGTAAGCAAATTTACTTATCTTCTATTGGGGAGATGCGTTATTGATTGCTGCCTATATACTTAACCGTGTGCCCTCAAAATCGGTCACTTCCACCCCTTATGAATTATGGACTAGTAGGAAACCAGACTTGAGTAGTCTACATCCATGGGGATGTGCAGCTTATGTTCATAATTCTTCCCATAAACATGGCAAATTAGGTCCTAGAGGGAAGAAATGTATCTTTATAAGATATTCTAAACACTCCAAAGGGTACGTGTTCATAGGTGAACAAGCTGATGGAAGTGTGACCGAAATGGAGTCACGAGATGTCACGTTCTTGGAGAATGATTTTCCTAATAGAGGTGAGATTGATAAGGATTTACAATTATATGAGATGGAAGATCCTGATAACACACCCATTGATGTTGTAGAGGGAAATGGAGATTTACCTCAACACACAAGACCTAGTGAGAGTGTTGCATCGCCTGATGAATTGAATTCAAGAGAAATTCAATTGCGTAAAAGTAATCGTAAAAGTATTCCCCGTCGTCGTTTTGAGATTAAAGGGGAAGCATTTATGATTGCTCAAAAAGATGATGCCGAGCCTAAGACTGTTCAAGAGGCTCTCTCGTCCTCTGATAAGGAAGAATGGAGAAAAACTTTGGAAGATGGGATAGAGTCAATGAGGGCAAACCATGTCTGGGACTTGGTTGATCTACCACCCAATCGTAAGGCCATTGCAAAACAAATGGGTCTTCAAGATTAAGCATAGGGCGGATGGATCCATTGAAAAGTATAAGGCTCGCCTTGTGGCAAAAGATTATACTCAACAAGAGGGTATAGACTATGAGGAAAATTTTTCACCAGTCGTAAGGTTTGCCTCAATACACCTTATTCTAGCCATCGTTGCACATTTGGACCTTGAATTACATCAAATGGATGTAAAGACGGCATTTCTCAATGGAGAATTAGATGAGGAAATCTATATGAAACAACCAATAGGTTTCATAGTTAAAGGTCAATAGCATAAAGTTTGCAAGCTTCATCGCTCAATATATGGCCTTAAGCAATCATTTGGACAGTGGTATCTTCGAAGCCCCTGCGAAGAAGGGAGGCTGAAGCGCTGTGTGGTGACTTAAGCGTGGCGTCGGGGTGGTGATTTCCCCGCTAGCGACACCTGGGGGTTTATGTGGCGGCTGTCGGTCAAAGCGGTTCCTCCAGCAACCAATAAAAAATAAAATAAAAATAATAACTTTTGGTTTCACGATGATCAAAGAAGATCATTGTGTATATGTCAAGTGGTTCAAAGATAAATTTGTGATTTTATCACTTTATGTGGACGATATTCTGTTGGCTGGAAATGACAAGGTTTTGGTTATCACCATAAAAGAATGGTTGTCCTCCAATTTTGAGATAAAGGACATGGGAGAAGCTGCTTATATATTAGGAGTTAAGATCGAAAGAGATCGATCGAGGAAACTCCTTACTTTATCACAAGAGTATTATATTATGAAGATTCTTGAGCGTTTCGATATGCAGCATTGTAATCCCATCAATACCCCTGTCATGCAAGATGAAGGCCTAAGTACTGAGATGTGTCCTAAGACTCTAGAAGAAATTAAAGTGATGAAAACTGTTCCTTACGCTAGTGCGGTCAGAAGTTTGATATATGCTATGATGTGTACTTGACCTGACATATGTTATGCCGTGGAATTGGTGAGCCAATATCAATCAAATCCCGGTCAAGCACACTGGAAAGCAGTGAAGAGGATCCTAAGATACTTGAAGGGCACTATGGACTATCGACTTTGTTACCAAGGGAATGATTTACGCTTATTAGGTTATTCAGATGCCGATTGGGGTGGAGACCTGGATGAGCGTAAATCGACTTCTGGATATGCGTTCTTGCTCAATGGAGGTGCGATTTCTTGGAATAGCAAGAAACAGACATGCACGGCCTTGTCTACGATGGAGGCAGAATTTATTGCATGTTCTGCCGTAGTGTAAGAAGTAGTATGGCTAAAACGTTTCTTGGAAAATTTAGCCACTATCACTGAAGTTCTAAGACCGGTGACAGTTTATTGCGATAGTCAAGCAGCCATTGCCTATATGAAAGATCCCAAGTATCATGGAAGGACAAAGCATATTGACATAAAGAACAACTTCATCAAAGATATTATAGCGTAGAAAGAAGTGATCATACAATACATTTCAACCAATAGAATGGTTGTTGATCCATTTACGAAGGCTATTCCTAGAGACATATTCTTGACCCATAGGATGTTGCTAGGATTACGTAGAATGCGATATCTGTTATTGTAGAGGATTATTGGTCTATGTATTTGTGGACAGATGTATTATACTTGTTTGTTTATTAGTGATTTGATGTTTTATCAATAAGTACAAATCCACTATGAGACTAGCACAAACACACATATATTATTGAAAAGTATGTCAGCAGGCAATGATTGGCTCACTCACACGAGCAATCACCTCAAGTGCTTTAGAAAGCACGTTGGGATGAGACGTTATGTACAAATAAATGCTAAAGAGCAAGTCTGGTACATAAAATATGTCGCGTTGATTTGAGTCAAGATGAGGTCTGTGATTTGTCTATAACAAGACCGAACATGATAGTCCTACAATCATGTATACCTATAAGATGCCGGATGCGAGTACTTAATTGGGCGCTATAGAAAGCGAGCTGATATAGCACTCGGGCTAAACATGAGTACGTGAGAGGCACGTGACTATGTTTAGGCTAAGATCAGTATAGTGGATATATTTGATAAATGACATACACTCTTATAGAAAGAGTAATCCACTATAGCATGTAATTCATACTACATGTGCATTGTACGACCAATAAGGGAAGATGAGTAAAATTATCCTTATTTACTCATCGTGTGAGCTCTTGAGGTAATTTGTATTTTACCTCAATTTTGTGCCCTATGTTACTTTTGACTATGTTTTCAAAGTGAAAGATCAATGTTGCTACTTTAGCATGTTACGGGCGGTCATGAATGGATATGGCCTATGGGACGTGTCTAAGAAAGCAGTTGTTCTGAAATTGAGAGAGACATGAGTGCGAAGGAAGACTATTGTTATTTTACATCTATCACATGTATTTACTGGTCGACCAACTATATCGCCCTATATGGTTGCGGATGTAATTGTAAATACATTGTGTTTTTGAGAATAGTCAAGTATAGCCTTTAAGGGATAGGTATACTTGGACTGATGTAACAAAATATGTCTGGGGCATTGTGAGACATCGATTGTTTATTTCTTTTCGGGGTTGTAGCCATTATGTCATCCCTAACAGATGCATAATTTGAGCTCCCAAGTGCAAGTGTACTCTCTGGTCGCACGGCTTATTTGCCAGTATGAATTGTTTTGTAAAATTGATGAATGTTGAATGCCTTATATTCTTGATAGAGCGCTATTAAACCCATCATGTCCGAGTGGGAGATATAATACTTTAGCTGGTACGTCCATGATGGGGTGCGATTGGACCGCACCATTTGGACTTGATATGCTACGATGGAAAGACACAAATGGAGGGGTACGAAGGAAGACGTATAAAAATCTCCCGAACACAACCGTAGGGTTGGTTGGCAGATCATTCAGACCAAATTTTCTCTCCATTTCCATCAAAGAAGAAAAGGGAATTCCATTTCACTTTTGCAAGAACAATCAGCATTTACGCAGTGGAAATCAGGTGTTTTCCTTGTGATTGCATCCAGACTAACGTGAGGTAGTGTTGTCGTGATTTATTCGCAATTCAACGTTCGTTCCGGGGCCATTTGCTGTTTGCGCATCGGAATCAGGTAAGTCGTCTTCCGCCGACTTGAATTCCAACACATCTCATACTCATTCCTCTGTCCCTCTTTCTCCGGCTGTGCAGCAAGAAACACATATTTATGGGAGACCTAATATGAGTAGTAAAAACATAATTTCTAGGAACCAATAATAAGATGAACATAATCCTGTGCTAGCTTCCCCCGAGGTATTGACGCTTGGTCCGAGGTGCACCGTGCAATGTACGGACTGTGGGTTGCCGATTGGCGTAAGCGAAAGATGGGCCCGGCGGATCCTTGGTGACCAAATAATAATAATAATAATAATAATAATAAGATGAATGCAACACTCTAATGCAGGTGGTTAAGCTGAACAGTAAAATTTCAATGCCCAGCTAGATTCATAGCAAAGCCACATGATATTGCAGTGTGCATCCTATGCATTAATCTTTCTTCATAAATATACAAATAATCGTCACTCTGGATCTTGCATGTTTTAAATAACAAAATAAAATCCCTTTTCAATAAATTAAAAAAAAAAAGTTCATTTTTTCCTCCCCCTTAATATCATGCATGACCTATGTTTTGCATGTTTTAAATAACAAAATAAAATCCTGTTTCAAAAAAAAAAAAGTTCATTTTTTCTCCCCTTAATATCATGCATGACCTAACGGGAATTGATATGTCAAATTTGAAAATATAGACGTGGTAAGGAGAAAGGAAATAAATCGCGATCATGGGTTGCCTAGCAGTTATACAAGGTGGGATAGTGTTGTTATGGAATCGAGTGATGACATTGTTACATAAAGAGTCGGAGGTGTTCCAAACATTAATTTTTTTCCTTGGCTTGCCCCTTTAAAATCTCAAGATTCTCTAGTTTTAGTTGGAAACCTAAGACTCCGCAAAATTTTATAAACCTTTGATGAATTTGATTTATGATAATCTAGGCTCATTGCGTCTCTGTTCTTAGTTCACACATTAAAAGCATTTGAGATTTACGGAAGCACTATAATAGGCACAACAGTCATTATTCTTTGTCAGCATTTCCCTTTTTATGGTGGTAGAGAGTCGAGACAAGAAAATGAGATGGTGAAAGTAAAGGAGTCCCTTTCTACAAGATGAAGGGGAAAAAACGAGAGAGGCTTTGGTCTCGCCACCTAGGGGAGGCACATAAATGAGGGAGTTTGGGCATTGCACGAAGCAAAGGCGAGGACGGATCGAGCTGATCCAACTTTTCTCAAGTCGCATCGATGCAATTATCAAAAAGAGGGATGGAGGCGTGTGTTAGCTAGCTTAGCTGCCAACGACCCTCGATTAATGGAGGTCATGCTTTTATGAGAGACGAGCAGTGATTTCCGTAGGGATTATCGTATAACGATTGCGAAGGGGGCTGGCTGCTAGTCTCTCTCGTTGCAAGCTCATCGCCACTCTCTCTCTCTCTCCATATGAAGCGGCAGCCAAGAAATTGCAGGTCCATGTCTGCAAAGTACCCAGCTTAACAAGCTGGACACATCTATCTCAATTATTTATGCCGGGAAAACGAAGAAGCATCGATAGCACCGTCAGATTAGGTACATGTCGAAAGCTGTTGAGCTGTTTCGATACTGTGGTGAGCAAGCAAGAAATTCCATCACGATCTGTTCGCTTGTGATAGTTATCGGCGCATTTCGATCGAGTGAATGATGATGAAGGAGCAGCTTTCATGGTGTTCTGGAACGACAAAAGTACTTCAATTAATTGTTCCCACAGCTTGCAGCTAGACACCTGAGATAACTCCCCTTATCATTATACTGGTATTGGATAAGGAGGAACTTCGCTTTGACGTTCCCTAAAGAGAAAACGTATGTATTACTTCATGAACTTCCAACCTCACTTTTCCATATCAAATGCATTTCTTACATTTCAAACCTACAATTAATATCCTCACTTTTTACAATAGATATCAAGTTGCATCTCTCACCTATATATAATTTACAAAATTTCAATTTTATTTCCCAAACTACCTAATATCCAAAAAACCTAACACTCACATACTCTATAGGGTATAAAACCAATTGTATGAATGCCAATGCATTCCTAAGCTTTTTGATTTAATTAATTTAGTTCTATACGTTTTGGTAATTTGTCAATGTAGTCATTTCGGCCAATTTTAGTTAGAAATCACTAATATGGTAATTTAATACGCGCCAACCATTCTGCATGACATAGCCAGCATTGATGTGAGTAAATTTTTCAATTCTTTTAAAATTTTCCTATTTTTCCTATTTTTTCCATTTTTCTCTCCTATTCTTTTTTTGTCTTTTTTTCTTCTTTCCCTCTTCCCTTCACTTGTCACCGGGCCTCGAAGTTGGCCAGCAGAAGTGTCCGAGCCCCAATGACTTGGGGAGGGAAATAGGAAAGAAAAAAAAGAAAGTAGAAATGAAAGGAAAGAAAATGAAAAAAAAAATGAAGAAATTTAGAAATTTTTTATAAAATTGCAAAATTATCTATGACAGCACTGACCAAGCCATGTAAGACAACTGGCTTCCATGTCAGCAACTTCTACCCAAAATTATTTGGAGTGGTTATATTAATAAATCGTCAAAAGATTTAAGATTAATTTGAAAGAATTGAAAAATATAAAATTGAATTGACATCTATAAATATATATATGATTTTTTTGGCAATTTTCCTCGCACTCTCTCACCCCACCGAAAGGCTTCCTCAAAGGCTAACCCACTGGTCTCCCCCTCTCCATTGCAAGCGCCATCATTGTTGCTTCCAAGGCTGTTGCTAACCTTAGATCCAAGCTTAGTGGCGATCCCCATGCTAGGTAAAGACTAGAGGTATGCAAAAAAACTAGGACCTGCCCAGACCACTCAGAATCAGACTAGAACCGCCTAGAACTAATGGTTCTTGAGGGAACCAGTCCTATTCCAGGTTTCAATCTACGGGAACCGGTGGGTACCAATCCAGTTCCTAATTCCATAGGTGGATTCATCCACCCGGACCGGACCGATTATATTATAATAATATATTAATTTTTAATATTAAAATAAATTTCGAAATTACTAATTAGCAAATCTAAATTTTAGGGCTCCATCTCCTCTCATGGTTTCCATGTTTTAATAAGAATTTAGTAAAATGTGTAAGCTGCCTTTCAACAACTCAACAAATGGCTCCTTCAAATGATACTTTCAAGACTCACATATAACACTATGTTCAAGAATATGTGAGGTACCGGTGGAATTGTTTCTACAAAAAAAATTCAGTAAAGCAAATATTATAAGAGATTAAGCATTGTTAGAGGATAAATGAAAAGATGATCTACATATGACAATCATCCATAATCTTAAACTTAAAATATATTTTAGATTTCAACTGGATTGATTCAAAAATAGGAAAAAAAAATATTTCTCTTCTTTGGTAGTGTTTTCCAATAAAATAAAGAAAAATGGTACCCTTAATTAAGCTGGTTCGATTTAAAGAAAAATATTATTTGATATGAAAAGTATTCACGACAGGATTTGAAAAACGATATTATTATTGCTGAGACTAGTTCCATGGATCCACCTGGGAATCAGACCAAACCGGCAGTCCGATTCTTAGGTAGATCCATGCAACAACGGGTAGTTCCCGGTTCCATTTTTTTGGAACCTGGACCATGCACATCCCTAGTAAAGACTACATCAATGTCAAACAACCTCAACCTAGTAGCCATGGTCGAGCTTTGCTACAAATCTTGCATGGCTCGCAAACCTGTTGCAGAGGATCACTACAGGCTGTGGCCCTCGCAATGTCAAGGTTGATGTCACGGAGCCTCGATGTTTGCAAGTTGCGAGCTCAAGCCGAGCTCACCTAGCCTTTCTGTCATGAGCCATGACTAATGTCACACAGCTAAAGATTGTACTACTGTGTGTAAGAAGAGAGAAGGGGGAGGAGAATAAAGGGAGAAAGTGGGAGAGTTTTGGGCACGTCTGGGGGCAAATGGGTCTTTTTAGGTTTGGGAGATACTAGGGGTGATCGGTTTCCGGTTTGGTCCGGTTTTACCTTGGAACCGGGAAACGTGGACTGGACCATTTGGTCCTAGGACCGGGAACCGGATTGGACCATCGGTTCCGGTCCAGTCCGGTCCGGTCCAACAAAATCAACTCTACTTTTTTGCATTAAAGAGTGACTGTGCTCTAGACCAGCCCAATCAATCCAATTCGGTTCTCGGGATTGGCCCGATTAATCCAATTCGGTTCTCGGGCGATTCAACAAAACTAATTACACAAGTTTCCACGTGCAAAATATTCAAACTTCACTTGTATGAATATCAATCACACTTCGTGTGTTTCACACTTAACCTTAACCATGAAGGCCATGAACAATTTGGCTAAAGGTTGTGTTTGGCTTAGGTTTTATAGACAATCTCTCTTCTGCTCTTTGAATGTTTAGTCGACGTGGGACTCTTGGAGGCTTGAAGTGTCTTGTGGGTCTCTTGGAGCCTTAGTTCCACATCGAGTAGAAGATGAAACTAACAAGTAGATTTTCTCTATAAATAAAAGAATAACAAAAAGAGTTTTAATGATCTCTTGGCCACATAAGAGGTTCCTACCTCAATTGCAATTTCGGTTGCAATAAATTATGATGTTTACATATTTTATATATTCTATACATAAAATTATATATATAAAAAAAATTGGTTGGGTCCAGTTAGTCCAGTTCGGTCCGATTCCCACCTTGGAACCGGGAACCGAACCGACCGGCCACCGGTTCCAAGATTAGGAACCGGGAACCGAACCGCTGACCGTGGGAACCACCCAAAACCGGCCGATTCGGTCCAGTCCGACCAGTTCCCGGTTCGGGCGATTCCCGTTGCACACCCCTAGGAGATATGAAATGTAGGTTTTGAAATATGGAGAGAGTATTAGATGTCGAGAGCAAAGTTTTTGGAATATTCAAGTGACAAATCAGGCGTTCATCTATAACTTATTGGCTAGTCTAGAAAGACTTCACTTTTAACATTTTGCTTAATGTAGCAATTGATGCACTTTGATTTTTCCTTAATCCCAAACGCTCAAAATTTTCACAATATGTTAATATTGACACATAAAGAATCTACATACAACATTTCACATTTTCTTTAAATTTAGATAATATTTAGAATTCGGCAAGAAAACAAAAAAAATTGCTTACTTCTTTTTAAAAATGCTTTTACAATAGTTGGTAATAGTCTTACAAAATTTTAAGTGATATCATAATAGGTACAAACCTTTTCAAGCCCCTAATTGCATCCATCAATAAATTTCCACGATTTAGTTTTATACCAAAATCCTGTTGATGTGTGAGGAAGAGTGTTAGATATTCAAATAGTTCTTATTATCAAATGTCTTAAAACATATTTGTTAAATATAATTGGTATTTATCAATTTCCAAGTATGGATTATACGTAACACAAGTGCAATCAATATATTGAAAACTATAAAGATTCTTTAATCGGTTGCTTAACAAGTGCCTTTAGAGCACTTTTCAACAAAATCCATTCACCAAACTTTCACCTATATTTTAGCACTTTGATGATGCCTCAACTGAATTTTTACTTATCCCTTACTAAATCCACCTTTCCCACCCGATTCAAGACATATCATTCATGATGGTGGACACTTTCACTTATTCTAACGTTATATAGTAGGCACCTTTAAAAATGGTCTTACATAGAGTGATATGTCAATCATTCATAATATTTGATAAAATTTGGATAATAATTTGAATTTTGATGGAAAAAGTAACTAAAAAAAATGCCTTCGACTTTTTAGAAGTCTAGATGTCCATGATGTTTGGAAGGAATTTTTATTAATGACCGGATCAAAGTAATATAATTTATTGTATATCAAATTGGAGTGATTAGAGAGAGAAATTAAAAGAAACCACTAATCATTACGTCATCATATCTCCGGAGTAAAGTGTTATATAAAAGTTAGCTCGAGATCCTGAATGCGCCGTTTCTCTTTCATCCGCTATTAACCATGCACACCCCTAGTCTTCATGTCAATCATGGACCTCACGCTATGGAAGAACTACATTCCCAGAATTAGATCATAATTGTCGAGAGGAATTACCTCGAATGCCAGCTTACCCTTCTATCCGCCGATTTGGACATCCACATCAGGAGTTGATCCTACACCATGGAAACCATCCGAGTTGATGGCCTTGAATGAATTCCCGATTGGCTCTACGCGAAGTCCTAAGGCTTTTGCCACTTTGGTCGACATGAACATGATCGAAGCACCCGTGTCGACCAAGGCGTATAGCGTTCGGCCGTACACTTCGACCTCCACAAAGAACATGTCCGAGTTCGAGGCAGCTTCTTTTTCTTTGGACGGCGATCGAGCTTGGACGGAGTTGAACCTTCATGCCTCCAAGCCGAATTTGCCGCTTCTCTTCTTTGGGCTACTCCTCCTCTTCTTCGATGGCAAGGAGGGTGATGGATTTATGAGATGGGCTTAAGGCCCGTCCGCCCAAGTTGGGCCCAAAAAGCCCGGCCCACGGGAATAGGGCCCGTGGATGGGGGAAGGTATAAAAGGGAGGAGAGAGAGAGAGATGACACCCTTTGGCAAAAAGAACGTACGTACGTTCCTCTCCCTCTCTCCCTCCAAGAAAAAGAAGAAAAACGCTTACGGTGATACTGTCTTCCTTTCAAGCCAATCGACATCATCGGATCAGAATTTCTTCCTCGATCTTCAGCATTGGTGTCTAATCTGTGGCTAACAAGGTACGCTCGAATCCGTGATGTGCTTTACGATCGGTGATACGTGTTCTCCTAGGCTTTGCTTCCGCATTCGTTTTAGGAGTTCGATTTAGTGTCGAATCCGGTTTTCGGGGATCCGTTATTCCCAACATTGGCATCAGAGCACTAGTTCAAATTTTCCCGCCCTTTTTGACGTTTTTTCATTGATTTTTTGCAAAAAAATTCTCGGCCGTACGGATCGGGGCATGACATCCCGACACCCGAGCACTGTACGTTGTTTTTTCTATGTTTGCGTAAGTCGAAATCGAATTCTGATGGCATAGGAAGAAAGGCAACATCGAGACGAGTCCGGGGACAGGTCGAACGCCGCCGGGAGACGCCGCACGCGCCCACACGCGCGGCCGGAAGGCGCTGCGCGTGGGCGTGACGCGCCTGGAAGCGTTGGCTTCGCCAACGCATGCGCTACACGCGCCGGTGACGAACCGGCACGTGCACGCCGGCGGCGGCGAACCGGCATGCGCGGCGGCGGCCGGCACGCGCCGGTCGGCGGACCGACGCGTGCCGACGTCACCGTGATGTCACGGTAACCGCCGGGATGACGTCATCGCTGACGTCATCGCCGACGACCGTTGGCCGGCGGGTGACCGGCCGGCGACCCGACCCGACCCGCGGACGCCCGGTACACGCCGGCACATGCCGGCCGACGTCCGCGTGACGTCGCCCAGCGCACGCGCGGCACGGCACGGTCCGTCCGACCCGTCCGACCAGCGCGACTGGTCCGACCCGCGCGCCCGTCGACCCGATCCGTTGACCCATTGACCGACTATTGACCATTGACCGACCGTTGATCGTTGACTGACAACCGTTGACCGTTGACCGTTGACCCCAAAAAAAAAAAAAAGGAGGATTTGCTTCTTTTTTCAATTATATCTATGTGGGTTATATGTAATCCATTATTTATTATGCATTTGTTGCATGAATTATGGAAAATTATGTATTTTCCCTAATGTACATTATGGATTATAAGTGATCCATCTTTAGTTCTGCATTTGTTGCAGGAACTATGATGCGTCATGCACGGATACCTGCAATCCCAAGAACGGACGAGGGAAATGCAAGACTTAAAAGGCTGATGTTAGATTTAACTAATTATCGGTGGCATGACGGTGATTTAGTATCACATGTGGTCAAGGTCAATCATATGATACAGGAAATCATCTGGAATGGTTATCTTATGCTGGATTTTGAGAATGTGCCGGCTATGATGAACACTCTTCCACCTGAATGGCAAGCAGTGTTAGATCGGCTATGGGAGGTCAACGTCGTCCCGAGTCATAGGAGGCTGGTGGAAGCTTTTGTAAGAGAGTACTATAGGATTGAGTTGGCCAAAACTTCAACCCTTAGAATGAGCGCCACATGGCGTAGAGTAAATGCGCCTTGGTGGCGACATGAAAGCTCTCCAAAAGTTTTTCCATGGTTGGCAAATGTACCTTCAGTTTTCTCAGATGTTTTGACTGATAGATTAGAAGGGACATTCCCTAATTATTTCTTAGATTAGGATGAGACGTTTTATGGGTGTAAATATCTCTTTCCATGTTGATATTTTTCTCTATATATATTGCTTAGTGTAATGTATAATTGTATTATGTGAAAGCATTGTTTATTCTATTGGTTGTTAGAAATTATTTGCTTTCTGTTATTGTTGACTGCTGTGGGTAGTTGATAGAAGTTTTTGTAACTTCATAGAATTGATTTTGCATAAGACAATTATATTAATGATAATTTTAAGTTAGGATTTTTGGAGGATGATTGGAAATATAGTGACCTTTTGATTCCAAAACCTTACTTGAAATTGTTCATTAATATGATGGGTCTATGCAAAAGGGATGCATAAATGATAGGCATTAATTATTCGTGCATGTATGTCTGATGTGTTCAGATCGATGGTTTCAGCAACCAAGAACGTAATTGCTTATATGAACGGCAACAATTGTGAAATATTGAATATGAGGATTCAATATGTGCTGGAAAAGCAAGAAGTACTAGAAGCTCTTGACCATATTATGGAAGATCTTGAGGATGCTATGCGCCACCTTGAGCTAGCTGAGGACCGACTAACAGCATTTGAGCAGAAAATAGATATTTGCAATGCTGGTTCTAGCTCAGAAAGGGCTTTGTGCTCTAAGCGCAAGCGTATTGATTCGTTCAATATGTGAGAATGCAAAGGATCAAGTCATTATTGCAAGAAATCAAGAGTTAACCAACACAAGAGAGGAAAACGTCCTCAAGTAAAGAAAATGTCAAGGGTGAGGTGTTACAATTGTGACAAGAGAGGTCACTATGCTCGCAACTGTTGTGAGCTGAAGAAGGTAAACACCTCTTGTACATTTGAGAACTTTGCTTATGTATCAAGTTCTGTATAATTGGCTGAATCCAATCCTTTGTGGACTGTAGATTCAGGAGCGACAGACCATGTAGCAAAGGATAGAGGATCCTTCGTGGAATTCCGACGAGTACCAACTAGAACTAAGTGGATCTATATAGGAAATAACTCCAGAGATGAAGTTAAAAGAGATTGGCACCTGCCAATTGAACATGCGTGCTGGACGCACCTTGTTCCTATATGATGTTCTATATGTTCCGGAGATTCGTCGAAATTTAAGTGTCTGTTTTGATGTTGGTTAAGCTTGGTTTTAGTGTGAATTTCCGTAATAAAGATGTAGATTTGTATTTGGATACAAACTACTATGGTTGTGGTCACTTTCTAGATGGTTTCATTGTAATATATGTTGACTGTAGTGATGTCAATATTTGTTATTCCCTTGTTTCACGTCTTCTATTTCATATGATAATGATGTGATTATGTGGCATGCTGGATTTGGTCATATTGGCCAACAACGTATGAATAGACTAGCCAAAGAGGGCTTGTTGGGCAACATTGAAAAAGTCGATTTGCCTAGATGTGAGCATTGCCTAGTAGGGAAAACGACAAGGAAACCATTTAGAAAAGGTAAAAGAGCTGAATTTCCTCAGCATTTAATCCATTATGACGTCTGTGGTTCAATGAATGTGAGAGGAAGGCATGGGGCTGTTTATTTCATCACTTTCATGATGATTATACTCAATTCGGATGTGTCTATTTGATATCTCATAAATCTGAAGCATAAGTTGTTTCGGAAGGTTTATGAACCTGGCAGAAAATCAATTAGACAAGAAAATAAAAGTATTTAGATCCGATCGAGGTTGAGAATATTTATCTGATGAGTTCAGAAAATTATGTGATGAAAAGGGAATAGAAAGACAGTTGTCTATTCCATATACTCCTCAACAATATGGTGTTGCGGAAGAAGAAACAGAACCCTATTGGAAATGATTAGGTCAATGATGGCGCATGCTAACTTACCTATTACTTTTTGGAGTGATGCATTGTTAACTGCTGCTTATATACTTAACCGGGTGCCTTCCAAATCAGTTGCTTCCACTCCATATAAGTTATGGACAGGTAGAAAACCGGACTTAGGTTTTCTTAAGGCATGGGGTTGTGCTGCCTATACTCATGAGTCCTCTTACAAGTTTGGGAAATTAGATCCCAAAGGAAAGAAGAGTATTTTAATGAGATACTCCGAACACTCGAAAGAGAATGTGTTCATAGGTGAGCAGGAAAGTGGGAGTATAACTAAATTTTGAATCACGGGATGTCACATTCTTAGTGGATGAATTTCCTAAGAATGGCGAAATAGGGGAAGATTATTCTCTATTTGAAACCTTGGATCAAGATAATGATATTAGTGTAGTTCATCCAAGTGGGAGTAATATGAGAAGTGATGAATTAAATTCAACTCATTCTCAATTACAACCACATGTTGAGACAACATCATCATTATATAATCCAAGTGGGAGCATAATGGGAAATGATGTGCTAAGTGTGCAATCTCCCATACGGCGAACGAGTCGCCAAAGTATTCCCCGTCGACGTTTTGACATTGAAGGGGAAACTTTTATGGTTGCTCCACAAGATGAGGATGAGCCAAGAAATATTAATGAGGCTCTAAATTGCCCTAGTAAGGAAAAATGGATTTATGCAATGAAAGAGGAAATGGAGTCAATGAAATCAAACCAAGTTTGGGAACTGGTTGATCTTCCAAAAGGACGCAGAGCTATTGGGAACAAGTGGGTTCTCAAAATAAAGCGAAAGGCTGATGGCTCGATAGAAAGGCATAAGGCTCACCTTGTGGCGAAGGGGTATAATCAACAAGAAGGAATTGATTATAAAGGTACATTTCCTTTTGTAGTGTGATTTACCTCGATTCGCATTATTCTGACAATAATGGTTAGTATGGATCTTGAGTTACATCAAATGGATGTAAATACTGTTTTCCTCAATGGAAAATTAGAGGAAGAAATATATATGGAACAACCTGTTATTTTCATAGTGAAAGGCCAAGAAGAAAAAGTATGTCGACTTTGGGGGTCGATATATGGCCTTAAGCAGTCGTCGATACAATGGTATATATGTTTTTATAATGCAATAATGGAATATGATTTTGCAATGATTGACGAGGATCATTGTGTATATATCAAAAGATCCAAGGATCAATTTGTGATCATATCATTATATGTTGATGATATACTAATTGTCGGAAGTAATATGGAGTTTGTAAATACTGTGAAGAATTAGTTATCTTCCAACTTTGAGATGAAAGACATGGGTGATGTTATATACATTTTTGGAGTTAAGATTTCAAGATTGTAAACCCATAAATACTCCTATTACAAAATGTGAAGGATTGAGCCATAAACTGTTTCCAAGGACTCCACAAGAGAAGGAACAAATCAAACATGTTTCTTATGCCAGTGCTGTTAGAAGCTTGATGTACACTATGATGTGTACAAGACCTGACATATGTTTTGCAGTTGGAATGGTGAGTAGTTACCAATCCAATCCAGGTCAAGCACGTTGGAAAGCCGTTAAAAGAATATTGAGGTATCTAAAGGGAACTACTGATTAGATGCTGAGTTATTAAGGAAAGGATCTGCAACTCTAAGGCTATTCTGATGTTGATTGGGGAGGAGATTTAAATGAAAGAAAATCTACCTATGGATTTGTTTTCTTACCGAATAATGGCACCATATGTTGGAGCAGTAAGAAACAAAAGTGTATAGCCTTGTCCACGATGGAAGTTGAGTTCGTGGCATTATCTGCAGCAGTATAAAAAGGTGTTTGGCTTAAGAGATTTTTTGGATCATTTAGGTGTTATTGAAAGTGCTGCAGATTAATTGTTGGTTAACTGTGATAGCCAAGCAACAAAAGTGTACGCCAAATATCCAAAATATCATGGCAAGACCAAACCTATAGATACCAAGTATAACTTTTGTCAAGAATATGATTGCATGAAAAGATGTGAACTTAGAGTACATACTACGCGTAAAATGGTAGCTGATCCTATGACAAAGTCAATACCTAGAGATGTGTTTTGTGGCCATATGAAATCTCTAGGACTGCGTAGAGGCTGATGTACTGAATATTGCAATTTCCCTAAGTGTTTACAATTTGATGAATTTGTGTTTTCATCATTAATGCCTATGAATCTTTGTATGATCTTTATGCATCTTAATGCTCAGTGCATTACTTTAAGTTAAGAGAAGTATGTCAGACAGATATAAGATTAGCCCACTCACACAAGTAATCGCCTCTGTTTACTATGTGATAAATAGAGATGAGACTGTTTTTAAGCTTATTATCTAGGTGATAATCGAGAGCTCAAGCTTAAAACACGTATGTCGCCTTAACTGAGTGTTAAGATGAGGATATAATTCTTACGATGTCCGAAAGTAAAATACCCTACATATTTTACTTTATCTGTCTAAGACGCCAGATATGAGTTCTGATGAATTTTGTGAATGAGTAGATACGTGAACTCAAGTTAGACATTGGGTATGTATGAACTATCATCTGTACGGTATTGAAGGTGTAGACATACGCTCCATGGGAAAGGAGTTAATACCGTAATACGTATTTCATACTACGTATGCATGAGCCGACCAATAAGAGTAGCAAAAGTTTGATCTCAACATTTTATGTCGTGTGAGACTCTTGAGGAAAAGAGTTCCTCAATTTTTAGTCCCCTCATGACTCTTACTTATTCTCAAGATTTCTATTTAGTGTTTGCTATCTTAGGATGTTGCCAATGGTCATGAGTTTGATTCGATCTAATGGGGCATTTCTAGAAAAGCAAGCTGAACTGAAATTGAGAGTTTGAAGGAAAGAGGAAGATCGATTTTGGAGAATCACATTGTAGTTTTGTATTCACCGGTTAACCAATTATGACTGTCTTTGGGATAATCATAATTGTGAATACAATATTTATCATTGTTTGAAAGAGATCAAGAGAGATATAAATGTGATCGATCGATTTAGGGTACTGCATACTAAATCTACTCAGGATGTGATGCCCATTATGAGCTGCTATATATTCCTAACAGATGTATGGCAACGAGCTCTCTAAGTATGCTAGTCGCACGGATTATTCACCGGTATGAATGTTGAAGAAAGGAAAAGAGGATTCTGTTCGGCCCATCATGTTAAGTGAGAGTCTATGATGGATTTTTCTCTGATGGGGCTGAGTAGGGCCTGTCCGCCCATGTTGGTTTTGGACCACCATGTGCGAGTGGGAGATGATGGATTTATGAGATGGGCTTAAGGCCCGTCCGCCCAAGTTGGGCCCAAAAAGCCCGGCCCACGGGAATAGGGCCCGTGGATGGGGGAAGGTATAAAAGGGAGGAGAGAGAGAGAGATGACACCCTTTGGCAAAAAGAACGTACGTACGTTCCTCTCCCTCTCTCCCTCCAAGAAAAAGAAGAAAAACGCTTACGGCGATACCGTCTTCCTTTCAAGCCAATCGACATCATCGGATCAGAATTTCTTCCTCGATCTTTAGCATTGGTGTCTAATCTGTGGCTAACAAGGTACGCTCGAATCCGTGGTGTGCTTTACAATCGGTGATACGTGAATTTCCCGGGCACGTCTTCCGCATTGATTTAGGGGTTCGATTCAGTGTCGAATCCGCGTTTTCGGGGATCCGTTATTTCCAACAGAGGGCATCGATCCTACCCTTCTTTGGGCACTTTTGGGTCTAATGCGGACCTTTGCAAATGTAGCAAGGAGAAGGCGGGGGTTGATCGAACTTACTTGTCATGTAGTTCGTTGGTGGTCGACCCTTTTGGAAGGATGGCTTGGAAGTTCCTTCTCCCCACGTCTTGACTTGGCCGCTCTAATCTTTCAGCGCATAGGGAGTGCTTCCACTTTTGTCCTCAGAGGATCGATCCGACCTCCAATCCCTTGCTCGATTCTTCGGCTCAACTTTGGTGAGGTCGACGAGAAACTCGGCCACGCTTAGCACTCTCGCAAGACTCTGCACATCCCATCGCTTGAGCTCAAGTTGTGCCACAGCTTCAATCCATGCAAGAACGCTCCAAGAGCCTCCTCCTCTCCTAGGTTGCAGATTTGGAGTTTGAGCTCCGTGAACTCCTTCACGTACTCTCATATTGCGCCTCTTTGTTCGAGGCGATGGAGCTTACTACGGGCTTCTTGTTAAGCAAACTCGAGCTTCTTGTTGAGTAAACTCGAGGAAGAAGTAATCTCGAAACTCCCTCATGAAGTCATCCCATGTGTCCACAGGGTCAGTGCCACGCTTTGTCTTGTCACACCTATTGCGCTACTAAAGCATTGCAGTATCGGTAAGGAACATCAAAGCGGTTCTTACCTTGATCAACTCGTCTTCATCCAAAGTATTGCTCCATGCTCCAAACGAAGTTGTCCACCTCCTTGGCGGATTAGTTGCCTTTGAATTTTTTAGGCTTCGGCACCTCAAACTTGGGCATCGCTTGTGTAGGCATCGACCCATTGGCGATGCTCAATTTGCATAGGGCAAGCTCAATTTTAAGTTCTTGGATCTCCACCTTCATGACTTCGACCTCATCCCTATGAGGGCTTTATTCCTCGATCACTTGGACGCGCTCCTTCAATACATCGATCGATGATTCAAAGACTTCGTCCCTAATGTGCAACGGGGCCGTAGCTTGGTTGATGCCTGTCATGAAGTCTTCACGGAGCGAGACCTCAACCTCCATGATGCGGTCTCTCACATCATCAAGTCCTTCCATGAACTCGACCATGGCACTCCGAACCTTTGCAAGCTTCTCATCCAACGCAGCTACGGCGTCCATCGAGGCTTCTCTTTTCTTTGTTCGGCCACGAGTCTCGTTGACTTGAACGGCCTCTCCATCCATGACAGCTTCTTGGCTCGACATTCTCTCGAATAGTTGGTGCTCCTCAATCTCTCGAAACGAATCTCTCATTTGCTTTGATACCACTTGTCACGAGCCGATCAATTGGGATCGTGACCATGCGGCGACTCAAGCACTTTTGGATCGCCTAAGCCAAGTCTCGCTCGATCGATCGCACACTCGCTTGCTATACCTAGATCGTAGAGAGATAAAGTTCCTAGAGAGAGAAGCTCTAGAAAGAAATGAGCTTTGTATTACTGAAATGTTTGGATGGTTACAAATGAGGGGAAGGACACTCTTATTATACTAGAGGCCCTCTGATTACATCCATTAATCGGCTTTTCATCCAATGGACGAGATCACATCGCGAAACTTGGAAATAACAGGAGAGTTCTAGAATTTGGCGTAATGACCATATCGCCTGCACTTGGAAATTCTGGAAGAAGTCTTGTCAGGAATCCTAGCGATTGCAAGAGGTCCTCCGCGGAAAGGCATGGTCTTTTAGCTCTAGAAACCTCTTGGCTGTGACACTTGCATCAAACGTGAAGACCCTTCACATAGTGTGAAGCTGTCGTTGATGGTGCCGGCTAAGGTGACACCCAACAACAAGATGCACGAGCTGATGAGCATGGACTTGGTGATGATCTATTTCTGTTTCAGAATTATTTTTCTGTTTCAAACTTATTTGTGGAATAAAAATCCATCTAGTAAAGTTATTTCATTTTTCTATTTCGTAATAGATTTTTATTCCAGAAATAGGTTTGAAACAAAAATTAGAAATAAAAATTTTTACTTATCTATTTTTTGAATAGAAATTATAAATAAAAATTCTTCTTATCATTCGTCCTTACTACTAACCAGTTGTCCATCCACCGTTTACTGTCCGCCCAATCGCGGTCCATCAACTATCGCCTGCCGCCACTTGCCATTCATTGCTGCTTGTTGGCCACTAGTCGCCATCTGTCATCTACCATCCGCCAGCCAACGGACGCCAACCATCGATCATCTTCTGTCGATTGTTAGTTGTCATCTGCCGCCACCATCGTCATCGGGTGCCGACTACCGTCTGTTGTCGCTGTCAATCACCAGCCACCATCCGTCGATCACTGGTCCCCTTCCATCACCTTCGGTCGTCGACCATCACCACTTGGAAGGGAGAAATTTTATGTCATTATCAAACGCGTATTTTTGTTTAGAAACTCATCCAAAAATAGAAAAAGAAAAAATTTATTTATCTTGCAAAAATTAATTTCTGACTTAAATAATTATCATTCATACCCCAAAATACTCATGCGAAAGCTTAAAATACCTAAATTCCACGATCATTGCCACCCGCATAGCACCTACACATCAAAGGAAAATTAATTGATTAAGGATAAAGAAAAAAAAAATATGAGCACAAGGCCTACGTTTATGTAAGCTCCCTACCAAATGTCTCCCCAGAGGAAGCTTTTCGAGACTCTAGCAGTTCTTTCAGGCTCTTGGGCTGTGCATGACAACACTTCTATTTCGGGAAGAGTTTTTTTTCAAAAATAGTTCTTTTTTATTTCTGTTTCGGGGAATAATTTCTGAGTAAAAGAACCCGTATGGTAACTACACAAAAGTTCTACTATTGGAATAGAAAAAGAATAGAAATGCATTTGGTAACGCAATAATTTCTTTTTTGTATTTATTCATTTTTTTATTCTTGCTCACGATCGCGGCGGCCAGCAATCTACGGCGGCCAGCGGCCGATGGGCTCTACGGCGACAATCGCCGGTGGTCGGCGGCGGGCGATCATGCAGTGGCGGCGCACCGACGGCGACCGCCACTACACGACCAATGGCAGCCAGCAACCAACGGCGAGGGTGGCGGTTGGTGGTCAGCGGTGGCTCCGGGCGATTAGAGGTAGCCACAGCAAGAGAGAGAAACAAAAGCAAAAAAAAAAAGAAAATCAGCTTATTTCTAGAAGTTGTTCTCAGGAACAAGAAGCAACTTTTTTGTTTTCAAACCTGTTCCGGGAACAAAAAATTAGAGAAATTGTTCCGGGAACAAATGTTTTACCAAACAGGTTACTGTTCTTTTTTTGTTCCGGGAAACAAAAGAACAGAAATTGGGAGAAACGGAAACGTTACCATACGTTGCCTTGGTAGCAATAGAAGCTTCTTTTATCTTTCGCTGTAAGATTTGATATTGACCACGGGCACAAATTAATAGAAAGAGTAAGAGAATAGTAGACTCGAGTAAGAAAAAATTCAAGGAATCTAACAAAAAAAAAACTAAGGGTGCGTTTAGTAACGTTTCTGTTTAAAAATTGTTGTTAAAACAAAAATAGAAAAAAAGTGTTTCTGTTCCGGGAACAATTTTTGAACAAAAACGCGTTTGGTAAACTTGTTCTGGGAATAAAAATGAACAGAAACACGTTTGGTAAATTTGTATAATTTTTTTATTTCTTTTAATTTTTTAATATTTTTATTTTTTTTTTTTCTTTTTTTTTTTTTTTTTTTTTTTTTTTTTCTTTTTCCTTTTTCCTTTTTTTTATTTTTCTTCTTTTGGCGGTCGCCGGCCTTGGCCATGGCCGGCGGCCTCGCCGTAGCCGGGCGAGCTCGAGCTCGCCTAGATCCGGCGAGGCCGACGTCGCCGGCCCTCGATGGCGTCGCCGACCCTCGACAGCCGGTCGCTGGCCATGGCCGAGGCCGGCGACCGGCCAAAGAAAAAAGAAAGAAAAAAGAAGAAGAAGAAAAAAGAGAGAAGTATTTCTAAATTTTGTTTCAGAAATAAGAAACACTTTTTTTTTTTTGTTTATTGTTTCATTCCAAATGTGTTTCTGTGAACAAAAAAATAGTTTTGAAACAAAAACGCAAACAAACGCGTTTGTTTTTTTTTGTTCCCAAAAACAAAAAACAGAAATTTTTGTTCCTGGGAACATAAACAAGTTGCAAACAAACATGCCCTAAATTACCGTCTTCTGCCTTTGGTTCAAAGCTGATAACTTGTGCATCTCATGCTTATTCCTCTGTCCCTCTTTCTTCAGCTGTGTGACAAGCAATGCACATTAATAGGAGACCTAATATGAGTCGCAAAAACATGATTTCTAGGAGTCAATAATAAGATGAACGGGACACTCTAATACAAGCGGTTACAAAGCCAAACATTAAAACTTTCGATGCCCAGCCAGATTCTTAGCAAAGCCATATGATATTGCAGTGTGCATCCTATGCATTCAACTTATCTCATAAATATATGAATACTCGTGACGCTTGGTCATGCATGTTTTAAATAACAAAATAAAATCCCTTTTTAAAAAAAAGTTTATTTATTTCTCCCCTTTAATATCATGACCTAGCGGGAATTGATATGTCAAATTTGAAAATATAGAAGCGGTAAGGAGAAAGGAATTAAATCGTGATCATGAGTTGCATAACAGTTATACAAGATAGGACGGTTTTGTTATGGGATCGAGTGATGACAGAGATTACATAAAGAGTTGGAGGTGTCCCAAACACTAATTTTTTCCTTGGCTTGCCCATTTAAAATCTCGAGATTCTCTAGTTTTAGTTGAAAATCTAGGACTCCGCACAATTTTACAAACATTTAATGAATTTGATTTATGATATTCTAAGCTCATTGCGTCTCTGTTCTTTGTTTACGCATTAAAAGCATTTGAAATTTACGGAAGCACTATAGTAGGCACTACAGTCATTATTCTTTGTCAGCATTCCCCTTTTTATGGTGGTAGAGACAAGAAAATGAGATGGTGAAAGTAAAGGAGTCCCTTTCTACAAGATGAAGGGGGAGATAACGAGGGAGGCTTTGGTCTCGCCACCCAGGGGAGGCACATAAATGAGAGAGTTTGGGCGTTGCACGAAGCGAAGGCGAGGACGGATTGAGCTGATTTGACCTTTACCAAAAAGAGGGAGCTGGCATGAATGCGCCAGCTAGCTTAGCTGCCGACGACCCTTAGATTGGTGGCGGCCATGCTCCCACGAAAGACTGAGCAGTGTGATCTCTGTACAGAATATCGTACAACTCCCTGGTTGGAAGCTCATCGTCACTCTCCCTCCCTCTCTCTCTCCATATGAAGTGACCGCCGAGGAATTACGTGTCCACGTCTGAATAATACCCAACTTAAGAAGCTGGCCACATCACTATTTGTCCGATTGTGATCGTTACAGGTGCAATTTTGCCGAGTGAATGACGATGAAGGAGCAGCTTCCATGGTGTTCTGGAACGATAAAAAGTAATTCAATCAACTGTTCCCATGGCCCATGGCCCATGGCTAAACTCTCGAGATTCCTCCTTTTATCATTGTCCTTATATTTGATAAGGACCTTCACTTTCACGTTTAACCGTATGGATTACTTCATATACTGCCAACCCCACTTTTCGATATCAAATGCATTTCCTACATTTCAAACCTACAATTATTATCTTCGCTTTTTACAATATATATTGAGTTGCATCTCTGTCAACTATATATAATTTACATAAGTTCAATTTTATTTCCCAAATTACCTGATCCCCAAAAAACCCAAAAGTCACACACACTCTAAAGGATAATTGCCAAAAAAGTCCAAAATCAATTGTAAGAAAGCCAATTCATTCCCAAACTTTATAATTTAGCCAATTTACTTGTATACATTTTAATACTTTGTCAATATAGTCATTTTGGCAATTTTAAAAAGAAATCGCTAATGTAAAAATTTAGTCAACATCAGTCGTTCTACATCACATTATCAGTATTAATATGAATAATTTTATTTTTAGTTCTTTTAAAATTTTCCTAATTTTTTTTCCATTTTTTCTATTCTTTTCTTTTTCTCTATTCCATTTGCTGATTGCTAGCCACAAGTATGGGTGTCAAAATGGGTCATTGACCCATTTATAGACCCATTTATAGCTAAATGGGTCATTAATGGGTCAAGCTTGCACCCATAATGAGTTTTAAAAGTAAAAAAACTTAAATAAATGGGTTTTAAATGGGTCTGTTCTCAGACCCACTTATCAACCCACTAAAGCGAACGCATTTACTCTCCCTCTTCGACGTCTTCGTTTTCTCGCTTTCCCTCATCCATCGTACGACGTACTGCAAGTCGCGACTCAGAGGCCGAGAGCTCGCCGGTGAATTCCTGTCTTTTTCCGAGCACTCCTTCTCCTTCCGCCATCAGTCGCCGCAGCCACCGCCGTCATCGCCGTCTTCGCCGTCCGCGGAAAGCGATTGCGCTTTGATTGGGCGAATCTGCGGTCTTTTTTAGATCTCCGTCGCTCTCGTCCGGCGCAGTTCAGCCGCAAACCTAAGCCGTTTTCGTAACAGCCGGGTAAGTAATCGTGTCGCGGGCACGCCCTTCTCGCTTGTCTCGTTTCTGGGTTTGGCCTCTTCTTTGGTGGCAAGCTGATCGGGGCATGGGGCTTGCTGGGTTTTTCTATGGGATTGAGTGGCGATGTGGGTCATTCCGATTGGTTAACCTCGATTGGGGGCTCCAAAGGTTCTTATTCTTCGGGTGAAACAACGGGTCTTTCATTACCAATACAATGCAGCTTAACCTCAATCACGGGCTCCGTAGATACGTGTTCTTCATTTGAAAGCCAAGAAATTGAATCATGGAACTCGTGACTGTTGCTAGGCGGATGGTAGCTAGGGCCAAAGTGATTCATTCATGTTGTTTCGTCTGTTTGTTCTTGTGATCTTTACAATAAGAACAGTGTTCTTGAAATTGTGCGCATGTATTTTTTCAAAAGGACCTACGTGAAATAGAAAAATTATTACTTGATTCCCTGGTCTTGTTATGAAAGTGTCTGCATTGCTTGGTGTATTCGGCTTTTTAATGTTCATGATTTTTATGTTATCCTAGAGGTTTTGCTTAGAGATGAGTCTTTTGCAGCATCTTCACCATCTGTGTGCAGGCTTGGTCTCTCAGACTATTTGTAGGGTTTGTGTGTTTCAGAGTGAGAGTATAGATTTTATGGGGTAACTATAGTTTACAGGTGAGTGGGTATGTGCAATAAAATTGGTTCGCAATATAAGTTCCTGTTCATTTGGAGATAGAAATAGAGATATTGGTGATGTCACAATTAAACTGTTAAAGTGATGTTTGGGGTTTGAGTGACATTTCTCTGCAAGTGCTTGTAAATTTGGAACAGCTAAAATCTTGATTATGTTTGACGAGTATCTTTTTGGAGAACATGAAGATAAGATTTTGCTTATAAATCATCGTTACTTCTGCATTTGACACTTTCTTCGAATGAATGCCAGGACGAGGAAGAGGCAGAGGCGGATACCAATCCGAGGGCCTAAGGGGACGCCTGGGTGGTCAGAGTTTGGGCAGGGGAAGCAACCTGGATAATGCCAGGACGATTTCACAGCCAGCTTGATGAAGATGATGCAGCAAAGGCTTCATGGAGTTCTGAGTACATATGAGTTTTCATAAATAATCAGCATATGATGTACCCCTGTTTTAAGTTAGATTGAAATCTTTTAGTCTCGAGACTACCATGCGTTTGTTTTGTTTGATGTATATTTTGCTTCTGCTGTGTGCGGATATTGTATCAATGATGAGAGATTGGCAATGAATAGGAGCTGTTCAATTATGAGATCATTTTGGGATTCCTTTCCGCTTGACGGAGTGTGGGTCAGTGGCAAATTTCAATACTTGTGACCTCTTAAAATTAGTCTAGGCATAAAGGTGGCACCTGTAGAGAATGTTGCATCAAAGTTATTTGTTCAATGCTCTCAGCAAAAGGGGTTCATGAAGATCTATAGACACTTGCTCAACTATCAAAGTACTGCACTAATATTCCTTGAATTCTTACATCCATTGAGACACATTCCATCTATAAAAAAAAAATTCCTTAGAAAAATCAGTCACTTGGCCAATTGGAAAAAATGATACTAGAGAAGGATAGATTGGTTTCTCTTTTTTCCATTGGTTTATTTTGGCCTCATAGTAAAATGAACAAATGCTTGTAAAGTAGAAAGAAAGCAACTTAGCTGTTCTTTTAACGTATGTTGGAACCCTTATGAAAATACTTACATAATTTGCTCGATCATATTGCAAAAAAAAAAAAAATATATATATATATATATATCCTCTAGAGCTCGTCGAGCGAGCTCGAGGCTCGCAATTTATGGCCAATTGCCGGCCGTTGTCGGGCCAGCGGCCGGCCAAAGAAGAAGAAGAAGAAAAAAAAAAAGTTATATTTAAAAATAAAAATTAAAATTTTATTTTTTAAAAAATAAAAAAATAATTAAAATTCGATTTTTAAAATAATTATTTTAAAAATTATAAGAATTGTCCATTAAATTTGTGTTGTATAAAATTATTTTTAGCAATACCATTTATATATATATAATAAATTAAGTTTAGTTAAATGGGTCGGGTATGGGTCGAGTATGGGTCGGGTTGGGTATGGGTCAAAAATTTTGCATTGCAATAAACGGGTCATAAACGGGTTAAATGGGTCGATTTGGGTCGGACCATTTATGACCCGACCCAAACCCGACCCGACCCACCCATTTAACGGGTCTAGCCACAAGCGAAGGTGTCTGGACCCTGATGACCGGTGGAGGGAAATAGAAAGAAGAAAAAGAAAAAAAGGAAAATAGCTGGCCATGCCGCGTACTCTGCTACAAATCTTGCGTGCCTTGCGAGCCTATTATAGAGGCTCAATGCAAGCTGCGGCCCTCGCGATATCAAGGTTGACCTCGCAGAGCCTCGATGGTTAGAAGCTGCGGGCTCAAGCCGAGGTCGCCTAGCCTTTGCTGTCATGAGTCATGACCGATCTCACCACAGCAAGAGGTAGGGAGAGGAGCGCAAGCCAGGGCTAGGGCGAGGGTGTCATCATCACCATCAAGGTCGGGTTGTGGCATTGAGCGATGGCCTAACATTGTGCAAGTGGCTCTCAATCATCTGTACTGCTATGTGAAAGGAGAGAGAAAGGGTAAGGAGAGAAAGTGGGAGAGAGTTTTCGCATGTATGAGCACAAATGGGTCTTTTTAGGTTTGGGAGATGCGAAATATAAGTTTTGAAATGTGAGGGGTATTAGATATGGAGCGCACAATTTTCAGAATATTTAAGTATCAAATTGGGTGTCTATCTAATAACTTAAGGTTGCATCTAGAAAAATCTCACTTTTAACTTTTTGCTCAATGTAGCAATCGATGCACTTTGATTTTCCTTAATCCCATATGCTGGAAAGTTTCATAATGTATTAATATTAGCACATAAAGAATTCGCATACAACATTTCACATTTTATTTAAATTTAGATAATATCTAAACAAGCCTTAAGCTATTAGAATAGTTTATAGTAAGTCTTATAAAATTTTAAGTGGTATTATAGTAAGAGGTCCTAGGTACAAATCTTTCTAAACCTCTAGTTGCATCCATCAACAAATTTCCATGGTTTAGTTTTAAACCAAAATCCTACCAATGTGTGAGGGAGAGTGTAAGATATTTAAATAGGTCTTATTATCGAGCGTCTTCGAACATATTTGTTAGATATACTTGACTTGATATATTTTGATTTTCAAGTATCGATTATACATAACACGAGAGTAATCAGCATCTAAAAAATTATAAAGATTCTTTAATCGATTACTTAACAAGTGTTTTTGGAGCACTCTTTAATAAAATCTATTAAAATATTTTACCCTACCAAACTTTCACATATGTTTTAGCAGTTCGGTGATGCCTTAACTTAATTTTTACCTATACCTTACTAAATCCAACCTTCCAATTTTATTAAAGACATATAATTCATAATATAATTACACACTTTCACTTTTTCTAGTATCCGTACTAGAAACCTTTAAAAATGGCCTTACATAGAGTTACGTATAGTTCGTTCATAATTTTGGTAATAATTTGAATTTTGATGGAAAAGTAAAACAATGAGAGAAATACTTTCGACTTTTAAAAAGTCTAGACAAATTAGCACTCACTCGTCACATGATGTTTGGATGATGTGAATTAGGAAGAAAAAGGGATTTTTATGAATGACTGGATAAAAAAATAATTTATTGTATATTAAATCAGAGTGGTCAGAGAATGAAAAGAATTAAAAGAAACCACAATCATGACATCGTAATATCTCCATCGTGAAGTGCTATAAAAGAGCTGCAAGATCTGAACGCGCCGTTCCTCTTTCATATGCAAGGAACCAAACAAAAGGCACCATAAAATCGTCTCTTCAATGTCCCTTTCTGTCCACATCTCTTTAACCCTTAAATATAGACGAAGTCCTAAGGACAGCCTTCCTATGAAGCAGAAAGATTTGAAACCTCTCTCTCTCTCTCTCTGCACAAAAATGGTTGCATCGGACGTGAAGAGCCTCGTGCACAGCGTGAAGTTGTCTTCGGTGGTGCCGGCTAAGGTGACACCCGACAACACGATGCACGAGCTGACTAGCATGGACCTGGCGATGAAGCTCCACTACCTCAGGGGGCTCTACTTCTTCAGGAGCGACGCCGCCCAGGGGCTCACCATCTTCGACATCAAGAAGTCCACGGCCTACTGGCTGGAGCTCTACCCCACGGCGTCTGGTAGGATCAGGCAGTCCGAGACTGAGAGGCCTGTCATCAAGTGCAACGACAGTGGGATCCGCATCGTTGAGGCTCAGTGCGACAGGTCACTCGACGAGTGGTTGGCGGCAACCAATGAGGATGGTGGCTGGGAGCTCCAGGACTTGCTGGTCCATTCTGAGGTTCTTGGCCCTGAACTTGGCTTCTCTCCCATGATTTACGTTCAGGTAATTCAGTTACCATGTGTCAGTCTTCTATTTTAGAACTGTAAATATCTTATGTTGATGATCGATCCAGTAGATTGAATTTGTGCAAGAAGATCTCCACTTCGCACCATGGAACATGTCAATCTAGCCCACCAATCATTACTTCCATTCTGTAACGTGAGCTTACCTTAATCTAGGCTGGCCAGTCATTCGCACCGGACACTCATCTTTCAAGTTTTCTGACAGTTGAATAGTTTGATGGACCAAGAGATAAAGACTTTTGGCTGATACCTCGCCAAAAGAACTCCGATGGCAAGAGATAGTAGGTCTTGCTGATACCTCGTCAAGGCAGAGATTCTTCAGCGATTTTGACCTCCGTACAGTTTGTCAACGCAAACCCTGCCTCTTCCATCAAATGCCCCCATCCATAGGATTCGGTCATCGTAGTATTTCCATAGGGATATAAGCTTTCCTTTTTTTTTTTTTGCAAAAAATAAAATATTTAAAAAATATTTTTATAAAAATAATTGTTTATTTCTTTCACTCAATCCAACGACTGGCCAGAGGAAGAAAGAGAGAGAAAAATAAATAAATAGAAAGGAAAGGAAAGGAAAGGAAAAAGGAAAATATAATTCAATTTTTTTAAAAAAATTAAAATATTATTAAAATTATTCACGTCAGCATTAGTCGTGCCATGACAAGTGCCAACACCATCATGCCACGTCAGCACTAATTGGTCAAAATTAGCCAAATGGGCTGAATTAGCACAAATACAAAATATTTACGACTCAATTAGGTAGAAAAAATAATTATGATTGAATTGGCACAATTACCATAGATATATGACTTTTTGGTAATTCTTCCCATAGGATTTGGTCATCATCACATTTTGATAAGAAATTAAGGCTCCATTTATTTCGTAAAAAATCTTTTCCTAAAAATAATCACTTATATCACTTAGAATAATTAGTCCATAAAAAAAATTATTATCAACAAACATTTTTGGATAATTAAAATACTTTTCGTTTATTTATTTTTGTGAGCCATACAAATTCATTTTCCACAAAACAAACATATCATATGCTTATCGACTTTGACATATTGATTAACCAACATAATCGTGAATCAAATCAAAAAGGGTTAGAGGAAAATACGTTGGCGAACGAAATGGCAAAGAAATGTGAATTAGGCTCCGTTCGTTTTATAGAAAATATGGCGTTTCTAAAATATGTTTTCCAGGAAGCCATTTCCCAGGAAAATAACCATATTTTTTTTGTTGTTTGGTTGAAATCTGAAAATATACTAAAAAAAAAAAATTTGTTATGTGATAAAGAAAATAATTTCCTCCATGCACTCCTTTCAATAATTTTTATCAAATTTTTTTATATTTTAAAATCGATTTTTTATTATATTTTATTCTTTTCTTCTTTTTCCTTTTTATTCTTCATTGGCCAGTTGATGGCCATAGCAGTGGCCGAGGCCACAAGCGACCTGGAGCCTTGCCGACCTGCGGCAAACCTCTACCTCACTTGATTAGGCAAGGCTGAGCTCATCCGACACTGACAAGCACAAGCCTTCCAAATCGTCCACCTAAGGCAAGGCTCGAGCCTCGCCAGAGGTCGCTAGAGCCTCACCAATGTCTAGCGACCTTAGGTGGGCAACCTCAAGCCTTGCCAAAAAGCGGCCGAATATGGTGGGCCTCGAGCTAATTGACATTAAGCGAGCTCAGCCTTGCTTGATTAAGTGAGGCTCCAACTCGCCAGTGACCGCAACCAGAGCCAATGAAAAAAAAAAGGAAAACAAAAGAAAAAGAACAAAAAAGAATAGAAATTATTAAAAATCGATTATTAGAATAAAAAAATAGTAAATGGAAAAAATATTTGATAAAGGAAAGTAGGGTGAAAGAAGGTATGGAAAGTGTTTTCATCATTCTCAAGAGTGGAAAATATTTTCCCCGATCTTAGAAGATATTTTTCCCTTAATAGAAAATGTTTTACCCAACTAATTCATTTTCCATGAAACGAATGTCGAAAAATCAAAAAAACGTTTTTCTGAAAGTTACTTTCCATGAAACAAACGAATTAGATGATAATTACTCCTTTCTGTTGAGTTTTTGCATTCTATCTATCATCAATAATCAGCATCTATTTTTCATTAAAACGGCATGGACCTCCATGTCTTGCCAATCAAAGCTATGGCATGGAAGCGATCGCAGAAATAAGTTTCTATCGAGGCCTTGAATGTGGAGTGATTGTCCTGCAACTTGTTATTGCGAAAGCAACATGGAGGGTTCTCATTTATGACCCCTTCGAAGTGTCACCTAAACAACTTTGGTCACTGGCGCATTGGACAACCATTTCGTTTAAAATACTTCTAGGCGTAAAAGATTTTTCATTTCTATTCTGAAGAATTTCAAGAAAAATAACTGTTTGATAACGACACAAAATTTCTTCCTTTCGGACGGCGGCGGCTAATCTTCGACGACCTTAATATAAAAATAAAAATAAAAATGATTTAATAACTAAAAAATAAAGAATAAAATAAAATAAATCATAAAAAATAAAATAAAAATATCATTTTATTTTAAAATTAAAATATCCTTTAAAATAATTTTATTTTATTTATTCTATTTTATTTTATTTTACGAATAAATTTATTTTAAAATGAATAAAATTAAAAATATAAATAAATTTATTTGGCAAAACACTCAAGGCAAATAAAATAAATTTATTTTTATTTATCATAAATAAATTATTTTTAATAAATTTATTTTTATTTATCATAAATAAATTATTTTTAATAAATTTAATAAATTTACTTTTAATAAATTTATTTTTATTTTAAATGAATAAAATGAATATATTTATTTTTATTTATTTTTATTTTTAATAAAATGAGGAGAGGCGGAGGAGGAGGAGGAGGTAGAGACGTAGAGGAGATGAGGAGGACTCACCGAAATTAGGGTTTAGTGGGAGAAATTGTTTCCGATTCTCTTCCTAATCAATTTCGGAATGGGAATCACCGATTTGGAATGTAAATGCATTAGTAAATGTAAAAACCAAGAGGTTTATCAAATAGGTTTCCTAAGGAAAGGCAGTGCGGAATGAAAAATTATTTCGAAACAAAAATTTTGGTTATCATGCACTCTTAAATGAACATTTCCGAAATAAACAAGAAAGAAAAAGCTTTAAACCAAAATTGGTCGTTGGCACCCCAGCATTCCTTCACCAGTTCATTGGTTCTGTGTTTCTATAGGAAGTAACAAGTGCTATCAACGCGGTACCTCCTAGCTGAGCATGTGTGCTCAGTTCTTGTCGAGGGTCGCTCTCGAGCAATCATTAGCGACTCATTCCGCCTATTAGTCGTCCGATTAGAAATAAGTCCTATTTGGCGTTGCCAAAACTTCCCATGAAGAAGAGGCAAAATTTTCCTCGTGTCGTACTTAACGACCGTGCTCTTTTTGGTATCAATTCAGATTAAGGGTTGTTTACTTGTTTCTGTTTTGTTTGTTCAAATAGAAGAGTAGAAGGGAAAGAAGGGAGAAGAAAAGGAAGGTTCTTGTTTTATCAATCGGAATGCTTTTCCTCCTTCGTTTTGTTTGGTTTGGTGGAAACCAATTATCTTTTTCTTTTGCTTGTTTGGAAACTTTGAAAAGGGTCGTAGATGTGGCAGATGTGTAAGTGATGAGATTTTGTCTTGGAGTCGCAGTTCACTTGGTTCGCATGCGGAGGAATCTGTGTGGGTCTGAGCTGGGCTCATGTCCTCGGAGATGCATTTGCAGCTTCGTCCTTCATCAACATGTGGGGCCAGATGATGGCGGGTCACGCGCCACCCAAGCCCCTCCACACACCGGTGCCGGAAAGGCCCGCCTACCCCGCTGAGTCAGGGCTCGACACGGCGCCATCCACCATTAAAGGGTCGACCCGGTTGGGGACTGTTGGTTCGTCGTCAATAACTGTAAGTTGGAAACCTATTCAGTTCACATCACCTTGCAACAACTCGATCACATCATGGGCAAATACGGATTATTTGGTGAATCTAAAACATCGCATTTCGAACTACTGTCCGCTTTGATCTGGAAATCCTTGTCGAAGATAAGGGGAGACAACGGGCCGAAGGTTGTAACTGCGTGTGAGAACAATGTCCGTAGAGAACTAAAACCGTTACCCTCAAATGGCATGGGGTTTGAGCAGGGCCGAAGTGAATTTCTCGGCAGCGGAAGCAGAAGTATCCGATCTCGCGAGACTGATTGCTGAGGCCGTGAATGAGAATGGCTTGATTGAAGAAATGGTGGAGAAAGATGACGGGAAGCTGGACTCCATTGCATATGGGGCAAATTTGACATTTGTGAATTTAGAGGGTGCAGATGTATATGGGCTAGAGTTGAAGGGCCGGAAGCCAATTTTTGCAAATTACACGATAAGTGGGGTAGATGAAGGGGTGGTGTTGGTCCTTCCAAGACGAGGAAATGAGAAAGAGAAGGGTGGTGGGTTTAGGAGAACAGTGACAATGGTCCTGCCCAACGCTCAAATGGCACAGATCAGGAAGGAGATTAATGAAACGTGGGGACTTTTGCCCTGCCCTACTGACAGGGCGACGGCTTCTGACATAGAGACTTACTCTGCTAGTAAGGACAAATGAAGAAATTCATCATAGCGCATAAAAATATATGTGGATTTGTGTTTCCCAAATAAAATTATGTTAAAAAGTCAATATTATTCTCGATGTCCTTTAGAAAGTGATCTTAAGGAATATATTCATGTACTAGACTGTCTTATTGTGGTAATACATCATATCGTGTGTGGCTCTAATATAATTTTTGAGTCTATCACTTGATTAGCTAGCTTTCAAGATGATCTCTCCTATAAATTATTGTTTGAACAATAACAGAAGAATGCTTTACCAAGATGCTTATGGTAGACTTTCAAAAATTCAATGAGAAAGATTTCTTTTACATGAAAATCAATAGAAGATGAGAAGAGAAATCAAGAACGGTTAAAAGATGCATTTACAAGCGTTTCTCCCTCATGTGTCATCTTTTTCCCATATTTCTAATCCTGACAGGAAAATTAATAATACATGAAGATCACTATTTTACCGCAATTTTTGACTGTTCTATCACAAGCTCCATGCACTGAGAATCAATATCAAGCTTTAAAGGATGGAAACCAGATAGACAAATCTGATGACTTATCGGAACTTGGACTGTGCGCAACATTCCTCTAAATGAGGGTCTCCATTTATCGCAGGACAAGCACAACGGAACAATCAGAACAGAAAGAAATCCAGAATTCAATCATCGAACTTGTCCAACATATCGTACACCAGCGAGCCAATCAATTGTTAGCAACAAAACCTCCGGCGAGCAAGGGTTAGGTAACCAAATCTCAAGTTCCCAACCAATGTGGCTTTACAAAACATAAACAGAATACACAAGTCTATTTCCTTCCCAAATCGACAAGGATCACTGGATGGTGATGCAGTCTATTTCCTTCCCAAATCGATGAGGATCACAGCATGGGATGCATTGTATGAGGGAGCTATTGGCGAATTATCAATCACCAATGGGAAAAAATTGACTCAAGATGCATGATTCTCCTTCTCATCTGAGTTTCTTGCCTGCGGCACCAAAACTTCCGGAGCTGCTACACCAGCCTCCTTGCTGAGAATTGTCTCATCACTCCGATCAGCATTCCTTTCTCTTAGCACATTACTGCCACTTGGAGCCGGCGTTCGCATAGCCCTAGGTAACTTCAAAGGAATGTCTCCCTGGAGAGATATACCATCATCTGGCTTCTCAGATGCCTTCATTGTTGTCTCAGGCAATGCAGGAGGTGGGACCACAGGAACAAGCTGGACTACAGCTTTCCCCCATTTCTTTCTTCGATTAGGCTTTGGCGCATTTGTTTTGGCCTGTGAGGGATGTGAAATGAGCAAGAATGTGCAGGAGAAATCAGAACCGAAGTGACATGTAACAGTTAGTGTGTGGTGGTACTGAAGTGACTACAGTCCTGAATTAAAGCAGTTTAAGAGGTGACGAGAAGCAAAGAATTTCCCCTTTATCTAGACTAGCATAAAATTAAAGATGATAATCTTGCCATCGTTTTAAAACAAGTTACAGATAGGGCGTGACCTTTGGAGTTCAATGCCAGAAGTGAGATACTAGTATTTTTTTGGGGATACATAGCCACCTGCATACTATCGCATGGCAAAGAACAATGACAAAGGAAACATACCAAGGTGTTCCCAATGTCGGATAAAGGTTTCCTCCTCGCACCAGCATCATCAGTTGAGTCAACTTTGGCTTTTTCACCAAATGCACTCTGAGTAAACTTGCCCCATGGGAGGCTAGATTAGATTCACCTGTTTCTTCATTGTTCCCATTGTTCAAGGCACCGCTTTTATCTTGTTCTGAAGATTCCTCCAACTCTTTTGCAGATGCAGACTCTCTGTTGGTGCACTTAACGGATACGCAGCCACAAGATGGGCCGCAGAGTGATCCAGCGCCCCGACATTCACATCTCGATGTTTTGCATGATGAGCTTTTGCTGCATGAGCAGCAAACCTCAGTACTACCCTTTGAAGAGGTTCTTTCGCCAGAGCTCTCCATATTTACGTCATTCACTTCATTAATCTCTGGTTCTTGGGTATCAGAAGATGAATGGCGTCCATTTGGCTCTTCTCCTTCGTGGCCGTTTGCCTGACTCTACCCAGTCTTCATCATCGTCATCTACAACCCCACTCATCATCGTCATCTTCTGCTGCATCACCATCTGAAGAATCTGATTCTGATGTGTCCATGTCCTCGAATAGAAACATCGATGCCCTATGTTCCTACAGAAAAAATCCCCCCTCAATCAGTAGAACCCAATTTGACCAAAAAGAAAGAAAGAAAAGAAAGAAAAAAAAATCCAATTCAAGCCAATCAATGAGATGGAAAATCCCAACATTATGCGGGCACGTAAAGCACACATCACCAGCATAAACTACAAAGGTAAACTTCAGAAAAATACTAATTCCTAACACTTCAATGGAAAATAGAGCAAAGAAAAGGTAGACATCTCCCAAACCTGCTTGCGTAGGCCATATTTATGCAGTCCCATGTTTAGGCTGGAATCCCCTGAATCTGCTGCATTTGATTTGTGGTGCTTCTTCAAGAGGATGTCTGCCAAATGTTTGAGACCACTTTAAAAGCATAATCAAGACCAGAATAGATACAAGATAATCAACTAGTGACAATTACATCACACGCACAAAAAAAAAAAAAAAAAAACTCATATTATCAAAAGATCCAAGTACAAAAGAGCATTAGGGATTGTTTGACCGGAAGAATTAACAAATAGCTACACGTATAGAAGCAAATCCACATTCCCATGAGACTAGTCTGCTTGTGATAACAGATGAATGCTTTACCAAGATGCTTATGGTAGACTTTCAGAATAACTACCATATCAATATCTAGCTCCTGTAATAGAACTAATCATTAAAGATACTGGCAGCATATTTACCTAGTTACTGAAACTGCAGCTATAAATCAGGTTTAGCTGGTACGAGTACACCTGTCCACGTAAGGCTCTAGCTACTGAATGCATATAATGCTCGAGTGTTCTCTGCGACTTTAGCTGATGAACAAGTTCGGCTTCTGCATTTCCAACTGTCTGATCACAGTGCTCAGTTTGACAACTCTCTCCTTTAAATCTCTTATGTGAGTCCTTCTCTCTGCAATCGACCTCTTTATCCCACAGTAGACACCTTTAAAAATTCAAAGAAGAGTCAAGTTTAGCTTTGTATTTTTAGCAATTGCAGGGTGAAAACAGTTTAGCTACATCAAATGCACTAACATCAAACAATCTCAAGAAGTAATAGAACATGATACTTTCCTACCAGACATACATGACTTACGAAATTTTAGAATCTACTAGAAGATCACAATATAGTACTACATTAAGTCAATCTGACATGTGTAGTATGACTAGTGTAGTACCTCGAAGATGCCAAATTAAAAAGGTAGTTCATCAGGTTCTTTGCCTCTGCTAGGGAACAGGTGATTCCAACGTCCTTGCCACTGAAGACCCTTTCACGCTCTTCTGCTTCTGATAGTTGCGATGCCATGGACACTAAGGTGCTGGAAGAAGTCGCAGCATGTTCTCAAGAGCAAAAATTCTTGAGTTCCTTGCACCAGGAGACATGGTAGGTGGACAATCACTACAAAGTACATCATCCAAAGATGTTTAGAGCATAGCAATGCCAATTATGAAGATGATGAACGAGCTAATGGTGAATTATCGCAAACAGAATTTGCTGCTACTTCCCCAACCTTAAGTTTGCTTGCTTTTGCAATTCCACTTCTTCCTTAAGTCTAGCAATCTCCTTTGCCATTTTGGCCCTCCTACAGAATGAATGGAACTTATTTAGGAGAGGGAATACACTGTGCCACATGCATGCAAATGACAATCTAAAAGCACAAAACTGACAAGTCCCACATCATTACTAACTGGCCAAAATCCGAAAACAATAATGGAGACTGAACTAATATAAACGTGCATATAGACCCAAATATGCTTGTGCATGAACACACCCATAATTTAGCATGCTTCGAACTCATTCAAGAATGACATTTCCCAGAAACAAGAAGCAACTGCCTCTGTCATGTATAGCAGAATACTGAATTAAACCTACTATAGTACGATGGCATCAATGAACCACATTAGCCAAAAAAAAAAAAAAAACAGAGCTAATTGAAGGACCATAATATACTATACAACTGAGACAAATGATTGTTAAAGAAAAAGAAAATCTAGAACCGAAACAAACAATAAACTTCATATGATCATGAAGAGAGAAATACACTCAATTGGTTCTACGTGATAAGTAAGAATTGAACTCACTCTTTCATATGACGTTTCATATTCAGAACGTACTTCATGAACCCGTATGGTGACTTCTAGCTCATGCTCAATGGCCCGCATCAAAGCCTTTTTTCAACAAAATACCATTTTGTAGGAATCATATTAGAGAAGGAACTCCCACTATGCCCTAAGACATTAGATATCTATGAGATTAAAGGTTCGATTGGAGGCTTATCCAGGTGTAGTGAGCCTGTAGGCCTCTTGGATAAGATAAACTTTCATTCATCACGTTAAACAGGATGTAAATGGACACTAAAATACTCATGAAGAAGCTTAGAATACCTGAATTCCTGGACCATTGCCACCCACAGCACCTGCACATCAAAGGAAAATTAATTGACAAAGTATAAAGACAAAAGATGAGCACAATGCCTAATATTACATATCGATTCACCATCAAAACCAGAGGAACATTGTGGTGGCATGCTCACAGCAAATGGCTTAGGGCCACCGTTTATGGAGCTCTCATAATCTTTCCCAAATTGGGTTCGCATTGTCCTTTCCCAATGCCCAAGCGAGAATTCCCTGTACTTCTTGGTAAATTTTGATAACTCTATGGCAATTGTATCAGATAAAGTCATTTCCATCTCTGTCTAAGTTTGAGCAATAAGATGATTGATTTCATTTGCACCCATGAACAGGTGAATGGTTTGACCGAAATCCAATGGACGTGCTCAAACAAGCAATGTTCACAGGCGCTGCTCCAAATATGTATCCGACGCGTATACAATCAACGGTCAACCTGGAGATCTATACAGATGCTCCAGCAAAGGTGGTCCATTCGAACTACTTCACCGCTCTATTTAAAACTCATTAAATGGTGAAATAAGAAATGTGACCGTGCATCGAAATTACAGGAACCGCTGTATTTCCAGTGGTACCAGGCGAGACGATTCTCTTGAGGATCATCAATGCTGCACTCAATCAAGAACTCTACTTCGGTTGCAAACCATCAAATGACGGTCGTGGGCGTCGCGCCGCCTACACCAGGCCTTTCGCAACCAATGTCATTATGATAGGACCGGGGCAAACCACCAACGTGCTCATTACTGCTAACCAGGCCCCGGGCCGTTATTACATGGCAGCACGAGCCTACCAGACTGCTCAAAATGCTGCCTTTGATAACACCACCACCACAGCGATTCTCCAATACATATCAACATCTGGTAGTGGAGGGCAGGGACAATCCTCCAGGCCAATTCTCCCAATACTTCCTGCCTATAATGATACAACCACCGCAACTGCATTTACAGCGAGCTTGAGGAGTCCTGGGAAAATCAAAGTCCCGACTCAAATTGACGAAAACCTACTTTTCACTGTAGGATTAGGACTCTTCAATTGCTCCAAACCTAACAGCCCTCGATGTCAAGGTCCCAATGGGACTCGGTTCGCTGCCAGCGTGAACAACATTTCTTTTGTTTTTCCTACAACAAATTCCTTGATGCAAGCCTACTATCAAGGAGTTCCCGGAGTCTTCACAACGGATTTTCCACCCGTTCCTCCAATTCCATTTAATTACACCGGCAACGTGAGTCGGGGCCTATGGCAACCCGTAAAGGCAACTAAGCTATACAAGCTGAAATATGGTTCCAGGGTACAACTTGTATTTCAAGATACAAGCATCGTTACGACAGAAGATCACCCGATGCATCTTCATGGATATTCCTTCGCAGTGGTTGGGACGGGATTTGGGAACTTCGATCCAATAAATGATCCGCCCAAGTTCAATCTCATCGATCCCCCATTGAGGAATACGATTGGAAGCACACCAGGTGGTTGGTCAGCGATCAGATTCGTGGCCGACAATCCAGGTAAAATGAATGAAGCAACCAGTATATATATATAGAAGAAGCAAGTGCAAAAAAGACAATCCAACCTCATATTTGACCATTTCTCTTTCCTGTGTCGTTCATTACAGGAGTGTGGCTGATGCATTGTCACCTTGACTCTCATCTGGTCACAGGTCTGGCCATGTCTTTCCTGGTGGAGAACGGTGTTGGGGAGTTGCAATCCGTGATACCACCCCGCCAGACCTGCCTCGCTGTTAAACCAATTGCCGGTCACACTTGGAAAGTTGCAGGATTTGTGGATGTCCCGAATCCAGTCATTATGTTCTATGATTGATTGTTCTCCCAGATTTGTCGTCATTGTTTTTCCCGTGATTCGATGTTAATTGGATAAGTTAGAAACTTGTGAGGTTGCATCGAGCAACCACTTTGGTATAGTTCCCAATTGTAGCGGACTCCATTTGGAAATTATATTCCAAGATTATCATTTTCCTACAGTATACGATTGAGTGCTGACTTACTGGTAGGCATCGGGATACATGCACTGGTAGACAAAGCACTGAAAACATTTGGCCTGTGCCACCTGTCGAGTGGCTAGTACTACCGGTAGCTTTCACCGCCGGCTATATGAAGCAACTGATGTTGTCCAGGGACAATTTACCCCCTGAAATCTACATAACAAAAATCATCCTCAACATTCACAGTCCTTGTCGCACCAGACAACCCAACGCTCACGCCAATCAGATCCAACTTAAAAATATACATTGGTTACAAAAACGCCTAAAGGAGACAAATCTGCATTTGAACCTGCCGAGCAACTATTTGAAATAAGAGAGGTCCTCTGCTCAGTGCCAAAACTTGTGCTGAAAGTTTCCCAGCTAATCAGGCCACAAATTTTAGACAACGGGTATCGTTATGTATGTTCTGGCATCGGAACAGAAACGCATCCCACACCTCACACATGTATAAGTGGCAGTGAACCCACAAACGGTGCAAAAATGGCGACGAGAGGTAGAACTTGGAGGCCCAACTGCTGCCCTTAAGTATGAGGGAATATGAGGAGGCAAGGACTCGAGGTTTGCCTGTTTTCAGAAGGATGTCGTCATGCGGAAGGAAAAAAAAACACTCAAACTAATAAAGATAATAGACAAAAGGAAAAGCAATTGCCTCGATCTTATACCTCATGCAGTAGCTCAAGGAATGTTCTAGGAGCTTTCCTGGCATTTTCAAGAGCTTTCGCTTGACGTGTTTTGCGTCTTGTGCTCTTCGATTGCTTTTTGTGCATATAACCTGAGGCCCAAGGTCCAAAAAGGCAAATAGTTTCTAACATGCACCTGCATGTATTAATGCACATAAAACCACCATGCACGATCAATTCCAAAGATTGCTTTCCTCACGGTCTAGCTTAAAGACCTGATGAAGAAAAGGGTGTTTGATATATCTCCTTAATGCTTCCCGGTGAAACTATGTATATCAGAGTGACAATTCCATCTACCAGTAAAGAAGGAAAGAAAAGGCATTGATCCTTGTTATCAGTAAAGTAAACAAGAGCAGAATCATTTCTCCACTCACAGGGTGGATACGGCAAGAACATTGACAGCGGTCAAGTTGAAAGAAACGGATTGATGTCTGAATATCATTATTCAGGCGGCTTCTCATGGAGTGGAGGCAGTTGGTTTTGGATGAAAATATGGAAGTTCTACACAATTTCTCCCATTTTTGAAGATTAATTCTCCCTAGCCCAGCCAAGCACACATGTACATCGCACAACTCATGATCACTGAAAGGAACACACACAGGAAAGGAGCTAAATAATGCAAGCCACCCAAAGTCTGGTGATAATTGATGAGTAGGAGTAGAGTAATCTTGACGATGCAGGCGGTACTCATCATTGGATTGGTTTGATTTGGGGCGAGGACGTTAAAAGAATGAAGGAGGGAAGAATCAGTCCAAATGGCTGGTACTAAGAATATGGAAGTTCTTTAATTTTCGCTTTACTTTGGCTTGTCGAAAAATGTTGTATTGAGTGCGTGAAGCTTGATAAGACAACTTCTATGAATCCATCTGAGAACCAGACCGGTGAGAACTATCCATCCGAACCATACTCACCCTTACTTCTCATTGATGCACTCGCATGGATACAATCGATTACAATTCATTAATAGGCTATGCCACGGTGCTCTTCCAAACATTATATATCTCTCTTCTATAAGAAAAGCAAAATGTAAGGAAACATCGAACGTGGAACTGTAGTTTCAGCACTTAAAAAGACCATCCACCATGCATGTATCGATCGAGCAACGTCTCTTCCGCAGAAGAAGGCAATCCATGCTTCTTCCGCTTTGGATATGTTCCTTTTCCTCCAAAAATAACTATCCTAAACCAAAAAGAAAAAGAAAAAGAAGAAAAAAGAACTAAGACTCTACTGACGAATCTGTTGCTCCTCCTAAGGTTCTGTGCTTACATCACACCAACCCCAAACGCCGAAGCCAATGCTTTTGCTCCCTCAGAACTTGCTGTTGGACCACCAGCACCGAAGCCGCGGCATCGCAGTACAGGGACGACACGTAGTCTCCCATCACTCCCAGCTCACTGTTCTCGCTCCAATCCTCCAGCCCTCGCAGCAGCACCGGGTTTATGCCATGCTTCCTCCCCACGATCCAGAGATCGAACGTGTTGTCGTTCATCGCGTGCACCGTGGCCACCGTCTCTTCGCCGTTCCTCACCTCCACCTCCCTGTAGTTTACCCTCCTGTTCATCTCATTCTTCATCCAAAACCAGGTCACCGCCCCGTCGTCCAGTTTCTTCTCCATCTCATCGTCCCCTTCCCCGTCGTAGGCAAGGAATCGGACGACGGTGAGATGCACGTTCTGGTTCCCCACCATCCGATCTGCGTAATAAAGCGCTTCTCGAGCATCCGCGCCTCCTAAAAATAGGAGGACTAATTGGTGGAACTGTACTTGGAAGTCGGTAGGGTTGACCGCAAGCATCGAGTTGCTCCTAAAATGGCCCTTGTCCAAGAGTATGCCCACGGAGCACGGCGCGTTGGCCAACACGGCACTCACGAGCACAATTCTTTGATGGTTCCGTGGGAGATTTTTGTGGTATGGGAGGAGGATCAACGTAGCCTTGTTAATGAGGGCGAGCTCGCATATATCTCGAAACATGGTTCGCTTCGGGGACATGGCCGTGTAGGCTTTGTAGCTGATGCACTCGCTCTTGCTTTCCTGGTACACTTTCATGGCTTGGTGGATGGTCTCGTAGATGGCGTACGTAGAATACCGCGCCAGCTTTTCGTGGTCGAGGAGCCTAGGGTACCCACGACCAACTATCTCCACAAGGTGCAGACCATAGATTGAGATCGGAGAGCTCAAAGTGGGATTGGAGGCTTCTATGAAGTTGATGAACTTGGCTGTATCTTCTTCGTCGTGGATTTTAAGCACCACACCGAGTTCTGTGGACGGAGGAGTGTGTTGGATGGTTCGCCTGCGGTTCACCATGTAAGGCTTTGTGGGATCGTACAAGAGGCCGATCAATGGCGTCGATACTGCGGTGACCAACACCGAAAGCATGACCATCATCGTGTACACCTGCGGTTGTATGACCTGCATTTCATTCGGGAATCCGACGACGAGCAAAAGTTAAGAATGAAATGTGGGTATACTCGCAAATAAATTTAGATTAGGTTCGTCGGTGCGCGATGTACCTTTTTTCCAACCAATGAACGAACAACAAGAGATCAACCTGACCCCTGAGGGTCAAGATGAGGCCGAGGGCAAGACCATCCGCGACGGGCATGTCGATGAAGAGGCCGGACAAAAGACTCGTCACCACTTTGGTGAAGTGCCCAATTGCAACGATGGCACAGATTGGTTTCAGGTCCGACCACGCCTTCCCCATCGCGGCCAAATCTGTGAACTGGCCGATGAACATGAAGGAAAATGGCATGAGAAGCTCCATGATTATAGTGTCACTCCGCTCCACCAAAGTTGTCCCGAGCGGGGGGCCTTCGGGAATCATCAACCCCAGCCACAAAGGCCCGTTAGCGATGGCCACGCCTAAGAAGTCGGTCACGAACCCCGCGACCAACACCCCCACGAGGATCGCTACGATGTAAGTTTGGTCAACGGGCTTGCCTTCTGGGGTATTTCGAATGATCCGGGAAACCGCAGCCCGAGTGCCAACGTACATGATGGCCACCGTTACGAGCACCGCAGCCAAGCACCACAGGCCATCGTTGGAACCGCTTTTTACCTGGACCGTTGCTTCCAATATAACGATGGCGACGATTCCCATCATATCGAGGACTATTGCGGACGATAAGGCCAAGCGTCCTACCTCAGAATTCAGAATATTCAGCTCCTTGAGGATGGGATACAGAACAGGGAATGCCGTTATAGCCGTGGACGAACCAAGTACTCCGATGGATAACCAATCTCCATAAGCATCGCTCATGGACCGTCGCATGAGCAGACCAATTCCTATCACTACGAACGAGGGGACGAAAAAGCCTGTCAATGCTATGTACACGTGTTTCTTCGCCGACCTCCACACCATTGCCATGTCCGTTCTCACGCCCGCCATGAAGAGGAAATACATGAAACCCATCGAACCAACGTTTCGTACCACGAAATTGGCACTATCTGGAAACGCATATTTTGCGAACTTGCGATTGTGGCCCAGAACGGAGGGTCCAACGAGCACTCCACCCTTCAGAATAAGGAGGAGACAAAAAATATATATATATAAAAAAAAAAAAGGAAAATCAAAGTGAGCGTTGCTTTGGGTTCATTTAATCGTTGTTTCTTTTCCTTGAATTGCCAATGTCACCGCAAGGCCTTAAATCGCAGAAACATAGAATAAGTTGGAAGAAACTGGAGGGTGAATGAAATACTCACGAGGATCTCCGAGACAATTCTAGGCTGACGAAGAGGCTTGAGGAGAAATCGGATAACCCGAGTGACCACGATGACGAACGAGACTTCCAACAGCACATGCGAGAGTAAGTTACTCTCGGCGGTGTCGTCAAAGGCGACGCCGAAGAAATCATCGCTGGAAGGCTTGATGCACTTGGCCCCGAAGCCCGAGTTGGCAGGGCTGGGCGGGACCTGGACATCACGGCTTACATGGGCGATGTTCATGGCAGGGGGAGGCATGAGTACCTTCAGAATCGGCATGCGGCCTAATTATCTGACCTGAGACCATGATAAAGACGATGATCAGCCGAGGAGCCAGCACCCAACATCCGAGACCCCGAGAGTCATCGTGGCCCAAAATTTGTTCAAGGGTTGCAGATCCATGCCATAGGAGTCGTCACTCTGTTCCACCGGTGCTCCAAATTGGAGGACATGTTACTTGCAAGTTTCGATCCTTTCCCCTTTTTGGTTACATCAAGTTTTGAATTTCGCTTCAATCAAGACGATGCCAAGCGAGACGGGGGAGCTACTGGTCAAAAGCACAGAACCAAAATTCCCTCAGTATAACCGTCTCAACTAACTTGTGGAAGTGGCCAAGTGGCAACTCAGATTGAGCTACGGTTAAGCCCGGGAAGCCTCGTGTCGAGACCTTTTGCTATAAAAAGAAGAAGAAAGAGAGAATGCCTTCACTACTATTTCGCTGTTGACTACTTGGCACGTGTTCATCGTCACGTGTGGTGCTGTTTTATCGCGTGAAAACCGAAAAAAAAAAAAAAAAAAAAAAAAACAACAACAATAAGGTCGTAGTGTAGCTTATCAAATTGTCATATTCACTCATGGAGTTTTTGCTTGGAGTACGGAAGTTTGATGATCATATCCGTCGTTTGTCGATATGACCAGATAAAGCGGCAACTCACATTTCCCAATTTTATTTTCTCATCTCCTTAGTTAGCTAATCAAGAAATGGACCACGCATCTGGGCACTAAACTGTTTCGTTATTATTTAGATTCTTTCAATGTTACAATTTGTCTGGTGCGTTTGATAACCATTCTGTTCTTGAGAACAATTTTTAATTAGAAATGATTTTTATTTTATTTTATTCTCGACAACAATTTACGAGAAAAAAGGCGTTTGGTAATTGTATAAAATTTTTGATTCTGTAATAAATAAATAAAAAACAGAAATACATTTGGTAATTACATAAAATTTATATTCTAATTCTTTTTCAATCACCTTCTTAGATGAGTGTAAAATTGATAATGAATTCTCATGGACCACTCACCAATATAATTATCTTCTTATGAGTGAAAAAATCATATTATATTTTATTATATTTTTAATTTCAAAAGAATTCGAATTTAGAATTCTATTCCATTCTAAAATTTTATCAAATCGTAGAAATTCTATTGATTAATTATATCTATACTAAGTAAAAAATATTAACTAATCAAAATTTTATTAAATAGTAAATAATAAACTATAGTATAAACTATAAATATATATACTAAATAATAAATTAAAATACAAAATTAAATATGTATTCTATATTTAGCAAAAATTTCAATTCCTACTTCAAATCATTTTTATTTATTTTTTAAATAATCTTTTTTATTTTTTTCCTTTCTTTCTCCCCCCTTCTTCTTCTTCAAGGTGGCCAGTCGCCGGCCTTGGGATGATCGGTGATCAGCTAGACGAGGGCTGGCGACTTCATTGGAGTGTCGACAGCCCTCAGCAAGGCCGTGCCTCGTCGGCCGAGCCTCACCGGCGACTGGCGAGGCTCGAGCTAGCCATGGCTAGGCGAGGCTCGACTTCTCCTAGATCGGGCGAGGCCGAGCTCACCCGGATCTAGCGAGGCCAAGTCTCGCTAGCGGCTGGGCGAGCCTCTGGCGACCGGTGGCGATGGGCCACGAATGGCGGCATTTAGCGAGGGGCAATGGTAGTGGTTGATGGCAATGGCGGTGGCAACGGCACTTGAAGAACAAGAGAGAGGGAAGAAGAACAAGAAGAAAGAGGAAGAAAAAGAAAAAAAATAGGTAGACTTGATTCTATAATTGTTATCAAACGGGATTCTGTTCCAAAACTACTCCTAGAAACAAAATAATAGAAATAAACACTATTTAGCTGGTTACCAAACAAACCCTTACATGTCGTGGATGATAATTATGCACTCAAGGCTGGATGCCTATCCTAACCCAAATCAAATATAAAAAAAACTAGATTTTCTATTTTTCATTCATGTACTTTATTGCCTTTTTCTAATGAAGTCTCTCAATCATCAATTTATCCAATTAAGTCCTTGAACTTTCATAAATTTTTTAATCAAGTCTAGCTAAATCTAATTGAAGCTGTCGTTGGACGACATTCTAGTGTGAGGGTAATGATATTTTTCCAATCCTGAATGCTCCATGAGCATCCATATCAACTAAATTTTATCTACATCATACTTGTATATGGTTTGAAATAGCTAAATTTTATTGATGGTGCTCGCATAATGGTCGCCTTTATCTAGAATTTTTTACAATGGAAAGTGATGAGCATTTGAAAATAGTGTCTTTCTAGTTTATTTATAAAAAAAAAAAAAAAAAAAAAAAAAAAAACAAATAAATTATGAAAAAATTGAGCGATAAAATAATTTAAAAGTAATTTGAGTGCAACTTTTAATTGCACGATGGATGTTGCTCAATCAAATAATAATAGCTAGTATACGAAAAAATTTGAGTAATTTAAGATTTTGAACTCCGTTAATTATACAAATGTATTAAAAAGTTTTCGGTTTACAAATGAACATACAAGTGAGCCCTATGTTGAAGCAAGACAGATTCATCGGTCAATCTCTTGATTTTGATTGCTAGAAAGCGATGTTTTCGAAATCAATTTTTAATCGTTCACCGTGGAAATATTATCTTTAGAAATAGTACTCAATCTTTCTCTTTTTTTCCAATTCCTTTCTAGATAGATGCAGTTCGTATTATGGGTATGGTGACTGATGAAGACAAATAGATAATGCCAATGAGACCAAAAAATATTTTAGTGAAGAAGGAATCATGACACCAAAAGAAATGGTGAAAAGCTGGTTGTTAATTTAAAACAACGGCCAGTATTCCTTTACCCGATTCCCAGTAATCCAAAATCAAGAGCCCATTCCAATACAATTTAAGTTGAGCACGAAGAATGAGGTGCCATGTAAAAGTACAATAATATTTTCATTAGTCTCGAAAACAACATTTCTAATTATTATTTTTTTTCGTATTTTTATAAGAATAATGGATATTTCTAATAACATTAATAATCTCTTTTTGGCGATTCTATTCTCATGGTTGTTTGTTAATTTATTTTAGTAGTTATTTTTGTCACATTAGTTTTGTCATGCTTTCTTGCTTTTCATATGTAAGTAACTGCACCCATGCAATTCCCAACTGAGATTTTCTGTTCCTGATTTTCCAAAGGAATTGAGTAAAAAAGTTAGTGGGGGGTGGAGATGGCGTAACTTCCCGAATTTTATCACAATGGTCCACATGGACGTTCACATCATACATCGGTGTCGTCTGACAATCACGTTAGTTGAGGGGTATGGTCGAATTTGGTGTCGAAGAGACTTAATTAGAAATTATGTAGAAGTCGAAGGACTGATTAAAAAGTAGTATGGAGACCAAAATTAAAATGGGGGTGGGGAAGGCCATTGAAGAAGGGCGCAGCTACAAAAGCGCCGCCACATTGGCAGGGTATGAAATGAATTTTGGGAATTGAAGGCATAAACCAAGGTGGTCATTATGGAGTCAAGGGCCCAATGGGCCCACGGTTTTATGTTGCTTCTCAGTCCGCAAAAGCTATGGAATTGGACCACCCTAATGGAGGTGGAGGTGGAGGTGGAGGTGGAGATTCAAGCACGACATCCTCATTCCTTCAATCCTCTTCTTCACATACCTGAGGCTTACACTCCCAAAAGGGGCTCCACCAGCTGTTCTATCCTAAGAAAAAAAGAAAAAAATATCTGAAAAGTGTCCCAACTGGATAATCAAAAAGGTACTTTCAGTAGCAATTTTACGAACCTAATTCACTAGGTTGTCAATCCAATTCCTTTTATTGGTAGCTTCTTGTATTGCTATTGCTATTTGTCGCGTGTTTTCAATTGGCAATATGCTTGAATTCGCTGGCCAAGAGGCTGGTTGTCATCGTGAGCTCATTCAAAGTATAGAATGCTTCTCTTATTATATCACTGAAACCGTCCCGAGACAAGCATGCTTACAGTCGGGTTTTGATAAGACTCTGTTCGAACCAAAATAAACTTAGTTATTGTATACTTTGGTTGAGCGGTAACTCTTTTTAACTTTTATTCATTTGGAAAACATGATTGTAAATATCAGTCGGTCAAACGCGCGAATGAAGCTACAATTATTCAGGCAGATTCGGTTTATGACAGGAGAACGCCAAATACAACTCATAAATCCCACCCCTTACTATTCAGAGTTGGCAACTTGAGTACGTAACGCAAAAAGAAATTGTTATTTGAAGTACGTGATTCCTAGTATTGTCCTCGTCAAACGCATCAAGGAAACAGATAATTGCTGTTGGATTCTGTTTATAGCAAGGCAATCCACATAAAAACATTCATATATGTACAATAAAAGAGGAGAGAGAAAGGGAGGGGGAGGGGGGGGGGAAGATGCATTGGCGTCGGTGCAATGACAAATACGATTCGATGCATTTACTGACAGAAGCAGGAGATGGATTGATGAGGTAAAGAAGGGCAGGAAGCGTTATTGTGTCGACGAAGCGAACTGAATTACCGAAAGAGGAAGAGGAGGTGGAGGCGTTGATGGTGGTGGTGGTTTCTGTTGGAGCACATAAAAGCTACCACTATCTTGTGAAGATGGAATTCTTAAAATGTGAAACGCTGTTGTGCGTGTGACAGTGAGAGAGAGAGAGAGAGAGAGAGAAAGAGAGAGAGATGAAGAGAGGTGATGGGATAGACTATTTGCCTGTAATGGGGATGTGCGCTACAGATTAATGTGTTCCTTTGTCTCCAAAATTTAGGACACGACTTGCACCCTAAAGTTATTACCCCAGAACCCAACCATACACTTGGCTTAATGGCCAACCGGATAATTCCTATTGCACTTAAAAATCATGGAGGAGTGGTCAATAATTAGCTTCGACACCCAGAAGTTATCTTCCAGTTAAGGGGGTCAACCTCAACATCATTATCAGTTTGTCCAAAGGAGGTTCCTTGCCATTTTTAATCCGCTGCATGAAGGACCCGGTATAAACAAATCAAGGAGCTCTTCATCTACTTTAGTCTTACAGTCTCTATATACGTGATGGAACGGTATGAATTTATAAAGATTTGGCTTTCAATGGGGGCCATGATGGTCGTCATCATGATGGGTGTGTACACGGATCAACACATTTAAATAAAAAAAATAGCTTTTACAGTGGATGACTTGAACGTAGTCGGAATGAGTCAACATCCGCAATTACTATCTTTCATTGAAAACGCCTGCAACAGTTTTAACTCAAGCACAGTTGAAACCCTAACCCTGCAACTTCCAATTTCAGCTTCTTCCGCTGAAGGCTAGGGTTTCGAGGTCTAGTCATAGCAGCAGTCCAACCGGCTAAGCCTGAAGAGAATTTAATAAGATGGTAAATCCATGCAGACAAAATCTAACAGCCAAACATGCTCTTCCTAAGATAAAGACATATGAGTCGGAAAGCTGAACAAAACCCTAGAAATAGAAATACGACGGACTCATTATAACTCCAACAATTAGATTGGGAACTCTGAACAATGAAGACCTAGTTGAGAAACAAAGCGATTCTGTTTTCTTTTTTCTGCGGCAATTGCTATGCTTCCAGCCCAATACTTATGTGTCAAAACCAGATGACAAACTTTAAAATCAGATTTGCGAGCATGCATATGCTGTGACAAGAAGGATTAAATAAAGTTATATAGGACCTTCGATTTACGGATATATAGAAGAGCAAGACACTCGATCATAGAAAGGAAATAACCTGAGGAGATCCAAACACTTGCCCAAACTGAACTCACTGATTGCAAAGGATCTTATGTCGACATATAATATCCTCGCTTGAAAAAAAGCTGGGGGAACAGAAAGAGGCCGATCATCTCAGAAGCCAACCTTGTTAGAGAACAAAAAGAATAGTAGGTGCATCTGGCTCGAAAACAATAGATATGGAACATGCATAGATTATGAAGTAAAGATTTAGCTTGAGATGGAGTAGTAATCCATAGTTTCGGAACCAATTCAGACGTTCTTTGAGCAGTAACTAAAAACAAAATAGCGAGGAGGTTATTGGGATAAGATACACCCACAGAAAAGTAAAGCACTAGCACCGTGAAGATTTCTTTTTCTCGAGAGAGATCCCTGGGTACGAAGGAAGGAGTAAAACTTACTCATCCATCTGGGAGGGCATATCGCTAAGCCCTTGAAATGGGTCCAAATTGATTAACGCCATCCGTATGACTAGAGAAGATGCATGTAAAACAAGCTAAGACATGGAGCTGGCAAGAGTCATATATACGAGAGGGGGGAGAGAGAGAGTTAAGAACACAAAGGAACGCAAATTCACCATTTACGAAATGATTAGCATGATGGCAACTTCCTGTACTCCCAAGTCAACCTGGCCTCTCGATCGTCTCTCAAGTGAAGCCGATCGCTTCGCAGCCTCCGAGAAGACTGAAGACTCAGTACCAAAAAGATGGAAAAATAGAAACGAAGAAGCAAATCAGTTGCCCTGAACCCTAACCCCTGATTAGAGAGGAAGAGCACAACATGAGATATATCTATACATCAACTGCTGGGATCATAAAATCACGAGAGAAAAAGGGGAAGCCGCACAGTCAAAATACCTAACATCCTTACACAGAAGATGCGGCTTGTTGAGCGATGCCGACCGACGACAAGGGGGCAAATCGAGAGGACATACATATCATAAAGTACGAAGAAGCCATGAAACTCAGGATGGATAGCGCCACCTCCAAAAAAAAAGGTTTGAAACGGCGCTATCCCTCCTGAGCTTCACCGATTCTCCGGCACTGCCACAACACGGAAGAGGAAGAGAAAGCGACTGTACAGGCGTGCTAGTGGGTGGGTGAAGAAGGAAGGAGGAGGGTACGAGTGAATTTATAGTGGGAGGGGAAGGGACATAATTATTTTGAAACTTGTAATACAATTTTAAAAAACAAAATTTGAGAGTTTTAGTGGACGGACGGTTTTCACTCTCTTTTATTTATTATTTCTTCCCTGGATTACGCTGCACGCTGCCGACTACGACTACGCTCCTCCCTCCCCTTTCCAGATACTTCTCCGGTATTCCCCCCCCGCCCTCTTCTCTCTCTCCTTCTTAACGCCATGGATGGAATTTGAGGATGGACTCTACAAATCTGATTCAAACTACGATATATATTTTTACAGGAATTGTTATGTATCTGATTCACGAACTTTAGTCTCGCACCACATGCTCCCTTATAGTCTTCCGCGACATAAACTCTTAAATTCTGTCACCATTGTTTCTTTCAAGGGTTTTTTATTTTCTATTTTTGAGTATTCTATATTATATATAGAGAGGTTTTGATTTGCAATGCATAAAATTGCACGTAACACGAGGCGAATGAATGCATCGGGAATAACAAGCTTTATTAATCCAGAAGGATATTAAAAATGTCAAAAATTATGTATAACACTCACTCTTATGTACAATGCATTTGGTAACATGAAATAGATTTAGAACAAAAATGAGAAAAAAAAAATACTAGGGAAGTTTTCAAGAAACAAGTCTCTTCTCTTTTCTTTTTTCTTTTCTTTTTTTTTTTTTTTTTTTTTTTCTCTTCCTCCTCTTCTTCCCCTAGCCAATCGTTGGTCTCAACAATGGCTGATGATCTAGACGAGGCCCGGTGATATCGCCCCAAGCTCCATCCCGACCCCCGATGAAAACTTTTGATACTAAAATAAGCGTCGTACATAACTTTAACACTTCTAATATCATTCTTCCTTAATTTGAGTGAGCCCTTACTAACAAACACTTTTTTTGAGTGGATACTAAATTTCTAGGCGCATCTAGTATTAGTAATGGCCATATGGACTTACATGATCACAATAGTTGACATAGTTCTTCTCTTTCAACGATGCTTGATTTACACAATGGCACAATAAATTCCCATCTTATTCATGTCAAGTCAGTTTTTGTATTCCTAACATTGCCTTTACAAGTAAAAATAGAAACCAGATACTCAAATTTAAGAGGTGGTCGAAGATCACATGGCCCTTCCTGAAGTTTCTCCCATTTTCTTATGGCCTAATACCTAGAAAACCTCTAATTTTAACATTTGTCTTAATTTTACTTTTTATCTCATAAAAACTCTCGAACTTTTGGTGAAGTTCTAATTTTATCATAAACATTTTTTTCCTCATGAAAAAACATCAACTTTAGGTCATATTTCCCAATTCTACCCTAAATATTTTTTTGTCCTATGAAAACCCTCAACTTTAGGTCTTATCTCAATTTCACTCTAAATTTTTTTTAGTCTCATAAGAAATTACAAAATTTTACTTGAGTCACAAATCTGCCCCCACTAACCCTTCGTCCAAAATTTCTCATTGACAATGAGACATGGAAAACTCCCAAGCACAAGCTATTTGAGTGTCCCAAGCGCAAGCTCTCCAACAGCGAGAGACGAAACATTCTCCAAGCTCTCCAACAGCGAGAGACGAAACATTCTCCAGCACAAGATCAACGAGTGCAAAATCACTAAGGACGATTTTGAGGGAGGGTTAATGGAAAGCAGATTTAGGACTCAAGTAGAAGTTGGTGATCTTTTATAAGAAAAAAATTAGAGTGAAACTGAAACTGGATCTAAAATTGAGATTGTTTTATGAGACAAAAAAAAAAAGTTTAGAATATAATTGGTACTAGACCTAAAGTTAAGAGTTTTTAATAGGACAAAAAAAGTTTGTGGTAGAATCAGGATAAGACCTAAAGTTGGAGGTAATTTAGGGTATTAGGCCTTTTCTTATCGAGATTAGTACACTGAAAATCATAAAACTTGTCATGAAAATGCAATTAAGTCCTAAACCTTTCAAAAAGCGTAATGAAGTTCTAAAACTTATCATGAGTGCAATCGAAAGTGCAATGAAGTTCTATCCTCAAAGTACGATCAAAAGAAGAACAAATTTGGCCAATTTGATTAGTTTTGAAGCTAGATTGTACTTTTTGAAAAATTTATGACTTAATTGTACTTTTTGAAAGTTTTAGGATTCAATTGCATTTTTGCGACAAGTGTTAAGACTTTCAATACACTTATCCATTTTTATTATGTTGGAAATTTCTTCATGAACCTTGTTAAGCATATCATTCACCTTCCAAGACATAAACTAATAACTAGCTAAAATTAGTCCATACATTAAGAACTCCACCACCGTTTAGTTGTTTGCCTAATAAATGCATTAGATATTTTCTTTTATAGGGTCTTGTTAACAAGTATTTCCCAGATATTTGCTTAAATGAGCATTTATTATATATTTCATGGACATAATCACATTGAAAATTGCAATACTCCCTCATTTGGTTGTGTAACGAGTACCCCAAGATCACTTTTTAATAAAGTGCTATTTTCTAAAATCATTGGCGTGCCTATGCAAGGATTTTCAATATGGGCACATAGCTCATGCCCACCCATCGATCATTCCTATTAGATTTGTATGTGAAATGTTACTTACGGCTTTCACTATAATTGTAATTTAGTTGGAAAAATGAATCCAAAAATAATGGCAAATTATAAAGGATCAAATATTTGGACATTAGTCTTTGGTTTTGTTTGTTTCGTGAAAAATTAATGATTGGGAAAATATTTTCTTAAAAATGATCACTTGTATCTCTTAAAATATTTAGTCAATAAAAAACGTTTTCATTATTGATAATTTATGTCTATATATCTCTGCGGACAATGAAATTTTTTTTTTTGTTCACTCATTTTTGTAAATGATCATTTTTAGGAAAATATTTTTCAAATTATTTATTTCTCAGGAGACAAATGAAGCCTTAGTTCTGTTGCAAAGAGTAAACGGTTCTAATCGTTTTTTTTTTTTAAAACCTTCTGAATCATTCATTTTCCAAGAAACAAACAAAACATTAGTTCTATTACGAGAGTAAATTTAATCGCTTAAGCATTTCCATCATATGGGGGTTTTGACTGATTCTAAATTTAAAATAACTATTGATTTTATAGCGAATAACTAATGTGAACTTCAACTCTACTTAGCACTATTGGTTAGTTGACTTAATTGAATGTTCACAAAATAGCTAACGCTAGAATTGAGACGGTTGTGTGGGCATGGGCAAGCCAAGCTAGGCGGTGGAATCAAAACCTATAGATTATCATGGAAATGATAATCTTATTGAGAGTTGGTGTCATTGCTATTGGTGATTGACATTTGCTGCTATTCAAGTGAGGACAATAGATTCTATCGGATATACTAAGACTCATGATGGTTGATGATATATTTGGAAGTTTGTTTGTGATATTTTCTCTACGGAGTATCTTTATGTAACAAATGCATCACCCGCGAGCAATCAAATTTTGCAGAAGAGCTAATCAACTGGGAATTTAAGTAGTTTAGTAGAACCGTGTCCTTTAGGTAATTAGGAGATCTTGTCTTCTAACATTTCTCCAAAGGTACTACGGCATTTTGTCTTGTGGATGTACTCACGGATGCACGAAATGGGTGTTAGACATCAACCTGATTTGACAACAACCGGCCTGCCTAAGAAAGTAGAGAAAGTAGCATCGAGTACTCAAGAAAGAAAAGACAATTTCAGGCGAAACTCTTGGTTGATTGGTTGAGTCTGACGGCTTTTTTAATCCGGCAGTCCTCGTTTTGCAAGCACGGAATCAAATGGAGACTGGTCGAACTCCAATGTCCTACAGCTCAGCAGCTTATTACGTCGATTTATACGAGCATCAGATTAGCTGGCTTCTTCTGGTTCGCGTTTATTTAAGTGAATGAGTTGGAGGGATCTGCTTCCTTATCAGCCTTCGGCGATGCATAGTATGAATTTCGCGGAACTAAATGACAAGTCCAGCCATTTGTATAAGCACACAATCACAGTCTCTTCCTAAACGATTGATTCTAAGAACGATATAAAGGCTTCTAAATTGCAAGGGATTGATCATTCTCCTTACAATGAGTACTTTTCTCGCACTCTAGACTAATTTTATTTCGAAACTGGTGAGTTATACTCACATCATTCAATACTTTGGATGTTGTCTAACAAAAGAAACAATTCATTAAAATAGTTTTATTGTTGCAAATCAATAATTATGAAAAATTCTAACAATTTTTTTTTTAACTCTTTCCATTAAGTATTTCCTTGAAGGAAATTGTTAAATATCTTCTCTCAATATTACAATAATATAGTTAATTACGTATAAAGTATTTATACACTATATAACAACACAATTAGGAATTCTATACCTATTGTCTATCAAATCCCTAAATATTGCACGGATATATAATTTGAACTCAAAATTCCGCTTTATTTCGTTTGACAAAAGAAGACTCATATGAAAAATAGGATTATATTCTACCAAATAGTTTAACTGAAATACATATTCCATTTTCACAGATGTGAAAATTCATCCCGTGCATTAGAGGGTGAGACATTGATTGATTACCTACTTCTTTACCATATATTGTGATTTTGTTTATTTCTAATTATGTATGAAAATTGATAAATATCTATAATCAACTCAACTAAGAGTTGGTCATGCAAAATTTGTTGGTAACTTAATAGCATTAAATTTGGTGATCACACTAATTAAGGTTGGTAATTTATAAAAGGGTGGTAGATTAATTGGGTTGGTAAGCAAGACAAAACAAAGGTTGGTAAATAAAAATTTTGGTAAATTTTAAAAATCCAAATAACCATTGGTAAGTACCTCAAATTATATTTGGTAAACTGAAATTGGTTGTAACCGAATAAGAGACAAAGCGGTAAATCCCACAACTAAAATTATAAGAATTTCTAAATTTGAGGAGTTCGTAAGAGAGACAAATGCATGTTGGTATATGATAATGAAAGTTGATAAATTAAAAATATTGAATGAGAGTACGTAATCAAAAACTAGTTGGTTCATAATCGAAACGAAGTTAGTAGTCACTCAAATAGATATCAATAGATTCACATAAGAGTTTCTACATTAACGTGTTGGTTAAAAAAATATAAGAAAAGTCGATAAATTGTAAACTGTCAAAACAAATTGGTAACTTCATAAAAATGTTATTAGTTTATAGGGAAATTTGGTGACCTGTAACTTTTCTTTCAACAGCTTTCGATACTTACCAATTTTTTTCCAAAACTCTAACTGTACGGAAAAAATGTCCATTTTTCTAAGAGAACAATAGAGTGGTCCTCACGATTCTTATTGTTACAATATCCTGAACTCCCTGCAGAAGTTCAAACCATGATAATACTTCTCGTCTATGAGGATGGTTTGCTTTCTAATATTTTCTTTTTCATTATACGTGGTTCTTGGGATTTAGAAACTAATCAAAGAAAGATCCTTATGGATTTTAGGTACACAAGGCATGTAAAACATTGAGGGGATTGAAGCGAAATTCTGAATTCGATACTCTAAGGTACTCAGAACATCAGAACTCAACCGGGAGAACATTACCTTGCAAAAAGAAGCTTCTAAATCGAGATGCTTGTCCATCCCTCTCGACTCACTCAATACTTCTTGTCAAAAGTCGTATTGGGCTCTATATGACCTCGACCTTCTGGGGTTTTCCCCTGTCGGCATCGCTTATCCAACGAAAACAAAAGGAAAGTCAACCACCGTGTCGTATAGTTTGTACGCGTTGTGATTGTATTAGGGTGTATAATGAGAAGCTGCTATAGAGGTCATCTGGAGAGCGTTGAGACATGGCCAAGTTGCACCACCAACCCGATGAGATGGATGGTGGGGTGGGTGGTGGATCACATCCATCAAGATTACACACCAACATTTGACTATCTGCGTATCAACAACACTGTTATCTTCTTGATTCCACGATCGTTTCATCCCCGACATGAGCAGAAAGTCATGCCCCCATGTATGACATCCAAACCCATTTCTGCACGAGCTGCCTTCAACTCGCACCCTTTTCCTTTTCTTTTCTTGCTTCTAATATACGTTTTAACCGACACACGTAAGCCTTCCCATACTCGTAGAAAATAGACAGATTCCCACAATGATTTTAGCTTCTTCTGCCTTCTTTTTCACCTCGTTCTTCCTGCTAGTTTTCCACGAGCGGATTTCATCAAATCTCTGGAATGGGTCCGGGAGTCAAACTGGCATAAAAGTCAAATCTTTGCCCTTCATTACACCAGCATATCACTCGTGGGTTCAACTTTCTAGAATCCGGATCGTGTATGCTATCATCATGACTTAATGATCTCTTTTCAGTCGGCAAGACGAGCCTCTTCACCTCGCATTATTGCTCTCGTGGAAACAGCAAATAGGGTTAGCAATTCACGGTCCTCAATAAGTGACTCCTCCGTGCGAACATATCGTTTTCTTAATTATTCTCCGAGCAGTCATCACATTTTCGTGACTTTCCTAATTATCATCCCCCTTTCTCTGTAAATTCATTCACCTAGAGAAGTCGCTGATCTCAGCTTGTGCCAAAGGACAAAACAATCCATTAAGACAATAAATAATTAACTATATAATATTTTTTTATATTCATAGCAGAAAGTGAATAATCTAATCTTATAAACTAGTAATTAATGCAATATTGTAACCAAGATTACCTCATTATAGATGGCTAGAGAGGGAGGGAAAGGAGAAGGATATTACAGGATCTTTAAATGATGGTTGAAATAAGCACGATACGAGACGGTTATCAATAGGCCATTGAACACATAGATCTGGGGCTATGATAGAGAAATAGCTACGAATGCAAGTAAACGATGCGATGATGTGATAAATTTTGCATTGGAAAACACTACAATCGAAGTGTGGTGGGTTTTTATCGTATCAATTTGATTTGAACTTGATTTAAAATATTTGAAATGACATTGATGATTGCACTATGGCTTTTATGGCGGTAAGTGATGATAGCTATACAAGTTGGATATTCTCTGAAGGGGTATGGCATTCCCAGAATGACGAAAATGCTTAGATTAGATTATTTTAGGGGTTTTACAATGGGAATATGGACTCTCTGGGTCCGAAGAGTATAGTTTTGTTTTCCCTTAGCATAGTTTACATTTTCTGGATGTGCTTTTGTATCGAGATCGTCATCAGAAATGGAGGTGATGAAGGGAGTGTTAAAAAGGGATGCAGCATCCATCACCAATAATGGAGGAGCAGCTAAAGAAAAGAAGAGCGATAAGGTTTCACCTAGGAATTAGAGTTGTACAGCCTGTGTGGATAGTGAAGTTGACAGCAGAATCATCTCTTATTAGTGCGAGTAGTTCTGAGATATGACCGGGCATCGAATGCCTGAAATTTCTCTCATCAGGGGGAGGTATTCTGGTCATAATTGTCGGATATCTTGCTCGTATCATTTCCTTGACCCGTCTTCTCTTCTCCTTACGCATATTCTGATGAATCTATCGTGAACTTGAATCGTTCGTGGCGTCCTTACAGTTTACAGGTCACTGGTCCTACCGCATATTGATGATAATTGTGCTCCTTTTCTGCTACAGATGAATATGCCCGAGAGCCTAGGCCCCTATGTGTCGAGACGGGAATGGCAAATGCCCGCACATAGGTCTTGACTCAGAATCTTAACTTTTTGTTGTGCACGTTCCATCAAGAATTAGCCCTTCTTATTGCCTCACAACGATTGATAGCTAAGTTCCTACCCAAAAATCTTGAAACAGATGGGTGCAATCAATACTTGTACCAGCGATTCTATATATAATCATCTCGGTCTTTGAGGTGACGTGGCCACTGGAATTCTAATGATGATGCGTCTATACAGACTTTGCTTGTAAGAACTTTCATTTTATACAACCTATTTTGGAGAGATGAATTACTTTAGGCAATTATCAGCCTAACTATTCGTCCAATTTCATTTTGAATCCTCTTCATAAGTTTGGGAGAATTAATCAATCTTGAACCTATAGTACGTCTACTGGGCTCAGTCTTCAACTTCTTAGTTTGTCCAATGTAATGCTAAACTTTTTAATAATTATTTGATGAAGTCCTTATAGTCAATTTTAGCCTAAAAATATGAATGTGACGTCAATTATCGCTTGTTGTCTTACATGAAACGACCGAGATTTGACGTGTACAATTCTAGCAAAATTGTACCGTATTCATTTTTACTTTTTGAACTTTCTAGATTTTTTCTTTCTTTTTTTCTTTTCTTCCCTTTTACTCTACTGACAACATCCTCCTACTATATCAACTCACAACCTTAGGTACTTATTCCTTTTCGTTGTGGAAATAAAGAATCAAACAATAAAATAGATAGAGTAAGAAAATAGATTGGACACTAGACTTATATGGTTTGATCAGTGTGACCTACTCCAACTGTAGATCAAGCAATACAATAGATGTTACAATCACACTCAAGTTACTTAAATACTTTCGGTGTTTTCCAGCCCAAGTTACATTTAATAACTCACACAGTGTTTAGCCCAATAATTTCTCACGACATAATCTTTCAATCTTACAAAGGACTTATGAAATATCTTAACACAAGATTTTCATGTCTATAAGAACTCGAGATGTCATTCACAAGTACTAGCTCATCTTGGATACTCTTCACAAGAAATCACACTTCTTATATATAAAAGAGATTTGGATCCAAAATAGGAAACCAATTCAACTAGGTAACCACTTAAATAGAAAACAACCTTCAACTAGGAAACTTATTCAAATCAGGAAAGTTTTTCTTTTGAGCTCAAACTTGAGACATTTTCAATAATCTCCACCTTAACTTGATGTTTAAGCCAAGGCACAGTCATTGAGTTGGAAAATGAGCTTTGCTCCTAATCTCCCATAGCCCTTTATTGGCTCAACTGTCACAAATATCATCCAAGTCCAAGTCACGTTTGAATTTTGTTATTACCATAGATATCATCAAAACACTAACTCGACCTACACCTTTAACTCCTCCACAAAGATTTTCTAACACAATCTTTGTAATTACAGACAAAGCAAAACCATCATTGCATCCCTATTTGTCGAAGGATTGAATATGCACTTTGTCTAACTTAGCAATAATATCAATCGTTAGCTCTACGGGTTCCACCTCGCTATAAGCACCATATGTATCGATTACTCTATTAAAATCCTCTGCCTCAAAAGTCTTTTATTACAACTCCACCTTGAGCTGGACACCATTTAGATAACTCTTAGCTAGTATTACTAGAGACTCTTCAAACCTAACTTCATTGATAATGAGTAAATTTAATTTCGGGCACCAAAACCGATAGCCCCAATCGTCTTGTGCATAATATAGGAATATGCACTTTCTTGCTCTCCCATCAAGCTTACTATCACTCACTTGAACATAATATGGGCAACTAAGTATTATAAAAAAAGGAATAATCAGCAGCTTTAGCCGACCACACTTTTTTGAGAGTCCAACATCTAATCGCAATCGATGAAGATCTATTCACTAGGCAACTCATCATACTAAGCACATCTGCCAATTTTTTTTTTAACCATACTAGCATTAGATAGTATTTTATGTGTGACGCCCAAAACATCACGCATGACATATGTCTTTTACAATTATTACATATAATTATTTTGAATATGTCAAAGCACAATAGAGCATTCACAATATCCCATACAAGACATCATATGAGTTTAATAATATACATGTCTTCATCTTTATACAAATATCAATATTACTACCTATACAAAGATCAAACAAAACATTAAAACTAAAGTTTTAGGAAGAGTCGGGGTCACCTATTATTAACACACCATTCCTACTCCCCAAATCTTGCTGTACAATTTATTCATCTTTAATTAAACATCAATATTACTACCTATACAACGATCAAACAAAACACTAAAACTAAAGTTCTAGGAAGGATCAGGGTCACCTATTATCAACACACCACTCCTACTTCCCAATCTTGTCTGTACAAAAGTCAAGTCATATGTTATGGATTGACAACCTTGCCCATCGAAGTATTGCCGTCATCATCTAACCCCTCAATGGTCCAACCAACTTATCATTGATATTCTATTACTAAGCAATAAAACAATGGAGAATCCACTCATGAAGCCCCATATTGACCCATATGATGGAACTATATTTAGTATAAACTGGCCTATTTAGTTATAAACACATTTTCACATTCACAATTAAAGTGCATGAGAGCTCCAAAAAGCACTAGTGGTGGGAGATTTATCCTAAATGTCTAAAAAATAAGGAGTGAGCCAAAACCCAGTAAATAAAAACTCTAAGTCTAAGGTAGAATATCAACTTACCACTTCACCCAGTACCAACAAATAAAGTGAAGCAATACAAAATAACCATGCAGGATGAGTGTAGAGTAAATGCATTATCGTTCTTATCTTTATATGCCGATGGAAACCAATCATAACATTGCATAAGATTATTCACTCAAATACATGATGAGAACTTATTACGTCTAATCAAGTTTATAATACTCTTGGTAACACGAGTACGTGCTCCTCCTTTACTTTCACTTACTGAAGCAACTAGCACGGTTTTACCAAATTCTCTTCTACAAATGTCCTCGCTTATAACCAAATCTTGAACATCATCAAACATCCAGCTTGTTGACCTAAAGAAATTATTAACGACAATGACAGTAGTATTACAACTATGAGGTAACGAGAATAATAGAATCAAAGCACATATCTCATCTTGAAAATTAATCTCAATTGACTAACAATCATATTAAATCATTAGACCTTGTTGATTACAAAGAGTTTCTCGTATATGTTCAACGGGGCCTTAATCAAACTTGCATTGGTCTTCTCTTTCACAATATTAAACACTAAGTTACAGACCAACATCAATTGAATAACATCTAGCACTTGTCTATTCAACAATCCCCATTTAGCTTGCTTCTTCAACTTTGGTTTCTACCTATACAGGGGTTAGTGTAAATTGCTTTATTACGGGTAATAAAAATTAGCATCTTCTAGAAGCTAAAGTCTATCCTATCATATCCGTCAATTCTCCATTTTCCTTCTTCTCTTGCCACCAATTCATTTTAACTTAGCTAAGCCTTGCTTCGATACCAAATTTTGTGGAAACACGCACTCAAATAGTAAAATAGAAGAGCAAGAAAATAGATCAGACACCGGATTTACGTAGGTTAGTCAGTATAACCTACGTTCATGGGGAGTGTGTTAAAAAATTCCACTATAGATCATATAATACAATGGAGATTACAACCACACTTGAATCATTCAAACATCTTTAGTGTTTCCCATCCCCAATTACATTCAATAACGTACACAATGATTAGTCTCACAATTACTCACGAAATAAGCTCTCAATCTCACGAATGAATCAAACAAAATCTTAACGCAAAATTTTCATGACTTAAAACCTTCGGAGTGTAATTCACAAGTACAAGTTCCTCTTGAATACTCTTCACAAGAAGTCACACTTCTTATATATAGAAGAAATTTTGATCTAGAATAGGAAACCCATTCAACTAGGTAACCACTTAGGTTAGAAACAAACTCCAACTACGAAACTTATTTAAATTAAGAAAGTTTCTTTTTCAGGCTCAAATTTGAGATATATTTTACACTTTTCACACCCAATCTCAAGTTCATGTTCATGCGCAATCATCAAGCCCCACATGCAACCCGTCATTGCCTACTTGAAAGAGTTGGCATCCAAGGCTTCTAGTTCAGGCTTTTCGAATTCGTTTGAGTCAACCTCCCGGTCATGCCTCAACAACGGAGCTCCGAATTTTAGAAAGGACGCCCATGCCGTCGCCTTGGGACCCTTCGAGATCCCCATCCTCTTCCTCCCTGTTCTTCACGTTCTCAAACTCTAATCCCTCCTCCCCATTGCTCACATACGAGTCAATCACAACATTCAAAGAGAAATTTCCGTTGATTTCAAAGTTGTGGAGGCTCCAAGTTCTACGCCGTCATGACCAAGATGTTCACTGGTAAGTGGCTCTGAGGTCTGGATTGATATCAAGGTGGTGGCCTAGAGATGACCAATATAGGAAACGAAGGAAGAGGAAGATGAGCAGTACATAAAGAAAAGAAATACATTATTTTGTATAAATATGTCCACGTTATATATTGGCCATATCATGTAGGACGGCCGGCGAGAACTGGACATCCACGTCAACATTTTCAAGTCAAAATTAACCAAAATAATTATATTTAATTTTGTACAAAGATTTAGGAATCACATAGACAAAATTGGACTATTTAGGACTGATATAATTAGTTCTGCTAAATTAATCACTCTATGTACATCTATACAAATTAATATTCGTGGTTTCACACTATGGCACTAGCAAAGACCGCATGAAACAGCATCTAATAAAAAATCCGGCTCTTCCCAATCGCGGTGTCGATGAGAGCATATGGATTCCCGACAATGAGAGAGGCTTCGACACTTTCTGGAGTTAGTCAAGGACACCTCCAATCATTTTTTGAGGAATAATCAGAGATGTCGCAAAAGCAGCGCTTCCAGGAAAAGCCATTGGTTTGCCATCTTATCCATAGTTATTGGAGAACATCCTTTTCCTCTTATGCGTTGCATCACATGATCAGATTGAAGCTATCATCACGATTCCTCTCTCACCAAGGATTGGGGGAGGCGGCGATCAACTTGTGCGGCCATCCCGATTTGTACTCAACAAAATAGATCAAAAGCAAATGTACACATTTGGTTATACAAAGAAATATTGTTTTATCTTCTCTCAAATGGATTCATCTGGAAAAAAAAGTTAGTAGTTTGAACACGTTAAATCAACTGTATCATTTTGAAATTAAATTATTCAAGAAGCAGCAAAAGGAAGTTCAACACTTCATCCTAGAAATGGCAATACTAGAAGTTTCATGTTTGGATGGAAACAACTAATGACCTAAATTGGATTACAAATATATGAAAGTTCTACTAATAGAATCCTTATTCTTTGAGTAGTCCATTGAGCGGTCATAACAATTTAATTGCTGTCATGATCACGCAGGCTGTTTCTTCAATATTCCCCAAAGACAAAAGTAACCCTCTTAATTTCAGGTGAGTATACTCGTAGACCCTACTTTTAAGTTACATTTTTGAGTGAAATTATCTTTCGGAGAAGTAAGAAGTTAAAGTGCTGCCGAGTTAAATTAACCCTTGAAAACCAATCAAACCATCTTTCTTTCGTCTGCTTTACTTTATATGATGTCGAACTCTGCCCTATCATGGAGTCAACTGAGTTCACACCGTGGAGACAAATTTTGAAGTGGTATGAAATCTTTGGTGGTTAGTTTTAGAATAGAATAGTCATGATTGTTAATTTTCAAGCAAAAGTTATATTTTAGCGATCTCTAAGCAATAAGATTGAACTCCACGAGGATCACGTTACCTTGGGATCGACGAACTTCTCTTTGAATGAAGCAAAATTCAATTGGAAAGATGCCCGAAGAGGGAAAAAAAAAAAAATGGGCCTCTTGGGTTTGAAATGAATACATTTATTTTCAATTGTATGGAAGTTTTAATTTGCTCTTGTAGTTAATGTTTGTATGGTCTATGGAGGTTCGCAACGCAGGGTTAGCTTTTCGAGTAAGGAGGACTTCATTGATCGTGTGAGGAAGTATCTTCTGCCCCGAGGGTATGTCGTGTCCTTAGGGATCGTAAAGATGAAGACCAACTTACGAGGCCAGTTCGTGAGTCGCAAGATCAAATATCAAGAATAGCTACTAAATAGAAAAGAAGCGGTTGGAAAGCAAACTGAGCAAATTGTCAAATCAAGTGGGGTACTTTGCCACATGAGCCAAATGAAAAAGTATAAAAAAATCATAAATCTATAATATTATTACCAATTCAATCATAAATATTTTAATTAGACAAATTTAATCCTAAATATTTTCATATTGGTAAGAAATTCAATCCTTCCAATCAATTTGGCCAGCCAATACCGATATGGACGCCGGCCTGCCAATGAACGTTAACGTGGCAATATTTAAATAAGTTTTTAATTATTTTTTCAAATTTTTTATTAGTATTTTTCCTCTTATTTCCCTCTTCTTCTTTTTTTCCCTCTTTTCCTCTTCTTCCTCTTGGCTTCTTCTCCTACAATGGTCGACGAGCCTCCGACAGCTCGATGAAGGCCGAAGGCGGCGTGTGGGACTAGATGGCTCACTTTGTGGCTGAAAGGCGACGAGGAGAACCCACCACGGGGGGCGAGGGAGAAGTAGATGATGATGATAGGGAGCATTTCAAGCGCCACAAGGCTTTGCCACTATTAGAGATAAAGTTTGTCGACACGAGGAAACTGATCACAAGGGCGACGGATGGGACGACTGCCTTGTCGAAGGCCGTCATGGCCTCGCCAGCCGCGAGAGAGGCCGCCTTCGCCCACAACTAGGCCATGGTGAGGTTAGCCTCACCTAGATCTAGGTGAAGCCACCTTGCTTGCGACCTTGGGCGAGGGTTGTGAAGCCCTCACCGACAGTGCGCAAGGGCCGCAACCCTCGTCGTTGGTTGGCGAGGGCATTGAGGCCCTTGCCTAGTGGCCAGTGAGCCATTGGAGGCTTGCCAACCACTGCAATAGAAGAAGCAGAAGAGAGAAGAGGAATTTTTGGAAATTGTCACATTAGCGTTCACTGTTGGTACCAATGTGAAAATTTTTAAAATTAAATTAGTCTAATTAAAAGGTTTGATACTAATGTCATATGTTTAGGAATTTTTTGGTACTTTTCCCTGAGCCAAAAGTTGCTAGCCACAAAGGTCGCCAGCGGGTTCAAAAGCTAAAAAGACACCAAGCTCCACGAGGCGTGATCCTTCGGCATTCAAGGTTATCCAGAACGGGACGAAAACAGGGGTGAGTGTAGTAGAATCATGGGCACAGTAGTATTACAAGCCCAGACTAGCATGAAGCTCCCAATTTGAATGTGCAACTCGGGATAGTTGATGTACATGGGAGTTGTGGGATGCAGACACAATCTATGTTATTTTCATTTATCCCTCTAAGTAAGACAATGGCGTGTGTCTTCCTCAAATTATGCTCACTTGTTCCTGTGTTATTCTTGGACGCTACAACCTCTAGCGATTACTTTGTGCCTTAGAGGATGGTGCTTTAGTATATCTCAGAGTAGAGGTGATCTCTAGCAGCTTCAGCCCGCTACGGAAATTTCACCTGCTTTCCTTCATCAGTAAATTCAACATGTTTGAGATGTTCACCCACTCGCTCATCCACCCCGTGAATGATCGATTGCAGTTGAGTTCCTTTGTTTTGACACGAATTGACACTACGGTGTGCAAAACACACTTTTGTACAGCACTACTAGAATATGAAGTGGGCGAGGCGGTAATAGTAAGGCCGACCAAGAAAAGATGGTGTTACGGGGCCATATGCAAATGAAGTGGACGTATTTTTCTTAATACAAGCGAAGAGAATTAGCCCGAATGTTTCCTTCTTGTTGGGCTTGTTTTTGTAAAGTACACGTAAATTTGGTTCGACTTCAAGGGAAATTTTTTGGAAAAATGCAAATGCCTTTAGATTAAAGGGGTTTTGCAAAATGCAAGTATTTGAAAATTTATATTTTCAAAGTGTGATTTTCATTCAATTTTCCCCTGTAGACTTATCTTGGGCCAAAGGCCTGTGGAAATACAATTGCATCTCTCCAAAACTCTTAAAAGAAATTGTCAACAGTATTTGCATTTTTCCAAAGGGCTATGAAGCCCAAATGCCCTTGGCAAAGCAGTTTCCAAAGCCACTCAAGATTGCAAGAGTTATCTAGACTTTTTTTTTTTTTGTCGGTAGAGTTATCTAGACTTGGCCCACACTTTAGTGGTTATGTTTGTTGGGGTAATTACTGCCTCAAGAATTTTTAGAGTCGTAGTTACCTGCCCCTCGATATCTCAATTTTGGCACGACTCCTCATAACGTTTTCAAATTAGTCCTCCTAGCGTCGACTCTACTCACATTATTACCTGAAGCTAAATTTCGATGTCCCCTACCAACGTTTCTTCCCTTATTTCTCTTCAATCTATTTTTTTTTTTTTTGGTTATGATTGATATCTTTCGATTTTGCAATTACTATAAGGGAAAGATAGCCACGAATCTCAAAAGATTCAGTAGGCATGGAATTGTGTAGCAAATATGCGGGCAAACTTTAATTCTTATCGTGGAATGAAGATTTTCCCCTCAGGTTCTTGTCAGCAACAGTGTCATGTGACATCGCGTGATCAATTTTCAATTGAAAATGTGGCCAAGTCAACTTTTTGGAGGATTTTGAGATTGATTTGAAAGCATCAAGGATATTTATGTCAATATTGAGATATTGAGGGGCAAGATGCAACCACCCTAAAAATCTAGAGGTACTTATTAGTAATTTTTCCAGTGTTTCTGTGTAAGAGTTTAATTAGAACTTTATAATTTGTCTATGTTTAGGAAGTTAATATTATTTAATATATTCTAGAATCTGCATTCCCAGGCTTTTTCCAGATTGCATTTATGGTTCTGTTACTCTATTCGCATCAAAGTTTATACCTTATAAAAGTCATAGTGCTGGAAATTCATATATTCAGATGAATCAGGCACATTTCAAAGTACTATGATATAAATTATGTTACGAGCGAATATTTTCATGGAAAATATGATAACCGCTATCTAACACATCATTGTTTTTTTATAAATAAAAGATCAAGCTTAAGCTCGAGCAGTCATGGTCCGAACCCCTTTAGTTTTTTTTTTTTTTTTTTTTTTTTTTAACGAGGAACCCATTTAGTTCGGTTCAAGCCAATTCTCGAATAAAAACTTGCTACGCCTTCAAACTTGACATGGAAATTCCAGGCTTGGGTCTCCTCAATCGCTTCGAAAGTGCCCCCAAACCAAACCTAGTCTGTCCGGCTCATCCTCACATGGCCCGAATTTTTTCTTGAGCAGCCTTCTTTGAATTTTTAGTTGATTTCTTTGTTCCCATGTTCTTCTTCCAAAATGACATTAGGAAAATAGGTGGGCTAATTGCACACAAAAAAAAAAAAAAATCAATTTTACACTTAAGTATAAAAACTCATCCTCATTTTTTAAAATCTTTAATTTGCATCTCCTCCAACCCGAAAAAAAACACATTTACCCCAAAGTCCATAACACTCATCTCTTCCTCCCCACTCCACACGCACACAAAATAGACTCTCTCTCTGTCTCTCTCTCTCTCGCACGCAAAGGACCAGACCTCCAGACCCAGTTTGGTCCAAGTCAGGTCGCCTAACATTCATTTTAAACAGATTGAGATGACAATCATTGTAGGCCTCGAGCCTAAGGTTGGTAACTTGGTATGGTCGGGGACAACAAGGGCTAGGCAAGGAGGAGGCGGTCGGCCGTGCTACGTAGTAGAGAGACAGTGGAGGAAAAGAAAAATGCAAGTCAAGGTTGCAGTTTTCTTTTTTGAGGATAATTAGGAAAGGAAAATGACATTTCTTGTATATAAGTGAGGTTGTAACTGTAAGGATGCAAGCTGATCAAAGTCGGGATTTAAGTTGTATGTTTTAAAAGTGAGGATCACATTTGACATTACAAACCTGAGGATGTATTGTAATTATTACTGAGAACGAACAAAAATTCCTATGAAAATATAAACCGAATGGAAAAGAGAAAATGAAAAAGAGAGAGAAAGAAAGAAAGGAGAGAGAGGATGCTCAAAATTACAGGGTAGCTGCAGGAGAGAACAAAAAAGAAGTAAAAGATCCAATGAAGATGCGAATCATGCGTACGCAAAATTACGTGGCCAGAAACTCTTGGCCGAATCTCTGGTGGCCATAAAACACCAAAAAAGGAATAATAATAATAATAATAATAAAAGGAAAAAAAGGAAAAATGAAGGTGCCTTCAGTTTCTCTCTCCTCCCCTGCGTCTCTAATATGATGAGTGATGATAGATGCCTTTCATCATCGGAGACCAAGGAGCAGCTTCCACAAGGAGCAATGGCTTCCCTCTGTCTTAATTTGTTGCCTTCGCCACACTCTCGCAGGCTGACAGAAGCTTCCTCTGTTTCCTCTTCTTCTCCTTCTCCTTCTCCTTCAACGACACCAAAAAGTAGCAGCAGCAGCGGCGGCGGCGGCGGCGGCGGCGGCGGCAGCATTGGAAGCTTGAAGCCCATCGTAGTCAATGGGAATCCCCCACCTTTGTTTCTGCTCCCGGTCGTCGTATCGTTGCCGGTTCGTTCTTTTCGCCCTTCACCCTCCAACCCCTTTTACTCTGTATTCTTTATCCGGGTGACATCAACGAGGCCTCGTTGTAAGGTTGAGCCCAATTCAGCTTCCAAGGCTCGCTGCTTTTGTTATTTCTGAATCCCATGAGCTTCCTCTTTCTATGATCGGTACCTGAATTATGATTGCGGTTTCCTTTAGGCTGTAGCATGTTCATTATTGACTTCTCCTTTTTTCATCAATTCGAACGAGTAATTAGACATGTACTCAATCCCCATGCTACTTATTCAGCTTTGTTTAGCTATTGGCGTGCATTAGTGGGTGAAGTGCACCAACTGTCCAGTCAATTTGTTCTTACTTGAATTGCCGAGCTGCTTTCATACTTGGGAGACAGGAGTTTTGCTTATAATGTGATTAGCTGGGGTGATACAGATAGGTTTATAGTGACATTGCCTCATTTGATCGATCCTTCCACCTATGTTAAGGGACACAGCAGTTATAATGGACTTGCTCTGAGGAAAGCTGATATATTAATAGTCAAACGATTTATCTTTCAACCATCTAAGCTAAAGTAAGACCCTGCGCTTTAAGTTTAAGTTATATCTCTGTCTGTTTATGTAGTTGGGGATCTACATGGTGATCTTGAGCAGGCAAGACGTGCATTTCAGATGGCTGGTGTCTTGAGTTCAGATGGTCAAGACACATGGACTGGTAAAGAGACGGTATGCCTTATTCTTAAAGGTTCTGTCCATATGAATTAAACAGATTTGATCTAACGATTCCTCGTGATCTCAGCTTAATGGTTGATTCATGAGAAGGCTTCCCATATGAGCTTTTAATTATCTGATGAATGAACATTTGGCCCATGCTTTAGGTTTTGGTTCAGCTGGGAGACATACTTGATCGAGGAGAAAACGAAATAGCCATCTTATCCTTGTTGCGTTCTATGGATAAACAGGCACAAGAAGATGGTGGAGCCGTTTTTCAGGTTTGTATTGCCGAAAATGGAAGCATTTTCAGGCACTTCTCAGAAACAATACACTTCACCATGTTTTAGTGTGTATCTGCACAATAGTGATATCATCACAATACAAATATCCTTGAAATTCTGAAAGCTGTCCAGATAATTGCAGATCACTAATAAATGTATGCCAAACATCACATATTCTTCTCTTCAATCCTCTATTTTGATATTTGTTAATTATCTTAGATCAATGGGAATCATGAGACTATGAATGTAGAAGGGGACTTCAGGTATGTTGAATCTGGCGCGTTCGAAGAGTGTGCAGGCTTCCTGGACTATCTGGATAGTTATGGATATGAATGGGAAGAAGCTTTTCTTGGTTGGGTTGCTGCGGCTGAAAAGTGGAGGCAAGACCAGAAGACATCTCAAAATTATTGGGACTCGTGGAATTTAGTGAAGGTAGTGATATTTTTTTGACTGAAACAATGCTTTGCAACTTTGGAAAGTATTACTGCTTAATGACATCTATGCTAAAGATCTCTGATCAAGATATATTTGAATGAATCATCTGAAACTAACTAAAAAGAAGATATTTACTAGCTTTAATACCAAAACTAGAGCTTGCTCTGTGACCCAAAGGCATCCCAAGTTTTGCTGAAGTTATCAACGGTCAATATCTCTCCAGAAGTTCTTGGTATTGTACTTTAGGCCGTTGTTATTGTGATATTTGGATTTATGCATGGTTATATGGATATTTAGGACAGAGGCAGAAGGGGGTTATTGCCAGATCAGTCTTACTGCGACCTGGTGGTCCGTTGGCATGTGAGTTGGCTCGGCATGCTGTTGTTCTCAAGGTCAATGATTGGATCTTTTGTCATGGTGGCCTTCTTCCTCACCATGGTAAAGACTTTCTACTCTTGAATAAAGCCTATGTGGAATTTCTCCATATACTGTCCAGATTGTTGCTGCAATTTAGCCTAGGATGCCTGACGGAAGTGCTGGTGTTTTGCTAGTTGCCTATGGTATTGAAAGGATGAACTTTGAAGTATCTAACTGGATGAGAGGTCTCTCTGAGAAAGATCTTGGTCCTCAACTCCCTTTCATTGCCACACGGGGATATGATAGTGTTGTTTGGAGCCGCTTGTACTCAAGAGATGTATCGGATCCGGAGGATTATCAAATCAGTCAGGCAAGAGCTTATGACAGCTTCAAATTCTTCATCTTACTAATCATCCGGTTTGGGAATTTGTTCTATTATTGTTTACCTTTCAATCATACACAGAAACACAATGACTATGGTTTCAAAGCAGGAAGTTCTTTTCCAGCGATTGTTTTGGTTTCTGCTTCTCATATAGAATCAAGCAACCTATTGATCGTTCTTTTATCATGATATTCTGTATGGTTTGTGGATGCTTGTCAACTTTTATGCTAATGAATGGCAACGATGTGACTCCCCAGATACAATCTATTCTTGAAGAGACATTGCAAGCTGTGGATGCCAAGGCAATGGTAGTGGGGCATACTCCTCAAACTGCTGGAGTAAATTGGTAAGAGACTACACAGCTTGCCAGTGAAGTGTGAAACCTCTGTCTTGAACATTTTCAATTATGCTTTGTTGAATCTTAAGTAATCTCGTACTCTTTGAAATCCTGTTGGGTATGAATCGCAGTAAATACAACTGTAGCATATGGAGGATTGATGTCGGGATGTCGAGTGGGGTTCTTAATTCAAGACCCGAGGTAAAGTGGTCTGTTCTACAGCGTTTAAAACGATGCTTGGCAGATTAAATTTGGACTTCAATTTTGCCTATTGGTGCTTGTTATTTGAGAGATCATGTGTGTTTCAGAACCGATGCTTACCTCAAGATTTAGTTTCAGTTGAGGCAAATGAGAAGCGACACTGATGGGATTTGCCTCCTTTACTCCTGTTCTCCAGGTTCTGGAGATTGTGGATGGGAAAGCAAGAGCGATAAAGGGAAGAAGGGACATGCTTAGTGAGATTCAAGTTGTTGACTACACATAGACCAGCAGTGTAGCAACAAGGTACGACACCGAGAGCTCTGTTCTTCACTCTGTTATTGGCTTCCCGAGTAGCTTTACAGAATGACATGGCGTATGGCATTTCTGTCATGAGCGTATATGCAGAGTGGAACTTGGTGCGGGCGTTTGATATGTAGGCAATAGCATTGTCTCGAGATTACAGATCCTCCACATACAGGAGTTCTAACCAGCTCATACTCTGTCTTCATCTTCATCGTCATTTCACTTCTCGATTAAATTTTTCAGAAGCAATATTATCGGTTTCTGTTTTTCTCCCAAGCATAACAAAACTTTTTTTGCCCGGGGCTTATTCAGCCTACATTTGACGCTGAAACAGGTGATGAACTTGATGGTGGTAGCAAGCATCCAACTCGAATTGTACTGAATTTGTAGTCCTCACCACCTGTCCCGAGTGAGTTCTGCGGCAACACAATTGCAGTACTGAATACCAAAGCCGGTTTCACACATCAGAGAAGAAGCAGATCTCTCGGTGGTGGATAACGGATATGTAGGAGGAGAGCAATTTTCATAAGGGGATCTCGTTTAATGTAAAGGAACGATTCTTCAGAACATTTTTCCTACTGAGCGGGAAGAATTATCCCATCTGTATTTAAATAGGCGGAGGATTGTATGAGCCTCATACACATGGAAATTGTAAATTGGAACATATACTGCTAACAAATCTCAGTACTTTACAATACTTGAGGAGGCTCTTGCATGCCGAGTGGGGAGCCAGCAAATGTTCCAGACAAACAAGAAAAGTCTGAGAGTGAGTGTAGAATAGGAATAGAATAGGACCGACAAAAAAACAAGAAAAGTGGCATGAATTATACGGCTAAAACTCGAATGTCCCCTCCGGTTCATTCAACAACAGCATGTTCTTCGACAGTAGTACGGAAATGAATGGTAATATGCAGAAAAACCTCGCAATGCGTACGTATCAAATCTCATGGTTTCTCTCGGGAAATTCCTCTAACATCTTTTGGGCATTCAGGCGCGCATCAAATCATTAATCTCTCAGGACAAGAATAATCCTAACCTCCATAGCACATATGGAATTCCCCTCACTTCCGTCTCCCGCCGCATCAGTTGGAGGGGTGCGGTGGCTGCCGGAGCCTCCGGAGACGCTCGGTCCACTGATCCTCGGGCACGCTCTGGGCCCAATCGGGAGCCAGTCCACCAAACGACACCCCGCGCATGGCTTCCATCACTCTCGTGGCGTTGTGGGGCGTCAACGGCGCATTCCTTCGGGTCTCATCTTCCCTGAACGCTGTGCGCATCGCCGCGTCGTAAGCCTCTCTCTCTCTCTCGTCCTCCTCTTCCTCCTCCTCCTCCTCATCGTCGGCGGCGTCGTCTTCGCTGCTTGTTAGCTCGAAGCCGTCGTCGACGCTGAGAGACGACACCCGTTCTCGACGCAGTAGCCGTTGGGGAGAGGCTGGGGAAGATCGGCCGAGGAGTCCGATTCGGAATCGGCGGCGGAGATCGGCTGGTAATACTCCGCGGATTCGTCGGGATTCGAGTCGGTGTCGCTTCCGTGGCCGTTCTCTGCAAATCGAGAGATGATGAATGAGGAAAAGAGGAACGGAAGAGAGGGAGGGAAGGAGGGAAGAAGGGAAGTGGGAATAAGAGAGACACGACCGACGACCGACGACCGACGACCGACGACCGACGATGGACTGTACCATCCATGTGATTGGGATTGGGAGATGGAGAGGGCACGGCGTTGTTCATCATTGGCTTTGAGTTGGAGATCTGGGCTGCTGCTTGCTCTATTAGCTCTTGCGCCGGGGCGTTCGCGACGCAAATGAATGAAGGATCTCGCCCTCCACGCCTAAATGCCCAAAAAGCGACGACAGAGGCAAGGACCAACAAAAAAAAAAAGTTAAAAAGGGGAAAAGGGGGAATGCACCAGCCGGGAATCGAACCCGGGTCTGTACCGTGGCAGGGTACTATTCTACCACTAGACCACTGGTGCTTTTTCTGAATTCCTCTCCGTTACACTTGTGTTGTTGAATAAAAGTTTATTGATTCAGTGAGAACTCTCTACGAGAGACTCGCATTATTTCAATGTTAGATCTTGGGGGTTGTGCATGACCTCTATTTCACCCCACTCGCCATCAAACATCGAGACTTCTCCATTTGTGTTTAATACCGCATGGAGAGAAAGTCACCATATCAAAAGTGTTGAGTCATTGTCCTCTCAAGACCTGCTCATGTGAGTTACCAAAATGTCTCCCTAAAAAGAGAGCACGAAGCGGTAATATTTCTGGTATGAATCAAATGTAAGGTCTGCTCTCCACAGCCTCAATACAAACGAGGTATGTGCAATGAAGTTAGTCAATAACTTTAATCGCGAGGATCAAATGCTCATGAGTCATGGTGATATTACGAGAATAACAATAGCACAATCACCTCCTGCTAAACTAGGGGCCGAATCTGCTCTTTTTTTCTCAACCTCAATCCACATGTAGCAGAACTATGTTGATGTAACCGGGGCATCTATACTTCTCCTTCTCTCTGTTCGATGGGAAAAAAGTAGTATGATGCTATCGGAAAACCAACATTAATATTCGCTTCTAATTTTTATGTGACCGCATTAGTATCTCTGCGGTTGTTAAGCTCTTGAAAGAAGCCTTTTGAGGCCTCGTATGTAGACCAGCATATTGCGGCAGCAGGAGCATGGAAAAGCATTCGCGGAATCCATCCTCTCACGAGCCCTCTGTATCCATCCTTCTTCACTATTGACTCGATAACATCTCCAATTGAAGTGGTCTTGTACCGGTCACAACCACAGACGCCCTACACCATATGATAGCCGTCACGATGATTAGAATTTGGCTGTGGACTGCAACTCAAACGCACTTAAAACAACCCATCAACCAGGGGTGTTTACCGATGATAGAATAGCAATAGCAAACAGCACTTTACCCACTGAACACAGAAGCAGGAAAAGATCAGCACATATCCGTGTTCATTGCTGTTGCAGATTAAAATCTAGGCCTTCCGCTACAATAACCGAATGACTAGACGACTTAAAAACAAGGGAGCGTGCATTTAGAAAGACTGGCCTAAGTACATAATTTGTGATGCTAAAAAACCGTGAGCTAAAGAGCAAAAGTAGGTGCTCCTCCTCATGTTCAGCAAAGGTAGAATTAAGCGACACCCAACTTCTTTCTCGAGTGGGTTGGCGACAAGATACATAGTTTGGCAAAACTAGCTCCTACCAAGCTCACGGTTGAGAGGCTGGAAATGGGAGGTTAATTATTCCGTCTGTCGCATATGGTATTCATATTAAGACCGCACGACCACGGTTGGAGCCAGACACCAAGGACAGTAAAGAACAATCTCAGTGATGACACTGTATGTAGCAGCTGGAGCCCCATAATCTATCCGACAGTCTGAGAATGGCAATAAGACTGTCTTGGTAATTTAAGCAAACAGTTTCGAATCATTAACAAAGTAGTATTTTCCTCGAAATTAGACAATCCTGGCCTCGTTCAAATCAGAAGGTTAAGAACTGCATTCAACTATCTGGTATATATATATATATATATATGAATCAAGTTCTTTTCGTGTATTATGCTGTACCTGACATTGCAGTTGAGTCTTGACCACATCGAGGGGAGTGGTGACGGCCGCCGCCGCTGCCCCAGCAGCCGCGCCAGCAGTGGCATGAACCACCCACCGCTCATCATCCGCATTCTCCGGAGAGACCTCCATCAAAGCCCTTTTAGCCGCCTCATACGTGGCGAAATGCACCGCGGTGAACGGAGCATTCATGACCACCGTGGTCCTATACGAGGCATAGAAAGCCCTGACGCCTTCCTCCTTGAAGACCCTCCTCACGCATTCGCACACCCTTTGTAAGGACTGTCCCTCAACTGCAGCCTCTGCTTCACCATGTCCATCGGCGTGAGCACCGCGTCGCTCGCCACCGTCGCGCACACTCCGGAAACGGCGTGGGCGGCCGAGTTGCGGGGGTCACCGCCGGAGAAGAACTTCTTGCAGGCTTCGTAGACGGAGAAGTAGACGGCGTGAGCGGGGCCGGCGCCGAGGCACATGGCCGCTATGCCTCGGTAGAGGCCCATCGGACCGTCCGACTTCAGAATGGATCGGAGCGAGTGCGCCACTCCGACGGGAACGGACTTGACGGGGCGAGAGCCCATGGCTTGCATTTGCGTCTTGACGGTGTCGACAGGGAACATGGCCATATGCTCGACGGAGCCGGCGATGGAACCGGCGATCATGAATTGCCAGAAGCGGAGGCCGTCGTGGGCGGATGCCTCCATTCCGGAGCGATAATCAGGCGACTGTTATGGGCGTGGAGATGAGAGTCGAGTCGCGAGGTGGGTCATGGCAGAAACCGAGCAGAAAAGTCGCCGACTCGCGAGGACGATGGGATTTCTATTTCTTTTCCGAACAGAGAGAGCATGAGATGTCACCTTGTGACAAGATGTGACAAGATGTTCTCCTCAAGGCATACAGGAATGACACCGAATGTTCGTTTGAAACCGCAGAACAATCACAAGATTTAAGGAAGTTTTTTTTTTCATCTCATAGTCATATGGAAGTTTCAAAAATGGTAAATTTCTTCTCTTTCATTAACCTGGAATTGCCAAAAATAGTGTGATCTTTCGATCACTTCTTTATGTCAGCCAAAAGGATCCTTAAACCTGTTTTTGAATTTTTGATAAAGATAAGAGGCCACAAGGAAAGAGAGCCGTGTTTGAGTTGTTGATCACATCCTCATTGAGTTCGGTTTCGGTTTGTGTTGTCGCATTCGCACAATAATTGTCAAAGGAGTTGAAATCACACGTACTGGCAAACAGGGGATTCATTCTTGTCGATGCTACTTGCATGCCATTCCAGTCAAATCTTTTGACTGAAAAAAAAAAAAAAAAAAAAAAAAAAAAAATCAACTGCCAATCCCGAGTAAAACTTGGCCACGAATTGGGAACTCCATCCCGTTTACAGGTTCAAGTTGTATTAATATCGTCTAATACACTGAATACTAGCATTTTCCTGGGAGCTTCTTCCCGCGAGTCCCTGCGCCATTTGCCTTCCTCTTCAGCTGATGGAACTTTTACCAGTGAGAATGTAAGATCTTTCTTCATAAGAAACAAATGAAATGCAATCAAAAGATAGAAAAAGCGCTGATAAATGAACCGGCTAACTCTGCTCCCGTGGGAAGAAACAAGGACCCAATTCAGTTTTGCTTTTTCATGAAATATTACCCCAGACTAGTCTACACTCTTAGTAGCCTACATCACGGTTATAACTGCTGTTCAGAGTAAAGCCTCGCGATTGCTTTGCATGCACTCTTGCATGCTTTGTACTTGTAATTGCCAAATTACACTTCAGAATCATTACTTCTGGAGGGAAGCATCAAAACCTTGGACATAAAGCAAATGGGTCGTTGTCATCTGGACTTCGTGGTGTATTCAAGAACATTAAAGCTTCATGTCACTTGGTATGATGGTGCTGAACCCAGTGAAGGAACCTTGGCAGGTGTTTTATCGTACAACATCATGGTGAAAGCAAAATCCACCACCTTATGACGGAAAGCAATCTAGAATGCAATGTCTAGCTCGATTAATGTACAATGCATATAAAAAGCTATTGTCTGTCAATTCCAATGAGTTAGGGATGGACACTCATTCCATTTGTCTTCATATACATGGAAAACTACTTGCCAGGATAGAGCTGCTCCTCGCTCTAACAAACAGAATAGCTTCCATTCACCTGATAACATAGCAAGATGCCTTTTATGTTTCCAGCCTATGGCCCTGTGATATATGTTGGATGAAAGCATTGAGGTTTCTATCAGATGATCCTCCTGTAATTGCTCTCAGACAAATTTCTTTAAATTCTGTTGCTCTTTTCCTGATTTCTTTTCCCTCGCTGCTTTGAAGATCCATAAATCTCTGCACAAGCTCTCGAATCTTTCCCCTTGGCAATAGTCCTTTGTCAGCATCCGCTTGGTTCTTCACCCTCCACCCTGTCTTCCAATCTTCAACTATTTGCTTGCTATTGGAGGGTTGATCTAGAAATATTGGAAAAGTGAGCATTGGAATGCCAGCAAACACGGCCTCAAGTGTTGAATTCCACCCACAATGTGTCCAGAACCCTCCCACAGAAGGATGGCACAACACCCTCAACTGATCACACCAAGGCACAACAAATCCTCTCTCCCCACATTTCGTGTTTAACCTTGGAGTCTCTCCACGGGCTACCAACAAGTAGCCAACGCCACTCTCGTTCATTGCAGCCACTATTTCATCCATTTGGTCCATTGAAACTGACAGGAAACTTCCCAATGAGATGTACAAGACTGATCTCTCAGGTTGGGAGTCAAGCCAACTTAGATAATCAGGAACATTATCGGAATTTGTAGAATTATTGCTGCTAATGTCTAAGAAAGGTATTGTTGGACCAACAGGCAAGATGGGGAAAGAGAACTCTGCTTCTAAAGCATCCACGACTCGAGGTTCAAGCTCATACAGAGAAGTAAATAACAGATATTGTGCTTTCGACACCTGCGAAACACATTCCACAGCTCGCTTTAGGACCCGTGGATCAGCTCTAGTGGGGAGATCTGCCACACTCATGGGAGAAATCCCTGGAATGTATTCGACACGCTGCGCTCCATGCTCTAGCACATCAGTAGGTAGAATCATTTAAGTTACAGTTGAAAAATGAATATTCACTGAATCAGTTGTATATGGCACGCAATGTGTAAGATTCTAAAGCTTAAAGCCTTTATTTAAGCTGGTTAAAAATCGGAAAGAACTCAAAATAGAAGGCTTGCTTGTTTTTACTAAAGGCTTCGACATTACTATTTGTGTTTTGGTAGTTAATCGTACCAAAGAGAAATATCAGAGATACCAAAAAGAAAAATAGAACATCCAAAAGAGGATTCACAAAGTTTAGGCGGTTGACTTGTTTAGTCAAATCAAAAAATTAAAATAAACCAATTGTAGTGAACTTCTTCAAGATATGTAGGATTATCAATTCAACACTCTTTTTTCCTGCATATGCAAATGCTTTTTACACTTTCTATTGACACTGAACGGACATAGACATTGCATGCATAAAGATAAAAATCTTTATGGCTTTCTGCTCTGTCTTCTGTTGACCAGAGGACCCCGATTCCATTGTTTTGAGAGATATCAGCGTTAATCGGTAATCATCGACTCACCAGACAGATTCACTGGAAAATGACTGTTTTGCAGGATCGAGTCAAAATGATGAAACATGGAAAATACAGAAGCAGACATGGTCCAGAGCGAGGCTACAGGTATGTTCCTGCGATTACCCACAGCCACTCCCCAGAGCAGCTCGACATCAGCCAAGAACGCAGTCACGGGAGGATGGAGCCGGTCCAGGAGCTGCTCAAACGGAGCTTCCATCTTCGTCATGACGGCTTCATAGAAGCCAGGGAAATCAGCTGCTTTGAGCCGCTCAGAGGGCACAACGTTGGGGATGGTGGCGAAGCAGATGTTGCTTGGCTTAGGGTGGGAGCCGACGTAGCCTAGCCACTCTTCGGTGACAACGAAGGTGATGATAAGAGGAGGGTGCTGTTGTCTGCTTCTGGAGGAAACTAGGATCTTACAGAGGTTCATCATGGGATTTACGTGGCCTCTCCCAGGGAAAGGCATCGCCACTATGTGGCACGGTTGACGTCGAAGCTCATCCGCATCCATGTCCGGAGAAAGAAAGGAAGGAAGAGCTGTGGCGTGGTGAAGGAGCTGTGGAAGAAGAAGGGTTTCCTCACTAAAGCAATCTCTACTTTGACCAGAGGGCATTAGGGATACGGCGTGCCATTACCAACTTCGATACGGTAAATTATTGACATTTTTAAAATCGAAAGCAGTCACCACGGGGACCAGGGGGCACCTTTGTAGCACTCGAGGCCAAAAGAGTCCATCTCATTGCTTGTGACTCGGTTTTGTCCGCCACTATCTTCTTATTTTCTTTTGAAACTTTCAAGTGCCCAAGAGGAAACAGAGGAAACAGAGTCTGATTGAACAAAATGAAAATTGTCGTTTGGAAATACAAAGCAAAAACTCAACTCCACCATTCCATATCCCTCCATTGGATTCATTCGGCCCTAGATATGTCACTGATGAAGGCATCCAAATTCCGATCCGACGATCCCCCTCTGGCAACCGCCCGTCTACACGCCTCTCTCAGCTCTCTTGCTCTCTTCCTCATTTCTCTCCCCTCGTCGCTTTCCACATCCATCAGCTTTCTCACGAGCCGTGCAATTTCTTGCCGGCTGACCAAATCCTCAGCACCGCCACCACCACCTTCCTTCTTAACCCTCAACCCGATCTTCCAGTCCTCCGCGATCTGCTTGCTGTTGGGGACCTGGTCCCAGAAGATGGGGCACGTCAGCATGGGGACCCCAGCGTAGATGGCTTCCAGCGTGGAATTCCACCCGCTGTGGGTCCAGAACCCGCCCACCGAAGGGTGGCACAGCACCTTCAGCTGCTCGCACCAGGGCACCACCACTCCCATGTCCTCCTCCTCGCCTGCGCTCTCGATCAGCGACGTCTCCCCGCGCGCCACCCACAGGAACCGCACTCCGCTGTCCCGCACCCCGGCCACCATCTCCTCCATCTGAGCCTTGGAGACCGAGAGGAAGCTCCCGAGCGAGACGTACAGGACCGAACCTCTGGGCTGAGAGTCCAGCCATCGGAGATAAGCCACGTCTCCATCTCCGTCGCCGCCGCCGTTGAAGGGGACGGTGGGGCCGACGCAATAGAGGGGCGCAGAGAGTTGAGATTGTAGGGCGTCCAGGATAGGGAATTCGAGCTCGTAGAAGGAGGTGGAGAGGAAGTAGTCGGCCTTGGATGCCCAGGCGATGCACTCCAGGGCTCCGCCCAATACCTGGCGCCCATTTTCGTGGAAGATCGTAGGAAGATCTGCGATTCGGGTCTTGGCAACTCCTGGAATGTAGTCCACTTCCTCTTCTCCTCTCTCTGCCAACCCACAGACAAAACAGAGAAAACAGGCGAATCCAATTACTGGTTTACCATTCAAGAATCAAGAAAAAGTGACCTCTGTTCCTGGTATAGTTTCTGTTTCAACGCACATCACTTTCATCACGAGGTTACTATGACCTTTTTATACTCGTTAAACAATTTTGCGGGTTTCCTCAGAAAACTAAATTAAATTATGTTGTTTCCGCACTGGTCCTTAAAACTCTTCCATGGAATCAGATCTTTCTAACTTGGATATTGACACCGGCACCATAACATTCTTTGGTCACCATCAGCAACTTGTGTCGATGATTTGGTGAAGGAGAGTGACGCGGAAGAAGACTCAATCGCAACGTCGACTACGCAAAGTTCTTTCGTTTCGACCCAGATAGTTCCAGCTGTTACAGTCTGATAATTGAGAAGCAAAAGACTGGCGACATTCTCTCCACATTCATATATCTCCGTCGTTTTCGTCACTTTATCAAACGTTCTTCCTGCATAGACGAATCTAGACCGCAGTAATTGGGCTAACGCTGGGGACTTGAGCACCAGACGGTTGGTGAAACATCTAAAGCTCGCAATTATGGAGGGAAAGTGATCTTCCCGGGCCTATGCTTTGTTTCGTGTATTTACACAACCATAGAATTCAATCCAAGGACAGTGAGCAGATTTCCTTTTCCCGGGCCATGGACGACAGATCAATTGAAACAGCCAGTTGCATGTGCCCCAGCCCATCGTCAATTTAGAAGATACGCCCATGTGCACATATCTAATCTCGGTATAATCAACACCATTTACGTGCATTGAAAAGCGATCCTTCTCTAATTACCAATGCCTCGCCTTGAAGGTAAAGAGAAGGTAAAATATATTAGATTCTTGCTGTAGTGTATTGCTTTTAACTTAAGTTTTTTCCTTGAACCTTAGTGTTTGAATTTGAACTTTCATTTAGTGGGAAGCATCCCAACTATTGTCGTCCTCAAATATTTCTAAAGTCTTTTAGAATCTTCATCAATAAATATACTCTCTCTTTTTTTTTAATTTCAGCATAAAATTCAAATTGAGCTTCTTGATTGGACCTCAAGCTAAACCAAAAAAACCCTAGTCGTATCCGTCAAGAGGATGCAACTACTCCAGTATAGATGTATTAAGAGAATTACAAAGATGTGACAAATTTATATGATAGAGTGAACTATGTTTTTCTTAATGGTAAGATGACAATCGGATCATTCTCGTTCTCATAGAAATCACTTTTTTTTTCCAAAGGACTAGGCGGTTTATCGAATCACTTTTTTTCCAAAGGACTAGGCGGTTTATCGAATCTTTAGGAGCTTTCATTGATCTTTTCCGATGGTTTTCCTAAGTTTACAGGTAAAAATCTCCGCAAGAGTAGGTAACGTGAACGTACTCGGAAGCCCCGCATATTAATCATAATAACCATAATCATATAAAAAGGAAAATTACCAAAAAAAAAAAAATCTAAAACATATTATATGGATGTCAATTTTATCATAAGTCATTTAATTTGGTTAATTTAGTCCTAAATCTTTTTATGATCTGTCAATACAGTTATTCTAATCAATTTTAACTTGAAATCGCTAAAATGAACGTCAGCTATTCTACGTGACACGGACGATGTTGACACAAATAATTTTTACAATTTTTTTAATTTTCCGAATTTTTTATAAACTTTTTTATTTTATTTCTTTCGCCACCAATTGAATGAGTCCCTGCAAGCCCTCGCCCACCAGCGATGAGGGTTGTGGTCCTCAGTTAAGTTTGGGTGAGGCTTTTGTGATCTCACTAGCCATAATGGAAAAGAAAATTAACACTTTTTTAAAGAATTAGAAATTCTTTTAAAAATTGTACAAATCAACATATTGCACAAGACGATTGCATCCGCATCAACGATTTCAAGTCAAAAGTAATCGAAAAAGGCCATATTGGTATATTATCAAAATATTTAAATTTAGATTTGTCAAAAATTGAATGCTCTAGAACTAACTTGGCACCTCTGTAATATGTTTTGTTATTTTGTTGGTAATTATCTCTCGTGCATCCAATACTATGTTTCTCAAAGATATTATTAATGCGCACCTGACAAGTCGACCGGAAAATGGCCCTTCTGCTTCAGCATCTCGAAATGATGGAACACCGAAAACACCGACACCGACATCGTCCAAAGCGTAGCCACCGGAATATTCCTCCGCTTACCCACCCTGACAGCCCACAGCATGTACGTGTCCGCCATGATAGCCGCCACCGGGAGCTCCACCCTGTCCAGCAGCTGCTCCACCGGAGCTTCCAGCTTCGTGAAGACGGCTTCCAGGAAGGTGGGGAGGTTCTTGGCTCGGTGGAGCTCCGTCGGTATAACATTGGGGACCGTGGCGAAGCGAACGTTAGCGGGCTTCGGCTCGGAGCCGATGAAGCCGAGCCACTCCTCCGTGACGACGAAGGTGATGAGGATGTCGGGATTCTTGGAGACCAAGAGCTTGCAGAGGTTCATCATGGGGTTGATGTGGCCTCGGCCGGGGTAAGGCAAGGCCACTACATGGCAAACCGAGGTGGGCTTCGACTCCATGTCGATCGGATCCTGGTGGAAGAGAGTGAAGAAGCTGCTTGGAGTTGCACCTCCGCTCCCACAGATTTTGCTCTCAAGAACTTACGGTGGTAGGAAGAAAGAGTACGACTCCATGTGGTTAGGGTAAGGCCGGAGCAGCAAATGACGGAAAAGCCCACTGCGCGGGGAGAAAATTCCAAAGCGTCTGTGTCGTATGCCCCCCATATTTCTATTATTAATGAGATAAACCGGATCTCTTGGATGAACGTACCCTCGTCGCTTGAGCCAAAGCGACCCCACTGGTTTTAGCTAATTATAAAGAAGGGGAAAAGCAAGTTAAAAAGAAGATATTTTGATTTGGGTTATGATTTGATTGTCTAATTAAACCTTCATTATCGCCCCCACGATAAGGGCTAAGTGTAAGCGTAGGCAAATTTTTTATTAGAAAGGAAATGATTTAATGAACTTTGATTTGGTTAGGCTCTTTTAAGAGTGAGTTGACTGCAAAGGATTACCATTAACGTTGCAATCTATTTTGGATAATGATGATCCTTGCAATAGCTTTGCCTAAAATTGAAAATCGTTACTATACTCTTCTTCTTTTTTCTTTTTTTTTTTTTTTTTTTATTTGAGTTCATTATTGTGTGATTCGGCATAAATTCTTCAATTAAATTTGACTTTCTGAATACTAAGTTGGCCCACATGAAAACACACATCACGTTTTAAATTGCATGCATAATGTAAATCTGGCTCATGTGGTGCTAGTAGGCACCAAGTCATCAATTTGTGCAAGGCATCCGTATTATTGCGTTTCGTGGACCCAATACCCTTTTTCAAGCGGCTGCTTGAGGAGGGGTGCCGCCACTAGTGGGAGTTACGCCGCTGTTGGATCCAAATTCGAGAGTCGCGACTGTGGGGCCGTGCGAGAGCAAGAGTACGGAGCTGTGAAGCGAAGCAAGGGCAAACCACAATCTGGTGGTCGCCATGGCCCATGGCTTGGCCCGCTCGACCATCCGCCTTTTCCAAATCCTGTCGTCCGAATGGGTTAGGTACGGCAGGGCTCAGTGAGGGAACATTAATAAAAAGAGTATCCCACTATTCTGGATGAAGATGGTCATTCTACTATTTCAGGAATTTAATCTTATCAACGACTTTCGGGAAGGACGAACTTAAAGAGACACTTGTTAGCTGGTGCTATGTTCATGGAGGAAGTGCTCTCGGCTATGACAAAAAACAAGAAAGATATATGGAAGAAGTTGTATTATGTATATATTCAACTATTCTCAATATACAATCCTAGAATGATTCCTGGTATCGTTGGACAATCCCATCAAGCATATCTTCCAACACTCCCCCTCAAGCCGACAGCTTATATATGTTCAAGACGCCAAGCTTGCTTAGAAGATATGCGTGTTGTCTTTAATATAGAGGCTTAGTAAAAATATCCGCCAGTTGCTCTGTAGTTCCAATTCCTCTTGTCTTGATTATCCCTTCCTGAATCTTATCACGAGTGAAATGACAATCTACCTATATATGCTTTGTTCTTTCATGCACTATGAGATTAGTTGCAAGTTTGAGTACCGTATCGTTGTCACAATACAACAAGGTTGAACCTTTGACTTGTATCCCAACGTCCAAGAGTAAACCTTGTATCCATACTATTTCACAAACTGTCTTGGCCATGGCTCGATATTCAGCTTTAGCTAATGACAACAATACAATTGATTGCTTTTTTGTTTACCATGAAAGCAACGATTTTCCTAGTTTAATACAAAATCCAGTAATAGAGTTACATGTCATAGGACAAGTAGCATACTCCGTATCACAATAAGCTGACATCTCCATATTGCACTTCCGAAAAAGAAGCATTCCAAATCCTGGGCATTTTTTCAAATACTTCACAACCTTATGAGCAGCATTCATATGAGACTATTTCGGGCTATGTATAAATTGACTTGTCATTTGTACCGCATAACATATATCAAGTCTAGTCATTGTGAGATAAATAAGCTTTCCAACAAGTTTTTGATTGCTTGATGGATCCTTGAGCAATGGATCATCTCCTCGAGATAAATCCACATCATAATCAATTGTAGTCAACTTGACATTATGCTCGATGGGAATAACAGCTGGCTTGCATCTTGATAAACCTGCTTCAGATATGATTTCTAGTACAAATTTCCTCTGACTAAGAGAATATTTTTGGTCCGGTCGGGCGATTTTAATTCCAAGGAAATACTTAGGTGATCCCACATCTTTAATATGAAATGTGGAATGTAGATATTCCTTAAGACTCTTAATAGCATATTCATCACTTCCCATAATGAGTATATCATCAACATATATCATCAAATAGATAGATGACATATCTTTAGTCCATGTGAATAAGGCATAATCATGTCTAGATTGCTTGAATCCTACAATTGTAAGTGCAATTGTGAATTTAGCATACTACTTTCGAGAAGCTTGCTTTAGACCATATAGGGATTTGCAGAGATGACATACCCTAGAGTCCACATGTCTCCGTAAACCTTGTGGGAGATCCATATAAATCTCTGCATCTAAATCTGCATGAAAAAAAAGCATTATGAACATCCATTTGATGTAGCGGCCAATCACGAAAAGCGGCAATGGATAAGAAAAACCTAACGGTAACATCCTTTGCGATGGGTGAAAAAGTCTCATGGTAGTTGTCACGCCCTGAATCTCGAGCGCACGCATATCCCTCGATAGTCGATCAAATTGCATTATTCCCAAGACGCGTCGCCGACCCAAATCAATTCATGCACATGCGGAAGCGAAATAAACAATCCCACGACAACAATCAATATGGGATAGAAAAACATGACAATTAATTTAAACAAACCACACTTTTATAAACATCCAAGTCAGCCTACAAAGTTATATACAAAAGTCAAGGCCCCAAAAAGGACTACCTAGCTAACCCTACCCCGGACCCTATCTATTTGGGATCCGGGTCTATTATAACACCATTGGGGATGTCGATATCTAATGGGTCAACTGCCTCCTCAAGTTCGGGCTCTTACTCATCCTCAGGCAACTAGTTCACCTGATATTTGCGATAATATCTGCATCCACAACAGGGTTGAGTACCACCTCACCCTCACCCTCGACAACAGGTCCATCAAAACCATCCACGGGACTTTCCCATTCCCCGTTAGGCTCGTGACGAAACCACGCCTTGAATCGATAAGGTACCAACTGAGGTAGGCCCTCATCGACCAAGATCGTGGTCACAACGATCTCACAAGTCCAGGGATTTCCGGAGATAAGGAAGACAGTACTCTGCTCGCTATACCCTCACGGCTGCCCAAAATGAACTAGACAGACTTCCATCTAGGGACCTATAAAAAAATGAAACCCACGACAGAATGAGACAATATCTCAGCGAGTTCACGTCCTAAACCTCGATTAGGAAGGTAATACACCTACAGACAGTCTAATCTAATCACACACAACGGCAAACTTACCTCGCCTTAGCACCTCCTTGCACGTCAGTACGACTTATAAAACATTTATAAATGCAGTATATGCAATCAATAACTAAAATGCCCCACTTTCAAATCAATCAATCATAGGGGTCCCAATTATAAGGCCAAATCGTTATGACACGTTCCATTCCGTGCTACACAATTTTGTCTCATAATCAGATGCAATTATATCTCACTTAGACAAGTGTTTCAATTAATTACGGCCCCATGGGCACGACCAACTCAACAATCGGCGGTCTTCCGGCATAAACGGGCGTTGTCTCGCCCAATTGAGCACGACAACGTCTACCTTTAGACGGCATTCCCGAAAGAGCATCGGCCCAGCCTCTACTGCGACCAACATCCGTTGACAAGGGCATTCCATATAGGAGTATCACCCAACGTAAACGCTCGCAACGGGTTTTCATAAGATCATGCACACATCCAATCTCGGCCAAAGACATCATATTTTGCACTAAAATGTCTCAATTTAAATAATGTACTTGACATATTTCTTCATATTAAAAACACCCGGTACAATAATTGTGTGTGGGTACACGGTTAGATTGAGCCACAAAAAGTGATATTCTCCTATTTAAAAATCCCACGATTTGATATAGTACTTAAAAACATTTTTGGCATCAAAAACCGACACTCGGTATTTTCTAATTATAATCTTGAAATAAAAAATAAAAATCAACAATCATCATCTAATTGAACAATTTAACACTCAATTGCACAAACCAATTACACTATGACAATCAATACGAAATTCTGACGATCGGCTATCTCGGTATAATTTCCGAAAATAATAGATAATTAAATAAATTACAAAATAATTAAATAAATGCAAAATAATTAAATAAATCACTAATTAAGCTATATACACTAATCTAACCACCTAATTGGACTTAAATATATAATGTACTAAGCTAATTAAATCACACAATCTGATTAACCCTTAACTAAACTAATCTAACCACCTAATTAGCCTAATTAACTAACTAAATCACAAATTACACTAACTAATTTTTCTAACCCAATCTTAGTCTAAACTAATTCTCCTCTAATCATAATTAACCTCTTAAATAAGGTTTAGCAAGTAAACTCACTTGATTAGCGAGCTGATGAGTTCACAGCGACGGTAACACGGAGGCGAGCGAGACTCGAGTCTACAACAATGCCAAGGGAGGTCCGGAAAGGCTAGGAAAAGGCCCACGAAGCTCACAGCCCAAGCTGTGAGTTTTGGTTCTGCTTTGGCTGGACCGAACGCCTACGGTGACTGGAACAAGCTGGACTAGAGCAAGCAGCGGCAGTGAGGAGACTGGACGAATGGCGGTGGCTAAGACGGTGGCTCAAGGACGGCGACAGCGACTTGGTCGATGGTTGGCTTCATTGGACGACGACTTGGGATGTGGGGGACACGCAGAGCAGGAGGCACAGTCGAGCGGCTCGAGCTGGCCTTGCAAGCGACCGATGGCATGCGGCTACAGCGACTTCGACAGGCTCGGGCGATTGGCGGCAGTAGGGATGGAGGGCTAGTTTTTCTCCTTCTAATTCAGCAACAATGGAGGATAGAGAAGCAAGGAAGAAGAAGATAGGCTGCTGTAGCTGGAGGGGGAACAAATGGCCACCAAAGTCAAGCCAAAATATCCAAATACTTGAGTGCAAGGCCCCCACCAGTCCTCAGCCACAACCTAGCAGCCATTTCCCTCCTCGAGCTTCTCCAACAAGCCAAGATTGAAGCAGAAATGTTGCACCCCCCATGGCCTACGAATTTCATGTGCCTCCCTCACAAATCAACTCAATTACACACCAATTACCCTCAAATCGATAGCCAAAATGCCAAGGAGGAAGCCCACACTCAATTCCACAATTTTCCTCACTAATTGATCCAACTTGGAAGCCAAAAATGCACTCAATTTGGTCCATTTGAATTCTTGAATCAATTTCGCCAAATCTTGATTTTTCGCTGAAAATCTCGGGCTTGCCAAAAATTCTTCGAAGGATGAGTCGATGTTCCTAAAATAAATCGTGACATGCCTGAATTTTCGATTCCTAAAACCGGGTTCAATTTCATGGTTAATTTCAACCGGACACAATTTTAGTGTGACCTAACCTACCATGTAGCTTTTAGGAATTTTTAGCGCAATTGACCCGTGGTCGATTATTTTCGATCCACAATATGCATCTTCAACTCATAGGCGATTCTTGATTGTCGTAAAAATCTCAAGGTTTCAAATATGAGCAAAGGATACAAAAACGATAGAAAAATCGGTTTAGTGTCGTTTGACATGAATTTTGCAATCATGTGAAATCACCCACACTTTAATTACATGCTTATGTCGAATTGACCTATCTTTGGTTTCTAGTCAATTTTAATGATGCCGTATTGACTCTTATAGATTAGCACGGTCGAGCAGTTGATTTTTGGTCGAATTCTCAAGTATTTCACATTTAAATTCCTTAACGGCTTCACCTGATAGACTAGTTATCTCGTGAGTGACCAACTTAGAGAAAAACGCCATAGATGCGTTGATGAAAAGCCCATTTCATTTCATCGAAAACAAGATTGAAAATCAGGATGTTAGAGTAGTCAAAACTTTCTCGCTGGGTGAATCCTTTAGCCACTAATCAAGCCTTGTAACGTTCAAAAGATCCATCTGTTTTATATTTGATCTTGTAGACCCATTTGCAGCCGATCGGTTTGCGATGAGATGGAAGTTGTACAATGTCCCATGTCTAATTTTCAATTAGGGCATGTAATTCTGCTTCCATAGCTTGTTGCCAACATGGATCATTAAATGCCTCATCATAATAGGAGGGTTCTTGTTCCTCTGATATCCGACTAATGCAACACATATGTTCTGATGATAGTCTATGAAAGGAAACATAGGAGAAAACTGGATAATGAGTACCTAGGGAATTCAAGGCTGCATAAACATAATCTTTCGTCCAAGTGGGTGGACGAGTGATGCTTCTGGAGCGTCTTGGTGGATCATGCTAAGGCGCAATAAATAGCTCATCAGTAATGGTGTGTGCTATGGGAAGTTCTGGTGACAAATGATCAAGGATCTCTTCGATCAAGTCATCCATAATTGGCGCGACATTAGAAACCTTAGGTAACACCGAAGATGGTTCAAGATCTGCTTGAGGTACATTGAAGATGTATTGATGATCTCCAGATAGATCCTCTTCATGAAGAAACCGATGAGAAGCTACTCCTGCGTCTAGATTTCCGGTTGAAGATGCCTTATCTTGAAAAGAAAATTTATCCTCGTGAAAAATAACATCCTTGCTTACAAAAAAAATCGCATGTGTTAGGATCATAAACACAATACCATTTCTGAAGACTTGGATATCCCATGAATATGCACTGGCGAGCACGAGGACCCATCTTATCACGAGGTCCTACTGTTGTTACATAACATAAGCAACCAAAAACTCTGAGATGGTGGAGTTCAGGTTTCTTCCCAAAAAGTAATTCAAATGGAGTTTGCCCATTGACAACTCTAGTTGGCATGCGATTGATTAGGTAAGCTGCTGTGACCACACAATTTCCCCAAAAAGTCTCAGGAATAGAAGCTTGAAATTTAAGAACACGAGCAACCTCTAACAAATGACGATGTTTACGCTCAACTACCCCATTCTGTTGTAGAGTATAAGTACAAGAACTTTCATGAAGTATTCCATGATAAGAGAATAATGATCCGCATTCACTATTAAAGAAGTCTCTTCCCTTATCCGTTTGAATTTTTTTAACAGATTTTCCAAATTGATTTTTGGATAAGAAAAATAAGTTTTGCAAGTGAAAAGATGATACTTGACTCTTTGATTGCATAAGGAAAACCCATGTAGCATGAGAGTAATCATCTACGATCGTGAGGAAAAATCATGAACCATCACAATGTGGTGTATGGTATGGTCCCCAAACATCAACATGGATTAATGAGAAAATATTATCATCACGATTTTTGCTTGCAGGAAAAGGAGCATGCAATTGTTTTGCTAAAGGACAAATGTGACACTGAGGATAAGGGAAGAAAGCACTTTGACCCATCATTTGATGAAAAATGAAATTTTATCATTGGTAGCATATTACACAATAATTGTTTATTCAAGGAAATACTTGACAAATCGAAGCTAGTCCAAAAAAATAACCCTTGTGAAGCACTACCCAATTTCATCAATTTGTTAGTCGAAAGGGCCTGAAAGAAGCAATTATCAAAGTTGAAAGTGACACGACAAGATCTGTCCTCACAGACTTTGAAACAAAAACAAGATTGAAATGAAAATTATGAACATAAAGAACGTTCGAAGCGTAATAAGGGGACTAAGTTTTACTATTCCTGTTGTGGAGACATATGTGACATTTCCATTTGGAAGACGGACGGTGACAGGGTAAGATAATTGCTCATGAATATAAGAAAAGAAACTTTTATCACAAATAATATGATCACTAACTCTTAATCAATTATCCACTCATCATTTAGTATTGAGGTCATCAAGCAATAAGAGATACCTAAAAAACTTCCGACTTTGTCAGAGGTATCCAACTACTTCAAAGCCTTCATGAGCTATCAATATTGATCATTGGTAATTGGCTAATGCTGACTAGTAACTTGATAAGCAAATGCAAATTCCTTTCCTTTTCTATCATTGTCACCAGACTTTCCGTGCAACTTCCAACAAGTGTCAATAGTATGATTCGAACACTTACAATAATCACAATATAATTTACATTTTCCTTTAGAGTTTATGCCATTATTTCTATAAGGGGTAGTAAAATTTTGACCGCTTGATGCTTTAAAAATTGTGGTTGGCGTGGCCTCTTGCTGTCCATCCAATCTTGCAGCTGAAAAGGAGTGACGTGGGCTGTCGGATGTTGGGGCGAAATCTACACCATCGATCCTAGGGTTCTTGAAGCTTCTCCCATCTTCTTCGTTCCGCCTCTTTCCCCCTTGCTCTTTACTCGCTGAGGCCCTCCGTTGTGGGTGTGCTTGAACCGTGAGCAATATGCTCTCTCGGCCCCTAACATAGTCGATGAAGTGATGCGTTGGCTTTCTTCCTGCATAGCCAGCTAATAAATCCAACCAAGGGAGGGGATTGAATCCATGGCCAGCACTTGAGATCGAAACGTGAGGTAAGTTTCATTCAAAATAAGGAGGAAACAGGCAACCTTTTACCTTTCCCTAATTGCCTTGTACTGCTGTAATGTTGAATCCGATCCTTCAAGTTTTTCTTTGGTAGCTTCGAGCTCATTCCAGAGCGTTGAAAGTTTGTTGAAGCATGTCGTGATAGACATGTTTCCTTGCTTCAATTTGGATATCGCCTAGGAAATGGAAAAAAAGCTTTGCATAATCTAATTTTCCATACATCTCCCATATATTTTCCACATAACTCTCGAGTCTTCCGTCGGTGGTAGTCTGGCCGCCACGTCGATGCAATACAGTTCCCTATCTAGGTTCGAACTAGCTGGTTACACTTTTTCCAAAGCCGGGCTAAACGCTTGTTAGTCAAAATGGGGATGGTTCCGTCGAGGAACCCATCCTTGTCTTTCGTGACGAGGGCCCGACGGAACTCTTGCGACCACGTCAAATAATTTTCCGAGCCAGTCAATTGAAAGGTGATAACTCGGAGCTTAGGACCATTGGCAATGGAGGTGTAAAGGATGTTGCCGGGTTCTAGACAACCACTAACGGCCAGAATTGAGAACGGCATAAATCCAAGTTTGGGAAACGAGTAGGGTTCCCCCCCAAGACTTAAGTGAGGTACCTAACCTGCATGGACTCATTCCAGCTCAATGGATGGGCTTGCCCCGACTCCGGTTAGTGGGCCTCCATTGGGTCGGACTTGCTCTCCTTGAACTAGGTCCTATGACCAAGGAAAATTTGTAGTCGGCCCATAAATCCATGGAGCGGACATTACCTATATAGGCAGCCATTGAACAGACTGGCCTGGAGTGGGTTGGCCCATAATGGGTTGTCCCTGATTTGGCAGGGCCTAGAAGGAAATCCATTGGATCAACTGGGTCTGGCCGTATTGTTCCTGATTCACAACATCTCCAGCAGGTCAATTTCGTTCTGACAAAGTTTCTTGCAAAGATGACTCCTCTGGAGTTTGTACCTTAGAGACGAATGAATGTTCTTTCGTCATGGTATCAGTAAGAAATGGAAGAGAATGGTATTGCTAAATTAAAAATTTTAATGATATTCAAAAACTGATTCCTACACCAGAGTGCTAACCTTGTTTTGCAGGTTTGTTTTTCTGCAACAACGAGGAAGCAAGGAAATCTGGAAGGCAATCAAGGGAACACGGAAGATATGCTAAGAAACGAAAGCCTTGATACCATGACAAAAAACAAGAAAGATAGATATATGGACGAAGTTGTATTCTGTAGATATTCAACTGTTCTCAATGTACACGCCACAATATATAATGCAAAAGGGCAAATAATGAAGGAAAGAATATTGAAGTATCAAATCTAATTCTAAATCAGTACACAATCAATTACAATCCTAGAATGATTCCAGGTATCGTTGGACAATCCCATCAAGCATATCTTCCAACAGGCTATTCACCGGAACGTCCCGCTTGCTTCACGGAGCGACAGAGAGAGGCCCCACCATTAAAAATAAAATGAATGCCGACGGACGAGTTAAATAGGTAGCAGCAAATCTTCTTCTTCTTCTTCTTCTTCTTCTTCTTCGGACAGAGACCATCCGCCAAGTTGAATATTACATTTAGCACGTGGGCCTAAAGCTGAAGTGGGCTTTTTTAGCCCCTCGCTCGCATCGCAACGGACCGCAACCGTAACAGAGATGGATGAGCCAACCAATTTTCAATCGCCCCTCCCGTTTTTGCCGTTGGAGTGCAGAGAGAGACTTCAACCGTCTAGCGTCGCCCCCTCGACGAAACGAGGACAATTAGATGGGCAGAAAGTCGGTAGCTGCGGCCATTTTGAACTTCAGGTGGGGAAAGACTCGAGCTTTGGCATTAGCAGCGCCCGGTTTTTTAATCTCCGCCATGCCTCACCACCTGCTCAACCCCCCCATCCCTTCCCGCCATGGCCGTCCACGACAATGGGTCCGAGCCTCTTCTCCTCCCCAGGGGCGGCGGCCACCCCAGCAGAGCCGCTAAGCTCGCCAAGTCCCTCGCCAGCGGGGCTCTCAAGCTCGCCTTGTGGACCCTCTTCCTCGCCTGGATCGCCATGTTCTTCGTCATCCCCACCGAGTTCGGCACCGACTTTTACACCGACTGGGAGGACGCCACCAGCGGCACTCTCTACGGCACCGAAGGTCCCGCTTCCCGACTCCCCCTGTTTCCGTGCTGAGAATCCGCTTTCTCTGTACTCGCCCGGTGACCGTCTTCTCTTTCATGTGGTTCAGGAAGCGCTTTGCTGCTGTACACTGGGCCTATACTGCTGATAGCTGTGCTCGCCGTACCTTACCTTCTCCTTTCTGGAGGAGACGACGACGTTGTCGCTGAGTACGTGTTTCTTTCTTTTGCTGCGGATGCCGCCTCCCGTCTGTTTGTTTAATTGCTCGAGTGGTCTGTCAGAGTCCAATATCATCAACCGTCGGCGCTGTCTTTGTTTGACATGTAGAAAGAAGAAGAGTCCACGCCTCCGTCTGGGGACATTCCCGGTGTTGGTGGACGGCGTGTTTGGGGTCGTGACGGCCGCCGAGTTCATTGGCATAGCCATGTTCGTTGTGTTTGTGGCCTGGGCTGTTTATTGGTACACCGTGGTGAACTTCGAAATGTTGCCCACTTATGGCGATCTAACCCCTCTGGAAAAGAGGTATGCTTGTGTGTTATTGCTGCTTTCCCTATCTCGTATGTGAGGTATTGCAATATTGTGTGCCTATAAGATAACGTACGTGCTCTGTTCATGTCTACCGTCGATGGCTTACTGCTGTAGTAACTTCAGTTCCTCTCCTTCTTCAGGGTTCAGATGTTGCAAATGTCAGCATATATCTTCGGTTTGACTGCCTTGACGTGCTTGGCATTTTTATTTCTCCCAGTTGCCAGGGGATCAATTCTTCTTCGCCTAATTGGCATCCCTTTTGAGCATGCTACCAGATATCATGTATGGTTGGGGAATCTCACCATGTTCCTGCTGACTATGCATGGACTCTGCTACTTTATTGTTTGGTTTATTCGAGGCATCGTATTAGAAAGTGTAAGTTCCTACTTTATCTTAGCTTGCACTAGAATAAAAAGATTATTTCACTCATACATGCGCTGCTGCGGCAGCTGAGATTTGATTACGCTTGCCATTTATGGAGCATTTCAATCTGCATGGCATTAGGCAAATGGCTCACAAGTTGGTATGCCATTACAATGTGACTATATCACTTACTCAAAGTGGGTGGAACCTGGGGAAAGCTCTTGCCACATGACGTAATCATATCTACGCGTATTTCTACAGATAATAGAGTGGAAAAGTGATGGCGGTGCAAACTTCGCGGGCATAATCTGCTATTGTTTTGGATTTACAATGTGGGTGACCACGCTTCCTCCAGTAAGAAAGAGATTTTTTGAGCTCTTCTTCTACACTCATCAACTCTACATACTCTTTGTGATCTTCTTCGCTCTGCACGTTGGGGATACGTATGTCAGCAAAGCAGCAGGGGGGAATTTTCCTGTTCATGCTTGACCGGTTTCTAAGATTCTGCCAGTCTCGACGGAATGTTGATGTAATTTCTGCAACATCCTTTCCATGTGGATCAGTGAGCTTGGTCATATCCAAACCCAAAAGTACGATACTTCTCTCATGATTCTTTAATTGGGTAGAGCACTTCTCTTTACCGTAGGTAATTCTCTATATGATATTGCAGATCTACACTACAATGCCCTTGGTTTCATCTTCCTGCAAGTGCGAGAGATATCTTGGCTCCAATGGCATCCCTTTAGCGTTTCATCGAGTCCTCTTGATGGCGGCCATCATCTTTCAGTCCTGATAAAGTCCGCTGGGGAATGGACGGGAAAGCTCAGAAGAAGTGTATCTGACCTACTGGTTTCTCAAACGCAGCTGTCTGGACCCAATGCTAGCTTTGTGGCTTCCGTGGAGGGACCTTACGGGCATGAATCTCCATACCACTTGATGTGAGTCCTTTTTGATTACTTTGACATGTGCAATAGCGACTCTAGTTATTTGTTACCATTAGTCTAATCAGTGCAATTTAAACACATTCCGTGGCATTCAATATAAAGCATTCAACTCAAATCTCCTTTATATTGTTATCATGGAACAATTTGTCTTTAAATCTTAGTTTGTGATTTGTTTAATAGGCTTGGTGTCAGTCACTTACAAGTAACAAAGCTCTCTTCAAATGTTTTAGGGGAGGACTAATCTGCCTTATTGTTCCCCCAGGTATAAAAAGCTTATTCTGGTGGCAGGAGGCAGTGGGATATCCCCATTCTTGGCAATTTTGAGTGATGTTCTTCATCGCATTAGGGATGATAAACCTTGTCTGCCGAGAGACATTTTGCTCATCTGGGCAGTAAAAAGATCGAGCGAGATTTCTCTTCTTTCGACCATCGACATGGATTCTATTTGTCCGTCTTTCTCAGATAAAGTTAATGTCAACATCCGCCTGTATGTCACTCGAGAATCAGAATCCTCATTGGTAGGCTAAGCTGCTGTTTCTTTTCTACTACTTGCATTTTATCTTCTGTGAGTCTGTAGTTTGAGGCTTTGGCTGTTGCTAACCGCAGGAAGAGGGAAAAATTGAGAAGGTTGTATCCTTGAATACAAGATCAAGAGGACGAAGCATGTCAGTTTTGGTTGGTACAGGAAATAAAATTTGGTCTGGAGCTTATGTCATCGTTTCCATTCTTGGCTTCCTGATTATATGGGCTTTGTTAAATGTGTGCTACTTAAACCCATACGACATCTCTAAATGGTGGTATAGAGGGATTTTGTTTTTGGGGTGCATGGTTATTAGTGTCGTAATATTTGGGGGTGGTGTTATCTTCTTCTGGCATCGCTCTGAAAATGTGACTCCAGCTGGGGAGGAAGACAGGGAAGAGAGTGAAAGGATTGGCTATATGCTGGATCAAGATACAGCCCGATACAAGCTTCACGAAGATACTAATGTATTCTATGGTCAAAGACCAGACTTCAAAGGTAAGAGATCTCCTCTTGACAATATTAGTTTCATCTTATAATTTTGATGATAATATGTGCATAAATGCTACTAGAGCTATAAAATCATTTCCTGGATATTGGTAGAGAGCTTAATGTGCACCTTTTGAGTCCATCTTGCCAATTGGTGTGGGTACATACTTAAGAATGTGCAGACGTGGAGAACAAAACAAACAATGCTTGACTGAAAAATGGTCAAGTTCTCGTGTTGTGGGTGGCACTTTTCATGTCTTCATGTCTAATAAAGTAAATGACTCAGGTTTTCTTATTTCAGATACCAACATATATCAGGCCACCACAATGGGCTTCCTGCTTGTCCTAAAAATTTTAGATTGAACATAGTATCGTCTAATATCTTGTGAGCGTACATGATAATGCTAGTTCAGATTTTGCTACTCAATGCTTACTGATTTATGATCTCGGTGACACTTTGAAACTTTGTATGCAGAAATTTTTGGATCGGTTTCGGATTCCTGGGGCTGCGTGGATGTTGGTGTAATTGTGTGCGGTCCGCAAACTCTTCAATCAAGTGTTGCAAAAGAAATCAGGTCACAGGATTTAAGAAGAAAGGGCAATAGACCTGTTTTCCACTTTAACAGCCATAGCTTTGATTTGTAGCCTTCATCACGAGATCATGCTAGTTTAGAACTAGATAGTAACATCTTGGGTATGGGAGCTTTATTTACAGGTCCCATAGGTGTCCAATATGAAGCTTATTCTCGACTGGCAGTATCTTAATTCATGCCTGGCTGTATAAGTCACGCTGCAATTTGCGGAGTTTGTCATTGTCTACATTTTAATTCCATTTTCGTCTGTTTGCTGCCTCACATATAACAAGACTATCAAGTCGTAAACTATTGCTGTTTGAAATGACTGACTTCTTGTCAGTTTTTGATAACTACCCAGAGTAGGACTTGAAAGACCACTTCATCGTGCGTCTTCCCTCGATGACCCAGTACAGATGGGTAAGATAATTGTGTAATGTGTTTATCAATCTCTAATTGCAAAATCGTACCCTCCAGTGGATTCATTGACTTAGAGACCAGACTTGGCCCTTTCATTTGCTAGAGGGAGCGCGAAACACATAAACGCGTGCACCCGCAGGATCTCGGACTTTCGACCACTGGATATCCCTTCTTAGCAATTGCGCATAATCAATTCCCACTTAAGGGGGCTACTGTACACATGCATGTACTATACCCTTTTAGAGAGTACAAGTTCATGTAAGACTTGTCTAGACTTTTCCGATTGGGATTTTAAATATGAGGATACTTCGAGAGAAGACGTGGAGGGAAAAAATATAACTCTGAAACAAGTGGAACTTGTCATTTTAATCACCACAAGAGAAGTTAAGTCGAAAAGGACTCTCTCTTAAGAGGATCCTGGATTACACTGGCGGCAATATAGTGTGAAACGCTGTTGAAGTTGTCCCCAGCCATGAGAAAAGACGTCTCCCTATCTTGTTGTACAAGATGTGGCTTTTGGTGCATTTGCATGGAAAGAACTTCTGCTTGGGCCGCTGCAAGCTGAAGCTGCAATTCAGACACTTGATTCTGCAAGCAAGATATCGTGCCTACGCACCCATATACTGGGTCTCTCACCCTTGCATTTGCCTCGTACACTAAACTGCTCACCGCATCTCCTCTCTGATTCACCGGAAGTTCCTGCAAAAGTAAAACCCGGATTGCCTCAGGCTCTGAATTACTCTGGATGAACTGAAACTGCCCTATGAAAGTGACTGAAATCATCTGGGTTGATCTAATTAACCATATATATCAACGCATATTCTATACCCACCATTGTTGTATCGATAGATCTGGAAAAAAAAAATGAGTGCACCACCAGCACTAGGTCATATCTGTACCTAAAGGGCAAAAGTACAGTTGCACTTACTCGACATGAATCAATTGACCTAGAAGATAGGTAACTACTTCGGATCACACACACAGGAAGGTGGGTGTGTTTACTGAGGGCTGCACATCCACACACAGCACAGAGAGAGAGAGAGAGAGAGAGAGAGACCTGCAACATTTTGCTGAGATTACTGGCACCAAAGACCTTATGAACAATGGCAAACTTATGTGGATCGTGGGGTGGGAAATATGGAGCGAAGATGCAATCCTTGGAGCAGCGGCGTCTCAACAGCTTGCAGGAAGCACATGGCGAAGATCCCGACGATCCTCCCATAATTCCCTTTCCCCAGTTGTGAGTATTACGAAAGCACTTGCTCTTCTTGATTGAAGACGAAGCCAGACACTCAGCATATGTTGCAGCAGCACAATGTTGCAAGCTTAGAGCTGAAGACAAAAGAGCATGTGGAAATGGCCATTTATACTAGAGAGCGAAGGTGACAGCGTGGACGTGTTTTCCCTAGCCTGCTGCAGTGCAGAAATTGGATGCACATGCATCGTTTTGAAATCTAAACACCATCATAATTACTTGATTAGAAAAACGAACTAGCTAGATCGCAGACGGAGACTAGGTTTTTCTTTTTTTATCTTTTTAAATTAAAGACACAAGCAACGGGATGGATGGAGAGGTTGACCACCGCCTAGGCGCGTGATGGGTTGGCAATCTCGATCCATGCACTTGTGTAGTTCCCACGTTCTTCTTTGACTCTCTCCACATCTATACAATGATCCATTTAATTGACCTACCTTCCGTGTGTAATCCCTTTTTTCAATTGAATCGCCTTAACTTCCAATTTCCAGAAGGTGGTTGATTAAATAATGTCAAATATATTGAAGGGACAATCCAATCTTATCTCGGAGAGTAATGATCCATTTTACACTTGGCTTTACTTTCCATTTAAAGTTCACATGTATGGAATTTTTTTCAAATCTCTAACCCTGAAACCATGACTTTATGTCCAATGCATCGTGACATCTCTAGCTAGATCCAATGTAAATGCTCGCTAATCGCTGGTGAATTTTCTCATAAAACTCTCTCTCTCTCTCTCTCTCTCTCTCGTATAGTTCCTCAGCTCGAAATTTAACCCTAAGCATCTCGATTTGGTTCTCTTGCGTGCTAAACTTGTGCAGATGAGCCATTGCTAATCTTACCGTCTATGAGCTACGGGGAAGCATATAGATCCTCGGCTCGAAATTGACCCTAAGCATCTCAATTTGATTCTCTTCTGTGCTTAACTTGTGTAGATGAGTCATTGCTAATCTTACCGTCTATGAGCTACAGGGAAGCCTTGCGCTAGTGCATCCTCCATCTAACAGTAAGATAATGATTGATTATGCAGAATGATGTGGATGAGTGCACGCTCGTCTTACGAAACGAGGCTATGAGTTCGAGTTTGATTACAAGACAGCCTGGTGATTGGACTGCTGAGGTGACCCGGTTAAGCCAAGTTCTGAGGGGCAAAGGTTTTCAGACATGCTTGTTGAAAACGCCAATGTGCATCGACGGAAAGGAAAAATAGTGGCCTGATCATCTGTCTCCTTATTCTTTCCAAAGTGGGAAGGATACCACCGGCGAGGGAAAAAAAATGTAGGAAGCTAATCATGCACAGCCATTCACTTTTAGGGAGCTAACTCCGCGAATATTGGGAAAGAACCACAAGAGTCGATGCCTCCACTTTATTACTTCTTTTCATCACAATATGCCAAGCATTTCCTGAACTAAACAGTCCACTGGCGGTTCTGGTACAGATCGCTCTTATCTTCACAAGGAGCTGCTTGGATAGCTGCTTAGTCCTCCGATCTGGCATGAGGGTAGAACCATTGAGAGTACTCAAATCACAGCAGAAACTTCAGCATCTGCGGCAATATTTGAGCCACACGAACAACCCACTACTAGATGTTTAGCAGCTAAGATGCCATGCGGATGCCGATTGTCATGCCACAAGGAAGTAGAATTACCATAGCCAATCATGTGTTTCCCAAAAGGTAGGATCTCAGCCACATTTAACGAACCAAAATACTACCTTTACCGAGACACCTTCATTGCAATCGTCGTACCACTTTGTGTATCAGCCCTAATGGAGTGAGCATAAAAATCGTGGCACATCGATAAGAGCAGCACGCCAGACATTCTTAAATTGGGCTTATGCGTTCATACGAGCGCCGCTGTTGTCCTCTGAGGAACACGACGTGCACGTGTCGTGCCCTGACTGCACCTCTTGGTCTTGGACGACGGCCCACGGGAATCATTGCTTTTTGTCGGCGTTTGATTCACGACTCTTCCCTTAACACAATTAAAACAGGTCCGTCGATTTCACGAAAAACAACTTTGAAAAATATTTTTCAATTTTTTTGATAATTGATTCACGAAAAAAGAACTAATCAAGAAAAAATATTTTCCATCAACAAAGATGTCTTCTAAAATATGAGAAATTATTTTCTTTTTTCAGAAAATATTTTCATATCTCACTCTCTCTTACTTCACCTTTTAAGATGGCCATGCGAGTCCCCTCTTCTTTCTTTTTTCTTCTTTCTTTTTTAAAAAATTCAAAAATTCAAATTTTTTTTCTCTTTTTCCTTTCTTTTATTTTCTCTTATCCCCCTTCTTTAGCCGATCACCGGCCACAGGCAAGCTGATGAGCTTGAGCTTGCTGCTCACCACTCACTAGATCAGTGAACACAAGCCTCGAGCTCACTCGAGGTCGGCAAGCGTGAGCCTCGCCACAAGCTCGAGCTTGCTGAAATCTAGCAAGTCTGCGGCCGGTCGCCAATCATTGATGTGGCTTGTGATCAATCGAAGAAGAAGAAGTAGGAAAAAAAAAAAGGAAAGAAAAAGGAAATTTTTTGATTTTTAAAAATAATTAAAAAAAAATTATGAAAAGAAGTGCAAGGAGGAAAATCAAATCAAATTTTCAACACCAAACGGCAAAAATATTTTTTAATTACTTTCCGGTTTTAGTGAAACATCAAAATATACTATCATTTTCTTAAAAAGTGACTTTTTGAAAAATATTTTTTAAAAATGCAACATTTTTACAAAACGATTGGAGCCTACGTCTGTTAAAAGCTTGCACACATGAGCATTTAACCTCATGCGCAATAAGTAACTTTAACTTACAAACTAAAAACTAAGAGGTGGCCTTAAGTATTCGTAAACATTGTTCTTCCAAATCGTGCGATAATATATGAAATTCTGTGAAAATGACTCTCAGGACATAAAAGTTGGTGAGTTCATATATTTCACTTACAAGAAACCACGGTCGCCGTCCTAGGAACACAAATTAAGCTTTTTATATCAATCCTTGAGATAGAATAATCTGTTGAGACTGCCATAGGAACACAAAAAATGTGTGAATTATAGTAATTGCCCAGTGTTTGTGAAACAGTAGGACGGTCATTCCTGGTGCAAATTGATTATGTGCTCAAAAGAGTCAATTTAGAGGGAAATGACCCAATATTTAAATGTTCTTACCAAATGTTAAATCAGCAACCATCTTTAGTAGATATTTTATCATAGTTGCAGTTGGATTTGTTTATGGCATCAAAAGGAATATTCTGATGACAATTTCAAATGACTTGGTAAAACAGCTTGACCTATGACCAGGACTATTTTCTCATTCGTTTCTTTTGCACATGTGCATTTTGATATTAATGTTTAGGAATAAGAGTAATGGAAGTCTTAAAACTTATCAAATTGGCGCAATCAAGTCCTTTTATTAACTTTGTCCAACTTAGCTAATGGAAAATGCCAATGTGGTTATTTTTAATATTTTCTCTCCCTTACATGACGATGGCATGGCTAAAAACATGAAACATACAGTTAACATGATATCATTTTAGTCCAATTTTCTTTTAATTCGAATTTTAGTGAAATTAAATTTAAAAATAAACTAGTATACATATAAAGAGAGGGGTGATCAACCAGGCGACTAAGGGTTGCAAAGCTCTCGTCGCCATTGCCGCCCACCATTGCTAGGAAGAGCCAGCAACAGTGGGGGATGGTCGATGGGGTTCGCCAGGTCTTGACTAGTGAATGGCAACCCTCACCAACCATAGGCGAGGGTTATAGCAAGTGAGGTCGCCAGCCATTCCCCACTCTCGTTGGCCCTTCATAGCAATGGTGGGGCAGCAACGATTGAGGGCTACATTCTCACCCTCTCCTTTTTTTCTTTAAAATATATATATATATATATATATATATATATATATAATTTAGCTCTTTTATTTTAATTTTAAAAATATATAAAAATCAGATTTGGATCAAAACGATATCATCGTAGGTACGCCAACAATGTAAGATAGACAAAATAATAATGAAAAAAAAAAACATGTTAGCACTTTTCATCAATCAAATTGGACAGAGTTAACAAAACTCAATTGCGCCAATTTGAAATGCTTTAAGATTTAATTGTACTTTTTGTAAGTTTAAGAGTTCAATTGCACTTTCTTAACTGTTTTAAAACTTCTAGTACGATAATATTTACCCATTGTTGAGAGACACATAGTCTGCACATAGACTAATTGGACACTGAGCTAACTTTCTACCTTATGCTGCAATTCTTTCCCACTGATTTCGTCAAAAGGACCGCAAGCTAATAATTTGCTAGTAAATGAGAATAAAACAATATTTTCTCTTTCGCAAATTCTGTGAAACCGAGTTGATTCGCACCTCATCGGGGGCATTCGGTGTTGAACTGATTGCCAAGAAAATCGCACCAATGGTATTATCATCCTCACCAGACAGCTGTTCATTTGATTATAGGTGTACGGTTAGATTTCAGAAAGGCGAAAACGAAAGGCTTGGGCTGAACTCCTTTCAGCGGGTTTGCTACCTCGCGAAACGCGTTCACCAACCTTTCAAACCCCTAAAAAGCCCCTCTAGGAAAGCGGAAAAACTCGGAACGCCTTGAACGGTGAGAAACTGGTACGTTGATTTTAAGCTTCGTGAAAACACTAGGAGGACAGTCGTCTCTCACCGCTGTAGAGAACGTGCGAACTTCAACGCAAACGGGGACGCAAGTTCCTCAACTCTGAAAAACGGGTGCAAGCTGAGGAGACAAAAGGCTTTCGGTCTCCAAAATTGACTGGTGGAAATTCAAATTTGGAGTTCTCATGATCTCCCATCACGAGAGGACAGATATTAGACTCGGATGAAGCAACAAGCGCATGATACCCATGGGTTGACCCAGCTCATTTGTTTCCCATATCCCTTGTCTCGTTATTGCCCCTCGGATTCTAGCAGTTCAGGTGCTCAGACTTCTAGACAACCTAGAAAGGAAATGCACGTTTGGTGAAGGACCGACATTGTGTCGTGGCCCAGATGATTCAGCTAGTGTGCAACACTCTGCCTTTGTAATATTTGACTGCATAAGCAATACCCGTTTGAAATTCGACTATTATGAACTTCAAGCTGTAACTCAGACTAACGACGGAAGAACCAGAAATGTGGTCTCGTCTACTCTGAACACAATTCCTTGGCCAGGCTCCATATCCACAAGTCCATCCATCTTGTATTTGAGAGTTCATAACATTCGAAAGAAGTTTAAAGTGCCATATATCATTTCAAAAGGACCAACAACACCATACAAAGATGCTTTTTGGACATGATAACACAGCATTGATGTAGCAGTAGTCCCCATTGATAAATACATGTGGTCACAAAACAAGCAACTTGGATCTTATCAGATATATATGATCAATATATGGCAAGTTCTTAAAAGTTGAAACCGCACCATCTCTTCACATAGAGGGTCAAGGTTACAACTTAAACTTCTTTCAAATCATTTTATATTCAGGAAATGGACCATTACATTTACACCCGTATGTGCAAGGCTAGGAGACTACACGGAACCTGAAATTTTAGTGTCTGAGTTTCTCGCATCTGACCTTAAAGCTTGGCATTCCGAAAATTTCCTTGCATTACGCTTCTTAATACCATCTCTAAACAGAACACTTGCAACAGGATGGATTTCTCTGAATGTAGAAGCTTGCTGTTTGCTTCTCTCCATTTCTTTCCTCTTCAAATATTTCACTGCCTTTGCCTGAACTGTACATACCCAGATGAGTCAAACAACAGCATGACTATGCTTAGAATTCCATTCTCTGCAAAGAGCTTATTAAAATGCAGTTGAAGGCACTCACCGATCAAATAAGTGCTATTGGTCCCAAGTCAAGATTGAAAAAAGACCCACAATTCTTATGGTAATATCCAAGACAAACTTTCTACTTGGAGAGTTTAATCAACAGAAATTCACATCTGACGCTCCATACAATCAAATATTTCCCTAGACACACTGGGATATTCAGGCTTCATATTGATGAACATCACTGCTGACTTAAAGATGGTGAAATCTGCTAAAGAGGGAACATATGACTCCGCAAAGATTGACCAGCAAATTGCAAGTGCAGCAGCACTGACAAGCTGTTTCTAAACTTGATGCATGGTTCACTCAACATTGGGAAGTATTTTAATTCAAGTGATATAAGTATGCCCAAGACCTGGCTACCTACAATTTTTTGCTTTCAACGAAAAGAACAATTTTGCATGTTGAGAATCAGAATTGATCAAAAAGTAAAGTAAATGCTGTGCAAAATCTTTAACAACGATGTTGTCTTGTAGGTCAACAAAGGACAATTAAATAATACGACCAGGGTACTTCTTCATCATCACATCTAATTTCAGGTTCATTTACTTAGCTGTCATCACTACTATGAGCCGAGGGATACATTTATCCCTACTGGCAAAAGTTGGAATAGGTGAAGGGAACAGGCTCAACAGCTGTCTCTGTTTATCTATATCAGTTTGTCTAATAAATTCCATAAAAAATTAGATTTCCACTCAAAGCTCTGTAGTCTTTGAATACAGCAGAATGACGACCGTTGATTTCTTCCACTCCCTCAACCATTCTCCATAAGCGCTCAGCGCTAAGAATACTTACATACAGACTTGATCAAATGGAGCAACTTAAATGGGGCATCCAAAAATAATGTAACTTTACCAAAACATTTTCAAGGAAGAAATAAAAGTATTATGAGTTTGAACCAACATTGTCAATTGTCACTGTAACATCATGCCCTAAAGTGCATCACGAAAGCAAAATTGAGAGAATTCTTTTATGGATTATATCCTTCCATTAGCAGAGTAAAGTATTATATCGAAGAGAGAATATTCATGGACCATTAGTATGATAGAGGCATGACAAGCAGTAGAGATAAGATCAGATAAAAATAGATAAGACTAATGCTTTACATACAACATACCACTGCATGAACCAGTGGATGCAATAGCAACTTCCTTGAGACTTACTATACTCTGGATACCTCCAGTGAAATTTTCCAAGCCAGAAGTATCACTCCTCCGTAGACATAGAAGGGCATTTTCACATGCCTGGTTGGCAAAGGAGGGAAAAACCAAAATCATAGTGAAGACTGCACATTATAATTCAGGGGACGTTATACTAGTTTAAAAAGCATCAAAAGCATATTGGTCCGCATCCCCATAAGTTAGACATGCTAATTTTAAGGCGGAAGTCCTCAAAAACACTTGATGGTGAATAAATAAAAGACTTGCATGACAAAAGTGAGGAAACTGTTACTGCCTGCGGATTATTGAGTATATTACATTTTAAATAGTCCCGCGTTCATGTTGACTGTCCTAGTTTGGATTGTCAATGCATCGCAAAGGGAACGGCAGAGAGCAATTTGTCAATGCAGACACTGATACATTCATAACTAACTTCTATGTCCGACAACGCATTCTAAGTATCCAGCTAAACACAGTTTCGTTATTGACAGAGTTGTCTTAAGGAAGTCCAAAGTAGTCGTCTTGATCCACCACACCTTAATACAGCGACTTACTCGACGAGTCAAATAGAATTCGATGCATGTACCAATTAATCTGGTCGATAAGATACAACAGCATTGGAATACTAATATCAGCTTGAAGATGCATAGCTCCAAACCTAGTTATCCAAATTGTTACCAACCATGATTTGGAAATGAGAATAGATATCAACCCCTGTATGGCATTGAAGAAATGCACATTGCTTCATTTTCCACTCAGCATTGCAGTGAAAACTTTGAGAGGTCATTGGAACTATGGCAGCAACAATATGCTACCTTTGTGGCAATAGGATAAAAACCATTGTCAAGCGCATCCTTGGCAAAGTTCTCCCATTCGGTATGACCAACTTGTAGCCATCGATGAACTCCAGATTTGTTTTCCCGAAAAACAAGTGCTTCGTACCTCAGTGCCAAGCAACTCTGATAAGATAATACAAACCAAACACAAAAGGAATGAAAAAGGCCCCTCAAAGACTACATCCGAGGCTGTAGGAACGTGATCAGCATTCGACTAAGGAAGCCCCTAATTCATCGACAATTCCATCAAGGATCTGGCTTCAACGTCGTAAATGGTCACGATAAAGAAGAAGAAGAAGAGAACGATGACATAAATCAGCTCATCAGTTAATCGTCGTTTAGAAACATACATAAGTTAAATCATCAGTTCCTCTTTCAGGTTTTTTTTTTTTTTTTAAAAAAAAAAAAAAGAGAAATCATGCATAACGGAAGAGGTGGCACTGACCTCAAAATCCCCAATGACGGCAAAAGCTCGAACCAGGAACTCGAGAACCGAAAGCACACGGACGACGCTCTCATCCACGATCTCCCGAAGTACACGAAGAGTCTCGAATCTCAGGAACCGTTCTAGGCTCGATCGCACTTGAACCGCCGAGTCCACGTCCTTGGAGACCAGCAAGGTCCGGAGAAGGCCGAGAGCCGCATCGTCGAACCTGCGAGAATGGCGATGGAAGTGCGCGATGTCAACGCGAACGATTGCCGGCGCCGCGCGCGCATTGTATCAGCCTCGCGAAACGAGCATCGACGCGAACCTTCTGAGCTCGATGAGGGAGAGAAAGAGAGAGACTTCCGGCGACGAGAGCGCGTCCGCCATTTTCGAGATTGCGGAGGGAGCTGCTTGCTTCTGTCGATGGCGCCACTTTCTCTCGCTGTGTCTCCTCCTCCTCCTTGTGGTTGCGGTGCTGCCTTTGGGCGTTTCAGGCCCAAAGCAACATCGGCCCTATTCCTTTCTGTTTTTCTTTTTCTTTTTTCTAATTTTTTGGTGCGGGAAATGATTTTGTTTAAAGTCATTGCATAAGAGATTTGAAAATGTAATTTTTCCTCTAGGCCTTGTAGGAATAAGGAAAATTATTCTGTCTTCATATGTCAATGGCCTTCCGTAATCTAACTCATATATTTTGTTTCGCGAAAAGCAACTTGAAAAATGTTTTTCCAACTTTTCCGACGTTTGGTTCATAGAAAATGAACTAGTCAAGAAAAACATTTTCTATCAATTAAAAAAAAATTCTTGTAAAATAGGAAGAAATATTTTCCATTTTTCGGAAAAATGAATATATTTTCCACACTCACCAGCCCCTGCTAGTCCCTTCTTCTTTCTTTTTTTCTACTGAAACTACGAAATTACCCTTAAAAATGACTAAAATGCCCTTAAAACCTTTTCTTTTATTTAAAAGAGAATTCGATCTTGATTGTTCGTTTTAGGATTCATCTAGGCCATTAGATATGCCATGTCACTAATCCATGTGATTAAAATTTTAGTCAATCATAAAATTACTTAATCCTTCAATATTTTTTTATCTTATTTCTTAAGATTGAATCCCAACCATTGATCAAAACAATGGTTGAGATTCAATATAGGGTGGACTATATCAGGATTTTCCCTTCATTTTCCAAAGAGGGGTTGCCCATTCACTCTCTCTCTCACTCTCTCTCTCTCCCCCACTTGCTCCATTGCCCTCAACTGATGTGCGCTGGCCACCTCCGGCAATCTACCGCCGCCTAGACAACCGCAAGACCTTCCTTCGTCGCAAGGCTCGCCGATCATTTCCCCTATCGATGATCGTCGATCAGCGATCAAAATTCTCCTTAGCCAAAGACGTGCTCGACAATGTTCCAATTGGCCAACAACTCGATGGGCTCTACATGGCAGTCTAGGGATCCAACTTGGTGTTGGTGGTTCGATCATCTCAACAACGCTCGTGGATGAGTTGCTGAGCTCGTGATGGGCGATGATACTACAAAACTTTCCACGACTAATTTCGATTTCTCTAAACTCTACTTGATCGTTCCTTCTCCCGATTGAGCTTGGTTAATCATATACTTACTCTGTACCTCTTGCAGTCCTTGTTCAGATTTCGAGATGAGCTATAATCGGCCATTCCTTGAAGTTTAGAAATGGCCGGCTAGCTCAATCGAGCTCAAGTTCAAAGATAAACAAGGTAAACACTCTTAAAAGTGAATCCAATGAGGTGAGATCGCCATAGGCAATCGGGGCTGGGATTGAACTTTAGGTTAATATCGCATGTTTAGATGGATGATATGAATAATCTAGGATGATTTGATGATATTGTGATGGTTGATGATGAGTTTATAGCATAATGATGCATTGTTGTTGTTTTGTAAAATCATAATCCAATTTTGACTGACGTGATAGATCACAATAACGTTCTCTCTATTCAATATGCAGTTTGGTTCATTCATGCCCTTTTCATCATGTTAAAAGCTTGCCAAAAGCCACTTCTTGTTCGAGCTCTCTAACTTTAGTGATCATTCCCTGCTCTTGTCTCACCAGCTTGTTATAATGTTGGAGTTGGAGCAACATCCCATAATAGCTCTTTTGTAAGATGCTTTAGAAGATTGACTTCTTCGGGTCGATTTCCTTCCGTCGCTCTCCTAGCGGTTGAAGACTCGAAATGCACAGTAACTTTGTTTCTAGTTCGTGGCATTGGATTGTTATTATCGGCAACATTATCTAGTTCTTGTTGACTTTTGGTTCTCAACATGAAAACTTCCTAAGATCAACAAACAAGAGTCCCACCAGAGGTGCCAAAATAGATGTTTCACCAAAATGTACCGATTTTTGGACAGAAAGCGCAATTCAATGAGAAGATAAAAAAGACTGAAACTAGATATAATTGAGTTTAGCCATGAAAAAGGATACTAAAATGTAAATGTAAGCTAGAAGTAAAATTGAACAGTTGGTGTTCATTGATTAGTAATCCTTTATAAAGAGTGTAATGTGGGAATTTATAGCTCATAAATAATGGTTACAAGCGTCTACTAAGACTCCACTACTCGATAATTACATCAACAATTACATTCACTTCGCTGCTCAACATTTACATGACTCCATTACTCGACCTCCAATAAGTTTATGTTGATCAAACTATCACCTACAACACTCTGAACAATTTTACTGTCAACAGAGTATTGGGAAAGATCAGCTGGTTACTAAGTGAAATTTGAAAAGTAGTTGGGTTGCAAAGATTCGATCACAATTGAAATTATCGAACAAATAAAACTAGGACGAACTTTAATCAGAGGATGATATGAAAAAGTTTGGTTTGGAATGAAAAGGCGTTCGAGCAATGAGGAGATATGACGAGGAGATGTAGCCTCTGGTTAAAGGCTGAGGACAAAGACTCAAAAGGACCTGAAATTAAAGACATGGACTAGGAATGCATTTCATATTGAAATATTATATAAAGTTGTTCACGTCAAAGTTAGCTATGCCACGTTGGCCGGCCGGCATCCAAATCAGCAAAATTCAGCTAAAATTATCCAAAATGACTGAATTAACACAACTAGAAAAGGTTTAAGACTACACTTGTACCAACACAATAAGTTTATGACTTTTTTTACTCTTTTTCCCTACATCGGTGGTAGGCCAAATTAGGAGAAAGCAAAATTTACTACTCGTTCAAATTCAGTCTGTAGTACTAAGATTTTATTGAAAGATCCATATTAAATGTGGCATGTGTGGTCTTATGAATTGAAAAAAGAATTAAGCCCAATTAAGCATGTTTAACCAAAAAGAATGTCAAATTTCCAAAGAACCTGGGCATCACAAGAGTCCTAACAAGACCCTTTTTTTATAATCGCGAAGGTAAGGACATCCGATTGGAATCTTTTTGAATCGCTTGAGAGCTTTGAATCCATCCAAATTCTGTATTCGTCCAGTTCACATCGATTTTCCAAAGCTTGTCATAGTAAAGAAGTCTTAACATGCGGACCCACCGCTAGCAAGACATCGTCGGCTCTAATTGCGGCTCACCCACGCCCGCCCAGCTTTTAGACGCATCTGCTTTGAGGTCGCACGAAACTTACTAAGTAATGTAACAGTTCCACATAGACAATGTAAGATCTGAGACACATACGACGATTGACGCCCAGCAAGAGGGCTATCCGATTATAACGAGTTGATCAAGAAGATGTTCCGTTCCTCTATCAAACATTCTGCTTTTCCCAGGATGGCAATGTATGTTTACACAAATTTGGTCATGAACAGACCGAAGGCATAAACTTTACCTAAAATTCCGTGCCAATCTTAAGAAAAATCAAAAGACAGAAAAACCGCAAAGAATGGACAGACCAGGTTTGTCCTCATTAATCTGGACTTAGATATTGCATATTTCACATTAAGATACAGCATGATTTCTGACTTGTAATTTGCAAAGTAAGTCTCTCTAGTCTGAACCATATTAATCACCTTGCCCAAAGAAAATGGCACCCTCAGAACTTCAGTTCCGTCATACGTTAAAAAAAGCCTTATTATTCATACGCAACACAGGTAGAGCTTGCAATGCAAAGTTCAATTCAGTTACGGAAAGGAGTCGGTTTGTAGTCGATCACGACTATCTTCTCCAAATGAGGCCAGATGCGCTCGTGCATTTCGAGGTGAGCAGGATGACCCATGTACGCTGCTATTCCCTCGGTGCTTTCAAACGTTAGCTCGATGACGTGCGTGAAGCCCTCATTTGAGTACTTGACGCTCACATCCTTTCCCCTAAATGTCACATGAGAAATGACAACCCAAGATCAGACATCTGAACAGACTGCTGAGGAACGTTCCATGACAGATACACCAAGACATAAATATGAGGGCGTAGCCGCACCCAACTTCTATCGAGGGGGGATAATGGGAAAGAGCGCAAAAGAAAGGGAAAGAAGAACGTAGAGATTAGATAGAGAGAGGAGAATACATGTGCCAAGATTTTAAGGATTCGACGAGGTTGACAAGATTGGAGTGATCCTTGATGAGCTGCTCAATGTGGTCAGGGGCTGTTTCGGCTTTGAACTTGAATAGCAACACACGCCTCACGAATCCCTTCGATTCCTCCATTGTTTTCTCTTTTGGTCGGGACGCTTCCTCCATGGTTAGATTCCAACTTCCGACTTCAAAACAATTGTCCCCACTCTCAAGCATTTAGACTCCACGATCCACACTATCCCTTTACTTATAGTGGTTTCGCGGGGAATTACACGGAACTCAGGCACCTGGATTTTCGGGTAGTCCACGTTTTTCTGAAATCCTGATCAATTAGGCCCTGTTTGGTAACCATCCAAACAGGGCCAAATTCTGATTCTTTGTTCCCCGGAATCGGTTTGGGCCTAGAATCGCGTTTGGTAAAATTTTTGTTCCCGAGGAACAGATTGGGAATAGAATCAAGAACCAAAAAAAGTTGATTCTTGTTAGGGGACGAGTTTGAGAATCAAAAATCAAGAATTTTGTTTCTTCCTTCGGCCATCTCGCGACCGCCATCTACCACCGCCCACCACCGTCCGCTGCCCGTCACCGCCGTCCGCCGCCGCCGCCGGCCGCCGTCCGCCGCCGCCGGCCGCCGGTCCGGTGAGCTCGCCGGAGGCTCGCCAGACCAGGGCGAGGTCTGGCGAGCTCGCGGAGGCAAGCCCAGCCCACCGGCGAGCTCGCCGGAGGCTTGCCCACCACCGGCGAGGCTCGGCCTCCCGGACCGGGCGAGGCCGAGCCTCGCCGGTGGCCTGAGGCGGCCTCGCCGGGGCGGGCGAGGCCTCGCCGGGCCGGGCGAGGCCCGCCTCGCTGGGACTGGGTAGGGGCTAGGCGAGCCTCGCGCTCGCCCGGCCCCACCGGTGGCCGGGCGAGGCTCGCCCGGCCACGGCGAGGCTCGCCCGGCCTCGCCGGTGGCCGGCAGCCTCGCCCAACCCCGACGAGGTCGGCCCGGCCACCGGCGGGGCTCGGCCGAGCCTCGGCGGGGCTAGGCGAGCCTCGCCGGATGCGGCGAGGCCGGCCGAGCCTCGCCGAGGGCGGCGACGCTCCGGTGAGGTCGCCGGCCCTCGTCGGCGGTCGCCGGTCCGGCGACCGGCAAGAAGAAGAAGAAGAAGATGAGAAAAAGAAAAGAAAAAGGGAAAAAAAAAAAAAAAAAAAAGGAAAATGAAAAGAAAAAAATGAAAAAATGAAAAAAAAAAAAAAAAAAAGAAAAAAAGAAAAGAAAACAAAGGAAAAAAAGTAAAAAAATTATTTAAAAATTAAAAGAAATTGATTTGGAACAGAATTAATGAACACGGTACCAAACGCAATTCTATTCCAAAATCAAAAATTTTGGACAAGTTACCAAACGGCTTAAAATACTTAGAATCGGTTCAGGAGCAGAATCAAAAAGAATCGGTTCGATCGAATCGGCTCGGGAATGTAATCGTTACAAACGCGCCCTTATTGTCTAGAAAAAGCTGGACATCAAGGGTGTCCGGACTCGAAGCAATTAATGGTAGTCATGGATGGTAGGGTACAAGTGAAAGTTGTATTGTACGGCTTAATATAAGAGCAGAAGAGGTTGGAAGGGTAGGCGAAAGGGAGGAAGTCCGCGGGAGAAAGGTTGGTAGATTCATTGAAAGAAAGAAATCCACGTTGAAGGTCTCTAAAGCACGTACATAGATACATACATGTATGCATGTGTCATGGGCCGATCGATTGGGATTGTGACCGCGACCGCGCAGCGACTCGGGCACTTTAGGATCGATTTGGGTCAGCAACTCGGGCACTTTACGATCGATTTGGATCGCCAAAGCACCTAAGCCAAGCCTTGCTCGATCAAATGCTCACTCGCTCGCCTTACCCTCGATCAAACGCTCACTCGCTCGCCTTACCCGGCCGTTGCTCGATCAAACGCTTCAAATGCTCACTCGCTCGCCTTACCCTCGATCAAACGCTCACTCGCTCGCCTTACCCGGCCGTTGCTCGATCAAACGCTCACTCGCTCGCCTTACCCGGCCGTTGCTCGATCAAACGCTCACTCGCTCGCCTTACCCGGATCATAGAGAGAGAAAGTATCTAGAGAGAAGAGCTCGGAAAGAAGTATGCGTTGTATTGCGGAAATCTTTGGATGCTTACAAATGAATGAGGACACCCCTTCTTATAGTCAAGGGCATCGGCTTACAATCATTGATCTAGAATTTAACCGGCGGACGAGATCGCACCGTCTCAACTACCGACATAAATGTTTAACTACCAGCTACCGACATTAATGAAAGGAGACTTCTAGAATCAGGCGTAATGACGGTGATGTCTGCCCTTGGAAATCTCCGGGAGAAGTCTTGATGGGAACCCGAGCGAGCACAAAAAGTCTACCACGGTCAAGTCACGGTCGTCCCCGGGCAACCTCTCAGGTCGACCTTCTTTCGGGCTGTGACACATGCATGCATAGAGAATTAGAGAAATACATCAACTAACATCATAAAAGAATTATGTTCATAGAAATATATCAACTTGCCTATATCCAAGCAAGGGTGTCGTGCCCTCGCTTTGTTTGACCGGCCATGACGCCTCACCCATTATAACTTTATTTTAGATAGAGTACTTCTACTAATTTAAGCTTGATACTTACTAAGTTTTAATGAATTTTTGGTAAACTTATTTGCTACTCATATGATTTTATTGAATTTTGTAGGAAATATGACTTTCGGATTTATAAGAGACAATTCGCACTGTTTGTAGAATATGCCAGGATCATATGCGTAATTTTACCATCTATCTGTGCTAGAATTTGCTTATCAGTCCCTACGCCTCAATATCTTTCAAAAGATCTCAATATCTTTCAAAAGATCTCAATATCATCTAGAATATTTCAATATCTTTTGAAATATTTCAATATCTTCCGGAGTATTTTATCTTGAAGAAAAAGCTAGCCAAGACCTAATAGGAGACTAGCTTAGGGCAGATTTTTGGAGGCTATATAAACCTCTCTTGTGCTGCATATTTCAGATTCCAAAGAGTCATGGAGCCACCACCAAATTTTAGGTTTTCTTAGTTAGCCTTTATGCTTTTATTTTATTAGTGGAATTGGCGAATGTCAAGAAGAGAAGGAGGAGGCAAACTCAAACCTATATATAACTCAAATTGGTAAATTTGTTTTAATTTAGCATTATCTCCTCTTTAATTTCTGTTGTTGGTTTAGCTTTAATTATGTTTTAAATTTCTTTTGTCAAAGCTACCATGAATCTTAATCATGATTGATCGATTTTCAAGACTTGTTCATATAATATAATTGTTTTGATTGTGGCGTTCTCTATTATAATCTTAATGCTTTTTGAAATTTTGCCAACCTTTAAATGATTTTCGATGTATGCATGATATCGAGTGGAGAATGCATGCATGAGCACTAGCAATATTGAACCAAAGATTAAATCTAAGTCAAAGTACACTAGGTTGTTTATATGGTTGCGTAGAGATCTAGGTTTGGACTACTTAGATTGAATATGGAAATTTCCACAATAACTTAATACTTTTAGGTAATTTAAATTTTCACCTAAGGTTAGTGTGGGTTAATATACCTAATTAGAGATTATTAGATCGAAGTTGGCTTGCAATCTAACATAGGGAAATTTCACCAACACAATTGGAAATTAATTTATTGCATGACAAGTTAAGAGAATTGATTATGATTGGTTAAATAAAGTTGGATGCTCTAACGCTTTGTGATCTTGGTTAAAATCTTGAAATTTGCCTTGTAAATTTTTGGTTTGCTTTAGATTAGATTTACTTTGCAATTTTAATTAGCTTTTGAATCATTTAAGTTTTGGCTCTTTTATAATTCAATCCTTTAATTGGTTTAGTTCACTTTTTACTTGCCTTTTTGACTTGGTTAGCTAAATTTTTGGATTGATCACCTTTGGTAAGTAATTGAATAATTTGAGACAATCCCAATGTGAACAATACTCACTCATCACTTTATTACTTGTAGATATTGTGCACTTGCAATTCACTTGACAAGTTTTGGCACTGTTGTTGGGGATTGCTTTGATAGTTTTCCAATTACTATTGATACCAAGTGATTATTGGTTTAAACTAGTATTTATTTTGTTTTTAATGTGTTTCTCTTGTTGGCCAAACTGACCTCTCTATAAAAGGTGGGATGAGCATCGCATGACCCGAAGCCAACAAGAAGACCTTGAAATGTTTGATCTCGAAATTGAAAGAACATTTTTTAGGAGAAGAAAAGAGCAAGCACAAGCAATCTTCATTGCAATGGCCAAAAATTAAGAAGACACACTTTGTTGACACCTAATTTTTGCCCAAAAATATTTCATTCCGGCATATAGATTATCTAGGTGTTTAATATCGTGTTTTAAATGAAAGATGCTTTTCCTATTAAAAAAAATTAATAATTTAAAAAAAAATCGAAAAAAAAAAAGAGCAAGTTGGGGCCAACGGTCTAAATGTGACTAGCCAAGCCTAGGAGGTCAGATTGGAATTCAAATGACAAGTTGGAACCAAAATGCAATTTCCAAAAGTCGAGGGACCAATTCGCAAATTTTGCAAAATTTGCGCCCGAGCCCTTAAATTATCATCTTGGTCATCAATTAAGTTGAAATTGAATTTGGGCCAAGTCGAATCAATTAAATTGAGCCAAAAAGACCACATTTGTATTGAATTGGGTATTTTCGGATAAGAAAATGGTCAACTTTGAGGGACTTTTTTGCAAAATTGGGTGGGCACAATTGTGAAAAATGGTCAAGATCTTAAACTACTATAAATGAGGTTTCTAATTGATAAAAAATCGGGGCCAAATTGATGGATCAAAGCACTCAAACCAGCTATCAAAACCAAGCCCACGGTTAGGTCTTAATTCGAAGCTGCTAAGTAGGCATATTGGTGGCCCCACTATATCCCACTCAGCCGCCCATTTAGCTCGATCTTTGCACGTGCTGAAAGACCGTATATATTAGTTCAATTGGACGAAAATTTGCCAGGGATAAGCCGCTGACAGCACCGGAAAATCGCAGAAAAACCTGCACACTCAACAGCTGCAGAAGTTTAAAAAATTGGCTAAGTCAGAGAGTGGGTGGAGTAGCCCGGTTGACAGGCCTGGTAGGTGGACAAAAGGCTGACCAAAAATCCCTTAATTCGGGGGATAATATCACTGAAACAAGGTCTTTCAGGGGAACAAAAAAAAGAGACGAGAAGGGGAGGAGAGAGCTCGGAATCGATCCCAAAAGAAGCCCTCAGAAGCAACTCCAGAAAAAAGAAACCCATAAATTCCAGACCGACCTGGAGAGAGAAAAGTAAGATTTTCACAAACTTGTGGCCAAAATTATCCAAAACCTTCAACTAGAGAATGAAACCTCATTCAAAGATCTTTCCAACCATAGGTCGCACGTCCTAAATGGAGATCGGGAGGGCCTCCTAAAGCCCCCCGAAACAGTGCCCTCCTGGCGGGCCAAGAAAGCCCGAAAATTTTTCCAAGTGTCGAGACTGGTTGGTCACGAGTGAGGAAAGCCAATGTTTTTGAGAAATTTGAAAGATAAATGAGGAAAATATTGACTTTTACCCCAAACTAGAATACATATAGTTTGTCTTGGTGTCAATTTTTCCAACAAAAGACATCTTAAAGTCTAATTTTAGAGATCAACGAAAACCTTCATTGTCAGTTCTTCTTTTCTGCAGATCTCATTTCCAGCTGAAGAAGCCAACTTCCACGTGCTTCCAGACGACAATTTCTCGGTTTCCTTGGCCAAGAACCACTTGAAAAGGAAACTAGGAAGTAAGGTAAGCATCCTAGATGTACGTATTTTCGAGTTTGAACATTTTTTGATCATGAAAATCAAGAGGGAAACCACCCCGGAAAACTGATTTCTGAGGTTGAAATTTTTGTTTTAAGTGTTTGAAATCTCTTCAAGAGTGTTGCATGTGTGCTTCTTGGAGAGGTCGTTTTGATGTTTTTCGATGGGTCATTCTCTGTGATGTTTATTGCATTTGAAAGATCACATTACCTACTTTCACTCAAATCAATTAATGTTTCCTTTAGATCTCATATGCGATGAGTGTCGGGGCTTGAATATGGGCATGTAACCTGTTTGTTTGACTTAGGTTCAAACCCAGATTTGCAAAATTAGTTCAAACCCGTATATTTTAGGATGATTTTAGCTTGGTTCTAGTGTGTTTTTAGTTATGATTTCTATCTAATCTTGTTCTTTGCATGTGGTAGTATGATCTTAATACTTTAGTTCCACATGAGATTGCTTATGAGTGGAGATTGAAGGCTGCAAACATGGCTCGAGGAGGCTATTGGGGCTAGTTTAATGCATACCAAGTGTTCGACAAAATGTCCAAACTAAGCTTTGATCTTGAAACGGTCGATTTGAGCTTGATTATTGTGATATTCATGTGCTGTGTTACTCCATGTTAGCATAGATCGGTTTAAGGAATTATTATTAATCTTTAAAAAAATAATTTAAAAAAAGGAGAAAAATATGAAAATTTCAAAAATATTAAAAAATGTTAGATAGCATCAAATTAGGATATAAATGAAATATATGAAATTTTCCTAATTTTAAAAGGTCATTTTCCTAATTTAATGCTATTTGGGTATTTTATAACAATTTTTGTAAATAATCCATTTTGCGTAGATTAAAACTATTTAAAGTAATTTCATGCATATAGAGTAATCTCATGCATATTTGAATTCTCATTTTGCTCATGAGGGTCCTGTTCCGGGGCGTGATAACAAGGCCATGTAATAATATTTGCTCGACTTGTATCGGGTTTACATTTTCCGCGTTTATTTTCAAGTCATTTCAATTTCTTGGATGTTTACTTACGCGCCGCTTTTCATTAATTTGAGTGTAAATTTCTCTTCTAAATTATGTTAGGATTAGTCTAGACATTAAGAAAAAACTACAAAAACATTTGCATGAATACTTAGTGGTTTCATAAAGATTATAATTGGTAATCAAGAATGTGTGGCCATTTAGATAAATAACTTTCCAAGTTAGTGGTACCGAAAGGGCGCTTATAGAAACATTGGTGTAAACAAGTCCCCGTTCCTAGAAATCTCTGGTTGCGTAAGAATCGAGACACCACTCCCGTGTCTCGATTGGTTTCTAGCCGACCCCAATAGGCTAGTGGCGACTCCTAAAAATATTTAGGTTGTTAAGAATTGAAATATGAAATCCAACGTCGGGCGAGGTATGGGCTTGGGAGAGCCCGCGCCTAATCTAGGGCCATTGGTCCGCCCTTTTAGGCAAATACCCCTAAACCTTTCTTTCTTTTCCCAAGACGGAAAAAAAGGAGGTCGTGACACACTTCTAAGGAGAACTTTGAAAGATTATGCTACACCAACAATTCAAGAAGCACAATCAAGTATAAGAAGGCCCGGCGGTGCAAGCTAATAATTTTGAGATTAACCCATCCCTAATTGAAATGCTTCAAAATGCAGGGCAATTCAATGGATCACCTAATGATGATCCAAATCTAAATTTAGAAGCATTCCTTGAAATTTATGACCTTGTTAAATTCAATGGCGTTATTGATGATGCCCTTAAGTTAAGATTGTTCCTATTTTCTCTTCGTGATAAAGTTAAGGCTTGGTTAACTTCTCTTCTTGTAGGCCCTATTACCACTTGGCATGACTTGGCTCAAAAAATTTCTAAGTAAGTATTTTCCTTCAAGCACAAGAGAGATTTAAAGATCTGCTAAGGAGACGCCGTACCATAGGCTGCCAGTTTGGATACAAAAGCACACATTTCATAATGGAGCACATCCGATCATTCAGGCTAGTCTAAATGCGGTAATTGGAGGCACTTTGCAAAATAAGTCACCCAAAGAAACTTTTGATCTACTTGAGGAGATGGCAAGTAATAGCTACCAATGGCCAACTAAGAGATACCAAGCCTAGAAGCCAAGTGAAGTTCATGAAGTTGACACCAATACGGCTTTGAACGTGAAACTTGATGCATTAAGCAGAATGATTGCTTCTTTGAAAACTCAAGAAGTATCTTGTAAATTTTGTGGTGGAAATCATATTAGCACTGATTATCAAGTAGGTAATCCTTATGGTAGTTCTTTTGAACATGTTAACATTGTTTCAAATTTTAACAGGGCTCTCAAAACAATTTGTATTCCAACACTTATAATCTGAGATGAAGAAATCATTATAATCTATCTTGGGGAGATCAAAATCAACAAGGACCGAGAGCACCACCACCACACATGGAGAAGCCGAATTCTAACTTGGAGGATTTTGTTACCAAGATAGCCCAAAATGTGTAGGCAAGTCCAAGCTATAGAAAAACAAGCTCAAACCATGCAAGATTTCATGGGAAACACTCATATAAGACTCCACAATCAAGAAGCATCAATTCGAAACATAGAGAAGCAAGTGGGGCAACTAGCTCAAGGAATTAATGAGAGACAAAATGGTTTCTTGTTAAGCAATACTGAGAGAAACCCCATAGAGAATACAAAAGCTATTATATTAAGGAGTGGAAAAAAAGTTGGAAAGCACCATTTGAATTGATGTGCGATGCTAGCGATTATGCCATTGGAGCCAGTCTTGGTCAAAGAAAGGATGGAATTTTTCGAACCATATATTATGCTAGCCAAACTCTTAGTAAAGCCCAATTGAATTATGCCATTACTGAAAATGAGCTTTTCGCAGTTGTTTTAGCTTTTGATAAATTATATTCTTAATTGATCGGCTCTAAAATAATTGTCTATACTGATCATGTAGCTTTAAAGTACTCGTTGGCAAAGAAGGATGTGAAACTAAGGTTGATTCGTTGGATCTTGTTCCTCCGAGAGTTTGATTCAGAGAGCAAGGACAAGAAAGGGGTTGAGAACCTTGTGGCCAATCACCTATCTAGGTTACCAAATGCCTCTACTAATGAGGTACCGATCTTGGATGACTTTCCTAATGAGGCACCCTTTCTATGAAAATCAAACTTCCATCGTATGCAGATATCGTGAACTATTTGGTAAGTGATATCCTTCCCCTTGACTCGATTTATCAACAAAGGAAGAAGTTTCACTCTGATGTTAAGCACTACTTTTGAAAGAACCTTTACTTGTTTAAGGTACGTGCTAACCAAGTTATTAGATGTTGTGTTGCTTATGAAGAAATCCCTAATATTCTTTCTCATTGTCATGATGGAGAGGCAGGTGGTCACTACGGTACCACCAAGACTGTTGCTAAGATCTTACACTGTGGATTGTATTGACCTACTCTTCTTAAGGATGCATATGCTTATGTTTCTCATTATGATAGGTGTCAAAAAACTGGGAACATATGTAGAAGGCATGAAATGCCCTTAAACAATATTATAATGTGTGAATTGTTTGATGTTTAGGGCAATGACTTCATGGATCCATTTCTACCTTCTTTCGGTAACACTTACATATTAGTTGCTTGTGAGTATGTGTCTAAATGGGTAAAGGTTATGGCTTTGCAGTCTAATGATGCTAGGGTTGTTTGTAATTTCTTTAAAAAGCACATCTTTACTCGGTTTTATACACCTAACCGCATTATAAGTGACCAAGGCACATACTTCATGAATAAACATTTTGAGTCACTTTTGCATAAATATGAAGTCACTCATAAAGTAGCTACTATTTATTATCCCCAAACTAGTAACTAAGATATATGATAGGGAGATAAAGAGAATTTTGGAAAAGACTATGAACACTAATATGAAGGATTGAGCAAGAAAACTTGGTGATGCTTTGTGGGCTTATAAAACTGCTTTCAAAACTCCTATTGATATGTCACATTTTTGCTTTTGTATGGGAAAGCATGTCATCTACCTATCGCTTCAGTTGGATGAGTTTGGAGAGATACACGATGATGCATACGAAAGTGCAAGAATTTACAAGGAAAAAACAAAGAGATGGCATGATCGACACATCTTAGTGAAGGAGTTTCATGTAGGTGAAAATTTTTTATTATATAACTCACATCTTCATTTGTTTCCAAGTAAGTCGAAGTCTAAGTGGACCGATCCTTACACCATCACCAAAGTATTCCCTTTTGGAGCAGTCAAGATTACCAATAAGAAGGAGGAGACTTTCAAGGTGAATGGTCATAGGCTCAAGCACTACTATGGCGGAGGTTTCAATGCCCAACCATCTTTCATTACCTTAGTTCCACCTACTTAAAAGCATGGAAAGAGTTCGATTGTGAACTATAAAGGCTTCTTGGGAGGCAACCCAAGTTTCTAATATTCTTTTTCTTGTATTTGTTTGGTTTGTGTGTTAGCTTAGAAAAATTAATTAAAAAAAAAAGGAAGAATTTTTGTGGCAACAAATTTTCTATTTTAAACAGATAGCAATGCACATGGGCAAGAGGCATAATGCATGTTCTACAACCCTACCATGCGACACAAAGGTAGAAGAGGGATTATGGATGCACTGTTGTGCGGTTGTGAGCCATCGACCAGCCTCTAACCATAGGCCTAAGCCAGTCCTCACCCTGCTAGGCCTAATTCAACATAGATAATTGGCATCTTCACATATCCAAGGGAGTATTTCGAACTTTACTCTACTCTAATTTGGTTGACTCATTATTCGTGCTTAATTTTTATTTTACGCATTGAGGACAATGCTTCATTTTAAGTTGGGGTAAGAGGATCGGAAATTTTTCAAAATTTTTGTGCTAAAATTTTTTTTCGTCTTGAAAATTTATGGGCTTATTTGAAATTTTTGAAATAATTTTGAGGCAAACTTTATAGGAGATGATGACTTTCGAACCTTAATTTACAAGATTGATGTCATTTTCATGGTTATGAGTCGTTGCGATTTTTAGGGGTATACAAATCTTGTTTAACTTGAGATTAATATATGAGTTAGTCTTAATCTTGATTGTGTAATCCATATTTTGAGCACTTATCCTTGCTTTTTGGGCTATGTGTGCTTAGAAAAGATCAATGGAAAGTATATGATTCTCCAGAACTCCTTAGTCTTAGAATTTGTTTAAAGGATAAGTGCAATAAAAGTCTTAAAACTTATCGAAAAAATGCAATTGAGTCTCAAAACGTGCAAAAAGTACAATCAAGTCCTAAAACTTGTCGAATTGTTTTAATCGAGTTCTAAAGTTCACACCGTCGGTCTTTTTAATGGAAAATGCTGATGTGGCGTGGATGTGACATTTAAAATGATTTTTATTTCCGTGTGGCTTTTTTAATTTGTTTTTTATTTAAATTAGATTTAAAAATTAGAAAAAAAAAGCTAAAATTTATTTAAAAACAAAACAGTTTAAAAAAAAAAAAAAAAAAAAAAAGGCCGGTGTCCTTCTCGCCGCCCATCGGGCCGGAGGGGCGGCGACGGTCGCCGGCCCTAGGCGGGGTGGTGGCCCCTCCGGCCAATAGGCGGTGGTGAGGGAGGAGCTGCCAATTTTGTCTCTTTTTCTTTAACAATTTAAAAAAAAAATTTAACTTTTCTTTTTAGTTTTTTTGGTAAAAACTTTTCTTTTTAGTTTTTAAATCTAATTTTTTAAAAAAATGAATAAAAAATAATTAAAAAGCCATGTGGAAAATGAAAAATTATTTAAAATACCACGTCACGCCATGTCGCATTTCGTTAAAAAGGCCGACGGTATTAACTTTAGGACTCGATTGAAATAATTTGACAAGTTTTAGGACTTGATAGCACTTTTTGCAAATTTTAGGACTCAATTGTATTTTCATAACAAGTTTTAGGACTTTTATCGCACTTATCCCTTTGTTTAATAATCTCTTGAAATTTATATGCGATACTCAATCAAGAAGGTCATATAGGCATTCTTTGAATCGTTTGAGCCTTTCAAGCCTACCTTATCAATTGATCCCCAATAACTTTTTGATTTTTTAATTGGCCTATTTTTCTTTGATGAACTTATAATGTTGATCCAAGTTAAGTGTATTACCTTACCTTATACCCCATAGGCATGTTTATCCTAAGGGTTACTTTAATAATTATGAATTCTTGATATGTCTAAAGTTCCGAAGCTTGAAATAGTCATGAAAAGTTTTTTAAAAAAAATGGCACTAAAATAAGGAAAAAAGAAGAAAAATGTTTAAGGGCAAGTTATAAAGCGGAAGTTGTTTACTCTGGTACTACTTATATAGATCCTCACTGCTAACTTTTAACTTGAGTGAGCCTTTTGGATACTCAATGAGAGAGGCTTAAGGAGGAACTTCGTCGTAAAGCGTGAAAAGAGAAGCAATGGAAGTTTTGAAGTGTTAAGTATTTATGAATTGCATAGCTACCATAGTGTAAGCAGATGGAGGATCTGTCTTGAATTATATTTAATTCAAATGCTTTGAGAATTGATATGTTTATGGGGGTGTGTTGAGCTTATATGATTTATATCCTACCCTTAGCCGAGCCACATTATGAGCTTTCAAGACCTATTGATTTTTTATTGCACATTGGTTTTCATCAATAGAGAAAGAACTGAAAAACAAACCTATGAGACTTGGTTAGTACATTTTGAGTTTGGGGTGTTGCAGATCAACTTGATTTATTTGAGTATATATGATTTGAAAAATCAGGATCACACACACGAATTACGTGATTAAGGTTAGATATAGCTTATATGTTGGTTTTGGGTTTGATGGGATTTATGTTTTCCTTTAAGTTGTGATTCCAAGTAATTTTGAATGGATGGTGATAATTGGAGATGAGGTTTGTCTACTTCTATCGTTTGCTTGAGGACTAGCAAACCTTTAAGTTGGGGGTAATTAATAACTCTATTTTAGATGGGATTTATGTCAATGTGCAATTATTTATATATGTTGGTTTTGGGTTTGATGGGATTTATGTCAGTGCGCAATTATTTTTTAAGTGAAATCAACTGTAATATATAAATGAAAAAGGAAGAACGTTGAAAGAAGTTTTTTTTGACATAATACGTTATTTATCTCTTTTTTGAGACAATAGTGTACTCCCTCTTGAAGAATGGAACTCCAAGATTTCAATTAATTCCTCTAAGACTACAACAAGTACTTAATCTATGGTAATAAGGTATATTCGTCTTCGTAATATGTCTTTTGATCGATGTTATATGTTTCTTGGGCTTGTTTCCATGTTGTTTTTTCGGTATTCAGTCATTTGAGTATTGGTTTGTTTTTCAAGAATACGTTTCCAACATTGGTATCGGAGCGATGTCGTTCATGTTTTTCTGATCATTGTTAATATTTATAATTTGTTTTTGGCCGAAATTTTGAGAAACGTTGCCGTTGGATGCTCGGGCATGGAGATCCGGACACTCACCTACTATTCGCCCCTCTTTTTTTATTTTCCGTGAATCAAAATTTATTTTTGATAATGCAAGGTCATAATTCTCTTCAAGACGAGAAAAACAACAAAAGGCACGTTGTTGGGGCCGCCAGACACGCCCCCACGCACGGTTGGAACGAGCAAACATTACTCGCACCAAGGCAATTTCCTGAGCACGTGCGCGGCACGCGTGTGGTTTACTGCGGGCTCATGAGTGGCACGCTCCTGCATGAATTTACACTTTTGCCCCTATTTTCTTTGCGTTATTACCATTTTGCCCCTGTCTATGTATTTTTCCGATTATGCCCTTATTAGTTGTCCATCATACTTGCAGCCTTGAAAGTTTCATGTCGCAGGCGGTTAATGTCGTTTTATGGGAAAACAGAAATGGACAGCCAGCAAGACAAGAATGCTGCTAGATATGTCCTCTCGCGAAATTCTTCATCGACTCCCAACTCCTGCAATGGTTTTTCTTCGTGAGTCGGACGCTACAGGTCATTTAATTTTGTAGGTAGGATTGTGTTGCCTTTCGAGGTAGAGGCTTTGCATACTTCTGCTCTCCCCTAAACCAAAATATAATCCACTTTTCGAGCCTAACTTGTGGATTCCCCCTTTCGTCTTGTGAAAAATGATGACAAGCTGCGAACAGGTCCTCGCAGTTCTTGAAAGAGGCCTATCATCCCGACTCGGTTCCTTGCAGCTTGAAATGACTTTCTCAGTAATGATCGCCATATATAGAAAGCCGGGGCAATTTAAAAAGGTTCGCCAGAGAAATCAAGATAACCCCTCCACATGTGTTCATCTATGTTTTGTCATTGGACACCGGGCTTCACAAAAAGCTCGACAATGTCATTGTTCCAATCAGATGGATACCAAGATCTTTCAACAGGATAGCTGAGGTAGGCATGCAGTAAGTCTTTCTTACGCCTCAGGATCACGTCCTCAAGCTATTTCCAGTACTTTGGAACGTACAAAAACTCACCCAAAATCTTGAGGGAACAGCCCGATATGCTTCACTGGCAAAAATTCTTCTCAGTGACAGATGAACTCGGCTTGGAGGAACATGTATGAGTAGGAGACAACAAAGAAAGTGCTTGAGTGGAAGATGACCGTCGTGCTGCTTCGCTCGTCCAAGACTTTGGATGGCTGGAATTTACGAGTTTAGCATAGGAAGCAGCAGAATAGCCAGCCATCCGTCTATTAACAAGAAAGGTTAAACCATTATCAGCAGCAGCATCTTTGTCATCCAAGGTTAATAGCATTTCTAATTTGAATCATTGAAGCTCCTTGATAAACACTATCGCAATGTCCTGGAAAGAGGCAAAAGTATACGAAATAATATGAAAGTGCAAAATTTGAATGCAGAGAAGGACGACGAAGGCATTGTGAGTTCACTTCTAACACTAGGAGAAGTCACTGAATGAATGATGGATATCACCAGAATTCTTTCCTAGGAACATCCCCTGAAGTGAAGGAAGTGAGCCCACCGGGAATTAGGAATGTCACTGCGTGATGGATGGATGTAACCAGAGCTTCTTTCTAGGAATATCCATTGCGAAGGAAACGTGGCATCGCTAACATAGAGGGATATCGCTGCGTGATCAACTCCTCTCTAGGAACATCCACTGCTTCGAAAATGATCAGAACATTACTCAGCTAGTTTTATAGTTTGAATTTCGAATTAAACAAACTCTGCATAGGGGGATCGAACCAAGTAAGCTTAGTGATCTGTGCTAGGGCTATTAATTAAACGGGTCGCATGGCTGCAGCTCACAGTAGTTGGTTATTGGGCGTTAAAATAAATGGGTTAGATAATTGGGTATGGGCCTCATCATGGGCTTTGAAATATTCCCAAGGATTGTTAGGGAGGAACGGCAACGATTTGCTGATATCTTAAATCTGCACAGGATCAATATCTTCCTCAAAACTCAACGAACTAATATTGAATCAACCTCCACAGCAACCAACCACAATATTTTGGCAATATCAACCACAAAACCAGTTAATATGGTGCTCAAATATAAAATAACAAATCAGAATAAATAACAACCACAAAATATACGTGGAAATCTCAATGCCAAAAAAAAAGAAAGAAAAAAAATATTACGGGGCCAATCAAAACTTGCACTAATCACACGCAAATTTTTTCTACATACTCCAACTTCTGCTGCTCACTCTTCTTTCTTTTGAATTTTCTTCCTTTTTTTTAAAGATGATGAGGCGGGCTCCATGAGGCGAACTCAGCCAATAAATTTCCGTCTCCGCCTCACGAGGGAAGCTCCACCATGCCAACTTTCTTTTCTTGGAAGTCGAGTTTAAGATTTTGGTCATCGTATTAGATCCATTATTATTGATGTGACTTTCTTAAATAAAAGAGCTTCATATCTAATTTCTCTGAATATAATGATGTTTCACATCAATATGCTTCAACCTTGAATGCAACAAGTTTTTGCTAAGGTAGATAGTCGCATAGTTAGAGAAACAAAGACAAAACCCACAAATTTTACATGAAAAACCCAATGTGGGACAAATCAAGGGACCACTCAAAACTCCCACTGGTTACTAAGTACACTAGAGGCTTAACACATGAACGATACAACAATATATTATCACCACAAAGGGGTATTAACACAAAGGAGTTAAAAGAATCTAATCATCGCCATAGAGAGTGAGAGATAAATTGGAGAATGATTTCCGCAATTAGAACCATTCACTTTGTATTTCTTGCTTGGTCTCATGAACAACATAATAAACCGATTCCAACAAGATTTCACCATTGAATCTTTGTCGGAGGGATGCTGCTTCTTCTCTCTCGTAGAATCGTCATTCCCTCTCTCTCCTTTCTTTCTATTCTTCATATGAGGGGTGTGCAAAATGGACCACCCACATCGAGAATCACCCGGACCAAACCGTCTCCGTACTCTTTTTTTTTTATTTCTTTAAAAAAAATTAGCGGGGTTAGTTTATTGTTTCCAAGAAAATAAGAGGCTGTAATTGGATAATAAGAAATCAAGATAGGAGCATAGGATTTGTCTTGAGCTTTGAATTTATCCCTAATCGTGCCTTGGACAATAAAATATCCAGATAGAAACATGAAAGGAAAAAAAAAAAAAGTAATGGCCGATCCAGTCCGGTCGCTTTTTGTTCTTTCGAATTCTTTTCATTTCTTTAAATGATAATGAGCCGGGCCCCATGAGGTGGACCCAGCCCAACAGAGATAATATAAAACGTCTCCTACTTCATCCGTCAGAGTTATTATCTTCATGATGAAACCTCACTTGGTCAACAAAAATCACTAAAGCGAGGGTAATTTTCACTGAGCATAACTGCTAGAGATTATTTATAAAGATCGGCAATGCAAATATGGACCTACATAAAAGGATGACCATGGTTAACAAGACTATTTTTATTGTAACACTCGATATTTATTGACTCGCATAGAAGTCATGCCATGGGTGGCAACTCACATAATCAACACAGCTCATGACATTCTTCTGTCTAGAGTAGAGTAAGTCCAAGAAAAGGTCAAGAAAGAAAAAGAAAAAGGAAGCCAACCAAGAGCAACATAAAAGGTGATAATTATGATGATTATTTCGTTATATGTTTAAGCTGCAGACGGAGCAGTTCTCTGTTGAACGCCAGCATCAGCCTCGGCCTCGGATAGAGCAGCAATGAAGGGCCCGAACTTTGTGGAGCTGTCTGAAGTGGCGTTCTTGTAGTCCAGAGCTTCATCCTCATAGATGTCCCACCATTTCTTCACCAGCATCTTGATGTCTTCCCTCTGCATGTTCTCTTCCAGCCCAGTGTACCTCCATGGCTTTGACCCCTGTCATTGATCAACAAAGTAAAAATTGGCCTAATTAAACCCCACCCGTTAAAAAACCTAAGTTGGATTTTTGTTTAACATATTTTCTGAGGATATTTTCTGCAGAAAATATCAAGAAGATAGTTTCTAATCTCAAGATATTCAATGCAGATCTTGTGAAGATAACAACTGATATAGATATGAAGCAAAAGGAACGTTCTGTGTCCATAGATAGAAATGGACTTCATTTGTTTTATACTATTGTTATTAATGGCCTACATATCTTAAAACACAAAATTCTCATGAGAAGAATCATATTAGCAAAATCCCAGTTTGGTAATTAATTGCCTACATTCAAGTTGGATTGTATTGCTTTGTGCTAGTTAATATAAGAAAGGATTCACTCACCGCCGCACAATAGTGAACAACCTTCGCTCGTTCGGCATCAACATTTTCTGGGTGACGCCATAGCATCGCCAAAACAAGGTTATACGTTGGAGGGAGTGGCTTGTATATATCCTTGAAGTACATGTTCAGAAAATCCTGCACGAAGAAACATACACTTACGTCCCATTAGTACAAGATATACGTTGTTAAGCGGTCATTTGGATCAATTATAGTTAATACGGTCTGCCAAGCAAGTCTGGTTTAATTGTTGCACGCCCTATATAAAAGCTAATTGTTGCACGCCCAGAACTACATGATGCTCCCAATTTTAAACGGTGACTAACCGAGTCCATCTATGGCGTATTTAGAGTAAAAGTTTCACATAATTTTTTTGTTCATGTACATGCTTAGTCGGACTTTCAGAAGCTTCTTTCAAATACAGAATGCCATGGTTGAGTGTGACTTGACAGAGACCGCAACATTCTTATAAGAGTGTTGTAATGAAGGGCAATCATGCAGGCAACGATGTCTTGTAGCTAGAGACCAAAGGTACATCCAAAAAAAAACATACGAGCTATATGGACAGCCTCAAATTTGTGGCTATGATGATGTGGTCTGATATTTCGAATTCTCCCGCTTAACGAGTAAACATATCTAAAATCAACAATTTCGCAACGGAAATTAGCACGTTTAAAATGAAAGCAATTGACTAGGTTTTTGTATACCTGCTCAGCAAATGAGGTGGGAGAGGTGTCTTTGACGGTCTTCAACAGGTCAAGGTAAGTCAAGAGATTGGGTTCGAACACGAACATGCCCGCATTGAAGTACAACGGCGGGGGCGGGCCGAGCTCTGGGTTCCACGGCACACGCTCAGGGCACTGTTGGCAGTATCCGATCTTGTACTGAGGGGACAAGTACCAGTTCTTCTCGCAGAAGCAGTCCATAACCGCGTAGAGGAAGCCATCTGGCGCATCGAAGAGGTGGTCGATGTTGTCGAAAACTTGTATGTCTCCATCCAAGTATATCATCTTTGTGTACTCCACAAACTGCGAGCCAAACCAACAAAATTTGATCAAGTCATTATCCCGAGTAAATGCGGATCACATGTCGAATATTTATATGTAAGTTGCACATGGAAAAGGAAACAAAGGGGATATCAATCAAAAATTGAATAGATTCCTGTGAAGATATTATTAAAAAAAAAAAAAAAGGATTTGGAACAAAAATAAGAAATAAGAAAAAGTAATTTCTTGTTCCTGATAAGAATTTCTAGAAATAAATCATTTTATTTTTTTATATTTCTTCTTACTTGTCCTTTGCTGCCAGCCGGTGGCAGCCGGTGAAGAGAGGAAAAAAGAAAATCTAAAAAAAATTATTAGAAAATTAAAAGAAATTTTACGTTATAAAAAAAAAAATTGTGAGTTGTACCAATCGAATTTGCATGTTAGCAGTCTCTTAGGATACAATAAATATCCATGGAAATCTCCCCATATAGCCTCCCATCGATATGTTGTTAATTAACTTCGAAATCAGCAACTAATATGGTGAGTCAATAATTTGAAGGGAAGAATCGGTGACTCCCTACTAGGTAACCTGGTTGATAGTCTCCTAATCAATATTGATAACATCATTCTTGACCCATTGAAGCACAATATGAACAAACTCTGCTTTGACTTGAATGAAAATCAAAGGTGCTGATTTGTGGATGGAGTTAAGTCAAATACTTCCGCATCATATTTGCAAATTGAAACTCCCTATGTCTATTATTTCTGATTCATTGGTAATTAAATTAGACAATGAATGAAGACACTGATAGTCCGATGGAATGTTCCTCATCAAGCTCTCTTGGGTTGCTAATTCATTGGAGACTTCATAGCAACCTGATACTGCACATTCTGCATTGTCGCAGCATTTCCCTGCACCATTTGCTATCTTAAAAGTCTGCCAAGAGCAGTACCTTGTCCAATCCCTCTCACTTGAGCAATACTCCTTGCCCTCGTTGGATTGGGTATGAACCTATTCCATCGGAAGGAGACATACTATGATACTATCTATGACGTAAGCCAAACCCCAAAATGAGTACTTGAGAAACCAAACAAGCTGACAAATTTTTTTGTAAAATGTGTTTGCAGTCGGCCTTCCGGTTGAAAAGCTCTATACATAGTGCTGAGGAGCGCGTTGAAATAGTAGCTGGACAATCAGCGTACATGTGTTACATTAATTTCATTGGCTCACGTGGCTCTTATCCAGCTAATATGGTGCCAAATTGGCTGAGAGCCGCGTGCGTGTGCAAGAGAGAGATGGCAACCACCGTATTGCAGTCGACGAGAGGCCATCCATCTCACATCGCGTATCTCTTGTGGTAGCTGCGATCACCTCACAGTGGTCATCCTCTCACATCTAGATGGGAGCCTTTTTTCTCGGTGTAATTTCCATTGGTTGAATTAAGAAAGCACATAGTTTGGAAAGCTTCATCCAAAGAAACTACTAGTGAACCGAGCACCTCCAAAAAATCAAGCCACTGAAAACAGCTGATGCTATGGATTTGATGGATGTCACAGAATTGTGCACAGTGCCATGATCCTAGATATGAGTCTGAAACTGTCTAACTGGTGGAAAAGAAAGTAATGTTTCAAGATGCAACAACGATACAGCATAGAAGCAAATCAGTTGTTGGACTATTGTAAGATATTTTTCGACAATTTTATTTCAATTTGTTCCTCAAATCGATGGAAACTTTTAGAAAGAAATTTGTTATTCATATCTGCAAATCGAAACTTCATAGTTCCATTGGCATTCGCTTTCTTGGACTCATTGGTGACTACAAAAGAGGATGATCTGAGTCACTGATGGATCCGATGTGATGTTCCTCGTCAAGCTCTCATGGCTTGCTGATGCATTGGAGGCACCATAACAACCTGATACTGCACATTCTACATGTTTGCCGCATTCCCCTGCCAACCTTGGCAAGCAACAAGAATAAACATCAGCAATTTCTTGCCGAAAACAAAGATGAAAATGCAGATTTTTCTTTGTTGGTGATGGTAATCAAACCATAATGACAGTATTGTAGTGCCATATTTGCAATAAGTTGGCTTATTAAGTGCTCGTTTGGAGCTCAAATGGCTATAGTCGACATCAGTTTTGCCTATGGAAGGGTCAAGTCCTCTGTCCTTAAGCTCTCTGTATCCCTTAGAAAGAGCACAGCATTCGCAAAAGAAGTGAGTGATCCAGTCAGGAGCAGGGGACTCGATGAGGTTGAATTGGTTCGGGAGCTTGGTTCGGCAAGTGCAGGACAACAAGCATGGGCAACCGATGAGAAACTGGATCCCACCGTACAGTAGCCTGCTCGTTCCACATGCTGCAAAGCAAACATCATTCTCAACCGCATTAGTTCAATGAGACCCTTTCTTCAAAAATGCTGAAGTGCATAAAATATCTCATTCTGATTGCTCTCTCCCTCAGAATGTTGAAAGGACATTGAATTTTCCAATCTCCGTTATCTGCTACACTAGTAGAATCAAGAATTGAAAAGTCAGTAAAAGCATCCTTACTAAGATGTGCTCCCTCGGTCAACAATCTTCGCTATCTGGCTGAATATTACGCAGGGAAAGCAACAGGCCACAACCACTGCAAACACGCAAGAAATACTTGGAGATTCTCCGTGTGTTACTCGTCCATTTTAGTATAAACTTGCCCAGGAAAAGCAAAGGCGACTGTACCAACTAAAGGGTCATCCATGCAGTCAAACAACCCCGTTGTCCAAGAAGATGGTGGAGCAGATGGTGGAGCAGATGGTGGCAATTGAACTATTATCCCTTAAGGCATCGGGGGCACGTTATGCAGATGAAATGGCACTTGAGGATAGTCTAAACCAGCAGTATGAAAGGGTTGAGCCAGAGCATTCATCGGCCCTGTAGTAAAGCCTAGGACAGGATGCAATGGCTGGAAATCGGCTGGAATCTGAGAGCTCACGGGAATCAGTTGCCCTGAGTACAGAGTCGACTGAGCCCTAAAACTTTGGTTCGCTTGTGGAATTTGTCCAGGACCGACCAGATGCTGTGGATTAGATTGCAGCATCGCGTGAAGTGGCATCGTCTATTAATTTTGGGGCTGGAATTGTACAGCCTGCATCAGATTAATCGAACTAGTTTGTACATTATTAAAAAATTGTATTGAGTTTAAGCCTAAAGCAAATTGCTGAATTTTGAAAATAAATTAATTTGAAATAAGGGAGATGGGTATACAAATTAGTCTTCTTGATGGAGTTGGACGAACGAAACAATAAAGGAAAGCCGCGTGAAGTCCCTCTGCGTGAAGATTTGTTAAAGTGGTGGCCCAAGGTCAAAAGTTTGACCTTGGGCACACACGCACACTCCACACCCAATGAAGAAGTCCCTACACGTAGACAAAATAGGTGGGCCCAAGTCAAGAATTTGACTTTTCTTGGGCACACACGTATTTCCTTTTTCGGGGTGCACGAAGACCTACATAAAAGAACCCTACGTAGAGAGGAGCCGCATGTCCGAGAAGCTTTTTGGACGTCCGGGCCGCTTGCAGAAGCCCTATGAAGAGGATACGTACGTGAAGATGCTGTTTTTGTTTGACGTACGTAGGGCGTTTTCGTTCGAGCTTGAATGCATAGTAATTTTGTGCCGTGAGTTTATCTCCAAGTGAGTTGTTTATTTATAAATACTTGGATTTTGGGTTAAATTGGGTTTGGGAAACACCAAGAGAGTGTTTGAGTGACTTGAGTGTGTAATCTCCTTGTATCGCTTGATCTACAGTAAAATTCGCTGCTGCTTGGACGTAGGTCTTTACGACTGAATCACGTAAATCTGATGTTCAATTTATTTTCTTTTATGTCTATATTATTGTTCGATTGCTTGCCCCATCGCAACAAGTGGTATCAGAGCTAGGCTTGGCTAAGTTGAAGCGAATCGATGGCAACAGAAGAAGTAAAAGTGAGAATTGACAAATTTGATGAGAATAATTTTAGTTTTAGAAGATGCAGATTAAAAATTATCTTTACCAGATGAATCTGCACTTGCCTTCGTCAAATACCTCTTTATCTTAACGAAAAAGAGCTTTTGTCGGGTTAGTCCCCACCCGAACTATCCATACCTATCCTCTAGAGTCCTACTAGAAAGATGGGAAGAGCGGCTTAACCATATTTTTCCACGAGTGGATTAGTTGAGTGACTAGACTGAGACTCTCTTTGATATCAATCACTAAACTAAAGAAAGTAGGAAAAATCATAAGAGAAGGAAGGTCCACAGAACAGAAGGTTGGGAAGTAGTACGCCCGGTTCACCAGGTTCTACCACTGCAGGGCCCAATCATAGTCAAAATGGGGAGAAACCAGAGACGATGAAGCAAGCTGATTGGGATTTGCTAGATAGACGAGCTATGGGTGTTATTCGGCTGACATTGGCTCGTAACGTCGCGTTTAACATCTTGAATGAGAAAAACAATGCTGATTTGATGCAAGCCCTGTCAGATATGTATGAGAAGCCCTCTGCAATCAACAATGTCTATTTGATGTGACGTCTATTTAATTTGAAGATGAGCGAAGGTGCGTCAGTTGCAGATCATATCAATGAATTCAATATGATTGTTAGTCAATTGAGTTCAGTTGAAATTAATTTTGAAGATGAGGTACGTGCTTTGATTCTGCTATCCTCATTGCCTAATAGTTGGAATAGTACTGTTACTGCTGTTAGTAATTCATCTGGTCAACAAGTTTGACGTTTAACGGGGTTCAAAATTTGATTCTAAGCAAAGATATTCGTAGAAGAGAATCTGGCGAATCTGTATCTACTGCTTTAGTAGGTGAAAATAGAGAAAGATCTGTAACACGTGTGGATAACAGTAGTACTAATATGAACAGACGTAGACAATCTAGGACTACTAATGTTATCTATTGGAGCTATGGCAAGAGAGGGCATCTTAGAAGGATCACCTTAAGTTGAAGAATGAGAAGGGTAATGAAATTATGGTTGATTCTGCATATAATGTTGTAACTGTAGTAGATAATGCCGATTATGTCTTGTTTGTCACTAATGATTCATCCTTTGATGGATGGATTATGAATTCTGGTTATTCTTTTCATGTCACACCAAATAGAAACTGGTTTATTACTTATCAATGCACAGATAGTGGTAAAGTCCAGTTAGGAAACAACGCTGAGTGCGATGTTGTGAGTGTTGGTGATGTTAAAATCAGAATGTATGATGGTATCATGAGGACATTGATTGGAGTGAGGCATGTTCCAGAATTGAAAAAGAACTTAATTTCCTTGGGTGCCCTAGATTTAGCTAATTGTAGGTATTCTTCAAAATGTGGAGTTCTGAAGGTTGTTCAAGGTGTTCTGGTGATAATGAAAGGAATCAAGCACGATAGCTTGTATAACTTCAAGGTGAGACAACCCCGGAGACATTGGATGCATCTATTCGAGAGCCTATGGATTGCTCGAAGAAGACCTGGAGATTTGTGCCGATGCACAAATTTGATGCTAGTGTCAGGATCTCGCAGTCAAGAGTTTTGATCGAGACGGAGACTGGTAAGTCGATCAAGCATATGCGGACTGATAATAGCATAGAGTTCTACTCGGAGCTAGCAAATAAATTCTTCATGAAATAGGGCATAGTGAAACACCGCACTAGTGCTGGTAAATTACAACAATTTGCAAAATTGACGAGAAGAACATTACTAGAGATGGCCCGAAAAATTATCTCTGGTGCAAATATTGATAAGAGAATCCTAGTTGATATTCTTAGTACGATGAACTACCTAGTGAATAGATCACCATCATCTGCTATTGAATGGCGAACTCTTGAAGAAGTGTGGCTAGGTAACATTGCTGGTTATTCTATTTTTAAAATGTTTGGTTGTCCGTGTTATTTTCAAGTGAGTGATGGTAAGCTGGATTGGAGGGCAATGTGCATATTCCATGGCTATGCATAAGGTGAGTGGAGCGATCAATTGTGGTGGCCGGATATAAATTCACCTGTTAACAGCATAGAAGTTACCCTTGATGAGTTTTTAGTACTTCTGGCTAAGAGTGTTTGTGGTAGTGTTAATACGGATTCGGACGGTGTTCAGTTTGAGGTGGAGTTGCAACCAGAAACTGAGGTAGCGAGTACATGTACTAACAAAGTAATAGACACAGATGATACTCATAACGAGGTGGAGCCTATAGAGCCAATGGTTGCTATAATTGCTGATATTGACAAGGTATGTATTCAATCTCCTGACAGATATGGATGTAACAATGTTTTTATTTTATCTGCGGTTGAGGAGGTTAGAAAATTCTTGCGGAAGCAGTTAAAGGTACATATGGAGTTGGTATTTTGATAAGATCATCGGTTATGCGAAGTTCAAGCGAGACTTGAACTTCGATAATATCTGTGGCGGTTGAGCCCATTGGAGGCTATGGGAAAATAGTAGCAAAATTTGAATTTTTACGAATCAATTGCAATATGGCTCAAACATCGAGCCAATGTGGAGATTGTTAAAAAATTATCTCGAGTTTAAGCTCAAAGCGAATTGCTAAATTTTGAAAATAAATTAATTTGAAATAAAGGGAGATGGGTATACAATTTAGTCTTCTTGATGGAGTTGGACGAATGAAATAGAAAAGGAAAGCCGCGTGAAGTCCCTCTGCATGAAGATTTGTTAAAGTGGTGGGCCCAAGGTCAAAAGTTTGACCTTGGGCACACACGCACGCTCCACGCCCAACGAAGAAGTCCCTGCACGTAGACAAAATAGGTGAGCCCAAGTCAAGAATTTAACTTTTTTTGGGCACACACGTATTTCCTTTTTCGGCGTGCACGAAGACCTACGTAAAAGAACCCAACGTAGAGAGGAGCCGCACGTCAGAGAAGCTTTTCGGACGTCTGCGCCGCTTGCAGAAGCCTTACGAAGAGGATATGTATGCGAAGACGCTGTTCTTGTTTGACGTACATAGAGCGTTTTCATTCGAGCTTGAATGCATGGTAATTTTGTGCCGTGAGTTTATCTCCAAGTGAGTTATTTATTTATAAATACTTAGATTTGGAGTTAAATTGGGGTTTAGAAAACATCAAGAGAGTATTTGAGTGACTTGAGTGAGTAATTTCCTTGTATCGCTTGATCTATAGTGAAATTCGCTGCTACTTCCCCGTAGACGTAGGTCTTTACGACTGAATCACGTAAATCTGATGTCCGATTTATTTTCTTCTCTGTCTATATTATTGTTCGATCGCTCGCCCCATCGCAACATATATTCTGCTGGAGCCGAAACTGTTGCTGCGTCAAAGGATTGCTCACCTCCTCCGGTTGCATTTGTTGATGGACTGAAGTGCAAGGAGCAAATAGTTCAGTCAAGGGACGTCCCATCTTTTCTCAATCCTGATGATGCCCGGCAAATTCCTTGGATGAGCCAAAGATCAATAAACTTTTCAAATGGTTTTCATACAACTAAGTGAAACCCATCTCCAGTCCTAAAGATTATGACATAAACGGACCTTTCTCCGCTTAGCGTGGCTGGCATAGCCAGAGTCTATTAAAATCTGTTTTCACACTAAAGGTGCCAAGCAGGACACTCCAAAGGCTTCGTTAACTTCCGAGAAAATGAATGACAACCTGGTGCGTATATATTAAACTATTCTTTGGTTGATTTTTTGCATGATATAGGCCAAGCATAGTGGAAAGGGCATACCGACATTTCGGGTCCTTACAGCATGCTGTCTCAAAACCGGAAGAATAAAGTAGCTCTGAAGCTGGGGGCTTTCATAACAATCATTCAAATGGTGTATTCGTGCCGCCAATATGCACATACCGGAGGCTTTATGTCCTGTCTATTGACAAGGAAGTCTCTTCTCGGTCACAGAAAGAGGAAGCATATGCTCTGTTCTGGCATTGATGTCTACGACACTAGATTGCATGCTCCATGTAGTTCAAACCTTCTTTTTTTTTTGTGTTTGACGGCCGGATTTATGCATCGTGTGCCTGAATTGCAGTTCAAACCTTCTTCTTTTTTTGTGTTTGACAGCCGGATTTACGCATCGTGCGCCTAAGTTTTCAAAGAGAACATGCCTCAATTACACAAGATGGAAGGGAATTTTGGCTGTGACATTGCCAGGAACAGAAAAGCTTGTTCAGAACAGCAGTAAATCACACTGAGGAGGGCATAACACCCTGTATCGTGCTAAACAAATGTCCGGATTAGGAATGACCAGCGCACCGGCATGGTCCCAGCAAGGCCTACACGGCCTTTGCCGGGCAGGGCCGATCCGTTAGGGACTTGATGGTTTCCTCTATTAGATTTAATAAAATAATAGAAAATAGAAACCAGACCCAGACATAATTTGCCTCGGCCTAACACGGACCGGGCACGGCGATAGGCAATTCATAGTAGAAATGTTGGGTAAAGTGCATAGTATGGTCCTTAAGTTTCAGCATTTATGCGATTTGATCCTTTAATTTTTATTTCGTTAAATCAAGTCCTCTAACTTTCTACATTTGTGCGATATGGGTCCTTCAAGTTCTATGTTGTAGAATAAAATCCTTTTAACTTTTTGAATTTGTGCAATCAAATCCTTCGGTCGACCACTTCGACTAAACCGTCAAATTAATCAATGACGTGACATTGTTTATTCAACAAAAATAACAGGTGATGCTAATCTGCTTCCAAATGAGCAGAAAGCAAATAGGAAAAACAAGAGAAAAAGAAATCGTAATGTGAAGCATTACTTACAACAAGTGAACAATACACTTGATCGCACAAATCAAACAAGTTAAAGAGGACTTAATTGCACAACATTAAAAATAGAAGATCAAATCGCACAAATGCCTAAACTAAGAGAGCTAAATCTGTACTTAATCCTCCAAATGTTTAGACTCATTTTGCAGATCCCATCGATGTCATTAAAGTCCAATTTCTTTCAAAAATTCACACACCTTTGATGAATATTACTGTTTGAAAACTGCAAGTCCGCCTAAGAATCAGCTGCAGATGCGTCTTCATCAGCTTGTAAGAGGACGCTTAACGCCCTCATATACCAAAGTTTGGAATTTTGCAAAGGTTTTCAGTTTCCGAATAGCCTCGAGATGGATTCATAAAGAGATGAAAGCTCAAACTCTGCACTAAGTTAAAGCTCTTTGTTTGACATTGAATCTAAGACAGTGAAGGACTTGTACCTTCTACCGAATAATAACACAATCATGCAGATTTATCAATGATTATTTAGCCAAAAATCGGTACATAGCCCTACGCAGTACATCACTCAGTGAATGGTAGATCCTGTTCTGTGCAGCAGCAACTCAGCCGCAAAGGTAATAGAAGGGAAGCAGGGAAGAACAAAAGAAAACACAAGTCCTCATGATACAAAGTACGATCCAGGGCAATAATTATTTTCAGGTTTCACCTGATTAAAGAGTGAGGCTAAAGCTGGTTTGCACACACTCTCTCAGTTCCATAGGTCAGGTAAGCTGCAACAGGATGCTCTAATGCGCCAAAATCTGGACAACATGTGCCCTTGAAAATCTTCCAATGGAAACCCAAAAGTTCATCTGAAGATGGCATGAGCATACAACTGCTTGATTCCCATACACGAGCAGACTGAAGGCAAGATCTGTGTGTCACTTAAGGTTTGGCTGGGCCTTTCCCTTCTTGGTTTAGTGCATACTCTCTTTTCATCTCTTCCAAGACAGCATCATTTGTGCTGCCAAAGAACCCACAGAGAAGTGTCAGATATTGGGGGAATCTCCATTTTTAACATTAACGTGTATTCCTGCACAGATTAAGCCATTAAAGATGTTTCCTTGAAATTCAGTGGACAGCAACTGCTAGAAGAATTCTCTCTGTGACAGTCTTGTGTCCTCATCTAATATTGATTAGCCCTGAAATGAAACTTCTCAATCTTATCTTCCAGCTCTAAGTTCATTTCATGCTGTTACTTTCGTACTATTGTCAATGAACTCAACATCAAGTTCTCCTGACTTCTCAGCACTTTAAGGAAAATAAGCGATGTCACTCCAATTGACTCAGCTTCATTAAACTCTACATTGACCTAATGATGTAGATCTCATGTAATGTTCCAAAGTAAGTTTCAGTATCTAGAATAGTAAATTAAAACCTTGGAAACTTATCTTGTATTGATGTATATGAGCATATTTCTAATTGACATCCCACATTGCATTAGGAAGAAAGCTTTCTCCAGCATGCGAGATGCCTCTTCACCTATGCATTATGCATACTGCATGCCACAACTCTTACCACATAAGATAAGACTCTAGAGAAGAGCACTTTTCGGGGGAATCATATTAGTACAACCACTTTACTCCCATTCATACACATCATTGCATCTATAGGATAGAAAGGACCAGTACCTCACAATGCCACATTCCAAACAAATGAAATCCATGTTTAAACAGCATATCACAGACATATTATATTATTCCGAACCCCTCGCATCAAACGAAAGCAGTGACTACATGATATGCCCAAGATCATCTAATTCCAACCACATTTCCAGTTTAACACAAACAAATCGTAAAATATCCAAAGGGGATAGTGTTAATAACCAGAATATCCAGAGTAGTTGAACATGCTCGAGTATTAAATAGTAAATGGGCCAAATTCATTATCATTCCTGATACATAAAACCACCACCATCAAACCAAACCTTGCTAAGCGATCCCGAAAAATTCATCGGACTGTAAATTTCATCGGACGCAGTAGATAATTTCCCTAAACATAAGTCATTCTAAGTCCGACGTGTGAATTGAATTATGTGTGCTCTAATAGTAGAACAGTATTAATTAAGATATTGATGTCTTAATAGTTGATGGGTGTTATAAATTGTGTTACTTAATTATTAATAATAGTGGTTAACTTATGCTAATGAATGTTGGAAGAAGACGATTACGTTCCTCTTGTTATATTTACCTTACAAAATTTATTAATTAAAATTATAAGTGCCACATGTTTTTATAAGAACTCTTGCATGGCCATGTGTTTCTTCAAAACAATATTTTTTTTAACACTAATTTTGACACCTAGAATAAGTGATGCTTACTTCAAATTGAGTCACTTCTTACATTTCTCTCGGCCACGTGCAAGAACTTTGTCTTGCGTTTATGGCACATCAAGTTGGTGATTAGCATGCATAGTTACACCTAACAATGAAAAACATCAAATTATCTTAGTTCATTTTGATTAAGCTCCTTTTATCTTGCCGTAGAGCCCCCTTTCACTTCTCTAAAATCCAAATAGAAACTTGCATGTGCTATATTTCACTTTTCAATCCAAGAATTTAGAGAATAAAACTTCATATTTAAGAGCTACTATGGTGGTGAAGGCAATTGATGGCTCACAGTTTGTGTTCGTTCGAGGTAAGTAAAGTTTTTAGTTGCCTAAATGTCCTTAAAACTTAACTTGGTTAGTTGATTGAAATAGTGAAACTTTGATGTGTATGGATGGGTATGGCAGTTGTTAAATAACATTGATGACATCTTACATGTCCATTTTGTTTCTTTCTACTTCGTTCTAAGAAGTCAGAATCTAGTTATTCTGTCACATTTATCTTGATGACCCATTACATGTTCGTTTTGTTTCTTTATACTTCATTATAGATAATTACAATCCGGTCATTTTGCCATATTTCTCTTGATGACCCATTGCAAGTTCATTTTGCTTTTTCCTACTTCATTCTAGGTAGTCAAAATTTCGTTGTTCTGCCATATTCATCTTGATGACTCATTACATGTTCGTTCTGCTTCCTTCTACTTCATTCTTGGAAATCAGAATTTGGTCGTTATGCCATATTTATCTTAATGACTCATTGCCCATTCATTCTTCTTCACTTTGTTTCATTCTGCATAGTTAGAAGCGGTTCATTCTGTCATATTTGTCTTGATAACATATTGCATATTCGATCTACTTTGTTCTACTAAAATTTTACTAGTTAGAATTTGTTCGTTTTACTTATTCTGCTATAATTTCCTATGACAGAATCTGTTTATTTGTGAATTTGCCTTTTGTGAATCTACTCATTTGGTTGAATATGTTCACTTGTTGAATCTACCAACTTGTAAATATGTATTTTCATAAATCTATGTATTGGTTCGGACATACTTTACTAAGTATAAATCTATTGATTGTTGAATCTGCCAACTTGTGAATATGTTTGTTGATAAATCTATTTATTGGTTTAGATAGATTTTACTGAGTATGAATCTATTTCTTGTTGAATTTGCCAACTTGTGAATCTGTTTGTTAATAAATCTATCCATTGGTTCAGACAGACTTTACAAATGTTAATATATTTCTTGTTGAATATGTTTATTTGTTGATTATGTCCATTATTGAATCTATTCATTTGTAAATCTATTCATTATTGGATCTGTTCTTTTGTTCTAGAAGCTTCTATTAAGCTAGAATTTGCCATTTTGAATGTTCAGATTTTACGAACAAAATGTACTTGTTGTTCTAACTCAGAATGTACCCATTTACATGTTCAAACTTTACATCTAGAATATATTTATTCATTCGGATCATGTTGAATGTCCACACTCATAATGTACTCATTTGGATCTCCAAACTTTAATGACTAAAGTATGACTATATGTTATTTGATATGTGATTATTTGGTTAATGTATTAAATTGAGTTGAGATATGTGTGATATGCTTAAAAGTATACATATATTATGGCTTTAAATTATATTAATGTGATTTCTTCACCCATATAGCGGTGCGTAACAATACCCCACGGTGGTAGTTTGCGAGATGTCCTAGTGGTTGGGATGCTCCAGAGAATGTTTTGGGATGTCTTGGGAGTTGAGACGCCCCTATGATGGGGATACCTCGTGGTGAAAGTTTTCAAGATGCCTCAAAATTGAAATGCCCCAGTGGTTGGGATGCCTAGGAAAGTTCGAGAGAAAATATTAATGAATAAAATGTATCGTCATGTGTTTATTTGTGTGAAACATGATGTGCACATGCATGAATCTGGATGGACGTATTATTGATTAACAATTTCTATGATAAATGAAAATGGGAAACGTAGAGTCTATTTATGTTTTTATAACACTTATTGGATGATTATGCATTCATTTTGTGTATGCCAAATGAAGTGATAAAACAATTCTTTTAACTTAAAACTAGAGATTTCATTTACTGAGTTTCGGCTAATTTCTTTTATTTTTCAAACATGTAGAATGGACACCCTTCAACATTTGTACTATAGAGTCCTTATAAGTTATGAAGGTCTTTTTGAAATATGCTTTGACTAGAATTTGGAATAATATATATCAAGTATAGTTCTATTGTGTGGGTTGATGTAGGAGGTTTCACAGAGTGGGTTCCTCTTCAGTTCGTTTCCTAGTACCAGGACCTTGAAGGTGAGTTAGTCGATCAGTTGAGAGACTTCGATCTTGATGATAGGGACACAGCAAGCGGAGAAGTTATCAACCTGTGATTTTAGTATGGACATTTATATAGACAGATTTTTGGAAGTATAGTATAGTACAAAGATAGGTCTCCCCACACCCACCCGTGGTGGGCAAGTTGGTTAGGGCGTACACTGGCCACACAAATGGCCAGGGTTCGATTCCCCTCCTTGTCACGTTGCCGGACTTAAGTGGGGTGTCGTGGATGGTGGGTCCCCGTGCTAGTGCTCCCCCAGGTTTACATCACCGGCCGTACGACGCAGGTTGCTAAGAAAAAAAAGATAGGTCTCTCCACCCCTACCCAAACTTTTGTTTTTTTGCTCGTAAAGTAATAAAATTGTGAACTCAAATGTTGTATAAATAAAATAATGTATAAATAAAATAGGCATAAATATGTTGATTATACTTGTAAGGCCTTTAATTGTTAAAAGGAATATTAATAAATATTTGATTACGCTTCCGCATGTTAAAAGAGAATAATAATATAAAAAACACGTATCAATTAACGGAGCGTTACACTTAAGCACCTAATATTTTCTCATGGCAACTTCTCTGCGTCGTAACTAGTCGTACTCTCATCACAAACATCATTGCTTCTGGCTCTGGTCGACGTCGCAGTTTCCCTACTGCTCTTCCAACCACCACTATCGCTATCACTAGTGTTGATCGCCTCATCGCTGCCTCTGATCGAAGCTACGTCATGGTCGCTGTCATCGCTATCATGCACTGACACACCCGCATGATCCTTTACTTCCAGCTCTGTGCTCACCTGTAGCTGCAGTGCGAAATTGAGGCCCCACACAACGTCGTTCATGGATGGCCGCTTGGCCCCCTCGTCCTGCAAGCAGCTCATAGCGATCTCGCAGAACTTGTTGAGGCACTCAAGGGCGATAGCCCCCTTCAGGTGCGGGTCCACCATTTCCTCGACGGACCCACTCTTACAACAACTCTGGGCCCACTCAGCCAGGCTGATCTGCTCCATCGGGGCCGTCCGGCTCACGGCAGGCCTTGCACACAGCACTTCGAACAGCACCACGCCGAAGGAATAGACGTCGGACTTGTCAGTCAGTCGCTGGCGCCTGTAGTACTCCGGGTCCAGGTACCCGAAGGTGCCCTTCACGGCCGTGCTGACGTGCGTCTTAGACTCGCTCGTGGTTCCGACCTTCGAGAGCCCAAAGTCGGACACCTTGGCAACCCACTTCTCGTTGAGCAGGATGTTGGTCGTCTTCACGTCCCGATGTATGATGGTGTGCTTGGCACCGCTGTGGAGGTAGTGGAGCCCCCACGCGGCGCCTATGCAGATCTCGAGCCGCTGCTTCCAGGGGAGTGGGGGATTTTCGGTGTTGTAGAGATGGCTGCTGAGAGTCCCGCGTGCCATGTAGTCGTACACGAGGATCATCTCTCCCGCGTCCTCGTAGACCCAATCAGGGAGACCAGGTGGAGGTGCCGGAGCTGCGAGAGCATCTCGATCTCGGTCCTGAACTCATGGAGGCCCTGCTGCGATCCCTGGTTGAGCCGCTTGATCGCCACTTGGGTGGCCCCGCCATCGACGTAGCCCTTGTACACGTTGCCGAACCCGCCCACGCCGATGATAAACACCCTGTCGAAGTTGTTCGTGGCCGCTCTGATCTCCGCCAGCGAGAAGTGGCGGCACAAATCGGACGACAGGGACGACCCCTGGGTCTTCGTTGACTTGGTCATCACGTAGGAGACCGGGCCCCACCATGAGGTGCCGTCGCTCGAGGTCGAATCCTTAGCTCTGTTTCGTCGCCGGTAAAGGAAGAAAGCCAGGATAGAGAGTACGGTGAAGCCCGAAGTTCCACCAGCAACAATGGCAATTTTTGCTGCTTTGTTGAGGCTTGATGGTGCTTTGCTTGCCGATGGAGGCCTTGGCAATTTATCCAGGACCGGATCCGGGTTCAACCCTGCGAGATTCCCGCCTGTATTGTTGATCTTGAAAATCTCGAGCCCATTCAAGATGGCATCAGAGTAACGAGTGAAACGATCTGGAAGCGCGCCCAATGCGACGGAGAGGTTGGTTCTTTTCTTTTGGCTGTCATACGCGTCTATTGCAAAATCTCTATAGACAGGCACGCCATTCCCGCTACCATTAATGACATCCGCATATTGTGAATCTATGAAAATCTCGAAAACCCTATCTAAGGGCTCATTTATCTCTATCTGGAATTCGCAAAAGTGTAACCGGACCAAGTAGTAGAAGTTCGCGTCCACCTCGACGGACCACGTGAGCTTGTAGTTCAGATTGATTCTTTTGTCTGTTCCCATGGTCCTTGCAGTTTTGTATACACCATCTGGAGCCGTGTAATTTGGCACTTTCTCACTGTAATTGAGTTGGATGGTTGTGTTAACTGGCAAAACTCCGATGTTTGAGGAAGTCACGTACTCGTCATCTGCTTCCCAGGTCCTGTACATTCCCGTGTCATCAGCTGGACCGACATACTGTCCTCCTATGTTCAAGCGCTTTACCGTTTCGACAGCATTAGCAGTACCCCAGGTGTGTGGCGCCGGTAGATCTACCATCTTGATTCGCTCGTTTGAGTCGATGAAGGCGTTGCAGTAGAGATGTTTGGGCATGGAAACGACTTCAATTCCATTCACGAAAGCATACGCGTCTGAATTACCAGGAGTGGGAGTGAACGTTATGTTCAATATCTGGTCCTCTCCGACACTTAAGCAGAACTCTTTAGAGAAGCTCACGTAGCGGGTGTAATCAGCAAAGGGAAGCGCTGAAGTTGCGGAGCAGGGTGTAGCCAGCGGCCTCGACTGAGAAGAAGGAATCAACACGGCGGAAGTTGGGGTAATCAGAAGGGACGAAGTGCAGGCGAACGAATTTGGGCCCCGCGGTGACACGGAAGGTGTAGGCGAACTCGGAGCGGGAGAGGCGAGCCGTGAGGTATGGGGCGGTGCCAGGGACGCCGGGAGATGAACTGCTTGCTTGTGTAGTGATAGAGGAGTGAGTTTTCTCAATTGGAGAGTAGTCCGAACGGGCGGCGGCGTCTCCAATCCAATTCCGGTTCTCCACAGTGGAGCTGGTGGAGGAGCCGCAGTCGACGGCAATATCATCGGTCGGCCGGTAAGCGTCAACGTTGTTGCCAGTGACTGAGATCGGGAGTGCTTCGAGCGAGACCGAGATGAAGATGAATAGTAGAAGTGGTGGTTTCATGTTCTTCATCTCCCTGCTCGACGACAAAGGGTCGCAGACGAATCGATGAAAAGCACAAGGAGAGCGGGGTCTCGGAGATGAACCAGTTTTGACTAACGGGGAATTAGGAAGAAGAGCGGAAGAGAAGGCCCGCACCGCACTAGTGACGAGATTAGGGGAAGACCAAAGTCGTCGCTAAGATATCTGCAAAGGGAATAGAGCCCTCGCCTATCACAAGAAAATCAGCGGACGGGATTTGTGCCCTTCCGGGTGCGCTTTTCGTGGAAGGTTCAATTGCCTTAGGAAGGTCACGTCAGGTCAGCGGTACGACTGCCGGGTCCCATGCAAGAATGCTCTCTCTCAAGGGACCACCACCAAACCGTGTTTTCTATATCGCGTCCTTCCATTTTCAATTTTTGTCCTTTCAAGGAGGAAAATTATTTATGTAACAGAAATATAATCAAACGCTTTATTGATTATATTTAGTTAGAGACTTCTGAGATTTTAATCTTATACCGTACCCCATAAATGTCAGCCATTAGATTAAGATGGAAGGATCCCAATTGTCGAAAGTTAAATATCCGATACTAGAAAATGAACATCCGACGTACTAAAATGAAATTATCGATGCTTTAAGCACTAGCAAATAGGTGCCAGACCCCTAGAATATTGACGTCATGGCACAGTAAAAATCAAATTTGATAAATTTTTATGAGGTTATATCGTTAGTTACAATGATTGTTGGAAACCTTTATAAGCTATCATAGTTTGAAAGGATTTAAATTCACAATGTTAAGTTTTTGGTTACAATGGAACGTTGACATTTTTTAAAATCATTGTAATTAAAAAAGTTCAAAATTTGCAACATTTTTTCATGGTTACCTTCGCAAAGCGTTGTAGTTGGAAAAAAAAAATACAAGATTATGACATTTTATCCTTATTTAGGGCAAACAAACATAACCCTTTGTAAATAGTTGTATTTGAAAAAACATCCTAATCTTGGACGTTTTGCTCTTGTCATGACGTCCTTACTCTCTGTAACGAAATTCTCAACTTATGACAATTTCTTCTTTTCCATGACAAACGGTCAAAAAAGTTGGTAAATTTAAGATGTTTTGCAATTAGTCACGTCGCAAAATCGTAGCACCTTGGAAAACAACTTCAATTCCATTCACGAAAGCATACGTGTTTGGGTTAACAGGAGTGGGAGCAAACGTGACATTCAATATCTGGTCAGCTACGATGGTTAAGCAGGACTCTTTGCAGAAGCTCGTGAAGCCAGTGTGATCGAAAAAGAGGAAAGCGCTGAAGTTGCGGAGCTGAGTGTAGCCGGCAGCCTTGACCGAGAAGAATGAATCGTCACGGCCAAAGTTGAGGTAATCCGAAGGGAAGAAGTGGAGGCGAACGAATATTTTGGCCCCATGGTGACGCTCGTGTGGGATGCGGTTGTGGATGGAGGGAGATGAAGGGTTTGCGCTTGCAACGATAGAGGAATGAGTTTCATCGATTGGAAAGTAGGTCGAACCCCTTGGTGTCCCCGATCCAAGTCCGCTTGGACACGGAGGAGTTGCCGAGGGAGTCACAGTTGACGGCGATATCATTAACCAGCAAGTATGCGCCAACATTGTCGCCGATGACTGAGACTCTGAGTGCTTCGAGCAGGACGGAGATGAAGAGGAATAATAAGAGTGGTGGTTTCATGTCCTTCATCTAACCGTTTAATGTCTGAGAGGATCGCAATTGAATCCATCAATAGAAGTTCACATGAATAGTAGACTTTCAAAGATGAACCTGTTTTAATCATTGGGATTTAGGAAAGAGCTAGGAAAAAGCGAGAGAAGGAAAGATTAGATAAGATGGGGAAAATTACCAATTTAGTCCTAAATTAACGAATTCCAATATAATCTTAAACATTTTCAATTCAATTTTTCTTTTATACTCCAACATGTTCTTTTCGGCTAATTTTATCCGAAAATGTTGATATACCAGTCCAATCATCTCTAACCATCTTTAGTAACACGATTGATCATATGATTTGGACAAACAGAATTGAAATAACATGATTTTAAATATTTTTGTGAATTTTCTGATTTGTTTAGTTCTTTCTTCTTTCGCACTTTTGCTCATCTTGAATCTCTCAGGGAAACATGGTAAATCGTTGCAAGAAAGCTGATTTTTCTAAAGTCAAGCTGAAGTACTACTGTTACTCCCGAATCTCTTTGGGAAACATGGTAAATCATCGTAAGAAAGCTGATTTGTCTAGAGTTAAAGCTGAGCTGGTGGCGTGGCTGCCGGTGCTCCTTCATGGATTACGGAAAAGCATTCCAATTCGGTAGATCTAATGGCGGTTCTAATAAGCGCGTCTCGATAATCAACCCGATAATACTCAAATTTCCGGTGAATAGTGCCGAAGCTGGCCACAAGCGAACCAGTCTCATAAATTCCCAGTGATCCTGGCCAAGCCCATTTTGCTGTAGCCGGCGCCAATCTGCATGGAGGCGCAAGAAATCAAGGCAAATGGTGAAGATTCATCAGAATTGAACGAATTCCCACCCGATTTCGCCACGATTTGGCATATTGAAGGAGTTGCTCTTTGTAACAATTCAAGCTATGGTTGTGGCGCAGAGATAAAGGGGGCCTCAAGTGAAAATTGAAGCAGCGGCAGAGGCACGATGAATGGAAAATTCTATACTTCACACAATTAAGATCTAAAATACCGATCTCAACTTATAATATTTGTCACACACCCGACTCCAACAAGTATAGGGGATGACACAGCCGTCATTTCATCCAAACAATGTAGCTTCAAATGTAACTATAACTCAACTTGATTTCGGAATATATACATCCATATATTTGATAAAGTGTCATTTTGTTACAAGATTAGAGTTTCCATAATCCGTAAAAAACACATATATATCTCCAACTAACAAATAAACTCATGAGTTCAATGCAGACACCTCATATAAAAAAATCCCACTATCAAAATAACCTCCTAAAGATGTAAACACTCTTGTCCCATTTACAGCTACCTAAAGAACCTAAAAATAGTAGTAAGATCTTTACCAAAAAAAAAAAAAAAAAAATAGAAGTAAGATAAATGGAATAATCAACTATAGGCCAATGAGTAGTACAAATCTCTTCTAAACAAATCGGGCATCCACTATGAATGTTTAGGACACAAAAAGGTAGCTCATTTACACTAAATCCAACATATAACAAATTTACAAGATGAAAATGAACTATATTACTTCAACATAACTATATTTGTAACAGAGAATACCAATTTCATCAATAATATCAAAATAAGTATTGATGGTTCAGTCCACTAATCAATCTCATCAAATCATACATCAATGGTCCATCACACTCAATGCCTTGTGATAAAGGCAACTAAGATTCTCTCCTTGGCTAGGTCTCTACTTATATTGCTAGTAGCCAACTCACAAAGATATCCTAAAACTAGTATACATACTTACAAACCCCTCAGGTGGGCCCCTAGAGACAATGAGCATCAACACAAATTCATAACATAAACCTCCAAAATCCACAAAACCTATCCAACCTCTATATCATAAACCAAAATATATAATCTTTCACAACTCAATTCATCAATCAAAATCCCTTTTTGTAAAGTATTTTTCTAATCTTTTCAAAATTTATCTCATAAGTATATTTACAAAATAATACACATGACCTTTCAAGAAAAGTTTATCAGACCATCTTACAATAACTAAAAAATAATAAACACTTGATCTAGTTTTAAGCAACAAATGTGTTCTTCTTAGTTCAATACATACATACACACACACACACACACACACAACATCAAATTACTATTATTTTAAGACAAGGATTTTATAAAACTATAAAAGAGATCAGCACCACTTAGTTAGGAATGCTCAAAGCCAAATAATGTAGCTATTTGAGTCAACAATTTAGTAATTCTATCAATTAAATGAGAATTGATGTCAAGACAACGCAAAACACTACTTTAACTAATGACCCTAAACTATGCTTGTTCATCGACCAATCGACCTTTACACAACAATGAAAGGCTTGTTGTAGTAGTCATTCAAAACTGTCCATTATGCCTAGCTTGCGTGTCATAATTTTTTTGCACCACAACTCTCTTCATTGAACCATGATTCTAGCAAATCTTCTGTCAAGCGAAAGACCTTTCGAGATAATTATATTCCCTAAGCTTTGCCAACTCTAAATATAGCTAAAGATGGGCCATAATCATTGGTAAACTAGGAAATTCGCTAATGTTACAGCTCGCGCGCATAATTTCGAAAATTCATTTCGGGCAAACTATAAGCTTGAATCGAGTTATGTAAAATCCTATAGTTTTACAATACCCTAAACTATTAATGTCCCATAATTTCTCAATTTAACAAATCATAGATTTTACCTACCGGCTTAAAATTCACAAAGATCCAAAATTATGGCTCTATTTCGAAAATTTCTTTAATTAGATTAATTGGGCGTTGCGAGATAAAGTTAATATGATTTGACGAGGCGCCGTGGCATGTACTCTTCTTTCTTTTCCTTTCCCTTCCTACTTTTTCACCTTTGTTTCTCTCCTTTTCTCTTTTTTATTTGCCTCTTTTGAACGGGTACTCCTTTTCTTTAATGGGGGAGCCCACTTCTCTTTTTTTTGCTTTACTAGTCAATATTGACTAAGTCAAAAGCCAGCCATTACAACATCAATGACTGTTTATTACTAGTATTGACAAATCAATCATCTATCTTTACTGAAAACGAAGATGAAGAACAGAAAAAACTCCACCAGCTCTTGTAAATGCTGTAGCCATGGGATGGGGGCATTGGATTAGCACCCAAAGAAGACCATAAACGGTAGGATGGAAAAGGAAAGAAAGGAAAAAGAAAGTAAATAAGAAAATCTCTAAAGTTACTCAAAATGAAGTCATTTTGAATAAATTTGTCCATGTCAACTCTTTGGCCGTGGCACGTAGGACAGATAACGATAATTGGCTTGCCACGTTGGCATTTTCAGGTAAAAGTTGGTTAGAAAGATTATACTAAAATTCCCTGAAAGTGTTTGAGATTATTTTGGTAAAATTGAAAATTTTAAAATTTCATTGAAATCTATACAACAAGTATAGGATTGAATTGATAATTTTTTTTCGAATTTAGTGAAAGACCAAGGTCGTGGCTAAAATAAACGCAATTAGTAGAGCCCTTTACCTATCATAAAAAAGCAGCCAATGGGACTCGTACTCTTTTGGTGTGCTTTTCATGGAAAGTTTCATTGCGTAGAAAGGCCAGGTCAATAGTAAGACCGCCGGGGACACTTTTGGTGTGTTTTTCATGGAAAGTTTAATTGCGTGGAAAAATCAGGTCAGTAGAAAGTTTCATTGCGTAGAAAGGCCAGGTCAGTAGTAAGGCCGCCGGGGACTCTTTTGGTGTGTTTTTCATGGGAAGTTTCATTGCGTGGAAAGGTTAGGTCAATAGTGAGATTGTCGGGTCCATGCAAATAAGGTCCTACATGGCAACTTGCTAATTTTTTTTGTTCTTTTGTTCTTTTGTTAACCAAAAAAAAATAGAAATCCATTTAGTAACATTAACTAATTTTTTTATTCTCTAGAATAGAAAGTAGCCCAAGAATGGATTTGGAACAAAAATAATAAATAAGAAAAAGTAGTTTCTTATTCCCAAGAAAAATTTCTAGAAATAAGTCATTTTATTTTTATATATTTCTTCTTACTTGTCCTTTGCTGTCAGCCGGTGGCAGCTGGTGAAGAGAGAAAAAAAAGAAAGTCTAAAAGAAAAATATTAGAAAATTAAAAGAAATTTTACATTATAAAAAAAAAAAAAAAATTGTGAGTTGTACCAATCGAATTTGCATGTTAGCAGTCTCGTAGGATGCAATAAACATCCATGGAAATCTCCCTATATAGCCTCCCAGCAATATGTTGTTAATTAACTTCGAAATCAGCAACTAATATGGTGAGTCGATAATTTGAAGGGAAGAATCGGTGACTCCCTAATAGGTAACCTGGTTCATAGTCTCCTAATCAATATCAATAACATCATTCTTGACCTCTTGAAGCACATTATGAACAAATTCTGCTTTGACTTGAATGAAAACCAAAGGTGCTGAGTTTGTCGATGGAGTTAAAGTCAAATACTTCCGCATCATATTTGCAAAATGAAACTCCCTATGTCTATTATTTCTGATTCATTGGTAATTAAATTAGACAATGAATGAAGACACTGATAGTCCGATGGAATGTTCCTCATCAAGCTCTCTTGGGTTGCTAATTCATTGGAGGCTTCATAGCAACCTGATACTGCACATTCTGCATTGTCGCAGCATTTCCTTGCACCATTTGCTATCTTAAAAGTCTGCCAAGACCAGTACCTTGTCCAATCCATCTCACTTGAGCAATACTCCTTGCCCTCGTTGGATTGGGTATTGATGGATTTATTAGATGGGCTTAAGGCCCGTCCGCCCCTGCTGGGCCCAAAAAGCCCGGCCCACGGGAATAAGGCCCGTGGATGGGGGAAGGTATAAAAGGGAGGAGAGAGAGAGAGAGACGCACTCTTTGGCACAATCAACGTACGCTCTCCTCTCCCGCGTTTTCTCCCTCTCCAAAAGAACAGAAAAGAAAAAAGTAAGTGTTTTTCTCCCCTCGTCGGATCGAACAGATTGAACCGCGCCAAATTTCTTCATCTTCTTCAGCATTGGTGTTTAATCTGTGGCTAACAAGGTACGCTCGAATCCATGGTGTGCTTTATGATCGGTGATACGTGATTTTCCCGGGCTACGCTTCTGCATTCAATTTAGGGGTTCGATTTAGTGTCGAATCCGGTTTTTGGGGATCCGTTATTCCCAACATTGGTATCAGAGCCCTAGTTCACGTTTTTCCCGATCTGGTTTTGATGTTTTTGATTGAATTTTCGCAAAAAACGTTCGGCCGTACGGATTGAGCGTGAAATCCCAACACCCGAGCACTGTACGTCGTTTTTTCTGTGTTTGCGTATGTCAAAATCAAAATCTGAAAGAACTGGGTGAAAGGCGACGTCGAGACGAGTCCGGGGAGTGGTCGACCGCCGCCGGGCGACGCCGCACGCGCCCACACGCGCGGCCGGGAGGCGCTGCGCGTGGGCGAGACGCGCCGGCGACGAACCGGCACGTGCGTGCCGGCGACCAGCGAAACGGCACGCGCCGGTCCGCGGACCGACGCGTGCTGACGTCACGCGATGACGTCATCGTGACGTCATCCAACGGTCGGTAACCGCTCGGATGACGTCACCGATGACGTCATCGCCGACGACGTTTCACCGGGCGGTCACCGGCCGGCGACCCGACCCGACCGGTGACCCGACCCAACTCGCGGTCGCAGGCACACGCCTGGCACGTGCGGATGACGTCTGCGTGACGTCATCCCCCGCACGCGCGAGGCACGTGCGGCCCGCGCACGCGCGCGGCACGTGCGTCGGTCCGCGCGAGTGGCCCGACCGGATCGACCGGTTCGACCCGCGCACCGTTGACCCGACCCGCTGACCCGTAGACTTGACCGTTGACTGTTGACTGACCGTTGACCGTTGACCGACCGTTGACTTTGACCGTTGACCCGAAAAAAAAAAAAAAAAAAAAAAAAGGAATTTGTTTCTTTTTCATGTATGCCTATGTGGTTTATATGTAATCTATTTTTTTTTATTATGCATGTGTTGCATGAATTTTGGAAAATTATATATTTTCCCTAATGAGCATTATGGATTATAAGTGATCCAATTTTAGTTCTGCATTTGTTGCAGGAACTATGATGCGTCATGCACGGATACCTGCAATCCCGAGAACGGACGAGGGAAATGCAAGACTTAAAAGGCTGATGAAAGAATTAGCTGATTATCGGTGGCATGACGGTGATTTAGTATCACATGTGGTCGTGGTCAATCGATGATACAGGAAATCATCTGGAATGGTTATCTTATGCCGGATTTTGAGAAGGTGCCGGCTATGATGAACACTCTTCCACCTGAATGGCAAGCAGTGTTTGGTCGGTTATGGGAGGTCAACGTGGTCCCGGGTTATAGGGAGCTAGTGGAAGCTTTTGTAAGAGAGTACTATAGGATTGAGTTGGCCAAAACTTCAACCCTTAGTTTAAGCGCCATAGGGCGCGGAGTAAATGCGCCTTGGTGGCGACATGAAAGCTCTCCAAAAGTTTTTCCATGGTTGGCAAATGTGCCTTCAGTTTTCTCAGATATTTTGACTGATAGATTAATTTTGAGATTTTTTTATGAATGTAAATATCTCTTTTCATGTTGATGTGTTTACTCTGTATATATTGCTTAGTGTAATATATTAGTTGTATTATGTTGAAAGCATGATTATTCTGTTGAATATAAATTATCGTTTGCTTTTGTTATTCTGGCGATTCTTTGTGGGTAATTAGCTGTGGGTAGATTTATGAGCTTTTGTAGCTTCATAGAATTGATTTTGCATATGATAATTATATTAATAATAATTTTGAGTGAGGATTTTTGGAGGATGATTGGAAACATAGTGACATTTTGATTCTAAAGCCTTACTTGAAATTATTCATTAATATGATAGGTCTATGCAAATAGGGATGCATAAATGATAGGTATTAAATATTCGTGCATGTATGTCTAATGTGTTTAGATTGATGGTTTCAGCAACTAATAACGTGATTGCTGATATGAACGGTAACAATTGTGAAATATTGAATATGAAGATTCAATATGTGCTGGAAAAGCAAGAAGCACTAGAAGCTCTTGACCATATCATGGAAGATCTTGAGGGTATTGTGCGCCACCTTGAGCTAGTAGAGGACTGCCTATCGGCATTTGAGTCGGTAATAGATATTTGCAATACTGGTTCTAGCTCATAAAGGGCTTTGTGCTCTAAGCGCAAGCGTATTGATTCGTTCAATATGTGAGAATGTAAAGGATTAAGTCCTTGTTGCAAGATTTCAAAAGTTAACCAACACAAGAGAGGAAAACGTCCTCAAGTGAAGAAAATGTCAAGGGTGAGGTGTTACAATTGTGACAAGAGAGGTCACTATGCTCGCGACTGTCGTGAGCTAAAGAAAGTAGACACCTCTTGTACATTTGAGAACTTTGCTTATGTGTCAAGTTCTATATATTATTAGCTGAATCCAATCCTTTGTGGACTGTAGATTCAAGAGAGACAGACTATGTAAGAAAGGATAGAGGATCCCTCGTGAAATTCCGACGATACCAACTGGAACTATGTGGATCTATGTGGGAAATAACTTCAGAGCTGAAGTTAAAAGGATTGGCACCTGCCAATCAAACATGCGTGGTGGACGCACCTTGTTCCTACATGATATCCTATATGCTCCGGAGATTCGTCGAAATTCAAGTGTATGTTTTGGTGTTGGTTGAACTTGATTTTAAAATGAACTTCCATAATAGAGGTGTAGATTTGTATTTGGATACAAACTACTATGGTTGTGGTCACTTTCTAGATGGTTTCATTGTAATAGATGTTGACTATGATGATGTCAATGTGTTATTCTCAAGTTTCACGTCTTCTACTTAATATGATAATGATGTGAATATGGTGGCATGCTAAACTTGGTCATATGGGCCAACAACATATGAATAGACTAGCCAAAGAGGGCTTGTTGGGCAACATTGAAAAAGTCGATTTGACTATATGTAAGCATTGTCTAGAAGGGAAAACGACACGGAAACCATTTGGGAAAGGGAAAAAAGCTGAATTTCATCTACATTTAATCCATATTGATGTCTGTGGTCCAATGAATGTGAGAAGAAGGCATGAGGCTGTTTATTTCATCACGTTTATTGATGATTATACTCGATACGGATATGTCTATTTGATTTCTCACAAATCTGAAGCAATAAGTTGTTTCAAAAGGTTTATGAACCTGGTAAAAAATTAATTAGACAAGAAAATAAAAGCATTGAGATCCGATCGAGGTCAAAAATATTTATCTGATGAGTTCAGAAAATTATGTGATGAAAAAGGAATAGAAAGACAGTTGTCTATTCCATATACTCCTCAACAAAATGGTGTTGCAGAGAGAAGAAATAGAACCCTACTGGAAATGGTTAGGTCCATGATGGCGCATGCTAACTTAACTATCGCCTTTTTGGAGTGATGGGTTGTTAACTGCTTCCTATATACTTAACCGGGTGCCTTCCAAATCAGTTGTTTCCACTCCATATAAGTTATGGACAGGTAGAAAACCGGACTTAAGTTTTCTTATGTCATAGGGTTGTGCTACCTATACTCATGAGTCCTCTCACAAATTTGGGAAATGTGGTCCCAAAGGAAATAAGAGTATTTTCATGAGATACTCCGAACACTCGAAATGGTATGTGTTCATAGGTGAGCAGGAAAGTGGGAGTATAACTGAATTTGAATCACAGGATGTCACATTCTTAGTGGATGAAATTCCTAAGAAGGGCAAAATAGGGGAAGATTACTCCCTATTTGAAACCTTGGATCAAGATAATGACCTTAGTGGAGTTCGTCCAAGTGGGAGTAATATGAGAAGTGATGAATTGAATTCTACTCATTCCCAATTACAACCACTTGATGAGACGACATCATCATTACCTAATCCAAGTGGGAGCATTATGGGGAATGATGTGCTAAGTGTATAATCTCCCATACGGCGAACAAGTTGCCAAAGTATTCCCCGTTGACGTTTTGACATTGAAGGGGAAATTTTTATGATTGCTCCATATGATGAGGATGAGCCAAGAAATATTAAAGAGGCTCTAAATTGCCATAGTAAGGAAAAATGGATTTATGCAATGAAAGAGGAAATGGAGTCAATAAAGTCAAACCATATCTGGGAACTGGTTGATCTTCCAAAATGACGCAAAGCTATTGGGAACAAGTGGGTTCTCAAAATAAAGCGAAAGGCTGATGGCTCGATAGAAAGGCATAAGGCTCGCCTTGTGGCGAAAATGTATAATCAACAGGAAGGAATTGATCATCAAAATATTTTCTCCTGTAGAGAGATTTACATTGATTCGCATAGTTCTAACAATAGTGGTTAGTATGGATCTTGATGTAAAGACTGCTTTTCCTCAGTGGTAAATTAGAGAAAAAAAATATGTATGGAACAACCTGCTGGTTTCATAGTAAAAGGCCAAGAAGAAAAGGTATGTCGACTTTGGGGGTCGATATATGGCCTTAAGCAGTCGTCAAGACAATGGTGTATACGTTTTTCATAATGCCATAATGGCATATGATTTTACAATGATTGACGAGGATCATTGTATATATATCAAAAGATCCAATGATCAATTTGTGATCATATCATTATATGTTGATGATATACTAATTGTCGGAAGTAATATGGAGTTTGTTAATACTGTGAAGAATTCGTTATCTTCCAACTTTGAGATGAAGAACATGGGTGATGTTGCATACATTCTTGGAGTTAAGATTTCAAGATTGTAAACCCATAGATACTCCTATTACAAAAGGTGAAGGATTGAGCCATAGGCGTGTCCAAGGACTCCACAAGAGAATGAACAAATGAAATATGTTCCTTATGCTAGTCTTTGTTGGAAGCTTTATGTATGCTATGATGTATACAAGACCTGACATATGTTTTAGCAGTTGGAATGGTGAGTAGTTACCAATCCAATCCAGGTCAAGCACGTTGGAAAGCCGTTAAAAGAATACTGAGGTATCTAAAAGGGACTGCTGATTATACGATGAGTTATTAAGGAAAGGATCTGCAACTCTAAGGCTATTCTGATGTTGATTGGGGAGGAGATTTAAATGAAAGGAAATCTACCTACGGGTTTGTTTTCTTACCGAATAATTGCACCATATGTTGGAGCAGTAAGAAACAAAAGTGTATAGCCTTGTCCACGATGGAAACTGAGTCCGTGGCATTATCAGCAGCAGTATATGAGAAGATGTTTGGCTTAAGAGATTATTGGATCATTTAGGTGTTATTGGAAGTGCTGCAGATTTGTTATTGGTTAACGATGATAGCCAAGCAGCAAAAGTGTACACCAGAGATCCAAAATATCATGGCAAGACCAAACATATAGATACCAAGTATAACTTTGTCAAGTATATGGTTGCACGAAAAGATGTGAACTTAGAGTACATACTACGCATAGAATGGTAGCAGATCCTATGACAAAGCCAATACCTAGAGATGTGTTTTGTGGCCATATGAAATCTCTAGGGTTGCGTAGAGGGTGATGTACTGAATATTGTAATTTCCCTAAGTGTTCACAATTTGATGAATTTGTGTTTTCATCATTAATGCCTATGAATCTTTGTTTGATCTTTATGCATCTTAATGCTCGGTGCATTGCTTTAAGTTAAGAAGTATGTCGGACAGATATAAGATTAGCCCACTCACACGGGTAATCGCCCGTTTTTCTTGTGTGATAAATAGAGATGAGACTGTTTTTAAGCTTATTATCTAGGTGATAATCGAGAGCTCAAGCTTAAAACACGTATGTCACCTTAACTGAGTGTTAAGATGATGACATAATTATTACGATGTCCGAAAGTAAAATACCCCACATATTTTACTTTATCTGTCTAAGATGCCAGATGTGAGTTCTGATGAATGTTGTAAATGAGTAGATACGTGAACTCAAGTTAGACATTGGGTATGTCTGAACTATCATATGTACGATATTGAATAGTGTAGACATACGCTCCATGGGAAAGGAGTTAATACCGTAATACGTATTTCATACTACGTATGCATGAGACGACCAATAAGAATGGCAAAAAGTTTGATCTCAACTTTTATGCGTGTGAGGCTCTTGAGGGAATGAGTTCCTCAATTTTTTAGTCCCCTCATGACTCTTACTTATTCTCAAGATTTCTATTTAGTGTTTGCTATCTTAGGATGTTGCCAATGGTAATGAGTTTGATTCGATCTAATGGGGCATTTCTAGAAAAGCAAGCTGAACTGGAATTGAGAGTTTGAAGGAAGAGGAAGATCGATATTGGAGAATCACATTGTAGTTTTGTATTCACCGGTTAACCAATTATGACTGTCTTTGGGATAATCATAATTGTGAATACAATATATATGTCATTGTTTAAAAAGAGATTAAGAGAGATATAAATGTGATCAATCGATCTAGGGTACTGCATACTAAATCTACTCAGGATGTGATGCCCATTATGAGCTGCTATATATTCCTAACAGATGTATAGCAATGAGCTCTCAAAGTATGCTGGTCGCACGGATTATTCACCGGTATGAATGTTGAAGAGAGGAAAAGAGGATTCTGTTCGGCCCATCATGTTAAGTGAGAGTCTATGATGGATTTTTCTCTGATGGAGATGAGTAGGGCATGTCCGCCCATGTTGGTTTTGTACCACCATGTGCGAGTGGGAGATGATGGATTTATTAGATGGGCTTAAGGCCCGTCCGCCCCTGCTGGGCCCAAAAAGCCCGGCCCACGGGAATAAGGCCCGTGGATGGGGGAAGGTATAAAAGGGAGGAGAGAGAGAGAGAGACGCACTCTTTGGCACAATCAACGTACACTCTCCTCTCCCGCGCGTTTTCTCCCTCTCCAAAAGAACAGAAAAGAAAAACAGTAAGTGTTTTTCTCCCCTCGTCGGATCGAACAGGATTGAACCGCGCCAAATTTCTTCATCTTCTTCAGCATTGGTGTTTAATCTGTGGCTAACAAAATACGCTCGAATCCGTGGTGTGCTTTACGATCGGTGATACGTGATTTTCCTGGGCTACGCTTCCGCATTCAATTTAGGGGTTCGATTTAGTGTCGAATCCGGTTTTTGGGGATCCGTTATTCCCAACAGGTATGAACCTATTCCATCGGAAGGAGACATACTATGATACTATCTATGACGTAAGCCAAACCCCAAAATGAGTACTTGAGAAACCAGATAAGGTGACAAATTTTTTTGTAAAATGTGTTTGCAGTCGGCCTTCCGGTTGAAAAGCTCTATACATAGTGCTGAGGAGCACGTTGAAATAGTAGCTGGACAAGCAGCGTACATGTGTTACATTAATTTCATTGGCTAACGTGGCTCTTATCCAGCTAATATGATGCCAAATTGGCTGAGAGCCGCGTGCGTGTGCAAGAGAGAGATGGCAACCACCGTGTTGCAGTCGAAGAGAGGCCCTCACATCGCGTATCTCTTGTGGTAGCTGCGATCACCTCACAGTGGTCATCCTCTCACATCTAGATGGGAGCCTTCTTTCTCGGTGTAATTTCCATTGGTTGAATTAAGAAAGCACATAGTTTGGAAAGCTTAATCCAGAGAAACGACTAGTGAAACAAGCACCTCCAAAAATTCATGCCACTGAAAACAGCGGATGTTATGGATTTGATGGATGTCACAGAATTGTGCACAGTGCCATGATCCTAGATATGAGTCTGAAACTGTCTAACTGGTGGAAAAGAAAGTAATGTTTCAAGATGCAACAACGATACAGCACAGAAGCAAATCAGTTGTTGGACTATTGTATGATATTCTTTGACAATTTTATTTCAATTTGTTCCTCAAATCGATGGAAACTTTTAGAAAGAAATTTGTTATTCATATCTGCAAATTGAAACTTCATAGTTCCATTGGCATTCGCTTTCTTGGACTCATTGGTGACTACAAAAGAGGATGATCGAGTCACCGATGGATCCGATGTGATGTTCCTCGTCAAGCTCTCATGGCTTGTTGATGCATTGGAGGCACCATAACAACCTAATACTGCACATTCTGCATGTTTGCCGCATCCCCCTGCCAACCTTGGCAAGCAACAAGAATAAACATCAGCAATTTCTTGCTGAAAACTGATGGGAATAACGGATCCCTGGAAAACGAATTCGACACTGAATCGAACCCCTAAATCAATGCGGAAGACAAGCCCGGGAAAAACAAACACATATCACCGATCCTAAAGCACACTACGGATTCGAGCGTACCTTTTAGCCACAGATTAAACACCGACACCAATGGAGGAAGAGAAACTAGGCCTATTCAATCCGAGGAAGCAAAATCCTTTCACATGCTTTACTGTTTTGCCTTTTGAAGAAAACGGGAGAGAGAAAGAGCGAGCGTAAAACAACGTACGTCCTTTTCTTAATCAAACGGTATGTTTTTCTCTCTCTCTCCTCCTTTTTATACCCCCTTCTTTCCACGGGCCCTATTCCCGTGGGCCGGGCTTTTGGGCCCAACATGGCCGGACGGGCCTTAAGCCCAATCCTAATAAAGCCTTCATCTCCCACTCGCACATGGTGGGCCGAATAGGATTCTCTTTATCTCTCTTCAACATTCATACCGGTGAATAATCCGTGTGACCAGCATACTTTGAGAGCTCGTTGCTATACATCTGTTAGGAATATATAGCAGCTCATAATTGGGCGTCACACTCTGAGTAGATTTAATATGCAGTACCCTAGATCGATCGATCACATTTATATCTCTCTTGATCTCTTTTAAACAATTATATATATATATATATATATATATATTGTATTCACAATTATAGTTATCACAAAGACAGTTATAATTGGTCGACCAGTGAATACAAAAGTACAATGTAATTCTCCAAAATCAATCTTCCTCTTTCCTTCAAACTCTCAATTTCAGTTCAACTTGCTTTTCTAGAAATGTCCCATTAGATCGAATCAAAATCATGACCATTGGCAACATCCTAAGATAACAAACACTAAATAGAAATTTTGAGAATAAGTAAGAGTCATGAGGGGACAAAAATTGAGGAACTCTTTTCCTCAAGAGTCTCACACGTCATAAAAGTTGAGATCAAACTTTTTGCCACTCTTATTGGTCGTCTCATGCATACGTAGTATGAAATACGTATTACGGTATTAACTCATTTCCCATGGAGCGTATGTCTACACTTTTCAATACCGTACAGATGATAGTACAGACACACTCAATGTCTAACTTGAGTTCACCTATCTACTCATTCACAAAATTCATCAGAACTCACATCTGGCATCTTAGACAGATAAAGTAAAATATGTAGGGTATTTTACTTTCGGACATCGTAAGTATTATGTCATCATCTTAACACTTAGTTAAGGCGATATACGTGTTTTAAGCTTGAGCTCTCGATTATCACCTAGATAATAAGCTTAAATACAGTCTCGTCTCTATTTATCACACAGTAAATAGAGGCGATTATCCGTGTGAGTGGGCTAATCTTTTATCTGTCCAACATACTTTCTCAACTTAAAATAATACACTGAGTATTAAGATGTATAAAGATCATACAAAGATTCATAGGCATTAATCAATGAAAAACAAAATTTCATAAATGTGAACAATTTAGGGAAATTACAATCCAGTACATCAGACTCTACGCAATCCTAGAGATTTTACATGACCACAAAACACATCTCTAGGTATTGGCTTTGTCATAGGATTTGCTACCATTCTATGCGTAGATATGTACTGCAAGTTCACATCCTTTCGTGCAACCATATCTTTTACAAAGTTATACTTGGTATCTATATGTTTGGTCTTGCCATAATACTTTGGATTTTTGGTGTATGCTATAGCTGCTTGGCTATCACAGTTAACCAATAATTGATTTGCAGCTTTCTCAATAACACCTAAATGATCCAAGAATCTCTTAAGCCAAACTCCTTCTTATACTACTACTGGTAATGCCACGAACTCAGCTTCCATCGTGGATAAGGCTATACACGTTTGCTTCTTACTGCTCCATGATATGGCGCCATTGTTCATTAAGAAAGCAAATCCAGAGGTAGATTTCATTTCATCCAAATCTCCTCCCCAATCAATATCTGAATAGCCTTCAAGTCGCAGATCCTTTCCTTGGTAATTCAACTTGAAATCAGCAGTTCCCTTCAGATACCTCAGTATTCTCTTGACGGCTTTCCAATGTGCTGGACCTGGATTGGATTGGTATCTACTCACCATTTAAACTGCAAAACATATTTTGGGTCTTGTACACATCATAGCATACATCAAGCTCCCAACTGCACTAGCATAAGGAACATGTTTCATTTGTTCCTTCTCTTGTGGAGTCCCTGGACACAGTCTATGGCTCAATCATTCACCTTTCGCAATAGGAGTGTCTATGGGTTTACAATCTTGCATATAAAATCATTCAATAACTTTATTTATATATGTTTCTTGCGAAAGAGACAATGATCTCTTCGAACGATCTCTTGAAATCTTAACTCCAAGAATGTATGCAGCCTCACCCATATCCTTCATCTCAAAGTTGGAAGACAACCAACTCTTGATGGTATTAACAAACTCCATATTGCTTCCGGCAATCAGAATATCATCAACATATAATGATATGATCACAAATTGATCATTGGATTTTTTGATATATACACAATGATCCTCTTCAATCATTGTAAAATCATATGCCACTATGGCATTATGAAAACGTATATACCATTGTCTCGATGACTGCTTAAGGCCATATATCGACCTCAAAAGTCGACATACATTTTCTTCTTGGCCTTTCACTATGAAACCAGCAGGTTGTTCCATGTATATTTCTTCCTCTAATTCTCCATTGAGAAAAGCAGTATTTACATCCATTTGATGTAACTCAAGATCCATACTGGTCACTATTGCCAGAATAATGCGAATCGAGGTAAATCTCACTATAGGAGAAAATATATCTTCATAATCAATTCATTCTTGTTGATTATACCCCTTCGCCACAAGGCGAGCCTTATGCCTTTCTATCGAGCCATCAGCCTTTCACTTTATTTTGAGAACCCATTTGTTCCCAATAGCTCTGCGTCCTTTTGGAAGATCAACCAGTTCCCAAACTTGGTTTGATTTCATTGACTCCATTTCCTCTTCCATTGCATTAATCCATTTTTCCTTACTAGGGTAATTCAAAGCCTCATTGATATTTCTTGGCTCATCCTCATCTTGCGGAGCAATCATGAAAGTTTCCCCTTCAATGTCAAAACGTCGACGGGGAATACTTTGGTGACCTGTTCGCCGTATGGGAGATTGTACACTTTGCACATCATTTCCCATCATGCTCCCACTTGGATTAGGTAATGATGATGTCGTCTCATCATGTGGTTGTAATTGAGAATAAGTTGAATTCAATTCATCACTTCTCATATTACTCCCACTCGGATGAACTCCACTAACATCATTATCCTGATCCAAGGTCTCAAATAGGGAGTGATCTTCCCCTATTTAGCCCTTATTAGGAAATTCATCCTCTAAGAATGTGATATCTCGTGATTCAAATTCAGTTATACTCCCACTTTCCTGCTCACCTATGAACACATACCCTTTTGAGTGTTCCGGATATCTTATGAAAATACTCTTCTTTCCTCTGGGACCCAATTTCCCAAACTTGTGAGAGGACTCATGTGTGTAGGCAGCACAACCCCATGGCTCAAGAAAACTTAAGTCCGGTTTTCTACTTGTCCATAACTCATATGGAGTAGAAGCAACTGATTTGGAAGGCACACGGTTAAGTATATAGGCAGCAGTTAACAACGCATCACTCCAAAAGGTGATAGGCAAGTTAGCATGCACCATCATGGACCTAACCATTTCCAATAGGGTTCTGTTTCTTCTCTTCGCAACACCATTTTGTTGAGGAGTATATGGAATAGATAACTGTCTTTCTATTCCTTTTTCATCACATAATTTTCTGAACTCATCAGATAAATATTCTCGACCTCGGTCGGATCTCAATGCTTTTATTTTCTTGTCTAATTGATTTTCTACCAGGTTCATAAACCTTTTGAAACAACTTATTGCTTCAGATTTGTGAGAAATCAAATAGACATATCCAAATCGAGTATAATCATCAATAAATGTGATGAAATAAACAGCCCCATGCCTTCCTCTAACATTCATTGGACCATAGACATCAGAATGGATTAAATGCAGAGGAAATTCAGCTCTTTTCCCTTTCCCAAATGGTTTCCGTGTTGTTTTCCCTTCTAGGCAATGCTTACATATAGGCAAATCGATTTTTTCAATGTTGCCCAACAAGCCCTCTTTGGCTAGTCTGTTCATACGTTGTTGGCCAATGTGACCAAGTCTAGCATGCCACACATTCACATCATTATTATATGTATTAGAATACGTGATAAGGGAATAACAAACATTTGTATTAACATAGTCAATATCTAATACAATGAAACCATCCAGAAAATAACCACAACCATAGTAATTTGTATTCAAAAACAAATCAACACCTCTATTACAGAAGTTCATATTGAAACCTAATTTAACCAACACTAAAACAGATACTAAATTCCGACGAATCTCCGGAGCATACAACACATCATGTAGGAACAAAGTGCGTCCACCACGTATATTCAGTTGGCATGTGCCAATTCCTTTCACTTCAGCTCTAGAGTTGTTTCCCACATAGATCCACTTAGTTCCAGTTGGTACTCGTCGGAATTCCACGAAGGATCCTCTATCCTTCTCTACATGGTCCGTCGCTCCTGAATCCACAGTCCACAAAGGATTAGACTCAGTTAAAAACACAGAACTCGACACAAAAGTAAAGTTCTGAAAAGTACAAGAGGTGCATACCTTCTTTGGCTCACGACAGTCGCGAGCATAGTGACCATTCTTGTCACAATTGTAGCATTTCACGCTTGCAAGCTTCTTCATGCGATGACGCTTTCCTCTATTATGTTGGTTAAACTTGGGTTTCTTCCCTGAATGACCTGCTTCTTCCTTGCCTTTCCCTTTATCAAACTAGCTAGGGTGCTTGCGTTTGGAGCTCGAAGCTCCATTTGAGCTAGAACTAGCATGGTAGAGTTCAACATCCGGCTTAGCCGCCAAGAGGCGGTCCTCTTCCAGCTCAAGATAACGCATTGCATCCTCGAAGGTTTTGATACTTTCATTATGAGTCAGGTGCACCTTCATATGCTCCCAACTCGAGGCAAGGAACGAATCACTTGCTTGCACTTGCTGCTCATCTCGTGAGGACATGGCCAGCATCTTTCGGTTCGTTATCGTGTTTGACATCTTTCTAAGATGTTGCTTCATGGTCTCGACCATGAGGCTTCTTGTAAGAGTCAAACCCGATAGTGAGCTGCCTCGCCCGGTCACCGAAGTATGACCGAATCTAGCTGCCAATGCCTCCCACATTTCCTTGGCATTGTCAAAACGCCTAAACTCTCGCATGACGTCATTTTCCATGCTGCTCAGCAATGTGATGCGAGCGAGAGAGTTCTTTCTTTTCCACGCAGAAAAAGCTTCCTTGTCTCTTTTGTCTTTGTGCAAAGTGGTTCCATCTTCAGGTTCAACCATGGTCAGGTTAAGAGCCTCAAGTGCTTCTTGCTCTTTCAGCACATACTGGATTTTCATTTGCCAAATTTCATAGTTGTTACCATTGAGCTTTTCACCTTTGTTCAGCTCGGCAACTATGCTCTTTGTGGCTGAAGCCATTGATCTGAACACATTAGACAAATATGCACGAATTATTAATGCCTATCATTTATGCATCCCTATTTACATAGATCCATCATATTAATGAATAATTTCAAGTAAGGCTTCAAAATCAAAAGGTCACTATGTTTCCAATCATCCTCCAAAAAATCCTAACTCAAAATTATCATTAATATAATTGTCTTATGCAAAATCAATTCTATGAAGTTACAAAAACTTCTAAAACTACCCACAGTTAATTACCCTCAGCAACCAGCAATAACAGAAAGCAATAGATCATTTGCATCAAATAAAACAATAATGCTTTCAACCAATACAACTAATATACAGGTTGCTACATCAACAACAATCAGGTAGTTAACATTACATAATATGTCCATAAACACACTAAACAAAAATCAGCCAATACCACTAACACAAAGTCAGCACACGAACTGGGAAAGATCCTCTTTTGTTCAATTTCTTGATCTTTTCCCTTGTGACAATACAGTAATATTCATTTACAAAATCCATCACAATTTTCTTATAGGAAGCAGCTCCGTTGACATCTCATATGCGATTCAACACATCTTGCCATTTAGGTGGAAGAGTGTTTATGAAAAATCGCACAATCTCTGACTGTGACATAGGACGACCATTCCATATAACCTGTTGAATTTTCCCGTTGACTTCAAAGACGTGATCAATTAAGTCACCTCTCTCCCATTGATGATCAGTCAGCTCAGCTATCAACTTAGACAGCCTATCATTTTGTTCATCGGTAATTGCGCGAATAGGTGTGCGCAACCTCGGGAGGCATTGTTCCGCAACAAATGCAGAACAAATAAGGGATCACATATAATCCATATAGACTTAATTGAAAAAAAAACACATTCTTTCCCCCCCTTTTTTTTTCGGTCAAACGGTCAAACGGTCAACGGTCATCGGTCAACGGTCAACGGTCGTCAACGGTTGGGTCGCTGATCGCCAGACCGGTCGGACCGGATGGACCGGTCGGGCCGGTCGGACCGGGTCGGACGAACCGATTGCATGTGCCGCGCGCGTGCCGGGCGTCCGGGGGTCGGGTCGCCGGCCGGTGACCGCCCGACCAACCGTCGACGGTGCTGACGTCATCGATGACGTCACCCCAGCGGTTACCGACCATTGGGTGACGTCAGCACGCGTCGGTCCGTCGACCGGTGCGTGCCGGTTCGCCGGCCGGCGGCGCGCATGCACCGGTTCGCCGACCAGCGCGTGTGCCGCACGCGTTGGGCGATCCAGCGCTTCTGGGCGCGTCGCGACCACGCGCAGCGCCTTCTGGCCGCGCGTGTGGGCGCGTGCGGCGTCACCCGGCGGCGCACGATGTGTCGCCGGACTCGTCTTGACGTCCCCTTTCTCCCTAAGCTATTAGAATTCGATTTCGACTTACGAAAACTCGGAAAAATGGCCGAACAGCGCTCGGGTGTTGGGATTTTTGCCCCGATCCGTACGGCCGAAGTTCTTTCGCGAAAAATCAACCAAAAACATCAAAAACAGGTCGGGAAAAATGTGAACTAGGGCTCTGATACCAATGATGGGAATAACGTATCCCCGAAAAACGAATTCAACACTGAATCGAACCTCTAAATCAATGCGAAAAACAAGCCCGGGAAAAACGAACACATATCACCGATCCTAAAGCACACCACGGATTCGAGCGTACCTTTTAGCCACAGATTAAATACCGACGCCAATGGAGGAAGAGAAACTAGGCCTGTTCAATCCGAGGAAGCAAAATCCTTTCACGTGCTTTACTATTTTGCCTTTTGAAGAAAACGGGAGAGAGAGAGAGCGAGCGTAAAACAACGTACATCCTTTTCTTAATCAAACGGTATGTTTTTCTCTCTCTCTCCTCCCTTTTATACCCCCTTCTTTCCACGGGCCCTATTCCCGTGGGCCGGGCTTTTGGGCCCAACATGGGCGGACGGGCCTTAAGCCCAATTCTAATAAAGCCTTAAAAAACAAAGATGAAAATGCAGATTTTTCTTTGTTGGTGACGGTAATCAAACCATAATGACAGTATTGTAGTGCCATATTTGCAATAAGTTGGCTTATTAAGTGCTCGTTTGGAGCTCAAATGGCTATAGTCGACATCAGTTTTGCCTATGGAAGGGTCAAGTCCTCTGTCCTTAAGCTCTGTATCCCTCGAAAGAGCACACGCATTCGCAAAAGAAGTGAGTGATCCAGTCAGGAGTAGGGGACTCGATGAGGTTGAATTGGTTCTGGAGCTTGGTTCGGCAAGTGCAGGACAACAAGCATGGGCAACCGATGAGAAACTGGATCCCACCGTACAGTAGCCCGCTCGTTCCACATGCTGCAAAGCAAACATCATTCTCAACCGCATTAGTTCAATGAGACCCTTTCTTCTCATATGTTGAAGTGCATAAAATATCTCATTCTGATTGCTCTCTCCCTCAGAATGTTGAAAGGACATTGAATTTTCCAATCTTCGTTATCTGCTACACTAGTAGAATCAAGAATTGAAAAGTCAGTAAAAGCATCCTTACTAAGATGTGCTCCCTCGGTCAACAATCTTCGCTATCTGGCTAAATATTACGCAGGGAAAGCAACAGGCCACAACCACTGCAAACACGCAAGAAATACTTGGAGATTCTCCGTGTGTTACTCATCCATTTTAGTATAAACTTGCCCAGGAAAAGGAAAAGGCGACTGTACCAATTAAAGGGTCATCCATGCAGTCAAACAACCCCGTTGTCCAAGGAGATGGTGGAGCAGATGGTGGCAATTGAACTATTATCCCTTAAGGCATCGGAGGCACGTTATGCAGATGAAATGGCACTTGAGAATAGTCTAAACCAGCAGTATGAAAGGGTTGAGCCAGAGCATTCATCGGCCCTGTAGTAAAGCCTGGGACAGGATGCAATGGCTGGAAATCGGCTGGAATCTAAGAGCTCACGGGAATCAGTTGCCCTGAGTATAGAGTCGACTGAATCCCAAAACTTTGGTTCGCTTGTGGAAATTGTCCAGGACCGACCAGATGCTGTGGATTAGATTGCAGCATCGCATGAAGTGGCATCGTCTACTAATTTTGGGGCTGGAATTGTACAGCCTGCATCAGATTAATCGGACTGGTTTGTACATTGTTAAAAAATTGTCTCGAATTTAAGTCCGAAGCGAATTGCTGAATTTTGAAAATAAATTAATTTGAAATAAAGGGAGATGGGTATACAAATTAGTCTTCTTGATGGAGTTGAACGAACGAAACAGAATAGGAAAGCCGCGTGAAGTCCCTCTGCGTGAAGATTTGTTAAAGTGGTGGGCCTAAGGTCGAAAGTTTGACCTTGGGCACACACGCACACTCCACGCCCAATGAAGAAGTCCTTGCACGTAGACAAAATAGGTGGGCCCAAGTCAAGAATTTGACTTTTTTTGGGCACACACGTATTTCCTTTTTCGGCGTGCACGAAGACCTACGTAAAAGAACCCTACGTAAAGAGGAGCCGCACATCAGAGAAGCTTTTCGGACGTCCGCGCCACTTGCAGAAGCCCTACGAAGAGGATACGAACGTGAAAACGCTATTCTTATTTGATGTACGTAGAGCATTTTTGTTCGAGCTTGGATGTATGGTAATTTTGTGCCGTGAGTTTATCTCCAAGTTGTTTATTTATAAACACTTAGGTTTGAGGTTAAATTGGAGTTTGGGAAACACCAAGAGAATGTTTGAGTGATTTGAATGTATAATCTCTTTATATCGCTTGATCTATAGTGAAATTCACTACTGCTCTCCCCGTGGATGTAGGTCTTTATGACTAAACTACGTAAATCTGGTGTCCGATTTATTTTATTCTCTGTCTATATTATTGTTCGATCGTTCGCCCTATCGCAACATACATTTTGCTAGAGCCGAAACTGTTGCTGCGTCAAAAGATTGCTCACCTCCTCCGGTTGCATTTGTTGATGGACTAAACTGCAGGGAGCAAATAATTCAGTCAAGGGACGTCCCATCTTTTCTCAATCCTGATGATGCCCGGCAAATTCCTTGGATGAGCCAAAGATCAATAAACTTTTCAAATGGTTTTCATACAACTAAGTGAAACCCATCTCCAGTCCTAAAGATCATGACATAAATGGACGCTTCTCCGCTTAGCGTGGTTGGCATAGCCAGAGTCTATTAAAATCTGTTTTCACACAAAAGGTGCCAAGCAGTAGGGGTGTCAAAAAGACCCGAACCGACCCGACCCGACCCGAACACAAAACACGTATTAACGTGTTTCGTGTTCGGGTCGTGTTCGGGTAACAAATATAAAACAAACAAACAAAATGTGTTTCGGGTTGGGTCAGGGTTCGAACATTGTTCGACCCGAAACAAGTTTTCTAAAGTCCAAACACGCCAAAACACAAAAACACAAACGCTTTAAGCTTTAGCCCTAAAAACACGAACGGTCGAACACAACCTCGTCGGCTCCGCCTTCTTCTCCGACGAGTGCGCCTTCTCGTGGAGTCTGCTGCCGCCCTCCGATCGACGCGCCTCCGCCTCGCCGTCACCGTCGCCACCCCTCGCCTCCGCCTCGCCGACGCCGAAACCCTTGCCGCCGCGTGCGGCCGACCATCGTCGACAGCTTGGGGACTGGGTTCGCTCGATGATCATGGCGCTCATTTCTCGCCTCGTTTCCAAGTCCCGGCAGGTGAGGAGCCCCCCCTTCAGATCCACGCGCCTTCCCCCCTCTCGTCGCTCGTCAAATGCCGTCCCAAATTTCTGCTCGATGGCGCTCAACATTGGTCGTGGAGATCGGGAATTTTGCGTTTCGCAAAGTCGCCGCTTTCCGCTCGGGCGATTGTTGATGATTGTCTGTTGCTCTTCGTTGTGGGGCAATTTGATTCGGCGATTGTGTTTCTGTGCGCTTGAATTTTTAGATTCTTGTATTAAGGAAATTGCTTGTCCGATGCATTTAGTTGTCTATGAAATTCTTTGGGTTCGGGTTAAAAGTTAGTTGAAGCAGCTAGCTAAGCGAGTGAGCGTATGTGCTTTCGAACAACATCATGAACGGGGAGGTAAAGTTCTTTAAAATTGATTGATGGGTCTTTCTTGTTCAAGCAAAACTGTTAAAATGAAAGGTTGTTGGAGTGTGAATGGGCGGTAGAAGAGGAAGAAGGCTGTAGGCAATGTCTTTCGCCTTTTATCAAGCTTCAGTGTTTCAGTATCTCATATTAGCCTCGATTCTGGGCGTTCGTTTCGTGTCCATCCTCCATCACAGTGGGTCAGTTTGATTTGGGAATGCCCTCTTTGTGATCTGTGTTGATTTGCTTTATCGTGTTCATTCTAGAGCATCTTCTATGATTTTGTAGGTTGGGCAAAGTGAAAATTTCTTTATTTTAAATTATTATGTTTACTCTTGAATATGTCTCTGGGTATTCTGGTGCATTTGACATTACTACGTTGTGTAGTTTCCTATGAAACAAGCTTATATGAAATCTATATTCAGAATTGTCATAAGCCCATTGCTGGTTGTCTATAGCCCCTTGCAGTTTCACCGTAATGTAAACGCTTCTGTAGACAAAACCACTTTGACTTATAGCATTTTCCTGCTCCCTGTCTGAACTTCTGAGGTATGAGTAGTAAATATTCGCTGCTCAGGGCACAGATTTTACACAGAGTATGCTATTTCACAGCATCTCTTTTCCAAGCAAAGATGACCTCATAAGAAGCTGTTCTGATATCTATTTTTACAAGTCATTCACTGTAATTGAATTTAATTATGCTGGAAAGTGGATGATCTGAATGTGATAGGACCTATGTTTTTTCAGGCTGTCATAAAATGAACTGTTCAGTACATCAATTATTCATCTTTTGCAATAGCTATAGTGGATCCCCTTGCAGTATAGTTGAACCTCTTCAAACATTTCTTATTAGAAGTATGAGAGACTAATGTCCCACTTGTTTGTCATACTTGTTCTGATTTGGGTTTCTGCATACACTAAAGATGATTGTACTAAAGAGTATGATTTTGCCTTTAGCTTCTCATATCACCATCTCTTTTTCTTTTTCCTTTTTCTGCAAGGAAGTCTCGAGGACATCAAGTCAAACCTTGTGAGGCCAGTCAAATGGTAAAATGCAGGGACAACCAAATAGAGAGAACATCAAAAGCCCCCACTCTCCACACACATGAGTAGGCCAGTGCCTATACCCTTGTTCAGCAGGGAAAAAGTAAGGTGAAACCGACACTTCGGAATATTCAACAGCAGGAACCTCTATCTGTTGCTATATTAGCCAAAGGGAACATCTGCTGTTGTCAATGATACAAAGTCATAAAATCTTCCTAGTTGAATAATAGCTTGTTGCCTATCAGGTTTTTAATCATCCTAGCAGATTCTGAAGAAAGGAGAAGATTGCATATTTTACTCTAGAAAGTAAAACCCTTTTCAGCATATTTACCGAGCTCACCATACCTTATGAATTCGTGGGCATTGGCAAGAAGTGCAGCTTTTCTTATTTCCGATTCTCTAGCATCTTCTTTTCCAATTGTATGAATGTATTTCTTAAACATTTACTTCTCTCCGACCCCATTTTAACTTCTTTCTTTTCCTCACATGCATACGCTTGTGCTCATTTGTAGAAGATACATTCATTTGAGGCCAGCCAAAAGAAAAAAAAAGAGACAAAAATCAATCCAATGCTAAAAAATTAAGAGCCAAGCCGAGGCTTGGAATGTTTCGTAATAACGTATAACAGTTGCGAGAAGTCACGAACAACAATGAAGATGAATGCCCCCGTTTGACTCTCACCCAAAAAAAAAAAAAAAAAAAAAAGGTGACGACCGGAAACCCGACCCGACCCGACCCGAACTGACCCGAATTTCATATGGGAGTTAAATGTGTTTCGGGTCGGGTCGGGTCACGGTATGTGACCCGTATGTTTCGGGTCGGGTCGGGTAACATCAAGACCCGAGACCCGACCCGACCCGACCCGTTTACACCCCTACCAAGCAGGACACTCCAAAGGCTTCGTTAACTTCCGAGAAAATGAATGACAACCTGGTGCGTATATATTAAATTGTTCTTTGGTTGATTTTTTGCATGATATAGGCCAAGCATAGTGGAAAGGGCATACCGACATTTCGGGTCTTTACAGCATCCCGTCTCAAAACCGGAAAAATAAAGTAGCTCTGAAGCTAGGGGCTTTCATAACAATCATTCAAATGGTGTATTCGCGCTGCCAATAAGCACATACCAGAGGTTTTCATAACAATCATTCAAATGCTGTCTATTGACAAGGAAGTCTCTTCTCGGTCACAAAAAGAGGAAGCATATGCTCTATTCTAGCATTGATGTCTACGACACTAGATTACATGCTCCATGTAGTTCAAACCTTTTTTTTTTTTTTTTTTTTGTGTGTTTGATGGCCGGATTTATGCATCTTGGGCCTGAATTGTAGTTCAAACCTTTTTTTTTTTTTTTTTTTTTTTGTGTGTTTGACAGCCGGATTTATGCATCGTGTGCCTGAGTTTTCAAAGAGAACATGCTCAAGATGTTACTCATTACCAGTTTTCTCAGTTACACAAGATGGAAGGGAATTTTGGCTGTGACATTGCCGGGAACAGAAAAGCTTGTTCAGAACAGCAGTAAATCACACTGGGGAGGGCATAACACCCTGTATCTTGCTAAACAAATGTCCGGATTAGGAATGACCAGCGCACCGGCATGGTCCCAGCAAGGCCTACACGGCCTTTGCCGGGCAGGGCCGAGCCGTTAGCAAAAAGGGACTTGATTGTTTCCTCTATATTAGATTTAATAAAATAATAGAAAATAGAAACCAGACCCGGACATAATTTGCCTCGGCCCAACACGGACCGGGCACGGCCATAGGCAATTCATAGTAGAAATGTTGGGCAAAGTGCATATCATGGTCCTTAAGTTTCAGCATTTATGTGATTTGATCCTCTAATTATTATTTCGTTAAATTAAGTCCTCTAACTTTCTACATTTGTGCGATATGGGTCCTTCAAGTTCTATGTTGTACAATCAAATGCTTTAACTTTTTGAATTTGTGCAATCAAATCCTTTGGTCAACCACTTCAACTAAACTGTCAAATTGACTAAACCGTCAAATTAATCAATGATGTGACATTGTTTATGCAACAAAAATAACAGGTGATGCTAATCTGCTTCCAAATGAGCAGAAAGCAAATAGGAAAAACAAGAGAAAAAGAAATCGTAATGTGAAGCATTACTTACAACAAGTGAACAATACACTTGATCGCACAAATCAAACAAGTTAAAGAGGACTTAATTGCACAACATTAAAAATAGAAGATCAAATCGCACAAATGCCTAAACTAAGAGAGCTAAATCTGTACTTAATCCTCCAAATGTTTAGACTCATTTTGCAGATCCCATCGATGTCATTAAAGTCCAATTTCTTTCAAAAATTCACACACCTTTGATGAATATTACTGTTTGAAAACTGCAAGTCCGCCTAAGAATCAGCTGCAGATGCGTCTTCATCAGCTTGTAAGAGGACGCTTAACGCCCTCATATACCAAAGTTTGGAATTTTGCAAAGGTTTTCAGTTTCCGAATAGCCTCGAGATGGATTCATAAAGAGATGAAAGCTCAAACTCTGCACTAAGTTAAAGCTCTTTGTTTGACATTGAATCTAAGACAGTGAAGGATTTGTACCTTCTACCGAATAATAACACAATCATGCAGATTTATCAATGATTATTTAGCCAAAAATCGGTACATAGCCCTACGCAGTACATCACTCAGTGAATGGTAGATCCTGTTCTGTGCAGCAGCAACTCAGCCGCAAAGGTAATAGAAGGGAAGCAGGGAAGAACAAAAGAAAACACAAGTCCTCATGATACAAAGTACGATCCAGGGCAATAATTATTTTCAGGTTTCACCTGATTAAAGAGTGAGGCTAAAGCTGGTTTGCACACACTCTCTCAGTTCCATAGGTCAGGTAAGCTGCAACAGGATGCTCTAATGCGCCAAAATCTGGACAACATGTGCCCTTGAAAATCTTCCAATGGAAACCCAAAAGTTCATCTCTTCCCATACACGAGCAGACTGAAGGCAAGATCTGTGTGTCACTTAAGGCTTGGCTGGGCCTTTCCCTTCTTGGTTTAGTGCATACTCTCTTTTCATCTCTTCCAAGACAGCATCATTTGTGCTGCCAAAGAACCCACAGAGAAGTGTCAGATATTGGGGGAATCTCCATTTTTAACATTAACATGTATAGGTTAAGCCATTAAAGATGTTTCCTTGAAATTCAGTGGACAGCAACTGCTAGAAGAATGTGGCAGTCTTGTGTCCTCATCTAATATTAGCCCTGAAATGAAACTTCTCAATCTTATCTTCCAGCTCTAAGTTCATTTCATGCTGTTACTTTTGTACCATTGTCAATGAACTCAACATCAAGTTCTCCAGACTGCTCAGCACTTTAAGGAAAATAAGCGAAGTCACTCTGATTGACTCAGCTTCATTAAACTCTACATTGACCTGGTGATGTAGATCTTACGTAATGTTCCAAAGTAAGTTTCAGTATCTAGAATAGTAAATTAAAACCTTGGAAACTTATCTTGTATTGATGTATATGAGCATATTTCTAATTGACATCCCACATTGCATTAGGAAGAAAGCTTTCTCCAGCATGCGAGATGCCTCTTCACCTATGCATTATGCATACTGCATCCCACAACTCTACCACATAAGATAAGACTCTAGAGAAGAGCACTTTTCGGGGGAATCATATTAGTACAACCACTTTACCCCCATTCATACCATCATTGCATCTATAGGATAGAAAGGACCAGTACCTCAATATGCTACATTCCAAACAAATGAAATCCATACTTCCACTAGTGTTTAAACAGCATATCACAGACAAATTATATGATTCCAAATCCCTCGCATCAAACGAAAGCAGTGACTCCATGATATGCCCAAGATCATCTTATTCTAACCACATTTCCAGTTTAACACAAACAAATCGCAAAATATCCAAAGGGGGTAGTGTTAATAACCAGTATATCCAGAGTAGTTGAACATGCTCGAGTATTATATAGTAAATGGGCCAAATCCATTATCACTCCTGATACATTAAACCACCACCATCAAACCAAACCTTGCTAAGCGATCCCGAAAAATTCACGCGAACAACGTTCAGTACAAAGTCCCACAGCGAAACAGAAAAGAGTTTACTGAAGAGAACTTACTAGTGATGAAGGCAATCGTTCAATTCTTTCGCTTGCTTGCGGCACTGCCAGACCACAGAAAAGGTTCTTCCCACGGCGCATTCCGCATACTTCGAAGCATAATAATCGCACTCTTTCAGAGCCTTCTGCTTCATCTTGCTGCGTAAAGCTGGACGCAAAAGAGGAACGCCACGACGCGCTTTAGCCAGCCGAAGAAATTCGAAAAAAAAATGCGAACAACATAACACACATGTAGAACTTAAATTGTCTACAGAGAACCTTAAAATCTCCCTCTCTTCCCCATTGATCGATCAGATAAAAAAGAAAACTGAAAGAAAATAAAAGCACCCGGCAGACTAATCTACGGCTACAGCACACCCGAAAGAACGGCGAAGCCGCCTGCGCATTACCCAAAACCGCGCTTTGGTTTAGCTACCAGAAGCGATCACCGGTGACCCGATTGAGTTCAAATCATCGCCATCAAAATCCCAACCTTCCTTATCGTAAAGAGAATTAAAAACAAATTGGGGGGGGTGGAATCAAAGGGCTGAACCTTCCTCGACTTTCTTCTTGACGTGGTTCTCGCGCGCCTCCTGAACGTAACCCATCGAGAGACGAAGAAGGGTCTTCTTCTTCTTGGAAATCGAAGGAGGAGCAACGTCCGTCTGCTTCAAAACTTCGCCGTAGGGAAAGGTGCGTGGAGGTAGAAGAAGCGAGACTGCGAGGCTCTGGGGTTTTGCGTCCTTCGATTTTAACCAAACAGGGCTCCTTTCCTGCTCTCCGTCTACGCCGTCGTTTCTTGCGCTAGCGTTAACATCGGGTCGTCAGTTAACATTATTAATAACGGTTAATACCAGGAAAAACCAAAAATTAATACTCTTATGACAAAGTCACTTGAAACTAATTTTTTTACCGTATAAAACCTTGGACCGATATATTCATGGTAAATTTACTCATTGTTAATTTCCATTTAATTGAATTAATATTATAAAAAATCACAAAAAGAGTAAAATTTCAAATTAGTACACACTTAACGATAAAATTTAATGAAAATTAATGGTATGTAAATTTGTCATGAGTATATCAATTTAGTATTTTTTATAGTAAAAAAATCAGTTTTTGGTAAATTCATCACAATTACACTAATTTAAAGTTTTTCGTAGTATTAATCCCATTAATAATTAAATTATCAAATATTTGATTGCATTGGAAATTTTAAGTTATCTTTAGTTACACTCTGTTCATTTTGTGAAAAGTGAAATGATTCGAAATATTTTTTCTAGAGGATCATCATTTACATCACTTAAAAATTTAATCAATAGAAAATATTTTCATTATTGCTAATAATTTTGTCCAATCATTCATTTATTTTTGTAAAAGATATAAATGATCATTTTTATGCAAATATTTTTCAAATCACTCTGAAACAAAATAGCGAATTTATAATTAAGACATAATTAAAGACTCTTTCAAAATTAAGAGTTACCCCTTAAATTAAGGCACTAATTGAGATCTTCGCACATCAAATGCATAATTCCGTACAGATATTTTGCGAGATGTTGAATCAATTCCCCTAACGAAACCAAGGCTTTGTTTGTTTCAACAATATAAAAAACTATTTTTCTAAAAACGATTGCTCACATCTCTTAAAATAATTAGTTGCTAAAAAATATTTTCATTATTGACGGTAATTTATACTAGATATATTTGTAGTTAGCAAAAATATTATTTATGTATTTATTTTTATAATTAATAAATATTGAAATGCTTTAATGAGGAGCGGCTGAGTCAACACGGCCGAAGCATTGTTAGCTCGAAGTTTTCTGACCTAATCCTGCGCCCGGCGGCCCTCGGAGTTACTTGGGCTCTCGCCGGCTCAAGCCCAATTGGCCCAAAGGGCACTGTTGGGCTAGCTTCGATAAGGCCACACGTTAGGAGGTCTAATGGGCTTACCGAAATTGGTAAGATGGGTTGAATCAGGCCCAATCTTAAAGCCCCGACCCACCCCAAGCGCCACTCGAAAAGGAATTGTAGCTCTCTTCAAGCTCGGAAACAAATCATTTCAAATCGGAGCAATTTTACACGAAAAAAATATGTTTGAAAAGCAAAAAATTCATCATACCAAACGAAAATAATTTTTTCCTTTTTCCCAACTTTTGGCATTATAGATTTAAATGAAATTCGATGGTAACGGAACTTTCTCAATCAACATTGATTTATAGATGTTTGACGGTTCAAATACACAAGTACATCATTGGTCCCCCTTGTACTAATATCCTTTTCTTATAGTGATTTTGATTGGTGAATTATTCAACACGCAATTGGAGCTATGATGCGCATCTTGCAACACGGTTTCTCATTGATTTTATATATACTTAGAGTACGTTTGATAACTTTTTTATTTTTAAAAATAATTTTTATTTAGAAATGTTTTTTTCATTTTTATTCCTAAAAATAAAAAAGTGAACTTTTTAACTTTTTGTTTTTGTTCAAAATCTATTCCTTCCTTGGCCACAATATTACTAAACGTCAAGTTGAGAATTCGATTGCACAATCCAAAGTAATCGACGAATTTAACAGCACAAAAAAAAAAAGAAAAAAAGAAGAATTAGAGGGCCAAGTTTTTCCATAATGGTCGAGTCAAGTCCGAGGGTCAAAGCCCAGCGGGGCGAGTTGGAGCGGCTACGACCTCCCACACAACCGTAAGTCTGCCGCTCACCACGTGTCGCTTTCCTATTGGACTTTCCGCCTCCCCCATTTTTTCATATTTTTTTTCCTTTTCCCCCTTATAAAAGGCCCCTCCTCCGCTTTCCGACCTTCCTCATTTCCGCCTCTCTCTTCATCTCTCGCTCACCTCCGACCGAGAGAGTCCCAATCATTCGTAGCTTCGCAGGTACTTTCTCTCTCTCTCTCTCTCTATCTGCCTTTCTTCCTCTTCCTCGGATCGAGCTGTTCGATGTCGGTTCTGAGCTCTCGGGTTGTTCCTTTTTTCGGCGGGGGGGAAGAGAGCTGCGATTGAGATCTGTCGTTGTCACGCGTTCGCGATCGGTCGATTCGTTGATGCCTTTTCACGGCTCCTGTTTGATTCGATCGGGCCGCAGTTTCTCGGCCTTAGCGGCGGCGCGTACGGGTCTTGGCGGGGTTGGAATTGAAAGGGATTCTCGTTCTGATCTGTTAACTCCCCCCCCCCCTCCCCCAAAAGAAGCCCTAGCTGATGCTCCTGTCGATTGGGATCTGTTCAAAATCTGGTTTTGATGGCAATTGATGGGTTTGGACTCCGGGGGACGACTTTGTCGGGGCGCGAAAGGGCGTCGGGAAATGAATCTGCCGGAGATGGAGAGCGTCTGGAGTGCGAATTAGTGTAGTCGGGTTTGCTTCCTTTTTTTATTTCTTGAACAAGTCGAGCGCGGATTCGATCTGTTTGCTTGGTAGGATGGTCTTGGGCAAGAAGAGGATTTTCTTTTTTTTTTTTTTTTTTGAAAAAGCAGAACATGGGTTTGTATAGTTTAGGATTTAAATGAGATATTCCTGATACCTAGCTGATGAATGCATACGAGGGGGAGAGAAGAGGGCCTCTAGCTAGAGACTGGTGCTCCTAGCAGTATGTAGCTGGATGATTGGTGATTGATATATCGAGTATATGCTGTTTTATTAATCTTTTAGAGAGATTATAAGCTCTAGAGATCTTGGGTCATCGTATTTTCTTGACACATCCCATATCAAGATTTCCTTTTTTTTTTTTCCTGATGCCTAATACGTTCAGTAACTCCTTTACACCGTCCATTGGTCTCATTGCGGTTGTGTTTGCTGATAACATTGGTATAAATGATCCTTTGCTGTGTTTGGTTAGAGAAGTAACCCCTGAATCACTGGATGGTCTCTTCGTGGCCTTGAGTTAACTTTTACATCTTATTAGCGCTCTCAGAGATGGTGTTTGCTTATTCCACGTTGCAGCTTTTGTAATTTGATCAGCACGTTGAAGATGGCGGCAGCTGATTCTTCACGCGAGGAAAATGTGTACATGGCCAAGTTGGCTGAACAGGCCGAGCGTTACGAGGAAATGGTGGAATTTATGGAGAAAGTCGCCAAGACTGTTGATGTTGAGGAGCTTACTGTTGAGGAACGTAACCTCCTCTCCGTGGCATACAAGAATGTGATTGGTGCCAGGAGGGCTTCATGGAGGATCATCTCTTCCATTGAGCAGAAGGAAGAGAGCAGGGGAAATGAGGACCATGTTGTGATTATCAAGGAGTATAGGGGGAAGATTGAGACTGAGCTCAGCAAGATCTGTGATGGCATTCTCAATCTCCTTGAGTCGCATCTCGTTCCATCAGCCTCATCTGCTGAGTCAAAGGTGTTCTATCTGAAGATGAAGGGGGATTACCACAGGTACTTGGCTGAGTTTAAGGCAGGAACTGAGAGGAAGGAGGCTGCTGAGAGCACCTTGTTGGCTTATAAATCTGCTCAGGTGGGTTTTTATTTTCTGCTTGCCTCATTAAATCATAATTGCTTTTTGTTTGCTTCCATCTCCCATTGGCATTTGGTTGTGTTTAATACTCGCATAATAATAAGAAATCTGATCGTCATTTGTTTGATGTAGGATATTGCTTTGGCTGAGCTGGCTCCCACTCACCCTATTAGGCTTGGACTTGCTCTTAACTTCTCTGTGTTCTATTATGAAATTCTCAACTCACCTGATCGTGCCTGCAGTCTGGCTAAACAGGTAATTTTTGTGGAACCTTTTGAACCAGATTGGAATGAGATATAGGCAGCATTATGAGATAGAGTTAATGTCACACCAGAAATATTTCTGCTCATTTAAAGTATTAGTTTGTATTTGATGTTTAATCCGCTCCATTTTGGACCTCAATCCTTCCATTTCAATCGTCATCCTTTCCATTTCTCAAAATGCATTAATTGTTTGGCAGGCATTCGATGAGGCTATCTCCGAGCTAGATACATTGGGTGAGGAATCATACAAGGACAGCACATTGATTATGCAACTTCTCCGAGATAACCTAACACTCTGGACTTCTGATGTCACGGTCTGAGTCTCTCTCTCTCTTTCTCTCTCTCTCTCTTAAACACACACATGGATATGTGAACACATATCCATCATTCACACTTCCATAGTACTTGTCCATTCACAGTGCACTATCTCATATGTTACATGGAACTACAGGATGTTTCTCAGGTGAGGCATTTTTCACCCACCACACACACACACACTGGCCGCTTTTTGCATGGTGCTCTGGTTGGGTCAAGTTCACTAATTTGGCACAATAGCAATTAATCTACTGTCTCAATTAGTGTAGTAATTTCTGATTCAATTTGCTGCTGAATTACTGTTCACCAATGGTTCTTGATTGCACTTAATCCTAGTTATATTGCCTATTTTAGTGCCATGCCAGATTATATGAGAGAATTGAAATTTTGAGGTTGATCATACTAAATAACACCTGACCCATTCTTTGAGTGATAAGGCGTATCAGTGTAGCCTGACAATGATTTGTTATGTTTCACTATTTTAACTATTATGTCCATGGTTTCAGGATGAAGCTGGAGATGAGATCAAGGAATCTTCAAAAAGGGAGTCTGGTGAGGGGCAGCCACCACAGTGACGAGCTCCATTCGAAGATGGCTTCTCTGTACTTTAAGATTGTGAACTCTTATGTAGGCAGCGCTTTGTTATAACATCATTTGGTCAGCACCATGATCTTAGTACTTGCACTGCTTTTGGGTGAAAGTATTATGGGACTGTGTACTTTTCTCTGGTTAGTTATGGGAAGAGATTGACTTGATGCAGTGCTCTGTTTTGTCTCGTGGTAGTGATGTCAGTGGTTTTCTTATTGTGAAGTGAATAATTCTATAGACTCACACTACCATTGGTTCACAAAGTGATTGTGGTAGACATATGTCGAGTGCTTTAATTGGTTCGCCGGTTTATGTCACAAATGCTATCACCTTTTGCCACAGCACTCTGTGAATCTTCTTGCTTTGGTAGAGTTAGTGTCTCTAGTATAACTCTTCAGCGAAAGTTCATACATCTATTGCTTGCTTGCAATCATGAACAATTGTCACCAAAAAAAAAAAAAAAAAAAACAAAAACAAAAAAGAAAAGAAAAATTCAAGTGTAGCATTTAATTTTCCCTTCAATTTGTGCCTGTCGCTGTTGGTGCTTCTGGTATTCTTTTAAAGTCTCAGCGTTGGAAGAGGCATCTTGGGTTGGCATCTAGGGCAAATTGTCCTTAGTGGGTCGTGCGGAATTTTATACCATTCTCTCTCCATTGGAAATCCCTTTTTGGCTTCGTAAAAGAAATTAAAGTCTAGATAATCAAGGTCCTTGTTGAATATTGTTATTTGGATTTGTTGAATTTTCAAGACATTAATTGTGTATAGCGCGAGAGCAATCAATATGTTAGAGCCGTAAAAGTTTTCTTAATTCGATGTTTGATTGGAGAATTTAGTGTTTGTCCTAGTCATCCTTCCACCATCCGTTGCCACTAGCCAGTACGAGTACCAGGATCAGATTCGCTGGAGAGGACAGCTAACAAAGTGGAAAAGGGTGATATATTAATTGATGCGTCTAGAAGTGCTTCTTTGTTTTCTTTATCTTTTCCCTATGACTATTATAAAGGATAGCACATTTGTCATCGGCTTATCCATTTGTAAAACTGCCCATCGCATTTTTATCAAGAATTTTGGTGTGAAACTATATTTGCGAAATGACATCTCTTAGACATAAGTTTAAAATCTCTTAAAGTAAACTTTATGCTGACAATTTTATGGATAGAACATTACTTCCCAATGAAACTAAAGCAAAAAATCACCGGCATATAATTTTGCATGTAATAAGCTTTTAACGTATATGATAAAGACGATCATCTTTACAAAAATCAGTGGCAAAATAAACACTGCACTAAAACTGAAAATTACTCGCAGTTTTGTTAAAACTAGTGTCGTCAAAATTGTATTGAAAATCAAACTGGATCATCAAATGGCACTTGACTGAAATGACCAAGGCCTGATTGAAGTAAGATAGATCGACTGAAATGTTTCCGAAAGCACCGTTTCAAAGGAAGAATAACATCATGCCCCTTGGGTTTTTAGATTACTAGAATTTGACTCTTGCAATGTACACCCCCTTATTTTGTATTCTTAACATTTCAACTTTTTCTATTTGCTAATTAATTTGTTTCGATTATACATTTTTTGTTGAAAGGACATTGCACCATTTTTTTTTCAAATATCAAGAGGCACATTACAAAAACTTTGAAAACCTTGGAGGCACATTACAAAATGTTTAAAACCTCAGGGGGTTAAATTTTGATGAGTTGAAAAATCTAGGTGGTCCATCCTCGATGGACACCACTAGTCATGTAAGAGCGTGACGAGTTAAGACTAGAATTTTGGCTGAAGTCAACGTTAAATAACACATTAAAAAAGATTTTGAAATGTTAGGATGGCCATTGCATAAAAATTGAAACAATAACGACCAAACTACCATAATCCAAACATTTATACAACATATTGTAATTCGGTTGTGATTTGGCCATGAATAAGTCGTTGACGTCGTCGTATGCAAAATCAACCGCCTTTCAAAAGGTCTTTTCAAAGGGAGCCAAGTGGTCATAACTCACATCTAATATTGTACAAGCGAAAAACAGATTGTGATGCTCCTTAGTTTTAATTGTACATAATTGGATGACTTAATCGGTTCAACGGTACCTGACCATCCCGATATGAGGACTATTCAACTAGGCTAGTTTTTTGTGAAACCTTTTGATCATTTTTCTTTTGTGTGCTCATTGCAACCCAATTCATTTTCCAGTAATTCATTTAAAAATGCGGACATTCCAAAATGTAGAAAGAAAAATTATCACACAAATACAATATATGTACTATCAAATTTAGTGGGCCGTAACAAAATTCGCATGAAATCCATAATTTTGATGATCTGAATTCATTTTTATATATGTGTGCGTATGTTTGAATCATTAGATAATTACTCAAGCAAAGAGTTTACAATCTCATTGGTTGTTGATTACACAACGTAACCTCATCACATAAGAGGAGTTGAAGCTCCCACAAAAGTTTTCATGGCCTATTCGTTTGATACACATGGACTGCAAGCATTACTAAAACGTTCTTTATTTTAATGTGTGAGTACTCGCATGCTATATGCTCTCACTCGGTAATACCTTTTTCTTTATTTTACATCTAGGTGGTCTTGAGATTTGGATGGGAATTTAAATGAGTTTTTTAAAGACTTGGCTCGATCCGATTCCGCTGATAATTACTCACGGAGAGGGCTGATAGTCCGAATCCAGTCTTTTAATCCCGTTGTGGAATCTTTTGCAGAATTTTGTGGCCACGGTGGGGGAGGACATAAAGCCTCAAGAAAAGCAACAAATTCCACTACGAGAAGATTTCATTATAAAATCCCGGACGCTACTGTCACGGGTCGATCAATTTCGGTCGATCAAACACCGCGCGGCCTTAGGATCGGTGATCCCAAGTCAGCCTTACACACACGCACGCTCGAACACAAGAACCGAATGGGCAAGAGAGTGTATATTGCTTGTGAACGAACTGTTTACAAAGTGGGAGAGGGATCCCTATTTATACAAGAGCGGGTCGCATCTCGACCGTCGATCGTCCCTCCGATCCAACGGTTCATTTTGAATCCGTATCATCATTACAAGCTATACAACAGGCTACTCGAAGGCTACTCGATGGTCGTGCACGGCGAGATCCTCGGGTAGTCCATGGGCGTGTGTCGAAGCAAGATCCGGTTTGCGGTGTGCATCGACACGGATCGCCCGAACCGTCACGGGCTGCTCGAACACCGTTCATGGGTCGTTCATGGGCTGCGCATGGGCCATCTCGCTCGTTCGCTCAAGGGTCGACCGTGGGCTGTTCTCGGGTAGCCCCTTGTACGTGACACGGCCCGTCACGGACGATCTTGGGTCATGCTCTGTCCGTGGGCCGTGTCATTCTCCCCCACCTAATCAGGCGACGCCCTCGTCGCGTCCGTGGCATGGAAGGCTTCGATGTGCTTCTTGAATTGCCACGAGCCTCGGGAGGGTTCCCAACTAGCTTCACTCTCGGGAAGGCCTCTCCACCGGACGAGGTATTCCTTCCTTGGTGCCCGATATTTCTTCCGTATGATCCGATCGGCCATGATGCACTCGACATCCCGATCATAGGAGGTCTTCGCCCCAAGGGGCGCTCGCTGTGATGTGCCCCGATCCGGATCATCCTCGTCCACATGAAACGGCTTTAGCATGCTCACATGGAACACGGGGTGCAGCTCGAACTTGGGCGGTAAGTCCCGGCTTGTATGCCACCTTCCCAATCCGTTGTATCACTCGGAAAGGGCCTTCATAGCGGCGGATTAGCCCTTTGTTCACATTCCGGTACCAAGTACAAGGTGCAATTTGGCCACACCAAGTCCCCGACCGAAACTCCACATGCCGTCGCTTTTTGTCGGCCCATTTCTTTGTTCGCCTTGCGGCCCTATTCAGACACGCTCGGGCCAAGTCGGCCTGTTCACCCCACTCCTTAGCGAGCTTGTACGCGGACGGGCTGCTCCCGCGGTAACCCGAGGCGATTGTGCTCGGTGTGAGCGGTTGCTGCCCGGTCACGATCTCGAATGGACTCTGGTTCGTGGACTCACTCCGCTGCAAGTTGTAGGAAAACTGGGCCACGTCGATCAGCCGTGCCCAGTTCACTTGCGTGTTGCTCACATAGTGCCGAAGATAGATTTCCAGCAATCCATTCACCCGCTCGGTCCGTCCGTCGGTTTGTGGATGCATGCTGGTAGAAAGGTTGAGACTCGTCCCAAAGCAACTTGAAGAGTTCGGTCCGTAACGTCCGGTGAACCGAGGGTCGCGATCGCTCACGATCGTGCGCGGGACGCCCAATATTTGACGACGTGCTTGAGGAACGGCTTGGCGGCTTCCTCGGTGGGCATTCTTTAGTTGTTGGCACGAACGTCGCATATTTGGAGAGGCGATCTACCACGACCATGAGGGTCCGACACCCTTCGGACTTGGGTAAGTTCACAATGAAGTCCAGGGAGACACTCTCCCATGGACGTTCCGGGATCGGCAATGGTTCAAGGAGCCCCGCGGGGACCGTTGCTCGATCTTGTCTTGTTGCGACTGAGACACGTCCGCACATATGTCTCCACATCGCCCCGCATGTGCGGCAGTATTGATCTCCAACAAGTGCCATGGTGCGGTGGATTCCGGATGTCCCGCCCATTTAGAGTCGTGGCACTCTTTTAGGACTTCCTTCCGAAGTTTCCCATGGAGCGGCACATAGAGTCGCCGTCCTTTGGTGTAGAGGAGGTCCTCCTCGAGCCAAAACCTTCTCGTCAAGCCTTCTTGGGCGTATCGAAGGAGGGCTTGGGCTGTCTGATCATGCTTCAGCCCTTCCTTGATTCGATCAACCCATGGGCAATCGGGTCGACTCACCGCACTAGCCGTTCGAACTTCTCGCTTAAGGCGTCGGCCACGGAATTGACTTCCGGGCTTATATTCCAGCGCATAATCAAACTCGGCCGGGAAGTCTTGCCACCGAGCTTGTTTCGGGCCGAGCTTCTTCGAGTTTGGAAGTAGCTCGTAGCCACATTGTCGGTCCTTACGACGAACCGGGATCCCAAGAGATAATGCCTCCATGTGCGGAGGCGTGCACCACCGCGGTCATTTCCTTCTCTTGGACCGTGTATCGCCGCTCCGCATCATTCGGCTTCCGAGACTCGAAAGCCACCGGATGACCTTCTTGCATCAAGACACCACCGATGGCAAAATCAGAGGCATCGGTCTCTACCTCATATGGTTTGGTGTAGTCGGGCGGGAATAAGAACCGGCTCCTCGGTCATGGCCCGCTTCGGCCCGCTCGAACGTCTCTTGACACCGCTCCGTCCACTCCCACGGCTTTTCTTTCTTGACATGTCCGTGAGTGGCACGGTGAGGCGCGAATATTCTCGGATGAAACGCCGATAGTAGTTCGTGAGACCGAGAAAGGATCTCAGCCTCGATCACCTTGGTTGGTGACTCCCAATCAACAATGGCATGGATCTTGGCGGATCCATCCGCACACATCCGCCCGACGAAGTGCCCAAGGAACGGATCTCTTTTTGTGCGAAGGCACATTTCTCTCGTTTCACATACAAGTCGTTCTCTCGGAGGGTCCGAAAAACTCGACTCAAATGTTCAACATGCTCCTCAAGTGTCCGGCTATATATCACTATATCATCAAGATAAACTACAACGAACCGATCAAGGAACGGATGCAGTACCTTGTTCATGAGTGTGCAGAATGTAGCCGGTGCGTTGGTCAAGCCAAATGGCATGACGAGGAACTCATATGATCCATAGCGGGTCACGCAGGCTGTCTTTGACTCATCCCCCTCGGCAATCCGCACTTGATAGTATCCCGATCGAAGGTCGAGTTTGGAGAACCATCGGGCTTCTCCGAGCCGATCGAACAAGTCGGCAATAAGGGGAATCGGGTACTTATTCTTGACGGTCAGCTTGTTCAATGCCCGGTAGTCGATGCACATACGGAGAGATCCGTCGTGCTTCTTTTGGAACAAGACCGGGGCACCGAATGGGGCCTTGGATGGTCGAACGTACCCAGCATCCAGCAGCTCTTTGAGCTGTCTCCTCAATTCCTCCAACTCGGGCGGGGCCATGCGATAGGGAGCCATGGCCGGAGGTCGAGCATCGGGCACCGGCTCACCCGATGGTCGACCTCTCTCCGAGGAGGCAGCTTCTTGGGCAGCTCGGGTGGCATCACATCTTGGAAGGCATCGAGGACTCGGGATACTTCTTTCGGTACCGAGCTTTCCTCCGTGCCCTCCTCCTTCAAAGCCGCCAAGAAGGTCACCTCGCCTTTCTTCAGTCCTTTGGACAGCTGCATGGCCGACAGCATCTTCCGATCGCGTCCCGATTCGCGGTGGATCGGGACCATGCATTGGCACCGTTTGTCAAAGATACATATGCGATCCGCGAAGGGCATGACACCCGCATTGATCCGGTCGAGAAATCCCAAGCCGAGTACGAAGTCATAGTCGTCAAGGGGAATTACCTCGATATCTTCCTTGCGGTCCAAGGACCAAGGTGGAATTCACGCCCCGGCCATGCCGCTGGTCGGGACTTCTCTCGGAATTCACCGTCTTGAGCCAACCGGACTCATTTGCCTCGACCGAGGAAGACGCGGCTTCTTCGCAGCCTCTTTGGATACGAACAGATCGGACGCCCCGGTATCCACGAGTGCGCTCATCGTGGTACCTCCGATCTTCACGTCTACGAACATCATTCCTTTCGATTCTTTGGCCTTCTTGGCCTTGATCGTTCCAAGGATCCGCAACGATCCCAACCGCGCCTCCTCCCGCGGCTTGTCCTCCTTGCACAGGGCCGCCAGCTTTCCTCTCTTCGGGCAATCCGGGCCATATGGGGACCGTCACAAAAGAAGCACTTGTATGTGCGTACCTTGCGTTGGTATCCTCCATGGTGGCCTCGGGTTGATTCCTATGAGGGGTCGGAGGCGGTCTGCCAGCATTCGGTCGAGGGAACCGGCCTCGATCTCCCCCACCAAAGGCCTTTTCTCTCGGTCGAGGATCGGGCTTGGTGGTCGTTGCCGACCTGTATTCGACAAGGGACTCGGCCACGGTAGTGGCTGTGGTGAGGTCCGTTGCATTACACCGCTTGAGCTCCTGTTTGACCCAAGGTTTGAGTCCGCCCATGAACTGGTGGAACGCCTCCGTCTCAGTCATGGACGGGATCTGGAGCAACAGCTCCGAGAACCGCTTCACATAGTCGCGAACTCCGCCCTTCGCTCTAGGCGCTTGAGTTCCCCTCGGGCTTCTTCCTCCGCATAAGCGGGATAGTAGGTCCGCCGAAACTCCTCGACGAACCGAGCCCATGTTACGATAGGATCACCATTCCTACCGTCCGACCGACGTCTCCACCACAGCAGCGCATCATCAGATAAATACATGGCTGCCGTGTTTACCTGGATCACGTCGTCAGTTGTTCCCATGGTCTGGAAGTATCGTTCCATGTACCACAGGAAGTTGTCCACGTCCTTTGCCACCCGGGAGCCCTTGAACTCCTTTGGTTTGGGTGCATCGGCACGGGGATCGCACGGTGATCACCCCGTTCACGCGTCCGCTTCAAGCTCCACGAGCTTGCCTTTCATCTCCGCCATTTCCGCTCGCATGGCCGCCATCGCGGCTTCCATAGTCTCATCCGCCGCGCAGCTCGTGCGTGAAGGATCCTTGCACCTCGGCACGGAGCTCTCCCATGCCGGCTTGGAGCTCTTGCACTTCGGCCAAGAACTCCTCCCTACCAGCTTCCGCTCCTTCGACGGCCTGGTGCAAGTCGTCCATCAACGCCTGGACGTCCGTCACGGTCTCCTCTAGAGCCGTCAAACGGTTGTCCAGGTCTCCCTTCGAGGAACACGAGGCAGCACGGGCCTTCTTTGACCGGGTAGCCCTCTCGGCTGGACGTCCACGATCTTCACGTTCATCACCTTGAACGACCGGAACATCAGCGCGAGGATCAGCCATTGCGTTTGGAATGTTGGCTCTGATACCACTTGTCACGGGTCGATCAATTTCGGTCGATCAAACACCGCGCGGCCTTAGGATCGGTGATCCCAAGTCGCCTTACACACACGCACGCTCGAACACAAGAACCGAATGGGCAAGAGAGTGTATATTGCTTGTGAACGAACTGTTTACAAAGTGGGAGAGGGATCCCTATTTATACAAGAGCGGGTCGCATCTCGACCGTCGATCGTCCCTCCGATCCAACGGTTCATTTTGAATCCGTATCATCATTACAAGCTATACAACAGGCTACTCGAAGGCTACTCGATGGTCTGTGCACGGCAGATCCTCGGGTAGTCCATGGGCGTGTGTCAGAAGCAAGATCCGGTTTGCAGGTCTGTCTGACACGGATCAGCCGAACCGTCACGGGCTGCTCGAACACCGTTCATGGGTCGTTCATGGGCTGCGCATGGGCCATCTCGCTCGTTCTGCTCAAGGGTCGACCGTGGGCTGTTCTCGGGTAGCCCCTTGTACGTGACACGGCCCGTCACGGACGATCTTGGGTCATGCTCTGTCCGTGGGCCGTGTCACTACGCTCGCTGCCGCGACACTATCTTCACGCCTACACTCCCGAGGCTCCTCCTTTTTTGCTGTCTTCTTCCACACAACCCCTCCTCGGCTCCCTTCTAAAACCCATTTGCTCGCCGCTCATGTCGACCCTCAGTGCCGTCATCGCTTGGTCCGCCATCTTCAACCCTTTTCTTGAATCTCCTCTTCTTCTTATTCTGTGTTGGAAAGTAACTGCTTTTCCTTTCTGGGTCGTCAAGAAATGAGTGTTTGAACTGGGTTTCTTTCAGGGGCTCAGGCGAAGATGGGCAGCTTGGGCTCGGAGACAATGAAGAGAAAGAGTGGGTCTGCGCCATCAGCGCTCTCTACCCTTACAAAGTTCGCTCCGTCGTCGCCGGAAGCCGAAACTCTCTCGCCATTTGCGAGGATGGCCAGGTCTCTTTTAATATTCCTTTTATTTGTTTATCGTCGAAATCTTCTCGCGATTGGTTTCTTGTTCTTTAGCTCCTGTCTTTATTCTCAGCTGACGACCTATGACCCATGACACCTTAACGTGACTTGACTTCGGGAAAACGGGAAAAACGTGATTACTTGATGGGAGATGATTAGCTTTGGCACGATTTCATCGTTTTGGCTTCTCCTGTTTAGCATTTCAATTATTTATTTGGGTTTTGTTGAGCGGTTCTTGTTTGGCCAAGATTTTGAATGTGTCCTTGCTTTTCTTTTCCCTGTGTTTTTTTGGATGTCAGTTGTTTACATGGGGTTGGAACCAGAGAGGGACTCTTGGGCATCCACCAGAAACCAAGACTGAGAATACCCCAAGCCAGGTTAAAGCTCTTGCCAATGTCAAGATTGTTCAGGTATTGAACAGTGTCTACCATGAAAGCCGGCTTGGCCAATTTGATTCACATGAAATTGTTTTCCGGGTGGTTAACGTTGCTCTTCTGGTTCCGATTTTTAGGCCGCTATTGGTGGTTGGCATTGTCTTGCTGTTGATGATCAAGGTCGTGCTTACGCATGGGGTACGTTACTTGCCTCTATGTTCTTAAGCTCTTCGTTTGTACCATGCACAAAATGCGGTTGTTTGACCAGTGGGATGCAGCCAATCAAAATATGAACCATAGAAACTGTGAATGTTGGTATTTTGAACTTCAATCAATGGAAGGCTATGTTTTGTAGGTGGGAATGAGTATGGACAGTGTGGTGAAGAACCTGGGAAGAAAGATGACACTGGGAAGCCCTTGAGAAGGGATATTGCGATTCCCCAATGCTGTGCTTCCCAACTCGTAGTTCGCCAGGTGATTCATGGAACCTTGCAATCATGTTATGGTGAAATCCCCAAATTGCTAATTCTTGTCTATAGTAGCTAGGGGTTTTATAGCTGTCAACTTTGTGCATTTAGTTCGTTGTGATTTCTTGCTATTGTGAATATCTGGGGTTATAAGAAGCTTGAACCCATATTTTGAATAAGCTAATGATATGTAAGAGCTTAGAAGAACCATCCACAGTTCAGTATCTTGACCATTCCGTCTGACAGAACTTTTACAGTTGGGATATATCCTCTAAATTAGTCTCAACTTTCACTAATGTGAAAGATTAGATACTGAATTCAACATTCAGAGCTGATGAAGTGCACTCAATGCACAGATTTGATTAGACAACCCAGTGATGATGGATTATGGCAAGATGGACCTCCCCCCCTTTTTTTTTTGTGTCTACTTGAGAAGTAATGTATGACTATGACCCTCAAATACTACATATCATCCTTTAGGAAGCAAAAGAAATCTTTCTTAACAACTTTCCTAGGGCCTTAATTCTTGATTTTCTCTTGAGCTTCTGAGCCATTTCTACATGTGCCAGTCATGAGGTATGTGACTGTTTTCAAGTGCTTCTTTTCTAGGTGGCCGCTGGAGGTACCCACTCTGTGGTACTTACACGCGATGGACAAGTATGGACATGGGGTCAACCATGGCCACCAGGAGACATGTATGGTTTGCATTGGCCTTATTACTTAGACATTTCAATAGTTCTTTCAGTTAATTGTTTTTCAGGCGTGGTAGCTTCCTTCTCGGATTCATCTGATAATTACTTGTCTTCACAGAAAACAGATTTCTGTTCCAGTGCGAGTACAAGGTCTTGAAAAGGTAAGGCTTATTTCAGTTGGTGCATTTCACAATATGGCCCTTCAAGAAGATGGAACTTTGTTGGCATGGGGTAATAACGAGTATGGACAACTTGGCACTGGTGACACTCAACCTAGATCTCAGCCTGTCATTGTTCATGGGCTCGCTGGTCTTACTCTGGTTCGTACTAATGATATTTTTGCTATTTTGTCTTTGCTTTCAGTGTTTTCTGCTAAGCTTACCAATGAATGCTATCTCGTATCATCTTTCACTTGCTAAACTGAGGATCCATCTTGTTGCCATTGTGGAAGAACAGGACACTGATTTGGCAGTGTTTTAGACATGAAAACTACTGCAAATGGTTTTACCATTAGAAGACAATATGAATCCTAAAAGCTTTATGAACTTTTTGTGTGTAACCGCTTTATGTACTATGGAATTATAACATCTTGTCAATGTTCCAATAAATAACTAGTCTAGGTAACTCGTCATTTTTAATGTCCTCATTTTTTCAGTTTCCTGGATGAACAGTACATTTGTGCATAAACTGTTACAGTTGTCATTATGAGCCACTGTTTGGAATGAAATAGTGACTTTCTGTACTGCTGCTGCTTAGGTTGATATTGCTGCTGGAGGATGGCATTCTACAGCGTTGACAGATGATGGAGAGGTAATAATCTGCAGTGATGAATTTCTTGGCATGGCTCTGTTATCGGCTCTGTATTTCTACTGTTTTTTTTTTAATGACCTTTAGGTGCTAATAGCATTTGTTTTGGCAATAGTTGAGGTGCCATATGAAGTATTGCCTAAAATGAGTTCTAATTCCACATGAGGGTTTAACCATTTAGTACTTTGCCATATAATTATCTCTAGATAGAGGAGCTCTGTCTAGCGCACATGAATAGCCAATGTATGCTTACACATATCAGAATCTGGCTTCAACTTATGCTGCAAAATTTCCTGTAACGTCCATGTGCTTGTCTGTGATTGTAAAGTCTTATAGGGACACTTTGATCTTTTGATACTTGCTCCTGGGCTGGTAAAATTAATGGTGTTTTTGGTGCACATGTCCTTGCAGGTATATGGATGGGGAAGAGGTGAGCACGGGAGGCTTGGTTTTGGAGATAATGATAAGAGCAGTAAGATGGTACCCCAGAAGGTCCATCTCTTGACTGGGGAAAACATTATTCAGGTAATATTCCATATGCATCCTGCCGTGTTAAAGCATCTGATCTGTACCTACCGGTCATATATTTATTTTGTAGCTGTGCCGTGAGTTTAGAACTGTTGGTTGAGAGCATACATGAAATCATATTTTGGTGCAACCTGCCAGGTTAAGTTAATGCTTAGAGCCTTTCCGTCCAAAAGGTAGTCAATTCAACTGTCATATCTCTAGACAACTCAATCCCTGAATATTCCTTGTAGTAATTAAAGTAGACAGTAATCCAAAAGCACCATAAGACCAACGCATCGGTCAATGACCTCATGTTTGGCGTTTGAATTTATGGTGATGTGACCAAACCCAGTGGAAATGGCAGAAGAAGAGATGTGGGTGCAAACAGAAAATTTGCAATCTTTCAGGAAAACCCCGCCAGTGTCTGAGAAAACCTGCCTGCTAAAACCTGAACTCCCTTTTCTGTAGGGAAATAAAGTGGGAGATGGACAGTCTATTTAAATGAACTATTCTTAATTTGCATTCATTGTGCATAAGGATGAAGTACTTGCTGGCATGATTTGTAGCTTGCAAGCTCAAGAGATCGTGCTTGCCTATTAAATTTTCTTGGATATTTCGCTTTCTCGCTGTCACTCTCATCATTCTGAGTATACTCACTATACAAATACGACAATTTTTTTGGGGCTCATAACCTAGACATTGTTTTATTTATCTATGATTTAGGTGTCTTGTGGGGGCACACATTCAGTCGCATTAACACGTGATGGGCGTATGTTTTCGGTAAGTTTCTTGGCACTTGATTTATCATGAGAATGTTGCAGAATGAATCTTTAACACCCTTGGCCTCCTGATCTTTTTTTTTATTATCTTTTCCGAGGCTTTCATCTTCCGTGGCATGCGTGTGATGATGATTATGAAACTTCCTTAATATGACGATTGATTTCATGAATGTAGTTTGGTCGAGGCGACCATGGGCGCCTTGGCTATGGAAGAAAAGTGACGACAGGCCAGCCAGGGGAGGTGCCGATAAATCTGCCCCCTCCGGGAAATCTCAGTGGGGCTGAAGCTGAAGGGGCTGGGTTGCCAAGCTTGTTGCTTGCGGAGGACGGCATACCCTGGCGATTGTGGAGTGGCAGACTCACGAAACCAAGTAATATGCATATTCCAGGGTTACCTAGTCATCTGTAGAAATCGGGAAACAAAGATGATTCCCAGATTTATACTGAAAATGCCGACGTGTAAGATACACAAAACATGATTCCTCCCCCAGTCTTGATATCAAGGATATTAAGGGTGTGATTTTCAAATAATATGTCGTGGTGGCGGTGGTGATGGTGCTCTAGGCGTGCTTTTTCTCTGAACGATTTGAATTTATACACTAGTTTTGTTCATGATGAAGTGATCGTATTCTAGTTACCACAATATGCTCAACCGAGGCCGCCTTTGGTATATTATATCGATAATGCATAATGCGGAAGAGTACAAATGATCGAAACCCTTCAATTAGGATCTTTCTGTCAGATTATGTAGCAATAAATCTTGAATAATATGGAATGTGAAGTCACAAAATATCATATTTTGAGCAGGATGCCTTAACTTGTTGGAACACCCGATTAGAACTTACCAGCTAAGAGTTGTTGAGCTTCAACCGCAAATTCAATCTGATCAGCTCAAGAATCGGGCCATATCTGGGGATTAATCACGGCTCGGAATCAACATGATGGCCACAGCATTGGACCCATTAGTTGATCGTGAAAGCAGGAGTTCCATCTCAGCCACCCTAATCGATTGAAGCAAGATGAATGGAATCTGTCGACCTGCTTGCGCGCCCGTGTCAAGTACGAGGAATTAAAAAAAAAAAGTACGAGGAATTTAAGCTCGACGTGGGAGGCCTAATTTCTCTATATTAATTAGGTGTGTTGGGGCTGTTAAAACAAATGCCTCCCTCACATGACAAGGTCCTCACAGCTTATTCCATCACTCCCATGATCTCTCGTAGGCTTCTACTAAACGCCTCCCTCACATGACAGCGTCCTCGCTTATCTCCATGATCTGTCGTACTTAGCTACCATTCAACTCATCAAAATTTTATATGCATCTCTCTGTATAACACCTGAAGAAGCCAGTCAATCGCAAGAAAAGAAAGAAAGAAATAAGCAAGCCAGCTACAACTTTTATCTTATACGACAGGGTCGGCTCAGCTCTTCCGGGGAAAAGCTTTACGTTGACACAAGAAATGTGCAATCTCTAACATCTTCACTAGATGTCAAACATAACTCATAGTACTTGCAGCTCATTTCTCGTCAAAGCTCTCTCCCTCTCTCCCCCTTTGCCGCTAAGAGCTCTCTTTCCCTGTTGCCGAGACAAAAATGAACTCTGTAGTAGTACAGGTTCTATCAAACTCTCTGGATTCATATCGTGTGTTTGGAGTTTCTTTTCGTTTGGTTCTTGGCATGCAATGTGGCTCATGTTCTGCTTTCTGTTGTCTGATTTCAGGGTTTCACCAAGTCTTTCACCATGACTATGCTCTCCGAGGTTGGCGACCGGACTTTCTGTGTTGCCACCGTAAGCCCTCGTGCCCCTTTTTGTTTCTTGTTCCAATACCCGGAACTTGTTCTTTCATGAAATAGGAGAATCTACAAGTGTTCTCTTGATCTCAATCAAGATCTACGATAGCATTTCCCACTATGGCACGCTGACATTGCAGATAGTTCAATAGAAAAGGTTATATCCAGCAAATGCTACGCAGTTCACATTTAAAGAAGACTGAACCATGAATATGCCAAAAAAAGATATCTACATTAGCACTCAACCCATGTTGACCAAATCATGCATCGACACAGATATTTTTCATGTCGACTACATGCTATCTCAGTAAAACTCAGCCAGGCATCACAAATAGTCATTGACGATTCACATTGGCAGCGGCAGTCCGGTTATAAAAATGAACAGAATTGAAGCTACTCTGTCTCAGAAATTTGGTTAATATCTGTGCTATAGACTCTGGATCAATGCTATTACAAACTGAATCATAACTAGACCAGGCTTGAATGAACGGTTCACTAGTGATGCTAACACCATTTGTTCTCTGCCTTCGTAAGATTCTGGCAATGCGTTATCCAAGGAAGAGTGTCTTGCTAGGATGCCTAGTTTCAGTAACCGTAAGCATTTTCTTTATCATTCTTCTCATTTTATGTTCCATTTCTTCACTATAATTTCATTTTCAAAGTAAACGGTTTGCAATTGTAATCGAAATTTAGGCAATGACAGTGATCTCGGCTTTGCTTGGCTGGGCTGCTCCAAATCTGGTCAGCATTGCAATCACTTCTCAATTCTTACCGATTCATGGTTCATTATACGGGTTGGTATCTATTAACTTCGTTGATTGAGCAGCTCTCGAAGGGTTGGTCACATCATTTGACCACATTCCTGTTTTTCCTGTTTGGTCTCCGGTCTATCTGGGAAGGATTCACTGAGGATGATGAGTAATGCTTCTTTTTTTTCCCCTCTTTTTGTTCTCTTTTCATTCCTTTTTCTCTCTTTATTGTTCTTCCCTTCCCATCACAAAATGCTTGGTGGTTTTAGTTGTAGCATCAATGCAAATTTTTCCTGTTATGCAAACTACCTTTCTTTTGGCAGTGACAATGAAGAGTTGGAGGAAGTAGAAAAGGAATTGGTCAGTGTTCCTCTCTCTCTCTCTGTGCTTAAGCTGTTTTCAAAAAAGGGCATCATCATTGACCCGCACGTTTCTGGTGTTTATTAGGAAAAGGATTTGAAAGCAAGTTCTGAAAAATCAAAAGCAGCTTCTAAGGTGGACTCCTTGCTCTTATTCTTTGACTTAAACCTACTTTGATAGCCATCCATTTAAGTGCAGGCATTGCTCCAATTCATTGTAGAAATTGTCATACTTCTGCTTCCTATGTTTCAACTGATCGTCTACATCACACTCTTTGTGCGTCTTTTATTTTTTCGCAGGCTGATGACAACTTGAAGAAGAAACAGAAGCCATTCCTCACCCACTTCTTCACACCTGTCTTTCTCAAGGTGATTCCTCCTTCCCATGCTGAACATAACTTCACCTTTCTCCACAGAAATGGTATTGCTAAGCAAAAATAAACTTAACTTTATGTAGTTGGTTCCATGAAATCTACATGTTAAGACCCAGCCTAACTCAGGGTGACTGCTTTGCAGGCATTCTCGCTCACCTTCTTCGGCGAATGGGGTGATAAAAGCCAGGTAAAGAAGTGCCAGCCAGAGTAAATTATGCAAAGTAGTGCTCATCTAATTCTGAATTTATGGGATCTGCATAACAATTTGGACTAGAGAAACAACTTTGAGGGTATTCACTCTGCTTAACAATCTGACAACTGTAAAATACTGCAGATAGCAACAATTGGCTTGGCAGCTGATGAAGACACTTTGGGAGTAGTGCTTGGTGGAATACTGTAAGTATTATTGTACATAGGTTAACCTAATCATGGATTCAAGCTGGCAACTATCAAGTATTTCATGTTGTCACAAAGCAATGCAATTCTAATAGTGGCCACTCACATCTTGGCACCATAACTGCTGTTTGAGCAGCTTAATTTGTTCTCTTCACTGGTTACATCGAATCTAGTCCACCAGAGAATACAAGCATCACTCTAGGACAGATCCCACTGCTTAACTTTTTGTCATTTTTTCAGGGCACAAGTGCTGTGCACAGTTGCTGCTTTTATAGGGGGAAAGAGCCTGGCTTCTAAGATATCAGAGAGGCTGGTAGTTCCCCTCATCTTTGCTACTTTGCTTAGCTCACACAGTCGTTTCTTTCTTCCATGTGGTCCTCAATGCATTCACTTTTATGCTTGTTGACGCAGGTGACCATCCTAGGTGGATTTCTCTTCCTAGTGTTTGGAGTCCATTCCCTACTTTCACCACCCTAATTTATGGATTCTCTCTCTTTTGTATGTCTATGCTGCTGCTTCCCGTTAGTTGAGATGCTCTAGTGCTGATACCTTAGTTATTTTTCTCCAAACATTCTTATGTTTTTGACAACTTGCATCGATATGTTTCATGCTTGTCACTTAATATTTTGTATTTCACAATAACCTTTCCATATACAATCCCAGGAAACACAAGCACATGCTCTCACAGGAACCATGGTGAAAATGCATACACTATCCTATTCCTAGCACAAAAAGTTCAAATTGTAATGAAAACTCTCTGCGAGCAGAGATCAATAGCTAAAACTTTCACCACATCATTTATGAAGGAAAAGTATGAGGCTGAACTAACATTTGTGCAGCGGGATGTCAATTCTAAACACAGAAATACTGAAAAGGCTCGGGGACTCCAGAAGTTTACACTGATCCATTGACTAGGCATGAGACTAGATTTTTACAAAAGAGTGGTGGCCTGGAGCGTTGGTCGGTTTGGTCTTGTGACCAGAACCTAGCAGCTTCCATTGAGTGGATACCCAGATCCATATGGACAGCTAAATATGATGAAGGATTCCAGTGTTCTCGGCCCAATAAGCAAAGAGACTGGTAAAGTTTTTAGCAGGTCTCACTGAAAATGTCCATAAGAGGCAACAAGGTTGTTAAAAACACGACCCACTGACAAGTCAACTGGTCTTGAAAGCTCTTGCCAAGCACTTTCCTCTGTATCCTCCCAATATGATGTCCTTGATAGCAAGACTGCAACCACAAGCAACCAAGATGTGGAAAATAAAGAAGGAAATTGAGCAAATGGAAACAGAAAAATGCTCTAGTGACTAGCAGATGCTTGCGTTCCACGTCTAATAAGATCCTTGCTGTTAGAGATGACACGGGATCAAAAGAAACTCTCATATTCACTTTGGACTAGATACTTTGCTAACAGCCCATACGGCAAAAAAGTTCTCGAATTACACTGAATTGTCTGAATATTTATGATGACTATGATTGCGCGTGATGGCGTGCTGACATACACTTCATCAACCTAGTTTTGATGTCTTACCAAGTTAACTGCAGCAGTCATATCAGCATAAACCTTTTTTCTCTTCCCTAGATTTCAAGGGTTCAAAGCACTATAAACTAATTCACGGATCAACACTGTCGGCCTTGCCAATCACGCTGGCCTATATGCTAAAAGACTAGAACATAATGAACTTGAGCGGTAAAACTAAAAAACTAACAGAAACAGAGGAAGCGAATAATGTCCGCGGTCCTTTCTGATGATGATAGTAATATGCAAGAGGAAAACCGTCCACTTCAATTTCTTCTTTGGCAAAGTCACATGCCCAAATGCCAGAGCTGTGATCGCCAATGCAACGATAGCTACAGAAGTCACGTTTGCCAGACTGTCATTCTGCCACGCACGAAGATGGGCGAAGCCAGATAGCACTGAACAGACACCCAACACTCGCAATAGGAGAGAACATCAACATGAAGTTGGTCGATGTGTTTCCACCTAAGTCTATTAAATGAACACTTGTTACACAAGATGACGAAGCCAAAACGGCACAAACAGAACTGAAAGAACAGCAACATTAGATGAAGAGGGAGGGAGGCTTACGAGGATGGTTCTGTTCACTGTCGATGTACTTGTCGAGAGACTAACAAGCAAGTCTGAGAATGACGAGAAATGCAACCGGATTCACCACCAAAAGAGGGCTCATCAGGCCTCTTCCTTCGGCCATTTTTGAAGCTCAAGCTCAGCTACGAGACAGAGAAATTGGAGCTGATCAATGGACGTTTTGATTTTCCCCGTCCTCGTTTTGGTTCTTCGGTCCAAAAGAGAAAAAAAGACTACTCAGTAGCAAGTAGCAGACGAGAAAGCTGACCACTCCAAGTACTCAGTCGAGTCCTCACTCCCTGAACTTGAATTGGCAGTGGCACTGCTGACTCTGTGCAATGTAACGGGTCTTTTCCCCGCTCGTGGATGGTATGCTAACAGATTCAAGTGTGCAACGTTCTAAAACCAAGGAGCTCGCTCCATTTGCACGTGGCGAAACTACTTCACAAGGAAGCAACGATCCTCATGTATTCAGTGAAAAGCAACAGCGCAATCAAAAGGATTGGGACAATGGACGAGGAAGATTTTGGGACTTGAACTCCCTAAAGAGTTTTCTAACCAATTCCTCATCTAGCAGGGGACATAGGATACCTCACCTGTGCTCAAAGCCAAAGTTAAAGAAGTTAACACGAATATCCTACGCTAAGGCTCCGTTCATTTCACGAAAAATAACTTCCAGAAAAATATTTTTCGAATTTTTCATCATTTATTTTATGGAAAATAATTTAGTCAATGATAATGTTTTCCACTATTTGGAAAAACACCTTCAAAAGTGGAAAATATTTTCCATAGCTTCTTCCACCTCGCTTTCTTTCACCAAACACATTTTCATTTTATTTTTATGTTTTCTTTTTCTTTTTTATTATTTAAAAAATTGAGTTTTTAATTTTCTTTTCTTCTTCTTCCTTGGCCTTGGCCGGCAACCGTCCATAGGCCCGGCGAGGCTCGAGCTCGCTAGATTCGGCAAGGTCGAGCCTCTCCCGATCTGGTGAGGCCAAGCTCCCTCGAGACGGGCGAGCTCGGGTTCTCACCAAATCTAGCGAGCTCAGCAGGGCTCAAACCTCACACAAGGTTGCCAAAGATCAACGAGGTCTGATCTTGCCGGCCTCGAGTGAGCTTGACCTTGCCGACATGGGGCGAGCTTGGCTTCGCTAGATCAAGCGAGGCTTGACTTTGCTAGAATTTGGCAAGTTCGAGCCTCACCGGCCTATGGTGAGGCCAAAGCTTACCAATGGCTGGTCATTGGTCATTGGCGAAGCTAGGACTGGCTAAGGCCAATGAAGAAGAAGATAAAAAGAAAAGGAAAGGAAAAAAATTAAAAAGTAAAAAATTGATTTTAAAAAGATAAATAATAAAAAAATTATTGAAAATGAGTGCATGGAGGAAAAGATTCTTCTTACCGAAAGGCAGAAAATATTTTCTGGTTTATTTTCAAATTTCAGTCAAATATCGGAAAATAATTTCTACAAATGTCATATTTTTTGCGAAACGAATGGAGCATAGTAAGAGGGATAATTACCCAATTTGTGCTAAATTTATTGTACATATGTCAATTTAGTTATGAATCTTTTAATTATGCCAATATAGTTTTAAACTTTTTGCGTTGGAATTCCAATGTAGTCCTTACGGTCAATTGCCACCATATATTGTTAACGTGATATCTACTCACCACCCAACATCCTATGTGGCACCCTAACGTGGATAACTTGTGGATTGCCACATCACATTAGCATTTCCTAATGGCAATTGGCTAGATAGACTACATTAAAATTTCGTCCAAATGTTTAAGACTATACTAGCCAAATTGGAAAGTTTAAAATTGCTTTGTTGGTACAATGGGTTTAGGATTGATCGGGTAATTTTCCTCTAATTTGGCGAGTATCATTGGATAAGTGTTTAATCTATGTTTTTGAGAGTTATCTATTTTTTTTTTTAAATCTTTGTCAATCTTCGTTCTTTACTTATGCAACAGTTGATTTCGTCAAACAGCTTGGTGATCGATTCCGACCTCGAGTCGTCAGAACACCGACCTAACTGTGGGGATACCGACTTTTGACACCACCCTTGTAGAGGAGCTAGGACTAACCCTTTACTCCTTTTGGATGTAATTAGAATGGTCCCACTAAGCAGGCTTGTAAATACAACCTTCCGATCCTAATGAAGCATAACATAAGTAGTGTATTTGTATATGTGTTTTTCTCACTATCCGTTTATTGTGTGTTGATTGGGTGTTATAGTTGTACACTTTTGCATGTGCTTAATTAAAAGATAAAAGTATTGAGATGGCGACGTCTCGTAAGGCATCGCAAATTAATCCCACGAATGTCACGTTCCTACGGTGAGGGAAGGTCTAGGGCGTGACAATCCCTAGGCAAAGGCGAGCATTGGCTATCCAAGCACAGCCAGGCAAGGCCTCCTCGCTAGATTTGGTTACTGATTGTTGCCCAGGCAAGGGCGAGGCTGGCTAGGCTTCGCCTTCACTCAAGTAAGCTCTAGTGAAGCCAACCCTCACTTAGGCAAGGCACATCAAGGCCACTTTGGCCTAGGTGATGATCAGCCTCGCCACATTTGGCGAGGGGGCCTCATCTTGATCACGCTTGGACGACCGATGCTTGCCTTTACCCAAGGGTAGCCTGGTGAAGCCGACCATCGCCTACGGTTGGTGAGGCCAACCCTCGCCAGCCATTGCCATGGCTGTGGTCGGTGATCGGCGATGGCCACTGGCAAAAAGAAACATCAAAGAAGAGGGAGAGGGAAAAAAATATTTAAAAAATTAAAAAAAAAAAGTAAAATTTTAAAATGATTTTAAAAATGTCCATGTCAACATCGGTCATACCACATAGGATAGCTAGCATCCACATTAATAATTTTCAGCCTAAATTGGTTAGACAGACTAAATTAGTTCAATTAAAATGTTTAAGACTGAATTCTTATAAATATAATAAGTTTATGACATTTTTGATACTTTTCCCAATCAACTATGTCTCATAGCAGTATGAGAGGTTAGTGTTGATATGATTCTAGCCAAAATAGGAAAGCTTTAGAAGTTTTTTATCATTCAACTGGTTGAACCTTTCTATCCGCTTTTCTTAGTTCTACATGTACTAACACTGTTGGATTCGGTGAGGATTTGTCGAGGTTGTTAGGTGATTCGTCATACTTTCGGAGGGGTCCAAAATAACCCCCATCGTACCAGACATACCAAGCCTTTGACCCGGTGAGGAACTAAATGCCCTACACTATCATCCACCCACACCATGGTGGTACATCTCCAATACATGACGTCGTTCCTACCATTTACTATGCTCAACAAGTTCACTTTCATTTCCATGGGCACACCAAAGTGAACAAGTGGGATAACCATACCCATGGGCCCGAAATAGTGGAAAACAATAACAAATGAGTTGAAAATTCAATAAGTAAATTACCTAAAACTCGTATAGGCAGATGCCAATCTGTCAATGACAGATCAATAGGAAGGCCTTACTTTGACTTAACAATGTAAGTGAAAGGGGGTTTTCAATACCTAAAATACTCCGCATGATCATGGATCCACAAAATGTTCCATAATCATAAAAATTATATACATGCCAAATAATAACTTCTATAATATGCACATGCTTCTTAAGTCTTAATTAATAACACATAAAATACGCACGTGCCTCTCAAGTCATAATTAATGGCATATAAAATACACACTTGCCAAATAATAACTTCTACAATATTTATGTGGCTCTCAAGTCTCCAATAATAACATTTAAAATATTCATGTGCCTCTCAAGTCACAAATAATGACATATAAATTATGGACGTGCCAAATAATAGTTTCTAAAAAGTGTACGTGATTCTCAAAGGCCTCAAATGCAATCTTGATCAACAATCACATAATATTCCATAATATATGTACACGAGAATCCACAATATATCGCACAGCATCCATTTATTACACACATAACCAAAATCCATCAATTTTCCTGAAATCCACCGGGTATCGTCCCACCCCATCAGCATGGCAGTTCCTGAAATCCATCGGGCTTCGTTTTGAAATCCATTCGCGAATAGCATCCGAAATCCATTGGGCATCATATCGCCTCATCACAAATGGCAATATTGTGAAATCCATTAGTGAAAGCATTCAAAATCCATCGAGCTTCGTTTTGAAATCCATCCATGAATGGCAATTGAAATCCATCAGGCATCGTCTTGAAATCCATCAGTGACGGCATCATTCCGAATTCCATCGGTGAGGGAAACCACATGTGCAAATAAGCACACAAACAGTTCTTATCTTTACTTTAATCCGATGCAAGAGTGCCTCAAGGGAGTGCCAAGCGAAGTGTGTCATGACTTACCGAAACCGCGTCGTTAAAACATGCCAAGCATGAAATGAGAATTGTGGCTTGACCCATTATGTTCAAGTACTGACCTAAGTCAAACCCGATTCGAAAACAATATGCCTCAAAATCGCTAAACCAAGAGAGTGACCCGGCCCGCGTGCTTCCACGTACATCTAAGACCAACGTAAATTTCTTTTCAGAGGCTCATGGTGTGCTTTCAAGCATCGACAATACCATATAAACAAACTACATCCACTAAACAACAACAAATTCTTGCAACCAAGTATAAACAATATCATATAGGCCATTCGTATCCACTAACAACAACAATTCCTTACAACCAAGCCTAGATAATAATGTATAGACAAACCGAATCCAATGACAATACCAAGCGTAGACAATAATGTGTAAACAAACCGCGCCACTAACCACAACAAACCTTGTAACCTCAACGATCACATAACAAGTTCTCACCTATTTTTGAACCTCATAACTCAAGTAAATCATGAGCAAACCATACAAAATTAGTACATGATTCTACTCTACCTAGGATGGCTCGACTCTACTTAACAAAAAGAATAAAACCTATCCTAAGTGCGAACTATGCAACACAATGGCCTAGCCAAAGTTTAGGGGATCTACTTACAAAATTGGGACGAGAACAAAGATGGACAGTAGGTGGCTCACATTTCACGGTGACGATAACGACGAGCAGCAGCAATGACAACGGTGTGAGGTAACGGGTGGAGGAGTGAACCAAGAGAGAGGGAGAAAGGCATGACAGGGAGAAAAGGAGAGGTAGGAAGAAAGCTGAGTGACCTCTTGGAAGAAAAAAGGGAGAGAGAAAAAATGGTTTTAAGCCCTTCTATGTAAAACTCAATAATTGAAATAAGCAATGATGGCTAATGATGATTTCCTTGGCTTGGTTTGCAAGATTAAATCTTATCCATCCAAGTGTCAAATTAAGGACTAATCTCGGCCAAGCTTATCCTTTAAGTTTCAATAGGTTAATCATTACTTAGTTTCAAGGGCAACTAAATTAGTTACACAAACTAGACTTACCTTTCTTTTTTTTTTTTTTTTTTTAAGTGGCACCCTCCCCACTTTGTATGACCATTAAACATTAGTCTCTCCTCAACTTATCCTCAAGAAGCCCTTTAAGTATCACATTTAGGGTTATTATAGCCCAAATCCCTAAATAAGCACGTCTCAATTATTGCACCTATGGATTACCTTCCAAAAATCTAATGCTGGGTCAAAAATTTACAAGACAAATTGATCCTCAAGTTCTCTCCCATCTTAGGCGTGTGGGTGCTTCCTTGGCTTCCAATAAGTATTCACTTTTAGTTGATCCAAATTCAAGAGGACAAAAGATAATTAAGACAACCAACTGAATATCGTTTTAACTGGATAGGAATATCTTGCAATCACCCATGATCGGCACCCGTAATTGGACTTAGGTTTGTGGCTAAGTTTTGATCAGAAGTGGCCCTAAAGTGACCTACACAAATTGGGCGGATTCAACAATGCTTGAGCAGCCAAACCTGAACCTAAGTTGGCACTTGTCTGGGGTTCCACGTGTGACCCATGGTTGTTTTGGAACCAGCTCATGTTTGAGCTTGGTCGATTCATAAATGACCCTTGGTTGTCATGTAATTATGTAGGATCGATTGACTTACCTTGGTTCACGATTGTACGAAATTAGATTAGGGTTGTTCACAAACAGTACAATAACTGTGTAGAGTTACCTGCAATTGGTATATACTAGAGTTGAATCGATCTATACCTATCCATTGATTGACTTGTAATATCGCGTGATCATCCACATCGATTCTTATGGTCAAGCAGCTTTTTAATGGTCGAACACTCTAGTGTAATGTAACCCCAATCCTGAGTCATCTCACCCTCAATCAGTTAGTTGGCTCATAAACAATCCCTAGGATTGACTCATAGCCTATTCTCATTATTGGCGTACCGATCCTTAGTCCATTCCTTGCGTCCGAGATAAAGGTCTAAATCAAGAATGTCATCAGGGCGGCCGGTGAGGTTGACCATTGCTTGTGGCCGGTGAGGGCAACCCAAGCGAGGCCAGCCCTCGTTGGCCATGGCTGTGGCCGGTAGTTGACAATGGCCATCGGCAAAATGAAAAATCAAAAAAGAGTGAGAGGGAAAAAAAAAGAGTAAGAAAAAATTTATTTCAAAAATTCAAATGGAATATTAAAATATTATAAAAAAATGTTCACGTCAATGTCGGCTGTGCCACGTAGGATGACCGGCATCCACGTTAGCAATGTCCGGCTTAAATTGGCCAGATGAATTGAATTGACACATTTAAAAATGTTTAGGATTAAATTGATTCAATTAAAAAGTTTAGTATTGAATTAGTACCAATGTAATAAGTTTCGGACTTTTTTGGTACTCTTCCAACGATCAATCCTTCAATTCAAGGAACTGTAGATACTTTTGTCCAAGTTTCACTTCTGTAGACATCCCCATATTTTTCATACAAGATTTTCACAATGTGACTTGAATTGACCGTGGGTCTTATAATTTGATACAATCGATATACTGGTCATACAACATAGTAGCACATAGGCCCGTGCAAAGAATTTAGTTACTTAAATGTTTACATTTGGTCAAAATTACAATATCCAATGAGCGCCGGGAGTGATCGTCCGAGCATGAGAGTTTGGATAAGGAGCGGCTCCTGACAAGCTTCTAAGATGACAAAGGGGGCAGGATGAATTGAATTGTGTATCGAGCATGGGGAGAGTGGTTTTAGGATATATATGTGACAATTTATATTAACTCATGAATACATCTTTTGACGTAATGACAACTCTTAAACATGCTCAATTAAAGCATTATTAGGATGGGGATCTATTGGGAAAGTGCCTACTATACACCAAAAAAAAAAAAAACCGTGAGACTTAGAATGTGACCGATCAAAGCGAATAATACCTCAAATGAGTTAATCCATGATGTCACAAATATTGGTACTTAATTGAAGTAGTAAGCAATTTCAATCTTAGATAAAACTTTTAATTCATATGATAGATAAAACTATGTCTCTCAACAAACATGAGTATGTGTTGTCATCCCAAAATGACAATGTTAATATATTTGAGTGCCGGACACCTGGAGTGTCAAAACTTAATACGGGGAGATACTTAAGTGCCAAAAGTTAGGAAAGTGACACTTAATTGCCAAAATCGAAGCAAAATGAATTACTTAAGTGTTAATATGACCAAAATGCTAATGTGGCGATTTTCCGTCGAGCTTGATATAGCTAGAAAATGCAAAAATGAAATCGTTTTGTCTCGATATGGTAAAAAAATTAATTAAATTAAATTAAAACTAAATTTATTTAAAATATTAAAAAAATTTGGGGGGGAAGAGAGGCGGTTGAGGGTGAGCTCTCTTCGCCGCCGCCTCCCGCCGCTACCGAGAAGGGCTGGTGACGGAGGGGCGGAGGGGCGAAGGCCAAGGTTGCCAACCCTTGGCCGACCGGGAGCGAGGGCCCGTGAGCCCTCGTCGGATCTAGGCGAGGGCTCGCGAGTCCTCGCCGCCTCCCCGTCATCATTAGAAATGGCTGACGACTATGGGGGAGCGTTGGTCGGGCCAACCGGCGGCGAGGGTCGGCGACCTCGGCCCGACCCTCCCCTCCATCCTCGGCCCTTCCCAATGGCAGCAGGGAGGTGGCGGTGGCGAGGGCTCAGCCCTCGGCCACCTCCCTTCCCCACTCCCTTTTTTTTTTTATATTTATATTTATATTTTTAAATGTTTTAAATAAAGTTAGTTTTAAATTTAATTTAATTAATTTTTATATTAATTTTTACCACGTCAACACCAAAACGACGTCGTTTTTGCATTGTCTAACCACATCGGCTTGCAAAAAGATGCCGTTTTGCATGTATTTCGCCAAAAAATTGCTACGTTAGCATTTTGGCCAGATTAGCACTTAAGTGATTCATTTTGTTCCGATTTTGGTACTTAAATGTCACTTTCCTAACATTTTGCACTTAAGTGTCCCTCTGTGCCAAATTTTGGCACTTATGGTGTACTTCTTCCCAATATATTTTGTAGTTATATAAGAGTTATACAACAATTGACCTTCACTGCATCTTTAAATGATGACTAGGTTGGTTGCCCTGATGACCGAAAGTCTATTAGTAACTATTGCATTCATTTTGGTCCTAACTTGGTTTTCTGGAGTTCTAAAAAGCAACCAACCGTTGCTTGGTCCAGCACTAAATCGGAATACAAAGGGATGGCTAATGTAATGTGAATTACTATGGCTGCTTGTTCATTGTGATTATGTAGGGGGCAATCTATTTGGCTGCAAATCCCATCTTTCATGTGCGAACCAAGCATGTGGAAATTGACTATTATTTTGTTTGTGATTTAATAAAAAAGAAGCAATTGGAAATTCGCTTCATTCCTACACAGGTGCAAATGGTTGATGTCATGATAAAGCCTCCATCTATATCTCGGTTTCTTATTTTATGCAACAAGCTCATTGTAACTTTGCCACCATTTTGCTTGAGGGGGTGTGATAGTGCAAATCTCCCATGATAGTGCAATCTTCCACAATCTATGCCAATCCCATTGATAGAGTCAATCTTCCATAATTTGTGCTAATTTCATTGATAGAGCAAATTTTCCACAATATATGCATAAATATTATAGATTGTAGAATTTTCCACTCATGTACATATTATAAATATAATACAAATTCCCATACCGATGAGTATGCGATCAAACTCAAATTCATACTCTTTCTTCTATGCAGTAACTTCTCCTTTCAAAAGTGTTTTTGATTTCAGCCACCCCATTGGAGAATTTGATCTTCACACCATAACCATTCCCTCCAAAATTGTGCCTCTAGTCTTACTAATCTTAAATTTCAAAACAGATTGTTGACATTACCTTAACAAATATTGCTAGCATTTACATTAGCAACTTTTCGTGATTTGTTGTCATATTCTGACAACTGAATATATGGTGTTAATAGGTACTATGGTCATTCGATATATGTTGATCATCATAGTCATCACTTGCATTAGTACTCACACTATATGCACATGATTGCCTCTACCAGTCTCATGTGATGCTCATGTGCCTACCCTAGATAAGCCATATTTTGGGGGTCAACAAAATAAAAAATGGAGGATAGGATGTTGCATATTCTCTTACAAAAAAAGAATAGAGGCAAAAGGACATAGAGGAGGCAAACACTAGAGGTCCGAGTCATGTCGGATAGTGTCCATTAGTGTTAGCATACTGTCTTTTCTACGGTAGGTTTTCAGATTGAACCACAAAAACTCCTCCATTACTATGCTTTGCTTTGTTTGTCATTAACCTTGAGTTCTGTCTTGGCGTTGCCAGCAGTACTTCGACGAATTGCCGACGACATTCTCAGCATGAATAGGTACTTCCCTTCACCAAGAATTGGTAAGACTCAATGGTGCATGTTTCCAACAAGTCCTTTGAAAGGTAGTACGATCTAAAGTTGTTGTGGTGGGCTGGTGAATGGGTAACTTCCATTCAAGTTTGCAATCTGTGCGGATAATAGCAAGGTTGGAATTTTTTGTTGCGCTCTGTTACAGTGTGAGGGTTATTATGGTTACTAACACTGATAGGGTTATTATGGTCATTAAGTATTATTTAATAATAAAAAGTGTGAGACGTGGAAAAACCTAATCAATTTTCATGTTCTCCTCATTCCTTCTGTCAATTTCTACATTGCTCTCTTTTCTTCTCCTATATTAATTTCTCTATGATATCAGAGCCACATCAACAAGCATCACTCAACCCAAGCCAATGTTGGCCAGCCCTCTCGAGTCTAGATTTGATGCCAACCTCTCAAGTCTAGATTTGATGCCGACGAGCATAGTTGGCTCAGATCCGGCCTCGTTGGCTTAGATCTAATGTCGTCTAGCGTCACACGATCTTTTCTATTTATTCAAGATCTGATGCTGGTTGAGATCGCGCCCCTCCGTGTAAGCTGATCTGATTGGTGTGGTTCTTTAAGGTTCGCTCGTGTGTTCGTTGTTCTCCAATTAAAAAAAAAAATTTGCAGCAACTTGTTTGATAGAGATGCTGATTTTGTTCATCACGAAATTGATGTTGGATTAAGTGGTTTCTGGTTGGGCATAATTTATGATTTGGGCGTTTGTCTTGATGAAATATGATGAGTTGATTGAAGTATTATGGATATTTGGACTGTTTGAAACAAATTACGGTAGTTTATTGAATTGAATTAGTTGGAGGGATTTGAATTTGATAATTGTGCTGAAAGTTATTGCGTTATATTGGTACATATCGAATTATGGCGGAGAATAGAGGTGTAGTAGCTGAGGTTGTGTCTAAATCCTCTAATCATTTGACAAAGAAGAAGTTAGAAAGGATCACCAATTTCCAACAATGGAGGAAAATTGTGTTGTTAGTATTGACTGGAAGAGAGCAACATAATCATCTAATAGTAAAAGATCTACCTCTGATACAAATTGGGACACCGTGGATGTTAGAACTCTTGGTCAAATACTAAACTCCATGGAATCTCAAATTGCGGATTTGGTTACACATATTAATACTATGAAGGAGTTGTGGGACTACTTGAATGTCCTTTATTTCGTAGAAAATAATCTTTCAAGGATATATGAAGTGTCCCAGGGATTTTATAAGGCTGATAGAAAGGGTCAGCCACTTACTCAATATTTTGTCGATTTCAAATGGATGTATGAGGAGCTTAATTCTCTACTACTCATTACTTCTAATGTCAAGGAAATGCAGGAGCAACGGGAGCAATTGGCTATTATGAGTTTTTTGGGAGGATTAGGGCAAGAGTATAATGCTGTTCGTTCCCAAATACTTGGAGGAGATAGAGTGACTTCACTCACTGAGACATTTGCTCGTGTTCTAAGAGTCTCACGTGAATCACCTAAGGATGCATTTTCTGTAAGTGAGAACTTAGCCTTGGTAGCTCAAGGAAATCGTGGTGGTAGTCGAGGTTGTGGTGGCGGTCGAAGTGGTGGTGCCAGCCATAGTTTTGTTAGAGGCCAACCATCCTTTACTAGCAACACTTATAGTGACATAGGGGGTAATACCGGTTTGGTTCGAATTTGTCATTACTATGATTTACCTAGACATATTCAGAGATTCTGTTATAAGCTTCATGGAAAGCCCTCTCAACAGGCTATAGCTAATGTAGCCAATACAGTAGAATCTAGTGCCTCTTCACAATCCACTGCGGGAGGAAAGTTGATCAGAATGTCGGAGGAGGAATTTGCTAGGTATAATCAACTCCAGATTTCCCAGCCGATTTCACAATCTTCCTCCACAGCTACTTTTGTCCAGACGGGTAATGCAAAAGCGTGTCTTTCTTCTACCTCTCACTCGTGGGTCATTGATTCGGGTGCTACTTATCATACGACTGGAGTCTCAAGTATCTTTTCTCATTTTCATGAGTCTATGTTTAATGTTACATTAGCTGATGGTTCTCTATCCACAGTGAAGGGGATAGGCACAATTCCCCTAATATCCTCCATATCTTTATCTTCAGTCATGTATCTCCCTAGTTTTCCATTCAACCTTATGTTTGTTAGTTAGCTTACCAAAACATATGATAGTTTCGTAACTTTCTATCACAATTTTTGTGTTTTTTAGGACTTGAAGACGAGGAAGACAATTGGTAAAGGACATGTGTCAGGGAGGCTATACTTGCTTGATGATACTACAAGCGTTGTTTATTCCGCAACTTCCCCACATCACATCTATTGTCGTTTGGGCCATCCATCATTGGAAAGTTTAAAGAAGTTAGATCCCCAATTTCAATCTTTATCTAGTCTTGAGTGTGAGTCATGTTAGTTTGGGAAATTGCATTGTATTAGTTATCGTTCAAGAGTCAATAAATAGGCCTCTCAGCCATTTGTATGTTAGTTCATTCTAATATATGGGGTCCTTGTCCTACTCTTTCTAAGTTGGGTTTCAAGTACTTCGTTACTTTTGTAGATGACTATTCAAGAGCCACTTGGCTATATAGAATGAAAAGTTGTTTTGAGTTATTTTCTATATTTTGTGCATTTGTTAACAAAGTACAAACTCAATTTTCAGCTCATGTTTGTATTCTTTGAAGTGATAACGCTAAAGAATATTTTTCTAATCATTTTTCTGAATTCATGACCCAATGGGGGCATCCTTCGTCAATCTTCTTATTTGGATACACCACAACAAAATGGTGTCACTGAACGGAAGAACCGTCACTTACTAGAAGTTGCTCGATCATTGATGTTTGAAATGAAGGTAGACAAATCTTTTTGGGCTAATGCTATCATAACCACATGCTATCTTATCAATCGCATGCCGTCCTTTATTCTTAAGGGTGCAACACCCCACTCTCTTCTTTTTCCTTTGGAACCCTTGTTTCATTTACCACATCGTATATTTGGTTATGCCTACTATATTCGTGACCATCATCCAGGGCTTTCCAAACTAGACCCTCGGTCTCTTAAATGTATTTTTGTGGGGTATTCCCATACATAAAAGGGATATCATTGTTACTGTCCTTCTTTGCATAAGTACTTCATCACTGCAAATGTTTCCTATTTTGAGTTGACTATTTATTCATACGAACCAATGGAGCCTCCTACAATGGATGATGATTCATTTACATATGTCATTATGAAACCCACTTCCGATTCACCTCCAATCCCTCCACCAGTTCACCATGTATACAGTAGATGTCAGCAACAGCATGTGGAGCCCCCTGCAGATGCACCTCCGCCTATTTAGTCTTCTCTGTCTTCTAAGTCTGAGGTAAGCTTATCACATACTAATCTTGATATCCCTATTGCTCATCGCAAAGGGGTTCGCAGTTGTACCTAATACCCTATTGCACAGTTTGTGACCTATTTTAGTCTATATGCTTCTTTTTGAGCTAGTCTAGACACTATTGATAAACATCCTACTTCTAAAACTGTTGCTAAAGCATTATCTAGTCAAGGCTGGAGGACAACTATGGAGGAGGAACTAATGGTGCTTGACCAAAACAAGACTTGGGATCTTGTTCCTCTACCTAAAAGAAAAACTATTATTGGATGTAAATAGGTGTTCACTGTTAAGGTTAACCCTAATGGTTCTCTTGCTCGCCTCAAGGCTAGATTGATTTCTAAAGGTTATGCACAGGTTTATGGGGTTGATTATGGTGATATTTTCTCTCTAGTGGCTAAGATGACCTCTGTTCATCTTTTACTTTCGTTGGCTGCTTCTGCTTGTTGGCCTCCTTTTTAGCTTGATGTTAAAAATGCATTTCTTCATGGTGATTTAAATGAAGAAGTATATATGGAGCAACAACTTGGATTTGTTGCTTAGGGGGAGTTTGGTCATGTTTGTCGTTTGAAGAAATCTTTATATGATTTGAAGCAATCTTTTAGAGCCTAGTTTGGGAGGTTTACAGAAGTGGTGCTCCAGTTTGGATTGTTTAAATGTAGTGGAGATCATTCTATGTTTTACCGTGTTTTAGGAGTTGGTTGGATATTTCTTGTAGTTTATGTGGATGATATTGTCATAACTGGAGATGATTCTACGGGGATTGATGAATTGACTGGAGATGATTCTACGGGGATTGATGAATTGAAATTGCATTTGCAACAACAGTTTCAAACAAAAGATTTGGGACGACTTAGATATTTTTTGGGTATCGAAGTGGCATAGGCAAAGAAAGGTATCCATATCTCACAACATAAGTATATTTTGAATTTGCTTAGAGAGACAGGTATGCTAGGAGCAAAACCCTTAGATACACCCATGGAAGCTGGCTCAAAATTAATGGCAGATGAAGGCGAACTAATGAATGATCCATAACGGTATCAAAGGCTTGTTGGAAAATTGAATTATCTGACTATCACTCAACCCGATATTTCATCTTCTGTGAGTGTTGTGAGTCAATTTATGTCTTCTCCCCGTACCTCTCATTGGGACGTTGTAGTCAGAATTTTGAAATACTTGAAGAAAACTCCAAGTCGTGGTCTTTTCTTCGGTGATCATGGTCACAGAGGACTAGAAGCATTTTCGAATGTTGATTGGGCTGGGTCTCCTACAGATAAAAGGTCTACATCGGGTTACTACACTTTTGTGGGAGGAAACCTAGTATCTTGGAAGAGTAAGAAGCAAAATGTTGTGGCTAGATCTAGTGCGGAATCATAATACAGAGCTATGGCTTAAGCTACTTGTGAATTAATTTGGATATGTTAGCTATTAGTTGAACTTGGATTTGAAGATCCTGCGCCAATGAAGCTGTGGTGTGATGATCAGGCATCAATCCATATTGCTTCAAATCTAGTATTCCATGAGCGTACCAAGCAAAGTTGATTGTCATTTTATCCTTGGTAAGCTTCGGGCTGGAGTTATTTCTACTAGTCATGTTAGGACCAGTGAGCAACTAGCTGATATTTTCACCAAGTCTTTAGGGAGTAGTAGGGTTGAGTATATTTGTAACAAGTTTGGCATGCTTGATATCTATGCTCTAGCTTGAGGGGGAGTGTTACGGTGTGAGGGTTATTATGGTCATTAACACTGATAGGGTTATTATGGTCATTAAATATTATTTAATAATAAAAAGTGTGAGATGTGGAAAACCCTAATAAGTTTTCACGTTCTCCTCATTCCTTCTGTCAATTTCTACATCGCTATCTTTTCTTCTTCTATATTAATTTCTACACGCTCAGTGTGCAAAGAACTATATATGGATGTTACTTTTCGTGGATAAGTAAAAGTGTTTAATTTTTGGCATGTTAAATATATTTGGATGAAAATACTTTTCTATGAAGAAATTTTAGAAATCTAATTAGGTTTTGGAAAAAATCATGTTTTACATATGTAAAAATGTCTCAACTAATTCAAACGGTTATTATTCTGTCATATACCATGAAACTTCCTTGGAAGTGAGTTTTGGAGGTTTCGGCGTAAATTCCTAAAATAAATTTAAGCTTTGAGAATTTGGAAAAACTCAATCTAAGGACAATTTGGAGAGAAATTTTTTATATAATTCTAGGAAGTTGTATTTATTTTACTATCTTGTAAAAAATTTGAGCTATTTGTATGTGTGGCGGTCCATGAACCTAAGACCAAACCTCTAAGGGCCCTTCAATTATGTGACTTTATGAGGTATGGCGTAAGTGATTTTTAATTCCTCTATGCTTTATTAATAAATTGCATGGCATGTTTTATCTTGAACGAAACTTTTATATTAATACGTGGCAGGTATTTTTGGATATGGAAAAATAAATTATTTTGTAGCATGCTATTTCTCAAAATTTTGATTAGACAATGGATAATTTTGGCATCGTGCAAAGTTGCTCGGAAAGCATTTAGACGCTAGCATATCGGATTGTGATTGGTTCTTACGGCTCAATCAGTCTCCGTAGCCAGATAATGCACAAATTGGTTGTGTTTTGGGGCTTAATTATGGTTGCGTGATTTCTGGGGCTTAAATATGGCCAATTTGATTTTCAGAGCTTAATCATAACCGACATGCCTTTTTTTTTTCTTTTTTTTTTTTTTTTTGTGATCATATTGCCACACGAAGTGTGACCACAAGATTATTGACAAGATTGTGTAAAATGATATTAGCCGGCCATATTATATGTCTATGTTGTGATTTACAGGAAGAGACATGTAGTTTTCATGACTATTTCAGGATTTGTACAGGAGTTACATTCTCAGCGCGTATTTTTATGTTTGTATTTATAAAGTTGCATTGTTCGTTGTTTGATCCCATCGGAGTGGTGATTGTTACTCATTAAGCCGTGATCTTGCTCACCACATTTTTTTTTTTTTTTGGTTATATCATTCCAAGTCATGGGAAAGAGGAATTGGCAAACGAGGACATGCTCTAGAACATTATAGGGGACATATTACAATATCTATCTTATTTGAATAAATTCTATTAAACTGAGATTTGTGAAATTTTCTTTGACGATTGTTTGCATTTTTTCCAATTTTGCAAATACAAGTTTGGGATAATCATCATGTGAGGCTTTTGTTAAAAAATTGCCGAGCCAAAGGATATTTGCTTCTGACCAACAAAAAAAATGATATTAGCTGAGGTAGCTTACTCAATAAAAATAATTCCAACTCAATATCAAAAGAACTAAAAAATTATTTCCTTTTTTTCTTTTTTTTCTTCCTAGCTATAGTATGTTGTCATGTTGATGATGTCGCAGCAAAAGTACACCACAAATGTCAAAACTTGACACGATGGAGCACTTAAGTACCACTTTTTTGGAAAAATAGGATACTTGAGTATCACCTCTGACAAACCTCATAGGAAATCTTACGTGACAATTTTTTTTATTAATTTTGCTCATCGACATAACTCACCAAAGAGTTGACTTAGCAAAGAAATGTAAAACCGACGTTACTTTGGCATGGATTTGAATTTTAATCTAAAAAATTAATTAAATTAAATTATAAAAAATTAAAAAAAAAATTAATTATTACTATTATTTTTTAAAAGGAAGAGGAAGAAAGAAGATGATCAGTTGTAGGCGGCTGAGGACTCAACCTTCTCCGCTACAGCCTTGCCACCCTCACCGAGAAGGGCCAGCAACGGTGGGAGGAGGGTTGGTTGGGTCGCCGGGCCCTAACTAGAACTACAACCCTAGTTGACCGGAGGCAAGAGCCCGAGAGCCCTTGCCTAGATCTAAGGCAAGGGTCAGCAATCCTCGCTCAACTAGGCCAAGGGCCACCGCTGGCTAGGTTCAATCCGAGTGAGGGCTTGTGGGCCTTCCTTTGATCGGCCAAGGTTGCTGGCCCTTGGCCAAGGCTTGACGACCTCGGCCGATTCTCCACCCACCTTCGTCAGCCCTTCCCAATGACAACGGGGAGGCAACAACAAGGGTTGAGCCCTTGCCACTTGCAATCTCTCTCTCTCTCTCTCTGGGTTTTTTTTTTTTTTAATAAATAAATTTAGTTTTTAATTTAATTTAATTAATTTTTATATTAATTATTTACCTATGTCAGCAGCAAAACGACGTTGTTTTTGCACTTGTCTAGCCACATCAACATTTTGGCTAAATTTTCTCGCTGTTAACACTTAAGTGATCTATTTTGTTCTTACGTGTTATTTTCCTAACTCTTGACACTTAAGTGTTTCTCCGTGCCAAGTTTTGCGCTTCAAATGTTCGACACTCTGATGTGGTTTGTCATTTGCTCGCCACTTCAATTGTCACCTCAGTCCACCGTCCACCAACTGTGCCGCCCTACCGCTTCACTTGTTTCGTTGCCATCACACCTGGCGTGGTGTGCTTCCTACGACCCGACCTCTTTGCCACCTTGGACCGAGCTTGCATTTCACCTCCACCTATGAAGGAGAAAATATTTGGTGCATCTTATCCGTCAACATGGCAAATAAGAAGACCCTCGAGAACGCGATATTTGCCAGTGTGGGACCCATTTTGCAAACTCTTATCTTATGTGCTCTCTCTTCTCTTTGCACGCTCTTTCTTCTACGTTCCCTGCACAATCTCTCTCTCCTCTCTCTTCTCCTAAAGTTGAGGCTGTATGTACGCCTCCTCCCCCAAAAAGAACTCCACTATCCCCAACAAACAAGAAGAGTTGCACAAAAACAATCGTTTAGAGTATTTCTTTATTCATATTTGAAAGTCGATTGAGTTCTCGTTTCGTTTCTGATGGCCATTTTTTTTTTATTTGTGGGTTTCTATATGTTTTCGATCTGAGCCATTTCAGGTAGCTTCTGCCTTCATTGGCGCTAGGAGCCGGGGCTTCTTGGAGGGGTGTGGGCTCTCCACCTCGTCGTCCGCCCTGCCGGAGACCACAAACCTGGGGAGAACTCGGGGAGCCCTGGGAGTTCATATCGAACTCATGGTGCCCCTAGCTCTGTGTGTGCGTGGGCCCCTAGCTCTAGGTTGTGCGTGGACCCCACACCCTTCGAGATGCTCACCCCATTGGCAGCCGGAGCTGCGGCAGGGTGAAGGAGGTCAGAGTAGGGGCCTCGCAGTGGCACCACTTGTGCCTGCCGAGAGCCTGGCCGATGGGGAAGCTCTCGTGGCAGATCAATCACTCATGCGCCTTTCTAGACACGTCAAAGGAGGTGGTGGCTGCGGAGGTCGAGGTGGTCAACTATTTGTCCACGCTAGTGATGAGAGAGCGTGCTAGGGAGAGAGGAGAGAGAGAGGGCTTGTAAGGAAGGTAGAAGAGAGAGAGAGCATGCAATGAGAAGAGAAGAGTTTTCAAAGTAGGTCCCACACGCGACTGTGTGTTGCATTCTCGAGAATTTTTTTATTTACCATGCTGGCACACAAGATGCACCCGATATTTTCTTCCTACGAACACTCAATATAAATCATGACAGCTGTGGTAACGGTGTTCTGTGTGCATTTTTTATTTGAATGATTTGGATTTGTACATTAGTTTTTTTTTTAAGGCACTTTAGTTATTGCAATGTGCTCAACTGAGACTGTCCTGTGGTTTATTATTTTGATATCATTCCACGTCAAAGAGTCGAATCAATCGAAGCCCTTAAAGTCAAAAATATCAGGATGCCCTAACTTCTCTAAACACCTTGTTAAGTTGAAGGGGATATCTAGTCACATAATATCGCAGCATCAATCTAATCAGCGCACCAATCAGGCCATTTCTAACGATCTATCACGACACGGAATCAATATAATTAAAGTTAGTAAATTAATCTCGAAAGGTGGAGCCTCATTTCTTTATTATTAGTGGATCATTTATTTAACTTGTCTTTTCGGGAGGAGCACAAGCAATTGAAGATGCAGCCCGTGGGGCATGATGGTTTGACAAAGGAAATGCGTTTTTTATTTGGGAGACGTAAACAAGTAATCCATCGCCAAAGGAAAAAAAAAAAGAGAAATTAATAAAAGAGGAGGAGATAATAAGCAAGGCAATCAAAGCTGATGATGCATTTTTTTTTATCAAGAAATGAATAATTCAAAACATATTTTTCAAAAATTAATTGCTTGAATTACTTATAAAATTAGATGAACGAAAATTTTTCATTACCAATTTTTTAAATATATAAATTCTTATTAATAATAAAAAATATTATTTATTAGATAATTAATTTATTCGATACAGGTAATCATTTCCAGACCATTTATTTCATAGAAAATAAATGGAGCCTAAAACTTGTGTCTATTTTTGGCAACTTCCAACTTAAGATAATGACCCTCAATCAACTTCCAAAAAATTAATTGGCTTACATCTATGTCTTGGGTAATATTACTGGTCAAGAAAAAGCTTTATGTTGACTTATAAAATATGAAGCTTCTAACAACTTAGGAATCCAATATGAATATATTAGAGTAAATAATACCGGTGGTCGATAAACTTTGGCTTAATGTGCAACGTGATTTCTAAATTTTAGCCTAATGTGCAATATATTCTATGGATTTTTAATTTGTTTTGGTACATATTCAATTTAAGACTTTATTAAAAATATTCAATGTTATCTTCCATTAATTCAAGTATAAGGATGATCTTAAAAAATTTCAAATAGTAGAGAAATTTGTATTCTCTTCCCGTTAAGTTATTTGCATCTTTTGTCATTATTCCATTATATTACTTGCATCACATTTCTATTCAAACCCCTCCCTCCCTCTTCAAACCTAACCCCCATCCCCCCCTTCTCTCTGCGCTCTCTCTCTGCGTGCCTGTGTGTGTGTGGGTGAGATCGCGTCTGTGGTTATTTTTGCGGCTAAGAGCTCTCTCTATTGCTGAGGCAAAAAATGAACGCTCTAGTAATACAGGTTTTATCAAACTCTGGGTTCATATCGTGTGATTTCAGTTCCTTTTTGTTTGGTCATTGGCATGTGATGTGGCTTATGTTTGTGCTTTCTGCCGTCCGAATTCAGGGTTTCGCCAAGTCGCTTGCCACGACTATGCTCTCAGAGGTTGGCGGCCGGACGTTCTGCGTTGCCGCCGTAAGCCCTCACATCCCTTTTCGTCTTCTTGTCCCATGCTCAGAACCTTATTTCATGAAATAGTAGAATTTCCAAGTGTTCTCACAATCTCGATCCAGTTCTATGATGGCATTTCCGGCATAATGGCACGCTGATATTGCGCACAGTTTGCAGCAGAGAAGGTTATATCCAGTAAATGCAACGTGGTTCACATAAAGAAACCGAACAATGAATACGCCAAATGAGACCTGCACTAGCACTTAATCCATGTTGACCAAATCAATACATGATGGATCGACACTGGTGTTTTTCATGTTGACCGAATCCCGGTAATGCGTCACAGTACGATCATTGACGATTCACTTTGGCGGCTACAGTAGTCATTTGAATTAATAGAGATGAAGCTACTTTGTCACTGAAATTTGGTTAATTTCTCTGCCATAGACTCTGCTTCTATGCTACTGCAAACTAAATCAGAAATAGACCAGACATGAATGGACGGTCAATTTGTAAGGCTAAAATCGTTCGTTCTCTGCCTTCTTAAGATTCTGGCAATGCAATATCCAAGGAAGAGTGTCTTGCTAGGATGCCTGGTTTCAGTAACTGTAAGCATTTTCTTTCTCATTCTTCTCATTTTATGTTCCAATTCTTCACTATAATTTCATTTACAGGATAAACGGTTGAACTTTCTTTTTGTGATTGTGATCAAAATTTAGGCAAAGACCGTGATCTCTGCTATGGTTGGCTGGGCTGCTCTAAGTCTGGTCTGCATTACAATCACTTCTCAGTGCTCACTGATTCGTAGTTCGTTAGATGTTTGGGTATCTATTAACTTGATTTACTGAGCAGCTCTCGAAGAATTGGTCACATCATGTGACCACATTCATCTTTTTCCTGTTGGGTCTACGGTCCCTCTGGGAAGGGTTCACTAAGGATGAGTAATTCTTCCTCTCTCTCCTTTTTTTTCCACTCTTTTTTAGCCTTTTTTTCTCTTCATTATTCTTCCTTTCCCATCACAAAATGCTTTGTGTGTACAGGAGTTGTAGCATCAATGGATTTTTTTTTCTTTTTTTTTTTTGGTGATGCAAACTACTTTTTCTTTTGGCAGTGACAATGAAGAGTGGAAGTAGAAAAGGGATGGTCAGTGTTCCTCTCTCTCTCTCTCTCTCTCTCTGACATTGCTCCAATTCACTGTAGAAATGATCATACTTCTGCATCCTATGTATCAACTGATCATCTGAATCTCATTTGTGTGCGTGTATGTGTTTTTTTCTCAGGTTGATGATGATTTGTAGACGCAACAGAAGCCTATCGCTTACTTCTCACCTGTCTTTCTCGAGGTGATTCCTCCATCTAATGGTAAAAATAGGTTCACCTTTCTCCAGAGAAATGTAGAGAAATGAAAACAAATTCAACTGTATGTGGTCGGTTTCCATGAAATCTATATGTTATGACCCTTCCTAACTCAGGATGGCTGCTTCACAAGCGTTCTCACTCACCTTCTTCCGTAATTGGCGCAACAAAAGCCAGGTAGAAAAGTTCCGGTTAGAATACATTGTGCAAACTAGTGCTCATTTAATTCTAAACATATTGGATCTGCATAACAATTTGGAAAAGGAAGAAGTGAGATTTGCAATCAAGCAAGAACTTTGAGAGTATTCACTCTGCTTAGCATTCTGAAAGCTGTAAAACATTGCAGCTAGCAACGATTGGCTTGGCAGCTGATGAGAACATCTTAGCAGTGGTGCTTGGCGGAATAGCGTAAGTATATGCCTAATCATGCACTCCAGCCGACAACTACGGAGTATTTCGTGTCGGTGCAGAGCAATGCAGTTCTAATAGTAGTTGCTCATATCATATCACCATGACCGCTATTCGAGCAGCTTTATTTGTTCTCTTCACAGCCTGCATTGAATCTATTCCAACAGTGAATGCAAGCATAACTCCAGGACAAATCCTTCTAATTAAAATTTCATTATTTTTTCAGTGGACAAGTGTTGTGTATAGTTGCTGCTGTTACAGGGGGAGAGAGCCTGGCTTCTAAGATATCACAGAGGCTGGTAATCCCTCTTCTTTGCTACTTAGCTCAGCTCACCCATTCGTTTCTTTCCTCTATGTGGTCTTCAATCCATTCACCTTTGTGCTTGTTGGTGCAGGTGACCCTCCTAGGTGGATTTCTCTTCCTAGTGTTTGGGGTCCAATCCCTACTTTCACCATCCTAATTATGGATTTTTCTCTTGTTCGTATGTCTATGCTGCTGCTTCCTGTTAGTTGAGAGTGCTCTACCGCGGACACCTTGGTTATTTTTCTTTGAGCATTCGGATGTCTTTGACTACTTGCATCGATATGTTTCATGCTTGTCACTTAATAATTTTTATTTCACAATGACAATTTTCTATACAATCCCAAGAAACGCAAGCACTTGCCCTTCACAGGAATCACAGTGAAAATGCATACGCCATCCTACTTTCCTCAACAGCATGCACTTTCTTCTTTCATCACTGTCATGACATCCTGAGAGATATTCAACATTCCATTGTCAAGTGTGCTTACACATGATGTCATCGAGTCTCCATAGAGAAATAAGGTTCTTGAGTTTTGATGCATGCCTCTTGGCGATCAATGTACACACCACCCTATCATGCATCCAAATCCGAGCTGTCCCTCTTCCCATAACCTTCCAGGTTGTGTTATTTGTCATTAGAACTCGACCACCATCTACAGTTTGGTAAGTTGTGAACAGTTTTTATAAGATGCCACATGATAAGAACACCTGGAATCTAGTAGTTATAACCAGTAGTTACACAAAACAACCTCTGCATCACTATTACTCTCTAGAAAATGTTTGCCACATTCGTGTGGCATTATGCCCATTACCTCTATTTCTTACCTTTGAACAATCTCTCCTAATGTGCTCCTCCTCGTGGCACTCAAAACACTTCACATGTCCCTTGGATTTTTTATGGTGTGACTTCGACTTGCTTTTACCTTTGCCGTTGTTGGACCACTAATGTTGATCTATATCTTAAATCAATAGTCATCGCGCTATAACCTACACTAGATTGTCATCTCGCAACTTTTTTTTACCATTCCTTAAAGAATAAAGCGGACTTTACCTCTTTTGAGGTAATCATAGTACGTGCTCCCATAACTATATCATATCATGTTCTTCCTCATCAAGGATCTTATCAACGTTCTTTAAATATCTCATGAGCTTATTAAATCCATTTAGGTGGGATCTAATAGACATATCTTCAATGTATCTAAACTAAAATATTCTCTTCAACATATACAAGCAACTATTCAAACCTCATTATATAACATTGTGGCATACTTCTTCTCAACCACCTCTATTAACACCTCATCCAAGAGGTTCAATTGGATTATACTCATTGCCTTCCTCATTAGCATGTCATTTTTGGCATCTTTCATTGTTTTAGGCAACTTAGCCTTGCCTTCCAATGCTTCAGCCAAACATTGAGTTGTCAATAGTGCCTCCATCTTGACGCTTCATAACCCAAAGTTGTTCCTTCCATTGAACTTTTCATTTTCAACTTTACTCCATACATAATTGTAACAATGGAATTTCTAGACAATAATCAGATAAGTAAACACCCCAAATGAAAATCTAGAAAATCCTATCCTCAAGCTCTAATACCAATTATTGTAAAATCAATGCAAAATTTAATGAGGAACGATAAGGACATTAGACAATTTGAGTGCCGGTAGCTACTCCACGAGGAGAGTTAGCGGCAAATAATCCTCTATAATCAAAAATCAAGTCGCAATTGTTTATATGCTCGAGTGTTCCTATAATAAAACTCAAACCCACTATGTTTATAAATAAATAAATAAATAAAAACTCAATTTGAATGTAAAACTCACAGCACAAAATCCATGTGTTTAGAGCTCCCTCTCCATGTAACCCACATGAAACCCTCCCTGTACGGCTTTAGGATTTTCTTGTGTGTGGCATCCAAAGGAAGAGCTATAATGACGGCTACAAAGAAAGGAAGGATTTATTTTAATTGGGTTAATATCTTGAAAAATTTCAAATTGGTACATTTATGACAAATTTATCCAATATTAATTTTTTGATCACCAAAGACCCCAAACTTATACATTTTTGACAAATTTTACCCAAAATTGATACACTTGTGATAAATTTACCCTCTGTTAGTTTCCGTTAAATTTTACTATCAAATTACTAAGTTGAATGACATGTGACAGTTGATTAATATATCGGTTTGAAATTTTACTTTTCATTTGTCATAATTATATAATTTTTGTGATTTTTTGTGATATTAGTTTAATTTAACGAAAGATATATTTGTCATAAATTTATCAGTTTGAGATTTTTAGCAATTTAACATATTAGATTGGGATAAATTTGTCATAAGTATATTAGTTTGAGTTTTTTGTGGTCATTTTGGTTAAATTTATCCTAGGTATAATAGTTCAGGTTTTTATGATAAAAAAATTAATTTTAGGTAAATTTAGTATAAATATACTAGTTTAAAGTTTTTCATAGTATTAATAATTTTAATTTAGGTCCCTTTTCCGGTCAAACCCTTGCTGACCGACCACTATCAAAGAAAGGGGTGGCGTCCACTTTTTTCCTTCCTCTTGGACAAGGACTTCTTTTCTACTCCCATGTTATTTTATCGAATAAATGAGACCCTTATTTTGTCCTTTAGTTGCAGAAGAGCTTCCTTCTTCCTTGGGTAGATATAATTATAAGCCCCTTCTTGATGAGACATCTTCCTTTTTAACTGAACTGATCTGCATCTTCCTATTGAGTCGGATTCAGTTTATAAGCTCAAATTTGATACATAATTTAATAAAAACAATAAGATTTCATGTAAGACCAAGCATATATCTTCGAAATATCGCCATAGGCGAAGTTGTTGTTGAGTACGTGGTGACCGAGTTGATGTTGGCCGATTCTCTTACTAGCAGACCACCTGCGAAAAGCAATCAAAAGCTTTGACAGAGATGTAGCCTACTCCATTTTTGTTACTCCATCTTGGAATGTGTATTGTTTTGTTCTTAAGAAAGTGAGGTTTGTAACAAAACCGTAGCACAAGTAGAACAACATGGTAGCCCCGAACACTCTTAATAGGATTCACATTTTTGATCGGGGAACAGTCATGGTCGCTTCCTATGAGTCGCAGTATCGCTCCAAAGCTCTTTGCCAAGCCGAGATGTAAGCACACGACTCATGACGTGCTGCCTTAAAAGAACCGATAAGTCTTGTGCAACGAGAGCAAATTCAAATCAACAGTCCGAGACCAGGTTCATATCTTCTCAACTGTTGAATTTTGTTTCGCCATAGGTTCAAGGCTTGAATCGTGTTCATCCTTGGTTTGTATGCATTTTAAATGAGGAAGACTAAAGTCTGGGCATTATAATCCCAGGGACAGAAATTTCATCGAAACCGGATTCAATCACGAACCCTATTGGGGAAATCACAACTTTAAGACGTTATTATTGTCATTATTGATACGTCTCGCCCAGATACTTCATCTCTTTTCTTTAATGCGCGTGGTGTTCTTCTTCCTTCGCTCAGGCCGATCATCACCTTCAAATGAAAAGTCTTGTCTGCCACTGTGTGTAGATAGCAAAGCAATATTTTTCGAGGGCATTGCTAAAGATTGATAAATGTCCATCACCAGACATTCGGCCCTCCCCGGGACGTTACACAACACTAGAAGTCATTCATTACAGAATATGTTTCTTTCAAAAGTTTCAGCTACCTTTCGTAAAATCATCTAACACGGTCCTGTATCTATCATCACAATACTTCCACGTTTATTCTAGGTTTTCAGTCACAAGAGTGCCTAGAGGTGGCTCGATAACGAAAACTAGAGAGCCCAACACAAGGGTTAAGAGAGCAAAGACGAGCAGCGATTTGCAAGAATCCGCAGGTTGCCCAACGAGAGTGATTCCCTCTTCCTGTCCAGAGGTCGAAGATGCATCGTCCATTTGTAAGGTCGGGCACGTAAAATAGCCGTACACTATGCCCGTGACGGCTGCTCCCAAATGCGTCCTGCAACACCGCAGCAATGGTCATGGGCTTTCAGACTTGAAGAATCACGTGGCTAGCAAATGAGAGAGGATGCACATGTTCTTAACTGGCTGGAGATCATCTTACCAGTCATCTATTGGACCAAAGTTGCTCAACAGGAAGCTGAGAGCCGTCGCGAGTATTGCCTTCTGGAACATACTCTCTGATATGTCTTTCGAAATCATGTCCTTGTTTTGGATTTGATAGATGAGCCACGCACCTATCATGGCAAATATCGGTCCCTGCAGCAAGATATCATATCAAAATCAACTGTCGCCCCAATAAGTTGAAAAATGCAGATAGTTCCACAGACAGCAATTCAACACAACCATACAGGACTGATGGATTATATATGCTGAATCTGAGCTTGGCTTCTCAGTTACATAAATGTGGAGACAGAGAAAGGGGTGTAATGGTGCTTACCGTGCCACCGACAGTCGGGTCTGGCGTGTGTAGAAAGCTTGTCAAGTTGCCAGATATTCCTCCAAGTAAGTATATCAGGAAGAATGTGAATGAACCATAGCCTTTGCAAATCTTAGGCCCGAATGTGAGAAGCCCCAACAACCAAGAGCCATATGGAAAACTCCAGAGTGCTGCATTCATAAAGTCATCTTGACAAAAATCTTCTAGATGGAATATAGAGCTCCGCACAGAATATTGAGAAATGTTCATGCAAATTCATCGTGACAAACTTTTTTTTATGACACTAGAAAGAAGAGTACTGCAAGAGCGATTATGCTCCTGATTATTAGCATCTATTCACGACTGTTAAATGCCTACTCAGAACTAATTACGTCTTTGGTTCGTATCTTGTGGAATAAAAAAACATGTGTGGACACAATCATCTGTCGTCACTGCATGTACAACAACTAGGAAATATGGCTGAATCGGTAGAAGAAAGGAAAATGAAACCAACCCTCAATCTTGTACCAGAAACATTGGTGTGACAAGCCTCCACCATTCTCCTGTCAGGATGAGGTGATTGATTTTTGCTCCGTACAGCAGCGGAAGAGAGAATAGGTCCATATCTGAGTTCCGCACAGGGCTCGCTATCTCGAACAGAAACACAGCAATGTTTATGGAAGCTATGATGCTTCTGCAGCCAAAGCACAAAAATGGGTTTTGTTAGACGTCTTACTCCCTGCTGAATAACACTACATATTGGACAATGAACTTTGGAGAGACCGTGTATTACATTAAGTAAAGATCTGAAGTGTCATCGAAGTTTTTAAAACTTGAGAATTCTGCCCTTTCTCATCTCTTATTTGCCTTAGTTCATTGCGAGCTCTCGTTTTCCTCCAATAACCTATTTTAGATTCTTCTTTGAGAGGCAACAGAGTTTCCATAACATCGCTTTTGGCAATGATCTCGTCCTGAGGACTTGATGCACAGTCTCCGGAGTTGGTATCTGAACATGCGTAGATGTTAGATTATCGTCCTTTTTACATTAAAATAATTTGTTGAAAAAAAGAAAAACTCTGGCAATATGAATAAGAAAAGTAAATTGCAGTCATCAAACAAATGTGGACAGATATGAGAATTTCTGCTTACCCAACTTCTGCAATGAGTATAAACCGAAACATCTACCAGTTTCTTCCATTTAAGTTTGGCCAACAAATTTCATCACCAGATCGTCGGAATAAAAAATAAACAATCACACATACCTGACATGCTGTTTCCTTCCTTGAGTTTGCCAAGATAAGCATCCTGCAGGTCCAGCCCCCTTTGGGACTTGAAAACATCACTTTTTGCAAGCGCTTCTATCTTTACATTAGAATCGTCCAAGAAGGTCTTGTCAACATCACCAAGTTTGCCAAAATAAGAATCAAGTGCCCGCAATTGGCTCTCACTACTATCCTTGGAAGCATGACATATGACCTGTGCGCTTTTCCTGTGCGTGGCATTCTTCAGAAGGCCTTTTAGGTGGCCTTCTGCCCAATAATCTTGCTTTAAAAAGGATGCTCCGTTCATTTTCTCATTTTGCAGATACCTGCAAGGCTAATGCATTAGTGTACTTCGGTCTCTTTCTTGTTTCTTGTTGTCTCTATATACTAATCAGTGGAAACAAAGACTTACCATCCTCTGCTGATATCAATAGAACCAGAACAGAACCATCTCGGACCATCTCTCGTGGAACCGTGGTCACACACGAACAGCCCATGACACTGTCTTGCGATATTCCGGGTCAATGGAGGCCGACAAATATACGGTATTTTGTAACGTATTGGTGTCACAGCCATGTTAACCTGATCGAATTCATTGAAATCGTAGGTTTCAGTAACAAAATAGAACATGACAACTAATGTTCGGCTTTGTGCAGCAGAAAAGAACATTTCTAGCTCGGGGAAGGCGCATGAAACAACACCTTCAGCACGAAGAACGAGGAGGAAAGCCACTCGATGTGACGAATAGCAGCTCAACCAAAGGCTAATTTTAAACAAACCTGAGGACAGTTATTGTCATGTGAAAATTCTTCATGTGGAATGATAAAACTTGCTAAGTGAAATATATAAAAGACTACTAACATCGGTGGATCCTCGTTTAAGAAGGTCATGCTTCTAGATATAGTCCTTAAAACCGACAGCCATATTTCAAGCTTTTGGACGACTGATTCTCCATAAGCACGCCGTATGTGGTCAGAGAACCATGTACCACAGAAATCTTTCTTTGCTGAATTGCTGCGAAAAGTTCCTTTTCCGCTCATTGAAGCCGATAAATTTCTGGGCAGCCCATGCATGTTAACACAAATGCTGTTTCAGTCACAACAAAGAACACATTCTGTTTCTGTTTGCTCATTCAGTAAAGTAATCCCAGCCCGTCAACCAAATGCAAACTTGATATTATCCCACCGTTCAACGAAGCAGACAAAAAAGAAGCAGAACTCTAACACAGATAAAAGAACTAAACAGGATGGAAGATGAAGCACTTGTTTACAAACAAGTGAAGAAAAGGAAAGAGAGAGGACAAGAAAATGGAACCCAAAACTCACGAACCGAGCATCATCAAGAAGAGGAAACTACTGCCATGTTTACCATATCTGGAGGGTCTCGGTTCAGAGCTGGCGGGGACGCATTTCAGCAACACAACCCAACAACCTGTGACGATGTCTTGTACTTGCGTTCCATTCATGGAAGTCTTTGTAATGTTTCTGAAAGCGCCAAACGAAAGCCAAACGAAAAAGAAAAAGACAAACGACACGATGCAAAGGATCAACGTGGGGACTGAAGTCCGAAAGGAACAGCAACGACAAGAGAGTCGAGATGGGGAGTTTCTTTTTACAGTTTGTGATCCCGCCTTATCTCCGTTGGACCTTTGGGATTTTGCCACACCTCGGCCACAATCTCAAGCTCTCACCCAAGCCTGGGAAGTCCATCAGCACCTGACCCCACCAAGGATTTCATTTCGGGATCCTCCACCCGAAACGTGCACGACACTTTCATCTGAAGCACTTGCGCTTCCGGAAAAATTCAGTGAATTTGCCTTTCTGCTTGATTGTGCGAACCGCAGAGAGAGCTGGCTAGGACAGTGCCAACATTGACTCTGACACAAGCCGAATTCGGAATGATTCCTTGTGAATTTCTTCGTGTTCGGGCGTGTGTCGGGTCCTCTCAATTGGATTGGACAGACGGACTAAACGTGGAGCATGAAAGCTAGACATGAGGTTTCGCCCGATTGCAACACTTAGGAAAAAAAATTATGTGAAGTTCATCTACTTTAGTGCGTGACTAATCGTAAATTTTTATTACGGCGCCTGAGTCCAAGAGGTTGATGCAGGTTGACAAGCAGAAGTTCCCTAAGATGTAAGAAGAATATCCACATATAAGATTGTACTCGCAACCTCAATTCCATCCCCTATAGTGGGCTGCACGACTATGGTCATATCTAGTACAAACAATGGGAAAAATTACTTTAAAAAAAACCTAAATTGATTTATAGATACCAATTCAATCATAAACCTTTTAGTTTTACCAATTTAGCTATAAAAATTTTAACAATTTATTAATGTAGTTCTTCTAGTCAATTTTGACCAACAATTGTCGATGTAGACGTTGGCTATCGTACATAACATGACTAATGCTAACTTGGATAATTTTTTGCATTTTTATTATTTTTTTGAATCTTTCATAAATTTTTTGAATTAGTTTTCCTCTTTTTCTTTTCTTTTCTTTTTGGCAAAGGAAGAAGGAAAAAGAAGACATAAAAGAAAAAAGGGATATTAAAAAAAAAAATTAAGAAAAATTAAAGCAAATGCAAAAAATCGACTTCACCAGCGTGACTGTACTAGACAACCAACATTTATGTCGACAACTACTAGCCAATTTAGAATGACTATATTGATAAATCGTCAAAAAATTTAATACCACATAGGCCTAATTTAAGGTTAATTCATACTCAATTTACCCAAATAATCAATTTAGGAACATATCCTAAATATCCACAATTAAATCAATTTGGCATAAATTAAAGCTCAAATAAATAAACGGATTGCGCCACGACAATCAGCACGAGATTTCGATCGTCAGCCATCTCAATCTTAATTTCCGAAAAATAAATAAATAATTAATTAATTTCGAAAATTAATTATTAAATATTAAAAATTCCGTTTAGCTCAAAATAAGGCCCAATTAAATAAACGGACTGCACCACAATCACCAGCATAAATTTCCGGTCACGGGCCATCCCAGTTGAATTTTCAGGAAATAAATAAATAATTAATTAATTTCGGAAATTAAATAATTAATATTAAAAATTCAATTTAGCTCAAAATAAAGCCCGATTAAATAAACGGACTTCACCACAGTCATCAGCATAATATTCCGGTCACTAGCCATCTCAATTGAATTTTCGGAAAATAAATAAATAATTAATTTAATTTCGAAAAATAATATTTAAATACCAATAATCCCACTTAGGCCCGAATCGCCAAATTGAAGCCCGATTAGGGGTCGCAAAAATTCCCGAGATGCTTCAATAAATAGTAGACCGCGTCTACTTGCTAATTGTGCAATCAATTTATTTAAATCGCATCACAATTGACTAATAATTGCTAATTTATTCTAATCTAACAACCTAAATATAATTAATTAAAACTAAACCAACCTTAAGCATAATTAGCCAACTAATTCGGAATTAGTGAGATTACTCACCAAATCGCGCGCAAATCAGATCAATCCGACCGGGGCGACGCGAGGAACAATAAACTCCAAAGCGGGCCTTGGGTTCGAGGCCCGGAAACGGCCCAAAAGCGGGCCCGAAGGTGCTGGAAACCCATTTCGTGGGTCTCTGCTCTTGGCTGGCCGGAGCAGATCCGGCGGCCAAAACGGCGAGGGGAGGCCAGCAGAGGACGAGAGGAACGTCGGGGAGGTCCGGCGGGGCTGGACGTACGTGTGATAGTCATGATAAAATTTAGAATACATTTAATTTTTGCTCAAGGCAAGATAAAGTTGGGTATGAGAAGGATATAGGCCAAATAAAATTATTCTACAGGGGATGTGAGTTAAATATGAGCAAGATTTCTAATATTCATAATAAGAAAATTATTTTTCTCGAATAACAAATTTCTTAAATTAATAAAATTAAAAATATATTCAATTTAAATAATATTTGAATTATAATATGAGAAATTCAAAATAACAAAAATTAACAATTTATTTTTAAATTTAATCTTAGTTTTGTTTATACATTCGAATTTAATTCTATCTTATAGTATAAATTCAATATATACATATTAATATATTTATTACCTAATTTAGGTATTTTAGTGTTTAGTTATATTAATACAATTTACTATTTAATAATTTTTTATTAAAGAATGATGGAAGTGGAAAAAATAAATAAAAAATAAAATAATTACAAAAAGAGGAAAAATATAATTAAAAAGAAAATAAAAATAATGTAGGCAAGAGTATCGCGAGAAACTTTTAACACTTCCATTTGTGAACTTTTACATTTATTTATACTGATATGTTGTTTATATCAAATAATGTACATCATATAATGTGAATATATCCAACTTTATTATTGCGATTCACTAAACAGTGAATAGGTTATAATAAAATACTTAGATTTCATATTATATCATATCTAATATTATCCTGATTAGAAATTCAAACCACCAAACGTAGCTCAAAGGTTTAAGACTAAATTAACATCTGTATAATAAATTTAAGGACTTTTTGGGTAATTATCCCCCAAAGATTTCATCTTATAGCCACAAGTACAAAGAATCCAGCTCTCAATATCCGCTGAATTTAGTTTGAGAGCTTAACCATTTAATTAAGTCATCACCTTTTTTAACTGAATATAATCACTTTATCCCACACCTTTGAATTCTTTTACCAAAGACGGGCTTTAATATCTAGAAAAAAAAATTATTATAAAATTTGGGATGAGTTTAATTTTTTTAATATAGCACATGACCTATAAACAGACACTGGTTGCATTGGTTTGATTTTTGGAGAAAGCCTTTGGAGAAATGCAAAAGCCTTTAGTTTAAAGGGATTTGTTGAAAAAAGAAAAGATTATATGATAAACTGTAATTGAAATGTGCTTTGGGAAGCAACTTTGGGAAAATGATGTTTGGTAAACATATATTTGGAAGGTTCTTTGGTGTGATTAATTTAAGTTTTTTAACTTTAATTTGTTTAAATTTGGGGAAAAAACAATGATTGTAACTTTAATATTTTTGCACCAGGAGTAATGCAAAAGAAACATGTTTACAAATTAGTGAGAAACTTCCTTCTTCTTCTTTTTTTTTTTTAATAAAAACACCAAAGGCTCGCTTGATTTATGAGCATACTAAGGAATAGGCATAGGCAAGGTTAAACACATCTCGATGACCCATAGGGAAATCTTAATCAAGTGATAATACAAATAAGTATATTTTAACCAAAACTTAGAGTAGAGTTTATCAAGACAAGCACAAATAAATATTTCACATGTAATTCTACTAAAAGCTAAGGGTGTAGTTTACATAAAAATCACAGTTGGACACTTATAATCATTGGTCGGATCACCAACTTTATCACAAACCAAAAGTAGATCAACAAAAGGAGCCCCAGACACCCCAAGTATCATAACTTGGCACAAAGGGATACTAAAGTACCAAAAGTTCATAAAAACATATCTAAGTACCAAAATCGGAGTAAAATAGATTAGTTAAGTGTCAACAATAAGAAATTCTAGCCAAAATGCCAACTAACGTTAAGGTGACTTGATAAACTAAAAGCGATGTTGTTTTGCACACTAGCATGGTAGAAAAAGACATCGTTTTGTTTCATATTTGCATTTTAATATAAATATTAATTAAATTAAATTATTAAAAAAAAAAAAAAAAAAAGATTGTAAAAGGCATTCAGCGAGGGCAATGCAACCCCTCATTGTCGCCGGCCCTCGGCGATGGTGAGGGGAGGGCGACCTTGGCTAACCAATGGTGAAGGCTTGCAAGACCTTGCCCAAATCTAGGGTGAGGGTCGCGACCCTCCCCCAGATTCGGCGAGGGTTGCCGGCCTTCATGTAGCCCGACCAAGGGCCATCACTCGCTGGGGCAACCCCCAAGTTAGCAGCAGCCCTTGGCCCGACTAGGCGAGGGTTGGCAACCCTCATTGGATCTAAGAGAAGGCTGCAACCCTTGCCCCAAATTTGGGCAAAGGCTTGCAAGCCCTCACCTCTTGGCGACCCTAATCAACTACCCCCTACCATCATTGAACGCTTTCTGCAATCTTCTTCTTCTTTTAAGCTTTAAATTTAATTTAGTTAATATTTATATTAAAATTAAAATAAAAGGCAAAACGGTGTCATTTTGGCTCTTCTTTGCTTGACTTTTCAACGAGCCACGTAGGCCACTTATATTATTAAAAAGAAGCCACCTCAAATTTCCGACACCCTTCATTGGAATTGGCACTTAAATGCCACTTTCTACTTTTCGGAACTTTTGCTATTCAAGTGTCCCCTTATATCAAGTTTTGACACTTGCATTGTACTTCTACTTTAACAAAAGTGAAGAACAAGTTTCTATAGATACCCAATCTAGCATAAATTTCCTAGTGACCATTCCATGACTAAGGGTACAAGCAAGCAAATTCCAACAGTTCTTGGTCATGACCTAGTAGTACCAGTCATCTTTGTTCAATGTTAACCTCGTGTCCATTCCATGATTATCTCTAGCATCTATGAGGACCTCAGCGTTCATCAACCTCTATGCATTTATCAGGTTCGGCCATTTTGGCTTCCCTTGCCCAATATCAGCCTCATACTATTGAAGCCTGCACCAAATTGGAGCCCTTATAGAGTTCCTCCCATCATCTATAAGCTTAGAATTGGTCTATTATAATAGAACATTTTTGTAAGCTGTATCATAAAAGATGAACTTATAAGAAAAGTAACTGAGCAAGAGATAAATAGTTGAATTTTAAGTAGAAATAGGTCATTTAAATACGGTAATTACAAAAGACTATTAATCTAGGATCACTTGAAAAATTAAAACTTGGAAACTATTAACAACTACTCAAAATTACAAAGAATGCCTTGACAACTATTGCTAATTCTAAATTCGAGGTAAGTAGACTATCAATGCCAAAACTTTATTTTGGATTACTTAAGTGCCAAATCGGAGGAAAAACGATCATTTTGGAGTCACCGGCGAGAGATTCCAGCCAAATTATTATGTGGCTTTTATATTTTAAAAAAAAAAAATCGACATGGCTTTTAAATGACGTCGTTTTCCGTCCTCCTTAAGAAAACGACGTCGTTTTGTCATCCTAAGTGGATGGCCTCAAAAAAACAACGCCGCACAACTCATTTAGGGATTTTTTTTTTTTTGATTGAAATTAAGGTTTTTTTGTCCGATCCTCGCCAAACGCCAACCTAGCTCGCTCGGCCTCCATCGTAGTAGCACCGTGTCCCAATCTCCATAACATTTCACCAGCTTCAACGTCTTCAAATTCTTTGAGTCTATGATCAATGGACCAAAGCACTATCTGTTGTAGAGCTCCTTCAAGCAATTGTTTTGAGGGAGGCGGAAGCCGCACTAGGCCCAATCGGCTCCACTGTAGCGCCTTCAATGGGATTTTGAAGCCGCTTCATACATAACTCTTCTAGGGAGGCGCAGTGATCAATCATGGCGTTCATGCCTTTGGCTCCAAACGAACAAGATCCGCACGAGAGCTTCCTCAGCCCCTGGCAATTGCTCGTGAAGACCGCGATCCCCGTGTCCGTGAGCGCGTGGTAGCCACGTAGCTTGAGGCGCGTGAGGTTCCTGCACTTGAGTGAGATCGGCATGAGCGCGTCATCGCCGATGCTCAACAACTTGCGGTCGCACTTGAGTGCAAGCTTCATGACCGAGTCGAGCCATGTGAACAACATTAGGACCGTGTCTAGCAACTCGAGTGGGCGTGGAGGGCGAGCCTCTAGCGGCTCTAGCCTTCAATCACAAGCTAGCGGCGGCACATGAGGGAGCATCGGCCCGGGTTGCCGGAGCCTAGGTACTGCAAGATGCAAACCAAGCACTCGTCAAGAAGATCGGAGATGGAAAGGGAGAGATCCAAGGCGGCACACTCATCGACGGCCTCCCCAAGCACTGGCCAAATCACGGCCTTTGACTTGGCTGCCGAGTGGCTGTCATCGAGGTCGGGTTAGGGTTAGAGCCTCAGCTACCGAGCATGGGGGCCATCGAGGATGGTGACTAGCCCATCACCGATGAGGCGGAGGCAAGGGATGTGGGCGGTTGAAGGGGGAGGAGGAGGAAAGATTTAGGCGACTTATCTTCTCTCTCTCTCTCAATTTAGGGATTTAGGGTTTTGAATTGGGGGAAAGACACCAAACGGTGTCCTTTTATTGTTTAAATACTGACTGTACTTTCTGGCGAGTCACGTCAGCTTCAAAAATTAATAAAAAAGTGTCATGTTAGATTTCCGGCCAACCAGATCGGTGTTGGCACTGAAATGATCGTTTTTCAAAAGTTTTGGCACTTAAGTGATCCAAAATAAAGTTTTAGCCAAAAGTGAGCGCCATACATAAGTTTTGGCACTAATAGTGTATTTACCCCCTCTAAATTCCTATTTGTAATTAAACGGAAGCCATTCCTGACAAACTATCTAACCTAATAGAGTTCCAAATGGACTTAGCAAGTTTCTCCTTGTTAGATTATCATTTGTGCTATTCAACCTTGAAAAAAGGTTTTGGTCCAACTCAAACATATGACAAGAGTTTTGATCAATTAAAGTAAGAAAATTTTCATCAATTTAGAGTCGACACACCGAAGCTCCATTGTTCATGAACTTGAATGCAATGCTCTAAGAATAGCTTCTAACGAAACATGTCTTAAATCCGCCAAAGTTCATTGGACATGCCATCTACATAGGTTTGCTTTAGGGGTTAGGGATAAAAATCATTTTACTGGAAAAGCTAATAAGCGTGAAAGTCATGGATTCTCTCAATCAACGTATCTAGTGGAACTGCCATCTTTCAGTACCAAATTCTGATATTTTACCAAAAGTTTAATCAAACAATATAAGAACCAAAAGATCGGACGTCGAGCACTTCAACAAACAAGACAACAAGGGAGTTTTCTATTGAATACAGCTCGTGCTCATGACATGAACAAAAAAGCCTGGATTAGGATGTAATCAAAGTCAGGGAATGAGAAAATCAAAGCATACATAGATTCCCAATCTACTTCTAATACCTTGCACTCTTCCATTTCCATCAAAAAATTTGTATTTCTTGAGTAGCAATATCCTCAATCAAGCACAATATTGAATACCATTCATGAAATCACCATGCACTTAAGAATCACAACTAGAAAAGGCACAACGAGAAGGGATCAAAGGGAAAAAAAACTTGGATTTGGGGTGAGACAAGCACGAGAGTAGCAACCAAGAGAGAGAGGAGCAAGAGAAGCAAGCGATTGTTGAGTGCTAAGAGAGGCAATCGGAGAGGTATTGGGAGAGGCGAGGTTTGAAGAGGAGCAGAACCAAAGAGGCCCAACCTTGAAGAGAAAGTGAGACCGGAGAGGCAAGCAACGATGAATAAATTTAGGGTTTTAAAAAGGGTCAAAGTTGAAATTTAATAAATTTGTGAGGACAACAAAGGCAAAACAAATTGTTTCATTAATGAACCCATGGGATTTCTAATATTTTGCCCAAACACCTATGTTTTGGCCCAAGGGCCACTTGGGAAAACCCCTCCAAAACGCACCCACTGAGGGTAAAAATAACCTAATGTTGACGTTGACTAATTTCAGAACTTCATTGAGTCATAAGCTATGTCACGAGAAGGGGGAAGTCCAATGTGGGACAAATTTCTTTTGTTTTGTTTTTTTTTTTTTTTTTCGGTGAAAAAATGTGTGAAACGTTAATATTTGCATTTGGTTAAGCCTCCGGGATCATCATTTCATTTAAACAATGCCGCTCTTCCAAGGTTTATTAAAGGAAAAGGAACAAGGTGAAATTTAAAAGCTGAAACTGAACTGGAGAGAGCTACGCTGGCTGTCAAGCCTTTTCACAATCAATAAAATCTTTGGGTTTTACCTTGGCACTTGAATTACTTCATCAGGAATGGCTACAAGATACCAAGCGAAAAGTGCAGCGAAAACCCTAAACGTTGCGTACTCATCACTTAAAAATTACCTACCATATCCTTAATTGCACCCATAAATTTCGGACCTTGATTGCATATTCCTGAAAATTTTTTATCAAATGCGGAAGGTTTCTAGAACTTCATTGCAATTGATTGAATAAATTGACAGGGCTATAGCTGGATCGCATTCTGTACATACGATTTAGCACTTGTGATGCAATTTTCTCAGACTCCACGGTTCCTATTAACAAAATTTTAGGGTTCGGATAGATCCCTTCAATCAAAAATTTATCAGAAAATTCATATACTGGCGAAACGCTCTGCCGTAAATCCGAGCAAGTAGAACAAGGTGACCCCAAATTAACTGCAGCTTTCTTTGAGAAGAACTTCTGCATCATGTTCTTAACTTGGCCAAGCTCAGGTTAATTTGACCACTCAAAAGCATTAAATGGCTTGAATATGTGAAGACGTCGACTCCTGTTTACATAACAAACTTAAGATGGTCCTGTTTCAACAGAAGAGCACGTGATTCTTGTGAAGGAGAAAGACCAATACGAGTCAAAGGTGGATAAGCCTTAAAGCCTCTGAATACAGAAGAAGGGATATAGCATTGGGCCCTCATCCTGTTTTTGACATAATAGTGACTAGAGGGGCCTCTAGTCTATCTGACCTCACATCGATTGCAGACCTTCATCTGATGGAAAGGCATATAGATTCTGCAAATGCTACCTCCGCAGTGAAGAGATGTAAGTGCCCATAAACATGGATAGCAAAGTGGTAGATTCTGCAGCCAGGAGCACACAGAAGCATGGCATGCCACATTGGTGCTTTCAATCGTCAGAGATCCAAATTTTGAAATCCTTTATGGGCAATTAACCAGTCCATGCACCTGTACTTTCACAAAGGAAAGTGGCAGTGACAATAGTACCTGTTATAAGGAATTATAAGCCAAGAAGTAGTTCAGTATGATCACAGTTATACGAGTCCTTCAATCTCATCCAGAGTTCTCACAAAACGAATGGTTCAACTGAGATTACATAAACAGAAGCTCACATCACGAGGTCTCAAAATTTCTCTACGTCCTTGTTTAGTGTGCAGCACACTATATTACTACTAAAATACATATCCCTTTCTGCTCTCTCCCCTCTTGATTTAATTCAAAAGAGGAACCAATTTCCACAAGCACATTTCGTTACATTGCATATGGTTCAATCCTCTAATGTTTTTTGACTACATAATCTCCTTTCTGAGTTATGAAACTGGTGGTCACTCAACCAAATTCTAAAGCTCTGTTATTAAAGGAAAACATTGCCCGTCAACTACCTAAAGGAGGAAAGGGCTTTCTAAGGGGAAGAATTTGATCTTTTGTGTAACTTCTAACAAAACATCTCTTCAAGGAGGTGCAACCTATGTAAATGAGCATAAGGTGATTGTTCAACTGTAAAGTAGAAGCAGGAAAAAAAAAAAACATTCTCCCTACTTTCAAGATTTTGCTAATATATTTTATCCCACAGCACCCTGAGGCCACAAATTATTCCAAAACAATGTCCAGCTAAAGGTCACATTCAGAGTCCTCAGTCCACTGAGTATACTTAAAATTGTACGTACCTCCAAGAGCTCAGTCTTCTCGAGGTCCTCAAAATATTTAGATGCAAGAGAATGCTGCAGCTCCCAATTTTGACAACCAGACATCTAAGCCCGGCAAACAGCAGATATAGGACCATGACCAACTGAAATTGGAGCGAATCCACTTAATTTCATCACACACTGCTAAAATGCAGCAGTTTTATCATCTCAGATCACGTACCATAAGTAACTCAAACCAAACAAAAAAAGACAGAAGGTCACGCAATTTAAAACCACTTACATTTTAAACTTCAGTTCAGGAACAATTCAGAACCTCAAAACATGCAAGTACCCAGGGACCTGAAAATTAATAGGCGTAACTATGGCAGCAAGGTGAAAACAAGAGAATCCAGAATATGTGAGTGGCTCACCAGGTAAAATGTACTCATGAGCGACTTAGGAAACGGCATACGCATACAGGCTTCCTGTTCAACAGAAATAATGGACCATATGAAATGACGGGCTAGAGAACAGATCCATCAAATGGTTAAGCTTAACTTGACTAATCCAATTGTCTCTGAGAGCTTCCTTGAATTCCTTGTAAAATGTACATCTAGCTCTCTCTCTCTCTTCCAACTGTCATCGGTCAGAATGAAGAAGGCTGTCTGAGCTTTTTTATTAGCTACATTATCCTCCATGTTGATGAACAGAATGTTTTTTTTTTTTTTTTTTTTGGGGGGTGGGGTGGGGTTGTGGGGTGTTTGCATTACTCTTGCAGTAAATATATGAAAGATCAAGATTACCTTGTCCAAGAATCAAAATAGCATTTGATGCCAGCGAAATGACACTTTGAATCTTTTCACTCGTAAAAATTGCTTGGGCAACTAGCAAAAGAAAACGATACATGTAACTGTCCAACCCCTCCATTGGTATCAATAAAAGAACATATAGGAAATGGACACAAATAAAAGGCATTGCTGGAATGGGGGAATCAAATGACTATCGTTAGTTAAGAAAAAGCAAGCAGTAAGTGCCAAACAAAGTGCTACGCTATATAGCTTAAAGGAATTAATATAACGAGAGGCATGCATCATACTCATCAAATGTAAAAGCCTGTCTTCTTTGGGTAATACAAAGTAGAAGCAGCGTGAACAAAAATCTATTTGCAGATAATCTAAAATTTGTATGTAATGAAAACCTGAAATCTGCATCAGCCTTTCACGACTCTGATTTCCATCATTTGCATCATTAGCAGCCTCCATGTCAAATCCAACCATCATGTGCACAGTATTAGATCCATCATCTATCCAAATAGTTCCCGAACCTACAGAAATCATTGTTGATACAATTTTTACAAGAAAGATACAGCGTAATGACAAATTAATCAAGGACACTACTTTCCAAGAACCTGACACCTACACCATCTTACTACCTTCGGTCTATGAGAAACCAGGCAACAGTCACAATGCAGTTCCCAACATTTCAAATCTAAAACATCATAATAATGAGAGAGCACCATACTCATTGCAATATCAGGAAAAGCAGTCAAGTGGTGCACTTTCATGACATGAGGCATATGCTTCAAATGGAAATTAACATCAGAAGCAGTGGGTGCCTTGGACTTTGGCAGGCATACAAGGTGTAAATCTCCAACTGAATCCAAAACAATGAAGGATCTTGGGGACAAAGGCTGGATGTAAAGCACTTTAAGTGACGTCACTGGTGTGGACATAGAAGTCAAGTCTGCACTATCCTCGCTCTTCAATGTCACAAAACAAGAACTCCCATCATTGGCCTCTTGCTTTAACTTGACTGTTGACTGTTTCACTGCAAGTAATAATACATGTTCGCCACTGATTAGGTAGACCACAGCGAATATAAAACATGACAAATAACAAAACCAATCATAATCTAATAGTCCATGAATCAGGTCTTTCTTCAAAAAGAGGAAAGAAAAGGAGAAAAAGAAAGGCAGCACACTCAACAACGCACAAGCAGAGATCTGGAATGAGATGAAAGAACCATTTGAGGAAATCAATTATATGAGTCTCATTCCATAAGCCAGTTATACAACAACAAAACCAGTGCAAAACAATAGTAGATAAGCTAAGGATAAGAGCTTGTTCTTTGGTTTATTATTCCAACCTAGCCCTAAACTAGCCTATCTTCTAAAATTTATGACAAGATGCAAATACTTCAGTAAGAACTGCAAATCTGGCATCTGATAGTCTACAATTACTAATTAACACCAAATGGCTGTTTATCTTTCACTATTCATGCTACTTGCATGTCCAAATGATTATTATCTCTAGTAACAGAAGCCATGACAGAATTAAAAATCCAGCCATTGGAGCAAATAATCAATCTTATAAGAAGATGCAAATAATTATCAAGAATAAGATGATAGAAGTTCGTTTAAAATGGTTTATTTAGTTTGAACATAGTCCTTTGGATGCTTCAGTGGAGATATATACTAAATCTAAAAGGGGGACAAGGAGACGTACAAAGGCATGGAAATAAGGGAATATATGAACTATTAAACATTTCGAACTTAAAGAAACCTTGATACTAAATTGAGTGCAATGGCCAAGAATGATTCATATCGTTGACCTTACTTAGTGAGTTAAGGCTTAATTTTGTCGTTTTGATGGTTCACTGGCTGGATCAACATTATTGAGATATGATCAACCAAATTAAACTCAAAGGCCCATGCTTCCAACAACCACACATCCACACATATGACTGGATGCCTGGATATGGTTGACCAAGGAGCTTTCTAATGGAAATAGAAAGAACTAGAAAACAAAAATCTCTATCGTTTTGATAAAAATTAACTGTTGAGCTACAGTTGAAACAGAGACCAGAAAACAGGCCTCTTATGATTGTCTCTCTTGATAGGTGACTCAGGCTTTTTATTGTATTATCCAGCCCAAAGGTTTGATACTCACTCTGGCATGGACCCAAGAAGAAAACAAAGTTTGACATAATTGTAGTATCTAATGGCAGTTAGAAATGCAAGTAAGCTGAATATGATGACAGGGACCACACAAAATAGAGCAGGCGCATTACACCTGTAAAACAACTTTGACGAGGAATCATGCTAAAAAAAAGCACCCCTGAGTGCTCATATTACATATTCACAGTAGAGGATGGAACTAGTTTTATTTTGCAGTGCAAAGAAAGAGTAGCCTTACATGGTCATCACCTCAAAAAGTACCACAGAACCAACTATTAAACAATCAAAGACAACAATCACAGCAAGAGAGGCGAGATAATCTTACCTGTGATGGAAAGAGAAAAAATGTCTAGCATAGTCTAGGAATTGGTAGTTAAGGTCAGACTCTTTTTTTTTTACATGCAGCACATTATAACAGTATCACACAGTTGACTGAAAGGGAATCCAAATTCATAGTTATTTTCATACATATGAATGTACAATTTCACCAGCATCACGAACTTAATGCCCAGTTATCAAGCAAAAGCATGTTCTCCTGAAGACTTAGGTTTTCCAGCATAATTACTAGACACTCACTCCATCGCATATTTCATGCCAACTCAAAGAAAACTCAAAGAGAACTAGCTCGCAAGTTTCTTCCTTCATATAGAACACCTTACAAATAGAGAATTTAACATACATAAAGGCACATCCATATAAACAGGAACTTCAAAATAGGGGGTCTAATAGGGAAATTACAGCTTGTCTTATAAGACGATATGAAGCCTTGGAATGATAGGTGAGATGACATGTAAAATCTCATTGTTTTTTCCCATACAATAGATGACAGGCAACATGTTTAGATTAAAGTGACCAATGCACTATGAAGAGGAAACCTGAATGTTTGCAACTGCTGGGATTAATCAGCCATCAAGATAAACGTTGCCAGGAACTAAGGCATGTCGTCTTTTCTATCAGAGTTCACCATACAGCAACATTCTAGAAAGTGAAGAAAATTTTAGTATCAGTAGGACTGATGCATGGCAGAACTGAAGCAACCGATCAAGATTGAGGATGAAGCAGCTTAAGTTTAGATTTAGTAAGAGACATGATTACGTTACTTGTAGAAAAAGAGGTGCATTTCGCATTTGTTAAGTTGAGATGAGTTGTCCTTTTATTCTCCAAAGGCAAAACAGGAAACTAGTCAGTTAGTAATCATAGTGTAATCAAGTATAAACGAGGAAGTGTTGCAAACCGGATCGCAAACATCAGAATAAGATATTTAGTCTCTTGATCCAGTTCTTCCTCCTCTCATTTTTCTTCTCATGCTTGTCCCTCATTCTCCATTTTTGTCATTTATTTCATTCTCTGAATCTTCCCAAAATTTCTATATGTATCAAATAATATAAGAGTACTTTCCAGGCTGCTGAAGGTATTGAAGCAACCAATTTAAAATTTCAAATAACTGAAGAATTGTCAAAAGGTCTGCCTCAAAAGCGAGATGACTTTATATACATGTTACAAACAAACTTGGAGAAACAATTAGATTAATTAGTAGAGATCAATCTCACATGCTTTACAACTTACTATAGGAACTAAAAAAGGGCATCCTGAACAATTTCAATGATTGGGCTCCTTGATATTCCTAGTATAGTAGATGCTATCGCATACAATCATACTTAATTAGATATCATTGTTTGATGATTTCACAGTGAGTTGTTTTCTCTTGGTTTTGTCCAGTCATTAGTAACATGATTAGTTTTAAATAATAGTGGATAGAAATAACACTCGTAAAGAGTGCACTGAAACCAAGAAGTATAAACCTGCCTGCCCATCCACACCAAACTAGATGGAGTTCTCCAAAAGAGCCTGCTAGTGGAAGAAGCCCTTCTAAGGATAAGAAACACGGGGCTAGACCTGCATAATCTAGAATGTTATCAATTGTGGTGCAACCTGTAGTTTATTATCTAATGAATTTTTGCGTTCTGATACTCCACTCAAGAGTTAATAGTATTCATCAAATCACCTCCCATCTCATGGACATTTTTGAGAAAAAGATGGATTAACAGAAAAAAGGTTTTGCATAAAATGTGAACATGAGTTAGGGAATAATTGGAACAAAATGGACTGGGTGGTAGAGTTGTGGAAACACCTTTCCTTCCCTATTTTGGACCTTAGTTCCATGGAACAATATTCTATTAACACTAAGTTTGGATGGTATGAACTGCCTAAACAAGGATTTTCAACAGCGAATAACAAGAGCTATTACTTGCTACATCAAAAAATTTGCATTAATGAATGATGTAAATCCAATGTCAAATCAAAACTACACATGTAAGATGAAATGGTTGTTGCTATCTGCTCAAATAACGGTCAAAAGTTATCTACTCAAATAATGGTTAAAAGTTCTAACTGAATAATTAAATAAACTAGATAGACCTTTCTCCTCATCTTAGGTTGATGGATCGTATCAACTGGAAGATACCCTTCAAGTATAATGCACATTCCAGTTGACTGAACCTAATTCTAATTGTTTTGTTCCAAAGCAAAGATATCCATAGAGCAATTCGTACTATTTAGACATTCACTATGAAGACACTTATTGTGCCATCGTTGCCACTTCTTTCATTAGTATAACCAGAAAGGTCTATGCATAGCAAAGTCAAGTCACTACCTCTAACTTCAGCTGAAAAAGTGAAAGATCCTCCAGATTGGAGAAGACCCACTTCAAGGGTGAGCTCTGGCAAGCTCTCAATAACCAGGAAAAAATCGTCATATAAACTATGAATTTTAAGTAAATGAGGTATTTAAAGGAGGCAGGGGATTAACACTTAAAAGATACTCCAAAATAAATGAGGAGAATTTCGGTCCATTTGTAGAGGACAAGGTCTTTCTTGAGAACACAATCAATTTATGAAGGTAAAAGAAGATAATCAGCAGTTGTTGAAATCTCCAAAGGCAATGATCAACTTGGTGTTCACTTTTCTTTTGATCATCCATTCCCAAGACATAACCACAATTCAAATTCGACAGTAGTTTTCACGATGAAGATTCATGACTAGATGAGTAAACTTCCGAAAGAAAATAAGGAGAAATACCATAAGAAAGACAGCTTCTATATTGTTAACTAACACAACAACTTAAAGAATTAGTGAAAATTAAGCGCAAGAGCAAGTTAGCAGATGCCATATGGCAGCAATTAAGAAACTGATAAAGATTGATGATGAAGCAGCTTGAGTTAGGAATGCCAGTTGCTGGGGGAAAACATGCATTGAACATGAGTTAAGTTTCTGTAAGCAGTTAGTCATAATTCGTTACTGAATCGATTAGCAGTTTGTTGTTCCACAATTCAGTATGTGACAGGAGCAAGTGTTGCAAACGGAAATCAAAATTATTTAATTGGCGGAGATTTCCTCTCAGCATCTTGTTCTTAATCCTCCTCTGAGTTTTCTCTCACTCCTCTCATTTCCCATTCTTATCCACTATTTCAGTCTCTAGTTATCATGGACTAAGACCTCTTCAATGTCTAAAAGACATTATAACAAAGGTCAAGTTGACTTATTAAGTTAAGCTAACCTTATGAAGTTCTCTGATTAAATTTTATTTTGGAGCACATACCAAATCATAGCTGCTAAGTAAACCACATTTTGAAACAGATATTGTGCAATCATAAACATACTAACACCCACAATGAGTAGAAAGGACCTAAATACAATGAACATGGATCTAAGCAACACCTTTCTAGCAAAAAAAAAAAAACAGCAAAAGAAATTACAACAGCACAGAAAAAGCCACTCACCAGATGCAGGGTGCTTATCATTCTTCCCTCCCAAACTAACATTGCGAGCATTCTCCAAATTTCCCCCAATCCCACTTCCAGTCACTCCATTAGGCAAGCGGCGATTACCAAGCTTCCCATTTGAATTCAAATTCCTGACTCTCTTGCTTCCTCCCTTAACAAGAGCCATCAGATTGAAAACCCGAACCCCATTCTCCTCCCCTAAGACCATCAACCCGAAAGAAAAACTAATCGACCAAACCGGCTTGCAACACTCAATTACCGCACACCGCATCAACTCCAAATCACCCCCATCGCCACCCCCACCACCAGCACGCCCATCTCCCAAGGCCTTGACCGCGAAAACCCAAATCTTGCCGCTCGAAATCGAGTACATGGCGAAGAAATTCGTCGACCCAGAAATCTTAATCGAAACCCCATGACGATTATCGAACACAACCCCCAAGCCGGAGTCAAAGGTGAGGCCTTTCTGCTTGCAAACGACCCGAGCCCTAGCGAACCTGTCGCCGCCGCCGCCGCCGCCGCTCTGGAGGACGTAGAAGCGGAGCAGGATCTGGGACCCGCCCCGGTGCGGCCCGGAGACGAGGAAGACGACCCGCGAGGATGAGCCCTCGCCCTCGCCCTCGCCGCCGCCGTCCTGCCGGCGTAGGAGGAGGAGGAAGGCGGAGGAGGAGGAAGGGGCGGGGACGAGGGTCTGGGGAGGGGGAGGGAAGAGGAGGAGGGGGAGGGAGAGAGGGGAGAGGCGGGGGTAGAGGGAGACGGAGGAGTCGGCGTGCATGAGGGCGAGGGAGAGGGAGTGGGGGTCATAGAGGACGGCGGTGATGGCCGGGGACGGGGAGAGGGAGAGGTTGCTGGGGATGGTCAGCTTGGAGGCTTGCACCACCACCATGAGAGAGCTCAGACGGCGGCCGGTGGTGATGATGGTGGTGGTGGTGGAGCTCTAGCCGTCGCTGGTGGTGGAACTTTCAGGTGCGAGATCGGGAGGAAGAGAGGGAGAGAGAGGGCGGACATGGTTTTGGTCTTGAGTAAGGGGGAAAGAATGGTGGGGAGATCCAAGGTCGTCGTTAATTATTATTTTAATTGGGTTTAAGCATGGTGATTGGAGTTTGTCGTGCTCGTTAGTGATTTCTAATCCGAAAATTAGGAGGCTTTTTGAAATGGGATGAGATAAAGCTTTTGCTTGGAGATTTTTCCTTCCACGGGGAAGAGCTTTTGTTTTTCTCAAGCAAATTTTCTAGCACTTAATTTCCCATCACAGTTCAGCACCAATCATTTAAGCTCTTGGCTTCATAAAAGAATGGGACGCACGGGAAATTGTAAAACTTGTCATGAAGTGGAGTTGAGTATTAAAACTTATAAAAAGTATAATTAATTCCTAAATATTATTAAATTAGTACAAGCGAGTCATTTTATTAATTTCATCCAACTTAGCTAATAAGAAAATGTTGACATGACTTATTTTTATAATATTTTCTTTCACCAACACAATGATGGTACCTCTAAAACATGAAACATAAAGCTAACATAATGATGATATCACTAAAACATGAAACATAAAGCTAAAACATCGTCATTTTGATCCAAATATAATTGTAAATACACATTTTATTTAATTTTAATTAAAAAAATTAAATTGGAAGGGTCGGCGAGGGTGGAGATGACTGGCAGAGGTCGCAAGGCCATACTTAATGGCCAGTGACCGCACCAACTATAGGCGAGGGCTTATCAAGGATGGTGGGACGGCAGCGACCAGGGCTTACAATTCGTTATCTCAACCCCCTTTTTTTTTCTTTTAATTTATTATTTTATTTAAATTTAAATCAAATATGTAATAAAAATCAAATTTGATAAATAAAAAAAAAAAAATATGTCATTTTAGCCACACTATCATCACATAGGATGGAGAAAATAATAAATAAATAAATAAGACATCAACATTTGTCTTTAGTCAAGTTGGATGAAATTGACGAAATAACTGATTATACCAATTTGACAAATTTTAGAATTTATGTTATACTTTTTATAAGTTTTAGAATTAATTATACTTTCATAATAAATTATAAGACTTTTGTGCACTTATCTCTAATAGAATTGAAACAAAAAGCAATGCATAATAGAGGTACCTATCGGTTCTAAGTTCCAAGTATGTAGGGTGAGTTTTAGGTTCTAAATTTATTTTGATGGATAGATTCTAGTTTCCAAGTTTTAGGTTGGTGGAATTTGTAACTTAAAACCTAGAATAAGTTTTTGTCTTTTTTTTTTTTTTTTTAAATTATACCTTCGTAACATCTTATAGTATTATGTGGCATTCGTGATGAGTGTAAAATTTGGAATCACTAAACTGAGTTTCCATTTTATGATTGAGACTTTTATTTTACTAATTTTTTATATTTTTCATATGTCTAAATATAAGTTATGATTAATGAACTTTAACAGCAAATAGTAGTCATTAAAGGTAATAAGTCACTATGATCATTCAATTAATAATATAGGTAGAATCTAGATAGGCCTTGATTGGACTCTAGAATCTGTGATGGGGTAGGTTCTAAGTTTCAAAGGTATGCATGATAGATTCTAAGTCCCAAAAAATGAGGAATATGTCATACTTGGTTCCATATTTTAGGTAGAATTTGTATGAAATTTGGAACCATTCACCCTTAATGCATATGAATAATTAAAGATCTAAAATAGTGCAAATGATAAGATTATATATGTTGCATCAACATAAACCAAGCTCATTCCTAAAATAAACTAATTGCTCAAGGAAAATCACATATTGCTTTTAACATAAGCTCTGCAATTCAACTTAAAACTTTAGTGTTTAAATTCACACACACAAACAATAACATAATAATTTTACTAATTCTACACATACATGCTCATAAATCAAACTTTCAAACGAGAATATTAGTGTCAATGAGTTTACTTCATTTTGAATTTAAAGTTTGCATTTTAGTCATTTAAGCATTATTATTTTCACAATGAATCCCGGGCTTATTTGAGGGGAATATCCATCGTAAATTTAATATACATTAACAAAATAGATTGTGCTCGCAAAGTCTATTATTATTTAATTACGCATTTCTGTGTTTTGTCAAAATGCCAAAATTACCAGCAAATCTATTAAATGGATAGACTTACTTAAAAATAACTCCTCTAAACGAGCTCCCACAACAAATTACTTTAATAGAAATGCTTGTTATTGAATTTTAGAGGGATAACTTACAAAAGGGGTAAAATAAGCCGATGGTTAATGCTAGCTTTCCATTTGAAAATAAACAATGTACATATGTTTAATTAAAATTAGAAAACGAAAGATATCTTTTTAATATTCATTCATCTATAATTAAAAAATAAATCATTGGACAATTCTTTTCTCGATTTTTCATTAATCAAATTAAAATTCATTTATATGATTTCCAATTCTTTTAAAAATATCTCCACAAAAAGAAGGTAGTTTGCTACCACATAGAAAATAACTAGATAAATTCACCGAGGGAAAGAAATTTTTTTTTTAAAAAGGAACACTTTGTGATGAGAGTATAGAAATAGAAAAAAAAATTAGTAAATTTATTTTCTTAAGCATTCGTTTTACAAAAAAATGAATAATTTAAAAAAATTCTTAAAAAACCACTTTGATCGCTTGAAATAATTAATTAATGAGAGATGTTTTTACTATCGACTACAATTTATATCTAAATATTTTCATGAACAATGAAAATATTTTTTTCATTTATTTTTCTAAGCGATATAATCAATTATTCTTAGGAAAATATTTTCCAAATTTTTCTTTTTCCAAAAAAAAAAAACGGAGCTTTAAAAAGGTTAAAAAAAAAAAAAACATGTAATGCCTTGTTGGCTAGTTTATATTGTATAAAAAGATCGTGTTCAAGAGTTGTAAGGTGTTTCATCGTTGATAAGACCAAATGACCAAGGTCTTTCACAGAAGTCTCGAACATGTCAATCAAAGACTCGCGATTGTTCCTAACTTTGTTTTATTTTCCAAATGACTCTACGGTCTTCCAATACAACATTTATGCATTGTCACTTCATGTACCGTGTTATTGTTACATCACTTTTAATTATTTGACACTATTTTGCCACATTAAATTTTTTGCCTCTTTGATTTTTATTTATCATATCACTCTGCCACATCATTTGAACGACATTTTCTACTTTAATTGTCACATTCCCCAACTCCATTGCATATTTTCAAAGTGCACAATGACTTATGCATGTGTGGTCATCATTCTAGTATGCAAATTGACACAATTTATTTCTCTTGATTGGGGATTAAGAAATTGGCCATTTCCAAAGTACACTGTGATTTCACACACATATATGAACTTTCACTTTCTTTTTTTTCCAATCAAGTACCTAAACGTTTTTCCAGTTCAGTTAAGCAGCTGAATGATTTTTACATCAGCTCCGCTAATTGTACACTTAATGAGAATGCGAATGTGACCAAGTTAGTTAGAACACTAAGATTGGTGAGATGCTTCCATGTCATCTTTCTTCATCATACACATCAGACAATCAAGGTGGCATAATTTTTGTAGTCACATACAATAATTACAGATGATTGTTGTTGGAATGTGAGGCACGTCATTACAAAGCATGCAATATGACAATTTATTTAACATAAATACTAATTAAGCCAATTTTAAAGACCTTAGATATTTGATTAAACATAAAAAAAAGTTTAGGTACTTAATTTAAAAATGAGAGAAAGTTTAGGTACTAAATTTATCATTGCCGATGGTAATTATTATGATGACATATTTACTCAAAGAAAAAAATCTATGATACTAAAAACCCAGGCTATGCCCACTGTAATAGATTTATCCCAAACTTCTACCTGTAAGACACATTTATCCTTGATTATATTTTTGTCATAAGTCACCATTAAAAGTCTTACATGGCTGTTGACATGGACAACAGACTTCAAACGGCGTCAACGTGACAAGAACGTGAATTAAGTGATGGAAAATAAAGCTTTTTTTTTTTTTTTTTTTTTCACTTGGGCTCTTTGCCTTTCTCATTTGCTCTTTATTCATAACTCTTCATGCTTACAATGGAAATTGGTAACATCTTTCATATGCATCATTTTTAAAATAGTTATCAACATAATGATTAATCTCATACTTTATGTAATTAATGCATAAAATAGCATAGCAATAGGGTATTCCCGAGATATTCCACTGTCTACAAGCACATGTCCACCCTCTAAGATCTATCACAAACCTATCATCACCCACTTTAACTTCAAAATGTTCCCCAATACATGGTTTTACAACAAAAAACCTAGACTTCATCTTTGTTCCTCTACCTTTACCCTAATTCTAGGACGTAATTTATCTCTACAATCTACCATTAATTGAATTTTTCTCAAACATTCTTATCATCAATGTTGTTCTCACCCCCTCTAGCCTATCAACAATTGGCATTTCTATTTGCTAACGGATATAAACATTATAAGTCTTACTTATATTGTTCCCAATGGCATCACATTTTTTGCGAGCCTTAATGATACCTTGCAGAAATGCTTTGGACCTTATCTCATGAAGTCTTCATAGACATCAACAAACTCCCTCTTCAACCCTTCAAATGCCAATTGAAATCAACCTTTGTGTGTGGCATATGCAGCTTTCCTAAAGTAATTTCAAAACATTTCTTCGATGCAATTTTTCTAATTTGCATAAAATTTGTCTTAAACAATTTCTATATTCTATACAAAGAGACAATGAAGAAACTACATCGATGAGCCCCTACAAGACATAATTAAAATGCATTAAATAAGGCCTGCAAGTTATAATTCAACTACTATTAGGAAGAAACTAATGAAGATGGAAACTAGTTCTACCTTTTATTGATCACTTATAAAGGTCCAATCATTACATTTGCCTACTTGAAGGTCTATAAATTGTAACCTAAGAACCATGTCCAATTATCTTCTATTTTTGCTTTAACAACAACTCACACAATTGGAAAAATCTTATTGTTTCTATCTCTTACAATAGTACAAGTAGCATTTGCTTTACTATAGTTTTAAAAAAATAACAATTTAGTCCTATTACTTTTCTACAACTTTCTAAACAATCAGCATTTAGCCCTTTGAAACCCACATAGAATCTATTGAACATATTGTGCGCATGTCTAAGGACAAGATTAAATGTGTTGTTCTTACTAGATTGCTTTAATTGAGCTTTATAAGATATCATTAACTTATATTGCTCGGTAAATGGACCCTTGATGGTCTTAAGAGCTCTAGCAATTGTAGCAATTGCTTTGTAATAAGTTCTTTTGTTAAGTATTAGAAAGCATGAACACTCTTTGAGGACCTTTATATTAGTGTTGGACACGTGTTGGTGTCCGACACATGGTCAACAAATGTTAAAAATCCGACATGTGGTTAACGCTTCGACATTGCCAGCAGCAGTTGAGTCCGGCATCCTAAATGCCAATCCAATATACACAGGTTTTATTTTAAACATTTTCAATAAAATAGATGTCAAAATGTAAATCTTTCGAAAAAAGAAAAGAAAAGAAAATGGGGTGGATATTGTATATGAATAACTTATTGTTATATTTGATAGTAAAATGTGGATTTTTTTACTTATTGTTAAATATTAAATTTAATAGTGGAATATAGATTACTTGTTTTTCTCTCTCTCCAAGTTTTATGGATTATTGAAATTGAATGTAGTTGAATTTGTCAATTCAAAACAATGAATGATATTAACAAATTGTGAATTAATATTTTTAGTATAAATTCATTATACACTCTTTTTTATGATTTATTTATTTATGGGTTTGAATCAAATTAATTTATAAAAATATATATTTAATATACAATATGTCTAAATGTGTCAGAATTCTCTTTTTTTGAGAAAAAACATGCCATCATGTAGTGTTGTGTCTTATCACATATCACATGTTGATATCGATTCTACTTGGATTGAGTGTGAGTCATCACATCTCCATTGCATTTGTTTGTGATTGTGTTGCTGTATATTTCATATTAACTTTGATTATAAGCAAGAACTATTTGGCAATTCATCCATAAGATGCTTATTTGTTTATCATGCTTCTAGGGCAAGTATGTTCTTCTCCAACCATCTTAATAAAAAAAGTTTTCTCTTTCTTTAATCAAATGTTGTAAATGGACCATTAACATTCGACACACACTCATATACATCTTTGTAAATTCACTCCTTTTCCAATCAATATTGTTGCCATTAACGATTGTATATGCCTCCACCAACTCCCTTAAACTAAGTACAAGACTCGAATTTCATGACTAGCTAAAACTATCAATTTATATGGTCACAATTAGGTTCTTATCTAATAGTTAGAGATCTTGTTTTGTTCACATAATTCCTCATATCTAGTGTTAGAAGGATTGAGATCTTCATATGCTTTGATGTTCTCATCATCTTCACCCTCATATATGTCTTCTTCTACTATGTCAATAGCCAATGCTATTGCCTCCCTTACCACACTCATATTTAGTCTCATTTTCTTTACTTGAAGGAAAGATGTCACAAATGGTTCTTGAACTTTTATCTAATATTCAATTTCATCCCGAGTTTCCGATTTGCTCAATTTGATCTTTGAACTATTGATAAATGTTCTATCTAGTCCTTCCGGTTGTTCAAACCATTAAGTGATGACATGGAGCTGGGTTGGATTATTAAAATTATGAGTCAATATATACTTTAAAAAAGAAAAACAAATTAGGGCTTCAAAAGCCCTCTTTTTCAAAGGGACTAGATTTGAACATAATCACAAAAGCTTTTAGTTTTGGAACCCAGTGACATTGAATAGATGGAAGAAGAGAGAAAGCAAACTTGTATAGTGGAAACCACCAAAGAATGGCTCAGTGAAACTCAATATCGACGGATCCATCCTTGATGGAGAATCGGAAGGAAACACCACCGACATACATTGTGATTCCACAAGGAATTACGGTCGCCGGGTTTGCAAAATCGATCGGCATATCCTTGGCCAAGTGCGTCAAAGCCCTAGCCCTCAAAGAAGCCTTCTCTCTCATGGCGACACAATTGGATTGGAAGAGATGAACTGATTCGAGGTGGGAAGTAGAAACCATAGCTTATCCGTTTTTTATTTAATTTCTTTTGGTCGGAATAGCTTATCCGTTTGCAATCCTCTTTTTCACATCGACGATTCTTCTTCCTTCTCAACATCGAACTTCTCAAAATGCTTGGATTGAGACTAGAGTGAAGATGGTTGGGTTGAGGTTGACACTAGCGACAATTCAAATCTTGGTGTCTTGGTGGGCGCGCCACTACTCATGCAGGTGAAACTTCGAATTTGCTCAATTAGAATTCAAAAGAGAGGAATAAGTGAAGAACGGTGCGAGCATCACAACTGAAAACTTTAAAGAGCTCATGTTTTGTCTACCTTAAACGTGGATGACCCAAGAATTGACCAATGGGATATTACTCATAATTCGACAATTGAAGGACTTGCTTCCTAGAAGCAAATAAATTGGTTATCTTTTGAGTCAATTTTGACATTTTCACCTTCGTACACCAATTACACCAGATCCTCCCCGTAGCAAAATTCCAAAACCAAAAAAGCAAGAAGACGTGCAACAATTGAAGAAAGAAAGAAAGCAAGAAGTGGAGATGAATACACTCAATTGATACCAGAAGCTAATACCCTGTGGCAAAATTGGCATAGGTTGGACATTCGTGTAGTTTAGTGAACCGGCACTGAGCACTCATTGAAGGAGAAGGAACAAAGGGGGCTTGACCATACTAGTGTCAAGGAGCAAAAGCAGATGATTTCTAAATTCAATCCATAATTCTTCCCTCCATCAACTTCTCCTCTATGGTCTTGAGCTATTAATAGCATATATATAGCGAGGAGGAGAAATTAGCAAATAGTAATAGGCCTAGTGATCATGATTGGTTGCAATAAAAAGTTGTTTTTTGAGGAACGACAATGTTAAATTCATTCACTGCTGGTATTTGCAATGAAAAGTGATGTTCTTACAATGAAAATTCATTGAAGTTGTTATGAAATAATTTTCATGTTTGCCTCTGAATAAGATTGGCTTATTATTATTGACAAAGCCTTACCATAATGGTCATGAATTCACCCGCAAAAGTTGAAAGATGGAATTGATAAACATATATATGGCTATCAAACCATTTGAGAATGGGATGTAAACTGAAATTATCTTTATTTAGATCTCTTTTTCATTAACCTTCATTAAGACATGATTCACTAAAGTAGCAATCAATGAAACACTATTTTATAGGATAATATATTCTACTCAAGGAAAACACCTAAATGAGCTTGCAGGCATAAATTTCAAGATGCAACAACCAGATGTTGCAAAAAATACGAAAAATAAACTAAATGATTTCAAGTTTTCAAACCCATCATCACTGCATTAGGTGTTTGCACTTGGAAGTGCATGCCGGCTATAAATAGTTAAGTTTCACGTTGCACTTTCCTTGTCGACATGGCCACTTGTTACCATTTGACTCGATATCTACCAAAAAGCATGCATCATTGAAAGAATTAGTAGAACTCCTCATAGCAGAGTTGACTATCGAGTGTAAGCTGCAAACACTTCCTAAAGTAGGATAGTGCTTTGGTTTTTTCCTACTAACATACAAAGAGCTGAGCAAATAAAAAATTAACTAGAACATGTGAAAACATAATGCATACCGACGAAGAACAACAGTCTCTACTCCTTGCTGATCCTTGAAGGTAACATATGCAACTTGAGAATGTTCATTGCCGCTGAAAGAGGATAAATGTAGCATGAACCTCCATGGGAATCTAGTATGTGCTAAAATCGCAAAAAGTCTTCACTATCATCAAAGGGGAGACCGATATGCAATGGAACAAAAAACTAGAAAAAAACAATGGTTTTAGAGTCTCTTCTTTAATATCCTGCAAATGAGCACAACAAATATAGAAATAAGGTAACATCATATAATAGCATCATGAAAATGAAAGCTAATCTTTGCATTTTAACATGTTCGATTTCACCTAAAAACGAAAAGAACTCCTTTATGTCCAACTCGAATGCACCGAGAGAGAGATTGCTAACTTTCACGGTCCTTATCTAGGAAGGAGTAGCAGAAAGTAAAACGATAACCTTTTTTAGTTTGGAAAGTTGCACTTTCACATTATGAGTCCATGCATAAGATGATTTTCCAACATTAATTACATATGTCGAGCTCTAAATTTGTTCATGTGCCCCCAACAGAACAACATGAATTAAAACCCCCAAGGTTTCTACCGAAGAATATAGAATCAGACCTCGCACACCTGAGAGGAGAGGGTGGGAGAATCAAGAAATGAAATATTAGGAAAATGTAAGAGGACTGATCTCAATCAGTCAAGTGCTACTACTTAAATCTAGGAATTCATATTATGGGACCCTCTCCTCTAAACACACGTTAATCGGGAATTTTCAAAGGAACTGGGGGTGTAATCATCCAATACGGTAAGCACGTGCAAACAAGAATAGAAGGACGGCATGATCAAGAAACATCTCAATCAAAGTCAAGTAGAGAACTTGATCCGAATTCAACTTCAACCCACTAGACACATAAGATGAAAGATGGAAACTTGAGGAGCGGATGATATGGAGAGATTAGAGAGATTGGGGGACTCACAAACAAATAGCCATGGGCAAGCCAACTATTCAAGAATATTGAGTGTAATCTTTAACACCTACAAATTAGACAAAAATAAGGCCATTTGCATTTCTTTTCATATATCGAATGTACTATCAAAAACAACCCTAAAATGCTTGTTCTCTTAACATCATTGCCACATCTGAAACACTTCCAAAACTACCCAAAAAAAAAAAAAAAAAAAAACACATATCTCTTGGTCTTAAATACAAGAGCATCGTGTCAACAAAAAGTACTAGAGCATGTCCCATTTCCACTCTTCAAACAGCTACTTTTGGTCAATTTGCCTCTTTCTTGGAGATCTTGCTAATCCAACACTTCCAATATTGTTCAAATGCTACTCGGCTTGTTTCCTTTCTTCTTGCTTCTTTTTCATGATGTTTGCCTTTTGCCACTAGACAAAAGAAATGCATCAATCAATTAAATAAGGGATAAGTGCCGCGGAAGTCCTAAAACTTATCACAAAAATGCAATTGAGTCCTAAAACTTGCAAAAAGTGCAATTAAGTCCTAAAACTTGTCAAAATGATTCAATTGAGTCCTAAAGTTAATACCGTTAGTCTTTTCCGTTAAAAATGCGACGTGGCATTTTAAATTATTTTTATTTTCCAGCTGGCTTTTTAAAATATTTTTTATTCAATTTTTTAAAAAATTATATTTAAAAACTAAAATTCATTTTTTGGGAAGACCTAAAATCTTTGTTGAAACACAAGAAAAGAATAAAGAAAATGGTACTTCATTTTCATATCGATTCAAATTGCGAGTGTCGAATAAGGATAACCCTTTTATAGTAATTTCAAAAGGGGGAAAGATTTTTTTAATGAAAGACCATGAGCAGCTACAATATTATAAGTTTCTTCCTTTTCTTTTAACCTTCATTTTTTTTTTTTTAATAGTCGCGGCCACCGCCCGAAAAAATGCAATTTTAGTTTCTACCCAAATCTCGAAGCGAGGGCCACCGAGGCCTCGATGGCAACGATCACTAGCCCCCAAGCGAGGGTAGGCGTGCCCGGATCCGGGCGCCTCCTCGCTCAAGCGAGGTCCTTTTCTTTTTGACCGTTGTCGGCCTCTCCGGAGATGGGCAGCCGCCTCCTCTTTTTTTTTCTTTTTTAATAGTTTTTAAAAAATGAATTTTAGTTTTTAAATATTTTTAAAAATGAATTAAAAAATATTTTAAAAAGCCAGCTGGAAAAAAAAATAATTTAAAATTCCATATTAGTATTTTTAATGGAAAAGGCTAACGGTGTTAACTTTAAAACCAAATTGAACAATTTCGACAAATTTTAGGACTTAATTACGTTTTTTGCAAATTTTAGGACTCAATTACATTTTCGTGACAAGTTTTAGGACTTCTGCAGTACTTATCCCATTAAATAATCAAATGTCAAATCTTTACATAACGACAATTTTCTATTGTAAAGTTATACCTCTAGTCTCGTTATGGTGATAAATTTGCGCGATGCACTCTCCACCTTCTCCACATTGACCACATCGTAGTCAGTATTTCTTAGTATAGCAATGGATTGACTACCTTCTAGTTCAAGCTATTAAGAAGATCAACTCTCAATTTTAAATGACACTTATAATTATTCAAGCACATAGTCACTTACTTAAAAGTAAGGTCAAGAGTACCTTTTGAGTGGTGGCATTGTTATGATGCATCTTCATAACAAGTGGGTTGGCTTCTCTCTGTCCCACTATTTCTTCATCCTGTCCATTAAGAAAATGAAGTCAAAAAATATTGACACCAACAGAGACTAAAGACATAGAGTAAATAAACCTTACCTTTTCCTTTTGTTTCAATGGACAAGTTCTTGAGTTGTGGCCTCATTTGAAGCACAAATGGCATGTGATTTTTTTTTACCTTGTCTTGACACTTTGAACCCATTTCTAAATTCTCCTTCCTCTCTTAACCTTTTCCGTTTAGGCCTACCAAGCATAACCCGAGGCATTTGTGCCACCAAAGGTTCTCACCATTCATTGCTTCCAAGTAGTGACTATATGTCTTTAAATAGCTATCCTTCTTGTACCAGTGGGTGACAAAGTTTCTATCTCCTCCCCTTTGAATAGAATGACACATATTGCATGAGGGCATTGAATCCCACTTAAGTCCTACGCCCTACAAGAACATGAGTTGTTTCTTATCTCCACTGCAAATTTATCATTCCTATGGTGCACTTCAAATCCATCTTCTCCATTCCAAAGCATATGACAAAAGGCACTTTCTTTTTTATTACCTTTTATTTTCTCTAATATCCTAGGCACAATGTCTCTTTTCCATCTTTGACATGCACCTCTTTTCTCATGCATTCTTGTCACAATCTTTTCTTTAATATCCTCAAGCATGGATATGATAGACATGTATCTAGCTTCTAGCATCGATCCATTAAATGCTTATGACAAGTTATTGTCCACACTATATGACTTGTACATAGTTTTAAAGAAAGCCTTGCACCAATATTTTGGAGTAATCCTTATCAAGTTAGTTTTTTTCTGTCTTACTCTTCTTTCCCAATTCTTCAATATGCTTTTCAAATTGAGGGATTGTAGTTGACTTTGCACACACCCAAAATTGCTTGTGACAATCGTTACCCCATTCTTCTTGTGCCAATTCGCATAAATATGTCTTGCACAAACCCTACAATGAATCCATGATATTTTCATTTATATAATAAGATTAAATATTTGACACATGAAAACTACAAAATAAAGGAAGAGTAATAACATTACCTTATATTGATCTAAGAACAATGTGTATACCACACCGTAATTTATGGCAAGGTCATACTTCAAGGCCTTTACAAACCAGCCCCATGAATCCTTATTCTCGACCCCCACAATAGCCCATGTGATAATGTATATTTGATTATTTGCATCCCTCCCATCATCAATCAATAACTTGCCCTTCAACATTCCTTTTAAGAAACATCCATCCAACCCTATCAAAGGTTTGCAACCTTTAAGAAATCCCTTTCACGGCATCAAAATAAACATAAATTCATTGGAAGATGGGTCTTGAATTTGGTGATTCTCTTAGAAACTTTACCTTCATGTTATTTCGGGTTTCTATGAATAATTTCTTCACAATAACTTCACAATCTACTGAACTCATAAGAATACATCCCATTTAGTCTTTCAATTACTTTTTCCTTAGTCTTTCTACATTGGCTAATAGTAACATCTAAGCTCATTTGCTCTCGCACAATTCTCTTGAACTCCTGCAATTTCATTGAAGGAGCTGCCCTCCACAAACTTAGATAATGTTTCGCCATGTATGTAGACGTGAACCTCCTCACTTGGAAAGACCAGGATTACGTGCGTCCATCCTTGAAAGTTTTCACTAGAAACAAGCCTGTCTTGTTATCTCTAGCTGCATAAATTAACTAATAACAATTTTTAGCCTTACATTTTGCCCTTACTTGCACATTGTCATTCTTGTTTAGGGCCATCAAATATCATATTTAGTGTAGAGTGAAGTATCTCTATGATTTCATCATATTGCACATGTGTGCTCTTCCTTCTAGCAGCCTCTTCTACCTCTAGTTCTTCCTCATCACTTGTGACAAAGCTCCGATTAAAGTCACTTGAGTCAAAGTATTCAGTCTCAAGCTTAACGTTATCTTCACAATGGGTTGCTATAGCCTCTTTCCTCCTCCTTTTTTGTTCTACTTCTACATTTATTTCACTAGGTATCTCTAGCAACCTAGCAACACCATATGCATTATCTCCTTTAAAAGTTCCAATTTTTCCCTAGCCACTTGAAGTTCTTCTTCTTCATTGTTAGATAACCATGACACCTCAACAAGCTCATCATCATCTTCAATAAGTGTTACAGCTCCCTCATCTTCTTCTACGTTCATTAATCCCTCAAATAACCATGTCTTTGCCATGTTCAATAAATATCTCACATGTACCGACAAAATTTGCCCAAAATCCTATCATTTCATGTACCAAAGTGTCATCTTCAATTAATCTTAAACCATTCTAAAAATTCTTTCCCGGCATTAAGTAGTGAAATTTCTCATTATTAGAGTAACCCATATCTTATACCAAGTGCAAAATCTCAAAGTAACTTAATTTGTCTTGATCATAAAGCCACTCACTCCTATGACCATCAACATACTCTATTATTCTATCCCGAATAAACCTACCCCCAACCCATAAAGTAAATTGGAACGTCTCATCAGCCATGTAAATCTGCAAAAAATTACGCATAAAAATCATCTAAACTAAAAAAGGAAAAGGACACCAATTAAAATATTTCTATTGTTTATACAATAAGAACAAACAAACATTGAAAGTATAATCTAAAGAAAACAAAACAAAGACAAATGGGGGCCACGTCTAAAAATCAATGAAAAAGCTACAACCTAAAACTATGGCAAGTTGGGACAACTTTAAATTAATAAAACAAAACTTTTCCTGCATTTAATATTTTTTTCAATACTCTTTTAGGGCATTGCATAACACAACATGCTCAAATAAACTATTCACACTTATGTCATAACCACGCATCTATCAAGTCAAATAAACCATGCATTATCATCTTCAAGAAAGTCTCAATTAACCCATCCTTGAAGAAAGCCCTAATTAACCTTAAATAGCAAACATGGAGGAGCCATCAGGACACATCATCTTTGTAGAATTCCCTCACATATAAACCCAAGTCTTCATTGGAAGCATTATGCCCGAGACAACACTCCGGGCACAAAGTAACTTCTCTTGTGTGACAAGATAGAGTCGCCATTCAACGCAAACTCAAGTTTTGAACCCTAAACCTACATGTAAGCCCTAAAAAAATCATGATACATAATTATAATGGACTATAACCCTTACATCCTCCTCCTCCTCCTCCTCCTGCTCCTTCATGTCTTGATCTTTTTCTTCACTCCTTGATACAAGTTTTGGGACCAGTTGGAGATGAGAGCACCAATCACAAAAGCAGAGAGAAGAAGTGCTTCCATGTTTCTTTTTTGAACGATGGTTTGACTTGTTTTAATGGTAATTTCCATGTGGATTTTCCACATGTCTTTTTTATTCTATACTTAAGACTAAAAGACACGTAAAAACCACGTAAGCCAATTCCATTAACTTTAACTAACGAAAGGACGAAATTGGTCAATTTCCAAATAATTCAGGGACTAGATTAGACATTTGTCGATAGTTTAGGGATTAAATTGAGCAAATCGAAAATCCAGAGACAATATTGAACAATAAATAAAAGTTCGAGGACTATTTGTGATATTTTCCCTTACTTGAAAGTAATCCCTGTCATTAGATAAGACATAGTCATCATCACTTCTAACTAATGCATCAATTTCATCAGCATCACTTTGAATAACATTACTCTCAAAGTCAAAGCCATCATCTCTCTCATTATCTTCACCCTAGCTAACACTCCATTATTTTAGTTCAATCATAACCATAACCCCAATTTCATCTCCTACTTCAACCTCAGCTTCAACTTCACCCAAGTTAGCAACACTAGCCCTAACCCCACTTCAAATAACTTTCAATCAACTTTCTTTATCAACCTAAAAATAACAATGTATGTTTTTAGTAGATATGCATATGATAAAAAAAACGCTATCTATTCTAAGGAATAAACCTTGTAGAATTTAGGATGAGCAGATTAACAAACAAAAACTGAACATTATATGTGAATAACATCAATTCCTAATCAAATGAATAAAATGGATCCACACATTTGCTATTGTTTGGTGTTTATGTAGCTTTGTATCGTACATTAAACTAGCAAGTAACTTGTGTTCATACATAAGATTTTTTTTTATCTTTTGGAGCACACTGAAAAAGCGAAATTACTCAAAACAAGACCTTCAAAAAGTAAAGATCGATGAAAAGAATACTCATAGGATGTTGATGAATAAAACTTAGAAAAAACTCTAAATCGTAAGTCGAGCTTGTCTCTATAGACTAGCATGAGATCTTAAAGGTTAAATCCCCTAAATATGAAACACTAAAAGTGACACCTAAAATGTCACATATGAACAATATCATTTTATTTTAGCATGCGGAAGTGCAATCAAATATTTTCCAAATTCCTTTACAAAGAAAGTTGTACAATTATAAATAACATACTTATACATCTTTTATTAATACCACATTTAAGTTCACAACTTTACTACATTACGAGCATATTATAAAAGTCTGGGTAAGGGTTGGGGAGATCTATTTCCATACTACACTCCAAAAATCTGCCTATACAAATGTCGAGACCAAAGTCATAGATCAATAATTTTAGCACATTTTCATAAAAACCTTCAAAATGTATAAAAACTCTATAGTGTAAAGGTTGTGAGGTGTCCAACATACATATTTGAAAAGATAAATGAATGAGTCAAACCCAATAAATGAAATTTTTAGTTTGAAGTTAGAATAATCATCTTACCACTTCACCTGACACGAGCAAAGTGAATGCATAATAATCCGATAAGTATGACAAAGGCATGAGTAGATTTTACCTTTACCACATAAATCGTCATTCAATAATATATATATTCAGACTCATGATTATGGAATATCATGTTTCGCACAAAATAAATAATTTTTACAATGTTTGGTTTTACCCATAGTAATATATCTTATTCATTAATATTTATTCCTCTTGAAATCTCCCAGAGTATGCTAAACTCATGGGCATCTAAACTGTGTTGTAAACTTTCACCAAATGGCATTCCCATCACAACAGCATCTCGACTCTTGAAGCATGCATCACTCCAAACTATGGGTGCAAACTTCCACCACTAGGCATCATATTCACCATCTTGGATTCAACTCTTATTCAAACCATACTATATGCATACTTACAAGCATAAAACACATTTCTCAACTCAATTTAATACATCAATCAGATAAGCGAGTATGAAATAACCTTTAGTCACATTCTAATAATCAAAATCTGATTAGTGAAATGGTACATGAGTTTGAGCAATAGATATATTCTGCTCATTAAAATTTAAATAATTAAGTGAGTACATTCAGACTTTATAAAAATTAATAAAACAAAAGAGGAGTTTCAATAAATAAGTAGGTTTTGATTTAATACAATTTAGTAGAATGAAAAAATGAATTTTGACTTGAAACTCTGATAGAATGAACAAATAGATTTTGACTCAAATTATAATATGATGAGATAGAATGAACATATTTTGACTACTCATAATGAAACAAAATGTAAAATGAACATGTAAGATATCATTAATGCAGATATTGCAAAATGAACATATTCTAATTATTCAAAATGAAAGAGAATGAAGTAGAATTGACATATTCTGACTAGCAAAATAAACATGTAAGAGATCATTAAGACAAATATGACAGAATAAACATATTCTGACTATTAAGAGTGAAACCAAATGGAGCATAATGAACATGCAAGAGGTCATCAAAATAAATATGGTAGAACGAACAAATTCTAACTATTTAAAATGAAACCAAATAAAGCAGAACAAACACATTCTGACTAGTAGAATGAAATGCAATAAGTTATCAATGAACATGCATAAGTCATCAAAACAAATATGACAAAAAAATAAATTGTGATTATTCATAATGAATTAGAACAATGACAAATATGGCATAACAAACATGTAAAAGGTCATTAAGACAAATATGACAAAACGTATAAATTCAAACTTAATTAATTTTGGTAGAATAAATGAACACAATGTGAATAATATCAATGGCTCCCCAAAATCACAATTTCAAAAACAAATTCATTAATTTCAAGAAGATAAAAGTGTGTATAATTAACAACAAATTGACCTAAAACTAGTAATATAATGCTATCAAGCTTTAATCAATTATTACAATTATGTTGCACTATAAGCAAAATCAATAATACATTTTAAACATATACAAGATCACCAAGACAATTTAATAATCACCATATTCACAATATTATTACATATCTCAAATACCCATCAAGATAGAAGTGCAAAGAAGATTGAACTAACTTAATATCTAGAAACTTCACTTACCTTGAACAAGCGTGACCCACCAATATACCGTCTCCACCTTGTAGCTTCCAAATAAAAAATTCAGCTCTTTACTTCTAGGATTAAAACGTGAGAATAATACCATGCAAGTGTACTTGAGAATTTAGAAAGGTGAAAGAAGATTTACGGCCAAAGTAGAGAAGTTTTGGACACCCGGACCCCTAGAGTGCCAAAAGTTGACACAAATGGACACTTAAGTGCCAAAAGTTATAAAAGTGACACTTAAGTGCCAATCCAGCCAAAATCTAGCCAAAATGATGACGTGCGCAGTTTCTAGTGAAATAAGTACAAAATAGCGTCGTTTTGCATGTTGATATGGCTAAACGGTGTCAAAACGACATAATTTATGTGGTAACGTGATAAATAATTAATATAATAATTAATCAAATTATATTTAAAACTAAATTTATTTTAAAAATTTAAAAATAAAAATAAAAATATTAAAAAATTTTAAAAAAAAGAAAGGGAGGAAGGTGGTTGAGGGCCGAGCCATCGCCCGCCTCCTCCCCGCCACTACCGAGAAGGCCAACAACGGAGGGGGAGGATCGCCTAGGGTCACCTTGGAGGGCCCCGGCTAGCGGGCGATGGCGAGGGTCCGGAGCCCTCACCTAGACCCCTAGCGAGTGGTGATGACCCTTGGCTCGATTGAGCGAGGGTCACCGACCCTCGTCGAATCTAGGCGAGGAACATAGGCCCTCGCCACCGGTTGGCTGGGGTCACTAGCCCCCGCCTAGGGCTCATTGATCCCGACCAACCCTTCCCCACCTTCCGACAATGGTAGGGAGGCGACGGCGGGCAAGGGTTGAGCCCTCAACCACCAATTGCCTTCCTCCTCCTCCACCTCCACCTTTATCATCATCATCATTGTTATTAAATTAATTAATTTTTATATTAAAATTCAAATTATACTAAAACAACGTCGTTTTTGTGTTTGTTTTGTTGAGTCAACTTGCCGGCGAGCCACATAAGCGAAAAATTAATAAATAAATAAAAAATGTCACGTAGGATTTCCGGTGGGGTTCGTCGAATGTGGCACTCAAATGTCCTATTTTTCATTAAAAAAAGTGGCACTTAAGTGTCATATTAGTAAATGTTTTTACACGTAAGTTTTATTTAATGTCCTTTTGTGCCAACTTTTGGTACTTGAAGTGTTCTTTTGCCATTTTTTTTATGGATTATAGAAACTCTTATATCGTAGCCAATCTATTGGTTTATCTTATATATATATAGTTGGAGATATACATTTTAATATCAGATAGTTGGTTATATTTGAGACTGCATCTTTTATGTCGAAAGATGGCCGTGTCATTCCCTTTCTTGTAGTTTCGGGGCATGACATCTTTTGGGTATACAACAAATAGCCTTTTCCTCACTTTGCACCTATCAAACTGTTCTGACTCGGTTTTTCAGCAATCTGACCTGACTTTCTTGCGTTCATCGTATGTTGTAACTTTCATTGGTGGCTGCTTCCTTTTCCACCGTCTTGATGGACAACTATCCATGATCATGAAGAATATTGTATTGACTATAGTTCGCGTGAAACCCAAAACATCTTAATCATTGTTGATATGGATCTCACCGTTGACTTCAATGATTAATAATCCCGATGAATTTGATCGGCGTAATATATTTTAAATTTCTTGGTATTTCGTGCATCCCTTTGCTTCTGAACGAAATTGTTCTGCCAAGTTGGCTTGCCTTCTGCAGATTTCGGTGGCGGTCTACAGATTCAGGGTCTTCCTGGTGCCGAGGAAGATGCTGAGCATTTTCAAGACAGGAAGGTCTATATGGAAGTAACCATGCAGCTTACAGATTCAGAAGATAATATTTGGTGCGTTAACAACGATTATTATTCGATCTTTGTTACACGAATGTAATATAGTCGTCGTGTCAACAATCAAAAAGCGCCCCATTTTGCGACAACTTAGCGAGCAATGCCTTTAATCCTCTTCCCGAGTCCCCATCCGCTCCGAGGGCCGTCCTCGCGGCTTCTTTCATTCTCGCGGCTCGTGCTTTCAGTGACTCGTTCCTCGTCATCTCCTCAACCCGGTCCGCTATTTCCTCTCCCTTCACCACATCCTTCTCACCCCTCCCCCAGCTCTCCTCCCAAATTCCGATCCCCGCCCTCTTCACCAGGCTTGCGTTGATCATCTGGTCTCCGTGCTGGGGCCATGCCAGCATCGGCACGCCGTGCCACACAGCCTCCATGACCGAATTCCACCCGCAGTGGCTCAGAAACCCGCCTATTGCCGGGTGGCCTAGTACCTCGCTCTGGTTCAACCAGCACTTCAAGACTAGGCCGTTGACTGCACCCGAGGTTGCCATCATCAGATTCTGCCCGATCACATCTTCTAGGCCCTCCGTGTCTTCTTCATCCACTTTCTTGCTCTTCACTATCCATACGAACCTCACGCCGCTCCGTACCAAGCCATCTCCTAGCTCTCTTATCTGGTCCCTTGACATGGCTGTTCTACTGCCGAAGCTCACGAAAACAACTGATCCTATTGGTTGATCGCCCAGCCAAGCCAATGGATGAGAATGAGGCTCTTCGAAGTTAGCTGGTGGAAGCGGCCCAATAGCGATCGCAGGTGGCAATCCGCTCGTTATATTGACGTCGTTCAGCGCTCTTAATGTATCCTGCTCGAAGCCATGGAACGTGTTGATCAAAATCCCATCTGCATCGCTCATACTCTTGCCGTTCTGAATGAGAGAACTTTTGAGGAAGTTGTCCTCTTCTTCCAATAGTGGTGGCGGAAACCATGAGACGGGTATCGGTTCAAGATTCGGTATCTTGATGAGATCTTCGTTATCCCCAGAACCAGGCATGGCTTTCCTGACAGACATTTTATGGAAGGACATGAAGAGCGTCATCATTTTGGCGGACGACGTGAAGAAAACATAATTTGGAAGGCCAACGGCTCGAGAAACAGGAAGGACTGCGGAGATCAAGCTCATGTCTGTGATGAGAGCAGAAAGAGGCGGGGATATCGACGAGAGGAGGGGAGGGAGGAGGCGGCACGACCTACAGATGACTTCGTAATGGCGATAAAAGGGATCGTCGGTGCTGCTGGAAGACTCGTCGATGGGAAGAAGACACAGTTGTTTGGGACTAACTTGAGGGAAGCTGGCAAAGAAACTGGAGAGGGCACGCGACTCGGCGAGCGAGACCGTCGGGTGCGCGGCAATGAAGGTGACTCGGACATCGCTGGCGACGAGTGAGGTGGCCAAGCGGAGGAACGGCGTCAGATGGCCCATCCCGGAGGTCGGAAATAGAGCCACGTGGATGGTGCTCTTCTGCTCACTAATTTGTGACATCTCGAGAGGACAAAAAGGGTTATCTCGTTGAAGGTTTGTTGGGTTTGGGTCTTGCTTGTTTCAGCGACCGATGGGGCACACAAGCTGCGTTGGAATCTGTCTTAATAGGGAGATGGAGTCAAGGAAAGCTGCTAAAGAAAAGAAAGCGAATTTTGTCACTTTCGATGGCAATGGCGAGAAGCCATTTCGATTGGGTTGCTTTTGCTTCACGCTCAAGAATGTAAGGAAGACGAAATTTTCTCCTGCCACGTTTGATTCTAATTTTTGGGATTGAAAAAGACACGCTCCGAACGAACTTTGTCGAAGAATGCAAATTTGATTTTGCTAGTGTTTACTTTTGGTTGATGCAGGAGTATGCTTAGAAATTTTAAAGAGGTGAACTCTCTTTGACCCTTGCCTCATAATTAGTTCTCTAACAAAGAATCTTGAACTTTTGCCGCTCCTCCATGGATCGGCTTCAACAGTTCAAGAGGAAAAGAAGCCACAATTAAATGTCATAACTTTCAATCAATCACTCAAGTGTCATAATTTTTAAAAATAAACGCCACTATAAGTGTCATAACTTTTACTGTTCACATTTCAAGTCACTTAGGTGAATGTTGTTACAAAAATGTTTCCCGCAATATTTTGTTGCAAGGAGTTTGAGGGGGCAGAACTTCAATAGATAATATCTTATCACTCAAGTAAAATTTTCAACCTATCTTTCTTTTTTATTCAATACAAAATTTTGACAAAAAGTTATTATACTCAAGTGATCGATAAAAAAATAATGACATTAATGTAAGCACCGTATAAAAGTTTTGTCACTTTTAGGGCGCGCATGACAAAATTTCTAGAACATAAACTAATTTATGACTAGAAATTGAGAAGTTAAAAATTTTAACTTATGATTTATTCTTCATATCTATTTCTGGAATAAAAATCTGTTCTAGAAATAGAAAAATCAAATTACGTTACCAAACGGATTTCTGTTCCAAACCTATTCCGAGGAACAAAGAAATAGAGAAATAGAGAAATAAAAATTTTATCATAAATTTTAGTGTTAAAAATAAATAATAATATCTCTAAGGACATCATGTCATGTGTATCTCAAACAAATCATTTTCGCCATAGAAAATCCTTCAACAAATGGGCTGCCTGTGTAAATTATTAAGTTTGAGAAAGAAGGCCTTTGGGAAGCGCATAAATGTTATGACCACACCCGTTTGTGGCAACATTTGCTATAAAAATACTAAGCTAAATCAAACTTTATAATGTGTTTTATCAGAAATGTTGGGTATCGCAGTAATTTCGTTAGAAAGCAAGCTAATCTACCATCCACCAAATGAGGAAAAATAAGCTTGATGCACTAAGGGCGCGCATGAGAAAATTTATGTTCCAGTAATTGATTTCTCAATTCTATTCCCCGGACAAATTTCTGAGCAGAAAAACCCGTTTGATAACGACTCAAAATTTCTATTTCTAAAACAAAAATCCGTTTGATAACAGAATAAAATTTCTATTTCTAGGAATAGAAATTGATTAGATAACAACATAGGAAATCCTTAAATACAAAATAATTGTCCAAATAATACTAAAACAACATAGGAAATCTTCAAATACAAAATAATAGTCGAATTAATACTAATACATTACAAAAGGTGAACCAAACCTGTGTTCCAGTAAGCCAAAATAGGGGGTTCTACAAAACCACGCTCCAAACCCATATAAATCGTGTACAAAATCAGCTCAACCTTCCCCAATCCCAACCCCCTAGGCTATTTTTCACAGCTTAAGCAATTTGAGGCGGATGCAAAGCTCCTCATTTGCGTGGAAAGGAAATACCGAACACAAGAACACAATTACTCATAACACAATAATTGAAATGGTTGCACTTGAAACAAAGCGTCCCCATCAAAACCAATTCACTAACCACGCCAACACATGCCAAACCCCCTGGGCGACACAACCACAATCCAATCCAATCCAATCCAATCCAAGCCATTGGGCTTTCACAATCTGAGGATCCCTCCGTGATCGCCTCGAACCGGGGCGCAAGAACGGCCAAGAATAGCGAAACCCCAACCAAGGAAAACAGAACAAACAATGCGCAACCCGGAAACACCAAATAGCAACATAGCACGCATCAATCGAGCTCAGTGCAAGAATGGCCAAGAACAACGAAACCCCAACCAAGGAAAACAGAACAAACAAATCGCCGCATAGAGAGCAGAGAGAGAGAGAGAGAGAGAGAGAGAGAGAGAGGGAAGACCTTGAATCGGAGAGGAAGGAATGTGCAATCCAAATCGAAACGGGGACACGGACGGAGGAGGTGAGTCTAATGGGACGACCGGAGCAAATTGGACGGTCTGAGGACGGCAACGGTGCAAGATGAGCGACGATATGACCGGTAAGAGGACGGTGACGGCGTCGGAGTCAATAGTGGAAAGAAGGATGGATTCGGAGTCGATGGCGAGGATGGACAAGTTGTTCGGAGTTGACGAGCTAGGGTTTGGTTGAAGCGTTGAGAGGAGAAGAAGAAACAACGCCCAAATAAAAAAGCCCGTGAACAAAGAAGGATGCCCAAATGGAGAAAAAAAAATAATTTCTATTTTTACCTTACCAAAAAAAAATTCTGTTTCTATTTCAGAAATTGAGAAGTTAAAAATTTCAACTTCTGATTTTTTCGATTTATCTATTTCTAGAATAAAATCTATTTCAGAAATAGAAAAATCAAATTGCACTATCAAACGGATTTCTATTCCAGGGATTAGAGAAAAGAGAAATCGGAAAACATAAATTTTATCATGCGCACCTAAAAGAAGGAGGTGATAAAATTTCCATGGTGGTAAACTATCTATAAATAAAAAAAAAAAGAATATAAAATAGATATTAGTACCTTTGTTGTATAATCTACATATACTCGCGCCATCTTTTTGACTGCAGGACCCAATAAATGAAATGTACATTATTGTAGCTAAATTTTGTGGCACTGTAATTGTTACTATAAAGATGTTAAAATGAGTCATAAATGCATCTTTGGACCCATAATTTAGATTGGGTAATCGGGAACGGTCTAGCGTCGCATCATTGGTATGCGACCAACCAGATTTTCCCAACAATGACTACATATTCTTCTAGCTTTGCTTCTTGATCGTAGGGTATAAGCCAATTTCTAGGTTGAATCAAGAACTGAACCAGGTGTGAAGAAGGGACATTAAAGGTGTTTGATTGTTTGTTGGAGATCTGTTTGTGTACCTTTCGAGCATTTGCATAATAGAGACAACGGATAAATATACTAAAACCTAAAACTTATCTTGGAAATACAATTAAGTTCCAGAACTTTAACAAAAGTGCGATCAAGTTCTAAAATTTGTTGAGTTTGTGCGATCAAGTATTTCCATTAACCCTATCCAACTCGACAAACGGAAAATGCTAACAAGTTTTAGGACTTGACTGTAGCATGGACTAATAAGGGTTCTAATTTGTGATCTTATAGGCGTTCTCATTCAAACACTTTGATCTAAGAGCTACCAGAAATCAATGGAAATACAAATTCAGACTGGTTCTCGCATTAAAAGTATGCAAATGATATCTAGTGCTCGTTTTGATAGAAAATTGTATTAAGACTTGGAAACTTTTAAAGAGGAAACCATAGATTTCCGTGAAAAAGAGGAAACTACAACTATATAGTCCATTCAAGAACGAAAATTACATTAAGACTCGGCTAGGCTAGGCTAGAACAAGTACAATATATTCAAATGTACGCGTATTTTCTTGCACTTTGTGGGACCTTAATGTGGCCAATCGATGCTAGTGAACCGATTCACGAGAGATAAGAAATTGCTCGTTACCTAAGCAAAATTCACCATCATTCACCTCACTACCAACTATACTCCCCTGTCTGTAACCTGACCGATATATCTGAGCTCCCTCACCAACTTGGCAAGTCAATTCATGGAGCTATCCATTTTTCAGAGGCAACAATTTAAGAAGCAAAAGTGCTAAGAATTAGAATCCAGGTCAAGTCAAATATGGGTCAAGTACAAGTCTAGTAGGTGAGGATTGCTAAATTTGCATGACATATAAGGTTGCGTTTGGTAACAAATCTATTCTCGAGAACAGTTTCTTTTTAGAAACACTTTTTCCTATTTTGTTCGTGAAAACAGTTTTTGAGTATTTTAAAGAGTTTAGTAACTATTATAAAATTTCTATTCCCGAAACAAAAATGCATTTGGCACGACCCCAAATATTTTTGTGACTTAGAATTTCTTTTAAGTTATTAATAATTTTATTACATTTTTCTTTTTTTCGTTTCTTTTTTGCTTTTTCTTCTCATTCCTCTAGCAGGTTGCCGACCTTGGCCATGGCCATATGAGGGCTACCAAGGTCACTGGCTTCAAAGGAGCCTCACCTTGGCTAGGCGAGGTGACCTTGCCCAAATTTGGCAAGGTCAAGCCTTGCCCACCCATCGTGAGGCCAAGCGACGCCAACCTCGCGATGGCCTAGCAAGCCTCGGCCTCACTCAGTCATGATGAGGCTCGAGGGAGCTCCTCGGTGGCCGGCGAGCTTGGGGCAACCTCATCGAGGGCCATTGAGGCTTCAACAAGGTCCCCAAGCCTCATCTAGCAAGTCGCCGCCCATCGTTGAGGTCGGTAACTGGTTGGGGGAAGAAGAAAGGAAGAGAAGAAGAAAGAAAAGAAAGGAAGAAAGGAAAAAAGAAAAACTTGCTTCTTAAATTGTTCCCATAAACAAGAAACAATTTTGTTTTTGTTTCTTATTTCTATTCCAAACATATTCTCGGGAATAAAAAAATTATCAAACGCATTTTTGTGCCAGGAAACAAAAGAACGGAAATATTCATTTTCAGAAGAGTTACCAAATGCTCCCTAAATGTGTCAATTTGAGTTTGATCATTTTTTATTTGGTTCAAACTCAATTTGAGGGAAACCAACAGAGTTTTGGCTCATTTCTAAGAATTTTCACTTTCTTGTCGAGAATGGGTGAATGCTATTTATAACTATTCCTTCCAGTGATGCTTAAGTTTCATGGTCTAGTTTGTTTTTCACATTGGGTTTTGCTACCTTTGACCATTTATACCCATAGACTCGCTAAATGGATGAGTTAGGTCAGGTTGGGTTGAGTCATAAATAGTCAATAGACTTATTTAACCCATTTTGATTTATTTCCACGCAATGCAAATTTAGTGAATATGCTCATGCTTAACCCAATCCATATTACAAAAACACTTTCTATTTTAACTCACTTATGAAAACTCTTAGCCAATTGAGATGAGAACATGTAGCCAATGAACATGAGATCGAGTAACTGCAAGAAAAAGTGAAAGAGTGTCATAGAAATATGTGAGGTTTAAGTAAATTGTAAACCTATTTATGACTTATTTAACACTTATATTGTGTTAAATCCATTTATGACTCATTAATTCAAAATAACTAATTCATTTAACAGCCATATGGATTAAAAAAAAAATAGATTTATGGTTCATTTTGATGGATCTAATATTCGGGCTGTTTGGACTCCAAAATTCGCGAGGGCCACGTCCGGTGATGGATGTATGGTGAGTCCATATTTAGGCTTTGTGCGCTGGATTTGGTTTTCTGAATAGACTTGGACCCTTGACACGTGTCGTGTCGGATGTACCGTCACGTGGTTCTGGACTAGGCCCATATAATTTGCCCTTGAGATTATGGACTAAGCCCGTAGATTTTGATACGCTTTAAGTTTAGATTGCTTCCTAAGGTCTTGTTTCCCTTTAATCCTTCCGTTTTTACCTTAAGAGTCCTTTTCTTTCTCTTAAGGTTTTAGGTTCTTTCTCCAAAAGTCTGAAGGATGGCTCAGCCTCATAAGTCCCCTGCTTCTGAATTTTTCGGCACTCTTTCTGGGCATCATCTATCTCATTTCTTTAAGGAATGTAGACAGGATCCCTAATTGAGTTTCCGTTTAGACTACCTTCTCCAGAAAATCGAGGTATTGAGTTTGTATGACCTCCCCTTCTCTATTCCACTTTTTACTGATGTATAAGGCCCGTGAGTCGGCCATTCTACTGAGTGGCGGAGTTGGTGGGCTATCCCTTCCAGAGAAGACTTCGAAAGTCGACTTCCGAACCTTTATGGACCTCCCTAGTTCCATGGAGGAGTGGAAGAAAAAGTTGTCTTTGTCAATCTCGCCGGGGTCGCCCGTTCGAATCTTTTGAAGCGACCTGCCCACGACTCAACTTAAACGTCTCAGTCTTGCTAGGCATGAGCACGATCTCCTCTCGTCCATAGACAAAATATGACTCATGACCTCTTGAAATTCTTGTTTTTGGTGAAATTCTTGCTTCTGCTCGCGTTGCTTCTCCCACTCCTGGTGGGGGGTTCAGCTTACTCCATTTTCCTTCAGACCTTTTGGCGCCAACTTAGCTTTGGTCTCACAGCTATGTCTGGCATTTCCGGCGAAGAGGTTCGTTCGACAACTCTTCGATTTGCTGAAAACTTGCTTTGCGATAGAGAGAATGGATTGGAGGTGGAGAAGAAGAAAATTGAGCTATGCTGAAGAAGGGGGTCCTCCAGTTGCCAATGAATTTATCAAGAAAAGGAAATAGGGGACTTGGAAATGCTTAGGGTATATTTAGGGCCTGTTTAATAATATTTCTGTTTGGGGAAACAATTTCCTTTTAGAAATAGTTTTTTTTCTATTTTTATTCCGTAGAAAAATTTCTAAGTAAAACAATGTGTTTGATAACTATGCAAAATTTCTATTCTGAGAATAGAAAAAAAAAACATGACTATGTTTGGTACAACCCAGAAATTTTTTTGTGCCATTGAATTTCTTTTAATTTTTTAATATTTTTTTAGAATAGTTTTTATATTTTCTCTCTTTTTTCTCCTCCCCTAGTCGTTGATGGCAATTGGCGATTGGCGATTGGCAACGACAATCAACAATAGGCAATGGCAACCAGCAAGCAACAATAGTGGGGGCCGACGTGCCACAAGGAAGAAGAAGAAAAGAAAAAAAATGAATTATTTCTAGAATTTGTTCTTGAAAACAAGAAGCTATTTTTTTCTACTTTTTTGTTTTTATTTGAAATCCATTCTTCCGCTACTTTTCTATTCCAGGGAATAGAACGTTAATTGACATTACCAAATATATCTGTTATTTTTCTATTTCAAAGAGCAAAAGAATATGACCATTACCATGCGCACTCTTAGTAATCATTATGTTCCTAAAAATAATTTTTACTCAAAAATTTTTTTTTTGATTTTATTCCCTAGATAAGTTTATGAGCATTTGAAGACATTTGGTAACTATCTAAATTTTTCATTTTCGTAATAAAAATACATTTGATACGACCCTCACATTTTTTTTATGACTTAGAATTTCTTTTTATTTTTTTAATAATTTTATAACATTTTTATTTTTTTAATAATTTTATAACATTTTTATTTCTCCTTTTATTATTCTTCTTCTTCCTCAAGTTAGTCGCCAGCCTTGGGAGAGCCTTGCGAGGCCGAGTCTCATCGGCCCAAGCCTTACCTAGCCATCACAAGGTTGGCCTCACCATGGCTGGGCGATGCCAACCTCATAGGCTAGGCAAGGTTGAGCCTCGTTGATGGCTGGGCGAGGAGTGAGGTCGAGCCTCATTGATGGCTACGCAAGTGGTAAGGCCAAGCTTGCTAGGCCAAGCCTTGCCCAACCATGGCAAGGCTCGGGTCAACGAGGCTCAACTTTGCTGAGGGCTGGTGAGGTCGTTAGCCATGGCCAAGGTCAATGACGAGTTAGAGGAAGAAGAAAAGAAAAGAAAAGACAAAAAAAAGAAGAAAAAGCTGGATTCTAGAATTGTTCATAAAAACAAATAAGCTACTTTAAAAAAAAAATTCTTAATTATGTTCCAAATCTATTCCAAAAACAAATTTATTCCCGGAAACAAAATGTTATCAAATGAAATTATGTTCTATTTTTTATTCCAAGAAACAAAATAATAGAAATATGCATTATTTGATACGTTAGTAACCTTGTCTATCATCTAGAATTTCTTTCATGCTGATGCCAAGTAATTTTTAGCTCCACTAAATGTACATGAGATCTCAAAATGACAATCCTCCAATTTTATTTTATTTTTCCATAAAAGGAGCATAATGGTATGTACCATCTCCGAGACGCCATGATAATCGTTGGGCTCAGAACTGTGGGATGCGGGAGAGAGAGGACTTGGTCAAAATTGGTTGCTTTTATACGATACGGTCATAGCCAGATTAATTATGACGTATGTTCCAAAATGGGTCTTTAGACCTATCCTTTAACTCATATATGATGTATGACAAAAAAAAAAAAAAAAAACAAAAACAAAACATACATGATGACTGTGATGTTATATGAGTTAATTATATACATTAAATGGACAATAAATTAATAAATGTAATATGGACATTAGATGGATTATAAATGGATTTACAACTTACTTAAATTCAACATATTTTTATGACTCTCTTCTTATTCTATATTGTCATCACTTGGTTACGCATTTACTTACTTTGCACTTCACCTTAATTTGGGTTTGAGTTTTTTGTAAATTTAGTTGAATATGGAAGCAATATGGGTTGGGTATATGTCACAAAATTAATGGGTCAAAATAGATTTTAATGAGTTTATTGAGTTATACCATATTTGACCCAAACACAAACCTAACCAGACCTACTTGTTTGATGATCTAATCATGTGTAATTTGCATTGCAATCAAATAGGTCAAAATGGATTAAATTGATCTATTGGGCTAGACCATATTCGAACTCAAACCAACTACCCATCTGATGAGTCTAATTGCACGTGATGTTGAATGCACTAACATAAATATTTTCCACGTTCTGATATTAAGTTGCCTAGGGGCCCTAAGAACATGAACGTGGGGTATTCCGTTGGTTGTGAATAGTGAATCATATAAAATGTACAGGATAGACAAAATTTTAGGGGTCCATGTACATTTGATTTGGGTCTAGATCTAATGTGACTAAAGATAATTGTACACTTCCGATAAATGTAGATAAAAGGTTCCATTATCTGTAAATAATATTTTAGAAGTTGATTTATATTAGAGATGTCTTAAAATTTGTCAAAAAAATACAATTAAATTCTAAAACTTTCGAAAAGTATAATCAAATACAAAAATTATTAAATTGATCGATTATGTATCTTTATTGACTCCATCCAATTTGAGCAACGGACAATTGCCGACATGATATTTTTCTAATATAATTTAGAGACATGTGGCGCCCCATCAGAAAATAGGCAGACCTTTTTCCAGAAAACCAAAAAAAAAAAAAAAGCCAACAACTGAAAAAAAAAAAAATTGAAAAAAAGGGAAAGTAAAAGGCACATGAAGAACAGGGATGGCCGCGAGGCCAAAGCGAATTGGATATCCGAACATTTGTGTTCTGAACATCCGACTCATTTTTCACCGATAACGGACTCCTTTGTGTCCGGACGTCCGACTTCGCCAATGCTCGAAAATTAGTCGTTCAGAGTGTGACTAACGGTTAGCCCTATTTGGAATTTGTGTAAATAAGACCTCTAGGGTCTTTGATGGATTAGATTACGTTGTACTACAGATCCAAGTGTAAAACCATAAATTTGTTATTGTAATAGGTAAAATTAGGAAATTATTCAAAAATCCTAAATCTAGTAGGCTTTTGTTAATGTAGTCCTAAATCTTTTAATTTACTAATTAAGTCATAAAACTTTTCACGTTTTGCCAATTTAGTACATCTAGCAATTTTAGCCAAAATTGCTGGCATGAATATCGGCCGTCTTACATGGCACAATTGACATTGATGTAATTAATTTCTAATCAAATTATTTATTTATTTCCTTTTTTATTTTCTTATCTTTTCCTTTTTTTTTTTCTCTTTCCCTGTTTCTTTTTTTTTTTCTCTCCCCTTGCTAGCCTAGGGCCGCCCTTTAATTTTAAAGGTCAACAATGTTCTACCTTGGATTACATGTTGAAGGTCTCAATCCGACCTGGAGGTCCATCACCCCACTATTGGAGGAAGATTGTCAAAAAAGTCCTAAACCTATTATATGTTAGCAAATTCAGTCCTAAACTTTATAATTTAACCAATTTAGCTTTAAGTATTTTGATGATTTTCTAATATGGTCTTCCGTGCTGAGTAGGTTGATTAGTATCCATATGAATAATTTTTAGCCAAAATTGACCGAAATGATTATATTAACAAATTGTTAAAATATTTTATTTAAATTGACCTAACTGAAAATTTTAGGGCTGAATAAACGACTAACGTACAATAAATTTATGATTTTTTAGTCAATTATCCTTGTTATTGGGGAACTTTTGTCACCACGGCAACCACTAGGCGGCTCCTCTCTCTCTCTCTCTCTCTCTCTCTCAACCCCGCTTGCCATGGATTGACGGTTGATGACCTCAGATTTTATGGTCCTCCACCGTGGCCGACCTCTAATCTCAAAGGTCAACAAACTTCTTCATTGGATTCGATGTTGAAGTTGCAGATCCGAGCTGGAGGTCTCAAATCGAAGGCCCTCGACTGGAGGTCTCAAATCGAAGGCCTTCGACCCTTAGCGAGGCTTTTGTTGAAGGTGGAGAGAAGAGAGAGAGAGAGAGAGATTTACGGGACCAGAGGCTGAGGACAGTGGTGATGTTAGCTTAGGATTATAGCGGAAAGTGAAAGAAAAATGGGGAGAAAAATGAAATTAAAAAAAGAAAGAAAATAATCTCAGACCTTCAATCATGAAGATCGATTAATTTAAGATGTCAATTAACTCTCTAAATTTAGACGATCTCCAAGCAAAATTATGCATTTCTTCTCTAGCAATATATATGCATTCTGATCCCACAACCAAATAAAGTGTCCACTAATATTAATCACCGACCAACAAAAAATCACATCATTCTATTTATCAACATGTTATTTCAAATTAGGGCATATGCGATGGTTTCAACTTAAACTATACACAAATAAGCGCTTTAAGAAACTAAAGCAGCATATAAAGATCCATTTGTTTGACAAAAAACCATTTCTAGAAAAAGTGCTTTCAAACTTTCCAAAATTTGAATGCGGAAAATTACTTGAGCAATAGAAAGCATTTTTCATGTACTAAAAATAAATGGTCAATAAAAAATCACATTATTCTTAATTTTCAGTTAACCTAATTCTTTTTAAGAATTGAGATAGTAGAGTGGTTTATTTGCACATGTTTTCTTGTAATTACTTGGATTTTTTTTTAAGAAAACATATAGTGGTGTCGAGACTCAAGAAATGATGACTCAAATTAAATATAATAAAAATATTTATAGGTACAAATAAATATATTTTGAAGAGGAATGGATCAATTATACCCCTCAACAAATGCGGCCGGCACCCTTGATTGGGTTTGTATAGTCTATCTCGATATCAAAGTTAAGTTGTGACCCAATTTATTTAATGTATCTAGCCCCATTCTCATCAAGTTCCACATATTATTTATAATCCGGCTTGCACGTAAGAGGGGATATTAGAGTATCATACATTGTTTGTTTGTCTACTAGATTCTCTTCTTCACCAATTAACTTTGAGTTGGGCTTTTAATTATGATATTAGAGCCAAGTTCTATCTTAGTTTATTTCGTTTATTCAAATCCCACTTGTCGAATTGCATGCATTATTCCTAATATCTCATATCACTTATTTGCAGAATTCATATGCTACGATAACATGTTAGAATATTTAACCTAAAAACTTGAAGGTGTTTGAATTGGAAGTTTGGACGTTTTCAACTTTCAATATCAACTTTCATTCCAAATGTCTCTTGCATATGATAATTCCCATGACAAAACAGAAGTAGATTTCTCTGGATATCACCTGCTCCCATGATTTCGAATCCCAGTATCTATTGTTGCGCAAAGAAGCTTCTCCCCACTTTCCGAGAACAAAAGACGAAACCGAGCACGCAGCACTGAACCCAAAGCACTTCCCATTCACTGAACTCAATCAACTCTCGAGGGTCAAGGTGCCCACAAAAATCTTTCTAAGAATCACCAACCGAAGATTAAACAAAAATATCTCCATCGATCTCCTCACCTCCAGTGACCAGATTTTTCGACGCCCATGTTGTGTTGGCCAGCAAAAGGGAGCTTGACGAGGCATCATGTCGACAAGCAGTCGGTAGTAAAGAGCATCAGAACAAAAATCTGGGATGCTCACCGGTGTTGGGGCAGCGACCATGTCCCTCACGAGCTCGTCACGTGCTGACATGCCCTCCTTGTACGGTACAGCCTTGTCCTCTCCTTAATCCGAAATTCATTTTCCCATGTACAAGATGAGGAACATAACACTCGGGGACAAGCAACAGCACTGTTCCTCTTTTGTCATAGAAGTCAACATTTTTTTTCTTTAGTAAGATTAATGGGCTTTGTCTGCTTTCGCAGAATCTCTCTCTTTCTTTCTCTCTCTCTCTTATTGGGTGCCTATTTCTTGCTTATTTTTTAAATGGGTTATACTTATTTATTTTAATTTTTAGTTGGGGGGACCCCACCTAACATGATTGATCTGAGTCATTTTTCGCATGGAATTCAATGCAATCTTAGACAAGTAAGGCCCATCTCCAGCTTTTGCTCTCTCCATTTTATGTTCTGCCCATTTTGATTCTCTTCTTTTTTTTGTGGCACTTTTTTCCCCATTGGAAAACCTAAAAATAATGCCAATTTGATCATAAAAACAAATAAGAAAAAGAAATCTCGTCCCTTTGAGTCAAGCCCATGCATCAAATGGGGCCTAGGCTATGTATAATTAAATTATCTATGGCCCGGTTGAATTTGCATTACAGGTAATAAGAATTTGTCATTGTCTCTCCCCCTGGGAGATTTTTAGGGGATCCACATTGAGCACCATCATATGATTGTTCAACTGAGAGAAAGGGGGCCGTCTGTTAGTTGGCTCGTGTTGTCATGGTCACTGATTTAGGGCAAAAGGAAACAATAGTACTCCAACCAAAGAAAGTATTTTCATTTTCTAGGCGTGCCAAATCACTTTAATTTGAATTGAAAGAACTGTGGGTCTAGTCATTTTGTACTTTGTGCTGACTCTATTTGAAATCCTATTTACGTTGAGTAATGGGTAGTGCATCTGAAAAGGTCTTGAGACTTATTGAATCGTGTATGGTATGGATGTCCGAGGCTTCTCAGTTTGATTCTTTTCATCTTCTTCTAAGTTAATGAGGCCAGTAGAGCATACAGAACCAGATATTTGGACCTCTGACGAGATAACTTATAGGTTTATATCTCATGCTAAGAAGAAAAAAAGAAGAAAGTGACGGGGGACTTGCAGGGGCTCTAAGCTCCTTTAAGCCCCTTCTCAGTCAGTCCAATTTAGCTTAGTGAGGCAGCAATGATGGAAAGCAAAAAGTTGACTTGGACTTTGACTCGTAGATCGGAGGGAAAAAGCCTCAATTATTTATGAAACCTCAGTCAAGGTGAATAATGTAGAATTTATGCCGCAGTTTATCTGACTGGAGTGTTGGGAGAAAGGAGACGTAATGCACACCTGTCCAGAGAAGACATCTCAGAAACTTCATATCTCTTTCCGTCGCAAAACAAAAATATATATAAAAAGGCAAAAAAGTGGAATTCTTTCGTGCCTACGATTATGAAGGATTAGGTTAGTACTCATTTTTATAATTGGGTTTTTATAATTTTACCCTTTTTCTATCCTGAATTTCTTTACTTCGTATGTAGCATATATGGGCTCAAAATTATGTTTCTCTTAACATTTATAAAACTTTCTCAAAGCCGCATTCATATATCTTGTGAAAATTAAGACACGTGATAAAGAAATTTTATATGCATTTGCAGCCAGCCGAGGGTAATTAATGACCATAGCTTCACTAACAAAGGATCCTTAGAAAGACCCGAGATTACTGTCGCGTCGTGATGCTGGAAAAAAAGATAGAAAAAGAAGAAAAAAAGGAACACAAACACATAAATGCACACAAAGAAGATACTCTCTTCGTACGGCGTGATACGAAAGGAAGCAGCAGTTGAAAAAAACTCAAGTCTTGTGGAGCACGAGATTAGACGTGTGGGATTATGACTTCTCTATGCTAAACACACTTTGATTAAATAATATTTGATTTTGTTTAGGTTCCAAGTCGCTGTGCAGACGAACCTAGTAATTTAATCAGCCCGTCGAGCTTCGAGCTTCGAGCCCTATAATTAAACTGATCTTCTTCAGTACCTAAAGTACCCCCTCATTATCATTGCATTAAGAGCTCTGCAGTTCAACAACTATAGCAGCAGAGGACGAAGCAATCCGTGGCTTAATCAGAAGAAAGGGTCTTCCTGGTGCCACGAGCACAACCAAGAAAACAGCTAAGAAATGCGTATTCCGATTGGCCTGACAGAGAATTCGAGTTCGGATTTTACTCTCGTACGTATGCGGGAATCACATGACACCAACTTTGACCGGTCTTGTTTTAACGAAGGCGCACCATGTTTTGTGGTCGACGTAAAGACACCTGTGAGAACCGTGGATGAATATGATCAGGGGGTTTTTGCCTGTAGCTATGTTTGTACTGTGTGGTCCATAAGTTGAATTGCACGAGCTCCAGCTCGTTCTTCTGCGATTCTTAGTGGAGACCATGTCGTCGCTGAGATGTTACAGATGGTTGCATAATTGGTGTATCATGACCTATTAAAGAAACAGAGGAACAGAAGAGACAGATATAATTGCCCATTGACTTGGTTCATGAGCAAGCAATTTGATTCACATAAGCAATGTGCATAACAAGTAAGTTTGACGAAATTATCGGGGATCATTGAGTCATAATGCATGTAAATCTTATCTATACATTCATGTTTTATTCTTTGGAAAATTGTGCATTTTTAGAACTTAGGGGCACGACTGTAGTTGACCAGTTATCCGGGAGAAAATTAAAATGGTAACTCGCCGTTATAACCTCCCATTTAAATTCGAGTCTCCATAGCAAGAATCGAAATCCATTACGGTCAGTTCTAAGCCAAAAGCATGAGAATGTATTCGGCACTAGGTTAATTCTAAAGTGGGTTTTTGAAGGATCGTTAAGCAAGTAGAAAAATAAATAGCTATAAGAAGAAGAAGCAGTAAAGGAGGTAGATGGTAAGGTTACCCATTCATAGCACAACACCTGTTTATTTTTATTTTTTTTGTTTTTGCCAAGGTGAATTTGTATATATGAGACCCACTTCACATGCTTGTGACTTTCGTTTCACTGGATGGTGATAGGGAAAGAATCGGATGCATGCATTTAACATTCCAAATGGATGTAAAATTCGTTAGCTAAAAGACACACATGTCCTAAACCACACCCCCCCCAACAAAAAAAATACAATGACACAATTGTCACATAAGCAAGTACTTCTATGGAGCTACTTTCTTTTGTAAAAATAAATGCTAAAATACGACGGACTTAAATTAAGTGTTGAATAATTATCCACTTTTTCACATCATTTATTGCATAAGATGCTAGCTACACTTTACGTCCTTAGAACGACCGGTCGTTCTAGTCCACTTGTCATAAATTTGATTGCATAAATTAAGAATTTCATTTTATGTATAAGAAGAAAATATCGTCATTATATCTTTAATAGAAAACAAACACATTTTCCAAAAACGAAAAAAGAAAAAAAATCATCTCTCTCCGGTATTCTATACCTTTCTTTTAAGCTTTAAGAATCAAGGGACCACGAATACCCACACAAGCTTCCAGTATAAGAAGCCCCTCCCCCCTTGCCACCTTCGCAGTCCAAGCAGAGGAAAATAATTTGCAGTAGCAACTCCTTCAAGAGGTGTGCGTTTGTGCTTGTGCTTCTGATACAAATCTCTCTCTCTCTCTCTCTCTCTCTCTCTGTCTCTCTGGGAAATACCAGCAAAGTTCAGAAGTGGGTCTCTACGCGCGCGGACAAAACAAAACATGAAGATGATGATGAACAGCACGTCTTCGTCAGCAACAGTAGGAGACTCCAAGAGATCGAAAGCATCTTGCCGGAGACTCGGAGGGTACTTGAAAGAACAAAAGAGCAGGATCTACATCATCCGAAGATGCGTCGTCATGCTCCTCTGTTGGCACGACTAAACTCAAACCCTCTCTCTCTCTCTCTCTTTCCATCATTCGAGGTTTCTTTATCGGAGCCAAATTAGCCCGTCTTAGCCAAGCTCCGATCTGGTTCTTGCAATTGTAAATAGCGAGAAATGTTAGACTGCTGTTGCTTTTTGTTAGGTTTTGTTATCTTATGGGAAATTCTTTGTACCAAGAGTTTTACATTCGTAGGTTTCACAGTAACTCAGAAGAGAGTAGAGAGTAGAGAATGAAACAGCCCCTGAATCATACGATCTGTTTCTCAGTTCTTTCATGCCTTTCTGCATTACATTTTGACACTGCTGCTTGGCTTTGCAACTTAATCCGGTAGCCGATCTAACTTCATCTAGTTCCTTTATTCAAAAAATGATATTACCTAATCTCAAACCAAGGAGATTCATGCCAAAGCTAGGCGCTTTCGACTTAGGTAAGTACCAAGTACCGGGTAAGCAGTTATTAGGAAGAAAGAGCGACCCTTTAATAGCTTGCGTCATTTTCTTGTTTTTGGTAGGCTCTTCGTCTTGCTTTTGTTTTGTATTGTCAAGTCAAGCTATGATATATCAGATCTTTGAAGCTGAAAGCAACATATGCTGATCACATGAGTGCTGTACCAGATTATGACACCTTTACGTCTCCATGAAATGAATGAACGCCGGAGGGGGTCTTTCGATCTGGGACAATCTCAAAAGCTTGTCTCAAATTGTGAACGGAAATGCAAGACTTTTTATGTTTTGATTCTTCGTTTTCCAAATGCCTCCTGCTTTTCTCCATGGACTTATGCAGACTCTCAGGTCATTCCTTTGCTATCTTATTATATTTACAAAGATGTATATCAAGTGAAGCATATGCTTCCATAAAGAGCGGGAGTTGCTTTGAGTAGCTCTAGTTCGTTGAATCAGGATTCTTATCACAACATTGCTTATACCCAAAGACTTATACGTTGTGTATAAGTTAGTTTGTCTCGATTATGTGTCTACATGTCGTAGTTTGCTGATGTGGTTAAATTTGGCTTAAATTTCTTCATGAACCAAGCAAATTTAATCCAAGTAATAACCATTAGCGCTTGCAACTTAACTCACAATTACGTAATTATTCCTGAAAAAAAAAACTAGGGTTTTTTCTTATTGCGATGCAATTAGGATCCTCCCATTAGAAGGAATGAAAAAATTGTCAATGAAATCTTCAGAAGAATGTAGAATTCATTCTAATGCTTATGTAGAGGTAAAAATATTTAGAGTGTTCCCAAAAATTTATGTGAGATTAGGTTCTTTCAAGTGCATATCATACTTATATTATCATCTCTCAAAATAAATATTTCTTGGAATGCAGTTATTAAGTACATTTTAAGACCTTTGATGTCTTTTTATACCTTTTTCTATATGTACTTTTTATTTTTTTGGGGGATGCGATCTTACCTTTAGCATAAGCAAGAGGGTCCTTTCATGTCAAACAAAAAGATGGGGCCATGAATACATTGGAAACTAAGTGGTTTCGCTCGTGCAACGCGTGTTGGGTGCTCAGAGATAAGTCAGAATCCAACACTGTAGTCGGTATTCCTACCGTTTTGCATTTTGGTCCCCGAAATTGAGTGAAACGGAGGGGGAAAAGTGGGCTTGCTTTTTCCCTCGTGGGGCCCGAGATAGTAACATTGTCGACCCACCCAAAAAACGAATAAAAAAGAAAATAAAATTAGTATAATAAATGTCACTTGTTATATCATGTCATAGATATATTAGGTGAGGTGATGCATTAGAATCAAGTATTGCAACAAGGATGATTATTTGAGTACACAAGATACATAACCTTTTTTTCAATCGCTTCACATCTATCATTGTTGATATGTGGATAATTAGCAAAAAATTACACGTTTAATTTGCCGATGGTACTGGATACAAGATGCATATTAAGAGCTTTCATGTGATCTTTGTCAATTATTCTAAACTTTTGAAGCCAATAAATGGAGGCGTAATTTGATATATTAATATTCTAACACTTGGCCAATCGGGCAGGAAGCGTAGAAATATATAATGGGGAAGACAAATATTTGCTCAAAAAATTTAAACTCGGTGCCTCCGATTTTGATATCATATCTTGTAATTGAAAGTGTGATTTAATAATAAAATATTCACTATGCTCAATGTTAATGCCCTTCAAAATTAACGGGTGCTGGAAAGTCAATTCGGAGCTTTACTACTTTGATGGTTTTTAGGTGATTTTTAGGGTTTCTTAAACTTTTCTTGAGGGAGATGAATGGAAGTGATGTGTGAATTCGTGGGGAGTGGGGTCGCGGGGTGGGGGCCGGCGAGGAATTGCCAAGACGATCCGGGGGTGGCAGTAGATCCGACAAGGGTTTGATTGGTCAAAGGCAGCTTTAACCACGCCCACGTGCGCATCCTAATCGTGAAGCCCCACACCCTAAACTCTCTTTTGCGACCGCTGCATGCATCGTCCGCGCTAACACACCCTCTTTCCCTCATGTGATTCTTTTCCAATCAATCGAAAATCAATATCTGAGAGAGAGAGAGAGAGAGAGAGAGAGAGAGGGAGGGAGACCCACCAGCTTATCTGTTCCTCACCATGCACGCATGAATGCCTTCACCCGACCATTATTGTGACATTTTGTATCGGGTCCTTTTCTAGTACACAAAAAGAAATGAAAAAAAAAATTGGAAATTTGCAATTTCCTCAAGAGAAAATTATTAAAAATATCATCAATTTAATACACTTCTACCAATTCAATTCTAAACATTTTATTTTTATTAATTAAGTCATAAACATTTTTACATTTTGACAATTAAGTCCATTTAGTCAATTTTTGGTTGGAAATTATTGGCATTTACGTAACGTAGCCAATGCTAATTTGTAGTCGTGAGCATAGTTGCAGGGTAGAGTGATCGGTTCCACGTTCTAAAATATTCAAAACATTTTTCAAATTTAAAAAATTGGGGATCTTGTTTTGAATGATAGATTCCAAGTGAAATCAAGAGTTTCATTTGAAACCTCGAACCTGAAATAAATTTTTGTGTTTTTCTTATCTATGTTTTCATGTCATCATATGGCATTCTATGACAATAATATGAAACCATTAATTTGAGCTTTTATTTTCGGCATTATCCATGACTAAGACTTTTCCTTTATTAATATTTCATAATTTTCATGTATCTAATTATGAGTTGTGATAAGTGGATTGTAGCAAATGGTAGTCATTAGAAAAATCGTTCAATTAAGAGTACAATTGAAATGTGGATACATTTTGGAACTGACCCTAACCTATGATAGAATAAATTCTACATTCCTAGTATGTAGGGTCATGTTCTATGTTCCAAAAATTAGGAAACCTATAGGAATAATTAGGTTTCAGGTTCTATTTAGAACCTGAACGAAACTTGAACCGACAAGGATAATTTTTAATAACATTTCATTAATTTTTCAATTTATTTTTATTTTTTCTTTTCTTCTCTTTGTCTATTTTTTACAGCTCTGGTTGCGTGAGCTCACTAGCTACAGGTGTTGCGGCCCTCGCTGATGGCTAACAATGGTTGGTTGGGTACCTTGCTAGCCAAAGTCATAAAAAGAAAAGAAAAGAAAAAAAATTGAAAAAATAATATAAAAATTATTCACGTTAGCGTCAGCTGTTCCACATAGGATGATTGATATCCATGTCAGCAATTTTTAGCTAAAATTGGCCGAATTGACTCAATTGATAAAATATGAATATGTTTAGAGCTTAATTGACATAATTAAAGAGGTTTATGATTGAATTGATAAAAATACAATGGATTAGAACTTTTTAGACAATTTTCCACAATGTCTGATATTGACATCAATTTGAATGATTTCTATGAGAAACTCATGGCAAAAATATGCATCTATCGTTTCAGAGTGTGCTGTTGATTTCGTTACTGTTTGCTGGTGTGTCTATTTCAAAGAACTATTGATCGTTTCATAAAATACAGGTCACATGTTTTCTTCTCCTAGCTACGATGGCGGAATGGTACGTTGAAATCCTTGGAAAGGAAAAAGAAAATCCCTCTTCGAATGATTCGATCTTTAGATTTCAACATCATAAACACCGTAGTCACTATCTTCGACGATTGAGTTAGAGAAAAAATCACAAAATTTTTTGGGGGAATCTATAGATCTGCGTTGCCAAGGATGTGATCGAAAAGCAAGTCCGACGATGTCATGGCGAAGGTGGGGCGGGGGCCCCGCTCCATTCGAGGCCAAAAACCATCGTGGACATCCTTATTCTCCGTGCTCCTTTATCGTGCTCTTCTATCAGATTTTTTTGTTTATCTTTTTTAAGTTTCTGGTTTCTTTTTCAGTTTTTCTTTTTCTTTTTATATAAAAATTTGGCTCTCTCTCTCTCTCTCTCTCACTCATAGGTTCGGTCGACAAAGACTTCGTCGTTTCTTATTAGAAAGATTCTCTTTTTTCCAAAAGGTAAAAGGGTGGGGAGAGGCCATCAACGCCAGGGTTCCCTATTGGACGTCCCCACACAAGTTACCGAATCTCTGAATCCAAACATAGCAACTCCGTGCCGCTTGCGGCCCAAAATATTGAGGTTTGCGAACCCCATCATCGCATTTCCATCAGTAATTGCGAACCGAGAATTTCACATTGGGGGGCTGGACAATGAATTTTAACTAATATGGAAGTAGAATATCTTTTCTTTTACTAATATGGAAGTAGAAATTACAATTTCTTCCCTTGATTTTAATGGAAATTTAGGGACCCAAGGAGCGAGGGCTACCATCAGCATTTCTAGTTTCACCAATACCTATTGAAATACTTGGACAATTAAGAAGTCTCTCTATACAAGATATGCTGCAACTAGGTAATGTAGCACAACTCTTGCCACAAATTCCATTAAGACATGCATCGAGTTTCTAATAACATGAAAGATAGGCAAACCTTTGCTAATAGGCCAAACACATTCAATGGTTATTATAGAGATTCTCTTGACTCTATTGAAATTATTGATAAAGGGAAAAAATATTTTCAAATGACAATTAACATTGAGGCATTGTTTCCATAAATTTTGGGGCTTCAGACTTATGTCTCTCAATATGTTATTGTACATGGAAAATGTCTTTATTTGTCTTTGGTGATATGTGACACGCTTGTTAATATGGTCAGGTCTATTGTTAGGATTAGATTCGAAAACTATTAATGTTGGTTAAGAAAGGTATAAACTAATGTACTTAGGTGATCATACAATTATATGATTGGTTGATTGGGGTGACACTCAGAAATATTCGAGAAATTTTCCCGATCATAAACTCTTTTTTTTCTTTTTCCTAATTGAACAAGAAATTTCTTGATTTTTCTTTGATTCAAATTTTGAGGGGAGCGCATCCACTAATCATTAAGGTTGCGTTTGGCAGTCGGGATAAAATTCAGGATTGCGTTTGATACCTACTTAAGATAGGATAAAGTTGGATATAAAAGGGGATATATATATATATAAAAAAAAAAATTATCCCATGAGGGAGGTGAGATAAGGATAAATAGGATTTATACTATCCATAATAGGAAAATTATTTTTCTCAAACAAAAGCTTCTTAAATTAATAAAATTAAAATTATATTTCAATATAAATAATATTTGAATTTTAATATAAGAAATTCAAAATAAAAAATTAGTTTTTAATTTAATTTATTTTTATTTATATATTCAATTTAATTTTGTCTTATAATATAAATTCAATATATATATTTATATTTATTAAATATTTTAGATATTTTAGGTATATTAGTACAGTTTACTATTTAACAAAATTTTATTAGAGAATGATGAAGGGGAAAAAAAGAAATAGAAAGTAAAATAATTAAAGAAAAAGTGGGAAAAAAAGACAAAAATAAAATAAAATAAAGTAGGCACAAGTGCCGCGAGAGATTTTTATCATCTTTGTTTGTGAACTTTTATATTCATTTACACTAATGTACCATTATACCAAATAAGGTAAATATATACGACTTTAAATCTACAATCCACCAAACATTTGATAGGATATGAAGAAATCAAAGGATTCCTTATCGTACATCTTTAGAAATCCGAATGATCAAACGTAGTCTAAGCCTATTAAAAAATACTTCACCTTGGGCCAGCCATCCTTTTTTTTGGTCAGAGCTTTCTATCCTATTACATTTCAATCCATCTTGTTATCGTTAGAGAAAGCTAGCCAAGAGAAAAGAAAGGGAGCCAAAATCTTTTCATCAACTTTAAGAAAATTCAATAATGGCGGCAACAAATCGCATGAAGCTTGAATCTGAAAAAAAGGCTTTTCAAATTTCAAAGTCTTAGACCTCTTCCTCAATCTTTCTAAACAAAAGCCTTTTTGTTAGAAAGCATCTCTTTGAGCTTAAAAATGATTTCATAAATGTGTGAAAGAAACTTCAATTTAAAATTGAAATCAGATATTGGGATATGTTAGTAGTAGTTGTGATTATTGAGAGGGTTTTATCCCCCCCCAACCCAACCCAACCCAACCCAACCCCACCAAACAAAAAAAAAAAAATTAGAGATTCCATATTCGATCTTTTAAGGATGGGATTATTGAATATCCATCCCAAGTAAAAAAAAACAAATTAAAAGCGAATACCAAGATAAATGGGAGTAAGGGAACTGAATAAATTGCATACAGATGTAAAATATAACATGTACTTCGTTAGATATTAGATTTATTAGGCTATGTATTGATTTTTGTGTCAATTTGTTTTAGCAAATAGTTGTTGACATTTGCAAACAAATATATAGTCGTTGATATTTTCGAAAAAAGAAAAAGAGGAGAAAATACTAAAAGGTATATCTCTTCCTTTTATGTGATAGATAACACTAATATCTAATGGATAGGAGAAGAGGGAAACTGTCCCATCAGTTCTAAATTTATAGTATAGATGCCAACTAACTCAATCCTAAGTTTTGTAAAATACCAATTAAGTCTTAAATTTTGCGGGAAATTCCAATTTAATCATTCCGATCAAACTTCGCTAGAAATAATTGATGTGGCGACATATCATATAGTAGAAGTAACCTCGAACAATAGTAATCTTTGTGGGCTATAATGCGATGCCCTTCTTATGGGGAGAGTGATTGGCCAACTAATGACAAACAAGATGAATTCCTATTAGAGCATACTCAGTGGGCTATTATGTGAAATTTGGACATTTAAGAGCTGATTAAACTCTAATGGTCCATATATGTGTGTGTGTGTGTGTGTGTGTGTGTGTGTGTGTCTATAAGTCCAATGTATATGATGATATTAAGAATTTGCTATAGCTTCAATAATTCTAGCTAGTTGTCGATGGGTCTTTTATTAGTTAGATTGTGGCCCATATTATATAATAATAGGAAGGGATGCTCCTATTTTTTACGGAATCTTTCTTCATTTGTTCTTATAATGCCCTCAAATCATTCTTAAAAGAATCATAATGAAGGAAATTTGCAAATTTTACATCTTAGACTTTGCACATAACTTTTACTTCCTCTGTATGTTCATACTTTTGGTCTTTTGAAATTTTTTGAATTTTGTGATAATCTCATCATCTAGTAATAAAAGAAATGCCATACATATTTATTTTATAAAGAAATTTTGATATACGATATACTTAGTTTTAAATTTGCAAATATGCACAATTTTGCACTTGTACCAATTCTATTTTGTAATAATTTAAAAACATTTAGTCTGGATGTGTATATGATGGATCTTCCTTTAACTAAGCACCTAACACGCATGTACTCACTTTATTTTCAGACAAAGGAGGAGTCCGAGACACATAGAGTGCCAAAACTTAACAGGAGGGAACACTTAAATGCCAAAAGTTAGGAAAGTGACATTTAAGTGCTAAAATTGGAGCAAATGAATCAATTAAATGCCAATGACGAGAAAATCTGGTCCAAACACTAATATAGCGATTTTCCAGCGAGCCAAGTGCAAAACAATCGTTTTGCGCATTGATGTAACTAGACAAGTGCCAAAACGATGTCGTTTTGTTGATGACGTGGGTAAATAATTGTCGCGACTTGTTTTTCGGGGTGTGAACCACCTAAAATTTGGCTAATGGATTATTAAGCCTAGACTTAACTCGGGCTCTCCCAAGCCCATACCAAATCGCGACTTAAGATTCAAATATTTAACATGCAATTGATTTTTTTTATTAGGAGTCGCCACTAATCTATTTTTTTGTGGGTCGATTAGAAACCCAAGTAAAGTAACGGGAGTTTCACTTTACTCCTACGAACCAGAGACTATGAGTACGGGGACTTGGTTACACTAGATTTCTCTAATGCCCTTTCGGTACCACTTCTTTTTTAATTTTCAAAAATATTTTTGCAGGCAGCTTAAATTAATTTTAAATATATTATCCTAACATGTGAGATGATCATTCGGGTGCGCAATCCACCAATTTAACACCCAGATAAACAATAAATAAATTGCAAAAACTTACCTCAAAGCGACGAAAACATCTGCAATGTTAAGTTAGAAACCACATCAACAACCCTAGATATGGTTTCTAATTAACACACAATTTCTTTTTTGTTTTCACTTGATTAATGAAAGTCATGCAATATGTAATGCAATGACGTACAAAAATTTTAACTACAATGACATGCAACATGCAACCTAACATGTGAATTATATGTCACGCAACGTTTATTAAATGACCTAAGCTAATGGTAGGCAATTTTCAGATTAAATGGACATAGCAATAATCACTAAATGACATGCATTTCATGAACCTAATTCTATATGACATGCGCATGATTTTTTGTATTTTTTTTATTATAAAATTCGTAATTAAAAATAACTAACAATAAAAATCTAACTAAAGTGATATATTATCTATTTTAAATTAGGAAATAGGCTAATCCGAATCCTATCTTAACTTCGAATTTTATCTCGACATGCAATTTAATTCCAAGATATTATCTAATCTAGATATCATCTAAACATGCATTTTAATATAATTAGAAAAGAATCTAACTACTCTATCATGCAATTCTATCTAGGAAACCAATTCTAATCTACATGATATGCAAATGCAATTTTTTTTGTATTTTGGGATCAATAAAGCAATTAAATGATAAAACACCAAATCATTCGCAATCACCAAAGGTATCATACATTGTTTAGATCAAGGGATAATATCTCGCTAATAAAATAGATAAATTGATCTTAAGCCTTAAAGATCAAGATATCAATTTTATTCCCGCTTGATTAATTATTTCATCTAAAGCCTTATAGATGGAATAAAAAATCGGCGTGCGGTTGCGAATTAGGCAAATAACCTTAATCAAGAAATACGTCTAGAAATACGTCTATCACTTATAAATGTGCATGTTATATTCTAATAGACGTATATTAGGCGGCGAATAAATTAGGCATGAGTATCTTACCTAAATTTGAAGATAATTTCCGAATTCGGGCCTAACGCGATCGGGGTCACAATTGGCAATGGCGGTGGGTGATTGGCTCACAGCAGCAGTTGCTCATGTTGGTGTGGACTTCTCGGCTCGAGCTAGTCAGTAGCCGGCAAAACTCACGACACGGCCGTTGAGGGTGATGCCAGCAAGGACAAGCGACAACGGGCAGACTTGGGCGACAACGAACGCAGAAAACCTTTGGGATTATTGGGGCTCCTTGGTGCATGGACAATCACTGGAAAACCTGCACAAAGAAGAGCGATAAAGAACTCTCTGAATTGAAGTACGCTGAGAAACAAAGTAAAAATAATTTGCTGGTTTTTGCTAAGGGGCTTGTGGGCTTGTTTGTTCAATCTGCAGGTATTGGCATCAAGGCTTCGCAATATGCTTTTTCTATATCTTTTTTTCTTTTTGCCTGCATTAAGCGAGGCCGCAAAAACCGCAACTTTTGCTGTCTTCTTTCGTCGAGTGTGGACGAAGACCAAAAGATAGCAACATCCACCGTCTTCTTCCTCCCTTTTCGCAAGGTCATGTGTGTTGCGCCCACTATTCTTTTCACTCGCAATCTGGTATCTTTCTGTTTGACTGAGTCTTCAACCCCACTCAATTTCTTGAAGACCTCATCATATCCTCCCTGGGCATCCAGGACGTGCGTTGCCGGCGATATCTTAATCGCAGGCTTGTGAATAGCCGGGGAGGCGCCGATTGCGATTGTGAAAGTTACGTAACCTGCAAAAGAAACAAAGAAACAAAACTTGCCAAAGCTAAATTGTGAGTCAACTAGCGGAACATGTATAGGTGCAACAAGTTGCTGTTGCCGATCGTCGGGCGAGGACTGGACACCGCGAAGTTGATGGATTTTTACGTCAATCTCTCCATACGGTGAAGACTCCTTTTGGCATCTTCTGCAAAGTGGTGAAGCTCCAATGGGGCGTGAAGCTCGCTCTTCAATGCTCTCAATTATGGCTGCCGTGTATTCTTTGAAGCTCTCTCTCTCTCCTTCCGGTGTCTTTTATCTATGTGGCCTCTATGTATTTTCTTCTCGCAGAGTCAAAAAGAATGGCAGTGAGATGTTGATGTAGATTAGGCGTGAAAGCCCACGGTGACCGAGAAATTGAACCTAGACAGCAAGTGAAAGCACGAAAATAAATGAGTTAAAAGATTTAAATAGCGAAACGGAATTTCACGCGATCAAACTAAAAAATGCTTGACTTAGCTTTATGCTTGTCGTCAATATCCACAAAGCGAGATGAACGCGACACGTCGAGAGGACTGCCAACGCCATAGTCCAATTCGGCGAATTCTCAGGATAGTGGACATGAGATGTTTGAGGGTGTGTCTCCTCTTTTTTTTTTCATGACTCGACATGTCTCTTTTTATAGCATAAGACTTCCACTTAACATTGGAAAGTCAGAATCAGTGCTCCTTTGATCGTGGGGATTGCCAAATCTTAACCCTGATTTGTCACCGTAAATCTCTCAAGTATGTGTCCCTCGTCTTCTTTCGCAATCTTTTCCTTTTTTGATTCACTTATATTGCCGTGAACGTGTCCAGATTCATTCACTTGTGCATGAACGCCCAATATTGGAGTGAGTGTCCATTCTTTCCATATTGTCAAAATCTTGCCATTTGTTCGCCTGATTTTTCAATTCTTTCTACATTTATCAAAATCTAAATACTCATCATAATTTCAAACTTCCATGCATAATCAATCAAATCAATTTTCCCCATTTTTATTTTTTCTTTTCAAAATGCAATTTTATTTTTCCAAAATTAGGTGTCAACAATAATTAATATTAAAAAGAACCAAATTTAACAAAAAAAAATGGAATGAGGAAGATGAACAGCAACCAGCAACTGAGGGCTCAACCCGTGCTACTGCCGTCACCAAGAAGGTGGGGGGAAGGTCGGTATCTCGATGAGGGCTCACAGGCCCTTATCGTTGGTCGACTGGGGTCGTCGGCCCTTGGCTAGAGCTTCGGTGACCATGGCTAACCCTCCCCCACCTTCTTGGCGATGATGGGGGCAACACCGACTGCTATTCATCTTCCTCTTTCTTTCTTTCTTTCTTCTTTTTTTTTTTTAATAAATAATTTGGTTTTTAATTTAATTTAATTAATTTTTATATTAAAATTCATTAAGTGTCAAAACGAGGTCGTATTTTTATTTCTTTGTTGAGTTAGCCTTCCGACGAGCCACGTAAATAGAAAAATTAATAATAATAAAAAAAATTGCCACGTAAGATTTCCAGTGGAGTTTGCTAAATGTGATACTCAAGTGTCCCATTTAAAAAAAAAAAAAAGTAATACTTAAATGTCATTTTCCTAATTTTTGGCACTTAAGTATTCCATTGTATCAAATTTTGGCACTTTGGATGTTCTTTTACCCCAAAATTTTGAGTCCTTTGGAAATTTAGTTTGCGGATGTCTAAATTTTCACTTAAAAGTCTCTTTTACCCATCTTCAAAAGTCGCGGTTTAGTGTCTTTCTCTTGCATTGCATTTTGTGGTTAAAATTCATGATTAGAAATATTATGAAAATGGATCACATTCCATACATAAAGGTAAGTTTTGGGGACATTTCTGTCATTTTCAGGTTGAATTGGTCATCTTACGATTATTGTCGGCCCTTCCCTTCTGTCTTTTCACTTTATCTGGAGATTTTATATCACTTTGCAGGAAATCAGTCCAGAGAAGAGACCAAATTTCATTTGCTTTGCTCTCTATGAATTTTTAATTTCCGCTTTCCTATTGAATCATGTGAACCTTGAAAATTTTAACGATGAAGATGCGGTCATCCTCAAAAGTCCAGTATCAAAAAGGTTGAACACAGCTTGTTCTGAACGAAGAACATCGTTCCCAGATCAATTCAAGAACTAATGAATGTTTCATGTAGAAGCTCGCCCTTTGTTCATCTCATAGTCGATTTCCGTTTGTTCTGTTTCATTCATAAATCTTGACATTCATTATGCATTATTGACCGTCTTGTTTGGGTATTGTAGGCCTTGGAATTTCGTATTTAGTTAATACATATGTTTCAATTAATTGGGAACTTCATAGATTTTTGCATCATTTTGCGTACAAAAATTTGCATATCGTATTTTTATGTTTAAAATTTTGCATAATTTTTGCGTTATATGATATGATTTCATTTTACCTGCATTGTGATTGCCATGATGGTAAAATTTGATCTCTCATAATTTTATCCATAACATATTAGAATAGTATGTTACCTATATAGTGAATTTCCACATTTGCATATTTCTTGCAATGGTTGCAAATATTTCCATTTTTACATGCCGTTAATGATGATATATATGTTAAAAAAACTTGTTATATCTTGAAGATGATAAAACTATCTGGTTTGATCAATTATTGGATAAATGCAAATGTTGTCTTGTCGCTGGATTGTACGGATATAAGGAAAATTCCATCACCACAAATAGTTACTGAAGTATGGAATGAAAAACTCGAGATGACTAAAATAACCTTGATGAATGTTAACAAGTCGAGGAAAGTTCATGAGGACTTGAAAGTATTGTGACAGGGTGAAAAATTCATACGGTTGTATTTGTACACAGGAAAATAAAGTGGATGGCAACAGGCAAGTTGACTAATGGCAAGAAGCCTTGATAGACTTACAAGTTGCTAATATAAGTGATATTTTATATCACCTGAGAAGGACGTGCATATTGATATACACCATCTTGTGAACGCCCACATATTTCTTTTGCCAATAAGTCTAAATCTTAAGGAATGTTAATTATTAACTTCGGCCTAGACTTTCAAAGATGTACATACAGAGTGAAATTTAATCAATTGTCAATCAATTTGCTAATAAGGATTATTTCCTAGTGACAGTGAAAACACTGTCACTAGGAAAATTTAATTTTATGGGTAACCCAGTCTCTTGGTGATGTTGGGACTTACCTTCAATAGCTAATTGATCATCTTGTAAAATTTCCGACTGTTAATATGGATCTTGAATACTCAACATGCAATGAAGGAGATACCAATCACGAAGAACATCTTCCAGTTTGAGTCTCATTCTCATACTCTTCTTAAGCAAATTATTCACTATTATTGTGATGACTTACTGTTGAGAATTGTACAAGTGTTTAGTATTTTATGAAAATTAGTAGTGTGATCTACTAGCTTTGGGTGGAAGCAGGACGAGCTACATTGTAACCTCTCATAGGATTGCTAGTGAAAATTAGCTTGTTTTTTTTTTGGTAAAGGTAAGAATTGTATTGATAAGATTTTGCACAAAGCACAAGAAAAGCCTGGCACCACCAAAACGAACACTCAAAAGGACCTAATTCGCGGGAGAGTGTAAGGGTGCCAAGTTCCAAAAAACAAACAGAACTAAGAAACAAAAGACCAAGCTAGATCTAAAAACCCTCCATCAACAAAAGATAGACGGACTCAAGTCCCGGCTTCGTTGCGGCCTTGTTCTTAGGATTATCTACAACATTCTTCGGGGTTGACGATTTATCCTTAACGGCTTTTCGGAGATGCATCCTCATTGCCGGGATGGACAGAGTCTCGATTATGGAAGATGATATTGTTACGCTCCTTCCAAATAATATAACAAAGAGCTCCATAACTAAACCGGGCCAACACATCATAGAATTTTTTGTCCGAGAAGCGTCTAGCCACCCAGTCCAAGTTCTCAAGCCACGATTTGTTGCGCCAAGGAATATTAAATTTAGCCGCCCAATAGGCAGCTAGATTACCAGGGACATGACAAGCAAAAAATAAGTGATCTATTGAATCTGGCCTGCATGAACAGAAGGGACAAGTAACTGAAGAGAGCCTACCAATCTAAGCAAGTAGAACCTGGGTCGGCAACCTCTTGCGGGTGATAAGCCACAAATGAATCTAGTATCTAGGCGGCATAGTAGAACTCCAAACGAAAGAAGACCAGGGAACAATGTTGCCTCTAGGTCTCAAAAGATCCCAAGTAGAGGCTGAAGAGAAGCGGCCCGAGGGATGATGAATCCACTGGATTCGGTCTTCACTCTGGTTGAAGATAGGAAGAGGATCCCACCATCCAACCAAGATGTTAATAACATACCAGCCCATCGGAGATGAGAAGGCATCAGCTACGGAATTAACCCGAGATATGCCCAAACGATATATATCATGGTCGGAAAATACCTTATAAAGAGGACCATTGATGTGCCACTGATCAAACCAGAAGGAAGCAATTCACCCATTGCCAATTTTCCATCTAAAATGTTGTTGATACAAGTCCCGAAGACGGAGGAGCTTTTTCCAAGCCCAAGAACAATGAGTCGGAATAGGGACCACCCAAAAGTTCTTGCGGTTTAGGAAAGTGGTGTGAATCCACTTGCACCAAAGTGATTCTTTATCTGAGAAGAGAATCCAAATGTGTTTAAGCATCGAGGCTATGTTGTTCTCCTTTAACGACCGAATTCCAAGTCCACCTTCCTTCCTTGGCAAACATACATCACTCCAGGAGACTTTGGCCCCCCTAGGACCCATAGTTGGTCCTTTCCAAAGAAATTGGCGAAAAATTCTTTCAATACGATCTAGCACAAAGACACACGGCAAAAAGAAAACACTCGCCCAATATACTTGAATAGAGTGGAGAACCGATTTTATAAGCTGGATTCTACCAAAGAAGCGACAAAAATCTGTGCGCCCAAGATTGGAGTCGAGCTGTAATTGCATTTACCAAAGCCACACAATCCGCCTTTGCTAATCTCGAGGAAATAACAGGGACTCCAAGATACCGAAAGGGAAGGGTACCAACCTGGAAACCTAGCTTGTTCAAGATGTCATTGCGCAAAGTAGGCGATCCACCGAATAGATATATCTTACTCTTGCTCACGTTCGGCGCCAAATCACTCCAATTAGAAAAGGAGTCAATCCCAGCCTTCAAAAGATCCACAGAGGCAGTGCTTGCTTCCGAGAATAAGAGCACATCGTCGGCAAAAAATAAATGGGAAAGCCTGGAAGATTTACACCGCCAAAAAAACCGAAACAAGGGGTGGCTGGTTTGGATATCCAGCAATCCGGTAAAAACTTCCATTACTAAGGTAAATATATATGGCGACGTTGGATCTCCTTGACGAATACCTCTCCCACTTGCGAAAAAACCATGGAGGTTACCATTCAAGGATATGGAAAATTTAGGGGTTTTATGCAAGCCATAATTCGATCAATAAAACTTTGAGGGAAACCGAAAGCCTGCATGCATACTTCAATGAAGTCCCATCTCACCGTGTCATACGCTTTCCGAAAGTCCACTTTAATAGCACATTTGGCCCGATAGGGGTCATGGTGGAAGCCACTGAAAAGTTCTTGGGCTAGCAAAATATTATCACTAATGTGTCCCCCTTGACGAAAGCATTTTGGGTCGAACTAATGATGCTAGGCAGCACATGAGTCATCCGGTTTGCAATGAGCTTAGTAATGCATTTATATATAGTGTTGCAACAAGCAATTGGCCGAAAGTCATGGAACGTTGAAGCATTAGGGATTTTGGGCACTAAAACAAGAATGGTCGCATTAATTTGTTTCAATAGCTCGTCCGTTTCAAAGAAATCTCTAACTGTCGATATTACCGAAGTACCAACAATATCCCAAGAATGCTTGAAAAATTCAACATTAAATCCATCAGGACCAGGGGCTTTTCCTACCACAAGAGAGAAAAGAGTTTCCTTGATTTCCATATCCGTAATAGGCTTAGATAGAAAAAAAACCTGTTCAGCATCCAGGGAATGATTAAGAACAGCTTGAATCTCCTCCTTCACTAGACAAGACGAAGAAGGGGAAGCAGCCAAAAGATCCCGAAAATGATCGACGAACATCTTTTGAACTTCCGCTGGGTCGGAGGTGGTGACATCCCCATTGGTTAAGGAGATGATTCTATTTTGCAGGTACCTCCTGTTCACGACTTGGTGAAAAAATTTAGTATTTAGGTCCCCGTCTTTCAACCAACGAACTCTAGACTTTTACCTAGAAAACGATTTCTCTTGGAGCCTTAAAGCTGAAAATGCTTGAATCTGTTGCTTTTCAGTTTCAACAAGGAAAGGATTCATAGGATCATCCTTAATAGTATCTTGAGTAAATTGAAGAGCTCGTCTAGCCTCCTCAGTTCTCAAAGATATCTCCGAAAATGATTCCCTATTAAACTGCTTGAGTTTGCTTTTGAGGAGGCGGAGCTTAGCGCAGAGAATAAACATTGGCGATCCATAGAAAGAAGAGGCCCACACTTCCAAAACTAGCCCGGTAAAATCCGGATGAGTCATCCAAAGAGTTAAAGAACTTAAACGGCTTAGAAGACTTGGGGATAGGCATAATTTTAACCACCATCGGAGTGTGGTCCGAGATGCCCGGAGCTAAAAAAGAGGCTTCCGAGAAGGAGAATTCAGCATTCCATTGGCCATTAACCAATACCCTATCAATTTTCCTTTGCTTTCGGTTGGACCCTGAAGAAGTAGCCCAAGTATACCTATAACCAGTGTACCGAAGATCATCCAAACCAGCCTAAACAAGGCAATCTCTAAACTCATCAAAAGCGGGGATCCAAGCATTAGAACCACCAATCCTATCCGAGGGATCCCGAATAGCATTAAAGTCACCAGCAATGATCCACGGCGAAGAAGAAAGAAGGCCACCGGTATGGACAAGATCTTCCCATAATAGCCGTCTCAACACAAAGTTGTGCTCCGCATAGATAACCGAAAGAAATAAGGATTTTCTAGAGGCAAGCCATATAAGGCTACCATGAATAGCTTGAACCGAGGAGGCATTAACCAAAAAAGAAACCTCTCGGGGGTACCAACCCACCCAGATTCTCCGCTTATAAGAGTGGTTATAGTTGTTAGACCAACTCCAACCCGAAAGAAGAATCGAAGTAACAGAGTTAAAAGCAGCATGGGAGATCTTCGTCTCCACAATTCCCACACAGCAGAGATTGTTAGTCCTAACAAAATTCATGATTTCCGCTTGCTTAATGGGGTTCCCTAGGCCCCTAATATTCCATATTCCGATAAACATAGAAACAAAAACAAAATCAGCAGCCAGACAGGAGCGTTACCGACGTCTGGGTGGCTTCCTCCTATTCGTCCCTTTGCGAGAGGTGTTAGAAGGTGTGCCCTTTGTGTTTCCTTTTTGGCCAACATTTGAGGAAGTAACCACTGCAGATTTAGGGACATTTTGTTGGCTAGAGGGAGCATTCAAGTCAGAGTCTTGACTCGGCTCGGCAGATTCAGTCTTCTTCCTCATCACTGCTACTACTAACCGCATTCACTTCCTCTTCCGAATCTTCCTCACAAGATGGAATTATTGCCATGGCATCTCCAGAATTCGGCACTAATAGGGCCATTGACGGAGCTGCATTTGCCGCATCCAACCTGCTTTGCTCATTCTGATCATCATTTGCCGAGAAGGATGGGGGAAGATCAGTATATAACTTAGCTTTCAAAGTCGAGATTGGAGGAGTGGAGTCCACCTTTTGTCCTGGCTGATGTTTCATCTTTCTGTTCGTTACTTGTTTCCAACCATTAAGTTGATCATCCGCATTCTCATTCACATGAGGTATAATAGGCCCTGCAGCAACAGTAGAGGGTTCCGCGGTTACAGGGGTTTGCTTGGGGCTTACCTTGTCCAAGCAGTTATGGCCAAATGCACAACACTTCATACACGAATTTGGTCTCCATTCATAAAGGACTTGAATAGAGAAAACCTTCTCATCCACCCATACTTCAACTTCCTTGCACCTTTCCAGCTTTGCCGATATCTCTACACAAACTCTGGCAAATGATAGGCGTTTCATTTTTTCGGTCAAAGGATCAACATAAAGAGGCCTCCCCACTGCACTAGCAATCTCACTAATGCCTGGGGCCGACCAATATGCAAATGGGATATTTTTCAAGCGTATCCAGACCGGGACCGACGATTGGAGATCTTTCTTCAATTCCATATCCTTGTGCCATTGCTTCAGAACCAGGGGGATTCTAGCCACTGTTAGGTGGCCTTCATCTAGGATTTTCCTCCTAAATTCGTTGTCCGGGATGATAAAGAAGTAAAATCCATCATCATTTGCTAAGACTTATAAAAGATGAGAGCCCCAAGTTTGTTTCAAGGCTGTTTCAGTGATTTTAAACGGCACATTTTTTTCCCACAAAGTAGCCGACCAAACAATTGTTCCATTTGGGGTCCCCTGCATACCTTGCATTATCCGATAACCGCACAACAGACTTCTTTCCCACAGATACAGGGGGTGCAAAGCCTAATTCATAGCCCTTGGCAGACAGACTAGCAACATTAACCCATGAACGAGTCTGAGGGGCTTTGGACCAAGCCCTATTCAAGTCATTCACACGTCTTTCCTCACGGCCTCGAGAGGCATACCTAGCACGGCTACGACTACACGGCTACGACTACGCCCATTGGTAGTCTGCATCTTGTCTTTCCCCCGCCCCATTGGATTACTAGACGAGGCCATAACTTCACTGCCGATCGAAACAGAGCACTTGCCCACGCACCGGAGCACAGCTCAACGATAGCTCGATATACATGCCATAGCAGGAGCAAAGCTTCGGGGGGTTTGAAGGAGGGAAGAGGCAAAGGCTTACCTCCAAGGATCACTATTAATGGCCGGCTGAGGATCTCGAACCAGCTCAGACACCAGAAGCAGAGCAGAATTGCATCAGAACCCTAACCATGAACAATGAGATCCGATGATCGGGGCCAAACCGGATGAATCGCTTCGGACAAGCTTTGAGGAGGGTAGAGATGAGCCTTCCCTCCGAAAATCGCGTCCAAAGGATGGCCGGATGGATCACAGTAGCTCAAGAACCAGAAGCGGAGCTATAGTGAAGATATCGCCCAGTTGAGAGAGAGTGAACAGTAACCCGCGAATGGATTATCCTAAAAATTAGCTTGTTGGTGTCCATCAGTTTCTAATAGTGAACTAGGCTTGATTTCCATATTTGATTGATAGAAGCATATTGTACTTGATATCATTGTATTACTCTAGCATATATTAAATTGTTCCTAAATAATCATACTTGATCTTAATAAGTCTGTTAAATTTATGAAGTTTCATTTTATAACCTATTTTATAACTATTCACCCCCTCCAGTTATATCATTAGCCATAACAATATTTTCAAATGATGGTCTTAATTATGAAATATGAAATAAAATTGAGTATTGATCTTCAATTTGACAAAATATAACTTGTCTATGGAAATAGTATACACAAATATAAGTGCACGATATTACTTTGTTCATATTCTTCTGTCCACCTACTTCAATAATGTCAATTTGTGTATGAAAACTTGAACTCTATTATCCCTCGAGGAGACATTGAGGAAGGTACTATAGTGCGCTTATAGTCTTATAGTATGAAGGGTCAACGTCATACTTCAGCAATATATATATTAATTTGATAGCTATACAAGAAAAAGTATGGTAACCTGCAAGTCTTGGTTCTTGTATCGGCTGTTACCATAATAAAATTTTATATCATACACTTTACCGCAATTAAAGAAAAAAGTTCACACCGACGGATGATGGTTGACCCTCCACTATTTGTAGTCCTCTTTGGCCCCATTCATTATTATTTTAGATCCGTCACGACATCCTTTTGTATTTCAAATGATGTATTTCTAATTCGTGAAATTAGTGAGATATTTTAAAGTTCATAATATATGCTACTAAAGAAGGCCTTCTTGTAAAATCCAAGTTTGATACAATCACATGCTGCGGTGACAAATCATTAACATAGAATCAACGAATGAATGCGACATGATGTTTTGTACATAGGTGGTTCTATAAAGCACAAACGCTTCTTGGAGGGTGTAGGCTGAATTTCTCCCCCTTTCAAATATTGATCATCACAATTCCTCAGAAAGGGGCCGAGAGAAGGTACACATGACACTTGCCTCCTCCATATTGTACCTGCTGGAGTCCAGCGACATTAGTATATCAAAAGAACCTGACAAAATATATATATATACTCGAATCATGTTATTAGTTAATTCGACTACGTTTTCTTTCATATTGTTGAAAATCTACATTATTATGAAATCTTTTTAATTTCACAAATTTTGTTTTGATCCTTAAATTGCGAGGTGATAGCTTAGGAATAAATTGATGGAGGTACCTAGAACACAAAGCTCCACGCACTCTATGTCCAGAGAATCCCTCCTACCCATACGAAACCTTTCCAAGGCTCACCTCATGGCATCCAAGTTGAGAAAGATAAATTGAACAAGTATGGTTGTTCCCTATTGGGATGTACCATTAAACCTAAATTGGTTTGCAAGGTGAAAGTTTGAGAATAAACTGATGAAGGTACCTAGAACCCAATTATTGGCAATTCAATCCTCTAAAAGTCAGGTCATTTCATATACAATCCTCTTTCCAAGAAACCTATTTCTATGAGATAATGGTCTGTTCTTAGTTAGTTACTTCTAAGTAAATGATATGACAAGATAGAGTATTTGAGTCATTACTATCGTATGACAATTTCCTTAAATGGTTAATATCATGCGTAGTCCCGAAACTTTTGTTCGATAATTAATGTAGTTCCAAACTTTTTGTTGTTTAATTTATCCTTGAACATTTTGAATTGCGTTGATGTCATCCTTCTGTTGGGTAGACTAACAAAATCGCTGATGTGGCGCCTCACACCGTCAGATGTTCAAGTTGGCAATTGACTTGTCCATCTGACATTGAACATTGTGAAAAATTTAGGAACTGCCCATGGCATTATTCCTTTCCTTGAGAATCGATATCACATATATAAAATTAGATCTTATCAGTATAACAACTCCAAAACACCATATTGAGCATTCTTATTACTTTCGTACAGAAGTTTCCAATTTTAGAGTAAATCAATTACCAAAATTACGTGAACCTAAGAATAACTTCAAGTGTTCTTATTGCCAAAGTTTTTCATAGTGCACAACAATATTTGTCTTATGGTCGAATCACATTATGAGAATACCAATTTATTTGGTTTAAGAAATGTTTCTTCAAGAAAAGAGATAAAAATAAAAAATAAAAAGGAAGAATAGTGTATAAGTAGCAAAGTAAAACAAGGCAAAAAGTAAGTAAATCAGAAGCGTAGTACTAGGTATCAGTAAAAAGCCAACAAATCACACAGGTTGAACTGAAAGTTATTTGTATATATGCATGAGAACCTAATATTTTGACTCGGATGTCCAGTCACATGTGAGGGAGAATTAGCATTCTCACGACACAATTTCGGTACGACAACTTTTTTTACTGGTTGACATCTAATTTGATTGTTAATGACTGACGCTATCTGCACAAATCTAAGATGGCAATCCACTTAGTTTCTAAAATTTATAAAGGTAATCCATATAATATCGTCCTTTTATTATGAAACTCAGAATAAGGGTACGTTCCATTTACTGGAAATTTCATGATAAATGAAAACATTTCCATGAAAGTTATTTTCAAGAAAAAATGGTTAGTTTTCATTTGTTTGGTGGTTTACATAATATTAATTTCCTTTTTATCAGAAGGGAAAGCCATTTCCCCTCAATCTAAGCTTATTGTTTTTGATCCATGAATAAAATTTTCTATAAACTAATTAGTTTTTTATCATCCAAACATTAGAAAGTCAGAAAAAAAATTTCTCAGTAAATAATTTTTCTTCAAACAAACCATCTTTAAACTTAATGAGAAGCGAGACTTGGTTTCTGGACTTCAGAGACAAAGGCATTGGGTCTACAGCGGCCCAGAGCACACCAAAAGAGGAAGTTTAGGCAGTCTCTTCTTTCACCAGAATCACGAGGATAAGCAACGCTCTCTGTTAATGTATATCCTTAGGATAGAGTTTCGTGCACCAAGGACAACCACCAATGAACAATTCGTGCCTAGTCGGCACTCACCCTTATCATGATTTGAATTTTACAGCATCTAGACAAAAGCCATCCAACATGACATAACAGCTGATGCTACAGAAAGCCTATATTTGTGGTTGGACATTACTAAATTTCAACAAAATCCAAGCAACTAATGAACACCCACCAAAAAGTAAATGTCTCCGAGATGGTCGAAGACAGAAGTTGAATGACACCAGTTTTGTCGGCACAGAGTCAGTATACCTGATCGATAGGAAAGTCCTGAGTGGCTCAAATGGGTATAGTCGTCCCTAGAAATTTTTATCAACTCACCAGGACAATAAAATATATATGTTTCTCTAGAAAGATTATATAAATTTAAGAAATGATTCGGTGACGGTCTTTAATCTATTATGAGAATAACAATCTGTTCTAAATCACAAAAAATCAAATAACAAATAATTATAAATTGTTATAAGGTTTACTTCTTTAAGAATTTGTGATTCATTACAAATTATTATTCTCATAGTAGCCCAAAAAGTATTATACTAGTAAAGTCTGAAAAAATTTCTCTAATCAAATTCTTCTACTCACATAATTAATCAAATAAAATTCCCCCAACACAAAATCCAATAGAGTCTGATTAAAACAACCATTAGATGATGCTAGAGTGTGGAATATCACCTCCATGGATGCCTATAGAAGCAACCTAAAGCAAAAACTGGTCAAATAAGTTATGGCATCTCCCGCAGCCTCGCCTATTTAGTACCTATGGTGATCCATGGGTCTTGACGTGTACAATATTTAATATAGTCACATTATGGTGTTTTCCACATGTCAAGTTGATTGGATTTGGCAAAACTTGGTATCAAAGGGACTTGATCATAACCCATCCGTGGGTAGCACAATTGGTCATCTCTCATCGCTAAGGTCGAGAGTTCGAAACTCTGCGTTGTTAACAATTTGAGGGGAGGGTCATGATGGTGGGTTGCTGTGCTAGTTTTCCCCGAGGTATAGGGGCCCGGTTCTCAGGAGCCGTTCGGGCATGGGAGACATGTGGCGGAGTCCTCAGTTACCAAAAAAAAAAGGTACTTGATCAGACAATTTGCATAAGTAGAAGGACTTATTTAAGAAACTAAAAAAACACAAGGACTCGATTAAGAAAGTAACGAAAGTAGAAAGACTGAAAGATAAATTTCTTCTTCAGAAAGATTATAGGGCCTAGTTGAAGGACGAAAGATAAATTTCTTCTTTAGAAAGATCATAGGGCAGATATAATTGGGTAGAACGTGGAGTAAATATGTCAACATCATGATCATTGATCACCTCGCGACATTTGAAGCTATTATGATGTCCTATAGAGAACCGCACTAGGGAACAGACCGGCTGAATTTCAGGTCGATTACCTAAAGTTTTAGGCTTTTCATGTGATGATGGAACAAGATGGGATGGCTCTCGAGATGACCTTTTTAAGATGACGACGACTTGGAAACGCGGCCATGGACATCTGCCGAGTGCAAGAATCTTTTCCTGCGTGTAATGAACAGTACATCAATTGCTCTCTTGTTCGCATTCTAAAGAACAAAATGGGGATCTTAATTTGAGTGAGGGGAGATAGGGCTCGTTGCCCAATAATTGCCCATCGAATAGTTTCAAAAGATGGAGATTAGTCAGTCACCTACTAAGCGGGCTAGGGATAGTTACTTATTACCCTTTTAAGGAAAGTTACTAACCATGAGATGGTTGATTTTACAATCGCGTAAGGAAAACTGTTCATCGCTAGGTTCCTTGTACTTACGAATAGCGAGGGAGCATGGGATCACTGAAGTAAGTTTACATGGAACAGGAAAAAATGTATTTGCAATAGTTTGAGGTAGTTTACAATTTCTCATAATGAGTTATGAATCATAGGACCTTCAAACTAAGAAGTTGAGATGAAGCACTATGTCTTAAAGGGGGAAATTACTAAAAACGCATTAAACATTTTGTTTTTGTATCGATTCAATACTAAATTTTTTAATTGTATCAATTTAGTTTTAAATATTTTCACATTTTGCCAATTGAATTTATCCGATCAATTTTGATCAGAAATAACTAAGGTAAACAACGAACCTTTTACGTAACATAATCTTTATTGATGTAGACAATTTTAATAATTTATTAAAAATTTTATTTTTATTTTTACTTTCTTTGTTTTTTTTTTTTAAAAAAGGATAGAAGGGTCAATGATCAACCCTCACCAACCGCATGCAAGCGCGTCCAGGTGCTTGCTTGGCCCAAATTTGGCGAGGGTGTTGCAGCCCCCTAATCTAAGCGAGGGGCTACATGCCATTGCTTTGGCCAGCAAGGGCCGCAGCCCTAGCCCAAGCCCTCACCTATCATATTGAGGGCCCCCGAGCCCTCGCCTAGCAACTAGGGATGGTCATCGGCCCTAAGTCGAAAAAAACTAAAGAAAAGAAAAAAATTATAACAAATCTAAGATATTATTAAAAATATCCACGTTATAGCTGGTTGTACCATATAAGACGCCGATGATCATGTCAATGATATTCAGTAAAAATTGACTAGATGAACTCAACTGGCGAAATGTGAAAATGTTTAGGACTTAATTGATACAATTGAAAAGTTTATGACTGAATTAACATATGTGTAATATGTTTAAGAATTGTTTATAATTGTCCCTTTAAAAGGAGGTTGCTTACGATCACTTGCATGGTGTTACAGATAATTATTATTGTTGATGACGGTCATAAGTTAAGATACTGTTAGTTAACAACTAAGCGCTGGCATTCTCGTGTTACATATTTCTAGTCAAATTATTATTCTCAAAAGGAAATTTATAAGTAGGTGCAGACAACTTGTTGAGGCAAGTTTACAACAATTTCATCTCACCCATAATCGATGGAGCTACAATTACCAAAAACGGGAACTAAAATTGTTATCTACTAGCAGAAAAAATACAATATTATTGTATAATTACTAAATGATACAATTATAGAGTTTACGAATCGACTTTCATAATTGAATGTTACAAAATAAGATTAGTCAAGTTATGAGGATTTCAACAAATTTACCATAATTTGAAGTTTTCTTTTGGGTCAAAATAAATGAAGTTATTAACAAAGTATAGTTACTATCATTTATGATAATTTAAGGTAATTAGCTACACCATTGGTAATTCCTAAGTATTATCATTCTTATATTATGAATTCCGTAGAGGAATTATTACCTACAAATTTAAGTTACTATTAGTAGGTGCATTTGAGATTACGCAATCATGAGGTAATTACAATCGTACAATCATGAAACTCCAAGGCCGGGTGTGAGGATAAAATATATGTGTTGAAAATTAAATAATCCAGCAGTTAATGAGATTAGGATTTTTCGATAATCATAATTAACTTTGAGTTAAAAGACTCAATCAAGTACAAATATTACTACCGACCAAAAAAAGTACAAATATTACTTAATAGGGTAATTAAGGAAGGGGTGACGTAATTCGTTAAGTAGAAAATGTAATTGATGGCAACTAGATCTTGCCAATTATAGGGAGAATTACAAAAAAAAGTCTCAAACCTATTGCAATTGTGTTAATTCAATCATAAACTTTTTTCTTTAGTCAATTTAATCCTAAACATTTTACAATTGTACTAGTTTAGTTCATCCGGCCAAAATTGGGCGGCCGGCGCTGATGTGGGCACTAGCCGTCCGGCCAAAGCTGACATGGAAATTTTTTTATTATTTTTTTTCGAATTTTTAAATATTTTTTGAATTTTTTTTTCTAGCTTCTCATTCTTCTGACCGCTCGGTGCCAACTAGAGGCGAGGGTCGATGAGGTCAACCTTGCCAACCAGTGGCGAGGCTCATCCTCGCCAACCAGTGGCAAGGCTCATCCTCGCCGGCCACTAGTGAAGGCGAGCCTCGCCCAGCCAGCCTCGCCATCCTTGGGCAAGGAGCCCATCGGTGAGGTCGGCTCTCACCTTGGATCTAGTGAGGCTCGGCCTCGCCCAGCCATGGCGAGGGTCGACCTCATTAGTGCCAGTGAGCTCGACCCTCGCCATGGTTGGGCGAGGCCAAGCCTTGCCAGATCTGGCGAGGCCTCACCCAACAACGGTGAGGTTGGCAAGGTTGGCCCTGCCTCTTGTTGGCGTCGATCGACCAGAGAAAGGAGAAGGTGAAAAAAATATTTAAAAAATCAAGAAATATTTAAAAATTTGAAAAAAATATTAATAAAATTGCCATGTCAACTTTCCCGTCCATGTCGCTACTGGCTGGCCAATTTTGGCCGGATAGACTAAATGAACACAATTGTAAAAGGTTTATAACTAAATTGACAAAAAAAAAAGTTTATGACTGAATTGACATAATTGCAATATGTTTTGAACTTTTTTGGTAATGATCACAATTTCATTTAAGGTGAGAAATTAATAATATTCAATGATCACTGTTTGATCACTACCAAACAACTTTTTATTTCTATATTCAATACTTGAAGTTAAGTGCTTAAATTTTTAGCATTTTTATTTTAGCTTTCTTAGATGATCCCTTGGTCATGACCAATTGAGGGGAATTCAGTTTTGATGTTTATTTGCAAAGTGATATGATCCTGATGGAACTAAATTATTTTGTCGTAAATGACGGTACCTATATTTTGTAATCAATTTCAACTCCAATAAATGATGGGTAGTAACTTATCCAATTGTATCTCGAAGGTTGAATGTCCTAATGTGTGTCGTATTGCTTCTTAACCAATTTTGAGGTTTCTAAACATGATGCCTAATGGCCACTACTTTCCTTAAATATCAGTAAACTGAGTGAGGGCTACATCTTGATGACCATGATTTTCTTTTTCGTTAGTCAACTTCAAATAAAATCTCATCTTAGCAATTTGCCTTATTATATTGTAAACGTAAAAACAAATGGTAATCTTTTGAGGAAAAAATACTATGTAGGACATGAATTGCCTTTGAGGTTTTTACCTTCTAAAATTGAATATAAAAGTTCATTGTCAAATTTTCAATAAATTTCTTGTCTTTCCTTTTGCGACATTTGAAATTAAGTTAAAAAAATGGATCGAAATTATTGGGTATTATATTTAATTCTTAAGGGCTAATATCATAGAAACACCTAAAAGTTCGTACCAGCTTAACACATTCACTACAAACTAAGATCTGCACTGTAGAAACCCCAACGTGATACCACTATCTCAAACTTGCCATCCATTTACTAGTTCAATTTCACTGTTGTAATAATTGATTTTTTTTTTTTTTTTTATCTTTATGAAATTTTAAATAAGCTAACTACGTTTCACGGTAACATATTTCATAAAGTTATTAATGTCGAAATAATTTGATTGTCAATATTTCTTAGCGTTTTTCAATGGCTTTTAACTTTTTCGTCGTAACTAGTGCAAAACTTCGAAGAATTTAAATATTCTAATTTCTAATAATTAACAATGTTTTCAAATCTTTACAAAAGTTCCTTGTAGTGAAATAAACTGCACCGTAAAGAATATTATATTTTATACTTTACAACGTTTTACAAACGCTTCTAACGTTTCATCATTACATATTTCCTGAAGGTTGTATTTTTAAATATCTTAATTCTTATAGCTTAAAAGTTTTGCAATCATAAAAGTTACGGAAAATATCATAGATAATCAAATAACCTAACATATATACATAATATATATATTCTCTGTGTTTTATTTTACAAATGCTCATGGCATTCCGTTGTAACGTAGACCATTCCAGATTTTTCAAAAATTTGCTATTTTTCACGAAACTAAAACCTTTTTTCCTAAGCTAATGCAAAATGTCGTGTATCTTTAAATATCTATTTTTAAAATATTTTTTGATGTTCTATGAAGTTATGACATTGGCTCTTAAAAAGTGAAAAGTGCCATAAGTAATATAACTATAATTATTATTTTACGTTCCCGACCAAAAACTAAATTATTTTTTTTACGATGTTATGCATAACGTAGCTTAAAACGTCTTATTTTATTATTCCAATTTTTTAAAATTTGAAATGATTTGTAAAAATATTATATTTTGCAGTAACACCGTGCAACATGTCGTGAATATTTAAATATCTATTTTAAAAATGCTTTATGATGTTTTGCGAAGTTGTGACATCGTCTCTCAAATGGTACAAAATGCCATAAATGTTTTAGCATTTATTATCGTTTCACGATGTTGGACATGCAAATAAGACAGTTTCTAAATTAATTTTTCGGTGGGTGTTCACAAGTCATCATGGATATTGTTGATGTTTTCGTTCTTAATAGGTTTTTTCTTTGTCAGAACGTTTTTAATAGTCTACACACACCAATCTTGTATTCTTTTTAAACGTGAGTGTTTTCTTACATCTATGATGTTTTCACAAGTAAATCAAGGCCATTTTACTAATAAAATATTGTCAAAATAGCATTAATTTTTTTCTACATATATTAAATTCAGAAATTGTTCATTCGGATGTAGTAATGAAAATTGGCGCCACATACAAATGAAAACAGTTGAAAAAGGCGATTTTCAATTGCAGGTGAGTGTAGAATAGGAATAGAGTAGGACTGACCAAAAAAAAAAATTGCGGGTGAAGGAGAGCTAGAGTATAGTGCGTCTGTTTCTCGGTAAATGCATAATTTAGAAAATATATTTATAAAAATGATCATTTGTATAGTTTACAAAAAATAAATAAATAAAAAATATTTCGTCATTTGAGAAAATATTTAGACATAAATTCTCATCAATAATGTAAATATTTTCATTATTCAATTATTTCAACAAATACAAGTAATCATTTTTTGGAAAATATTTTCATAATTATTTATTTTTTGCAAAAAAAAAAAGAATTTTTATTGCACATACCCTAACTATTAGTTGGTAAAATATACACTTGAGGTATTTGTGTAATGACATCTATACATAAAAACAAAAAGGAGCTTAGGTAAGCTAAATTAGTTATGATCAATTTTTTTTTTTTTGGTCGATAGTTATGATCAGATTAAATTATACCCATTTATCCAGAAATGTTCATCCAAAGACGACATTTCGCTTGGGCTTGGGCTTGGGCTTGAAGTGTGCTCCGGATTTTACGGGTTTGAGTGTTGGAAAAGTTTTCCAGTCATCCCAGGGCTGGAAAAGCTTTCCAGTCATTGCCGCCATTTAGAGACGTAATTGTCGGTCATGACATGACAAGTGAGTAACAGAAAAGTGTGTTGACTAAGCCCGTGTACGTGCCTCTGCTGTGAAGTATGCAATTCGTTCGGAGTGCTATACAGCGAGCAAGAGATCTGTAAAAAGAAGGCAAGAAATTGAGAAGGCCCGAACCTCTCCGAAGACAGGTAGAATCTCGTTCTCTCATCAAAAAATTGAGTGTCCAATCACCTACTAATGAAAACATGACGACGCCAGAACATTTTCAAGCCACAACATAATTTCACGACGCAAACATCTCTCTCTCTCTCTCTATAATATCCATTCATCATTGTCCTCTCCATCGCCCTCTTCTTAGTGGAGTCCAAAGACTTCACCGCCTCTGTATCTTTTTCTAGTGCAGTCTCTTATGCGCACGCACCCTCATCTTTTTGCTAGTATCATCCGTCACCCTGCGTGGCGAATAAGCCTCCAAGACTGCCTCACTGGGCCTGGTGCTGCTGCGACCAGCACAATTTCTCTCTCCTCTGATAGACCTCTCTCTCGCTCCAAAGGTCCCTCTCTGATCACCGTTGACTTGACGGTTCCCACCACTGGCTAGATCTCGTCAACTACGGCGAGCCCAGGTATGGTCCTGCACTACCGACGAGGCCCCAGAGTTCAACTTAGATAGCGAAAGTAACATAGAGCACTGGACTGAGCATCGTGCTGGTTGCAGTGGTACGAAATTTTTCATCGTGTTGGTTCCAAAGTGCCGAAGGTGCCAAGTATCTGCAACTAGTGGTGCCGCTGTCCTAGGACGGGCGTCGTAACAAGGGGAAGAGAACGGACCACGCATGGTGTAATGCTTTCTTCTTACTGCGCACGACTGTTTGACTAGACATGCACGGTGGCGAAAAATTAGACAGAAGGCCTACCTAGTGTTGGATTGCCTACGAACCGGTACCTCTTAGGTTCCTCTCCATCACACTTTCATGATATTGCGATCAGGTGGGTGTGTCCGGATCAATTTCGTACACTCCGACTGGTCCCCTTGATTCCCAGGCAAGAAAATCTATAGTGAACTGTGTGAGTCTCGTCAAGGAAAGGATTGATTTTTTTTTCTATAATGAGTGGAAAACTAATGAAGGTCAGTGTTCCGAGGACCAATTAATCTTTAAAGTATCGTAGGGTTGAAGGATGGTCAGCCAATTACGACAGAGATTTATGGTCCCTTAACAAATGCGAGATCACCAGGGGAATTTCACGATAATTTTCTCAAAAGATCTAAACATTATATAACGGCAAATTCAGTCCTCAATATTTTAATCGTATCCATTTAATCCTAAATCTTTTGATGATTCACCAAATTAGTTATATTTCAATTATGCCAATTTTATTCTAAACCTTTTGAAAATTTATCAATTTAGTTATAAACTTTTTGATGATTTGCTAATTTAATCTTTCCAACTAGTTTTGAAGGGAAATCATTGTTCGTGGACATCAGCTTGTGGCTAGCTATCATCATGGCGTGACTCGACCGGCGCTAACGTAAACACTTTTATAATTTTATAATTTTTTTTTAAAACTTTCCTCTCTTTTTTAGTCAAAAGGAAAGAAGAGGGAAAAAAGAAAGGAAAAATTTGGAGAAATTTTAATAAAATATAATAATTGGGCACCTCAAGGTTAGGCTGACTAGTGTCTTCAAATAGCAATTTCTATCAAAATTTGATTGGAAAAAACTATATTGCCAAATAGTTAAAATGTTTAGGACTAAAGTCACATAATTGAAATATTTACGATTAAATTTGTGGACATATAATAAGTTTAGAAATTTTTGAACACTTATCCCCAAAAATAAAAATACAGATACTCAAGTGTTAGTTCCCCATTTAAAAAAAATTACACAAAAAATAAAAATTCTCCATGAAAGTTCCCATCATTGGCAGCAATCAACATACTCATTTGCAATTAAAGTGCTTTTCCATATGGTTAATGATGCTTCTCACCCAAAAAACGAAAGACTCCATCGCTAAAAAGCAATTAGGTTCGTGAGAGAAAAATGATTTCGACAACTATTAAACGTGTCAAATTATGTCTCATTGCAACAATTTATTAGTCCATGGCTATTGTATGAATGACAAATATAAATTTGCAATATATTTATTTAATTTTCACTGGAGAAGTATATATGATCATTTTTTTTTTAAACTGATGAAATTTTGTCATTATCATGATAAATTTTTTAAAAATATTGCTGTCATAGTTTATGTTAATTACATTATAAATGAGTAAAATCTAAAAAAATAAAAATATTGTTGTCATGGTTTTACATTAATTATGTTATAAATGAGTAAAATTTGCTAAATGATATAATTGTTCTAATTGTAATTTTCTTGAGTAATGTTACTAATTATTCGTGATATCCATTGATGAATCAAAAGAAAAAAAGAAAATTATATATATATTTATGTGAATGTGACATTGTATGATCATATATTAGGTGTATAATGGTAATTGACATGTTACATCATTAATGAACAAGAGAAAATGCATAAAAGAGCATATATTTTGTACGTGTATAATAAGCTTTAGTCTTAAGAAAGCAAATAATTATCGTAAATTAAGCAAACATGCGGGAGACAGAGGTTTTCTTTTAACAATCACATTGGTACATGTATTTTAATGCACAAGTACGAGCATTTTACTAATAAGAAGCACTTATACCTACTTTATACCATTTTAGCAAAGAACAATATAATTTAGAAACAAGACCACCAAAAACCCTAAATTTTACCCAAAGTAACAAATTTACCTCAAACTTTTTTTTTTGTGACATAAAAAACCCTAAACTTTACCAATTATGACACATTTACCCTAAAAAAATTTTCGTGACACAAAATCTTGAACTTGTATTCATGTGACACATTTATCCTAAACTATAGGACATTTCTTTCTTTTACTTTTTAAATTCTTTTGCTTTTTCTTTTTCTTTTTCTTTTTTTCTTCTTCTTCTCTCTTCCCTCCGTTGGCCAACACTTGCGAGGGCCGCCCTCGCCTAAATCCGACTTCTCTCCTCCAAAATTGGCGAAGGGAAGAGAGAAGAAGAAAAAATGAAAAGAAAAAAAAGAAAAAGGAAAAACATAAAAAAAAAAAGAAGAAGATGAAAATGCCTTTGATGGGGTAAATGTGTCCCGGTTAGTAAAGTTTGGAGTTTTTCATGTTTCAAAAAAAAGTTTGGGATAAATTTGTTATTTTGGGTAAAGTTTGAGATTTTTGGTGGTCTTTTCCTTATACATAACTAACTGACCACGCACATTTTAGCAAAGCAAAAATATTATGTATGTTACGAACCATAGATATTGTTCTACCTCGACTATGACCAAATTCACACACATGCACATATATATCATCAAATGAAAGAAATTAAACATAGAAAAGCTTAGATAACAAAAAGTTAAAGTCACGATGAACTTTATACTTAACAATCATATGTTAGCATAATGTATGATGGCCATCCATGCGATCGACTCCAAATACATCCGTTCCTCACTCCACAACCACCATTGCAAAAAGGCTGAAGAATTAGTATATCAACCACTACGATTTCTATACTTTCCCATTAATAACTTTCCCACGTCATATTCCAAAGAAAAGAGACACATATAACATCTCCCAAAAAACAGTGCAAATACATTATACTCAAATTGAGGCTCAAACCTAGGCAACTCCTAACTTTTTATGTTCCACGAAATTAGTTAGCATGAAAAAGTGAGTGGGCAAACCATTTCAAGACGACGGACTCTCATGTGGTGGAAAAACATGTTAGTATTTGTTTCATGAGCGTAAGGACAAATTGAAGTGACGGTAGTTGCTCTATGCTATATGTGGCCATACCATTATAGCAAAATCTAGTCATCTTAGTGTGTGAAAACGTTAATTTCACTGCGACAAGAAACAACGTGGAAGAAAATGACATGGAAGAATTGTGGCATCCATTGCTTTCTAGGCTTACCAGCATAAACTTCACATGGATATTAGATGATACGTGCAACTAGCCTAGTCACAAATATGGACGAATAGTTTTATCCTATCCAAAGTGCCATAAATGTAAACCATATTCACTTTCCTATGAAAACTCAGACCAAGGATCCAGAGATCAACTGCACTCAATTAATCAATTATCTATTTTATAATAAATCATGCCAAATAAATATCGAAAAAATAAAAGAACACACTACATGTAAATCCGAAATTAATTACATCAATCGCACTGACATCACATTACTGAATTTTACTGACTGCTTTTTGACCAGCGGCCGTAATAGTCATTTGAAACCACAAATTAGCCACTAAAAGATTTTTCTTTTCTATTTAGATTTTGTTCTTTTAAATGGAATTGGTAATTATAGACAGAAGCACGTCTACTCATGGCCGTGCTTTCCTCTACTTGCGTGGCCTACACACACTTGCACACGTATAAGATGAAAATAAAAAAGAGAAAAGATGATTTTCAACAAGAAGGCCTTCGAATTAATAAAATTGAAATTTTTTCTGAAACGACAAATGAAGAAAACCGTTTCTATAAGTTAGCTCCTGAAATTAATGTATTAACAAGAGAAGAATTCCTTTTAAATACTGCTAATAAGATACCAGATGCAGAGGCAAAGAAAAAAAGACCATCTTGATAGATTTTAGTCCTCAATGAATATATATATATATATATTTATTTATTTATTTATAAGATGATAAATAATAAAGAGAAAAATAGCTCCTGCCCTTTGAAGAGCTCAAAATCCCATCACTGTTCTCTTGGCTTCCTTGCTTGTCCTAGCTTGCACATGCAAGCTTCAGCATCGATATTCTGTCATAGATCTGATTTGATTAAGCTGAGTAATCTTTGTTTGTTTGCGTGGTACCCATAAAAACCCTAGCTCTACAGTCACTTCGACAGCTTTCTCTTTTGATTTAACAGGCTTAAAAGTTAATAGGCTTGTCATAGATCCCTATGGCGGAATGTTACTTGGGTTTTGCCCCCCTCCGTTTGGTGGCGAAAGAGACTTTATCTTTTCCATTTCTAGTTGTGTGTATACCAACCATCTCTCTGGACCACACCACATCGAATCTGAATTTATCCTTAATAATTTAACCTTTTTTTAATTAAGATTATATGCAGATTTGTTTCACCATTAACGTAATATGATTTATCTCTTGAAATGTACCGACTTGAATCAATTAGGATTGGTCCAAGGTTCTTTTTGCTAATTATATCAAGGGCCGAAAATCAAATTATTCAGCATTGAATATTATTAAGCACGTACGTTAATATTATATAGCTTTGACTTAAAGATTTCAGTCATGTGAAAATACACTTAATAGCCAGTGAGAAATGAGCTACTTCATTCCCTATGTAGAAATTTGGATATTAGCAATTATATAGTTGCAATTGCCACTTCATGTAAAATCCATATTTTTCTATTTGAAGAAATTAATAATATGCTTAACTTGCAGACATTAATACTTGACGATTCGTTTTTATTTCTCATGAGTTCGTCCCCACTTCAAATCTAGTGTTTAAATTTTCTGCAAAGCCCTAAGTAAAGCTTTTGTCGGATTCTCTGAACGACAAAGTACTCCGATCGGGTCCAAAGCACTCCGATCGGGTCCAGTCACCCACCACTAAACAAGCCGTACATCTTCATCACAAGAGTGTGCAATCATCTGCTCTCTCTCTCTCTCTCTCTCATGTGCACCGAAGAGAGAACAGTCCAGATGAGTGTCGCTCTCAGCCATTCCTTCTCTCTGCACACCCAAGTGAACCTGAAAGAGGAGGATAAAAACGGGTTCTGAGAGGTCGCTCTTTCAAGGCCAACTGAATCTCTGTATCTTTCTTCGACAAAATCTATGGTTCTTTGGTCGCTTTGTGTTCAAAAAGTTCTCCAAAGTCCCAAAAATACAGACGCGTGCGCGCACACAGGCACATTATGTTCCCATCTATGATGACCAACAACAATTCCAACCCTGCTCACCATCTTCTCTCTCCATCACTCCCCAATACCTCATCTTCTCCCACAAACCAAGAATTAATCAACCAAACCATCCTCTTCCATCACCAAATGCCGTTCGCAGATCACCACTTTTCTTCCCCAACAACCACATCAAACCCGTAATTACTGAAGCTCCAATCGACATTAGGAGTCCCAAAAATGGTGCGAAAGTGAGCTCATCAAACCCAGCCAACAAACCCATGAAGAAGGACAGGCACAGAAAGATATGCACCGCGCAGGGCCTCCGGGACCGGAGGGTGAGGCTCTCGATCGAGATCTCGCGCAGGTTCTTTGACCTCCAGGACATGCTAGGGTTCGACAAGGCGAGCAAAACCCTAGAGTGGCTCCTTACGAAGTCGAGGAAGGCCATCAAGGATCTGGCAAAGGGCAAGCGCAAGCACTTGGTCCTCAGGCCGGTGGAGGATGAGAAGGGCTGGTCGTGTTCTAGTTCCGAGTGCGATCAGGCTGTGTCAACAGGGGTTGTGATCGCTGGAAATGGTATAGTTCCGGTGGATGACAAGAGGTCAGTGCCAGTGGGAGACAATGACTACCAAGGGATGTTCAAGATGGTGTCATCAAGTCAAGATGGTGGGCTTCATGTTTTGGCTAAAGAGTCTAGGGCAAAGGCAAGGGCTAGGGCAAGGGCTAGGACCAGAGCAAAAATGAGCAATGACAACCCAAAGCTTGATCACCATGACCAGTTCAAGAAACTGTGCCCTGATTCGCAGGCTTCTAGTGAAGGGAAAAATCAAATCATTATGTTCAAGCACAAGCTGATCACCAGGCATTCAGTGAACATCAGGAGGAGGTGGATATTGAGCAATCTGTTCTGATCAATAGGAAGCTGAAGCAAAGTTCGGTCATCATTAACAATTACCAGAAAAACCTAGACAATGACGACAATAGCCAATTTTACTACCACGATGTAGCTCATGAAAACTGGGACATCAACCCCGCAATTGATCAATCGACCTTTTCTTCATTCACCAACATGAATTTTTCATCAGGTAATTAACTTTTTTTCAAGAACAGAACATTCCCCTCACTAACTTTAAATTGTGGGCATTAAATTCGGTCAGATTTTTATGCGGGCTTCATTTTTTATTTTGTTAAAATAAAATTACAGGGGTTCTGGTATGTGGAAAGCAATGGGATTCTCAAAACAGCCATAGTCTACTATCATAAAGGGCAATACCTGATCCGTGTAAGTTGTGGAAAGTTTTGATCCTTTCTTTTTCCTTTTTTGTTCCCCTTTTTTTGCCCCATTAGCTCCCTTTGCTTCGTTATCTTTTGTCCTATCATCAAGTTGCTCAATGAAAGTTATATGCGGAATTATGTCTACCTGATAAGGGGTTATTCTGAATCCAAATCTGTCACATTCTCTATATTGTATAACATAGTAAAGCTGGTTTAGATTCTTGGTTCAACCATCAAGATTTTGCAGAGACAGACATAAAAATATACATCTCCATCATCTTGAAGGAACAAATCAAGGTTGAATTCCTTCTTCCAACTGACTCTGTGAAAAGATTACACCATCTAAAGATTTTAGATTTACCCATCTTTTGTGACTCCAATATGTTGCACGTTGTATAGATTATCATTAACCGTGCACTTCTGGAGTTTGGAGTGATCTAATCCATCTTACTCTAGTAATGATACCCTTGGCTTCTAAAACTGTATCTAGGATATAGTTTACTCTTAAGTGTTTCCACGTCAGAGTAATTAAACTGAGCCTTGCATGCCACCATCTAGTGGAGCCTTATTTGAAGCATGTAATGGGATGATTTGCGAATAAATTTAGGGATTAATCATGCTGAAAGTCTCACATACCCCATGTTGCCAAAAGAAAAACGTGTTTATATGATCTTTCAACCTTGGAACAAAGACAGACAATGAAGAAATTCTGCTAACTAATCACAAGCCTGATGACAGAAATAAAATGTGTGCACCTTTTGATGTTCACAACCCAGATTTTATGAAAAGATCAGTGTTTTAGGCAATAGTAACTTTGGAATCCGACATAGAATGTCATTATACAGTTAAAATGCTTTATTCGCTCTATGAGGAAATCACATTGTTGAAGGGCACATTTCATGTTTCACTTACCTTCTCTATTTGATTTTGAATGTTATCTTACTGTTTCTTCTTCACAACCATCTTGCCCTGTCATTCAGAAAATAATTGACAAATTTGAAATTTCCTACACCTGATTAGAAGGAAACACCACAAAATGTGACCTACTTTCGTTTTTATTTTTGGGCCATCAATGGCCTAGAATTGTTGATTGTAAGTTATTAGCACCAAATTTATGAACTTTAGATCACTGTAAGAACTGATAATCAAGTACATAAGTAAATAAATAAATAAATAAAAACCCTCTGTGCTCTTCAATACTAGGGTGTGATGAAATTGAGTCTGAATCTACATGGTATAATATAGTCAAATTCAATAGGATGATGCACATCTCGATTACTTGACTCAACGTAATCAAGCTCCACTTCTCATACTCAATAAGCTACAGCCTGTCATGACATGACTTGACTAAAGGATAACCTTTACTCCAAGCTTGAGTCTTGATTCAATTTCTTAGAACATGTTTTACAAAGTAATACCAATAAGTTCTTTCAAATACATCAATTGTTTAAATGCAATTAGAATATGGAAAAGTTCAACTACTTAGTTGGGTTTGAGATCTTTTTTATTGGGTATTTTCGTATTGAAGCTCAACACTCTCAACTACTCAAGTTAACTACTCGAACTTAAGAAAATTAAAAGTCGAGATCCATGACTGAAGTTTAGGTAAACTGACAAATAGCTTAACTTGATTAGACCACTACTCCACATAGTCCAAAAGTGAAAAAAAAAAATGCATAAAAATCCTAAAACTTGTGTAGGAATGCAATTGAGTCCTAGGACTTCTTAATTTTGATTCAATTAAGTTCAAAGTGCAATCAAATTCTTTTATATATAGTTTCTAAGATTACCTATATGTCACTTTAAAAAATGTTTAGTTGGGCATCCTTAAATTAGACTTTTAACAAAGGTTATAGGACTTAATTGTAACTATTAGTAATAGTTTATGACTCAATCAAAACACAATTAAAAGATTCAGGATTCAATTACACTTTTTAGTAAAAGTTTATGACTTGAGAGAATCAATTGAAAGATTTAGGACTCCATGCATTCCGTAGATAAATTTAGGACTTGTGCAATTTTTTCCACCACAAATATTGTACCTACAAAATAAATCATTTTTTTTAAAAGAAAAAGTTGTGTAAGAAAAGCAAACCTCCTACGTACGTAATACACAAATGAAAAAAAAAATGCGAACTATGTTTGGTGACACGTTTTAAAATCTAATTTTCTTGGGATAAACATATTCCTACAGTGGAATCTAATCTAATTGATGCTGATCAAAGAGAAGTATAACAAAAATTATGTGCTACTTGCATCTAGACCTAACCAATGGAGGATTGCGCGTAGGACCGGCTTCAAAATCCTTTGCTAGACTCGTCCATTTTTGAAACTTATTCTGTCTTAATTGGGCCAAGGATGCCGGAGGGCCGAGCCCAAGAAGGAAATTGTTTGCTCAAGCCCCTTATCTTTTGGACTGACTAATCATAGGCGACCGTGTTCACTTGTTGATCATGTGGCATTTACTATGTCACGGACTGATTAATTTTTTCGTATGTTTGTCCTTAGATCACGTTATTAAATACATTCGAGTCATTATTATTGCTTTGCACATTACTCTTTACACAAATTTTAATAGAAAGGTGTTATGATCTTGATTGCAGGGAATGAGATTTTGATCGATGAGATGGTATGGGTCTCCAAATGGGTTGTATCTATGGTCTTTGGCACTCCCACCTCAATAGCTAGACGTTGGGATTTCTCCTAAGTACTGCAGTCTTCAGAATGTGCATTGTTGCGTTTTTAAATGTTTGGATATCTATAACAATCGGATGTATTCATTTAGATGTTGAATATATATTTGGTTCAATCTACCATTTGAAATCATTGGCTCAAAATTATCATTTTTAGTCCCTATTAATCTAGATCTACCTATACAATATTTCATATATTTCATAATTCGTTGATATTTCACATATTTGGCTGTGTATGTCTTAGCAAGGTCTAGTATAGGTCTAATCAATCATTGATATTTGATAGTCTAAGTTAGTCTAGATATTAACTTTTCCTTCCAAACTATTTTCTTCAATTTCAAGTGATCTTTTATTGGCTAATTTTCAATGATATGGCGTTGAATTTTGATGAACATTGCTGCACCTTGCACATTTGAAAATTACATGGACACCCCTTAGAAGGATGTGAGTTGAAAAACAATTGACAATTAAAAAAAAAAAAAAAAAAAAAATCGAAGTGGAAAGATAAGGCACTTATGTGAATGTAATCGATTGACCCAATAAACACAAGGTGCTTCGTCAAAGCCCAAGAATGAAATAAAACCCAACCGGCTTCAATTTTTATATTCCCCCATCAACTCAATTTGACACTACCCATCATAGACCTCTTAAATCATGAATGATTTGTATATTGTCGACATTTAATTCAGATCTATCCAATGGTTTGTCGGACTAAATTGTTACTGGGTATTTTGAATATGGCCGTTTATTTGAATGCTCACTTATGTTTTGCCATATTACTTAATATATCAATTTTACAATACCAAGCACTGCTCTAGTTTAGAAGATTAGTTGAGTATACTAAGACCAATTCACAAAATTGATATATTGAGTGATGTAACAGACTGTTATTAGTTATTGAATATGGCTCTCTTATTTATATCTCCACTTATAATCAGCTATATCGCCAAATTTCATACTTGTGCAAACCAATTCTCTAATATACCAAGCGTTGCTCTCTTCCTAAACTCAACAGTGTCACGTAAATTATTTTAACTCTCACATTTATTACTAATGATTAGCAAGATACTTTCATTTGCTTGTATTCGCACATCTTTTATGTTTGCTCTAATCCGTTTACTTTCGGATCTTTCCCTATCTATCTTAGCAGCCCATCTTAAAGTTCTCTTAAAACTATTCCTAGCAGAAGAATTAGTATGAGGATCCTAGTCTAGCAAGATTTTGTTTTCCTATGGTATATGTTTAAGACAAAACGTTTAGTTACTTGCTTCGTCTTGAACTTGAAGTTTAAAGAACTCAAATATTGTGTTTTTCAGAAATTTAGATTAAACTTAACATAATCAATGTAACTAGGACATATGTCAACATCTTAACTTTATCATTTTCAATTAGGAGTTTGAGGAATTTTCACTCAATCACCTTACCGCAATGTTCACTAAATTCCAGTAGCAACGAACAGAACTTTCCCCCAATTGACTTTAGACCAAAAGAACACTTTCGAGATTCTTGGATGCAACACCACAGAGGACAAATTGTTGATAAGCATATTGCAAGACGAGTGAGCAAGGTACATCCACTCTCTATGGGAGGACCCGCAAGCAATTGTCCAAAAAGAAAAAAAGAAAACCTAGCAACGGATATGTGATAAGAAGATCAAGCTTTATACAAAAGGTGTCGAAGAAAAGAGGTGAGCAATTTCTAAACTTCTTTTTAACTTTTTGGCCCTTAGTTTAACAAAGCCTACTATTTGTGTGGGATGTTATTATTTATTTATTTTTATCAAAAAGCAATAAATGTATAATTATAGAATAAAATTATGCAGGTTTGAAGACTATTATTCTTTTTTGAGTCAGAAGGTTTAAAGACAATTATAGCTAGTGGAGTTTAACAGAGAAAACTTATTTTACATAAAGAAAACTACAGCCCATAAATTATTCACATATAGGTAGTAGAGTTTTCACTATGCTTACTGTCATTAAAAGCATGGGGTAATGACACCAAAAGTTCTAAAATTTATGTTGATCCGACATTATGTTATCCACATTCGTTACGGCTGGGAACCGGGTCTACCTAGGCTGGCATGGCCTGAGCACAGTTGGCTCGAGCCCGGTTATTTTATAAAAATAATTTAACGTAAGTTTTTTCAAATGAAAACTTTTCAAAACTTTTAAAATAATTATTATATTAAAATTTGAAAATGATAGTAACATTAATTGAGGAAAATTAACAAAAAATCCGTTCCATTAAACCATATTGAAATATAAGTTCATCTTTAGATAATTTGAAAAAAAAAAAAAGTTACGCTAAGTGATGGGGTCTTACTTGATATATTTGTTTGTCGTTTTGATTGAATATTCCATTTTAAAATTAATATTCTTTTTCGAATACTAATTAAGATAGTATTACGTTAATTTTATGGTTACTTGTTTTCTAGTCTCAAATCATAATATATCCAAATATCAAAACTCAATAAAATACTAGAATAAACAATGAAAGCTTTCAAGTGGTTAAGCCAAGACACTGTGCATATGTAGATGTAAATATAGATACATGTTGAGATGTCAAAAGTTTACCTTCCCTTCTATAAGTTTAGCTGGCCCCCGCGTGCCCATTTATTAGTATAGCCATCTGCATAGAAATGGAAAAACTAAACATTAGTAGAATTACAGGTTCCATTCTTGTAGAATACGATGTTTATTTTGGAAATAAAAATGTATATATTAAATGCATTTATGAGGTGTATTTGACCACATGTTTGAATCAAAACTTATGCAAATTTTGTCCCTTACAAACATCCATTAGCGTAGCACTACAAGAATCTGATACAATGACAAAAGAATGCTCGATATATTAGTGAGTTTTCTTTTATAACAAGGAAGCTTAGATTAGATAGTTATATTTGAAACTCATGAAATTCAATACTGGTCCCAATTTGCATGAATTGCATAAGACACGAGCTAAAATCTATATGAGTGACCCAAATATGCAATTCTTGGTTATTTTTTTACTCTTGATATGATTAAAGAGAGATAATCAATTTAGCAACAATCTATCTTTAATTTAATTTTCTAATTTTTTTTCACTCTAATATCTTGTTTGAGATTTTGTGCAATCAATTGACAGTGATCAGCAAAATCTCACACAATATCAAAGCTGAAGGTAGTTTGAATCTTTTTAGGACCCATTTAGCCTCTATTTGCTTCCCCAATCAAATTTTCAGGCTTAGTACTAGGCAAAAGATGACCAAATTAAGCTTGAACGGAAGTGTTATTATATTTAAATAATAAATCACGCATTTATTTAATAATTTAAATTTTTAGAATAATTGGTAATGATACACGAAATTTTACATCTTATATATCGTAGGTGATTACTTAACATAGTTGGAGACACACGTCTTCATAATAAATACACTTGCTGTGAAGAAAAAAATTGCACCCACAATACTTATCATGCAAAATTCTCGTGTAATTACCTTTATACAAAAAGATAATACTCGAATGTAATTGTTTCGTCTAGAGTTGCGTAGTACAATTTATGAAACTGATGGAATTAATGAAATCAGCATAATTGGATAGGTTTCAAGGCGAGTACTAAGATTAAAGTGCTAAGATAGGTTACCGGTTCCAAAAGTTTGGAACCATTAAACACACGATAGGTGTTCAACATAGAGAGTCATATCTACTCGTACATGGTAGGGATGAGCATGGTTTCAAGGTAGAACTTGAAATCTAAGAATTGGACTTGTGAGAACCTGTCCGATTATAGGTCCCAAGATATGCAGGGTAGGTTCCAAGTTCCAAGAATTGGGAAACCTATTTCAATAGGTAAGTCTAGCTTCTAGGTAGAATCCATGCAGGACCTGGAACCACTCACTTATAGTACATAATACCCTTTACCCTGTGCAAGATACCGTGCACAAAAACATAGCGTATCCAACAATATACAAAAATTATATATTGTATAGTTTTCTTTCCAAGTTTTGCTATAAACCATGAAGTCATGCTATAAGATGAAAAACACTATTGTCTATACTTCAGTTCAACAATAGTATGTATAACAACCATTCTTAACATAAATGCTTTTCCCTATGAGTTTACTTATTTTTCATTTTAAATGGATTAGCAATTGACATATATGTGACTAATTCTGTGTATCTATAAATATTAAAGCATGCAAGAATATTAAAACTTGTCAGATTGATGGATCTCAAATTTGAAGTTGGCTTTAAGAATTTATAACTTACATTTCAGATCCCAAGAACTCCAGAGGGTCCAAAGGCTTAGATTTTACGGTAAGGCAAATTTCCTAGCCACTCGCCGTAATATCTAGGCACCCCTAGTTCACCCGCTGACTCATTTACACATTAGTCTAAGTTATTGCACTAGACTACTAAATGTTTAAGGCAGATTTAGAGGTGCCAGTTTCTGTAATTAGTATCTATGAGTTGTTCTCTATCACCGAGGCTGGGGTTGGAATTAGAAAGGCAACTAATGAAGCAACTGTATCGTATGGTATGCTTCTTTAAACACAAATAAATTGAAACCAACCACAATAATTTTGGTTATTAACACACAGATCAGTAAGAAATATGCTTCTGTAAACCACTTCACATTACAGTTAGGAGTCCACTAATATGGCCTAGATTATTGAAGAAATATCAGTCTACATACGAAAGAACAGTAGAAATTCTTTTGTGCTTTCTGGGTCTCATCTTCAGATTAGGAGAATAGCAGTAAATTTAAGGGTAAAAAATAGCTCTCTTTTAATGGCAAAAAGATGTGCATTGCTTTCAAATGTCATTAACGGGGAAGAGGAAAACAAGAAATAGCTTCTCTTGTCTGATGGTCTTTGCCTCTCCCCCAGTTTGGAAAGGAAACTGACATCAATATACGTTAAATATTTCTTGATCAAAGTCTTTGCATCCTTCATACATCATCTCTAGTAAACTGCATATATGTCAATTCAATTTGGCAGCAGGATACAGTGTTCCACTGTATCAATGGAAAGCCATCTTCAAGGACAGAGACTATAATATGAAACTGTTACAACGGAATGGAAATGACCTTTATCACACATATACACACGAAACCCCCAAAAAAAAAAAAAACACACACACACACACACACAGAGATGTACCTGTAAGGAGCCCTTTTTTGAGAGCATCTGAACAGGGAAGAACAGTAACCTTTTCTTGAGAACATCTGAAAAGGGAAGAACAGTGACTCAGCCAGACTAAGAGGAGCAGCAAAGTGAGTGTTGTGGAGAGCTTGCTGTGAACTGTCTGAAATAAAGACTACTGCTTCTTGCTTCGCCTAAATTGGGAATTAAATGGGTTATAAAAAGGACGAAGAAGAAGGAGAACAACGACAACAACAGCTCCGTTTGATTTGCTTTATTTTTGTCTCTTTTTCTCTTTAATGTTTGGTTCATCCTTCTAAATGTAGGAGTGGGATTGGACAGATGGGTAGGGTTTGGACTTGAGGTGGGATATGATTTGACCAAATTCATTGGGGTTGCGTGATAGGCTGGATTCAGTTGAGTTTCTTGATTCTCTTGGACTGAATATCTAATATTTAATAGTACATATTGCAGATATCCCGCTATATAATAGGCAAATTGACCACCTTTTTTCGCTCGTACGTGCTGCTGTATCCTCTCTCTCTCTCTCTCCCCGAGTGTGACTGAGAAGTCCTGGATCGTCTCTCTGCATGACAACCGAGAAACCTATGCATCAAGCATGCAGACACATAGGTTATCTTGATACATAGGTTATGTTGACAAACGATACGCACCTGTGTGTTCTCCATTTTCCTATCCACCCGCACGCTCACTAGCACATGAACGAACATCTCCTCCTGAGTGCCCTTCCACGCTTTCTTTTTTATTCACGCTCGCACCCATACCACTCCATCAATCTCGGCTCCATCATGCCAATCTCTCTCTCATCTTTCCCCTCTTGAGAGGTGGGCAAGATTGGATCCCCCTCAAATCTATGCTGATCCTCTTGTTTTTTTGCCTTGCTCAAAGTGGTCTAATTGGCAATAAACCATGTCATACTCGGCATGATTTAATGCCATTTCGGTCAAAGAAATGGAGAGTGAAAGACAGGGAGTTGAATTAGTAGAGAGAAACCACCGGGTTTACTCTATGGCCACCATTTCCACTTTGGGAAGAGGAAGGTGAGTAATTCGGTTCCCCAACTTCTTTGGGGACTGAGGTGGGGAAGTGTGAGTGAAGAAGCAGGATTTTGCAACTTATGCACAGCACATAGTGGCATATAAAATAGAAATATGGTAGGATAGAAACAAACCCAAAAAAAAAGATTAGTAGAGAGAGAAAGGGAGAGCGGTCGGGTTCGTAAGAGGCTCACAGGCTTGTCCCTTGGAGGGAGAATGGGTCAAAAGACTCAAAACCTTGTGGGCTTAAAGTTCTTGCATAAAATTTCAAGTGAGATCACATATCAACCCGGTTCACAAAATTCTGTAGTCTTTGTCCCTAAATTCTAAATGCAGAAGAACACAATAAAGAATGAGAATGAAAGATTAGAAGGGTCCATAATTTCTAATTCCCAGTACCCTGTACCCTTTATTCTATGAAAAATACCCTGTGAAAAATATAGGGTACCTAGCAAAAGCGTTTACACGTACTAAACAGATGTAAGAATATTAATAATATGTACCCCGTTTCATTTTCTTTAGAAGTTTTGATATGAAACATCAAGTTATACTATAAGATGAAAAATACTATTTTCAAAACTTTTGTTTATCGGTATACCTGTAACAGTTGACTATATTATTGTGGACATGTATGCGATTTAGTTATTTTTCATGTTAAATGATGTTAGTAATTGACAAAAACTTGACTACTTTTGTCCAATAATATATTTAGATTATTTAACATATTCTACAACTTGTGAAATCAACATATCTCAAATTTTGAATATGATTCACATGTCTTTGCCATTAAAAGAGAAATTTTTTACCCTTATATTTATTGCCACTCTTTCAATCTCAAGATAGACGAGAAATTGTAAAACAATTTATACTATTCTTTTCTTAATTGTATGGGTAGTGTTTGCACAATAGTGCATAAGTAAATTTTATTTTACCACATAAGTTCATGTCGTATGTAGATTTTACATTTCTTCAATAATCCATGTTGTGTTAGTCGACTATCAATGGTAATAAAGATTATAATGGTTTAAAGAAGCAAATTTTACTGATTTATTTGTTTCTATGACTACAATTATTGTGTGTGATTTTAATTTATTTGGATGTGATTTTGAAGCCAGCGCATAGCATATACCATGCAATAGACAGTCAATTTTTGGTTCTAGTCTTTGCCTCCTTCATACATCATCTCTATGAAAACTTCATATATGTCAATTCGATTGAACACCAGGACATACTATTCTACGGTCACTGAGAAGCCATCTTCAAGGACAGAATGTTAAAAAAAAAAAAGGACAGAATGTTAATGATACTGTTTCAACGAAATGGAAATGACCTTTTACATGCACACACGTATACAAGCAGAGAGAGAAGAGAGAAGAGAGAGAGAGAGAGAGAGAGATAAACATGTACGTTTTTCTTTTTTTTTCACGTTAACGTACATGTTCATCTGAACTGTTTATCTGTTTACGTTAACGTACATGTTTATCTGAACTGTTTATCTGTTTATCTCAGTTCAGATAAACAGTTCAGATAAACATGTACGTTAACGTGCACTTTTTTGGTCTTAAATATGTACTTTTTTTTTTTTGGACAAGTAAATATGTACTTGTAAGAGGCCTTTTCCTGAGAACATCTGAACAGGGAAGAACAGTGACTTCGCCAGACTGAAGAGGAGCAGAGAAGTGAGGGTTATGGAGAGCTTGTCGTGAACTGTGTGAAATAAAAACTGCTGCTTCCTGGTTTGCCTAAATTGGGAATTCAATGGGGCAATGAAGAAGAAGAAGAAGAAGAGCTCCGTTGGATTTATTTGCCTTTTTAAATATTTCTTCAATGTTTAGGTCATCTTTCTGAATGTAGGAGTGGGATTGGACAGATGGATAGGGTTTGGATTCGATGAGTGTAATGGTCTGACGAAAGTTAGTGGGATTGCGTGATAGGTCGGATTCAGTTGAGTTTCTTGATTCTCTTGGACTGAATATCTAATATTTAATAGCAAGCACTGTACCCGATATCCCACTATAATATTGGCAAATCGACCTTTTTTGCCCGTATGTTCTGCTGAATCTCTCTCTCTTTGTCTGAGTGTGACTGAGATGTGCCAGATCGATCGAGCTCTCTCTGCACGACAACTAAGAACCCTATGTATCAAGCATGCAGATCTCTAGTATATTGAAGCGGCGTTGTGATGTCGATATGTGTTTTTTATTCTACAATATCAACCTTTTCTTATCGTACATGCTAACTCAATTCCGTTTCTGTTTTATGTTGAGTGTGACTAAGAAAGGAACACCAACCCAAACTATATTGGTCTGGTTGGATTATACCTTCCTTACGTATGGCGCGCCTGTATGCGCTTCCGTATACTCCTCATATTTCGTGCATTCCCTACTTTAGACGGTCCATAAATTTGTCGTAATTAATCTTTGATTGTTTACGTCGTTTTCTATTCTGTTGAATTGCATGTTCCCTTCATTAAGATAACACTAGTTATCCTGAAATATTAACTCACTCATTTCCCTGTAACATGCGCTATGTTCATAGTTTTGACTTGGTACACGACAGACATATGTTGTTGTCTAGGAAGAATTATGATTACTTGCCACAGCCCTGAGATGAATCTTGAGGGGGGTTTAATGAATTGCTAAACGGGTTGCATAACCCTCTCGTGAAGTGTGCTTACACTTAGCATGGGCTCTTTCAAATTCTATCAACCGCAACTTGGTTAGTTGTTTATTATCAATCGGATGAGATGAGAGCCGCCACTAATGTATTCTAAGCTGGTTTGAGGCCAAATAAGGCACCAAGGGCAACTTTACTCCTATGAACCACAAACTTTAAGCTAGGGGATTTGGTTGCACTAGATTTATCTAATACATACATATCCTCTTTAAGTAATATGTTATTTTAGGCAATCATTTCCAATTTTTATTTCTAAACATGTGAATCTATTATGGCCGTGCATAAGCTTGCAAACAATAAAACGGAACAATCAGGTATAAAAATAAATAAATGAAGATAAAAAGAAGAAAACAACACAAATTGTATCCGGAAAAATTAATACAAGGGCTTGTTATAATGCCCCAGAGAGGAACCTAATGAGCTATGCATGAAAAGTAACTATGCCTAAAATTCAACAAGAAAGTATTACAACTTACTCAAAGAACTCTAAATGATAAAATAGAGAAACTAAACTAGAATAAGCCTATCATGAAATGCCAGAAAAGCTTAAATGTTTACAAATGGTTCTCTTTGGAAACGAACTATCTTAATGTGAAAGCCTTAAATCTATATGCTGAAAAAACAAGGAAAATGTAATAAAATATGAAAATGTCTAAATTCCATGCGCTAAAACGGCATCGGTGGAACCTACCCGTTCAATCTTTTCCAATTTCATGTCCTGCGAAAAAGAAGTCATAGACGGCCAATCTTACGCGAACCCAAGTGAATGAATCGAACCTTGGATAAAGTGTTGACATTTCATATTATTTCAATGCTAAAATCTCATGAAAACGGAAGTCCTGTATGAGTGACTATGGGCCATGCGATGTTGAAACGGATCAATAAAGAAAGGGGCCATCGAGGACCGACTCGTACGAACTAAGCTAAATGCTCAGTTGTCAGATCAAGCAGCCCGGACAGTAAGCCTTTCAGCCCACTGCCATGCCTTGGAGTGTTCCCAGGTCGTGCTTCGGCGACTCTAGAACGGCCCCGCGCCAACCACTAATTGGATAACCAAAAGCACGGATGGATGACCGACTCACGATGATACGAACGAATGAATCGAAGCAAGTATGACTGCGAAACTTTAATTCCCCCAGAAAGTACAAATTATTAATTTAACGGTTATAAATATATTTCATAAGTTACTAATATATTAAAAAATATTTTGAATTTATGCTCATTGAATGAAATTGGACTGACGAGAATATATGAACTCGGCCACGTGAGAATCAAATAGAATATGTGAATTGATTAGCCAAAATTGTCGGAAGAAGAAGATTGCATGTGGATTTTATTTGTGAGCGCAAGCGCGAATTAGTTGTCTTCATCTCATCTCTGCAGCCTTGTGAACGTGAAAATGAAGATGGTAGAAGAATAGAAAGTCAAAAAGGAGGGAAGACCATAATGGAGAGAGAGAGAGAGGCTTTGTCAAAATAAAAATTGTGGGCTTTGTTTGTCCTCTTTCGTTAACTTCTTTTGTTTCTTTCCTTTGATATTTTCTTCTCTTGTAGCCAACAAAAGGAAAGAACAAGTGAGGCCTCACGTGCTGCATTTAATGAAGAGCTCTTCGAAAAGAAAGAACAAGGAAGTTGCAACAACACGAGATTTGGATCAATGGAGCTCTTAGAAGCAAGAAAGGCAGAGCTTTCCTAAAGCAAAACGTAGGAGCTCTCGGCATAGGGAGAAATTTTCTCATTATAATTACACCCACGGTAGAATTTATTTAAATTATTGAATGAGGTTTCACAAGGAATTATAAAAGGCTAATTACTGTATAAGTTATTGGATACAATTGAAATTAGGAAACACTGAATGAGTGCTTGAGTGCTTGAATGATTGTAATATCTAATATATCGCTTGATTTTTATAGTGGAATTTCGTACTGTTCTCCTCATGAGTGCAAGTTCCAATATTTGAATCTAATCACATAAATTCAATGTCCGATTCTCTTTCCTTTCTTCCAACTAATTTTATCCGACTCACATGTCCATATTCTCAACAAATTATTTATAGTTAGATTTTGGATTTGTGATCATTATTAGATCGTAATATTCTTTTTAAATTCCTCTATAATGTTCCTTGAATATGGTGTGGTTATCCAGCCATTTTGTTGTGAATATATCTTATATTTAGCTGGAAAGGACAGAAAGATTTTTTAACTCAAAATCATAATAATATTCATTTCTTGAATTAATTCTTTTAAATATTCATCAAAGAGGATTTCGAGTTTGGTCAATTCAACTTAGATATCTTCTTTTCTTTACGCACCATTCAATTGAGACATGTGAAAATAAGCTTTTTTTTTTCTTTATTTGAATTGGACTTTTAGCATGTGTTTATTTTGTGAAAAATGAATAATTTAGAAAATATTTTCCTAAAGATTGTCGCATGCATCTCTTACAAAAAGAATCGATGAAAAATGTTTTTATTGTTCATGAAAATGTTTAAACATAAATTTTCATCAATAATTAAAAAAATATATCATTAATTGATTATTTTATATGATATTAGCGATCATTTTCTAAAAAATGTTTTTCAAATTATTTATTTTATATGAGACAAATAAAGTCTTATTTCATTTCCCTTTTATGATAGATACACAATTTTGACTTATCACTTGACAGTGTAAGTATTATGAGTTAATTGGTGGGTCTACCCTAAAAAAAAGAATTGGTCTAGCTTAATACCAGAACATCTATAGAAACACTAATGTAACATACTAAAAGCAACTGAGCATCCACCATTATGCACCACGTATCTCTCCTAGCAGGAGTTGGACAACTGTTTTCATTTGGAGCTTGGTGGTAGGGTCAATTCGCACTTTCCTACAAGTCCTTTTTTTTAGTAATGCTTGGACAATAAAATATTGTGTACACTAAGGAATAACTCTTACACCCTAGTCATTTGGTTTCTCGTGGTACTGTTCATCGTCTCTGCCAAGAGGGGGATTCTACTACTGTTCACCGTCTCTGGTTCTCGCTCGGCTGGGCATTCTAGCCCTCATTTTGCTCCGATTTTTGGAGAGTTTTCTTCCTCTTGAAACATTCATTCTTTCCAACGAATGCATTGGCCAGTTTCTTGCCCTAAGCGGAAATCTTCTCTGCCTTCTTGCCCTGTTTTGCTCGACTTAACGCTGGTGGTTGCGAGTCCACTCGAGCTGCTGCGAGTGCTGATCCTGGGCTTTGAGGTGGGTGTAGGGGATCGTCAACTTCCTTCCTCTCCACTTCTTAGCCTTGGTATGGTTCCCTTGGCTGTAGTATAGAGTGCTTCGTAGCTAATTGAGGTTTGTTGGTCTTGATGGCGTCCACCTTTGCTAAGACCCAACAAGGCACTAGCAAGGGGAAGGGCCCGAACTCCCCTTGGCAAGCTGGAAGCTTGGCCCAAAATTCCCAACCCATAGAGGGAAACTCAATGATGGGTGGTAACACTGAGTGTGGGCCTTCCTTTAGGCCTCCTCGGGATAACAAGTCTAGGGGTCGAAGTCGTTCGTGGGCTCCGAACAAGAGGTCCCTAGTAAGCCACCTAGCTCAACCAAGCCTCCCCAAGCCCAGTCGTGGGTTAATGTGGCGCGGTTGGCTACGAAAGGTTATGAGCTCTCTTATATGCCGCCTAACTTTGGGGGGGAGGGGGGAACCGGTTATCAATCTGACTAAGGAGGTGCTACAAGTAGCGGATTCCAAATAGAATGAGTTTCTAGTTGGGCATTTTGTGGAGAAAAAACTCCCATTTCAGCTTATTGAACAAGCGTTGAAGACCTGGGGATCTAAGCTAGTGGATGTGCTGGCCAATGATCAAGGTTTCTTCTACTTCCATGTCTCAAATCCGGTGTTCCGAAGGAAGATCTTAGAGGAGGGACCCCTCACTGTTGCTCGGGTTCCTCTCATTTTGCAATAGTGGAAGCCTCTCATGGAATTGAAGAAGGAAAAACAATCTTTCATTCCGGTGTGAATTAGAATCAAGAACCTTCCACTTGATCTTTGGTCTGCACCAACAATTGGAGCCATTGCTAGCTTCGTGGGTAAGCCCCTCTTTGTGGACCAGTGTACAGTGGGCGAGAGGATGATCTCGTTTGCGCGGGTTTGTGTTGAGATCCAAGCTAACCAGCCTAGGGTCTCTTTGGTTGATGTCAATGTGGATGGAGTGTCAAGGTCTATTACAATTGAATTTGAATGGAGGCCCGTTGAGTGCCTCAAATGTGGGGTCATTGGCCACAATTGTCACACTGCCCAGAACCCTTCTCAGCCTCCTGTGGCACTGGTGAAGTCTTGTGCGGCCCTTGCTATTTCGGACCTTCTTCGCCTCTTGTCCTTGATTTGGCAGCACTCAATGAGGTGGAACAAGGATGGAAGAAGGTGGAAGGTAAGAAGAAGAAGCCCACCCCTCAGGTGGATGATATTGTGATCAGCCATGTTAGTTTGAGTGATGTAGGGAAGCTATCCAAGCTCAAGATCGTGGCAATGGAGAAGAGACTCCCTTGCGTCTACTCTCATAAAGGCCCTAGCGGTTCTCTAACCGTTTTTGAACTAGCTGAGAAAGCCCCTTCTCCCATGGTTGGGACCGCCATCCCTTTGGAGCCGTTCGAACCCAAGTTGGCCATTTTGGGCGAGGTGGTTGGGGTCTTGGACGACCTATTTTCCCCTTCAGATGATGATCTTCTCTCCCCTTGCTCTTCACCAAAAGCATTTGCTGGGATTAAGAGGCCCGCTCAAGACCCATATCCTTCCCCTTCCATTTTGCAGGATGGATTGCTCACCCTAGAACCGGACCCTCCCTCTTCAACGGCCCGGCCTGCTCCGCCTTCCACCAAGCGTAGCTCCTTTAAAATGAGATAACCTATCTCCTATTCTCTTGTAAATATGAATATAGGTTGTTGGAATATCATAGGGCTTTGTGCCCCTCTTAAGCAAGCAGAGGTGAGGAATCTTGTCTTGGTTAACCGGTTGTTTTTGGACGGGATAGTTGAGACCAAAGTTCCCCACAATCTCTTTAGTGTTGTTTCTCGGAGTTTGTTGCTAAACTGGTGTTGGTGAGCCAACTATGAGTACTCCGATCGAGGTAGGATTTGGGTTGGTTGGGATCTTTCTACGGTTTCCTTTGAAATTATGTTTGTGTCGGATTAGACGATTCATAGGAATCTGAGAAGGTTGGATACCGGAGTGGCCTGTTATATTTCTATTATTTATTCTGAGCATTCCTTTACTACAAGACGTCCTCTTTGGGAGAATTTAGTGGCTAGAAGTTATTCTCTTCAGGACTTGCCTTGGCTAGTCATGGGAGACTTCAATGCTATTAAAGACCCCTCTGACAGGCTGGGTGGTTCGGATCTCTGGTTGCCGTGCTTTAATGAGTTCGGACATTGTATTGATCAAGCAGAGCTGAAGGACCTCAGATATGTGGAATTTCAGTACACTTTGTCAACTTCTTTAGGCCCCTCGTGCAAGGCAAGAAAGATTGACAGAATCTTGGTTAACACTGGCTGGAGCCGGGTTTTTCCCTACTCGGAGGCTACCTTCCTTGTGTTTGGGATTTCTGACCACTCACCTATGGTGGTTAAAGTTGAGGACCCGGTCTTTCGGAGGAAACTGTTCAAATTCTTTGATTTTTGGATGCAACACCCGGACTTTGAATCAATTGTGAAGCAAGTTTGGGAGGCTCCATCTCCATGTATGCCTATGTTTAGGCTTGTTTCTAAGTTAAAGGCCTTGAAAGGATGGCTCAAGCAATTGAATAGAGACCCATTTGCCAATATCTCCATAAGGACTTCTGAAGTGAGGGAAGCTTTAAAGCTGACTTAGGTGGGCCTCCTTCAAGATCCTATCAGTGAGGTGCTCACAGAATGGGAGAAGGTTCAGCACCGATCCTTCTTAGAGCTTCGATCCCATGAGGAATCGTTCTTTAGACAGAAATCTAGGATCAAATGGATCAAGGAGGGTGATCGCAATGCGAAGTTCTTTCACCAATGCGTTAGTAAGAGACATTTGAGAAATAGAATTCTCTCGTGTGGCGGATTCCTTGGGTAGCCAAATCACTAAGCCTCAGCTAGTTTAGTAGCACTTTGTGGATTATTTCCGTGATCTCCTTTTGCCGCGGCTATAGAGTAGGATACTCCGTTGGTTTCAAAGATTAAGGGGGTTATTCACGCCCACTTAAATGTTGACCATATCGACTTTCTTGAGCGGCCCATTTTGGATCTTGAGATTCGGGATACTCTTTTCTCCCTTCCTCGGGGGAAGGCGCCCGGGTCGGATGGATTCACGGTTGCGTTTTTCAAGGAAAATTGGGATACAGTGGGTCTTCTGGTCAACGAAGCCGTCAGGGACTTCTTCATCTCGGGAGGATCCTTAAGGAAATCAATAACACCACTTTGGTTTTGGTTCTTAAGGTTCCAAATGCGACTATTGTCAATGACTTTAGGCCCATTGCTTGTTGCAACATGGTATAGAAAATTATTACCAAAGTGTTGGCAAATAGGGTTGCCGCCATGCTTAAGGACCTTGTTAGCCCTACTCAAAGTGCCTTAGTCAAAGGACGGAGAATCAAGGACATCCTCTTGGTGCAAGAGCTTTTCTCTAGGTTTCACCTTGAACCCTATACTCCGAAGTGCGCTATTAAAGTTGACTTCAGGAAGGCGCATGACGCCGTTGATTGGCAATTCCTTGAGAGTATTCTACTTGCCTTTCGGTTCCTTGACCGGCTTGTTCACCTCATCATGACCTGTGTGTGGACGCCTCGATTCTCCATTGCGTTGAATGGAGAGCCGCATGGCTTCTTTCTAGTGGACATGGTTTGCGGCAAGGAGACGCCATCTCTCCATACTTATTCACGCTGGTTATGGTGGTACTCTTTGGGATTCTTGGGAGGTGCTCGACTCAACCGAATTTTAGATTCTTCTGAAGGTGTATAACCATTAGCCTCGCACACTTGTTCTTCGCAGATGATGTCTTCCTATTTTGTGAATGTCACTTGCCTTCTGTGAAACTTCTTAGGGAGGGTCTCCAACCGTTTTCTTCCTGGAGTGGCCTTCTTCCTAACCCAAGGAAAAGCGAGGTGTTCCTCTCGGGGGGCTCGGCGGCCTTGAGGAATCAAATTCTTCTGGACCTCAGTTTCGTTGAGGGCAACCTCCCAGTCTGTTATCTGGGTGTTCCTATCATCTCGTCGAGGCTTGAGAAAGTGGATTGTGCGGATCTTGTTAGGCACATCACCTCCATGGTCTAGTCTTGGACTCATCGATTCCTTTCCTTTGTTGGATGGCTTCAGCTGGTCAGGTCAATGCTCTATGCCATTTAGGCCTATTGGACAAGTGTCTTCATTATTCTTACGGCAATGCTAGATCAGATTAAGCGTATTATCAGACAATTCCTGTGGAAATGACCCGAGTTGGGCAGAGGGAGTGCCAAGGTCTCGTGGGAGAATGTATACCTTCCTAAATTAGAGGGAGGTCTTGGTATCCAGAGATTGTGTGAGCACAATAAGGCGGTTATGCTCAAGCACATCTGGAATATTTTTTCAGATAAGGAGTCATTATGATGTAAGTGGATCCATTTGACCTTCTTAAAGAATAGGAACTTCTAGGTTGTGAGGAAGTCATCCTGCTGCTCTTGGGCCTAGAAAAAAATGCTACAACTTAGATCGGATTTCTAGCTTCGCTTCTACTGGAGGATAGGCAATGGTTTATCGGCGTCGCTCTAGTTCGATAATTGGCACCCCTAGGGCCCTCTGAATCTATTTTTCACAGATTCGTTCATCTATAGCTCAAGTTTCTCTAGACAGACGTTGGTGGCTGATCTTTTCCCTGAGGATGGCTAGGCTATCATATCAGAGATTGAGTCTTAGGGATCGCCGCTTCCTTCCTTGTGAAGGACTCAACGGGTGTGTTCTCGATTGCCTCAGCTTGGGAGACCATAAGGCGGAAGAAGGAGAGAGTTAGCTGGCATCGGTTCATCTGGAGCAATGCTATCCTGCCTTGTTACCAATTTAACCTTTGGCTCATCTCCAAGTGAAGGCTACCTACACAGTCTCTTCTCATGTCTCATGGTAGGATTGACGCTGCTTCTTGCCCTTTTTTACAATAAGGTGCCTAATTCTATCGATCACCTCTTTTTTGGGTGTCGCATTACTTCAAATACTGCTTTCTTTTGGGCTACCAGATGCAATCTTCCTTGGACTAATAGGACTTGGGAGGAGACTCTTAGTTGGGCTATCTCTTTGCTCTCGGGGAAGGAGTTCTACAAAAGTATTGCTCGCTTTTCTTTTGATGCGCTCTGTCATATCATTTGGAAGAACATGAACAATATTATTTTCAGGGGGGAGCCGCTTTCTCTTCCGGCCATGAAGAGACATCTCCTCAAGGTCGTTAATGATAAGGCTACTATCTTCAAAGATGTCGAGGACTCCTACAGAAACAAGAGGATTCAGTGCTTGTGGGAGTTGGACCCATGTATCTTCTTCTCTGCTAATTGTGGGCCGACTGGCTAGGCGTCTTGTTTTAGGTCGTCCTAGGTGTCGATTTGCTTTTTGCTTTTTGGCCGTTCTCGATTCGCCCCTTGGTTTTTTCCTCGATTTCCTTCTACTCATAATGGACATGTCCATTTTGAGTGTAAGTTTTTAAGCTGATTGGTTGTACAGTTTGACATTTTCCTAATATATCACTTACTTTCACCAAAATATATATTGTGTACACTAGATTTGCATACTCGACATTGAAACACTCCAATTAGAGGAAAACGTGTCAAGCAATGACACTTGTCAGAAATTTTTGAAAGCCGCCTCTTTTCTTCCTCCATGATTGGTGTTGTTTCTCCTCTTGTGACTGATCTCTCTCTCTCTCTCCCTACTTCACTTTGCTCTGCAAACTGCGAACACTCGATCCTTCTCTCCTCTCTTTCCCTCTAAGTTTTCTAAAAAGTTTCAAAGAAAATGAATCGTGACTTGTTCTTCTAACAAGCTATGCCTCCTAATGCGGTGACGAGATGGACGAGAGTTGTTTTGAGTGATTATTGATAATGGGTGAATGTATGGGGATGCATGTCAATGGATAAATGCAAAATGAGAGATAGAATACAATCAAAACCAAATAGTATAGGACTCGCCACTAGCTGAGGATTGAGATTGGGATTGATGAAGCTCACTACCAAGGCCTATAGAAATTGCCAACCAAGGATATAGGACTTCAAGATTGAAGAAGCTCACTATCAAGGCCTATAGGAAAACCAACAGCCAAGGATACAGTGCTTCTTTGGCTCACCATTGAGGAAGAATTCATCTTTCAAGGATATAAAAACCGAGAGTAATCCACTTTTTAAAGATATTTGCTCACATAAAGGAAAATTTCTTATATTCATATACTCAAAATTCACTATCTTACATTTGAGAATTGACCTCACTATATAAAGGGATAATTACATAGGAAATAGATTAAACATTGAAGAGAAGAAACTACCAATTAATAATAGACATAGGAACTAGAAAAACACTATAAAGACCCATGAACTAGAATATGCATTAGAACATTTATAGTCTTGAACTTTGACTCTTTGAAAATTACAATATACTTAAGAATCAATAATGACACTTGACTAGATGCATAGTAATTAAAATAGACTCTAAATTAGTTTGTCATTCTAGGCAGCCTAATCGACATTTTGAAAGATCGTCAAACTATAAAGGAAATTGTCCAGAATAGCCTTTGGTTAATAGATAATCGATTAGTAGTCTCAAAATTAGTAACAAGCTTGTAAGTTTATATCGATAACCATGAAATCGACAACTTTCTTGCATAATCAACATCTTCAACTTGAATTGATTGACAAAGCCCAATGCTCCCACATCAATCTCCTTAGGTTGCAGAAGATTTGTCCTTAAATCTTGCTATTGTTTGATTTCTAGGACAACGGGTGCGTTTGGGAGTAACTTTGGAAGGGGCTTTGGGCATCAAAAGCCCTTTGGGCCAAAAAATAGGTGTTTGGGAACCAGCTTTCGAAGTCTCTTAATGGGAAAGCAAATACTTGGAAAGCTGAAAGCCCAAGGCAGCCTTGGGCTTTTCAGCATTATCGGCATGCTGTGAGCTCATTGTTCATTTTTTTTTCCAAAATTGTCCTCACGAATTTTTTGTTTTTTCGGTGCGTGCCCTTGTATGAGCATTGTTCATCTTCTCCAGGATGCCGCAAGCCTCAAGGTCAAGCGACCTCTCGCGAGGGTCTGCCGGAGGTCGCAGGTCCTCATGGCGACCCAAATCTGGGTTGCTGGAGGTTGCACGACCTCCGGCGAACAGACCTGCCTCCCGCGACCCAGATCCAGGGTCATCGGAGGTCGCGACGGCGTCGCACAACCTCGCCAGCCTAGATCCGGGGTTGCAGAAGGTCGCTAGAGGCCGCCGATGGCCGCTGCCCTTGCCGGTCAATTTATTTTTAATTTTTCTTTTGATAATTTTTTTTTTTACCACAAAACTCCTTTGTAAATGTAATTCCCCAAACACCATTTTGTTCAAAGTATTTCACAAAGGGCTTTCAAAGTACAATTTGCCAAACACAATTTGCATTTTGGAAAACACCTTTAACTCAAAGGTCTTTACATTTTACTAAAGACTTTCCTCAAAAGTGATTCCCAAACACACCCAACCTCTCCATTAAATGAAATAATACTTCAACTTCATACTAATAAATATCTTCAAAGTTTGCTGAAAAGCTAAAAAATATATCGAATATATTTTGATAATTGATAAGCACGTTGAGAGAGAATGCTTCAAGGCATATTGAATGAAAGTGAAAAGTAATGTCTCCGGCCACTATAGTTATGCCCTCTTCATCTATGACCTAGCATTTGCCTCAACAAATTTATATGGAGATCCATCAACCAAAATATCATAATTGCTTGATAACATGTAAATGACCAAAATCTATCCTCCTTCAATTTGTTCAATAGTTTGGTCTTGCTCCTTGGATATGGACTCACATGGTATGGATCTTGTTGAACCTCTTGAAATTTTCAATCAATCTTCTCGATTTCTTCAACAGTGCTAACCTTTTGGTTAGGACAATCCATTTGATGATGCCCATATTCATAACACTTGAAGAACTTGCTATCTTCACCATCTGTTTCTTTTAGGAGCACTTTAACGATCTTAGGGGGTTTTTCCTTTTCTTTCTCATGTTTTGAAAAGTTCTTGACCTGATTATAATAAGTACCTTCGAAGAAATATGCACTTTTAGTTGAAGGCATAGCCGAAAATTTCTTGCCACCCTTAAGTCATTCCTCTAGGAGAGGGAGGTCTCTCTCCATTTGTAGAAGTTCAAAATGTAGCAAACGTTTTTGCAGTTGCTACACTTGCCTCCCTAAATCAACCAACTCCATGTCTCATAGGCTTCTTTCTCATGATATATGAGACTCAATGTTTGGTCTACATTGATGACAACTAGTCATTTCTTCTTCTTCATCATCTTCTTCTTCTTTTTTGTTTCTGAATAGAAATATGAGAGGAGATGCAAGATAAGTAACAAAAGGAATCACTCAAAATGAGTTTAATCTTGAGCTTTGATACTCATTTGATACGGTTGCAAGATGAGCGGAGTTGTTTTGAGTGATTATCGATGATGGGTGAATGTATGGGGTCGGATGTCAATGGACAAATGCAAAATAAGAGATAGAATATGATTGAAATCAAGAATAATTTACTTTTCAAAGATATTCACTCACACAGAGCAAAAACTTATATATATTCATATACTCAAAATTCACTATCTTACATTTGAGAATTCACCTCATTATATAAAGGGATAATTACATAGGTAATAGATTAAACATTAAAGAGAATAAACTACCTAATAAATTAAAGACATAAGAACTAGAAAAACACAATAAAAACCGAGGAACTAGAAAACGCATTAAAACATCTACACACTTGAACTTTGACTCTTTGAAAACTACAATACATTTAAGACTCACTAATGACACTTGACAAGATGCAAAATAATTAAAATATACTCTAAATCCGTTCATCATCCTAGGCAGCCCAATCGACATCTTAAAAATTGGTCAAATAGTGAAGGAAATTGTCCATAATAGCCTTTGGTCACTAGATAGTCGATTAGTAGTCTTGAAATTGATAACAAACTTGCAAGTTGATATCGATACCCATGAAATCAACGACTCTCTTGCATAATTGACATATTCAACTTGAATCGATTGACAAAGCCTAATGCTCCCACATCACCCCCACCTTTCTTCCCGCCCATTAGTTCTCTCTATTCGTCAATCACACCTCCACCATCTCCACCTCCGGAAGTCCCATTGAAGGCTTTGATTCATCTTCTGTGTCCGACGAGCTCAACTCGGGCTCTTCCCCCTCCTATTGTGAGCGATTTTCAATGTAGTTATGAAAGCACAATCCTCCATGACTTGTTCTTCTCAACTTGCACTTTCTCATGAGAAAGATCCATAGGACAATAAAACTTGAGTCTGAAAAGAAAGAAAAGATAAATAAAACATTGAGTAAATAGTAAGGGTGATTTGACAAAAAATGTTGGGCTACAAGTATTTGATAAAGAGAGAGCGACTCAGGTTGCCATGCTCTACTTGCTAGACAAGCAATTTAGGAATGAATATAATGGAGGAGTTTTTGGAAGAAAATGCATATCAAAATCACAAAGTATAAAGAGGACTCTTTAGTGTAGTTACGAAAGTTGGTATAGAAAGGTGAAAGAGGGACAAAAATAGATGAGGCCCAATGATTTATTTTTCTTAGAAGAAAAAATATATGTAATGGTGTCATGTGGGGTAAATATAATACAGAGGTAAACGAGATTCTTTTGCATTTAGTGGAGATGGTGTTCAAGACAACTTGGTATTGATTATAAATTAGGCGGCTATTGCCAAGGCACTTAACCTAGGTTACCTCATATTAAAATAGAGATGCGGGGTTGTGAGCACTTTTAATGGCGTTCTTTTGAGTGTGCTTAATTATCATATCATACTTGTTTTGTATTTAATATTCTAAAGCCAATTTTGAACAAACAAAAACTTATTCTAAGTAGCGGATTAATCAATTTAGGTGCAAATTTTCAATACATAATTCGAATAACCAAAGGAAGCCACTAGAACATCCATTCATTGTGACTTTTGCTCCATTGAACTTGGGTTTTGCCTAAATTATTGTTATTTCTCCATTTTAAAGTCATCACATTTGTTAATTTACACATGTAAAGTTATCATATAGCGGACTTAGAGGTAATTCTTCATTTATATTGTGTGAAACATATTTTGCTTTCTTACGTAACCGATGAGATGCTATTTTGCTTGTAAAATGCATAAGGACACTAGAAGTGCTAAAAGTTTTTTTATGGTGCTTACTTTAGTAGAAAAAAGTAATTTTTTTTTTTTAGTGTCAATTTTGATTTGGATCGTTAGAAAATCAACATCATCTACATGTTTTGCCCTAAATATAACTTAATTCGATTTTCCCTCATATTTGAAGCACCAATTTAGATCCAAAATATCATAGTCACATAAGAATATTTTTAGATTACTATTTGATACTTAATCAGAATCAATTTTCACACAAAATTCAACCACAACTCTCGGACCTAAGCTCACCAAAAGAGAGTAAGGAGGTGTGGGCAATGAATCGGTACTCAAACCAAAGAGCAAGGATCCTAGAAGCATCTTCATTGGTGCGAGCTTGAAGTAGTTCAAGCGTCCCGGCCAAGAAACAAGAGCAAAATGGGACATGCAACATGGCTTGGAAAAGATGAATGGCAATGTCAATGACGATTAATTGCAAGGCCTCCTCTTCCTCTTCCAAGCTCAAAAAATAAGTCCATTCTTCTCCATGCTTTAGATTTCACTATCCCGAGCTACAACAAACAAGAATCAAAGTATCACAAAGGCGAACCCCAAATTGAGACAGAGCTCTATGTCTCATCTGAAAATAGAATTTCATCCCTTTAGATTCATAGAGAGAAGGGGGTGTTCTTTACTAAAAGAATTATGCCATTTTTTTTTTTATTTTGTTAGGGTGGACAAAAAATTTTCCACATTGGATTTCATTTTCATTTAAAAAAATCCACGTTAGAATAAGTATTAATTTGAAAAGCCATTTAGGATTTTTTGCCAAAATTTGTCACCAAAGTCACTTAAGTGATCATTTTTTTTCTTTGATTTGGCACTTGAGTGTAATTGTAAAAAATTTTGGCGCTAAATTGATTGTCATATGAAACTTTTGGCACTTTTGATATCCTTATACCACTTGTGAAAGCACTATCTAATTACTTTTTTTCTTTTGGTTGCAGCATGAAACTTCCCATCTTGTATATATAATGCGTGATATGAAAAAAGATTTTCAATTTGTAGTAAAACTAGATTTTTTTTTTAAATGAACTTAAATCATATCATAAGTATGTGGCCTATGCAATAGGTAAAGGATTTGGAATGAAGAAAGCTAACATGGTGAAAAATGGTAAATGAGAAATAACCCAACAAAATTTTGTATGCAATTGTAAGGGACATCATATTAGCTCATTTAATCAAGAAAAGAAATATGAGAAGTTTGAAGTTATATGTGCCTATCTTGCTTATGTCAAATTTAATATTGACAATGGTGTCTATGAAGTCATAGAATATGTTTTCGAACATAATCATGCATTTATACTAAAAAATCAAAAGCATTTGATAAAATGTAGAATAATGATATATGATATTTGCAATGATATTTTAGTTGACATGATAAAAGATGGTATTAGAAGGATTACGACATATAATTTCTTCGCAAATGAAGTAAGATGGAGCAAAAACTTGAGTTTCATTCAACATGCTTGTCAAATTTTTGTAAATGAAAAAATCCATTAGTATAAGTGGGGGAGATTGTTAACGTCATCATAATCATTTACAATTCATGTAATTGCAAAACCCAATGTTCTTCTATGCTATACTAGTATATCAAGATGGCATATTAACAAATTTATTTTGGGGAGATAGTTTGTCCAAATTTGATTACGACAATATTGGTGATGTGCTGATGTTTGATATCACGTGTTGTACTAATAAGTTTAAAATAATATGTTCATGTTTTATGAGGGTTAATCACCATTAGAAGAATGCTATGTTCGGTTGTATTTTTGTTAGAAGAAACTACAAATTTATTTATTTGGTTATTTGAGACGTTTTTGAAGTTTATGGAAAATAAGATTTTGAAAACCATATTTATTAATCAAGATCTAGCCATGGTAAAAGCGATTAAATGGTGTTTCCGAATATACATAATTTGTGCACTTGGCACATTGAGAAAAATACCAATTAAAATATTTCACATGTTTACCATAAGTCGATTTTGAGGATAAACATTTATTAGTACTTATGTATAGATGCAGCTCGAATGACGAATCTTAATCTACTTGAAAGGAAATGAAAGATGAATGAGATACTGAAAATAATAATCGGCTTAAGAGATTATACAATCTTAGACATAAATGGAATTCAACATTTGGTCATCATACTTTTACATGTAATATAAGATCAAGCCAAAGGAGTAAAATGATCAATAATGTCTTCTAACATATGTCAACAAAAATATTAACACATGTAAAATTTGTTCATCATTATAAAGAACAACTAAAACAAATGAGAGAAATTGAAAGTCAATATAATTATAGCTCTCATGAGTAACCCAAATTACATGTTTTGAATAATAGGATCTTGATATGTACTATTTCATTGTGCTACTTCATTGTATACTCGTACCATGTTTAAAAGGTTTCAAATTTTTACAAGGTCTCTCCAAACATATTTCAAGTACTACATTCGATAGATTGGTTTATGTATACAATCTTAAGTATAAGGGGATTTAGTGTGAACATGTTGTTAAAAAGCGACGTTGTAGACTTTTCAATTTCTTGTGAATACATATTATTTGAATCAAATAAGTGATTGTATCTTCGACCAAAAAAAAAAAAAGGTGATTGTATCGGAATGTCTTGCACGTGTTGACAAAGAATATATCAGTTATAGGCATTCTATCTTTCTATATTTTGAAACGATAGATTAAGTGTGTCAAACATGAACTATGAATGATGAATCTCCTCAAATGTCACCGGATCAATTTGAATTTAATTGATTTTCCATGTTATTACCACAATCTTTTAAGGTGATGAGTTTGGAATGGGAATATTATGAAAATAACAATAAAAAAATTGGAGAAAATAAAGGCTAAAATTTTCTTATACAAATCAAGTTTAGTTGTGATTGATTATACTGGAGATGATGATGATGATAAGGTTTTTTTGTATGAGATTTCGGTATTAGATCTCTTTAGAGGAAAAGAAAGGAACAAATTATAGAATGCTTAAAAGGTTTGAGAAAAAAAAAGGAAAAATCTATGAAATGAATGCTCCAATGCAAATAGAAAGTCGAGGTAAGTGACATTATTTTGTTAACATAATTAGTTAAATATTTCGCTTATGCTTCATAATTTTAATTGGCATACTTATTACTTTGTGATGAAGGGAAGGCTGCCAAGCAACATATAATGAACTCATTTCTTAAATTATTCAAGAAATTCAAATCAGAATTAACAGTGCTATAATAAATATAAATTGTTATGATAAGGTATGTTACTCTTAATTTTCCATTTATATTTATATAATACTAATTTGATTATTTTTTATTATATAAAAAACAACCACCATATATTATGCCTCAAGGGATTACGAATGAATTTTACCCATTCCACATTTTGGTATATAATATTTTAGTGTATTAACTTATATTTTATCCACATTGCTTCTACTAATGAGATCATTTATTTTATGTAGATACAATTACCATACATCATGTCGCTAGGATTATGAATGGATTTTGCCCATTCACTAGCAAGATGTTTATTATGAAAATCATTTTAAATCATAATGTTGTTTATTAACCAATTTCATTAAACAATGAATGGATGTTATAGTGGCTTCCTTTGGTTGTTTAGAATTGGCTATTGAAAATTTGCATGCAAATTGATTAATCCGTTAACCCTAATACGTTTTGGTTTTCAAAATTGGCTTTAAAATATTTAAATGCAAAACAATTAAAGTATAATATTTAAGCACACTCAAAGAACACAATTAAAAGTGTTCACAATGCCACATCTCTATTCAAATACAAGGTAGTCTAGTTTAAGTGCTTTGACAATAACTGCCTAATTTATGACCAATAACAAGTTGTCTTGAAAACCATTTCCACAAAATGCAAAAGAATTTATGTTCACTTTTATTATATTTATCTCACATGACACTTAACATATGTTTTTCCTTCTAAGAAGAACAAGTCATTAAGCTTCATGTATTATTTTGTTTTTGTCTATCTTTCACCTCTTCTATACCAACTTTCATGATTGTTTGAATAGTCCTTTTACTTTATGTGATCTTGATTTATAATTTATACCAACAACTCATCCATTATATGCATTCCCAAATTACTTATCTGGCAAGAATAGCATGCACTTGGGTCACTGTTTTTTAATCAAAGACTCATAGCCCAATATTTCTTGTCACACCCCAACCCTCAGACTCGCGGCATCCCTTGGTCACTTCCGTCATTCGATTGTGACGTCCCAAGGGTGTCGCCGACCCATTCGTTTTATCTTTCAATTATACGTAAGCGGAAGCAAAAATAAAATCACGCAACCATTCATAACAAAATGAATAACATAAAATACTCATATACATATCAAACATACTTTTATATATACATTACATTAGCTATTACACACTACCTTTTTACATCAAAAAGACTTGGCCACACACACGTGTCCACGGAGCAAGTTTCTTCATCCACGTTCAAAAGGGGTCAGATTGGCCTAGCTCTTCTACTATAATGAAGGCGACTTCAAAAAGTGATACATGCAACATGCACCTAATATCTTATCGGCTCTATACCATGGCTCAAGGTTGGGGTCCTAATTGGGGTTAGTCTCTGGATTGATCACAACTCCGTCAGGGACATTTAGATCCATTGGGTCCCAACTAAGGTTCTCAGGTCCTGTATGTGAAGGCTTATCAAAGCCTCAGAGGGGGCCATACAAGTCTTCTTCAACCCAAATATACTAGGCCATAAAGCGGTGGGGGTACTAGGTTTGTTAACTCTTCATCTACCTATATAGTGGTGACGTAGCATTCATAGCGGGTGTCCATCCCCACAATCAGATATTATGTCAACTCGGAACTCTGGTTCATATGGACCTTGAATCGAAAGTGGTTGAATGGCTCAAACATGCTTAGGGCCTAAAATATTTAAATAACAACGTGAGATAAAATTCAATAAGTGAGCTTCCTAATTCTCGCGAAGGAAGATAATTCACCTCAGAGTTGCCTTAACATTGCAATTTATCTATCAGTGATAGATTAATAGCAAAGCATTTACTTTGCATTATCTATTAGACAAGGAATAGGCCACTTAACATGCAACATCCTACCACGTGTGCAATTATAGCATAAATAATCTATACGAAAGTGCACCATTTCATTAAGTATACAATGATCACAATTTAATAATCTAATACTCATACATCATACAATAGTATTAATAGCATACAATTATATAATGCTATCATACCACGTGATTACATCTCAATTAATCATTTGTCAAAGTAATAATGGATCAATTTCATAATATATCGCACCATGATATCATTTAAACAATTCAACAATTTATCTTTCAAGGTAGCCTTTTATAAGTACTCATTACTTATGATTATAAAATGCCAAAAATATTTACCCTTTTCAAATTAGGGATTACATAAACAAATACTAACTTTAAAACTAGCATCCAACAAGCACTAACAACTTTAGAATTTATAATATAATGAGCACTTATCACAATTAAGATAAAATATCGCATCTAATGATAGCTTATCACATTACATCATAGCTTATTGCAATAGCTTATCGCATTTAAGTACAACCTATCACGATAACTTATCGCATTCCATTTTAACCTATCATGATAGCTTCTCACATTTAATTGTAACTTATCACGGTAACCTATTATGTCTAATTATCACTTATTGCCTCTACTTATCACCTATTATGATAGCCCATTACCACTACTTATCACTTATCATTATAGTCCATCACCACTATTTATCACCTATTATGATAACCTATCACCTTAATCCACTTATCATTTAAACTTATCCTAGTCCTAGATGTAATCACAACCTTAAGCAGGGGTTAGAAAGCCACTCACTTCCGAATCTAAGCTACGACAAACAGTGGCGATAGTGATAAGGGCTCATGGTGGCATTGGCTCACGGTAAGAGGACGATGAAGCACGACAGTGGTTGGATGGCAAGGACGGTGGTGATGGATAGCGGACGGCTTGGTGAGGCTCATGGCTAAGGTGGCGCAAGGGCAAGTTGGACAGTAGCGAGTCATGGCCAAGGAACATGGCACAATAGTGACCGAAGGGTGACACGCGGATGGCAATAGACGGTGGTGGATGGCAAGGTAAGATATAAGAGAAAATGAGAGAAAATGGGTATGAGATGGGAGAGAAATGGTTTGGGGGTTGCTCGACCAAGGGGTGAAAGAGAGAGAGAGAGTGACTGAAGGTGATGGAAAGTGAGGGAAAGAGAGAATGAGACAGAATGGGAGAATGAAAGAGAGATTGCATTAATTAATCTTGTACAATAATTCCTAAAATCCTCTTATTCAAGCATTTACTTGGCCAAGAAAGGCTCATGAATTGTCAATCCAATGAAATTAATGTTTAGATTATGCACATGCAAGAATAGGGGGTAGGCTAGGCTAAGTTAGGCTTAGGATGAGGTCATCTTCTCTCTTCTTCTCCCTTGGGTGCCAAGCCCCTATGTAGCACGGACACGGCGACACGGACACGCGATACGACACGACACGACACGTGACACGTCATTTCTCAAAAGTAAAGAATTTCGACACGTTCCGACACGTTAAATATTAAATAAATATTTTTATTTTTAATTAATTTGATTCAAATTCACAAATAAATATATAAAGAGTTTACAATTCTTACACTTTTTTTATTTCATTATCCCAAATTTACATTTATTTTTCGAAATCCCCCTCCCCCAAAATTTACTTTTATTTTTCGAAACCAACCCTCCCCGCCCCTTCCTCGCCCAAACTTCCCTAGTCTCTTTTCCCCCAAATTTTTCACTTTTTTTTTCCCTCCCCACGTCGTCCATTTTCCCCCACTTTATTCATCGACAAGCTGTCCTGTCACTTCCCCTCCCCCAAAATACGTGAAGGCCATCCAATCAAAAACCCTAGTTTTACTTTACCTCATTCTCCTTTGTTGCTCACCGCACAACCCTTCCTCTTCTCCTCCTCTAGATCTGTCTCCTTCCTCGCCGCTTGCCGCTCGTCACTCGCCGCACGACCCACTTCTTCTTCTTGATCTCCACGTTCTCCCGGTACACGCCCTTTTTCACGTAGATCACGAACCGGCGCGTCCCGTTATCGGGCACGGCCTCGATCGCGTCCTCCACCTTGGTGAAAGTGCTGCTTCGCCGCCGCCGGAGTTGGAGCCAGAAGTTGGGCCATGTCCTCGCCGCTCGCCGCACACGACCCCCTTCCTCGCATCTCTTTCTCTGGCCGTCCCTCGCCGTCACTTCCACCCTCCATCCTCTGCCGGACACGCGTGTCCAAACGTGTCGGGCAAAGGTTGACCACGTGTCGGATTTCCGACACGCGTTGACCGCGTGTCCGAGTGTGTCCGAGACGTGTCGACGTGTCCGACGCGCTCGACACGTGTCGGACACGACACGGAAGCACGGAGAACGTGTCCGTGCTTCATAGCCAAGCCCATCCTTTATGCCCATCATTTTTGTTTTATTTGTTTTAAGCTTCTAGAAGGGGCAATTTGGTATATGCACTTGTCCATCTTACTATTCATGCACATAAGTTCAATAATAGGCAAACTTACAAAGACCAAAGTGGGCTTGGGTGGGCTATGGACCTCCTTGGGCTGCCCATGCTTGGGTCCACTTGGGCTGCCCATAGTGGGTGTGAGGCCCATTGGGCCTTTCCTTGGGCTTAGGCCCATATGGCTCCTTGTTCGCGACCCGTTTCTACTTTTTTGAAATTTCACAGTCCACCGATGAAAAATGGAGTTTTCTTTCCAAGGTGGACTTTTTAGCTTTTTTGTAATTTGTCGATCCCCCTCATAATCTCATCCCATAGATTGATCATCATCGCAATCTTGTTCCGTAGATTGGGATCGGATTGAGGATGTCACATTTCTTGTCAAATCCAACTTACTATTCTTTCATTTTTTTTTTTTCTATTTCAATGTTTTACTTATCTTTTCTTACTTTTCAAATCCGGTTTGTCTTGTTTACTGCATCTTTCTAATGAGAAAGTACAAGCTAGGAGAAACAAGTCACGGATGATTATGCTTTCACAACTATAATAAAAGCCACTCTAAGAAGGGAAAAATCCTAACCTGAGCTTGTTAGATGCAGACGACGAATTCGAGCCATCAATAGGAATTTGAGACGCAGAGGAGACAAAGGCAATGGCGAAGGTAGAAGCGTAGTTCATCAAATGAATCGGTTCCGGTTCCTTTCCTCTGAATTTTTCACAAAACTTAGAGAGAGAGAGAGAGAGAGAGAGAGAGAGAGAGAGAGAGAGAGAGAGAGAGTCTATGATCTGCAGAGCAAAGCACGGCAGGTAAGAAAGAGAGCCGGGATGGACACGGTAGGTAAGAAAGAGACCCTAGGATGGACATCAGTAACGGAGGGAGGAATGTCATCAATAATGGAGGGAGAAAAGAGGGACTTCCAAAAATTTCTGATAAGTGGCCCCACTTAACACGCGTCACCCTTTGAGTAGAGTGTCTCGATGCCGAGTTGGCAAATCTAGTATAAACAATATTTTCTCAGGTTAGGACCATTTATAGTTTGCTAAAACATGGATACCAACATGAGGCGACGGCTAAGGTAGCTAGTGCCATGTCATGTAATCGATGCATAGTCAGCCAAAGAAAGAAAAAATAAATTAAATCATCAGTGGTTATGTTCAATCTTCTACTATAGACATCAATGCGGAGGTACTTTAAGATCCTTCATGTGTTCTATTCTCTTCTTTATTGCCTTCCCGAATTTGCAAAACCACAAATGCCAAAGACCTGAAGGAAAAACAAGATAGGAAGTGGGGATTTAAGAGGCATCTCCAAAGCTTACTATCCTTTTCTCAACTTTTAAGCCACTTTACCTTGTACAAGGTTTATTGTCCTTTTCTCAACTTTCTGGAAACTTTTTGATAGTCTACTTTGGGAAATTGAGCATTCTTGATGGAGGTTTTATGTGATAAAATCCATCATCGATCTTGATTTGATCATAGACTCACCATGATCTGTCAAGGTTATGGAAAACAAAATTGTAAATTGTTTTTCTTATATTTTTTTAAGGAAAAAATCACTACAAGCCTAAACTATGCCTATTGTAACACATTTACCCTTCGTAAAATTTTTGTCAAAGAGAACTATTAAAATCTACTGACATCGATGCTAGAAAACAAGTGATGTCAATATGGCACTCACATGGCTTAACTAAAATAAAAACGATGTTTTTATTGAAAAATCATCTAACGGAATCTTGATAGAGGAGGGTGAATGAGTGTATAGTTACAAATTTAGGTTTTTTTTTTTTTTTTTTTTATGTTGCAAGAAAAAGTTCAAGTAAATGTCCCAAAAGGCATAATTTGATTTTTTTTTTTTTGTGGCTTTTCCCCATCTTCTTATAAATAAAAGTTGACATTAACTGTGTGCTATATGTGATTTTGATTATTTTGAATGATAGATCTTCCACAAGCATTAAAAGTTGCTTGTGGAATGAAGTGGTTTGTGTCGAGCAATTCGCTCATGTTTATAAAGTTGTTCGTAGTGTCGGATGAATTTAATTATTGACACATAAATCTTAAAAAATGTCTTTCTTGCATTTATAAAAAAAAAAAAAGGGATAGGGAAAATAGAGATTTACTTCAAAAATATTTCTTTTATGTGTATTGCATTCCTGCATGTAATGTTATGGTGTTGTTTAAGGTTTTTTATTTTTATTTTTTTATTAAGATGGTGTTGTTTAAGGTTACCAAGCATATATATATAATTGAGTTTACGGATTTTCCAACACATTATCCGTTGCATTCATTGATTTTCACATTTAATCTTATTAATTGATTGTGGGCCATTCTGCATATGCAATAGGGGTTGAGGATACCTTCAACGAATTTTGTGCAAAAAAGAAAAATAAATGAGTGGAGAGACCGAGCGAGGTCACTAGGTGATTTATTAGTTTCACTTTACTTTTGGTTAATTTAGTCTAGAAAAAAATAACATTTGCAAGTTTACTGGGTAAAAAAATTTATGACACTAAAAAATCATCGATCCAATTTTACATTTAGTAAAGATTAAAGATACATGATTTGCAAAAAAAAAGATTAAAGATACATGTATAAACGTGGTTGAGAGGCTCTATGGCTAGTCTAGGCAAGCAATCCCTTTTTTGGACCCAACCCAAGTTTCTTGATCCAACAAGCTTGATCAATTTTATATAAAAAGTTTGTTATTTTGTGATCATTGACGACTTGGGCAAGGATAGGTGTAAGCCTCACAAACCCACCTATTAAATAGGTTTATTCAGTACTTTAATAATTAAGAAGTTTCTTTGTACAATTGGAATCATTAAGCAAATAACAAGCTCCCCATATACAAAATATTTGATTATGGGGTCGGGTCTCAACATCCAAATTGTATATAACGTGACTATTGAGAAATCACTTTATAACTCTTTATTCTAGATAGATCATTTATGGGACAACTGCAATAGAAATCCTAAAACTTGTAACGAAAATGTAATTGAGTCATAAAATTTGTAAAAAGTGCAATTAAGTCCTAGAACTGGTCAAATTGGTTTAATCGAGTTCTAAAGTTAACACTATCTAACTTTTTAACAGAAAATGATGACGTAGCATTTAAAATTAATTTTTATTTTCCATGTGGATTTTTAAAATTATTTTTATTCAAATTATATTTAAAAACTAGAAAAAGAAAAACTAAAATTTATTTAAAAATAAAATAATTCAAAAAAAATGGTAGGCTTCCTTCGTTGCCGGCCATCGCGGAGGGGCCGCCAGCCCCTCCAACAATGGGCAACGGCGAAGGAAGCCCTGCCATTTTTTTTCTTTTCTTTAATTGTTTTGTTTTTTAAATAAAATTTTGCTTTTTTTCTAATTTTAAAATCTAATTTAAATAAAAAATAATTTAAAAAACCACATGGAATATAAAATTCATTTTAAATGCTACGTTTGTGCCACGTCAGCATTTTCTGTTAAAAATGTTAACAATGTTAAGTTTAAGACTCGATTAAACTAATTTGACAAGTTTTAGGACTTGATTGCACTTTCTACAAGTTTTAGGACTCAATTGTATTTTCGTAACAAGTTTTAAAACTTCTATTGCACTTATCCCATCATTTATTAAGAAATACCAAGCAATGAAGCTATGCATCAGAATATTGTGAAAAAATCTTACTTTTGAAAGCATCGAGTACTAAGATAATTTGCATGCTAATTGTTGATAATTTAGAGTCAGAGAGAAAATAATGACAAAGTGTTTATGGTGGTCCAGTCCTAATTAGGGTTGTACGTTATGTATCTATATGAGTGATTAATTACAATTAGGGTATAGATAGAAAAATAATTATAAAAAAGCCCCATACTACATATAAGTAACACATTAATACACCCTCAATCGGAAGTAGGTGTAACAACTTAGAGATTGAATCTTGATAACATATGACGCGAATTAAGTAGTCTCTTGGTGAAAATGTTTGCCAACTAATTCGTTGTAGGAATGCAGTGGACACGTAGATTGTTGGAAACAACCCACTCTCAAACAAAGTAAAAATCCAATTCAATGTGATTAGTTCAAGCATGAAACATAGGATTAGGAGCAAGATAGGTGGCAAATATATTGTCACAATAATTGGTGAGAGGATTAACAAGGAAGACTCCAAGCTAACAAGTAAATGACAAATTAAAATAGTCTTAGCAACATAGTGAGTGACGGCACGATAGTTAACCACTATACTAGAACAAGCTATAATGCGTTGTTTTTTGGCAATCCATGAAATAAGATTGGCGCCTTAAAAGAAACAAAAATATGAGGTGGATTGTCAAGTATCGAAGCATTTAGCCAAGTTTGCATTCTCATAAGTAGTCAATGAAATGGGAGAACATCATTCAATAAGCAATCCATGGGTGAATTGCCAACTAAATACTAATATATATGTTTGACTGCCTGGAGATGAGATGATCTAGGTTGATGCATGAATTGACTAACCAAGTTCACATCAATACTAATATTAGGTCTAGTCATGGACACATATCATAGAGCACCAATTATTTGTTGTACAACATTAGAGAAGTGATAAGCTTACCATTGTTAGCAGATAATAGTCTTTGAAGCTAGAGGAGGAGTAAATTCAAGCTTGACCTTAATAAGGTAAAACTTGTGCAAAAGGCTATCAAAATACTTGGCTTGAGATAAAAGCTTACTATTATAGCCTTAATGCTAAGAAAATAGTGAAGTGGTCTAAGATCCTTCATAGCAAATTCATGTGAGAGTCGACATACAACCTTAAGAAGAAGCATAGACGAATAACAAAGGATCGGCCTTACTCGCCATGCTACCCAAAGATAATAAAAGGCTGCAGATGCGATGAAGTGTGCACGTGGAGCTTGTTCTAAACCATATATGGCTTTCTAAAGATGGAGTGTGTGATTCAAGAACTCCGGATGAGAGAAACTAGGCTAAATGTAATGGTTTTAAAGATTAGGGTAAATGTCTCATCATAATTGAATCTGACATACTACTTAAATCCTTGGACGACAAGGCGAGTTTTGAAGCATTTGATAGTTCCATCGAATTATTTATTGACCTTAAGAACCCATTTACGACCAATTAAATTCTTAGAAGGATCAAGTGATACTAGATCCCACGTGCGATTGTTGACCGAGGCATGAAATTCATTTACCATGGCCTTTTTCCAACATGAGTCAAGAATAGCTTTAAAGTAGTAAGTTGGTGCCTCTTTATGAAAAGAGGGAGAGAGATTAAAAAAAAATTATGGGTTTAGAAACTCTAGATTTGATATAAGTTTGCATAAGATGAATAAGAAGCAAAAAAAACAAAAACAAAACGAAAAAAAACAAAAGTGAAAGAGTTGAATAGAGATGTAGACAGGATTTGTGGATCTGTTATGGGAGGAATTTGGTCGAGAGGGAGTCGGGTTGGGACATGGTGAGTGGGTTTGAAAAGAGGGGCGGTGGATGCAAAAAGAAATTTGAAGCAGGATAGGGTTGAGAGGAGAGAGGCGAGTTAGGAGGTTGGCCAAGAAAAAAGGAGAGAGGCTAATGAGGAGCTTGAAGACCAAAAGAGGTAGAAAGAAAAATAAATTGATGGAGGAAACAAAAAATGAATAGGTTGATCTTAAACAATTGGTTAAGTAACTAAGAGTTGAAGGATTTTGTAAAAAGAGAATTATCATCATCAAATCCAACATAACAATGGATAAAAATACAAGCAACAAGGCAACGATTATTTATATGATTTGATGTGTACCCAAGAAATACACATGAAAAAAAAATGAGGTGTCAACTTATGAGAGGCACGGGGCAAAAGAAAAGGATAACAAACACACCAAAAATCATGAAATAATGAGTAATCAAACCAAAATCCAAATAGATAGTGGGAAGGAGAAATATCATATATGACAAGAGTGAGAAGTCGATTAATAGCATAAATAGAGATGAGAAGAGCATCAACCCAATATGAAGGAGGTATATGAGCATGGATTGATAAGGTTCTGACCCAAAAAAAAAAAAAAATTAAGTGTTTGATTTTACGTTTTGACTAACCATTTTGAGATGGGGTGTTCATATAAGAAAATCGTTAAATAATACCATTTTCATGTAAGTATGTTCGAAACAAATTGCTAGTATATTCACATCCCCCATCAGATTGTACAAATTTAAATTTGACATTGTAGAAATTTTTGATAAAACAACGAAAACAATGAAAATGTGTAGGTTGCACAGATGAACAACGGAAGCAATGGAAATGTGTAGACAATTCAAATTTATTTTTCAGACCTAAGTAAAACGAGAGTCGTCATCTATGAATAATATGAAATATTTGAAACAAAAATTAGATAAAATTAGACTCATTCATACATTTGAATGAATTATAGCTAAAGGAAAAGATACACGATGACTAGCAGACTTTTTTTTTAATAACTAAACTAGCAGACTTAAAAGGCAATCAATGAGATTTGTCTTCAAGACAAGATTAGAAAGATATCGACTTAAAACTAGAATTACAAATGAGACTCAAAACTTGTTTTTTAGGATGGCCAAGACAAGCATGCCAGCATGTGAGTGTAGTAGAGGAAGTCACGATATGATGCGAGCGACATGACACCAATAAGTTGGAAATTGAATAAAGACATAAGAAGAATCAAGTTGAAGGAAAACTTTCCCAATTCATTGATCCTTCAAAGAAAAGGATAAGCCATTAAAATCAATGGAACAACAATTTTTATGGCAAAGTTGGGCAATTGAGAGGAGATGGCAAGCAAGATTAAGAACATGATAGATATGAGATAATAGCAAAGATTGGGAACATGTATGTAAAAGGCTTTATCGACTTGCTTAGTAAGCAATAAGTGATCATCACCAATCGATCAACGCATGATGAATATTTGATGAACATGAGGCAATCAATTTCTGAGAAATCATTCTTCTTGGATGAGGAGGCATGATTGTAGAGCACCGAAGAAAGGACTGTAGAGCCATTGGTGACCATGGTGACAAAAGTGTCATACTCATATAAAGCCCATTGAGAGCTTGAATTGCGAAGTCTTATTAGAGACGAAGCAATTGATTGTGGTGAGAGAGCCTGCAATTGGTTTAAGATGTCGCAAATAGTCCAACATTGCCTAATCTTTTTAATGATGTTATGAAAATCAAGTTCTATTCCAATTTCCTTGGCCGCTTTACAATTAGGAAAACATCATCTTGAAGTAAGCCAAATCTCTAGAGATATTCAAAAGTTATGAACTTCATGAAAAATCTCTATCATGAGAGTCAAGTTGATCAAACTACAAATGCATTAATCTATCTTGATTTGAGTGGAATTAGAGGTATTGACCATCACGATGCCATTTTGATAAATGATAAACTTTGGTGGACACAGAAAAAACTCATCCACATAGCCCAACAAATTGTTACAAATAAAAGTAGGTTCAAATTGAGATTTCCATGGATGATAATTGTTTGCATCAAAATTAATGGATACGAGACTTGTGATGTTGAGAAGAACATTTTGACATTCTTTTGCTAAACCCATCCATACATTACTCCAATCATTGCCTATCAAGTATTTCATATCATTCTAGTTTGTCTCATGCAGTTTTTAAGCAGGAGCTAATGAAACTAATATAATGGATTTATCAATTGGAAACCTTCATGTTAATAGTCGATTAAATAATTGTGGTCAATCAAATATCAAGTTGGACTCTTATAGTCAGAGAGGGCGCTCCAAGATATTAGAGTTAATGAAGCCTAAATAATAGGATCGTTAATCTCAAACCTTTATGTTTATAGTCAATTGAGTCACTGTGGTCAATCAAACGTCGGATTGGACTCTTATAGTCATGCCTAGAGAGGGACCCTCTAAGATATTAGAGCTAAGGAGACTGAAAAAATAACATTCTCAATCTCAAACCTTCATGTTTATAGTTGATTGAGTAGCTATGGTAAATTAAACATCGGGTTAGACTCTTATAGCCATGCCTAGAGTGGGACCCTCCAAGATATTATGACTCAAATTTCAAAAATTACTCGAAACACACCCAAAAAATGGCCTCAAATGCCTTCTAGTGAGCTTTCGAGATTCTACTTATACCATGTTGAAGCCCATCCATATCGAAGTTTATACCATGTCGAAGCCAACGTGCAAGAATTTTGATCTCTATTGATGAAACTCGTAAATATTTTTTACTGTAATTCACGTGAACTATTTGATAATGGCAAGCTTTGGAGTCCCAAAAATTCATAATAAAAAGATAAATTTTTTTCTCCAATTAAACCTACATTAACTATGCAAAAATGAGACCCACCCGGATGCACTGGCTTGAACCTTTTTCCCTCTAATTGCGGAAGGGGGGAGATTCGAGTCCCGGCATGCACATTGCGCGCCTTACTTGCCACGTCGTGGGAGGTGGGTCCCTACGGCGCCGCCTCAGATTTATGTCACTGGCTGTACGGCGGTTGCTAAAAAAAAAAAAAAAAAAATATATATATATATATATATATAAAGACAAGAGATTTGAGGAGAGGCTTTGGGCCGGGCCTTGCTTGCTTGCTTGCATAGAAAGTCAGTGTCAACCTTATTTGGCTCCTCCTTTCTGCGGAAGAAGCAGAAGCCAAAACTCGCAGCGAGAGAGAAAGGGAGGAGACGGGATCAGCAACCAGCGATCGGAGAGCAGACGAAAATGGAGGCGCCGAAGACCATCGCCCACGAGATCGGAGGTGTCCGGACCGACGCCTTGCGGTTCGGCCTCCAAGGCGTCAAGAGCGAGATCGTCGGATCTCACCCTCTCGAATCCGCCTACCAATCGGTAACCCCTTTTTTTCTCTCCCTTTCCGTTTGCGGTTCTGCTGTTTTGGATCAACATGTTGTTGTCTGCGAATTGCTGGGTTAAATAGAGAAACTCGGGGTTGGTCGGGTTCTTATAGGCATGGGAAGTGAAATTGGTGAACTGGGCTCGGTGCTCGTTGGAAGTGAACTTGCCCAGTCAGTCGGTTGATATTCTGCTTTGTTTGGAATGTGAACTTTGTGGGACTTGTTCTGGGTTTGATGCTGGAGTGTTGGGTTTTCCATGGTGAAGCGTGTGAGTTTTAGGGTTTTGCCTCCCTGTTTGTCTGTCTGGAGTACAAGTACCTGGGCCTTTGTGTCAAATTGTTTGCTTTATTGAACGTTTGTTTTCTCCGTGAACCGATGGGTACAGTTAAAGGATAATCAAGAGGAGATGAAAAGGAAAATGCTTGCCAACACTTATGGGTCGGCTTTCCCCCTGAAGATGGAGCTGGATAGGCAAATCCTTTCCCGGTATGACCCTTCATTTGTCCCTTTTTTTCTTGAAGAGGATAAGAGGATACTTATTCAGTGAAGTTAGATCTTTAGGCTTTGTAGTGGAAACTCTGAGTGATTATCTTGTGCAATCTGAACTTAAATACGTGCTTGTTGAACTTCTGATTCTGTCAGAGCTGCAGTTCTTTGGGGAAGCATACATAGTCCTTTGAATTTCGGGATACTTTGTGTATGTTTGTTGTCTAGCTAGCCACAGTTAAATATTTGACAATGAGATTGGTGGGAGCCTCTTTATTTTGCTATATTGCAAGTGGAGCAGATCATAGTCTTCTCTTTGCCTGTGGCTGTCATCCACTGAGTACAAAACTTGTGGGTGCTCCTCAAAACAAATTGACCTTGAACAGCAGTTTCTTTTGTCTAAGCCCTTTCCACGAGAAATTGTTACATGAGTAGGTATCCTTTGGTATTGTTTGACAGGGATCCTATGTTAAAAGGTAAGAAATAAAAGATGGCGGTGAGATCTAGTCCGGCCCAAGTTTGGGGATACTTTTAAACTGGCGAAGTCATGCATCGGATTGTTGTGATTATCATTGTGATTGTTGTAGATAATACTAAGGGGTTTGATAGGAACTAATTGAGTGTTACTAGGGAGTAGCTTCTCTTTCTCTAAACTTTGGAGAATCTGTATGTATGAAAAGATTAAAAAAAGGAAAAAAGAAAGAACTAATGACCAAACTTCATTTTAATATAAATGAGCTCTCTCGCTTATCGCGTGTCTATGTTTGACTGCTTACAGTAATTGCAAGTTATAACTCGTCGTTTCTTTATAGTAAATTTATTAAGTCATTGCAACCATGGTGCCTCACTTTCTTGAAAATCAAGAGCTGATGTCAGCTGTATAATCCCTTGGCCGAATGAACAGCAACCCTGGATTTACAATCCCGACTTATCCATTTCAGCGTCTTTTATGTAACTGGCCTAGTAAGTCTGTCAGATGCTGATTATAAAGTTTTCCTTTCCATTGTACTTTGCCAACGAACTTTTTGCTTAGAGAACTCTTCAATCCTATATGTTCATGAATTGGCTAATTAAGTGGCTCAGCTATGCTGATCTGAACTCCCTGTGAGTAATCCTTGTTTTCTCACTGCCTATGAGTACGGCATTCTATAATCATTGAATCCTAGATGTTAAATTATGACCTGGTTCACTTTTTCCCCTTCTTGTTTACGGAATTATTCTCTCCCACCTAGTAAAATGTGGGCTTTTATGACTTCAAGCTATTTTATATATATTGTCTAGGTGTGGAACCATTGCATTTATGATTGGAATATATTCCATTTAAAGAGAGTTGAAAAACTCTATCTCTAACCTTCTGTTGGTGAGGAAAGGAGAATAGATCTTGTAGAATTTCCAAGAAATTCTCAAATGAAAGCTCCTAGATGTGTGGGGGACTAATATTATTCATTGGACATCTCATGGAAAACCATTTTTGCTCTGCTTAACCCTGTTCCTCTTTCATAAGGCCTCATTGTATTAGATGACCTCCTTGCATCATCACGGCAACTACTGCAACATCATCCAAACATTGTATTTTGTCAGGTTGAAGATTTTGCATGCTTATGCATTTGCCCATCTTTCTCACTATTGCAGAAGATATTTGACATAATGCTGGGTAGGCTGGGGATGAAAATTAGCATATATTTATCTGTTGCTTTGTCAGTTATTCCTGTCATAGTTGCATGGCTGTTACGCAATTTGGAACTCATATGTGCAGTTATCTGCATTTTATAGTTTTCTTTCATAAAGTTTGCGTGTGGTGCCTCACCATATGTAGAATGTAGATAGTTTTCACTTGCTTTTTTGACTATTTGGTATTCTTTAGGCAGATTATGAAGTAGGTTTTCTTTTTGAACTGAACTTAGATATTTTTGCAGATTCCAGAGGCCCCCGGGGCCAATCCCATCTTCAATGCTTGGTTTGGAGGCTCTCAATGGGAGCTTGACTGAGTTTGGCTTTGAGGATTGCTTGAACGGTAAAAAATTGTATTATGATTACTTCACTGTCCGGACTGTCTACATGTGTCTCTTCGCTAGCATCTTTTTTGCTCTCTTCATCTCATGGTGTAGTGGCAAGTTGCAAGAGCTGGCATGTTAATCATGATTTTGGTGTCTGGTCGAGCATGTTAGTCATTATATATTTGTTTCAAACTTCTGGTGAATGTGTCAACATGGGGTACAATTTGATAAGAACTAGTCGGCAATGTGATTTGCGTGTTGTTCTGAATGTAGATCCCAGTCTAATAATTTAAGCTGCTTATAATGGTCTTTTTCACTGTGAATCACTTAATGATGGCTATATATTCTTTTGTTGGTGTTTTTGGCAGACCCTCGTGACTCTGAATCTTTCCGGCCATTGGACATGCATCATGGGACGGAAGTCCGCCTCGGTCTTTCCAAAGGTCCAGCCTGCCCCAGTTTCATGTAATTTCAGTCTCTGCTAAATCAATCAAGAAACTGGAGTCCTGTTCTCTGGAGGAACCTATGTGGATTTTTCAATTAGAACTGTATGTGAAAGCTAAATTATCATGCATTCGAAATTTGAGAGGAAACAGGATGTATGTGTCAGTTGATGTCTAGTGATTGCGAATGATGAGGTGTACACGGAGTTTGCTTTCTTAGTGCAAGCATGACTTCCTTATCACGCCTTAGAGCTGGAAATGGTTTGGGTTGGGTTTGGATATTGATCTGTACTCAAACTAAACCACCAATACGCATGTTCACTCATTCAATCCACTTCAATTGCATACCCAGGAAAATGAACAACCAACAGTAAAAACTATGAGAAAACTGAAAAAGGTGATGTCAGCGTTACAAGCAAATCTGCGATGACTCTCAAAGCGATTAGAGAGAGCATTGATGTTGTAGTTGTCATGGCTGCCGAGTCATCGCCTCCAGTCATCGTCTTGTACTCAAGCTCGGTGCTTGAACACGAGCTTGGTTCTCGAGCAGGACGTCGCCTCGCGACTAAGGCCGAGAATGAGAAGTGTGTCAAATGGATCAGAAGTAAGAAGAGAGAGGGAGACGGCAAGATCGCGAAGAGAGAGGGGCAGCGATCTCCAATGCCGGACATTGCAAAGCGAGACCACCGCTGCTACTTTCTACGTTGCTATGCTGGTGAGATCCACCGCCGTGGGGGCATGGGGCAATGTCATGCACGGTGAAGCACCACTAGAGGAAGCCCACCCTACTTCCACCCTCGAAACGCAATTTCTCTGAGAAATATTCTGTGTTTCTACTTTTTATACTTCCTTTTCTTTTCCCGAATAATATCAATTTTAAGCTTAATGAAATGGTTTGAAAATGGATGTGTTTCAAAACCCATATAGACCCACACATGTTGTTGGGTTTTGATTTTCTCCACAGAAAGTATTAAAAACCGTTTTTCCTTCTCATTCCCACAAAGGGAAGAGAGGCAAAGTGGCATTAGCCAGAAAGTACCACCCTGATTAAGTACAGAACATTGGATCCTCTGAAAAAACGAATACAATGTTGTGAAGCTAGCATCTGCAGCTTCCATCGGGCACGGCTTCCTTTAGATCAGCATCACTATGAGCTGAAAGTAGAGAATAAAGAGAAGAAGAAAGAAGAATGTGGGATCCGCAAGGAAAGAAAAGGAAGCATTCAAACAAAAAGAGGGACAGCAGGGGTACACGGGAAAGACACTGTAATAGGGAATGTCGTACCAAAGATCGGGATGAAATAGCGCCACACAAAATAATTACTGCTAATATATTGTGAAAAATCAACTTAATTCATTTAAAATCTTGTCACATTTATTGTTCAACTTCAATAATGGGCATTTTTTAATGTTTGGTGAGAGATTGATAATCTTTATCTATTGATTTTCACTTATCATCATCATCAGACGGCCCTTTGTTTTTATGTTCAGCACTTGGGATTGTTATTTAGTACTTAAATCTCGAGCACAATATTTTCAGTTTTACCAGACTGGATTTGAGTTAAAGAGCGAGTTGGTGACCTAATTTGCCACATACTTCCGCAGAACGCTCAATGAGGTGAACAAGAAATTTGTGCTGCCGAAAGTATTTTTTTCCTTGCTTTTTCTTTTGCTGCAGTAAGGCATATGTACAATCAACAGTGCAGGACTAAATCGAATGGCTGACAATGAGGATAAAATTAAGAACGTAAAACCTTCAAAAGTAAACAGGGAAACTGCTTCACGTTTTTACCAAGCAGACTCTGAATATCAGGTTTTCCATCATTTGCTTTCTCGTGAAATTAAATCACAATCAGTTTATACAGGAACAATACATTGAGTTACTGTGACTTCGATGGATGTCGTGATGAGGATGATCCGTCGGTACAAGATCAAGAATACAATCTGGATTTATAACAAGTCCAAAAAGGCAAAAAGGAATTGCAGGGGTTCTCTACTCGGCTGGACCAACCTTGCCACTTGCAGGAGCGAGAATGGCTAGGACAATAAAACCACCCAATACCACAACCAAGATACCCAGTGAGTTCATCAGCAAGGCCTCTGGAGAATACCGTGATATTACCTGATTTGTCTGAAGGAATGTGGCCTTCTCTAGAAAGCCCGTGAGAGCAGTAGCAATGGCGAGAGCATAGATATAGACCCCAAAAAATACATGCCAAGGAAGTAAAGTGCCTCTGCTAGTCCTTGAGCCGCCTGGGTACCAGTAGATCACAAATCCAAGTGCCCACTGAGGAGAAAAACAATGTGAGCTAAATCACTGCTTAAGATGCACTAGCGAACACGAAAGACGATAGAATAGATGTTACCTGAATGCCAAATAAAAGAATGCAGCCAAGTCCCAACCAGGAATGCAGACTGTAAAAATTGTCAATGCCCTTTTCATTATGAAACTTCCATGCGGCCCAGATTCCAACCAGACTTAGACAGAAGGCGAGGAGTTGTAGTGTAAGATGAACTAATTTTTTAAAGCTCTTTGTTCCTGAAACTGTCTTGTATGCGAGCATGGCTGCACAAACCAAATTTAACTGAGTAAACAGTAGTCTACCTTCCACTACAGTACCAGCTAATATGGTCATGGTTATCTGAATATCTAATGCTCTTTCCACCCTGTCTTTCATGCATGGCTCTATACAGAGTTTATAAAAAATTGCAAGGAAAAGAATTTACCTTCACCATTCAGCAGAATGAGGCCAATCACCATTAAAACAGGATGGACCTATAACAATAAAAAGGAATCAAGGTTTATAAAACAGAAAGATATGGATGCTACAAAGCTCAAATTATTGCGATCCCACTCATTAGAGCTCTTCAGTGTATTGCAATTTTGTAAATCTGTGGCATCAATTTACATGCTTCAATTCAGGATAGAAATTCTTATCGCAAAAATCATCTGTATGAAACTAAACCCAATGTACAAAGCAAATGCACAAGCATTGCTCTTGAACTCAATGCACCTTAGAACAGGAATGTGACAGGAAAAAACCCCCAAGTATGCTAGCATAAATAACCTCAGGTCTACCCCAATCCAGTACAGGATGTGATCCTGTATCTGTTTCGGTCTCTATTCTTCTTATTGTTTAAGCAACAAATTTCCTTTTCTCTATTTTCATGATAAAGAACTTGAATTGCCAATAACTTAACTAAAGAAGATAACACAAATTCCCTTACCACAGTATTCTCATTGTGTTTGAAACTTTAGCTCCTAAACGGACTCAAATATCTATGTTCTACAAAAGCGTCTTCCATGCAATTTCTATTTTCGCATTCCAGCAGCAATTCCTAATGTTATTCGTATTATTCTGTTGGCTGGGTAAAAATACCAATTTATCTTCAATTAGCCACAAAACACTATATATCTAAACATTCTTGAGTCCCTTCTGGCATACCTATGAATGTATATAAGTTGACAGCATTCAGCTAGGGAAGAATTCTTAGATCTTAGAAAGATATTGCGGCTTGTATTTAAATTGTGAATACATCAAGAAATCAACTGGGCGATCACATTCGTGGTACTCATCAAGAAATCAACTGGTCATTACCGTATCCGGGTCAACCTGTTGAACGATTTTAGCATCTGCACCTAGCCCATGGCAACCATTTGATAAAGTAGGTCAACGTGAACAGACATTGAAATACCAAACTCCAATTACAATCGGTTAAGATAGGGCTCGGGGAATACTAAAGCAAGTCCATCCATTTAATCAAAAATAGCCTGAAGACATCAGTGCAGCATTTTGTGTAAACAATCTCTTAACCCACACGGGCACACCTGTCAACTAATTCATATGATCATCAAGAGATTATAATTGATAAGCTTCACTAAACAATCAACATCCGACTCAGGAATCTCCATACCCCTCTCTCAACAACAACAGCCCAACCTCCAGCACTCACAACACAAGCATTACTCAAATTGGAAAAACCTTCTCAATCCGCGAACCAAGCTTCCAAGTCACAACCATCCAATGCACTCAGACAAGAACGTGAAACGAACCGAATCAAACGATACCCAGAAAAAAGCAAAATGTACCCACCACAGAAAGCCAAGAACCCAAGAGCATCCATCAACAGTGACAACATATGCACTCCTCATTCAACACGGAAGATGGCGGAAAGGAAAATCTGTTTTTGTGTGCGTGTGGATGTGTGTGTGTGTGTGAGAGAGAGAGAGAGAGAGAGAGAGAGAGAGAGTTACGTTGAAGATGAGATCTTTATCGTCAGAGACAAGGGCGAGTCCTCCTCTGAAACGGACAGCCCAAATAAGCACAAGAGAAATGATGGCGATTCCCATCACTCTTATGATCGGTACGATCGGGAATCTCACCGCCGGTACACCCATTGCTGATCAATCACAGAGAGAGACAGAGAGAGACAGAGAAAGTACAGTCTTGGGCGGTTTCACACCAAAAGGGGTTTGCTTGAAGAGGGAGAGAGGAGCGTAAAGCCTTTTGGAGTTTCACATCAAAAGGGGTTGCTTGAAGAGGCAGCGGGGTCTCTCTTTTTACTCCTTCTCGTGGGGGAGCTCAAGAAAAGCACAGAATCTCAACTGCTCCCAAGTTGCAGGTTGTCTCCTTCCGCTTCCAATAGCGAGACTTCAAGAAGAAGACGGGCGTGGGGCCTTTCGGTTTTTCTTGCGCGGTTCGAAGACGGCATCCGGTCTTCACTTTCCCCGTTGATGACTTGCGAGATGACGACAAGTGAAATGCCCACGAACCAATGAGAACAATCGAATGATACATCAGGGAGATCCACGTGGCAGTCCAAGTGCCAACGGGGCTTTATCAACAGTTGACTTTGAGAAGCTCCCTTGATTTCGTGAGAGGATCACAATTTTTTCCCAAATTTCAGCCTGGTGTTTCCCACATAATTCTCGCCCAGGGTTACATGATTAATGATTTAGAAAAACTCGATTTATATAATCTATAAATCGTCTCATTTACCTTAATAGAGGCAAACATGATTACATGATTTGGTTCATAATTGTAAATCAAATCCAAATGCGTTGATCACGAAGGGGTCCAATAATTACAGATTTTGGCAATTTCAAATTAAAAACTGATTTGAAAGGAAAAAAAAAATTGATGTAATGATATCATTGGTCTCTATACTATTGCTCAAAAATTAAAATTGTCTCTCTACTTCTTCTTTTTTGCGCAAAATAGTCCCTTGTACATTTTTATATGGTTCACTGGTAGTCCTTCCATTAAAATGCTTAGGGTTGAGGTAAACGCATAACAAACATGAAAAAGGAATGACAGAGAAATATATGCAGGAACAGAGAGAAAGAGAGAGTGGGGACTAAGACATTACCATCGACGATCACTTGACGCCTTAGCGGCAGTAGCTATCTCAACGGCAATCGCCCTGCAAGAGGTGTACGACCGCCGCATGGCGGTTGGTTGGGGCAATCGTGCTTGATGGCGGTGCTTAACTCTAGATCTCAGATTTGAGATTTGTAAAAGAGGGAAGAGATAGTTCATGAGGCAAGCGGTCGAGGCGTTGGCTATGGCGAACGGGAGGTGGTTTGTGAAGCGACAATGAAGACACTTGAGTCAAGACTGGGGCGGGACAAAGTACGTACGACTAATGTCCACATGACTGTGCTTCCGGATTCAAAATTGGGGAGAGAGGGGAGACCACGGCAGTCACATGATGGCCACTACTTGAAGCTCGCGAGATAACCGCTAATGCTTGGGAGAGTAAGTTGAAAAAGAAAGTGATGATGTGATAAATTATGTCTTAGTGAGAAATGCGACTTAAAATTCTATGTAGAAAGTGAGGATGACAATCGTAGGTTTAGAAAAATCAAGATTGTATTTAACTCATGGCATAAAAAGTGAGAATTTGAATCGAGTGAAGATGATTGCTAGGGGTGTGCAATGGGAACTACTCGAACCGAGAACTGCCTAGACCGGATCGGACCAGTTGGTTCTGGGCGGTTCCCGAAGAGGGTGGTCCAATTCCCGGTTCCCATTCTTGGAACTGGGGGCCGGTCGGTTTGGTTCCCAATTCCAAGGTGGGAATTGGACTGATCGGATTGGACCGGCTAATATATATAGGGATAGAAAAAAAAAAACCCTTTGCCATTTTCATATTTTAAGTTTTGCTTTCCCCTCCTTATGCTTTATCTTCACTTATTAGTTTTTGCTTTATGCTTTACCTTCCTTTTCCAATGAACACAAGCTAAGAAGAAGTGAAGAACCCGCTGAAAAAATCAAAGCTTGAGACTGTAAGCTGGGCATTGCAAGCTTTGAAAATTAGGAGAGCTTTTTTGCAAATTTTTTTTTTTTTGGTCCTCAAACAACAAATTACTGGTTCCCTGGTTCCAGGACCGATCGGTCTGTTTCTCGATCCTAGAATTTGGGAACCGATCCTCTCGGTCCGATTTCCGATTCCACCTTGAAACCGAACCAAATCGAGAACTAATAAGTCTTAATGACTGCTATGGGATCAATTTTTCCTAGAGATAAAACAGAATATCACATGCCAACGCTCTTACAATGGCTGAAAAACAATACACTGTAATAAGTGGCGGACATATTATTGCTATATTATTCACTCAGCATTGTTCACTCATACTATTCACTTTATGTTGTTTAATACTGTAGCACTTTCATTGTAGCACCTCTATAAATACACTTTCTCATTAGAGAGTAGGGGGACTCGAAACCATATATTAGAATTCTCTCTTCTTCCTCCTTTTGACCCCCTTTTTTAATCATTCATCTCCCTTCACGCTTCAAGCTTTCTTACCTTATACCCCTAATCACAAAGTAAGTTTGTTTTCGAATACATTTAGTGTAGTTTATACAAGATTATCAACTTACATGATAGTTGGTTAACATTTTCTCATAATACATATATCAATACTCATTGAAGTGTAGATTACTGCCCCAGTGGATGACTTGATATTTTAGTTTTTGCACTTTTTAATACTTGTAATTTGTAGTTTTATAATACAAGTTCATACCACCTACATAGTTGGTTTTTGTTTGCTTATACTCTTACTTTTCGCACTCCATATTATTTATAATGTTCGAAATTTTATTTACTTTAATCTGCGTATATACATCATTCCTTTACTTAGGGCGCGTTTGGTAACGATTCTATTCTCGGGAACTGATTCTGACATGAAATGATTATTTTTTATTATGTTTCCAAGAACTGATTCTGAGTAAAAGAACGTGTTTGGTAATTGTCTAAAATTTATGATTCCTGGAATAAAATTGCGTTTAATAACGTGTTCATTGATTCTGTTCCAAATTATTATTTTTTAATTTTTAAATAATTTTTTCTACTTTTTTACTTTTTTTCTTTTCTTTTTTTTTTTTCCTTTTTTTCATTTTCTTTTTCATTTTTCTTTCTTTTTTTCCTTTTTCTCCTATTTTCTTCTTCTTCTTGTGGCTGGTCGCCGCCGGACCGGCGACTCGGTCGGATGAGGGGGCGGCGACCTCACCAGAGTGTCACCGGCCCTCGGCGAGGCTAGCCCTCACCGGCAGCTGGACGAGGCTCGCTCCGGTGGACAAGCAAGCCTTGCCGAGGCGGGGCGAGGCCCCCTTGGCCACCGGTCGAGCTAGGCGAGCTCGGCCGGTGGCCGGCGGCCTCACCTAGCCCCGGCGAGGCCGAGCCTCACCGGTGGACAGGCGAAGCCTCGGGCCGGGCGAGCCTCCGGCGAGCTTGCGGACCTCGCCCGGCGGGCGAGCCTCCGGCAAGCTCGCCGGACCGACGGCCGGCGACGGGCGGTGGTGGGCGGCAGCGGACGGCGACGGCCGGCGGTCGGCGACGGTCGCGAGATGGCGGAAGGAAAGAAGAAGAGTTTTATTGTGTTGATTCTTTTTTGATTCTCGGACGCGAGAATCAACTTTTTTTTATTCTCAAATCTTCTCCCAAACTGATTTTGGGAACAAATTTGTTCAGGGAACAAAAATTTTACCAAACACGATTCTTGTCCCAAATTGATTTGGGAACAAAAAATCGAATCGATCCTTTGTTGGCACGTTGCCAAACATGGCCTTAGTTTATTTCATTTTTATAATAACTTCATCCTTTGAATTATTATACCATATCATACAAACCTTCACAGAACTCTTAGAGTTTTTTTGATAATTTTAGAGACATAGAGCCTTTAAAATTTTTTCGTATAATAAACAAATCAAACAAATGTAGACGTTTAGATTAAGTTTAACTTTTCTCATACTCTTAAATTTGTCAATCTCCTATACTTCATTGTTCTCTCATATGGTACTCTAATCTTAACCCCTTTTATTAGATTTGTCAATCTCATATACTTCATTGTTCTCTCATATAGTACTCCGATCCTAACCCATTTATGATATCAAAGCTAGTTGGAAGGTATAGATAGTTTTTTTAAGTCTTCATACTCATAGATCGAGAGCCATTAGTTGGCATCCTTCTTGTTTCTACAGAGTGGTCCAAATTGTAAGTCCAAGAGAGGCAGTGAGTCCATTGGTTTAACTTTGTAACAGTTCTAAAGAAGGAATATTTCCAATTTGCGGGTATGAGCTTACTTAAAAGATCTATGTCTTTCTCTAGTTCTCTATCACAAATGGATTCAAATCTAGGTCCTATACATATAGAAGAAGCAAGGATAGAAGATTTCAACAAATCTATAGAAAATTGGGAAATTCCTAAAGTTTAGCTTAAGGAAATATACAAGCAATCAAAATTGAAATTTTCAAAAAATCTAATTACGTTATAACTACTAAAGAAATAGATGTTCCTCTTTCTAACTCTTATAAGAAAATACATCTTTTAAACCAAGAGTCTATCAAGAAACATAGACAAAAATACAATTATATTCATATAGGCTTTGTCCAAGTAGGAATTAAACCTCTTACAAAATAAGGTCTAAATACATCGTTTCTTGTAATTCTATGACACTCACGTCTTTTAAACTATGATGAATCCATACTCGGTACTGTAGAGACAAGTCTTTGCAAAGGATCAATTCATTATGACTGCTATCTCAATTTCTCAGTATCTCTTAAAGATAAGAATATCCTTAAAGCACTCACGCTTCAAATAAAAACACATAATTACAAAGTAGCCGATAGATCCATCCCCTTAGCTCTTGTCTATAAGATTCATTATAAAGCAATGACTTTTGCCTTTAGAGAAAATGCTTTCAAACACAGTTCACAAGGAGGAACACTTCTCCTCCATACTAACATTTTTAGAGCAAATACAACAATTCCTTTTTTTTTTTGGTAATTGGAATCAAGTTACTTTACCAAAACAATGGGAATTAGAAAATCAAATTCCCCAACAAGTTATTTAAAATACAAATCCAACCAATGTTATTCAACATCCAAAGGGAATGGTAACTATTATGTTTCTCAGAAGATCTTTCGATTTAAGATCTAACCTGTCATTTCATACATCCTCTTCAAGATCAGTGGACCTTAATCATAATCTTCCACCTATAATCACCATTCCACCAAGTACTCATAAGAATACTTCCATACAAGATACAACATCTTTACCTCATAATATTCATAGAAATAATCCTACGATACTACCTAAACTAGAAATTAGTAGTCTAGACAATAGATTAAGGATTTCCAAGTGAGTTTATCAATAGAACCAGCCTGAACCAATCTTAGAAAAAATAGACTCTCCTCATCACTCTCTAACATATTTACAAATGATAGATGCAGAACTAAATGTTTTGTAAAAACAATTTGAACCAAATAGAGCATTCCTTTTAAAAGAATTTAATTCGGAAGACAACAAACAAATCAGAGAATTGTTCTTCGAAACCTTTACTGATAAAGCAAAAGATATCAAGCAAAAATATTACAACTACATACATACATATACATACATATACATATTTTTTTTTTCTTTGATTGGTTAAAAGAACAATTCATTGAACCAAAATAAATAATAGCATTAGATCATCATTATAAGTGGAAACTTAATAATGGTGAAACTGTAAAATTCAATTATCCACAGGAGAATAAAAATACAGTATGGAGAAAGTGAGGTAATAGCTACTTTTCTTAGGATACCAACCAAAACAAATTCGCTTTATACTCATAAGGTAATTGAACAAAATAGCTATACGAATGCGTGTGTGTGTGTGTGAATTGCCTTTGTGACTAAAATTCAAGCCGCCATGGAACATCTATAGTCAGATTGGACAAGGAGGGCTCTATCTAACCTTGTTTGACCAGCGGAGGAAAAACAAAAGCAAAAGAGAGGAGCTTTGGAAAAGTATATGCTAGTTGTAAATGGCGGCTCAAGGTCATTGACCGATAAAGAACGAAGACTTGGACTCTCCCCCTAGTTCCACATCCCATCATGTGGAAATGTCTAGTTGCCAATATTCCAGAGCACGTCCCATCAACTAAAAAGATTGGTACCATTTCCTCCTAAGTTCGCCAAAGTGGACCTCAACCCTCTGAGGATGACTCTCCAATGAAGAGCAAATTCAAGATCGGCGAGCATGAAAAACGCGTAGTTGTTGTATTATCAATCAGACAATTTACACTTTAGGAAAAGAACATGAACTAAGCTTATGAGGAACTCGGAAGTAAAAGCTAACAGCATCGGCTCAAATCAAACTTCTACGTTGCGAGTTAAGTAAAATAAAAGAAAACTAAGGAAGGAAAATTTTAGATAACATAATTAACATCTTGTGATTTGGTTGAGTTTATATCCTTCTTTTTGCTTAAGATTTTTTTTTTTTTGGGTTCAGTCATGAGTTTCTAGGATCTCACTTCCATATTCAAAGACTTGTTCTCAAGTTTCGGATGTGTCCATCAAGATATGCTCACTCAGTTTTTGGGTGCACGCCCTATAGGTTGGCATCGGTTTGAAGGTGTCCTTCACAGCCATGAGCTTCTCAAGTTTCAATTACATGTTCTAAGACTTGGTCTCCATGTTTGTTATGTGTTCTTGATGTCGTGTCCCTGACGTTCTGGGTGTGTTCAACAAGTTTTGGATGCGGCTAATATCAATTTTCTTTCATATTCATGCAAACAGTTCTACCATGTATTGACAATCCATTTCTGGCATGTGTGACCACGATCCCCACTACTTTTATATTTTAGAGATAACATATGATACAAAGTATAATTGTCCTGACATTTTTCTCGATTTTTAACCGGTTTGTTGTTATGCTAGCTGCCATATATATGCTAGTCGCTTGTGCCACATGTGTACCAATTGGTTGTGTCACATGCATGTCAATCGCTTTTAACATATCAATTATGAGTGATCGGTTCTTAATTTATGGAATCGGGAATCAGTCCACCTAGTCTTGGAACTAGATCGGATTGGACCAGACCAATCCAACTCAGTCCCTAGTGGGTCTGAGAACCAGTGTGATTTCTCATTTTCTTCTTTTTTTCCCCCTATTCCTAGTAGGGAATGGAATATTGGAACCGGACAAGGGATTTTAAGAACTCGTTTTTAAACTCCCGCAGGGAATGGGACATTGTTGCAAGGTGCAGGTGGGTTTATGAAACTTGTTTTTGTTCTCTTCTCTAGCCTTTTGGCAATAAAAAAAGAGAAAAAAACTATCAGTTCAATCTAGGTGGCTCGGTCCACAACTAAAACGGGGAACCGAACTAATTATCATTGATTCCAAATTTTAAGAATCGGAAATTGCTCAAAACCAATGGGTTCAATCCAGTTTTTGTGTTCAACCCTAATATCAATCATCGTTCTCCTCTTCTATACCAACAATCCATGCCGAGACATTCAAATTTTGATGCCAACATTGGCCAATGCTAATCACGCACAAGACAATCCTTCTGTTAGCCAATCTGATTGGCATAATTTGCGTGATCTCTCATAATCATAAAACGATGTCTTATAATCTGATTGCCTCAAGCTTATGTCTCTCCTAAAATGGCGGATACCTACCTTGGCCCTTTTTAGGTGCCAACGGGTACCAATTAATGAGGACATTCTTTTGAAGATATATGGCCTTGACATTGAGGCCATTTTGGTGGGGATGTGCAGAAGAATTTCGAAAACCATAAAACTATCGAAATCTACATGGCTAGATAAGCTTGTAGGAGAGTTTTAGATGTCCTATAGTTAGAAATCCCCGAGTAAATGAAATGTTCTAAACCATAGGCACTTAACAAACAATTCAAGATACTTTGCAAAAATCAAATTTTAGACATAGAATATAATTAATTATAGGGTGCACTGCAAATCCTATAGTGTAATCGAGTATTTTTGTTAACTCATCCAACTTGGCTAATAGAAAATAATGACATGTCTTTATCTAATATTTCTCTCTCCTAAGTGACGATGACATGACTAAAACATGAAATATAAGGCTAAAATGATGTTGTTTTGGTCAAAATTTGATTTTTAATTTAAACTAAATTTAAAAATGTTAAATTAAAAAAAAAAAAAAAGGAAAAAAAGGAAGAGGAAATTAAGAAATTAGGCAAGCCTTCACCACCCCATCATCATCGAGAAGGGCCAATGATGGCGAAGGTCACTAAGCCCTTACCAATGGCCAGTGAACACCCTAGATCAAGCGAGGGTCACCAATCTAGTGTCAAGTCAAGTTTGGGCAAGGGCCAATGACTCTCACTTGATTTGAGAGAAGGCTGCAACCCTTGCCACCTTTGGCCCTTCCCAGATGTGCAACCCCCGTCGTCTAGTTTCTCATCTTCCTCCCTTTAAAAAAAATAACTTATTTAAAATTTAATTCAAATAAGTTTGTATTAAAAATTAGATTTGGACTAAAACAATGTCGTTTTGGTCTTATATTTCCTGTGTTTAGCCATGACAACCACATTAGAGAGAGAAATTATTTTAAAAAGTCACGTCTACATTTTCCGTTAGCCAAGTTAGATGGAATTAACAAAGAGCTCGATTACACTAATTTAACAAATTTTAGGAATTGATTGCACTTTTAGCTTCAAGTTTTTTTTTAGCTAAGATTGTACTAAAAGATTTGTGTAGTGTTGTTACAATTTAATTGACATGAGCATTTACTTTACTTTCTAACATACTGACTTTATTTATGTAAACATGTTAGTGCACCAATTTGACGTCCCAAGAACCTACATTGGATGGGTAGGCCCTGAGATGTATTCATATGTAAGACCATCTACAAATGATCACCATCTTATGTAGTTGCTGTTAATATTCCCTTTTAGGGCTTGGCCAACATGAAATGGACAAGGACGTTGTAAATGTTAACTGATTAGGACTCCCCCAATACATATGCATCTCATGAAAGGACTGAGACTATCCTCAATCTTATGAGGGTATTGAGTTGCTAATAATAATGCAAGAGGGTTCGAACAAGGATGCTGTTTTTAGTAGGATTCAGGGTGGTATTGATGTTCCTATCAATGGTAAAGGGTACATGAATGTATTGGACCGCATATCAAATTAGGGTGGTATTGTTTGGTTGACATTGACAAGAACGTCAGCCCCATTATAAGGGAAGTTTGCAACATTGTCAAGATTCATATCAAATAGAAAAAGTCCACCTCTTGTGCCTTTACTTAGATTATCACTTTTACGGGTTTGACCTAAGTGAAACTGATCGGGTTGGTCCCATATTTTAAAGATCAGGTTTTTGATGAAAAGGGGAGAAATGTACGTGCCAACCTTAATTTTAAGAAACTGTTAGGCAATTTTGGAGTTCCGATGTCGGGAAGTGGAACCTTCCGTACAACAACAACGTGCAAACTCATCCACAAGCACGTCCACTAAAACCACACTTTCTCACCTCTTTTTGTTGACCACATTCGACCCAACAAAATTAATTTAAAATTCCATAAAAAAATTCATTTTTCTTCTGAAATAATACAACAAACATAATTCAGGTTGTGCTAGCACTCGTGTTGATTTGTTAAGCAATCTTAGCTCAAGATCCTAGTCGGTCAATGTATGCCATAATTTTGAATTATTCCTAATTTGTAGTTTAATCTATCCAATAGATCTCAAATCAGCATATGAGATAGGACTTGACCAAATCTCATAAAGTGTTTTTTTTTTGGACCGTAAGTCCTCTATAACTTATCAATCACCAAAGGGGAGATATAAAACGAGGGAAATTCAATACGTATATTTAAAACAATAGCTGGAGTGTAACCTATCCAATATTCAATGGAATTACGAAATGCAACGGAAGTTAAATGACAATCAAATTTTCCTGTCCTAAATTCCAATTGTTTATGGAGGGATGAGCCCATATATGCTTAAACTACACTTCAAAAACTGAGAGCGGTCCATAAACCCGTCTAGAAAATCTTTGAAAAAAATTAGCAGAAAATTTATTTGTGGTGTCATGACAAAATCCATTCTTCGATCTCTTAAGCATCTTGTTCTCGGCGGTGGGAAAATAATTAAAAAAGTCATAAACTTATTGTACTTCTGTTAATTCGATTATAAACATTTTAATTATGTTAATGAGTTATAAATATTTTCACATTTTCCCTATTAAGTTCATCCTAACTAAATTTGGTTGAAAATCATCGACATAGATATCGGTTGTCTTACATGACATGATTGGACATTGACGTGAAGAATTATAATATTTTTTCCGAATTTTTTAATTAGTTTTTCATATTTCCTTTTCATTCTTTTGTTCTCTGACTCGAGCTCCACTTTCGATTGTTGCCGAGGCAATGCTCCCTCTACCGATTCCCTAAGTCGAACGCTATCTCCATCGATTTCCTCTCCACTCCTCGGCTACTCAATCGGCTCCGTCCCCGACCTCAACGCACTCTCTCCACCACTCAATGAAAGAACAGGCTCGCCCTCACATCGAGCCTTAGCAAGGTATCTTCTTCTTCGGCTTCCATGGAACCCTGGAGAACTTATGAAATCAAAACCCTAGAGTTCTCTTTCTAACAAATCGGTGAGGTAATGAATCGTAGATAAAAGGAGGAGAGTCTTTTTTTTTTTTTGGGGGGGGGGGGTTGTTAGTGTCGAAAAAGGACGGAGAAACTTTTCAATCACCTAGTTCATTAAACGAGGTCATCTCCGCCCACGGTCGGTGAGGATGTCATGGCTCTCACAAGCAATTGGTGAAGGTTTCGCTACTTTCACTAGCGGTTAGCAAGGGCTTCGTTGCCCTTATTTGGTAACCCTCACCAACCACATTAAAAAAAGAAGAAAAAAAGAAAAGAAGAAAGAAAAAAACAAATAAAAATTTTAAAGTATTATTAAAAAATTTCCATATCAATGTCAATTATGTTATGTAGGATAGCTGACATTTATATTAGGATAGATTCAATTGATAAAATATAAATTTGGTTAATGATTCAATTAAGCACAATTAATATGTTTATGATTAAATTGATAAAAATACAATAGATTTAATATTTTTTTGATAATTTTTCTCTTTGAGGGTTTGACCTCCGATGTGTCATCTCAAGCCATTGCAACTCGAACCCTTTGTCTGGCTATAAAGGAACACAAGGGATGACTCATTGGGTTTCAATAATGACATGAAGATGATTTAAATGAATCCATGTTATTTAGTATTTAGGAGTTGAAATTAGCGAGATTCCAAAAACCTCCCCTTCAAAGGGGAGCAAACTTCCTCAAAATTCCTCTTACCCTCGGACTTTGTTTCGAACCATCCTAAACTCAACACCTTTTTCGTTCCGATGGTTCCGCTGATAAGACTCACACAATTGTCATTGTTGCATGGAAGGTTAATCCCCAAAACATCATTTCTTGCATGGAAGGTTTAATACCCAAAACATCATTTCTTATGTTACATTTGCCCATTTCAACCGTTGTAGCCGAAGAACAAGACCAATTAAATGCCCCGTATCCAAGGGGGCAGATCCATTTAAGCCTCTCTCATTAATTTGACTGGCACTCTTGCCAAACCACCGAATTTTTTTGCCAAAGCAGCTCTCACTCAATGCAAAGAATCTGTCTCCCTCTCTGACGTCACGAGTTTACCCACTTTTTCTAGAGAGAGAGAGAGAGTATGAGTGAATGAACCCACGTGTTGACAACCCACAGAGAGAAAGAGAGAGAGAGTGTGTGTACCGTTTGCGCTTCTCCGCATCGACTCCAGTCGCCTCATTCCCAAGTAAGCCGGGCCCCCCAACATCCTCTCTTTCTCCCCGCACGCCTCCGCTGGCGTCTCCCGAATTCCCGCAATTGCCCCTCGGCGCCGGCCCTCCCCACCCAAGCCGACCATGGGCAATCTCGTCATCTCACCATCCCACCCCAGCCCAGCCCACGAGCCCCCACGTTGGCGGCCGGAGATCGCCGCCCCTCCCCGTCAAAATCCCCCACCCTGCCCCGCTGGGCTGCCCCCAAATCGTACGCCGTCGGGAGGGCAGCACCGTCATTTCACATAAGGAATTATTCCTGTCGGACCAACTCATTCAATGGAAAAAAATAAAATAATAATAATAAATAAATTTGACGGAAAAACACCAAAAAAGAGGAGAACGTGAGCCATCCGCAAAAAAGCACCCCGAAAAGGTGGCTTGCCCGCCCGCCGAGGGAGAGAAAAGAGGGGGAGGCAGGAGGAGGAGGAGGAGGAAGGAAGGAGTGAGGAGTTCGTTTGGAGACGTTATCGGACTCGAAGGCCCTCAACTCGCCGGAATTCAGAGCCCCCCTTCGCGTCCGTCACTTTACAGTGACGAGCCAGAGCGTGCGACGAGCGCCTCTCTCTCTCTCTCTCCCCTTCCGATTTCGAGGAGCCTGCCAGCCAGCCAGCCAGCCAGCCAACCAGCCAGCACCACCGACTCGAGTTCCTCTCGCGCTAGGGCTTCTCGCCGTCGCTCGCTGCGGCCGCTGCGGCCGCTGCCCGTGTCCTCTCGGCCGGGAATTGGGAATCTCGCGGCGCGATTTGGGTTTTAGGGTTTTTCTTTGGTGTTTGGGCACGAGAAATTCTCGTGCTGCTGCTTATGAATTTGGAGCCGCGATCTTCGTGAATTCGGCCGCGTCGCTGTCGCTGTCGCTGCTGTGGGGATTGCGCGGGTTGTCCTGTTGTGAGTATGTTCACCCCGCAGAGGAAGCGTGGTCCGGGTGGACCCTCTCGCCCCGGGGCCAGGCCCCGAGGAGCGGATCCGGGTCGGGCCCCGACCCGAGCGCCGACGGGAAGGGGAAGAGCATCGTCCCCGCCGAGCCCGTCACCCCTCTCCTGGGCTCGAACGGGATGGTGGTCGTGGACGGAGGCGGCGATCCGGCCGGCAAGGCTTCGCTTCTTGAAAAGGAGGTTGGTGGATAATTCCTGTTTGCTTGTTTTCTTTTCTTTTCACTTTCTGGTAGTTGGGGCCTGTTCTTTGGCGACTGGGCAGTGGCCCATGAGGGTTGAATTTTCTGCATTTGCTCCTTTTAGTGCTCTGCTCTAATTATTCACACTAACTTCAAGGTTTAATAAGCTCTGAATCTGCCCGTGAAACTGTCAATCGAGGCAATCTTGATGTTCCGCCAACTCAGAGATGTAATAATCTAGGAATTCATAGTAGATTTGTGGGAAGTTCAGTCCGTCATAGGAGTAGAAAACGGGTGAGGAATGTCAGTTACTTGAAGACAATGAAGATTGTTGATGCAATGTTGAATATGACAAGAAAGCTGTTGTCTGGGGAAACTGGTGCTGATAGGTTTTTTAAAGCCATGGAGAGCTTTCCTTCCAAAATCAGTGAGAGAGGGATGGCAGTGAGGGTCTTCAATAGATCTATTTGTTCAGAAAGTAATATCTCTGGTTAGTTGTATTAAGTAACAAGTTCCTTAAGTACATGTGACTTGACTGGAGTAGTGAAGATTAATTGATTAATATAATTGGCATCTCCATAGAAGGGACTTTGCAATTAGGCATGGGGTCCATTGCGAGAAATTGATTGCCCTAGAGGATATGTAGGTGAAGATAAATTATGCTTGGTTGTAAGCTTTTCATTAGAATTGCTGACAAGTGGGGAAGGTTACATGTGAAAAGAGCCACCTTTGGTCATGTACTAAAACAAGATTTACTATGAACATCATCAGAACTGAGCAGACTTAAGTTTCTTTTGCAAGTTGGTGAATTTTATATAAATCCTGTTCTGTGTCAATTTAGTGCAACCTTTTCTGTAAATTTCTGGCCATTCTATGTCTATTTATACATATTTTCTTGGTTTAAAAGTGATAATAAGCCATGAAAGTTGTGGTGTGTGGCATGTGGAAATGCACTTATATGGCGTCATTCATGGAGGATCCACCTTGTGAATTTGTGTTTTCATCTTGTCAATTTCTTATATTGCTCATCTTAAATCAGCGCATGTTGCTCATGTCCTTAGCCTTTCTAAATGTTGCATTTTGGGAATGCATTAATGTTGAGAACCCTTTCCATTTCCTGATTTTTGGTCCAGCTTTTCGAGTACCAATATAATATGGGACTTCTTTTGATTGAGAAAAAAGAGTGGGCTTCCAAGAATGAAGAGCTGAGACGAGCATTGGAGGAAATAAAGGATGCTCTTAAACGCGAGCAAGCAGCTCATTTGATTGCTATGTCAGATGTTGAAAAACGAGAAGATGATTTGAGAAAAGCTCTTGGTGTTGAGAAGCAGTGCGTGAGTGATGTAAGATCTCTGTTTTAAAATTACTTTACCTTTTCTTTTCAGTCCAAAAAAATGTATGGTTGAACTTTTTTATGTCTATGATTGCAAAATAGATGGCATGAGTTCAGAGGCGATGCCAGCAAGCATTTTACTTGATGCCCTTTGTTTGACTTGATTGCTCAAAATTGCAAACTCAATGTCTAGATTATGGTGCTTTTCTGAAATAACTCCCCCTTTGCTATGGGAGGGAATCTACCTAAATTGGACTACGTCTTGCTAGTTGGTTTCACAAAAGCTACTTTGATGCATCATAGGACAATATTTGGTTGTCTCCTTATTTTTTAAGATGCTATCCTTTTCTTTTATATAAAAGATAACATTAGCATGTGGCCTTCAAAATATGGATTTCAATACCCCTCGTTTTCTAGTTTAAAAACAGATGTATATTGTATTATAGTTGCACTTTGATTATCTAATTGACCATAATTTAGTTATTAAATTAGTGTTGGTATCTTGAAGTCATCTCTTTTTATATTTACCTATAAAACATAAAAGTGAATAGGTTTGCTGGGAATGTAATTGAATATCCACAATATCAACATTTACATAACTATAGCTGTCTGTGTATGCAATTTAATTTATAGCACAATTTTGATGTTGAACTTTACAAATTAACAATGTAGAAGAGGAAGGATCGGATATAGTTTCACATGCAAAATATCTTCGCTCATTTACAACTTACAACTCAGTCTAAGTTGGGAGTTTTTAGTGCCTCGAACTTTGTATTCGTGGAAGTGACAAGAAAAAAATTATGAAGTAGCATTTAGATATGGTAGGAAGGTATGTGTGATGGTTAGCATTTGCATAAAATGATGAAAAGCAATCATGCATTTGTCAAGGCTAGTATTCGACGAAGAAAATGGTTTGTATGTGCCATACCCAGGTTTTCTGTGTTGGAAGATCACATCTTCTGCCGTGCCACCCCACCCCACCTCCAAAGTGTGTAGTCTTTTATTTGCAGTGAGATTAGCTTATATGTACTTGGTTATCCATTTCTTGCACAATGGATGATGTTAGAAAGAAAATACCTGGTAATTATTGTTCCTTGTGTTGGAAATGCTGGTTGCAGCTGGAGAAGACCTTGCGTGAGATGCGTGCAGAGTATGCTGAAATTAAATTTACAGCTGATTCAAAATTAGCTGAAGCTAATGCTTTGGCTGCAAGCATTGAGGAAAAATCTCTTGAAGTAGAGGCTAAGTCGCATGCTGCAGATGCCAAACTTGCTGAAATAAGCCGAAAGAATTCGGAAATCGAGAGGAAGATGCGAGATGTGGATGCTAGAGAAGCTTCTTTTCGAAGGGAACGGTTATCATTCATAACAGAGTATGTCCAAAGCATGTGCACTGCTTATTTCACATGTTCAATTGTAGCTATTTTAGTTTGTGGTTGTAGCTCTGGCCATTTAATAGTGTTCATACAGTTGTCTTCTTTGACAAATGAGCTCATTGCAAATTTTCTCAGGCGTGAAGTACATGAAACCACTTTGTCCAAGCAGAGGGAGGACTTGCAAGAATGGGAAAGAAAATTGTGTGATGGAGAGGAAAGGTTGGGAGATAGATTTAGGGTTCTGAACCAAAGAGAGGAGATGGCAAATGAGAAGGACAAGATATATAAGCAAAAAGAGAAGGATCTTGAGGAAGCACAAAAGACGATTGATGAAGCTAATCTAACATTGTCAAGAAAGGAAGAGGATATAAGCAGCAGGCTGGCAAATTTAAAGTTGAAAGAGAAGGCAAGCCTTTCTGATGCTGATCACTTAAGATGTCGACAATGGGACTATTCTAATCTAATGCATTCTTTTTGGCTGCAGGAATTTGAAACAATTAGAAAGAACCTAGAAATAAAAGAGAAGCAGTTGGTTGCTACAGAAGAAAAGCTCAATGCTAGAGAAAGAGTAAGTTCTTGAAATTTGGAGATTTGCATTTTAGTAGTATTTGCTGGTAAATAGATGTCTTGATGACTTACTCATCCTCAGAGTAACACGAGAATAATATGTTCTACATAACTCACTTTTTGTGGTGCAGTTCACTATTTTTTTTTTCCTTCCTTCCGCTGTCTATCTACTAACAGTCAGGTCATGGTGCTTCATAACATTCAGTCTCTGTACACAGCCAGATCTTCTATCTCTTCAGGATCAACCTTCCCCTCCTTGCCCGTTCTCCCCAAAATAAAAATAAATTAAATGGAAACTATATCTATTATGGCATAATGTGATGAGCTTGATCAGTCTTGTCAGGCTTACAGAGACCTGTGTGTCATCGTAAAGATATGTGCTAGAAAAATTATTCCTACTGGAGTAGCCCTTATCAGTCACTTTAATTATCAAATATCTGTAGCAATTTAACTATTCTTCTAAACTTTCTTAAGATTTGACACTCCTTGTGCTTGGTCCTTTTCAGGAAGAAATTCAAAAGCTTCTTGATGAGCATGCTCGTGTTTTAGATGTGAAGAAAAATGAATTTGAGTTGGAACTTGAGCAAAAGAGTAAAAAATTCGATGAGGACTTAGAAAGAAAAGGATTTGACATACAGAAGAAGGAAGCTGAAATTAAGCACAAAGAGGATAAACTTGTGAAAAGAGAACAAGCAGTGGAGAAGAAAACAGAAAAGCTCAAGGAGAAAGAGGATGACCTGCAATTGAAGTTGAAAGATCTTAAGGAAAAGGAGAAATTTCTCAAGTCTGAGGAAAAGAATTTGGAGACTCAGAAGAAATCGGTTGCTATTGAGAAAGAGGAGTTGCTTAGCCTTAGGGCTGCTCTTGAGAAGATACGAGCGGAAAATGAAGAACAGCTGGTGAAGATCCGCATGGAGAAGGATCAACTAAAAGTGAGTGAAGAAGACAGGTCAGAATTTGTGCGTTTGCAATCTGAATTGAAGGAAGAAAGAGAGAAGTGCAGGCTTCAAAAGGAGCTTCTTTTGAAGGAAGCTGAGGACTTGAAGCAGCAAAAGGAAGCTTTTGAGAAGGAGTGGGATGAGCTTGATGAGAAAAGGACTCAGATTGAGAAAGAAAGGATGGATGCAGAGCGACAAAAAGAAAAATTTGAAAAGCTCAAACATAGTGAGGAGGAAAAACTACAAAGGGACAGGATGGAGAAAGATGATTACATAAAAAGGGAGCTGGAAGATCTACAACTGGCTAAAGGATCATTTGAAGCCAGAATGGAGCATGAGACTTCAGTTCTTGCTGAGAAGGTGCAAAGTGAGAGAAGTCAAATGCTTCGGGACTTTGAGCTTCAGAAAAAGGAGCTTGAGACTAATATGCAGAATAAATGGGATGAGATGGAAAATAACTTGCATGGTAGAATGAAGTCATTTGAGGAAGAAAAGGAGAGAGAACTAAACAATATAAACTACCTGAGAGAAGTAGCCAGAAGAGAAATGGAAGAAATGAAACAGGAGCGAGCAGAATTGCAAAAGGAAAGGGAAGAATTTGCTGCAAATAAGAAGCATCTGGAGGATGAACAAGTTGAAATAAGAAAGGACATTGAACAGCTTGTTGCACTTAGCAAAAAGTTGAAGGACCAAAGAGAGAAATTTATCGAGGAGAGAGATCGCTTTATTTCTTTTGCTAAGCAGCAGAGTAGCTGCAACACATGTGGGGAGCTTACTCGCGAGTTCCTGCTTTCCGATCTACAATCTATATCTGAAATTGAGAACGCTGAGCTTTCTCGGTCAAAGTTGGCTGAGGCTTATGCAAAGGAAGAGGTAAATACGACCTTTGATCCTTCTGGAAGGCCAAATACTGATACATCTCCAAATTTAGTTGGTTCAAGCACGCCTCTCGCCTCTGGAACTGTGTCTTGGCTTCGAAAATGCACAACTAAGATATTTAGCTTATCCCCTGGCAAAAAAACCGATTCCCATCCAGTTCAAGATCTGACTCAAGAAGGACGTGTGCATGGTGATCATGTAAATGTTGAAGAACCCTCCAAAGTGAATGCTGAAAATGATGCTGAGGTCTCTTTTGCAGTAGCAAGTGTTTCTTTTGATGTGGAGGGGTATCAGAGGGAGGAAGAAGGTGGTCAAGATATGTCATACGATAGTAATGTCAACAGTAAGAGACAAGAAATTGCTGAAGATTCTCAGCCTTCTGACTTAAACAATGGTGTCCGTCAGCCTCGCAAGAGGGGCAGACCAAGGGTTAACAGGACACGTACTATGAAACAAGTTGTCAAAGATGCTAATACCTTTCTTGGGAAAGGTTTTGGTTCGAATGAGACCGAGCAGGAGAATGGAAATGTGGAGAACTCTGCTCCTACGAATGCTGACAGTCGGGATGAAGCCAGTCTTGCTAGTAAAGGAAGACCAAGAAATGTCCGCAAGAGGGGTCGTGATAACACCACAGTGAGCGAGCATGATGCTGATGACACTGAAGGACATTCTGACAGCGTGAGTAAGGGCCAGCGAGGGAAAAGGCGGCAAAGAAATACTGCCGCCGTTCAAGCTTTGGGTGAACAGCGATATAATCTCCGACGGCCGAAAGGGTGGGTTTTAGATTCTGGTTTTTTCTATATCTTTTAGTGGCTCAGTTAATACATGTAGTTCTATGAACATTTGGTGGCGGGATTTATTTGTGCATCTCAATATACTATCACATAATGTTCTTTTGGAGATTGGGGTTTGAAACTTACTCAAGGTCACTGTGTCACTTCTCTATTTTTGATAATCAGTTTTCTCATGTTGCTATAACAGTCATATGTGTTTGTGCGTTTTGACATTACAGCTGTTTTTCTTAATGTTTGACAGTGGGGTCAAGACCACTGCATCTGGCATGTCAAATGACCTGAACAAGGACAGTAAAAAAGAAGCTGGTAGAGAAGGTGCAGAAGAGGAGATTCACTACGCCAAAGCTGCTCCTGCACTTTCTGTTACAGTTGCTAGTGAAAATGGCAGAAGTGCACACTTTGTGCGTGTAAGTAATTGGTTCTCATGTCGTGTTTTCTGATTTTTGTGAATTATGATGAGTTGTTCACTCTGTTTGTGTCTTAATAATTGTTTGGCTCTAGGACAACATATTTATGCCTTGTCATTTTGCAGTACGGCTCGTTGGCAGATACCCAGGATGGAGACGCCAATGGAACAAAGGAGATAGTTGAGGATCTGGCATTGAGTGAGGAGGTGAATGGGACACCTGTTAAGGGAGACAAACATGACAACAGGAGCGAGTCCCTAGGAGTTGATGCTGTCACGCTTGATGAAGATGCGGATGATGATGAATGTGAGGACGAGCACCCAGGTGAAGTCTCTATAGGGAAGAAACTTTGGAACTTTCTCACGACCTAATCAGGTAGGATCATTTTCCAGTCTCGGGAAGAAACCCGGGGCTGCAATGTGGCCCCGTCAGCTTCTTTAGATAATGCTGCTGGAGCTTCCCTGATGTGTAGTAGCCATTTATGTTAGTTCAGCACAAAAGGTTTTCCTAGGTTTGGTGAGGAGAGGTTTGGCGCCCCTTTCTATTTAGAAGGTTTCGGGATGTTAAGGGCTTTGATATTTTGACCATTTTTTTGTCTTTTTTGTTTAGGTGATCTATTGGCAGTGTTAATAATACTGCATGTCATGATGCTCTTGGTCTCTGGCTTCTAAATTGTTTGTATCAAATACCTGTAATTTTTCCCTGTTCCGGTCGCGTAGTGTGTGGAACCTGTGGATTTAATTTTTTTTTTTTTTCCTTCTGTCCCCGTGTGCAATGTTATTAGCCCAAGACCTGCATGTCCTGGTCTCGAATGCTGATCATGATTAATGACTTTCAGTGAGACTCTAGCTTTGCCAGTCGGTGCTGTAAGGCAAAACGGGCATGAGAACGGGTACGTTTGGTGGATGGATTGCTCTGTTGTGCAGGATGTGTCGCGTGATGTTTTTGCAGGTGGAAGATATCTACGATTCCAGTTCCTTGATTTAACTGCTGTAAGAGTTTGTTGTGTTATATAATCAGGCGTGCTTTTTAGGCAACAGGCTCTCCGGAGATATACTTGAAAGAAGTATTCCGCACGGCCGTACACCAAATTGTCTTAAAAGAAATTGTGGGTTCTCTCTCTCGTACGTGGGTATTTATTGCCTAAAGCCTCATTGGTGCACGGCGTAGTAGTACTTGTTGACTCTTTTAAACAGAGGATCGTCCTAGTAGTCATTTTTTTCACATGGGATTTTTTGTTTAGCATTTTGCAATTTGCACATGGTGTGTAGCATACACAACAACTTGTTAAGTAAATAGAGGATAGGGTAGGATTAGATTTAAAAGAAATAGAACTTAATGTTTTAACTTTCTTTAGAACTTGAAAATGAAATCACAAAACATTATGCTCGCCTTTGAATAATGATTTTGAATATTGTAATAAGTTGGAGGCGTTTTCTAGTTAAATAAAAGTGAATCGTACACGTTCTCGAATTTGTAAAAGTAATGATTACGGGCGCAAGAGTGGAGCCAACGCACAGATAAAATGAATGCGAGCCAATCCGTGGACCCTTCATTGGTGTCTTTTAAACGTTTGGTTGTATTTGGTGAAGTAGAAATTATTTCGGAAGTTTTATCCTATGTAGACGGATATCTGCCGGAGCGCCCCGTGTCGTGTCCGACACTCCAACACGTCCCCGACACGCTCCGACACGCGGTCAACGAGTGTCGAAAATCCGACACGTGGTCAACTTTCTCCGACACGCTCCGACACGTGAGTCCAGAATTCCGACACGCATGGGGTCAATTTTAAAAAATTTTAATACTTGAGGGGTCAAAATATAAATATATAAAAAAGAAGTAATAAAAAAAGTAATAAAATTGCTATAAATATACATGCACGAGGTCATTTTTTTTTTTTCAGTTTTTTTTTTTAGAATTGTTTTATTTTTCAAAAAAGTCTTTTACTATGAAAGAAGTAATAAAAAATGCTATATATGATAAATAAATAAATTTAAAAATATCATTTCAGTATTTTTCTTTAAACAATGTTTTTTTCCTCTAAGTTTTGTGTATTATTGTAACAAATTAAAATAATGAATTGTATTATTTAATATTTTTCATGTAAATTAATTCTAGGCTATTTTTATTATTCATTTATATATTTATATAAAAATATATTTAATATATAACGTATTGAAACGTATCGAAATTCTCTATTTTTAAGAAATGACGTGTTGACGTATCGTATCGTGTCGTGTCGCGTGTCGCGTGTCCGTGTCGCGTCGATCTTTACATAGGTTTTATCCTATCCGGTATTTGGATTTGGATATAGTTTGGATATGATCTAGAAAAAAGAAAAAAAAAATCCCTTCCAAGGGCGGGACTCACCTCATTTGATCTTTAGCATCCTTAAAAAAAATGAAAAAGAAAATATAGGGGGCGAAGGTTAAGGAAAAATTATTAAAAGGCGGTCAATTCTAGCATAATCTTTTTAATTATGTCAATTTAATTTTAAATATTTTGTCAAATTTATTAATATAATTTTTTTGGTTAATTTTAGTCGGAAATTGCTAGCACAAACAATTTACACATAGCCTATAGCATACACGACTTGTAAAATAAATATAGGATGGTGTAGGATTAGATAATATTTTTTTTTTTTCATGTTTTAACTTTCTTTAGAATTTGAAAATGGAATCACATGAAATTATACTTGACTTTGACTAATGATTTTGAATATTGGATTACGTTTGAGGCTTCTCTAGTTAAATAAAGTAGAATCGTAGACGTTCTAGAATTTGTAAAAGTAATGATTACAGGCGCAAGAGGGGGGCCAATGCACAAAGAAAATGAACGTGAGCCGATCCGTGGCCACTTCGTAGTTGTCTTTTTTAAACCTTTGGTTATATTTGGTGAATTAGAATAATTTCAGAAGTTTTATCTTATCTGGTGTTTGAAAAGTCTGGATATGATCCAGATAAAAAAAAATCCCTTCCAAGCGTTGGGACTCAACTCATATGATTAAAAAAATAAAATGAAAAAGAAAGGGGACGTGCGGTTGTTTTTTGTTTTTTTTTTTTTTTTTTTTTATTTTGGGGGGTGCGGAGGGAGGGGGTTGCGAGGGGAAGGTGTGAGAAAATTACTTAAAAAAATCATAAACTTACGATATTGTGATTTTTTTTCAATTGTACCAATTTAATCTATAACATTTTGACAATTTATCAATATAATCTTCTTGGCCAATTTTGGTTGGAATTTGTCAATGTAGTTTTCTTGACCAATTTTGATTAGAAATTGTTAATATCGATAATTTTTAATTTTTAATTTTATTTTCCTGATATTTATTATATTTTATTTTTGTTCTTTTCTTTCTTTTTGACTTTGCCTGGGCGAGGATTAGCTAATGACCTCACTGGTTAGAGTTTTTTTTTTTTTGGTCAAAAGAGTACGTGCTATTAACGGTTAAAGAAAAGTCTTACATAACACGAGATGGATAAAGATCTGCACATAAAATATTCCATAGAGGAAACAAGGGAGAATTCAACCAATTTAGAGGGAGATTATGTACTCGATGATTCCGTGCAAGCCAATCTACTGCTGCATTTGCTTCGCGTGGGCAATGGATCACAGTGATGTTGTTGCTTTGAATTAGCGCACTCTTGCAACGCTGCACAATTACATTTAGGTTCCACGAAGGGTCGGCCCGGCCCACTACCATTTCTACCACCGCTGAAGAGTCGCTTTCAATTGTCCACTTAACTCTTTGACTTCCGAAGTCTCCCATGTGTCGCAACTGAAGTTCCTGGGTATATAAGATCCCGTGTAAAATCGCCTCAGCTTTCGCTTCGTGCAACGAAGAAACCCTAGCTGTGGAAGCGAAGCCTTTGACAGCTCTTCCAAACGAATCACGCACTACTCCAGCCACAGAACACAAAAACTCGCCTGAACACCATGCTGCATCAACGTTCAGCTTCAGATCCTGTCCTTCCGGAGGTCTCCACTGATTAGGTTTGTCTCGTGTGAGTTGTCGTAATTTTTGTTTTGACTTTCCTCTACTGAAAGAGATCTGTTGTTCCAGTGCCGAAATCAGTAGATCTGCTGGTCTGGGGTGTTTTGCTCGAAAAATCCAGCTATTTCTCGCCTTCCAGATGTTCCAGTGCCGAAACCAGTGAGCTCTCGTGCAGGTAAGAGCTGATCTCCTGTAAAAGCTTCAAAGATCCACTGATCTATTTGCTTTATGCTGTTGCTGGGTCTGATCCCATCAAATCTCGAGTCATCCCATATTTTCCTTGTCCATTTACACAAGAAAAAAAGGTGCTCTGTAGTTTCGATACTAGAGTGGCAGAACGGGCATAATGGATTTGGAATAATTTTCCTTTTATGTAGGTTCTCTCTCGTAGGGAGGGCGTTTTGACAGAGACTCCAGAGAAAAGTTCGAAACTTTGGTGGTGCGTCAAGACTCCAGATTTGAGTCCATAAGGTACGTGGTGGTTAAAATGAACAGGAGGGTCGGTTATGATCTGTGCTGCTTGTTGTTAAAATGGCTCTATTATATCCACTTTTGACAGAGTACTGCCCTGTTCTATTGCCTGTCCATATGAGTGAATCTGGCTTGGATTGTTGGCTTAGAGGGATTGCTAAAATTTTGTTAGCAATATTTGCATCGTAGAACTGTTGGATTGTCTGTTGTTTCCATTCTCTAGTTTCGGCATTGATCAGTTCAGACACTAGAAAAGGCTCTGTTTGGTTTGGTTGACCGCCTATAATTCCTTGTGAGAGCCATCTGTCTTCTCGAATACGAATAGAATTCCCATCCCCTACTGACCATTTAATGTTGCTCTTTATCGTGTCTCTGTCAAACATTAAACTTTGCTAGGCCCATGATGGCCTGTGTCCCTTACCAGCTGTCCAGACATCACCATTGGGAAAGTAGATCCCTTTCATCACTCTGCTCCATAAAGCCGAAGGGGAATTAGCTAATCTCCAGGTTTGCTTGCTGAGCATGGCTCGATTAAAGGTAATCAGATCTTTAAAACCAAGTCCACTTGTATCCTTTCGGGTTTTCAATACTTCCCAACTTTTCCGGTGCATCCCGCGTTTAGCATCACCTTTTTGCCACTAAAATGACGCAATTCGTTTTTCTATGGATCTGCAGTTAGACACTGGTATCTTGAATATGGACATTGCATAGGTAGGTAGGGGTTGCACTACACTTTTTATTAATACCTCCTTTCCTGCCTTTGTGAGTAATTTTTCTTTCCAGCCTTCTAATTTTGAATTTACTCTGGCCAGAATCCATGCAAATAGATCTTTCTTGGATTGACCCTACTCTGTAGGTATGCCCAAATATTTTCCTGTTTTCTCTAGTACAGGGACTCTCAATTCTGTGGCCATGTTGCTTTTTAATAATTCCGGGTAGTTACTACTCAAGTAGATCCCTGATTTGTTTAAATTAATTGCTTGACCCGTAGCATAGCAGTATTGGTTAAGTATTAGTGCTAGATTCTAGCATTCTATAAGAGTTCCATCCATAAAAAAAATATGACATCATCGGCAAATTGAAGATGTGATAGCTTAGGCCAAGACCTATTTATTTGTATGCCTTTGATACTACCATCTACTAATGCTTTTTTCATTAGCCAGGTCAATACATTGGAAATCAAGATGAATATATAGGGTGAGAGTGAATCACCTTGTCTGAGTCCTCGCGAAGGATGGAAGAAAGAGGTAGGTTCTCCATTGAATTTCACGCTGAAAGTAACAGTAGATATACACTGCATAATTAATGAAACCCATTTAGCACAAAAATCCATGTGCAGCATACTATCCCTCACAAAGTCCCATTCAATTCTGTTATATGCTTTATGCATATCAAGCTTCAAGATAGCCTGATGTTTTTTCTTCTTTTTTGTAATGCGCAGCTAGTGCAAAACTTCCTGTACTATGAAGATGTTGTCTTGAATTTGCCTCCCCTGAACAAAAGCACTCTGCTCTGGTTCAATGATAAGTGACAACCACTTCTTTAGTCTGTTTGCAAGGATTTTTTAGATTACTTTATAACTGAAGTTGCAAAGACTAATTGGTCTGTATTGGCTGATGCTTTCAGGACTTTTAACTTTAGGAATAAAAGCTATGTGTGTCTGGTTGAGTCGGGGATCAAGAATACTCTTTTGAAAGAAATCCTGGACGAGCTGCATCAGGTCAGTTTTTATAGTTTCCCATGATTGTTGGTAGAAGATACCATTAAAGCCGTCAGGACCAGGGGCTTTGAAAGCTCCCAACTGAAAAATAGCTGCATGAATTTCCTCCACTAAAGGTACTGCCACTAGTTCTTCATTTATATTCTCTGTTATTGGGGATGGGTATTGATTTAGGACATGTTGGTAATTTCTTGGACCTTCAGTCCTATATAAGTTCTCGTAGAAAGACTGGATATGTTTCTGTAGAATCATTGGATCTCGGCACCGGCTATGATCTTCTAGTTGCAGCATAGTAATACGATTTTTTTGCCTACTCTGGATTTTTCTGCATGGAAATATCTAGTGTTTTTGTCACCCCAATGTAACCACTTGATGCGTGATCTCATTCCCCAGAATTGTTCTTCCTGTTTTCTCAGTGTTTCTATTTGACTGATGATGTTCTGCACTTGCTTCTTACTTGTATGCTGAACTGTGTGATTTGTAATTTCTGTTAAGGCTTGATTAAGATCTTTTATCTGCAATGAAGCATTAGCAAACTTCTCTTTACTCCACTTTGATAATACTTGTGATGTCACCCATAATTTCTCTGAGAAAGAGGAAAACTGGATTGGTGTTGTGGCCCATATGTGTTGGATAACTTCCTGGTATTCTGCATGTTCTGTCCAAAAAGCTTCCAATTTGAACTGTTTCTTCCTCTTCTTTGCTCCAGGGTATAGTCGAAGGACTAGAGGACTGTGGTCGGAGCCGATGGCTGGAAGAGCCTGGACTTCTGCTTCATGAAAGGTATCTCTCCACTCTAAAGTACAAAGCACTCTATCAAGTTGCTTTTTGACAAAATCTTCCCCTTCCCTATTATTAGCCCATGTGTATACACATCCATGGCTATCTACATCCATTAGGGATAGATCATTAAGCATATGTCTAAATGCTGCGATTCTTCTGTTGTCCGCTTCTTTTTTCCCTACTTTCTCCCATACATATAGTATCTCGTTAAAATATCCCATACAAATCCATGGGATAGGAGTTGGAGGTTTAAGATTATCCAATAGTTGCCATAAGGTCATACACTCCCCAAAGTTAGTAGAGGCATGGACAAAGGTAATCTACATAATTTGTCTGCTTGCAGGATCAGTACACACCACATCTATGAACTGCTTTGAACTTGCTTGCATCTTTAATGCAATTTCCTCTTGCCATATTATAGCCAGTCCCCCCGCTATTCCTGTTGGATTAACTAAGTAGAGTTTCTGGAATTGTAATTTTTTGCAGACATTTTCCACCATAGTTGCTTTATTTTTTGTCTCCATGAGAAAAAGTAAACTGGGCCTTTCAAGAGCAATTAAAGCTCTCAATTCCTAGAATGTCAGGGGGTTGCCAAGCCCTTGACAATTCCAACTAACGATTTTCATGGCTTCAGTGGTGGCTTATTAGGGCTAGCCACCAAAGTCCACTCATGTCCATCTTTGATCAACATCACCGGGGTCTCCAGAAGGTCTGCATCATCTATAAGGAGAGGAGATGTTTCTGGTATGCATTTATGTTTTTTTGCCTTTTGTACTTTCATATTCTTTTTGCTGCATTTCCCAACTTTTGATAACATTGGTTTTTGGGATTTTGGGCATAATACATGTTTTTGCTATGGTCTCGGCCTACTACTTCACTGGGTACTTGTCCTAGGCTTGCCTCCTATTCTAGATTGCTTTCTGATCTTTTTTTGCTGCAAGCTACAATTTGCATATCTGCCTGTCGAGCTATGAGATCCATTCCACTAGGTTGAGTGGGTGATTCAAGTACCGTCTCTTCCACTACAAACTCTTCATCAATTTTCCCATAGAAAGCATCCCAGTAAGGGCTATGGTCATTGGCCTCTACCTTCAACCAGGATCCATATGGCCCTATTTTGTTCATTGCCCAAGGTGATGTTTCGTATGGGACTTCATGACAGTTAGTTGCATAGTGTCCGATTCTACCACAAGAGTAACAATAATGTGGGAGACGCTCGTACTTAAATTCCACCCATAGCCATTTGTTACCGATGTCCAGAATAGCCATCGATTTCAGAGGTAAGGTCAAATCAATTTCAACTCTTACTCTACCTCCTCTATTCTGAACATTGCTAGTTGAGTCGAGTTGAACTTCTATAACATTTCCCAGCCTTTTGCCTAGATCAGTTAACACTTTTTCTACTCTCCAGCCAAGGGGAATTCCTCCAATGCCTACCCAGAATGCTGCCCTAGTGAACTCATAGCAGTGCTCAGGAACTTCAGGTTGACACTGTTGCAGAACGAGCAAATTGCTAGAATATGACCAAGGTGAGGTCTTCATGACTTGCTGTTTTTCCTCCTCCGGTTGAAAAACGAATGTGAAGTGACCTGGTTCCTTTTGAGAACATGTAACAGCTTCAGTTTTCCATGCTTTCTTCATTGTAGAGATAAAGGCAGGATAGTTCACATTGGGTCTAGAGTACAGTTTGCCATAGAGAGTATGTCGACATTCCTCCCTTTTCTGTGGGGTTATTTCATCAGACACTTCAACTACATCTTCCACAGACCAAAGGTGCCCAAGGCTTTTGCATAAGGCAGCCACTCTCATTTCATTTTCTTCTTTGCTTTCCATTTTCACTTTCTGTCTATCTCTTTTCTAGGCAAAATCAGAGTATGACTACCAACCAACCTTCCCTAAGAAAACCCAGCTTAAGCTATTTCCAGATCCTGACATCGGCCTCTTCAATCTCATCAACAGACCAACTACTCAAATGAAGACGAATAGAGACAGCGAAGATTTGACTAATAATCTACTAAAATCCAGAACCCAGAGCGGCGACAGGACAGATCAACACTCCACCTATATGATGCTTCCTTGCAAGATCATCATAGCCGATGAAATCCTGAGATCACCCAGAGAGTCGTTGAGGAATATACAAGCCATCTTACTTAGAAGTAACATTTCTTTGTGTAATTTTCGGTCTTTGGAAACTGGAAAGTAAAAATAGGAGGGAAAGGTGAGAGATTACGGAAGAACATCAGTAATTTATGGTTTGTAAAAGGGGGGAGGCGCTACCATGAGGTAGAGAGAAAACTCGCAAAGACGAGTAGGGTTTTTGACTTACAAAACTCTCTCGCTAGTTAGAGTTGGAAAAGGAAAAAAAGAAACTCGTTGTGAGAGGATATGATAATAAAAAAAAAGGAAAAAAGAAGAAAAAGGAAAGAAAAGATGCAAAGAAATTTAAAAAAAAAATTGCAAAAATTTGTTCACGTTAGCTCTAACTGTGTCACATAAGATGATCGACATCATATGAACAATTTCTAACCAAAATTAATTGAATGACTATATTAACAAATCGTCAAAAAGTAGAAAACTAAATTGACGTAATTAAAAGATTTAGAACTGAATTAATCGCCATACAATAGGTTCAAACTTTTTTCGGTTATTTTCCCTGAGAGACAGGTGGGCATCGGTATGAATAGCGACCACAATTGCAGTGGTCTTTGTGTCGGCTAGGACCACCACGACAGTGGTCGTCATTATTCGACAAGCACGACGACCATCGTTGCCTATTCTCTCCCTCTCTCCACCTACGATCTGTTGGATCTGGTCGGGCAATTGTGCCACTCTCGCGATTGTAGTGAGAGGCTAGCTTGGCCGAGGTCCTCCTTTCGAACAATCCGCGTGACCTGGCGATCTCACGACGATTGCACCATCAGAAGTGGTTCCTCAGGCTTAGGCTATGTCCTTAACATTGTTCACGAATGCCTTTGTGTTTTTTTTTTCCTTTTCCAATCTCAATTTAATCCAATTCTATGCATTTACACTAAACACTCAATCAGATGATGTATATTGCTACTCATGTTATATCAATGATTTTCCAAACGATGCTTGCGGTAACTCTATTTAGATTCTATCCTTATTCTATCAAGTAAAATAATATGTGGAAGTCCAAATGCAATCTTTATGTGTACACAAACTCATGCGTGCTTGATTGATTTGACTATCTAATTTAGAATGAAAAAATTGGAAAAGCATTTATTGTAAAGATTGCGAATTGACAAATTTCTAGGCAAAGAGAATATTTTTAGTGATACATTTTTTTGTGCTTTGTCACCAAGACTCATATGTGCTCTCTCTCTCTCTTTTTAATGTTTTATTATTGTCACTACTGTATAACCTTTTACAGAATGTATATTATTGGGTCAATTCTATGTGTCGTCTTCATATGTGTAATTATGTTGCTTATTCTCTCTCTCTCTCTCTCTCTCTCTAGACATGGAAGCCGAGACCGTGATTGTGCCTCTTTGGATATGGGTATATAGATCCATACTAATTTTGTTCTTCTATCCATGGGCACAAGCTCTCCCCCCCTCTCTCTCTCCTTTTTATCAACCTCCATGCAATCTTTATGTGTACACAAACTCATGCGTGCTTGATTGATTTGACTATCTAATTTAGAATGAAAAAATTGGAAAAGCATTTATTGTAAAGATTGCGAATTGACAAATTTCTAGGCAAAGAGAATATTTTTAGTGATACATTTTTTTGTGCTTTGTCACCAAGACTCATATGTGCTCTCTCTCTCTCTTTTTAATGTTTTATTATTGTCACTACTGTATAACCTTTTACAGAATGGATATTATTGGGTCAATTCTATGTGTCGTCTTCATATGTGTAATTATGTTGCTTATTATCTCTCTCTCTCTAGACATGGAAGCTGAGACCGTGATTGTGCCTCTTTGGATATGGGTATATAGATCCATACTAATTTTGTTCTTCTATCCATGGGCACAAGCTCTCCCCCCCCACTCTCTCTCCTTTTTATCAACCTCCATGCCATCTTTATGTGGACACAAACTCATGCGTGCTTGATTGATTTGACTATCTAATTTAGAATGAAAAAATTGGAAAAGCATTTATTGTAAAGATTGCGAATTGACAAATTTCTAGGCAAAGAGAATATTTTTAGTGATACATTTTTTTGTGCTTTGTCACCAAGACTCATATGTGCTCTCTCTCTTTTTAATGTTTTGTTATTGTCACTACTTTGTATAACCTTTTACAGAATGGATATTATTGGGTCAATTCTATGTGTCGTCTTCATATGTGTAATTATGTTGCTTATTATCTCTCTCTCTCTCTCTCTCTCTCTCTCTCTCTCTCTCTCTCTCGACATGGAAGCTGAGACCGTGATTGTGCCTCTTTGGATATGGGTATATAGATCCATACTAATTTTGTTCTTCTATCCATGGGCACAAGCTCTCCCCCTCCCCCCTCTCTCTCCTTTTTATCAACCTCCATTCAATTTTTCTGTCTTTTATTAACCCACCCCTTCTCTCTCCAATCCTATTCCTTTTCATGGAATGAATTCTCCCAAAAAAAAAAAAAAAACCACAACTCGTTGTAAAATATTGTGTTGCGAATATATAATAAAGAAGGAAAAGCAAGTAAACACTAGAGATAGTAGAGAAAGCTAGATATTTCACTGTATTGTTTCTGTTGTTTTATTGTACATCAAAACTAAACTCATATTTATAAGAGAATAAGAATGTACTTATCATTAATATCAATGTATCGAATGATACATGTACTGGATATGGGAGATGAACGTTCGTTGTATAGAGAGATGTACTTAGAATGTATGATACAAATGTACCATAATAAGTACATTAAGTAAGATAAATATAATGAATATTCATTCATGTATTATATTCATTCATGTATTTTATAACAAACTCCAATTTCATATTCAATTTTTCCGTCTTTTATTAACCCCATCCCTTCTCTCTCCAATCCTATTCCTTTTCATGGAATGAAATTCTCCCCCAAAAAAAAAACCACAACTCCAATTTCATAATAATTTTCTCATGTCATCAATATTTGAAATTTACATGGGAGCAACAAAACTTTAGGATCTTTTGATTGTGTGGGTAAAAATTTGAGGTCTCGACGACACAAAAAAAAAAAAAAAATTGAGATCTTTAGTGATACGAAAATAAAAATAAAATTTTTTATGTCAATGTTTCATAGAATCAATTAACCAAAAAGGAAAACGCTGAATTTTCCACAAAACCGCTTTTGTGGAGGTTGACGAAGTACCTTATACTAATTCTTTTGGGCTACAGAGCATGGGGCGTGGAAGATTTCATGGGGCTTTTCTTCGTTAGTTTAGTCACATTTCGTGTGTAATGGAAGTGGTTCTTTGTTAAACTAGTGCACAGATTTTTCGTCAACTTTGTCTTCAGCGACGCGGGGCGAGCAATGTGACGAGCTATAGAGGGTTCAGTCGGGGACTCTGGATCCTGTACCCTTTTCCTCGGCTGCTCGTACCCAAATTACTGAAATTTGAATAATGCATGTCTATTTGGAAGGAAAAAACAAGGCAAAATTTTAATAGCAAACGACAGAAAATTTTCTAGATCTTTTTCAGGTTGCAATCGAACACTGGAAAATATTAGCATTTTCCAAGAAGATAACTCTCTGGAAAATATTTTCCAAAAACATTACATTTTTCATGAAACAAACGAAACTTAGGTGCATTTATTTCGTAGAAGACTTGATGATAAAAGAAAATGCTTTCTTCAAAATGATTTTTCAGAAATACATTTACTTTTCCTTTATTTAGTGATATATAACTGAAAACATTTTTAGATATTTGGATCTCATTGGAAAATAATTTCAATTTCATGAATTTATTTCAAGCAAAATAAATTCGATTTTCATAATTTTTATATTTTTTAAAAAATTGAATTCTTAATTATTTTTATTTTTCTCTTATTTTATTTTAAAAATCTAAAAGTAATTTTTTTTTATTTTCCTTTTTCTCTTTTCTTTTTCTTTTTCCCTTCCCTCGCCACATACCGGTGATCGTGACAGACCATAGGCAAGCTCAAGGCTTGTTTAGAAATGGCCATAGGTGAGCCTCGAGCTCATTAAGATCAAGCGAGCCACAAGCTCATCAACCTTGACCAAGCCCGAGCTCACCTGGATCTAGTGAGCCCCGAGCTCACCAACCTCGATCGAGCTGCAAGCTCGCTTGGCTCAATTTAGCCTCGAGCTTGTCAACCCATGTCATGGCCGATAACAAGGCCGTTGGCCATTGCCAAGGCACATAGTCGGTGGAGAAAGGAGAAAGGAAAAGAAAGAAAATAGAAAAGAAGAAAAAGAAAAAATAATAAAATTTGAATTTTAAAAAAATATCAAATAATTAAAATTTTGATTTTTGAAAAATTATTTTATCATAATAAACATTTCCTTAAAAAAAGGACCTTAAGACGGGCGCATCGTTTCTGTCTTTTGCGGGAGATTGCAAACGGGTCGATTCGGTCGGTTCTTCATTCGATTCAATCTTTCTGGGCAAGTGTCTTTATGCTTCCCGTTTCGGTTTTGTCGGATATCGAGCGTATTATGAGGCAATTTTTATGGAAGGGAACGGCTCTTGGCCGTGGAGGAGCAAAAGTAGCGTGGGAAGATGTATGTCTTCCGAAACTTGAAGGGGGTCTTGGCATTAGGAATTTGAGAGATTGCAACAAAGCCTCTATGCTCAAATTCATATGGATCCTCTTCTCAGACAAAGAATCGATGTGGTGCCGGTGGATTCATTCCATTTTCTTGACAAAGAAGAATTTTTGGATTTCATCTCAACCTGCGACTTGTTCCTGGGCGTGGAAGAAAATCCTCCAGCTTAGAAAGCACTTCAGAACTTCGTTTAGGTGGAAAATTGGAAATGGGTTGTCGGTATCTTTATGGCATGATTCTTGGCTTCCATGTGGCCCTCTTGATGGATTCGCCCCGCCCTCGTTTAGGGATAATACGTGGCTACCTAACTATGCAAAGAGTTGTTGACTTATACACCCCGTTAGGCGACTCTTTCTCTCGAATATTAATCGAGATGGGGCGTAGTTTTACCGACTCGGAGTCTTATAATGACAAGTTTATTTGGTGTGGCGATCCATCGGCCTCTTTCTCGGCCGCATCCGCATGGAATGCCATTAGAGCCAAGAGAGTTCGGGTGGACTAGGCTCCTTTGATTTGGGATATCGATATAGTCCCTCGCCATCGCTTTATTCTCGTGGCTTATATCTAAAACCGTCTTCCCACTCGGTGATGTTGTTAAATCGGGCCGAATTGATTTTAATCTATGTGCCTTTTGTAGTGAAGTACAGACTCAATCGAACACCTATTCTTCCCGAGTGTCGCATCTCGACCTCGCCGGCCTTCTTTTGGGCTGCCGATGTAACTTGCCATGGAGGAATAGATGTTGGAGAGAGGTGCTCACTTGGGCCAAAAAATTCCTTATGAGGAAGGATTTTTACCACAGGATAGTTCGATTCCCTTTTAGTGCTTTGTGCCATCTCATTTGGAAGAAGAGGAATGCGATTATCTTTAGGGGAGAATCCTTGGTGGACCCTGCCTTTAAATATCACCTAATCAAGGTGGTTAAGGACAAAGCGCTCACATTCACGGAAGTTCTTCCTTCTCCGAGGAACAAAGAGATCGCAAAGGGGTGGGGATTCGACCCCATGATCTTCTCCTCGCAGCCGATGCTCCCTAGCTTGCCGTTGTTTCGCTTTCCTCTTGTTCTTGTAGTTGCGGGTTCCTTCCATCTCCGTTCTTCGCCTTCAGCTTTTGAGGGTTAGAGGGTTGGGGAGGGTAGGGATTCCTGTTGTTCGTTTTGGTTGCTGGATTCCTATTTTGTGCTTCTTGTTGGCGCCCTCGGGCTTTTATATCGGATCCCCGTCACTCTTGCTCCTTTGTTAAGAGTGCTTGTTTGGATCCGATCTTTTGTTCTTTGTCCATTCTCTCTAATATTATTACCTTCACCAAAAAAAAAAAAAATGACCTTAAGACTAGGAAAAATGCTTTCCCATTCTTTAAAAAAATATATCTTTTTTTTTTAAATTTAAGTTCCGATAAGAAAATTTTTTCCGTCGACTAAAATAACATTTCCATCGATTAATTTTCCTAAGCAAACTAAATGTCAGAAAATGAAAAAAAAAATCGTTAAATAAATGGACCATATAAACTTGCACATTCTTAATTGATGAGCATATGATTTTTGGTCGAAAAGAAGGCAATGAGTTTGTGAGAGAGAGAAGAAAAGGGGTGATTTTGAATACACGGCACATGATTACGTCGTGCGACCGTTCTCAGTAGTATCGTGGCATGTGAAAAATAGCCGTTGCAGACAGAGCTGTACGGACAAGAGAAGTTCAAAATGCGGTGGACCCTCCCATTCCAAGTTTCTAGGCTAACGGATTTTTTTCATTTGTTATTTCCTTTGTCGTTGACCTGGTTTTATCCGTTTCCTCTTTGAACTAGATAGACATTGGCATTGATGCGATTCATACCGTTTGGCACAATTACATAATTTTTTTAAAAAATATTTTCAATTATTCCAAGGATTTCTAACCATCTGAGTCTAATTATATGTCTCCTTCTTTTTTTTTTTGAAAAGTAAAACCATAAAGAGAAACTACCGACAAAATTCTCTGTTTTGACTTTCCCATAATTATTATAAAATGTTTGGTTTAAGTCGTAATTATAAAAATTTATCTAGTAATTAAAGGGTCGGGTTGACAATGCCCAAAACTAGAATACTCTTCACATCAAGTCATAAATGTCTATGGCATAAACAATCCTAAGATTTGCTAATGACATAACTTGAATTTGTCACCTTATAAAAACAAGTGACCTCTTCATCATTAGATTATCACACGAGGCAATTAGCTTGTGTTAAATGGGGAGGATACATCTTTCTTTACAATTGATACATAGTAATCAATTGATGCGTTTTTTGTTAGACCATAGAGTTGTTGCTAACGAGGACCACGGAAGGTGGTAGCTAGCCCATATAATGATTTACTATTGAGGGTTTTTGCTATAGGTGGTTAGAAATTAGAAACCTGTTGAGTTCAGAATTTTAACTCCAAGCAAATCCACATCGAAAGGGGGTTATATCTAGCTGGTATATTAGTCGAGTCATAATGACGGACTGACCCCTCCCAAGAAGATTTCTTGGGAGATAGACTTGCGATTCTAATGCATAATGGTTCGGTGGGAACGATGCAACTTCAGAGACAGCTTACTCACAAATCAAACATTTTGTGATCGTGGGGTGTGAACTATGGACTTCCTGTGATCACGCTCAAGGGAGGTACCTACATTGGTCGTAGTCGTTGCTACCAGTTCTTGAGTTGGTGCCACACCAAAACTTCACAGAGCCAAAGAATAATTTAATTCTTATGACACCCTTCACGTTCTTGACAATCACGGAGACATCCTTGTAATTTTAGACTACTTCCAATTTAACTTGTTGGAGTATGTTATTGACAATGGGAGAGATGGCTGATGTGATCACCCCAGGATGCAATCTAATTAGCACTGCTTGGGCCTATTGTTGAAGTATATTATGGGTATCAAAAAAAATTATGTAAGAGAATATTGTCAGAGATATCCTTAGATATTAAGGATATTATTTCATATTTTGTTATTTCCTTAAATAACTAGTTTTCTTGTTAGATTAAAATAGCTAATCTTTTTGTTAGAATTAATTGCTTTATTTTCCTGTATTTTTTATTTAGTTATACATATCTGTTGATTGTATCACATTAGAAAGTCAATTTATTGAGTATTTTCTCTGCTCATCTTTTCTGAAGATCCCACCAAGAGCGAGAGGGACCCAAATAAAAATTCTAGCTTTAGCTTTCTATGGTGTCATAGTGCTCCAATCCACAGCACCTCATCTTCAGCTCAAATTTAGTCAACACTCAACAATCCCTACCGGCGACTCTCTTTCAATTCTAATAAGTGAAGTTGCTGACTAGTGTCTAGGCAGTTGTGAACATCGAAGTCGAGCTCGCCTTCATCGAGCAGCCTAGTTTGATGCAGTTTAGTTTGTGAAAATTCAAGTTGGGCAGCTACATAGTTTTTATCAAGGTTGAGTAAGAAAGATACGTCAACTTTTTGATCATATTTTCTTCAACCCTTGTCCAATCAAGTGATGATTCTAACATAAAAATAAAGTGATGATATGGATTGTATTTGATTTGTCATGCTAAGTTTGGCAACAATTCTTCCCGTTTAAATTTGATTCGAGAAATCTACATTAATTATCTATTGTATGATGTTTACACAAACGCTTTTGTCACGGTCTTTGAAAGAAAGTTGCACTATCATATGTTAGCTAGATGCTCTGGCTTTTATGAACATTAGATAATCCCCCATTTGAGAATATTATCAAAGATATTATTAGATGTTATAAATATTATCTAAAGTTGTGTTATTTCATACGATAACTAATTTCCTTTATTAGATCAAGATGGTTGATTTTCTTCTTAAATTAGATAGCTTCATTGACTCTCGACTATAATGATCTCAAGAAGTGAGAAAACATCCCATTTAAGGATGTTAAGTCAAGGTGCACGAATTACAATTAGATTTGAAACATGAAAGCCTTCTAAACCATTTAGGGTCAATTACATCACCACTTTAGCTCATCACTAGAATAAAAATCGACGCAAGTCTCTTGAAAATTCATTTTTACACATGAATCCTTTTCCACACATTTGTTAATTCAATAGCACTATTTATTTCGAAAATATGGCACATATCACTTGAAACATGTATGATCAAAGTGCAACCATCAAGATATATTTTAGATACATGCCCATGTCATGTCAAGCAACTTCCAAATTTTTTTCTTTTTTTCGAGTAGCTAAAAAATTATCACACTTGAATTTGAACCTTTGAAAATAGTAAATATCATTTGACCTTCACGCAAATTTCACAAAAATCTGACAATTCAAAATTATCCGGTACATATGATTAAGCTCACCGGATAATTCCTCCCAAATTTCATCGAACCGCCTCGGAATCGTGGACTCCGAGATTTGACAGAGACTCCACCTCGGACAAGGAAACGCGTACATAAACGGTCGGTCATCTTCCCTTGAACTCTGCAACCCTACCTTTCTTACGTGAGTCAAACGCGACCCACAAAAAATAAAAAAAGAAAAGAAAAAAATCTCTCTCTCTCTCTCTCTGGACTTCGCAAAGGAAACGATTTTTGCCGCCAAAAAAAACAAGAACTCCGAAACCTTCCTGTTTCTCCCCTTCTTGTTTCCCTAAAATCGCCTCTTCGCTCGAATTAGGGCACGATCCGTCGATCGATTCCCGTTCGATCGCTCAGCGCTCCCCCCCGCCGCATCCGCGTGAGTCCCTCTCTCTCTCCCTCTCTCTCTCTCTCTCTCTCTCTCTCTCTCGCTCTGCCTGCCTGAGTGTGCGCGCGCGTTGCGTTTTGTGTTTTCGGGATTTCTGGAGCGATTTCTTCGTGTCTGCGACAATGTGGGTTCGTGAGCTTCGCGTTTGATCGCGTCCTTCGAGAGGGGGCGATCGGTCGGTCGGGATGGTGGGGGAGTGTCTTGTGATCGTTGCCAGTTGAGCTTTAAGGCTTGATTGACGTGCGGGGTTTGTAATCTGTTCGAAAGTCGCGAGCTTGTGCCCGAAAGTTTCGATCTTGGGCAGAATCTTTGGCGTTGGTGGCTGCCGAGGTTCGAGAAATTAGGGGTCGTGCTCTCACGGGAGCTCCTCTGTTTTGCCGTTAGGAAGAGGGTTGACGCCAAAGAGCTGATTGGATGAGCCTCGTGCAGGGTAGGCTGTATGTTGTCACTGCGATTTCTTGAGTGGTCTGAGCACTTGACAGGATTAGATTCGAGTAGAGAAGTGCTTCTGAAGTCGTCACAGAATTATGGGCTAAGGATGAATTGATGCCTTATTTATTACAGTTTGAGAGTGTGCAATTATTGTTTTCAGTGTGAACAATGTTCCGATGGACATAGTTAGAATTTTCCTTTTCCAAGATGTGTTTTGGTTAGTTGGCCACTCTTTCTTAGTTCTTTTGTCTCTTTAATCAGAATGTTGCCTGGATTGCTTGACTTCAATTGACTGATGATGTAGATTGGAGAAAGGTCACCAGGGTAAACTGAAAAAACTTCTCAGTGGTATATCACGAACATTATATTTTGCATTTTGGCTCCCTTCCAATTGTGAAAAAAGGTACCTGATTTGCTGATGGGAACAAGTAGTTCCTTTCACCTGTTCTTTCTGGGGGAAGGAAAACATAAAGCTCTCTTTTTTAAATTTTATATCATAGTAATCCCATTGATGCTAAGTTTGACATGTCCAGTCCTCAAGCCGCCATCATCACCCTCGAAAATGACACACCGTGCTTTTTTTCTATCTCACAATGAGTGTTGCTTTCAATCGAAACTGAAAGGGAAAATGTAAGAATCAAAATATGAAGGAAAATATTGTATCGGGTGGTTTTCCTTTAATAGATTTACTACAGATATATCAGTTTTGAACATCAGAGTCTCAAGGTGCAAAAAAATCAGAGATGGAATGTTGTTAAAACACAAGCCTTTAGATGTCATTGTTCTGTCTTTCCATTGATCAGTAGGGTTGAAGTTTGTGTCACTCACAGAATGCCAGAGATGATAGAATTGAAAAGGCTATTTCATGTCTGTCGAGATTGAGGAGAATGCTTTGGGACCCTTGATATAAATAAAGGGAATGCACACCAATCACGCATACATGAAAATTTAGGGTTACCAATGACTTGATTAAGTAGGATGTTGAGAGGAAATATGTTTTGCTGCTGTCAAAGATTAGATGAGGGATTTTTTGTTTAAGGTGTTTTTAGACATGTAACCTGCTACCTGTGGAATTCCTTAAGTAAATGCTGCATTTTGTACGCGCTTCTTGTCAAACGAGTGCAGGTCAGAAGAGGAAGCATATTCTTAATGGAAGGTTTACACTTAATGTCTTGTAGGAGGTTAAACACTAAAAAACAAAAACATAGAGCTGGATCGAATCCCACATGGTAAAGAAAAGGTTTGCTGCCGGCATCATTTTGTCTTTTCAATCTTCAATATATTTTTCAGTTATTTTACCCACTCATCATGATGAAGATGCTGATGTACTTTTTAGTTGTTACTACACATATGTTTCCCTCCTAATGCAAGTGGTTAAAATGAGAAGACTAAAATTAGTTGGCTTGATCCCATTGAAATGTCATAACTACACGTAACATATATATTTTCCAATTTGCAGTGTGAGATCCTCAAAGTAATTGTAAATGCTGGGAAAAGGGTATATGCTTGGTCAAAATTTTGGCCAGAACTGGAACGGTTTCTTCCCCAACAGCTTCTTGCAGTCAAGAGGCGATGTTCCACCCCAATACTTTGCAAGAAGTACCTTTAGAGACTGGCGTAAAAATCCACAAATCGGTTGCTGTCGTGATCTGATTAGAAGGAGAATGTAAGTTTCCAATTTAAATTTTTGTAGTTTTTTTTTTTTTTAATCTTCTCTCTAATTTTAAATCTTTGGAATTTGAACCCTTTGAGGAAAGGTTTTCATAAGTTCTTAGGACTGCTCATGTGCTCCTGCAGAATGGAAGCTTTCCCATGGATCATGAACATAAGACAGGACTGGGAATCACTGGCAGTAGGCCTTGCAAATGATTTGGAGGAGAATTTGTTCATGGAGGCTGCTTCTGAGGTTTGTTTTAAGTTTTTCAGAGCTGGAATGGGAATTTCAGTTCTTGTTTCATTTAAAATTATTTTTGTTGGTTTCCATGCCCTACATCTCATAATTACGTCCATATGGTATGCATGTGGTCCAGCAAGTGCATGTACATTTTCATAAGCCTCATCAGGCTGGTATGGGCGAACATTTGGAGCCCCGCCCCCCTCCCCGACTCTTTTTCTGCTTTGTCGGGGCTGGGTGTTGTGGTTCGTGGTTTGGGTTGCACATGTGCACAAGATGGATAGTTATACTTTCAGTTGATTCGCAAAGTTCATTTAGTTCATAGTTCATATAATGGATTTTCATTTTGCAAATGGTTATTAGGTTGACTATATGAACCTGGAGACTCTCAATATTCGGTTGGAGATATTGCTTGCACGAATGATTGACAAATCAGATACCACTGAAAGATTGGATGAAAGTGCAACTTCCTCATTCCCCATGTTCAGCATTATGCCAAGTGCAGGTTCATTTGCTAGAGGCACCTCCAATGCTCCTTCAAGTGACTTAAACAACCATAATGTTGCTTATGATGCAGTCTTGGACCGGTGTTTCTCATCAGGAGGTGCAGTTGGGCTTGAGAATGTGAACTTACGAAAGCAATCAGGTGATTCTTTATTCATTAACCAATAGAGGACTATTGATCTTCAATTGATTAACTAATAGAGGAAGTGGTTATTTTCTTTAGGATCTGCTGGTGTAGACTGGCAAGGAATTAATAAAGTGCTTATTGGCTCTGACAATGGGCCAATGCATTTTCCGGCTGCTGCAGCTGACACTGTCTCCTCGATCACGGAAACTTCAAGCAGCTCGATCTACTTGGATCATATTCCCTGTAATGCTGCTGCTTATGGTGGATCAGTCTGTCCTCGTGTTAGTTCACAGTATTGCGATGAGGCTTTATTTAAAGATTATCGTATGGAGAAACAATTCTGCTGTCAGCAGAACTTGCAAGTATACAATCAGCATAGTGTGAAGCCTGTTAATCCATCGGAGTCAAAGGTCCCTTCTGATGGTCTTGTGCTTGATTACTTCACTCCATCCTCTCAGGCATCAGAGCCTCGACTTGTTGAGCTCCCTTCATACCAATTACTGTCTGCTTTTCCTTTGAAAAGCGCTTTGCCATCTTCATCTGAAGCTGCTACAAATGCTGAGGCAAGTTATCCGGAACAGTTCCATGCTTGTCAGTGTAATGATTGCTTTTCTGGAGGCCTATGTTTTCAATCAGCTCTTTACAGTCAGCCAATATCTGGATCCCCAGAAATAGCTCCTTCCTGCCCAAAACGTCAGAAGATGGATGTTCTTTCTTGTTTCCCTTCATCTAAGGAGGGAACTTCTTGTGTACTTGATCCACTAATGGCTCAAGACTGCACTGCTGGAAGACTTCCAGGCTTGCAGCACTTGCCTGAATCTCCCGCATCTTTTCAAAAAGTAATGTTGCCTGGAACTAAACCAAGTGCAAGTCCCTCTGCAAATACACAGACCACTTTTGAAACTATTAAGAATCTTCTGGATCGTCCTTTTGTGCCAAATGTAGAAATTCATGATAGTCCATCAGAAGAACACCCGAATACTTCTGTTGTAGAAGACTTGGACCCCATGGACATTGGTTCGACTATCGCTGATCATTCGGTTGACTCTGTTGGAATAAGGTCCAGCGGTTTGCATGCTGTCTTAGAAGAGCATAAAGCTGGTACTGAGGATGTGGGACAACTCAGGAATGATTTGGGTGAGGAAAATAGGGAAGTTGAGAACAAAACTTTGTCAATGATGGATGTTACTAACTGGAGAGCTGAGTCAGAGCAATCCAAGATTAGAGGTGTTTCACTGATGGAATTTTTCACCAAAGAGCAAATAAAGGAACATATAGCAGGCCTCAAGCGATGCGTTCATCAGGTTAGTGGGGAATGATTCGGTTCTCATTTTCAATCTTCATTTACTTCTCGTGGAATATGCATTATGCACTCTCTGCGCTCATTGAGGCTCTAAGTTTTCCCAGTTCATCTGATTAACATGCATTGTTTGTGAATGTGTATGTAACTAGGGTACTTCTTGAGAATGTCTAGTAATGCTCAACCTTGACTACATCATTATTTTGCTTCATTTTGTTTATTTTTTTCCATGAAAAATGAAGGTAATACTCTTCATTCATACATTGGCTACTGCTCAGCATCTAGAGATTATCATATCTAGCGATAGTTGATGCAGAGTATGTATTTTGATTTGTTTTTCCAAGTTCGTTTTGTTGTAAGCTTTCTATTAGTGGGTGGCAAAGTATGAAGGGTGTAGGAACTTCTAGGGTGAAATTTGGACATAAAACCAGTTTTCTGGGGTCACTGTGGTGGGAGCACAACTGGGAGGAGGAGAAGCCTATGCTGTTTGATTTTTCTTTTTTAATCCAAGATAGTTATAAACTCACACATGTGGTTGTGCTCATTTCAATAGAATAAAAGCAAAGGAACATCTCAGATGCCCGCAGACTTATGACAGAAATCTTTTAAAGAACTATCATTGCAATGCAATCCCAGACTACTTCCAATGATAATGATCCAACCTAAAACTTTTGGGCTTGAGTATTTTCTACTGGATGGAGAGCTTCAGTATGCATGAATCTGGAAGTAGATATTAATTAATCTTGCCATTTGTGCTGTCTGGAGATGGGGAGATAAACTTATTTTGTATTTATAAATACAATATTGCTCAATGAACCTTTAAACTTTAGCGTATATAAGAATAGCTGCACTTTGTGTCAAATTCCTAGGCAAACATGAGCTCAAACTGCTTGAGAGTAATAGACATGTTGATTTGTATTACCTGGGAAAAGTGATGCGCTTAGAACATTCTTATGATCAGAGATTATGACATCCAAGGAAAGGAAATTATTTTCAACCATAAATTGAAATAAATATAAATGTTGATTGATAACTCATCATGCATTTTTTGACAACAGGTATCAGAAAAGGAAATGAAAAATGATCTGCCGAATTCCATACGTGAGAATTCATGCCAGCTATGTGGAGCAGTCAAGCTTCTTTTTGCTCCGTCACCCATATATTGTTCATCATGCAATGTCTTAATCAAAAGAAATGGAGTTTATTATTGTACGTCAAATGAAATTGATGTACAATGTACTTTCTGTGCATCGTGCCACAATTGTTGCAGAGGTGGAACCATTAAGTGCGGTGGAATTTCTGTTTCCAAGGCCAAGCTTCACAAAAGAAAAAATAATGAGGAAATTGAAGAATCAGTAAGTTAATTCAATCAAATGTCTATTTCATATACTATAAGGATCAGAAGTTTAGTCTCTCATTGTGGCATTTTGGTGCAGTGGGTTCAATGTGATAAGTGTGGAGCCTGGCAACACCAGATTTGTGCCCTTTTTAATGATAAAAGAAATTTAGGAGGAAATGCTGAGTATATATGCCCCATTTGCTCCTTAAATGAAATTGGAAATGCTACTCTCATTTCACCACTGAAGGTCGGTATTCTTAGAGCTGGAGATCTACCAAGAACCAAGCTCAGTGATTGCTTAGAGCAAAGAATTCAAAGGCGTCTCAAGGAAGAGAGAGAACAGAGAGCAAAAGTCTTGAAAAAGGGCTTTTACGAGGTAAAGTGCTAATCAGTGAAGGCTTTGATACACACCAATGTTACTGAATTGTGAAAATGTGTTACCTCTAGTAATTATCATGTCAACGAATCATAGAACTTCCATTAGATGGAGGTTCATGTGTTATGTTTGCAATTTTTATTAATGAAATATGGATCTTCTATATTCTTTTCACTTCGATCCTACATTTTGATGTCTAGGTTCCTGGCGCTGAAGATCTTGTAGTGAGAGTGGTTGTCTCTGCTAAAAGAAAATTGGAAGTGAAGAAGCAATTTTTGGATACCTTTCCTCACTTGAATTATCCAGCCGAGTTTCCATACTGTTTAAAGGTGAAATCAGATATTACATTTTGAAAAACATACCTCTTTTACTTGACCTTCTGCCATTTAGTGTTCCTGTGCTAAAAAACATGTCCATTTAGCTATATCAATGATTATAAGAATTGGTAATATACATGGTGTGCTGTTTATATTATGTACTGGTAAATGGTCTGGTCCCATCATGTATACATATTTCTTTGGAGTCTGTATCCTTTAGTACTTAAAATGGTGCTTTGCGTTGTTTTGATATCCAGGTTTTTGACAAGATACTTGACCTTCCCTCATGTAGGACTCTTGTGTATAAGACATGTTCATTCAGTAGCATTGATGATCATAATAATAGCTATTATATGTAACATGTGCATACATTATGTACTCATGAATCCTCTTGTCCCTATATCAACGGAGCGAGTAAAGCAGGGAAAAATGATTTTTTCCTTCATCAAAACTATATTTTTTATAGCATTAATTACCTCTCAATCTTGCAAGGGGAGTTATGCACATAAATTGTAAAAACTGTTAATTAAGTTCTACATACTAAAATGCACACATGTCTGCATAGATTTTATGCACACTTTCTTGGAGCCAATACCTTTGGAAAGATGGAAAGATCAATTCTTTTTTTGGTACTGCCTCTGATCATACTTTTGAGTAGGCCAAGAAAATTTATATGAAGTTTTGCATTTTCAGGTAATTCTTTTATTTCAGAAGATTGAAGGGGTAGACATCCTCATTTTTGGTGCGTATGTCCAAGAATTTGGCTCGGATTGTGGACACCCTAATCAACGTTGTGTGTACATCTCGTACCTTGATTCGGTCAAGTACTTTCAGCCAGAGATAGTGACTGTGACTGGAGAATCACTCCGGACTTTTGTTTACCATGAATTATTGGTAATTAGTTTGCTTCCTTGCTATTCTGTCGGCTTCTGGCTTCAGCATGCTCTGTACTGTATTCCTGAAGTAGTTTTTGTCATCTTTTATCAGATTGGCTATCTCAAATGCTGCAAGCAACGAGGTTTTGGAAGCTGCTTTATCTGGGCATGCCCTCCTCTGAAAGGGGAAGATTACTTGTTTTACTGTCATCCTGAAAATCAGAAAACTCCACATAATCAGAAACTGCGGAAATGGTTTGTCCCATTTACCTTTCTCCTTCCGCAGTTGTCTGTTTATCAATTTGTTCATGTACATGCCTTCTCAAAAGACTATGCCCATCTTTTTCCCACTGATTATTCTGTTATTCTTTTTTTTTTCCTTTGGCCATACGGTGCTTATCATGTCAAACTCTGTTTTCTGGGATTTTAAAAGCTAAACATTTCTATGATTGTATTTAATGTATCACTATCACACCAATAGTTTTTGTGTATTTGCAGGTATCAGTCAATGCTGCATAAGGCAGTTGAAGAAAATATAGTCATAAGCACTTCAAATCTTTACGATCACTATTTTCTTCCTCCTCAAAGAGGTATGATCAAGATAACTGCTGCTCGTTTGCCATACTTCGAAGGCGACTATTGGTCTGCTTCTGCCGAGAATTTGATCAAGGATATTGAACAAAAAGATGTGGATGACTTGCAAAAGAAAGGACAAAAAATTTCGTCAAGAATTTTGAAAGCCATGGGACATAAAAGCTCTTCTGATGGTGCCAAAAAAGACATTCTTTTCATGCAAAAGGTATCTCATTTTGTTCATCTCAAACGTTATATATAGTACTGTTGCTCTGGCCTCTAGATTGATTATAACCTACGAGCCAGACACCCGAACAACAAGGAGGTTTAATTAGCCTATTATTGTTGGTATGAACGTGTATACAGATTCTGCCTCTGTTTCCCTCCCAGTTATTCAGTTTACTTTTATTCAGAGCTTAATATGAGGAAGAAGAATTCCTCTTTGCAACCCAGGTTCCAAATGTCAAATTGTATACTGGAGCTTTCTGATCTATTTTGCATAGGTTCAACTGCACTTCATTGCAAGCAAATTCCTTCCTAAATTACTGCTGAACTTGCAATTGAATAACTGAGTATCAATTATTCTTTGCCAATGATCTAAAGCTCTTAAGAAAATTAATGCATGCAGAGGATGCTCAGCGCATGGATGAAACTGGACTAGTTTAAAATCCATATAAGTTGTTAAAGCTGAGGATCTAACTTGCTTTTGTGCTCTGCAATTGATGCTGTGATGACTGCATGTCATGTTTTGTTTGAGTTGTCGCTTTACTTCTGCGGGATCCTTGTACGACAATAAGCAATCTTATGTTTTCCCTGAAGATTTCCTATTCTGTCTACATATGTCAATTGCATAATGCTAACTCCATGAGATCTACAGTTCCATAGCTATAATTGAGTTTCACTAGGTTCTGTTTGGACCTTTCTTAAACTCATGAAGAAATGGGAGTCACGAGATATCTTCAAGGTTTTGGCTAATTGCTTGAAACTTTGTATGGACACAATGGTTCCAGACAATTAACATGAGGAACTATCCCATTGTAGATTGCTATTTCATTATGATATAATAGCAATCTTTTTCATTTTGATTTTTTTTTTTTACCAAAAAGAAAAAGATGCTATTTCATTAGATGGTGCCAAATCTAGTGGCATTTTCTAATCCTGTGTTTTTCTGAACATACGAGAGGCAAAGTTAAATGTCAAGATCTGCATCAGCTTGTTTAACTGAGCAGTATATAATACTGTCATTCTGTGTCATAGACTGAATAAGATTCATTTATTAGAGAAATGATGATATCTGTTCAGCAACTTCGTGGCTGGTTGATTTTACCTTCTTTTCTGTATCTTTAAATTATGCTCTCATTATTTTTCTCTTATTGATAATAGCTTGGGGAAAAAATCCTGCCTGCCAAGGAAGACTTCATTGTTGTCCATTTGCAGTATGTATGCTCTCACTGCCGTGAAGTTATACTGTCTACAGAACGATGGTTCTGCAGTCAATGTAAAAATTTTCAGCTATGCAAGAGGTAATATCTAAATAAGATTTTCCCATTGTATCATTCTGTTCCTGGACATTGCTTGCCAGTGTTCATGGGGCTCCCTGTAATAGTATGCCCATTATAGTTGTTTCTCCACTTATATTCCTTATGCTTCTTTCACCTTTCATTTTTGAAATTTCATAGAAAAGGTCAATAAATGTGGTGTGGTTACCACAGCTCGTGCATTTAAATTTCTTGAAGCATATCATGGTTATGATAACTAGACCAAAAACCGATTTGACTGGTTTCTAGAGCGGAGAACTCATACTGAGTGCAAAGTGGAGCTTTCAGCATGCTTCGCAATCATATAAACATATTGCATCCCATAAAGAAAACTAGCATAGGAAAGATGACTAACCTTTTGCCATCTGAAACACATGACATGTTAGGTGGTGTGTTGAGTCACTTCTGGTGCTCATATATGTGAGGCCTTATGACATTTATTAGTATTGAAATTTTTAACATTTTCACTTGGTGTTTCTTTGTGTAGAGAGCCCTTTATCACTGTTGAGTTGCCCTTTCTTTCCAGTCCTGTGGCACCTTCATTCCAACCTTAGATTTTGCTGGTTTTCTCAAATAAGATAATCTCACTCAGGGTGAGAGCAAAAACTGGTTGTTCAAGTCCCTTTCAACTAAGGGATACTCCACTCAGGCTTAAGGCACAATCTAAAGAGAATCTTGGGGATCAAATAGCTAAGCAATCGATTTTACGTAGCATAATATGTCGAATTGTCATTACTCAGAAGAATCAGTCTTTTAAACTTTGAGGCTGTTCTCTTGCTTTTCTGTGGTAATAATCAAGGAGCATAATTTTACACGGGGAGGGTTCCGGTTTCACTCCTTTCATTTGTAGGTTCTGTTTCATCGTTATGTTCATATCTGGTTGTTGCGGTCTTTCTCATATCACCTATGTTAACCTCTCTCTTAAAATCTGTATCTGTGACCTAGGAATTAGTCTGGCAATGTCACACATGGCCCATTTATACAACGGAGGACACAAGATAAAATACCAAATACAAAGAAAAAACCTGAATATGACACGATATGATACACTTAACATGTAGATCAACTTGAATTGACAGATTCTCATTATAATTGCTTAGCTATAAGCAACGATACTTTGAGGCTAACACAATTAAAATGCGATTCTGACCAACATACACAAATTGCTAGTGACTAACTAAACTTTTTTGTTTCTGTTGCAGATGCCATGATGCCGAGCAACTTCTCTATGGAACTGACATCCACATGTTAAATGAGAAAGTAAAACATTTGGTCTCTGAGGTTAGTTGCAGAAGTTATAGTCTTCCTAGTTTGTTGTTTACAACTCACAGTGATGCACATTATGAAAATTTATTGGTTTATAGTTACAATTAAATCATTTATATGCTTTCAGGCTCCGGTGAATGGTGTGCCTTCTGATACAGAGGATGAGGATACCACTTTGGAAAATTCTTTGTTTGACAGTCGTCATACATTTTTGAAGTTTTGCCAGGAAAATCAATACCAATTCAACACACTCCGACATGCCAAGTATTCCTCCATGATGATCCTGCATTACCTTGGCAACCCAAAGGATATAATTGGTCGGGCTTCCTGTAGCATTTGCAGGAAGTTAACTGCATTGAAGCAGAGTTGGAGATGTGAGATTTGCCCAGAGTTCAGTGTCTGCGAAGGGTGCTATCGGCACAAGAACTTTGTTCATGACCACCAGTTGACTCAAGGTTCTTCCACTACACATCAGCCTGAACCTGGGACATAGAGACATAATGTGAGGCTGAAACTTATGGTAATGTAAGCTAATGCTATGACATATTTCCTCGTGCTGCATCACAGTCTTGAAATTAGAATTGCTTGTTAACATTTTTAAGCAAGTTAACCAATTAAAGAAACATTTCCCTGCTCTTCCTAAAAATAAGTTGCAAGCACCATCTTTCCTTTCCTGGATATATAGTGGCAGCTTACTATGCAAGTACACTGTTGGGGTAATTTACAGGATATCTGACTGGTCTTTTGTATCACTATGCCAATTTAGGCACATTGTGAAAGATGACGTGCTTTCTAGACAGATAAAAGAAATTCCTTGATCCTTTTCAGCATTTCTCTGCATTTTGTGTATTTATATGTCATTGTTGCTCTACAGATTACAATCATCTCAGAACTCTAGAGTACCCTCTTTCTGCATTTTACTCCGATATTTATAGTAAGGCATGACAACCTATCTAAAGAACCTGTCCCTGCTGTGCTTTCAAGATTTGTTATCTGCATGAAAGTGCATTATATTTTCCATCCATCCCACCAAGTATCAACTTTCAGCGACCAACTACAAAATTATATACTAGTTTGGTGGTACGAATTAAATGAATTATTGACATTTTCAGGGATGTCATCAGCAAGCATGCGGAACTACTATCATCTTTGATTCCGCTGGATAGTTGACAAAGCCTCTGAGGAGCTGCTGCTATCATCAATGCTAGCAAAGTGAGTAGTGTTTAATCTGTCATTTGTACATATAGGTAGTTCAAAAAGATAGGGGAGATCTTTGTGCCAAAAGTGAGGTGGGTCACCTGTATATAAAACTGGAATTCATCTACTTTGAGAATTATACGTGAGTTTAACATAATAGATCTATTTTCAAGCATTGATCCTTTTGCAGAAATAAACACACATTGAGGTGATGTATCATGACATTAAAACGGGAAGAATCCCTAGTGATCCAATGTTTTTGGAGGTTACATTCTAGTGATTCTGAGAGATGTCATGCTGGTTCTACTGCGGTTGTCTGTATGTCTTTATTTTGTTGTCCTTTCCGAGTATTGCACAATTTTTTTTTTCTTTTGAAGAGACTTTGTTTTGCGAAAGCGAGTCCACGGGTAGTAGTATGGCATGCGATGTTCGCGTTCTCCGTAAGAAATGGATTTAGGTATCGGGAAGAAATGCTTTTGATAGGGTCAAGTAACTTTTGGAAAAGTATGGTGCGATTCCTTTGAAGTTCCCCCATGTATGCATAATTGCACATACAGCCAAATGTCCTGCCTCATGAGTGAAAGACGATTAAAAGCGTGGCGTGAAAGAGAGAACAGCAAGAAATGCTTAATTTGCAAATAATCCATATCTTTCTTGGGACAAACTTTTCAGGTTTCCTTAATCTGGTCTGTCCTTTTGTCAACAAACTTATGTTTCCTGTGTGCTAATTTTTCTCAAAAGAGACTGGTGTACTTAGGTTTCACCCAATCCTTGTCAACCATTGACAAATCGTATCCCAATAAAAGCAAGTAAATCACCCACGTCACAATCTCTTGCACTCTTTTCGACCAACTCTTCTTCATTTCGCCCGTCCGGCTTTCTACCATATAAGACCCAAAATCCACGTTCAGCTTGAATCGTCTCTCGTCAAGATCGATACCGAAATGGCTCCTCCTCGCATTCACCTCATCCGCTGCTTCTTTCTCCTCCAACTCTTCCTGTTGGGAAGTACGGCGAGCGCCACAAACCCAGTCAAGATCGCTCCAGATTACTCGATGCTTCCCCGCAAGACGAGGAGCGGCGTACCAGTTACGAAGTGGTTTTAAACTTCTTACCAAGAGGCATCCAAATTCCGCCTTCCAGTCCATCAAAGAGACATTCTGCAGCACCTAAGCCAAAAGACTGAACAACATATCCTTTGATCTCCGCACTTCTTCCTTCTAGAGATTTCTACCTTGCGAACAGGTCAAGGGCCTTTATTTTCCTCAAATTTTGCTCCCGCATCATATGCAGTTACAACAAAAAGTTAGAATAAAATGTATCATGTAGCTCTCTTTGTGCTAATGTCCAGAGCGGGTAATGCCTCTCTCACCGTGCAGGCATGCATGCTTGGGTTTGAACCCGGGATGCAAAGAGATGCATCTACGTGGACTAGCCCAAGACCTGAGCGTCAGATTATTTTCTGTGAAATCTTTATTCGAACACAGAAACCATATACCAAAGACACGATGTATGTGAGATTCTCTAAATCATCTATTTTTTTTCCCAATTAGATTGCAACTAAAAAGTTCCTCCAATTGCATTCTTGTAAATGTTTCCAGCAGCAAACCGCAAGCTAGAAGAACCAGCTAAGTAACTTTAAGATTTTTGATTTGTTTGGAGTCCTCTAGCCCCTATGACAAAAATGAAATGGAAAAAAAAATCATAAAAAAGAAGAAAGAAACGAAACGAAAAGCGGTTGTGCAGCATTAGGACCATCTTAGTACAACATATTAAACTAGGCATCATATCTGTCAGTCAGCAATGGCGATGTCACAAATTAATCTGTCACCAGAGTATCTTCTCTCCAGCAAAATCCAAATCCAAGTCGTTGCCATTCATCTCCGACCATGGTGGCGATGGCCATGATACCTGTCCTCATGTGGATGATCCAAATCATAATAATCCCGATTATTGTCCCGTGAATATTCATATCTAGACAAGCCATAATCGGCAGGTGAATTATGGGGACCTCGACTGGCAAAATCTCCATATGGGCTCCTTCCACCTCTCTCATATGAGGACCATCCAGTTGGAGGACTCCCTGGCAATTGAACACTACTTCTTGGACTGCGAGAAGACAAAGTAGAATCGAAACGATCTGATGCTGAGGGGTACCTAGATATGGAAGTATTGTATCCCGGTTCACAACCAGGAGGGAAGTCATCTCTCACATACCCAGACCATCTATGCTCATGATGATGTGCCCTTTCAACAAGCCCGGTGGAATGGTTTGATCTCTGATAAGATCGATGGTGTCTTGATGATTCCGGCCTCAAGGGTACAGCCACCCAACGTCTTTCATCAGCATTCTTCGGAATAGGTGCATTTATTCCAGGAAAATTGACTGTCATTTTCTTCTTTGGTTCTCGCTCTGCTTCCACAATTTCCCCATCTTCACCCTTTTCTGAGACCTCCGAATCCGCAAATATGGTAATCCCAGACACATCATCTTCATCATCAATATCTGCATTGACAAAAATAGATTAATGTTTCAATCCAGTCAGTACGATGGCTCAGATATAAATACAGTGGGTCCTCTCTATTTAAGGACAATGAAATCACACCTTAGAAAAACTAAAGCAAGAGAAGAGTCAAATGAAAAAAACAAATTAATGCCCACACAGAAACCTGCATACCATGACGCCTAGAAGTAGAAAAGGAGATATCTGAGTTACCTAAGTATCCTGGAGGGTAACCAAGTTCCCGCATCCTGTTAAGCCAAGGGGGTGGATCGAGCTCCTGCATTTCAGATAAGCAACTAATTATTACTCCACAAAACAAAAATATGCTCAGAGCATTACGGCTGGACCTAACTGAATTTATATGCACAAATGAAGAGAATGCCTATAAATTCATTTCGATATCAATTAAAAGGTGAGTTAACATTCACTACTTAGGCACATCTTGCTTTTTACCCTCAAATGAGATCAACGCCAAGCAATCATCTTACCCCAAGACCCAAAAGCTGCCGTGTCTCAGTATCAAGAGTGCCTGGTTGCAGTCCATCGAATTTCCCAGGAGAAGGGTCCTCATAATATCTAGTAGAATTACGAGAACCAGGATTCTGACCTCGTTTGGACTTGTGTTGCTTTCGAGCATTATTGACAGCAACATTATCTCGAGGCTTTGGACATTCCCTTAAGGAATGGCTGTAAGAACCACAGTTGAAACAGCGAGCAGCATCCTCGATTATCTCCAGACGTCTGCAAAATAAATATTCAATTTGGTTCATATATGCCAGTCACATGAGGATACAAATGCTACAACTCCAGTTACTAAAATTCATCAAAACTAATCAATGTATTAACCACCGGAATGTACTATAGCATAAATATCAGGTGGTAAGGGGAAAAATATCCAATGGTTTCCTAATATGGACGCTTATCCACAAATCTTATAAATGAGGTCCTCCATGAAGGTCCGCTTTGATCCAAATAGAGAAACAGAAGAGTCATTAACAAAGGAGATCTTCTCCACAGACCAAACAGAGAACGTCACAGAAAATTCTTTCCAGTACATGGTCATACTAACTTATAATGCAAACACTTGGTCAGGGACAAATCCAGAGGTAAAATTCTTAAAGAGGTAAAATAATGGTGAAGTTGCAATACTTTCATCATCTCATTAACTGCATTGAACATGGTCAATTGGACCAGGTTACTTAATAACCATACCGACAACCAATCCAACACCATAAATGTAATTCCAACATGACTGCTTTTCAAAGTCACATATGACCAGCAACGTACTCCTGTCCCTGAGTACCAGATTTTCACATCCTTCCTTAACATAGAAGATGTTGATGGCGCAATACACGCACTAGTTAAGCACAAATAACATGGAAATGCTCATTCACGGCATTGAATACACATGGCAAGAAAGGTCAGGTGCATTCCAAATTGCCAATTTTCTGATTTGATCACTTAACAAGGGCACCAAAGGCACTCTTTATGTTTCTTTTTGGCATCATATATGTTCGGTAAGAATAGTCACAGGTTGGCAAGAAGATGGCATCACAAATTAATTTTAATTGCTCATATGTCTGGACATGGGAGAATGATCAAGTTATACAATTTGGTACTTAAGTACTGGCAATACGTTGGTTTGCAGGTCTCCCACTGGAAGAATCAAGACGCATGCGAAAAAATGGGGGTGCATATAGATCAACCAAGCCACCTAATCTCCATTAGTATCGCAAAATTAATGATTTCTTAATACTCAAATTAACATCAATCAAAACTCCATCACTGAACATGGTTCTCTTTAGAGACATTCCTTTCCAATCCCCTAGGGCCCCTCCTTGTTAAGCATAAAAGTGCACAATTTTAATTCTCAATGTATTGAAGATGAATGAGTTGCAGTAATTTCACGCCTCTTGGGAAATTGAAACATATTAGCCTTTCACATTTTGAAAGCACATTAAAATAGCTTAGCAAATGACCATGGGGGTCATTAAAAGTTTCAAGAACAAAGCAACTAAGTCATCTTTGCAAAAGGAAACAAAAGCAATGCTATTTATAGTCAAAAGATAATCAAGTAGGGTGGACTACAAAACATACATGAAACTTGCGTCCTTGTGTCTGCATTAGTCAATTTTTAAGCATGAAAAAACCTTTAAACATATGAATGTTACAAAGAATCACAAAACTGTAAGGGGGGAGAATATCCAAGCAGTTGACCCCACCAAGGCAATGGACTTTGTTTATAGTTGTGGCAGCTTGTTGGGGCGCTTGCCCACTTCTGTTAAATGTGTGAAACAGGGAAAAGAGACTGTGTCTATTGTAATCAAAATACCAGTAGAAATTTACCCAGCTACATTATTTGATCCATCGGCCAAAGTCAAGCCCAGTGCATAACCACGGTCATAAAGAGGTACGGTGTTACTGTCTAAAGTAATAACCCCATCATTGAGCACATTTCTTGTTTGATGGTCAATCCAAAATGACTGCACATAAAATGACAAATGAAAGAGAAATTAAAAATAACACACAAAAGGGAACTCGTAATTGAAACTTCTGCTATCTTAAATGGTAAATCCAATCTCAATGATTGCAAAAATAGGAGATGTCAAAGTAAGCACCAGTATCTAAGAGTCATACAAAGTTTGTCAAGCACAGTGAAGCTTCTGCATTTCTTACCACCTTTATACAGAGATAAAGAACATGCAATAGAAAAAAAAAACATAAAGGAAACTCACTACTGCTGACTGCTTCTCCATGCCAACTCGCAGCGCAGGAAAGAATGTTTCTTCACCAGACTCTAAAGCTTCACCTGTATCCTGAAGACAATGAAGTTCTTGACTCAGCCAACGTTTAGCCAAAACAGAAGCTCTCAATCCCACCAAGGAAAGCAAAGTAATTATCATGTTGAGACTACCCCAGTGATCAAGCAAATGAATCAACATAATAACATAAAGGTATAAAGACAGTAAAGAACTTTAATACCATCAGAGGGATTCGACAAATAGACAAATATAATACTAACTTGGGAAGAACCATGCTTAGTGTGCCACTCAGACCATTGCTGCAACAGTTCTTCAAGCTTTTGTTTGCTTGCTCTGCAATAGTATCCACTCATTTATAAAAGCCACAAAATGATTTTCCACTGAAGTAGACAACACATCTATTTGCTCCAGTGAAAGTCAACAAATTAAACAAAACTTAAACTGATAAGGTGGAAAAACCTCTAAGCTGACCTTGTCAATGAACTATACGCAACATGAACAGATGGTTGCTCTTCGTCACACGTTACTCGCGCTCTTTTGTGACCAGACGTTGCTGGGGCGTTGAGTTACAGAAAACAAAAGTACCATGGAGCTACAAATTAGAGGTAAAACTTTTAAACCTACAGCAGGATAATCTTCTATGCAGCCACTGATATCCGCACCCATTTGTCTCTCTTATTTAGTAGTTTTGATGAAATACCGACGGTCAATATTAGGATACAATTGCTACGCACCACATGACTGCTAAGAGCATATTTCTCTTCAACAGCAGCACAACCATTTTCAGCTTGCAGACCAGAGCTCAAACGATCATTTTTCTCCACAACTTGTACAGAATCAGTTTCGGTCGATTCAACATTCACTCCGGCCAGAGATGAACTGCCGACTAATTCCTCGTCAAGTTCCATGTCTATGACAAAAATTCCCTCTTCATGTCCAACATTACAGTCGCCCTGCCCCTGGTCCTCCTCCTTCTGTCCCTCTTTATCCTCAGCATCGACTTGGAGGGCATCAACTTCACCCGGCTCGCGGTCATTACTAAGGCGCCCGCCTTCCTCGTTCCCACTACCCGAGTTGGAGGATGCCGGGAGCTCAAGCACATCCCCCGTCTCCATAGAGAAAGAACGCCCTTTTATATAATTCAATCGAATCTGCTATCCCTGCACGAGTGCACACTAGAGGGTATCAGCCCAACAACCATATCGGCACATCTCTCGCAAAAGCACACTCCTAAACAACCAGTACAGACAACAAAAACAACATGGTCATGTCAATCTTGAACAAACTCTCGGAGGAGAGAAAAAGGGTATCCACAAATTCCGCAATCTGCACAAAAGAAAGACGAAAGACTGCTGTTTGACACCTAAACTGACCACAAACACCGCGCATCTCACTGAAATCACTCAGTGTTGCATCCCCCGGGGGAAGACAAAGAACGCAACCATCCGCAAAACCCCATAAGTAGCGAACGTCACTACAAAAGCAGAGCAGAGCGAAGCAAAGCCTCGTGAATTCAACAACCATATCGGCACATCTCTCGCAAAAGCACACTCCTAAACAACCGGAACAGACAACAAAAACAACACGGTCATGTCTAACTTGAACAAACTCTCGGAGGAGAGAAAAAGGGTATCCACAAATTCCGCAATCCGCGCAAAAGAAAGACGAAAGACTGCCGTTCGACACCTAAACTGGCCACAGACACCGCGCATCTCACTGAAATCACTCAGCGTCGCGTCCCACGGGGGAAGACAAAGAACGCAACCACCCGCACAACCCCGCAAACAACGAGGCGTCACTACAAAAAGCAAAGCAGAGCGAAGCCTCGTGAATTCGGGACGCGGAACCTCACCGGAAGCCGACGGGAACGCATCCGCAGATCGCCGGCCGCGCGCCGCCGCCACCGAAGCCCCGGCGAAGTGCTGGCAGGAGGAGGGGAGGGAGGGGAATTTCTAGGGCTCCGTTTGAAATTTCTTGGCTATGGCCTCCGCGCACTAACGATCTTACCGAATCGAAGCGAAGAATGGCGACGCGACGGGACTACCAGAGAGGTGGGGACAGAAGAGACGACGGAAGGAAGGTGTGCACTAGAGGACAAGCGAGTGCAAAAAACGAGGTCTTCGGAGGCGGGGGGTGCGATTGCGTGCGTCGCGGGGGACGTTTGACGGTTGGGATGCGTTTGCTGCCTAAGACCGGGTGAGATTGAATGTGAGAGTGATATTACCCGAATTACAATGTCTTATGGAAAAATGAGGGTTTGTTTTTGTTTATGGTGTATAAAACTATTTTTTACGAATGATTAATTTCTTAAGTTAATAAAAAGGCAGAATAATAAGTCTGTTTAAATGACATTTGAATTTTAATATAAAAAGGTAAGTTCAAAATAACAACAGTTTTTGTGTTTATTTATATTTATATTTATAAATTTGAATTTATTTTTGTTTTATAACATATAGTTAATATTTATATTTATCGCATATTTTTATGTATATAGTATAGTTTATTACTTATTAAATTATTTTAAGGAATGATGGAATGGAATTAAAAAGAAATAAATAAAAAATAAGTATGTAAAGATGAAGTAGATGAGAAAGATAAATTAATATACTATTCAGAATTGCGAAATTGAATGATCTCTCTTCCTAGATTTTACATGCGTGGGATGATATCTAGTTGTTGTTACTATAGCTTGTTTACTTATCATAATTGAACATGTAGTTCTAGAATGCTTCAATGAACTCCTTTGTTGTTTAAGATTTAAGATCATCAATAATCATGGATTGATTAATGAAGTTGTCTTTGTTTATGCATTTGTAATTTTTTTTAGCATTGAATCATGAGAGATTCTTCTTGTATTTGTTTGTATATTTCAAAGTTCTCATACTAGACAATGAGCATAATAAGATATGAAAATATCTAGTTTTATTACTGCAATTCATCAAATAACGGATATAATATAGCAAAATCCATGGATTTCGTGTTATATCATATCAAATCTCATCATGATTAGAGATACAAATCACGTAACACATCTTTAAGGATTAAAGAATTAGAATAATCTAAAACATTCCTCTCTACTTCCACCAAACAGTTTCCATCGACTCTTTCTACTTTTCAAGATATGAGATGCCCTAGTCGAGCTTCTGCATCTGTTTTTGCGGTTCTAGTTCGGGCTGGAAGAGGTGGCCCCAACTGTTCGTAAGGGCCGGTTTCTTTGGAAAGGTTTGGTCGAAATACCTTCCCCTTGCTCCCTTCTAAGCTGCTCCTCTTCAACTGGTCAGCAAGCCCAGATTTCATTGGTTTAAAGTCCCCTACATTGTTCCTGCGATTTCAATGTATTGCTGCAATTATGCTATTTGTTGGGCCGTCCTTGTGCAAGTTCGAGCCTTTATCTCTCCTGCATTGCTATTTTGGAGTCTAGCCTAGTACGTTCCCCTACTTGCTATGGGCTTTTTTTGGTTAGTCCAAATGCTGCACTCCAAGTGTTTGAGGAATGGCGTCTTCCACCCCTGGTGTGGGTGGCCTTCCTACAGCAGCACAGCAAGTTGCTAGCATGTCTAGGGGTTGGAGTCCTACATCTCGTGCCCTTGACAACTTCCCTTTGGCGCCTCTAGGCCAAGTCGTGCAGGCGGCTCCCCACTCTGAAGCTCCGGTTGGGCAACAAGAGAGAAGTCAGGCTAGGTCCGCTTCTAAGCGACCTCAGCAAAGGTTTCAAAAGCGAGGGGACTCAAAGAACCCTCAGGCCCGTTCTTGGGCCAATGTTGCCAAGCTTGCTACGAAGGGCTTTGATTTGGAATACATTCCTCCCACCTTAGTCAATAACAAACTGGTTGTTGAACTAATGGATGCTATCTTGGATGCGGCAAACCCAAAGTGGCCAGAATGCCTAGTAGGCTACTTCATTGGAAGGAGACTTCCTTTCAAGTTGGTTGAGGATTCCATCAAGAGAGCTTGGGGCCCGAAAGTCCTGGAGGTGATGGCCAATGGACAGGGTTTCTTCTTCTTCCAAATTCCGAATACTGATTTGCGAAAAAAAGGTGCTAGAGGGAGGGCCCCTTACAGTCGCTAGTGTGCCTCTAATCTTGCGACAATGGAAACCTTCGCTCGAAATTAAGAGAGACAGCCATTCGGTGGTTCCTATTTGGATAAGACTGAGGAAGCTTCCAGTAGCATTTTGGTCTACTCAGGGTATTAGTGCAGTTGCAAGTGTAGTGGGAAGGCCACTCTATGTTGATCTAAGAACTGAAGAGAAGAGCATGTTGGTTTTTGCTTGTGTCTGTGTGGAAATTTTAGCAAGACAGCCACTGTGTGAAGTTGTGGAAGTGCTCCATTATGGAGAGTCAAGCTCAATTGAAGTCGAGTATGAATGGCGGCCTAGTGCTTGCCCAACTTGTGGTATTTTTTGCCACACCTGCCCTCCACCTCTTGTCCCGCCGTCGGATGTACTTGCTACACGGCAAGATCGTGTTGATCCTCCCCCTGATCCTCAAGTCAGCACCTCTTCTCCTGCTGTGCCAATTGTAGATACTGGTTCAAATCAGGATGCGGGTGGAAGTTTACCCCCTTCCCAGCAAGTTTCCAAGCCTGCAGATGGTTGTTCGATCGTTGGAATGGAGCAGGCATTACCTATGGTTGATCATGGCGATTGGGTTGCTGGTCCTCTCCATGATTCGTCTATCTCTCAACCTTCTTCTAGAACAGAATCTGGTTGGAAACAAGCTAAAGGCAAGAAGAAGAAAGCCCCTATACCGAAGGAAGGGGTCTCATTCGGTTTGGCTTCCATGAGTGAATGAGGTCATTCCCTAAAGATTAAGGACCCTGTCCCTGTTAAGGCAGTACCTCCTGCTCCTTCGGTTAAGGCTCAAATTCCCGTCTCGGTGAAGGAAATGCCACCCGCTTCTTCCGCTAAGCCTTAGCACCTTGCCCCTAAGCAAAGCAATGGCCGTTCTATTCAAATTGCGAGCAGCGCGAATCCTCCTGGTTCTTCTTCTGGCCGGGATAGTTTGGTTGTGGTGGATGGTGTTGCGGTGAGTGAGGAGTATGATGAGGATGACCTTCTGTCGGTTCGCTCTTCCTCTCCGACCCGTCCTCCTAATCTTAGAAGGCGCCCGCATCCTCTCCCTTCTGCATTGCCTACTGCGATTTATAATCGACGTGGACCTAGCAAGAAGAGGTAACTCATCTCCTTGTACTCCTTGTATTTTTTGGATGCTCTTAGGTTTTTGGAATATTTTGGGACCTATGAACCCCCTAAGGCAGGCTAAGATAATAAGTTTAGTTTCCTCCAATAACCTTTGTTTTGTTGGTATCTTAGAGACCAAGGTCCCGGAGTTCATTTTTCAGTCCATTTCTACTAGCATTTTGTCAGAATGGATTTGGTTAGCTAATTATAATAGCTCTCCCCATGGGAGTATTTAGGTTGGTTGGAATCCGGATTGGTTAGATTTGATGTTTCCTCCCAAAATGCTCAAGCAATCCATGGTAGCCTAACTTCTATTTGGTGTGGGATGACCTGTTTTATCTCTGTGATCTACGACAAGTATATTTTTTTGCGCTATCGACCTCTTTGGATAGATCTTGTCCAGAATAATGACTTGTTGCAGGATTCGACCTAGTTGGTCGTTGGCGACTTCAATGCCATCAAGGACTCGTCGGATCGTTTAGGTAGCTCTGATACATGGATTCCCTATTTTGATGAATTCAGCAATTGCTTAGCTCAAACGGACCTGGAAAATCTCAGTTATGTTGGACTTCGGTTTACCTGGTCCACATCTTCTAGAGTTAATCGAAAGCAAAGAAAAATTGATCGAGTTTTGGTGAATTCAAAATGGAGATTTTGACTTCTCATTCTCAGAAGCTTCTTTCTTAAATTCGGGGATCTCTGACCATACTCCCATGATGGTTAGAGTGTTGCCCTAGGTTCATACAAGGAAGCCCTTTAAATTCTTCGACTTTTGGATGAAGCACCCAGAGTTCGACTCAATTGTCAAGCAAGTTTGGGATAGCCCCGGAGTTGGTGTCCCTATGTATAGGCTTGTCTGCAAGTTGAAGGCTCTCAAAGGCCATCTCAAGTTGCTCAACAAAGAGTCTTTCTCGGATATTTCCATGAGAACGGCTGAAGCGAGAAATGTCCTAAGGATTACCCAGCATGCCCTTCAACAAGACCTAACCAATATTACTCTTGTCGAGCTGGAGAAGGATCATCGTTGATGCTTTATTGATTTGAGAAGTCGAGAGGAGTCTTTCTACAGACAAAAATCCAGAATTAGATGGCTTCAAGAAGGTGATAGAAACATTAATTTTTTTCACCATTCTATCAATAGAAGACAGCTTCACAACAGAATTCTCTCGATCAAGGATTCATCCGGCTCACTGGTTACTAATTCGGATAGGGTGCAGCAAGTATTTGTTTCTTATTTTACCAACCTTCTGACACCGTAGGTTGTCCTTACGAAGCCATCGTTGCAAGAGTTGAAGGCACTCATTAGGTGTCCACTATCAGAGGAGCAGGTTAGGGCTCTTTTCGGCCTGTGCTTGATGCTAAAATTCGGGATACTCTCTTTTCCCTCGCTAGAGGCAAGGCCCCTGGGCCTGACGATTTTACTGTTGAGTTCTTCAAGAGCTGCTGGGAGACTATAAGCCTGTCGATCCTTGATGTGGTTAAGGATTTATTTTCTTCAGGCAAGCTTTTGCGTGAGATAAATGACACTATCTTAACTTCGGTGCCCAAGGTTCCCAATGTTTGTGCTGTCTCTGACTTTAGGCTCATTGCTTGTTGTTATACCTTATATAAAGTCATTACTAAGATTCTTATTAACCGGTTGGCCACCATGCTTCGGGATTTGGTGAGTCCGTCCCAAAATGCATTTGTCAAGGGTAGGAGGATAAATGATAATATTCTTTTGGCCCAAGAGCTCTTTGTAGGTTTCCACCGGAACCCTCATTTGCCTAAATGTGCAATCAAGGTGGATTTCCAGAAGGCGTATGATACGTTTGATTATGATTTTCTTAAATTAACCCTTTTAGCTTTTGGGTTTCCCGCATGGATGACTCAGCTCGTTATGGTCTGTGTACGTACCCCCAATTACTCCATCTCGATCAACGGGGAACTACATGGTTTCTTCTCTGGTGGCGGAGGCTTTCAACAAGGGATCCCATGTCTCATTATCTCTTCACATTAGTGATGGAGATTTTCTCTGGGATTCTCAGCTCTCGCGCCTCGCATTCGAACTTCAAGTATTTCTGGAGGTGAAGCTTTGAAGCTTTCCCACCTTTTCTTTGCAGATGATGTTTTCTTATTCTGTCAGGCGGACTGGGCTTCGATTTCTTTGTTAAAAAGAGGCCTAGACATTTTCTCTTCATGGAGTGGATTGTTGCTGAATGCTATGAAAAGTAAAGTCTTCCTTGCAGGCGAGTCCCCTTCTCTTCAAAATTATATCCTGCTAGCACTTGGATTCCAAGAAGGAAAGTTGCCGGTGAGGTATTTGGGGGTACCAATCATCACTTTGAGATTTGGCAAAACAAACTGTATCTCACTAATTGATCGTATCACAGCCAGGGTCCAATCTTGGGCCCAGCGGTTCCTTTCATTCGCAAGCAGACTTCAATCGATAAGGTCAGTCCTTCACTCTATCCAAAGTTATTGGGCCAGTGTATTTATACTTCTGTGTTCGGTGTTAGACCGCACTAAGCAAATCTTGAGGCAATTTCTTTGGAAAGGTCCTACACTTGGCTCTGGTGGGGCAAAGGTCTCTTGGGAGGAAGTATGTCTCCCAAAGGCTGAAGGAGGACTGGGCATTCGTAGGCTACGTGACTATAATAAGGCTACAATGCTCAAGTATATTTGAATTCTTTTTACAGATAAGGAGTCATTGTGGTGCAAGTGGATTCACATGACTTTCTTAAAGAAAGAAAACTTTTTGGCCTCCCATATTCCTTCTATTTGTTCCCGGGCTTGGAGGAAGATCCTGCAACTAAGGTGGGAGTTTTGACTATCATTCCTTTGGGAAGTTGGAGATGGCTTTTATGTTTCCCTTTGGTTTGATCATTGGCATCAGAGAGGCCTGTTAAACTTATTTATCTCAGATTCTTTCATTGATAGCTTTGGCTTTTCCAGACAAGCAACATTAGCAGATCTCTTTTCCCCTTATGGTGGTACTCTTAGGACTATCTTGGAAGATGGGGTTACTCTCTTCCGATCCTCTCTTGAACCCATGATCGGATCACCTAGCTTGGGATCTCTTCTCGTGCATTTTCGGTAGCTTCAGCGTGGGAAATCATTAGGAGGAAGAAGGATCATGTTCCTTGGGCTTCGTTTGTTTGGAATCATTCTACTGTTCCTAGATTTTAATTCATCATGTGGCTGATTACTAGAAACCGCTTACCCACGCAGGTTCTCATTCTTTCTTACGGTAGAATTGATAGTGGATTGTGTGCTTTTTGTAATGCCAGACCGGATTCTATTGATCATATGTTCTTTGACCGTCAAATCTCCGCTAGTCTCGCCTTTTTTTGGGCTGCAAGATGTAATCTTCCGTGGAGAAATAGATCCTGGTCAGAGAATCTTCTTTGGGCCTTAAAGTTCCTCCCTGGTAAGGATTTTCTCCATTGTATCGCCTGTTTCTCGTTTGGAGCCATGTGCCACTTGATTTGGAAGAAGCGGAATAGCATTATTTTTCGAGGGGAGACCTTGGAGCTACCGATATTGAAGAACCATCTCATCAAAGTGGTCAGGGACAAGGCTCTCACCTTCAACAATGTGGTTGACAACCTAAGGAGCAGGAGGCTCCAGTGATGTTGGGGTCTGGACTCTTCCATTTTCAGCCGTGTTCTTGGCCCCTTGCTACGCGTCGTCTCGGGCTTCGGTCGTTCTATTCTCTTCCTTTTTTTGCTGCTACTTTCGTCGGCTTGCTTCTGTTTTTTGTACAGCACTGCTTTTTGTTTCCGGCTGCTTGCTAGATGCTTTGAAGCTTGCCAGTTTCGGCTTCTCTTTCCACCTTGACTTGTTCTGGCTTTGTTAGCCTGTTTTTTTGTCTTTGTTTTGGTCTCCTACTTCTTTTAAGGAGTCTTCTTTTTACATTGGCTCCCTTCCACTCACTCTGACCTATTGTCACTTTGAGTGAAAGTTTTGGTGCCGATCTTGTGTACATTGGTTTAAAGCTATTTATATATTCTTAAGTAAAAAAAAAAATTAGAATGATCTTGTTAATCATAGAGATGAGTTGGTTAGCTAGTAACCTCTCCAATCTCCACTTATCACTTTGGGGCTTTGTAGATCATAAAGTTTTTGCGACCTAAAAGCCATTTATTGGCACCCAAAGTCTAAGAGGAAATCCCTTTATATTGTTGTGTGATAACATATCCATCTTACATTGTAAGTAATCCTTACAATAACTTCTCATGGTATCAAAGTCAACTTTCTCAACACGCTTGATTACAATAATAACTATCACATTATAGGTCAATTGCATGCAAACTGCATGTTAAGGTGTTTGATTACAGTAATAACTATTACCATCGAGTTGTAATAATTATTACATGACCTCATGTATAATGTCTATTCCAGCCTAGTTGTAATTCCTATTACTCTTGAGTACCTCTCCTCTTTTCTCCAACTCACTCCATCAGTATTAGATTACAAATTACAATCGAAATCTATCATAACCATAGTTGAGTTTTTTAATATTGTTTATGTAATAATAGCACCATTAGATTCATTTTGGCCCAATTAATACAAGGATCAAGATACTTGACCATAAGTCAATAATTCGTGTAATATAATTTATGATGTTAATAAGGTGACAAGAGAATTAACATAAAGTTTGCAAAACAACACGGCAAAAGCAAAACCAGCATGTAGCAACACTGGCACATACCCTGCAAAATAACGTGGCAAAATAGATTCACAAAATATTAAATATGTGGAAAATCCTTTTTTTTTTAAAGCAAGCCATCATTACAACCAGGCCCTCCTCACCTATAAAATAGAACAACATGCGATGAGGGGAAGAACGAAAAAACCCCATTTCTCTTTCAATTTCCTGCATATAGTCTTTAATCGAATCCCACATTTGCAAGATTTTCGATTGATAATTTAGTTTGTATTTTTCAAATTAGTAGTTTGCAGTTTCAATTTTCAATTTTCTCAATTAGTTTAGTTCTACGTATCAATTAGTGTTAATTTTGTAATTAAATTTTATGAATCAATTTAAGCATTATCTAGTATCAAATATCTATCTGATAAATTTTAATTTCTGTTTTGTCTTTGTGACGTCCTCAATTGTTAATACTTTTATGGAAACCTTTCGTTATTTCTATCCTCAAGTTTACCGCTCTCAAATTTTGCAGTGCCATCTAGTATCAAAGGGGGAGATAGTTGCGGTAAAGAAAGAAAAGGGCAATGTTAGCACATCTGCTGTCTACGCATAACTTTTGAGTTTTTTAACTTCTAATTCCTAGACTAACCCTATGAATCACGCGTGCCATATCTGCCATGGTCATTGGGTCCAAAAGGAATAGGAATTATGTCATCGACCTCTTACATTTGAGTAGTTAGTACTTTCCTATGATTCTCCAAATGTAATAAGAGCTACCAATGGGGTTGGCACCTCCAATAAAATACAAGGTAATGTTAACATCAATGCCTTTTATGATCCAGAGTCTAGTTTAACAGTTAAAATCTTGTTTGCTATGGGTATTTTGTTATGTAAGTGTGTGTGCTACTACATCAACTGGTGCGTGCAAGACGATTTTGCCAGTTTTATGATTTTGCGGCCGCCAGATATCAGTGGCTTTAATACATTAGATCCACTTTATTAAGGATTCGAGAGTTGGAGGTCCTCTACATCACTCAATTAAGGCCAATTGAGAAACTTCCTTCTAGAGTAAGAACGCGAGTACAAGATGTAAACAAAGACATGCAAGGAGACGGTGTGTGTTGACGTTCTACTCCTACTCATAATGGAAGTGTGGTCTCGAACCATCAACGTAACAAGATTGGAGAGAAGTTGAAGTCTTTAGGAATTTCGTGCAGATTTTAAGCAACACGATGGATGCTTTATCGTCCAGGTTTGAAATAATTATTCTTCAATGAAGCAGTATTGGGAGATATTTCTCATATATTAAGGGCATTCAACCTTTATTTTTCAATTGCTTTGGATACAAAGTTCAAGTTGAATGGATGGGGAAACTCTCTTTGTTCCATATTACGAAAATTAAAGGCTAAATGAGGAGGTCCAAGTGATGTAGATATTGGCGATGGTATGAGAATAGCTCTAGATTATGATATGCTAGACAATTTGATAGGACAAACTCCACCCACAGCTGATTGGGCTGTCAAGGCCATGGCTGCAGTACTCTTTTTCCTAATTGGGCTTCCTCACCTCCCCAACTTTTAATGGATTTGCTATGCATCGATGCCCGGGTTGTAACTTTGGTTTTCCTTGAATGAAATGCAACGTTTTCAGACCAAAAAAAAAAAAAAAACTCCACCCACATATGGAGATAGTGCCCTTGAGTAATTACTAGAAATCTCCGTTGCTTCGTGTGAAGAAAAGCACCTCATAGCTTTCCGCTATCTTTTCGTCTTCATCTACCATCGAATTGGAGACAATACCTTACAACAAACTACTCCAAACACATTAAAGACTCCAACGTCAACGTCTTGAAGTAATGGAAGAGTAGCGTTTCGCATTATCCGGTTCTTTCCACCATGGTTCATGACATACTGACCTAATTGCATTTACAGTACCAATCGGAGTTCGTGTTCAATATTATAGAAGACAGTAGGAGCAGTCTTTTTTTTTTTTTTTGGTAAGAACAGTAGGAGCAGTTTGGTTGTGAAAAAAGAAGAATTGGCTATTTGCATGCCTGATTGGTTATTGCAAGAATGGACTACAGCAGAATGTGTCCAAAGTGAACTCTAGACAACAGCAGCACCTTATCCCTCGAATCATGACGACGGGTACAACATGGAAAACACCAGATTAATTAGATATTCTCTCGAGTGAAATTTATGTACAATCATTGCTAGGGCAGTTGTAATTTTTCTTACATTAGAAGTACTAGTGCTTAATTAAATGATCATTTTTTATTACATAATGCACTATTTTAGTTACCTTAGAATATTGTTTATGTGAGATTTGGTGAGATCATTACTAACTATCATAAATCTTAAACTATTAGATGAACACGTTATTTAATATTTAATTATTCTAGCACTCCCTTCACTTTTAATTTGGTCTTTTGCTTAGTACAAAGCGTGGAAATTTAAATAGGGAAGCAAATGGAGCTTGGTAAAGTTTAAACTCAGAACCATTAGCTCTAGATACCATATGAGATTTGGTGAGATGAAGGCGTGATTTAATATTTAAATATTCTATTATTCTCCCTCACGCAAGTTCCTTAAGTTCTAATACCATATGAGATTTGGTAAGATGAATGCATAGTTTAATATTTAAATATTCTATTATTCACTCTCATACTTAGTCTGGTCTTTTTAACTAAATTTAATTGGGGAGGCAAAATGCTTAGTCTGGTCTTTTTGTCTAGTACTAAGCATGGAGGCGTAATTTGATTAAACGAAAGAGGCACTAAAATATCTGTACGCAACAAAGCTACGACTAAAGTGAAACTGTGATTCCTGTGAAAAATTTCTGACATATTAGCTCCTCGGTAGCTACTTGATTATACAATTCCAGTATGTTGTAATGGATCATAAAGTCCTAGAATGGTTAAATGGTGTCCGAACCCATGCAGAGCAACAACAAGTTAGACTATGCCCAGCCTAGAGGTCGACAGCAATTGGTAGAACCGAAATTCTCCACTAATTTTTTTCTGAGGCTTGTGAATCTAGCTCACACCTTGTGGTACTCCCATTTGCTTGGAGCATAGGCTAACATTTGGGTGCCAACCAAATTTATCAGCAGAATCGAAGACTTCCCATTGCGGTACTACCGAATTTTGTCGCTATTGTCGCTGTGGACCTCCCATTGTCTATTACCACTTTGTTCCAAACATAATGAAATCTCTTAGACTTATCAAATACCAAATAATACAATCTCTGATGAAGAACGGTGCAGAGAATCACAGCAACTCAAGTAGATGACTGCACGGTTTTATGAAGAGGCCTCGAAACTTCAAACCAGTTATTGCAAACTGTCCCGTTTTGGAGAATGCTAAAGGTAGTAATGCTTAGACTAGGGATGTTACTATGAAGGAAGTTCAGAAAGCTGTTTTTGAACTGGGATCACTTAAGGCAAACAGGCCCAGATTGTATGAATCGCCTGCCTATATGACCATGAAAATGGGTGTAATATTAAAGATGTGTTCCAAGAGGTGCAGAAGTTTTTCGAATCAGGGATCCTCAATCCAGAGATAAACAAAGACAGAGATTACACCGATTCCTTAGCTTCCCAACCTTGAAATCTTGACCAACACAGCCCTAGAAGCCTTTCTAGTCTTATCATTAAGGTTGTTGCTGAAGTTCTGGCTAGTAGACTTAAAACTCGGCTGCCATGCTTGTTTTCCGTGGTGCCATGCTTGAGAGCGGTCACCAGTCCCTCCGCCTCTGCCTCACACCCTTTCGAGCGCGCGAGGGGCAGCCTTCATGTGCTTTGTCGGCGACGGCAGGGGAACAGCCGTTTGGCGAACGCCGAAATAGCAACAAGCGCGAAAAAGTCAAATCTAAGAGAGAAGAAAGAGATTCAATTTTTGAGAGCGTTCGGTAGAGAGGAAAGAGGTTTGCTCTTCGTTCTTCTTCTTCAGACAACGAAAGCATGAAGAGGAAAGAGAATATGAGACAAAGAAGTAAATGTTTGCAGAGCAGGAGAGAGAGAGAGCGCAGGGGCTAGTGTGTGCAGGCTAGTGAGAGCCAAATGAAATTATTTTTGTGCATATATTCGTTTGCTAGTGAGCCGGTCCCGCACCTCCACGTGTCGCTTCCCAAGTGGTCGGAGACCACGCTGATGGTCCCGGACCACCCAATATTTTCTCTAATAATTCATTCTAAATTATTCTATCATTTGGCAACATCCTCAAGATAAATAGAAATCAAATCTGTACCACCCGCCATGGTGGCACCAATGGTAGATCCCAGAGCATTCCTCCGTGGAGGCCTGGGTTCGAAGCTCCTGCAACGCAAGTTGCAGGGAGGTAGTTGGGTCATTTGTGCGCCTTGCCCGGTGCGTGGGGTGGTGGTTTCCTCACGTTGCCCCCAGGGTTTACTCTCCGGCTGCCAGCCGTGCGGGGGTTCCCTGGGTCACCAAAAAAAAAAAAAAAATAGAAATCCAATCTGTTTCACTTGAAGAAACAATCCCAATGATTAGTCTCTTCACTTATTTATATCGATGAAGACGACGATCATGCAAGAAATAAATCTGCTAGGCATCGCTCCGCAAGGAGTAGTTAACGGTTGCATTATCCTTTTGTAGGAAACTTTGGAACCAATACGCGGAGTGCTTCATGTATCGCTTCAGTCCATTCCCATAATCCACGAATACGAGGCCAAATCGGGTCGTATAACCCTCCGACCACTCGAAGTCGTCTAGGAAACTCCACACAAAGTATCCTTTTACATTCACTCCTTCCCTGTCAACAACGAATTCATGTATGTGGTATTTTTATCAAATATCATCATTGTTTACCATCTATGCATACCCAATACTGATATCGAATTACTTACTCGATAGCCTTGGAGAGATTCGACAGATGCATCTGAAAATAACTTATTCTCAATCTATCTGTAAGTGCATCTTCAAGCGGCAACGATTTGTTATTTGCATCTGCCATTCCTGTGGTTGGACAAAACAATGTATGGAAGGCAAATTACTAGGTGACCCATCAACCCAAGCAAAGTCACCGTCAGTGACATGGATACATTTATTTACCATTTTCGGTCACGTAAATGGTTGGATCCTGATAGTTCTTCTTCACGTAGTGCATCAACTCTCTGATACCCTTTGGGTATATGTACAGCCATTCCTCGGCAGTCTGCAATTTGGTTTAGTTTATATCTATATTAGCATTATTCTTAGCATGCGATTAATGCGTGAACAATTGATTATGTATAAGATTCTTTCTCATGCTTGTGTAGACACATTACCGGTTGGCCAATCGGAATTCCATCTTTCTCAACTGGTAGCATCGCAGATAATAAACAAAGTTCGTTAGGGAATCTATTGAAGAAGAACACTGGGGGATAAAATATTTGGGCAATGGTGGTGCATGCTTACCAGTCGTATTACAATGACAATCAGTGGTGTAACTTAGATTGAGAGCGGTAAAAGGGGATGCGGATTCGTCCACGTATCTCGCTGTGTAGTAATTTATCCCCATGAAGTCACGAGAACCTTTTAGCGCCTCCGACTGTGTTTTTGTGAATTTGGGTAAACGCTCGCCCACATATCTCCTCATTGACTTCGGGTAGTCACCATAGGTAATAGGATGAGCAAACCTTACACCATCAACGCGCAATGCACTTACTAACGGGACACACAAAATCGCTAAGGAAGTTAAACAATAACTTGTTTGTTGAGGTACAATTGCTAGATCAGTTGCTTTCTGTGACTCGTTCATAATGCTTATCTAGCATCTCATAAAGGCCACCTACTTTCTTATAAATCAAAGACATACCATCCAAACTCAAAGTCAAATGCTCTAGAGGCAGCCTTCCTACTGACGTTCGTTGAATACTTAGGGGTGATCCAGTAAGTTGCAATGACCATGCCTATTTTCCCTTTTTGAGCAGCCTGATTGTGTATCAATACACGAAACAAATAGTCAAGTCCAAACATGCATATATCCGAGTCAATAGTTTGCCGAAAGAATAAGGGGAATACACCAAGATAGGTGTCCATGTACCTGATAGTTGTCCCTGTACAGTTTCACTGCTGCAGCATGAGAAAGAAGCAAATGGTGCCCAACGATGTATGGTTCTGTTGCTGAATTTCCGGCTGTGCAGTCATTTATGTAACTAGAACATCGACCAGGTGCATTGACACCCAGCGCATACCCCATCATCGCAAAGTAATTGGGCTCGTTTATTGTCGCCCAATGCTTCACTCTATCACCGAACTCTTGAAAGCAAAAGTTTACATAATCGACATAGTCCTCCCTAGTAAATAACCCAAATGATCAAGGTGTTACTTGATTAAGATTGGCAATTAGTTCAAGGGATGCATGTACACACAATTTTTAGAAACTCCAAGTCAGCAATATTTTAAGGCTTACACAATATTAAGACTCAGGAACCCGCCGTATTCATCTTCAAGTGCTTGGGGAACATCCCAATGGAACAATGTCACAAAAGGTTGGATGCCTGCTCAAAGTTTACTACACGTTGGAAAGAGCAATTCAATGAGTCGTGAAAGGACTAGACAGTAGAGGTTACCCTTAGCAAGTAGGCTGTCGATGGGATTGTTGTAAAAGGCGACACCCTGTTTATTGACTCCCTTGCTAATCTTCCCATCTAGTGTACAAAAGATACCATCCGAATGATTTAATTATACGCTTCATAGTGCATGCACAAGAGCTGAGTGCAGGGCAAAACCGCACTTCATATTTGTTTCGGCATTACTAATTGTAAATGTAGAGAGACCAAAGAGAATATATGGTAATCTGTTGTGGGGACAATGGTCAGGAAGGCATATAATTACATGCATCGAGTCGTTAACAGTGTGTGAGTCTCGAACCAAATGGTGTTGGTCTACGTGGTGTACGAAGGATCATATTTTTCCTTGATGTTAACAGGAGGAGCCTAATTATGTCGGAATAAGACAAAAGGAGGGTGCATGAGAGTGAGCTTACGAGGTGCAATACGAGGCCACGAGATGGAGAATATGAAGAAATCCCATCCCATTGCTTTCAACAGGTTTATGTCCTCCTATATATAAAAGATTTGCACCCATACATAACTTGTCAGGAAATTGTACATCCACATGACTGTTAAAGAACACACATGGAAGAAAATCAATTATTAAGCAACAACACATGACTCAATAGATTATTTCTATAAACTACTTGTGGTGTCGATTATCATGGTTTGCGGCCACCAGTCGCTGTGGAAAGGAGACAAGGGCATGTATCACGTGCATCAAGTTAGAAGGGAGGGATTAGTGAAGCAAATGGAAAATGTTAGTAAAGCCTCCATCGCTGTCTTCAAAGATGACGGACCCAAATGTGGTCCCACACTGCAATACTGCATCACGTTACCTGGAACTTGTAGTAGAATTCATCAGCTATAAAACCGGAAGAGTGGTCGCTAATCTTATCTGGGGAAGAAGGGGAAATGACAATTACGTTCACGCGTGCGTTGAAGGTTAAAAAGACCCGTATGTTCTAACCCAAAAAGGTAGTGTGCATCTAACCTGGAAAGAGTTCGGTGAAGGTGTCCCAAATGCTCAACCCTCTTCCCTGTTGGTCCGCTGCTCCTTCAATCTAGTTACGCAAAACCCGACAAATTAGAAGAAAGCATTTGATCCAGCAGTGCACGTGCGCAGTCTCAATGCATCAACATTGCATGCCTCGTCCATCTTCACGCTGATTACCTGGTAGGCGCTTGATGCGACTCCAAATACGAAATCAGATGGGAAGCTCGTCCGGTTAATGATCTTGTCGTCCTCCCCATTGACTCCAGCCACACCAGGATCCTCACGACCACAACTGCAACCCAAGAAAGTGGCCGTGATCATCAACAAGCCGATGCACCAGGAGGCGGACGCGAAGGTGGAGGCGCCGCGAGTGATAGCAAGTAGATAACCGTGTGGATGCTGCTTCTTCAGCTCCATTTTCAATATGCTTCATCCGAACGATGTCACGTTGGGGGACTCTCGACGATAAATAACATGAGTCGAGAGTGTTGGGGGAGTAGTTGGACCTTCACTTTGAAAGCTCAACTAAAAGTCAAGTGCGGTGTAGTATTTGTAGATGAACGATTGGAGGCGTGGATTTTCTCCACCCCCCTCCCCTTTAATTCTCCCATTCTGTCCGTCTTCATTTATAATAAATGGAAAAGAAAAGACGAATATGAGAGGCCCAACTTCCAATGGGCAAGCACGACGAATCGGAACTGTTCTCAACTACATGCTTGTGGGCATCATTCTTTCGAAGGCGTGCTTAAAAAATATTAAAATATTATTATAAATTATTTACATTAATGCCAATCATGGCATGCTCTCACATTAGCGATTTCTAACCAAAATTATTTGGATGAATTCAATTGACAAAATATGAAAATTAGATTGATAAAAGTGTTATAAGTTTAAAAATTTTTGGACAATTTATCCTTTGTAAATAAATAGCAGCTCGTTGCTCCACCAAAAGTTAATATGTTAGAATTCATAGTCAAGAAGGAGAAAGGTCCATTTGTATTTTGTTCTTATGCGAGGTTCATCAAAATAGCAACCAACACCATCCATTAATTCTCCCACTCATTATAATTTTGGCTTGTCCTCTTACTCGCATAAAATCGATTTTAATGGATGGTTGACTAATTGGTCTTAAAACCACCTGAGCAAACAATTTCACATTCTATCCATCGTAAAGTTGCATGGGTATGTGCAGATTATATGTGAATCGAATGAGCATTATCGAAACTAGCTCAAATGTGGATAATTAGCTAGAATGGCTAAAAGCTATCAAAAAGGTCATCCAGACACCTTTATGAGCCGATTAATAGGGAACTAACTGGTGAAAGGCTTGTACGCACAAGGCAAACCATTGAAGGCAAATCAATCGATCATTTATTTAAAGTGAAAGCTCCCTCAAGAAGGAAACGAGTTAAATATAGTCTTGTCTCTTGGCAAATATGGGAGGGGCAAATGTCACATCATGCGATCAATCAAATGTATCATTCATTGGTCCCTGCCCCCAGGGATTTAATTTGGTCCCCGCCCTCGGGGGATTGGTGCAAGTAGGGGTGGGGGCTTGCCTCACTAGGAGGTAAGTAGTTTGTTGACGAGGAACCTCTTGTACCACAAGTTCTCCAAAAGTTCTATTCAACACATTCTTCAACTCCACATACGTTGCATGGTTGACGGCTTCCTCGTTATTGGGGGCGTCATTCGTTAGTGGTCATCGCTATTCACATTCCCATGAGACAACTAAATATTAGCTTTTCCAGAAAAGAAAAATCACATTATTAAATGAATGAGATGAGACTTGAGACTTTCTCTCTCATCATCCAAATAGAAAGTCAAAGCTCGGGAAGCTCCTTTTCGATCCACATCCAGTCCTGAATTCCGGATCATCCATTGGTGAGTCTAGTAATCTTAGTTTTAAGTTTCAACATAGTTCCATTGAATCAATCATTGATTTGGACTTTAATTTGGTTTACGCAAATATCATACTAATCATTAATGAAATGTTAATTCTCATAGAAGTTTCTTGGGTTACTGTTCATGTTTTTTTTTTTTTTTGGTAAAGGGTAAATATATAATAGATCAAGAACCGGTGAGCTACACACCTATAAAGCAATAGACCCCGGCACCAAGGCTTGCACTCAAAAGACAATCAGCCAAGCGAGTGGAAGGGTGCCGAGGAAGGGGGGGGAAGGAGCTGCATAGAGAGGAACGAAAGAAACAGCAGCTAGACGAAGGCTAAACAACAACTAAAAAGGAAGAGAAGGGGAAAGACGAAGGCACCCGCACAGGGGAAAGGAATACAACCAGGAAATTGAAAGATAGCGAAGAAGGGACACCATGGATGCATCCAAAGCTGAAGAGACGGACGCCTCATTACTCAAAATGAAACGCCTCAGTCAAATATCGAAGGATGGATTCCCCAACTGAGTTGTAGTCTTCTATTACGAGTCGTATCCGGGACCTTCGAAAAGATAAAGGCTCTATCCTTGATAGCCATGCGAAGATGTTCCTTTAAAGCCGGGAGGGATAAGGTTTGGTTGCGGAAGATGATGTTATTCCTCTCCTTCCAAATAAGGTAGCATAAGGCGGCAAAGCCAAAGCGAGCCACCGATTGATAGAAGCTAGAGTCGGAGAGATGCTTGATAACCCAATCTAAGTTATCCTTCCACGTAGAATTCCGCCATGGGAGGTTACACTTATTCGCCCAGAAAGTACCCAGACTAGCCGTAACCGGGCATCCGAAGAACAAGTGATCAACAGAGTCAGGTCTAGAGGAACAGAACACACATGAGGAACGGAATTCTCCCATGAGCAAACGAATTACCCGGGTCGGTAATCGGTTGCGAGTGATCAACCATAAGTGGGTTTGATACCGGGGGGGAAGAGAAGAACTCCAAATGAATCTTGACCAAGGCACAAGCTGGCCCCTAGCCCTTAGAAGGGTCCAAGCAGAAGCCATCGTAAACATCCCTGAAGAATGGCCCAGCCATAGGAGTCTGTCATCATTGTTGTTGAGGTTTGGGAGAGGATCATCCCAACCCATAATGGCCGGCGAGGCGGGCAGAGAGGGGAGGGAAAGGGCGGTAATACCAGCAGCAATGAAGCAAGCCGAGGGATGCGGAACAGTATATGTTCCGATCTGTGAAAAGCTTATAGAGCGGCCCCCGGTGATGCCAATGATCGAACCAAAAGGATGTAGATAATCCATTGCCTATTCGCCACATAAATTGATGCTAAATTAAGTCTCGAAGGCCTAGCAGTTTTTTCCAAGACCAAGAGCATATGGTAGGTCTAGGGATGACCCAAAAATTCTTATGTTTGATGAAGTTGGAATGGATCCATTTTCACCAAAGCGATTCTTTATCGATAAAGAGGAGCCACAAGTGCTTAATCATTGAAGCTATATTGCTAACCCGGATGGGTCGGATACCCAAGCCACCTTCCTCCTTGGGTAGGCAGACTTCATCCCATTTGACCTTCGCCCCTCCTGATCCAAGGGTCGGTCCTTTCCAAAGGAATTGGCGAAATATTTTCTCTATTTGTCTTATGACTGAAGAGGGGAGGATGAACACACTAGACCAATAGACCTGAATCGAGTGCAAGACCGATCTGATCAGCTGCAATCTATCGGCCAAGGAGAGGAACCGGTTCGTCCAGGATTGGACTCTCGAGGTTATAGCATTCACCAAAGATATGCAATCCACTTTGCCTAGTCTAGATGACACAATAGGAACACCGAGGTACCTAAAAGAGAGCGAACCCAACCGAAAGCCGAGGTACTAACCATGGAATCTTTTAGAGCTTGAGAGCCACCCGATAGAAATATTTCGCTTTTGTTGAAGTTTGGCTTAAGCCCGGACCAGCTAGCAAAAGATTGAATCCCATCCAGTAGCAGGGACAAAGAAGACAAATTACCTTCAGAGAACAATAGTACATCATCTGCAAAGAAAATGTGGGAGAGTCTAGTCGCTCTGCATCTCCAGAAGAAATCAAAGCCCACCTTGGACGTTTGGGTATTGATGATTCCAGTAAAAACTTCCATAACAAGAGTGAAGAGATAAGGGGATATAGGGTCACCCCGCCCGATTCCTCTCCCACTTGAGAAAAACCATGCGAGTTCACCATTAAGAGAGATAGAAAACTTAGGCGACCGAATGCACACCATTATGCGGTCGATAAAAACTACGAGGGAATCCAAAGGCCATCAAAGTAAGCCGGATAAAGTTCCAATCAATGGAATCGTAGGCTTTACAAAAATCAACCTTGATAATACATTTAGGCCGATAAGGATTGTGATGGAAGTCACTAAACAATTCTGGGTCGCATAATGTTATCGCTTATGCGCCTTCCTTTCACGAAAGCATTCCGAGGAAGACTAACTATAGAAGGGAGCACAAAGACTAACCCGTCGCCGATAATCTTTGTGATACACTTATATATAGTGTTGCAGCATGCTATGGGCCGAAAGTCATTAACCGTTGACGCATTAGGGACCTTCGGGATTAAAGTCAAGATAGTTGCATTGATCTCCTTCAGAAGCTGACCATTAATAAAGAAGTCCTGAATTGCCAGCAGGACCGATGGTCCTATAGTCTCCCACGCTCGCCTGAAGAATTCAACATTAAAGCCATCTGGACCAGGGGATTTACCAGAAGCAAGGGAGAACAGAGTAGACCGTATTTCCTCATCCGAAACAGGGCGAGACAACTCTTGGATCTGTATATCATTGAGAGTGTGCATCAACTTATCCTTTATTTCGGCAACCAAGGGCACCGCGGATGGAGGAGAGGCCGCCAAAAGATCCTGGAAATGAGAGATAAAGAGCTGATGCACCTCAAGCAGGTGAGAGACCAAACGTTCTCCATCATGGATTGAAATAATTCTATTTCGCAGGTGGGATTGTTTGACGGATTGGTGGAAAAATTTTGTATTTAGATCTCCTTCCTTAAGCCACCTCACTCTCGACTTTTGCCTATAAAATGATTCCTCTTGGAGGCGAAGGTCAGAAAATATTTGTAACTTCTCCTTCTCTGTATCCGCTAGGGCCTGGTTAAACGGATCAAGTTGAATGGCTTCCTAGGCCAAAGAGAGCTGGGCTCTAGCTTCATCAGTTCTCATAGTTATGTCCGCATAGGCCATCCTATTTAGATGCTTAAGCCTGCACTTGAGCGCACGAAGCTTACAGCACAAGGAATACATAGACGTACCAGGAAATTCAGAGTTCCAAGTCTGCGAGACCATGTCAAAGAAGGAGGGATGGCTCATCCAAAAGTTAAAGAACTTGAAAGGCTTGCGGGTATTGGGAACAGGCATGATTCTAACAACCATTGGGCAATGATCCGACACCCCTTGGGCCAAAAAAGATGCTTCCGAGAACGAAAAACATCGAATTTCAGGCTGAGTTGATCAAAACCCTATCAATTTTCCTAAGCCTGCGGTTCAAACCTGAAGATGTTGCCCACGTGAATCTATTTCCCACATATCTCAGATCTTCCAATCCAGCTTCAGCAAGACACTCTCCAAAGTCATTGAACGAGGGGATCCAATAGTTAGAAGAATCGGCTCTATCCGATGCATCCCGAATCGCGTTGAAGTCTCCAGCGATAATCCACGGCGAGTCTGAGAGCACTAGACTAAGGCGCATAAGCTCATTCTAGAGGGGTCTTCTCAAAACGAAGGAATGTTCCGCATATATAACAGAAAGATTGAAAGAGCTACCGCTATTAAGACAAAGCAACCGACCATGAATAGCCTGAGCCGAACAATCAGAGATATCAAAAGAGGCATTATTAGGATTCCAACCCACCCATACTCTCCCCCTATGCGAATGAGTGTAGTTGGAACACCACTGCCAACCTGGAATAAGGGCTGTAGAAATAATAGAAAAAGCAGCAGGAGAGATTTTGGTCTCTAAAATGCCCACACAACTAAGGTTGTTGGTTCTCACAAAATGCCTAATTTCAGCTTGCTTAAGGGGGAGACCGAGACCCCTAATATTCCAAACTCCAAAAAACATAGGACACAAAAGATAGGAAGGGTTATTTCTTCCTTCCTCCTCGTTTTCTAACTGAGGAGGGCACCGGCTTTGGGCTAGGTGGTATACTCGCATCAGCAGATGCATATCGAAGAGGTCCTTTCAAGTGAACAGGAACATCTATCAAAGGATCTGGGAGAGGTGGGGGAGGGATAGTCTCTCCAGAATAGATGAAGCTACCACAAGAGGTGAGTCGGAGTCGCTCTTACTCGAATTAGTTTCATCCACCCCTTCTTCATTTGAAGATGACGAATCCGAAGAAGATTTCCCTGAATCTTGACCTTGAATCACCAGAGGAGGGGCGAGAGGGATAGCATGCATTAATTCAAAGGATGGAGGGGGGAGATTTACCTCATTGGTAGGTACCGGATTTACCATTTCAGGCTCCATCGCTGATTTGCAGAATGTTTACTACCTTCGGCGAGGGGGAACCATAGTGCTAGGTGAGGGAGGGGGTTCTCGGTTGAATCGGGGTCCGATGTTACGCTTCCCCCGCACTTCCCTCCACTCGTTTTACGGGATGGCCGAGGTTGGATTAGCATCTGCACAGCCCGGACTTCGACTTAAGTTCACCGGGCACAGCACATCTGTGCCCAAAAGTGCAACAAGAGGGGCAGATAGTTGGCACCCATTCATAATGAACATCTATAGAGCGACTCTCACCATCAAGGGAGAACTTAATGACTTCAGGAAAAGAGCTCGAAGCATCAATCTCCACACAAATACGAGCAAAGGCAACCATAGCCATCTGTTCTGTTATGCTGTCAACAAATAACGGTTTACCAAGAGCACTAGCAAGAGTGCTCAAACCAGGTGCAGACCAACATACAACTGGAACATTTCTTAAACGGATCCATATAGGCACAGAGTTATGACAGTCCTTCTTGAGCTCCATCTTGGGATGCCATTGATGGAGAATAAGCTGGATTTTTGCTACCATAATCGGCCCACATTCGAGAATTTTCTTCCTGAACTCCTCATTCGGAATACGCAGGTAGTAGAAACCCATATCAGCTGCAATTACCTCAACTAACTCCTCCCCCCAAACGTGCTTAAGGGTGTCTTGCGTCAATTGATAAGGCAGTCTCTTTCCGATATAGTATCCAACTAGACAATCCTCCCATTTAGGATGAGCAGCCTGCGTAATGTCAGGTGTAATCTGCGGCATAACTACATTATCCACAACAGCAGGCGGGTAATAAGACAATTTATACCCCTTAGTAGCTGAACGAGTAACTGCAGCCCACGTTCGAACAGGGGGAGGAACATCAGTCGATGGAGAGGCTTTGTGGGTTATCAACGGTTTTGCAACAACAGTGGATAGACCAGTTCGCACAACATCACGCATACCTGGGGGGCCGAGGGAGGAGGAGGATGAACTTCACTCGATTTCTTCCCCGCATTGGTGCTACTCTTCGGACCCTTGTCCGATGGAGGAGCGGGCATTTCGCCAATAGCAGAGTGTTGAGGGCCGAAGCCTAGGCGCGATCGAGCTTTCCTTGCTCTGCTTCGCCCTCTACTTCGGGAACGACCCCGAGCACCCCTAGCGCCCGAGGGAAATCGAGCCGGGGATGGACGAGAGGGAGGGGGGATAGAGGCCTCGATTGGGTCTGAAGAAGGACCCTTGCCGAGGATGCTCGCATGGGAAGCGGATGAAGAAGCCATTCGAGCGCAGCAGCTCGCGCAAACCAAACCCTAGATGTTCAGATCACGATTCCAGATTACAGAAGACATACCGGGGAAAACTGTTCGGAGGGAGCTCAGGTCAGGTCTAGGCGCACCTCGTCTCCGAAAATGAGCGCCACCGGACGGCCGATTGGCCGGAATCGGCAAAAACGCACTCCGGTGAGTGAACGGTACCGGTCGCATCGGCTAGAGAGAAAGAAGGTGAACAGTACGGGTCACATCCTACTGTTCATGTTTCTCTCTGTTTTGGGCAAAATTGGTACTGTTCTCTTCTTCTGGCAACTTCTTGATTCCGGTTGATTCCTTCAGTGATTGGGGCTAGTTCTTGGTGGGCTGGGACATCTATCGACCGCCTACATTCCCCAAGTTAGCTTGGCTTGATTCGTTTTCTTTTGGGCTGAAATGGGAAGTCGCGATTAGGGTTCTGGTTCACCTACTGTTCCCACTACTGGTCTTCGAGCTCATTTAGGGCATCGACTGGTTGGTGGGCTTTTTGTTGGAGGACAGCTGGGTCTATTCTTCACCTAAAGCCTTCTCGATCATCTGGCATGGCTTATTTGGCTGCTTCAAATTCTTCCTAGGGTTCGGCTCTTACTATTCTGGGTTGCGGTTTCGATTGGTTATGGCTTCTTCTTCTAATCCCGTGAGCCACTTGGGCCGGGCTAAAGAAAAGCTTCCAACTGGTGCCAGGCATAGTCGCAATTGGTTTAGATCTATTTGTCGTGGCAATTCTTCTGCCCAACCTGGTGCTCAGAACCGAAATGACTCAAAAATTGCTCCTGCTAAGTCGTGGGTTAATGTAGCTAAGTTATCTGCTAGGGGATACGATCTTGAGTATGTTCCCCCAACTTCGATTGGAAAGAAAGCTATTGTGCATTTGACAGAAGATGTAATACATGTTGCCGATCCTAAATGGTATAATTGTTTGGTGGGGTATTATGTTGGAAAAATGATATCTTACAAGACAATTGAATCGGTATTGAGGGAGACTTGGGGGGCTCATCTTACAGAAATGTTAGCAAATGATGAAGGGTTCTTTTTCTTCATTATTCCTGATCATGAATACCGGCAGAAAATATTGGAGGGAGGCCCTTTGACTGTGGCTAGAGTTCCACTTGTTCTTAAACAATGGCACCCTACCTTGGAGCTGAAAAAGGAACTTCAATCTTCTGTACCTGTTTGGATTCGTATGAAAAACATTCCCTTTGCTTACTAGTCAGCTCCGGGATTGGCCAGATCACTAGTGCGGTTGGCAGACCTTTATATGTAGATCCCTTAACAGAACAGATGAGGCGGTTATCATTTGCAAGGGTGTGCATGGAAATATCGGCAAAACTTGAAAGATGCGAATCGGTGGAAATGTTCTTGGATGAAGAATCATTCACTGTCCCTATCTTTTATGAATGTCGAGCAAACTCTTGTCCCAAGTGCTGTGCATTCGGCCACAACTGTTTGGATAATGAAACTCCGAATGTCACTGGAGATGGCCCTAGTGCCACCATTGCTGCAAAGCATCCTCCTACGTCTCATTCGAGCCCTCCAATTCAACCCCCGAATGCAGTCCCTAGCGACCAACATGGATGGAAGCAGGTAACTAAGAAAAATAAGAAACAATCGGTGGAGTCTAGAAAGGTCGATGCCTCTACTCCCCTTGTTACGACTCTAAAGACCAAGATTGGTGGGGAGCAATCTTGTCCTCCCCTACCCAAGCCTATCCCGAAAGAACAAGGGAAATTTAAGCCAAGTGAGATTGAGTCATCCTCTTCCTTGGCTCTTGTGGTATCCCCACCAGGAATAGCCCCTCTAATGGATGTAAACTCGGAGTTGGAATCGGATGAGGAAGCTAGTGCAATGAGTAGTAGCTCAAATGACAAGGTATCGGATCCAGTAGCTCCTCCTTTGCCAGATCCTAGTGAGGAGCAACAAGTTGTAGTTGAATCTTCCACCCCTAAGGTGGTTCTTTGTTCTTCGGACAGATCCCATGCTCGAGTTACTCCCAATCCGAGAACCAGTCAAAGACGCCCTCCTAAGGGACAGTAATCCTTCCCCTCCCATCTTTATTATAGGAGTATGGAACATTAGAGGCATTGGTCATTCTCTCAAACAGGCTGAAATCATGAATTTTGTTCGATCCAACAACTTGTGTTGTGTTGGAATTGTGGAGACAAAGATCTCTCATACGATGTTCAATGTGGTGTCTGCTACTCTTTTGCCGGGTTGGAAATGGTGTAATAATTATAATCACTCCATTAGGGGGAGAATATGGATTGGGTGGAACCCTATAGATGTATCTTTTGTTATGAACTCGTCTTCGGATCAATTGATCCATGGGCATCTTACTTGGCTGACTTCTGGTACGTCCATATGTCTCACGGTAGTCTATGCCGAGCACAGTTTTGTTTTGAGACGGCCTCTATGGACCAATCTCATCCAGCTTAGCTCTACTTTGACGAACACTCCCTGGATTCTAGCAGGTGATTTCAATGCTATTCGTGATCCGTCTAATAGAGTGGGAAGTTCTAATAGGTGGATCTCGGCTTTTGATGAGTTTCATGATTGTCTCAACCAAGCCGGTCTTGATGATCTAAGGTATATTGGCCATAGATTCACTTAGGCCACTTCCAAGGGTCCTATTCGAAAACAAAGGAAAATAGACAAAGTGTTGGGAAATGCTTGTTGGAATGCTCAATACCCATTCTCTGAAGCGACTTTCTTGGCTCCTAGCATCTCGGATCATTGCCGAATGGTTATGAAAATCATGTCTCCTCCTAGGACAAGCAAGCCTTTTAAGTTCTTCAATTACTGGACTACTCATCCAGACTTTTTCAACTTAGTGGCTCAAGTTTAGGATTCGCCTCTCAATGGCAATCCAATGTTCATCTTATGTTCCAAGCTTCGTCTTCTTAAGTGCAAGTTGAAACAACTCAATAAAGAATCATTCTCAAATATTTCCTCTCGAACGGCTGAGGCGAGGATTGATTTAAGGAATATCCAGGATGCTCTTCATAATGGTCCACTCAATCTTCAACTTGCCGAAGCCGAAAAGTTAAATCTCCAGACCTTCTCGGAGTTGTGCCTTCAAGAGGAATCCTTTTATAGACAAAAGTCTCGAGTTCGTTGGCTAAAAGAAGGGGGACCTTAATACAAAAAATTTTTCACCATTCGGTGAATAGAAGACACCTTCGGAATAGGGTGCTATCTCTTGTTGAGGGGATAATATCATTTCGGATCCCATTGAAGTTCAAAGACGCTTTGTCTCTCATTTTAGTGATTTGATGGCTGCCTCTCCTCTTCCTAGTCGGCCTGCATTAGATGAAGTCCGTGCGGTCCTGAGCCATACCCTAAATGAAGACCAGGTATGCTTTATTTCCAATCCTGTCTCCGACTTGGAAATCCGAGATACTCTTTTTTTGCTTGCTACGGGCAAGTCCCCTAGTCCTGATGGATTTAATGTTGAGTTCTTCAAGCATTCATGGGAGATTTTGGCCCTTCGGTAATCTTGGCAATTAAAGACTTTTTTGTTACCGGCAAACTTCTTTGCGAGATAAATGCAACCATCTTGGCTCTGGTTCCTAAAGTCCCTAACGCCTCTAATGTCAATGACTTTCGTCCCATTACTTGTTGCAATACTATGTACAAATGTATTACCAAGATAATAGCCAATCGGATGTCCCATGTTCTGCCTTCTATTGTTAGTTTACCTCAAAGTGCTTTTGTCAAAGGTAGACATATTAGCGACAATATTTTTATTACTTAGGAACTTTTTCGGGACTTTCATCTTGTTCCGTATCGGCCAAAGTGTGTTATAAAAGTTGATTTTCGCAAGGCTTATGATACGGTCAATTGAGACTTCATTGAATTGATCTTACAAGCTTTTGGTTTCCCGTTAGACTTTATTGCCCGCATAATGATCTGCATAAGGTCCCCCAAGTTTTTTGTTTCTATAAATGGGGACGTCCATGGATTTTTCTTGAGTGGCAGGCGTATTCGTCAAGGGGACCCAATGTCGCCTTACATCTTCACCCTTGTGATGGAAGTGTTTACGGGCTTATTGGAAATTCAAACAAGACAACCAGCCTTTGGTTTCTACTGGCGTTGTAAGTCTACTAGACTTTCTCATCTCTTCTTTGCTGATGACGTTCTCCTATTTGCTGAAGCTAGCTTAGCCTCGATTGATCTTTTGAAAGAAGGTATTGATAGATTCTTTGATATGAGTGGGCTGAGGCCGAATCTAAATAAGAGTGAAGTTTTTTTGTTTGGGGGCTCGCATACTCTCCATAATGAGATTTTAAGTAGGCTAGGTTATCAAAAGGGATCTCTACCATTTTGCTAACTTGGTGTACCGGTTATCTCTTCTAGATTGGAAAAGGCAGACTGTGTCTCTCTAGTCAATGCAATTACTGCTCGAGTTCAATATTGGACACATAGATTCCTCTCGCTTGAAGGTCACATGCAACTTATCAGGTCGGTTTTTCATTCCATCCAAGTTTTTTGGTCTAATGTTTTTGTCCTTCCCTGCTCGGTTCTTAATCGTATTGAGCAAATTTTGCGTCAATTCCTTTGGAAAAGCTCAAGGATGGGGCCGGGTGGAGCTAAGGTATCTTGGAGTGATGTGTGTTTACCAAAGAAGGAAGGTGGCTTGGGTATTCGTACCCTTCGAGAAAGTAATACTGCCTCTATGCTCAAGCACATTTGGATTCTCTTTTCTGATAAGGAATTTCTTTGGTGCAAGTGGATACACTCCAACTTTTTAAAGCATAAGAATTTTTAGGTTGTCCAGCGTCCTACTCAATGTTCACGGGCTTGGAGAAAGTTATTAGACCTCCGTGGTCACTTCCAACAATATTTTAAATGGATCATTGTTAATGGGCAGTCGGTTTCATTCTGGTTTGATCTTTGGCATCAAAAGGGACCGTTGTACAAGATCTTTTCAAACCAGCAAATTTATCGGACCGGTATCTCTCGCCTAGCCTCGGTGGCGGATGGCTTCACCACCCCTATGGGTTGGTACATTATAAAAATGATGGCCAATTGGGATGATCCCCTCCCGGTGATAAATCAAGAAGATAATCGGATTCAATGGCTTGGCCACCCGACAGGACAGTTCTCTACAGCCTCGGCTTGGGAGTTGATTCGCCCAAAGAGTAACTCGGTCCCTTGGTACTCCTCTATTTGGAGTCCTTCTCTTCCTCTGCAGTATCAGACACTTCTGTGACTCATTACTCGCAACCGGCTGCCTACTTAGGTCTTACTTATCTCCTACGCTAGAATTGCAAATGCTAATTGCCCCTTAACCAGATTCTGTGGACCACTTATTTTTTGCTTGTCGAGTTTCAAGTAATCTCGTTTCCTTTTGGGCAGCCAAATTCAACCTATCTTGGCAAAACAAGCCTTGGATGGATAATCTTGCATGGGCAACCAGGATGTTTGCAGATGATAGCTTCTTCCAATCTATGGCTCACTTCAGCTTTGGCGCTCTTTGTTATATTATTTGGAAAGAGCGCAATAATATGTTATTTCGCAATCAGGCCCTCTTTATCCTAGCGATGAAGATGCACCTTCAAAAGGCTATTAAAGATAAGGCGTTGACCTTTAAGCATGTTCCGGACAACCACAAGAATAGAAGGCTACTACGGAGCTGGGATCTACATCCATCTATCTTTGATTAATGGAGGTTCTTTCTAGTGTTTGTTTGTTAGTCTTTTCTTTCTTGTCTTGTTCTTTTGGTAGTTCTTTCTTTCCTTGGGATCCCATGGCACCCTTACACTCTCTTTGACGACTGTCTTCCTGAGTGTTTGTCTCCTATTTGGTGCCGGTTATCCTTCCTTGTATTCTTTTGGCAAAATCAATATAATTCGTACTTTTACCAAAAAAAAAAATGTTAATTCTTATATGTAAATGGGCTTACCGGGCAATGGTCTAGACTAAGCGAGAGAGAGAATTTGAAGTAGGCCAGTTTTGTCTTGCTCATGAGCTGTGCGTCCCTTTCAATTCTTTCAAAATGCAAAATAGAAAAGGAAAACATCTAGGTCTGTGGGCCCACTCTTTAAATAACCTAAACGCCCTCTCTCTCTTGTTTCTCCCTCTTCACCGTGCATTCACCTATTCTCTATCCTTTGTTTTTCTTTTTCTTTTTTTCTTTATTTCCCTTTGGTTTGTGGTCGGTGATTGGCCATAGGTGAGGGCTGGCAAGGGTGTCATGGCCCTCACTTATGCCGGCCCTCATGAGTGGTTCGTCCATGGCTGGTCAGTGCAATTGAGTAGCATCCATGGCTGGTCAGTGCAATTGAGTAGCATCCATGGCCTCGAAGGCAAAAAGAAAAGGAAGAAAGCAATAGTGAATAAGAGAGAGAAATGAAGGAGAGAGAGAGACAGGGTGTCTAATAATAGAAGGGTGATAGCGAATGAGAGAGAATGGGGTCAGTGAGAGTTTTAAACATTTATGATTTGCGCAAGATAAATAGATCAATATTTTGCTGAGTTGGCTACAACTTGAGTGCTTAATATTTTTTCGAGTAACTAAGGTTGATGGCATTGGAGACCATATTACAGGGTGTGGGAGTCAAAATCTACACTTGAAACTAAATCGTTTTCACCATAATCATTTCCTCAAAAAAATCAGGATTCAAATCCCTCACCTTCCCTTTTCTATGTGGGAATGGTGGCTACTAAAGAAAATCCCAGTAATTAAAGAATAAGTGTATTGAAAGTGCCAAAACTTGTTGTAAAAGTACAATTAAATTATAATTTTTTTAAAAAATATAATCAAATCTTAAAACTTATCAAATTAATGTAATCTATCTTTTGGGTGAACACTATCAATTTGCCTAATAGAAAATATTAACATGATATTTTTTAATCAATTTTTCTTTCCTATATGGCATTTTTTTTATATTATTTTCTTTTCCAAATCTCAAATTAAAAAACTATAAAAGGCTAAAATTTTATTTTTAAAAAAAAAACCAAAACTGGAGAAAAAAAAGAAGAAGAAGAAGAAGAATTGCAGACCTTGTTAGTGGGGCATTGCTACCACCACCCATCGCCGAAGGGGCTAGTCGGTCTTAAGCAAGGGTGGCTAGCCCTTGCCAACCTTGGGCGAGGCCTTGTTGGCTCATGCTTGAGCCAACAACCCTCATTAGGCTTGGGTGAGCCTCGTCTAAATATGGGCAATGCCAACCCTCGCTATGGGCTGAAGAAGATCAACCACCCTTGCCTAGGGCCGACGACTTCCATTGGCCCCTCCAATGATAGGCAGCGGTAGAAGCACTTGGAGAGGCCTTGCCATTCCCCCTTTTTTTTTTTTTTTTTAAATAATTTTCTACATTCTATTATTCCTCCTCATACTTAGTCTAGTCTTTTTAACTAAATTTAATTGGGGAGGCAAAATGCTTAGTTTGGTCTTTTTGTCTAATACTAAGCATGAAGAAATTTAATAAAAGAGTGGAGCTCAGGACATCCAACTCTAATATTAATTAAATAGTGTATAAGTCTTAGACCTCTCTCACCATAAAAGTTAGCTCAAAAGATAAGATTTTCCTTCACATTTATAAACCAACCACCAGCCCATTCCATAACCAAAAGGGGCAATAGGAGGCGTAACAACTCGTAACTCTCTCGTGTGACTTTTTCAGATCCAAACTTGTTGGCAAACCTAGACACTAATACCGGTGTGAGAATTGGTGAGAGTGAGACTACTCTTAACTATTCTAAAAGTTTAAATTTTTAATTGAATGTGTAGTTTAATATTTAATTATTCCAATAGTTTAATTGTAAATTTTATTTATTACCACAATTTATATTCTAACTTTTTCGTTTTTATTTTTTATTTTTCTATAGTCCAATTTTTTAATTTTCTGCCCATTCCAAGTTAATATTGAAAGCTGTCAAGAAAACTAACACTTCTTCCATCAAGCCTCAATAATATTCATTCGAAGTCCACCCTTCTGTAGAATTAAGCACAACGTTTATTTCCTCAGATAATAAAAATCTTCCAATTAAATTCTGATCATATATATATATCATTTTGAGTTAACTAATTTTTCTCAGGCATTCGTCAAGTATACCATGATATAAAAGGATTTCAATTTTTAGAAAACTGATTGTGCACTTCGTTGATATTGTTAATACACTGAAAACTATAGTATCTCTAACTAATCATTTGACAAATATTCTAGGAGCACTCATTACAAATACCATATATCCCCTCTTAAGCCTAGAGAGCAGCATATAAATTAGGAACAGCATGTTTAGTAACCATCTGCTCTTTCAATGCCATGGCTGTTCTTGCCTTCCCCATTCTTAGTTATTTGAGGACAGAGTCCTCCTCCTCTTCAGTAATTTGCCATTCCTTGACTCTCCTTTCACCTCAATCTCTTCATTCAAGACATCCATGAACTCTTTGGAACTTGTTTCCGGCTCGGACGGGCTTCTCCAGTAACCCTCCTGAGAGCTCCCGTCGCTGCTGGAGCTTAAGCTCTCTTCTCCAATTGGACCCTTCCCCTTGGCATCCAAAACCTGATCATCCCTAGAACTCCCGGCCTCGGCTTCTCTAGGGCTGCTGCTTCCTGTGGAAGGAGAAGAAGATGACGGTGCTGAGGTGGTGTCGCTCAGGGTGGAGAGTATTGTGACACTCTCTTTCTTTGCGTCTTGAAAGGAATAGCTCCTTCCCTTGGCTTTGTGCGAGGGAAGGAGCGATTTCAAGCTTGAACGTGCTGCACGGTCCCTGCCTAAACTGTAGGTTGTCGACAGCTTCCTCTCAATGCTATCTTTTTTTCTTTCTAGATTGCCGAGTTCTTCAAGCAGTTCACTGGACAGTGTTTCCTTGTCTGCTTTCTGCTTGAGCTCCGAGACTGTCCTATTGAAGGCTCTCTTCTTGATTTGGAGAGAACGCTGAAAATGGCGCAGTGGTTAACGAAAAAGCATAAGACTGCAGCAGCAATTGAAAGAGATAATGGGGCTTTGTCCTCACCCGCTTCTTCAGGAAATTCACAAGATCTCCGCCCTGAAGCTTTTTCTTCCTCCAAAACACACAGCAGAACCTGACGAGACTGGCTAGGACAAGCAAGACAGCAGATTCGAAGAAAAGGAACAAGAGTATCCTCCTGTCATCACCTGAAATCATAGAAGCGAGACAATGAACAATGATACCACCAAATTGTGCACAATTCATCTTTACTAGGCAGTCTCACTGCACCTTTATTGACAGTGTGACGCTTTGACCATGCTCTGAAGCAGCTCGACGCAAGTTTCTGCCCTGCATCAAAAGAAGACTTATGTGGAATTTGTAAATCGAAGCAAAGGGAAGCTAAGGGAGGAGCTGTTGATTTCAGTGCAAATCATTACTTTTACCTTGGCAGGCCAGTGGATTGCCAGTTTCTGCTTCCATGTCAAAAGAGCAAAACAAAGTCAATATACAGCAGCTCACAAATAACAGCATAAAAACTGTAATGGACATATTACTATGGCAAATGACAAGCACTCATTAAATGAAACGTAGCCAATCTACTTCTAATGCTTAATCTCTATGGACAAATAGTGCGTGCATAACAAGAAAATTTAAATGGTTAAAATCTCTCAAATGTATAGAATGCATACTTGAAGCAGCTACAAAAGCAAGAAGAATCTCTTCATCCAAGAGAAAATGATTGAGATCGCTTCCAGCAAGTGAGGAGGTGAACTGATCTGAAACAGACAAAAACATACAGACCCTAAAAACATTGAGGAAAGCATACCATCGAACAACAAATAGAAACTGTATTGGAATCCATGAAGTTTCAAAAGACTCGCCCATACCTGAATATTTTTGTGACCAATACACGGATCCTGTTGCAGGAACCAACAAGGAAAAGATTGCACTTTTAGGTCTCATTGCCGAGATGATGGTATATTCACCAACTACGTGGTCGGTCTTTCCCTCCAGCTGTGTCTGAGAGACGTAAATTGCATAACCAGAGCAGTCAAGGACGGGACTGAGTTGGATGACCAAGTCTAATTCGGCTGCTCTTGGGAATTTCCTGAGATCCCCAGTTGGTGAAATTAAGTATACACACCCATCCAGCGAGCCGATAGAAATCCAACCTTTGTCATCAATGAATTCCAACCATCAGTCACCGCATGGAAGCACAGTCAGTTGCGAATGTATCTGCTCAATTTGAGAGTGAGGCTTAAGGGACTATGTGATGAATCTAGCAAATTAATTAGCATTTCTACACAGAAAATGAGCAAATAAGACAGCAAGACAAATGAAAATTGGGGACTTTGGTGAATAATATTCACAATAAGAATACAAACTGTGGAAAGAAAGGGTGCTTAGTAGAGAGAAATCAGGAGACTTGGCTTACTAGAGAATGTCAAATTACAAGTAATTGCTAATGCACATAAATGCTCAACAATTTCCATAAACTGTAGTCATCAAATGGCAATAGTGACAACAAGTCATACGTTTCATTGCTGATGAGCAATTGATTTACAATGTTATGAATATTACCATTTAAATCAACGACCAGTCCACAATTGGATAAGCTTAGTGGCCCGACGGTTCTCTGCCAAAGGACATTTCCTGTGGAAACATCGAGTGCCAGCACAAGCGCCCTGGCTGGCACAGTGACATAAAGCTGGCCGTTGTTCCCAGCAGTGATGGTAAAGACTTTTCAAGTGAACTCAAATCCTGAATCCATTTGAAATGAGGAGTGCGAGTTGACAGAGAGTATATTTCCCCTTCCGAATTTGCTATCTGCAGTGGTTGTTGGTACTTAAGTAATAAGCTCAAAACTGCGAGCAAGAAGACTTTGCTGCTAGGAGTTCACATAAATAAAAATGAAAATAACTAAACAAAATATGAGATTACAAGCTTTAACTAGGGGATTTATCCAAGCAGATCTGCCTGCTAAGTTTTTTCAGACCTTGAGACTGTGAGCTAATGTACATGTTTTCACCATTAATACCTTCAATTAATATCATCAGACTAGAAAAATTATTGAGTGATTAGAGAAGTTTACGTGGATGTTAGCCTCGCAGTGGTCGATAACTGGGACTGAAGTGAAGGAACAGTTGGTAGGATTTCTCCTGCAACCTAGACGGTAGCCGAACTGATCTAGCACAGGCCCAACGCTCCAAAGCAGTTCACCGCGCGTCGTGTATGCAAAGAGCCCTCGATGTAGCAAATTTATGTACACGCATGAACTCAACGTGCTCATTGAGATCCCAATTATTTTGGCGGCCACTTGGCCTGGTGCTGGACCGAAAAGCACCTCCACTGCAGCGCCGGAATCTTTAACAGCTGAAAAATCGATTCTCAGTACTCTGTCCTCCGCAACCAGGTACATCTGCCAATAGTGTCCTACACGTATTATAAACCTTTGAATATTATGGTAAAACGCGACATGACTGCAACCTCAGGCAGCCTCGTTCTGGGAGTCTCTCCTTTGTCTCATCAGTTGAGCTAAAATAACCTAAATGGTTTGAGACCAACTCCTCTATCATATAACAGGAAATATCTGACATTGATCCAATAAATATGTCTGAATCGAAACCATGGTCTGTGAATGAAGAACCTCACGCTGGTCTACTCAATACACATGCAAGAACATGGATTGACTCGACCAGTCAGTAAACTCACCCTTCCTCTCTCCCCAAGAGCTGGAGCCATTCTAGCATCACATGTGAAATTCAAATGTATAGACCAGGCGATCGTGCCATTGCTTTCGAACGCGAATAGGTTTTTCTCCGAGCAAGTGTATATCCTCCCGTCATCACCAATTGAGGGTTTCGAAAGCCTATAAGTAGTTCTCGCCGCGCGCTCTTCGGCTGAACGAGCAGCACCCCAGATTAGTTGGCAGCCCAAAATTCCTTATGTATCAAAGCGAAGAGGGAAAAGAGAAAAAACGGGAAAGAATGGAGTTCGCCGCATATGGGAAATGGGAAATAGAGGGAAGGACAAGAGCGTGACGTACCTGCGGAAGAGGGACGGATGGAGGTCGATGGATGGAGAAGGAGGAGGAGAAGAAAATGGAGAGTTGGCATGATCACGCAGACGCTTTCAAGAAGAGATCTGCTTTGAGAGAGAGAGAGAGAGAGAGAGAGAGAGAGGAGTTTACTTTTGCGTTGGAAGCTTTTGAGTAGGAAGAGGGATGGGGAGGGATTGAATTGAGATGACGGTTATTTAACCGCCCCTCTTCGTTGGCGGGAACGGGAGCATGGCCGCTCTCGCTTTTTCAATCCTTTCTCCATGGCCATATCCTATCCCAATTTTCAGTTTTTAACTCCATCCAAACTCCATTTTAAAGTAGGAAAATACTTTTATATACTGAAAATTTAAGAAATTATTTTTAATCATTTTATATAGTTACGTGGCATTATTTTCGTCACTCACTTTAAAGTTATTTGTCAAACATACAACGTTAAAACCCCATAGTTTTTTTCTTTCTTGCTTTGAATTTTTAGTGATTAGAAAAACGCAAGATATACAAACAAAAGTAAATAAAATAATTAATAAAATCAATGAATTTTTTTTGGTCGGAAATAAAATCAGTAAATTGAACTTGTAAATATGTAGTATTTTCTTCCATGATGTTTAAGTGGTTACTCATTCAATCAAATAAATAAAAAAAGAATTACTGCACAAAACAAAATATCAAAGTTAAGAAAAGAGTGAGAAATAGATGTGTTATGTGAATCGTGAAAAAAAATTGTATTTTACATATGCGGTTTTTCAAAGTTTCCATGTGTAATTGGTAGTATAGATTCACTCAAAAAAAAAAAATGATTGTACAGAACCTCATGTTTGAGTGGGTGCACATCTAAAAATCTTTGCAAGTTATTCGTTTTTTTTTTTTTTTTTTTTTCTTTATTCCTACTTCTACATTCACTTTTCTATTTCCTACATCTACATTCACTCTAAATCCCACTACATTTCTAAGACTTTTGGGATTTGAACCCCTCACATCTCCCTTCCATGTTGGAAGAGTGGCCCCGGGGTAAATCCCAGTGGTTACAAGTTATTCGTTCAAATCTAACAAATGGGGTACAAACCAATCTGGGTCAAGATCCCTCATATGGGCACTTGGCAGGCCTAAATTGAACAAATCCAAAGATCTTATAAGATATTTCATGAGTTTTTAGATAGTTGATCATGACTTGAATTATCAAAAAAGAAATATATAATAGCATCAAATGCACAGTACAATTTTCATAAAGAGTTCCTTACAATACATCTTAAACTGTGTCTTCAACTAATTGTACTTGTAAGTCAAAATCTCTCATCTTTACATACACCTTGATTCGCCGTTTATCACTAGGTCGGGTACCCACCTTAAAGGGGACAATTAGAGCAATGTTGCCGCACAAGAGGTGGAGACCGGAGCAAGAAATTAAACATAAGCGCTCACGATTTTTATGTAGGCATACATTGCTATATACATGCACATAATTTATACTAATCGAACGTGGTTAACTATGTTGAAATTCCAGCAATTGCCAACTAACATAAGCTTGATCCACAGAGCATGTCGACAACAAGGTTCCAAATCCAAAAATCCGCCTTCTTCTTTTTCATCGAATATGGATTCATTTGTTTGAGCATGAAAACGTCTAATCCGGACAGAAATTGTTCTTCTATTGTGAATCCGGTATACATAGCCTATACTGCGTTTGGTAGCATTTCCAAGGGGGCTTTCGAAATGCTATACCGTTTGGTTCAACTTTAAAGCCGACTTTTAGCTTTCAACTTGTCTTCAAAATGCTGAAAGCCCAAAGCTATTCAAAACTAGTAAGGACTAGCTTTGAGCTTTCAGCATTCGGCGGAGTGTTGAAATTATTTTTTTCCTTCAAAACTACCCTCACTAATTCTTCATATTTCCGATTTTGCCCCTAATCTTTTTTTTTAATCAAAAAAGGAGGTAGCCCTTCGCCTTTGTCAACGAGCCAGATTTGGCACTAGTGGCCGTTGATTGAGGGCCGGAGTCGTGTGACCCACGCGAGACCCAGGCGAGGGCTGCCTAGGTCGCACGGCCCCTAGGTCAAGCGACCCTCGCTGAGGATCGCCCCACCTCGGGGGACCTCAATCGACAGATGCCAGCGCTAGATCTGGCTCACCAGCAGCCGTAGCCCTTCGCCGGTCCAATGAAGGGTTTAGTTCAATTTAAAAAAAAAAAAAAAAAAATATATATATATATATATATATATATATATACACACACATTATACCCATCAAAATTCATTGCGAAAGTTTTTCTTTACCAAATGCACATTTAACTCAAGGTCCATTTGCAAAAAATTTTTACCAAACACAATTGTATTTCCCCAAGTAACTTTGGGCTCACTTTGCCAGTTTTCTACTGCCAGTTTACCGTCACCAACAAGGACCAAAGGAACAAAAAAGAAAAGAAGAATTAAGAGAAACAATATGACTAATTGAATTGCATTGAATAAATGAGAAGGAAAAGGCTTAGAATTACAGATGATGATGTTAGATCATCCAGGTAAAGAATCCAGGAGCATCACTTGATTTTGAGGAGAAAGAATTGATACAATGCCTAGAAGGGACTTATCCTATGAGCCAACCACAACAATAACTCCGGAACAAGGCGTTTCCTCGGAGGTGCCATCGCATCTTGAGCCTGTGCTTCTGGGTCGTCCGCGTGTATGAAAGCAACTAGATGGTCGAATAGCTCATCTTTGCCACCCCTCAAGGGATCCTACGAAGCATTGTCAAATAATTAAGATCAAAGGCTCTACAGACGACATTAAAAGGGTATCACATTACTGTAGACTAGTAAAAGAAACTGTACTATTGACAAAAAATTATTTCAAGGACAGCATTTTCAGGAAATAGTAACAGATTTGATTGGCAAGTTGAACTAAAACAACAAAATTACAGGGACAGCAACCGGGTCCATGAAAATTTGAGGAAACAGATCTTTGGAAGATTTTGAAGGAGTACATCAGGAGGGACGGAAAAAATAAAAATAAAAAAGGAGAGGAGGGGGTGGGGAGGGGAGTCAGGAGGTAAAACAGAAAAGTTCTGCAAAAAAATGACTCAAAAGAGGCGGGGAGAGCAGAAATAATCCAACATACAAAAGAAGATCCAGAGAAAGAGAGAGGGACAGCAAAGATAAATTCAACAGAGAAAATTCACAGAGGGGGACTCCCATACATCTGATTTAACTCCCAATGACAAGATGACGAGAGCATCTCTTTGGAATTTCCCTTTCAAGAAAGCAGAACTAATTTACTCAACCTTGGCTTGTGGTTTCGTCATCTAGGAAAAAGTTTTTTGTTGACCACATTTTACCATCGTCCAGAGAACCTAAACTCAGGTAATTGTCTACGGGAAAATTGTCTATCTTCAAACACAGCCTAAGTACTTACATTGAAGTATCAAAGGCATTTATTCAAATCTAATCAGTCTGAAACAGCATTGAAGAGATTTAGACCTGCCTCTCTTTTTCCTCACTGTTTGAAATGGACTAGCACTTTTACCACTTTAACGTTGTTGTTTACTAGAAAAAAAGAGTAAAAGAAGGAATTCTTGACCTTGCTATGACCGGTTTACAGGAATAATGAGTAAGAGAAGGTATATTCTAGATTATATGTTCTTCCATCCCTGGTTGGAGGAAGATAATAGAGAAGATGGCCTCCATAAAATTGAAGACAACCCACAACTAGATAATAGAGCTTGGTAAAAGGACATTTAAAGCCTTACTTGGAGAAACAAATCTGTGTGTGTTTTCCCATCAAACAGCACTACTTCTGCTTTAGCACCTAAACTTTGGAGGGTGGCCGCGAAATTTTTGCTGCAAACACCAATAAGGTTGCATTTAGACTGAGAATCAGTAAAAAAGGACTAACTTTTCAGTATTGAGCTTTTGACAGTTTGATCACAATTCGGGCATCATCTGCCAAGGACAGAAAAAAGTCCATATTCTGGCTAGGACAACTACAGTCATGGATACCTTACCTTAACACCATATAATAGATAATCTTTGTTATTTTTTATTTTGTCTACAACCACCGGCACTGCTAAGTAGTTTCATGTGTAACGAAGCACTTGCAGTCAAGGGCTGGGCAAGTAATGTTTTATTTTTATGTAACACACAAGGTAGGTATGCCCTGACCATGTCATTGATGTCATTGATGTTTCCCATTAAGAGATGCTGCCCATGTGAAGACTTCACATCTTTCGTTTTTATTCATTGGAGTGGAGTGGTGGAGGTGATTGAGAGTGAAGCTGTAAAATCTACTCTTTAAAGAACAGGAGTTCTTATGAAGGTAGGGCATAACCACCAATTCTACTTTCTTGTCCATGGGTTATTCCTTGGCACGGGTGCCTCTTAAATAAAACTTTCAGCAGTCAAGAATGAAATTGTGTTCTGTGATATAAACAACAGAAAGCAGGATTCATTTAATTTCCAGTTTGCTTTTACCTGGACTGGTTTTCCTAATTTTGCTTGTAAATCTATGTCTAGACAAAGCAATCCCCTCCTAGATTCAATTCTTCCATGACATATAGAATAACAATCCTTAATCTCCTTAGTGAGAGAGAAGAATAGAACATGAGGAAAAATGTGGACCAGCCATCACATGAGTTCCTGTCTCGGCTTCAGAAATATTAGTTAACTTAGAAATTTCTCACATGGATTGAAATAAATAATTTAAGGAAGAACTAACGTTTAAAATGTTAAGTGCAGAATCAAGCATATGGTATTAGATAGATCTATAAGCATAATAACTGCAGAGGACACATCTAACAACTAGTCGATGATAAATAGAATTCAAACCTCGCATCTGATGGTATGGAGTAATCACCAGTTCCATGGAAAAGAAGAATTGGAGGCAGCAGAGAAGCAGCATTTCTAATGCTAGGGTCCTGCACCCTAACCTCAGGCGAAAATCGTTTAAATGATTTCTCACCTTCCATTATGCTGCGGTACAATTGAAGAAAGAGATGATAATGAGAAACCAAAAGCTAGAGTGAGTAAGAACTTTGGAGTATTTAACAGTGGGCAGTACCAAATACCTCAGGAAAATGGAACGATATAGGCCTCGATTGTGAAAGTGATCAACTAAACTGAACAAATTGTACCTGCAAAACAATATTTAAAAAAACTATCAAATTTTGACCACTCTCCCACTTTATCATCCATAAACTATAATTGATTTCACTTAAACTGCCATAATTCTTCACAAAGTTCATAACACCGACTTAAAGATCCTGACCAAACTTCTATTTGTCCTTTCCGAAATGCAACTAATAGTTGGACCATTGTCTTTTAATGCCTGGACTGAGAAGACGTGATATGGACACGGAAGACACTGACTATGCTTTCCAGAATTTAGAATTTCAGAAAGATGGAGCACAATCATTAGATATCAGTGGACTTTACTACTTTCTCTTATATTTAATACTCAGGTTCCACCATGAGTAACAGCCATTTCTAGCAAGATCAAAACAAAACAAGTGGACCGCCGCAATAAACCAAAGTTGACATCTTCATTATTCTTGTTACTATTGTTACTGCACTGCCAGCTGAGGATGCATAATATGATAAAATCAATGATTACAGGAATCCTGTCATATGAAATAAAAAAGTACTTTAAAGGTTCTTAGCAGAAAAGGAGACATACCCTCCCGATAAACCAAAATATGCTTTTATCTGGGACAAACTCCAGGAAATGCTCTCTCCTCTGGATTCTTTGATTGCCTGGTCCACAAGAGCACAGGCAGCAACATGTGCACCAGCCGACTGTCCCATTAGGTAAATCCTGATCAGAGGGATAACATGATGTTTGGGCATTAACCGTTAATGGAAGTTATCTTCCAATAGTTATATCACTTGCCAAAGGCAAACGACTTTCATAAAAGCAATTGAAATAAAAATTAAACTTTTAATACTTTTAAAAAGAATTTACCATAACACATGATTATTGAGACGTTTTGAACATGCGATGTGTATGAGTACATGTCGAAGAAAATTAAATTTTACCTATCAGGATCACCTCCATATTCCGCTATAATATTACAAACAAATGAGATTCCCTCTGATGCATCATTGACCATATCGCTTATAGTCCCCTGGGGAAAATTTCTGCAGGCACACATGCACAATAATGACATAGTGAAATGTGAAGTTTATTAAAACCAGTCAAGATATTAAGCCAAAATAGCATGAATAAAGAAACTCTAGATGTATCACCTGTAATCTATGCAAGCCACAATAATATCCCTTTCCGCCAGTTGTTTACCCAGAAGAGCACCCCATGCTTTATATCTATCTCAGAAAAGGCATAGTGTCAGATGACAACATTTATATATGCAGAATTTGCAATAGACGTAAAGTTTGCTCTCTGTTGCAAAGTATGATATTTCAACTCAAACAAATGATAAAGATCACCAACAAAAAATGTATGTTGTGCCCAATATCTAAGCCCATATTTCCCTTGAACTTTCTAAACATTGTCTTATTCATTCCATAATTTTTTTGGGTAAGTTATCCTGACACAGAAGTCTAGGATCTTCTATCTAGGGGCAACTACCCCCAAAACACCAGGCAATATGAAAAGTGCAAAATCAAAATCCATCGAAAAAGGGGCTGATCCAATTACCCGATGATCCATGCTCCACCTGTTACAAATGCCACCACAGGCTTTGGCCCATCCATGTTCTTTGGCAGATGTAGATCCAACCTGTGAAATAGCAACGGGGAGGAATTTGTAAGACGTAATCCGACATGTAGAGAATGGAATGGCAAAAACAACACTGTATGTAACTATCCTGGAGACAAAATCAGATACCTGTTTCTCGGTTGGTCTCCATAGACAATGCTACGCCGGACTTGACTTGAGAAAAATAATAGTATGCCACTGCCAAATATCACAAGGAAATTATGTCCAGCTTGTCTGAGCACAATTGACTGTAGCTCACTAATGAAGTACAATCACAGAATCTCAAACCACAAAAAGGTTATTGTGATTTCTCTTCTCAGCCATTTTCCACTCTAGTAATTGTGGTAATATAAAACTAGTGAAGTATATATAGCTGTGAGGGCTAAGCTTGGTAACCAAGAAGCTAAGCTTGATAACCAAGAAGCAGGAAAGAATACGGCACTATTTCACATAATTTTCCCAAAAAGGAGAAAGTGACTAGGTCAAGGAGCAGAAATCAAACTCTCCACTACTTAATTTGGAGAAACCACTAGTCTCATCAGTCCCTTCGCATGACAACAAATCAAACTTCTGGAGGAACAATGAGATGCCAAGAAGGTGCAGGAATAGAAACCTTAAGGATATGGAGAACACACCTTGAAGAAAACCGGGCATAAGTAGCATTGCATAAAGCCCAAGGGCAAGTAACTTTGTAATCCACCGATAGCCTACCCTGGACAACATAGATGAAGACAAGCACTTTATGAGAAAAAGCATACAATGATAAAAAACAAAGTGATTTCCAACTAGGTGGAATCAGTGCTTAATGCTAAATCGCAATATCAAAGCATAATGAATCTTCAAATACTAGAGAAGAAGGGGAAAGGAGCTTTTTTTCCTCCCATGACATTTGGTGCAAAGTAACTTTGTACCATCATCATTCCATGTATATATATGTATGTTGCCAGTGAAATCACTTGAAAAAGAGGGTTCATCAATACTTCTTGCCTGTATTTTTTTTTTTTTTCGCTATATTGCATATACTGAGAATATGCTCCTAGAAAAAAAAAAAAAAGGAGGCTAGCATCGCATTTAAATTATCTTAAAAACTTCATTTCATAGGCGAAGAAGCTACAGAATGATCACAACAATTGCAGGATGTAAATACATGCTTCTCCATGCTACTCTAACCAGATAATCACTTGATTTGAACAGTTGAGACTCTTCGTCAGAGACATCATCTTTGTCTAGGTGCGTCCTAATGGTAATATCAAATGATCCGCATAGACCATGGCAACCTCATGGCCTATCATTAAGTTAGCCAATAGCACGAGCACATGAACATAATTTGTGCATATTTGTCATGGACCTATATTCACCTAAATTATAATTGACAAAACAACACTGAGAAACCCAATTAATAATGCCACCCTAACAGTTCCTAAAAGGCCTAGTTAGTATTCTTCAAGAGCATTTTCCATTTCCAAACAAGATAGGTCGTAATCAGCCAGAACCTCTTCTTTTACATCAGTTTAAATGTTAGTAGGCCCGTAGAGAGAACCACTACCCTGCATCCACTCTTCCCAGAATTTCCTAAAAGCAGAGGCAAAATTGAGCTTTGGAGACTCTCTTCCTCATTCCACTAAACTTCAACTTCAGCTAGTTTGAAGGTTCAATTTGAATTTGCATGTCCAAGTCGATACCCCAGACAATAATCCATTCCCAAACAACAACGCATCCAAGAGCGATACACCACACTCAAGAAACGAAACCACGTAGCCGGATCTCCTGTAGAAGCACAGAGGGAGGGATCGTACCCGAGGTACCGCAGGAGCGTGAAGGTGAGCCGCGTGATCAAGTACGTCTCCGCCGCGGCGTGCCCGATATCCCGGCCCAAGGACTGCTCCCTTCCGAACCGACGACTACCGGCCTTCCCGGCGGGGCGCCGGCGAGCGCTGCCGGCGCTGCCGTAACCACCCGCGCCCCGGCCGGAGACCGAGGCTCCGGCGCCCAGCGGGGTCGCCGGATCGTCGCCTCCCAAGGAGGAGGAGGAGGAGGACGGCGGCGGCAGGGATGACGCGCGGGGCCGGTCGCTCTGGAACGCCAGCGACGAGGCCATGGGCTCGCGAGTCAACCGGCGTCGGCGGATTCGATCGGCGATCCGCGATCTCTCTCTCTCTCTCTGCGTCTCTCCTTTTCAAAATGCGTCTAGCGTCTGTCAGTGCTGATGCTTCTGCCTTTTCTTCTTCTTCTTCGTCTTCGTCTTCGTCTTCTTTATTCCTCTTTCTGGTGCAGCGTTTCTGCGTAACGCGAATTCGCGTCGCGTGTCGAGCAGTGGTGAAGACGCGGTTGGCCTCGTTTTAACGGTTATATCTGCGGGAGGAGGCGATTGCTGGGTGAGGTCGATTCCAGACTCCAGAGCGTGTCGATTGTCGCCACGCGTCCCCCCCGACATTTTGTACCGGCCGGATCCCTTGTGGGACCGCTGGGCCCACTGCAGAGAAGAAATTCGTTGATACCGTGTTTATGTATTTTTTTTATATCATTTAAACCATACGGGACTTGATTTTCTAAATTATAAGGTTGAGAAGGAAAAACAAAGTGTAAATTTAACCAAAGTATGACGAGAAAGTAAGCCGGCAAAATTGACTATCAACTTTCTGTTAAGCTTGATAAATAAAATTTATTTAGTCCTCCTTACGACGCAATCACCACTCATATTCTTTATCTATTATTAGAATATGAATTTTATTATCAACTTATGAACAGAAAAGTTAATCGTGTTGTGTTGTCTAATTGGACATTTCCCAACGATTAGTATTTAAGTAGAGTTGGGATCTCTTACCTCAAATCTTTTGATGGAGGATGATGCAGAATCAATTATATTTTAAAATAACATTAAGAGGGTTACGGTTGGTGCTAGTATCACATTTCCACTCTTGTTAATTTGATATTTCTGACTATTAGGTTTGTATCAATAGTCACATTTCTCACATAAGTAAAGGGAAGTTCGGAGTTCAAATGCCACTTTCTTAGAAGTTAGGATGGAAGTTTCGACTCCCACACTCACAATAATGTAAGATAAAAATTTAAGAGTGATTATTAGAGTAGAATTATAACAGGACTAATAAAGAAATACGATATTCTTCTTTGACAAAAAAAATAAAAATTTCGATATTCCGTGGAGGTCGAATGGACGGACGAGAGAGAGAGAGATGAGGGTGACCTATTGATTTGAGGAGAGGACGTAGAAAAACATCCCTGGATTTAGCTTTGGACTCTGGGAGGGGGCCCCACAATGTGGATTGGCGACTGGCTGGCACTTCGCATCAACGAACGAAAAAATGGAATTTGTTTTCAATCGCCAGCCACAGCTTTTTTTCCACCGCCGAGCGCTGCGATTCCACGGGAACGATGCGTGCAAGTTTTAAGCGAACGCTCTGGAAATATCGAGGGTCGTCCACTTGGTTTCGGATACTCTAATTGACGTGTTGGACTAGGAGGTGACGAGATCGTTAATGTTAAAATATTTAAATAAATCACGTCTCCATCTATTAATTGAAATTTAAATTATTATCACGAAAAATCACAAAATTCATATGTAACAAAATTTAGTCCAAATTAATTTTTTTTATCGTCAAAAAGCCCAAACTACTAGTACACTAGTGACAAGTATCACAAAAAACTATAAACTGATAAATTTACGACAAATTTACCACCCGATCGTTTAGTTAAATTTGATTAATATAATGAAAATGACAAATTAATACTATAATAAACGAATTGTAAAATCTTAAATTACTACGCCGTTAATTACCATGTGCCATCCAACTTAGCCATTTGAAGGTAAAGTTGATACAGAATAATGGACAAATGCTTATATGGAATGAGCGTCAAAAGAGCAAGTAGTCCCACAAATAAAAAGAATATTGCAGAATCTTTAAAGTTACATATAAAATACGACATCCATTTTCCTTAATTTCCGGGATGTTAAAGGTTTTAAATATGTTATGTAGATTTTCTAGTAGAAATTTAAAAACTATCCCTTTTCTCGATACTTTTTCCTCAATAATCAATATCTTTTCATTGATTATGTTATTTAATTTCAATTATTTAATTATTTCATGGACCTCCTCATAAATAGACGCCTAAAATATTGTAATCCGTACTTCAGTATTCAAAAAGTAAATTCTATCTTTTGGAATCCTTTTCCAGGCCTATCTTCTTTCGCATAAAAAATTTAACAAAAGTTAACAATGATGAATTCAACATAAATATATTCGTTTGGGATAAATTTATTATACGTATATTTAGAATAATTGATTGTAATCCTATAAAATCTTACATATCGTAATAAAGGGTTTTGAATTCAAATCTTTTCAAATGTTGCCTTCACAAGTTAGTTCAATTTTTGGATTCATACATGACTCAAAAGATGAAAAAGTCAATTGATTTTAAAATTTGTCCGGAAAGAGAGGGAAAGAGGAGAAAAGCAATCAGCACGCGATCTTCGAAACGCACATGGGCCTCGTGGGACACCCCATTTCGATGATGCAAGCACCGTTGGAAAGGTCTTCCTTCATAGCCGTGGTATCGAAAATGGATTTGAATTGATTTCTTTTAGCAAATAAAAAAAAGAAGGGAAAATGAATTTGAATTGTTTTTTTTGGTCGAAAATTTTGAATTTAAATGAAATGGTCAATGGAGTTACTTTTTCTGATGGTACTTCTATGCACTTTTTTTCCCTATAATTTACAACTTTTAACTCAATACGATTAATGCTCGTGAATTTTTAGACAACCAATTGTACCCTTGTTCGAAGCCCTAACATCGTTTATTTTAATGTTAAAGCCACAAAAAAACTCCAAATTTTACTAATTGTAACACATTTATCTTAAATTTTTTATGACATTAAAAATCTCAAACTTATAATTATGTAACATATTTCCCTCAAATTTTTATTTATGTGATATACTTGTTCCAAACATTTTTCATGACATCAAAAACTTCAAATTTGTATTTGTATGATATATACGCCAAAATTTGGTGTCCCATAAAAAGTTTGGGGTAAAAGTTTAGGATGAATTGTGATTTTTGATGTCATCAAAAGGGTTTAGGGTGAAGTTGAAGTTTTTGGTGACTTTTTCCTTTTATTTTATTAGCAAATTGGCACTAATATATGCGGAAAATTCGAATTTTGTGACGGCGTCGAACCGTGCTACATACATCACAGCATATCAACATCAAATTCACAAGCTATTTGATTTCCTTAACAGAGAATATCAAATTTTAAATCGTTTCAATTCGATCCACGCCGAAGTTTGACCAAAAAAAGAAAAAGATTAAAAAAACTAGGCCGAAGCTATAAGAGGACAGATGTAGCAGATGAAGACGCCACGCAGTTCCCTCATTGGCTGGCGACGGGACAGCGACTTCTGTCGAAGTGAGTCACGGGAAGAACTCGGCCGACGACGATCGCTCTGCCAACTCAACCTCCGAGCAGAGCCGTGGAAGGAAGCGAAGCGACGCGACGTTTCCGCTTCCTCGTGCTGGCAAGTGGCAAGTGCGGGTCGCCAGATTGCCAACTAAGGAGTCGCCTCCTAAGCAAAGGAAAATTTATATTAAAAAAATAAAATCGTGTTATTTTTTTTATTTTTTTATTTCAACGTTTCTTGCTTTACGTTTTCTAATTGCATGGCTCTTTCTATTTCAAAAATGGGTTTTTTTTAATGGGTCTCGGGGCTTATCGTCTCCCGAGGTTGCATGACGTACACTTTTCCATGTGGGCACATGCAGGACATGAGCAGGCAAGCAATTATTTGCCATGCAATATCATCCTCTTCATTTATTCATTTATTTATTTTCGTTATCTCCTCTTTGTTAGAGCCAATTATTTTTTGGTTCTAGCTTCAAGTATTTTTTTTTTGTTTTTCCCATGATGTTCTTATCTTTGAATTGTATTTTTAGATTTTAACGCATACCAAACAAACCTTGTGGCGGCAATTCCTCTGTCAAAAGTATGGACCCCCTCGATTCAATAGTGGGCCAAGGGATCAGGACACAATTAGTCTTTCAATTTTGCAAAATGTACAACTTCGAGTTGGTCATTCCGTTGAAAATGTAAACACAGTAAACATAAATGTCATCTATTGTATTATCATTAAGTTCCGCACCGCCATTGTTGGTTTAGATTTATGAAATACACATTGCAAATGTCAAAATATGTATGAACACATATGACTTAGGCTAGTTTATCAAACATGTCATATGCAAATAAATAAAAAAGAGCGGAGGGAAAGAATTGCTTAGCCGATTAATAGCGCTTTGGCTCAAACCGATGCCTACTTTCGTACCGCAGCTCGATTCAGACTTACAATCAATCCACTAATTGAAAACTTGTACGTAGTTTGGTTATCGATGGAGCCAGCTCTCTTTCACAAATTGGTTACAGTGCTTACTGCACTTTTAAATATGGGTAAACATCGATCCAGGGTCAACCCCGCCCGACCACTGACTTCAACCCAACCCCGCTAGTCTTAGTCAGTTCTCGGGAAGACCAGGTCGGTGATTGATCCTAAAATTCCTAAACTAGCGAGTGTGTGGATCGATTATCGGTCTTGAGAGTTTGAGTAGGCCCAACCCGAACCAATTCCGACTATATATATATATATATATATATATATATATTATTTATTATATATTTATTTTTTATAAATAAAATCTTAAAATAAATAGCGTCAACAATATTAAATAGCTCTTTAGTGAGGAGTTCAAGTAATTTTATATTATTATTCAATAACTTAGATTTTTAATGTTTTTACGGTATTAATAGTCATAATTTATGAAGGAGGAAAATATTTTTATGAAAAGTCCCCATGGCATCCAAAAAGGCATAAACAGCTCCTTATGCTATCCTTCTCTAGTATTTGTTCTCTTAATCTCCAATTTGCCAAAATCAAATAAATAACTTCTCCGCTTGTCACTCAACACTCGCCTTGCTTGCTTTAGGTCATTCATGCCACTTGTGGCTTGATGCTCGCTTGGCTTGTTACTCCATATTTGACATTCGATGCTCATTTGTTTGACGCTCACTCTACTTGACCCTCACTGCTTGCCTTTCTTAACTGATCTCGCTCATCATCAAACCTATTGGGTCGGTACGATCCTCGGTTGCCCTTTCAAGGAGTACAAAAAAATGAAATAAAAAATTATCGATTAGTCCCGGGTTGACCTTGGAACTGGATCAAATCCATTGGGTCGGTCCGGTCCTCGGTCTCAAGCTCAATGGAGTTAGTCCTCGGTCCCAAAAATTGAGGATTGACATTGTGCGGATTGATCCTAAGGTTAGGGAGTGGACCGGCCCAACCTTGACTATGCTCACCCCTACTTTTAAATGCTCTCTCAACAGAACAAATGTTCACTCGTTGATTTTGATAGCAAAGTAGGCGTACAAGGAGTGTGGACCTTTGAGTATGCAACTAGATCATGTGATCAAGCAAACCCCAAGAACCTTAAGAGTCTTTATTTGTAGAAAAAGGAACTTAACTAGCCGTTAATCGCACTTAAAAATTGCTAGTTTTTCGACCGCTGGCGAAGTTGGACATTTGGATACTAAGGCAAGAGATGGGCTTCCGAACCTGAAAAATTGCGAGTCACATCTAAATCACAAAAGGAATTAGATAAATCAATTTAATCATCAACCTTAATTTAGAGTCTAACAGTCATGACATGTAGCATCCTAGATTGCCATCCCTTGGCAAATGATGATGATGGTGGCAGCGGCCCTGCTACGGAGACGGCAACAGTGGCGGCAATGAGCACAATGCAAAGTTTTTTCATTTCTATATTTTATTAAATTTGTTCGAATTAGATTCTATTAACTCGTGGAATTCCCAAAAAAAGGTGGTTGTGTAATTACCAATACTAAATGTTGCTAGTTAATCTGACTTCCCACATTTATTAATGATTCCTCTTCCAAAAGTAAACCCAACCCGAGTTTTATTATCTTAAAAATGTAGGAAAACTCGGAATGGGAATTTCATGTCTCCGTTTGGTTAGAAAATGAATGATTTTGGAAAATATTTTCATGGTTTGAAAAACATTTTCATGAACAATAAAATCATTTCATTATTTTACAAAAGTAACACTTAATTATAATGTCATAATAAGTTTTAGAATCTTCTATGCACTTCTCCCCATCTTTTACCATACTTTGAAGCTTGAACTGGCCAGGCCATAGCGATGCAGCTCTTCTTCGGGCCTAGCGTCTCTCGGGCCCACATGGGCCCGACTTTTCCATCTCAAAACTCGACATGGCTAAACGAACCAGCTCTTCCTCCGGCCCAGCCTCTCCGGGGCCCACGTAGGCCCGACATTTCCATCCCAAGAACGACGCGTTCCACCAGCGACGGCGACGGATCATCGTCTCCGAGTTCTCTCTGATCTGAACTTCGTTCATCCCACCCGTTACTCCGGCCGACAGAGACACGGCGGACGATGGCGGGGCTGCTGGCGTGGGCGGCGGACGTCGTCGGCGGCGGATCCAGCGACGGAGAAGACGAGCGGGACTCGGTCCCCGTCCTCTTCACCGAAGAGCAGCGGCGGTACGTGCGCGAGCTGGATCAGAAGGCGGCCGCCCTCGGCCGCGCGATCCAAGATCTGCGGGCGAGGATCCCCCGCAGGACATCGCCCAGCGCCTCCCGCACCTCCACGCGCACTCGCTCGCCTCCAACGCCGCGCTCGCGCTCCAGCTGAACTCTCACTCCGCCACGCGCGAACAAGTAATGATCGCCCGAACTGCGTATGGCAATGCTTCGCTTCTTGATTTCGCTGTCTTTTCTTCTTGTTATGTATTATTAGTGTTCTAATTGTACGTTGATTGCACTTTCCGGTGCTCGATTTCGTTTCGGCTATAATCTGTTCGATATTAGTTTATCTTTTCGGTGCGATGGTTTTGGAGAAATGGAATAATTGTGCTAGTGAACTTAGAAATTAAAGAAATTATGCTGGTGAGGACTCGGATTGATTTTGGTAGCTGTTTGTGCTGATCATGTTACAGTAACCTGTTGCTGCTCTTAGTGAACCTCTTCTTTTTTACACCTGAGATTGGTGGGTTACAACCCTCCACCATCACCCACATGCGAAATCAAACTAAATATAAATGTGGTTGATGTCCATGGTTTTGACCGAGCCACCAATCAGAAGGGTGGTTGCAGGAGCTCCAACCTGAAAAATTTCGCCCTTTTCCTTTTGTTTTACCCCTATTGTTTAGTGCCACTGAAAATTTTTGGACTTTGATCGCTTTTCATGTTGACTGGATACGAAGAAGCAAGCATTACATGATGATAGAGATGAAAGGGCCTTGCTTTTGTGCTCGAAATTAAAGCGGTAGTGAGAATATTGTTGGAAGATCACACTGTAATTTGGTTGCGCTTGATCTTTTTAGTGGGTACAACTTCTTGTGTTTGATCAGAGCTCTAAAAGATGGTTGAACTTTCAGATCAATCGCTTATGTGTTTGTAGATTGAAATGTTGAGTTAAGGTTTAATGCGTGGCCAGCTGGTTGAACTTTCACATCAATTGGATATATTTTTGTAGATTGAAATGTTGACTTAGGGTTTAACACGTGTCAGACCCAAATGAGGGAAGTGACGCTGCAAGAAGAAAATGCTGCCTACGAAAAGGCTATCTCGAACTGTGAGAACAAAGTCAAAGAGAAATTGCAGGAAGCTGATGCACTTCAAAGGAAATTAGTGGTATGTTTGAGATCCCAAAATATCATGCGGTATGTTGCATTATTGATAAGACATATTAAGTATTGGCCACATTTTTTTCAGGATGTTTTGTTTGAGTTTTGGACTTTCAGAATAGTCAAACTGACCTTTTCTTTTGTGAGACAAAAATTGTTCAAATGGACTCATATCTTGTCGTGTACCACATTTATGTGCGTTGCTGCCAAAGACAAAGCTTCTTCACATAATGACTCTTTCCCTTTTCTTTTGGGGATCATTGCTGAACGATATGTTAACAGGAAATGGATGAGAATGAAAAGAATTTGAAGGCTGAACTGGAAAATGCTCAAACAGCAATTGAAGTTGACGAATCTGATCATTGTTCAGAGATAGTGGTTGAATCTAAATCCCAACAGGATATTCAACCTGGGTTGGATGCGGAAACTTCTAAGTCTACTGTGCTAGAGAAATTGGAGAACAAGAAGAAAGAGTTGGTCCGTAGTTGACTACTAAGTTCTTGTGCTCATAGATTTCCCCCTTTCCCTTTATCTATTTTTATCTGAGTTCTCCTTATTTATCAGCTGAGAGCTTTATTTGCAGAGTGCAGTGGAGGAGAAAGTTAAAAATGTAGAGAAGAGATGGGCACTGATTCAGGAAAATGCACTGAAACAGCCTTCACCAGGTATCTAGCCTGGGTCATTATGAATTCATTAGAGAAGTTTGAATGTGAAACGCCTTGGTAAAAGAATTGGATACCAAAGACATGATGTTTTTATGTGAATGGCGTCAAACTAGTGGTATGCTGCTTTTGGTCTCACATGCTGACTAGAGGGGTACATGAATGATAGATACATGTCAGTTTTGTTTTTTAATGAGCAAAATGAATGATAAAGTGGATGTTCTGAATGGTGTAGTACTGGCCACTGAAGCAGTGAGAGTGAATCAAAAGTGATGTAGGGGAATCAAGTTTCGATATAAAATAACAAGATACAGCAATATAATCAAAGCTAGAACAGATTTTACTAAATCTCTAGGGTTTCAAAAGCAAGCAACAAAATGAAAAGTCTACAGTAATTAATGTGACAGAATTTGGCTCACCTACGTTTAAGCCTTAAGGGTTTAATCTAATTATAGATCCCTTAATCTTAGGCAGTGAATTGAAAGTCACATACTCCTTAATTCTAGATAGTAATACTAAAATTAAACAAAGAAATAGAAAAAGTTCTATACCGCTGTTCGAATGTCCCACCATGTGCAGCGAAATTGGATGTGTATAAGATCCAATAAATCCCATTATTCAAGTGACTTAGATTACTTTAGTACCTCCTTTTTACATGCAAACTGGATAAATAATGACAGGAAATAGAAGTGGCAAAATGAAATAGTAGGGCATGAAGATTAAAACTTGGGGCTCTGATATGACATTGTAATGTCCAACTGAAAGCTTAAGCTATTAGGTGAAGACATTGGAATGTTCAACCAAAAACTTAAGCTATTAAAAGAAGGAAGTTACTTGTATATAAAGCCCCTACAAACTACACGAGAAAGCTTTGTGGGATAACTTCAAGAAATACAAAGTAATAAGAGCTAATACATTTAGTAGTATCAAAATTCTTCAGTTTTCTTATTGCTCCTCCGTCAAAGGTTTGAGAAGTGTTGATGGAGTCTTATAGTCGCAGAGGGCCCATTGGTTTGTATGTCTTAATTAAACATAAATGTAACTGGATCAGTTTCAATCATCATTGCCTTTTTGTTCACTGATAATTGTTTTCCCCTTCACCTTCATTCTCATCTACATTTTCTTTTATTCTCCGGCCGCTTGAATTGTGGGGTTGGGAAGGGACATGTTTGAGGCTTGAGAATTGAGCAAAAGAGATATATGCAGTGATGAGAGAACTAATATTGAAGCAAGGACGTCCTTTATTACTCTTAATATTATTGCTGAAGTCTTTCATAGTTGTCTGTGAACTACAGAAATGGTAGCCACCGACAACTCTAATCTAAAAATTGTTTGACCTTTGCAGCTCAGAGAGAGAAGATATTGGACAAACAGCTGCACAGTTTGCTGGAGCAACTGGCAGCAAAGCAGGTAATTTAGCTGTTTAAGTGATGTGCACTCTTCTTCCTACATAAAAATTCAGGCAACTTTCCTGGAGGAAGACATTAGAGGTCTATCTGTTGATTGTAGGCCCAAGCAGAAGCCTTGGTCAGTGAAGTTCATCAGAAAGAAAAGGAACTAGAGAGGTTGAATGGGCTGTGGAAGACGCTGGAGAGTAATTCTTCGGAGGTGAATGCTACGAGAAACCGGTTTGGAAGAAGCATATTTGACAGAGGGTCTGCTTCTTCAGATTACATAGTTGACATGCAACACAAACCCCTCTTTACCACTGGCCGATGGGACAGCCTGCAGAGACCTGCTCTGCTTAGGTCGGGTTTCGTGCTTTATATTTTAGCTTTGCAGATCCTAGTCTTCCTCAAGATTTCTTTTTAAGAGAGTTTTCTGGTGTCCTGCCGAATCAGGTGTATGTATACCCTTGTGGATGTTCTTTGTATGCGTTATTCTTGTATATAATATGAAATTTTCCTTACAATGTTATTTTATTCTTCTTCAGTGGCTTTATTTCTCTGGAGGTCATTAAAATTCTTGCGAGTTTGAATAACTAATTTCACGTAAGCTATAATTTCACTAAATAGAGAGTTTTAAAACCGTACCTTGTCTTGTGTCTGGTATCTATTTTTCCTTGAGATCAGATCCTTTCATCCAGCTATCTGTCTACTTTATAGGATAACTTGCCAAAACTTTGGCATAGCTAAAATAGGGGGAAAAGGGCTCATCTGAGTTTAATCTCTGTGAATCTAGTGTCTGTAACAAGGTAAAATTATTCAAACTTCATCCTTCTTGAGTGGAAGAAGGTACGGTTGTGAGCCTATGGAACTGTATTTGCATTTTTTTTCCTTTTAATTGGAGCGTTTAATTGAGTCTTATCTAATAGCTTATACTTTTAGGCAATGCATAGACCAAATTCATCCAGAGAAATATCTAATACTATATTTGGCCTTCATTGTTTCTGCTCCGACTTTGAGAATATGTCATCCTTTTCGACCAGTTCTGCTCCAATGTGAAGGCAGGTCATCCCTTTGAGCTCTGCTGCCTTTCTCTTCTCCACCGGGAGAGAAACATCTTTGAGGGGTTACGTTTGTTAAGTGGTAGCTTAGTCTCTACTTTGGTGATGTCTACTCCGCTCGCGAGTGCAGCACCAAGACTCCTAAAATTGGTCAGGAATGCTACTTTGATAATTGGTTTAGGATTAAATTTACAAAATTGAATATTTTATTATTGAATTTAGCCGACGAATGATAAGTTTAGGACCTTTTAGACAAATCTCCCCACGTTTGAGAGCATCAGAGGGCTCGATTCCAGAATATAGGAGCTTCGAATGGAGATGCAAGGGCTCAAATCTAAGATGGTAGAGCTCCGAGGGGAGATGTTGGGCACCTTAAGCGCTACAGCCGATGATCCTGGTATTTTATGGAGTACTCCATATCACCAGATTCAAGATCTCTAATTTCACAGACACCGCACTTGACTTCCCGGTGAAAATGAAATTTCATTGTTGTGAAGGTAATATTCATGAATTGCTATTACAGTAGCCAAAAACACGCGATATGCTTGTCGTAAGTTTGCAAAGGGGGACTGATACAATCTCAAATTGACGTCAAGTAGTCAAATGCCAAAAGATTATTGCACTGACCATTTGAACCTCTGAACCATCACTCTGCGACTCTTATGAGAACTACAGCTACTTGAGAATCAGTATAATACTACCAACTAACGTCCTCCCTAGTCTCTAATCACTCAACGTTGTTCTGCCACTCGAGGGACTTTAGCTAAGGATGCATGTATCTTCTCTTCTGAAAATGACAAGTCAACCATATCTCCCTGCAGATACTTCTCGTAAGCAGCCAGGTCGAAGTGGCCGTGCCCGCACATTGCCGTGAGTATAACCTTGGATTCTCCAGACTCCCTGCACAAGAGGGCTTCCCTTATTGTTGCAGCAATGGCATGAGTTGGCTCTGGTGCTGGTATTATCCCTTCAGACCTGGCAAACTGTATGGCACCTGCAACCAAGGAAGTCAAGATATTAGCCACTCTGCAAACACAAGTTACTTCTAGAGATGGCGGGAGCAGTGCGGATTGTCAGATATCCTTTTTCATGCAGGGTTTGGAGAAAACGTACCTTGAAAGCATTCAATTTGGGGAATGGCAATTGCTTCCATGAGACCCAACTCATAGACATGAGATATCAGTGGTGCCATACCATGGTAACGCAACCCTCCTGAAGAAAATGGAATGCAGATATAAATAACACAGAAAGGCAATGGAGAGGTCAGCTGATAGAGTGATCGAAATGCCAAAGTTAACATACCAGCATGGATAGGATCGGGAATGAAGTCGTGCCCCAGAGTATGCATCTTCATCAATGGAGTCATCCCTGCTGTATCGCCATAATCATATGCATACACGCCTTTTGTTAGCGAAGGACATGCTGCTGGTTCAACGGCTCTTATGATGGGTTTGATATTTCCCTTGAGCTTCTCTCTAATGAATGGGAAACTGAGTCCTGCAAAATTGGACCCACCCCCAGTACACCCTACAATGATATCTGGGGTTTCGCCTATTGCCTCCATTTGTTTTATGCACTCCTCGCCGATGACCGTCTGGTGTAGCAGAACATGGTTGAGGACACTTCCGAGGCAGTACTTGGTGTCTGCATTATTAGCTGCCACTTCTGCAGCTTCTGAAATAGCTATGCCTAAACTCCCCGGGCTTGATGGATCTTCTTGCAGGATTTTGCGACCGGCCTCAGTAATTTCTGAGGGAGATGGGTGTACTTTTGCGCCCCAGGTCTGCATCATCAATCTACGATATGGTTTTTGGTCATATGAAGCACGGACTTGCCATACCTGTACAAAGAGTTGAGTTTCAATTTGACAGCCTCTCAAAGTCGCTATTTTCAAGTTCTACTGATTAATTTTTCAATCTTTGTTGTAGATTTTGTCCACAATGGTTGGCAAGAATAGCTTTCCACTACAGAACTCAAATCCTGAGCAAGCTGGCGACTTTAAGCATGAAATTTTTTCGATAAACATAAACAAAAGTCGGGTATGAGTTCACATAATCGTTCTGTATGTAATGGCTAAAGAATCATCTGAGATGGCATTAGGGGAAAAAAGAAGAATGAGATATGACTAGTGTTCGGCTGTTATCTAGATAGTTACAACCGTAATTATTTGGCCTTTCAAAGTATCCGATTATTAATGTGAAATCAAGAAGCTCACAATTGTATGATTTCAGTCGATAAAATTGCTCAAGAAACTTTCACATTTCTTACCTCACAGTCGAGGCCGAATAAGCTGCATGAGAAGGCCAAGGCACTCCCCCACTGGCCAGCACCGGTTTCAGTTACGACCTTCTTGACGCCTTCCTGTGCATTATACCAGACTTGCGGCACAGATGTGTTTGGTTTGTGTGACCCAGCAGGGCTACCACCTTCATACTTGTAGTAGATCCTGGCAGGAGTATCGAGAAGCTTCTCCAATCTCTTCGCTCTGAACCGAACTAAAAGTCAGGAGATACTTCTCACAATTTCATAGCAACAGCATTACTGTCGGAGAAAGAGAAACGGCATATTAAATTGCAGAATGTCAAACCTTATTAAAGGCGTCGGGCGCCAAAGCTGGTAAATGTCACGAACTTCGTCAGGAATATCGATAAATCTGTCGAGACTAGCTTCCTGCTTTATCAACTCATCAGGGAGAAGAGGGGACAAATCTTCAGGTTTAACCGGCTGAAATGTCCTGGGATTCAAGGGCGGAGGAGGTTTAACGGGTAGATCAGCGACTAAATTGTACCATTGACGAGGAATTTCAGTTGGCTTCAAGCTAGAGCTCAGCGATGCCCGCACGCCAGCACGAGAGCCATATGCCCTTTGATGGTTTAATTTCGTCCTCAGCACGAAACTCCCTTTGCCCTGTCTTCTCTCTCCTAGATTGAATAATATCACTCCAATCAAACAAGCAAATTACATCTTGCTGAACAAAAATAACGGCATATCACGGGGATGAGGGATGGCAATTTTACGATGTATATGTCCTCGTTCACTCCCTGTAATTAAACCTTCCACAATGAGAGGTGTAATTAACTGATTCCTCCTTACCCCTCAAAAACAGTAAGATCCAAAGAAGAGTAAGCTTTTTAGGTAGTATTTTTCCAGAAGGAAAATCATTTTCTTCTTCTTTTTCTTGTAAAACTATTCATGTTTTAAGCTGAACCGAGATGAAACTGCAGAACAAATACAGAGCTAAAGCTCCAAGCGTCTTAACATAAGCAACGGAGAAGAAAATGACATCCTATTATTTGGCTCCAGCAACCAAGAACAGCAGCAGGGCACCCACAACCTTGAACCTAGCCTCTTTTTTCTTCCCTTCTCCGTCATCTTCCAGATAAACCAGGAGATACCAGACGTAAAAAGACTAAGCCAAGAGAAAAGGCAAATGAAGTAAGGGTTACGGTGCAAACTCACCATTACTTTGGGTTCTTGAACAGAAGATGGCTGCAGCTGAATCTGCAGACAAAGAGAGAGCAGGAAGCCATTCTTTTCTTTCCTCACCGTGACGGACCAACTGCGGCGGGTCAAATGTCCAGAGCCATAAAGCAGAAGAACAGAGAACAATCGTGCTATAGTCAAAGTCCTCTCTGCCTCTAAGACACCGGTGAGATACGAGTCTTTTGCCAGATTTGGGCCTCACCGAGGAATTAAATGTTGACTCGGGCTCTTCACTTTCAGGGTCAGGGTGGTCACATTGCTGCCAGCGGCCGCCAGTTTCGCTGTAGAGTACTAAATGAACATGGGAGCGGCAATTCTTGTCCCATCTGATTAATACGATGATGTAATGTATATTGGGAAAATGCTGAAGGGACTGTCTCCATACGACGACAGAGACACGGTCAAAAAGCTCAGCCACGAGACTTTTCTTGAGGAAACCGGTAAACTTCCCTCGGCGGTTCCACATTTATTTCTTTCCTGCAAGCTACAATTTGAGAGACTACTAAATCGTAAGGAACGAACTGAAATTGGTTGATATGCGAAGAAACAATAAAAATATATGAAGAGCTTAGTTGTAACTTTCAAAAGAGTGGATCTTATCTCTGGCCAAAAAAAATATTATGCAGATATTGTTTCCAAATTAGAAAAGAACTCAATAGCTAAAAAATAGTTGTGTAATTATCTCGTACACTTTGAACTTTCGATTATTATAGGATTTTGTAATTAAATAAGTCATAACCGTTGAGAAATATCTGTTCATTTCTGCTTTTTCGATTGCAAGAAAGTAACAGGCATTCACTGTTATCAAATTTTAGTTTGGATCTATATATTTTAGACATAAAATGCATAATTTTTTCTTCTTATCTCATTCAGATGGATGAAGTTCATAATGAAAGTAACTTCACTAATGAAAATAATGGTGGTGATGAAGACAGGATGATCAATGCAACCGAAGATGCTAGTGATGAAAGTGTCACTATATTGAAGAACATGAAATTTGCACCTTGCATAGGTATGTAGTTTAATTTTTATGATAAGGCTTATGCATTTTATAACAATCTTGCTAAAAAAAAATGGGATTTGGCATTAGAGTGTTGAACTTGTGTAAAAAGAAAAGGCAACGTAAGGGAAAAATTGGTGTGGTACTTTATTGCGATCGTTATGGGTCCAAGATCGAAAATGAGTCGGTTAAGTCAAGACCAGGGAAAGATGCAGTTGGCTAGCAATTGTCAAAGTACATCTAGTTGAGTCTCAAAAGTGGGAAATAACAAAAGTTGTATTCAATCATAATCATTTAACAACTCCTTGTGGAAGGGTAGTTTAGTCTTCCTCATTATTAGTGAACCCTAATGCTCACTATAGATATTGATGTAATCCCTAACTATAAAAAATAATAATTTCTTCTCTTTCCCTTACATGGTATTAGAGCCACAAAATACAGTTTTCTACCCTAGCCGCGATGGCCATTGTTACATCACCGAAAAAACTACCATCGCCAGACGGCGAGAAACCATCGTTGCCAGACGGCACATTCTTGACACTCTAGTCACTGTCGCCAAGGTTTGGCAACCAGATTTGGCATCGTCTGAACCGTAGTTGTGCTTGCCTATTCTCGCAACCAGAATGGCGTCGCAGATGAGGTCTGCTCCTCCTTCCTCTCTTGGGAAGCATCCAGTGTGTCAGACTTTCGAAGCACTTTGAAGCGATAGGATATGAAGTTCTTCTCGGTGATGTGCGCGCAATTACCCATCTTCTAGTTGATGTGGCCAAGGATTGCAAGTGTAGTGAATGCAATCGTTTGAGAGTTTGATCAGTCGGTTTTCATATGATGATTAGTGAATTCATTTTCTCAAAAAAAGTGACATGGGTTTTGTTTGCAATGTTGGAATTTTGATAGGTTTTGTGTTGATCTAGAACTTTGTGTGGTTTAGTGTACTTCAGATATATGAATAGTTTTCTGTTTATTATTGAGTTATGGCTAGAAACTTTGAACCTAGTGTGAGCATGGATATTAGTCTTACTAATCCCGAAGTTGAGTTTTGTCAAGCAAATGAGGCCAATTAACCTTCTTGGTCTATGACGGTTGAGACGTAACTGTTGGCCACCAAACAGTTGAGTTATTAGTCCCAAATGAAGGTGAATGATTGGCGCTCTAGCAATGCTGCCATTCAGACATTGTTGTGGAATACCGTGGATTCCAAATATTAGTCCTCAGTTTATGGTGTACATTAGCCAAAGCATTTGGGACAAGTGTGCTATTATGTTTTTACGAAGAGATAACACGAGCAATGTTTGTGATTTTTGGGAGGAGTTATTTGATCCACGTGTAGGAGATACGTCTATATCCAATTACTTTTCTAGGTTTACTACTCTTTGTGAGAGATAAAGTTGGCCAAGCATCAGGAAGGTATGAGAGTTATGTTATTTCTCCGGGGGCTTGGTCTTGCTCATTCTTCTCTAACAGCAGATTACTTCTCAGAGTACTCTTGCATTAGTTGATAAGATCTTCTCTCGGGTCCTTCGATGCATGCCTACTTCATCATCTGTACTTTTATTCTGCACCTGTAGTAAGTGCTATGGTTTCTTAGTCTTCTGGTGGTCGTGAGGTCGGAGGCATGGTTCCCGTGGCCGTGGCAGATTTGGTTTTCTCTTGGTCGTGGTTGTTGTGGCGGTAAGGGTGTTAGAAGTTCACGTTATTGCAACCACTATTAGCAAGCTGAACATACCAAGGCTTATTACTATATTCTATATCCCGAGCTTTGTCCACAGGTTGCATATGCTGAAGTGGGTGACCCCCTAGTGTAGAAGGTTGCTGATCAGTCATAAGAATTGCTTAGCATTATTATGTTGTCTTGTGCCAAGTATGAGTCCTTTGTATGTCCCCACTAGGGTGGTGAATTCCTCAATTCCTACTGCTACTTTGGCACAAACTTTTTCAGGTAGTTCATCTTGTTTACTCTCTTCTGCACCCACTCTTGGTTCGTAGAATTAGGTGCCACCAATCATATGATCGGTAACTCTAACTTATTGTTTAGTATTACCCTATGTTGCCTAGTTCTGTTTACATTTGCTGATTGTCTAGAGTCTTATATCACTAGTCAAGGAGATGTAACCTTGGGTCCCTTTCTTTCTTTTCATCTATTTACCATTTACCAGCTTTCCATATAACTTGCTTTTGTTAGTTCCTATACTCGAGATTTGAGTTGTTTTGTGATATTTACCTCCACTCGTTGTGTCTCTTTTTAGGATCTGAGGACCGGACGGATGATTGGTGGAGGGCATGAGTCCAATGGGCTGTACTACCTAAACAAAGAACTTATTATCACGGCTATTTGTAGAAGAACACCACCTTTGACTTTAGAATGCATTGTTGCATGGGTCATCCACCGCCTGGACATACTTCATCATTTTCTTGTTTCATCTTTTGTGAGTCCTATTCTAGTGCAATGCTTGCCAATTTAGCAAACATCATCGGGTATCTTTCCCTTCCAGTGTCCAAAGTCACGTCAAGTCTTTTGAGTGTAGTCCATTCTAATGCTTGGGGGCCATGTCGTGTCAATGATATGTCTAGTTACAAGTACCTTATTACGCTCATGGATAATTATTCAACGAATGTGGTTATATTTAATAAAAGATCGAATGAAGTTTTTTTCCTGTTTTCTATGTTTTACTTTGAGATTCTCAATTGGGGTATTATGTTTCTATTAATGTTTGCGCCTCGATAATGCCAAAGAATATATGGTCATTTACTCTAGTTTTCAATCATTTTTTTTATCTCACAGATTTTGCATTAAAACCCTGTCCCTATACTTCCAGTCAAATGAGGCAGGAAACGAAAAAAATTCACCATCTCTTGAACGTTGCTTAAGGTCTCCTTTTCCATGCTATTCTTATGGCATGTGCCATCCTCATAATCGCCTCCATCCTCCGTACTTCGTGGGGGCATACCTATTCTACTCTCCATCCTACAAGTTCACTTTTTTTCACCTGGGGTGTGTTTGGCTATGTTTTGCTTAAAAGTATTGTCCTGCTCCTAGTCATGATAAGCCTAATCTTACGGGCTGGCAAACGTATGCTTTAGGTACTCGAACTTAGAAAGGGTACGAGTATTATAGTCTGTTAGTCGGTGGTTGTCTGTCTTGGCAAATATAACATTTTCGAGGATCAGTCATGTTACTTTCTTGCCCAATCGATGACTCCTTTTAATGATACATTGTCCTTGGCCACAGCCTTCACCGTCATTCTGCCAAGTATACTTTGGGGTTGCTCGATTTTCAATTTGTTGATAGGGATTTATCAACGGCATCGTCTTGTTCAACGTGAGGTAGTACAATCGCTGCCTGCATTAGATAATATGCATGATTCTCCATCAATTAATGCCCAGGTCTCTGATTCGCTAGTTTCTTTTGAGCCTGAGTTTATTGATATTCCCATTGCATCGTGCAAGGGTATGTGTTTCGTACTGGTCAACCCAATTCTCGGTTTACCCCTTCTACTACTTTGTCTAATCATACATACTAGTAAGCCTTTTCTCAGTTTTTATCCTACGATTGTCTTTCTTAAATTTTCCTCGTTTGTTGCTTTATCTACTGTGTCTATGCCAAATACTATTGCAGAGGCTTTGCTCATCCATGTTGGTAGGCTATGGAGGATGAAATGCAGGCGCTATAGGAAATGAGACATGGCACCTTACATAATTACCTGACAAACAGTTTGGGGTCTCGTTGGGTTTTCTAGTGTTTTGCTGGATGGTTTTGCTGAGCAGCCAAAGGTGCGCTCTTTGGTTGTGGTTACACTCAAACCTATGGAGTGGATTATGCTGATACATTTTCTCCCATCGCAAATATACCTTCTTTTGTATTTTTCATTTCTCTTGCTATTCAATATGATTGACTCTTTATCAACTTCATGTCCTTCATGGTGACTTGGGCAGAGTAGGGTATATATATGAGCAAACCCTCGGGGGTTTGTTGCTTAGAGAGTCTAATAGTGTTTGTCGACTGCACAAGGCATCATTTGGGTTAAAACGTGTCTCCTCATGCTTGGTTTATCATTTTAGTGATGTGGTTATTCGATTTGGTTTGTGGTGGCAAATCGGTGATCATTCTTTGTTTAGTATCCTTAGTAAGGTTGGTTTTTGGAGCTAAGCCTGTCACATAATTTAATGGATCCTAATGTGAAACTTGGATGCAAACATGGAGACTTACTTCAAGGATCTAAGTAAGTATTAGAGGCAAGTGGGTAAGCTCAACTAATTAACTGTCACCCGACTAGATATTTATTTTGCTGTTAGCGTGGTTAGTCAAGGAATGCTCCTTGCACTACATTGGAAGGCAGTGCCACGTGTTGTCAAGTACTTGAAGGGAGCACTAGGTAAAGGGACTGCTCAAGAATCATGAATATCTTAGTGTCATTGGCTACTCCGATGTTGATTAGGCTAGATGCACTATTGATAGAAGATCAACTTTAGGCTACCATGTGTTGTTAGAGGCAATTTTGGAGTTGGAAAAGTAAGAAGCAATAGGCAATGTCTTGATCAAGTGTAGAGGCTGAATATTATGATGGATTATGTGACTAGTGAGTTGCTTTGATTGAGGATGTTGTTATTTGAACTAGCATGCCATCTTTAGCTTCCTCAGTTTTGTGTTGTGATAATCACCCGCTATGCATATCGGCTCAAATCTGGTTTTCATGAGCACACAGAGTATATTGAAATAGATTGCCATTTGTGTGAGAAAAGATTCTGAACAAGAGCATAACACTTTAATACACATGGACTGAAGACCAACTTGTTGATCTTTTCACTAAGTTGTTGCGGGTAGTAGAGTGACCACTTTATGTAACAAGTTGGGGCTCTTTGATTTTATGCCCCAACTTGAGAGAAAGTGTTGAAGGGTAGCTTAGTCTTCTCTGGCTTGAAGGATAGTTTAGTTCTTTTCATTATTAGTGAACCCCGAGGCTCACTATATATATTGATGTAATCCCTAATTATAAAAATAACAATTTTCTTCTCTTTTGCTTACACTCCTCAAGCACTATATTCTTTACATCACACAGGAATATTGACTCCATAACAAAAAGAAAATCAAGTTGCACTATGATGTAGGATTAGAAACAAATAATTCATTTCAAGAATTAGTTGTTGAAGAAGGAGGAAAATCAGATCTTAAATTTTGGAAGAAGATGTTCAGCATCATGTTACAAAGTACAAAATGTTGAAACTAAAGAAGGAGATGGGCAAGATTTTCAATTATTTTTCAACCATACATTTGAAAATTATAATTTTATTTTATGGGTGGACGACAATCAAGAGATGCGATATATATTTTGAGATGTAGTCACATTTGATACCACTTATTGACAAATAAATATGATATGCCTTTTGCTCCATTTGTTGGTGTCAATCATCATGGTAACTTAGTTTTAATATGGGATGTGGTTTGCTTTGTAATGAGACAAACAAGCTCTTTTCATCCGGCTGATTAAAGCTTGACTTGATTGCATGTCAGGAAACGCCCCTCAAGCTATTATTACTGACCACTGTAAAGCAATTTGCTTGTCATTGCCTTTGTTTATGAAATGTAATGCAAAAATTGCTACAAAAATTAGTAGGTCATTTTCAATATAATGGTATAAAGTTAGCAATAGAATAGCAGCTTACAACTCATTATATGTAAAGTGATTTTGAGATTGTTTTTGGAAGGTGAGCGCCTAATTCATGCACATGGATTCCATGATAATGACTGGACTTTGAACATTGCATGAGGAATAGATTTTGAGATTGCTTGGAAGTGTGAGCTATAATTCATGCACATGGATTCCATGATAATGACTGAATTTGAAACATTGTATGAGTGGGAATAGGAAAGTGGGTGCCAGTATATTTGAAAAGTGAGCATGTCAACTAATCGTGAGAAGTGAGTGATTTTTATTTTTATTTTTTATTTTATTTTTATGGATACATACATAGACAAACATGTTTGAGTGATTTTATCTCTAATATGACCTTGCACTCAAAGATAAGTATACAAAGAAGCTTGTGCCGATTTTGATTCTAGACAATTCAAACCTTGGTTGAAAATCGGGTGTTATTATGAGAAACAACTCTCTATATATACCCAAAGTATCTTTTAGAAAGTTTTAAGATGAAATAGAGACAATGTTGTAGTGCTTTAACTGAACTTAGGTTGCATAGAGATGGGAGTAGCATCAACTTTCAAAGGAGAGAATCTGCTAAAAGTGCTAAAACTTGGCACGAATGGAAGCCAAAAATTCAAAAAGGTACATTTAAATGCATTTTTAAAATGAGATATTTAAGGCCAACTCTAACGATCTTACCAGAAATTCAACGTGTTTGCTAGAAATATGACATGGCATTATGTTATTAATAAAACCGGTTTACATAGCTTGCCAACATGTCTAATCGGGAATCCTTGTCTAAAACAAATCATCCTCAATGTTCACTTAAGTGCCGGTCATGGTTAAAAAAAGATTACCTCAAGTCAAGTTATAATGTAGTGATCACTTAAGTGTCACTTGTAAGTTAAAAGTGAACACTTATATGTCAAGTTTTGCAGAAAGTGATAACTTAAATGCTAAAAATGAAGTCGTTTAGCATAGTCTTGGTGTCTACGTTGATAATCTTTTAAAACGAATTGCCATATCAATTAAAAATCTTGTCGGAAAAAGCCACTTTAGCTATTTGGTGGAAATTCTCACTATTAGCACTTAAATGTTCATTTTCTCCAAATATGACACTTTAGTATACATTTTGAAAGTTTAGCATTTATTTATCCAATGTGCCAAGTTTTGACATTTATGATGTATTTCTCTGACTATTAGAGTAGAAGAGCCGTCAAGGTGATCATAATAATAATAATTCTTGAAATCGTTGAATTTGAAATTTTGTATTGTGGCACGAGCTAAGTTCACTGTATCTGTGGAATATTTGCTTTTAAGGCTATCTTTGTAGATCTTCGTCACATTGAGTAAATGAGATAACAATTGATACTTATTTTTAGCCAATGTGTCCTCAATGGAAAAATTTGAGATTAAGATTTCCAATCGAGATGGATCAGCGTTTCTTAATGAGCAAAATATCGTTTTCATTTCATTTTTATTGGTCCTTCATTTGTGATTAATTTCCTAGTCATTTCATCAAAAACTGAAAAAAAGTTAAAAGTTGTAAAGTCAACCCGCATCAAAATTTGGCTTTTGTACCAAAAGTTCACAAATAGTCCTAATTTCACTTTTTGCATAATTTTAAAAAAATCAAAAATTTCCCTATTAATCAAATTTTAGTAATTAATATTAACTTTTGGTCAACCTTTAACCAAAAAAAAAAAAAAGGTGAAAATCTACAAAACATCTTATTTTAGCTTCAATTTGACTTTGTACAAAAATTTCTCAAAAATCGATTATGAACTATTTTCATTTCTTTTTTTTCTGATTTAGGTTAAAAAAATAAAAAATAAAAATAAAACTACTTTCTTTCTAGTTAGATTTTTAGCTTAATTTCCTGTACGATATTTTGATTCAGAGGTCATTTCACGATTAGCCATTGAAACAATTTTAGAGTTGGCATGACGTGATGAAAATTTCCATTTTAACCTAATCAAGAGCCTCGAAGAGTTCTTCAAAGTTGAAAGATTTCACCTTAATGAATTCCTTTTCTTAATGATAGTCTAAGTCCGGAATTGATTTTGTCAATTTCACTAGGGAACATTCCAATTTGATGGATTTAGCTTAATTGAACTTTGAAAAGTCAAGCTAATGTGTTTCCATCGATGCAATTCAAGTTGACTCATTTTAGATTAAGGTTTAATTTGATAAATTAAGGATCAATTTGATAAATTAAGGATCAATTTGATAGTTGAACATAAATTTCATTTTAGTGTTTGTTTCATCATGTTAATGTCAATTTGAATGTATTAGGTCATCATAAGTTCATTGATATTTCATTACATTGAATTCAATGCGATCAATTTGGCAGTTGACGATGGGAATGCAGAAATTGCGTTAATTGGTTAGAAAATCGAATATGCGTGCCCATTAAATCCGAGTGTAACTAATATCATTCATGAGATAATTGGACTAATTTAAAATCAATCGAGATGTTACTAAAAGGTTTGATCAAATAGGACAAGTATTTTTTATGATCTAATAGCATGCATTCTTTGCCAAAGATCGATCGAATCAGTCAAAATCAGTTTAAAAATTGGTCTGATCCGCCTTAAGTGGGAAATGACCATTTTTCGGCAAGGTTTCGATGGCTAGTGACCACCACGAGGTGTCCAACTCCTTGGCTGACCACCCCATCCCCTTTTTGAATGAAATTACAAAAATGCCCTAAAGTTAGGAAATTACTAAAACACTCTTGATTAATCACTAATCAAAAAATTAATCTTGGCCATTCATTGAGGTTTTCATCCCTAGCCTTCCAATATGACGTGCTTAATTTCCTCCAATCACAAGAAAGTTTAACAATTAAGGACTTTTAATCTTATCTTGGAAGATTAAATCTAGCCGGATCTCATCTTGGGGGGGACTACATATGCATTATCCCTCAAAAAAATTCAAGGTGGAGCTCATTTAAGAAGACAACTTTCTCTCACTACAACAATCTCTCTCTCTCTCTCGGCCGGCCTACTCCCACTGCCTGCCACTGGCCAGCCACCATCTTCTGATCTACCTCACGGCTCCCTTGTTGATCGCAACACCTGCTTCCTTCGGTCAAAAGCCGCTGATCGACGACCAAACCTCCTGGCGCATCCTTACGTGCTTAATGCCCGAAAGGCACATAAGGAGCAACGGCAATTCCGTTCGCCAATTTAGCGATCCTGCGGGTCCTTTGCCCCTCCTAGCCTTGCGATCTTACTTATTGACTGGTCCTTGACGTTGTGGTGGCTGAAGCTCATCGGATCCTCGTCGGAACTCGCGATTTCTTCCTATCTTCTACTCCAGTTCATTTTTGAGCTTGTTCAAGTTGATTCTCACCTCAAGAAAGAGATTAAGCCCAGCAAGCTTCGTAAGCTAGCTGGTCGACGATAAAGACTTGCTGGAGGCCATCGGAAATCTGCAGGAACCACAAGTGATTAATGTAAACATGCAGGGTGGTTGTCGGGGCAACAGAGTCGAGCGGGTGTACCGCCAGAGATCGTTGGAGTCTGGTAGATGTGCTGTGCAGGAAACAGCAGGCAACGCCACGAACGCTGAGTGTCGTTGACCTTAAAAGGACCACCGAGATCGCGGGTTTTTCATTGAGAAAAACGTCAACGCTGTTGTTGCTGCACGGTGTGGACTCAGCTTGACATGATGACGAGGTAGAGCGCCGCTGCACAAGACTCGCCGGTGGACAACAACAGATTGGCAACGCAAGGGTGCGACACGAGGTAGTGTGCACGTTAGGATATCGTGGCTCCCACTTTTTCTCTCTTCGCGAAAGCTTCCGCTATCTCTCTCTCGGCTTGTGCTAATTCAGACAAGGAACACCGCTTTAAAGTCTTCTCCTTTTTGTGCTTTTGGTTGCTCTCTCTCTCTCTCTCTCTGGATTGTCTCTTGCAAAGTGATGGGTGCCAATCAAGAACGTTCTGATGAAGGCCACTTAATTAACCTGACCATGCCAGGCACATCTTGATCAAGTCAATTTTACCTTCTAGCTTTCTTATGGCATCTCGACCAAAATCCCCTTTTAAAAATAAACGGTTTAGTAACTCCCCCTTTTTTCTTCAAACCTTTCAAAAAAAATTTGTATTATAGGGATCCTGATAATATCAAATCAAACTGAACATTGGTCCTCCAAACTTTGAATAATAATCTAGTATAAAATCTCCTCGTTTTTTCAGCGGAAAATTTCGGCGTCCAAACCTAACATCATATTTCTTTTCTAATTTATTTTCCCAACTCGAACCTCTTTTGAAAACAAACCTTTAGTAACCCCTCTTTTTCTTTTTTTGCTTCAAACGTTTAGAAATAGTCCCGATAGGTGCTCAGAGACTCAAATTTATTTTATGCAATTAAACTAAATAAAATGCTAAAATTTAGGTTTAAAACCTTATTGTTTTATTGGGCAAATAAGTTTTGATGCACTTGGGAGAGACGGGGATCGGTTTATTTTCTATTTAATAGTCCAAAGGTCATGTTTTGAGAATAACAATAAAAAAAATATAATTGAGCAATCCATGCATTAGGTGCAAAATCTCACACATAAGTTAGGATTGCCTCAGGAAAAGTCCACCTCATCCCTAAATACACCTTATTTGGAAAAGACAAAATGGAGAACAATCCACAAAACCATATATTCGGTCTGGTCTTAAGAGATACTCGAAACGTTTCATGTTTTCCAAAATCATAAACCACTCGAGCTGGTAATGCTACTTCACCCATATATTTCTAGATTCGTAGTAATTATATATATATGGAACTAGAGAGGGACTTCCCGTTTCCGGTAGAGATTGAAAATTATTAATGAATAAAAGTTTTTCTATTTTTCCATTTGATCAACGAATTTAGTATGTTAAACTAAACTACTTTTGTTCCCCATCTTTTCTTGAAGTGATAATTTCAAATATTCGAACCTAGAGGGATAAAAATCGGGGAATCCCAAAGGTCTAGCCCTTTCTATGGCAAATTGAACTAGTTTATGTTTTGTGATGTTGAGCTAAAATCTCATTCTTTTATAATACATAAAATCTTGAATAAAATATATCTTTTATAGTTAAAGATGTCTAAAACATTTCTCAAGGAGGAACCAACTTCAAAATCGTAGTTCATTTTGATCCACAAAAATTTGTGAATGAGGTCAGATGGCTTTGATCCAGAATTTCACTAATTCAACTTGCTTAATACTAATCATTTTAGCACTAATCTAACTAAGCTCATTAAAAATAATCTAACCATTTAAGTGCAATTAACAACTAATGAATGATTATGGAGTTAATTCAGGATTACGAAGAAAATAGGCTCGTAGCAACGCGGTAGAACCCGTAACTATCAAGTCTCCAACGGAGGCTCAACGGCGAAGGACAAAGCCTTACAAGCTCATGGGCGAGGACTCGATTCTGGTTACCATTCTCTTGGGTCGATCTCGGCTTGGTGGTTTGCTGGCGGAGCTTGCGGTCGTTGAAGCTGGTGGTGGACGTGTGAAGGAGGCTGCGGTGGTTGCGGGCTATTGGACATTGAAGGTGGTGGTGGCACCGTTTGGTGTTGCATGGATGAGGCATGCGTTGGTGGAAGTGTCGTGAGGTGAAGTAGGCACAGTGAGATGTGGGCTAGTGAAGATGAAAATGAAGTGGGTGACAACTAAGATAAAAATTGGCGCAAGGAAACCCAGGGAAGGAAATGAGAGACTTCTTTGTGGCACCCCTCGATGGCCCCGTCCATTAGGGTCATCACGGTTAAACACACTTCCTTCCTAATAACATGTCTGAAATGCCATTTCAATTGCAGCGGGTCCATACGGCCATGGGGTTTTACATCTTTTAGATCGAGTCTCTTGTAATGGAGTTCATATACGGAGTACATCAGCAAGCTCCACTACCACATATATAGAAAACGTGCACCTCACCCAAACATTTTATAGGTAAAAGCTGAACACTTTTAATTACTTAAACCATATGGACATTATTCATTGGTACATCAAAATGCCGTAGTCTTCTATACTCGGCTGTACTTCAAAAGATGATCGACATCTGTCACGCCCCGATCCTCGGACGCGCGCACATCCTTCTACTTGATTGATTTTAGAATGCGATATCCCAGGACTATGTATCGCCGACCCTTTTCTTTCATTAAGCACATGCGGGCGGTTATAATCCCCGGATAATAAAACAATGGGATGGAAAGCAGGCCATATTTTTCATGTGAAATTCACAACCACACTTTCATTAACAGCCTGACTCATGGTATATTTCAATCTTATTCTACAACGTACTTGTCTCTACACCTATCTACACTAAGGCGGGTTTACAAAAGGGATGGGATCTTGGCCACATCCGGGTTATATTCAAGATCCCTCTGGATCATCTTCTTCTTCAAAAGTCTTTCTCCCATTCGGGTTCCTCTTGTAGCTTCTCCTCGGGGTCCACGAAATGGTTATTCAATAATCAATGAGACCACGTCTCACGAGTCCCTACCTAAGACTCGATTAGTAAGCCGATACACTATAGGCTGCCTAAACACGGCACGAGTTGGAGGACTTACCTTGGCCTCAGATTCCAGCTGCATATTAGTACAGTTCAATAGTTATTCAAACAATCACATTACCAATCGAAGCATCAATCAAATCGACCTAGACGATTTCATGTCAGTCAGACCCTTTCTAGGTCGTTCATCCTACTCCAAGCAATTCCTTAGATTTAGTGGCTTTACGGTCCCACCCGACCCTCTCAAGATCTAGTGGCTTTACGGTCCCACCCGACCCTCTCAAGATCTAGTGGCATTATGGTCCCACCCGACCCTCTCAGTTCGATTTAGGAATAAATCTTAAATTCACTTCTAAATTACTTTAGCACCAAATAAAGCTCAAATAAATAAATGGGATTTGCACCACGACAATCACACGAAATTCCGATCACCGGCCATCCAGGTTGAATTTCGAAAAAAAAAATAATTAAATAATTAATTTCGAAAATTAAATAAATAATTATAAAAATCAATTTAGGCTCGTAATGCCAATTGGACGCCGAGACGAGCCCGGAAAATTACCGAGACTCGTTCCATGTAAATAACATGGCATGTCTACTTGCTAATGTCTATTTCTAACCACTAACATGCATCATTAGTTCTCTAATTTAATTGATCTAAACTAATCTAACCACCTAATTGCATTTAATTAAATCTAACCAACCTTAAGTATAATTAGCAAACTAATAAAGCATTAGTGAGTAAAACTCACTTGATAAATGTGGAGGTCGGGACACCGCGACGCGATGTGCGACGGCGGCCAAAATTGGGCTTTCTACAACGGCGGGCTTGGACAGGCCTTAAGCAGCCCAACAAATCTCGGACCAACCGAGATTTATTCCTACTTTTGGGCCGGACCCAAGTTGGGTTGGGCTGCTGAAGTTGGGCCTCAAACCTGGGCTGAACTTGGACTGAATTTGGATTGGGCTGCACTTGTTGATTCAGTGGCCCAAGGAGCTGATTTCTTTGAATGGGCTTGTATTTGAACTTTGGTGGATCATGTGGGCTTTGTTTTTGCTGGGCCAAAAGACTGAAATTCTTTGGGCTGGAATTCTGGCCTAACTTGCGACCCCGAAGGAGATTCACCGGGCTGGAATTGCCGGACTTTCGAAGACCGACCAGGCTCCGATTTGCGGCTAACGTAAGGGAGATGGATGTTGGCTTCTTCGGTCTTTCTCACAGCTCGGTGGAGGTTGCTTGGCTTCACTTGGATCGGCTGGTGGACCAGACATGAAGATGGGTGGTCTTCGTTGATGGAGTCAATGCAAAGGCTTCGTTGATGGTCGAGTAGATGGAGAAGCTCGGACGTGGCGCCTGCAAAAAGAAATCGTGGCGGGGCTTCGCTCGGTTGGGATTTCCTCGATCAATCTTCGGTGGTTTTCATTTGGGCTTTGATCGGTGAAATGGACTGAAACGTGCGAGACGGAGAGAGCGGGGTCTTCGGTCAACAAACGGTGGAGATTTCTTCTTTGGTGGATGATGGCGCGTAGGATAGGAAACTCGTGGAGTTTCAAGGTCCACGAACCGCCCGAGAAGAACCGAGGTTGACGGTGTTCTCGCGATGGACGGAAGCGGGGCTTGCAGATGTGGCCGACCAAACTCGATGGGAGTCGTGGGCTTCAAGCGGTCAACCAACTGCTTCGCTTTCGCTCTTGTTGACCGAAGCAAGCCGATACGTTGGTGTGGCAGCGGTGATGTGCAACCGGCGGGGTTTCTTCAAAGAAGCGGTTTCGTCTTCTTCGCCTGGGAGTGTCGCACAAAACAAAAAGGGGAGAGAGAGAGAGAGAGACTAATCGGTTGAGGTGAGAGGAAAAGAGATGGATAAGAGTGAGGTGGGCCTTTGGCTTGATATTATGCAAAAATATCCTCCAAGAATCACTCTTGGCCAAGTAAAAACACTTGGCTTTCACTAAACCATCCAAATGACCTCCATAACCTCTCAAGTAGTCCAATATTGCTAGGGTGAGGGGATGTTACGAATTTCTCAAGGTCTTGCCTCAATTGCTCTTCCATTCTCTCTTGATTCATTTTCAATTGGCCACCATAATTTCAATTGATAATTTTCCTCACCCAACTACCCATCTTACATCTCAATTTTGCGACCGAAAACCATATGCGGCATTTTCTCGCACTAAAACAACCCGGCAACGACTTTTTCCCAAAAGTGTCGGTTGTCGGAAAAATCTTCCGAGACTCCAGTCGACACTCCTAGAATTTATTGTGACATGGCCAAAACTTCAATTCCCTGAAATCGGACTCAATTGCGGTTAATTTTCATTCGGCGCGTTTTAACGTGATCTAAACTATCGGGTAACTTTCAGATATTTTTAAGAGCAAATGACCGTGGTCGATTTTCTTGAACCACTATGAACCCACTTGGCTCATTGGCGACTTCCGATTATCGTGAAAATCTTGAGGATCCAATTACGGACACAGGGTACCAAAACAATAAGAAAATCAATCGAGGGCCGGTCGACGAGAATTTTCTAATTTAGTGGGGTCACCCACGATTAGCCACACATCTCTGTTGAACCAGTCTATCTCTAATTTCAAATTGATTTTTAACTGTGCCGTAATGGCCTCTAAAGATGGACACGGTCGAGAAGTCGATTTCTGATCGAGTTCTCAAGTCTATTGCCTTAAAATTCCTTAATAATTTCCCCAGATAGTTTAGTTATCTCAAGAGTGATCGGCTCTGAGAATAACCCTATGAGCGCATCAATGAAATGCCCGATTTATTCAGTAGAAGACAGGGTTGAAGAATCTGGATGTCACAATATCTCCTCCAAGAGTCATATATTTAAAGTCTATCGATCAGTGTCGGTGTCCAAAAGTTCATTCCTTTGCTATCCTCCTCCTCACGGTCATATCCAACCACTTGATCCATCTACCGGTGGCAGTGGCAACAGAGGTATCTTATCTAGTTTGAAATGTTATTCCCCAAACGGGGTGAGTACAACCACTCAGCAATAAAGATCCACCAAACTACACAATGCGTCAAATAGAATAATCAAGGTATCATGAATAAAACACATATCATTCATGCATTCGAGCATACCTCACCTTACAGCCATGCATATATCACCATACAATGTGCATATATCGCCATACAACATGCATATACCACCATGTACTTGTATTTATATCATCAAGCAGCCATACATATATCATCATGCAACGTGCATATATCACCATGATTCGTATCATCCATGCTATTAAGCATACATCACCATGAGATCCATTCACGCCTTCATGATCGCATTTTCAATATCAAATAGCATCAATTTACTTTCATGCATCATGCCATATGCATACACCCATGCACATGATTCACTTTCAATTATTATCTTTCACGAGGATCTCATCAGTTTTTCTTTCCAGGGATCAATGTTTGCATCCCACAATTTATCGCCGCACCCAACACCGGCGTCGCGAGGAGCCTTTGGCACACACACTCCGGGCATCTAGCATCCCACTGGCATCACGAGAAATCTCGGGGCTCACCATGAAAATGGTTACCCCTACCCTCTGGGCATGCATCATAATACAACCCCTCACCCTCCGGGCATGTATCATAATACAACCGGGCATCCTGACACTCCTGAGGAAAACCTCTAGGCATGTATTCATAATACAACTAGGCATCCAAAGGGCATCGACTCATTCGAACCTTTGGGCATCCCAACTCCCGGGGCATTGTCGGCTCACACCTCCAACGGTATCATCATTATCTCAATTTATATTCACACATGTATCTCAATTTCAACATGGCATTTGATACATCAATATCAAGAGTCTCAACCAGCTTTTGATGTCATATAACATGCCATATGTCACCACATATGCAGCATAATCAATCACTCAAGACATTATATCACATGCAGCAATTTCATTTATTTTTGAAAATATAACAAAATTTCGGATAAAAACAGATTGCGCTCCTTTGGTCATAATTCTTGAAAATTAGTAAAAAGCCTTATTAAATTCTAAAATTTAACATGTTATATAAAAGATCTGAAGGAAAATATTTCGTGAAGAACACCAAATCAAAAGAGCATCACAAAAATCAGTACAATTCACGCACCACAGTCCTTAAAATTTCGGAATATTGACATACACAGTTTTGTTCACAAATTCAGTAAAAATCCTAAATGAACTCCAAAAATTATGAAATTTTTATATGTTATAGAAAAGGTCCAGAGGTAAATATTTCATTAAGAACACCATATCAAAAAAGGCTTCAAAGAATACGTACAGGTCCATACATCACCGAAAAATGATTTTTTTTTTTTTTTTTACATCACCCATGCACAGTTTCGAAAACAATTTCGATTAAACCCTTAAATGAACTCAGAAAATTCTGAAATTTGGAAATGTTGTATTTAAGACCTAGAGGTACATGTTTCATGAAGAAATAAAAATTCCAATTCGTTCTGGATTAAAAGCTATAATCGATTTACTTTTCCAATTCTCAGTATCGTTTTCCAGATCCACCTGCGTAGAAGAAAAATCGTTTTCCTTGGTCATTACTGGTCTATTTATTCTGAAATTTCAGTATATTTTTCCTCAAAATGTCATCTAAAATTTTTATCAAGGGCACGAAATCAAAATCGTACTGGAACATTTTATAAAATTCACAGAATCGTAAGAGGTCAAAGAGCAGTTTTCCAGATCTAGTATTTTCGAAGAAAAATGGTTTCACCACTTAATACTTGTCCATTTCGTCTCAGATTTTAGTATGTTAACCATCAAGAAGTCCTCTACAACTTTCATTAAGAAGTTGAAGTGAAATTCCAAGTATAAAGTCACATGCAGCTCACTAAATCATCAAAGGACAAACTGTTTCTCTAGAAAACAGAAGGCTAGACTTAGAACACAGCTTCTTCATCTTCAAAAATACTCACCTCTACCCCATTCGAATTCCACCATGCATCACACATCATCACACCAAGTAAACCACAACAAACAAAGTGTAGATTAACGGACTCTACTTGCCTCAAATCGAAGGAAAACATAGCAAGAACAACGGCGGGACTAGGCGGGCTCGACGGCGTCTCCTCTTCTTCTCTTCCTCTCTTCCTCTCTTTCTCTCTTCTTTCTTTGGACGCCCCTCCCCCTCTCGAGCTCTCCATCCCTTTTCTTTCCTCCCCTTCAATGATTTGATTGCATGCAGCCACCCAAAGGAGCCAATGGGGGCAGCCACACTTGGCTCAACCTCCATGCCACTTGTTAATTTTTCCATGCAAGATAACACTTGGTCGATCCCCTTAGCCACTTGTCAATTCTCTCATGCAAGGTTAATGGGCTTCAGTTTTTGGGTCGGTCTTGGGCCTTCATGGGCCGGTTGAATGGGGGGCTGCATGGGCTGCTTGGACGGGCTTTGGGCCTAAAAATCAGCCCACCCTCTCCTATTCCTATTCCATTTAATCCCCAATTAAATAAACACCTAATTTCAGCTTATAAGGTCACAAAACTTTGTAATTTAAATCAATAAAATTCTACTTATAAAGTGCACCCCGAGAATAAGATTTCTATATCAATTTGCACCTTAATAAAATCATTGGGTCACTTGTAGACGCATCTCCATCCAAACAATTGTCCATTACAATGCTCGGCCTTAAATTAGTTGAAATTCATTGATTCAATGGTTGATTCATAATCCAATGGCACTTCCATCACCTATTGATGGTTCATAGCGTATCCAAGGGTTGTCATGAAATTTTAGGATGCCACACTTGCGGTCAAGGAAAGAAGAGGGAAAGGGGAAGAAAGGGGGTTGTGGTAGAACAAAGAAGAAAAGCGTGAGGGAGGGGATGAACGTGAGAGGAAAGAAAGAGGAAGGGAATACGTGAGGAAGAAGGGAGGAAAATTGGGGCTGGTCGGCTGTTGTAGGGTCGTCACGTGTGAGAATAGAGAGGGAGAGAGAGGGGACCAAAAGTCCAAGCAAGGTGTACGCACCAATAGGGGGAAAGGGATGGGGAGAGAGAGAGAGGGAGGGTCATGAAGTCAAGGGAGAACATGTCTCAAAAGTCTTGACCACAAAAGTCTGTTTGCCAACCAATGGCTATTTTCCTCTAATTCTTCACAAAACAAACCATTTTGAGGGCCAAATAATCCAATTTCCCTCTTGATCCGAATTTCTATTTTATTTCTAATTTGTCCAAAATCGATTTTTCCGCAAAATTCCGAGCTTGACGGAAATCTTCCGAAAGATGAGACGATGTCCTAAAAATGAGTCGTGACACACTCGAACGTCCAATTCCCAAAATCGAATTGATTTCGTGGTTAAAATTGACCGAACACAATTTTAGTACGACCTAACCTATCGGGTAGCTTTTAAGGATTTTATTGCATTTGACTGTGATCGATAATTTTCGATCTACGTTTGTGCATCTCGACTTGTAGTCGACTTTCGGTTGTCATAAAATTAGCAAGGTTTCAATTACGGGTATCGAGTATAAAATCGATAAAGATCGGATTAGTGCCATTCGACATGAATTTCACAATTATGCATAATCACCCGCAATTCAATTAATTGATTCCATCGAATCGACCTATATTCGATCACAATTCGATTATAACGGTGTCGTATTGACCCTTACCGATTATTATGGTCGAGTAGTCAATTTCCGATCAAATTCTTGAGTATGTCACGTTTATATCCCTTAACGGCTTCACTTGTAGGTCAGTTGGCCGTGAGTGACCAACTCAAAAAAAGAACCATCGGCACGTCAACGAAATGACAATTTCGTTTAATCGAGACGGGGTCGAAATTCAAGATGTCACCAAAAGTTGTGGTTGTCAACCTCGGAAGTGGAAAATAACAAAAGTTGTTAAAGAAGGAGGACATGAGAATTTAAATTAAAAAAAAAAAAAAAAAAAAAAAAAAGATGTTAGAAATCATGTTGCAAAGTACAAAAGGCTGAAATTGCAAAATATTTATTATGTGCTTGATTTGGATGATGAGCAAAGAGACTGTATGATATCTTTTGAGCGGACGCACGATTAAGAGATGTGTATAAATATTTTGGAGATGTAGACATTTGATACCCCTTATTTGAAAGCAATGTTCGAGACATAAATCGTCCTTGCACTTTCAATGCCAGTCGACCTCCCACCACCCACTGTCAGTGTCATCTCTCCTCCTCTCTTCTATATATTACCTAAGTAGTACGGACACACAACACGTATATGCGATACGATACGACACGACACGTCATTTATTAAAAATATAGAATTCCGACACGTTGGGACACGTTGTATATTAAATAAATATTTTTATTTTTAATTAATTTGATATAAATTCATAAATAATTAATTAATTAAAAAGAGCCTACAATGAATTTACACTAATAATATTAATAAATCAATTCATTGAAAATTCGAATAACATATTCATAGTTAATGTGTATCCATGTTTGGAAACGTATTTTTGAACTTTAACAAAAATTATTGATGAAACTAATGATTAATAAAAATTAGAATCAATTTATTTAAATAAATCCATGATCTTCTACAAATAACCAAAATTTATCATTATTCGAAATTCAGTACTTTTATTTTTTAAATTATTTTTTAATGTCATTTATTTATTTTTCCATTAAAAAAAGGCCCCACACCCCCACTCCCTACTTTCCCTCATCCATTTCCCCCACCCACAAATTTATTACACTTTTATTTCCTTCCCCCTGTTTCCCTCCCCACCACCTGCAAATTTATAAGCGGTCACTTCCCTCTCCCCAAAATTAAAACTCACGCCAACCCTCCTTTTCTTCCTCCTCCTTGTCAGCCCTCCTTTTCCTTTTCTAATCTTTTTTTTTTTTTTTGAGTTTTCTTATCAAAAACCCTAGCCAGCCCTCCTTTTCCTCTTCCTCCTTGCTGCTTGCCGCACAACTCCCTTCCCTCTCCTCTTCCTCTCGATCCTTCTCCTCCTCCTCCTCACCGCACGACCCCTTCCTCTTCCTTTTGATCATTCTCCTCCTCATTGCCGCACGACCGCCTTCCCTCTCCTCTTCCGTCTCTCACCGTCTCTTGCTGTCGTGGGCTCGCCTTCGCTCGTAGCCTCGTCACGGGCTCGCCGTCGCTTGCAGCTCGTCTCCGCTCCCTCGCCCTCGCCTCCATCCTCCATCTTCCGAACACACCGGTCAAAACGTGTTTGACAACATGTCGGAAAATCTGACACGTGTTGACCGCGTGTCCAACTGTATCCGAGCATGTCAACGTGTTTGACACGATCCGAAATGTGTCGGACACGACACGGTTTGTGCTTCATAATATATCACTAGACTTCCAAAACCTTCTCACAGAGAGAGAGAGAGAGAGAGAGAGTGGGACGCTTCAATGGCGTTGATAGGTTTCTTGGAGATATTCTTGGCTGGGATTTGCTTTGCGGTCCTTCGTCTCCCTCAGCAAAAGCGACGATGGGCTTCCCAAAAACTGGCCGCTCGTGGGGATGCTACCGGCGGTCTTGCTCAACCTGAGCCACTTCCACGAATGGGCCACCGGCTTTCTCGAGCGGAGCCACGGCAACTTCTTCCTCCGGTTCCACTGGTTTTCTGGCATGGACATGCTGTTCACTGCTGATCCCGCCAACGTCCACTACATCTTGAGCGCCAACTTTGGGAACTTCCCGAAAGGGCCCGAGTTCAAGAGGGTGTTCGACGTTTTGGGCGACGGGATCTTCAACTGCGACTCCAATCTGTGGAGTACGCAGAGAAGGGTCGCTCAAGTGTTTATGAAAGACCTACGGTTCCATCGGTTCTTGTTGATGACGACTAGGGACAAGCTGGAGAATGGTCTGCTCAGGGTACTCGACGAATTGTCTCAGAGTGGTGTTACGGTGGATTTGCAAGATTTGTTCCAGAGGTTCGCTTTAGATTCTGCTTGCAGATTCGTCACGGGATTCGACCCCGGTAGCTTGTCCGTCGAATTCCCAGAAGTCCCAATTTCCGAGGCACTTGATGATGGCATGGAGGCTATCTTCTATCGCCACTTTTACCCTGAGTGGTTCGGTACTCTGCAAAGGTTGTTGGGGATTGGAGTGGAGAAGAAACTGAGAAAAGCTTGGGAAGATGGAGACCAAATTCTAGGGAATTGCATAGCAATGAAGAGACTTGAACTGAGAGAAGGAACCAGCAAAGTGAAGGGAGATGAAAATGGTGCAGATTTATTGACATTGTATATGGTGGAAAATGAGACACTGGGCGCTTTAGAATGCAATGACAAGTTCCTTAGGGATACGATTTTAAATTTCATTAGCGCAGGGATAGAAACTACTGGTTCAGCTCTCACGTGGTTTTTTTGGGCTCTTTCCATGAACCCGTCTGTTGAAATGAGAATCATAGAGGAGATAAGATCTGTAATCCCGAAGGAAGAGCAAAATCGTAGGGTTTTCAATATTAGTGAGCATATGCACAAGCTGGTTTATTTACATGGCGCGGTGTGCGAATCTTTGAGGCTATACCCACCGCTTCCATTTCAACGCAAGTCCCCTGCAAAGCCTGATGTCCTTCCTAGTGGATATGAAGTTGATCCCGGCACGAAGATAATCGTCGCTATGTATGCAATGGGGAGGATGAAATCAATATGGGGGGAGGATTGTTTGGAATTTAAACCGGAGAGGTGGATTTCGGAGAGAGGAGGAATTAGGCATGAGCCATCTTACAAGTTCATTGCATTTAATGCCGGACCAAGAACTTGTTTGGGAAAAGATGTGGCTTTCACTCAGATAAAAACGGTTGCAGCCACTGTAATACATAACTACAAGGTTCATGTTGTGGAAGATCACCCTGTGAGACCTTCTAATTCTGTCGTACTTCACATGAAACATGGATTGAAGGTGAAGCTCGCTAGGCGAAGGCTTTAAGGGGACAAATGACAAGGAATATTATGGCTAAAAACTGTGTATCTATGTATGCAGAACATGTCCGAGTATTTATCTACCGCTTGTTTTTACATTTCCTATCGTGTACTGTTATTTATATATGCACTACAAGTTATAGCTTTAACAAGTCATGCAGCATACATGAGCCTTCATTTCTTTCTTTGTTGGAGAAATTTGTGATAAAAATCAATCACCATAGAGATGAAACATGCAACTGTAATATATGCTTGCATATGCTTGGGGCACACTTTGATGTCTACTCGTAAAATTTATAACAGTGTCAGTCAAAAATAAGCTTTGAAATATAATTTTGCGCCCAAAAATGAGCAAAAAAGTTTGCTTTCCGAAAGAGCTCTCTTGAACATTGTAATAATATCAAGTGTATTTCATATATATCTCTCAATTCATCTCCTGAGAATTTTTAGGATATCCACCACAATCTTCTCTCTAGTCAAATCTTTCTATTCACTTTTATGATACCATTATCAAGGGCTCCATGTCAAAGAGATCACAGAACTTACTCAATCAATATTTAAATACATTACTGTTGCAAAAATCAAATTCTTCTGATTTGGACACCCAGAATTTACTCTATGAGAAAAGAGGCCACACAATGGCAAGGCTGTGTAATGAGAGAGGCCACACAATGGCAAGGCTGTGTAATGAGATATATAATCAATTACAGCTTGCTTCAATGATTTCTCGCATTGTACTAACACAGGTTCATAAACAACTATCCAGTCCCCACTTCTCAACTCTTCCTTTTGCGAGTCATAACAATTCGAAGACATAGTTATATATCCTTACTGGAGAAGTATTTAACCAAAAATCAAAATGAGAAGGGACAAACCTTTTTGAACTGAAGAGTTAAAAGCAGGTGTTTCCTAAGAGTAACTAGCCTTATAATAAGAATAGTGACAGTGAACAAAACATAGGTGTCATAAAGGTAATGAACCTTTTGGGTTCCACGAAAAAAATCCAAAACCAGAAGAAATCCACAAACTTCATTGAACCAAAATAGCGAATCTAGAAAAGAGGTTGTTTCTTTTATAAGGAAAACCGTGAATCCCCCAAAGTCCTTTTTTTTATAGACCGGATTCTAGAGAAGAGTGTACAACCGACATCTATCACTAAGAGTTTCACCAACCACCACCGCTCTAAGTCATTGTGCTTACTATACAGCATCCATGCACAACAATATGAGGAGGTTGTTTGTACCTTGGAACAAGTATATATAATTGCTGTCATGCAGTTCCACTTCTCCAGTGCATCCTCCTAAGAATCATCAGCAGCTTCATGCAGAAAATATAACAACTGTGGCATATGCTGCATCTCAAATTGTCCTCAGCCACCACAGAGTTTGCATCTCCCAGGATATCCCATCTCTTTTGTCGCCAAAAGTGGCTTAACACGATTTGAATATCTAAACATTCAGTCCCAGCAAGGGTATGGCATATCATTTACTTGGGCTTTAGATGGATAAGTGTGACAGTCTGATTTTCCGCCTCTGTTTTTAATTAAATAAATCGGGCTTTTCGTCGACGTGCTTATAGCGCTATTTTCTGAGCTGATCACTCATGAGATAACTTAACTAATCGGGAAAATTATTAAAGGATTTTGATGTAACGAGACTTGAGAATTCGACCGAGGAATCGACCGCTCGACCATGTTAGTCTACAAGGATTAGTTCGGCACAATCGAAAATCTATCAAAAATCGGAAATAGGTCGATTCGATAGAGATAAAATTAGGCTTGGGTGATTCCAACTAATTATAAATTTCTCGTCGATCGGCACTAAACTGAATTTTCTGTTGTTTTGGTACCCTGTGCTCGTAATTGAAACCTCGAGATTTTTCACGACAATCGAGAGTCGTCAATGCGTCGAAGATGTACATTGTGGCTCGGGAATAATTGCACCGAAAATTCCTAAAAACTAATCGATAATTTCGGTTGCGCTAAAATCACATTTGACTGAAATTAACCGAGGAAATGATGTCGATTACAGAAATTAAGAATTGTCACGTGTCACAATTCATCCCAAGGACATTGTTGCATCTTCTGAAAATTTATTGATGATGGGAATTGTTCATGAAATGTGCAAGATCAGCAAATTAAAAGAGTAAGGGAATTGCCACATTTTAAGTAGAATTTTAAGGCCTCTAATGTGAAGCAATTTAAAAGGTATTATAAGTTGTTACTAAGGAACTTGACCCTATTGACTTAGATGTTAGATTGGTAATTAAAGAAAGAAGAGGAGTCTTCTCAAAAGGAAATTCGTAGGAATCCCTCTCTCCTACAATTTCACCTCAATTTCCTTGGTATTTAATGGAGATGGACTTGGAAAAGATAGAGGGACTACTTGATAGGGAAAGAACTCAATCTCCATGGGAAAAAGCTACGAGAATCAACTTCAAAATTCGGATTCGGCAGTTTACATGGATTTCAACATTTTCTTTCATCTCAATTAGAAGACACAACGTTGGAAAGCTTTGTGGGGCCTATGATGGTGATAGGTGGCCAAAATTTCCATGGAAAACTAGGCCAAAAGCTGAAGGAAATTTCAATGAAACTTCCAAGCAATTTCCTCTCTCCTTCCCCACCATTTACTCACGTATGGATGTCTGCTGTATTTTACAATGGCAACTTCCACCTTTTCCTTTCTTCCTCTTATTTTATTCTTCTCCCTTGTCTCTTTCAACGTACAAGCTGTTGCTTTCTCTTCCCTTGATCGTGCTACTTCCGTTTCTGCTCCCTCTTGAACGACTAACCGGAGACTAAGAAACAAAACAAAGTAAGGCGTGAACGTGACATTACCAAAAAAATTCTTGGACCCATATAAACGTTGACCGCATACTACCATGGTTTTTATATATAGGTCGAATAATTCGAGTGAGGAAAAAAAAAACCCCTCACCCGCACAAGAACCGCACAACCGACCAAACTCCATATTTAGTTCTCTCTACCGAAAAATTTATAGATTCGTGTGTTGCTGTTGTCATCACACCACAGCACATTCCTCTGCGGTTTCGGCTCAACACCATCACCGAGAGGCTCAAGGCTGGTCTCTGTGTTGCTGTCTAACCACCAACGAGAGCCGTCGTTAGCTGTGAATTAGTGAATTGTCTTCTAAATTTGGACTAGGGGTCGAGTACCTCTATTAGGAATTCGTACAAGTTAGAAAGATGTAGATGACATTATATATGGATGGATGTTGGTTAGGGATGTTATAATAGACATAGAAAAGCTTAGATAGGGTTTAGAGAGCAAGACAAACGTCGTGGAGGAAGATTCGGACTAGAACAGTAGCTGATTTAAAACAGTTTCCAGGACGTGTGTGTTTTGCTAATTTTGTAGACAACTGTGTGTTGCAATTTGGAAGGAATTTTATTCTGAAGAAATGTTTTAGACATCCTAAATAATAATATATATTTTTCTCAGAATTTTTAGAATTTAAAAAGATGACGATTTTCATGACATCATCCTTGAAGCAGTAATTTGGACAGTTTTGTAAACCGTGACCTGTTATGATTCTGAGGGCTGTTATTGACCTTTAGAGGTCGAATTTCCAATCGGTTTCTTCATGAAAGTTGTTCGTTGTAACTTTTAGTTTAAGATACTCGAATTTCAAATCAAACGGACTAGGTTTCGACCCAAAAACGAACTGATTTCGAGAAGTTAGGCTCTCTGGAACTGGACCCGATTTTTGTGCTGGATAGAAAGAATTTCTGGGCCGAATCCAAAGGGATCTGGATCTCGGTGTATTCATGAAAAATGTTTTTTTTTTGTGTTTTCTAGCACGTGTCCAAATTTGAGAATTTTTCGAGCTCATATTAGTGGGTTTCTAACTTCGAATTTGGGAGAGCGTAATTGAACTGTTTTCTCTGAATTTGGGTTAGTAAGAGTGTATGTTTGTTTTGAAGTATTCTTGCTATGAAATTGCTTAATTGAGACTATGAATGCTATGTGTAATTGATTATTGAAGTGCGACATTGATCATATGCATTCATGGCATGAGATTCCACCACGAGCCTTTGGGGCCGGGCGATGCTCCTTCGGAAATGCCGATCGTAGTGGAGGCTGGACCGATGCTCCTATATGGAATGCCGTCTAGATGTAGACGATGCCGCGCTCGACGGTGCGAGGTGATGCCCGGTTATGCCGGAAGATTGTTTTCTGAGCATCGAAATCATTTGTGACACATGAAATGCTCGGTTATGCCGGAAAACTGTTATCTGAGCATTGAAATCATTTGTGACACATGACATGCCCGGTTATGCCGGAAGACTGTTATCTGAGCATTGAAATCATTTGTGACACATTAAATGCCCGGTTATGCCGGAAGACTGTTATATGAGCATTGAAATCATTTGTGACACATGAATGTGTCAAAGTGAGGGACCTAATTAAAAGACGGAATTGTGTGGTGCAGTATGAAACGTGCCATAACGGTTTAGTCCGGTAAATGGGGGCCCGTGTAATTATGTGACATTTATGTCCTTACATATGTATGTGTTAAACGTATTCTGATAATATATGATCTCGATATCTTATGCATGATTTAATAGACACTAACATGCAGGAAAGTATTGGTATTAAGAAAGTGTGAGAAAGGCGATTAGATTGCATGTTGAGTGTACCATTCTCCTAATCTGGATTTAGGGGATTTACTTGCTGAGATGTGATCTCACCCTTCAGTGGGCTAATATTTTTCAAGTCCCTAAATGGAGGAAGGCCAGGTCGTGTATAGTCGGTCGCAGTAAAGGAGGAATAAGACTCTCGCTATCTCCTTCCAAGTGATGACGGGTTCTCTGTCAAGACTGGATGTAGGGTGACAGCTCACCCCTGAGAAATCGAGAAGTATGGTATTGTAGTAGTAAACCCCAGTCTTATAGATAGAAACTTAGTTAGTGGGTAATCAAACAACTTCACTTTTTGTATAAAACCTTGGGGTGTTAAACTGGTCTATATGTATAAGTACTGTGATGTTGTAGGTGTGGCTTGTGAAAAATAATATCCTACGTTTTTATCCCACTGTTTTGTTGTATGGAGATTGTTTTATGTTTCCGCATGTGCAAAATACAGAATGGGTCGGCAACAGTTCCTAGGATGTTGCAAATTTTAAATCGACCATTGAGGGATGTGCATGTGCTCGGGGTTCGGGTCGTGACAATAAGAGTAGAATCTTTCCACAAAATTTGAATCCAATATATATAACAATTCTATTAACTAAATTTATGTTTCTCAGATTACTCCAGAATGCTAGATCTTCATTTCTTCAAGAAGCATCTAACTTCTAAAGACGTGGAAAAGAAAAAACCCTCTAGATGAAAATCTCCAATGGTATTTGGGCTACATACAGGCTTATTTCTGTAATATTTTGACTTGCCAAGAGTGGGGCTCACAAAAAAAGAAAAAAAAAAAGGACTTTACTAACATAACAATTTTTTAGCTCTATGATCATAATAATTTGTTGTGAGTCACAAATTCTTGAAGGAGTGGACTCTACAACAATTTATAATTATTTGTTATTTGATTCATAATGGATTATTATTTTCACAATAGATTAAATGATGTCACCCAATCATTTCTAAAAAACAAATGGACATTCAACTCTTTAGAAAGGGAAAAGGAGTGACCAAGAGGGTATGCACGACCAAGAAAAGAAAGAAGGAAGAGAGATAAAAGGGAAAGAGAGAGGGCTTTGCATGTATCGCCGGGATCCCTCTCATGCCCTTTGTTCGTCTAATCAAAGTGATATACGAGGTTATTTCGATTCTGAGCTGCGAGGCTCGATTTAACAGTGATAAGGATATATATAGAAATGATTTAAGGTTTTGTGTGCATGATGATCTAGGGAATTTTGGGCCGAATTTCGGCGGTTTTTGGCTCGATTTTGGGTCGGGCAAGTTGCTTCAAGAGATTTTCTTTTTGATTGTAACATCGCTTGGATTGGGTTTTGGTAGAGAGAATTGTGGCGCAACCAAGCATCATGCTCAAGCTATGCATTTTTTGACTCAATTTTGGGTTGGCCAAATTGTGGGTCTTCAATTTTTCACCTTCGTTTTCATTAGACATGCTTTCTTTAACCTTCGCCACCATCTCGTGCACCACTTTTCCCACAACTTCCGCTGCGGATTTCGCAGTCTCCTCCATTGTCACTTTGCTACTCCCAAAGCTCTTCTTGCATGTTTCACTTTCTACCTCGCCTTATTATGGTCGTCGACGTACGTTTGTGTCCCCCGCTTCTAAAGCTATTTTCACTATTTTCAAGATTTGCTCAAGATACTAAAGCTTTGGTCGCCAATGAGAATGATGGTATCTATCATTAGCCAAAGTCTGATCATTTACACTAGATCTGGGTGGAAGAATTGGAGTTGCACGTTGTTCATGATGGTCTTGGTCTTGATCTTCGAGATCTTATGGGATTGTCTAAGGAGAGAAACCATGCCCATGACAATCTTTGCAATGGATAGCTTCTCCTCCTTGGCTTTAGCATGCTTTTGGCCTCTGTTGACACCTAAATTTTGATTAGATTTTTAATTAGGCCATAATTTCCTTTTTAATTTATTTTTCCTTTTTATTGGATAATAAATAATAAAAACAACAACAAAAATAAATAAAAACAAAAGAAAAACAAAAAGAGGCGGTCCATTGGGACCGGGCCTTCGCGCCCAACTCCCTCTTTTCCTCCTCCCCCCGCACGGCCCCCAGGGCCCAGTTTTTCCAACCTGGCCCGGCCCCTTGCTCCCTTTTGTCGTCTTTTTCCCCTTCTTCTGCAACACGAGCGCAGGAAGCCAGATGCGTGCGATGGCCGGACGGACGGGCGGACGGCGACGTGCGTAGAGCAGCTGGCAACGGATGGGACGCACATTCAAAGCGGAGCAAGTGGGCGGCTGAGACAACGCCAATCCGACTGCCCCAAGGCTGGTCGGTGTGCGAGGACCGGCGGTCGAAGCTCTGTCGATCGGCCGCCCCCTCGCCTATAAATAGGCCCCCACGACGATGTCCAAGAAACACGGCCAAGAGAGGATCCAAGGCAACTAGCTCCGATCACTTCCCCCGAGAGACATTGGAGGAGGTCTAAGAGCCGGCCAGCCGAAGATCCAGATCTACTTGGAGGGAGGGAACCTGGTCTGAGGGGGTTCCAGATTTGCGAAGAGGGATTGAAAAGGGGCTGGATCTAAGGAGGACAGGGGCGCCGTTAAGCCAACAGCGACGCCGCCCGACGCTGTGCCAAGCTGTGCCGTCGACCCCCTTGACGCCGTCGCTACGCCATACCTCTCGTTGTCATCTAGTCGCCACCAACGACGCCGTCTAATCTTGCGGCCCCTGACGCCGTCCGTCTCGAATCGCCTCCCCCCAACAAAGTCCCGACACCTCATCGTGAGCTCCATCGCGCAGGATCGCTGCTGCTTCACTGTCGTCCGCCGCTGCCATTCCGCCACCCGTCGCCACTTCCCACGCCGCCGTGCCGTTCCGACGTTGTGGACAAGTAACGACAGGCTCAGTGTGCTCTGTCGTCGTCGCCCCCACCCTCTCGCCCGCCGAACCGTTTGCGACTCCGCCCGCGCCGTTCGCTGCCATTCCGCCACCCATCGCCACTTCCCACGTCGCCGTGCCGTGCCGACATTGTGGACAAGTAACGACAGGCTCCGTGTGCTCCGTCGTTGTCGCCCCCACCCTCTCTGCTGCGCCGAGCTTGCTTCGCAACTCCCGCTGCCGTGCCGTGTGCCCTGTCGCCAATCTCGTTGGGTGGCCGGCTGTAGCTCTTCCGCTACATCATCGCCATTGAACCCCGGGCTGCCGTCTAGTTGACGCCTTCCCCCAGCCTCTCTAATCGGCACCGCCTTTTTCCCCGTGGGTGGGTTGCAGCGAAGAGGGGGTCGAATCGGGTCAGCCTGCGGATCGGGCTGACCTGGTTCCTCTGGCCCTTCGGGTAGGGTTGCATCAGCGTAGGCCTATCGCAGCGGGCCTTCAAGCTTCCGTTGGGCAGCCTTTTTTTCAAGTAAAAATCTGCTGGATTGGGCCAGAATTTAATAGTGGGCTTGAAATCCTTTTTGGGCCGGATCCTTGCCTCAGGCCCGTTCTGGGCCCTTGGTCTTTGCAATCCAAGTCGAACCCAACCCAAGGATTCGACCGGGGTCTTTTTTTTAAAATATAATTTAAAATATAATATTATAATAATATTATAATTCTAAAAATAATATTTAAATAAAAAATAATTTATTTTGAAAAAATAAATAAATAATAAAAAATATCCCATAGTTTCCCAAAAAAGCCAAAAAGTCAAAGAAAAGTCAAAAATAATTTATATTTTCAAAAAAGGTCAAAAATCCAAAAATGTGTTTTATAAAATAGAAAAAAGACCCAAAAAATGTGTTTTTTCCCACAAATGCATGGAAAATCCCTCAAAAATCCAAAAAGCCTTAGGATTTAAACAAGATTAGGTATTGAAAGGATATTAGTGATTAACTAGTGTAATCAAGTCCTTAATTCTAATTTCTTTAGTTGCACAGGAGCAAGTATTTCTCTTGATACTTAGCTCGAGTTTCTAATCGACCCACCTCAAATTGATTAGTAGCGACTCAATTTTAAAAATTAACTTACAAATTAAAAACTTGGACTATTAAGTCGTGAATTGGTGGGTTTGGGAGAGTTTAGGCTAAGCCGAATAGATCTAGCCAAACCATTAACCTCTATAGGCGCCTGACCCTAATCGGGCGTCGAAAAAGAGGTCACAACAGCCTCCATCTCTAATTTTTGTGGAGAGTGCTCAAGTGTGAAGTGAGACCAAAAATGAACGGTTTGGCCATTCTTTGAAGCCTTTTCATGTCTCTGATTCTTGTTTGGCAAATGAAATCATGACTACAGTTCTACATCGATTCTCTCTTCTCCTCTTTTTGGGTTTCCTCTTTCTCATTTCTTATTCCTATTCTTGTTTGTTGAAGTCATGGTTAGTGCACGTTCCATGCCAATCCATGCTATTGTTGGGGCATAGGTTTTGCTCACGTTTGAACGAGTCCAATGTGGTTATTCGTCCGTTTCTCAATACATAGATTTCATTTCCATAGGAAGAAAATTGATTATGACATGGCGGCCCACGAACCTACCCATGCCCAACTTGGGCCACAAAGGGCCTATATCTATAGGACCCGACCCAATCTGAGTGGGCTCGAGGAAGGCCCATGCAGCTTGCATATTTATTATATATATTTGTATGCTTGAACTATAAAATGGGTTTTGCGACCCAAAAAAGAAGAAAGAACTACTTTCAACCCAAAAAACAACTATAGAATGGGCCGGATCAAGCCTGCCCATGGTTCGCCTACTTCTCGTCCATTGTCCGTGTCATGTCGCCGACTCTCTTTTATACATCACCGGACTTCAATTACCTATTTGAGAGAGGAAATAATCTTTCATTTGTATGCAATGGGGAGGTTGAAATCGTTATAAGGAGAGGATTGCTTTGAATTTAGACAACAGATGGATTTTTGAGAGAGGAGGAATTAGGCACAAGCCGTTGGACAAGCTTTCAGCATTTAATGCCAGACCAAGAACTTGTTAGGGAAAAGAAGTGGCTTTCAAGCAGATGAAATTATTTAGTCACTGTAATACAAAACTACGAGATTCATGTGGTGGAAGGTCACCTTGTGAGACCTTATAATTTTGTCATACTTCACATAAAACATGGATTAAGGGTGAAGCTTGCTAGGGGAAGGCTATAAGTAGACAAATGACAGGGAACATTATAGCTAGAAACTGCGAATATATTTATATTGAACATATACGAGTATATATCTACTGCTTGCTATCACCCATTTGTCTCGTGACGAATTAGTAGTCACACATAGGATAGCCTTCAGATCATTGGTGCTCTCTTTTACCCGACACATTTATTTCTCAGTTTTGGACAATCTTATATGCCCCTTTTCATGATACTCAAAACACTTCATGTGACCCTTGCATTTTCTATATTGTGATTTCAATATGCTTTTAGCTTTGCTACTAGACCCTTGATGATGATTGTTGACACCTAAATTTTACAATTTTATTTAGGACTTAATTGTGTACAAAATTAGGAATTAGTCGCTAAAAAAAAACAAAACAAAACAAAACAAAAACAAAAACAACAAAAAAAAAAGAGAAAAAAGAAAACTTGGAAGGAGCCGGGCCGGATCTCGCCTTGGCTCGGCCCATGCCGCCTTCTCCCTCTTCCTCTTTGTGCGTGAAACCCTAGCAAGAGGGGGAGAAGAAAAAACGGAGGTGTAGGAAAGCCCCAAAGGAGCTCGGGAGAGCTCGAGAACTAGAGAGAAAAGGGAGGAAGAGGAGACCCCTGGAGGAACCATCGATTGCTGCCGGAGCTGCCAATCGCTTCCAATCCCGCCGAATCCACAGAATAGAACAGAAAGAAGAAAGGAAAGAAAAAGCAGAGAGAGAGAATAGAGGAGAGAGAGAGAGAGAGAGAGAGAGAGAGAGAGAGAGAAAGCTCGAGGAAAACGGCGGCGGCAGCGCAGCCGCCGGCAATGGCACTCGACCAACGCCGACCCTGCCGTCGCTCAACCCAAAACCCAGATTTGAAGGCATCGTGTGGAGGAGGTCAGATCTAGCAGGACTAGATACGCCATCCAAGCCGTCGCAACCTTACGTCCATGCCGTCGTCCGAGCCACCACCCTTCGAGCGACACCGGGGACTCCACGATCGCAGCTGCTGTTTCGCGGTCGTTGGAGCTCCGGATGCCATCGCCGTTGCAGCCCCTCAGCCAAGCCAACGCCCTCTTGCCTGACGTCGTTCGAGCCATCACTCGCGCACTGTTGCCTCCTAGCGTTGACGCCCACGCCTACACCTCCGACACCGCCACTGCTAGTTCGCCACTCCCTCGCGGATCGTCGCCGCCGCAGTGGCACCTCTGCACGAGCACCCTCCCGCAATGCCAGAATCGATCGCCGAGCCACTGCGCGCCTCGATCGCACCTCCACCAGTCACCTCTGAGTCTCGACGAAGACAGATTTGAGTTCATCGCTCCACCGCCTAGCGAACCTTCCACAGGCTCGCGCCTCCGCGTTGCTGCTCTTGGTTGCGTCTCCGCCAGTCAAAGCAGTGCCCCATCTCGCCGAGCCGCCACGTGCCTCTAAGCACCGACGCTAGTCACCGCTGAGTCTCGATGACGACAGATTTAAACTGGTCGTTGCTCCACCGCCGAGCGAGCCCTGCACCGACCCATGCCTCCACGCTGTCGGCCGCCGCGCCTCCGCCTCTGCTCCGGCCCTGTCCGTGACCCAGCGCCAACACCGCAGCGATCGCCAGCAACCCGATCCCTTTGCTGCCTTTGCAGCACTAGTACAATTGTCACCTGTCCTCCCAGACGCCGCGTCACCGCCGCCTTTGCCGTGTTGCCGCCGCCGTCAAGCCCATCGCCGCCGCCACCCGCTGCTTCGCCGCCACAGTCAACACAAAACGGCCGCTCGGTGTCCCGACCATCCCCCTTCGCCGCCGCAACACAGCAGGAGAGAGAGGAGGCAAACCGAGTCTTGGTTGGGTTGGGCGAAAGCCCCATCAGGTAGGGTTTTGAGCATTCTAGGCCAAGTATTTTAGTTTTAGGGCTGGGTTTAGGCTAGTTTAGTGTGGGCTTGTGGGCTTATTTATTTTGAAAAAAAGTAGACCGGACTAGGCCTGCACTTCAAGCCCAGCCCAGTTGGTTTGTGTCGCGCGACTCGGCCGGTCCGGCTCAGCCGCCCGGCCCGATCCGGGCCCTTTTCGCCGAACCGGGTCATACCCAACGGGGATCCGACCCAATTTGTTTTAAATATATTATATTATTATAATATTAAAATAATATTTTTAAAAATTTTAAAAAATAAGAAAAATAAGAAAAATGTTTTAAAAATAAATTAAAAAATAAATAAAATTGAAATTCCAAAAATATAGGGTTTGATTGGGAATTGCTATGTTTTGCATTCTTAGTGTAATTAAACCTCTATTTGCTCGTTTGTTGATTAGATCATGTGTTTAGTTTACATATTTATTATGTTTAATTGCACGTGTTTAATTTTATGGCAATTAGCATCTTGGTAGCTATGATTGTTATTTTAATGATTGCGCACCTGCATAATTACCTCACATGTTAGTGGATAGGTATAAAATCAACCCAAACTGCCTGCCAAAAATTATTTTGTTGAAAAAGAATAAGATTAGGTACCAAAAGGGCACTAACTGGTCAATTAGTGTAATCAAGTACCCAACTCTAGATTCTTTGGTTGCGTAGGAAGTGAGGTACACTCTCATTTCTCACTTGGTTTCTAGCTGACCCCAATAGGCTAGTGGCGACTCCTTTTGTGCAAAAATTCCTAAAGAATATCCCAATGTCACGCGGGGTGTGAGCTTGGGAGAGCCAACGCCTAATCATGGGGCCTTAGGTTCGTTCTTTAGGCAATACTCCTAAACCTATTCCCTCTCCCTTGAGAGGTAGGTCACGACAATGATCTCTACCTTGCATCATTAATCCATGTGCTACATCACGTGTCAAACTTTCATCTCACAACTTTCTCTACCACTCATTAGAGAGCAAGATGGATTTTATCTCTAGAGAGGTAATTGTAGTGTAGCCTTGTAATAGCGAGTAAGTAAAGTGCTCCCATGACTTTAGTAGAAATGCTAACAACATCATGCTTTGTTTTTCATCGTCTAGGATCTCCCCAACATTCTCCAAACTCCATCATGAGTTTGTCATGGGTTTTGATGGATGTACATACAGCATAACAAAATGGAAAAATTCTCTTTAGCATGTATAATCAATTGTTCAAACCTTTCGTTATATAGAGAACCTAAAGTTCTGCCCACAACGCTAAAGCATCCTTCTCCTCAGTCACCTCTATCAACGCCTCATCCAATAGATTTAATAGAATTATACTCATTGACATCACCATTAGCTCATCCTTTTCCAATGGGAAGGTTGAACTCACCATGAGGAGAGGATTGCTTGGAATTTAGACCGGAAAGGTGGATTTCGAAGAGAGGAGGAATTACGCACAAGCCGTTGGACAAGTTATTGGCAGATAATGCTGGGTCAAGAACTTGTTGGGGAAAAGAAGTGGCTTTCAAGTAGATGAAAACAATCGTAGCCGCTGTAATACTTAACTACGAGGTTCATGTGGTGGAAGGTCACCCTATAAGACCTTCCAATTCTATCATACTTCACATGAAACATGGATTGACGGTGAAGCTCACTAAGGGAAGGCCATAAGTGGACACATGACGGGGAACATCATAGCTAGAAACTGCGAATCCGTTTATACTGAGCATATACGAGTATATATCAACTGCTTACTATCACCCATTCATCTCCTAACGAACTAGTAGTCACATGTAGGATGGCCTTGACATCATTGGTACTCTTCTCAACAACGTCTGCCACACTACTTGTGACATTTTGCCCGCCACCTTTATTTCTCAGCTTTGGATAGTCTTATATGCCCATTTTCGTGACACTCATAATACTTCATGCAATCCTTGGATTTTCTGTGTTGCGATTTCGATCTACTTTTAGCTTTGCTACTAGGTCCTTGATGTTGATCTCTACCTTGCATCGTTAATCCACATGCTACATCTTGCGTCGAACCATCATATCGTAATTTTCTCTACCACTCATTAGGGAGTAGGATGGATTTTAGCTCAAGAGAGGTAATTGTAGTGCAGCCATGTAATAGTGAGTCAATAAAGTGCTTCCATGACTTCGATAGAAATGCTAACAACATCATGCCTTGTTTTTCATTGTCTAGGATTTCCTTGACATTCTTCAACTCCATCATGAGTTTGTTAAACTCATCTAGGTGGGCTTTGATGGATGTACATTTAACATAACAAAATGAAAAAAAAAAAAAAAAAGTCTCTTTAGATAGCGGTCTTGTTTTGCTAACAACATCATGCCTTGTTTTGCCCACAATGCTACGGCATCCTTCTCCTCGGCCACCTTTATTAACACCTCATTCGATAGATTTAACAAAATTATACTCATTGCCATCCTCATTAGCTCATCCTTTTCAACATCTTTCATTTGTTTCAAGCAACTTATCCTTGCTCTCTAATGCCTTGGCAAACCTTAAGTTATTAATAGTGTCTCCATCTTGATGCTCCACAATTCAAAGTTGTTCCTTTTGCTAACTTTCTTGACTTCAAATTTCGTTCTGGACATAATTATAAAGTCTTAGCTTTGATACCAATTATTATAAAATTAAAACAGATCTTTGTAAATATATTGGGACACTAAATTTTCAGAGAAAATTAAAATGATGAATGATAAATGACACGAGGGAATTTCATGATTTGGTCCAAATGTTGAAACCTACATCCATGGGGAGAACAATTGCCAATAATCCGTTAATTAAAAAGAGAATACGCAATTACAATCACTTACACACTTAGATATTTCCCAACCCTAGAATTACCCTCAATGCCCACTGTTTATAGCTGAAATCTTACAACGTACGCCCAAGAAAAGAGAGTGTCCCCCCGATTTGACAACTGAAGAAAATAAAAGAGATTAACAGAGCGCCAGACACAAATTTTCTTTTGTTTTTGTTCTTCTTCCTGTGGTCATAAGAGCTTCCAACGAGCTCTGTATACGTATGCTCAATCACAAGCCCCACCTTTGCATTGATATAATGCTAAAATGGGGGTCCTTCATCAATGTTGTTGCAGAGCGTGTAGATAATTCAACCAAAAGAAGACGAGCTTGTGTGTCCCATTAATTACTGCCCAATTTTGTGAAGTTATCGACAACGTGATGTTCACTTGAATACCATAACTTTTTTTCAACCGCTTAACTACCATAACTTCTAAAAAAAACATTCATTTGAGTGCTATAATTTTGAATTGATCACTAAGTACTATAACTTTTAAAAAATGTTCTTCCAAGTGTTGGAAATCCAACATGACATAGCACTTGTGGTGAATGTTTTTAAAAAGTCGTGGTCTTCAAGTGATTAATAGAAAAGTTATATAATCTTCAAGTGATCACAAAAAAAAATAAAAAAAAATAAAGTAATGGCATCAAGTGAGGGTTGTTTATAAATTATGACAAATAAGGAATTGAAAAAAAAATAATGTCACTCAAGTGAGAGGCGTATGAAAGTTATAGCACATATAGTATCATTTTTCCTTATAGGTTCAAACAAAATCAAAGAGGTAGTTGAATTTTGTCTATTTGGCTGGACTCACTTTGGATTGTGTTTAATCAACGGACTCAAACTCAAGATATAATTTTTAATAGGACATGCATTAATTCACAAGTGGACATGAGTAAAAAAGAAATTCACGCCACATTAACCAACCCGTGAATATTTTCTTCTACCGGTCGCATTAGAAAGGCAAGCCAAAAAAAAGAGAAAAAATAATAAAGCTTAGCTGACCGTCTCCCTAAAACGACGGATTGACAGTCAAACATAGGCCACAAGCAAATTTTGAGGAAATCGTGGACCTCCTCAGACGGTTTCTTTTTTTATTCTATCTTTCTTATTTCTTTTTTGAGAGTTGTATAATTCTTTATTGCAAGCTCAAATTGAGAATCAAATCAAAGTAATAATATTCACACAATAAGAACGGCAACCACTGCCTGAGGAATCGCTCGTCCTCGACAACCGTTGCCTGAGGGTCGCACATCCCGGGCGACCGTCGCCTAGGTCGTGTGACCCATGGCATCGCACAATGTCGTGCGACCTTAGGCAACACTGTGTGGTCGCTCAACCTTAGGCGACCACCACCTGGGTCATGCAACCTAGGGCGTTGCTTGAGGTCAAGCGACCTCAAGCGAGGCAACTCCGCGATCAGATTTGGCCATTGGCGGTTGGCCAGTGGTTGAACTCTATCGAATTATTTTGATTTTAATTTTTTTATAAATAAAATCCATTTGCAAATGTGAGTTTTACCAAATGACATTTAAGCCAAAACTATCCTCCAATGCACTTTAGAATTATAATTTGCCAAACACGATAGTATTTTAAACAATTCATTTTGCCCAAAGGTATTTTCATTTTCTCAAGTCATTTCCTCAAAATTGAACCAAACGAAGCCTACTTAGGCCCTATTTGGTATGACTTTTAAAGAAATGACTTTTAGAAAATGCAAATACCTTTGGGCTAAAGGAATTTTCCGAAATACTATCATGTATGGCAAATTGTAATTTTAAAATGCATTGAAAAATGGCTTTGGTTTAAATACCGTTTGATAAAACTTACATTTGCAAAGGGTTTTTATAATTTTTTTTTAAAGAATTAAAATTAATTCGGCAGAACTTAGTTGTCGACCAATTGCATTTGGCCACTAGCCACGGGCAGCCTTGCCCGAGGTCACGGGACCTTAGGCAACGCCTAGGTCACACGACCCAGGAGGCGGTCACTTGAGGGCGACCCAAGTGGCGCTACCTGAGGTCGTGCGAACTAGGTGGCGGTTACCGTTCTTATCGTGTGAATATTATTTCTTTGATTTGTTCCTCAATTTGAGCTTGCAATAAAGCTTGAGGAAGTCCATGGTTTCCTCAAAAATTGCTTGTGGCCCGTATTTGACTATCACTCTGTCATTTTTCCAAGGATGGTCAGCTAAGTTTTATTCCGTTTTTATTATTTTTTATTATTTTTGGCTTGCCTTTCTAATGCTGTCGACAGAAGGAAATATTCACCAGTTGGCTAATGTGGCGTGAATTTCTTTTTTACTCACGTCCACTTATGAATTAACGCAAGTCCGGCTAAAAATTATATTTCGAGTTTGAGTCCGTTGATTGAACATGATCCAAAGTGAGTCCGACCAAATAAATAAAGTTCAATTGCCTCTTTGATTTGGTTTGAACCTACAAGGAAAAAATATGCTGTAAGTTTCTTAACTTTCATATGCCACTCACTTGAGTGTCATAATTTTTTTTTTATTCCTCGAGTGTCATAACTTATGTACAGTGCTCACTTGATGCCATTACTTTTTTTCCAATCACTTGAAGGTTATATAACTTCTCAATTAATAACTTGAAGGCTATGATTTTTTAAAAACGTTCTTTACAAGTGCTATATCATGTCAAATTTCTGACACTTGAATGAACATATTTTAAAAGTTACATTGCTTAGTGATCAATTCAAAATTATAGCACTCAAATGATTTTTTTTTTTTATAGAATTTATGGTAGTTAATTGATAGAAAAAAAGTTATAGTATTTAAGCGAACATCGTGTTGTCGAGAACTTCACAAAATTTGGCATTAATTAGTGGGACACACAAGCTTGTCTTCTTTTTGTCGAATCAAGGGATTATCCCAAAAGGAGGCCTTCCTTTTGTTGAAATATCTTCACACTGTGACAGCAACATTTAATCAAGGGCCTCCTTTTTAGGATAGTATCCAAAAAGATCATATCTTCACCCTCTGACAACAACATTTAATCAAGGGCCTCCTTGATTAATTGTTGTTGTCAGAGCATTAAGATATTTCAACAAAAAGAAGACAAGCTCGTATGTCCCACTAATTAATGCCAAATTTTGTGAAGTTCTCAATGACATGATGTTTACTTGAATATCATAACTTTTTTTCACCACTTAACTATCACAACTTTTAAAAACATTCATTTGAGTGTTATAATTTTGAATTGACCATTAAGTACTGTAACTTTTAAAAAGTGTTCATCCAAGTATTTGAAATCTGACATGATATATCACTTGTGGGAACATTTTTAAAAATTCATGGCATTCAAGTGATTAATTGAAAAGTTATATAACCTTCAAGTAATTGCCAAAAGAAGAAGAAGAAGTAATGGCATTAAGTGAATGTTGTACATAAGTTGTGCTACTCAAGGAATCAAAAAAAAAAATTATGGCACTCAAGTAAGGGGCGTATGAAAGTTATAGCACTTGTGATATCTTTTTCCCTTGCAGGTTCAAACAAATTCAAAGCAGCAGTTGAATTTTGTTTAGTTGGTTGGACTCACTTTGGATCATGTTAAATCAATGGACTCAAACTCGAGATACAATTTTTAACAGGACATGCGTTAATTTTTTTTTTTTTTGATACTCTGGGAACCCCATATAGCCAGTAGCCGGCGGGTAAACCCTGGGGCGACGCTAGCGGATGACCCATCACCCCGATGTCGCGCTTAAGACCCAGTGCGGCCAGAGGGATTCGACCCCCTCCATTGTCGTTAACTTCATTGGAGGGCTTATCCAACTGGGCCACCGCAGGCTGTGGTCGGGACATGCGTTAATTGATAAGTGGACATGAGTAAAAAACAAATTCATGCCACATTAGCCAACCAGTGAATATTTTCATCTATCGGTAGCATTAGAATAGCAAGCCAAAAGATAAAAAGAATAAAGCTTAGCTGACCGTCCTTCGTAAAATGACGAAGTGACACTCAAATATGGGCCATAAGAAATTTTTGAGGAAACCATGAACTTCCTCAAATGGTTTCATTTTTACTTTTTTTTTTTTTTTTCTTTTTGGGATTTGTATAATTCTTTATTGCAAGCTCAAACTCAGAAACAAATCAAAGTAATATTATTCACACAATAAAAATGACGACTGCCGCTTGAGGGGTTGCTCGTCCCTGCTAACCGCTGCCTCGAGGTCGTGCCACCTCAGGTGGCACCACCTAGGTCGCTCAACCTTAGGCGATCGTCACTTGGTGGCGCCTGAGGTTGTGAGACCTTAGGGGAGGCTGCCTAGCGACTAGATTTGGCCATCGGCGGTTGGCTAGCAGCTGAAATCTGCTGGATTAATTTTGATTCTTTTTTTAAAAAGAATTAATAAAAGCCCTTTGCAAATGTAAGTTTTACCAAACGGTACTTAAATCAAAGCTATTTTCCAATGTACTTTAGAATTACAATTTGCCAAACTCGATAAAACTTCCAAAAATCCCTTTGGCCTAAAGGTATTTGCATTTTCTCAAAATCATTTCCCCAAAGCCAAACCAAATAGGCCTATATATACTCAATCACAAGCCCCTCCTTTATACTGATATAATGCTAAAATGGATGCTCTTCATTAAATGTTGTTGCGGAGCCTGAAGATAATTCAACAAAAAGAAGACAGACTTGCGTGTCCCATTAATTAATGCCCGATTTTGTGAAGTTCTCGACGACATGCCATAACTTTTTTTCGATCACTGAGCTAGCATAACTTCTAAAAGACGTTCATTTGAGTGCTAGGATTTTGAATAAATCACTAAGCATCCAAGTGTCAGAAATCCGATATGACATAGCACTTGGAGAACGTTTTTAAAAGTTGTGGCCTTCAAGTGATTAATTGAAAAGTCATATAAACTTCATGTGATCACCAAAAAAAAAAAAAAAAACAGTAATAGCTTCAAATGAATGCCGTACATAAGTTATGACACTAAAAAAATCGAAAAAAAAAAATTATGGCACTCAAGTGTGTAGCGTATGAAAGTTATGATACTTGTAGTATCTTTTTCCCTTGCAGGTTCAAAAAAAAAAAAATCAAAGAAAGAGTTCAGTTTTGTTTATTTGGTTAGACTCACTTTAGATAATGTTTAATCAACGGACTCAAACTCGAGATACAATTTTTGATAGGACATGCATTTATTGATAAGTGGACACGAGTAAAAAATAAATAAAATTCACACCACATTAGCCAATTGGTGAATATTTTCTTTTGTTAGTAGCATTAGAAAGGCAAGCCAAAAAAAAGAGGATAAAGAATAAAGCTTAGCTGACCGTCCTCTGTAAAATGACGGAGTGACTATCAAATATGGGCCACAAGAAAATTTTGAGGAAACCATGGACTTCCTCAAACAGTTTAATTTTTACTCTATTTTTCTTTTTTGACCAACCAATAAAAAATAGTGGATATTATTATCTAGCCAAAGAAAATTTTATGTGGATATTGTTCCCAAATAAAAAAGCTTAATAACTCAAAAAATAGGAATGTAATTATCTTTTTTTTTGGGCCAAATGTGTAATTATCTTTTATGCTTTGAACTTCCAATTATTGTAGGATTTTATAATTCAATAAGTCATAACTATGGAGAAAGGTTCGTTAATTTCTACTTTTCTTATTGGTAGAAAGTAAGAGGTATTCATAATTGTCGAATTTAATTTGCATCTATAAATTTTAGACATATAATTCCTAATTTTTTCATATAATCTTGTTCGATGGATGGAGTTCGTATTGACAGCAACTTCACTAATGAAAATAATAGTGGTGATGAAGATGAGATGAACAATGCAACTGAAGATGCTATCCATGAAAGCATCACCATACCAAAGAACGTGAAAATCGCATCTTGCATAGGTATGGAATTTAATTCTTCTGATGAGGCTTATGCATTTTATAACAATTATGCTAAAGAAGTGGGATTTGGCATTAGAGTGTTAAACTCTTGTAAAAGGAAAGGCAAGAAGGAAAATTGTGGTGTGGTATTTTGTTACGGTTGTCAATTGTACAAGTTAAAAAAGGAGTCGGTTAAGTCAAGACCGAGAAAAAGCTATGGTTGTCACCCTCAGAAGTGGAAAATAACAAAAGTTGTTAAAGAAGGAGGACATGAGAATTTAAATTTTGAAAAAAAAAAAAAAAAGATGTTAGAAATCATGTTGCAAAGTACAAATGGCTGAAATTGCAAGAAGGAGATAGGCAAGTACTTTTCAATGCGTATAAATATTTTGGAGATGTAGTCATGTTTGGTACCACTTATTTGAAAGCAATTTTCGAGACATAAATCGTCCTTGCACTTTCAATGCCAGTCGACCTCCCGCCACCCACTGTCGGTGTCATCTCTCCTCCTCTCTTCTATATATTACTAGACTTCCAAAACCTTCTCACAAAGCGAGAGAGAGAGAGAGTGGGAAGCTTCAATGGCATTGATAGGATTCTTGGAGATATTCTTGGCCGGGATTTGCTTTGCGGTCCTTCGTCTCCTCAGCAAAAGCGATGATGGTTTCCCCAAGAACTGGCCGCTCGTGGGGATGCTACCGGCGCTCTTCCTCAACCTGAGCCATGTCCACAACTGGGCTACTGGCGTTCTCGAGTGGAGCGGCGGCAACTTCTTCTTCCGGTTCCACTGGTTTTCTGGCATGGACATGCTGGTCACTGCTGATCCAGCCAACGTCCACTACATCATGAGCGCCAACTTTGGGAACTTCCCGAAAGGGCCCGAGTTCAAGAGGGTGTTTGACATTTTGGGTGACGGAATCTTCAACTCCGACTCCAATCTGTGGAGTACGCAGAGAAGGGTTGCTCAGGTGTTTATGAAAGACCAACGGTTCCATCGGTTCTTGTCGTCGACCACTGGGGACAAGGTGGAGAATGGTCTGTTCAGAGTGCTCGACGACTTGTCTCAGAGAGGTGTTACGGTGGAATTGCAGGATTTGTTTCGGAGGTTCACCTTTGATTCTGCTTGCAGATTCGTCATGGGTTCGACCCTGGCAGCTTGTCCGTTGAATTCCCAGAAGTCCCAATTTCCAAGGCAATGGGTGAGGCCGAGGAGGTGATTTTCTATCGCCACTTGTACCCCAAGTGGTTCGGTACTCTGCTGAGGTTGTTGGGGATTGGACTGGAGGAGAAACTGAGAAGAGATTGGGAAGATATAGACCAAATTCTAGGGAATTACATAGCGATGAAGAGAGTTGAACTGAGAGAAGGAACCAGCAAAGTGAAGGGAGATGAGAATGGTGCAGATTTATTGACATCGTATATGGTGGAAAATGAGACATTGGGCACTTTAGAATGCAATGACAAGTTCCTTAGGGACACGATTTTGAATTTCATGAGTGCGGGGATAGAAACTACTAGTTCAACTCTCACATGGTTTTCCTGGGTTCTTTCCACGAACCCGTCTGTTGAAATGAGAATCAGAGAGGAGATAAGATCTGTAATCCCGAAGGAAGAACAAAATCTTAGGGTTTTTAATATTAGTGAGAACATGCACAAGATGGTTTATTTACATGGCGCATTGTGCGAATCTTTGAGGCTGTACCCATCGATTCCATTTCAATACAGGTGCCCTACAAAGCCCGACGTCCTTCCTAGTGGACACAAGGTTGATCTCGGCACAAAGATACTCGTCCTTATGTATGCAATGGGGAGGATGAAATCAATATGGGGAGAGGATTGTTTGGAATTTAGACCGGAGAGGTGGATTTCGGAGAGAGGAGGAATTAGGCACCAGCCCTCTTACAAGTTCATTGCATTTGGTGCTGGACCACGAACTTGTTTGGGAAAAGATGTGGCCTTCACTCAGATAAAAATGGTTGCAGCCACTGTAATACATAACTACGAGATTCGTGTTGTGGAAGATCACCTTGTGAGACCTTCAAATTCTGTCATACTTCACATGAAACATGGATTGAAGGCGAAGCTTGCTAGGCGAAGGCTTTAAGTGGACAAATGACAAGGAATGTTATGGCTAGAAACTGTGTATCCATGTATGCTGAACATATCCGATTATATATCTACCGCTTGTTTTTACTTTTCCTGTCGTGTACTGTTATTTATATATGCACTAGAAGTTACAGCTTTAACAAGTCATGCGGCATACATGAGCCTTCATTTCTTTCTTTGTCGGAGAAATTTGTGGTAAAAATCAATCACAATAGGGATGAAATATGCAACTGTAATATATCCTTGTATATGCTTGGGGCACACTTTGATGTCTCCTCGCAAAATTTATAACAGGACCAGTAAAATATAAGCTTTCAAAAGATAATTTTGCACCCAAATATGAGCAAAAGAGTATGCTTTCCAAAGAACTCTCTCCAACATTGTAATAATATCAAGTGTAGTTCACATTTATCTCTCAAATCGTCTCCTAAGAATTTTTAGGATGGCCACCACAATCTTCTCTTCAATCAAATCTTTCTATTCACTTCTATGATACCACTATCAAGAGCTCCATATCAGAGAGATCCCGGAACTTACCCAATCAGCATTTAAAGGCTTTACTGTTGCAAAAATCAATTCTTCTGATTTGGACACTCAGAATTTACTCTACGAGAAAAGGGGCCCCACGATGGCAAGGCCGTGTAATGAAATATATAATCAATTACGGCTTCCTTCAATGGTTTCTCGCTTTGTATTAACACAGCTTCCTCAGCAACAGTCTAGTCCCCACTTCTAAACCTTCGTTTTGCGAGTCATACCAGTTCCGAGGAATGCAACGAGCAACAATTATATATGTACACACACATTTTATACATGAGTGTAATGAGTACACAAAAACTTGCAAAAGTGATTATGCTCATAGGACTTAGTTATATATCCTTACTAAAGCAGTATGTAACAAAAAATCAAAATGAGGAGGGCCAAACCTTTTTGAACTGAAGACTTAAAAGCAGGTGTTTCCTAAGAGCAACTAGCCTTATAATAAAAATAGTGATAGCGAACAAAACATGCGGTGTCATCAAGGTAATGAACCTTTTGGGTTCCACGAAAAAATCCAAAACCAAAAGAAATCCACAAAGCTCACCCAACCAAACTAGCGAATGTAGAAAAGAGGATGTTTTTTTTATAAGGAAAATCGTGAATCCCCCAACGTCTTTTTATTTTTATTTTTATAGACCGGATTCTAGAAAAGAGTGTAGAACCGAAATCATGCATTGTGCTTACACCGACCGCCACCACTCTAAGTCATTGTGCTTACAAAACAACATCCAGAAAAACGGCATCCATGCACAACAATATGAGGAGGTTGTTTGTACCTTGGAATGATTTAAAATTGCTGTAATACAGTTCCAATTCTCCAGTGCATCTTTCTAAGAATCATCAGCAGCTTCATGCAGAAAACATAACAACGGTGGCATAAACTGCATCTCAAATTGGTCTTGGGCCACCACAGATTTTGCATCTCCCAGGATCTCCTATCTCTTTAGTAGCCAACAGTGGCTTCCCTGCATTTGAATATCTAAACATTCAGCCACAGCAAGGGTCTGGCATATCATTTAATTGAACTTTAGATAGATAAGGGTACAATCTTTCCACAAATTTTGAATCCCAAATATACAGCAATTCTATTGACCACATTTATGTTTCTCTGCTTACTCCAGAACACTAGATCTTCCTTTCTCCAAGAATCATCTAACTTCTAAAGACGTGGGAAAAAAAAAAATCCTCTAGATGAAAAGCTCGAGTGGTATTTGGGCTATATACTGGCCTATTTCTATAATATTTTGACTTGTCAAGAGTAGGGCCCAAATAAAAAAAAATTAAAAAAAGATAAAGGGTTTTGCTAGCGTAATAGTCTTAAGCTATTATGAGTATAACAACTTGTGAGCCACAAATTCTTAAAAGAGTTGTGGCACCCCTCGACGGCCCCCATTCCGTTAGGGTCGCCACAGTTCGCTTACCTTTCACTTTTCTTATTAACATGTTACTCTGATACCATTCTTGTTTTGCAGCGGGTCCATACAACCTGGGGGTTTACATCTTTTAGATCGGTCCCTTGCGCAATTTAAATACGGAAGCATATCCAACAACTCCCTTCCCTATATTTAAAAAACGATGCACACCTACTAAACATCTTATATAAGTTAAAGCCGAACACGTTTATTTACATAAAGCAGATGGACATCTTTAGTCGGTACATCGAAATGCCAAAGTTTCTATACTCGGCTATACTTCAAAAGATGACCAACATCTTCTCCAACAGTCGAACACTTAAAGTCCATCGATCAGTGTCAGCATCCAAGAGTTCCTCCCTTTGCTATCCTCCTCCTTGCAATCATATCCAACCACTTGATTCATCTACTGGTAGCAGTGGCAGCAGAGGTATCTTATCTAGTCTGAAATGTTATTCCCTAAAAAGGGGTGAGTACAACCACTCAGCAGGTAAAGGACCAAAAACCACTCAATACATCATGCCATGCAATCATCACAATCATAGCATCACATGTCATACAAGCACCATGCACAACATACCATGGCATCATGCACATGTCATCATACGTCATGTACGATCATCATCATATAGACATCACCATCATATCATACACTTACCATCATCATGTCACATATGGCATCATCCTTACCATGCATCCATGCGTATAACATCATCATCATATCACCATATCACATGTACCATCATCATTACCATGCATCCATGCATGTAACATCATCATCATATCACCATATCACATGTACCATCATCATTACCATGCATTCATGCACATCTCATCATATCATGCATATATCATCATGCATAATTCAATTTCAATTTCATTTTGGACCGCCACATTTCTCTTTTCTCGGGATAAATGTTTGCATCCCACATTCATCACTTGCATCCAACCAGACATCGCGAGTAATCTCCGGGCATCCGGCCCCCCACATTCCGGGCATCTCGCATCCCAACTAGCATCGCGAGGCATCCCCCTGGGCAAAAACCTCCAGGGCTTCCGGCATTTACACTCCCCGGCCGGGCATCTCGCATCCCAACTAGCATCGCGAGGCATCCTCCCGGGCACAAACCTCCGGGGCTTCCGGGATTACGTACCGACATACCACCAGGATTCCCCCCTCCTCTGGAATTATGTACCGTATACCACCGAGCATCCCGACACTCCCGGGGCATCGTCGGCTCACACCTCCGACGGTCTTCTCATCACCACAATTCATGTTCTTATACATCTCATTTTCAATTTCACATTCACAATTATGGCTCAACTTCAACATGGCATGCGATGTGATGGCAACCAAGATCATATTCATCATTGAATTCTTACATGCATCTCAAATCATTATCGTACATGCAGCAAGACACCATCATCCATAACAATATAATTCATGGAGTCCATGCAATTTAAAATGGTCCATATTTCATGCCTTTTCGAAGTTTACAAAATTCCAGCATATACTATTTTAGAAAATATTTAAATTAAATATCCATATGCTTCTCAAAAATCATGAAATCAAGGCATCTGATAGGCAAGACAATAAGATAGTAATTTCATGAAAACACATGCCCAATAGAGTTCCACACAAGAAGATACAATTCACACAAATACAGCATGCAATTTCGGATAGAAACAGAATGCACAGTTTCCGAAATAATTCGATTCAAATACCCGAACGACCTCCGAAAATTATGAAATTTTACCAGGTTATAGTCAAGACACTAAGTTAGATTTTTCATGAAGACTTCTAAGCCAGATTCGTTTTATATCATATTATATAGTCGTACGAATCTTCTGGATCTCGCACCGAAACGTCCAGTGTAGTCATCTCCGAAATACCGAGTTTTCACCCCTTTTTTCTTCTTCGTTTCCTCTGAAATTTGGATATGTTTTACTTCAAGAGGTCCCCTACAACTTTCATTAAGGTATCTAAGTCAAATTGCCAGATTATAGTCATCATATAGGTCCATGAAGTCTCGGGTGTCCTGTACCGCGTCTCCAGATTTACTGTCTTCAAGAGTAAGTCGATTCACTAGGCTACACTTGCCCATTTTACTTCAAATTTGAGTATGTTATTCCTTAGGATGTTCTATAAAAGTTTCATGAATAAGTCGAAGAGAGATTCTTAGTAAAAATCAACATGCAACCTCAAATCCACCGAAAGGTCAGTGAAATCGTTCCAGATCTGTTGTCTCCGTAGGATGAGAGTTTGACCCCTCAAATCTCCATAATTTTGTACAAAATTTTATTATGTTTTATTTTAAGATGTTATCTACAACTTTCAAGAAGAGATCAAAGTCAAAATCGAACTCAAAACATGCATGCAAGCTCTCACAAAGTTCTGACTCAGGCGGTTCATGCGAAAACATTCCAGATCTAGCATCTCCGTAGGATGAGAGTTTGACCCTTAAATCTCTACCATTTTGTACCAAATTTTAGTATGTTGTATTTTACGATGTTGGATACAACTTTCATGAAGCAATAAAGGTCAAAATCAAACTCGAAACATGCATGCAAGCTCTTACAAGAATCTGGTTCAGGTGATTCATACGAAAACAGCATGCATCTCCAAGAAAATAATAAATAAAATAAAAATTCGGTTTTGGAATTTTTTTTTGAAAATATATCTTCTTTTCAAAATTCAAAAAAAATTCAGTCTTGGAGCCACTTTGTTGGAGCCACTTTGTTGTCGAGGGGTCGAGAGAAAATCTCCATTTGCAAAACGAATTCGAGAGGTTGAGCGAAAATTTCCATCCGTTGAAACAAATTCGAGTCTTCATTTTATAAATAGTGGGCTTCTCTTCATCCGCCAGGGGGGCTCCTTCATTTGGTTTTCAAAAAAAGTTCACAAAAGAAAACAGAGTTTCGGTAAGGAGAAAAGTCAAAAGAAAAAAGGTGGAGAGAAGAGAAGATACAGAGAGAGATGACGTGAGGGAAAGCAGAAAAGTAAGAGGGAGACATCTGAGGGATTGGCAGAGAGAGAGACAGGTGAGAAAGAATGTCAGGTGAGAGAAAGTAAAAGAAAAAGGGGCAAAAAGATGGACTACTGTTCATCTTCCTCGTAAGTTTCTATCCCTGCTGCCCATTTCCTCCGCGCTGCCAAGACTGCTGCCGCCGCTCTTGCGCCCCCACATCACCGCCGGTCCAAGATCCTCTGCTCGCATCGCCGCTCAACTCCACCAGCATTTGCCGCCGAAGCTTCACCTGCAGCACCCGACGCTGCCCGGAGCTGAAGACCAGCAAACGACGTCCCTGCTCGCCTCACTTGCAACCCACGAGACCAGCGAAGCCGCGGCCGCCCCTGCTCTGTTCCGGGCTCCCTGTTGCCCGACCTCTTCGCCGCCCGCATTGCGCCTGTCCGAAGCTCTGAACCTGTCCGGTTGCTACCGAGCCTCGCCGGAGTTTCGACGACCCGCGAGCCAGAACCTGAACCCGCTCCCGTGACTCGCGATTTGTAGCTCGCCTGCGCCTCTGCCCGTGAGCTCGCCCGACGTCACTGCTCCCCATCACCGCAGCGACCCACAACCCAGCCGCTGCTCGCCGGTCACTGACGCCGCGCCTCCTTGCTGCTGCCGCCACCCAGCCCTCGCCGGAGATCCGACGCCGGCTATCTCCCTCGCTCGTTCAGACGCCGACCAGCCTTCATCCGAAATTGTCCAGCAAGTTCAGTACCTTTGGTACCATTTTCCTTGTGCAGGTCACTTGAGGCTTGAGAAGGGTGAGCTTGGCATGGTTCCTTGCTAGTTTCAATCTTGGAAATAATTTGTCTAAGCTAGGTAAATATTTCTAGATTAAATTAAGTCCAAATTTTAGGTTTCATAGTTAGTGAATTGTTCTGATTTATTTTCATCATTATCACTAGGAAATTTGTCATATTAAGTTATGATAATCAAAAATATTGACCCGCGAGACGTCGGGTTAGATTTTTGATTATTTCGACTTTTTATGGCAAAATTCATGAATTGCTTTGCATCATTGATTATATCAAAATAATATTTCATTGATTACATGGATGCATTTTTATTTTGGCATGTTATTATTATTTGCTCATCACATATCATGCATCATATTAGGTATTTAGGTCTATACACATTTCACATTTGAAGCAACACATTTTAGTTTTTTTTAAGATCCATGTAGAATTAGGATGATTTTCCTTTAATAAAACCAAAAAAAAAAATGTTATTTAGGTTATATAGATTTCATAATGTGCGCATCACATGTTGTGTTTTAGTTAGTGGGTCATAGGTTAATGCTTTAATATTCTCGTCGTATAATTTTTAATATTAAAAAAAAGCCGAAGATTAGTATTGCATCATTATCTTTTAAAGTCATTTAAAAAAGAAAACACAAAATGTCATTTACTTGGTTAGTTAATAAATTAGTTTATAATTAATCATATTTCATGTCATCATTGTTTAATGTAGGTTGCATATATGTATAAAAAAAATAATCATAAAAAATCATAAAAGAACATGCATACAGAATTATCACGTCATCCATCCCATATCATACAGCATATGCATATTTAGAATTATATAATAAGATTGCATACATATAGTGATAGTTCTAGTTAGGCCATACGAATTGCATTTCCATATCATTAAAGTAAAATCCATACATATTAAATTTAGATCAAGATTGCATATAATTAACATTTTTAAAAAAAAAAAAAAAAAGAAAAAGAAAAATTAGGTGTCCGGTCATTTAGAAATCATGTTTAAGGCATGCATTTTTATTAGCATTTTTGTTGAATGTTATTTTATTGATTGTGCACCCGCATGACCACCATTTGCATGTCGGTAGCTTAGGTTTAAAATTAATCAACATTGCCCGCAAAGTATTTTTGAAATTAAAATAAAAGGTACCGAAAGGGCGTTAGATTTTTTTAGCGTAACCATGTCCCCGGACTTATTGAATCTCTGGTTCGCAAAGGAAAGTATTCTCCCATACTTTACTTGGGTTTCTAACCAACCCTAATTGGTTAGTGGCGGCTCCAAATTGAGTATAATTGCATGATTAAATGGGTTAATTCATTAGTATCAAGTCGCCATTGGTAAGACTTGGGAGGGTCCGCACAAAGTCTTAGGACTAAGTAATCCATTAGCCTTCTTTAGGTAATTCACCCTTCAAAAAATTCGGGAAGGCCGCGACAATCATATTATATAGTCGTACGAATCTTCTGGATCTCGCACCGAAACGTCCAGTGTAGTCATCTCCGAAATACCGATTTTTCACCCCTTTTTTCTTCTTCGTTTCCTCTGAAATTTGGATATGTTTTACTTCAAGAGGTCCCCTACAACTTTCATTAAGGTATCTAAGTCAAATTTCCAGATTATAGTCATCATATAGGTCCATGAAGTCTCGGGTGTCCTGTACCGCGTCTCCAGATTTACTGTCTTCAAGAGTAAGTCGATTCACTAGGCTACACTTGTCCATTTTACTTCAAATTTGAGTATGTTATTCCTTAGGATGTTCTATAAAAGTTTCATGAATAAGTCGAAGAGAGATTCTTAGTAAAAATCAACATGCAACCTCAAATCCACCGAAAGGTCAGTGAAATCGTTCCAGATCTGGTGTCTCCGTAGGATGAGAGTTTAACCTCTCAAATCTCCATAATTTTGTACCAAATTTTATTATGTTTTATTTTAAGATGTTATCTACAACTTTCAAGAAGAGATCAAAGTCAAAATCGAACTCAAAACATGCATGCAAGCTCTCACAAAGTTCTGACTCAGGCGGTTCATGCGAAAACATTCCAGATCTAGCATCTCCGTAGGATGAGAGTTTGACCCCTTAAATCTCTACCATTTTGTACCAAATTTTAGTATTTTGTATTTTACGATGTTGGATACAACTTTCATGAAGGAATAAAGGTCAAAATCAAACTCGAAACATGCATGCAAGCTCTTACAAGAATCTGGTTCAGGTGATTCATACGAAAACAGCATGCATCTCCAAGAACAACCCTCATGTACTTCGATTTCTAACCTCTAAACATCCAAAATTCAACCACACATGCAAGGCACACATGCAAGGGGTGGAAATCAGTCCCAACTTGACTCTAAGACCGAGCAAATACGAGCACATGGAAGGCACACCGGCAACGGACGAATGGCGTGCGGGCAGCGAAGGGCGGACAGCTCCTTCTCTCGGCTCCCCCTTCTCTCTCGCCACTCCCTCTCTCTCTCACTCTCTCAAAACCAGCCACTCTCCCTCTCTCTCTCTCTTTTTGGTTGCTATATAAATTGCATGTATTTTTGGTTTGCATGGGGGACACTTGTCCCTAAGGAGACAAGTGTCTCCCTTGTTGAAGACACTTGGAGGCCATGCGGCTCCTCCTTCTCCCCCCTCCATGCACCAACAGCCCAATGGGCTTCATGGGCTGGGCCTCTTGGCCCACTTTAGGCCCATCTCACTTGGGCTTAAGGTCCAAGCTTAAATGGCCCAAAATTTTCTTAAATAAGTCCATTTTTACTTTTAATAATTTACCTTAAATCCCAACTTATATAAATACTAAATTACAATTTCATATGGCCATAAAACTTGAAATCATAAATCCATAAATTCCAATTTATAAAACACATGGCCAATGATAGGATTTTATTTCCTATCAAATAATTATCCATTAAAAGCTTAGCCATAAATCTTATTGCAAATTATGGATTAAATGGCCATAACTTGATGGTACTTCCATCACCTATTCGTAGAATTTAATGTAGCTAGAGGTTGTCATGAATTTTGGGATGCCACAAGAGTGGACTCCGCAACAATTTATAATTATTTGTTATTTAATTTTTTGTGATTTAGAACATACTGTTATTCTTATGATAGATTAATAATTGTCATCTAATTAATTCTCAAAAACAAATGGACATTCAACTCTTTAAAAGGGAAAAGGTGTGACCGAGAGGGGACGCTTGGCCAAGAAAAGAAATACAGAAAGAAAGAAAGAAAGAAAGAAACAAGAAGAAGAAGAAGAAGAAGAGAGAGAGAGAGAGAGAGAGGGAGGGAGGGAGGGTTTTACGCATACTCACTAGGGACACCTCTTGTGACATTGTCAATTCGAACACCTATCTAGACTATGAGGAATGGACTGAGGATCGGTATGTTAATAACAAGGATAGGTTATGACTCGATCCAAAGGATTGTTCTTGAGCCGACTAGCTGATTAAGGGTAAGGCGATTTAGAATTAGGGTTGCGATATCCTAGAACATTCGACCATGAAAGGACCATTTCACCATAAGGATCACTTTGGATGATTACGTGTCATCATGACTCAGTTAATGGATATATATAGATTGATTCAGCTCGAGTAAACACCAGTCGCGGATGATGCCACACGATCAATGTATTGTTCATGAATGACCCTAATTCGATCCCGAACGACCGTGAGTCAAGGCAAGTTGATTGATCCTACTCGATCACATGACAACCGATGGTTGTTCATGGATTGACCAAGCTTAACTAAAAGTCATGCGTGAAACCCTAGATAGGAGTCAAACTTAGTTTGAGTCTAGTCAAGTGAGTTCTGCCAATGCCGCCTAAATTTTCATAGGTTGCGTTAAAGTCGTTTCTGATCAAAACTTAGCAACAAACCCTAATCTGATTATGGGTATTGATTGTAGATGTTATCAAGGCATTCGTTTCCAATTGAAATGATTTTAATGAACCCGTTAGTGTATTAATTGGAGAAATGCGCTAATTTAAGCATATATACTTTAATGGACCTAGAGGCGAGACCAATTTAGCATATTGATATTTAAATTGAGATGAGGCAATTTTGAGAGGCCATTGAAAGGGGGTGTAGGAGCCACTTTTAGGTAGACAAGGAGGAATGGACCATTTTTTTGCCTAGAAGGCTAGAATTTCATTGTCCTCCAGGCTTGAAGCCATCACGAAGAAAAGATAACAATGAATGGTGCATTAAATATGAACGACCTTTTTTCTCTTCAAGGCATCTCCTTCTTCCTTAAGTCTTCTTCTTCTTCTTCTCTCTCTCCCTCACCCTCTCACTTGGCTAACCCCTCCCTTCCTCTGCTCTCTCTCTTTTTTCTCTTCCTTTCCTTTCTTTATGTCCCTGCTCATCCACCTCCCGCCCTCTTTGTCCTCTTGCACAGTTTTTGTTGTTCACCCATTCGCCAGTTGTCGCAGCTACACGCCCATTTGCCATTTGCCAACTGCAGCAATCGCCAACCTCGTGTTCGGCTGTCAAGCCGCCGCTTGTTCACCATCCTTTAGCCACCATCGACCGCTCCTTATCTCCTCTCAATTGTAGTAAGTAGATTTCCTAAACGTCGGCTAAGCCGTTGCGTTATTGTAACATCCTCGATTCTCGCCTCATAAGGATTGGCATAAGGTTCTAAAAGGATTGATCATGGGCCATTGGCCATGGATCGATCGGTTCGATTGGCAAGGAATTGTGGATCAGTCATGATCCAATTGACCGACCGACCGACTAGTCACGAATTGTCGAGGTGTTGGCCTCGAATTTTATACCGACCATACCAATGGAATAGGATCACCATCTCATAAGATGACTTTTTGATCACAAGAATTAGTCACAGGATGATTTTGGATCGGCAAATGGTCATGGGTCGATCCGACCGGTCGCAGCTTTCGGTCACGGGTGATTCCGCCCGGTTATGCACCGATACACGGACGATCCGAATTAATCAAATGCAACCGTCTTTTAACCAAAAATGCATCATTCCCTATTTAATTCTTAGTGATTGAAATGGAATCTCGAATTGGTGATGTCCGATCATGGATTGGTAATGCACCGATCATAAACCCTACCGATGGATCGGGTGCCAACCGGAATGAACCCAAGGATAGAGTCGGCTCTTCCGTCACTAATTATAAGGTCCATGAGTGCCTTGGCTTAGTGCTAGGCCATGGGTAGCCTTAGGATTGGCCTCAAACCAATCGAAGGACAATCAACCTTATTGGCCTACCGACCGTCCAAAGGAATGGTTTAGGCGAATATGGAACGTCATGGCCGAACCTCGGGTGTATGTGATTCGATTTTCAAGGTGTTCCTAATGATCCATCCCTCGGCCCCGGAATCAACTTGGACGATAGAATTCTCTAGCCCGCCTTTTTAGGTAGGAAAGGATGAAGCAAAAGAGAATTCTAGAATCTCTTCATTAAATGAAGGAGGATGAAGTGTCCAAGCTAACCTAAAACCTAGTTGGAAACTTGGAAGACAAAGATGACAAAAAATTAATACGTTTTGACCAAGTGGGACGCTTCCTTTTCCCAACTAAGGTTGCCACTTTTGATTTTCAAAATTTCTGGACCTCTGCTATTTGCCAATTTTACACAGATTTTGGTGGTGCGAATTTAAAGAAACTTCATTCATGAAATTTGTTCTAAACATCTTGATCTAAAACATACTTAAATTTCATATTTTTATGATGTGAAATGATAGGGACTAAGGCCCAATCATTCACCATATGGAACCTGTCCTGTATAGTGAAAACGGTGACCAGGTTGCCTTCTCGATTTTTTATAAAATTTTCCATTTCAGATTTAATGATTCCTTCATGAAAGTTTTAAAGGACATCCATTTCTACAATATATAGAAATTTCAAAGAGTTTTGTCAAGATTTGGATTTCAAAATGAGTCTCTGTCTCTGACTGTTGAATCTACTCGACGGATGAATTTTTGGGTTGTGTTCAGTGATTTACTTCTCTTTCAATAGCATGATTTGAACTTGGCTTTCTTCATTAAAAAAAAAAAAAAGTCATTTAGGGTATTATCTACAACATATTAAAATTTTATAATTTTTCAAGCTCATTTGATAAGGTATTGACGCTGATTTCAAAAATTTCTCGAAACTGTTTTCACCCCAGGATAAGAGGGCCATACGCCCAACTTGGAAGGGGAGGGGGCTGCACGCCCAACTTAAGGAGCAAGGTTAATCTAGAGTCTTCTTAAATTAGGATAAGGATGCATCAAATATCTTTGGACTCTAGTTATTCAATGCCAAGTTGATGTGTCTCTCAAAGGAATAGGCCGTGATGCCTCCCAACCTAAAAACTTGAATAACAAGTTTGTAATATGAAGATATCTAGCCTAATGATTACTCAAGATCCAAACATTAAATGAGAGAGGCTTAGTTATTAGCTTAGGTGTCCCCATAATAATTACATGTAATTATTTCATAATGACTCAACCCCTTAGATGGACCAATGGAAAGATGAGCAAGTGTCGCCCCTAGGAACTAGACTTGCCACCCATCTCTTTAGCTTGACACATCCTCAACCTAGATTGTCCACCTACATGAAGATGATTGGTCCATTTGGAAAGATCATCATGAGAGGTTTGCCTATAAATAGAGGAATTCCCTCCCCTCATTTCCACACCACCTTCTCTTCCTCCCCCACTCTCTCGACCTCACCCTCACCGTCACTCTCTCTCTTTCTTGTGGCCGCGCCCCTCTTGCCCGTTTGCTCGATTGCACATTGCTCGATCACCTAGGTGGTTCCTCGAAGTGGACTAAGTAGAACTTACTAATATTTGGCTAGGACGTTGTGTTACACTATTCCGAGCGTGTGACAAGTCCTTGACTGAAGTTGATTGAATTGTTGTTGCTTGAGGTTGGGTTGTGTTTGCTTGGATTGGTTTAGACTTTGTTCCTTGATTGAATTCAGTTCTTGTTTGTTGAACTTGGCTCATGCTTTGGCTTGAATTATTTCGAAAGAAGCTCGATTTGTGCACTTGTTTGATGTGCTTTGGTTATGCTTTGACTCAAACCGATTTGAAAAGTGTTTTTGTGAAAATTTGTTATTTCCTCACAAAACTATTTCAGACTATTTTCACCAGTGCATGTTTTAGTTCACGCCCCAAGCTCCAAAAAAAAAGTTTTGTCGACCTTGACCTACGTGGGATCACGACGGATCAGTCCTTTCTTAGTCTTTGTGCGATATCAAGGCATATCGTTCCCGAGCCAACTTTGGTACTAGGTCGGTGAACATATCACGACGGGCCAGTCCTTTCATGGTCTCGGTGCGGTACTAAGGCGTATCGTTCCCGAGCCAAGTTTGGTACTAGGTCGGTGAACATGTCACGACGGGACAGTCCTATCATGGTCTCGGTGCGATATCGAGGTATGTCGTTCCTTAGCTAAGTTAGGTACTAGATTGGTGCTCAAACGTGTCGGATCAAGTCGCGATCCTTGATTCGTGCTTGGCATGCTTAACATCTCGGTTTCGGTAAGTCATTTCACACACTTATGCATGGCACGCATTCGGGCCCTTGAACTAAAAGTGAAGATAAGAACCAAATTGTGATACTGGATGCATGGTCACACGATGGACTAAATTTCTAGCCGTCAACCGATGGATTTCGGCAACGTTTCCCGACGGACTCATTGTCGGAGGATTGCTATCACCCTTGGATTAGGGGACATTGCCCGATTAAGTTCGAATGCCCGACGAATGCATAGTCGGAGGACTGCTGTCACTCTTGGATTATGGGACGTTGCCCGATTAAGTTCGAATGCCCGGTGGATTCCGGAAGAGTTGATAGATTTTGACTGTTAATAAATGAACATTGTGTGCATGAATTCCTCATATTATGAAATGGATTTCGGTTATGCTTGCATATGAGTGAGGCGTGAGTTCCTCATACTTTGGAATGGATTTTTTTTATGCTTGTATAATATTGAGTGAGGTGTGAGTTGTGACACCCCGAACCCCTCTTAGGTCGTCACAGGCACCAACGTTACTCCTTTCGTTCTTTCTTCTTAGAAGAAGCGTCGTAATTCATAGACATTTTTTTTTTAAAGGGTGGTCCCAGCGCGACTCATTAGCGGAAGCAAAATAACACATCACCATCTCACCCCCTACCAACCATGATGCAAATACACACCACTAATCATCATGATTAAAAGATAAGCCATGACACTTTATTTACATATTTCCAAGATGGGATTTCTTTGGGTCGGTACATCAAAGGAAAAGCCAGGACTCAGCCATGCCTGGCCTAAAACCCCAAAAAGAACCCTCGACCCGCTACAACTCACGTGCACAATCCCCATCACAAGTGTCGACTAACTATCCCCAAAAAGATCCAGCTCCTACTCGTCACGCACGGGCCCTCACACCCAACCCGGTGCATCAGGTGGTGGCGGCGGCAACATCCCACGCATCACACTGTCGCGACAAATGTGGACGGATATGAGCTCCTGGACAACAGGGCTCCCAGCCAGGACTACATCATATATGACTAAACAGCGCACTCGAATATACGTCAATCTAGGAACAGAGGGATAGCCAAACTCCTCGCACTCGACCTCTACATCGGATGGTAGGGCATAAAACACACGCCGCGTGACAGCAAGGAGCGGCATGCTGCTAATCTGAAATGTTGGTTTCCAAATGGGTGAGTACAACCACTCAGCAGGTAAAGGAATCCAATAACCACTCAAAGCATCATACAACACAATCACAACCATCATACATGCTATTCATGCATCCATACATACTTACCTTGATGCCATGCATATACCATCATGCATCATCATCACAATCATAACACATACATGCATATCATCATGTCATACTCATATCATCGTCATCATGACATCATCATATCATACACATGTCATCATCATCATGCCATAGGTGATCATCATCATATCACATCATACATCATCATCGTCATCATGCCATAGGTGATCATCATCATATCATGTCATACATCATCATCATCATCATCATCATCATGCCATAGGTGATCATCATCATATCACATCATACATCGTCATCGTCATCATGCCATAGGTGATCATCATCATCATCATCATATCATATCATACATCATCATCATCATCGTGCCATAGGTGATCATCATCATATCATGTCATATATTCATATCATCATCATGTCATGGGTGATCATCAACATATCATATCATATATGCATGATTCAATTTCCACTTTTAACTTTCAATTTGATCACCACATCATCCTTCCTCGGATCATCAATTTCATCCCATACTTTACACTCGCACCCCATCCTGGCACCGCAAGAAAACCTCCGGCATTCAGCCATTTAAGGCCACCGGGCATCCGACACCCCCACATTCCGAGCATCTCGCATCCCAACTGGCATCACGAGGCATCCCCTCGGGCAAAGACCTCCGAGGCTTCCAAAGACCCAACCATTTCGGGCATCCCGATACTCCCAGGGCCATCCGGCAATGCATCTCTATACATTCCGAGCATCCGGCACCCCCCATCCCGGGCATCCTGATACTCCCAAGGCATTATCATCCGCCACAAAAATCTCCTCATTTGTCATTATTCATGTTCACTAATTTCGGTCTCAATTTAGCATGGCATATGATGTAATGGCAACCAAAAATCATATTCAGCATTGAATTCATACATGCATCTCAATTCATTGACATGCATACATCAAGACCTCATCATACATGCAACATGGTACAATTATTCATAAAATAAAATGTACCAATTAAAATAATCCATTTATCATGCCCTTTTTACATTTATTTAAATTCCAGCTTGTACCACTTTCAAAAATATTAAATTTAAATATCCATATGATTTTCAAAAATCATAAAATTAAGGCAAGTGATAGACAAGACAATAGGATAATGATTTCATGCAAAATACATGGCCAAATAGAATTCCACACAAATTCATAATCCACACAAATACAGCATGTAATTTCGGATGAAATCAGAATGCACAGTTTCCGAAATAATTCGATTAAAATATCCATACGACCTCCAAAATTACGAAGTTTTACCAAGTTATAGCCAAGACACTAAAGTATATTTTTCATGAAGACTTCCAAGCAAAATTATTTTTAAATTATTTTCTACAGTCGCACGAAGCTTCTGGATCTTACACCGAAACATCCAGTGCATGCTTCTCCAAAATACTGAGTTTTCACCTACCTATTATTCTTTGTTTCCTCTGAAATTTGGATAATTTTTAAATAAAGATGTTCTCTACAAGTTTCATGCAGAGATCCAAGTCAAATATCCAGAGTATAGTCGTTATATGAGTCCATGAAGTCTCGGGTGTCCTGTACCGTGTATCTAGATTTACCGTCTTCAAGAGTAAGTCGATTCACTAGGTTGTAATTGTTCATTTTACTTCAAATTTTATTATGTTATAGTTTAAGAAGTTAGCTACAACTTTCATGAAGAGATCAAAGCCAAAATCGAACTCAAAACATGCATACAAGCTCTCACAAAGTTCTGACTCAGGCGGATTCATGCGAAAACATTTCAGATCTAGCATCTCCGTAGGATGAGAGTTTGACCCCCCAAATCTCCATAATTTTCCACCAAATTTTAGTGCGTTATATTTTAAGATGTTAGATACAACTTTCATGCAGAGATCAAAGCCAAAATCGAACTCAAAACATGCGTGCAAGCTCTCACAAAGTTCTGACTCAGGCGGATTCAAACGAGAACAGCAACATCACTCAAGAACAAGTCATTATAGCTTCGGTTTCTCCCTTCCAATCACTCAAATTTCGACACTACACCAAACATACATGCAAAATACACATGCAAGAGTAGGAAGTGGATTCCCAACTTGCCTCTAGACCACACGAACGGCGGCACACGGCGGCGAACACGGCGGCACACGGCGGCGAACGGTGACGACCCCTTCCTCTCTCGGCCTCCCTCTCTCGGCCGCACCCTCTCCCTCTCTCTCGCACAATTCACTCTCTCTCTCTCTCTCTCTCTCTCTCTCTCTCTCTCTCTCTCTCTCCCTTTCTCTCTTGGCCGAATCAACCGGCCACCCATCTCTCTCCTCTTCTCTTTTATTTCCCCTAAACCTCATCATTAGTAATGATTAGGTTGCCTCCCAATTGGCCAATGCATGCCATCTCCTCTTGCCATTTGTCACAACACATGCATGGGCTTGGGCCTCCCCTTCTTGGGCCTCCTTTGGGCCGGTCGACAGCCCCACCGTGGGCTCCTATTGGGCCGGCCATTCGGCCCATCAAGGCTTAGGCCAATGGGCCTAAGGCCCATCCTAAATAAAAATCAATTTTCAACCCTTTTCTTATATTTTATTTTAAGAATTAAATTAGTAAATTCTTCATGGCCAAAATCTTATGACATTTTATTTATAGGAATTTAATCCATAAAGTGCATGGCCAAGCATAGATTATTATCATTAATCTATCAAATTTAAAATCTCATAAACACAAGCACAAATCACCTAATCTTAAAAGGAGACTAATGGCTAAAGCATAAACCATAGGTATATTTCATTACCTAATTACGAGCTTTACTACACCTTAGAGCTTGACTTGAATTTTGGGATGCCACATGAGTTCCTCATGTTATGGGTGAATATTGGTTTATGCTTGCATACTATTGATTGAGGATTCCTCATGTTTCATCCAAGACAAAGCTTTTGTTTTGCTATTGATCTGTCATCGATTAATGTTTTGGATGAGTTATGTGCTTGTTGATGGGCGAGGCATCCTCCTACCCGAAAATTAGTGGGTTTTACTTACTAAGTTTCCCCAAAACTCACCCCTCATCCTTTCAGTCTTGTAGGCATGGAAGTCTCACGTCAATTTTGGGAGTTGCAATCTTGCTAGAGGAACTAAGATTTACCCCGACCTTTTGAAGATATGGTAGTTGTAAATATAAGGGCCCATGATAGAAGGGCTTGTAAGTGTAATTGATGAAGTTGTACATTTGTAAATGGTTATTTTCCTGGTTACTTGTTGTTGTCCGGGTGTTGTATGTATGCTTCCGCATGTGCTTAATGAAAAGATAAAAAGAAACGGGACGGTGACGCTCCTGGAACGTTGCGAAAATAACCCTTGCTGCTCGTGACCTTGGGGATGGAGTTGGGGTCGTGACAGTTATGCAACTTGGATTTAGATCTATTTCTAAAGTTGTTAGAGTGATCTTGGGTTGAGGAACTCATGTGATTAATTTTGTATGTTTTGGTCATGATATGCTTGAACTATAAGGCTGGGGAATGAGGGAAGAATGAGTTTGTGATCGTCGATGTTGCTAGAATTGGCATGATTCGTAAGTGTGGTTTGTTTAGGTTAAGGTTATTGCTTGGGTTGGAAATATTTCATGATTGTTGCTTGTGGACCGTTTATTATTGTTACTTAGGCTTAATCTTCATGTTTGATTGTTATGGATGGTTGTATGAGTGTTATATGATGTGGTCTTCACATATAGAAGTCTATAGGTCATGGTTGATGCTTGAATTCACATCGAGCCTCCGAATCTAGAACAACATTAGTTCTTGGACGTGTGTGGAAGTACGTTTGGCTAGATCACTCTCTTGGTTAGGATTTGACCTAGGCCAATACTTGAACGTCATGGGTCAAGCCACAATTCTTTTTTCATGCTTGATAGACTTTATTGGTGCATTTACAATAGGCCATGAGTTACACATCGCTTGGCACGCCCTTAGGGCGTTCATACTTAGACTAATATGAAAGATAAAATTGGTTGCTTGTATGCTTGATTTGTATAGTCACACGAAGGATTCCGTCACCAAGGTTTTGGGGGATGATACCCCCTTATCAACAGGATGCCTTGTTAATAAGAGCGAGATGCCCACACATTAACGGGATGCCGTTCGTAGGAGTGTTATATTAGAACGATGCCTCAAAGTGATGCCAAATGGAGGTCTAGATGCCATACTCAACGAAGCGAGACCATGTCCCAGAGGTTTTTGGAAGAGATGGAAGGTTTTGGCTATGTGTGTTTAATAATTGGACTCGAGATAGTATGATAGTATGGGATGCCATGTGACCCTTGAAGTGTTAAATGTGTGTGAAGCATTTAAGTATTATATGCATACATTGATGTTGTTTTATGGCTTGTGCATGTTGGACATGACCTTACATGAGATGCATGGGACATATGCGTGATTTGATTGTCATTTTTAGTAACTTAAAAGGCACGTGTATGCTATAATTGTTGTTGTTTATGAAATGAGAGGCACATGGATGTTTTGAAGGCCATTGTTTGAGTCTTGAAAGCTTTAATAATGTTTTAGATGCTAATATCCGACACGTGTAAATATTATTGGCTATTATTTGCACTATTTGTGGCACATGTGGATTTATATGCCTTTATTTAGGACTTGCATGACTTAGGTGGAGGAAAGGTTTCATCAAGTATATAATTAAGGCAAAACATAGGATTTTCTATTGATCTGTCATTGACATATTTGGGTTCGGTAATCATAAGGCTCTGACGCAAGGCATCCGCTTATACGAGATTTAGGATTTTTACTTATTGAGTTTTCAACTCATTTGTCGTTGTTTAACCCTTTTCAGGACCTAAGGTATGAGTCTACCGCCCTCGCATTTTGGTCTTCCTATACATATGGAAGTTATAGTGCTAGACTTCAAGGACACTACTATCAACATCCTCCTCCAACACCACACCAGGACTATGTGGGTGGATGAGGCTGTGGGGTACCTGGTTCCCCATCTGTTTGTGGCCTCATTTGCCTAGATCGACAAGGACCTCTATGATCCTCTACGTGGGTTCGACGGTTCGCCTGGGGATGCTAATGGGTCAATGCTGCCCCCTCCTGATGGTAACGTGGATGACCCCAAGTCCGACCCTAACTATGACCCAGAGCCCAAGCTGTCGCCGTGAGGACACCAGCATTTTATAGGAACCATTTTTGATAGCTATCCTTGTAAAAGGAGCTAGGACAAACCCCCTATATCTTTTTGTGTGGGGATGACCAGTTCGGAATGGCCCTAAAGCTGAGCTTATAACTTTAAAACCTTGAGTAAATAAATAAAACGTTGGAGTTATGTGATATGTATGTGTTTTTTTTTCCTTACTATCCATGTTGTTGATGTTTGGGGTGTTGGAGATTGCATGTTTTTACATAGACTTAATGCAAAGATAAAAATCAATGGGACGGTAGCGCCTCCTAGGACGTCACAAATTAATCCTGTCATGGAGGAAGTCGTGTTCTTGGGGCGAGGGTAAGGTCTGGGGCGTGACATCTCTTGCACTCTTTGTTCATCTAATCGAAGTAATATTCAAGGTTATTTTGATTTTGACTTGCGAGGTTTAATTTAATGGTTAAGGTTTTTTGCGTGTGATAAACATTGCATGTATGGCAACTTTCGGGCCAAATTTCATTGATTTTCGGCTCAATTTTAGGTTGGCCAAATTGTGGATCTTCTAGTGCTTCAAGAGATTTTCTTTAAGATTGTAAAGTCACTTGGAACAACGTTCAGTGGAGAGAGCTGTGGCGCGACCAAGCGTCATGCCCAAGCTACGCATTTTTCGACTCAATTTTGGGTAAGCCAAATTGTGGGTCTTCGGTTAACTGCGGGGGGGATTTGTAACCAAATTTGGGAACACCCCCCGATTCTTCACCTTTGTGTTCATGAGACATGCTTTCTTTAACCTTCTCCGCCATCTTGCCCACCACTTTTCCAACAACTTCCGCTATGGATTTCAGTCTCCTCCACTGTGACTTTGCTGGTCCCAAAGCTCTTCTTGACCGTGCGTTTCGCTTTCGAGCCCGCCATATTCTGGTCGTCAACAATAGCTGCATCCCTACTTATAAAGCTGTTTCCACAACTTTCAAGCTTTGCTCATGATACTAAAGCTTCCAACCACGAATGAGAATGGTGGTTTCTATCATTAGCCAAAGTCTGATCATTTACACTAGATCTGGAGGGAAGAATTGGAACTGCATGTTGTTCATGATGGTCTAGATCTTGATCCATGAGATCTTATGGGATTCTCTGAGGGGGGAAATTGTGCCCATGACAATCTTTGCAACGGATAGCTTCTCTGTGACATACTGAAATTCGACCCCGTTTCGATAAAGTAAAATGGGCATGTCGTCGACGTGCCTATGTTCCTTTTTCTCTGAGCTGATCACTCACGAGTTAACTAACCTATTGGGTGAAGCTGTTAATGGATGTATCTACAGTAAAATCCCTAAAAGCTACTCAATTGGTTGGATTGGACTAAAAAATCGCGTTTGATCGATTCTAACCATGAAATTTAAATTGGTTTCGAGAATCGAATATTCGAGTGTGTCACAATTCATTTTTAGGACCGGCTCATCATCTATCAATTTATTGACAAGTCTGAAATTTCAAGAAAGAAATTATCGGAGGAAAAATCGAAGACAAGAAGAAAATAGAAAGGGAAAGAGAAAAGAAAAGAAAAAAATAAGACTAATGATATTATGTTATTTTATTTCTTTTCTCTCCCTCTCTCCTCTTTTTCTCTCTCCTCTCTCTCCTCTCCCCTCCCCCTTCGTGCAAGCACCCCCACCGACCGAATGCCCTTGCCAATTTCAAATTGGCTTCCCTTCTCTCTCTCTCTCTTCTTTTTCTTTTGACCAGTCAACTCTCTTATCTTCTTCTTCTTCTTCTTCTTCTTCTTCTCTCTCTCTCTCTCTCTCTCTCTCTCTCTCTCTCTCTCTCTCTCTCTCTCCTTTCGTTCGATTGAATAGAACCGAAGCGGAAGAAGTCGAGATAGCAGTAGCTCGCTTGAAGACCGGAGATGCCATCACCGTCGCAACCACGCCGGGCCGCCGTCTGCTCCACCCGCGCACGCCACACGCTCCGCCACCTCACGCCCATGCCTGCCGTCCTCGCCGTGCGCCGTCCAGCCCCGTGCGGCCTTTGCTCAGCCCCTGTTCTGCCCCGTCCGGCCATCTCTGGCCACCGTTCGAACCCGCCAGAGCTTCCCTCGCCCTCCCCCGGCCTTGCTTCGCCGCCCTAGCCACCAAACCAGCCTCGGCCAGCCCAGATCAGCAACCCAGTGAGTGGGTTTCCAGCTAGTTCGGGCTCATTTTTGGGCCGTTTCCGAGCCCCGAACCCGAGACCCGCTTTGAGGTTTATCGTTCCTCGTGTCGTTTCCGTTGGATTGATCCGATTTACGCGCGATTCCGATGAGTAATCTCACTAATCCCTGCTTAGTTAGCTAATTATGCTTAGGGGTTGGTTAGGTTTAATTAAATGCAATTGAGTGGTTAGATTATAATAGATTAGTGATTATTAGTCAATTGTGATGCATGTTAGATATTTTGATTGTGCAATTAGCAAGTAGACTTAGTCTACTATTTATTGAAAGCATATCGGGATTTTTCCCGACCCTTAGTGGGCTTCAATTAGGATTTTCGGGCCTAAGTGGAATTTTTGGTATTTAAATATTACTTTTCAGAATTAAATTAATTAATTAATTATTTTCCGAAAATTCAACTGGGATGGCTAGTGACCGGAATATTATGCTGATGACTATGGTGAAGTCCGTTTATTTAATCGGGCTTTATTTTGAGCTAAATTGAATTTTTAATATTAATTATTTAATTTTTGAAATTATTTATTTATTTATTTATTTTTCGGAAATTAAGGTTGAGATGGCCGACTACCGAAATCTCGTGCTGATTGTCGTGGCGTAGTCCGTTTATTTAATTGAACTCTACGTTGCATGGAATTAAATAAATTGTGATATTTTAGGGATTTACCCTAAATTGTTTGAAATTGAGTGGGATTGATTGATTTACTAGTAGTTGGCCGAGTATGTTTATTTAGCATTTATAATGCTTGGTTGAGTTATAAAGTGAGTAGAATCGTGAGAGTGAATCGTAAATACTCTGGGCTTGAACCGATCAGACACGATGTATGGGCCTACGTGGTTCGGTGATTTGGGATATCACTGGCGAAAATGGCGCCTTAAAGAACGCACGTATCGGTCTAGTACATACATTATTTTGGACCTACGTGGTTCGGTGATTGGGATATCACTAGCAAAAACGACGCCTTAAAGAACACACGTATCGGTCTAGTACTCATATTGTTATAGGCATGTATGGTTCGGTGATTAAGGACATCACTGGCGAAAACGGTGCCTTAAAGAATGCATGCACTTGTCTATTAAACAAATTGTCATAGGCATGTATGGTTCGGTGATTAAGGACATCACTAGAGAAAACAACGCCTTAAAGAACGCATGCACTTGTCTATTAAACAAATTGTCATAGGCATGTGTGGTTCGGTGATTAAGGACATCACTGGCGAAAACGGAGCCTTAAAGAACACACGCAATTGTCTATTGAATACATCGTTATAGGCATGTGTGGTTCGGTGATTTGGGATATCACTGGCGAAAACGATGCCTTAAAGAACGCACGCAATCGTCTAGTGTATAGGTCACCTTGGCGAAGTTGACGCCCGAGAGCATTGATATGGCTCTATGACTGAGTGTACTATTAGAGGTTATATGGGATGGAATGAATGACCTAAAAATGGTCCGACTGACACGTAATCGACTAGGTCGATTGATCGTTACTTTGATATGATTTGGTGAATTGATTGATTGAACGGAAATGACCGTGAGTGGTCTTTTGAGCGTGTAATTGACTAGGTCGATTTGATCGATGCTTTGATCAGTGATGTGATTGCTTGGGTGCCTATTTGATCTGTGCTAACTTGCAGGTGGGATTTGAGGCCAAGGTAAGTCCTCTAACTAGTGCGTGTTTACGCAGCCTATAGTATAATGGTCTACTAATCGTGCCTTAGTGGGATAGAACTTGCTGAGACGTAGTCTCATCCCGATTATGGGACAACATTTCAGGCCCGTAGATAAACCCAAGGAGGAGGAATCGGAGAAGGAGAACACTGAAGTGAAACCTGAGGAGGAGAAAGATTTTTGAAGAAGAAGATGATCCAAAAAGGAATCCTGAGTACGACCGGATGAGGACTGAGGTCCCATCCTCTTTTGGGAATCCTGTTTTGATGTGAATAGAGTGAAAGTAAAAAGTTGTGAATAGTTGTGAAGTACTCTGGTTTGTGTTTTGTATAAAAGTTTGGTTATAAGTTTCAATATGAAAAATATGGCATTGCTTTCCTATCCCATCGATTTACTGTCTGGGGATTTATAACTGCTTCCGCATGTGCTTAATAAATGAAAGGGTCGGTAATACATAGTCTTGGGATATCGCATTATAAAATCGACCAAGTGAGAAGGATGTGTGCGTGCCCGAGGATCGGGGCGTGACATTCTCCTTCTTGACTTTAGCATGCTTCTGGCCTGCATCTCCTATATCTGTGGAAAGAGCTTGAGTGTGGAGTGACATCAAACCTAGAAAATGAACAATCGGCAATTATCCTAAGCCTTTTCATGTCTCGATTCTTGTTTGGCAAATGAAATCATGACTATAGTTCTACATCGATTTTCTCTTCTCCTTTTTTTTTTTTTTTTCTTATTTTGGTTTCTTCTTTCTCATTTCTCATTTTTGTTTGTTGAAGTCATGGTTAGTGCACGTTCCATTCCAATCCATGTTATTCTTGAGGCATAGATTTTGCTCACGTTTGAACGAGTCCAATGTGGATTTAATCGTCCGTTTCTCAATACATGGATTTCATTTCCATAGGAAGAAGACTTTATTATGACCTGGCGGCCCACAGACCCATCCACGCCCAACTCGGGCCACAAGCGCCAATAGCCATAGGACTGGCCCAATCTGAGTGGGCTCAAGGTAGGCCCATGCAGCTTGCATATTTATTATACTTTTTTGCCCGGCTGAACTATAAAATCGGTTTTGTAACCCAAAAAAAAAGAAAGAACTATAAAATGGATTTAAAAAAATAAAATAAATAACTATCCATGGTTTGCTTACTTCTCGTCCATTGTTTCATGTTGCCAACGCTCTTTTATACATCGCCGGACTTCAATTTCCTTTGTGAAAGAGGACATACGCTTTCATTTGTATGTAATGGGGATGTTGAAATCAATATGAGGAAAGGATTGCTTGGAATTTAGACCAGAGAGATGGATTTCAGAGAGAGGAGGAATTAAGCATGAGCCATCGAACAAGTTCTTGGCATTTAATGTTGGGCCAAAAACTTGTCGAAGAAAAGAAGTGGCTTGCAAGCAGATGAAAACGGTCACAGCCACTATAATACTAAACTACGAGGTTCATGTGGTGGAAGGTCACCCTATGAGACCTTCTAATTCTATCATACTTCACATGAAACATGGATTGAGGGTGAAGCTCGCTAAGGGAAGGCTACAAGTGGATGAATGGTAGGGAACATCATAGCTACAAACTGTGAATCCGTGTCTACAAAACATATACGAGTATATATATACCGCTTGCTATCACCCATTCATCTCCTAATGAACTAGTAGCCACATATAGGATAGCCTCGACATCATTGGTGCTCTCCTCAACAATGTTTGTCACACTACTTGTGGCATTTTGCTCGCCACTTTTATTTCTCAACTTTGGACAATCCTATATGCACATGTTTGTGACACTCAAAACACTTCATGCGACCCTTGGAGTTTTTGTGTTGCGATTTTGATCTTCTTTTAGCTTTCCTACTAGGTCCTTGATTCCGATCTCTACCCTGCATCATTAGTCCACACACTAGATCTCATGTCGAACCATCATATCATAACTTTCTCTACCACTCATTAGGAATTAGGACAGATTTTATCTCTAGAGAGGCAATTGTAGTGCAGCCCTATAATAGTGAGTCAATAAAGTGCTCCATTAACTTCAGTAGAAATGCTAACAAGATCATGCCTCGTTTTTCACCGTCCAGGATCTCCTCGACATTCTTCAACTCCATCATGGATTTGTTAAACTCGTCTAAGTGTGTTTTGATGGATGTACATTTAGCATAACAAAATGAAAAAAAAAAAAAAAATCTCTTTGGCATGTATAATCAATTGTTCAGATCTTTCGTTGTATAGAAAACCTAAAGTTTTGCCCATAGCGCTGCAACATCCTTCTCCTCAACCACCTTTATTAACACCTCATTCGATAGATTTAACAGAATTATACTCATTGCCATTGTCATTAGCTCATCCTTTTCAACATCTTTCATTGTTTATAGCAACTTATCCTTGCCTTCTAATGCCGTGGCGAAACCTTAAGTTATTAATAGTATCTCCATCTTGATGCTCCACAATTCAATGTTGTTCCTTTTGTTAAATTTCTCAACTTCAAATTTCGTTCTGGACATAATTGTAAAGTCCCATCTCTAATACCAATTATTATAAAAATAGATTGGATCTTTGTAAATTGGGACACTAAATTTTCAGAGAAAATTAAAATGATGAATGATAAATGACACGAGATTCTCATAATTGTAAAGTCCCATCTCTAATACCAATTATTATAAAAATAGATTGGATTTTTGTAAATTGGGACACTAAATTTTCAGAGAAAATTAAAATGATGAATGATAAATGACACGAGAGAATCTCGTGGCTTGGTCTAAATGTCGAAACCTACATCCACAGGAAAAAGAGCTGCCAATAATCTACTAATAAAGAAGAGAATAACGATTACAATCACTTACACACTAGATATTTCCCAACCCTAGAATTACCCTCAATGCCCACACTGTTTATAGCACAAATCTCACAATGTACGCCAAATAAAGAGAGTGTCCCTCCCGATTGTACAATTGAAGAAAACAAAAGAGGTTAATGGTCCGCCAGACACAAACTCTTTTTATTTTCTTTTGTTTTTTTCTTCGCGTAGTCATAAGAGCTTCCAACGAGCTCCCTGTATGTATACTCACTGACAAGCTCGTCCTTTGTATTGATATAATGCTAACATGGAGGCTCGATTTTATGTTGTTGCAAAGCGTGAAGACAATTCAACAAAAAGAAGACAAGCTTGTGTGTCCCATTCATTGATGCCCAATTTTGTGAAGTTGTGAATAAATTTTGTGAAGTTCTCACCGACACGAAGTTCACTTGAATACCATTACTTTTTTTCGACCACTTAACTACCTTAACTACTAAAAAATATTCATTTAAGCGCTATAATTTTGAATTGATCACTACGTACTATAATTTTAAAAAAAATGTTCATCCAAGTGTTGGAAATCTAACATGACATAGCACTTGTGGCAACCGTTTAGCCTATGTATATTCAATCATAAGCCCCTCCTTTGTACTGATATGATGCTAAAATGGAGGCTCTTCATTAAATGTTGTTGCGGAGCATGAAGAAAATTCAACAAAAATAAGACAAGCTTGTGTGTTCCATTAATTAATGCCCAATTTTGTGACGTTTTGGACGACATGATGTTCACTTGAATATCATAAACTTTTTTTGACCACTTAACTACCATAACTACTAAAAAACATTCATTTGAGTGCTATAATTTTGAATTGATCACTAAGTACTCTAACATTTAGAAAATGTTCATCCAAGTGTCAAAAATCTAACATGACATAGCACTTGCCATGAGCTTTTTAAAAAGTCGTGGCCTTCAAGTGATTAGTAAAAAGTTATATAACTTTCAACTAATCAAAAAAAAAAGAAAAAAGTAATGGCATCATGTGAGCGCCATACATCAATTACAACACTTAAGGAATCGAAAAAAAATTACGGCATTCAAGTGAATGGTATATGAAAGTTATGACATTTGTAATATCTTTTTCCCTTGCAAGTTCAAACAAAATCGAAGAGGCAATTGAATTTTATTTATTTGGTTGGACTCACTTCGGATTGTGTTCAATTAACAAACTCAGACTCAAGATACAATTTTTAATAGGATATGCATTACTTCATAAGTGGATGGCCCTTTTTGGTTCAGTTTTCCCAAGGGCTTTGAGCCTCCAAAGCTCCTTTAAAAAAATATAAGGAGTTTGATTCACTTTTTGAGGCTTCATTGGCCAAATGCTAGCATTTAAAATGCTGAAAGCCCAAAGTAGGTCCCTACCTGCCTTGGGTTTTCAGTATTTTCAGAATGATATATGAGGGTTTAATGACTTTTTCTTTCCAATATTGTCCACACTTATAATTGTGTTTTCCTCTTTTACCCTAAAAAAGCACCGTCCATCGTCTTCTTCCTTAAACCTGCAAGTCAACTAGCAAATCTTAGCCAACTGAATTATACAAATCTCAAAAAAGAAAAAAAGAAAAGAAAAAAAAAGAGTAAAAATGAAACCGTTTGAGGAAGTCCACAGTTTCCTCAAAAATTTATTGTGGCCCATATTTGACGGTCACTCCATCATTTTACGTAGGATGGTCAACTAAGCTTTGTTCTTCTTTTTTTTTGGCTTACCTTTCTAATGCTATTGACAAAAGAAAATATCCACTGGTTGGCTAAGGAGGCATTATTATTTTATTTTTTTACTCATGTCCACTTATCAGTTAACGCATGTCCTGTCAAAAATTGTATCTCGAGTTTGAATCTGTTGATTAAACACAATCCAAAGTGAGTCGGACCAAATAAACAAAATTCAACTGCCTCTTTGATTTTGTTTGAACTTGCAAGGGAAGAAGATACCATAAGTACCATAACTTTCATATGCTACTCAGTTAAGGGCCATAATTTTTTTTTTTTCGATTCCTTGAGTATCATAACCTGCGTATGGCACTCACTTGATGCCATTACTTTTCTTTTTCCAATCACTTGAAGGTTGTATAACTTTTCAATTAATCACTTCAAGGCCATGGCATTTTCAAAATGGTCACCACAAGTGCTACGTCAGGTTATATTTCCGACACTTAGATGAACATTTTCTGAAAGTTATGGTACTTAGTCATCAATTCAAAATTATAGCACTCATATGAATGTTTTTTAGAAGTTATGGTAGTTAAGTAGTAAAAAAAGGTTATGATATTCAAGTGGACATCGTGTCGTTAAGCACTTCACAAAATTGGGGATTAATTAATGGGACACAAGCTTGTTTTATTTTTGTTGAATTATTGTCACGCTTTGCAACAACATTTAATGAAGAGCCTCCATTTCATTATATAGTACAAAGGAGGGGCTTGTGATTGAGTATACATACGCCTGTTTGGTTGGGGAAATGACTTTGAGAAAATGCAAATATCTTTGGGCTAAAAAGATTTTCTGAAAAAGCTATCGTGTTTGGCAAATTCTAATTCTTAAGTGCATTAGAAATAGCTTTGGCTTAAGTGCCATTTGATAAAACTTATATTTGTAAAGGGCTTTTATTAATATTTTAAAAGAGAATCAAAATTAATCCAGCAAAGGATAGCATCGCCTCAGGTCACACGACCTCAGGCGATGCCCTGGGTCGCGCGACCTAGGCGGCAATCACCTGAGGTTGAGCAACCCAGGCGGTAGTTGCTCAAGATGCACAACCCTCAAGCGGCAATCATCGAAGATGAGCGACCCCTCAAGATGTGGTCACCATTCTTATTGATTCTTATTGTGTGAATAGTATTACTTTGATTTTTCTCTCCATTTGAGCTCGCAATAAAGAATAATACAAATCTCAAAAAAGAAAAAAAGGAAAACAGAGTAAAATTGAAACCGTTTAAGGAAGTCCATGGTTTCCTAAAAAATTTCCTATGGCCCTTATTTGATTGCCACTCCGTGATTTTACGGAGGACGGTCAGTTAAGCTTTATTCTTTTTTCTTTTTTCTTTTTTCTTTTCTTTTTTGGCTTGCCTTTCTAATGCTACCGACAAAAAGAAAGTATTCACCAGTTGGCTAATGTGGCGTGAATTTCTTTTTTACTCATGTCCACTCATGAATTAACGAATGTCCTATTAAAAATTGTGTCTTGAGTTTGAGTCCATTGATTAAACATGATCCAAAGTGAGTCAGACCAAATAAACAAAATTCAACTTGCTCTTTGATTTTGTTTGAACCCGCAAGGGGAAAAGGATACTACAAGTGCCATAACTTTTATATGCCACTCACTTGAATGCCATAGTTTTTTATTTTATTTTTTGCGATTCCTTGAGTGTCATAACTAATGTACGGTGCTCACTTTTTTCCGATCACTTGAAGGTTATATGAATTTTCAATTAATCACTTGAAGGCCAGGATATTTTAAAAAAATGCTCACCACAAGTGCTACATTTAGTCGGATTTCTGACACCTAGATGACCATTTTTTAAAAGTTATAGTAGTGATCAATTCAAAATTATAGCACTCAAATGAATGTTTGTTAGAAGTTATGGTAGTTAAATGGTCAAAAAAAAGTTACGGTATTCAAGTGAACATCGTGATGTCGAGAACTACACAAAATTGGGCATTAATTAATGGGACACACAAGCTTGTCTTGTTTTTGTTGGATTATCTTCATGCTCTGCAACAACATTTAATGAAGAGCCTCCCTTTTAGCATTATATCAGAACAAAGGAGGTGCTTGTGATTGAATATACATAGGCCCCATCTGGTTCGGCTTTGGAGAAATAATTTTGAGAAAATGCAAATACCTTTGGACTAAAGGGATTTTCCAAAATGCTATCATGTATGAAAAAATGTAATTCTAAAGTGCATTGGAAAATAGCTTAGGCATAAAAGTTGTTTATAAACTTACATTTGCAAAGTGCTTTTATTAAATTTTGTTTTAAAAAGAATCAAAATTAATCCAACAAAGCTCAGCCATCACCCAATTGTCGATGGCCAGATCTAGCCGTTAGGTAGCCTAGCTTGAGGTTGTGCGACCTTAGGTGATGCCTTGGGTTGCATGGCCTAGGTGGTGATCACTTGAGGTTGTGCGATCAAGCGATGCCACTTGAGGTCACATGACCTCAGGTGACACCATGGGTCGTGCGATCCAAAAGGCGATTGCTTGGGATGCACGACCCGCAGGCGGTAGTCGTTGAGGACGAGCAACCTCTCAGGTGATGATTGACGTTCTTATTGTGTGAATATTATTACTTTGATTTGTTTCTCAATTTGAGCTTGCAATAAAGAATTATACAAATTTGAGGCCTTGATCTTTTGTATAGTTTGGTCATTTCCCAATATACTACTTATTCCTACGAAAAAAGAAAAAAGAATTATACAAATCTCAAAAAAGAAAAAAGAAAAATAGAGAAAAAATGAAACCATTTGAGGAAGTCCATGGCTTCCTCAAAAATTACTTGTGGCCCATATTTGATTATCACTCCATCAGTTTACGGCAGACGATCAGCTAAGCTTTATTCTTTTATTTTTTGCTTGCTTTTTAATGCTACCGACAGAAGAAAATTTTCATTGGTTGGCTAATGTGGCGTGAATTTCTTTCGTACTCGTGTCCACTTATGGATTAATGCATGTCCTATTAAAAATCGTGTCTCGATTTTGAGTCTATTGATTAAACATGATCCAAAATGAGTTCGACCACACGAAACAAAGTTCAACTGCCTCTTTGATTTTGTTTGAACCTACAAGGGAAAATGATAGTACTAGTGCCCTAACTTTCATACGCCACTTACTTGAGTATACATAGGCCCTGTTTGGTTTGGCTATGGGGAAATGATTTTGAGAAAATACAAATACCTTTGGGCTAAAGGGATTTTCTGAAATGCTATCATGTTTGACAAATTGTAATCTTAAAGTGCATTAGAAAATAGTTTTGGCTTAAATGCCGTTTGGTAAAATTTACATTGCCAAAAGCTTCTTTTTTTTTTTTTTTTTTTTTAAAGGAATCAAAATTAGCCAGGTAGTCTTGCTTGACGTTGCACGACCTCGGGCGATGCCCTGGGTTGCATGACCCAAGCAACAGTCACCTGAGATCAAGCAACCCAAGTGGCTCGACCTCAAGTGATGCCATGGGTCGTGTGACCTCAAGCGATGCCATCGGTCATGCGACCCAAGCGACGGTTCCTGGGGACGAGCGACCTCTTAGGCGGCGGTTGCCATTCTTATTGTGTGAATATTATTACTTTGATTTGTTTCTCAATTTGAGCTTGCAATAAAGAATTATACAAATCTGAAGAAAGAAAAAAGAAAAATAAAGTAAAAATGAAACCGTTAAAGAAAGTCCACGGTTTCCTCAAAAATTGCTTGTGGCCCATATTTGACCGTTACTTCATCATTTTACGGAGGACGGTTAGCTAAGCTTTATTTTTTTCCTTCGCCTTGCCTTTCTAATGCTACCGACAGAAGAAAATATTCACCGGTTGGCTAATGTGACGTGAATTTCTTTTTTACTCATGACCACTTATCAATCAACGCATATCCCACAAAAAATTGTATCTCGAGTTTGAGTTCATTGATTAAACACAATCCAAAGTGAGTTCGACCAGATAAAAAAAATTCAACTGCCTCTTTGATTTCCTTTGACCTTTGCAAGGGAAAAGGATACTATAAGTGTCATAACATTCATACACCATTCACTTTAGTGCCATACTTTTTTCTTTTTTTCCGTTTCCTTGATTGTCGTAACCTCTGTATGGCTCTCACTTGATGCCATTGCTTTTTTTTTTCCCGATCACTTGAAGGTTATATGACTTTTCAATTAATCATTTGAAGGCCATGACTTTCTAAAAATGGTCACTACAAGTGCTATGTCATATCAGATTTTCGACTCTTGAATGAACATTTTTTAGAAGTTACAATAATTAGTGATCAATTAAAAATTATAGCACTCAAGTGAATGTTTTTTTTAGAAGTTATGGAAGTTAAATGGTAAAAAAAAAGAAGTTATGGTATTCAAGTGAACATCCGTAGTTGAGAACTTCATAAAATTGGGCATTAATTAATGGGACACACATGCTTCACGCTTGGTACGGCTTATTTTTGTTGAATTATCTTCACGCTCTGCAACAACATTTATGAAGAGCCTCCATTTTAGCCTTATATCAATACAAGGGAGGGGCTTGTGATTGAGTATACGTGCCCCGTTTGGTACGGCTTTAGGGAAATGACTTTGAGAAAATGCAAATATCTTTGGACTAAAAGAATTTTGTGAACTGCTATCACGCTTGGCAAACTGTAATTCTAAAGTGTATTGGAAAATAACTTTGGTTTAAATGCCGTTTGATAAAACTTACATTTGCCAAGGGCTTTGATTACTTTTTTTTTTTTTTTAAAGAATCAAAAGTAATCTGGCAGAGCTTCGCCATCGACCAACTCCTAGCGGCCAGATATGGCCACCGGGTAGCTTCCCCTGAGGTTGTGCGACCTTAGGCGACACCAAAGTCGCATGACCCGGGCAATGGTTGCTCAAGATAAGCAACCCCCAGGCAGAGGTTGCTGGGGACGAGTGACCCCTTAGGCAGCGGTCGCCGTTCTTATTGTGTGAAATATTATTAGTTTGATTTGTTTCTCAATTTGAGCCTGTTGGAAACAATTATACAAATCTCAAAAAAGAAAAAACAAAGTAAAAATTAAACCGTTTGAGGAAGCCCACGGTTTCCTCAAAAACTGCTTGTGGCCCATATTTGACTATCACTCCGTCATTTTACGAAGGACGTGAAGGACGGTCAACTAAGCTTTGTTCTATTTAATTTTTTTTTATTTTTTTATGGCTTTCCTTTCTAATGCTACTAACAGAAGAAAATATTCACCGATTGGATGATGTGGCGTGAATTTCTTTTTTACTCATTTCCACTTGTGAATTAACGCATGTCCTTTAAAAAATTGTATCTTGAGTTTGAGTCCGTTGATTAAACACAATCCAAAGGGAGTCCGACAAAATAAACAAAATTCAATTGCCTCTTTGATTTTGTTTGAACTTGCAAGGGAAATGGATAATACAAGTGCCATAACTTTCATATGTCACTTATTTGAGTGCCATAATTTTTTTTTTCAATTTGTTGAGTGTCATAACTTATGTACAATGTTCACTTAATGCAATTAGTTTTTTTTTTCTAATCACTTGAAGGTTATATAACTTTTCAATTAATCATTTGAAGATCATGACTTTTTTAAAAACGTTCACCACAAGTGCTATGTCATGTCAGATTTTCGACAGTTGGATGCATATTTTTAAAAGTTACATTACTTAGAGATCAATTGAAAATTATAGCACTCAAATGAATGTGGTTTAAGAAGTTATGGTAGTTAAGTGGTCAAAAACAAGTTATGATATTCAAGTGAACATCAATATTGTCAAGAACTTCACAAAATTGAGCATTAATTGATGGGACACACAAGCTTGTCTTATTTTTGTTGAATTATCTTCACGCTTTGCAACAACATTTAATGAAGAGCCTCCATTTTAGCATTATATCAGTACAAAGGAGGGGCTTGTGATTGATTATACATAGGCCCTGTTCTGTTAAGGAAATGACTTTGAGAAAATGCAAATATCTTGGGCTAAAGAGATTTTCTAAAATGCTATCTGTTGGAGAAATCTTTCGTATTTGTTTTGAAGTTGACAAAACATTTCTTTCAGTCTAGTCTGAAGTTGTGCAGACTCTTTTGTTAAAGTCTGAACACCTCCAGACTCAAGACTTAAAGTCTGGCCTCATTGACAGTTCCTAGATCGACGAAGAAGTCTTATTCAATTGCGAGTATTTCTTTAAAGATTTGGTTCGTTTGATTGAAGATCATCTCACGGCTGGAGATAGCATCATAAGATCTATTATTCGTATTACAAATGATTCGAGTTTAGATCCGTTGATTGGCGAAGTATACTTGGAAGGTTTTACTTATGGAAACTTAGATCCTGATTGTATGGGTGAGTAGGATTGGTGGGCTATCTTCATTTTCCTTAAAGTGACTTGAGATCTCCCTAATTGATTCTGTCCAACGGGTAGATTGGAAGAACTCATTTGGAAGGTGCCAACGGTTATGAAGGCATAGAGAAGCATAAAAGGAAGACTCTTTAGTTATTCGAGTAAGTGTGAGATAGAAGAATTCCAAAGTCTGAAGCTCCTTGTTCTTTGCTAGTTCATTTGTTGAGCGTAAACTTACATTCAAAAGAGTGTCTAGATACTTGTGAGACCCTGAGGAAGTGTAGCAGAGTCTCTACACTGTGGAATCAAGGACATGCAACTGTAACATCTCTTTTGATTCATAGTAAAATCCAGCCGGTGGGCTGTCAGTGTAGGAGAATGAACGTAGGCTTGATTTAAGCCGAACCACTATAAACTTTGTGTTCCAATTCTCTTTCCCTTATCTCTTTACTTAATTCACAGCCTTATATATTACTGCAAATCCTCTATATCTTAAGTCTTTGGTTTTCATAAAAGTCGAATTAAATTCCTAAGTCTTGTAAAATTTGTTTTTTCACCTATTCACCCCCTCTAGGTGTTCGTACTAGCACTATCAATTGGTATCAGAGCTTGTGTACTCATTTAATTGAAGTGTTTTTACTTTAGAATTAAAGATCCATGGCTAGTATGTTGGCTCCAGGGTTGATTGAAGGGCAAAGCAACACCAGGCTGCCTTATTTCGATGGAAAAGAATACAACATATGGAAAAATAAGATGGAAGCATTCCTAAGATCGAAAGATCATCTGGAATGGAATGTGGTAGACAAATGAATTATTCCTAAAGCTACAACAATCTCAGAAAGAGGAAAAGAAGTTGCAGAGGCTAGCGACATGACTCAAGAAGAGATAACCAAGAGACAAGCTCTTGATGCAAAAGCTATTTACTCCTTATATTGTGCATTATCTTCTACTGAATATAAGAGAATATCCTCCTGTGAAACAGCTAAAGAAGTCTAGGATAGACTGCACATCACCTATGAAGGAACAGATCGAGTGAAAGAAACCAGAATCAATATTATGCTCAGACAATATGAAGCCTTTAAGATGAAGCCAGGAGAATCTATTACTGACATGTTTAGCCGTTTTACAGAAGTCATAAATGGTCTTGAGTATCAAGGTCAACCAATCTCAGGACCCATGAAGGCTAACAAATTGTTGCGTGGAATTTTCAAAGAATGGAATCATGTAAAGACTTCAATAAGAGAAACATAAAGGATCATGCCACTCTTCGTTGACGAATTGGTTGGAACACTTCAGTCCTATGAAGTGGAGCAAATCAATCAAGAAGAAGATCCCAAAGGTAAAAAGTCTATTGCTTTAAAATCTAATGAAGATTCTGATATTACAGACTTTGAAGACGACATGGACGATGAAGAACTCGCTCTCATGATAAAAAGGTTCATGAAACTGAACAAAAAGGGAAGAAGATTCAATTGGAAGAAACAAAGTTCTCAAAGATTTCAAAACAAATCAGCTGAGGATGATGAATCCAATAAAGATGTGATTTGCTTTGAATGCAAGAAAAAGGGACACATCAGACCCAACTGTTCCTTGTTGAAGAAAAAGAAAAGAAAAGCTGAGAAATACAGAAAGGCACTCAAAGCAGAAACTTGGAGTGATACAGAATGCGAAGAGAGTGATGATAATTATACCAATATTTGTTTAATGGCAAAATTAGAATCAAACTCAGACTTTGAAATCGATGCAGACTCATATTCAGATAGTGAAGTCAAGGTAACTAATTTAAAAATTCCTATTAAAGTCTCAAAGTACATTGATGAACTGTGTTTTAGTCTCAAAACCTCTCTTAAGAGGATTTTCGAGCTGAAAATGAAGAATACTACACTAAAGCAATAGGAAATTTTATGGAAAGAAAGGTTTGAAAACTGAATAAAAGTTTCATTGCTTTAAAGGAAAATGCAGATTCTCTTTAAAAAGAAAACACACTCTTGAAAAAAGATATTTCAAGCATTTCAAAAAGGTTTTCTATGGGATTTGAGAAATTGGAAAAGATTCTTTCAGTACAAAGACCTTACTTTAACAAATCAGGCATGGGAATGACCTCTGAAACCATTCATTTAATTGATTTTCCAAAAGTAAAGGAAAGAATCAAACAAAGACCTACAAAAGCCTTTTACAAGAATCATTTTCAAAAAGTCTTTCTAAAACCTATTGGTCGAAGTGCTCTTGGATGTTCTAAGTGTAACAGTTCAGAATACTTTGAGAAAGAATGCCCCATGGTTTGGAGGCCTGTGAAGAAGGATTGGGCAAGGACCATATATTGCACTAACTCTACTGGAGCCAAGAAAGTGTGGGTACCAAAGAAAGCTTGAGTCTTCTTTTTAATTGCAGGTCACTATAAAAAAAAAGGTCAAATGGTATTTGGATAGTGGTTGTTCAAGACATATGACTGGAGATTCAAATTGTTTTATCAAATTAAAACAAGTAACTAGTGGAAAAGTCTCATTTGGCGGAAAAAGTAAGAGAAGAATTGTTGGATGTGGAACCGTAAAAATTGGAAGTCTCACAATCAACAACATCTCCTTAGTGGAAGGACTCAACTACAACTTGCTCAGCATTAGCCAATTGTGCGACACTGGATTCAAGATCAATTTTCAAGAAGGAATATGTTCGGGCACTAATAAAGATCTTTCACAATCCTTTATTGGGCGAAGACATGAGAATATTTATCTTTTGGATATCAATCCAGAAAGATCTCAATGTATAATTTCAATTCAAAATGAAGAAAATCTCTAGCATCGAAAGCTTGGCCATATCAACATGAAGCAAATTGCCAAGATCTCTTCAAATAAGCTTGTTCGTGGACTACCCAACTTGAAGTACCAAAAATCTGACTTGTCCACACCATGTGTATTGGGAAAACAGGTTAGAAATTCTTTCAAACCAATAAATCAAGTTTCCACTAATCGTGTACTACAACTCCTGCATATGGATCTCTTTGGACCAACTAGAATTGGTGGAAAGAGATATTGCCTAGTAATAGTGGATGATTATTCACGATTTACTTGGGTCTACTTTTGGCAAGTAAGTCTGAGACCTTCTCTTATTTCACTAAGTTTGCCAAGAAAGTGCAAAATGAGAAAGGGTATGTTATTTCAAGCATACGGACAGACCATGGAGGTGAGTTTGAAAATCAAGATTTTACTAAATTTTGTGATGAATCTGGTTTTCAGCATATGTTCTCCTCTCCATACACTACCGAACAAAATGGAGTTATGGAAAGGAAGAATAGATCTTTGCAAGAAATGGCTAGAACACTTTTAATTGAAAGCAATATTTCTTCTCGTTTTTGGGCTGAAGCAATTTCTACAGCATGTTATATTATTAACAAAGTTTTCTTAAGGCCTATTCTGGAGAAAACTCATTATGAATTGTTCAAAGGAAAGAAGCCAATTGTTTCTTATTTTCATGTATTTGGTTACAAATATTTTATCTTGAAAAATGCAAATGATCGAATTGGTAAGTTTGAAGAAAAATCAAATGAAGGAATCTTCCTTGGATATTCAACATCCAGCAAAGCATACAGAATATGTAACAAGAAGACTCAGTCTATGGAAGAATCGATAAATGTCAAATTTCAAGACTCTAGAAGGACAGCAACAAACGAATATTGAAGAATCAACTGCAAAAGAAGTTCAGCAATCTGTCAGACCAACCAGCAACTGGAAGCACAAGTCTAGTCATCCCAAAGAACTCATCATTGGTAACATTGATAAAGGAATTCATATAAGATCCAAAAGACATGAAGAGTCTAGTGCTGTGGCTCTTATTTCTGAAATAGAACCCAAAAGCATAGAAGAAGCCTTAACTAATGAAAGCTGGATTGAAGCTATGCAAGAAGAGCTCAGGCAGTCAGTGTTAACGATGTTTGGGAATTAACTCCTAAACCAAAAGGAAAATATGTTATTGGAGCTAAATGGGTTTTCAAGAACAAGATGGACAAAAAAGGAAAAGTTATTAGGAACAAAGCAAGACTCGTGGCCAAAGGATATACACAAGAAGAAAGGATAGACTATAATGAAACTTACGCACCAGCAGCAAGGTTAGAAGCAATTAGATTATTACTTGCTTTTACTTGTTATAAAAATTTCAGGTTATTCCAAATGGACGTCAAAAGCGCATTCCTGAATGGATTTATCCAAGAAGAAGTCTATGTGGAACAACCTCACGGATTTGAAGACCCAAGAAAACCAAACTTTGTATTCAGACTGAAAAAGGCTCTATATGGCTTAAAGCAAGCACCTCGAGCTTGATACGACAAGTTAAGTACGTTTTTAATACAAAATGGTTTTACCAAAGGTAAAATGGATACTACTCTGTTTATCAAATGGGAAGGTAAAAACTTTTTACTTGTTCAAATTTATGTTGATGACATAATATTTGGATCTTCTAACGAAAATCAATGCAAGAAATTCTCTAAGTCTATGTAGGATGAATTTGAGATGAGCATGATGGGTGAATTGTCTTTCTTCCTCGGACTTCAAGTAAAACAATTGAATGAAGGAATTTTCATTCATCAAGAAAAATATGCAAAGGAACTTGTTAAAAAGTTTGGATTAGAAAAATTGCAAAAAGACTGAAATACCAATGTCTAGTTCTTCAAAGCTGGATAAAGATGAAGGAGAAAAGAAAGTTGACCAGAAACTTTACATGAGTATTATTGGCTCACTTCTTTATCTTATTGCTTCTAGACCTAACATTTTGTTTAGTGTTTGCATTTGTGCCAGATTTCAGTCAGATCCAAAAGAATCTCATCTAAGTAGTACGAAACGCATCATCAAATACATCGCAACAATTTCAAAGTTAGGTCTATGGTATCCTAAAGATTGAGACTTTACTCTTCTTGGATATTCAGTCGTAGATCTAGCAAGATGCAGAGTTGAAAGAAAGAGTACTTCTGGTACTTGTCAATTGCTTGGCAACAGAACAATATCTTGGTTTTCAAGGAAGCAAAGTACAGTAGCACTTTTAAAAACAGAAGCAGAATATGTAGCTCTTGGAAGTTGATGTTCTAAAATCTTATGGATAAAACAACAACTAAGAGACTTTGGAATCGAAGACTCATGTACTGAGATCAAATGTGACAACACCAGTGCGATCAATCTCACCAAAAAAATCCAATTCTTCATTCAAGAGCAAAGCATATAGAGATTCGACACCATTTTATTAGAGATCATGTTCAGAATGGAGAAGTAATGATAAAATTCATTGATTCAAGGAATCAGCTGACGTATATATTTACAAAGCCACTAGAGAATAGCTTATTTGAGTCTATTCGCTCCAAACTTACTATTTTAAAGTCTGAAGAAGTTCAGGGTAAGAGATAAAGGTCTGAAGATATTCAGACTTAGAAGATCAAGAAGTTCGATTGTAAGTTAATCCTGTTTAAGCAATTTATTTTCCTTGAAACTCGAAAAGGTATGATTACTCATTTACTGCCGCTTGATTGATGCTAACTTCCCATAATTTTTGAAGTCATAGCATTTATTTTTTTTCAAAAAAGGAAGTTATTATTGAAAAGATAGTTATCTTTTTCAAAAAGGCAGTTATTAATTTTTTTTGAAAAGGCATTTTTTTTTATGATGATCCGTATACCTCATTTCGATTGCTTTATATACAGTCTTTTCTTCTTCGTTTTTACTCACAAACCCTAGAGCTCAAAACTTCACTTTCTTACTTTTTCTAGTTTAATCCATAAAGTTTTCGTCTTTCTCTCGAATCAAGTTTGAAAAATCCTCTCAAAGACTGTGACAATGTCTTCCCAAAGAAAGTCTTCAAGGATTGCAAGCAGGGGACCACGGCATATGCGTGAGGGTCCTACGCATTTTTACCTGACCGAGGAAGATGATTCTTCGAGGCAGCAACAGAGGCCACAACATTCTTAACCGCGCCATTCTTCTCAAGCTACATCACACGAATCTCAGCAACATCAAGTGGAGGAAGAAATTCTTGAGGATGTAGAACCTGTAAGGACTCTTAAGCCTGCATTTACTTTCAAACTCTATACTGTCCTAAAGGAAGGAGGTTCTGCCATGACCTTTATTGATGAATTTCTGAAAGAAAAAGGGTACCGAAATGAGTCTTACTTTTTGAGAACGATGGAACACTTGGGAATTGCTCCTGCTGGTTCGGCAGAAAGGGCATTTTCGAACTTCCCTAGTAATCCACGTTTTGGAAGATTTAGTCAACCAGAGGGAAAAGTGATATTGCTAGTGCTAGTACCTAGAGGGGGGTGAATAGGTATATAAACGATTTTTCTTGATAAACGCACAATACTTAGACAGTTAAGGAATTGCAACAAATAACAATCAATCGTAAAACTCAGTGAATGAAAGAGAGAATTGAACATGCGGTTTATAGTGGTTCGGCTTGATTCAAGCCTACGTCCAATCTTCTGCACTGATAGCCAATCGGCTGGATTCCACTATGAACAAAGAGATGTTACGGCGTTGATCTTCCTTGATTTCGGGTGCGGATGAACTACCACACTCACTCAAGGTATCACCAAGTATAGACACTCTCTGTGTATACAATTTCGCTCGAGATTTGTATCGACTAATAATCAAGGTGCTTCGGACTCGGAATTTCTCTATCGATCACACTTCTAAAACAACTAGAACGTCTTCCTTTTATACTCCTTTATGCCATCATACCCGTTGGCACTTACCAAAGGAATTCCTCCAATCTACCCGTTGGACGGAATCAATCAAGAAGATCATTCGAGCTATTAAAGGAATCGACGATAGCCCATCAATCTGTTCGCCCATACAATCGGGATCTAGGTTTCCATGAATAAAACCTTCCAAGAATACTTCGTCGATCATCGGATCTTCAATTGATCTAGATACAAATCAAAGAATCCGTTATATTTATCCAGCTAAAAGATCTTCTCCAGAGGATGAAATCCTTAATCATTTTCTTCAGATTTGGATTTCCTTCGACACTGAATCGATAGACTTGTCAATGAGAATAATTTTGAGTCTTAAGTCTTGAGTCTTGATTCTTGAGTCTTGAGTTCGAGTCTTGAGGGCGAGTCTTGAGTGCGAGTCCGGTGATCGGAAAGTCTTGAGGACGCAAATATCCGCAGACTAGCGATAGAAACATTTTGTCGCCTTCAAAATCTTCTAGAGCGATTTCTCCAACAATCTCCCCTTTTTGATGATGACAAAACTTTCCTGTAGATTTGAACAACCTTGACCTGCAAAAACATTTCTCAAGCAATATGGCTATCTCATAAAGATTAATAAAACAACCAGACTCGCATCCACGGGAAATTGGTTAGACTTTCATGAGTAATACCATATAACAACACTCGATATAAATGCCAACAGTCAAGCATCAAAATCCACAGCCAAATTCAGTCCATACTCAAGTTCACACAAGTCATACTCAAAACATACTTAAAAACTTAAAAACTCACAACCACAAAAACAAATTTAAAATCAAGGTTTGAAAAAGATGGTTGGTTCAAATTTCTTCTCCCCCTTTTGTCATCGGTAAAAGGTGAGAAAAGAGTCGGCCGCAGGAATGCGCACGATCCGGAAATCTCCCATGGATTGTACTATGCCTTCGAGCCTCTTCAAGTCTTCCCTTAATTGAGCTACCTCTTCTCCTTTGGCATTGGCTTGAATCGTAGAGCGAGGTCTTTCATTCGTCTTCTAGGGTAATCGAAGATGCTTGTCCAACATTCTTGATGGTTTGAATCTCATAGTCAGCAAAGATTTGGCCCCGCATTTCCGGAAGAATATCAAGAATACGATGAAAATCTGCTGAATTATCATGTCTCGCATACTAGCATTTACTTTCTCGGATGGAGTGAATGCAGATGATGACGCTTCACGTATGACCTTGCAGATTTGATGATGTATCATGTTCTTCTTCGAGCAATTGAGAAGCCCGAAACTCTTACGGAGCAGCATGAGATGAGGATTTTTCTTGCTCCCCAACTCCCCCCGTCTCTAAGACATCTTGCTCGCCAACTCCCCTGTCTCTAAGACATCAAGGTGGGAGGAGTGATGATCATGCTCTTTAGATTCCTTCTCTCAGCATTCAGCGAGACTTTTCTTTCTCTTCTTCTCCTTCTTCTTCAGCTTCTTTTTCTTTCTCTCTCTGTTATTCTTCTTCTTCAGATTCTATCTCTTCCTCTCTCTGCTCTTCTTCTTCTTTATCTTCTTGCTCCTTTTCTTGCTACTCTTCTTCTTCTCTTTGCTTCGACTGAAGTTCTGTTGATCGAGATACAGAACGTCTAGTCCTTACCAGTGTAGGAATAGTAAGATCTTCCTCTTCTTCTTCATCCTCCAAGATGAGAGATCTTCTCTTTTTGGATGGAGCACCAATGGGCTCCTTCCCTTTCCTCTTTGATGCAGAAGAGAGCGGAGTTTTCACCTTGAACTTTTCCATTTCCTTGCTAAGTTCTTTTAGACGCATCTTCGTCAACATATTCAAACCTACCACCATTTTATCGCACGATCGAACACGAGAGAGTGTGTGGTGGTTCAATATTCATGTGTCTGAAGATCTTTGTCACAAGATTTGGGTAAGGCAATTGTCCCTTGTTCTTCAACATTGCTCTGTACATATGGAAGAGAATAGTATGAGGCAGAGAGAACTTCTTCCCTGAATTGATTGCATATATCAATTTTGCTTCCGAATTAGATACATCAGTCTTTGATGTAGACTTTGGCCTGATGCAATTGATCACAATTTTGTGCAGCACAATATTGATGGCACTCATCTTCGAGTAGGTAATCTTCGCCTCTGTATCTCTGTTTTTGACAAGATCCGAGTAGCACGAGCAATCGAGACTTTGATTGGTTGATAACGTCCTCGTTCAACACCAATTATGTCCGCCAGCATGTCCACATCTATCACGTAGTCCGATCTCGAACATTGAATGATATTCTATTCGCATCTAGAAAACGAGATTCGAATAGAAATATGCGATCAAGTGTGCATAACCATCTGTGGTATCGGTGCAAAACTGCTCAAGTTGAAGCAGTTCAAACTGTTCCCTTAAGTTCACATTAATAGCATCCAGGAAATCAAAATCAACACTCATGGGGTTTATCACCCCTCATTTCAACAGTCTGAAGAACAGGTTCTCCTGTTCTTTTGATTTAAACAACTCCATCTTCTTTCCCTTCACCTTTGCAGCAATGCCCATTCTCGGTTGAAAATCACTAAACATTTTATCATCTTCGTTCCCCTCATTGGGAATTGGTCCTGAAACACGAGGGTCACTTGGAATGTTCGCAAGTGCCTCTTGACCTTTCCTTTGGGAGCAATTCCCAATTCCTCCATTCGCTTCAAAAATCTGTACTCATTTCCATAGTTCTTATCTCTAAGGAAACTATCTATATAATTCGAGAGGAGAACCGAAGCTTTCAACGCACGATAGAGCATGTAAATAAATGAGGGTTTTTGCGCTCTCACAAGTTCAACGTCCTCTAGAATGACTTCCTCCTGATGATGACCCGCATCTTGTGGGGTAGATGGTGAGTGATGAGGTGGAGAAGGAACAGGACTTTGTTGCAGTTTCGACAAATCTTCTTCCTTGGTGAGATTGAAGTGCGTAGGTCCCTCCTTCATTCTCTGTGGACCCCTGCTTGCGATTCTTGACGACTTTCTCGAAGAAGACATCTTTTCTTGTCAATGAAAGATTCCTTCACTCCCTTTCCCAAGGAAAAATGACAACTTTCTCGAGTATGAATACGAAGTAGAAACGAGGATTGAGAGAAGAATGCCTTTTAGGGTTTTGAGAATCGAGTAAAAAAGAAAACTATGTATATATAACTCAGTTTTGAAAAGGAAATAGCAATCGATACGAAGAAAAGTGAACGGTCGTCTTTCTTTTAAAGATAATAAGCTGCCATTTTAAAAGAGATTATCCCTTTTGAAAAGGCATGTTTCCAATTTTTTACGGAAATTAAAGATGGTATCAATCAATTATAAGCGAATGAATGATCGTACCTTTTTGAGATAAAGAAATAACTTACGGTCTATACAATGAAGGTTTGAGTCGAGAATTCGAGTCCGAGGGTTAGAGTCGATTGATGTAGATTCTTGAGACTTTAACCTCTTCAAGCTTCAAAATGTTGAGTCTGGTACGGATAAAATCGAATTGATTTTTCTCCAAAGGCTTTGTGAATATATCCGCTAGTTGACTTTTTGAATCAACAAATTGAATTGAGATTTCTCCATTTTGAATATGATCTCTAATGAAATGATGTCGAATCTCTATATGCTTTGCTCTTGAATGAAGGATTGGATTTTTGGTGAGATTGATTGCGCTGGTCTTTGTCACATCGATTTACGTGCATGAGTCTTCAATCCCAAAGTCTTGTAGCTGTTGTTTTATCCATAGAATTTGCGAACAGCAGCTTCCAAGAGCTACATACTCGCTACATTTGTAGAGAAAGCTACGGTGCTCTGTTTCCTTGAAAACCAAGACACTTTGTCTGCTTCCAAGCAAGCTTGCCGGGTTCTGAAGTACTCTTTCTATCGACTCGCAACCGGCCGGATCGGCGTCGAATATCCCGGAAGATTGAAGTCTCCCTCCTTAGGATACCATAGACCGATGCTTGAAGACGAGGCAACGTATTTAATAACACGTTTTGCAGCCTTGAGATGAGATTCTCTAGGATCGATTGAAACCTAGCACGAGATGCAAACACTCAACAAAATGTCAGGTCTAGAGGCGGTAAGATAAAGAAGTGAACCGATGATGCTTCGTACAGCTTTTGATCAACTTTCTTCCCTTCTTCATCTTTGTCTATTTTCAACGAACTTGACATTGGTATATCAGTCTTTTGCAATTTTCCAATCCAAACCTTTTGACAAGATCATTAGCATATTTTTCTTGACAAATGAACGTTCCTTCCTTCAATTGCTTTACTTGAAGACCAAGAAAGAATGTTAATTCTCCCATCATACTCATTTCAAATTCATCCTGCATAGACTTTGAAAATTTCTTGCCTGAGACTTTCATTAGGGGATCCAAATATGATATCATCCACATATATTTGAACAAGTAAAAAACTTTTGTTTTCCTTTTTAATAAATAAAGTAGTATCAACTTTACCTTTGGCAAAACCATTCTTTAATAAGAACTTACTTAGTCGTCGTACCAAGCTCGAGGTGCTCGCTTTAAACCATACAGAGCCTTTTCGGTCGAAGGCGAGTCTGGCTTCTTTGGGTCTTCAAACCCTGGAGGTTGTTCCACGTAAACTTCCTCATGGATAAATCCATTTAGGAAAGCGCTTTTGACGTCCATTTGGAATAACCTGAAATTTTTATAACAAGCAAACGCAAGTAATAGACGAATAGCTTCATCTGATCTTTCTTCAAAATTACCAACTTGATCTTTTGCATTTTTCAATATAAAACATTTGCATCCGAAAACATGAAAGTATGAAACAATAGGCTTCTTTCCTTTGAATAATTCATAGGGGTTTTCTCCGAATAGGTCTTAGAAAGACTCTATTGATTATATAGCATCTTTGTTGAAATGACTTCGACCCAAAATCGTGAAGAAATTTTACTTTCAATTAACGAGTTCTAGCCATTTCTTGAAGAGATCTATTCTTCCTTTCCACAACTCCATTTTGCTGAGGAGTATATGGGGAGGAGAATACATGTTTAAATCAGAATCATCACAAAATTTTATGAAATTTTGATTTTCAAATTCACCTCCATGATTTGTTCTTATACTTGATATAACACATCCAATTTCATTTTGAATCTTTTTAGCAAATTTTTCAAAATATGAAAATGTTTCGACTTATTTGCTAGAAAATATACCCAAGTAAAACGGGAGTAATCATCTACAATTACTAGGCAAAATTTCTTACCTCCAATACTCACGGGTTGGTTGGTCCGAATAAATCCATATGCGGCGGTACTGCAGTACATGATTAGTAGAGACATGATTTATTGGTTTGAATGAATTTCTTACCCGTTTTCCCAGAATGCATGGTGTACATGGATTGGTCTTTTGATATGATAATTTTGGTAGTCCTTGAACAAGCTGTTTTGATGAGATTTTGGCCAATTGCTTCATGTTGACATGGCCGAGCTTTCTATGCCATAAGCTTGCTTCGACTTGAATTGAGATTAAGCAATGCGATTCATTTGGTTTTACGTCTAGGAGGTAGATATTTCCATGTCTTCGACCTTTGAAAGGCGAGTAGAGTCTTTTGATTCGAACATGTTCCTTCTTGGAAGAAAATCTTGAATCCAAGTATCACATAGTTGACTAATCTTTGAGAAGATTGTAATTGAGTCATTCTACTAGAGAAACATTGTTGATTGTGAGATTTCCAATTTTGACAGTTCCAAATCCCACAATATTTCCTTTGCTGTTTCCTCCAAATGAAACTTTTCCTCCATTCACTTGAATAAGCTTTAAGAAGCAATTTGAGTCTCTGTCATGTGTCTTGAACATCCATTTGTCAAGATACCATTTTACATTTTTCTTGACGGAGACCTACATTCAAAAAAGAGTCTCAAACTTTCTTTGGTACCCAAATTTTCTTGGGTCCTTTGGTGTTAGCAGAATAAACATTATAAGGCCATGCTTTGTTAACGAGGCTTCCAAATCATAGGACACTCTTTTTCAAAGTGATCCTTCTTTGTTACATTTTGAACATCTTAGAGCATTTCGACCTACAGATTTTACAAAAACTTTCTTGAAATGATTTTTGTAAGCCTCTTTAGATGGTCTTTTCTTAATTCTTTCTTTTACTTTAGGAAAATCAATCAAGGGAATTGTTTCTGCTGTCATACCTAGACCAGACTTATTGAAATAAGGTCTTTGAACTGAAAGAACTTTTTCAAGTTTTCAGATCCTATAGAAAATTTCCTTGAAATATTTGATAAGTCATCTTTTAGAAAAGTATTTTCTTTTAAAAGATTATCTTCTTCTTTTTAAGAGTCGAAACATTCAAGTCTAAACTTTTGATTCTTTCTTCTAAAATGTTTTCTTTTTGTTTTAAAGCTAAGTTTTCATTTTTTAATTCGGAAACTCTTTTGAGAGAAGTCTTAAGACTAAAACACAGTTCATCAATATATTTAGAGACTTTGACAGGAATTTTAAAATTACTTACCTCAAATTCACTGTCTGAGTCTGATCCAGAATCTGAGTCTGAGTCTGATTGTGCCATTAGACACAGATTGGCATATTCATTATCACTTTCTTCACACTCAGTATCACTCCAAGTTTCGGCTTTGAGTGCTTTTCGAAACTTTTCAGCTTTTCCTTTCTTCTTCTTCAGAAGAGGACAGTTGGGTCTTATGTGTCCCTTTTTCTTGCATTCGAAACAAACTACATCTTTGTTTGGTTCCTCATCATCAACAGACTTGGATTGCTGTCTTTGAAAACTTTGTTTCTTGGAGTTGAACCTTCTTCCTTTCCTATTCAGTTTTCTGAATCTTCTTATCATAAGAGCAAGCTCCTCATCGTCCAGATCATCTTCAGAATCTGCATCATCAGAATCATCATTTGATTTTAATGCAATGGATTTCTTACCTCTTGGATCTTCGTCTTCATTAATTTGTTCCACTTCATAAGACTGAAGAGTTCCAATCAGCTCATCGACAGATAGTGGCATAATTCTTTGCGTCTCTCTTATTGAAGTCTTTATATGATTCCAATCCTTAGAGAGTCCACGCAGTAGCTTGTTCACTTTCATGGGATCAGAGATTTTTGTCCTTGGTTCTCAAGACCATTGACAATATCGTAAAAACGACTAAACATGTCGGTTATAGGTTCTCTGGTTTCATCTTGAAGGATTCATATTGACCGAGGAGAATGTTGATTCTGGTCTCCTTCACTCGATCTGTTCCTTCATAGGTGATGTGTGTCTGTCCCATACTTCTTTTCTTTGTAACACAAGAAGATATTATGTTATATTCAGTTGGTGACAAAGCACAATATAAAGAGTAAATTGCTTTCGCATCGAGTGCTTGTCTCTTATTTATTTCTTCTGAGTCATTCCACTTGGTCTCAATTGTTTCTTTTCCTCTTTCGAGGAGACGATGCAGCGGTAGGTGTGATCCCTTTTTCCACAACGTCCCATTCCGAGAGGATCCTTTGATTGTAGAAAGGCTTTCATCTTGTTCTTCCGGATGTTGTAATCCTTTCCATCAAAGTAGGGAGGTCTCAGTATTGCTTTGCCCTTCCATCGGCCACTGGTGCCGGCATACTAGCCATGGATCTTTTACTCTGAAGTAAAACACTTCAAATAAAGTAAGAACATGGGCTCTAATACCAATTGATATTGCTAGTGCTAGTACCTAGAGGGGGGTGAATAGGTATATAAACGATTTTTCTTGATAAACGCACAATACTTAGACAGTTAAGGAATTGCAACAAATAACAATCAATCGTAAAACTCAGTGAATGAAAGAGAGAATTGAACACGCGGTTTATAGTGGTTTGGCTTGATTCAAGCCTACGTCCACTCTTCGCACCGATGACCAATCGGCTGGATTCCACTATGAACAAAAAGATGTTACGGCGTTGATCTTCCTTGATTTCTGGGTGTAGATGAACTACCACACTCACTCAAGGTATCACCAAGTATAGACACTCTGTGTATACAATTTCGCTCATGTATCGACTAATAATCAAGGTGCTTCGAGACTTTGGAATTTCTCTATCGATCACACTTCTAAAACAACTAGAACGTCTTCCTTTTATACTCCTTTATGCCATCATACCCGTTGGCACTTACCAAAGGAATTCCTCCAATCTACCGTTGGACGGAATCAATCAAGAAGATCATTCGAGCTATTAAAGGAATCGATGATAGCCCATCAATCTGTTCGCCCATACAATCGGGATCTAGGTTTCCATGAATAGAACCTTCCAAGAATACTTCGTCGATCATCGGATCTTCAATTGATCTAGATACGAATCAAAGAATCCGTTATATTTTATCCGGCTAAAAGATCTTCTCCAGAGGATGAAATCCTTAATCATTTTCTTGATTTGGATTTCCTTCGACACTTTGAATCGAGATAGACTATCAATGAGAATAATTTTGAGTCTTAAGTCTTGAGTCTTGATTCTTGAGTCTTGAGTTCGAGTCTTGAGAACCGAGTCTTGAGTGCGAGTGCGGTGATCGAAAGTCTTCGACGCAAATATCCAGACTAGATCGATAGAAACGTTTTGTCAGCTTCAAAATCTTCTAGAGCGATTTCTCCAACAAAAAGATGACGATGAGAAAATGTACACTCATTTTAAGCCTAGAATGGGTGTTGCTGCGAGAATTCAAGGAAAAAGGGTGGATCTGTTTCGTTCTGAGGAACATAAGCAAGTTTACTCTAAACTGCTAAAGTGAGCGGTGATGAATCCAAAGAGTGTGGATTTTGATTTTCTTGATTCTCTAAACGTGAAGTTAGGGGAAAAGTTTTCTTTACTCCAACTTGAACGTTTTTGCTCTGAGACAAACGTAGCTCATGTAGAATTTACAGCGTATTTCTATTCCAATCTAAGCTTTTTAGATGCTAATAGATTTTCTTTCAGTGTTAGAGATCAGGATTATGTGGTTGATATGGACACTCTGGCTGATGTGATTGGAGTGGAGAGAGGGAAATTCCAATCAATTGATGTGTCTATTGGTCATGCCACTATTGAGCTTGTTCAAGACAGAGTTGCCAAAGGACGAATTTCATACTTGAGGATGAGTGCCTTAAATGTCCAGCTCCATAAGATTGTGATTAACTGTCTTAGACCGAAGTCCACATCAAAGACTGACATCTCCAATTCTGAAGCAAAGTTGATGTATGCCATCAACACTGGTTACAAGTTCTCTCTGCCACACACTATCATGTTTCACAAGTATAGGTCAATGGTAAAGGACAAAGGCCAACTTTCTTATTCAGCTCTTGTTACTCGGCTATTCAGACATCTCAATATTTAGCTTTCCAAAATTCTATGTATTCGACCCTGTGATCCAATGGTGGTGGGACTGAAGATGGTTTCAAAGATGCGTCTAAAGGAGTTAAATAAGGCTTTGGAGCATGTTAAGGAAAAGACCCCTGTCAAGACTCGACAAGACCCTATGGCTACAAAACGGAAAGGCAAGGAGCCCATGAGAGCTCCATCTAAGAAGAGGAGAGCACTCATCTTACAGGATGAAGAAGATGAGGATGACATCACCATTTTTGCTCTTGCCTTAAAGAACTTACAGCGTCTTGTTCCAGAAACAGAGGATAGAGAGAACCAAGACCGAGAGGAAATAGAGAAGAGGAATGAAGAGAAAGAAGCGATGAGGAAGGAAGGAGAAGAAAGAGATGTAGAGGAAGAGCATGAAGAAGATCATCCAGAAGGAGAAAGTCACGGTGACTCTCCAGCAGAAGATGAAAGACAAGGTCATCATGACACCGAAGAAGAGGCAGAACATGAAGAATACTTCTCTCCACCTAAAGGCACAGAAACAGGGGGAGCCACTAATAAAAGAGGTATTTCTTCTCCTACTTTTGCCAGTGATGATATCAGCCGTTCTCCTACCGATTCGGAAGATGTATATGCATCTCAATTTCCTAAAGAAGGAAATGAAATTTCATCTCCCAATCTGGATATTAATGCTGATGTCCCATCATCTGCCCGCACTCCACAATCCGATCACGCTGGAGCAAGCACTCGAACTAATAACTCAGCAGACCTTAAAAGATTGCTTGATGTTCTTATGGAGATTAGAGGACAAATTTACGCATTGGGATGTGAATTTCAGAATATGCAGACTGCTCATCAAGCCTCTTCAGTTTCGTTGTATGATCAAGTTCAAGCCCTTAGTCTTCAAGTTCAAGCAAATGCAAAGAGTAAAGAGGTAGCCCAACTGAAAGAGGATTTGAAGAAGCTGGAAGAGACTGTCAAGTGAATGGGAGATTTTCAACTCGCTCGCGTTCCAAAACAATCTTAATCATTTCAAACTTTTTTTCTCTCTACCTTTTTGCTGTTGACAAAAATGGGGAGTTTGATGCAAATTTGATTTCTATTGGACTGTTTATGACTGATGACTAATTTGAACTATGTTTTGATCATTTAATGCTTGCAGCATCTTAAGGATTGTTGGTAATTATGGTAAAGGTAGTTGTTTTTGCATAACTAACTTGTTTTATGTGGTTGCAGATACGAAACTATCTTTATCCTAATTCATTTATCCTTTATGAGATATCTTGTTTTCTTCAATATTGTCTTGCAGGTCAAAAATACCCAAATCTGCAGGAAAGTTTTGTCACCATCAAAAAGGGAGAGATTGTTGGAGAAATCTTTCGTATTTGTTTTGAAGTTGACAAAACATTTCCTTCAGTCTAGTCTGAAGTCGTGCAGACTCTTCTGTTAAGTTTTGAAGACCTCCAGACTCAAGACTTAAAGTCTGCCCTCATTGACAGTTCCTAGACTGACGAATAAGTCTTATTCAGTTGAGAGTATTTCTTTAAAGATTTGGTTCATTTGATTGAAGATTATCTCACGGTTGGAGATAGCATCTTAAGATCTATTATTCGTATTACAAATGATTTGAGTAATTTAGATCCATTGATTGGCGAAGTATATTTGGAATGTTCTATTTATGAAAACCTAGATCCTGATTGTATGGGCGAGCAGGATAGGTGGGCTATCTTTATTTTCCTTAAAGTGACTTGAGATCTCCCTAATTGATTCTGTCCAACGGATAGATTGGAAGAACTCCTTCGAAAGGTGCCAACGGTTATGAAGGCATAGAGGAGTATATAAGGAAGACTCTAGTTATTCGAGTAAGTGCGAGATAGAAGAATTCCAAAGTCTAAAGCTCCTTGTTCTTTGCTAGTTCATTTGTTGAGCGTAAACTTACATTCAAAAGAGTGTCTAGATATTTGTGAGACCTTGAGGAAGTGTAACAGAGTCTCTACACTATGGAATCAAGAACGTGCGACTGTAACATCTCTTTTGATTCATAGTGAAATCCAGCCAGTGGGCTGTCAGTGCAGGAGAGTGGATGTAGGCTTGATTTAAGCTGAACCACTATAAACTTCGTGTTCCAAATTCTCTTTCCCTTATCTCTTTACTTAATTCACAGCCTTATATATTACTGCAAATCCTCTATATCTTAAGTCATTGGTTTTCATAAAAGTCGAAATAAATTGTTAAGTCTTGTAAATTTTATTTTTACACCTATTCACCCCCTCTAGGTGTTCATACCTATTCACCCCCCTCTAGGTGTTCATACTAGCACTATCACTATCATGTTTGGTGAATTGTAATTCTAAAGTGCATTGGAAAATTACTTTGGTTTAAATTCCGTTCGGTAAAACTTATATTTGTAAAGAGCTTTTTAAATTTTATTTTAAAATAACCAAAATTGATCTGACAAAGCTCAGCCGCTGCCGGCCAGATCACGTAACGCCATGGGTCTCGCAACCCAAGCAACAATCGCATAGGATGCGCGACCCTTAGGCGGCGGTCTCCGAGGATGAGCGACCCCTTAGGTGGCGGTCGATATTCTCATTGTGTGAATATTATTACTTTGATTTGTTTCTCAATTTGAGCTTGTAATAAAGAATTATACAAATCGCAAAAAAGAAAAATGGATAAGTCCATCAGAAGTCCTAAAACTTGTCGCGAAAATGCATTTGAGTCCTAAAACTTACAAAAGTGCAAATCAGTCCTAAACTTTGTCAAAATATTTCATTTGAGTCCTAAAATTGACGCCGTTAGCCTTTTCCGTTAAAAATGCTAACGTGGCATTTAAAATTAATTTCTATTTCCCACGTGGCTTTTTTATGGTTTTTTATTCATTTAAAAAAATTGATTTAAAAACTAAAATATTAGATTTATTGATTTTATCTTATTTTCAACAACAAAAAAAAGAAAAAAGAAAATTTATTTAAAAAAGAAAACAGTTTAAAAGAAAAAAGAAAAAAATGGCAACATCGCCAGCCACAGGTGCGGGTGGCTAGGCTGTCGCTCGGCCAAGGCGAGGCCTCACCGGCCCCAAGCGAGGGTGCCCATATTTGGGCACACTGGCCCTCACGCGGGGCCGGTGGCCATTGCCTAGCCTAGGCGACGCCTCGTCGGCCCTCGATCGGGGCCGGCGAGGCTCGCCAGATCTGGGCGAGCCTCACCGAGATCTAGCGAGCCTCACCGGCCTAGGCGAGGTGTCTCGGCCCGAGCGAGGGCCGGCAGCAATTGCCCGGCCTGGGCAAGGCATCGCCAGCCTCGCGGGGGCCGACAACCGTCGCTCGACCTAGGCGACGCCTTGCCGACCCTTGCTTGGGGCCAGCGACGGGCACCCTCGCCCAAGCTTGGCGAGGGTCATCGGCCCTCGCTTGGGGCAGGCGAGGCCTCGCCCTAGCTGGGCAAGAGCCGGCCACCCTCACCCAGGGCCAGCAACCATCACCGGCCCCTCCAACGACGACACCGGCCCCTTCGGCAAGGCTACCATTTTTATTTCTTTTTTTTTTTGAATTGATTTCTTTTTTAAATAATTTTTTTTTTTTTTTTTGGTTGAAAATAAGATAAAATCAATAAATCTAATTTTTAGTTTTTAAATCTATTTTTTTAAAATAATAATAAATCATTAAAAAAAGCCACGTGGAAAATAAAAATTAATTTTAAATACCACGTCAGCATTTTTAACGGAAAAGGCTAATGGCGTCGATTTTAGGACTCAAATGAAACATTTTGACAAGTTTTAGGACTTATTTGCACTTTTTGTAAGTTTTAGGACTCAAATGCATTTTTGTGACAAGTTTTAGGACTTTTGGTGCACTTTGTTGGAGAAATCTTTCCAGAATATTTTGAAGCTGACAAAACATTTCTATCGGTCTAGTCTGGATAACTACAGACCTTTTATTTAGAGTCTGAAGACTTTCAGATCACCAGACTCAAGACTCAAGACTCAAGACTCAAGATTATTCTCATTGACAGTTGTTCTAATCCAGTGACGAAGGTAATCCAGAGCCGAAGTATTTGGTTGAGGATTTAGTCCTATCCTCTGGAGAAGATCTCTTGGCTGGATAAATATAATGGATTCTTTTATTCGTAATCAATATCGTTTGAAGATCCGATGGTCGACGAAATATTCTTGGAAGGTTCTATTCTTGGAAACCAAGATCCGGTTGTATGGGCGAACAGATTGATGGGCTATCATCAGGTTCCTTTATTAGCTCGAATGATCTTCTTAATTGATTCCGTCCAACGGGTAGATTGGAGGAATTCCTTTGGTAAGTGCCAACGGATATGATGGCATAAATGAGTATAAAAGAAAGACGTTCTAGTTACTTTAGTGCATGCTCGATAGACAAATTCCAGAGTCTGAAGCACCTTGATTATTAGTCGATTCATATTGAGCGAAATTGTATTCACAAGAGAGAATCTATACTTAGTGATACCTTAAGCGAGTGTGGTAGATCATCTACACCGAGAAATCAAGGGAGAACAACTCTGTAACATCTCTTGTTCATAGTGGAATCCAGCCAATAGGCTGTCAGTGCAGAAGAGTGGACGTTGGCTTGAAATAAGCCGAACCACTATAAACATTATGTTCAATTCTCTCTTCCCTTCTCTTAGTCTTACTTTGATTGCTGATTGTCTCAATTCTATTAACTGTCTAGTATTGTGCAATTAACGAGAAAAATCTTTTATATACCTATTCACCCCCCCTCTAGGCATTTACTAGCTATATCAATTGGTATCAGAGTTCGTGTACTCACTTTATTTGAAGTGTTTTACTTTAGAGTAAAAGATCCATGGCTAATATGCTAGCACCAGGGCTGATGGAAGGGCAAAGCAATACCAGACCACCCTACTTTGATGGAAAGGATTACAACATATGGAAGAACAAGATGAAAACTTTCCTACAATCAAAGGATCCTCTGGAATGGGACGTTGTAGAGAAAGGAATTACTCCTATAGCTGCATCTGTCTCTGAAAGAGGGAAAGAAACTGTTGAGACCAGCGGAATGACTCAGGAAGAGATAATCAAGAGACAAGCACTCGACGCAAAAGCAATTTATTCCTTATATTGTGCTTTGTCACCAACTGAATATAATAGAATATCTTCTTGTGCTACAGCAAAAGAAGTTTGGGACAGATTACATATCACCTATGAAGGAACAGATCAAGTGAAGGAAACCAGAATTAACATTCTCCTCGGTCAATATGAAGCCTTCAAAATGAAACCAGGAGAATCTATAACTGATATGTTTAGCCGTTTTATAGATATTGTCAATGGTCTTGGAAATCAAGGACAACCGATTTCTGATTCCATGAAGGTAAACAAGCTACTGCGTGGACTCTCCAAGGATTGGACTCACATAAAGACTTCAATAAGAGAGACGCAAAGAATCATGCCACTATCTGTCGACGAGCTGATTGGAACTATTTAGTCTTATGAAGTGGAACGAATTAATGAAGACGAAGATCCAAGAGGTAAGAAATACATTGCATTAAAATCAAATGATGATTCTGATGATACAGATTCTGAAGATGATATGGACGATGAGGAGCTTGCTCTCATGATAAGAAGATTCAGAAAACTAAATAGAAAATGAAGAAGGTTCAACTCAAAGAAACAAAGCTTTCAAAGACAATGACCAAGTCCGTTGATGATGAGGAGCCAAACAAAGATGTAGTTTGCTTTGAATGTAAGAAAAAGGGACACATCGATCTAATTTTGTCCTCTTCTCAAGAAGAAGAAAGGAAAAGCTGAAAAGTCTCGAAAAGCTCTCAAAGCCGAAACCCGGGAGTGATACAGAGTGTGAAGAAAGTGATGATGAATATGCCAACATATGTCTGATGGCGCAATCAGACTCAGACTTAGACTCTGGATCAGACTTAGACAGTAAATTTGAGGTCTCCGTCAAGAAAAAGGTAAAGTGGTATCTTGACAGTGGATGCTCAAGACACATGACAGGAGACTCAAATTGCTTCATAAAGCTTGTTCAAGTAAATGATGGAAAAGTTTCATTTGGAGGAAACAGCAAAGGAAGTATCGTGGGATTTGGGCGTGAAAATTGGAAATCTCACAATAAGTAATGTTTCCCTAGTAGAATGACTCAATTACAATCTTCTCAAAGATCAGCCAATTGTGTGATCTTTTGGTTTTAAGATCTTCTTTCAAGAAGGAACATGTTCGGAACCGGTAAAGACTCTACTCGAGTCTTTCATGGGTCGAAGACATGGAAATATCTATCTTCCGGATGTGAAACCAAATGAATCACAAAGTGCCTAATCTCAATGCAAGATGAAGCAATTTTATGGCACGAAAGGTTGGTCATGTCAACATGAAGCAATTAGTCAAAATCTCATCAAAGCAGCTTGTTCGAGGTCTACCCAAATTACCATTCCAAAAGTCTGATCCATGCACTCAATGCATTCTGGGAAAGCAAGTAAGAAATTCATTTAAGTCAATAAATCATGTCTCCACTAATCATGTACTGCAATTACTGCATATGGATCTCTTCGGACCAACCAGAACCTAGAGCATTGGAGGTAAGAAATATTGCCTAGTAATTGTGGACGATTACTCCCGCTTTACTTGGATATATTTCCTTGCAAGTAAGTCCGAAACCTTCTCGTATTTTGAAAAATTTGCTAAAAAGGTTCAAAATGAAATAGGATGTGTTATCTCAAAAATAAGAACATATCATAGAGGTGAATTTGAAAATCAAGATTTTACAAAATTTTGTGATGGATTTGGTTTTAAGCATGTGTCCTCCTCTCCATATACTCCTCAGCAAAATGGAGTTGTGGAAAGAAAGAATAGATCTCTTCAAGAAATGGCTAAAACTCTTTTAATTGAAAGTAAGATTTCTTCACGATTTTAGGTTGAAGCTGTTTTAACAGCATGCTATATCATCAATAGAGTCTTCTTAAGACATATTCTAGAGAAAATCCCTTATGAGTTATTCAAAGGTAAGAAGCCTATTGTTTCATACTTTCATGTGTTTGGTTGCAAATGCTTTATATTGAAAAATGCAAAAGATCGAGTTGGTAAGTTTGAAGAAAGATCAGACGAAGGCATATTTCTTGGATATTCTACATCAAGCAAAGCCTACATAGTCTATAACAAGAAGAGCCAGACTGTGGAGGAATCAATGAATGTCAAAATTCAAGATTCTATGCAAGATGAATCCAGTCAGACTCATTATGAAGAGTCTGAACCTGCTCCAGACTCTCCAAAGTTTACAACTCAAGAAGCATCTTAGACTCTAGAAGACCAGCGTCAAGCTGTTCGTGAAGATTCAAATAAAGAAAGAGATCATCATCCAGAAAAATCATCTAGTAACTGGAAGCATAAGTCCAGTTATCCCAAAGATCTCATTATCGGCGAAATTAATGAAGGAATTCGCACTAGATCCAAAAGGCGTGAAGAGTCTAGTGCTGTGGCTCTCATTTCTGAAATTGAACCAAAAAGCATAGAAGAAGCTTTATCTGATGAAAGCTGGATTGAAGCTATGCAAGAAGAGCTCGACAGTTCAACATTAATGATATCCGGGAATTGACATCTAAACCAAAAGGTAAACTGTTATTGGAGCTAAATGGGTGTTCGGGAACAAGATGAATGAGAAAGGAAAAGTCGTACGAAACAAAGCAAGACTCGTGGCCAAGGGATATACGCAAGAAGAAGGAATAGACTATGATGAGACTTACGCACCAGTAGCAAGGTTAGAAGCTATTCGACTATTACTTGCGTTTGCTTGTATTAAAAATTTCAGGTTATTCCAAATGGATGTCAAAAGTGCCTTCCTAAATGGATTTATTCATGAGGAAGTCTATGTGGAACAACCACCAGGGTTTGAAGACCCAAAGAAGCCAGACTCAGTCTTCAGACTAAAAAAGGCCTTGTATGGTTTAAAACAAGCACCTCGAGCTTGGTACGACAGACTAAGTAAGTTCTTAATACATAATGGTTTTGTCAAAGGTAAAGTAGATACTACTTTATTTATCAAAGGGAAAACAAAAGCTTTTTACTTGTTCAAATATATGTGGATGATATTATTTTGGATCCTTTAATGAAAGTCTGTGCAAGAAATTTTCTAAGTCTATGCAGGATGAGTTTGAAATGAGTATGATGGGAGAGTTAACATTCTTTCTTCGACTTCAAGTAAAACAATTGAAGGAAGGAACTTTTATTTGTCAAGAGAAATATGCTAATGATCTTGTCAAAAAGTTTGGACTGGAAAATTGCAAAAAGACCGACATACCAATGTCAAGTTCTTTGAAGATAGACAAAGATGAAGAAGGGAAGAAAGTCGATCAAAAGCTGTACAGGAGCATCATTGGTTCACTTCTTTACCTTACTACTTCTAGACCTAACATTTTGTTGAGTGTTTGCATCTGTGCTAGGTTTCAATCAGATCCTAGAGAATCTCATCTCAGTGCTGCGAAACGTATTATTAAATACGTTGCTTCATCTTCAAGCATCGGTCTTTGGTATCCTAAGAAGGAGACTTTAATCTTCCAGGATATTCGGATGCAGATCTGGCCGGTTGCGAGTTGATAGAAAGAGCACTTCGGGAACTTGCCGGTTGCTTGGAAGCTAGACGGTGTCTTGGTTTTCAAGGAAACAAAGCACTCGTGGCTCTCTCAACAACGAAAGCGAGTATGTAGCTCTTGGAAGTTGCTGTTCGCAAATTCTATGGATAAAACAACAGCTACAAGACTTTGGAATTGAAGACTCATGCACAGAGATTAGATGTGACAACACCAGCGCAATCAATCTCACTAAAAATCCAATCCTTCACTCAAGAGCAAAGCATATAGAGATTCGACATCATTTCATTAGAGATCATGTTCAAAATGAAGAAATCTCGATTCAATTTGTTGATTCAAAAAATCAGCTAGCGGATATATTCACAAAGCCTTTGGAGAAGAATCAATTCGATTTTATCCGTTCCAGACTCAACATTTTGAAGCTTGAGGAAGTTTATGCCCAAAACCCCGATTCAAATAGTCATTTATTTGGTACCTCCCAAGGATCAAGAGACTATCCAACGCTCAGATTCAGACATTCATGGCTATAGACTGTAAGTTGTTATTATATTCAATCTCAAAAAGGTACGATCATTGGTTCAGTTAATTTATAATTTCTGTGAAAAACGGAATCTTGTTTAAAAAAGATTAACTTCTATTTGGCAGTTATCGATTTTAATAGAGGCGTCTGATCATTTTCCTTTGTGCCGATTGGTTTTTCCTTTTTAAACTGAGTTATATATATATTTTTCTCGCTTAAACTTCAAAACCCTAAAATGGCATTCTCCTCCCAATCTGTCTCTACTTCGTGTTCATCTTCAAGAAAGTTGTCATCTTTTCTTGGGAAAGCGAGTAAAGAAATCTTTCAACGACAAGGAAGGATGTCTTCTTTGAGAAAGTCTTCAAGAATCGCGAACAGGGGACCACAGAGAATGAGGGAGGGACCTACCCATTTCGATCTCACTGAAGAGGAGGATTCACCAAGTCAGCAACAGAGCCCGATTCACTCTCCACCACGTCACTCTTCGCCATCTACCCCACAAGGTGCGGGTCAACAACCGGAGAAAGAAATAATCGAGGACGCAGACCCTGTAAGAGTCCAAAAACCATCTTTTATTTACAAGCTCTATCGTGCGTTGAAAAGCATTGGGACTCCGCTGAACTACGTAGATGATTTCCTTAAAGATAAAAATTATGGGAATGAATATATCTTTTTGAGACAAATGGAGGATTTGGGAATTGCTCCCAAAGGAAAGGCCGAGGAAGCACTTGCGAACATTCCAAGTGACCCTCGTGTATCGGGGACCGAATCCGGCGACGGGAACGATGATGATAAAATGTTTAGTGAATTTCAACCTAGAATGGGTGTTCTTTGCGAAGGTGAAGGGAAAAAGGATGGATTTGTTTAAATCGAAGGAACATGAGAATTTGTTTTTCAGACTGTTAAAACGAGGGGTGATAAACCCTAGGAGTGTTGATTTTGATTTCTTGGATGCCATTAATGTGAACTTGAGAGAAAAGTTCAGTCTGCTTCAAATTGAGCAATTTTGCTCGGATACCACAGACGGTTATGCGCAATTGACAGCATACTTCTATTCGAATCTTAGCTTTTTAGATGCGAATAGAATATCCTTCAGTGTTCGAGACCAAGACTATGTGGTAGATGTGGACATGTTGGCAGATATAATTGGAGTTGAAAGAGGACGCTATCAACCGATTAAGGTTTCGATTGCTCGTACCACACTGGAGCTTGTCAAAGACAGGAATACAGAGGGGAGAATTACCTACACAAGAATGCGTGCCATCATCTTGCTTCACAAAATTGTGATCAACTGTATCAGGCCAAAGTCTACATCCAAGACTAACGTGTCTAATTCCAAGGCAAAATTGATGTACGCAATCAATTCAGGGAAGAAATTCTCTCTCCCTCACACCATTCTCTTTCACATGTATAGAGCAATGGTGAAGGACAAGGGCCAATTGCCTTATCTAGGTCTTGTGACCAAGATCTTCAGACACTTGAATATTGAACCTCCACAAACTCTTTGTGTTCGACCATGTGACAAAATGGTGGTAGGTTTGAAAATGGTGACAAAAATGCGTCTGAAAGAGCTTAGTAAGGCAATGGAGAAGTTCAAAGTAAAGACTCCAGTATCCTCTACATCAAAGAGAAAAGGGAAGGAGCCCATGGGTGCTCCATTTAAAAAGAAAACTCTTATCTTGGAGGATGAAGATGAAGAGGAAGATCTCACTATCTCTGCATTGAAGAGGACCAGACGTTCTGTACCTGAATCAACAGAACGACAGGAGAAAGAACAGAGAAAAGAAGAGGGACAAGCAAAGAACAGAGAAGCATGGGAGCAATAAGACAAAGAGAAAGAAGCTGAAGAAGAAGGAGAAGAAGTGAAAGAAAAGTCTGCAGATGAAGCCAGAGAGAAAGGGAATCAAGACGCTGAAGAGCATGATCATCACTATTCCCCATTTGAGGTCTTAGAGACAGGGGGAGATGAAGAGCAAGTAAGGACTACACCACATGCTTTGTCAATAGTGAAGGTGTGAGTCGCTCACCAGCAAATCCAGAAAATCTTCGGGCTTCTCAAATGCCCGAGGAAGGACATGATACCTCAACACCAAATCTGCTCGATTACACCGAAGTTCCATCGCCTGCCTTTACTCCATCCGAGAGAGCAAATGCGAGCACACAGACGGACAATACAGCAGATTTTCGTCGTATCCTTGATGTTCTTTTGGAAATGCGGTCAAATCTATGCTTGGACTCGTGAACTTCAAGTCCCGAAGAATGCTGGATAAGTATATTCTGTTACCCTGGCGGATCAAATGAAAGACCTCGCTCTTCAAATTCAAGCAAATGCAAAAGGAGAAGAGGTGGCTCATCTACGGGAAGCCTTGAAGACGCTGGAAGGCATCGTACAGTCGATGAGATTTCAGATCGTGCGCATTCCCTAGCGAGACTTGACTATTTTCTCACCTTTTAATGATGACAAAAAGGGGAGAATTGCAATTTGAACTCTTTAAACTCTTTAAACTTTGACTTTAAATTTCTTTTGTGTGTTTGAATGTTTGTTTTGAGTATGACTTGGGTGTGGATTTTGAAATTTGACTGTTTGCATTTATATCAAGTATTCTTTGTATGGTCTTACTCATGAAAGACTAACCAATTTCCTATGGATGCAGAGTCTGGTTGATTTATTAATCTTTATGAGATAGCCATATTGCTTGAGTAATGTTTTGCAGGTCAAAGTTGTTCAAATCTACATGAAAGTTTTGTCACCATCAAAAAGGGGGAGATTGTTGGAGAAATCTTTTCAGAATATTTTGAAGCTGACAAAACATTTCTATCGTCTAGTCGGATAACTACGGACCTTCGTTTAGAGTCCGAAGACTTTTTAGATCACCAAGACTCAAGACTCAAGACTCAAGACTATTCTCATTAACGGTTGTTCTAATCCAAAGTGACGAAGGTAATCCGAGCCGAAGTATTTGGTTGAGGATTTAGTCCTATCCTCTAGAGAAGATCTCTGGCTGGATAAATATAACGGATTCTTTTATTCGTAATCAAGATCGTTTGAAGATCCGATGGTCGACGAAATATTCTTGGAAGGTTCTATTCTTGGAAACCAAGATCCTGGTTGTATGGGCGAACAGGATTGATGGGCTATCGTCAGGTTCCTTTATTAGCTCGAATGATCTTCTTAATTGATTTCGTCCAACGAGTAGATTGGAGGAATTCCTTTGGTAAGTGCCAATGGGTATGATGGCATAAAGGAGTATAAAAGGAAGACGTTCTAGTTACTTTAGTGCATGCTCGATAGACAAATTCCAGTACGAAGCACCTTGATTATTAGTCGATTCATATTGAGCGAAATTGTATTCAAAAGAGAGAATCTATACTTAGTGATACCTTGAGCGAGTGTGGTAGATCATCTACACCGAGAAATCAAGGGAGAACAACGCTGTAACATCTCTTGTTCATAGTGGAATCCAGCCAATAGGCTGTCAGTGCAGAAGAGTGGACGTAGGCTTGAAATAAGCCGAATCACTATAAACATTGTTTTCAATTCTCTCTTCCCTTCTCTCAGTCTTACTTTGAATGCTGATTGTCTCAATTCTATTAACTGTCTAGTATTGTGCAATTAACGAGAAAAATCTTTTATATACCTATTCACCCCCCCTCTAGGCATTTACTAGCTATATCACACTTATCCCAAAGAAAAATAGAGTAAAGATGAAACCGTTTGAGGAAGTCCATGTCTTCCTCAAAAATTACTTGTGGCCCATATTTGATTATCCCTTCGTCAGTTTATGGCAGACAGTCGGCTAAGCTTTATTCTTTTATTTTTGGCTTGCTTTCTAATGCTACCGACAGAAGAAAATTTTCATTGGTTGGCTAATGTGGCGTGAATTTCTTTTCTACTCATGTCCACTTATGATTTAACGCATGTCCTGTTAAAAATTGTATCTCAAGTTTGAGTCCGTTGATTAAACACGAACCAAAGTGAGTTCGACCAAATAAACAAAATTCAACTACCTCTTTGATTTTGTTTGAACCAGTAAGGGAAAATGAATACTACAAGTGTCATAACTTTCATACACCACTCACTTGAGTTCTATATTTTTTTTTTCAATTCCTTAAGTGTCATAACTTTTGTAGGACTTAAGACTTTTCGCACCTTCTTGGGTTACTGTTCACACAATGCTCTCTAGCTGAGCGACTCACTTCCTGTTCACGCGATTGTGTGCCTGCTAATTCTGGGCATTTTGTTGGATTGTTGGAGCTGAGATTTGGAGGATTCTCTCTCCCAGCCACCCTCTCCATCTCCATAGAAGCTTTTTGGTTAGCTCGTCTTCCTTGGGCCACGATGCTATCTCGATCGGGGCATTCTTTCTCCTGAACTTTCGATCGCGATTTGCTAGCTCAGGTAATCCGCTGGAGCGTTGAAGCTAGGTCTTTATGGCTTGTCTCTCCCTCCTTCTCCCTCCATCTCCTCCGAAGCATTTTGGAAAGCCCGCCCTCTTCGGGTAATTATGCTCTCCCTCTGCTAGGGTTTTATGGGTATCTCTGTTGTTGTTGTTTTGGGCTTTCGTCCCATCAAGCTTATGGATACTTCCGCAATTGAGCTCGCAACCTCGGTGAAGGCCCAGCAAGCTCGACCTAGGGGCCGTAGTCGCGGGAGGAGCTCTCATCCTCCTATGGATAGGGGCAAGTCCGCTGCCTCTACTACCGACCCCTCTATCCCTCGGGCCCAAGCGCCTGGGGTTAATACTGACGCAGCTCCTTCTAGGAAAGAACAGTCTGAGCTTTCTTGTTTGCAACAGCCCTCTCGTGGGCGGGCTATTCCGAGTGCTTTTGATCCCTCCAAGCCACCAGCCCGCTCTTGGCCCAATGTAGCTAAATCAGCTACCAAAGGTTACGACCTCACTTTTCTGCCTCCAGATCTGGTAGATGGCAAGCCGGTTGTTCGAATTTCACCAGAAATTCTTAAAGCCAATGATCCCTTGTGGAAAGAGTGCTTGGTAGGTTACTATGTTGACAAGAGATTGCCGTTCAAGTTGACGGAAACTGCTTGAAGCTTGCCTGGGGTCCCCACCTACTTGAAGTCAAGGCAAATGATGACGGTTTCTACTTCTTCCACTTGCCGGATCAGGAGTTTCGAAGAAAGGTCCTTGATGGTGGGCCTATCACCATGGCTAGAGTGCCCCTTATCCTCCAACAATGGCATCCATTGTTAGAACTCAAGAAAGATACCCACAAAATAGTCCTGGTCTGGGTCGACCTCAAGAACATTCCTTACTCACTCTAGACAACCATGGGCATTAGTGCCATCACTAGTGCTATTTGCCGCCCCCTTTATGTGGACCAGCAAATGAAACAAGTCAAAACTATGTCCTATGCACGTGTCTGTGTAGAAATTAATGTAGAGCATGCCCATTGTGATACAATCCTTGTTGATCTGGATGGGGCCACCCGCCTAGTTGCGGTTCAATATGAGTGGAAGCCCACCATTTGTCTCTCCTGCCGCTCCTTTGGCCATATATGTGGCCCTCCTAAGCCTGCTTCTCGCTCTGGAAACTCCTCTACCATTATCTCTAATCCAGCTGGCCTTACTGGAAGCGATGATAGGCCTGAGATTCAGGAACCTCTCTCTCAGTTGGATGAAGCTTGGAAGGTAGTTCGGGGAAAACAGTCCTTGGTGCATGCTAGCTCTTCCTCTTTTGTTCCTACTCCTCCTTCAGCTACCTTGATTAAGACTCAGGTCCCCGTTGCTGCCTTCGACCCTTCTTGGAATAGGTCTGGTTCTGTAAAGGGAGTATTACCCATAACGCACTCGGCAAGCCCCTCCTTGACAGTCAACTTAAATGTTCCTCAAATGCGGTTGGCAACTTCCTCAATTTATAAGGATGACTCGGACAAAGAAGCCACTGATGATGGCTCTGAAGTCGAAAAAGATAGTTTGCTTGTTGCTTCTACTGTCCCGCAGGATCCAGTTCTCCCACCTGTTCAAGAACAACAGGCTATCCCGCCCAGCAACCTGACGTTGGGCAGCCTTTGTGCTCAGGTGGAAGCTCCCCTGGAAGCCCCAAACCAAAGGCTACCTCGAAGAAGAAGAAGCGAGGTAAAAAGTAAGTACCTCTGTCGACTTGTAAATATGTACATAGTTATATGGAATATTAGAGGACTGGTCAGTCCTATTAGACAGGCTGAGATCAGGAATCTCATTAGAGTTAATAGCCTGAGTTACTTGGCCATTTTGGAAACGAAAGCCTCTCCTACCTTGTTTCCTTCTTTATCCAATGGCCTTGTACCTGGTTGGACCTGGATTGCTAACTATGAGCACTCTGACAAAGGAAGAATTTGGATTGGTTGGAATCCCAGGTTGGTTGAGTTTACCTCCCACTCCTCTCCCTCCCAAGTTATCCATGGACACTTGAGGTGTCTTTCCACAGGCGAATCCTTTGATCTCTCTGTTATATACGAACACACCTTTGTGCTTAGGCGCCCCCTATGGCAAGATATTGTTCAAGCTAGCTCTATACGTGCTGCTGGTCATTGGCTGGTTGCGGGTGATTTTAATGCCATTAGGTATCCCTCCGATAGGCTTGTTAGCATGTCCACTTGGTTGTCGTCGTATGACAAGTTTGGAACCTGCCTTCAACAAGCGAAGCTTGAGGATCTGCGATACACCGGGTGCAGATATACACGGGCTACTTCCTCTGGGGAAAGCCGCAAACAGAGGAAAATTGATAAAGTCCTCATCAATTCTTATTGGAGCAATGTCTTCTCCTTCTCTGAGGCATCTTTCCTCCTGGCTGGCATCTCGGACCACTCCCTTATGGTTATCAAGATTCTCCCAACTCCAAAGACAAATAAGCCGTTCAAGTTCTTTAACTTTTGGATACAACACCCATCCTTCAACCAGATCATCCGACAAGCATGGGACACTCCGGTGATGGGTTCGGCCATGTACATCCTCTATGTTAAGCTGAAAATTTTAAAGGCCAAGCTCAAGAGTCTCAATAAAGACTCCTATTCTGACATCTCTGTTAGAACTGCCTTAGCCCGGAATGCTTTAACTTCTGTTCAGGAAGCTTTCCATGCGGATCCTTTTAACCTGGAACTCGCTACCAGAGAGCGAGATTGTATTCAGACTTTCTTGAATCTTCACCTTCAGGAAGAGAGTTTCTACAAGTAGAAATCTAGACTAAAATGGTTGGAAGAGGGGGACCTCAATACCAAATCTTTCCACCTCTCGGTGAACAAGAGGCATCTCCTCAACAGAATTTTATCGCTCCAGGATGATGTAGGAAATACAATTCAAGACCCTCCTCAAATCCAACATCTGGTTGTCTCTCACTTCCAAAAACTCCTGGCATCGTCTAATCTCTCCACCCTGCCTTCTCTCCAATAAGTCAGTTCGATCCTCCCCCGCACGTTAGATGATAGCCAGGTTCTTCTCTCAAGACCTATATCGGATGAAGAAATTCGGGATTCTATCTTCTCCTTAGCTGCTGGAAAAGCCCCTCACCCTAATGGTTTTGGTGTGGAATTCTTTAGACACTACTGGGACATAGTAGGCTCGTCGGTCACCACTGCAGTTAGGGGTTTCTTCAACACCGGGAAACTCCTAAAGGAGATCAACAACACAATCCTCACCCTTGTGTCGAAATGCCCTAATGCGTCTACTGTTAATGACTTCAGACCAATTGCTTGTTGTAATACGGTGTACAAATGCATTATGAAGATCATTGCCAATCGGATGGCTATTGTCATGCTCGTTATCATCAGCCCCTCTCAGAACGCCGTTGTCAAAGGGAGGCGCATTAGTGACAATATTTTACTTGCCCATGAACTTTTTGCCGGGTTTCACCTTATGCCATATAAGCTTAAATGCGTCATCAAGGTTGACTTTCGCAAGGCTTATGACACTCTCAACTAGGATTTTCTTGAGGTAACGCTTCGAGCTTTTCGATTTCCCCCGCATTTCATTAACCTTATTATGAGTTGTGTCCACTCGCCGAAATTCTCTATGTCCCTAAATGGTGAGCTTCATGGGTTTTTTCCAAGTGGAAGAGGAATTAGACAAGGAGATCCCATGTCACCCTACCTCTTTACTTTTGTTATAGAGGTATTCACAGGCATTCTTAACCTGCAAATCAACTAGCCTTCCTTTCCAGTTTTTCTGGAGATGCAAGCCAACTAGACTTTCTTACTTGTTCTTTGCTTATGATGTTCTGCTCTTTGCGGAAGTGTCTATGCCTGCTCTCACTCTCCTCAAGGATGGCATTGACAGATTCTCTCGATGGTCCGACCTTCAACCGAATCTGCTCAAAAGTGAAATTTATTTCTCAGGGGTTTCCTCTAATTCCCGCAACGCCTTCAAGTCACTCTTTGGTTTTCAGGAAGGATCTTTGCCTTTCCGGTATTTGGGTGTACCCTTTATTTCCTCTAGGCTTCGGAAAGCTGATTGCAGTACCCTAGTTAATATTATCACTTCGAGGGTGCAGACATAGACGCAGTGCTTTCTCTCTTTTGCGGGGCATCTGCAACTCGTCAGGTTAGTGCTCCACTCTATCCAAGTCTATTGGGAAAATGTTTTCATTTTGTCGAGGTCGGTTCTGGATAAAATTGAGCAGATCTTGAGGCAATTCCTTTGGAAAGGCCCGAACCTTGGTACGGGTGGTGCGAAGGTCGCTTGGATTGATGTTTGCCTTCCAAAGGCTGAAGGAGGTTTAGGAATTAGAAGGCTTTGGGAAAGCAACTCTGCAACCATACTAAAGCACATATGGTTCTTATTTACAAACAATGAATCTCTGTGGTGCAGATGGATCCATTATGTTTTCTTGAAAAATGTCAATTTCTGATTGGCATCCAAACCTACCTTCTGCTCTTGGTCCTGGAAGAAAATTCTGGACCTTTGAGGTGACTTCCGCAAGTCCTTTTGCTGGCGAGTGGGGAATGGATGTTCTGTTTCCTTTTGGTTTGACAACTGGCATCCCAGAGGGTCGCTCAACTTGTTATTCTCTGATGCAAACATCTCCCGGTCTCGCCTATCTAGAAGAGCTTCCATTGCTGATTTTATATCCTTCTCTGACCGTACCTCTGGTGTTTTAGAGGAAATTGCCTCCTGGGATGATCCCCTACCCAAGCTCAACTTTGACCCTGATCGCTTCTCCTGGATGGGTCACCCGTCTGGAACCTTTTCTGCTACGTCCGCTTGGGATGCTTTGCAGCCTATTCCTGGAACCTTTTCTGCTACGTCGATTCTGTCAGTAATGGAACAGAACGCTAGTCCCTCAGTACCAATTCCTATTGTGGCTGATCACTAGGAACAGATTACCCACTCAGGTAATGCTTCTCACCTATGGCAGAATCTCTGATGCGAATTGTGCATTTTGCTCTAGCCGTCTAGACTCTATCAACCATCTATTTTTTGGGTGTTCCATTACTGCCGCCTTTGCTACTTTTTGGGCTTCTAGATTTAATTTCGCGTGGCAGAATAGATCTTGGTTGGATAACCTACATTGGGCTATCAAATCTTTATCTGGAGATTCTTTCCACTCTGCTCTTGCCTGATTTGCATTTAGTGCCCTATGCAACTTCATTTGGAAGGAGCGGAACAACATACTCTTCCGGGAGAGGACTCCCTCCCTTTTGGCGCTGAAAAAGCACCTTGAAAAGGTTATTAGGGACAAAGCTTTGTCCTTTCACCAAGTCCCTCCCACCTTTACAAATCGAAGATTGCTACGGTGCTGGTCTCTCAACCCATCTATTTTGGCAGACTGACCTCTCTTGCATGCTCTACCATTTTTGGCAAAGGACTTAGTTGAGTAGGGGGTTATTCGTAACCCTCTACTATCCGGAGGGTCCTGCTGGTGTCGCGGAAGCTGAATACGAGGCTGCACCTGGTTTCTTCAGAAGCTACTTCAGCGGTGAGCTCATTCCAATCTACCAATCTTTGAGTTGGGATCCTATACCCTTCTCCCTGTTCACCGGCATCCTTTTTCACGCTTGCCTTGTTCCTTGTTTTGTTGTAAGGGTTTCCCTGTTCTCCCTTTCCTTGTATCCACTGTGTTGGTTGCTTTTAGCCGTTGTTTGCCTTGTTTCTACTCCTATGCAGTTTGTGGCTCCCCCCCCTCCTCCTTTTTCCTTGGTACCTTTCCACTTGCTCTGACTTGTTTGTCTTCATGAGTGCAAGTTTTTGGTGCCGAGTTTTTGCTATATAGTTGTATAGCTCTTTGGTTTAAAGTCAATATATCTCTTACCTTCTACCCAAAAAAAAAAACTTAAGTAGGATGCTCATTTGATGCCATTACTTTTTTTTTTCAATCACTTGAAGGTTATATAACTTTTCAATTAATCACTTGAAGGCCACGACTTTTAAAAAATGTTCACCACAAGTGCTATCTCATGTCAAATTTCCGATACTTGGATGAACATTTTTTTAAAGTTATAGTACTTAGTGACAATTCAAAATTGTAGCAGTTAAATGAATGTTTTTTTCAGAAATTATTGTAGTTAAGTGGTAAAAAAAAAAGTTATGGTATTCAAGTGAGCATTGTGTTGTTGGGCACTCCACAAAATTGGGCATTAATTAAAGGGACACACAAGCTTGTCTTCTTTTTGTTGAATTATCTTCATGCTCTTCAACAACATTCAATGAAGAGTCTCCATTTTAGCATTATATAGCACAAAGGTGGGGCTTGTGATTGAGTATACATATTATAGTACTCAATCGCAAGCCCGTCCGCTACAGTGACTAATGCTAAAAAGGAGGCTCTTCATTAAATGTTGTTGCGGCGTGTGGAGAGAATTCTGCTATAAAGGAGACAAGCTTGGGCTCCGTTGATTAACGCCCAATCCTGTGAAGTTCTCCATATATACGAGCTGGAAGAGTGAATCAATATAAGTCTCCAGCACGCCTAGTCTTAAGGTCGTGAGAAGCTTCAACGGCATTGATAGGTTTCTTGGAGATATTCTTGGCCGCGATTTGCTTCGCGGTCTTCCATCTCCTCCGCAAGAGCCATGATGGGCTCCCCACGAACTGGCCGCTCGTGGGGATGCTCCCGGCGCTCTTCCTCAACCTGGGCCGTGTCCACGACTGGGGCACCGGCGTTCTGGAGCAGAGCCGCTGCAACTCTCTCTTCCGGCTCCACTGGTTTTCTGGCATGGACATGCTGGTCACAGCAGATCCTGCCAACGTCCACTACATCATGAGCACCAACTTTGAGAACTTCCCGAAAGGGCCCGAGTTCAAGAGGGTGTTCGACGTTTTGGGTGACGGGATCCTCAACTCTGACTCAGATATGTGGAGGATGCAGAGAAGGGTCGCTCAGGTGTTTATGAACGACCAACGGTTCTGTCGGTTCTTGGCGAAGACGACCAGGGACAAGGTGGAGAATGGCCTGCTCAGAGTGCTGGACGAATTGTCTCAGAGAGGTGTCGCGGTGGATTTGCAGGATTTGTTCCAGAGATTCACCTTAGATTCTGCTTGCAGATTCGTCACGGGGTTCGACCTCGGCAGCTTCTCCATCGAATTCCCAGAAGTCCCATTTTCCAAGGCATTGGATGATGCCGAGGAGGTGATTTTCTATCGCCATTTGTACCCCGCGTGGTTCGGGACTCTGCAGAGGTGGTTGGGGTTGGGAATGGAGGAGAAACTGAAAAGAGCTAGGGAAGTAATGGACCAAATTATAGGGAGTTACATAGAGACGAAGAGAGTTGAACTCAGAGAAGGAACCAGCAAATTGAAGGGAGATGAGAACGGTGCCGATTTATTGACATTGTATATGGTGGAAAATGAGACCTTGGGTGTTTTAGAATGCAACGACGTGTTCCTTAGGGACACAATTTTGACTTTCATGATCGCCGGGAATAATACTACTAGTTTAGCGCTCACGTGGCTTTTCTGGGCTCTATCCACAAATCCATCTGTTGAAATGAAAATCAGAGAGGAGATAAAATCTGTAATCCCAGAGGAGGAGCAAAATCTTAGGGTCTTTAAGATGGATGAACATATGCACAAGATGGTTTACTTACATGGCGCACTGTGTGAATCATTGAGATTGTATCCTCCAGTTCCATTCGAATACAAGTGCCCTGTAAAGCCCGACGTCCTTCCAAGTGGACACAAAGTCAATCCCGGCACGAGAATACTCATCCATTTGTATGCAATGGGGAGGATGAAATCAATATGGGGAGAGGATTGCTTTGAATTTAGACCAGAGAGGTGGATTTCGGAGAGAGGTGGAGTTAGGCATGAGCCGTCGTACAGGTTCTTGGCATTTAATGCGGGACCAAGAACTTGTTTGGGAAAACAAGTGGCTTTCACTCAGATGAAAATGATCGCAGCCGTTGTAATACATAACTACGAAGTTCATGTTGTGGAAGGTCACCCTGTGAGACCTTCTAATTCTATCATACTTCACATGAAACATGGATTGAGGGTGAAGCTCGCTAGGCGAAGGCTCTAAACGGACAAATGACGGGGACCATTACCTAGAAACTTTAAATCTATTTATACCGAACATTTGCGTGTGTGCCTTCTGGTTGTTTGAAACTTTAAATCTATGTTAACCGAACGTATGTGTGTATGTGTCTTCTGCTTGTTTTTATGTTTCGTATCGTATCCTGTTGTTTACAATAAAACAAAAGTTACAGCTTTAGCAAGTCATGCAGCATACATGAGCCTTTGTTTCATTCTTTGCCGGAGAAATTCGTGATCAAAATCAATGACCCTAGAGATGAAACATGAAATTGTAATATATGCTTGTATATGCCCCTGGCACACTTTGATGTCTCCACGCAAATCTTATAGCAGGATCAGTCAAAAATAAGCATTCAAAGATAATTGTGCGCCCAAACATGAGCAAAGGAGTTTCCTTTTCAGAGAGCTTTTTTGCACGTTGTAGTTATATGAAGTGTATTTAACATACATATCTCAATTCATCTCCTTCTAAGAATTTCTAAGGTACCGACCACAATCTTCTCTTCAGCCAAATATTTCTATACATTTTTATGGTACCACTATTGAGACCTCCATATCATAGAGAACCCAGAACTTACCCAGACAGTATTTAAATGATTACTGTTACAAAATTAATTCATTTAATCTAGACACCCAGAATTTGCTCCATGAGAAAAGAGGCCACACTATGGCACGACTGTGTAATGAGATATATAATCAAGTACAGCTTGCTTCAATGATTTCTCGCATTGTACTAACATAGCTGCCTCAGCAACAATCCAGTCCTCACTTATGAACTCTTCGTTTTTTAGTCATAACTGTTGGAAAATAATAAGCGAAAGCAACAAGATCTTACAACTTATGTCAACGCAAAATCACCAGAGAAATAAATGAAAAATAATAAGGACACCAAAAAATTTATATGGTTTGGTCCAAGTATCGGTACCTACATCTACGGGGAGAGCCAGCAGCAAATAATCCACTATAATCCGAAAATCAGAGTTTACAACCGCTTACACGCTCGAGTGTTTCTCACACCTAGATTTAATCACAAATCCAAAGTGTTTACAAATAAATAATGTAAACTCACAGCACGAAAAATAACTATGTGTTCAAGCCCAAGCAATACTCTTTCCGTACAATCGAAAATCAGGACCGTGCAGTGTTCTTGAATTTTTCTTTCTTTCACATACAGTGAGTTGCTGCTTCTCGTTGGCTTTTGGACTTGCTGGGCGTGCGGCTCTGCTTGTCTTCAGCGGCTTCTCTCAATCGGCACTCTTTTTCGACGTGTAGAGGGCTTCTCACTTTTTTTCTTTTGGCTAAAAGAAACCCTCACACTTTTATATTGTGTGCCCAAAGTCAAGACTTTAACTTTGGGCACTACGTCGATAACCTTACTCGGCTCCTCCAGATAAAGAAGAACCTTTGCTCCTTTTTTTTTTATTCTATTTTATTTCCTCTTTTGTAAACCTTCATGGAGTCTAACGAATCTCCTTCTGTTAACCGAAGACATCCAAGACCCAAAAAGAATTTCGAATTTCTTTTCTTGTGCGTAATATTGAATATTATCATAAAAATATCTTCACGATCAAATAACAAAAAATTTATCCAAGCAAATCGCGTTTTACAAACGCTCAAACTCGCGACATAATTTAACAATTCTCCACATTGGCTCAATGTTCAAAGCCAAGTTATAGTACTCATCATCCATGCTTCTCTCCCAATGCCCCGACGGGCCCTCACTCTCCACAAACGCCAATAGAGCTCAAGCAGAGCTTGAGCTTTGCCAAAGAAACAGACTTAGTCATCATGTCTGCCGGGTTATCTGCTGTAACAATCTTTTTAACAATAACATTACACTTAGTTAAAACATCTCAGATAAAGTGGTATCCGATGTTGATATGCTCCGTTCGCTCGTGATAAACTGGATTATATGCCAAATATATCGCGCATTGGTTATCACAGTGTATATCCACACTTTTTTGTTCTAACCTAAAGTCTGAGAGCAAACTTCGCAACCATATCGCCTCATTCGCTACAAAGGTTAGTGCCATGTACTCTGCCTCAGTCGAAGACAATGTAATGTGATCCTATAAGGATGCTTTCCAATTAATTGCACCACCTGCTAGGATAAACACATACCCCGCTAAAGATCTGTAATCATCTAAGTCACCAGCATGATCCAAATCCACAAAACCAGTGGTCTCACTACCATTACTGTCCCTTCGTTACACTATACCCACGTCTGTTGTTCCATTTAGATATTTGAGGATCCACTTCATAGCTTACCAATGAGTTTTACCAAGACGCTTCATATAGCGACTAACCATGCTCACAGCTTGTGAAATATCAGACCTAGTGCACACCATAGCATACATAGTACTACCCACGGCACTAGAATAAAAAACACGGGACATATGCTCCTCCTCCTCCTCTGTCTACGGTAATAATTTATCTAAAAGTTTAAAGTGCTTTGCCAAAGGTGTACTTACAGATTTTGCCGACAGCATATTAAAACGTGTCACACAATTTTCTCTGCCACTCTTCAAGAATAAGGCAGACTTTACCTCTTTTGATGTAATTGTAGCACACTCCTGCAACAATGAATCAGTAAAGTGCTCACATGACTCTAGTAGAGAGGCTAACAACATCATGCATTGTTCTTTATCATCATGTATCTTATCGACGTTCTTCAGATTCATCATGAGTTTATTAAATTCATCTAGGTGGGTTCTAATTGACGTATCTTCAGTATATCTAAATTGAAATATCATCTTCAACATGTGTAGGCGATTGTTCAAACATTTCTTCACATAGAGTGCCTGAAGTTTTGCCCATAATGCTGCGGCATTCTTCTCCTCAACAACCTCTATTAAAACCTCATCCGACAAATTTAACAGGATTGTGCTCTTTGTTCTTTCCATTAACTCTACTCTCTTAGAGGCTTTCATTATAATCGGCAATTCATCTTCACCATCCAGTTCCTTGGCCAAACATTGGGTTGTCAATAATGCCCGCATCTTGATACTCCATAAACCAAAGTTGTTCCTGCCGTTAAACTTCTCAATTTCAAATTTTCTCTCAGACATAATTGCAATCATAGAATTTCTAGATAATAATCAGACAAGCAAAAAAGCTCCAAATCAAAATCAAGAAATCTGATCCCAAGCTCCGATACCAATTGTTGAAAAATAATACGTGAAAACGACGGGATCTTGCAATTTATGTCAACGCAAAATCACTAGAGAAATAAACATAAATACTAAGGACACCAAAACATTTACGTGGTTCGGTCCGAGTATCAGTACCTACGTCCACGAGGAGAGCCGGCAACAAATAATCCACTATAATCGGAGAATCAGAGTTAGTTTACAATCGCTTACACACTTTAGTGTTTTCCACATCTAGATTTAATCTAAAAATCAAAGTGTTTACAAATAAATAATGTAAACTCACAGCACAAAAAATAACCATGTACTCTTTTCATACGATCGAAAATCAGGACCATGCAGCGTTCTTGAATTTTTTTTCTTTCACGTACAGTGAGTTGCTGCTTCTCATTGGTTTCTGGACATGCTAGGCGTGCGGCTCTGCTTGGCTTCAATGGCTTCTCTAAAGCGGCGCTCTTTCTGGATGTGCAGAGGGCTTCTCACTTTTTTTCTTTTGCCCAAAAGAAACCCTTGCACTTTTATATTGTGCCCGAAGTCAAGACTTTGACTTTGGGCCTCACGCAGATAACCTTATTCGGCTCCTACAGATAAAGACAAAACCTTTGAATCCATTTTTTTATTCTATTTTATTTCTTCTTTTGTAAACCTCCTTGAAGTCCAACGAATCTCCTTCTGTTAACAGAAGACATCCAAGACCCATAAAGAAATTCAAATTTCTTTTTCTTATGCGTAATCTTGAATATTATCATAAAAATATCTTTATGATCAAATAATAAAAATTTTATCCAAGCAGATCACGTTTTGCAAACGCTCAAACTCGAGACATAAGTTAACAATAACCGCTCTAAGGAATGCAACAAGAACAATTATATATATATGCACTTTATATATGAGCTTAATGAGTACACCAAAACTTGCAAGAGCGATCATGCTCGTAAGACTGTTATATATCCATAGCAGAGCAGTATGGAACCAAAAATCGAAATGAGAAGGGCCAAACCTTTTTTACCTGAAGACTTGAAAGCAGGAGTTTCTTAAGAGCAGCTAGTCTTATAGTGATAGCGAACAAAACATGGGGTGTCAAAAAGGGTTCCACGAAAAAAATCCAAAACCAGAAGAAATTCACAAACCTTATCCAACCAAAATAGCAAATCTAGAAAAGAGGTTCTTTCTTTTATTGACCAGAATCTAGAAAAGAGTGTAAACCGATATCTATCACTAAGAGTTTCACAGACTGCCACCGCTGTAAGTCATTGTGCTTATAAAACAGCATCCAGAAAAACAGCATCCGTTGAAGAACAATATGAGGAGGTCGTTTGTACCTTGGAACAAGTATATATAATTGCTGTCATCCAGTTCCAATTCTCCAATGCATCTTTCTGAGAATCATCAGCAGCTTCATGCAGAAAATATAACAACGGCAGCATGAGCTGCATCACAAATTGTCTAGGGCCACCACAGAATTTGCATCTCCCAGGATCTCCTATCTCTTTAGTTGCCAACAGTGGCTTCCCTCCATTTGAATATCTAAACATTCAGTCACAGCAAGGGTATGGCATATCATTTACTTGGACTTTAGATGGAAAAGGGTACAGTCTTTCCACAAATTTTGAATCCCAAATACACAACAATTCTATTGACTGTATTTATGTTTCGCTGCTTATTGCAAAATGTTAGATCATCTTTTCTCCAAGAAGCATCAACTTCTAAAGATGTGGAAAAAAATCCTCAAAAACTCACGTGGTATTTGGGTTATATACAGACCTATTTCTGCTATCGATCAACATGAATTAGATTTATGTCTACTAAAAAAACAAAAAATTAAACCTCTTGCTCAGCAAGACCTCATTGTATCTGTGCTACAGAGTCTTCGTATTGAAGATGGATTACGCCTTTCCAGGTAAATCGTTCATCATCATACAAGATTGATTCATTATCTGCCACCTAAGCCAAATCTTCCAAACAGTAAGACTCTGAAAAGATGAGATGTAATTAATCTGCAAAATCCAAGATTCAAGAAGCTCCAAGAGTCCCCTATTTTGGCTAGCTTTATATAATACATAGATTGTCAAAACCCAATGCTATGTATCATAACTTATATGCAACTACAGTTGTTTGGCAAGACCAAAACAACTTGAATTTTACTTGTGTTAGCCCTGTCTCACTTAGTAGAGATAAGCAACTTAAACATTGCTCCGGATAAGCATCCGACCGTTTCTTAAACTTGAAGTAAGTCCGGTCAGCCATTAGAGCTCTATCATACTCCTAGGATTCCTCGTCCAATACTTCTTCCCAAACATGATTGTCGACATTAATGGAAAGAGATGAATAGTTCAAGCAAGTAGATTCCCCTTCCGATTACTTGTCCTCCTAAAAATTTGGGAAAATCTCAAATAAGGACCCAAAGTGAGCCTATTTTCTCAAATAAGGACCCGAAGTGGCTAACAAGTCTCAAATAAGGACCTGAACTTGCCAGCCAGCCAAAATGTTCACCGGCCAGCGAGAGTGTGACATTTCCGGTGGCCGGAATATGGGCATTTTTGTCCAAAAAAAATATAGATAGAAATTAACAAACCCTAAAAACCACCCCCCAAACTCTTCATGTTCTTTTGACCTAAAAAGAAAAACTCTTAATGTTCTCATGTTTTTCTTCTTCTACTCTTCATCTTCTCCGTTCTTTGTCCTCTCTCGCTTGGAGCACGAAAATTTTCTGTTAATGGAACACGAATTGAAACACAACAAGAAACCCCTACCTTCGTTTCTTCATATCTTCTTCTTTTGTTTTATGTCTTCGTTTCTTTCCAACAGATAAGACAAATCTTGAGTAAAGCCACCTTTTCGTTATTGAGACACTCGTGTGTAACACGAGGGCCTTGATTCTTCATTATCTTTTCCTAGGTTCGCCATACATTTTGATTCACTCCCGTTCAACCGAGGTCAGTTTCATTCAGATTGAGAGAGAGAGAGAGAGAGAGAGAGAGAGAGAGAGAGAGGGAGGGAGGAAGAGAGGGAGGGCACGTACCTTTGGAACTCAGGGAGATAGGGATCTTGCTCCATCAACAGAGAATTTGGGTTCTCCAAACGAGAGGAGACAAAGAACGTAAAAGATGGAGAGTGGAAGAAGAAGAACGTGAAGAGTTTGGGGGTTTTGTTTTTAGGATTTGTTAATTTCTATCTATAATTTTTTGGGACAAAATTGCAAATATTCCGGCCACCGGAAATGTCACACACTCGCTGGCCGGTGAACATTTTGGCCGGCCGGTAGGTTCAGGTCCTTATTTGAGACATATTAGCCACTTCGGGTCCTTATTTGGAACAACAGTCACTTCGGGTCCTTATTTGAGAAAGTAGGCTCACTTTGGGTCCTTATTTGAGATTTTCACTAAAAATTTTAATGGGATAAGTTCGCTAAAAATCCTAAACATTTCAGGAAAATGCAATTAAATCCTAAAACTTATCAAATTAGTTCAATTTAAGTACTTCCTTTGACTCTGTCCATTTTAGCTAACAAAAAACGTGAACATGTCTTATTTTATTACTGTTTTAAGACATGCGGCAATTGTGACATCCTGAAAATTCAGGTTCTAATTTCGATCGGGTAAGTTGGGCCTTTCATCGACGCGACTATAGTGCTATTCTCTAAGATGGTCACTCACGAGATAACTGGCCTATCAGGTGAAGCCGTTAAGGGATTTTAAACGCAATAAACTTGAGAATTCGACTAGGAATCGACTACTCGACCGTGCTAGTCTACAATAGTCATTACGGCATAGTCGAAAACCTATCAAAGATCGGAGATAGGTCGGTTCGACTGAGATGTGTGGCTAAACGTGGGTGATTCCACTAATTTGCCAAATTCTCGTCGATCAGCACTAGATTGATTTTTTTGTCGTTTTGGCACCCTATAACCGTATTTGAAACCTTGAGATTTTCATGACAACTAATAGTCACCAATGTGTTGACGAGGTACGTGTGGCTCGAAGAAAATTGACCACGGGTCAATTGCACCAAAAACTTCTAAAAGCTACCCAGTAGACTAAGTCACACTAAAATTGTACCTGATTGAAATTAACCGCGAATTTGAATTTGATTTCAAAAATTGAAAGTTCTGTTGTGTCTTGAGTCATTCTAGGGACGTTGACTAACCTTTCGAATAATTTTCGGCGAGTTCAGGATTTTTACGGAAAATCAATTTGGACGATTCGGAAAATGAATGGAAATTCGGATTGGCCAATTTGAAAGGATTTTTGGCATCTGGTGTGAGTGAACTAGTGACAGGAAATTTTGTGGGCTTTTTCCTCAACAAATTGAACTCGATCGGAGAAGTTTATTCAGAAATCGGATTTTGAGGAAAATGAATTAGAATTCGGACTTGAAGGAAATGGTCGTTTTTGTTGCCCAAGACTTGTTGTTTAGGGAAAATTTGGTACAAGAAAGTAAGTGAGGATCAAGTACTTTAGCATGGAGATTTTTGGGGATCAAATTGGACTAAACAAGAGCAAGTGAGACCAAGAAATTTCGGTTATAAGATTTCTTTTAATTTCCTTTTTATTTTTCCTATTTTCCCCCACTTGGCCGCACATTCCCTTTCCTTTTCCCTTTTTCTCTCTCTCTCTCTCTCTCTCTCAATCGCGCGACTCACCCCCAAACCGCCGACAGTCCCTCTGCATTTTCCACTCACTTTCCCTCATCTTTGACTATTCTTTAGTCATCCTTATCCTCCCCTCTTGACCGACGCACCCCCATCCCCTTTTCTCCTTCTCTCTCTCGTTCGGTTTCCCTCGATCGTCCCATCATTTTCTTCAACTTTCTGCTTCTTCATCTGCCCGATCGAAGACCCGAGCTTCCCCCACGATTCCTCCTCCCTTGCTGCCCTTTTTGTTTCACCGAAGCAACCCGTTGAAGCCGAGCACCTTGCTGCCCTTTCTTCCACCGAATCAGTCGCGCGAAATCAGCCGTTCAAAGCCGCCTTCAGCCAAGGAAATCCAGCAGCCCCGTGAGTTTTGGGGGCCAATTTTCGGGCCTGACTCGTGCCCCGTTGGTGTTGCCACTTTGGAGCTTTTCGTTCCTCGTCGCGCCCCCGTCGTTTTGATCCGAGCGGATCGTTAATCAAGTGAGTTTAACTCACTAATCATCGCTTAGTAGGTTAATTATGCTTAAGGATTGATTAGATTAAGTTAAGCACGGTTAGGTGGTTAGTTAGATTAGATTAGTGAAATTTAATTAATTACCGATGCATGTTAGGTGGTTAGTTAGTACAATTAGGGTCTAGACAAGCTCTAATATTTATCTAGAGTGACTCAGAAATTTTCCGGGTCCGTTTCAGCGTCCAATTAGGCATTACGGGCTTAAGTTGGATTTATTGACATTTATTTTATATTTTCCGTAATTATTTATTTATTTATTTATTTTCCGGAAATGAGACTGGGATAACCGGTGACTGGAATTTTATGCTAATTGATGTGGTGTGGTTCGTTTATTTATTTGAGCTCCAATTTGTGTTGAATTGATTTAATTGTGATTTTAGGATTTTATTCCTAAATTAATTAATTTTGGTAATTGATTGGAAAATAACCAAGCATCGATTTACAACGCCAAAAATATTTTGGTAGACCACAGAAAATGGTGGGATTTATGGAAAGGAAATTATTATATTTTGATTAAGGCCAACCGTGTACCCACACACGACTATTTTATCGGGTATCTTTAATGCAAAGAAATAAATCTTAGATATGCCGAGTGGGGCCGTGATTACCACTAAATCTAAGATATGCCGGGTGGGGCCGTGATTATCACCAAATCTAGAAAATTGCTCGGTGGAGCCGTGATTACCACTAAATCTAGATTATGCTAGTGGGACCGTGATTTCCACTTAATCTAGGTTATGCCCATTGGGCCATGACTAAGAGTTGAGAATGAATAATCGAAATGACCATGTGATGGTCTCGATGATATGTAATCGACTAAGTTGATTGATCGATTATTCAATCTGATTGGGTAAAGTGATTTGTAAATTGATTGGTTGATGTGAATTGTATATCTATGAGATATACTGACCTGTAAGAAGGAAACTGAGGCCAAGGTAAGTCCTCTAACACATGTTTGTGCTTAGGCAGCTCTTATGGCGTATTTTCTTCCTAATTGAGTCTTAGGGGTTGAACTTGCTGAGACATTGTCTCACTAATTATTGTATAACCATTTTCAGGTCCTTAGATGATGTTGGTGAAGGACCGGAAGCCCTGGAGTTTGGAAAGATGGAGAGACTAGAATCGGCGAACGAGTCTGACTAGTAAGTCATGGGACAGTTCCTTTTGGAATGAGTCGACCTTTTTGTAAATAGTCCGATCTTGTAAATAAACCTAGTTATTATAAAAGGTTTATTTTGGTTTGAAAAATTGTTCCTACTTTTCTATCCCATTGAATTGTTGTCTGGGATTATTTATTTGTTTCCGCATATGCGTATTAAAAATGAATGGGTCGGCAATACATCCTGGGACATCGCTATTAAATTGACCAAGGAGGGATGGGCACCCGCTCGGAGGATCGGGGCGTGACAGCAATGATGTGGCACAATATAAAATCAAAATATTAAATAATTAGAACTAAATTACTGTAAAAAACTAAAAGTTAAAAAGAAAAGAAAAAGACAAACTCACCCCACAACTTGGCCAAGCCCTTGTCAGTGGCCATCACCATAGCCACCAAGAAGGGCTGTCAAAGGACGCTTGAGCCTTCCCAAAGCCTAACAACCTTCCCAGCCCCAAGTGAGGCCTTGGCAGCCCTCGGCAAGGGCCTACCGGCCCAAATCTATTGGAGGGCGTGATCGTCGCCTAGATTTGAGTGAGAGTTGCCGATTGTCGCTTAGGGCCACTAAGGCCTCGTCTGAGGCCGGCGAGGGTTGCCAAGCTTCGGGGAGGCCCGAGCAGCGTTTGGTTACCCTTCTTGATCGATGTGGCAATAGCCACCAACAAGAGCTTGGCCAAGTCGTGGGGTGAATTTATTTGTCTCTTTTCTTTTTAAACTTCTGCTTCTTTATTTTTTTTACTCTAATTTAGTTTTTTTTTTTTTTAGATATTTTTTCTGACATGGCACTTGATGGGCACCGCATTTCTTAAGAAAACAATAAAATAAGACACCTCAACGTTTTCTATTAGCTGAATTAGACGAAATTAATAAAAGGATTCGATTGAATTAATTCAATAAGTTTTAAAATTTGATTGCACTTTTAATAAATTTTAGGACTCAATTATATTTTAATAACAAGTTTTAAGATTTCTAACGCATATATCCCCCAATTTATTAGTTTTACTGTGGCATGTATGAGCACAGCCCCTGAGCGCATGTCCAAAGTTGCCAATTATGGCAAGGTTTCTGATATATCTCGGAAAGCCATATCTAAGGTACAATAAAGCCGTACTAATGTCATCGAAGAAACGATAATTGTCGAACTAATTCATGCTAAAAAGTTGAATTTTAGTAGTCAGATTAAATGAAAAGCTTACTATTTACAGAGAGAATTTACTTATAGCGACTCTTCATTTGGAAATTCAATCTTGAATATCTCTACTCTTCTTATCCAGTCACCATTTCAGTAGCTTTTCATATTGAAGTAATATTCAGGATCCAATACCGGTATTGCACTGCCAGTTTCATGATCGTTAGACACTCAGACAGGGGATTATCGTCATCTTGTATCCTAAGAAAATGGCAATTGCAAAGCCTCCATCACATTGATAACCACCAATTGAACAGCCTCGCCAAGACAATTTACAAACTTGAGCTAAGCCTCCATCACATTGATAACCACCAATTGAACAACCTCGATAAGACAATTTACAAACTTAAGCTAATAGATAGAAAGGAGGACATCGCGTTAAGTAAAAAGCTAGCTCAAGTTGAACTAATCGACCACTCAAAATTGCATGCGTTACACTGTTTTCCAGTCCGACGGAACTAGTTCACGACAGACATCAGATCAGCATCAGCTGCTACTCCGCACCGAATCAACTGTTTGGACTTCCCAAAAGGTTCCCCTACTGTGAAAGTTACACATTCTTGATGATCTGAACGACGTCTTCATCTTCAAGTTCATGTTCCTAATCCATGGAAAGCATCATCAAGCATTTAAATTAGCCGCAGCAACTAACTCCTTTGAAATGATAAAAAAGAAAGGTGAATGAAGTAAAAGACTCACAATTGAGTTGAGAAGTGAAGATTCACCTTGCCAACTCTTTGAGGCTTGTGTTTGATGCTTGAACTCACATAAGCAGTAGCAAGAAGGCCGAGAAAATCAAATTAAATTTTATTCCATAATCATGAAAAATGTGGGAATCGTCAGAATTAGCACCTAATAAATTCATTCCAAAAACAAAAAACAAAAAAATTCACATAGCAACAAAAAGACTAAAGATGAAGCTGAAGTCTCAGTTTCTACATGAATTGTTTGACCATATACTTGTGTATGCGGGTGCAGATAGAATCACGGGGTCTTCATAGTCCGGATTCATTCCTTTTGGCTTTGTATATGTACGAGTTGAATTCAAGTACTCCCATATTTTCTCCAACAGGCCATCAAGATTCCATTCAAGGTGAGCACTTCCATGTCAACCATGAAGCAGTATTTGATAAATTGAAGGAACAAACTAATTTCCTATCGGGCAACCTATAGACTGACATCAGACGACAGGAGGAAGGGTCATAGAATAAACAAAGAAATAGCTTACAACCATCCAAGCGATTACTATAATCTCGAGAAACTACCCCTTCGGAACTAAATTGAACAACTAATCTTTGGTTGGTAAAGTATGAATTGAGCATAAAATACAAGAGTGAAGAAGGACGGCCATAAGAAAATATTTGAGTTACCTGACCAGACAGTAATGAGGAAGTTTGTCCAAAATCTTTAGCTCTTCTAGTGTGATCTGATCGATCTTGTTTATGACATAGATGCATGAAATATATTTCCTACTCCCCTCAATAACATCTATAAGGTCATCTGCAGTCGCATCGCATCTAAGAGTAATATCAGCATTTTGTATCTGATATTCGCTGCAGATGGCCTTCCCATTATCAAGGTCCAGATGAGTGTTTGCCACTGTTGATTTGAAATTAATGCCACCTTTATCTTTCTTCCTAAATGTTAGATTAGGTGCCTCCTTGTTCAGCCTGTAAAGAAGAATAAAGAAAGTAATTCTCATGTCTAGTTATGAACACATGAAAGTCAAGACTGAAACAGCAAAAATATTTGCGTGATCATCCACAGTTCTAATTATTTATGCAGGTCGAATCATCTCTGCAGTAAAAATAAATGCAGGATGTTCTAACCATACATTGAAGGACATATATCAATATTCATCTAAAATTAGTGAGAATGCTCCTGAAATTTCGTTTTGCAACACTGACATAAGATAAAGCGTTTCAAAGCATAAGTTCATGCAATTCAGTTCTTATATCACCATAAGGGCCAATATTCGTGTGATTATGTTATCATGCATACCCCAAATAATTCCACAAGATGTATTTCCTTTTAGACTGGACTTTACAAACGTGACACTACATAATAAATCCCAACTCATCATACTATAGACTCAACCTCACCAGTGATGTAGGTTCCACCATTTTTCCTAGTGAAACCAATTTCAAGTCCAAGTGACCTTGGTTGTTGATCTCCATAGAGTAGGAAAATTTGTTAACTCACACGATCTGATCGTAAACCAATTTCATATGGTTCAACTATAAGTTCACTATCCACATAGATTTCATTTCCACGGGAAGATGACTTGATTATGACCAAGCAGCCCACGGACCAATCCACGTCCAGCTCGGGCCACAAGGGCCCATAGCTTTAGGTCTTGGCCCAATCTGATTGGGCCCGAGGCATGCCCAGGCAGCCCACATATTTATCATTTATATTTTTGTTAGCCGATCAATCTAAACTACTAAACGGGCCTATCCATGGTTCGCCTCTAATATATAAGTTCAAGTCTGTTCACTAATCTTGAAGGAAATATTCAGTGGTTACATAGCACCATGTCAAGGAGAAATGACACCACAAGTGTCATAACTTTTATATTACACTCATTTGAGTGCTATACATTGCTTTTGGAGCACTTAAGCGCCGCAACTTCTAAAAACATGTTAACTTGAGTGCCATAACTTTTAATCAATTATTTAAATGTCAATTTTTTTTTAAAACCCTCAATTAAGTGTTGGAAATCCGACATGCATAGCACTTATGGTGAACATCTTTAAAAAGTTTTGATACTTAAGTAATCGATTGAAAAGTTATGTAGCATTCAAACAGTTAAAAGAAAAAAAATTATAGCACTCAAACAAGCACTTGAGGTCTTTTTCCCCACATCGATGTGATGCACATTTGTGTACTCAAGTTAAATTATAGGTTGACCTGTGGACATTGACTTTAAATTTTTTTTTAAAAAAAGAGGGTTTTTCCCTCTCTCCTTTCAACATCCATAGAGCATTGTTTGTCCAGCCATCTGGGCCTGTGTTTGTCGTTGGTGATGTACCAGCGACATAACTAATTGATCGATCAGGCCAAGCCACGTTAGACGCCTCATATGGACAAGTAACGGTTGTCGATCTAGACCAGCAGCAGGTCGTGAATGACAAAGACAGAACCTAAAGAAAGCAGGTGGTCTAGCTTTGGGTAATGGCGAGAAAATATTGGGTGGGTCTTACCCTCCACGTAGGCGTAGGGTAAGACCACTCAGCGATCAACATGTGGCTCCAAGTAGGCGACGTTCAAAAGCACTCCTGGGGCCCACCACTCGACTCTGACGCCCCTCCATCTTCTGCGCTTCTGTCTCTCTCCTCTCTCTTCTCACTCTCTCTGAAATAAATGGCTGGTGGCTCGGCTTGGCTCGGCTCGGCTGGCAGAAAAAAGGACGGATCAGAAGGGTAATAAATGTGTTGCGCTCCCGCTTAAATTTTATCTCTCCTCACTTGAAATTTTTTGGGTTTTGTCTCTCTCTTTTCATTGAAGAGCAGACAGAGAACGAGCTGCACTTCCTTCTCAGTGCATCCCACCCCCTCCGCCTTCGCCTCCGCCTCGCCGGTCATCTACCTTTGGCATGTCGCCTCCTCCAAAAGCCCCGCCAGTCGCAGCTGGTTCCCGACCGCCTTCGCCTCCCACTGTGCTCGTGTTGGTCTCTAGGCAATTTCTGGGCCTCCGTCCGATTTCCTCCATCCGACGAACTCGTCATCAACTCCGACTCCGAGCCACCGCCGCCGCCGGAATCCGCGCGCTGTTCTGGTGGTCGAAGAAGTCTCTGGAGCCTCGCGAGACCGTCGATCTTTCCCTCGGCTATTATGCTCTGACGGCGCCGGGCGCCGAGGTATGTTCTTAGTCACGTTCGCGATGGTTCTGTTTCCGGGATGTACGGAATGAATAAGTTTGTGTTCTGTCGCGCAGGATGTCGCGGCGGCAGAGTCGAGGCCGAAGCACATATCGCCCTCGGTTGTTAACTCATCTCCGAGGTTTCGGCGGATGATTGGGATGCGTGTGCTCTTGATGCTATTGACCCTGAGAAGTATAATCCGTTTCTCTCGCACGGGTTCCTTTCGAGTTTGGAGGAGTCTACTTATGATGTGAAGGTGAGATTTCGCGTTCTAGGGGTTGAGATTGTCGTTCATCAACGTAATTTTTGCATTCTTATGAGAGGAGGATTGGATGATTGGTATTTGCTTCATTGATATTGGAGTCCTTGGCATAATTATCCCTTGGTTCCTTCGTGCATAAGCTTTCACCGATAAGTTGGTTGCACACTGCTGCTTGTGGGGTGTCCCGATGCTTTACGTCCGATGCCTTGTCGGCCCGATAGGTTTCTGTCTCTAGAGAGATGTCTCTCCTTCGATGCTCGGCTGGACGGGGAAAAAGAAGTTCCTTTTATTTTTGGTATATGCCGTGAAGTTTCTCTTTGAATGAAGAGGGACTATTGAGTTTTGTAGAATTTGATGTCTACCTAGTGAAGTAGTTTTTTTAATGGATTGGCACCCTCTCGGTACCTTTAGGTTTTGGCTTCTCTTCCTATTGTTCTTGAACGGAGTTCTTTCAGTTTTACCATGCTGCTAAGCTGAATAGCTTCTCTTGGATACTCCGTTGATCTATTTAATTGCTTTTAGGAAACAGGATGGATGCCGCAGCACATTGGTGCTAAGGATGAATCGAGGACTGTTGTAGGTGTTGTTCCACTTTATCTGAAAAGGTTTATCCTCTTCTTTGTTCTCAGGATTAGATTTATTTTCTCTGAAACTTCAAATAGATAGTTTCTTCTATGCTCCTCGTAAATAGCTATATATTGAGCAATTTTTACAATCTTCGAGGAGCTTTATGGAGATGGTTTCACCCATTTTTCATGTTGACGTGCAGTCACTCGTATGGTGAATTTGTCTTTGACCATTCTTGGGCGGACGCTTACTACAGTTATGGTTCAAGATACTATCGAAAGTACCAGTGTTGTGTGCCTTTTACCCCGTAATCGGGTCCTCGGATTCTACTTCGTGATTCCTTATATAAGGATCAAGTTTTTGACATTGTAGTAGACGCCTTAAGAAAATTTTGAAAGCTAAGGTACGTGATAACAGATGTGTGACTGTCCATAGTGAATATGATGTTACATCCATGAAATGGTCAGAATTTTATCACACTTTTCTTTCATCATTGGGCTTTTTTTTACACTCCATCAATTGTTTGGACCTTTTCCCTTGGCTGGAGTTGCTGTAGAGTTAAAATGTTTTCAGGACTGATCTCTATATGTATGGTCTCATGGAAAACGAGAAATAACTTGGTTATTCGCCAAACAAGTGGGGAAGTTGTGGCTAGCTGTGGCTTACTTAAAGATGAAAATTCCTGAATTGTGAATCTGATGTTTCAATTTGCAGTAGTTCTGAATTTGCTTTATATCCTTGACAACAGTCCCAGGTTTCGTCAGTCCACATCACATTTTCTTCTGAGAATGAATGGCAAAACCACAAAGGATAGGAATGCAGTACCATTGGACCAATCGAAACTATACATGGTGAGTGGCAAAATGAGTGCTGAAATTACAGTTAGGCCCGATGTTACCGCCGCTGGATACATTGACAATAACTTTTGGTTTTTCCCTATTCACTTTCCCCTTCAGCAAGAAAAAACAACCTGGAGACTCATCTCCATTTGAAGTGTATTAGTAGATTCAGAAAAGGTTCTGAAGGGTGATTTTACAATTTAACAAAACCTTGGGAGTACTTTCTGCCCTGTTTAATGCAATGAGTCGTAGACTTTCATGATTGAGCTCCTTGTGGGCTCCAGCCAAAGCCATCTGAAGTAAAAATCATATAACACGGTGACAAACCTCTAGCAATTTGCTTATTTCTTAATGGTCAAGATAAGCATTTGATTATATATTCTTTCATAACAGGAGTAGGGAAACAAAGACACATCAAGTAAAGCATTAAGCAGACAAGTGCTGAAACTTTAGACTCAATGTTAATGAAAATAGGCGTCTGTGATATTTCTAGGTTCTCAGTCAAAGTATTATTTGACCAAGTTTGAAATTTCATAAGACTCACTCAATTACATCATAGTTATCATACACCTTTGACCCCTTTTCTTGATTGTCAGTGAGGGTTGAAAGTATTTGGGAGTTGAATGGAGTTGTCTCTTTTTGATCTAGATAGCATGTCAAGGGGTATATGCTTCACAATGTTATCTAGGTCAAATGCAGCTTTTGTTTAAAAATATACTTGGACGTAATGCTGCTGTCAATTTGCATATAAATATTTTGGAGATGTAGTCACATTTGATACCGCTTATTTGAAAGCAATGTTTGAGACATAAATCATCCTTGCACTTTCAATGCCAGTCGACCTCCCGCCACTCACTGTTGGTGTCATCTCTCCTCCTCTCTTCTATATATTACTAGACTTCCAAAACCTTCTCACAGAGACAGAGAGAGAGAGAGTGGGCAGCTTCAATGGCATTGACAGGTTTCTTGGAGATATTCTTGGCCGGGACTTGCTTTGCGGTCCTTCGTCTCCTCAGCAAAAGCGATGATGGGTTCCCCAGGAACTGGCCGCTCGTGGGGATGCTCCCGGCGCTCTTCCTCAACCTGAGCTGCGTCCACGACTGGGCCACCGGCGTTGTTGAGCGGAGCCACAACAACTTCTTCTTCCGGTTCCTCTGGTTTTCCGGCATGGACATGCTGGTCACTGCTGATCCTGCCAACTTCCACTACATCATGAGCGCCAACTTTGGGAACTTCCCGAAAGGGCCCGAGTTCAAGAGGGTGTTCGACATTCTCGGCGACGGGATCTTCAACTCCGACTCCAATCTGTGGAGTACGCAGAGAAGGGTCGCTCAGGTGTTTATGAAAGACCAACGGTTCCATCGGTTCCTGTCGTCGACCACCAGGGACAAGGCGGAGAATGGTCTGCTCAGGGTGCTCGACGAATTGTCTCATAGAGGTGTTACGGTGGATTCGCAGGATTTGTTGCAGAGGTTCACCTTTGATTCTGCTTGCAGATTCGTCTCGGGGTTCGACCCCGGCAGCTTGTCCGTCGACTTCCCAGAAGTCCCAATTTCCAAGGCATTGGGTGATGCGGAGGAGGTGATTTTCTATCGCCACTTGTACCCCGAGTGGTTCGGCACTCTGCAGAGGTTGTTGGGGATTGGAGTGGAGGAGAAACTGAGAAGAGCTTGGGAAGATATAGACCAAATTCTAGGGAATTACATAGCGATGAAGAGAGTTGAACTGAGAGAAGGAACCAGCAAAGTGAAGGGAGATGAAAATGGTGCGGATTTATTGACATTGTATATGGTGGAAAATGAGACATTGGGCGCTTTAGAATGCAACGACAAGTTCCTTAGGGACACGATTTTGAAATTCATGACCGCGGGGATAGAAACTACTGGTTCAACTCTCACGTGGTTTTTCTGGGCTCTTTCCGTGAACCCGTCCGTTGAAATGAGAATCAGAGAGGAGATTAGATCTGTTATCCCGAAGGAAGAACAAAATCTTAGGGTTTTCAATATTAGCGAGCATATGCACAAGATTTTTCATTTACATGGTGCAATCTGCGAATCTTTGAGGCTATACCCACCGGTTCCATTTCAACACAAGTGCCCTGCAAATACTGACGTCCTTCCTAGTGGACACAAAGTTGATCCCGGTGCCAAGATACTTGTCCATATGTATGCAATGGGGAGGATGAAATCAATATGGGGAGAGGATTGTTTGGAATTTAGACCGGAGAGGTGGATTTCGGAGAGAGGAGGAATTAGGCACCAGCCGTCTTACAAGTTAGTTACAATTAATGCCGGACCAAGAACTTGTTTGGGAAAAGATGTGGCTTTCACTCAGATAAAAACGGTTGCGGCCACTGTAATACATAACTACGAGGCTCATGTTGTGGGAGATCACCCTGTGAGACCTAATTCTATCATACTTCACATGAAACATGGATTGAAGGTGAAGCTCACTAGGCGAAGGCTTTAAGGGGACAAATGACAAGGAATGTTATGGCTAGAAACTGTGTATCTATGTATGCAGAACATATCCGAGTATATGTCTACTGCTTGTTTTTACATTTCCTGTCATGTATTGTTATTTATATATGCACTAGAAGTTACAGCTTTAACAAGTCATGCAGCGTACGTGAGCCTTCATTTCTTTCTTTGTCGGAGAAATTTGTGATATGAAACATGCAACTATAATATATGCTTGTCTATACTTGGGGCACACAATGTTTTTCGCAAAATTTATAATAGGATCAGTAAAAAATAAGCTTTCAGAAGATAATTTTGCACCCAAAAATGAGCAAAAGAGTTTGCTTTCCAAAGAGCTCTCTCCAACATTGTAATAATATCAAGTGTATTTCACATATATCTCTCAATTCTTCTCATGAGAATTTTTAGGATGGCCACCACAATCTTCTCTTCAATCAAATCTTTCTATTCACTTTTATGATAGCACTATCAAGCGCTCCATGTCAGAGAGATACCGGAACTTACCCAATCAGTATTTAAATGCATTACTATTGTAAAAATCAATTCTTCTGATTTGGACACTCAAAATTCACTCTTCGAGAGAAGGGGCCACACGATGGCAAGGCCGTATAATGAGATATATTATCAATTACGGCTTGCTTCAATGATTTCTTGGGTTGTACTAACATAGCTTCCTCGGCAACAATCTAGTCCCCACTTCTAAAACCTTCGTTGTGCGAGTCATACCAGTTATGAGGAATGCAGCGAGCAACAATTATATACACACACACACACACACACAAACCCACGCATTTTATATATGAGTGTAATGAGTACATAAAAACTTGCAGAAGTGATCATGCTCATAAGACTTAGTTACATATCCTTACTGAAGCAGTATGTGACAAAAAATGAAAATGAGAAGGGCCAAACCTTTCTGAACTGAAGACTTAAAAGCAGGTGTTTCCTAAGAGCAACTAGCCTTATAATACAAATATTGATAGCGAACAAAATATGGGGTGTCATCAAGGTAATGAACCTTTGGGTTCCACAAAAAAATCCAAAACCAAAAGAAATTCACAAAACTCACCCAACCAAAATAGCGAATGTAGAAAAGAGGATGTTTCTTTTATAAGGAAAACCGTTAATCCCCCAAGATCCTTTCTTTTATAGACCGGATTCTAGAAAAGATTGTGAAACCGAAATCTATCACTAAGAGTTTCACCGACCACCACCACTCTAAGGGCCTGTTTGTTAAAATATGTTTCTGTTCCACGGAACAACTTTTTCATTCTTTTGCTCCATGGAACGAAAAAGAATAGAATCATGTTTGGTAAAACTTTTGTTCCCGGGAATAGATTTGAAATAGAAACAAAAAGTAAAAAAAAGTAGCTTATTGTTCCCGAGAACAATTTCTAGAATCTAATTTTCTCTCTCTTCTTTTTTCTTTATCTTTTCTTCTTCCTTTTGGCGGATTGCCAGCCTTGGCCATAGCTGACGCCGGTGACTGGCCAGATGAGGGTTGGCAACCTCGTTGGAGCGTCGCCGGCCCCCGAAGATGCCAAGCCACGATGAGGCTTGTCGGCCTGAGCCTCGCCGTGGTTGGGTGAGGCCGAGCTCACCCAACCACCGACGTGGCCGAGCTCGCCAGTCGACATTGCCCGGCCGGTGGCCTAGCGAGGCTTGGCCTTGCCGGTGATTGGGCAAGCTCGCCTAGGCAAGGCGAGGCGAGCCTCGCCGGCAGCACGAGGCTCCACCTTGCCGGGCTAGGAAGAGGCCGACCTCACCCGGATTTGGTTAGGTTGAGCCTCGCGATGCTCACTGTGCCACCGATGAGCTCGCCGACCCTTGCCCGGCCAAGTGAGGCTCCAATGAGCTCGTCAACGTTGCCTAGCCGATTGCGAGGCCACGGTGGTGGCCGACAACCGGCCAAAGAGAAAAAGAAAAAGAAAAATAAGAAAAGAATTAAAAAAATTAAAAGATAAAAAAAAATCTAAGAATTTTACCAAACGTGTTTCTATCCCGGGAATAGAAATTTTGGGAAGTTACCAAATGCGTTCTTTTACTCATAAATTGTTCCCGATAATGAAATAGAAAAAGTCATTTCTCAGCAAAAATTGTTCATCGAACAGAAGCGTTACTAAATGCGCCCTAAGTCATTGTGCTTACAAAACAACATCCAGAAAAACAGCATCCATGCACAACAATATGAGGAGGTTGTTTGTACCTTGGAATGATATAAAGTTGTTGTCAGGCATCTTTCCGAGAATTATCAGTAGCTTCATGCAGAAAATATAACAACGGCGGCATAAGCTGCATCTCACATTGTCTTGGGCCACCACAGAGTTTGCATCTTCCAGGATCTCCTATATCTTTAGTAGCCAACAGTGGCTTCCCTGCATTTGAATATCTAAATATTCAGCCACAGCAAGGGTATGGCACATCATTTAATTGAACTTTAGATGGATAAGGGTACAATATTCCCACAATTTTTGAATCCCAAATATACAAAAAATCCTACTGCCTAACTCCTTAATCCAATACACTAGATCTTCCTTTCTCCAAGAAGCATCTAACTTTTAAAGACGTGTGAAAAAAAAAAAAAAATCCTCTAGATGAAAATCTCAAGTGGTATTTCGGCTTTATACAGGGCAATATCTATAATATTTTGACTTGCCAAGGGTAGGGCCAAAGAAAAAGAAAAGATAAAGGTTTTGTTAGCATAACAGACTTTGAGATATTGTAAGTATAACAATTTGTTGTGAGCCACAATATCTTGAAAGACCGGACTCCAAAATAATTTATAATTATTTGTTATTTAATATTTTGTTATTCATAATAGACTGTTATTTTTATAATAGATTAAAGACTGTCACCCTATCATTTTTAAAAAATAAATGGACTTTTAGCTCTTTAAAAAGGGAAAAGGAGTGACCAAGAGGGGATGCTTGGCCAAGAAAAGAAAGAAAGAAAGAAGGAGAGAGAGAGAGAGAGAGATACTCGCCAGGGATGCCTATCACACCCTTTGTTTGTCTAGTCGAAGTAATATTCAAGGTTATTTCGATTTTGAGCTGCAAGGTTTGATCTAATAGTTAAGTTTTTTCGCACGCGATGAAAAGTGCAAGTCTGGCGACTTTTTGGCCGAATTTTGTCAATTTTCGGTTCAATTTCTAGTCGGCCAAGTTCTGAGTCTTCTAGTGCTTTGAGAGATTTTCTTTTAGATTGTAAAGTTGCTTGGAATGGGGTTTGGTGGAGAGTGTTGTGGCGCAACCAAGTGTCATGCCCAAGCTATGCATTTTTCGACTCAATTTTGGGTCGGCGGGTCTTCAATTCTTCACCTTTTTGTTCATCAGACATGCTTTCTTTAACCTTCTTCACCATCTTGGGCACCGCTTTTCCAGCAACTTCGGCTGTGGATTTCGCAGTCTCCTTCACCGTCACTTTGTTAGTTCCAAAGCACTTCTTAACCGTCCATTTCACTTTGGGGCCCGCGTTATTCTAGTCGTCAACAATAGCTGTGTCCCCGCTTCTAAAGCTGTTTCCGCAATTTTCAAGCTTTGTTTATGATACTAAAGCTTCCAGTCACGAATGAGAATGGTGGTATCTACCATTAGCCAAAGTCTGGTCATTTACACTAGATCTGGAGGGAAGAATTGGAGTTGCATGCTGTTCATGATGGTCTTGATCTTGATCCAAGAGATCTTATGGGATTCTCTAAGGAGAGAAACTGTGCCTATGACAATCTTTGCAATAGATGCTTCTCCTTCTTGCCTTTAGCATGCTTTTGGCTTCCGTCTCCTATATCTGTGGAGAGAGCTTCGGTGTGGAGTGAGACCAAAACCCAAAAATGAACAGCCTGGCGATTCTCCAAAGCCTTTTCACGTCTCCAATTCTTGTTTAGCGAATGAAATCATGACTATAGTTCCACATCGATTTTTCTCTTCTCCGTTTTTTGGGTTTCTTCTTTCTCATTTCTCATTATTGTTTGTTGAAGTCGTGGTTAGCGCACTTTCCATTCCAATTCATGCTATTCTTGGGGCATAGGTTTTGCTCATGTTTGAAGGAGTCCAATGTGGGGTTATTCGTCCGTTTCTCAATACATGGATTTCATTTCCACAGGGAGAAGTTTTGATTATGACCTGGCAGCCCACGGACATACCCATGTCCAACTCGGGCTACAAGGGCCTATAGCTATAGGACCCGGCTCAATCTAATTGGGCCCGAGCAGCCCCGTGCAGCCTGCATAATTGTTATGTATATTTTTGTCCTACTAAATTATAAAATGGGCTGGATTGGGCCCGCCCATGGTTCTCCTACATCTTGTCCACTGTCCATGTCTTACTGCAGGCTCTCTTTTATACATCACCGGAATTCAATTTCCTTTCTGAGAGAGGAAATACTCTTTCATTTTTATGCACTGGGAAGGTTGAAATCAGTATGAAGAGAGGATTGCTTGGAATTTAGACTGCGAAGGTGGACATACTAATGACCGCTTCCAATGGTTCTGGACTTAACCTCGCTAACTCAACAAACTGCTTAGCAATAAATGAATGCGTGGCTTTAGGATCAAATAAAGCATAAGCAGCATGGTAGTTCAACGATATTGTATTTGTATCCATGTTCTGCGAGTTTTCCATCTCCCTTCGGGCGACAGCGTACACCATTCCTTGCACCGAAGGTTTGCTCAAAATGCCTTGATGTGCGTTCTGCAATGCACTCCCTGTTACCTACCTTATTTGCAGCAGTGGTGGCTGCGCTCCCATGGGTCTGTGCGGGCAGTTCTTCACCTGATGGCCGTGCTGGCTACATCCATAGTAAGCTCTCATTCTAACAGGACACGGGGCAGATCCATGTTTCCTTCCATAGAATTGGTACACACCATCCGAGTTAGGCGTCGGCTTTCCAATTCCACCCTTTCAGTTTTGAGAGATATGATACTTTCTTCCTGTTATTGGCCTCTTCCCAAACCTATTATTATCTCTGTTGGGCACAATCCGCGACCCAAATGCAGTTGCCTGTTCATTCAGGTTCCTCTCAATCAGCTAGGCCCTCTCATACAATTCGTCATAGTCCTTGAGATTTAACGGCACTAGTGGGTCCTTAATTTCCGGCTTCAGACCATCTTTGAACCTTCTTGCCTTGTCCACCGGGTCCTCGATCAACCTCGGTGCATACTTTGACAATTTGGCAAACTTTGCCTCATATTGGTCCACAAACATCTGATTTTGACGGAGACGTTGGAACTCGGCCATTTTCCGTTCCCGAGCGTAGTTCGAAAAATACTTTCTGTAGAAAGCCTCAACGAAGGCATCCCACTCTGGGACCGTACCTTCAAGAAACACTCTCCCTTTGGTGGCTTCCCACCAAGTGCTCGTGTTACCTTGTAACCAGTAGACAACCAGGATTACCTTGTCCTTTTCAGAGCACCTTAGTAGTGTGAAAGCCTTCTCTGATTCTCGGATCCAGAGGGTTGCAACCTCAGGATCGCTAGCTCCAATGAACTTTGGCGGCTTCAACTTCAGGAATTGCTCCACCAGTTTATGCATAAGCCGCTCACCATTTCCCATTTCCAGGTGGGACTTTAGCAGGTGCAGCAGCGGCAGTAGCATTGGCGACGGCAGCTTGATTCTAAGCTTGCTGCCCGACCACGTTCCCTAAGGTCTCTAGGGCTTGCAAGATCCCGTCAACCCTAGGATCGACTAGTGTCTTCTCTTTGGCACTCGCCTGCACCGGTGCTCTCCCTTTAACACCAGCTCGTCTTGGTGCCCTTTCTCTAACACCAACTCGAGTCGATGCCCTTTCCTCGGCACCTGTCAAAGCTGCTATGGCTTTCTCCGAGGGGCCCTCTGCTTAGGAACGCTCATCTCGCAGGGTCCTTGTAGAAACCTGCTTTCAAATTCCCATAAGGAATTAGAAATCTGAGCAACCCGCACAAACAATCAATCAATCAATCAATCACAAGCATAAGCGTAAGTGTAAGGAAAATGTTTTTCCTAGCTAACTATTCCAAAACCCATCGCACCTTATCACTCCAGACCTTGACAAGGCTCTAATACCACTTAAACAGGGATGTCACGCCCCGATCTCCGAGTGCGTGAACATCCCTTGACGGTCGATTAAAAATGCGACATCCCAAGATGTGTCGCCAACCCATTCTTTTTATCTTTCGATTAAAAGCATGCACGAGCGAATTAAATAAACACCCAGCCAACTAATAAAACAGGGATAGTAAAACACAACAAACGATTTCCAAAAGTCGTACATTTATTTATCCACTTGTTAACCCAAGGAGTTTAACATTTACATGCCTACAACAGAATACAACTTCTACACGACCTATGAGCAAAAATGGGTCAGAAAGGTTAGGGTTAACTCTAGCTTCACTAATGGCAAGGCTAGCCAAAAAGTCTCGCATCTCGCGCCCACCACATCCGCACTTAGCAGATCTCCACACTACGGCCCTGAAAATGGTTATCAACAATGGGGTGAGATAAAATCTCAACGAGTCAACTTCCGAAACCTCGATTAAGATGCAAATTCGTACGAAGGTAGCCTAATCATGCAATGGCATACAATCTTACCTCGCCTTGGCACACCCCTGCATATTAGTACGTCACATATGCCATTATAAATACATTAAGCAAAATCAATAATTTGAACACGTAATCCTCACGCACCAATTATCCACACGGGTCCCGATTATAAGGAAAAACCTATTTTAGCACATCTCAAATCATGCTTAATAGTTTTACCCCATAATCAAGTGCAATGTATCACAATCATTCACACGTGTTCCAATTATTACGATCCTTCTGGCCACGGCCAACATACGAGTTGGCGGTCTTCCGGCATGACTAAGCATCGTCCTCCCCCATTGGGCACAGCAATGTCTAAAACCCCATGGCATTCCATAAAAGAGCATCAGTTCGGCCTCAACCGGGAATCGGCATACAGTGTCACGCCCCGATCCTCGAGCGTGTGCCCATCTCTCTCTAGTGGATAAAATTTTGCGACTTCCCAGGACTAGTTGCTGACCCTTTTTATTTTATTGCACATATAGAAGTGGATTATGAATCCCCTGACAGTAACCATCTCGGGATAAAAAAGCAGGACAACAATTTCATAAACAAACATGCCTTTATAAACATATGCTGAGTCATGTACAAGAGTCTATGGTCAAAAGAATACAAAAGACAGTTCTCCAAAAGATGCGGTCCTATCTGACTTAAAGGGGAAAAGTTAATTTTTATTTTGGGCCTTAGGCACATTGGCCAAAGCCTTGATGGGCCAAGCTAGTCAGCAAAATTAGGCCCACGAAAGGGGGCTGTCGACCAGCCCAAGAGGAGGCCCAAGAGTGGCCGGCCCAAGCCCAAAAGCCCAAGCCCATTATGCATGTATTGAGACAAGTGACACAAAGGAAGATGGCATGCATTGGCTAGTTAGGAGGCAACCTAATCATTACTAATGATGAGGTTTAGGTGGGATAAAAGGGGAGGAAAGGAGAGAGAATGGCCGGTTAGCCATTCGGCCAAGAGAGAGAGAGAGAGAGAGAGAGAGAGAGAGAGAGATTTCGCGAGGGAGAGGGAGAGTGGCCGAGAGGAGGAGCCACCGTTCGCCGCCGTGATCGCAGCCGTGTGCCGTCGTCTGTTCGGTCTAGAGGCGAGTTGGGGTCCTCTTGCTGCTCTTGCATGTGTGTGTGTTACATGTATATTGTAGAAAATATGAATTTTGAGTGATTGGAAGGGAGAAACCGAAGCTTTGATGACTTGTTCTTGAGTAAGGTTACTGTTTTCGTTTGAATCCGCTCGAGTCAGAATGTTGTGAGAGCTTGCATGCATGTTTAGAGTTCGATTTTGGCTTTCATCTCCGCATGAAAGTTGTAGCTAACATTTTAAACTACAACATACTAAAATTTGGTGGAAAATGATGGAGATTTGAGGGGTTAAACTCTCATCCTACGGAGACCTCAGATCTGGAACGATTTCACTGACCTTTTGATGAATTTGTGGTTGCATGTTGGTTTGTGTTAAGAATATCTTTTCAATTTCTTCATGATAGTTGTAGGGGACATCTAAAACTACAACATACTCAAATTTTAAGTGAAATGAACAAGTATAACCTAGTAAATCGACTAGATCTTGAAGACGGTAATTCTGGAGATGTATTACAGGACACCCGAGAATTCATGGACCTAAATGACGACTATACTCTGGATATTTGACTTGGATCTCTTCATGAAACTTGTAGAGAACATCTTGATGAAGAACATATTCAAATTTCAGAGGAAACAAAGAAGGATAGGTAGGTGAAAAATCAGTATTTCGGAGAAGCATGCACTGGACGTTTCGGTGTTGGATCCAGAAGCTTCGTGAGACTGTATAAATTAATCTAAAAAGAATATGACTTGTATGTATGCATAAAAAATGTAATTTAATGTCTTGGATATAACTTGGTAAAATTTCGTAATTTTTGGAGGTCGTATGGATATTTTAATCGAATTTCTTCGAAACTGTGCATTCTGATTTCATCCGAAAATTACATGCTGTTTTGTGTGAGTTATGGAATTGTGTAGAATTCTATTTGGCCATGTATTTTGCATGAAATCATTATCCTATTGTCTTTTTATCACTTGCCTTAATTTTTATGATTTTTGAGAATTTTATAGATATTTAAATTTAATATTTTTAGAGTGGCACAAGGTGGAATTTAAATAAATGTAAAACGGGCATGATAAATGGATTATTTTAATTGGCATAAATTCCATAAATTTTATTTCATAAATAATTGTACCATGTAGCATGTATGATGAGGTCTTGATGTATGCATGACAATGAATTTAGATGCATGTATGAATTCCATGCTGAATATGACTTGTTTGCCATCACATCATATGCGATGCTAAATTAAGACCGAAATTGGTGAACATGAATAATGTTAAATGAGGAGATTGTTGTGGCAGAGGATAATGCACGGAATTTATAGAGATACATTGCTGATGGCCCTGGGAGTTTCAGGATGCCCGGAAAGTTGGGGGTGCCGGAAGCCCTGGAGGTTTTTGCCTAGGGGATGCCTCGCGATGCCAGTTAGGGGGTGCGGGATGCCCAACCAGGGAGTGTAAATGCCAGAAGCCTCGAAGGTCTTTGCCCAAGGGGATGCCTCATGATGCCAGTTGGGATGCGAGATGCCCGAAATGTGAGGGGCCGGATGCCCGGTGGCCTGGAATGGCTAAATGTCGGAGGTTTTTCTTGCGATGGGGTGCGAGTGTAAAATATGAGATGAAAGTGGTGATCTGAGAAAGGGTGATGTGGTGATCAAATTGAAAGTTAAAAGTGGAAATTGAGACATGCATGATATGCATATATGATATGATATGATGATGATCACCTATGGTATGATGATGATATGCATATAAGATGTGATATGATGATATTCACTTATGGCATGATGATATGCATGATATGATGATGATATATGATATGACTTGATGATGATATGCACATATGATATGATATGATGATGATGATGATGATGATGGTATGCATATATGATGTAATATGATGATGACCACCTATGGTAATATGATGATGACCACCTATGGTATGATGATGATGATGTTACATGACATGATATGATGATGACGTGATGACGATGATATGAGTATGACATGATGATATGCATGTATGTGTCATGATTGTGATGATGATGCATGATATTATATGCATGACTTCAAAGTAAGTAATGCCTGGAATGCATGTGTGACTTGTATGATGCATTGAGTTGTTATTGGATTCCTTTACCTGTTGAGTGGTTGTAAACACCCCTTTTGGGAACCAACATTTCAGATTAGCAGCATGCCGCTCCCTGCCGTCACGCGGGGTGTATTTTACAGTCTACCATCCGATGTAGAGGTCGAGTGTGAGGAGTTCGACTGTCCTTCTGTTCCTGGATTGACGTATATACGAGTGCGTTGTTTAGTCATGTACGACGTAAGCCTGGCTGGGGGCCCGGTTGTCCAGGAGTTCATCTCTGTCCACATTCATCGCGACGGTGTGATGAGAGGGATGTTGCCGCCGCCGCCGCCTGATGCACCGGGTTGGGTGTGAGGCCCATGCGTGACGAGTAGGAGCTGGATTTTTGGGGATAGTTAGCCAACACTGATGATGGGGATTATGCACGTGAGTTGTAGAGGGTCGAGGGTTCTTTTTGGGGTTTTAGGCCGGACGTGGCTAAGTCCTGGCTTGTCCTTTGTGATGTACCCATTCAAAGAAGTCCCATCTTGAAAATATATGTAAATAAAGTGTCGTGGCTTGTCTATTAATCATGGTGATTAGTGGTGTGTATTTGTATCATAGTTGGTAGGGGGAGAGATGGTGATGTTTTATTTTGCTTCCGCTAACAAGTCGCGCTGGGACCGTTTAAAAAAAAATGTCTATGAATTACAACGCCTCTTTTAAGAATAAAGGTAATAAGATGTAACATTGGTGCTTGTGGCGACCTACGAAGGGTTCAGGGTGCTACATCCGCCTTTGTTTGGTATCAGAGCGAATGGTTACAAGTGGAGTGATAAGGAGCCTCATTTGGAAATTGAGGAACATGATGACAATGCACACCATAGGATATAAAACGAAATAATTGAATAACGGGTGATGAGCATTCACTCGTAGATCCCTAGTTGTTTATTCCGAATTGCCTTTAGGTACCAGTAACATGTATATGTTACTTATGTAGTAGTAGTAGTTGCTTTAATGGAGGTAGTGAGTCTCGGATTATTCTTGAGGCAATGCTTGGAAATTGCAGGAAAGTCATGGTGCGAGCTGGAAGTGCTCATCCATCGAGGGCTGAAGCCTCTGCTGCAAGGGCTGAACCTCGAGTGGAAGACATTCTGTAGGCATTAGTTAATATTGGAAATCTGATGGAAAGATAGGCACAGCAACAGCCCGGAGCAGAACGCCGTACTTAAGGACTGGTGGAGCAGTTTCTGAAGCTGAAGCCACTTAAGTTCAATGGAATGGGAAGTTCTGAGGAGGCGGAGCAATGGATTGATGGGATGGAACGAATTTTCCGGCTGTTGGATTGCACTGATGCTGAGAAAATAGTTTTAGCAGAGTACCAGTTGGACGGAAATGCAAAGTTTTGGTGGAGAGCTTCGAAGGACATAATCTTTCCACCAGGTATTGACGTTAACCGGGAGAAGTTTGTTAGGGCTTTCAATAGGAAGCATTTTTCTGACTGTGCTAAGGATAGGAAGATTATAGAATTTGTTCAGCTAGAACAAAAGGAGTTGACAGTAGATCAGTATGAGGCTAGATTTTCTGAATTGTCTAGATATGCTCCTAGATTGATTGAGAATTAGGAGGAAAAGGCTAAGAGATTTCTGAAAGGGCTAAGGACTGACATTAGAAAGCAATTGGTGCCATTGAACATAAGAGACTATAATGAGATTTATGAAAGGGCACAGTTAGTGGAGCAGGAACTGTTGAGAGAACGGTCAGAGTTTAAGAAACCGTTGAATTTTAATGGTGTGAGAAGGGGTAAGAGACCTTATTTTGGTCAAGGTCAGACTTGGAATGTGAAGAAGAAGAGTAATTTTGGAAATTTTGGAGGAGCAAGAAATGGTCTGAGTGTAGGGAAAGAACCCTATCAGCCTGGTATTTGTCAAAGGTGTAATGGGCGACATGGCCCAGAACCTTGCACTCGACGACTGAAATGTTTTGGCTGTGGACAAGTTGGTCATCTTAGGAGAAGTTGCCCACAAGAGAGGTCGCAAGTGAGTGTTGGCTCGGTGCGACAGGGATATCAGAGTGCTGTTAGATCAAACCCACAAGGAAATCCTCAGAGGCCACCAGCACAAGGAAGGGTGTATGCGATCACCCAAGAGGAAGCGGAAGCTTCCAAAAATGTTATCTCAGGTACGATCCTTATTAATGGTGAAAAGGCATATGCATTGTTTGATACGGGTGCAACGCATTCGTTTGTGTCTAAAATATATAGACGTTTGAATAAGATAGAAGTTATGCCTCTTGAGACGCCTCTTTGTGTTTCCACGCCATTAAAGGATATGGTATTGTGTACGCTGGTATGTGGAAATTGTAAGATATCAATGGGAGGAAAAGATATGGAAATAGACTTGGTTGTAATGGCTATGTATGATTTTGACGTTATTATAGGAATGGACTGGCTTCGTAAGTATCGGGCTAGAATGGATTATTATAGAAGGGTGGTTCAATTCGTTTTACCTTATCAGTCTAGTTGTGAATTTTTAGGAGGTCAGACCCATCTTCCTGTAGCACTTATTTCGGCAGTAGAAGCCTGTAAGTTACTTGACAAAGGATGTCAAGGGTACCTAGCCATAGTTAGAGATTATGCAAGGGAGGAGCCAAAACTTGAGAAAGTTTGTGTAGTTAACGAATTTCAAGATGTATTCCCTGAGGAATTGCCTGGATTGCCGCCAGAGCGGGAGATTGAAAACTTGAAATTGAATTTATGACTGGAACAGGACCAATATCAAAAGCCCCATATAGGATGGCCTTAGTCGAATTGAAGGAGTTGAAAGTGCAACTGTAGGAGTTGCTTGACAAAGGATTCATTAGACCAAGTGCTTCACCTTGGGGTGCACCGATCTTGTTTGTGAAAAAGAAAGATGGATCGATGCGCTTGTGTATCGACTATAGGCAGCTGAACCAGGTGACCATTAAGAATAAGTATCCTTTGCATAGAATTGATGACCTGTTTGACCAACTCTAGGGAAGTTCGGTCTTCTCTAAGATTGACTTGAGGTCGGGATACCATCAGTTAAGAATTAAGAAGGAGGACATTCCTAAGACTGCGTTTAGGACTCGTTATGGACACTACGAGTTCCTTGTTATGCCATTTGGATTGACTAACGCGCGGCTGCATTTATGGATCTGATGAATAGAATATTTCGGCCTTATTTAGACCAGTTTGTAATTGTTTTTATTGATGATATTCGGGTATATTCAAAGGGGCCTAAAGAGCATGAGCAACATTTGAGGATAGTTTTGCAGACCCTGAGAGAGCATAAGTTGTATGCTAAGTTTAGTAAGCTTGAGTTCTGGTTGGACCAGATAATATTTTTAGGGCATGTGATGTCAGGAAAAGGAATTGCGGTAGACTCGGCAAAAGTTGAAATGGTAGTAAATTGGCTGAGACCAACGACACCCACTGAAATACGAAGTTTCTTAGGACTGGCTGGTTATTATATGAGGTTCATTAAAGGATTTTCAAGACCGGTAGGACCTTTAACTAAATTGACCCGAAAGGATGTAAAATTTGAATGGAATGGGGAATGTGAAAGGAGTTTCCAAGAGCTCAAAAGGAAGTTGACTTCAGCTCCAATCCTGACTATACCTACTGGACCTGATGGTTTCATAGTGTATAGTGATGCATCTCACAAAGGACTGGGATGTGTTTTGATGTAGCATGGCAAGGTCGTAGCCTATGCATCTAGACAATTGAAACCCCATGAGATGAATTACCCGATGCATGATTTAGAACTAGTAGCTATAGTGTTTGCCTTGAAGATATGGAGACACTATTTGTATGGGGAAAAGTTTGAGATTTATACGGATCATAAGAGTTTGAAGTATTTGTTCTCACAAAAGGAGTTGAACATGAGACAAAGGAGGTGGATGGAGTTGTTGAAGGATTATGATTGTGAGATAAGATATCATCAAGGGAAAGCGAATAGAGTAGCGGATGCTCTTAGTCGTAAGTCGGCTATCGAAATGGCCAGTTTAAGGATGGCAGAATGGGAATTGTTAGAGTCTGTAGCAGACTCATAATTTAAATTGGAAATGGATTGTCTTACTGGTATGCTAAGTGCATTAAGAATAGAACCTAAAATTATCCAGAAAGTTAAAATCTTGCAAGAATCTGACCTAGAGATTTTGAAAGTGAAAGACGCTGTATCTTTAGGGAAAAGATCGGAATTTCAAGTCTCTGATGATGGAATAGTAAGATATCAAGGATGACTTTGTGTTCCCGACAATGAAAAACTGAGGAAGGAAATTTTGTCGGAGGCACATAAGAGTAATTATAGTATCCACCCATGTAGTACAAAGATGTACAGGAATTTGCGTAAGCAAATTTGGTGGAATGGTATGAAGGCAGATACGGCTAAGCACGTTTCTCAATGTTTGACGTGCCAGCAAGTAAAAACGGAACATCGTAAACCCGCAGGACTCTTGAGACCATTAGACATTCCTGAATGGAAATGGGAACATATAACGATGGACTTTGTGCAAGGATTGCCAAGGACGTCAAGTAGTCATGACTCAATCTGGGTTATAGTGGACCGTTTGACTAAATCGGCTCATTTCTTAGCGATTCGCATGGACTACCCAATGGATAAGTATGCGGACATGTATGTAAGTCAAGTGGTACGCTTACATGGTGTTCCAATGACTATTACTTCAGATCGAGATTCGAGGTTTACTTCAAATTTTTGGCAAAGTCTTCAAATTGCATTAGGGACTAAGCTTCAGTTTAGTATTGCTTTTCATCCCCAGACAGATGGACAAATAGAAAGAGTAATCCAGATATTAGAGGATATGTTGAGGGCTTGTGTAATTGATTTCAAAGGAAATTGGGATGAAAGATTGCATTTAGTGGAGTTTGCCTATAATAATAGTTTTCAGAAAAGTATAGGGATGGCTCCCTATGAAGCATTATATGAAAGGAGATGTAGGACTCCTGTCTATTGGAATGAAGTAGGTGAGAGGAAATTGACAGGACCTGAACTGGTACAAGTTACCACTGAGGCTGTTGAAATTATCAGAGAAAGACTTAAAACAGCTCGAGTAGACGGAAAGACTACGCGAGATAGGCGTAGAAGGCCTTTGGAATTTAGTGTAGGAGACCATGTATTCCTTAAGGTATCTCCAATGAAAGAGATATCTCGATTTGGGATGAAGGGTAAGTTAAGCCCTAGATTTGTTGGACCTTTTGAAATACTTGAAAGGATAGGGGATGTAGCTTATCGCTTAGCGCTACCTCCTAAGTTAGGAAATCTGCATGATGTGTTTCATGTATCGATGTTGAGAAAGTACTAGCCGGATCCTGGTCACATACTCGATCATGAAGCCATCAAAGTGGATGAGAAAGTAAGGTACATTGAAGAGCCTGTGCAGATATTGGATCGAAAGGAACAAATTCTCAGGACTAAGAAGATTCATCTGGTTAAGGTATTATGGCGACATCATGATGTGGAGGAAGCCACATGGGAAAGTGAGGATCAGATGAAGGAAAAGTACCCCTATTTGTTTCAAGAAGGCACGAGTGGTGTTTAATTTCGAGGACGAAATTCTCTAAGGATGGTAGAATTGTGGCATCCCAAAATTCAAAGTCAAGTTATAACGTGTGTTAAAGCCTCTAATTAGGTAATGAAATTACCAATGGTTTATGCTTTAGCCATTAGTCTCTTTTTAAGATTAGGTGATTTGTGCTTATGTTCATGAGATTTTAAATATTGTAGATTAATAATGATAATCTATGCTTGGCCATGCACCTTATGAATTAAATAAAATGTCACAAGACTTTGGCCATGTGGAATTTAAAATTTAAAATTTATAGAAGAAATTATAGAAAAAAAAAGGGGAAAAGTTAATTTTTATTTTGGGCCTTAGGCCCATTGGCCAAAGCCTTGATGGGCCAAGCTAGTCGGCCCAATTAGGCCCACGAAAGGGCTCGACCAGCCCAAGAGGAGGCCCAAGAGTGGCCGGCCCAAGCCCAAAAGCCCAAGCCCATTATGCATGTATTGAGACAAGTGGCACAAAGGAAGATGGCATGCATTGGCTAGTTAGGAGGCAACCTAATCATTACTAATGATGAGGTTTAGGGGGATAAAAGGGGAGGAAAGGAGAGAGAATGGCTGGTTAGCCATTCGGCCAAGAGAGAGAGAGAGAGAGAGATTTCGCGAGAGAGAGGGAGAGTGGCCGAGAGGGAGGAGAAGCCGAGAGGAGGAGCCGCCGTTCGCCGCCGTGATCGCCGCCGTGTGCCGTCGTCCGTTCGGTCTAGAGGCGAGTTGGGGTCCTCTTGCTGCTCTTGCATGTGTGTGTGTTACATGTATATTGTAGAAAATTCGAATTTTGAGTGATTGGAAGGGGGAAACCGAAGCTTGGATGACTTGTTCTTGAGTAAGGTTACTGTTTTCGTTTGAATCCGCTCGAGTCAGAATGTTGTGAGAGCTTTCATGCATGTTTAGAGTTCGATTTTGGCTTTGATCTCTGCATGAAAGTTGTAGCTAACATTTTAAACTACAACATACTAAAATTTGGTGGAAAATGATGGAGATTTGGGGCGTTAAATTCTCATCCTACGGAGACCTCAGATCTGGAACGATTTCACTGACCTTTTGATGGATTTGTGGTTGCCTGTTGGTTTGTGCTAAGAATCTCTTTTCGATTTCTTCATGAAAGTTGTATTGGACATCTTAAAATACAACATAATCAAATTTGAAGTGAAATGAACAAGTATAACCTAGTAAATCGACTAGATCTTGAAGACGGTAATTCTGGAGATGTATTACAGGACACCAGAGACTTCATGGACCTAAATGACGACTATAATATGGATATTTGACTTGGATCTCTTCATGAAACTTGTAGATAACATCTTGATGAAGAAAATATTCAAATTTCATAGGAAACTAAGAAGTATAGGTAGGTGAAGAATCAGTATTTCGGAGAAGCATGCACTGGACGTTTCGGTGTTGGATCCAGAAGCTTCGTGAGACAGTATAAATTAATATAAAAATAATCTGACTTGTAAGTCTGCATGAAAAATGTATTTTAATGTCTTGGCTATAAATTGGTAAAATTTCGTAATTTTTGGAGGTAGTATGGATATTTTAATCGAATTTCTTCGGAAACTGTGCATTCTGATTTCATCCGAAAATTACATGCTGTTTTGTGTGAATTATGGAATTGTGTAGAATTCTATTTGGCCATGTATTTTGCATGAAATCATTATCCTATTGTCTTGTTTATCGCTTGCCATAATTTTTATGATTTTTGAGAATTTTATAGATATTTAAATTTAATATTTTTGAGAGTGGCACAAGCTGGAATTTCAATAAATGTAAAAAGGGCATGATAAATGGATTATTTTAATTGGCATAAATTCTATCAATTTTATTTCGTAAATAATTGTACCATGTAGCATGTATGATGAGGTCTTGATGTATGCATGACAATGAATTTAGATGCATGTATGAATTCCATGATGAATATGACTTGTTTGCCATCACATCATATGCCATGCTAAATTAAGACCGAAATTGGTGAACATGAATAATGTTAAATGATGAGATTGTTGTGGCGGAGGATAATGCCCGGAATGTATAGAGATACATTGCCGATGGCCCTGGGAGTTTCAGGATGCTCGGAAAGTTGGGGGTGCCGGAAGCCCTGGAGGTTTTTGCCTAGGGGGATGCCTCGTGATGCCAGTTAGGGGTGTGGGATGCCCGGCCAGGGAGTGTAAATGCCGGAAGCCTCGGAGGTCTTTGCCCGAGGGGATGCCTCGTGATACTAGTTGGAATGCGAGATGCCCGGAATGTGGGGGGCTGGATGCCCGGTGGCTTGGAATGGCTGAATGCCGGAGGTTTTTCTCGCGATGGGGTGCGAGTGTAAGATATGAGATGAAAGTGGTAATCCGAGGAAGGGTGATGTGGTGACCAAATTGAAAGTTAAAAGTGGAAATTGAGACATGCATGATATATGATATGATAAGATATGATGATGATGACGATGGTATGCATATATGATATGATATGATGATGATCACCTATGGTATGATGATAATATGCATATATGATGTGATATGATGATGATCACTTATGGCATGATGATATGCATGATATGATGATGATATATGATATGACTTGATGATGATATGCACATATGATACGATATGATGATGATGATGATGGTATACATATATGATGTAATATGATGATGACCACCTATGGTATGATGATGATGATGTTACATGACATGATATGATGATGACGTGATGACGATGATATGAGTATGACATGATGATATGCATATATGTGTCATGATTGTGATGATGATGCATGATAGTATATGCATGACTTCAAGGTAAGTAATGTCTGGAATGCATGTGTGACTTGTATGATGCATTGAGTGGTTATTGGATTCATTTACCTGCTGAGTGGTTGTACTCACCCCTTTTGGGGACCAACATTTCAAATTAGCAGCATGACGCTCCCTGCCGTCACGCGGGGTGTATTTTACGGTCTACTATCCAATGTAGAGGTCGAGTGCGATGAGTTCGACTGTCCTTCTGTTCCTGGATTGACGTATATACGAGTACGTTGTTTAGTCATGTATGATGTAGGCCTGGCTGGGGGCCCGGTCATCCAGGAGTTCATCTCTGTCCACATTTGTCGCGACGGTGTGATGAGAGGGATGTTGCCGCCGCCACCGCCTGATGCACCGGGTTGGGTGTGAGGCCCGTGCGTGACGAGTAGAGCTAGATTTTTAGGGATAGTTAGCCGACACTGATGATGGGGATTATGCATGTGAGTTGTAGAGGGTCGAGGGTTCTTTTTGGGGTTTTAGGCCGAACGTGGCTGAGTCCTGGCTTGTCCTTTTTAATGTACTGACCCAAAGAAGTCCAGTCTTGAAAATATATGTAAATAGAGTGTCGTGGCTTGTCTATTAATCATGGTGATTAGTGGTGTGTATTTGTATCATAGTTGGTAGGGGGAGAGATGGTGATGTTTTATTTTGCTTCCGCTAATGAGTCGCGCTGGGACCGTTTAAAAAAAAATGTCTATGAATTACGGCACCTCTTCTAAGAAGAAAGGTAATAAGATGTAACATCGGTGCTTGTGGCGACCTACGAAGGGTTCGGGGTGCTACAGTCTCATAATCCGACACATTCAACTCAATTCATTATGCGTTTCTAGTTTTGATCTCAGCATATAGCACTGCCTACCCCCTGTTCAGCAGTCTTCTGGCATTGCCAGGCATCGTCTCACCCCATTGAATACGGCACATCTCTTTATCAGACGGCTTTCCCAAAAGAGCATAGGGTCCATAATCTACTGCGATTGGCTTCCCTTTGTCTAAGGGCATCCCTTACACGGGTCACGTCCAACTTAATAGCCCGAGACGGTTTCTCTAACCAACACACGACCACTCAATTATGGCTCAGGGCACCATGCATTGCACTCAAATGCTTCAATTAAAATGGTAAACCTGGCATTTTTCTTCATGTTAGAAATACACTATAAATTAGTCGTGTGTGGGTACCCGATCAATTCAATCTAGAAATTTGATACCCTCCAATTTAAAATCCCACTGTTCTATATAACATATAAAACCATTTTCGGTGTTAAAATTCAACACCCGGGATTTTCTGTTTAAATATTGAAATTCACCAATTTTTGGAATAAAATACCAAAAATCCAATCATCACTCAATTTGCATAAATTAACACTCAATTGCAGAAATTAACTACGCCATTGCAAACAGCACAAAATTCCGGTCACTAGCTATCCCGGCATAATTTCTAGAAAAATAATTAATAAATAATTATTTTTAAAAATTAATTAAATAGTTTCATTTCAATTCTAAAAATACCTAGGCCAAAATTGCTAAATTAAATACCAATACAAACCCGGAAAATTCCCAAACCCTTCTAGATAAATAACACAATTCATCTAGGCCTTAGCTAAACCATGCTAAAAAAAAAAAAAAAAAAATGCTAACCACCTAACATGCTCAATTAAATAATTAAATTTCTAATTTAATCTAACTAACCACCTAATTCCTAATTAAATTAAAATAAACATCCCTTAGACGTCATTAGCCTACTAAGAAGAGTTTAGTACATAAACTCACCAGTTAATTGCGGAAACCGGTTCACCGCAACGATGGCGCGACGGCGGCCGAAATCCAAATTTTCGGTGGTGTTGGCGGACTTGGATTGGGCCTAAAATGGGCCCAACAAATCTCAGTCCAAATCTGAGATTTTCTTTTGAATTGGTCCGGGCCCGAGCGAGCTGACTTCGCTTGCTTGGCTGCTGAATTCTTGGGCCGATGTTGGTCTGAACTTCAAGATTGAAAATGGGCTGTAACTTAAATGGACCAAGCTGAAGCGGGCGTCAAAAACTGGGCTGCTGGACTGAAGTTCAGTTGGGCCAAAGAAATGCGTTGGGCTGAACTTCACGTACAAGAGGAGCAGCAAAGTCTATGAGCTGAAGAAGCTGGAATTCACGGCTGGCTTCGTTGGGGTCTTCGACCGAGGGAGCTGAAGACACGGGCCCAACTGTTGGACCAAAATTTGCTGGACGAGGCCACACGGAATGGAGCAGCTTCGGTGATGCTGGACCGGAGACACGGATGAAGGAAGCAGCAGTTGCTTCGGTGGAAGGCTTCGTGCGGCTGGCGTTGCGGACGAGATGCAGTCAACGTTTGTGGCTCCTTGCTAGGCTTGACTCGGTGCCGTTGAACAAGAGGCCGTGTGGATGGAGTTCGGTGGAAGCGGCAAGGGTGGAGTTTCGGAGGTGACGCCAAGGTGGAGGTCGCGTGGAGAGGCACACGAAGAGGAGTCAACAAAACTGGTTTGTTGGACTCTTTGTTGACTAGGCTTGGGGATTCGGCCAATAGTGGGCAGCAAACATGGGCTGAAGGCGTTGATAGCTTGGTGAGAAGGACACAGGAAAAAATAAAAAGCAGAGCAAGAACTGATGATGATGGAGGAGAGTTGATGCGTGAGGGAATTGGGTGCTAGAAGGAAATGAGGCCAAAGCAAAGCAGACCGTGGGGGAAAGAAAATGTGCGCAAGAAGAGATGGATAAAAAAGTCAATAAAACTTAGCCATCTAATTAAATGTTTGGTCCCCCACAGCCCACACACATATCCTCTCGTCTCTTAATAATTTCTTGCATTTTCTTCACAAATAAACCAAAATTTGAAGCCCATAATTGCTGCCCTTTTTCCAAATCCGAATTTCATATTTTGATCTTTAATTTCATCACTCAATTTCCCCAATTGAGGTCCAATTTCGATGGCGAAAACCCCGAACAATTTTCTATAAATCCTTAATACCCAAAGGCTTGGCTTGTAAGTCAAAACTCGCTTAAATTCGGCCAGTATGAAATTTCGTTAATTTTCCACAACGTCCGAATCAAGTTTCCGAAAAAATCTCGGAATCTCCAAAAATTCTTCGAAGGATGAGCTGACATTCCTAAAATAGATCGTGACACCACAGAACTTTAAAATTTTGAAATCGGGTTCAAATTCATGGTTAATTTCAATTCGATGCGATTTTAGCGTGACCTAGTCTACCGGGTAGTTTTTACAAATTTTTGGTGCAATTGACTCGTTATCAATTTATCTCGAGTCACATAGTGCATCTTCAACATATTGGCGACTCTCAATTGTCGTGAAAATCTCAAGATTACAAATACGGACACCGGGTACATAAATGATAGAAAAATCGGTTTAGTGCCGTTCGACGAGAATTTTGCAATTAGATGATACTAATCACATATCTCAATCGAATCGACCTATCTCTGTCTCTGATCAATTTTTTACGATGCCACAATGACCCTTAAAGATCACACGGTCGAGCAGTCGATTTGTAGTTGAATTCTCAAGTTCATTGCATTTAGATTCCTTAATTGCTTCCTCAGATAATCCAGTTATCTCGTAAGTGATCAACTCAGAAAATAGCACTATAGGCGCGTTGACGAAATGCCCCATTTATTTAATCGAAAATGAAATCTGAAAATTTAGACCGTCACATCCGGACCCCCGCCGAGCATCCAATAAACATCGGGCATCGTCCCCAAACTCCCGTTGGGTGGCGGGTTCAATTAAATGACCACACAAACACGCCAACACTCAAACCCATTTTTATCTTCCATCAATTAGTTCAGTGTAAAAGAGTTCATGCTTAAATAACAAACCTCGGAAAATCTATATATTTAAAATTCTGGTAAAATAACCGCACGTGGTCATGTATTTAAAATCAACCCATCAAACTTTGCACACTTTTGTTTTAAAACATTATTGTCCCTTTTGTTACATAAAATACGGTGTCCAAACATGACGGTGACGGCACAGCGAACGATAGCAAGAGGTGGTGAGTGAGCAGTGACGTCAAGCATGCGGCGGTGCGACGGCCCTTGAAGCTTGGTAGTGGAGATGGCGGTTCGGTGGTGAGGACGGCAAGCGGTGCGGCTCGAAGTGTTGGACGGAGGTGGCGTGGTGGTGAGTAGGGCGTGGGGCTGTGGTGGTGCTGGTGGTGGGCAAAGCAACAACGAAGAAGAAGAAGAAGAAGGGGGTTTCAACCGGGGGAGTAACCGACCAAAAAAAAAAAAAAAAAACCAGTGGGGAGAGAAGAGAGAGGGAGAGAGAGAGAGAGAAGAAAGGACAAAAGAAAAGGGGGGCATGAGGTGACATGAGGGGGAAATGGGAGAAGAGTGAGAGAGAGAGAGAGTGAGGGAAAGGGGGAAGACTTGGCAAAACGCCCGGGGGGGGGAGGAGACGTGGGGAAAGGAGAAAGAGGAGAGGAGAAGACAAAAGGAAAAAGGGGAGAAAAGGCGGATTCAGAGAGAGAGAGAGAGAGAGAGAGAGAGAGAGAGAGAGAGTGGGAAGCTTCAATGGCATTGATAGGTTTCTTCGAGATATTCTTGGCCGGGATTTGCTTTGCGGTCCTTCGTCTCATCAGCAAAAGCGATGATGGGTTACCCAGGAACTGGCCGCTCGTGGGGGTGCTACCGGCGCTCTTCCTCAACCTGAGCCACGTCCACGACTGGACCACTGGCTTTCTTGAGCGGTGCCAGGGCAACTTCTTTTGCCGGTTCCTCTGGTTTTCAGGCATGGACATGCTGGTCACTGCTGATCCTGCCAACGTCCACTAAATCATGAGTGCCAACTTTGGGAACTTCCCGAAAGGGCCCAAGTTCAATAGGGTGTTTGACATTCTCGGCGACGGGATCTTCAACTCCGACTCCAATCTGTGGAGTACGCAGAGAAGGGTCGCTCAGGTGTTTATGAAAGACCAACGGTTCCATCGGTTCCTCTCGTCGACCACTAGGGACAAGGCGGAGAATGGTCTGCTCAGGGTGCTCGACGAATTGTCTCAGAGAGGTGTTACGGTGGATTTGCAGGATTTGTTCCAGAGGTTCACCTTTGGTTCTGCTTGCAGATTCGTCACGGGGTTTGACCCCGGCAGCTTGTCCGTCGACTTCCCAGAAGTCCCAATTGCCAAGGCATTGGGTGATGCGGAGGAGGTGATTTTCTATCGCCACTTGTACCCCGAGTGGTTCGGCACTCTGCAGAGGTTGTTGGGGATTGGAGTGGAGGAGAAACTGAGAAGAGCTTGGGAAGATATAGACCAAATTCTAGGGAATTACATAGCGATGAAGAGAGTTGAACTGAGAGAAGGAACCAGCAAAGTGAAGGGAGATGAAAATGGTGCGGATTTATTGACATTGTATATGGTGGAAAATGAGACATTGGGCACCTTAGGGACACGATTTTGAAATTCATGACCGCGGGGATAGAAACTACTGGTTCAACTCTCACGTGGTTTTTCTGGGCTCTTTCCGTGAACCCGTCCGTTGAAATGAGAATCAGAGAGGAGATAAGATCTGTTATCCCGAAGGAAGAACAAAATCTTAGGGTTTTCAATATTAGCGAGCATATGCAAAAGATGTTTTATTTACATGGTGCAATCTGCGAATCTTTGAGGCTATACCCACCGGTTCCATTTCAACACAAGTGCCCTGCAAATCCTGACGTCCTTCCTAGTGGACACAAAGTTGATCCCGGTGCCAAGATACTTGTCCATATGTATGCAATGGGGAGGATGAAATCAATATGAGGAGAGGATTGTTTGGAATTTAGACCGGAGAGGTGGATTTCGGAGAGAGGAGGAATTAGGCACCAGCCGTCTTACAAGTTAGTTACAATTAATGCCGGACCAAGAACTTGTTTGGGAAAAGATGTGGCTTTCACTCAGATAAAAACGGTTGCGGCCACTGTAATACATAACTACGAGGCTCATGTTGTGGGAGATCACCCTGTGAGACCTAATTCTATCATACTTCACATGAAACATGGATTGAAGGTGAAGCTCACTAGGCGAAGGCTTTAAGGGGACAAATGACAAGGAATGTTATGGCTAGAAACTGTGTATCTATGTATGCAGAACATATCCGAGTATATGTCTACTGCTTGTTTTTACATTTCCTGTCATGTATTGTTATTTATATATGCACTAGAAGTTACACCTTTAACAAGTCATGCAGCGTACGTGAGCCTTCATTTCTTTCTTTGTCGGAGAAATTTGTGATATGAAACATGCAACTATAATATATACTTGTCTATACTTGGGGCACACAATGTTTTTTCGCAAAATTTATAATAGGATCAGTAAAAAATAAGCTTTCAGAAGATAATTTTGCACCCAAAAATGAGCAAAAGAGTTTGCTTTCCAAAGAGCTCTCTCCAACATTGTAATAATATCAAGTGTATTTCACATATATCTCTCAATTCTTCTCATGAGAATTTTTAGGATGGCCACCACAATCTTCTCTTCAATCAAGTCTTTCTATTCACTTTTATGATAGCACTATCAAGCGCTCCATGTCAGAGAGATACCGGAACTTACCCAATCAGTATTTAAATGCATTACTATTGTAAAAATCAATTCTTCTGATTTGGACACTCAAAATTCACTCTTCGAGAGAAGGGGCCACACGATGGCAAGGCCGTATAATGAGATATATTATCAATTACGGCTTGCTTCAATGATTTCTTGGGTTGTACTAACATAGCTTCCTCGGATACAATCTAGTCCCCACTTCTAAAACCTTCGTTGTGCGAGTCATACCAGTTATGAGGAATGCAGCGAGCAACAATTATATACACACACACACACACAAACCCACGCATTTTATATATGAGTGTAATGAGTACATAAAAACTTGCAGAAGTGATCATGCTCATAAGACTTAGTTACATATCCTTACTGAAGCAGTATGTGACAAAAAATGAAAATGAGAAGGGCCAAACCTTTCTGAACTGAAGACTTAAAAGCAGGTGTTTCCTAAGAGCAACTAGCCTTATAATACAAATATTGATAGCGAACAAAATATGGGGTGTCATCAAGGTAATGAACCTTTTGGGTTCCACAAAAAAAATCCAAAACCAAAAGAAATTCACAAAACTCACCCAACCAAAATAGCGAATGTAGAAAAGAGGATGTTTCTTTTATAAGGAAAACCGTGAATCCCCCAAGGTCCTTTCTTTTATAGACCGGATTCTAGAAAAGATTGTGAAACCGAAATCTATCACTAAGAGTTTCACCGACCACCACCACTCTAAGGGCCTGTTTGTTAAAATATGTTTCTGTTCCCTGGAACAACTTTTTTCATTCTTTTGCTCCGTGGAACGAAAAAAGAATAGAATCATGTTTGGTAAAACTTTTGTTCCCGGGAATAGATTTGAAATAGAAACAAAAAGTAAAAAAAAGTAGCTTATTGTTCACGAGAACAATTTCTAGAATCTAGTTTTCTCTCTCTTCTTTTTCTTTATCTTTTCTTCTTCCTTTTGGTGGATTGCCGGCCTTGGCCATAGCGACGCCGGTGGCTGGCCAGATGAGGGTTGGCAACCTCGCTGGAGCGTCGCCGGCCCCCGAAGATGCCAAGCCACGATGAGGCTTGTCGGCCTGAGCCTCGCCGTGGTTGGGTGAGGCCGAGCTCACCCAACCACCGACGTGGCCGAGCTCGCCAGGTCGGCATTGCCCAGCGGTGGCCTAGCGAGGCTTGGCCTCGCCAGTGATTGGGCAAGCTCGCCTAGGCAAGGCGAGGCTGAGCCTCGCCGGCAGGCACGAGGCTCCACCTTGCCGAGGCTAGGAAGAGGCCGACCTCACCCAGATTTGGTTAGGTTGAGCCTCGCGATGCTCGCCAGGCCACCGATGAGCTCGCCGACCCTTGCCCTGGCCAAGTGAGGCTCCAATGAGCTCGTCAAACGTTGCCTAGCCGATTGCAGGCCACGGTGGTGGCCGACGGCGGCCAAAGAGAAAAAGAAAAAAAGAAAAATAAGAAAAGAATTAAAAAATTAAAAGAAATAAAAAAAAAAATCTAAGAATTTTACCAAACGTGTTTCTATCCCGGGAATAGAAATTTTGGGAAGTTACCAAATGCGTTCTTTTACTCATAAATTGTTCCTGATAACAGAAATAGAAAAAGTCATTTCTCAGCAAAAATTGTTCATCAGAACAGAAGCGTTACTAAATGCGCCCTAAGTCATTGTGCTTACAAAACAACATCCAGAAAAACAGCATCCATGCACAACAATATGAGGAGGTTGTTTGTACCTTGGAATGATATAAAGTTGTTGTCAGGCATCTTTCCGAGAATTATCAGTAGCTTCATGCAGAAAATATAACAACGGCGGCATAAGCTGCATCTCACATTGTCTTGGGCCACCACAGAGTTTGCATCTTCCAGGATCTCCTATATCTTTAGTAGCCAACAGTGGCTTCCCTGCATTTGAATATCTAAATATTCAGCCACAGCAAGGGTATGGCACATCATTTAATTGAACTTTAGATGGATAAGGGTACAATATTCCCACAATTTTTGAATCCCAAATATACAAAAATCCTACTGCCTAACTCCTTAATCCAATACACTAGATCTTCCTTTCTCCAAGAAGCATCTAACTTTTAAAGACGTGTGAAAAAAAAAAAAATCCTCTAGATGAAAATCTCAAGTGGTATTTCGGCTTTATACAGGGCAATATCTATAATATTTTGACTTGCCAAGGGTAGGGCCAAAGAAAAAGAAAAGATAAAGGTTTTGTTAGCATAACAGACTTTGAGATATTGTGAGTATAACAATTTGTTGTGAGCCACAATATCTTGAAAGACCGGACTCCAAAATAATTTATAATTATTTGTTATTTAATATTTTGTTATTCATAATAGACTGTTATTTTTATAATAGATTAAAGACTGTCACCCTATCATTTTTAAAAATAAATGGACTTTTAGCTCTTTAAAAGGGAAAAGGAGTGACCAAGAGGGGATGCTTGGCCAAGAAAAGAAAGAAAGAAAGAAGGAGAGAGAGAGAGAGAGAGAGATACTCGCCAGGGATGCCTATCACACCCTTTGTTTGTCTAGTCGAAGTAATATTCAAGGTTATTTCGATTTTGAGCTGCAAGGTTTGATCTAATAGTTAAGTTTTTCGCACGCGATGAAAAGTGCAAGTCTGGCGACTTTTTGGCCGAATTTTGTCAATTTTCGGTTCAATTTCTAGTCGGCCAAGTTCTGAGTCTTCTAGTGCTTTGAGAGATTTTCTTTTAGATTGTAAAGTTGCTTGGAATGGGGTTTGGTGGAGAGTGTTGTGGCGCAACCAAGTGTCATGCCCAAGCTATGCATTTTTCGACTCAATTTTGGGTCGGCGGGTCTTCAATTCTTCACCTTTTTGTTCATCAGACATGCTTTCTTTAACCTTCTTCACCATCTTGGGCACCGCTTTTCCAGCAACTTCGGCTGTGGATTTCGCAGTCTCCTTCACCGTCACTTTGTTAGTTCCAAAGCTCTTCTTAACCGTCCATTTCACTTTGGGGCCCGCGTTATTCTAGTCGTCAACAATAGCTGTGTCCCCGCTTCTAAAGCTGTTTCCGCAATTTTCAAGCTTTGTTTATGATACTAAAGCTTCCAGTCACGAATGAGAATGGTGGTATCTACCATTAGCCAAAGTCTGGTCATTTACACTAGATCTGGAGGGAAGAATTGGAGTTGCATGCTGTTCATGATGGTCTTGATCTTGATCCAAGAGATCTTATGGGATTCTCTAAGGAGAGAAACTGTGCCTATGACAATCTTTGCAATAGATGCTTCTCCTTCTTGCCTTTAGCATGCTTTTGGCTTCCGTCTCCTATATCTGTGGAGAGAGCTTCGGTGTGGACTGAGACCAAAACCCAAAAAATGAACAGCCTGGCGATTCTCCAAAGCCTTTTCACGTCTCCAATTCTTGTTTAGCGAATGAAATCATGACTATAGTTCCACATCGATTTTTCTCTTCTCCGTTTTTTGGGTTTCTTCTTTCTCATTTCTCATTATTGTTTGTTGAAGTCGTGGTTAGCGCACTTTCCATTCCAATTCATGCTATTCTTGGGGCATAGGTTTTGCTCATGTTTGAAGGAGTCCAATGTGGGGTTATTCGTCCGTTTCTCAATACATGGATTTCATTTCCACAGGGAGAAGTTTTGATTATGACCTGGCAGCCCACGGACATACCCATGTCCAACTCGGGCTACAAGGGCCTATAGCTATAGGACCCGGCTCAATCTAATTGGGCCCGAGCAGCCCCGTGCAGCCTGCATAATTGTTATGTATATTTTTGTCCTACTAAATTATAAAATGGGCTGGATTGGGCCCGCCCATGGTTCTCCTACATCTTGTCCACTGTCCATGTCTTACTGCAGGCTCTCTTTTATACATCACCGGAATTCAATTTCCTTTCTGAGAGAGGAAATACTCTTTCATTTTTATGCACTGGGAAGGTTGAAATCAGTATGAAGAGAGGATTGCTTGGAATTTAGACTGCGAAGGTGGACATACTAATGACCGCTTCCAATGGTTCTGGACTTAACCTCGCTAACTCAACAAACTGCTTAGCAATAAATGAATGCGTGGCTTTAGGATCAAATAAAGCATAAGCAGCATGGTAGTTCAACGATACTGTTGGAGAAATCGTTCTAGAAGATTTTGAAGCTGACAAAACGTTTCTATTAGTCTAGTCTGGATATTTGCAGATTGTTTGAAGACTTTCTGGTCACCAGACTCGGTACCCCGGACTCAGTACTCAAGACTCGAACTCAAGACTCAAGAATCAAGACTCAAGACTTAAGACTCAAAATTATTCTCATTGGAGTCTATCCGATTCGGTGTCAAAGGAAATCCAAATCTGAAGAAAATGATTAAGGATTTCATCCTCTCGGAGAAGATCTTTTGGCTGGATAAATATAACGGCTTCTTTGATTCGTATCTAGATCAATTGAAGATCCGATGATCGACGAAGTATTCTTGGAAGGTTCTATTCATGGAAACCTAGATCCTGATTGTATGGACGAACAGGATTGATGGGCTATCGTCAGATTCCTTTAATAGCTCGAATGATCTTCTTGATTGATTCCGTCCAACGGGTAGATTGGAGGAATTCCTTTGGTAAGTGCCAACGGGTATGATGGCATAAAAGAGTATAAAAGGAAGACGTTCTAGTTGTTTTAGTAGTATGATCGATAGAGAAATTCCAGTCCGAAGCACCTTGATTATTAGTCGATACGATCGAGCGAAATTGTATACAGAGAGTATCTATACTTGGTGATACCTTGAGTGAGTGTGGTAGTTCATCTACACCCAGAAATCAAGGAAGATCAACGCTGTAACATCTCTTTGTTCATAGTGAAATCCAGCCGATTGGCTGTCAGTGCAGAAGAGTGGACGTAGGCTTGAATCAAGCCGAACCACTATAAACCGCATGTTTAATTCTCTCTTTCATTCACTGAGTCTTACGATTGATTGTTATTTGTTGCAATTCCTTAACTGTCTAAGTATTGTGCGTCTATCAAGAAAAATCGTTTATATACCTATTCACCCCCCTTTAGGTACTAGCACTAGCAATATCAGATACTATATTTGTATCCATGTTCTGCGAGTTTTCCATCTCCCTTCGGGCGACAGCGTACACCATTCCTTGCACCAGAGGTTTGCTCAAAATGCCCTAATGTGCGTTCTGCAATGCACTCCCTGTTACCTACCTTATTTGCAACAGTGGTGGCTGCGCTCCCATGGGTCTGTGCGGGCAGTTCTTCACCTGATGGCCGTGCTGGCTACATCCATAGTAAGCTCTCGTTCTAACAGGACACAGGGCAGATCCATGTTTCCTTCCATAGAATTGGCACACACCATCCGAGTTAGGCGTCGGCTTTCCAATTCCACCCTTTCAGTTGGGAGAGATATGATACTTTCTTCCTGTTATTGGCCTCTTCCCAAACCTATTATTATCTCTGTTGCGCACAATCCGCGACCCAAATGCGGCTGCCTGTTCATTCAGGTTCCTCTCAATCAGCTAGGCCCTCTCATACAATTCGTCATAGTCCTTGAGATTTAATGGCACTAGTGGGTCCTTAATTTCCGGCTTCAGACCATCTTTGAACCTTCTTGCCTTGTCCACCGGGTCCTCGATCAACCTTGGTGCATACTTTGACAATTTGGCAAACTTTGCCTCATATTGGTCCACAAACATCTGATTTTGACGGAGACGTTGGAACTCGGCCATTTTACGTTCCCGAGCGTAGTTCGAAAAATACTTTCTGTAGAAAGCCTCAATGAAGGCATCCCACCCTGGGACCGTACCTTCGAAAACACTCTCCCTTTGGTGGCTTCCCACCAAGTGCTCGTGTTACCTTGTAACCGTAGACAACCGGGATTACCTTGTCCTTTCGAGCACCTTAGTAGTGTGAAAGCCTTCTCGATTCTCGGATCCGCAGAGGGTTGCAACCTCGGGATCGCTAGCTCCAATGAACTTTGGCGGCTTCAACTTCAGGAATTGCTCCACCGGTTTATGCATAAGTCGCTCACCATTTCCATTTCCAGGTGGGACTTTAGCAGGTGCAGCGGGCGAGTAGCATTGGCGACGGCAGCTTGATTCTAAGCTTGTTGCCCGACCACGTTCCCTAAGGTCTCTAGGGCTTGCAAGATCCCGTCAACCCTAGGATCGACTAGTGTCTTCCCTTTAGCACTCGCCTGCACCGGTGCTCTCCCTTTAACACCAGCTCGTCTCAGTGCCCTTTCTCTAACACCAACTCGAGTCGATGCCCTTTCCTCGGCACCTGTCAAAGCTGCTATGGCCCTTCTCCGAGGGGCCCTCTGCTTAGGAACGCTCATCTCGCAGGGTCCTTGTAGAAACCTGCTTTCAAATTCCCATAAGGAATTATAAATCTGAGCAACCCGCACAAACAATCAATCAATCAATCAATCACAAGCATAAGCGTAAGTGTAAGGAAAATGTTTTTCCTAGCTAACTATTCCAAAACCCATCACACCTTATCACTCCAGACCTTGACAAGGCTCTAATACCACTTAAACAGGGATGTCACGCCCCGATCTCCGAGCGCGTGAACTTCCCTTGACGGTCGATTAAAAATGCGACATCCCAAGACGTGTCGCCAACCCATTCTTTTTATCTTTCGATTAAAAGCATGCACGAGCGAATTAAATAAACACCCAGCGAACTAATAAAACAGAGATAGTAAAACACAACAAACGATTTCCAAAAGTCGTACATTTATTTATCCACTTGTTAACCCAAGGAGTTTAACATTTACATGCCTACAATAGAATACAACTTCTACACGACCTATGAGCAAAAATGGGTCGAAAGGTTAGGGTTAACTCTAGCTTCACTAACGGCAAGGCCAGTCGAAAAGCGTCACATCTCGTGCCCATCATATCCACACTTAGCAAATCTCCACTCTACGGCCCTGAAAAATGGTTTAAAACAATAGGGTGAGATAAAATCTCGGCGAGTTAACTTCCTAAATCTCGATTAGGCAGCCTAATCATGCAATAGCATACAATCTTACCTCGCCTTGGCACACCCCTGCATATTAGTACGTCACATATGCCATTATAAATACATTAAGCAAAATCAATAATCTGAACACATAATCCTCACGCACCAAGTATCCACACGGGTCCCGATTATAAGGAAAAACCTATTTTAGCACATCTCATATCATGCTTAATAGTTTTACCCCATAATCAAGTGCAATGTATCACAATCATTCACACGTGTTCCAATTATTACGATCCTTCTGGCCATGGCCAACATACGAGTTGGCGGTCTTCCGGCATGACTAAGCATCGTCCTGCCCCATCGGGCACAGCAATGCCTAAAACCCCATGGCATTCCATAAAAGAGCATCAGTTCGGCCTCAACCGGGAATCGGCATACGGTGTCACGCCCTGATCCTCGAGCGTGTGCCCATCTCTCTCTGGTGGATAAAATTTTGCGACTTCCCAGGACTAGTTGCTGACCCTTTTTATTTTATTGCACATATAGAAGTGGATTATGAATCCCCTGACAGTAACCATCTCGGGATAAAAAAGCAGGACAACAATTTCATAAACAAACATGCCTTTATAAACATATGCTGAGTCATGTACAAGAGTCTATGGTCAAAAGACTAGAAATGACAATTCTCCAAAAGATGCGGTCCTATCTGACTTAAAGGGGAAAAGTTAATTTTTATTTTGGGCCTTAAGCCCATTGGCCAAAGCCTTGATGGGCCAAGCTAGTCAGCCAAATTAGGCCCACGAAAGGGGGCTGTCGACCAGCCCAAGAGGAGGCCCAAGAGTGGCCGGCCCAAGCCCAAAAGCCCAAGCCCATTATGCATGTATTGAGACAAGTGACACAAAGGAAGATGGCATGCATTGGCTAGTTAGGAGGCAACCTAATCATTACTAATGATGAGGTTTAGGGGGATAAAAGGGGAGGAAAGGAGAGAGAATGGCCGGTTAGCCATTCGGCCAAGAGAGAGAGAGAGAGAGAGAGAGAGAGAGAGAGAGAGAGAGAGAGAGAGAGAGATTTCGCGAGAGAGAGGGAGAGTGGCCGAGAGGAGGAGCCGCCGTTCGCCGCCGCGATCGCAGCCGTGTGCCGTCGTCCGTTCGGTCTAGAGGCGAGTTGGGGTCCTCTTGCTGCTCCTGCATGTGTGTGTGTTACATGTATATTGTAGAAAATTCGAATTTTGAGTGATTGGAAGGGAGAAACCGAAGCTTTGATGACTTGTTCTTGAGTAAGGTTACTGTTTTCGTTTGAATCCGCTCGAGTCAGAATGTTGTGAGAGCTTGCATGCATGTTTAGAGTTCGATTTTGGCTTTGATCTCCACATGAAATTTGTAGCTAACATTTTAAACTACAACATACTAAAATTTGGTGGAAAATGATGGAGATTTGAGGGGTTAAACTCTCATCCTACGGAGACCTCAGATCTGGAACGATTTCACTGACCTTTTGATGGATTTGTGGTTGCATGTTGGTTTGTGTTAAGAATATCTTTTCAATTTATTCATGAAAGTTGTAGGGGACATCTAAAACTACAACATACTCAAATTTTAAGTGAAATGAACAAGTATAACCTAGTAAATCGACTAGATCTTGAAGACGGTAATTCTGGAGATGTATTACAGGACACCCGAGACTTCATGGACCTAAATGACGACTATACTCTGGAGATTTGACTTGGATCTCTTCATGAAACTTGTAGAGAACATCTTGATTAAGAACATATTCAAATTTCAGAGGAAACAAAGAAGGATAGGTAGGTGAAAAATCAGTATTTCGGAGAAGCATGCACTGGACGTTTCGGTGTTGGATCCAGAAGCTTCGTGAGACTGTTCAAATTAATCTAAAAAGAATCTGACTTGTATGTCTGCATAAAAAATGTAATTTAATGTCTTGGATATAACTTGGTAAAATTTCGTAATTTGTGGAGGTCGTATGGATATTTTAATCGAATTTCTTCGGAAACTGTGCATTCTGATTTCATCCGAAAATTACATGCTGTTTTGTGTGAGTTATGGAATTGTGTAGAATTCTATTTGGCCATGTATTTTGCATGAAATCATTATCCTATTGTCTTTTTTATCACTTGCCTTAATTTTTATGATTTTTGAGAATTTTATAGATATTTAAATTTAATATTTGTTAGAGTGGCACAAGGTGGAATTTAAATAAATGTAAAATGGGCATGATAAATGGATTATTTTAATTGGCATAAATTCCATAAATTTTATTTCATAAATAATTGTACCATGTAGCATGTATGATGAGGTCTTGATGTATGCATGACAATGAATTTAGATGCATGTATGAATTCCATGCTGAATATGACTTGTTTGCCATCACATCATATGCGATGCTAAATTAAGACCGAAATTGGTGAACATGAATAATGTTAAATGAGGAGATTGTTGTGGCAGAGGATAATGCCCGGAATTTATAGAGATACATTGCTGATGGCCCTGGGAGTTTCAGGATGCCCGGAAAGTTGGGGGTGTCGGAAGCCCTGGAGGTTTTTGCCCAGGGGGATGCCTCGCGATGCCAATTAGAGGGTGTGGGATGCCTAGCCAGGGAGTGTAAATGCCAGAAGCCTTGGAGGTCTTTGCCCAAGGGGATGCCTCGTGATGCCAGTTGGGATGCGAGATGCCCGGAATGTGAGGGGCCGGATGCCCGGTGGCCTGGAATGGCTAAATGTCGGAGGTTTTTCTTGCGATGGGGTGCGAGTGTAAAATATGAGATGAAAGTGGTGATCTGAGGAAGGGTGATGTGGTGATCAAATTGAAAGTTAAAAGTGGAAATTGAGACATGCATGATATGCATATATGATATGATATGATGATGATCACCTATGATATGATGATGATATGCATATATGACGTGATATGATGATGATCACTTATGGCATGATGATATGCATGATATGATGATGATATATGATATGACTTGATGATGATATGCACATATGATACGATATGATGATGATGATGATGATGATGGTATGCATATATGATGTAATATGATGATGACCACCTATGGTATGATGATGATAATGTTACATGACATGATATGATGATGACGTGATGACGATGATATGAGTATGACATGATGATATGCATGTATGTGTCATGATTGTGATGATGATGCATTATAGTATATGCATGACTTCAAAGTAAGTAGTGCCTGGAATGCATGTGTGACTTGTATGATGTATTGAGTGGTTATTAGATTCCTTTACCTGCTGAGTGGTTGTACTCACCCCTTTTGGGGACCAACATTTCAGATTAGCAGCATGCCGCTCCCTGCCATCACGCGGGGTGTATTTTACAGTCTACCATCCGATGTAGAGGTCGAGTGCGAGGAGTTCGACTATCCTTCTATTCCTGGATTGACGTATATACGAGTGCGCTGTTTAGTCATGTACGACGTAGGCCTGGCTGGGGGCCCGGTTGTCCAGGAGTTCATCTCTGTCCACATTCGTCGCGACGGTGTGATGAGAGGGATGTTGCCGCCGTCGCCGCCTGATGCACCGGGTTGGGTGTGAGGCCCGTTTGTGACGAGTAGGAGATGGATTTTGGGGATAGTTAGGCCCTGTTTGGTAACCATCCAAACGAGGGCCAAACCCCGATTCTTTGTTCCCGAGAATCGGTTTGGGCCTAGAATCGCGTTTGGTAAAATTTTTGTTCCTAGGGAACAAATTTGTTCCGAGAACAGATTGGGAATAGAATCAAGAACCAAAAAAGTTGATTCTTGTTAGGGGACGAGTTTGAGAATCAAAACCAAGAATTTTTTTTCTTCCTTCGGCCATCTCGCGACCGCCATCTACCACCGCCCGCCACCGTCCGCTGCCCGTCACCGCCGTCCGCCGCCGCCGCCGGCCGCCGTCCGCCGCCGGCCGCCGTCCGCCGCCGCCGGCCGCCGGTCCGGCGAGCTCGCCGGAGGCAAGCCCAGCCACCGGCGAGGCTCGGCCTCCCAGATCCGGGCGAGGCCGAGCCTCGGCGGTGGCGGGCGGGCCTCGCCGGGCCGGGCGAGGCCTCGCGAGGCGGGCGAGGCCCCCGGCCACCGGCGAGGCTCGGCCTCGCCGGACCGGGTAGGGGCCGGGCGAGCCTCGCGCCGCCCCCCCCACCGGTGGCCAGCGAGGCCTCGCCCAACCCCGACGAGGTCGGCCGGCCCCGGCGGGGCTCGGCCGAGCCGATCCGGCTCGGCCGAGCGTCGGGCGGGCTAGGCGAGCCTCGCCGGATGCCGGCGAGGCCGGCGAGCCTCGCCGAGGGCCGGCGACGCTCCGGTGAGGTCGCCGGCCCTCGTCGGCGGTCGCCGGTCCGGCGACCGGTAGAAGAAGAAGAAGAAGAAGATGAGAAAAAGAAAAGAAAAAGGAAAAAAAAAAAAAAAAAAAAAAGGAAAATGAAAAGGAAAATGAAAAAATGAAAAAATGAAAAAAAAGAAAAGAAAACGAAGGAAAAAAGTAAAAAAATTATTTAAAAATTAAAAGAAATTGATTTGGAACAGAATTAATGAACACGGTACCAAACGCAATTCTATTCCGTAATCAAAAATTTTGGACAGTTACCAAACCGCTTAATATACTTAGAATCGGTTCCGGGAACGAGAATCAAAAGAATCGCCCGATCGAATCGGCTCCGGGAGAATTAATTGTTACCAAACGCGCCCTTAGCCAACACTGATGATGGGGATTATGCACATGAGTTGTAGAGGGTCGAGGGTTCTTTTTGGGGTTTTAGGCCGGACGTGGCTGAGTCTTGGCTTGTCCTTTTTGATGTACTGATCCAAAGAAGTCCCATCTTAAAAATATATGTAAATAAAGTGTCGTGGCTTGTCTATGAATCATGGTGATTAGTGGTGTGTATTTGTATCATAGTTGGTAGGGGAGAGATGGTGATGTTTTATTTTGCTTCCGCTAACAAGTCGCTACTGGGACCGTTTAAAAAAAAATGTCTATGAATTACAACGCCTCTTTTAAGAATAAAGGTAATAAGATGTAACATTGGTGCTTGTGGCGACCTACGAAGGGTTCAGGTGCTACATCCGCCTTTTTTGGTATCGGAGCGAATGGTTACAAGTGGAGTGATAAGGAGCCTCATTTGGAAATTGAGGAACATGATGACAATGCACACCATAGGATATAAAACGAAATAATTGAATAACGGGTGATGAGCATTCACTCGTAGATCCCTAGTTGTTTATTCCGAATTGTTTTAGGTACCAAAGAACATGTATATGTTACTTATGTAGTAGTAGTAGTTGCTTTAATGGAGGTAGTGAGTCTCGGATTATTCTTGAGGCAATGCTTGGAAATTGCAGGAAAGTCATGGTGCGAGTTGGAAGTGCTCATCCATTGAGGGCTGAAGCCTCTACTGCAAGGGCTGAACCCCGAGTGGAAGACATTCTGCAGGCATTAGTTAATATTGGAAATCTGATGGAAAGATAGGCACAGCAACAGCCCGGAGCAGAACGCCGTACTCAAGGACTGGTGGAGCAGTTTCTGAAGCTGAAGCCACTTAAGTTCAATGGAATGGGAAGTCCTGAGAGGGCGGAGCAATGGATTGACGGGATGGAACGAATTTTCTGGCTGTTGGATTGCACTGATGCTGAGAAAATAGTTTTAGCAGAGTACCAGTTGGACGGAAATGCAAAGTTTTGGTGGAGAGCTTCGAAGGACATAATCTTTCCACCAGGTATTGACGTTAACCGGGAGGAGTTTGTTAGGGCTTTCAATAGGAAGTATTTTTCTGACTGTGCTAAGGATAGGAAGATTACAGAATTTGTTCAGCTAGAACAAAAGGAGTTGACAGTAGATCAGTATGAGGCTAGATTTTCTGAATTGTCTAGATATGCTCCTAAATTGATTGAGAATTAGGAGGAAAAGGCTAAGAGATTTCTGAAAGGGCTAAGGACTGACATTAGAAAGCAATTGGTTCCATTGAACATAAGAGACTATAATGAGATTTATGAAAGGGCACAGTTAGTGGAGCAGGAACTGTTGAGAGAACGGTCAGAGTTTAAGAAACCGTTGAATTTTAATGATGTGAGAAGGGGTAAGAGACCTTATTTTGGTCAAGGTCAGACCTGGAATGTGAAGAAGAAGAGTAATTTTGGAAATTTTGGAGGAGCAAGAAATGGTCTGAGTGTAGGGAAAGCACCCTATCAGCCTGGTATTTGTCAAAGGTGTAATGGGCGACATGGCCCGGGACCTTGCACTGGACGACTGAAATGTTTTGGTTGTGGACAAGTTGGTCATCTTAGGAGAAGTTGCCCACAAGAGAGGTCGCAAGTGAGTGTTGGCTCGGTGCGACAGGGATATCGGAGTGCTGTTAGATCAAACCCACAAGGAAGGGTGTATGCGATCACCCATGAGGAAGCGGAAGCTTCCAAAAATGTTATCTCAGGTACGATCCTTATTAATGGTGAAAAGGCATATGCATTGTTTGATACGGGTGCAACGCATTCGTTTGTGTCTAAAATATATAGACATTTGAATAAGATAGAAGTTATGCCTCTTGAGACCCCTCTTTGTGTTTCCACGCAATTAAAGGATATGGTATTGTCTACGCTGGTATGTGGAAATTGTAAGATATCAATGGGAGGAAAAGATATGGAGATAGACTTGGTTGTAATGGCTATGTATGATTTTGACGTTATTATAGGAATGGGTGGCTTCGTAAGTATCGGGCTAGAATGGATTATTATAGAAGGGTGGTTCAATTCGTTTTACCTGATCGGTCTAGTTGTGAATTTTTAGGAGGTCAGACCCATCTTCCTGTAGCACTTATTTCGGCAGTAGAAGCCTGTAAGTTACTTGACAAAGGATGTCAAGGGTACCTAGCCATAGTTAGAGATTATGCAAGGGAGGAGCCAAAACTTGAGGAAGTTTGTGTAGTTAACGAATTTCAAGATGTTTTCCCTGAGGAATTGCCTGGATTGCCGCGGAGCGGGAGATTGAAAACTTGAAATTGAATTTATGACTAGAACAGACCAATATCAAAAGCCCCATATAGGATGGCCTTAGTCGAATTGAAGGAGTTGAAAGTGCAACCGTAGGAGTTGCTTGACAAAGGATTCATTAGACCAAGTGCTTCACCTTGGGGTGCACCGATCTTGTTTGTGAAAAGAAAGATGGATCGATGCGCTTGTGTATCGACTATAGGCAGCTGAACCGGTGACCATTAAGAATAAGTATCCTTTGCATAGAATTGATGACCTGTTTGACCAACTCCAGGGAAGTTCGGTCTTCTCTAAGATTGACTTGAGGTCGGGATACCATCAGTTAAGAATTAAGAAGGAGGACATTCCTAAGACTGCGTTTAGGACTCGTTATGGACACTACGAGTTCCTTGTTATGCCATTTGGATTGACTAACGCACGGCTGCATTTATGGATCTGATGAATAGAATATTTCAGCCTTATTTAGACCAGTGTGTAATTGTTTTTATTGATGATATTCGGGTATATTCAAAGGGGCCTAAAGAGCATGAGCAACATTTGAGGATAGTTTTGCAGACCCTGAGAGAGCATAAGTTGTATGCTAAGTTTAGTAAGCGTGAGTTCTGGTTGGACCGGATAATATTTTTAGGGCATGTGGTGTCAGGAAAAGGAAATGCGGTAGACCCGGCAAAAGTTGAAATGGTAGTAAATTGGCTGAGACCAACGACACCCACTGAAATACGAAGTTTCTTAGGACGGCTGGTTATTATATGAGGTTCATTGAAGGATTTTCAAGCGGTAGGACCTTTAACTAAATTGACCCGAAAGGAAGTAAAATTTGAATGGAATGGGGAATGTGAAAGGAGTTTCCAAGAGCTCAAAAGGAAGTTGACTTCAGCTCCAATCCTGACTATACCTACTGGACCTGATGGTTTCATAGTGTATAGTGATGCATCTCACAAAGGACTGGGATGTGTTTTGATGTAGCATGGCAAGGTCGTAGCCTATGCATCTAGACAATTGATACCCCATGAGCTGAATTACCCGATGCATGATTTAGAACTAGTAGCTATAGTGTTTGCCTTGAAGATATGGAGACACTATTTGTATGGGGAAAAGTTTGAGATTTATACGGATCATAAGAGTTTGAAGTATCTCGTTCTCACAAAAGGAGTTGAACATGAGACAAAGGAGGTGGATGGAGTTGTTGAAGGATTATGATTGTGAGATAAGATATCATCAAGGGAAAGCGAATAGAGTAGCGGATGCTCTTAGTCGTAAGTCGGCTATCGAAATGGCCAGTTTAAGGATGGCAAAATGGGAATTGTTAGAGTCTGTAGCAGACTCATAATTTAAATTGGAAATGGATTGTCTTACTGGTATGCTAAGTGCATTAAGAATAGAACCTAAAATTATCCAGAAAGTTAAAATCTTGCAAGAATCTGACCTAGAGATTTTGAAAGTGAAAGACGCTGTATCTTTAGGGAAAAGATCGGAATTTCAAGTCTTTGATGATGGAATAGTAAGATATCAATGATGACTTTGTGTTCCCGACAATGAAAAATTGAGGAAGGAAATTTTGTCGGAGGCACATAAGAGTAATTATAGTATCCACCCATGTAGTACAAAGATGTACAGGAATTTGCGTCAGCAATTTTGGTGGAATGGTATGAAGGCAGATACGGCTAAGCACATTTCTCAATGTTTGACGTGCCAGCAAGTAAAAACGGAACATCGTAAACCCGCAGGACTCTTGAGACCATTAGACATTCCTGAATGGAAATGGGAACATATAACGATGGACTTTGTGCAAGGATTGCCAAGGACGTCAAGCGTCATGACTCAACTGGGTTATAGTGGACCGTTTGACTAAATCGGCTCATTTCTTAGCGATTCGCATGGACTACCCAATGGATAAGTATGCGGACATGTATGTAAGTCAAGTGGTACGCTTACATGGTGTTCCAATGACTATTACTTCAGATCGAGATTCGAGGTTTACTTCAAATTTTTGGCAAAGTCTTCAAATTGCATTAGGGACTAAGCTTCAGTTTAGTACTGCTTTTCATCCCCAGACAGATGGACAAACATAAAGAGTAATCCAGATATTAGAGGATATGTTAAGGGCTTGTGTAATTGATTTCAAAGGAAATTGGGATGAAAGATTGCATTTAGTGGAGTTTGCCTATAATAATAGTTTTCAGAAAAGTATAGGGATGGCTCCCTATGAAGCATTATATGGAAGGAGATGTAGGACTCCTGTCTGTTGGAATGAAGTAGGTGAGAAGAAATTGACAAGACCTGAACTGGTACAAGTTACCACTGAGGCTGTTGAAATTATCAGAGAAAGACTTAAAACAGCTCAGAGTAGACAGAAAGACTACGTAGATAGGCGTAGAAGGCCTTTGGAATTTAGTGTAGGAGACCATGTATTCCTTAAGGTATCTCCAATGAAAGAGATATCTCGATTTGGGATGAAGGGTAAGTTAAGCCCTAGATTTGTTGGACCTTTTGAAATACTTGAAAGGATAGGGGATGTAGCTTATCACTTAGCGCTACCTCCTAAGTTAGGAAATCTGCATGATGTGTTTCATGTATCGATGTTGAGAAAGTACCAACCGGATCTTGGTCACATACTCGATCATGAAGCCATCAAAGTGGATGAGAAAGTAAGGTACATTGAAGAGCCTATGCAGATATTGGATCGAAAGGAACAAATTCTCAGGACTAAGAAGATTCATCTGGTTAAGGTATTATGGTGACATCATGATGTGGAGGAAGCCACATGGGAAAGTGAGGATCAGATGAAGGAAAAGTACCCCTATTTGTTTCAAGAAGGCACGAGTGGTGTTTAATTTCAAGGACGAAATTCTCTAAGGATGGTAGAATTGTGGCATCCCAAAATTCAAAGTCAAGTTATAAGGTGTGTTAAAGCCTCTAATTAGGTAATTAAATTACCAATGGTTTATGCTTTAGCCATTAGTCTCTTTTTAAGATTAGGTGATTTGTGCTTATGTTCATAAGATTTTAAATATTGTAGATTAATAATGATAATCTATGCTTGGCCATGCACCTTATGAATTAAATAAAATGTCACAAGACTTTGGCCATGTGGAATTTAAAATTTAAAATTTATAGAAGAAATTTAAAAAAAAAAAAGGGGAAAAGTTAATTTTTAGGTTGGGCCTTAGGCCCATTGGCCAAAGCCTTGATGGGCCAAGCTAGTCGGCCCAATTAGGCCCACGAAAGGGGGCTGTCGACCAGCCCAAGAGGAGGCCCAAGAGTGGCCGGCCCAAGCCCAAAAGCCCAAGCCCATTATGCATGTATTGAGACAAGTGGCATAAAGGAAGATGGCATGCATTGGCTAGTTAGGAGGCAACCTAATCATTACTAATGATGAGGTTTAGGGGGGATAAAAGGGGAGGAAAGGAGAGAGAATGGCCGGTTAGCCATTCGGCCAAGAGAGAGAGAGAGAGAGAGAGAGATTTCACGAGAGAGAGGGAGAGTGGCCGAGAGGGAGGAGAAGCCGAGAGGAGGAGCTACCGTTCGCCGCCGTGATCGCCGCCATGTGCCGTCGTCCGTTCGGGCTAGAGGCGAATTGAACCACCCTTCGGTCATGATGATGGTATGCATATATGATATGATATGATGATGATCACCTATGGTATGATGATAATATGCATATATGATGTGATATGATGATGATCACTTATGGCATGATGATATGCATGATATGATGATGATATATGATATGACTTGATGATGATATGCACATATGATACGATATGATGATGATGGTATACATATATGATGTAATATGATGATGACCACCTATGGTATGATGATGATGATGTTACATGACATGATATGATGATGACGTGATGACGATGATATGAGTATGACATGATGATATGCATATATGTGTCATGATTGTGATGATGATGCATGATAGTATATGCATAACTTCAAGGTAAGTAATGCCTGGAATGCATGTGTGACTTGTATGATGCATTGAGTGGTTATTTGATTCCTTTACCTGCTGAGTGGTTGTACTCACCCCTTTTAGGGACCAACATTTCAAATTAGCAGCATGCCGCTCCCTGCCGTCACGCGGGGTGTATTTTACGGTCTACTATCCAATGTAGAGGTCGAGTGCGATGAGTTCGACTGTCCTTTTGTTCCTGGATTGACGTATATACGAGTACGTTGTTTAGTCATGTACGACGTAGGCCTGGCTGGGGGCCCGGTTGTCCAGGAGTTCATCTCCGTCCACATTTGTCGCGACGGTGTGATGAGAGGGATGTTGCCGCCGCCACCGCCTAATGCACCGGGTTGGGTGTGAGGCCCGTGCATGACGAGTAGAGCTGGATTTTTGGGGATAGTTAGCCGACACTGATGATGGGGATTATGCATGTGAGTTGTAGAGGGTCGAGGGTTCTTTTTGGGGTTTTAGGCCGAACGTGATTGAGTCCTGGCTTGTCCTTTTTAATGTACTGACCCAAAGAAGTCCAGTCTTGAAAATATATGTAAATAAAGTGTCGTGGCTTGTCTATTAATCATGGTGATTAATGGTGTGTATTTGTATCATGGTTGGTAGGGGGAGAGATGGTGATGTTTTATTTTGCTTCCGCTAATGAGTCGCGCTGGGACCGTTTAAAAAAAAAATGTCTATGAATTACGGCACCTCTTCTAAGAAGAAAGGTAATAAGATGTAACATTGGTGCTTGTGGCGACCTACGAAGGGTTCGGGGTGCTACAGTCTCATAATCCCACACATTCAACTCAATTCATTATGCATTTCTAGTTTTGATCTCAAAGCATATAGCATCGCCTACTCCCCTGTTCAGCAGTCTTCGGCATTGCCAGCATCGTCTCACCCCATTGAATACAGCACATCTCTTTATCGAAGGCTTTCCCAAAAGAGCATAGGGTCCATAATCTCTGCGATTGGCTTCCCTTTGTCTAAGGGCATCCCATACACGGGTCACGTCCAACTCAATAGCCCGAGACAGTTTCTCTAACCAACACATGACCACTCAATTATGGCTCAGGGCACCATGCATTGCACTCAAATGCTTCAATTAAATTGGTGAACCTGGCATTTTTCTTCATGTTAGAAATACACTGTAAAATAGTCGTGTGTGGGTACCCGATCAATTCAATCTAGAAATTTGATACCCTCCAATTTAAAATCCCACTGTTCTATATAACATATAAAACCATTTTCGGTGTTAAAATTCAACACCCGGGATTTTCTGTTTAAATATTGAAATTCACCAATTTTTTGAATAAAATACCAAAAATCCAATCATCACTCAATTTGCATAAATTAACACTCAATTGCAAAAATTAACTACGCCATTGCAAACAGCACAAAATTCCGGTCACCTTTGGCTATCCCGGCATAATTTCTAGAAAAATAATTAATAAATAATTATTTTAAAAATTAATCAAATAGTTTCATTTCAATTCTAAAAATACCTAGGCCAAAATTGCTAAATTAAATACCAATACAAACCCGGAAAACTCCCAAACCCTTCTAGATAAATAACACAATTCATCTAGGCCTTAGCTAAACCATGCTAAAAAAAAAAAAAAAAAAAAAATGCTAACCACCTAACATGCTCAATTAAATAATTAAATTTCTAATTTAATCTAACTAACCACCTAATTCCTAATTAAATTAAAATAATTATCCCTTAGACGTCATTAGCCTACTAAGAAGAGTTTAGTACATAAACTCACCAGTTAATTGCGGAAACTGGTTCACCGCAACGATGGCGCGACGGCGGCCAAAATCCAAATTTTCGGCGGTGTTGGCGGACTTGGATTGGGCCTAAAATGGGCCCAACAAATCTCAGTCCAAATCTGAGATTTTCTTTTGAATTGGTCCGGGTCCGAGCGAGCTGACTTCGCTTGCTTGGCTGCTGAATTCTTGGGCCGATGTTGGTCTGAACTTCAAGATTGAAAATGGGCTGTAACTTAAATGGACCAAGCTGAAGCGGGCGTCAAAAACTGGGCTGCTGGACTGAAGTTCACTTGGGCCAAAGAAATGCGTTGGGCTGAACTTCACGTACAAGAGGAGCAGCAAAGTCTATGAGCTGAAGAAGCTGGAATTCACGGCTGGCTTCGTTGGGGTCTTCGACCGAGGGAGCTGAAGACACGGGCCCAACTGTTGGACCAAAATTTGCTGGACGAGGCCACACGGAATGGAGCAGCTTCGGTGATGCTGGACCGGAGACACGGATGAAGGAAGCAGCAGTTGCTTCGGTGGAAGGCTTCGTGCGGCTGGCGTTGCGGACGAGATGCAGTCAACGTTTGTGGCTCCTTGCTAGGCTTGACTCGGTGCCGTTGAACAAGAGGCCGTGTGGATGGAGTTCGGTGGAAGCGGCAAGGGTGGAGTTTCGGAGGTGACGCCAAGGTGGAGGACGCGTGGAGAGGCACACGAAGAGGAGTCAACAAAACTGGTTTGTTGGACTCTTTGTTGACTAGGCTTGGGGATTCGGCCAATAGTGGGCAGCAAACATGGGCTGAAGGCGTTGATAGCTTGGTGAGAAGGACACAGGAAAAAATAAAAAGCAGAGCAAGAACTGATGATGATGGAGGAGAGTTGATGCGTGAGGAAATTGGGTGCTAGAAGGAAATGAGGCCAAAGCAAAGCAGACCGTGGGGGAAAGAAAGTGTGCGCAAGAAGAGATGGATAAAAAGTCAATAAAACTTAGCCATCTAATTAAATGTTTGGTCCCCCCACAGCCCACACACATATCCTCTCGTCTCTTAATAATTTCTTGCATTTTCTTCACAAATAAACCAAAATTTGAAGCCCATAATTGCTGCCCTTTTTTCCAAATCCGAATTTCATATTTTGATCTTTAATTTCATCACTCAATTTCCCCAATTGAGGTCCAATTTCGATGGAGAAAACCCCGAACAATTTTCTATAAATCCTCAATACCCAAAGGCTTGGCTTGTAAGTCAAAACTCGCTTAAATTCGGCCTGTATGAAATTTCGTTAATTTTCCACAACGTCCGAATCAAGTTTCCGAAAAAATCTCGGAATCTCAAAAATTCTTCGAAGGATGAGCTGACATTCCTAAAATAGATCGTGACACCACAGAACTTTAAAATTTTGAAATCGGGTTCAAATTCATGGTTAATTTCAATCCGATGCGATTTTAGCGTGACCTAGTCTACTGGGTAGTTTTTACGAATTTTTGGTGCAATTGACTCATTATCAATTTATCTCGAGTCACATAGTGCATCTTCAACATATTGGCGACTCTCAATTGTCGTGAAAATTTCAAGATTACAAATACGGACACCGGGTACATAAATGATAGAAAAATCGGTTTAGTGCCGTTCGACGAGAATTTTGCAATTAGATGATACTAATCACATATCTCAATCGAATCGACCTATCTCTGATCTTTGATCAATTTTTTACGATGCCACAATGACCCTTGCAGATCAACACGGTCGAGCAGTCGATTTGTAGTTGAATTCTCAAGTTCATTGCATTTAGATTCCTTAATTGCTTTCTCAGATAATCCAGTTATCTCGTAAGTGATCAACTCAAAAAATAGCACTATAGGCGCGTTGACGAAATGCCCCATTTATTTAATCGAAAATGAAATCTGAAAATTTAGACCGTCACATCCGGACCCCCGCCGGGCATCCAATAAACATCGGGCATCGTCCCCAAACTCCCGTTGGGTGGCGGGTTCAATTAAATGACCACACAAACACGCCAACACTCAAACCCATTTTTATCTTCCATCAATTAGTCCAGTGTAAAAGAGTTCATGCTTAAATAACAAACCTCGGAAAATCTATACATTTAAAATTCTGGTAAAATAACCGCACGTGGTCATGTATTTAAAATCAACCCATCAAACTTTGCACACTTTTGTTTTAAAACATTATTGTCCCTTTTGTTACATAAAATACGGTGTCCAAACACGACGGTGACGGCACAGCGAACGATAGCAAGAGGTGGTGAGTGAGCAGTGGCGTCAAGCAAGCGGCGGTGCGACGGCCCTTGAAGCTTGGTAGTGGAGATGGCGGTTCGGTGGTGAGGACGGCAAGCGGTGCGGCTCGAAGTGGTGGACGGAGGTGGCGTGGTGGTGAGTAGGGCGTGGGGCTGTGGTGGTGCTGGTGGTGGGCAAAGCAACAACGAAGAAGAAGAAGAAGAAGAAGAAGGGGGTTTCAACCGGGGGAGTAACCGACAAAAAAAAAAAAAAAACCAGTGGGGAGAGAAGAGAGAGGGAGAGAGAGAGAGAAGAAAGGACAAAAGAAAAAGGGGGGCATGAGGTGACATGAGGGGGAAATGGGAGAAGAGTGAGAGAGAGAGAGAGAGAGAGAGGGAAAGGGGGAAAGACTTGGCAAAACGCGGGGGGGAGAAGGAAAAAGGGGAGAAAAGGCCGATTCAGAGAGAGAGAGAGAGAGAGAGTGGGAAGCTTCAATGGCATTGATAGGTTTCTTCGAGATATTCTTGGCCGGGATTTGCTTTGCGGTCCTTCGTCTCGTCAGCAAAAGCGATGATGGGTTCCCCAGGAACTGGCCGCTCGTGGGGTGCTACCGGCGCTCTTCCTCAACCTGAGCCACGTCCACGACTGGACCACTGGCTTTCTTGAGCGGTGCCAGGGCAACTTCTTTTGCCGGTTCCTCTGGTTTTCAGGCATGGACATGCTGGTCACTGCTGATCCTGCCAACGTCCACTACATCATGAGTGCCAACTTTGGGAACTTCCCGAAAGGGCCCAAGTTCAATAGGGTGTTTGACATTCTCGGCGACGGGATCTTCAACTCCGACTCCAATCTGTGGAGTACGCAGAGAAGGGTCGCTCAGGTGTTTATGAAAGACCAACGGTTCCATCGGTTCCTCTCGTCGACCACTAGGGACAAGGCGGAGAATGGTCTGCTCAGGGTGCTCGACGAATTGTCTCAGAGAGGTGTTACGGTGGATTTGCAGGATTTGTTCCAGAGGTTCACCTTTGATTCTGCTTGCAGATTCGTCACGGGGTTTGACCCCGGCAGCTTGTCCGTCGACTTCCCAGAAGTCCCAATTGCCAAGGCATTGGGTGATGCGGAGGAGGTGATTTTCTATCGCCACTTGTACCCCGAGTGGTTCGGCACTCTGCAGAGGTTGTTGGGGATTGGAGTGGAGGAGAAACTGAGAAGAGCTTGGGAAGATATAGACCAAATTCTAGGGAATTACATAGCGATGAAGAGAGTTGAACTGAGAGAAGGAACCAGCAAAGTGAAGGGAGATGAAAATGGTGCGGATTTATTGACATTGTATATGGTGGAAAATGAGACATTGGGCACTTTAGAATGCAACGACAAGTTCCTTAGGGACACGATTTTGAATTTCATGACCGCGGGGATAGAAACTACTGGTTCAACTCTCACGTGGTTTTTCTGGGCTCTTTCCGTGAACCCGTCCGTTGAAATGAGAATCAGAGAGGAGATAAGATCTGTTATCCCGAAAGAAGAACAAAATCTTAGGATTTTCAATATTAGCGAGCATATGCACAAGATGTTTTATTTACATGGTGCAATCTGCGAATCTTTGAGGCTATACCCACCGGTTCCATTTCAACACAAGTGCCCTGCAAATCCTGACGTCCTTCCTAGTGGACACAAAGTTGATCCCGGTGCCAAGATACTTGTCCATATGTATGCAATGGGGAGGATGAAATCAATATGGGGAGAGGATTGTTTGGAATTTAGACCGGAGAGGTGGATTTCGGAGAGAGGAGGAATTAGGCACCAGCCGTCTTACAAGTTCGTTGCATTTAATGCCGGACCAAGAACTTGTTTGGGAAAAGATGTGGCTTTCACTCAGATAAAAACGGTTGCGGCCACTGTAATACATAACTACGAGGTTCATGTTGTGGGAGATCACCCTGTGAGACCTTCTAATTCTATCATACTTCACATGAAACATGGATTGAAGGTGAAGCTCACTAGGCGAAGGCTTTAAGGGGACAAATGACAAGGAATGTTATGGCTAGAAACTGTGTATCTATGTATGCAGAACATATCCGAGTATATGTCTACTGCTTGTTTTTACATTTCCTGTCATGTATTGTTATTTATATATGCACTAGAAGTTACAGCTTTAACAAGTCATGCAGCGTACGTGAGCCTTCATTTCTTTCTTTGTCGGAGAAATTTGTGATAAGAAACATGCAACTATAATATATGCTTGTCTATACTTGGGGCACACAATGTTTTTTTGCAAAATTTATAATAGGATCAGTAAAAATAAGCTTTCAGAAGATAATTTTGCACCCAAAAATGAGCAAAAGAGTTTGCTTTCCAAAGAGCTCTCTCCAACATTGTAATAATATCAAGTGTATTTCACATATATATCTCAATTCATCTCCTGAGAATTTTTAGGATGGCCACCACAATCTTCTCTTCAATCAAATCTTTCTATTCACTTTTATGATAGCACTATCAAGCGCTCCATGTCAGAGAGATACTGCAACTTACCCAATCAGTATTTAAATGCATTACTATTGTAAAAATCAATTCTTCTGATTTGGACACTCAAAATTCACTCTCCGAGAAAAGGGGCCACACGATGGCAAGGCCGTATAATGAGATATATTAGCAATTACGGCTTGCTTCAATGATTTCTTGGGTTGTACTAACATAGCTTCCTCGGCAACAATCTAGTCCCCACTTCTAAAACCTTCGTTGTGCGAGTCATACCAGTTATGAGGAATGCAACGAGCAACAATTATACACACACACACACACAAACACACGCATTTTATATATGAGTGTAATGAGTACATAAAAACTTGCAGAAGTGATCATGCTCATAAGACTTAGTTACATATCCTTACTGAAGCAGTATGTGACAAAAAAATGAAAATGAGAAGGGTCAAACCTTTCTGAACTGAAGACTTAAAAGCAGGTGTTTCCTAAGAGCAACTAGCCTTATAATACAAATATTGATAGCGAACAAAATATGGGGTGTCATCAAGGTAATGAAACTTTTGGGTTCCACAAAAAAAATCCAAAACCAAAAGAAATCCACAAAACTCACCCAACCAAAATAGCGAATGTAGAAAAGAGGATGTTTCTTTTAGGTAGCAAAAATTTTCAAGTTTCTAAATCTAAATCTTGCTCCTAATATTTTAGGCAGCAAAATTTTCAAGTTTCTTTGTTATTTGTTTTCATTATCAAATTTAGAATACATGTATTTTAAGAAATCAAAATAAAAGGAAAATCAACCCGATAAAAACAATAAATGAGATTCTTATTTTTTTATTGTAGAAATCATAAGCCAAAATGTATTTAAGTAAAAATATCGTAACATTTATAAAAACCAAGGGAATATAGCTATTAAGTTGCTTTCTTTCTTTCATTTTCTTCCTGACTTTTAGATACAATGTTAATGTCGTGGCAAAAAAGAGACTAACATTAAAACGTTAAACGATCCTTCTATGCGGATCACGAGTCAATGTGAATGCTGGTGCATAAATGATAATTGAATCAGCTGCGTAATCCTTTACGAGTGTTCAACCCACACTAATTACTAATAATAATTTCCGTGGAAGGCAAGAATTCCTGTCAATAATTTAACGCAAAGTTGCCACCAGTTTGGTGCAAAAGACTTGTATTACAGGACTAAAGGCAACACGGACAAAAGGATAGGTGGAAGATTTGGAGAATAAAGTACAATGTAAATTATCTAATTATATAAAAGCTCATCATTCAAAATTAAGTATAAGTGAAAATTGTCAATTACGAGTGAAATTAATAGATTTTCGACTTGTGTTCACTATTAGATATTTCACTTTTTTTTTTTTTTTGCTTTTTGCTCTCTTGTAGATGTCTCCCTTTTTAAAACAAATGCCAATTTTTGGTCATATATATCATGTACAGTATCGGTATCCTCCATTAAATGGATCGAGTAAAAGGTCCTGAAACCATGCATATCGATTATGACAAACCTTAACTTAAGATTTTGATGAGAGTGAACGGAACTAAGCACATAGTGGTGGCCCGTAATCTCTCCAAGAGTCATCTCGTTCCATTGAAAGATGCCACCGACTTGGTGCAAAAGACTTGAACTACGGGAATAAAGACAACACGGAGAAAACTCTAAGCGGATGATTTGGAGAAAATAATGTTGATTGATGTGGGTGCTTTGCTTTAAGCTCTTTCCTTTTCCTTTTCCTTTTGGACAGCTAAAGGCAACTAGTGTGTTTCGCGTGGCCTTGGAGTCTTGGATGGTAGGGTCGAATGAGAAATTTAATATTTTTTTTTGTCATTTATTAAGGTTCATAAGTAAATCGTTGACGTGTTTGCACAAAAGAAGAAGAAGAGAGCATAATTTCTTAGAACTATGAATTAATCTTACAAAAGAAATACGTTTCATAAATACAACTAAAATAGACACTATAAATATATCTTATTAGCTAAATGTAAAAGTGATGCTCTAAAGCACTTTCAATGGGTGGCAAATTCCAAATATGGGTTGTCTTCACCAGAGATCTTTCCATCAACAAGTGGACCATGAGCCCCCATAATTGAAGCGCTATCAATAAGAGGCTAACATGTAGTACTCTCCATAAAGGATATTTATCTTAACTTTCTTCCAAAAAAAAAATTCCTTTTATTTTCCCACTTTAATTGAAATAGCTTTTTTGGAACAATTACTTTCAATATTATCAAAAACTGTTCTTTTCATGATGAACAACATCTTCCTCGAATGATTATTTCCTATAATCAATTTCACAAGATTTTTCCCACTCAGAGAATGGATCTATAGGCCACTGTAAATTTTATTTATTTTTTCCTTGCTTTTGATACCATACTAATGTCCTGGTAATATCATCAAGACTTTTTATTTTTTTAAGTGGTCATTGAACTGCTCTTAAATATTTAATCTACTTCTTCAACTTTTAGTTTGTTTAGTGTGATTCCCCACAAGGTCAAATAAGTCAATCAATACTATTCACAAAATTTTGAAATTACACTATTGCCCGGATTTTCTGACATATTTTCATTTCAATCAATATCCTAAATGAATCAAAAGATATGTTATATTTATATTGCCCTTTTTTTTTTCTATTTGTTACCATTCAGATAACTCTATTTAAATACAATTCAGCTTATAATCTCTCTAACGGTAAAAGTAGAACCTCATTTTGAGTTTTGCAATTTTAATATTGCTGCTTATTTAAGAATAAATATTTTCATACGGATATCTAAAGAAGACATTAATTTATCTACTAATAAACATATTTATATTAATCAAAATCCTTCTTCTAATTTTTTAGGTAGATAAATTTTCAAGTTTCTGTGTTATTTGTTTTCATTATCAAATTTAGAATACATGTATTTTAGGAAATTAAATAAAAGGAATATCAACCTGATAAAAACTATAAATGAGATTCTTATTTTTTATTGTAGAACTCATAAGCCAAAATGTATTTAAATAAAAATATGGTAACATTTATAAAGACCAAGGGAATATAGCTATTAAGTTATTTTCTTTCTTTCATTTTCTTCCCGACTTTTAGATACAAAGTTAATGTCGTGGCAAAAAGAGACTACCTTTAAAACGTTAAACGATCCTTCTATGCGGATCACGGGTCAATGAAAATGCTGGTGCATAAATGATAATAGAATCAACTACATAATCCATTACGAGTGTTCAATCCACATTAATTACTAATAATAATTTCCGTGGAAGGCAAGAATTCTAGTCAATAATTTAACGCAAAGTTGCCTTTAGTTTGGTGCAAAAGACTTGTATTACAGGACTAAAGGCAACACGGACAAAAGGATAGGTGGAAGATTTGGAGAATAAAGTACAATGTAAATTATCTAATTATATAAAAGCTATCATTCAAAATTAAGTATGAGTGAAAATTGTGAGTTACGAGTGAAATTAATAGATTTTTGACTTGTGTTCACTATTAGATATTTCACTTATTTTTTTCTTTTTGCTCTCTTATAGATGTCTCCCTTTTAAAAAAATGCCAATTTTTGGTCATACATATCATGTACAGTATCGGTATCCTCCATTAATTGGATCAAGTAGAAGGTCCTGAAACCATGCATATCGATTATGACAAACCTTAACTTCAGATTTTGATGAGAGTGAAGGGAACTAAGCACATAGTGGTAGGCCGTAGTCTCTCCAAGAGTCATCTCGCTCCATTGAAAGATGCCACCGACTTGGTGCAAAAGACTTGAACTACGGCAATAAAGACAACACGGAGAAAACTCTAAGGGGACGATTTGGAGAAAATAATGTTGATTGATGTGGGTGCTTTGCTTTACGCTCTTTCCTTTTCCTTTTGGATAGCTAAAGGCAACCAGTGTGTTTCACGTGGCCTTGGAGTCTTGGATGGAAGGGCCGAATGAGAAGTTTTATATATATATATATATATATATATTGTCATTTATTAAGTTCCATAAGTTAATTGTTGACGTGTTTGCATAGAAGAAGCAGAAGAAGAAGAAGAAGAAGAGAGCATAATTTCTTAAAACTATGAATTAATCTTATCAATGAAATATGTTTCATAAATACATCTAAAATAGACACTATAAATATATCTTATTAGCTAAATGTAAAAGTGATGCTCCAAAGCACTTTCAATAGGTGGCAACTTCCTACAGATGGGTTGTCTTCACCAAAGATCTTCCCATCAACAAGTGGACCATGAGCCCCCATAATTGAAGCGTTATCAATAAGAGGCTAACATGTAGTACTCTCCATAAAGGATATTTATCTTAACTTTCTTCCAAAAATTTCCTTTTATTCTCCCACTTTAATTGAACTAGCTTTTTTGGAACATTTACTTTCAATATTATGCAAAACTGTTCTTTTCATGATGATCAACATCTTCCTCGAATGATTATTTCCTATAATCAATTTCACAAGATTTTTCCAACGCAGAGAATGGATCTATAGGCCACTGTAAATTTTATTTCTTTTTTCGTTGCTTTTCGATACAATACTAATGTCCTGGTAATATCACCAAGACTTTTTATTTTTTTAAGTGGTCATTGAACTACACCTAAATATTTAATCTAGTTCTTCAACTTTTAGTTTGTTTAGTCTACTTCCCCACAATGTCAAATAAGTCAAACAATACTATTCACAAAATTTTGAAATTACACTATTGCCAGATTTTATGACAACTTTTCATTGCAATCAATCTCCTAAATGAATCAAAAGATACGTTATATTTCTATGGCCTTTTTTTTTTTTTTTTTTTTTGGCTGTTTGTCAACATTAAGATAACTCTATTTAAATATAATTCAGCTTATAATCTCTCTAACGGTAAAAGTCGAACCTCATTTTAAGTTATGCAATTTTAATATTGCTACTTATTTAAGAATAAATATTTTCATACGGATATCTAAAGAAGACAGTAATTTATCTACTAATAAACATATTATATTAATCAAAACCCTTCTTCTAGACTTTTAGGTAGATAAATTTTCAAGTTTCTATGCTATTTGTTTTCATCATCAAATTTAGAATACATATATTTTAGGAAATTAAAATAAAAAGAATATGAACCCGATAAAAACTATAGGCAACATGGAGAAAAGGTTAGGACGAATATTTGGAGAATAAAGTACAATATAAATTATCTAATTATATAAAAGCTCACCAGTCAAACTTAAGTATGAGTGAAAATTGTGAGTTACGAGTGAAATCAATATATTTTCGACTTGTGTTCATTATTAGATATTTCACTTTTTTTCTTTTGGCTAGCTTATAGATGTCTCCATTTTTTTTTAAAATGCCTATTTATGGTCATGTATATCATGTACAGTATGGGTATCCTACATTAATTGGATCGAGTAAAAGGTCCTGAAACCATGCATATCGATTATGACAAACCTTAACTTCTGATTTTGATGAGATTAAACTGAACTAAGCACATAGTGCTGGGCCAAAACATCTCCAAGAGTCATCTCGTTCGATTGAAAGAAGCCACCAACTTGGTGCAAAAGAGTTGAACTAGGGGAAAAAAGATGACACGGAGCTCTAAGTGGAAGATTTGGAGAAAATAATGTTGATTGGTGAGGGTGCTTTGCTTTAAGCTCTTTCCTTTTCCTTTTGGACAGCTAAAGGCCACCGGCGTGTTTCACGTGGACTTGGAGTCTTGGATGGTAGGGCCGAATGACAAATTTAATTTTTTTTGTCATTTATTAAGGTTGATAAGTTAATTGTTGAAGTGTTTGCACAGAAGAAGGAGAAGAAGAAGAAGAAGAAGAAGAAGAAGAAGAGAGCATAATTTCTTAGAACTATGAATTAATCTTATAAATTAAATACATTTCATAAATACATCTAATTTATCTTAACTATCTTCCAAAAAATTTCCTTTTATTCTCCCACTTTAATTGAACTAGCTTTTTGGAACAGTTACTTTCAATATTATCAAAAACTGTTCTTTTCATGATGATCAACATCTTCCTCGAATGATTATTTCCTATAATCAATTTCACAAGATTTTTCCCACGCAAAGAATGGATCTATAGGCCACTGTAAATTTTATTTCTTTTTTCCTTGCTTTTGATACAATACTAATGTTATGGTAATATCGTCAAGACATTTTATTTTTTTAAGTGGTCATTGAACTAATCTTAAATATTTAAGTTCTTCAACTTTTGTTTGTTTTCACCAGGTCAAATAAGTCAATCAATACTATTCACAAATTTTTGAAATTACACTATTGCCAGATTTTCTGACATATTTTCATTTCAATCAATCTCCTAAATGAATCAAAAAATATGTTATATTTCTATTCCCTTTTTTGTTTCGTTTTTTTTTGTCTGTTTGTAAACATTCAGATAACTCTATTTAAACACGATTCAACTTACAATCTCTCTAATTCTTAAAGTAGAACCTCATTTTGAGTTATGCAATTTTAATATTGCTACTTATTTAAGAATAAATATTTTCATACGGATATCTAAAGAAGAGTAATTTATCTACTAATAAACAAATTTATATTAATAAAAATCCTTCTTCTAATTTTTTAGGTAGATAAATTTTCAAGTTTCTATGTTATTTGTTTTCATTATCAAATTTAGAATACATGAATTTTAGGAAATTAAAATAAAAGGAATATCAACCCGATAAAAACTATAAAGAGGATTCTTATTTTTTATTGTAGAACTCATAAGCCAAAATGTATTTAAATAAAAATATGGTAACATTTATAAAGACCAATGGAATATAGCTATTAAGTTATTTTCTTTCTTTCATTTTCTTCCTGACTTTTAGATACAAAGTTAATGTCGTGGCAAAAAAGAGACTACCATTAAAACGTTAAACGATCCTTCTATGTGGATCACGGGTCAATGAAAATGCTGGTGCATAAATGATGATAGAATCAACTAATAATAATTTCCGTGGTAGGTAGGAATTCCGGTCAATAATTTAATGCAAAGTTATCACTAGTTTGGTGCAAAAGACTTGAAGTAGAGGACTAAAGGCAACACGGGGAAATGGTTAGGTCGAACATTTGGAGAATAAAGTACAATATAAATTATGTAATTATATAAATGCTCATCAATCAAAATTAAGTATGAGTGAAAATTCTGAGTTACGAGTGAAATTAATATATTTTCGACTTATGTTCACTATTAGATATTTCACCTTTTTTCGTTTTGCTAGCTTATAGATGTCTCCCTTTTTATATAAATGGCTATTTGTTGTCATGTATATCATGCACAGTATGGGTATCCTACATTAATTGGATTGAGTAAAAGGTCCCGAAACCATGCATATCGATTATGAGAAACCTTAACTTCAGATTTTGATGAAATTAAACGTAACTAAGCACATAGTGGTGGGCCATAACATCTCCAAAAGTTTTCTCATTCGATTGAAAGATGCCTCCGACTTGGTGCAAAAGACTTGAACTAGGGGAACAAAGACAACACGGAGAAAACTCTAAGCAGAAGATTTGGATAAAATAATGTTGATTGATGTGGGTGCTTTGCTTTAAGCTTTTTCCTTTTCCTTTTACTTTTGGACAGCTAAAGGCACCTAGCGTGTTTCATGAGTTAATACAAAGGAAATTGTTGTTGTTCTTGTGCATAAAAAGAAAGCATAACCTCTTAGAGCTTAGTTTAAGCTTATAAAATTAAATATGCTCATGCATCGATGTAAATAAGGCACAACGAATATGTCTTGTTAGATGAATGTAAAAGCGGTGCTTTGAAGCATTATCAATATGAGGCTAACATGTAATACTCTCCAGAAATGATATTTATCTTAATTGAAATAAGTTTTTGGAACAAGTTAATTTCAATATTATCAAAAGCTGTTCTTTTCATGATGATTAACATCTTCCTGGAATGATTATTTCCTATAATTTATTTCACAAGACTTTTCCCAAGCAGAGCACGGATCTAAAGGCCGCTGTAAAAATCATTTATTTTCCTTCTTTTTATTCCCTGCTTTTCGACACAATGCTAATGTCCTAGAAATATCATCGAGATTTTTTTATTTTTTTAAGTGGTCATCGAACTAATCTTAAATATTTAATCTATTTCTTAAACTTTTAGTTTGTTTAGTCCAGTTTCCCACAAGGTCAAATAAGTCAATCGATACTATACACAAATTTTTGAAATTACACTATTGCCCAGATTTTATGACATCTTTTCATTTCAATCAATCTCCTAAATGAATCAAAAGATATGTTATATTTCTATTGCCGTTTTTTTTTTTTTTTCCTCTTTGTAAACATTGAGATAACTCTATTTAAATATAATTCAGCATATAATCTCTCTAAAGGTAAAAGTAGAACCTCATTTTGAGTTATGCATTTTTAATATTCCTGCTTATTTAAGAATAAATATTTTCATACGGATATCTAATGAAGACATTAATTTATCTACTAAAAAACCATATTTATATTAATCTAAATCTTGCATCTAATTTTTAAGGTAGATAAATTTTCAAGTTTCTATGTTATTTCCTTTCATTATCAAATTTAGAATAGATGTATTTTAGGAAATTAAAATAAAAGGAATATCAACCCGATAAAAAATATAAATGAGATTCTTATTTTTTTATTGTAGAACTCATAAGCCAAAATGTATTTAAATAAAAATAAGGTAACATATATAAAGACCAAGGGAATATAGCTATTAAATTATTTTCTTTCTTTCGTTTTCTTCCTGACTTTTAGATACAAAGCTAATGTCGTGGCAAAAAAGACACTACCTTTAAAACGTTAAACAATCCTTCTATGCGGATCACGGGTCAATGAAAATGCCGGTAAATAAATGATGATAGAATCAACTACATAATCCTTTACGAGTGTTCAATCCACATTAATTACTTATAATAATTTCGTGGTAGGCAGGAATTCTGGTCAATAATTTAAGGCAAAGTTGCCACCAGTTTGGGGGCAAAAGACTTGAATTAGAGGACTAAAGGCAACATGGAGAAAAGGTTAGGACGAAGATTTGGAGAATAAAGTACAATATAAATTATCTAATTATAAAAAAGCTCAGTAGTCAAAATTAAGTATGAGTGAAAATTGTGAGTTACGAGTGAAAATAATATATTTTCGACTTGTGTTCATTATTATATATTTCACTTTTTTTTCTTTTTGCTAGCTTATAGATGTCTCCCTTTTTTAAAAAAAAAAATGCCTATTTGTGGTCATATATATCAAGTACAGCATGGGTATCCTACATTAATTTGATCGAGTAAAAGGTCCTGAAACCATGCATATCCATTATGACAAACCTTAACTTCAGATTTTGATGAGATTAAACGGAACTAAGCACATAGTGGTGGGCCATAACATCTCCAAGAGTCATCTCGTTCGATTGAAAGAAGCCACCGACTTGGAGCAAAAGACTTGAACTAGGGGAACAAAGATGACACGGATCTCTAAGCGGAAGATTTGGAGAAAATAATGTTGATTGATGAGGGTGCTTTGCTTTAAGCTCTTTCCTTTTCCTCTTGGACATCTAAAGGCAACCAGCCTATTTCACGTGGCCTTGGAGTCTTGGATGGTAGGGCCGAATGAGAAAATTAATATTTCTTTTTGTCATTTATTAAGGTTCGTAAGTTAATTGTTGACGTGTTTGCATAGAAGAAGGAGAAGAAGAAGAAGAAAAAGAAGAAGAAGAGAGCATAATTTCTTAGAACTATGAATTAATCGTATAAATGAAATACGTTTAATAAATACATCTAATTTATCTAAACTATCTTCCAAAAAAATTTCCTTTTATTTTCCCACTTTAATTGAAATAGCTTTTTTGGAACAGTTACTTTCAATATTATCAAAAATTGTTCTTTTTAAGATGATCAACGTCTTCCTCGAATGATTATTTCCTATAATCAATTTCACAAGATTTTTCCCACGCAGAGAATGGATCTATAGGCCATTGTAAATTTTATTTCTGTTTTCCTTGCTTTTGATACAATCCTAATGTCCTGGTAATATCATCAAGACTTTTTATTTTTTTAAGTGGTCATCGAACTACTCTTAAATATTTAATCTACTTCTTCAACTTTATGTTTGTTTAGTCTAGTTCCCCACAAAGTCAAATAAGTCAATCAATACTATTCACAAATTTTTGAAATTACACTATTGCCCAGATTTTTTGACATATTTTCATTTCAATCAATCTCCTAAATGAATCAAAAGATATGTTATATTTCTATTGCCTTTTTTGTTTTTGTTTTTTTTTTCTTTTTCTGTTTGTAAACTTTCAGATAAGTCTATTTAAATATAATTCAGCTTATAATGTCTCTAACAGTAAAAGTAAAACGTCATTTTGAGTTATGCAATTTTAATAGTGCTCCTTATTTAAGAATAAGTATTTTAATATGGATATCTAAAGAAGACAGTAATTTATCTACTAATAAACATATTTATACTAATGAAAATCCTTCTTCTAATTATTCAGGTAGATAAATTTTCAAGTTTCCATGTTATTTGTTTTCATGATCAAATTTAGAATACATGTATTTTAGGAAATTAAAATAAAAGGAATATGAACCTGATAAAAACTATAAATGAGATTCTTATTTTTTTATTGTAGAACTCATAAGCCAAAATGTATTTAAATAAAAATTTGGTAACATTTATAAAGACCAATGGAATATAGCTATTACGTTATTTTCTTTCTTTCATTTTCTTCCTGACTTTTAGATACAAAGTTAATGTCGTGGCAAAAAAGAGACTACCTTTAAAACGTTAAACAATCCTTTTATGCGGATCACGGGTCATTGAAAATGCGGGTGCCTAAATGATAATAGAATCAACTACATAATCCTTTACGAGTGTTCAATCCACATTCATTACTTATAATATTTTCCGTGATAGGTAGGAATTCTGGTCAACAATTTAAGGCAAAGTTGCCACCAGTTTGGGGCAAAAGACGTGAATTAGAGGACTAAAGGCAACACAGAGAAAAGGTTAGGACAAAGATTTGGAGAATAAAGTACAATATAAATTATCTAATTATATAAAAGCTCACCAGTCAAAATTAAGTATGAGTGACAATTGTGAGTTATGAGTGAAATTAATATATTTTCGACGTGTGTTCATTATTAGATATTTCACATTTTTTCTTTTTGCTAGCTTATAGATGTCTCCCTTTTTTTTAAAAAAAAATGCCTATTTGTGGTCATGTATATCATGTACAATATGGGTATCCTACATTAATTGGATCGAGTAAAAGGTCTTAAAACCATGCATATCCATTATGACAAACCTTAACTTCAGATTTTGATGAGATTAAACGGAAGTAAGCACATAGTGGTGGGCCATAACATCTCCAAGAGTCATCTCGTTCGATTGAAAGAAGTCACCAACTTGGTGCAAAAGACTTGAACTAGGGGAACAAAGATGACACGGATCTCTAAGCGTAAGATTTGGAGAAAATAATGTTGATTGATGAGGGTGCTTTGCTTTAAGCTCTTTCCTTTTCCTCTTGGACAGCTAAAGGCAACCAGCCTATTTCACGTGGCCTTGGAGTCTTGGATGGTAGGGCCGAATGAGAAATTTAATATTTCCTTTTGTCATTTATTAAGGTTCGTAAGTTAATTGTTGATGTGTTTGCACTGAAGAAGGAGAAGAAAAAGAAGAAGAAGAGAGCATAATTTCTTAGAACTATGAATTAATTGTATAAATGAAATAAGTTTAATAAATACATCTAATTTATCTAAACTATCTTCCAAAAAAATTTCCTTTTATTTTCCCACTTTAATTGAAATAGCTTTTTGGAACAGTTACTTTCAATATTATAAAAAATTTGTTCTTTTTATGATGATCAACGTCTTCCTCGAATGATTATTTCCTATAATCAATTTCGCAAGATTTTTCCCACGCAGAGAATGGATCTATAGGCCATTGTAAATTTTATTTCTGTTTTCCTTGCTTTTGATACTATCCTAATGTCCTGGTAATATCATCAAGACTTTTATTTTTTTAAGTGGTCATTGAAGTACTCTTAAATATTTAATCTACTTCTTCAACTTTTAGTTTGTTTAGTCTAGTTCCCCACAAGGTGAAATAAGTCAATCAATACTATTCATAAAATTTTGAAATTACACTATTGCCCATATTTTTTGGCATATGTTCATTTCTATCCATCTCCTAAATGAATCAAAAGATATGTTATATTTCTATTGCCTTTTTTGTTTTTTTTTTTTTTTTTTCTGTTTGTAAACTTTCAGATAAGTCTATTTAAATATAATTCAGCTTATAATGTCTCTAACAGTAAAAGTAAAACGTCATTTTGAGTTATGCAATTTTAATATTGCTACTTATTTAAGAATAAATATTTTAATATAGATATCTAAAGAAGACAGTAATTTATCTACTAATAAACATATTTATACTAATGAAAATCCTTCTTCTAATTATTCAGGTAGATAAATTTTCAAGTTTCTATGTTATTTGTTTTCATTATCAAATTCAGAATAGATGTATTTTAGGAAATTAAAATAAAAGGAATATGAACCCGATAAAAACTATAAATGAGATTCTTATTTTTTTATTGTAGAACTCATAAGCCAAAATGTATTTAAATAAAAATATGGTAACATTTATAAAGACCAATGGAATGTAGCTATTACGTTATTTTCTTTCGTTCACTTTCTTCCTGACTTTTAGATACAAAGTTAATGTTGTGGCAAAAAAGAGACTACCTTTAAAACGTTAAACGATCCTTTTATGCGGATCACGGGCCAATGAAAATGCTGGTGCCTAAATGATAATAGAATCAACTACATAATCCTTTACGAGTGTTCAATCCAGATTAATTACTTATAATAATTTCCGTGGTAGGCAGGAATTCCGGTCAACCATTTAAGGCAAAGTTGCCGCCAGTTTGGGGCAAAAGACTTGAATTAGAGGACTAAAGGCAACATGAAGAAAAGGTTAGGATGAAGATTTGGAGAATAAAGTACAATATAAATTATCTAATTATATAAAAGCTCATCAGTCAAAATTAAGTATGAGTGACAATTGTGAGTTACGAGTGAAATTAATATATTTTCGACATGTGTTCATTATTAGATATTTCACTTGTTTTCTTTTTGCTAGCTTATAGATGTCTCCCTTTAAAAAAAAATGCCTATTTGTGGTAATATATATCAAGTATAGCATGGGTATCCTACATTAATTTGATCGAGTAAAAGGTCCTGAAACCATGCATATCGATTATCACAAACCTTAACTTCAGATTTTGATGAGATTAAACAGAACTAAGCACATAGTGGAGGGCCAGAACATCTCCAAGAGTCATCTCGTTCGATTGAAAGAAGCCACCGACTTGGTGTAAAAGACTTGAACTAGGGGAACAAAGACGACACGGAGCTCTAAGCAGAAGATTTGTAGAAAATAATGTTGATTGATGAGGGTGCTTTGCTTTAAGCTCTTTCCTTTTCCTTTTGGACAGCTAAAGGCAACCCGCGTGTTTCACGTGGCCTTGGAGTCCTGGATGGTAGGGCAGAATGAGAAATTTAACATTTTTTTTTGTCATTTATTAAGGTTCATAAGTTAATTGTTGACGTGTTTGCACAAAAGAAGGAGAAGAAGAAGAAGAAGATGAAGAAGAAGAGAGCATAATTTCTTAGAACTATGAGTTAATCTTATCAATGAAATACATTTCATAAATACATCTAATTTATCTTAACCATCTTCCAAAACAATTTCCTTTTATTTTCCCACTTTAATTGAAATAGCTTTTTTGGAACTGTTACTTTCAATATTATCAAAAACTATTCTTTTTATGATGATCAACATCTTCCTCGAATGATTATTTCCGATTATCAATTTCACAAGATTTTTCCCACGCAGAGAATGGATCTATAGGCCACTGTAAATTTTATTTCTTTTTCCCTTGCTTTTGATACAATACCAATGTCCTTGTAATATCATCAAGACTTTTTATTTTTTTAAGTGGTCATTGAACTACTCTAAATATTTAATCTAGTTCTTCAACTTTTAGTTTATTTAGTCTAGTTCCCACAACTTGAAATAAGTCAAACAATACTATTACATTAAAATTTTGAAATTACACTATTGCCATATTTTATGGCATCTTTTCATTGCAATCAATCTCCAAAATGAATAAAAGATATGTTATATTTCTATTATTTTTTTTTTTTTTTTTTTTTTGCTGTTTGTCAACATTAAGATAACTCTATTTAAATATAATTCAGCTTATAATCTCTCTAACGGTAAAAGTAGAACCTCATTTTGAGTTATCCAATTTTAATATTGCTACTTATTTAAGAATAAATATTCTCATACGGATAACTAAAGAAGATAGTAATTTATCTACTAATAAGCATATTTATATTAATGAAAATCCTTCTTCTAATTTTTTAGGTAGATAAATTTTCAAGTTTCTATGTTATTTGGTTTCATTATCAAATTTAGAATACATGTATTTTAGGAAATTAAAATAAAAGGAATATGAATCCGATAAAAACTATAAATGAGATTCTTATTTTTTTATTTGTAGAACTCATAAGCCAAAATGTATTTAAATAAAAATATGGTAACATTTATAAAGACCAAGGGAATATAGCTATTAAGTTATTTTCTTTCTTTCATTTTCTTCCTGACTTTTAGACACAAAGTTAATCTCGAGCCAAAAAAGAGACTACCTTTAAAACATTGAACGATCCTTCTATGCGGATCACGGGTCAATGAAAATGCTGGTGCATAAATGATAATCAATCACCTACATAATCCTTTACGAGTGTTCAATCCACATTAATTACTTATAATAATTTCCGTGGAAGGCAGGAATTCCAGTCAATAATTATGGCAAAGTTCCCACAGTTTGTGCAAAAGACTTGAATTAGAGGACTAAAGGCAACACGGAGAAAAGTTTAGGACGAAGATTTGGAGAATAAAGTACAATATAAATTATCTAACTATATAAAAGCTCATCAGTCAAAATTAAGTATGAGTGAAAATTGTGAGTTACGAGTGAAATTAATATATTTTCAACTTGTGTTCATTATTAGATATTTCACTTTTTTTCTTTTTGCTAGCTTATAGATGTCTCCCTTTTAAAAAAAATGCCTATTTGTGGTCATGTATATCATGTACAGTATGGGTATCCTACATTAATTGGATCGAGTAACAGGTCCTGAAACCATGCATATCGATTATGACAAACCTTAACTTCAGCTTTTCATGAGATTAAAGAGAACTAAGCACATAGTGGTGGGCCATAACATCTCCAGGAGTCATCTCGTTCGATTGAAAGAAGCCACCAACTTTGTGCAAAAGACTTGAACAAGGGGAACAAAGACGACACGGAGCTCTAAGCGGAAGATTTGGAGAAAATAATGTTGATTGATGAGGGTGCTTTGCTTTAAGCTCTTTCCTTTTCCTTTTGGACAACTAAAGGCAACCAGCGTGTTTCACGTGGCCTTGGAGTCTTGGATGGTAGGGCCGAATGAGAAATTTAATATATATTTTTTTTTTGTCATTTATTAAGGTTCATAAGTTAATTGTTGACGTGTTTGCACAAAAGAAGGAGAAGAAGAAGAAGAAGAGAAGAAGAAGAGAGCATAATTTCTTAGAACTATGCATTAATCTTATAAATGAAATACATTTCGTAAATAAATCTAATTTATCTTAACTATCTTCCAAAACAATTTCCTTTTATTTTCCCACTTTAATTGAAATAGCTTTTTTGGAACAGTTACTTTCAATATTATCAAAAACTATTCTTTTGATGATGATCAACATCTTCCTCGAATGATTATTTCCTATAATCAATTTCACAAGATTTTTCCCACGCAGAGAATTGATCTATAGGCCACTGTAAACGTTATTTCTTTTTTCGTTGCTTTTGATACAATACTATTGTCCTTGGTAATATCATCAAGACTTTTTATTTTTTTAAGTGGTCATTGAACTACACCTAAATATTTAATCTAGTTCTTCAACTTTTAGTTTATTTAGTCCAGTTCCCACAACTTCAAATAAGTCAAACAATACTATTCACAAATTTTTGAAATTACACTATTGCCAGATTTTATGACATCTTTTCATTGCAATCAATCTCCTAAATGAATCAAAAGATATGATTTCTATGGCCTTTTTTTTTTTTTTTTTTTTCTGCTGTTCGTCAACATTAAGATAACTCTATTTAAATATAATTCAGCTTATAATCTCTCTAACGGTAAAAGTAGAACCTCATTTTGAGTTATGCAATTTTCATATTGCTACTTATTTAAGAATAAATATTTTCATACGGATATCTAAACAAGACAGTAATTTATCTACTAATAAAGATATTTATATTAATGAAAATCCATCTTCTAATTTTTTAGGTAGATAAATTTTCAAGTTTCTATGTAATTTGTTTTCATTATCAAATTTGGAATACATGTATTTTAGTAAATTAAAATAAAAGGAATATGGACCCGGAAAAAACTATAAATGAGATTCTTATTTTTTTATTGAAGAACTCATAAGCCAAACTGTATTTAAATAAAAATATGGTAACATTTATAAAGACCAAGGGAATATAGCTATTTAGTTATTTTCTTTCTTTCATTTTCTTCCTGACTTTTAGATACAAAGTTAATGTCATGGCAAAAAAGAGACTACCATTAAAACGTTAAGGGATCCTTCTATGCGGATCACGGGTCAATGAAAATGCTGGTGCATAAATGATAATCAATCACCTACATAATCCTTTACGAGTGTTCAATCCACATTAATTACTTATAATAATTTCCGTGGAAGGCAGGAATTCCAGTCAATAATTATGGCAAAGTTCCCACCAGTTTGGTGCAAAAGACTTGAATTAGAGGACTAAAGGCAACACGGAGAAAAGTTTAGGACGAAGATTTGGAGAATAAAGTACAATATAAATTATCTAATTATATAAAAGCTCATCAATCAAAATTAAGTATGAGTGAAAATTGTGAGTTACCAGTGAAATTAATATATTTTCAACTTGTGTTCACCATTAAATATTTCACTTTTTTACTTTTTGGTAGCTTATAGATGTCTCCTTTTTAAAAAAAATGCCTATTTGTGGTCATGTATATCATGTGTAAGTATGGGTATCCTACATTAATTGGATCGAGTAACAGGTCCTGAAACCATGCATATCGATTATGACAAACCTTAACTTCAGCTTTTCATGAGATTAAAGAGAACTAAGCACATAGTGGTGGGCCATAACATCTCCAAGAGTCATCTGGTTCGATTGAAAGAAGCCACCAACTTGGTGCAAAAGACTTGAACTAGGGGAACAAAGACGACACCGAGCTCTAAGCGGAAGATTTGGAGAAAATAATGTTGATTGATGTAGGTGCTTTGCTTTAAGCTCTTTCCTTTTCCTTTTGGACGACTAAAGGCAACCGGCGTGTTTCACGTGGCCTTGGAGTCTTGGATGGTAGGGCCGAATGAGAAATTTAATATATTTTTTTTGTTGTCATTTATTAAGGTTCATAAGTTAATTGTTGACGTGTTTGCACAGAAGAAGGAGAAGAAGAAGAGAGCATAATTTCTTAGAACTATGCATTAATCTTATAAATGAAATACATTTCGTAAATACATCTAATTTATCTTAACTATCTTCCAAAATAATTTCCTTTTATTTTCCCACTTTAATTGAAATAGCTTTTTTGGAACAGTTACTTTCAATATTATCAAAAACTATTCTTTTGATGATGATCAACATCTTCCTCGAATGATTATTTCCTATAATCAATTTCACAAGATTTTTCCCACGCAGAGAATGGATCTATAGGCCACTGTAAACTTTATTTCTTCTTTCGTTGCTTTTCGATACAATACTATTGCCCTGGTAATATCATCAAGACTTTTTATTTTTTTAAGTGGTCATTGAACTACACCTAAATATTTAATCTAGTTCTTCAACTTTTAGTTTATTTAGTCCAGTTCCCTACAACTTCAAATAAGTCAAACAATACTATTCACAAATTTTTGAAATTACACTATTGCCACATTTTATGACATCTTTTCATTGCAATCAATCTCCAAAATGAATCAAAAGATATGTTATATTTCTAGGGCCTTTTTTTTTTTTTTTTTTTTGCTGTTCGTCAACATTAAGATAACTCTATTTAAATATAATTCAGCTTATAATCTCTCTAACGGTAAAAGTAGAACCTCATTTTGAGATGCAATTTTCATATTGCTACTTATTTAAGAATAAATATTTTCATACGCATATTTAAAGAAGACAGTAATTTATCTACTAATAAAGATATTTATATTAATGAAAATCCTTCTTCTAATTTTTTAGGTAGATAAATTTTCAAGTTTCTATGTAATTTGTTTTCATTATCAAATTTGGAATACATGAATTTTAGGAAATTAAAATAAAAGGAATATGAACCCGTAAAAACTATAAATGAGATTCTTATTTTTTTATTGTAGAACTCATAAGCCAAACTGTATTTAAATAAAAATATGGTAACATTTATAAAGACCAAGGGAATATAGCTATTAAGTTATTTTCTTTCTTTCATGTTCTTCCTGACTTTTAGATACAAAGTTAATGTCGTGGCAAAAAAGAGACTACCATTAAAACGTTAAGCGATCCTTCTATGCGGATCACGGGTCAATGAAAATGCTGGTGCATAAATGATAATCAATCACCTACATAATCCTTTACGAGTGTTCAATCCACATTAATTACTTATAATAATTTCCGTGGAAGGCAGGAATTCCAGTCAATAATTATGGCAAAGTTGCCACCAAGTTTGGTGCAAAAGACTTGAATTAGAGGACTAAAGGCAACACGGAGAAAAGTTTAGGATGAAGATTTGGAGAATAAAGTACAATATAAATAATCTAATTATATAAAAGCTCATCAGTCAAAATTAAGTATGAGTGAAAATTGTGAGTTACCACTGAAATTAATATATTTTCGACTTGTGTTCACCATTAGATATTTCACTTTTTTACTTTTTACTCGCTTATAGATGTCTCCCTTTTTTTAAAAAAATGCCTATTTGTGGTCATGTATATCATGTACAGTATGGATATCCTACATTAATTGGATCGAGTAACAGGTCCTGAAACCATGCATATCGATTATGACAAACCTTTACTTCAGCTTTTCATGAGATTAAAGAGAACTAAGCACATAGTGGTGGGCCATAACATCTCCAAGAGTCATCTCGTTCGATTGAAAGAAGCCACCGACTTGGTGCAAAAGTCTTGAACTAGGGGAACAAAGACGACACGGAGCTCTCAGCGGAAGATTTGGAGAAAATAATGTTGATTGATGAGGGTGCTTTGCTTTAGGCTCTTTCCTTTTCCTTTTGGACAGCTAAAGGCAACCGGCCTGTTTCACGTGGCCTTGGAGACTTGGATGGTAGCGCCCAATGAGAAATTTAATATTTTTTTTTTTTGTCATTTATTAAGGTTCATAAGTTAATTGTTGACGTGTTTGCATAGAAAAAGAAGAAGAAGAACAAGAAGCTGAAGAAGAAGAAGAGAGCATAATTTCTTAGAAGTATGAATTAATCCTATAAATGAAATACGTTTCATAAATACATCTAATTTATCTTAACTATCTTCCAAAAAAAATTCCTTTTATTTTCCCACTTTAATTGAAATAGCTTTTTTGGAACAGTTACTTTCAATATTATCCAAAACTGTTGTTTTGATGATGATCAACATCTTCCTCGAATGATTATTTCCTATAATCAATTTCACAAGATTTTTCCCACACAAAGAATGGATCTATAGGCCACTGTAAATTTTATTTCTTTTTTCGTTGCTTTTCGATACAATACCAATGTCCTGGTAATATCATCAAGACTTTTTATTTTTTTAAGTGGTCATTGAACTACACCTAAATATTTAATCTAGTTCATCAACTTTTAGTTTATTTAGTCCAGTTCCCCACAACTTCAAATAAGTCAAACAATACTATTCACAAATTTTTGAAATTACACTATTGCCAGATTTTATGACATCTTTTCGTTGCAAGCAATCTCCTTAATGAATCAAAAGATATGTTATATTTCTATGGCCTTTTTATTTTTTATTTTTTTGCTGTTCGTCAACATTAAGATAACTCTATTTAAATATAATTCATCCTATAATCTCTCTAACGGTAAAAGTAGAACCTCATTTTGAGTTATGCAATTTTAATATTGCTACTTATTTGAGAATAAATATTTTCATACGGAAATCTAAAGAAGACAGTAATTTATCGACTAATAAACATATTTATATTAATCAAAATCGTTCTTCTAACTTTTTAGGTACATAAATTTTCAAGTATCTATGTAATTTGTTTTCATTATCATATTTAGAATACATGTATTATTGGAAATTAAAATAAAAGGAATATGAACCCGTAAAAACTATAAAAGACTTATTTTTTATTGTAGAACTCATAAGCCAAACTGTATTTAAATAAAAATATGGTAACATTTATAAAGACCAAGGGAATATAGCTATTAAGTTATTTTCTTTCTTTCATTTTCTTCCTGACTTTTAGATACAAAGTTAATGTCGTGGCAAAAAAGAGACTACCATTAAAACGTTAAACGATCCTTCTATGCGGATCACGGGTCAATGAAAATGCTGGTGCATAAATGATAATAGAATCAACTACATAGTCCTTTCCAAGTGTTCAATCCACATTAATTACTTATAATAATTTCTTTGGTAGGCAAGAATTCCGGTCAATAATTTAATGCAAAGTTGCCACCAGTTTGGTGGAAAAGACTTGAAGTAGAGGACTAAAGGCAACACGGGAAAGTTTAGGTGAAGATTTGGAGAATAAAGTAAAATATAAATTATCTAATTATATAAAAGCTCATCAGTGAAAATTAAGTATGAGTGAAAATTGTGAGTTAGTGAAATTAATGTATTTTCGACTTGTGTTCATTATTAGATATTTCACTTTTTTTATTTTTGCTAGCTTATAGATGTCTCCTTTTTTTTTTAAAAAAATGCCTATTTGTGGTCATGTATATCATGTACAGTATGGGTATCCTACATTAATTGGATCGAGTAAAAGGTCCTGAAACCATGCATATCGATTATCACAAACCTTAACTTCAGATTTTGATGAGATTAAACAGAACTAAGCACATAGTGGTGGGCCATAACATCTCCAAGAGTCATCTCGTTCCATTGAAAGAAGCCACCGACTTTGTGGAAAAGACTTGAACAAGGGGAACGAAGACGACACGGAGCTCTAAGCGGAAGATTTGGAGAAAATAATGTTGATTGATTAGGATGCTTTGCTTTAAGCTCTTTCCTTTTCCTTTTGGACAGCTAAAGGCAAGCAGTGTGTTTCACGTGGCCTTGGAGTCTTTGATGGTAGGGCCGAATGAGAAATTTAATTTAATTTTTTTGTCATTTATTAAGGTTCATAAGTTAATTGTTGACGTGTTTGTATAGAAGAAGGAGAAGAGGAAGAGGAAGAAGAAGAAGAAGATGAAGAAGAGAGCATAATTTCTTAGAACTATGCATTAATCTTATAAATGAAATACGTTTCATAAATACATCTAATTTATCTTAACTATCCTCCAAAACAATTTCCTTTTATTTTCCCACTTTAATTGAAATAGCTTTTTTGGAACAGTTACTTTCAATATTATCAAAAACTTTTCTTTTGATGATGATCAACATCTTTCTCGAATGATTATTTCCTATTATCAATTTCACAAGATTTTTCCCACGCACAGAATGGATCTATAGGACCCTCTAAATTTTATTTCTTTTTTCCTTGCTTTTGATACAATACTAATGTCCTGGTAATATCATCAAGACTTTTTATTTTTTTAAATGGTCATTGAGCTACACTTAAATATTTAATCTACTTCTTCAACTTTTAGTTTGTTTAGTCTAGTTCCCCACAAGGGGAAATAAGTCAATCAATACTATTCAGAAATTTTTGAAATTACACAATTGCCCAAATTTTCTTACATATGTTCATTTCTATCAATCTCCTAAATGAATCAAAAGATATGTTATATTTCTATGGCATTTTTTGTTTTTGTTTTTTGTTGTCTCTTTGTAAACATACAGTTAACTCTATTTAAACACAATTCAGCTTATAATCTCTCTACGGTAAAAGTAGAACCTCATTTTGAGTTATGCAATTTTAATATTGCTACTTATTTAAGAATAAATATTTTCATACGGATATCTAAAGAACATAGTAATTTATCTACTAATAAACATATTTATATTAATCAAAATCGTTCTTCTAACTTTTTAGGTAGATAAATTTTCAAGTATCTTTGTAATTTGTTTTCATTATCAAATTTAGAATACATGTATTTTAGGAAATTAAAATAAAAGGAATATGAACCCGATAAAAACTATAAATGAGATTCTTATTTTTTTTTTATTGTAGAACTCATAAACCAAACTGTATTTGAATAAAAATATGGTAACATTTATAAAGACCAAGGGAATATAGCTAGTGAGTTATTTTCTTTCTTTCATTTTCTTCCTGACTTTTAGATACAAAGTTAATGTCATGGCAAAAAAGAGACTACCATTAAAACGTTAAGGGATCCTTCTATGCGGATCACGGGTCAATGAAAATGCTGGTGCATAAATGATAATAGAATCGACTACATAATCCTTTACGAGTGTTCAATCGACAATAATTACTTATAACAGTTTCCGTGGTAGGCAAGAATTCCGGTCAATAATTTAATGCAAAGTTGCAACCAGTTTGGTGCAAAAGACTTGAAGCATAGGACTAAAGGCAACACGGGGAAATGCTTAGGTCGAAGATGTGGAGAATAAAGTACAATATAAATTATCTAATTATATAAAAGCTCATCAGTGAAAATTAAGTATGAGTGAAAATTGTGAGTTACGAGTGAAATTAATGTATTTTCAACTTGTGTTCATTATTAAATATTTCACTTTTTTTCTTTTTGGTAGCTTATAGATGTCTCCCTTTTTAAAAAAAATGCCTATTTGTGGTCATGTATATCATGTACAGTATGGGTATCCTACATTAATTGGATCGAGTAACAGGTCCTGCAACCATGCATATCGATTATGACAAACCTTAACTTCAGATTTTGATGAGATTAAACAAAACTAAGCACATAGTGGTGGGCCATAACATCTCCAAGAGTCATCTCGTTCGATTGAAAGAAGCCACCGACTTGGTGCAAAAGTCTTGAACTAGGGGAACAAAGACGACACGGAGCTCTCAGGGGAAGATTTGGAGAAAATAATGTTGATTGATGAGGGTGCTTTGCTTTAAGCTCTTTCCTTTTCCTGTTGGACAGCTAAAGGCAAGCCGTGTGTTTCACGTGGCCTTGGAGTCTTGGATGGTAGGAACGAATGAGAAATTTAATATTTTTTTTTTGTCATTTATTGAGGTTCATAAGTTAATTGTTGACGTGTTTGCACAGAAGAAGAAGAAGAAGAAGAAGAGAGCATAATTTCTTAGAACTATGCATTAATTTTATAAATGAAATACATTTCATAAATACATCTAATTTATCTTAACTATCTTCCAAAAAATTTCCTTTTATTTTCCCACTTTAATTGAAATAGCTTTTTTGGAACAGTTACTTTCAATATTATCAAAACTGTTCTTTTGTTGATGATCAACATCTTCCTCGAATGATTATTTCCTATAATCAATTTCACAAGATTTTTCCCACAAGAGAATGGATCTATAGGCCACTATAAATTTTATTTCTTTTTTCGTTGCTTTTCGATACAATACTAATGTCCTGGTAATATCATCAAGACTTTTTATTTTTTTTAAGTGGTCATTGAACTACACCTAAATATTAAATCTAGTTCTTCAACTTTTAGTTTGTTTAGTCCAGTTCCCCACAACTTCAAATAAGTTAAACAATACTATTCACAAAGTTTTGAAATTACACTATTGCCAGATTTTATGACATCTTTTCGTTGCAAGCAATCTCCTTAATGAATCAAAAGATATGTTATATTTCTATGGCCTTTTTTTTTTTTTTTTTTGCTGTTCGTCAACATTAAGATAACTCTATTTAAATATAATTCAGCTTATAATCTCTCTAACAGTAAAAGTAGAACCTCATTTGGATTTATGCAATTTTGATATTGCTACTTATTTAAGAATAAATATTTTCATACGGATATCTAAAGAAGACTGGAATTTATCTACTAATAAACATATTTATATTAATGAAAATCCTTCTTCTTATTTTTTAGGTAGATAAATTTTCAAGTTTCTATGTAATTTGTTTTCATTATGAAATTTAGAATACATATATTTTAGGAAATTAAAATAAAAGGAATATGAACCCGATAAAAACTATAAATGAGATTCTTATTTTTTTATCGTAGAGCTCATAAGCCAAACTGTATTTAAATAAAAATATGGTAACATTTATAAAGCCCAAGGGAATATAGCTATTAAGTTATTTTCTTTCTTTCATTTTCTTCTTGACTTTTAGATACAAAGTTAATGTCGTGCCAAAAAAGAGACTACCATTAAAATGTTGAAAGATCCTTCTATGCGGATCACGGGTCAATGAAAATGCTGGTGCATAAATGATAATCAATCAACTACATAATCCTTTACGAGTGTTCAATCCACATTAATTACTTATAATAATTTCCGTGGAAGGCAGGAATTCTGGTCAATAATTTATGGCAAAGTTGCCACCAATTTGGGGCAAAAGTCTTGAATTAGAGGACTAAAGGCAACACGGAGAAAAGTTTAGGACGAAGATTTGGAGAATAAAGTACAATATAAATTCTCTAATTATATAAAAGGTCATCAGTCAAACTGAAGTATGAGTGAAAATTGTGGGTTACCACTGAAATTAATATATTTTCGACTTGTGTTCACCATTAGATATTTCACTTTTTTTCTTTTTTGCTCGCTTATAGATGTCTCCTTTTTAAAAAAAAATGCCTATTTTCTGGTCATGTATATCATGGACAGTTTGGGTTTCCTACATTAATTGGATCGAGTAAAAGGTCCTGAAACCATGCGTATCGATATTGACAAACCTTAACTTCAGATTTTGATGAGATTAAACAGAACTAAGCACATAGTGGTGGGCCATAACATCTCCAAGAGTCATGTCGTTCGATTGAAAGAAGCCACTGACTTGGTGCAAAAGACTTGAACTAGGGGAACAAAGACAACACGGAGCTCTAAGCGGAAGATTTGGAGAAAATAATGTCGATTGATGAGGGTGCTTTGCTTTAAGCTCTTTCCTTTTCCTTTTTGATAGCTAAAGACAACCAACCTATTTCACGTGGCCTTGGAGTCTTGGATGGTAGCGCCCAATGAGAAATTTAATATATATATATATATATATATATATATATATATTTGTCATTTATTAAGGTTCATAAGTTAATTGTTGACGTGTTTGCACAGAAGAAGGAGAAGAAGAAGAGAGCATAATTTTTTAGAAGTATGAATTAATCTTATAAATGAAATATGTTTCATAAGTACATCGAATTTATCTTAACTATCTTACATCTAATTTATCTTAACTATCTTCCAAAAAAATTTCCTTTTATTTTCCCACTTTAATTGAAATAGCTTTTTTGGAACAGTAACTTTCAATATTATCAAAAACTGTTGTTTTGATGATGATCAACATCTTCCTTGAATGATTAATTCCTATAATCAATTTCAGAAGATTTTTCCCACGCAGAGAAGGGATCTATAGGCCACTGTAAATTTTATTTCTTTTTTCATTGCTTTTCGATACAATACTAATGTCCTGGTAATATCATCAAGACTTTTTATTTTTTTAAGTGGTCATTGAACTACACCTAAATATTTAATCTAGTTCTTCCTTTTAGTTTATTTAGTCCAGTTCCCCACAACTTCAAACAAGTCAAACAATACTATTCACAAAATTTTGAAATTACAGTATTGCCAGGTTTTATGACATTTTCATTGCAATCAATCTCCTAAATGAATCAAAAGATATGTTGTATTTCTATGGCCTTTTTTTTTTTTTTTTGCTGTTCGTGAACATTAAGATAACTCTATTTAAATATAATTCAGCTTATAATCTCTCTAACGGTAAAAGTAGAACCTCATTTTGAGTTATGCAATTTTTTGATATTGCTACTTATTTAAGAATAAATATTTTCATACGAATATCTAAAGAAGACATGTAATTTATCTACTAATAAACATATTTATATTAATGAAAATGCTTCTTCTAATTTTTAGGTAGATAAATTTTCAAGTTTCTATGTAATTTGTTTTCATTATCAAATTTAGAATACATGTATTTTAGGAAATTAAAATAAAAGGAATATGAACCGGAAAAAACTATAAATGAGATTCTTTTTTTTTTTTATTGAAGAACTCAAAACTATTTAAATAAAAATATGGTAACATTTATAAAGACCAAGGGAATAAAGCTTATTTTCTTTCTTTCATTTTCTTCCTGACTTTTAGATACAAAGTTAATGTCGTGGCAAAAAAGAGACTACCATTAAAACGTTAAACGATCCTTCTATGCGGATCACGGGTCAATGAAAATGCTGGTGCATAAATGATAATAGAATCAACTACATAATCCTTTACGAGTGTTCAATCCACATTAATTACTTATAATAATTTCCGTGGTAGGCAAGAATTCCGGTCAATAATTTAATGCAAAGTTGCCACCAGTTTGGTGCAAAAGACTTGAAGTAGAGGACTAAAGGCAACACGGGGAAATGGTTAGGTTGAAGATTTGGAGAATAAAGTACAATATAAATTATCTAATTATATAAAAGCTCATCAGTCAAAATTAAGTGTGAGTGAAAATTTTGAGTTACAAGTGAAATTAATATATTTTTGACTTATGTTCACTATTAGATATTTCACTATTTTTATTTTTTTTTTGCTAGCTTATAGATGTCTCCCTTTTTAAAAAAAAAATGCCTATTTGTTGTCATGTATATCTTGTACAGTATCGGTATCCTACATCAATTGGATCGAGTAAAAGGTCCTGAAACCATGCATATCGATTATGACAAACCTTAACTTCAGATTTTGATGAGATTAAACAGAACTAAGCACATAGTGGTGGGCCATAACATCTCCAAAAGTCATATCGTTCGATTGAAAGATGCCAACGACTTGGTGCAAAAGACTCGAACTAGGGGAACAAAGACAACACGGAGAAAACTCTAAGCAGAAGATTTGGATAAAATAATGTTGATTGATGTGGGTGCTTTGCTTTAAGCTTTTTCCTTTTCCTTTTCCTTTTGGACAGCTAAAGGCACCCAGCGTGTTTCATGTGTTAATACAAAGAAATTGTTGTTGATGCTTGTGCCCAAAAAGAAATTTAATAATTTTTTTCTTAGTCATTTAGTTTAAGCTTATAAAATTAAATATGCTCATGCATCGATGTAAATAGGGTACAACGAATATGTCTTGTTTGATGAATGTAAAAGTGGTACCTTGAAGGGTTATCAATATGAGGCTAACATGTAATACTCTCCAGAAAGGATACTTTTCTTAACTTTCTTCCAAAAGAATTTCCTTTTATGTTTCCCACTTTAATTGAAATAAGTTTTTTGGAACAGTTACTTTCAATATTATCAAAAGTTGTTCTTTTCATGATGATCAACATCTTCCTGGAATGATTATTTCCTATAATCTATTTCACAAGACTTTTCCCAAGCAGAGCACGGATCTATAGGCCACTATAAAAATAAGTTCTTTTATTTCTTTTTCTTCCTTGCTTTTTGATACAATGCTAATGTCCTAGTAATATCATCAAGACTTTCTTATTTTTTTAAGTGGTCATTGAACTAATCTTAAATATTTAATCTATTTCTTAAACTTTTAGTTTGTTTAGTCTAGTTCATCACAAGGTCAAATAAGTCGATCAATACTATACACAAATTTTTGAAATTACACTATTGCCCAGATTTTATGACATTTTTTCATTTCAATCAATCTCCTAAATGAATCAAAAGATATGTTATATTTCTATTGCCTTTTTTGTTTTTGTTTTTTTTCCTGTTTGTAAACATTGAGATAACTCTATTTAAATATAATTCAGCTTATAATCTCTCTAAAGGTAAAAGTAGAACCTCATTTTGAGTTATGCAACTCTAATATTGCTGCTTATTTAAGAATAAATATTTTCATACAGATATCTAAAGAAGACATTAATTTATTTACTAATAAACGTATTTATATGAATCTAAATCTTGCTCATAATTTTTTAGGTAGATAAATTTTCAAGTTTCTATGTTATTTGTTTTCATTATCAAATTTAGAATAGAAGTATGTTAGGAAATTAAAATAAAAGGAATATCAAGCTGATAAAAACTATAAATGATGTTCTTATTTTTTTTATTGTAGAAATCATAAGCCAAAATGTATTTAAATAAAAATATCGTAACATTTATAAAGACCAAGGGGATATAGCTATTAAGTTATTTTCTTCCTTTCATTTTCTTCATGACTTTTAGATACAATGTTAATGTCGTGGCAAAAAAGAGACTACCATGAAAACCTTAATTGATCCTTCTATGCGTATCACAGGTCAATGAAAATGCTGGTGCATAAATGATAGAAGAATCAGCTACATAATCCTTTACGAGTGTTCGACCCACATTAATTACTAATAATAATTTCCGTGGAAACCAAGAATTCAAGTCAATAATTTAATGTAAAGTTGCCACTAGTTTTGTTCAAAAGACTTGAATTAGAGGACTAGAGGCAACATGAACATAAGGTTAGGTGGAAGATTTGGAGTATAAAGTACAATGTAAATTATCTAATTATATAAAAGCTCATCATTCAAAATTAAGTATGAGTGAAAATTGTGAGTTACGAGTGAAATTAATAGATTTTCAACTTGTGTTCACTATTAGATATTTCACTTTTTTTCTTTTTGCTAGCTTATAGATGTCTCCCTTTTCTTAAAAAAAATAACAATTTGTGGTCATATATATCATGTACAGTATCGGTATCCTCCATTAATTGGATCGAGTAAAAGGTCCTCAAACCATGCATATCGATTATGACAAACCTTAACTTCAGATTTTGATGAGAGTGAACGGAACTAATCCATTGAAAGATGCCACTGACTTGGTGCAAAAGACTTGAACTACGGGAATACAGACAACGTGGAGAAAACTCTAATCGGAAGATTTGGAGAAAATAATGTTGATTGATGTGGGTGCTTTGCTTTAAGCTCTTTCCGTTTACTTTTGGACAGCTAAAGGCGACCAGCGTGTTTTGCGTGGCCTTAGAGTCTTGGATGGTAGGGCCGAATGAGAAATTTAAGATTCTCTTTTTTTTTTGTCATTTATTAAGGTTCATCAGTTAGTTGTTGACGTGTTTGTGCAAAAGAAGAAGAAGAAGAAGAAGAAGAAGAAGAAGAGAGCATAATTTCTTAGAAGTATGAATTATTCTTATGAATGAAAATACATTTCATAAATACATCTAAAATAGACACTATAAATATATCTTATTAGCTAAATGTAAAAGTGATGCTCCAAAGCACTTTCAATGGGTGGCAAATTCCTACAAATGGGTTCTCTTCACCAGAGATCTTTCCATCAACAAGTGGACCATGTGCCCCCATAATTGAAGCGTTATCAATAAGAGGCTAACATGTAGTACTCTCCATATAGGATATTTATCTTAACTTTCTTCCAAAAGAATTTCCTTTTATTTTCCCACTTTAATTCAAATAGCTTTTTTGGAATAGTTACTTTCAATATTACCAAAAACTGTTCTTTTCATGATGATCAACATCTTCCTCGGATGATTATTTCCTATAATCAATTTCACAAGATTTTTCCCACGCAGAGAATGGATCTATAGGCCACTGTCAATTTTATTTCTTTTTTCATTGCTTTTCGATACAATGCTAATGTCCTAGTAATATCATCAAGACTTTTTTATTTTTTTAAGTGGTCATTGAACTACTCTTAAATATTTAATCTATTTCTTAAACTTTTAGTTTGTTTAGTCTAGTTCCCCACAAGGTCAAATAAGTCAATTAATACTATTCTCAAATTTTTGAAATTACACTATTGCCCTGATTTTATGACATCTTTTCATTTCAATCAATCTCCTAAATGAATCAAAAGGTATGTTATATTTCTTTTGCCTTTTTTTGTTTTCTTTTCTCTTTGTAAACACTGAGATAACTCGATTTAAATATAATTCAGCTTATAATCTCTCTAAAGGTAAAACCAGAACCTCATTTTGAGTTATGTAATTTTAATATTGCTGCTTATTTAAGAATAAATATTTTCATACGGATATGTAAAGAAGACATTAATTTATCTATTAATAAACGTATTTATATTAATCTAAATCTCCCTCCTAATTTTTTAGGTAGATAAATTTTCATGTTTCTATGTTATTTGTTTTCATTTTCAAATTTAGAATACATGTTGTTAGGAAATTAAAATAAAAGGAATATCAACCCGATAAAAACTGTAAATGAGGTTCTTATTTTTTTATTGGAGAAATCATAAGCCAAAATGTATTTAAATAAAAATATCATAACATTTATAAAGACCAAGGGAATATAGCTATTAAGTTATTTTCTTTCTTTCACTTCTTCCTGACTTTTAGATACAATGTTAATGTCGTGGCAAAAAAGAGACTACCGTTAAAGCATTAAACAATCCTTCTATGCGGATCACGGGTCAATGAAAATGCTGGTGCGTAAATGATAGCAGAATCAGCTACATAATCCTTTACGAGTGTTCAATCCACATTAATTACTAATAATAATTTCTGTGGAAAGCAAGAATTCTGGTCAATAATTTAATGTAAAGTTTCCATCAGTTTGGTGCAAAAGGCTTGAATTAGAGGACTAAAGGCAACATGGACAGAAGGTTAGGTGGAAGGTTTGGAGAATAAAGTACAATGTAAATTATCCATTTATATAAAAGCTCATCATTCAAAATTTAAACGTATGGGTGAAAATTGTGAGTTACAAGTAAAATTAATAGATTTTCGACTTATGTTCACTATTAGATATTTCACTTTTTTTCTTTTTGCTAGCTTATAGATGTCTCCCTTTTTAAAGAAATGACTATTTGTGGTCATATATATCGTGTACCGTATGGGTATCCTACATTAATTGGATCAAGTAAAAGGTCCTCAAACCATGCATATTGATTATTACAAACCTTAACTTCAGATTTTGATGAGAGTGAATGGAACTAAGCAGATAGTGGTCTCGTTCCATTGAAAGATGCCACCGACTTGGTGCAAAGGACTTGAACTAGAGGAATAAAGACAACACGGAGAAAACTCTTAGCGCAAGATTTGGAGAACATAATGTTGATTGATGTGGGTGCTTTGCTTTAAGCTCTTTCCTTTTCCTTTTGGATAGGTAAAGGCAACCGCTGTGTTTAGCGTGGCCTTGGAGTCTTGGATGGTAGGGCCGAATGAGAAATTTAATATATATATATATATATATATATATATTTTCATTTTCATTTATTAATGTTTGTAAGTTAATTGTTGATGTGCTTGCACAAAAGAAGAAAAAGAAGAAGAAGAGGAAGAGAGCATAATTTCTTAGAGCTATGAATTAATCTTACAAATGAAATACGTTTCATAAATAGATCTAAAATAGATACGATAAATATATCTTTTTAGCTAAATGTAAAAGTGATGCTCCAAAGCACTTTCAATGGGTGGCAAATTCCTATGCATGAGTTGTCTTCACCAGAGATCTTTCCATCAACAAGTGGACCATGAGGCCCCTTAATTGAAACGTTATCCGTATAATAAGTTGTCTAATTTGAAAAATTGCAAAACTAATGGCACTAAGAACATAATAGCAAAACTTAAAGAAAAGAAGTCACAACATGAGTATCCCGTAATTAAATTTATAATATATGGTCTTTATTAAAGTTCATGAGTTAATAAAAAGGAAATTGTTGTTGTGCTTGTGCATAAAAAGATAGCATAACCTCTTAGAGCTTAGTTTTAGATTACAAAATCAAATATTCTCATGCAATGATGTAAATAAGGTACAATGAACATGTCTTGTTAGATGAATGTAAAAGCGGTGCTTTGAAGCGTTATCAATAAGAGGCTAACATGTAGTACTATCCATAAAGGATATTTATCTTAAATTTCTTCCAAAAAAAATTTCATTTTATTTTCCCACTTTAATTGAAATAGCTTTTTTGGAACAGTTACTTTCAATATTATCAAAAGCTGTTCTTTTCATGATGATCAACATCTTCCTAGAATGATTATTTCCTATAATCTATTTCACAAGACTTTTCCCAAGCAAAGCACGGACCTATAGGCCACTGTAAAAATAAGTTCTTTTATTTCTTTTTCTTCCTTGCTTTTCGATACAATACTAATGTCCTGGTAATATCATCAAGACTTTTTATTTTTTTAAGTGGTCATTGAACTACTCTTAAATATTTAATCTAGTTCTTAAACTTTTATTTTGTTTAGTCTAGTTCCTCACAAGGTCAAATAAGTCATTCAATACTATTCACAAATTTTTGTAATTACACTATTGCCCAGATTTTATGACATCTTTTCATTTCAATCTATCTCCTAAATCAAAGAAGAGATATGTTATATTTCTATTGCATTTTTTGTTTTTGTTTTTTTTTTCTCTTTGTAAACATTAAGATAACTATATTTAAATATAATTCAGCTTATGCTCTTTCTAACGGTAAAAGTAGAACCTCATTTTGAGTTATGCAAGTTTAATATTGCTACTTATTAAGAATAAATATTTTCATAAGGAATTGTAAAGAAGACATTAATTTATCTACTAATAAACATGTTAATATTAATCTAAATCTTGTTCCTAATTTTTTAGATAGATAAATTTTCAAGTTTCCACATTATTTGTTTTCATTATTAAATTTAGAATATATGTATGTTAAGAAATTAAAATAAAAGGAATATCAACTCGATAAAAACTATAAATGAGGTTCTTATTTTTTTTTTTTATTGTAGAAATCATAAGCCAAACTGTATTTAATTAAAATATCGTAACATTTATAAAGACCAAGGGAATATAGCTATTAAGTTATTTTCTTTCTTTCATTTTCTTCCTGACTTATAGATACAATGTTGATGTCATGGCAAAAAATAGACTACCATTAATACGATGAACGATCCTTCTATGCAGATCACGGGTTAATGAAAATGATGGTGCATAAATGATAACAGAATCAGCAGCATAATCATTTATGAGTGTTCAATCCACATTAATTACTAATAATAATTTCCGTGGAAGACAAGAATTCTGGTCAATAATTTAATGTAAAGTTGCCACCAATTTGGTGCAAAAGACTTGAATTAGAGGACTAAAGGTAACATGGACAAAACTTTAGGTGGATGATTTGGTGAATATACTGCTGATTGATGTTGGTGCTTTGCTTTAAGCTGTTTAGTGGTTGGGCCAGATGAGAAATTTAAAATATTTTTTCATTTATTAATTTTCCTAAGTTAATTAAAAGCAAATTGTTCATGTGCTTGCACAAAAAAAAAAGAGTATAATTTCTTAGAGCTATGAATTAAGCTTATAAAATGAAATATGTTTCACATAAATAGATACAATAGTTCTATCTTATTAGATAAATGCAAAAGTGATGCTCCAAAAGCACTTTTAATGGGTGGCAAATTCTTATTGATGGGTTATCTTCACCAGAGATCTTTCCATCAATAAGTGGAAGATGTTGCCGCATAATTAACTATTATCCTTTTAATTGGTTGTCTAATTTAAAATATTGCAAAGCTAATAGTACTGAGAACATATACCAAAAGTCAAGGCAAAGAAGTCACAACATGAATGCCCCATAATTAAATTTATAATTTATGTTCTTTATTAAAGTTCATGAGTTAATAAAAGGAAATTGTTGACATGGTTGTGCATAAAAAGAAAGCATAACTTCTTAGAGCTTAGTTTAAGCTTATAAAATCAAATTTGTTTGATGTATCGATCTAAATTAGGTATAATGAATATGTCTTATTAGATAAATATAAAAGCGGTACTTCAAAGCATTATTAGTGGGTGGCTAGCATGTGGTACTCTCCATAAATCACATCTATCTTGACTTTCTTTTTTTGAAAAAAAAAAATCCTTTTAATTTCCCACTTTAATCGAAATGAAATATTTTCTAAAACAATTACTTTCAATATCACGAAAAGCTCTTATTTTCATGATGATCAACATATTTCTAGAATAATTATTTCTTATGATCTATTTCACAAGACTTTTCCATGCACAGTATGGGTCTATTGGCCACTGTAATGGTAAGATGATTTTAGCGCCAATATAGCCATTAAGTTCTTTATTTCTGTTTGTTCCTTGATTTTTCGATCCAATACTAATGTTGTGGTAAAAAATAATAATATAAACCCAATGCTCCATGCATATTCTAGGAAAACTGTACTATTGATATAAATGGTAAGAAAATCATATCGTCTTGATTCCGTTCAACGTTGAGATAGAACCACCACCAGATAATGCTTGAAAGTAAAATGCCATGACTCAGCACGCGTAGAGGAACACTCCAAGAAGTGGAAAGGAAAGGCATTCTTGGAGCAGTGATTGGAATGATCTTCCATTAGATATTGACGAGAAGCCAACATCGAGGATGAGGAGTTTTGACCACAAGAAGGCAACAAGTGAGTAGTTGTTTTGTAGTCAATTTGAAGGCATCTCCAGATTCCTAGTGTGAATGCATGAAATACATGAAATGACCTACGTGCTTTGAGAGATTAAAATATGCACAATAGTTAAGCAATCATGCCTTTCCTCCTGCTTTCCCTTCTTCCTATTTACTAGCCCCACTATAAATCTGGCGTAGAGATAGTCCAGTAATCATTTCCTACCCTACTCCAATCTCTCCAAAATAGTCAAGCCTCCATAAGAGAGAGAGAGAGAGAGAGAGAGAGAGAGAGCGTGCTCAGCAATGGAAGAACGACAATGCAAGCGAGCAAAATTCACTAAAGCTTCAAGTTCGTCCATCTCTATGATTGGAAAAAATCACTACGTATTCCTAAGCTTTAGAGGTCCCGATACTCGCAATGGCTTCGTTGATCACCTCTACCATAGACTTCGAGATGTGGGCCTGCCGTTCCATCCAAACTTTGTGTTCAAAGATGATGAGAACCTCCACTTTGGCGAGCCAATTGCTAAAAATCTTCTCAATGCAATCAAGCACTCTAAGGTTTCAATTCCAGTTATCTCAAAAAATTATGCTGCTAGTGAATGGTGCCTCCGCGAGCTCATTCATATTATGGAGTGCAAGGAGAGTATAGGACAAATAGTATTGCCTGTGCTTTACAAGGTGAAACCCAAGGATGTGAAAAGCATGCAGGGGAAATTTGGAGAGGCCTTCAAATCCAATATGGATAGTTTTGATGAGGAGGTCAAGCAACAAGGGCCGGAAGCACTCAAAACAGCACTTACTCTGAGAGTATATGAATCAGGCAAATTTGCTAATGGGTACGTTGTTTACCTTGTTTTAACAAATCCTCGTTGGAAGAAGAATTTTTCCATAAATCATCCTTAATCCTTGTTTTGTGGAGCCATTAATAAATTGTCATGTGTTGTGTCATTTGACAGGCGTGAAGCGGAATTAGTAGATAAACTCATAGAATTAATAATTAAGGAGCAGCAACATGATTTTCAACCATGTCTTCCTGTGAACTTGGTTGGTATTGATGATCATGCAGTTGAGGTTATGAAATTGATGGATAATGATTGTCCAGACACTCGTATTATTGGGATTTACGGGATTGGTGGTATTGGTAAGACAACTCTGGCTACAATTATCTATAACAAACTTTTTGACAAATTCAAGTGTCGCAGTTTTCTCAAGGATATTAGAGAAACAATCAATGGCAAGGGTATCGAGCATGTGCAATCTCAAATGATCTCAGATATACTAAAACTTCATGACCATCAAGTGCTAGATTCTGATAGAGGAATTAATACAATCCGATCCTGTTGCACACAAAAGAAGGCACTTATTCTTCTTGATGATGTGGATTGTCAAGACCACCTCAATAAATTGATTGGAGGTTGTAGTTTCATGTTAGGAAGTAGGATCATTGTTACAAGTCGAGATAAGGCCCTCTTGAAGTCTGAATATGAGTATGAACTCAAAGAAATGAGTTCCAAAGACTCTTTGCTTTTGTTTAGTAGATATGCATTTGAAAGGGAACAACCTCCCACAAAACTTGCGGCTCTCTCTACTAATATTGTTGCCACCACAGGAGGGCTTCCCTTAGCTCTCATGGTTATAGGTTCACTTCTCCAAGGAGAAGAAGATGAAAGAAAATGGAGAGAAATGCAGAAAAAATTGACAAAGGCACCTGAAATGACAGTACAACAAAAGTTGATGATAAGTTATGATGCGTTAGAACCAAAAGAACAACAAATCTTTCTTGACATAGCATGTTTTTTCATTGGAACTCATAAAAGATCCGCCATTTACCTATGGGATGATCTTGAATTTTATCCACTATCTGCATTGGCAAAAATGACTCAACATATGTTAATAAAATGCGATGATAACAAGAAGTTGATAATGCATAATCAATTAAGAGATTTAGGTAGAGTTATCGCTCATCCAGCACATAAGAAGCCCTGGGAATGCAGCAGATTATGGGATGAGGAAGCCAAGAAAGTTCTAGCACGCAAGGTAACAATTATGTCTCCTTTTGGCCTCTCCCATATTCTCTAATGGTTGTCCCTCAAATCATTATTGTTATTGTTCTTTTTCTGTGTCTTTACCTTTCTCAACATGCTGTTAACATTTTCTTAGGTAAGTTTATGATTGATTAGACAATTTCTTCCTAGTCTAGGATTAGTTGTTGAGCTTTGAGCTTGAATATCCAAAAATGAAAACTCAAGTTCGATAAACCAAATTCTTGTTTCCATCTAACCATATGCCAAAACTAAAAAATATTTTATGAATGAGAAATGAATGAGTTGTCATCCTTTATGAATGCATAAGTTTGATTAGGTACTTTTTGTTTTTGAAATGTGTAAGTTCTCATATGTCAAAGGGATACCATATTTAGTCAATCGTCAATACTCCGCATATTACGAAATTTAATGTCAAAATCTATAAGAAAACTAGACTAATTTCATATAGGAGTTTCATATAAAACATCAAAAATTGGGGCATCCAAGAGAAGGTCGACATATTACATGATCATGAAATTGTAGAAGATTAGATATATTTCTTTTTCCCTAAAGTGGAGACAAGAGGAGGTTGGATGGCATTTAATCCTCAATTTTATTTTATATTTTGTAGGAGGAAAATGAAAATATTGAGGCATTACGTCTGGACGAAAGGGGCTCCAAAGAGTTCATGACGCGAAAGAGCTTCAAAAAATGCCTAACTTGAAGTTCCTTCACATGAAGGATGTGGATTTTGATGGAGATTTCGAAGGATCACTTGCTGAATTAAGATGGCTAAAGTGGGAGAGATGTTCTAACTCTTTCGAGGCAACTAACGTTCATTTGGAGAAATTGGTCGTATTTGATTTATCAGATGGTTATTTTAGTGGAAACTATATTAGTGAAAATTGGAGAGGATGGAGTTCAATTAAGGTAAAGATGAAAAAGGCGTTCTCTTGTGTTACATTTGATGATAAATCATTCTATATCTAATTGCTAATCTTGGAATATGTTTCTTTCTTGTAGATGGAGAGGTTGAAAGTTCTCAATCTTTCGGGGTGCTTCTATTTACGGAGCACCCCTAATCTCTCTGCGTTTAAAAATTTAGAGATGCTAATCCTAGAAGATTGTTCTAGTATAAAGGAAATCGACCCTTCCATTGGAGATCTTGGTGAACTAGAAAATTTGGAGGAACTTGTTGTAGACAAGACCCGGATTAAAGAAATCCCTCCATGTATAGGATTTATGAAGAAGTTGAAGAGGCTTAGCGTGTGTTGGCAAGGAAGTCTGTCATTAGAACCAATCCCTTTTTCAATTGGTAAGTTGGGAGAGTTGGTTGAGCTGGACTTGTCATTTACAAATATAAAGGAATTACCCGAATCTATTGGGGAATTGAACAAATTGAAAATTTTGAAGATTTGTTATAGCGACATAAAAAGATTACCAAGCTCTATTGGGAAATTGCAAAGCCTCCAAGAGCTCCTGGCCTCCGGATGTAAGCTGGAAGGACAAATTCATGTCGATAAAGGGGGATTGTCTGCTCTAAAGACCCTTTGTTTAGGCGACACAAAAATTTCTGGTTTGCCAGAAAACTTAGATCAGCTTTCTTCTCTCGAACACCTTGATTTATTTCACTGCTATGAGCTTCAGTCACTCCCAAAACCTCATTTTAGCTTATCATCCTGCTTCTCACCTGTCAGAGCAATGAGCTGCCATCGCTCTCTCACCTCAAGCATCTGAAGGAGCTCACCCTTCTTTGTTGCGAGTCTCTTCGAAGCATCCCATCGCTCTCTTACCTTAAGCATCTAAAGGAGCTTGTCCTTCGGTTTTGCATGTCTCTTCAAAGCATCCCAGAGCTCCCCTCCTGCATACAAAAGCTTGACGTTTGGGGATGTCCCGAATTGGAAAGATTGGCAAATCTTTCCGATTTGGAATTTTTGTCGGAATTGCGGTTAAGATTTTGCAATGGACTAAAGAAATTAGATGGACTAGAAGCTTTAAAATCCCTAAGATGTTTGGACCTATCCAAAGATCCACATCCGTACACTGTGGACGACGAGCATTTTGATAAAGAGCTAGATAATCTCCATGAGATACGAGGCCTTGAAAAATTGGGATCCCTGGAAGCGTTGGACATCTCTGAGCGCAAGCACATTCAAGTACTGGACCTTTCAAAGTCGGAGCATCTGAAGCGGTTAAATGTTCAGAATTGCAAAAGCTTAGTCGAAATTCGCAGCCCAAGTAAATTCATAGAGCTCTTTGATAGGCATGGGTGTGAGTCGCTCAAGAAATTTCCGGACTTTTTACCACATGACGGGCTATGGTCAAATCCACATGAGGGCGAGGAGCGATACTAGCCATGGAAGTAAGAAAAGGAGGAGGCTGGAAATCGAGCACAAAGAGAAAGGGAAGAGATTGAGGTCCAGGATCATCTAGTGGTCACATGCTCCGCTAGCTGAGAAATGGAATTTGACTTTTAACCTCAACCACTCATGATTACTTAAAATGGAGCAATGAAGGAGTTCGACGATGGGGGTGATTATGGAAGAGAGAGAATGTTAAGGCGAGGAATCTGGTGAAGGATCTTCATGTTTGGTCTTCATTGCTTCTGGTTGCCATATCTTCAGAGTCCAGGTGATTGGACCCCTTTTAACATTAATCCATTATTGTCATCGATTGATCGGTTTATTCATTGGTTGAATCTTGTCATGATTATGCATGTCCATTCTAGTGATTCAAGGTTTTGAGTTGCTATTAGTGGTCTAATTTTGGATGTTCGATGTTTGCACATAGAGGAAATGAAATGAGACTAATTTGAGCTTTTCTGCATGTTCAGGGAAGCATGTTTAGTTGTCATGTTATATTTATCAGCTTGTGATTCATGTTAGGTGTAGAGATCTGCACAATTATTCTCTTCTACCGATTTGCTATGGTGTAATGAGATAACTATAGCAGCTTTTGATTAGGTTTCGTGTTAATTGTGATGAATTCTCCTTATGTTATCTGAGCAGTCATAAAGCATGTATAGAAGGATTATTAGTAGTTACAAGCCTATTAAAGGTTTAGGTTGATTTTATCACCCTGTCTAGGTAGCGTGGAAATTGACTGCAAAGTTGTCGGAACTAATGTGAATTAACTTCAGGTTGAACGGGAAGATTAACTTGATTGATGAGGTTCTACTTTCATAGCCATTTCTTTCTTGTTTTCAAATCTTGAAGCACCTTTAGAGGTGATGAGAAGTGGACCATTTGTTTGTACTTGTCACGCCCTAATCCTCGAGCACGTGCCCATCCCTTGGTGGTCGATTAAATTGCGACGTCCTAGGACGCGTCGCCGACCCATTCATTTTAATGCACATGTGGAAGCGAGGAAATAAATCCCCAGACAACAAAAAGATGGAATAGAAAAGTAAGGCCAAAATTTTGAAAACCACAACACAACTTTATACACATCAGACTAAGTTATATACAATACTAGTTTATTCACAAGTCTACAAAAGGTAGAAGATCTATAGGTCCTCTAAGCATTCGAACCCTCAACCGAAGGCTCCGGGGTCTCTGGCTCCGAGGAACTTGGGTCTACCACTACACTACCGAGAAGGTTAGCCGTACCCTTACCAAAAGTGATCTCCATCTTGCCCGCGACTATATCACGACCTATATTGATGGGGTACCATCTGGGATAGACCCGCATCAACCCAGATAATGGACCTCACGAGTTTGTAGACCGAGTCTCCTTGGCCCCTAGGTAGAGGAATGTAAGAGACATGTTCAGTGACCTTCTTTAGCTAGCCAAAATGTTCGGGAGGAACTACCATCTAAGGACCTGAAAATGTTAGCCCATGATGGGGTGAGACAATGTCTCAACAAGTTCACCCTCTAAACTCCGACTAGGAAGGAAATACGCTTAAAGACCATCTAGTCACACACAAGATAGAGGACTTACCTTTGCCTCAATTCTTTCCTACAAGTCAGTACAGTTCATATTCTCAACGGATCCACTCAATTCAAATCAAGCCATCGATCAACCAATCAATCAGTTCAATTCAATACCAACAGTACTATTTATCAATTCGATATGACCACTACTCACACAAGCTTAAATAAACGGTCAATGCTCTCACAAGCTACAATATATGGTCATAGCTCTCACAAGCTGATATAGATAGATAGTAGCTCGTACAAGCTGATAATATAGATTGTGCTCTCACAAGCTGATAATATAGATCGTGCTCTCACAAGCTGATATAACGATATTAGCTCACACAGCTATTACGATATACTGCTCTCACAAGCTGACATATCAAAGCCCTTAGGTTGATACAGTATACTGCTCTCACAAGATGATGTGCAAAGGGTCCCAAAAGCTGACAATAAATATGCTCACACAAGCTGACATGCAAATATGCTCTCATGAGCTAATAAACCATCAAGTTAAAATACACAATAAAAGTAGCCGTGTGTGGATACACAGTCGGCTTGAGCCAAAAACATAATATTTTTCTTTTATAAAATCCCACTATTTAATATAGTCCATAAACATGTTTTTGGCGTTGTAAACCGACGTCTAGTATTTTCTAATTAAATACCGAAATTACTCAATTTTGGGATAAATACCCAAAATTATAATTTCCACTCAATTTGCACAAATCAACACTCAATTGAATAAACCAATCATACCACTGAAATCATCACCAAATTCCGATCACCGACTATTCCGATATAATTTTCAGAAATAATAAATAATTAAATAAATACCAAAATTAATTAAATAAATACATTTAAATACCATAAATAGAAACTTAGGCCGGAAATGCCTAATTAAATATCGAAACAGGCCTAGAAAATTTTTGACCCTATCTAGATAAATAATACAACCTATCTAGTTGCTAATTAAACCGATCTAACCACCTAACATGCAATAACAAGTAATTAAATCACTAATCCATTCTAACTAACCACCTAAACCACACTCAGCCTAAACTAATCAACCCTTAAGTATAATTAACTCCCTAAGTAGAGTTTAGTGAGTAAACTCATTGGTTTTGTAATTTGATGAGTCCACTACAACGACAAAGCAGAGACGGACGACAAACTCCGAAGTGACAACACCTTATGAGGCTCGGAAGCGGTCCGAAATGGGCCTTGAGGCCCACGGAGGTTTGCTGGCTTCAGGTTCTGGTTGGTGCGCCAAGGGGCTGGAACGGAGGCCAGTTGGGCTAGAAACAGCAAGGATGGCTGGCGGATGGCGGCAGGGGTGCACGGCGGAGGCGGACGGTGACGGAACGACGATGACGGGGCTTCGGCTGAGCTCAACTAGCTCGAGGGACAGCCTAGGGTCATAGCTGGAGCGGAATAGACAGCGGATGAGCGCAGGACAGGCATATCTCGCGTGGGGCTCGCGAGCGGCACGACATCGAGCGGTGGTGATTCGAGTGGCTTGGCGACAACAGGGGGTAGCTGGCTCGATTTCTCTACAACTCTTGAGCTTTAAAATGGCTAGAAATGGAGAAAACAGCTTGATGAGGAAAAAGGAGGTAGCTGGAAGCTTGGAGGGGGGCACTTTGCCTTCAAAGTCTTATTTCCTATCCCCTTTGTCCATTGAAGAGATCCCACCAAGCTTGGCTGTCTTCCTCAGCCTCTTGGCAGCCCACAAGCTTCCCTTAGAAGTTTCCTCGATGCCCCTAAATGTTGCACAACATGGGGCTACGAATTTTGAAGCATTTTCCCCAAAATCCACTTCAATTTCCTCTTGAATTGATTCAATCCGGCTCCCAAAAATCCAAATAAGATGCCCACACTTCAATTCACATTTTTCCTCACCAATAGAACCAACTTGCATCCCAAAGACGCGATAAAAAACAGTCCTCTGAATTTTCCAGACAAAAACGACCCTATTTTGAATTTCTGCCAAAAATCTCGGTTTGCAAAAAAATATTTGAAGGATGAGTCAACGGTAATGAATCGTGACATGATAGAACTTTCAATTTCTAAAATTGGATTCAAATTCGTGGTTAATTTCAATCTGGCGCAATTTTAGTGTGATCTAGCCTACCGGGTAATTTTTAAGAATTTTTGGTGTAATTAACCTGTGGTCAATTTATTTCGGGCCACAATGTACATCTTCGACACATTGTCGTGAAAATCTTAAGATTTCAAATGCAAGTACAGGGTACCAAAACGACAGAAAAATCGGTTTAGTGCCAATCAACGAGAATTTTGCAATCTGGTGAAACCACCCACACTTTGATCACATATCTCGATCGAATCGACCTATCTCTAATCTCTGATCAATTTTTAACTATGTCATAATGATCTCTGCAAATGAAAATAGTCGAGTAGTGTGACATCCTGAATTTAAAGTTCTGATTTTGATTGGATAAGTTGGGTTTTTCATCGACGCGACTATAGTGATTTTCTCTAAGAAGGCCACTCATGAGATAAGTAGACTATTTGGGGAAGTCATTAAAGAATTTTAACGCAATAAACTTGAGAATTCGACTAGGGATCGACTGCTCGACCGTGTTGATCTGCAAAGGTCATTACAGCACTGTCAAAATCAATCAAAGACTAGAGATAGGTCAATTCAACTGAGATATGTGATCAAAGTGTGGGTGATTCCACCTAATTTCAAAATACTCGTCGATCGGCACTAGACCGATTTTTCTATCATGTTGATACCCAGTGCCCGTAATTGAAACCTTGAGATTTTCACGACAACCGAGAGTCGCCAATGTGTCAAATATGTACATTGTAACTCGAGATAAATCAATCACAAGTCAATTGCATAAAAAATTCCTAAAAACTACCCGGTAGACTAGGTCACACTAAAATCTCATCAAATTGAAATTAGCCGTGAATTTGAACCCGATTTCAAAAATTGAAAGTTTAGTCGTGTCACAATCTATTTTAGGAACATCAACTCATCCTTCGAAGATGTTCCGGAGATTCTAAGATTTTTAACGGAAATTTGGATGGGCCAAATTAAAGGAAATTTGGAATTCCAAGCCGAGCCTTTGAGTATTCGGGACTTACAAAAAATTGTTCAGGATTTTTCTTCATCAAAATTGGACCTCAATTTGTGGAGTTGAGTGAAGAAATTGAAGACCAAAAACGGAAATTCGGAATATGATTTGGGGGCTGTGTTTTTGGCATCTATTTGTGCTATTTTTTGCTTCAATTTATCCTAGAAAGTTTTTGGGACAAGAGGATATGTGTGTGGGCTATGGGGGGGGACCAAACATTTAATTATTTGGCTAAGATTGTTGACTATTTTCCCTCTTAGCTAGTCTCTCTCTCTCTCTCACGATTACCCCCGCCCCTTCGGTCCCTCTCAGCCGTGCATTCCCCTTGTTTTTGCTGACATCCTCTTCTGCCCGTCTCCATCTACACGCTCGAATGTCTCGGCCCATCTTCTCTCCATCGTGCGAGTGCCCGCAGCTGCTTCCTCCTTTGTGATTCTCCACCGAACGCCTGCTACTTCTCCATTAGATCAGCGCCAGCTCCGCCAGCAAACCCATTGCTTTGGTCAACAAAAGAATCCCCACCAACTTTGACACTCGACCCAGCTCCCATCTTATTTCCACCGAGCGTTCCTCATGCTGCTAGCACGCCGGTCAACTCCAATAATTTTCCCCACCAGTTTGTTGACCCAGCAGCGTCCAACAAATCCCCAGCTGTCACGAAGATCTCTCTCTCCTTTTGTCCCCAGCGCCTTCACCAATTCTTCCACCAAGCAATCCACAAAGCTAACTCCTTCCTCCGTGCGCCAGCTGCCAGCGCCCGACCCTCATCCATCGTTGCTGCTTCGATTCTCCCAGCTTCCTACCACCAATCAAAGCTAGCGAAGCCAACTCTTGGACAAGCCTAGAAACAGTCCTTACTGCTTCTTTGTCCACAGGCCCATTTTGAGCAGCCACTTGAAGCCCACGTGAAGTTCGGCCCAAGCCCGTCTCAGTCCACGGCTCTCCAAGCAGCAGCCTATGCATCTTCAATTGAGTTCTTGGGCCCGCGAAGCAGGCCTAGCCCACAACCAAGCCCAAGCCCGAGATCAAGCCCAGCATTTGCTGTGGGCTTGCAAGGCCTTTAGGCCCGGTTCGAGTGCCTGTCGACGCCGTCGAAAATTCGGATTTCGACCGCCGTCGCGCCACCATCGTGGTGAACCGGTCTTTGCTTTAAAACAAGTGAGTTTAACTCACTAATCCTCACTTAGTAGGTTAATTATGCTTAGGGGTTGATTAGTTTAGGCTAAGATTGATTAGGTTGTTAGATTAGATTAGATTAGATTAGATTAGTGAATTTAATTACTTGTCGATGCACGTTAGGTGGTTAGCTAGTGCAATTAGTGAATAAATACGTTCTAGTATTTATTTAACGAACCTCGGAATTTTTCCGGTTAGACATTACAGGCCTAAATTGGATTTATTGCATTTATTTAATATTTTCGTAATTATTTATTTATTTATTTATTTATTTTTCCAGAAATTCAACCGAGATGACCGGTGACTAGAATTTCGCACTAATTGCAGTAGTACTTTCCGTTTATTTAATTGAGCACTGGTTTGTGAAAATTGAATGAATTGGTGATTATGGGGATTTATACCAAAATTGAGAAATGTTGGTATTTGATGGGAAAATGACCGTGAGAGGTTGTGAGTGAACCTACAAAGCCACCTAAGTATGGTTGTGCCAGTTGGGCCGAGATTCACCATAGAATTTGGAATCGGTTGTGCCCAATCAGGCCGTGATTTGCCATCTATTAGAGGTTGTGCCCAATCGGGTTGTGATCCATCACTTATTAAAGGTCGTGGCTTTGAGGCCATGATCCACCACCTATTAAAGGTCGTGCCTTTGAGGCCGTGATTTGCCACCCGATAGGAGTTGTGCCTAATAGGGCCATGATCTGCCACCTAATAAACGTTGTGCACATACGGCTGTGATTACAACCTAAAGATAGGTTGTGCCCTGAGGACCATGATTCATAATTGGGAATTGAGATAGAATAGTTGAAATGACCGGGAGTGGTCTTGTTGACATGTATTGACTGAGTCGATTGATTGATTGGATGACATGATTGTTAATGTCCTTAAATTGACCTGACTAACAGGAAGGAACTGAGGCCAAGGTAAGTCTTCTAACATGATGACATGACATGTATCTAATTGATAGAATTTGGAATCGGTTGTGCCTAATCGGGCTGTGATTTGCCACTTGTTAGAGATTGTGCCCAATTGGGCCATGATCCACCACCTATTAAAGGTCGTGCCTTTGAGGCCGTGATTCGCCACCCGATAAGGGTCGTGCCTAATAGGGTCGTGATATGCCACCAAATAAAGGTTGTGCCCATAGGGCTGTGATTACCACCTAAAGATAGGTCGTGTTTTGAGGACCATGATTCATAATTGGGAATTGAGATGGAATAGTTGAAATGACCGGGAGTGGTCTTGTTGACATGTATCGACTGAGTCGATTGATCGATGATTCGATCTGATTTATTAGAGGACATGATTGTTAGTGTCTTTAAATTAAACTGACTTGCAAGAAGAAACTGAGGCTAAGGTAAGTCCTTTGACGCATGATTGTGCTTAGGCAGCCTTTAGGGCATAATTTTCTTCCTAATTGAGACGTAGTCTCACCCCGTTGTGGGATAACATTTTTAGGTCCCTAGGTGATGGCCGTGGAGAGTTGGAAGTCCCGGAGTTTGGGAAGGCGGAAGAAGCATAATCGGTGAACCTGTATGACTCGTTAGTCATAGGACAGTTCCTTTTTTATGAGCCGACAATTTTTGTAACTAGCCCGGTCTTGTGTATAAACCCGTTGTTTATAAAAAGACTTGTCGTGGTTTGAAAAGTATGACCCTGCTTTCCTATCCCATTGTTTTATTATCTGAGGATTTATTTATATGCTTCCGCATTCATATATTAAAATGAATGGGTCGGCGATGCATCCTAGGACATCGCTATTATATCGACCAAGCAGGGATGGGCACGTGCTTGAAGGATTAGGACGTGACAAATAGTCGATTCTTGGTTGAATTCTTAAGTCTATTGCGTTAAAATCTCTTAATGGCTTCTCTAGATATTCTAGTTATCTCGTGAGTGATCAGCTCAGAGAATAACACTATAGGTGCGTCGATGAAACGCCCGATTCATTCAATTAAAAACAAAGCCTGGAATTCAGGATGTCGCCATATCTATGATCCAAAGTAGATTTTCTCCATGAGTATGAAGAAATTCCTTCTCATGAGATTCTCCAAGGATTTACTCACTCATCCCAGTTAGCTAATAATGTAGTGAAATGGTGTTGAAAGGCTATTAATTTCACACAAAAAAGGATGCTAGTGTCAGAATTGTTGTGATGGTGATATGGCTTGTTCATCTTGTCCTTACTTTTTCTTTGCTAGCTTTCTAGTTGAATTGAATTACTCCTTATCTCCTTCTAACTATGGGAAAATGCAAAAGCTTGAGCTGTGATGATAGAAGTCCATTGGTTTCTTCTTTCACTGGGAGTTATCATGCTCTGTCATTGTGGTGTGTTCGGAAGAACTTTTTATTTTAACTTTCATATATAATATTGTTTTTGACATTTGCAATGTGTCTTTTGTTCAAACTCAATGCTTCAAACCTTCAGAAAACATAAAATTTTGCATTTTATGGCCAATTATAGCAAAATAATTATTGTCTTGCTAACCAGGTTAAGAAGTACCTTTTGACTTCTAATGTTGAAATAGAAACACCATTAAATTTGGTTCTATTTCCATGGTTGATTTTCATTCTATCATCCTCTCTATGGATCCTCTATAATACGATGGTCTTGCTTTTTGAAGGTTACAAACACTATGCTAGTCGACTGTTGCCCAGTGTAATGCGAAATTTAGAGTTCAGAGCTGATTGAATCAGGTAATAAGTGACTTTTCTTTTAAGTTACCTGAAGATTTCAGTTTATAAAAAGAACAGAGGATTTTGACTGTATTGTGGATAACAGTGTGAGATCCAAATCAGAAGTATGGAGGAAGTCCTTAAATCAACCGTATTGCTTTCATGTTTTTGGGATAAACATGACAAGTAATCAATGGGTGGCTAGAAAGGTGATTTGCTTAAGTCCTTTGATGTTTGAGAGCTGATCTAGATCTCTAATTACCATATTCTCTTGATCTACGGCTCAAATCCGAATGTGTTGCTACAGCTACCATTGAATAGAATTGGAAGGTCACTCTAGCAATAATTGTGGTTTCAACCAGAAATTTGCACTATTTTTGGTTTGGCTAATGGTGGGGAGAAAAAATCTGCGGAGCTCGGGTACTACCCTGCTGTGCTATGCATGTGATTTTTAATTCTATGGAGAGCTTAATCAATACTGCAACAGAAGCGAGGATTTCCAACTACAACTGTAATCTTGACATAGGAATAGCTCATTGGCAATATTTGGAGTGCCAATTGACTAGGAAGATACTAGTCATGTTCTTTTATTATCATTTGCACAATAGTTAATGTGTGTCTCTGAATCCTAATGAGAGAAATCATGTTATTTTATTTTCGCCTGCACAGAGAGTACCAGAATGATGGTGAACACATATGCCCCACGTAGAATTATGAAAATTATTTGCATGACAACAGCACGACAGAGATCAGATTCTGGAGATCATCTGTGTTTGCTAGTAAACGTAAATATAGTAGTTGAGAGTGCCTACTATACATTAGTATTTTTAGTTTGGCATGGGCCTTTTTGTGTCGATGTCTTATTGTTTTCCTCTTATTTCAAGGACTCTTGGTGAAATTGGTTGACCACGTGAATGTGATGCTTCAGCATCATCTGGCTTGTGGTCCTAGTGGGAAAGAAAATAGACAAGAATGCCTTTGAAGTACATGCCATTGTATGTCATTATACGTCATCAGTTACGGAGTAAGACTCTTCGTCCTTGACATGACATGAATGTGTTCTTATGCAAACAGAGTATTACCTTTTCCCAATTTCTGTTAAAGTTGGTTTCCTAGAGCATAGGATGTTTATTATGCGATTCTTTCATTCATTCATGCATCATAAAATAGAACTTCATTCATTGTTAGCAAAAGTACAACCCAGAAGCTTAAAGTATTAGCAAAAGTATAACCCCTATTGATACCCTTTATTCAACCAATGTGGAATAACACTTCTAAGGATTGCCTGATCATAGCAACTACTCATGTTTATGTGGTTTCAATTGCTTTTTTAGTAGCTTATGTCCACTTATTCTATCATGGATTAATAAGCAACTGGAGGCACCATCATAAGATTAGTACTTTTCTCAAATCCAGGACACTGATGTTTGGAAGATGAATATCCAAGGATCTATTTTCCACTTTGTTTGTTAATTGAAGTGCTAATACAAAGATTGCTCTATCTAACGGTGTAGTTATGGCCTTGATTATGTCAAAAGTAACATCCTGCATGGTGGAAATCTGGTAGGAATCTGTTCGTTCTTCATTGGTGATGACAATTTCTCATGCTCTTGATGCTTAAATGACCAGGATCTTCATTGTAATTTCGGCAGTGGTGTGCGATCTGAACCAAATATCTGGGATATGGATGCAAGAGGGATGTTCTCTAAGCCAATTTGCATTGCGTCATGCTTTATGAATGGGAGTTGTTTGCCATAGTAATGAAAACCAAGTGCTTTTCTTCATTGCCAGGATGTTTAAGAACTAATCTGGATCCATGAATGCCCATCCTTTATTGAACTATTACTTAATCAGATCCGATACTTTGTTACAGATGCCACCACAGTAGATTAGAATTGTAAGTTTGACCTACTAATTACTAGAGGACTGCAGAAATGGCTGTCCCAGCAAGAAATGTCTACTATTTTAGTTGTAATGATACTTAGTAACTTCTCTTTTTCTTTTATTTTTTTTTTCTTGAAGGATGCTAATTTTCCTCAAAACTTTGGTTATGTTGCTTAAAAATTTTTCATAAATATCACGCTTTTGGCTTTTAAATTGTACTTTATGATAATTATAAACATGCATATAAAGATTGCAATTAATCTCGTGTAACTAAGACTAAAATTACCTATTGGTTAATAGTTTTCCCATAAGATCCTAATCCTCCTCAATTAGCCATATGAACCCAACGATACTTTTCATTAGCGCCTCATTCTTAAGCATGATAATCCTTTTTCTTTTGCCGATGGTTGCCATGTACATAAGAAGTAAGTATTTTCAGTGTAAATATTCAAGAAAATTACATAAAAAAGAAAAAAAGAAAATGAAAGAGGGAGTAGAAAGCGGCATTGGAAGCTACTCTTTCCTTATATATGGTCAATAAACTAGCCAACCTACTTATTTTCACAAGTCTCTCTTGTTCTGTTCTAAAGTCTAAAAGCTCAAAAGATGCAGGGGAAGGCAGAAAGATTTGCAGAGCACACCACTTGGAGATAGCCACTTCAAGAAAGTCTAAAAACTCAATATATGCAGGGGAAGGTAAAGAGATTTGCAAAGCACACCACCTGGAGATAATCACTTCAAGATCAAAGCAATCTTGATGGAGTAGCTGAGACTTTCTAGAAAATGGCTTTTAACCCATCGAGAACAAATCTTTGTAATTGTTGCAACGGATTTGTTTGCTTGGAAATCGATCGATACGTGTGGTGCATGGACATTGCTATCCGAATGACAACTTATCAAGTGCTTGAAGATTTTCGAACATCCCATCTTAAGAATAAATACATATTAATCAGTAGATTTCGTTAAGGAGATATATGTCATTATGATAGACAGGCTCTCGTAGAAATTTCACATGACGCTTTCCTCAAAATGACCATGCGTTGGAGCTTGAGATGAATGACCTCGCTCAATGCCTGAACCTTAGGAAAATTGTCCAAAAATTCATAAACCTATTGCACTTTTGCCAATTCAGTCTTGAATCTTTCAATTTTGCCAATTTAATACCAAACATTTTCACATTTTGTCAAATTAGTCTTAAACCTTTTCATTTTTTGCCAATTGAGTCCATCCAACCAATTTTGGCTGAAAATTGCTAACGTGGACAATTGGCATTGAATTGGCACTTTTAAAATAATATTGTAATAATACTTTTAATTTTTACGGTTTTTCCCTTTTTACTTTTCTTGCCTTTTTTCTTTTTTTTTTGATCTAGTCAGCAAGGGTTGTTCGCCAACCCTCATTGGCCACGGGCGAGGGCCGGCGACCCTCACCAACCACAAGCCAGCGCTAGCCACCCCTTGCTAGCTCTAGGCAAGGGCACATGAGTCCTCACCTAGACATGGTGAGGGGCACGATGCCCACCCTAGATCTAGCCAAGCAAGGGCTATGCCAGCCCTCGCCAACCCCAACCGAAGGCCCCAAATGAGGTTGCCACCCTCACCTAGGGTCGGCACAAGTGAGGGTTGCTGACCCTTGTTTGTTACTAGTGAGGGTTGACTGACAACCCTTATCGGCCATATCAAAACCCCAAAAAAAGTAGCCAAAAAAGTAAGAGAAGAAGAAGCCATAAAAAATTCAAAATATTATGAAAATATTATTTAAAAAGTGTCACGTTAGTGTCAGCTATCGACGTCAGCAATTTCTAGTCAAAATTGGCTCGATGGACTTAATTGGCAAAAAGTAAAAAGATTTAGGATTTAATTGGCTAAATTGAAAGGTTTATGACTGAATTGGCAAAAGTGTAATATGTTTAAGATTTTTTGGACAATTTTCTCCTTGAACCTCATTAGTGAATCCTACATCATCAATAAAATGCATGATATCACTAATACATGAAAATACTCCTAGGCACGACCCAAGGGCATTTTCCCAGAAAAATAGTTAAATTGGAATGAAAGAAAAAGGTGTGTCTGGCAATGCTCTCACCCATGGGCTGAAAAGGATACGGAAATGGTTCCGGTGGAGTTAAATTCGTTTGAAAAAAGTAAACATCACTTATGATTCAATGTTGTTAGGTATAGAAGCATGGTGGTGGTTGTTAAAATTATGTCTCAAGTTTTTTGCTAGAACGGATTTACTGAAGAGGAAATAAAGTTAAAAAAGGAATCTGTGGGCCCAAGTGGGCACATGTATGAGAAAGGAATTTCCTCATGGAGTCTGCACGTGAATGAAAATATGTGGGCCCAAAGGCAAAGTGTTGACTCTGGGCGCACACACACAAGTTCAGCGTGAAGCCGAAGCAAGGAGGCGTAGGTGGGCCCTCCCTTGGGCGCACATATAAATAATGTGCCAACGTCTCCAGGAGTTCTTCGGACGGCTGAAACCCTACGTAATTCACAAGAGCCGCAAGGAAATTGAAGCCGCGCGAAGCAAAACAAGCCGCATAAGCCCCTGCACGTGAAGAGAAAGGTGGTGGGGCCCAAGGTCAAAAGTTTGACCTAGTGACCTTGGGCACACACGCACGAAGAAGATTTCCTTTTTCTACCGTGAGAAGTTGCCGAGTTCTTTGCACGCGTAGGAAAGGTGTGGCCCAACACACACATATAAAAGTAAATATTATGCAGGTTTTCTTCTCTTGGCCTGGTACATGCCGCCGAAGGTCTATGTAACGAAGCCGCTTGAAGTAGAGCTGCAAGATCATGAAGCCTCGCCGTACGTAGAGTTTTGTCGTGCGGTAATTTTATGCCGTGAGTTTATCTCCAAGTGAGTTGTTTATTTATAAACACTTTGGGTTTTTGGTTAAATTGGGGTTTGGGAAACACCGAGAGAGTGTTTGAGTAACTCGAGTGTGTAATCTCCTTATATCGCTTGATCTATAGTGAAATTCGCTGCTACTCTCCCTGTGGATGTATGTCTTTACGACTGAACCACGTAAATCTGGTGTCCGATTTATTTTTTTCTTTTGTCTATATTATTGTTTGATCGCTCGCCCTATCGCAACAGTAGTGACATGAGAAAATTATACTAGGGGATTTTGGATATACATATATGAAAAATGATGTACAAATATAACACATTGATAAAAATTTTGTCATACAAACTATTGCGCACATTATTTATGAATAGTAAAAGCTCACCCTTACTACTATTACAATTGCTTTTTTGACACGACACATAAGAACACGTAGAGCAAATAAGCTCATATAAATACACGCTCAAAGGAAAAGTGAACTCTCACTCTTTCTCTATATTTGGGAAACGCTCTAGGCTTGCATTATGAGGCTTTCCGATGCCCTAATTACAGGTAGGGGTGTTAGAATTGAATCTGAACTGGAACCAATTTGAACTAAACTGAGTCAAATTTTCGCACATTTTAGCTTTCATTCAGATTTTGGTTTGGATAATGAAAACATAACCATTTTTTTATTCGGTTCGGTGATTGGAAAATAGTATCTCCTCTTAATATTACAATTTTTATAATCTCTGTCCTTTTTCATGAAACCTTTTGTTAATATTTGAAGAAAACTGAAAAATTGAACCGAACCAATTATAAGTTGACGACAAATTGGATAGAGTTTTAGTAGTCTACTTCCACCGATCGTGAGTCGACCACATCTTCTCTTCTTCTGAATTGCCACACGCGGGTCACAACACTCCCTATCTCATGTCTACCTCAAATTTGGATAGTATACATACAAAGAGAGTCTTTGTCAGTTATTCTTTTTATTAAGTTACTTTGCTTTATAATTTGAGAGATTGTTCTTCTTCTCTCTTGCTTTTCTTTTTCTTTTTTTTTTTTTAATAAAATGAAACAAAAAGAGGCTGCCTGGGTTACATAAAAATTGGGTACTGAAAGAAGAAATGAATGCACAAAGAATTGTGTTTCTATTGAGAAATGAAAGGGAAAGGCAAAGATCGATAGAGCACGCCACCTTAAGCTAACAGCTTTAGGATCCAAACTCTGTTTCTAGTAATCGCTTATCTCGCAGAGAATGAAGCATTGCAATCGCAAGCATCAACACATCCTTCTTCAAAATCGGATAAAAAAAGACAATTTAATATTTCTACTATTAGCAGAGTCAAATAGTACAATAGGTGAAATTTTTATGCTTGCTCTAAATTTATAACATAGCACCGAGTTGGAAATTGTATCTCTACTTTTGAAATCTGCTAAAAAGTACTAACTATCTATCAAAAAGATTATGCTTGTGGTGTGAAAATTGATTTGAAATATAGAGTTCAAGAGAAAGAGATGATTCCTCCAAGTCAAGTTCTGTTTTGATTAAAAATGTGAGAAGCCTAAAGTTATTGTGAGCTATCCACATCATCAAAGAATCACATAGTTGAATTATTGAATGCCCAATGCTCTCAAAAGATTATGATACATCATTAAGAAGCTAGAAATCAAGACGATTAATCTAGGATATATCAGAAGTAGTCAATATAAATAAAATAAAAATTTTATCAATGATGAAATTCTCCAATTATCTCTATCGATTTTAATAGTGAATTTGCATAGCACACTAAGTAGCTAGTTAACCTCAAATCAAGAAGACATGGGAGGGGAGAATCATTGAGTTCGAAGGCAATGAAGTTTTGCAATAAAATAGCAAATCAGGTTCGTATTGAACTAATCATAAAACTGCTGTCCAAAGATAAAGCTTTGTAATGAAGATTTTCTACCATGCTCTTTCCACTATTTTAGCCAAAGAAAACGTCCTTTCATGGCCCCCATCATGTCGGTTTGGTACCATTACAAATTAGGTAATCCGTGTGAGAATCCCAACTTTGAGTCTTTGACCAATGAGCAATGCAAATTAGACCATTTCTTCAAATCCTTAATTAGAAAAGAAAAAAATGAGGTCGTTAATGGTTTCATTGGAAAATCCTCTAGAACTGAACTCGAAATGAAATTCATTTTTAAAGTAGATATCATTTATTATTCATTGTTATTGGATACATAAGCATAGTAATGATAACAGGAGAAAATTGTAATAGGCAACTCGAAACCTACTTATCAAAAAATACAGTATGTACACAACACACAAATAAAATAGCTATCACACAACTAATACACACATAATTTATGATTCGTGAAAGCTTACACTTAGTATTGCAATTGTTTTTCTCGCATGACATGCAAAAACATTTGGAGTTAACCCCAGGTAAAAAAAAATTGACTTTATATTCAAAAAATTCCATTTAGCTTTAATTTCACTTTTGTCAAATCAATTTCTTGAAAATTCAAAGATTTGACCGAAAAATCGACCTTTTAGAAAAAGTCAACTAAATGGTTGACCCTTTAACCCAAAAAATAAAAAATGCACAAATACATTTCTTTTAATGCCAACTTGACCTTTGTGTCAAAAAATTTACAAAATTCGATTAAGAATCTTGATTTCTAAATTTTTCAGTTTTAGGTTCTAAATCGACCAAACATAAAATTACTTTTATTATAGTCATAATTAGGAGTAGTTCTTTCTTTGACATTTGGTTTAGGGACTATCTGAAATCTACTTGAGAATTCAATTTTGCAATTTATCAAGTCAAAATATGAGTTGCCATTGTAAGCCCTAATTATGGGAGCAAAATTGATCATTCATAACTTGTGAACGGACGATTGTTTCTTACTTATTTCCTTAAGATAAGTACAAATTCGAGATCGATTTTGGGAAATTCACATCAAAACTCATCAATTTGAAGAATTTTATCATCCTAGGCATTAGAAAATCAAGCAATTAAACTTCAATCAAAAAAATTTGAATTAACCCATTCATGGCTATGGTTTAATTTCATGATTCTATGATCAATTTTTATATTAGGCTTAGATCCATTTTTAAAGTAAGCTCAAGCGCTTCAATTCAAGGTCATTTGAATATGATAAATGATCTTACGTATGGGTACCTCATTAGGTAAGGCAATTGTGTCACTAATTGAGTTCAATTTTAGATAATTTGCAATTTTGCCCATTGAATTGCAAATTTTATCATTTTAGCCATTTAGACCCAATTCAAAGCACCCATGGTTTTGACTCATTTTTTTCCACAATAATCATTCAATTAGGACAATAAAAGACCCATAAATCACGTTCATAAGGTTTGATTAGCTTAATTGTATCTTAATTGGTCAATTTCTCTGTAAAAAGGATAAAATTTCTTTTCAATTTAGTCCTTTAGGAGCCAAATTACATAAATTTTTTATCCACAGGTCTTAAGTGGAAAAAATAGCAAGAACCAAACCAAACTGGTCAAGAACCAATCGGTCAAAGACTGAACTGGTATTGTCAGTCCAACCGACCACTGGCAAGACTGACCGGTTCAAGCCCTTGCCAGTCGGTTCTTGGCCTCCAGCCACCAGTTCTGGAACCCTCTTAATGCCAATTTCAATTCTATAGCTTCAATTTCCCAAGATTTTATAAATTGATCCTCGAATTTCTTCAAACTGCAAATTAACCCCTAATTGGATATTTTGACGTAATTCCCAATTTTGGCTTAGTTTTTTGCAAATCAAACCCACTAGATCAATTACCCAACACCTCAAGATCATGATGGCGCCTTCGAAATTGATTTTTGACCGTTTGATCGAAATTTCGACCGTCGAGTTAAACCGACGATCAAAATCGCTTAATGTGAGGAGTATATAAATGAAATGTTTTCCATTTTTAGCTAGGGCTTCATTTGGCACGAAATTTTCTCTCTCTACAGATCTCTCTCTCTCTCCTCTCTCTATCTTTTTTTGGTGCCAAGAGACTCGTTCCTCTCTCTCTTCTTCGATTCGGTTGGTTTCCTCTTCCAATGAATGGATCGTCACCGATTCAGCCTCCACCATCTTCGTCAATGATCATCTCCCTTGCTGTCCATATCTAATGCTTGCTGTTCGTGGAGGTTGGATTGTAGATCCGACAAAAATTTTGATCGATTTCAATCAAAATTCGCAAAAATCGTGACAAATGTAACGATTCAAAACTCAAATCCAATGAAGCGAGATCTAGTTAATTGATCGAGGCTAGGATTCAAGATTATGAGCTTTTATATGCTTAAGATCAATTGTTATGAATGCTGCAATGATTTTTGATGATTTAAATGATGATTGTGTTCTTGAGCCTAATCTGTGATTTTGCAGATCTATACCTAGGTCACTATTTTGGCCAAAACAAAGTCCGAAATGACTAGGTTTTAGCTCAAGTCCTCTTAGGATTAGATAATAGACATCCCGAACATTGAAATGGTAGGTTTCACACCCCAATCGAGCATCGTTTGACCCTCGAACACCTTCGAAAATTAACGATTCTGAAGTAGTTTGTCTTTTTTTATTCTGATTCTATTCCGCCTTTTGGCTTTGTTATTTTTGTGCCAACTTTCATGATCATTTTTTTGAGAAAATTATCCTCATGACTTTGTTCCAAATCATCTTGTGCATCTTCTATAATTTTTTCATGATTTTTGGATGTGTTCAAGTAGGTCAGATATACTCAGACCTAAGCCTAGGTCAATCTTTTCCGTATTGATCTTTGAGTTTTCCTTCTTCTTCTTTTTTTCTGATTTTTGTGTTGAGTTCTGGAATAAATTTCCTTCATGAAAGTTTCTTGTACAGGTGTTGTTCATGTTCTGCATTTTTTTCAAAATTTTTAGACGTGTTCAGCTAGGTTAAAGTTGCTTAGATCTAAACATAGGTCAATCTGTCCTGCATTGGTTCGAAATTTGTTTTGATGAAATTGAGTCCATAAATGTACCTATTTGATCTCAAATCCTTCATGAGAGTTGAAATACATGATACATATTTCAATTGATGCATGCTTTGCATGATTTTTACATTGGCAAAGTGAGTAAATTGCATGAATTAGAGTAAAATATACTGCAGCAACATGTGCTGGACATATAGTTTGTCGATTTTACCATTTTTGCTCCAACTAATATGATCTTAATTGAGTTTTGAACTCTTAATGAGAAATCTTCATCATCACATGCTTTGTATGTGAGATTTTTAGTAGGATTTATGCAAGTCTTCAGGATGGCTGAAATCATGCTTGTTCAGTAAACTCAATGCTGAAATGAAATCTTGTAATATGTGCACATTTTCATACTTGTTTGAGTCATCTAGGGATCAAATCTTATGATCATGCCTTCCTGTTGATTGAACCGCATGTTGTAAGGTTTGTATACATATTTAGGTCATGTTCTTTGAGTATCACTATCACGCCCCGAACCCCAGGCACGCACACATCCCTCAACGTTCCCAAGACGCATCGCCGACCCTTTTTTTTTTTTTTTATCTTTCAATTAAACACATGCCGAAACGAATTAAACAAACACCCAGACAATCAACCAACACAAGGATAGTCAAACCATACTAATGTCTTTTTTAGAAACCACACTTTATAAACATACTAGGTTAACCTAAAGGTTCATATTTACAAGTCTATCTCCAAAAAGAAAGCCCTAGGCCACCTATGCTCCGGACCCTTCAACCTCGGGTTCCAGGTTCTCCATCTAAGGACCTGAAAATATTTAAACCACGACGAGGTGAGTTAGATACTCAGTGAGTCAACACCCTAAACCCCGATTAGGACGATAATTCACTCAGAGGCAGCCTAAACAGGCATCACACACAAACTTACCTCGCCTCAGCACCTCCCTACACATTAGCTCATCATATATATCATATGTATACAGCAAGCATATTTCATAACTGGAACACATCAATTCAACTTTCAAACAATCACATGGGTCATGATTATAAGGCCAAACCGTTATGACATGTCCCATTCCGTGACACACAATTTTGTCCCATAATCAGGCGTGGTTATCTCAATCACTTAGGTGTGTCCCAATTATTTACGACCCAACGGCTACGACCAACTCAGCAGTCGGCAGTCATCCGGCATAACCGGGCGTCGTCCCACTCCATTAGGCACGGCAACGTCTAGCATCCTCCACCTAGATGGCACCCCACTGAGGAGCTTCGTTCCGAAATCCATTCACGAACGGCAATGTCTAGCATCCTCCGCCTAAATGGCACCCCACTGAGGAGCTTCGTTCCGAAATCCATTCGGGAATGGCAACATCTAGTATCCTTCACCTAGATAGTACCCAACTAAGGAGCTTTGTTCCGAATTCCATTCGCAAACGGCATCATCTAGAACCCCCGCCTAGACGGCATTCCACACAGGAGCATAGTCCCATGTAAACACATCAGGACGGGTTCATTACCCCGCGTAACGCATCAGGGTATTTAGGTGATTACACACCAGCACATACTTGGCCAAGAACATCGTGCTTTACATCCAAATACCTCAAATTCAAATAATGGACTTGGCCAATTTTTTTCATATTAAAAATCATCCCAGTAAAATAATCGTGCGTGGTCACGCATTTAAATCGAACCATCAAATTTGATACGCTCCCAGTTCAAAACTCCAAGATTTTATATAATACCTACAATTTTGACGTAAAAAACTGACACCCGGTATTTTTTTATTTAAATACCCATAAAATCAGGTTTTGCAATAATATCCTATAATCACCACCAAGAACTCAATTGCATATCATATTATATAGAAACCATCAAAATTACACATAATGCCATCATATAGCCAAGAACATCAAAAATCCCTTTTTAAAATTCACTTGGCAACCCTTTTTTTTGTTCAAACTTTCCGAAATAAATTTGTACGGAGTGTTATATTTGAAATTAACCCACCAAACTTTGCATGCATCTCGTATAAAACCCCATCGTTTTATTGAGCACATAAAATTTGGCATCCAAACCCAACACCATATTTCTTTGCTAATTTCTTTTCCAACCACCCTCTTTTGAAAACAAACCTTAGTGACCCCCTTTTTTTTTTTTTTTTTTTGGTTCAAAATGTTTAGAAATAAATTCATAGGTGCTCACATACTCAAAATTAATCCGTTAAACTTTGCACGCACCTAGTTTAAATCCTCATTGTTTTATTGGCCAAATAAGTTTTGGTGTCTAACCCGACACCTAATTGTTTTTTTCCAATTGAAAGCTTAAAAGGTCGTCTTTTGCAATAACCATAAACCATCACCATAGCACAACCATTCACATAATACCATGCATGAGTTCTAAGCATGCCAAAAGTCAACCATATCACCAAATATATATTATCCATCAAGCACAACCTAAAAAACAACCACAACCTAAAAAACAACCACAATATCACAACCGGCCCTAACCGGTAGAAACTAGGCCACTCGCGCGCCTCCAAGTTTAATTCTAGAAATATAATAAAAAAGATCATAAAATTCTAAAATTTGAATATGTTATAAAGGACACTTAAAAAAAAAATGTGAAGACACCTTGATCCACATCTTTCTAGATTAAGAGCAATAAATCGTTGAAACTGTTATAAAAACTATGTCCATTTTCAGAAATTATGTTTTCCAAAATCAATTTGGTTCGAGTTCTAAAACTTGTCCATTTGATTTGAAATTTGACTATGTTCAACTGCAAGTTATGATGAATAATTTTTGTGAAGAAACTCTTTCGAAAATTGAACCCTAAGAGTTAATAAAAATTCTCTGAACACCAACAGATCAGTTTCCAACATAATCTGAGATTCTGTTTTGCAAATAACGAATCTGAAATCTCCTTCTTTTAAATCTCTAAAATCTTGCATAAACTATGTCATAACTAAAGATGTCTATAACATTTTTTAAGAATGAAGTAACCTCAAAATCATAGCACATTTTTCCCCACAAAAATGGCAAGTGGCAAGCATCTAGCAAACTGATCCGAGAGAAATCCACCAAACCAAGCTAAATCACCCTCACTAGATCAATACTAATGCATCTTAAGGTTAATGTAACCAAACTAGATTAACGATAATCCATCTTAAAGCTAATCTCACTTAATACTAATTTAACTAAGCTAATTAGCACTAATATAACTCCATAAGCGCAATTAACAACCTAATCAAGAATTAGGGAGTTAACTTACCGGAATTTGACGGTGGCGGGCTCATGGCAATGGCAACGCGACGGTGGCGAGAACCCAAGACTATCGCATTTCCAACGAAGGCTCAACAGCGAAGGAAACGGCCCTACGAGCTTTCAGCCATGGCTGGTCAGTGGTTGCTAGTGGGGGCTGTTTGAAGGGGCTGAGGTGTGGTGGAGTTGGCGCCAGGGTGGTGGCTGTTCGATGGTGCTGTGGCTAAGGCGGTGGCTGTGATGACTGCTCGATGATGAGACAATGGAGCTAGCATGAGGTCAGGACGACAACTGGACATTGGTGTTGTTATGCTAACGTGAGGAGGAGATGAGGGCATGATGGAAGAGGGAGCAGCAGCCAAAGAGTTGGACGGTGGTGGTGGAAAGAAGGGGATGAGAAACATGGGCAGAGAAGCTGAAAGAGAAGGAATGGCAGAAAGGAGAAATGAGGAAGGGTGAGGGAAAAAGGGGGCGTGTGTGAGAGAGAGGGAGAGGGGTTGGTCGGCTGAAGAAGAAGGGGGGGTGTTGTGCGTGAGAGAGGGAATGGGAGAGAGAAGGGAGAAATTGAAGTCAAAGCATTAGCCAATAGAAACCTAGGGGAAATATCCAACTACTCATTACTTGGCCTTCAAAGTCTTCATGCCAACTTAGTCAAGTGGCCATCCAATGGATGATTTAGCTTCAATTTCCCTAATTAAGCCATTTTTGGGCATCCAAATAGCACAAAAATCCTCCCATCCGGATTTCCATTCTTTTTCCGTTTTGTCCAAAATTCAAGTTTCCCGCAAAATTCTGGACTCAACGAAATTTCTCCGAAAGATGAGATGACATCTTATAATTGAATTGTGACATGCTTGAATTTCCAATTCCCAAAATCAAATTCAATTTCGTGATTAAAATCGACCGAACGGTTTAGTATAACCTAACCTATCGGGTAGCTTTTAGGGATTTTAGCGCATTTGATCCACGGTCGATAATTTTCTATCCACGTTTGTGCATCTCTGACTCGTAGATGACTCTCAGTTGTCATAAAATTTGCAAGGTTTCAATTACAAGCACTGAGTATAAAATCGATAGAAAACCGGGTTAGTGCCGTTCGACGCGAATTTCGTAATCATGCGGAATCACCCGCAATTCAATTATGTGCTTCCGTCGAATTGACCTATATCCGATCACATTTCAATTATAACAATGTCATATTGACCCTTGCCGATTATCACGGTCAAGAGATCGATTTCCGATCGAATTCTCAAGTCTACCGCATTTATATCCCTTAACGGCTTCACCTAATAGGTTAGTTAACTTGTGAGTGGCTAACTCAGAGAAAAAGGACCATAGGTGCGTCAACGAAATGCCCATCTCATATTATCGAGATAGGGTCGAAAATTCAGGATGTCACAAACACCTTGTACATTAAATTTGTCTCACAAAAAGTGTTCATCACACTTAGGATTCACAAGCATACCATTAGGAACCATGAATCATTTCATTTAAATTATATGACATTTTGCATGTCCACTTAGGATTAGATGACTATCCAAACTTTCCATCGCATCCAATCCTAAGTCTCATGTTTATTTCTTCATGTCCTTTGCGCATTATTTGAGTGATTTTAAGGTTTTCCAATGAATGCTTATGTTCTGTTTTCTTAGTTACTAATACACACACTTTTAGAGATCTCGATTTTAGGATATCAAATTGATCTAGTTTGGACTCAAGCTCTTCTAGGAAGACATAGGGCACACTTAGAAGTTTCTAATGCCACTAATTGCATGCCAATCACTCATCGTTTGAATTATTTTCCCTTTTTTTCAAAGCCAAATCATAATCTGGACAAGGAATCAACCATGTTCTAACCCTTGTTTGGACAAATCTTTGATACTTTTGTTCCATTTTTCTATTTGGAATCTAAACTCGGCCTTTTAATGAAACTTGCTTATCATCATGTTGGCTATGTTTTGTATTAATTTGATGATTTTTATACATGTTTTGATAGGAAAAATACTAATGACATTAGCTAAATGTCCTGTGTTTGATAAATTTCTGATGTGTTATTACTTGTTGTTTGATTTTTTTAAAATCATGTATAGATTGTTTAAGAAAAGTTTCTTCACAAAAGTGGTTCATCATCATGTCATGCATGTTAGAGAATTTTTTCATTTCCAAATTATCATTAGGTATTGCCTACTTTTGCTATCCTTACATGTTTGTTCAGAAATTTTCTGATATAAACATGATTGTGATTTTTTAGTTATGCCTTTTAGGTTAGTTTGTGCATGAAATTAGGCCATGCCATCTTCATGAAAATTGTTCTAAATACTTTGATTTTTGTTGTTAAACAATCTGCCTTTTCAAATTGCATCTTTCAAAATTACTTTGGTATGTGTGATGTTTCTTAAAAACAATTTCTAAAAAAAGTTCTTTCCAAAACTAGATTTGGCTTAAAGAAAAATTGTGGTTTAGATCATATTCAAAATGCATGTGACACTTGTGAGTGCATTTATGCGAGCCTCAGGCTAGCCTTGGCAATTGAATGTGTTACATAGCCTAGATATTGCTTAATCCTAAATATTTCAAACCTTTTTAAAATCCTGATTTGACATCGTGAAAGTCTCGACTTGAGTTGTATTCAAAATGCCTACAATGCTTGTGAGTGCATTTATGTGAGCCCCGGGCTAGCCTTGGCAATTGAATGCTTTTCATAGCTGAGACATCACTTTTTCTCAAAACTTTTTATGAATAAATTCGAAATATGCTTTTGAAATATCACATGTACCCCTCATACATATAATCCCATCATGCATTAGAAATTGCTTGTATTTGTGATTAGTGTATGCTCTTGGTAATAAGTGACCCGTCGGCGGTTCGCTTTCTTACTTGATTGGTTGAGAAATAAGGTTCAAAAGACCTACATGCATGTTTAGATTTTTGCAATACATGTGACTTTTAGATGAATGATAGAGTCGATGCATGATATCGAGGGAAAACCCTGAGATCACATAGATCGCTTGATTAGGAGACTTATAAGCGTTATTAGCCACGCGAGAATACAATTGGTCAACAATTGCTATAAGTCACAAAAATGGATTGGGTAGATGTCTTAGTGGGGCCCTCGCATGAAAGACAAAGGCCAACCTCAAGGCCCCAAAGTTTGATTTTCATATTGAAATTTCTTTAAATGATTGATCTTGACATGATATCTTGTTTTTTTATTGTTTTGTTGTGTATGTTTATTTCTTTCCATTGTATGCACGTAGTTATAAGTTTTTTAGATTAAGTTTAGATTATGACTCCGAAGATGGAGAAAGCGTGAAGACGATGGAGATCAATGTCCATTCTGACCATTATTATATACTACTCGTTTCCCCGAAATATGTCTCGGGTTCCGTTTGTTGGATAAAGCCCAACGAGTTGCAGATTCTCTCTCTTTCTCTCATATTTTTCAATTGTATTTCTCTTTTATGTTTTCTAGGATTGCATGGTAGATTTACTATTTTCCTTAATTGTTTACTTACTATCTCGTGATTTCAATTCCATTGAGTACTTTTTTTTTCTTGTTTTTCTAGATATAGAATAGAATGAAAATGACAAATCATGCACGATCGCTTAGTTTAGGATTAATGATCCCAAAAATGTGAAAATAAACGTATGAACATGTTAGGAAAACACAACATACTGTTTAGGTACCGAAAGAGCACTAATATAAATATTAGCATAACCCAAGTCCTCAAACCTAGATATTTGGTTGCGTAGGCATCAAGGGAACACTCCTTACCCTCGATTGGGTTTTCTAGCCAACCCCTAAAATGAGGCTAGTGGCGTCACGCCCGAACCCAGGGCACATAACAACCCCTTCCTTGGTCGATAGAAAGCGACATCCCAAGACTCGTTGTCGACCCTTCATTTTATTATTACATATGCAAAAGCGTATAATCAATCCCTAGACAACACATATATGGGATAGAAAAGCGGGACAATAATTTCCAAATCAAAACACACTTTCATAAACACCTTATTTTCTTATACATAAGGTCTATCTCAAAAAGAACTACTAAGCCACCTATGCTCCTGACCCTTCCACTTCAAGCTCCGAGTTCTTCACACTAGGGACCTGAAAATGGTTATACAATAACCAACGAGATATAAATCTCAACGAGTCCTCCCCCTAGTCCCCCAATTAGAACACCAACTTAACTTGGGGTATCTATTCAGAACCACCCTCACAAACAAGGCAATGACTAACAACCAACAAATCGATTCGATGCAACCTTACCCGGCATACCATGCATGTTGAATCTCAGCACAGTACATGCAATGCACATAGCCATTAGATGATATAGTTCATCAATCACATACGAGTCGCGTCACAAGCGATCTCGTCTAGCCAATGCTACACCCTGCACGTTATCGATTCATGCGTGCGTGCTATAAACAATGAGATCCACTCATACATAACCAGAACCAATGATGCCACGATTCTCATACGTTCTTGCACATTAGTGCGCCACCTATCCCGCATCAATCCATCACACGCATTTCGATTATAAAGTAAAATCGTTATTACACGTCTCAAATCGTGCCACACAATTTTACCCCATAATAAGGCGCAACAATCTCAACATTCATACGTTCCAATTAATTACAACCACACAGGCACGGCCTACCCAACATACAGCAATACGGACACATAGGCACAATCTACCCAACACACAGCAATACGGCCACACAAGCACGGGCTTTCCACATAGGAGCATCAGTCCAGCTTTTGTTGCAACCGGAATCCCTTGTCGAGGGCTTTCCACATAGGAGCATCGCCCACCCAACACACAGCAAGTGACAGATTCAACTTAAAGATCACGCAAGCACTTCACCACAACTCATTTTCTCATAAAAGTGGTCCATTTCGGTGTCCCTCGAACAACCTATATTTCCCTTTTTGTGCAAATCACTCGATTCATGTGGATGGCCATGCATTTACACATCCATTCATTTCATAGGATTACAACACATGAATTTATACAACTTTTCGCATTCCGGATGAACAGTGCACATGAACAGTGCTCGTGAACAGTACCGCGTGAACAGTGCACATGAATAGTAACATGTGAATAGTGTCGCGTGAATAGTGAATTTTCAAAATTAAACAAGTAATAAATTAAATTCATAAATCAATAAAAACATTAATTAAATCAAATAATCAATCAATTAAAGCTAAACATACTTAATTAAGCACATAAGCATCATTAAGCAATTAAAGCGAGATTAAGCTAAACTAATCTAATCCATCAATCTAACCACCTATCTTCGGGCTAATACAACTTAATTAAATCTCTTAAACTAGAATTAACTCTAACTAAACCAACCCTAAGCAAGTTTAGGCATTAATCGATGGATTAGGAACTAAACTCACCCGTTAAGTGGGCCAAAGACACGGATGCGGTGACAACGACGAAGGCGACACACGGGGACCTCTACCACAGTGATCCAAGGCGGTCTTGGGGCTGAAACAGCAACCACAAACTCGGACTCCCTCTGCAACTCTTGGAAACTAGATTGCCGGAGGAGGAGAGAGGCTAAACAGGCTAGCCGGGGCTTCGGCGAGTGGGTGGCCAGCAACCAGCAGCACCTGGGGCTCAAGGGGGAGTTGCTGGTGGCTGGGATGGGCGGAGGAAGGGTTGGAATGGGAGAAAAATGGCTGAAAACATGAAATAGTGCAGGCGGGCTGGCCGGAGCTCCGGCGAGCGAGTCGCCGGCAACTGGTGGCACCTGAGGGTCAAGGGGGAGTTGCTGGTGGCTGGGATGGGCGGAGGAAGGGTCGAAATGGGAGAAAAATGGTTGAAAATGTAAAACAGTGCAGGCGAGTAGGCGAACCGATAGACTGGCGACCAGTTTCTTCTGGTCGGCTGGCGGCTCCGTTCAGTGAGCGGCCGAGTTCTCTTGTACGATTTGGGCCTTTCGAAGACAATGGTAGGTGGCACGAGAGCTTATTCTCACGGGAATGCAACAATTAACTCAAGTTTTTGGAGAAAGGTCAGCTAGAGCCGAAGCAAGAAGAAGAAAAAACAAAGGGAGAGAGATCCGGACAAAATGGGAAGGGAGGGGAGAGAGAGAGTGATGTGAGGGCTGTTGCACTCTCCAAGAAGGCCATTGAACGCTTGCTTCAAGTCCCCATGCAAGATGACCTCATCTTCTCTCTTTCCTTTGGCTTATCCACATGCTATTAGGGGCAAATTGGTCATTTCCACCTTACACAAATTCTCAATCTACCCTTAGGCTGAAAATGATGGGCAGGCCTAAGAAATGGGCTATAAAATGAATAGAAATAGGCTCGAGAATTGATTGGGCTTGAAATGGTTCAAGGCTTAAACAATAGGCTTGGAAGGAGAAATGGTGGATTGGGCCCAAATGGCTCACTTGCTTGCCTTGGGCCTATCATGGTGGCTGTCCCACCTTGGGCTTGAGGCCCGCACTGGCCTTGCTTGGCCCACTTCCTCATAGGCTCGCATCCTCGGTCCGTAAGTCCTTTTTCCGAACACTTGGCTTAACTGGTGCTGCGACTGACGAAGTTGCAACATCCGAAGTCCGTCCGGACGTTCCTGATAATTCGAAGTGCAAATCTTGGATTCTCAAGCCATATCAATTTCACCCTAATGCCATTTTGGGTACAACTCAGACTGACAGGCAGCTTTGAGGATTCACACGTAACTGACTCGTGCCAAACCACGTTCAAGACATCTCGACAAATGGATGTCCTTGACTACATGAAATTGCGAATGATAGATTCTTATTTCAAAGTACACGATTACTAAGGATCGACATAGGGTTGTTCACTAGTTCGACAACAGTAAATGAAATCACCCGTCGTTCCATTATGTTTAGTCCGCGAATTGACTTCTAGCCGTTCTTGAAATCGGCTTGTCTATCCACAAGATCGTCCTCACGCAAGTCTTATAGTCAAGTTGTTTTCCTGGGTCAAGTTCTTTAGTTGCACGAGTTCTATTCTCATTAGCCTTTCCCCTCAAGATCAGTATCTCAGGAGTGATGAATTCCGAGTGAGATCAACCAACAATGCATTGATGAAATTCACATTCCTTCATCCCTCGAGGGACTCGAATTTCAGGATGTCATAAGTGGCGACTCCTGTCTTATTTTTAGGTTGTCATAAACAACTAGACCATATAAATAAACCCGTCGCGTGGGGTACGAGTTTCGATGAAACTCACCATAGCTTAGTATACTTGATATGAGAGTATCCGAAAGGATGAAGTGATGCTATCCTTATGGGTGAAGCATACTATCAAGAGGGCTACCATGGTAAAGGTACCCTTAAATTCGATATCCACACCGGACCCCTTCTTCTAAGGTGTGTCGTCCGTGTGGGTATGGATTGCGACACTCTACTATCACGCGGGGTATGAACTTGAGAGAGCTCTTGATCTCGTGAAGGGAACTCACGAGAGGCTTGATCCAAAAGGCGAGGTGATAATGTCTTTTGGAACGCGAGCCATGAGGGAACTCTCATGATCAAGTACCCCTAAACTGGACCTTTTCCCTTTTTTTCTTCATGTGATGATGAGGGATTAAGGGCAGCAAGATTGGGTCGCAACAGGCTTGGCGACTCCGCTAGGGACTAGTTACTAGATTAAGAGGACTTGAAGCCGTTTAAAAATTGTGGTTGTGCTTTAACTAACATGTCTCATGTAGGATCACCTGCATGTCAAAGTCACGTGGAAAATCAGGTTAGTCGCTAACCTTGTGTTAAATGGTCTTATAGGTGAGAGTTATGATGCATCATGATGTCCCAGGCCATCACTCTAGACCCTTAAGTATAATCTTTAATTTCTATTACACAAGTGGAAGAACATACACTTTTCATATAAAGACATTAGGACTTAAGAATGAATTTCAAAATGATAACATGCTTCTCTTCATTCATCATAAACATGGATTACACGAGGAAAACAACATCTTGACAATTACATCATGGCTATACACACATCAAGATGACCTAAACAAAACACCTAGGAGAGGCCAAAAATGTGCCTAACTCCTCTACTCGGTAGTTTTCCCTATCCACTACATCCTTCTATACCACACGCGCCTCATAATTCAAGCTCAAAGCATCACCAACGAATGGGGCCAAACAAACTCCCATTCACGTTGAGATACACAGATATAAATTGCATAGGAAAATGATTAGGGCGTCAAAACAATGCTAGAATGTCGATCCTCAAAGTTCCTATACATGCCATCTACCTGCATAGGTGTGTCATAATTCGCCAAAGGTGTCACATCCATAGCTAATGATCTAAGAGGAAAAATAAAGATGAGCAACAATGCCCAGTAAAGAATAAAGCATGGCATTAAACAATGAGATCCTAGCTTCACTCGTTAGTGAAAATAGCACCAACATAGTGAATCATCAGGACCATGGACTACATCAAATAGGGCATAATATAGTGCCAGTAATATCATGCAGACTAGACAAGCTAAAGGGGGTATAATGTCTGAAGACTACACCGAAATGTGAATACGTACTCCATCCATGCATCACACGGCATACACAATCCCATTCATGCATCACATGTCACACGGCAACACAATTATATATACTCACACGCCTTGCTGATTAATTTCAATGTGAGATCATCTCATATCCACCCTTGAAACGAATTGAACTCGGGACATTGGCCGAATCCATTCGAGTCACTTCCGGGTCATTGGCCCGAACTTCTAGAGGACGCTTGCCCCAAGGCATCTCCCTCTGAGGCATCTCGGTGTCCAAGATTGCTGGCCTTGTGACTTCAACCGAGGCATCCCAAACCTCACTGTTTGGGGCATTCCCATTCCCGAGGGCATCATCGGAACGCTGTCCGATGGGATATCTCTTAACTTGATTCATTCACACATTTCACCACATGAAAATCTTCCATTAGTGCACACTTTTAACACCACTAGCACACACATGTATCGCCACACAACATGCTCAGTGCACTAAGATCACAATGCATCAACATGCATAAAACAGAATTGCCCTTTACACTGCCTTACAAACTCATCACACATGATTCCGCACACATGCTAAGCATCACACACGTACAACTATCAAGAATAAGTTCTTAGCATGCCAAAATCATCCAAAATCATGAAATATGCATTTTCCAGCAAGCAAGGCACTAAGAACAGCAACAAGACTACAACTGGCCCTCACCGGCAGAAACTAAGTCTACTCGCAAGTCTCCAAGATTAAATCCAGAAACATAACCAAATGAGTTTAGAAAATCCTCAAATTTAAATATGTTATAAAGAACACTTGAAAAAAACACTTTTCATGCAAACACCTTGACCCAAATCTTTCTATAATAGTAGCAGTAGATCGCTCAAATCGTTATCGAAACCGTGTCTGCGTCCAGAAGTTGCGTTTTCAAAGCCAGCTTGGTTTGAAGTCCAAAACTCATCAATTTTCTCTAAAATTTGACTATGTTAGACTTCAAGATATGCTGAAAAACTCTTGTGAAGAAACTATTTTGAAAATCAAACCCCAAGAGTTGATAAAAATTCTTTGAACACCAAAAGATCACAGATTCCAGCATAAAACGAGATTCTGTGTTGCATGCAAAGAAGCTGATTTCTTGTTCTTTTAAATCCAGAAAATCCTGAGTAAAATATATGCCATAAATGAAGATGTTTAGAACATTTTTCAAGAAGAAAGAAACCTCAAAATTGTAGCACGTTTCAACCCACAAAAATAGCAAACATCGGGTGTTAGTAAACAGATCTGGAGAAAGATCTAATGTTAGCTCCTTTGAGCACGTCTCTTGCAAGCTTAGTAACCATGAACCTTCAAGAAACTCACATGCAAGGCATCCCACACATCACATCATACATGCAAGCTGAAATCCTACATAGATCTAGCTCCTATAACCTAAAAATCTACTAGATCGAGCTAAACCACCCTCAAGCGTTGAGAGGATGTCAAAGTTTAATACCTAACTTATTCCCTTACCTAGTTTAGGACTCAAAATCTCCTTTCTCGAGCTCTCTTGAAGGATGGCTACTTCTCTAGTCGCTGGTCCTTCGAAGAACAACAAGGAAACAGGGACAAAACGAGAGAGGGAGGCGTCTGGTGCGTGAGGGGAAGAAAGTAGGAGAAGAACAAATGGGAAAGGAGAAATAGAAGGAGAAGTTAAGGGAAAAGGATTGCTTTCTTGGGAAATTTCCCTTGCTGTAGCCATGCATAGGAGGAGATTGGCTAGGGAAGTTTTTAGGGCCATCATGAGGTTTAGGGGTTGGGGTTTCCGGCTAGGGGAAGAGGGTAGAGCTTAAACTTGCATGGGGAAGCTAAAGCCAAATGCAAAAATCCTTGATTTTGTCCTTTTCCCCTTGGCTTACCTGCCCTGACAAAGTTCAGTCTAAATAAAATAAAGCTAATCCTCTTCCTAATCCAACGATTTCGGCCACCTCTAATACTAGGTAATAATTTAAACAACTTTATTCCAAGATCCTCCATTATAAACATGACCAAGAACTAGTAGGATGGCACACGCACCTTCAAGTCGCACTTTCTAATCCTAAGGTCCTTACATCCAAAATTAATTTCATATGCAGCACAACGTCACTAATTAAGTCACAAGAAAATGCCATTAAAAATTTGAAATCACTTAAATTCGCGCAAGACAAACAATGGCCAAAAAAAAATCTCAGTATTTGTCCTCCTTAATTGGCCCTTCCACACACGTCTAGCCCACGGGCCTTACCATGGTCCACCGTTCACTCTCTAGCCCAAACTTAGCCCAAAGATAGGCCCATTAGGCCATCACACGCCTAGCCCACACAGAAAGTCCATTGGGCCATCCACCTATCCCGATTTCTCTTCCGTCGACAAGCACAAGCTTAAGTGAAATTCAAAGGCTGAAATTTTAGGATGTCACAGTTATAAGGGGAGGCATGCTTGTAAACCATTTGTTTTGCAGGTGGTGTAAGGATGTATGAATGTATGAGGGTCCATATTAAAGTGTTGGTAGTTTAAATTTAAATGAATGTTTATAAGCTTTAGCACGACACCGTACACACAACCGCGGTCTAAAACCCCGATCACCCAATCTAGGACCTTATGAGGGTTTATGGGTGGAATCTATGAGCGAATACTCATGGTAATCCATTACTTACATAAACCCGCTCGTCCCAACCGATAAAAATAGTACTGACCGACAATAGTAGCGGTGGGTAAACTATTTTTATCTTTTGGGATGGGGACCTTAAGCCTTTAGTATCCTCACCCTAGGCATCGAAACCTCATAGTTTCATGCGACATGTGATTTGTGCTTGCCATGTGTTTTGTGGGTAAGATATCATTCCTTTCTCATCATTCTTATCTTCTTACTCTTCATTTCAATTATGCATTTTATATTTCAACGAGGATACATTTTAATCACAGATGCCCCTTTAGGTTTAGGTTTAGATGGGTAAACCCGAATCGGACATTGTTCCCGTGCCAAGGAATCTCAAGACTCTATGGGAGAATCTCGACCCAAGACATCAAAATTATGTAGAAAAACGCATAGGCTTCCACCCAACTTTATTAAAAGTCAAACCATGTATCACGATGATGAAAGCATTGGCTCATTTTTGGAATCCCATAACTTCCACTTTCATGTTTAATTGATATGAATTGACTTCTACAATTGAAGAGTTCCAGAAAGCCATCAGATTAGGTAAAGCCTATTTAGGTTTCGTCACTCATCTTATTGGTCAAGATCCAATATTTCTTCTAAGTCAATTCCTCAATATCCCTACCGACAAAATTAAGGCTATTCTTAAAGGAAATTCTCATTCCATGCCTTACACTTTCCTTGAACAACATTTCCTTAGCCTTAAGCCTAAATCTGGGAATCAAATTCCTCGCGTCTTCCTACTCATGTTCTTTGGTTTTGTGGCACTCTTACATACACGAAAAAATAATGGAGTCACTCACATTATCGATCAAGTGTGTGCCTTTAATTGTTTTACACACATGATCATTGCCGAAACTTTCATGTCTCTTAATTGTTTTAAAGCAAATGGTCGAGGAACTCTTAGAGCCCCATTAGGACTTCTCAGAATTTGGCTTTTCTCGCATATCAACGAATTTGCCCCTCACATGAAGATCGTCGATGTCACGAAATATCATCATCCTATTTTTAGATTCTGCCAAAAAAAATGAATTCTTTTTATTTAGAAAATGGGCATTCTGATTAAATATTTGTTGTCGTTCCTTTTCAATTGTATAATTTCTTTTGAAGAAATTTTAATAAGAGGATGCTATGTGATATTGGAATCATACACGCTTCTTATCACTATTTCATCTCAAGAAAATATCAAATTGAATAGGTTTTGTATTTTCTTGATTTCTTTTGACTTGTACTAATTTGAACTATCTTTTTTTAGAAGGTATTAAAAAGTGGTTGAAGGGCTCTCCATTATAGGGATTTGCTCTCAAATAAAGATGGAAAACAAAGACACTCAAGTGTGATCAAGTGTGAGTAACTAATTTGGAAAATCGACTTGACGAAACAATTGCCACATTCACAAATTTTGAAGCGTTCATAACTCCATTACTTCCGACCAAAACTGTGCCCACTCTTGAAGATCTTCATAATCAAGTAAATGAAATGCGTGGAATGATGATGCATCTTATGAATCGTGTAAATCAAATGGCTATAGAATTATTAGCTCTTTCTTTGCCAGAGACCACTAGTTTTTATTCGAAGGGTAAAGGAAAGCGAGCTTATGAAGAACGAGTATCTGAACTTGAACTTTCTTCTAGGACTAGAGAATGTAATCAAGGACATCTTAATATAATGGACGTGGTTCATGTTCGATCACATCATGATCTCAATAAGAAGCCACGTAAGCATACCTCGGCTTATCAATTTACACCCGTGACATCCTAATTTTCAACCCTGTTTTCGATGAAATGAAACGGGCTTTTCATCGACGTGCCTATAGTCTTATTCTCTGACCTAATCACTCACGAGATAACTAATCTATCCGGTGATGCCATTAAGGAATCTAAACATGACAGACTTGAGAATTCGACCAGAAATCGACTTCTCGATCGTGCTAATCTACAAGGGTCAATACCGCACCATCAAAATTGATCAGAGACCCGAGAAAAGTCGAGTTCGACAGAGGCATGTAATTAAAGTGTAGGTAATTCCACCTAATTGCAAAATTCACATCGAATGGCACTAAATCAATTTTTCTGTCATATATGTATCTTGTGCCCGTATTTGAAACCTCGAGATTTTCACGACAACTGAGAGCCGCTAATGAGTCAAAGATGTACAATGTGGCTCGAAAATAATCAACCATGGGTCAATTGCGCTAAAAATTCCTAAAAGCTACCCGGTAGGTTAGGTCACGCTAAAAACACGTCCGGTTGAAATTAACCACGAAATTGAACCCGATTTCTAAAATTCAAAGTTCTGTCATGTCACGATTTATTTTAGGAACGTCGACTCATCCTCCAAAGAATTTTTGGCGAGCCCAAATTTTCGGTGAAAAATCAAGATTTGGTGTAATTGGACCAGGAAATTTGGATAGGCCAATTTGAGTACACTTTAGGCCTCCAAGTTGAACCAATTGGTGAGGAAAATTATGGAATTAAGTGTGGACTCCTACCTTGACATTTTGGCCGTTTAATTGGATTGAATTGGAGTGAAATTGAAGTGAGTTTGAAGGGGAATTGCACAAAATTCGTAGCCATGGGGGGGCTGCAACATTTCAGCACCTAGAGTGGCTTGTAGAGGAAGATTGTAAGGGAAAATAGCTGAGGATGATGGCTGTGGACTTTGGAGGCCTTGCGATGATGAGCTAGGATATTTTGTGGAGACTTTTGTGGCATTTGTTCCCCCCTCCAGCTGCAGCACTTCAACTTCTTCTTCCTTGCCTCTCTAGTCTCCATTGTTGATGTCCTTGAAGAAGAAAACTAGCCAAAACGAAAGGAAGCCGAGCCAGCCCCTGCTATCAACCACCGAAGCCATTGCCGCCCAAGCACCACCCGCCTGCCTCTCGTCATCATGCCCGAGCCCGCGCAACTCTAGCCTACACACCCGTCGCTTGCATGCCAGTCTACTATCCCGAGCCTCTGTCCAGCTCGTCGAGTCACCTCCGCCGCTAGTCCATCACCTTTGCCCATCCCCAATGCCACCTAGTTCCTTCATGCTCACTCCCGTGCCAACCCAGCCCATTTCAACCATCGAAGCTTTCGGTCTAGCCCTTGGACGGAGCCGAACTCACAGCTCGGGCTATGAGCTTCGCAGCCCTTTTCCAAGCCCTTCTAGACCTCATTGGGCGTCGCTCTAAGCTCGAGTCTCGCTCGCCTCTGTGTCATCATCGCCGTGAACTCATCGGCTCGCAAATCCGGTGAGTTTACTTGCTAAACCTTTCTTAGGGGGTTAACTATGCTTAGAGGAGGTTAGTTTAGCTTAAGATTAATTTAGGTGCTTAGATTAGTGTAATTAGTGATTTAATTGGTTAATTACGCTAATTAGGTGGTTAGATTAGTTTAGTTAGGGGTTAATTAGATTGTATGATTATTTAGCCTAGTACATTATTTATCTAAGTCCAATTATGTGGTTAGATTAATCATTTATGTAATTATTTTGCATTTATTTCATTAATTTTGTAATTTATTTAATTATTTAATATTTTCCAGAAATTATACCGAGATAGTCAGTTGTCAGATTTTCGTGTTGATTGTTGTGGTGCAATTAGTTTATGCAATTGAGTGCTAAATTGTGTGATTGAGTGATGATTGTTAATTTTGAGTTATTATCTCAAAATTGTGAAATTTTGGTATTTAATTAGAAAATACCGGGTGTCAGGTTTCAACAGCAAAATATTTGTAGGTACTATATAAACTCGTGGGATTTTTAAAAGGAGGAATATCACTTTTTTCTGGTTTGATCTGACCGTATACCCGCACACGATTATTTTACCGGGTGTTTTTAATAAAAAGAAAATTGGCCAAGCACATTATTTTAATTGAGGCATTTGAGTGCCATTCACGATGTCATTGGCCGAGATTGGATGGTCGTGTGATGGTTATGAAAACCCATCATGAGCTTTTATACCGGACGATGCTCTTTCGGGAATGCCCCACGTCAACGGATGCCAGTCGCAACCGATGCTCCTTCGGGAATGCCGTCTAGAGGTAGACATTGCCGTGCTCGATAGTGCGAGATGATGCTCGACTGTGCCGAATGACCACTGACTATTGAGTCGGCCGTGATTGTTGGGTCGTAATCAATTGGAACGTGTAAATAAGTGATATGACTACGCCTGATTATGGAACAAAATTGTGTGGCACGGTATGGGACATGTCATAATGATTTGGCCTTATAATTGAGACCCTTGTGATTGTTGAGTTATAGGTTGAGTCGTTCCAATTGCTAAGTGCATTAATTATATGCATATGTTATATAAATTGTACTAACGTGCAAGAATGTGCTGAGGCAAGGTAAGTCTTATGTGATGTGTGATTAGACTACCTCTAAGCGTATTTCCTTTCTAATCGGGGTTTAGGGCGTGAACTCTCTGAGACATTGTCTTACCCTGTCGTGGTTTAACTATTTACAAGTCCATAGATGGAGGTCCGTCCGGTTTGTTTTGGACAGCCGCGGGGTATATCGAGTAGAGTACCGACGTCCTTGTCCCTGGGAGTCCTTAGCTCCATGAGCTCATCGTGACCACTATCTTGGTCAATGAGGGCTTACCACAGTTGGTACCTCATTGATTCAGGGCGTGGTTTTTTCATGAGCCTAATGCGGTGCAGGAAGGTCCCCTTTAGGGTTTCGACATACCCGCCATTGAGAGCGAGGGGGTAGCTGACCCACCTGACGGTGTCATGATAGATCCGGATCCCAAGTAGATAGGGTCCGGGATACAGTTAGCTCGGTAATCTCTTTTGCTTATAGACTCTTGTGTATAAACCTAGTGTGTTTATAAAAGTATGTTTGTGAAAATTTGTTGTCCTGCTTTTCTATCCCATGTTGGTTGTTGGGTGGGGATTGTTTATTCTGCTTCCGCATGCGCATTTAAATTGAATGAGTCGGCAACGCATCCTGAGAATGTCGCAATTTTATCCACCACCGAGAGATGTGCGTGCGCTCGAGGTTCGGGGCGTGACAACACCTTTACCAAGACCACTCTCTCAAATATTGCCCATGCTTTTAGAAGAGAGATTGGTGGCTAAAGAAGTCTCGAGAGAAAACCCCCCAAAGTTTACTGGATTTGATATGTCCAAAGCATGCGTGTATCACATGGGAGAAAAAGGACATGATGTTGGTAACTACCTGGTCCTTAAGGTCAAAGTTCAAAATTTGTTTGACAAGGAGATTCTGATTTTTAGGGATGCTGCACCAAAGGTATAAAGGAATCTACCATCCTAGAGCTATGAATGTGATCATAATTGACGTTACTAGACCAATTGAAAGTACCCCTATTTCTCCTTTAGTGTAGAAAAAATTGCTTTAATAGTTTCTCATTCCATTAATTCTCCCATACAAGGGAATCTCCATTTGTTCAATTCATTTGTTCAAGTTTGTTCTTTCATTTGTGATATTTGTAAACACTTGGATCTTGAGCCGTTGATCCAAGATTGTATACTTTGTAATATGGCCTTATCATTTTAGATTTGATAAAGCATATGCACGTTTTATTAAGGACGTGTGAAAGCACTATAAACCAGTCCTATGATGATGCTTTGAGGCCTGGATTTTCACATGTTTCTTAGTTTTCCCAAATGGATTTTTGGAAGGAGGATGTCTGAGGATATGCAAACGAGTTCCCTATTGATCATTTTTTGAAAATGGTGTTAAAAATATTTTTTTCATAAAAACAACACGCACTACATTTCCCGTTACTAAATTAACCATTTTTATTACATATCATGCATAACACTTTGTATAGTCACGATAGTCATATGCATGGCTCAGATTCGCCCCTTGGGAATTTAAGCGGACCCCATTATTCTAAGTTTGGAGCTGAAGACAATTCAAAGGTTATTAAAAAGGAATATATCCATCATGAGGAATCTAAACCTCCCATTGCTGAGCAGACCATTACAGTGAACTTGGGTAATTCTAAGAACCCAAAAGAAGCATAAATTGGGGTAGACCTTTTTGGAGCCAAAACCGAAAGAATGGTTGAACTTCTGAAGGAATACCAAGATGTGTTCACTCGGTCCTATGCTGATATGCCAAGCTTATATACTAATATTGTGGAGCATTCGCTATCTCTTGATTTGAATATCCTACCTAAGAAGCATGAGCTTAGGAGGACAAAACTAGAATTATCTAAGAAAGTTGAAGAAGAGGTCATGAAACTCTTGAGAGTGGACTTTTGTCAAGGCCTTTCTTTTTCCGTTCGGGGAAAAAGGAAGAAGTTTAGGGGTATTTGCCTAAAGAGGTGGACCAACGGCCTTAGATTAGGAGCGGGCTCTCCCAAGCCCGTACCTCGCACAACGTTGGATTTTGTATTTTTATTCTTAACAACCTTTGTATTTTTAGGAGTTGCCACGAGCTTATTGGGATCGGCTAGAAACCAATCAAGACGCGAGAGTGTTGTCTCGATTCCTACGCAACCAAAGATTTCTAGGAACGGGGACTTGTTTATGCTAATGTTTCTATTAGCGCCTTTGTGGTACCACTAACTTGGAAGGTTCTTTATCTAGATGGCCACACAATCTTGATTACCAATTATAATCTTTATAAAACTGCTAAGCATCCATGCAAATGTTTTTGTAGGTTTGTTTTCCATACCAGTTTGGGGTTTTTCTGGGTTATAACCCATTTTTTCGAATCACTTGAAGGTTATATAACATTTCAATTAATAACTTGAAGGCTGCAATTTTTTAAAAACGTTCTCTACAAGTGCTATATCATGTCAAATTTCCGACACTTGGATGAACATATTTTAAAAGTTACAGTGCTTAGTTATCAATTCAAAATTATAGCACTCAAATGAATTTTTTTTAGAAGTTATGGTAGTTAAGTGATAGAAAAAAGTTATGGTATTCAAGTGAACATCGTGTCATCGAGAACTTCACAAAATTTGGCATTAATTAGTGGGACACACATTGAAATATCTTCACGCTCTGCAACAACCTTTAATCAAGGGCCTCCTTTTTGGGATAAGGAGGCCCTTGATTAAAGGTTGTTGCAGAGCGTGAAGATATTTCAACAAAAAGAAGACAAGCTTGTGTGTCCCATTAATTAATGCCAAATTTTGTGAAGTTCTCGATGACACGATGCTCACTTGAATACCATAACTTTTTTTTCACCACTTAACTACCACAACTTCTAAAAACATTCATTTGAGTGTTATAATTTTGAATTGACCACTAAGTACTGTAACTTTTAAAAAGTTTTCATCCAAGTATTTGAAATCTGGCATGATATATCACTTGTGGGAACGTTTTTAAAAAATCGTGGCCTTCAAGTGATTAATTGAAAAGTTATATAACTTTCAAATGATTGCAAAAAAAAAAAGTAATGGCATTAAGTGAACGATGTACATAAGTTGTGCTACTCAAGGAATCGAAAAAGAAAATTATGACACTCGAGTGAGAGGCGTATGAAAGTTATGGCACTTGTGATATCTTTTTCCCTTGCACATTCAAACAAATTCAAAGTGGTAGTTGAATTTTGATTATTTGGTCGGACTTAGTTTGGATCGTGTTAAATCAACGAACTCAAACTTGAGATACAATTTTTAATAGGACATGCTTAATTGATAAGTGGACATGAGTAGAAAACAAATTCATGCCACATTAGCTAACCAGTCTATTTTCATCTATCGGTAGCATTAGAATGGCAAGCCAAAAGATAAAAAGAATAAAGCTTAGCCGACCGTTCTCTGTAAAATGACGAAGTGATAGTCAAATATGGGCCATAAGAAATTTTTTAGGAAACCATGAACTTCCTCAAATGGTTTCATTTCTACTATATTTTTCTTTTTTCTTTCTACTCTATTTTTCTTTTTTCTTTTTTCTTTTTTGGGATTTGTATAATTCTTTATTGCAAGCTCAAACTCAGAAACAAATCAAAGTAATAATATTCACATAATAAAAATGATGACCGCCACTTGAGGGGTTGCTCGTCCTCGCTTACCGCCGCCTTGAGGTCGCGCGACCTCAAGCGGCACCACCTAGGTCGCTTAACCTCAGACGATCGTCACTCGGTGGTACCGGAGGATGCGAGACCTCAGGCAAGGTTTGTCACACCCCGAACCTCGAGCACGTACACATCCCTCAGTGGTCGATAAAATTTGCGACTTCCCAGGACACGTCGCCGACCCATTCATTTTATTGCACATGTGGAAGCGAATAAATAATCCCTAGACAAAACTCAATTGGGATAGAAAAGTAGGGCCACAGTTTTTGAAAACCACAACACACCTTTGTACACAGTAGACTAGGTCATTTACAATACTAGTCTATATTCACAAGTCTACAAAAGTAGAAGGGCTACAAGGCCCCTAAGCAATCTTTAACATCCCAAATTTTCAATTATGTTTTCCATTGAATAAATTGGGCTTTTTATCGACACACCTATAGGGCTGTTCTCAGAACCGATCACTCTCAAGATAACTAGACTATCAGGAAAACCCATTAAGAAATTTTAATGCAATAGACTCGAGAATTCGACCAGGAATCGGCTACTCGACCGTGCTCATCTTTAGAGATCATTACGGCACAGTAAGATCAATTAAAAATTTGAGATAGGTCGGTTCGACTGAGATGTGTGGCTAAACGTAGGTGACTACACTAAATTGAAAAATTCTCGTCGACTGGCACTAGACTGATTTTTATATCGTTTTGGTACCCTGTGTCTATATCTGAATCCTCGAGATTTTCACGATAACCGAGAATCGTCAATGTGTTGAATGGGTTTAATGCGGTTCGAAGAAAATCGACCACGGGTCATTTGCACTAAAATTTCTGAAAGCTACCCAGTAGCCTAGATCACGCTATAATCGCGCCGAATTTAAATTAACCGTAAATTTGAATCTGATTTCAGAAATTGAAAGTTTTGTCATGTCACGAATTATTTTAGGAACGTCGACTCAGGCTACGAAGATTTTTCTGCAAACCGAGACTTTTAGGGAAAAAGTCGAGGTAGGGTCTTTTTTGTTCAGAAAATGTCGAGAACCGTTTTTAATCGCGAAATTGGGATGCATATAAGATCAATTGGTGAGGAAAAATATCAATTTGATCGAGGGTTCGACAATTGAATATTTAAGAGCCAAATTTGAGTGATTCAAGAAGCAATTGGTGTCCAATTGAAGAAAAGCCAAGCCAAGTTCGTAGCCCCCCCTTGCCATGACATTTGGACCACTTCAAAAAGCCCTCTAGAAGAGTTTGAAGGCTGGAAATTGGTGGTGGAGGACAGCCATGCAAGTGGACAAGGTCAAGGGGACAATTGAAGATGAGGATGAAGCCAAGTAGGTCCCCCATTGTCTCATCTCTTCTCCTTCCCTCTCAGCAAGTCGAGCAGCATCCCTCATCCCCTCCTTCCAGTCGTTCGAAGCTTAACAAGCCCAGGGAAGCCGCCGGAGCAGCCAACAGCCCAGTTGGACCGTCGCCACGCATGCCGGAGCCACTGCCTGCCCGTCACGCCTCGCCCTACTACACGGCCATCCCCCGCCGTTCTAGCCACCGTCCAGCCTCGGCCATGATCCCAGGAGCTACTCCGACCAGCTCAGGCCACCGTGCTCTGCCTCCAATAACCATTCAGCCGCTGCTTGTCCTCGCCGAGCTATCCACCTCGCCTTCGCTGGTTCTCGGCCCTAACAACCACCAGCTTAGAACCGAAACCCCAGAACATTTCCAACACTGTTCAACCTGTTTTAAGGTTGTTCTAGACCTCGGTTACCAAACCCACTTTGGAGAAGATCGAGCCTCAACTCGTCCCCGTCGAATTGATCCGAGCAAATCATTGAACAAGTGAGTTTAACTCACTAATCCTCTCTTAGTAGGTTAATGACACTTAAGGGTTCATTAGATTAAGTTAAGCATGATTTAGGTGGTTAGTTAGATTGGATTAGTGATTTAAATAATTAACGATACATGTTAGGTGGATAGTTTAGTGCAATTAGGGCCTAGACAAGCTCTAGTATTTATCTAGAGTGATTCGGAAATTTTCCGAGTCCGTCTTGTCTGTTAATTAGGCTTTACGGGCCTAAGTCGCTATTTTTAGTATTTAATAATTAATTTCCATAATTATTTATTTATTTATTTATTTTTCAAAAATTAGACCGGGATAGCCGATGATCGGAATTTTATACTGATTTCAATAGTGTACTCTGTTTATTTAATCGAGCTCTGATTTGTGCCGATTATTGGTGATTTGCATTTTTAGGGATTTATCCCAAATTAATTAATTCCAAGAATTAATTGGAAAATCACCAGGTGTCGATTGACAGCGCCAGAAATGAATTTTGTTCACTGTAATAAATGATGGGATTTTCAAAAGTGAAGATATTGTATTTTGGCTAAGACTGACTGTGTCCCCTACCTACTAGTATTTTTATCAGGTATGATAAAAAAAATGATGAATTGATTAAATGGTCAGGCTGGTATACTATATTAGCCTACGGGCGATAAATCAACTTAGCGAGAGTAGTATACTAGTGTACTATATCAACCTACGGGCTCTGATATGTCAGCTTAGCATGCGAAATACACTTTATCAGTTTAGAGTGAACAATCTTACTATTAGTTTAGAGCGAGCATTATGGGTATATTATATCAGCCTATGGGCGATATATCAGCTTAGAGCGAGAACATATTATTTATCAGCTTAGTGTGAGCTATACTATCTATATATCAGCTTAGAGTGAGCAGTCCTAGACTATAATCGGACTTATAGATAGTATTGATTAAGATGACCGAGGAAGGGTCTTGATGACATGGAATTGACTAAGTCGATTGATTGATGATTCGATCTGATTGAATGATTTGATTTGTGGATATGACTCGATGAGATTGTGAATTGGATTGACCTGCAGGAAGGAAATCGAGGCTAAGGTAAGTCCTTTAACTCATGATTGTGCGTAGGCAGCCCTTAGGGCGTATTTTCTTCCTAATCGAGTCTTAGGGGGTTGAACTTGCTGAAACGTAGTCTCACCCCATTGTGGAATAATATTTCAGGTCCATAAATGGCAGCACCTCCTAAACATTTTGGTCAACCTAAGAAATTCACAAAACAAAGTTACCATATTCCGATACAGGGGCACCCTAATGGACTAGAATATGTGCTGGTGAAGTCCATAGTCTGAGTTGATGCGGGTTTACCCAAAAAGGTGCCCCATTAATACAGGGCATGGTATCGCCATTATCATAATGGTCAAAGGGAGGGCCCTATACCGGAATCTGAGATACTTCTATATGTGATGGAGGTTGCTTTTGGAAAGGGTACAGCAGACTCTAAGGGTGGATCGATGGTGGACGCGAAGGACCTTTAAGCTTGATGATCCAGACTCTCCAGTGTACTCAGCAGTGGGCTCCAGCTAGAGTGTGGAAGAAGGAGAGATCGAGGATGAGGACCCGGAGTAGGTTGGGAACCCCCACCCCGGCTTGTAGACTTTGTTTTCTGACGGGCTTGTGTAGAACCTGACTTAGTAGTTTGCATTGTAATATATACATTCTAGTTTGCAATGTATATAAGGGTGGTTGTTATTTTCAAGTTCGAAAAATATGGTCATACTTTCCTATCCCATTGTTTTATTGTATGGAGATTTTATCTCTGCTTCTGCATGCGTATTAAAATGAAAGGGTCGGCGATGCGTCCTAGGAAGTCATTATTTAATCGACCAAAGAGGGATGGGCGCACGCCTGGAGGATCGAGGCGTGAAATGTTTGAATCCTCATCTAAAGACTCCAGAGTCTCCTAGGGACTTGGACTTGGGTCCACCACTGCACCATTAGGAGGGTCAGTTGTACCCTCACCATAAACGACCTCTAACACCGATACCGGGACATCAAAATCCTGCAAAGGACCCTCCCTGGGTCCATTGAACCTGCTACAATACCACGCCCTGAATCAATGGGGTACCCTTTTATTGCGACCCGATCTCGCCACCCCTCGAAATAGCCAAGGTGGGAAAGGTCGAGTTTAGGAGTACTTGATCTCAAGATCACGAGCTCTCCCAAGCTCATACCCCACGTGACAGTAGGTTTATTATGCGATCTAATTGTTTATAACAACCTAAAAATATACAGGAGTCATCACTAGCCTCATTTTTGGGAGTCGACTAGAAACCCAATCGAGAGTCAGGAGTGTTCCTTCGATTCCTACATAACCAGATATCTAGGTTCGGGGACTTGGGTTACGCTAATATTGCTATTAGCTCCCTTTCAATACCTAAACAGTATGTTGTGTTTTTCCTAACATTTTCATGCATTTCTTTTTATATTTTCAGGATCGTCAATTCTATACAAAATGATCATGCGTGGTTGATCATTTTCATGCTATTCTATTTCTAAAAAATAGAAAGGAAAACAACCAATGACATTGAAATTGCAAGACATTAAGTAAGCAGTCAAGAAAAAGCAGTAAATCTATCAGGCAATCCTAAAAATATAAAAGAGAACAATTGGGAAAGAAAGGAAACCCGCAACTCGTCGGGTTTTATACAATGCATGGAACCCGAGACATATGTCGAGAAAACAAATAGTACATGACAACGGTCGGAATGGACATCGACCTCCATCACCTTCATGCCTGCTCTATCTTCAGGGTCCTAATCTAAACCTAATCTAAACCTAATCTAAGAAACCAAGATTCCTTGCCTCATCCTATATGACTAAGACCGCATAGAAATCATTATTATAACGAATAGACATAGGCATCAGACATGAACATGAATCTAGCAAATTCAAGTCACAAACAAGACAAAATACAATGCACATTTAAAGGTTTGTAAGACCACCTAGATAATGTACAAAAATGTGAAACTTGCACATGACATAAGGTTGAATGCGAAAAAGGTTTGGGTAAACATTTAACCCTAAATCAGAATGCAAAGAAGTCACACAAGTCATTAACATTGCAAAGTGGCTTGGAACTGAGAATGTCATGCTTGACAAATTTCAATTGCAATTAACCAAATGGGTGCATGATATTCACATCAAACAAGGTTCAAATATGATAATGACTCTCATGAAAGATTCAACTCCAGCAAAGCATGTTTACTAGCTCAAATTTGAACACACGCATCAGGTCTCAAACAGGACAAATTCTGGACTGAACTTTGGACATATGAAAACCATATCAAATGAGATTCAATCAGGGCATTCTATAGCTCATTGGAAAGATATTTAAACCATCTTCGACTTTCATGAAGACTTCGAACACAGAAAACCACAACAACCAGCTCATATCAAGTCATTTGCACAGAAGGTCAAATCAGCGAAAGAAACAGAATATCAGAGCAGAACAGCAAATCAACCTAAAAAACTAAACTACTGCAGAATCAACAGATTTTGTAGGTGTTTTTTGATGACCAAATGACATCCTCTCAGGGCATGTGAACTATCAAATCGAAGCTTGAGAAGTCTATTTTCTATGTCTAAAAGGGCTCAAGACCAGAAAGCCTCATCTATTACCTCATTTAAGCCAAAACAGAAAGTGACATAACAGGTATACGAAATTGCAAATCAAGGCAAATCAAGTTCAATCAACTTCAAGTTCATCATCAATAATCATCAACTCATTGCAAATCATGCGAGATTAGCGTCATAGGAAAGATTAAAACAAGCCCACTTCTTAAGAGAAGTTGAGTCCAATTGACGTCAAATTGATAGTTGAAAAATGATCATGAGGACATACAAATTAGCACAAATGAATTAGAACATAATGCATAACTAATGGTTTATAAAACCATCCAGACAATGCACAAAGAGTAGTCCTAAAAACGAATCACAGCAAACCCTACAACTTTAAAAGGATTGACAAAAGTAGCAAACTCTGCTTTTATATCTACAAACTTCTGCCTATATCCACCGACTTCAACCATCAGTTTCACCCATCAATTGATCTCTACTTGATCTAGAAAACTTCCCAAATTTGAGTAAAACCAGACCAGAACAGAGATTTATTACTTTCTAAAACCCAATCTAGTTCAAAGTGAAGACGAATATTACTCACAATCAACGAGGCCAATGAGCACAGGTTTTAAGCATGCCATAATGCTAAAATTACTCAGACTGATTAGATCGATAGTAAGCAAGATGAAATCAATATGGGCATCATGATTTAAGTAAGCCTTGAATATCTTGCATATAGACTGATGAAGACACTATGCAGAGATTCATTCAGGCATCTTCACAAACATATGGCAGGCATCTCATTTTAGTGACCAAAATGCGAGGGTGAATCAGCAACTTAAAATCACGCGAGCACAACATCATCCAAGCAAGATCAAATCGATAGTACATCCTCAATAAGATACTACTTTCACCCTAAAGTTCTAGGTCTCAGTCCTATGAGCAGCCTCAGCTTCCAAAGTTTTACCATCAAAGGATAACAAGATGGAGCTCATGAGACCCTTCACTTTTTCAATAACCATTTTCCCCAAAACACGAACACCAGGAATTCCTTCCCATTGACCAACATACAGAATGCAGAAGTGGAAATAGGTACAATCACATTCAAATATGTTCAACAGAAACTACCGAATGAAAACTGAAGCTAACTCTATGTTATTGTTCTACATAAAAGAAATGCGAGACAACTACGGCATTACAACTATACCTGGATTGGATCACAAGAGAATAGCGAGCAAAGCAAATAAAAGGACAGTTCTTAAATGAATCGGCGAAGGATCGATCTCCGAAACTTCTACCTTCAACACCAGCGAATCTACTCCGGTTACGCCTCGGAGCCGAGTTGAGACCTCCAAACTCAGCGTAGTTCCGAACCCCTGCACCTCGAGCTCCGGAAGGACGCGATCCGCGACGAGAATGTCAGATTCAGCCGAGAGCAGGATCACCAGAGAGAGCGATCAAGAAGGAGAAATCAGAATCCACGACCCAAACGGATTCAAAGAGAGAACAAAAAACCGAAACCCTAACAGATCGAGAGGGATAGAAAGAGAGCTCACCAATCCGGTGAGCCCAATCCAGAGAGAAGATCGGTTAAGCGCGGGCGTCGTCGCCGATGTCACCAATCCTTGCCTCAAACTGAGAGAGAAATCCATCGAAAAACTCTCAGAAACACCGAAACCGATAGCGATTGAGAGGGAGAGACCGGTTCTCTGGTTTTCGCCGGAGATTCGAGACCCCGTCGAGAGAGTGATCGAGAGGGAGAAACCGGTTCTCTCGTTTCCGCCAGAAATCCGAGAAATATTCAAGAGAATGCCTCAGATCCAGCGAAGAGAGAGACGCTGGTGTCGTCGCCGTTGCTGTAACCACCACCGTTTTTGCTGATATCCCCGCGATCGAGCGAACCAAAGAGAGAATCAAAGAGAGCCCCAAAAAGAGAGAAGGAGAGTTCCCTCCACAGAGAGTCGCGAGAGCGTTTTAAGAGAGAGCTCATGAGAGAATCCGTGTGCCCCCTCCTTCCTTTTCTTTTCTTTTTTTTTTTCTTTTCTTTTTCTTTTCTCTCCTTTTTCTTTATTTCTCTCTTTTTCTTCTTTTTTTTTTTTTTCGTTTTTCCTTATTTCTAATTTTTTTATCTTTTCATTTCAAAAATTTTTTTTTTACTTTTTTTTTTTTTTTTACTTTTGCAAATTGAATGTTTAAAACGTCGACAAAAATTTCGGATGTCAACACCTTTGAAGTAGATCCGCATCGATGCAAACGATGGTCCTCACAAGTTCATAGACCCAAGCTCCTTAGCCCCTGGGAATAGGAATATCGATGACCTACTCGGTAATACTCTTCGGCCAACCAAAGCGTTCTAAAGGAATCGCCATCTATAGACCTGAAAATGTTGAGCCTATGACTGGGTGAGATAATGTCTCAGCAAGTTCAACCCCTACACTCCGACTACGAAGGAAATACGCCTAGAGGCCCAACCACACAAGTCAAAAGACTTACCTCCTCAATTCCTTCCTGCACACTAGTACAATTCAAATCTCAATCAATCGATCGATCCAATCGATCAATACAACCAAACCATCAATCCATTCAATCAATTCAATTAACTCAATCGACTCGATACAATCGATATCATCTAACCATCGATACCATTTATCACTTTAATACTATCTATCAATCAATACTATCTATCCATTCAATACCATCTTTCAATTCAATCGATATCATTCCTGCTCACCAAAGCTGAAATAGATGGTATAGCTCACCAAAGCTAATAGATAGTATAACTCGCCAAAGTTGATACATATATATTTTATTGCTCACCAAAGCTGCCAATTCATTTTTGAACCAAGGAAATTGATATTCATTCCATTACAATCCCAAAATTCGATCTTGTCCTTAAAACCAATTGCGGTGCCAAAAGCCGACACCCAAGATTTATAAGTAAAATATCAACATTTCACAATTTTGGAATAATTATCCGAAATCACCATTTTCACTCAATTTGCATAATATAGCATTCAATTGCAAAATCTAAACACACCATTGCAATCAGCATGAAAATTTGACGACCCACCATCCCGACAAAATTTCCGGAATTATTTAAATAATTCGATAAATAAATAAATAAATAAATAAATAAATCATAATTTAATAATTATTCAATAATTAAATAAATGCAAATAATTAATAAATTCCTAATTAAGATTACTCTAATCTAACCTCCTAATTAGGCTAATTAATCCACCTACTAAACTAATCAAATTTCTTAATCTAATCAACATTTAACTAATCTAATCTAACCACCTAAATATGCTTAGCCTAATCTAAACAATCCTTAAGTATCATTAACTCCCTAAGCAAAGTTTCGTGAGTAAACTCACCAGTTTAGCATTCCGGTGAGTCCACGGCAACGGCAACGCCAAGGCGGGTGATAAACCTCCTAGCGGCGACACCAACCAAAGCTAGGAAGGGCTTGAAAATCAAAAGCCCTTGTTGGCTCGGTTTATGCTCAAGGCCGAGAAAGGAGGAACCGGCAGCTGGTTCGACAAGGGAGGACCGGCGGAGCTATAGCAAGGCCAGGCGGGCTACAGCGGGGCTTCCAGCGGCTGCTGGATGGCGTATAGGCTCCAACTAACAGCGACAGTGGCCAAGGCGATGGGTGCGAGCAGCAGGGACACGCAACAACGTGTTGGACAGCGAACGGCGTGCAAGTGACCAGCAGCTCGAGGGCATGCAGGCACAACTTGCGGTGCTTGAACGGGTGGCTAGGCTGCTCGGCTACTTGCTGCTGATCCTCCTCTAGTTTTCCAAGCTCTCTCTACCCCTCAACAATGGAGAAAGGTGGACAAAGGAAGGAGAAGAAGCTGCTAAAGAGAGGGGGACCTCAAAGGCTTCCAAGGCACCAACACTTGGCCAAATCTCCCTTGGCTTGCCCCCACTAGCCTTGGCCTTCACCCTTAGCCATTTTCCTCTCCTTGGCTTCCTCAAGAAGCTTGCCAAATGGTCCAAAAGGTTGTGCACCATGGGGGCTACGAATTTTGGACATTTGCACTTCAATTCCATTCAATTCTTACTTAAATCAATCCAATTGAAGCCCAACCAAATTGGCCAAGGTGTCCTCGTCCATCCCATGATTTTCCCCATCAATTGATCCAACTTGACAGCCAAAGATGCGATCAAAAACGGTCCTCTGACTTTCTCAATCAAAAACGGCCTTACTTGGATTTTTTGCCAAAAATCTCGGTTTGCAGAAAAATCTTCTGTGGATGAGTCGACATTCCTAAAATGAATTGTGAATGACAAAACTTTCAATTTCTGAAATCGAGTTTAAATTCACGGTTAATTTCAATCTGGCGCGATTTTTAGCGCGTCTTAACCTACCAAGTAGCTTTTAGGAATTTTTCCTATAATTGACTCGTGGTTGCTTATTTTCAAGCCACAATGTACATCTTTGACATATTGACAACTCTCGATTGTCGTGAAAATCCCGAGGTTTCAAATACGGACACAGGGTACCAAAACAATAGAGAAATTAGTCTAGTGCCAATCAACAAGAATTTTACAATTATATTGAATCACCTACACTTAATCACATACCTTTATCGAGTCGACTTATCTCCGGTCTCTAATCGGTCTGTGCTGTAATGGCCCTTGCAGATCAGCACGGTTGAGCCGTCAATTCCTGGTCAAATTCTCAAGTCTATTGCGTTTAGATTCCTTAACGGCTTCACCTGATAGGCTAGTTATCTCGTGAGTGGCCAACTCAGAGATAAGAACTATAGGCGCATTGATGAAAAGCCCAACTCATTCAATTGAAAACAAAATTGAAAAATTAGTTTGTCACAACGTTGCCTAGCGGCTAGATTTGGCCACCGATGATTGGCTAGCAGTTGAACTCTGCCAAATTAATTTTGATTTTTTAAAAAAAGAATTAATAAAAGCCCTTTACAAATGTAAGTTTTACCAAATGGTATTTAAATCAAAACTCTTTTCCAATGCACTTTAGAATTACAATTTGCCAAATACGATAGCATTTCCAAAAGTCCCTTAGCCTAAAGTTATTTGCATTTTCTCAAAATTGTTTCCCCAAAGCCGAACCAAATAGGCCTATATATACTCAATCACAAGCCCCTCCTTTGTACTAATATAATGCTAAAATGGATGCTCTTCATTAAATGTTGTTGCGGAGCCTAAAGATAATTCAACAAAAAGAAGACAAACTTGTGTGTCCCATTAATTAATGCCCCATTTTGTGAAGTTCTCAATGACACTATGTTCTTTTAAATACCGTAGCTTTTTTTTTCAATCACTTAGCTACCATAACTTCTAAAAGACATTCATTTGAGTGCTATAATTTTGAATAGATTACTAAGTACTATAACTTTTAAAAAAATGTTCATCCAAGTGTCAGAAATCTAATATGACATAACACTTGCAAAGAACATTTTTAAAAGTTGTGGCCTTCAAGTGATTAATTGAAAAGTCATATATACTTCATGTGATCACAAAAAAAAAAAAAAAAAGTAATGGCTTCAAGTGAGCACCGTACATAAGTTCTGACACTGAAGGAATCGAAAAAAAAATAATGGCACTCAAGTGTGTGGCGTATGAAAGTTATGACACTTGTAGTATCCTTTTTCCTTGTAGGTTCAAAAAAAAAATTAAAGAAATAGTTCAATTTTGTTTATTTGGTCGAACTCACTTTGGATCATGTTTAATCAATGGACTCAAACTCCAAATACATTTTTTGACAAGACATGCATCAATTGATAAGTGGACACAAGTAAATAAAAAATAAAAAATCACGCCAAATTAGCCAACCAATGAATATTTTCTTATGTTAGTAGCATTAGAAAGGCAAGCCAAAAAAAAAGAATAAAGAATAAAGCTTAGCTGATCGTCCTTCGTAAAATGACGGAGTGACTATTAAATATGGGCCACAAGAAAATTTTGACGAAACCATGGACTTCCTCAAACGGTTTCATTTTTACTCTATTTTTCTTTTTTTGAGATTCATATAATTTTTTTTTATTGCAAGCTCAAGTTGAGGAAAAAAATCAAAGTAATGATATTCACGCAATAAGAAACAAATCCTACAATAATATTCAAATGATAAGAAATATATGAAGAACTTGGTTGCAACTTTTAAAGAGAGGACCGACCAATAAAAAATAGTGGATATTATTCTCTGGCCAAAGAAAAGTTTACGTGGATATTGTTCCCAAATAAATAAGCTTTATAACTCAAAAATTAGGAATGTAATTATCTTTCTTTTCTTTTTTTTGGGCCGAATGCGTAATTATCTTTTATGCATTGAACTTCCAATTATTGTAGGATTTTGTAAGTGAATAAGTCACAACTATGGAGAAAGCTTCATTAATTTCTACTTTTCTTATTGGCAGAAAGTAAGAGGTATTCATAATTGTCAAATTTTAGTTTGCATCTATAAATTTTAGACATATGATTCTTAATTTTTTTTGTCTAATCTTGTTCAGATGGATGGAGTTTGTATTGACAGCAACTTTGCTAATGAAAATAATAGTGGTGATGAAGACGAGATGAACAATGCAATTGAAGATGCTATCCATGAAAGCGTTACCATACCAAAGAACGTGAAAATCGCATCTTGCACAAGTATGGAATTTAATTCTTCCGATGAGGTTTGTGCATTTTATAACAGTTATGCTAAAGAAGTGGGATTTGGCATTAGAGTGTTAAACTCTTGTAAAAGGAAAGGCAAGAAGGAAAATTGTGGTGTGTTATTTTGTTACAGTTGTCAATGGTACAAGTTCAAAAAGGAGTCGGTTAAGTCAAGACCAAGAAAAAGTTGTGGTTAGCCTTAGAAGTGGAAAATAACAAAAGTTGTTAAAGAAGGAGGACATGAGAATTTAAATTTTGAAAGAAAAAAAAAAAAAGATGTTAGAAATCTTGTTGCAAAGTACAAAAGGTTAAAATTGCAAAAAGGAGATAGGCAAGTACTTTTCAATTATTTTTCAACCATGTAGTTGAAAAATTCCAATTTTTATTATGTGATTGATTTGGATGATGAACAGAGACTATATGATATATTTTGAGTGGATGCACGAGAGATGCATATAAATATTTTGGAGATGTAGTCACATTTGATACCACTTATTTGAAAGCAATGTTTGAGACATAAATCGTCCTTGCACTTTCAATGCCATTTGACCTCCCGCCACCCACTGTCGGTGTCATCTCTCCTCCTCTCTTCTATACATTACTGGCCTATCAAAACCTTCTCACAGAGAGAGAGAGAGGGAAGCTTCAATGGCATTGATAGGTTTCTTGGAGATATTCTTGGTTGGGATTTGCTTCGCGGTCCTTCTTCTCCTCAGCAAAAGCGATGATGGGTTCCCGAGGAACTTGTCGCCAGTGGGGATGCTACCAGCGCTCTTCCTCAACCTGAGTCGTGTCCACGACTGGATCACTGGTGTTGTTGAGCGGAGCCACAGCAACTTTTTCTTCCAGTTCCTCTGGTTTTCCGGCATGGACATGATGGTCACTGCTGATCCTGCCAACGTCCACTACATCATGAGCGCCAACTTTGGGAACTTCCTGAAAGGGCCCGAGTTCAAGAGGGTGTTCGACATTCTCAGCGACGGGATCTTCAACTCCGACTCCAATCCGTGGAGTACACAGAGAAGGGCCGCTCAGGGGTTTATGAAAGACCAATGGTTCCATCAGTTCTTGTCGTCAACCATTAGGGACAAGGTAGAGAATGGTCTACTTAGGGTGCTCGATGAATTGTCTAGGAGAGGTGTTACGGTGGATTTGCAGGATTTGTTACACAGGTTCACCTTTGATTCTGGTTGCAGATTCCTCACAGGGTTCGACCCCGGCAGCTTGTCCATCAGATTCCCAGAAATCCCAATTTCCAAGGCATTTGGTGATGCCGAGGAGGTGATTTTCTATCGCCACTTGTACCCTGAGTGGTTTGGCACTCTGCAAAGGTTGTTGGGGATTGGAGTGGAGGAGAAACTGAGAAGAGCTTGGAAAGATATAGACCAAATTCTAAGGAATTACATAGCGATGAAGAGAGTTGAACTGAGAGAAGGAACCAGCAAAGTGAAGGGAGATGAAAATGGTGCAGATTTATTGACATCGTATATGGTGGAAAATGAGACATTGGGCCTTTAGAATGCAATGACAAGTTCTTTAGGGACACGATTTTGAATTTCATGACCGTGGGGATAGAAAGTACTGGTTCAACTCTCACGTGGTTTTGCTCTTTCCATGAACTCGTCTGTTGAAATGAGAATCAGAGAGAAGATAAGATCTGTAATCCTAAAGGAAGAACAAAATCTTAGGGTTTTCAATATTAGCAAGCATATGCACAAGATGGTTTATTTACATGGTGCAATCTGCGAATCTTTGAGGCTATACCCACCAGTTCCATTTCAACACAAGTGCCCTGCAGATCCTGACGTCCTTCCTAGTGGAGACGAAGTTGATCCCAGTGTGAAGATAGTTGTCGTTATGTATGCAATGGGGAGGATGAAATCAATATGGGGAGAGGATTGGTTGGAATTTAGACTGGAGAGGTGGATTTCAGAGAGAGGAGGAATTAGGCACCAGCCCTCTTACAAGTTCGTTGCATTTGGTGCTGGACCACGAGTTTGTTTGGGAAAAGATGTGGCCTTCACTCAGATTAAAATGGTCGCAGTCACTGTAATACATAACTACGAGGTTCATGTTGTGGAAGATCACCCTGTGAGACCTTCAAATTCTATCATACTTCGCATGAAACATGGATTGAAGGTGGAGCTCGCTAGGCGAAGGCTTTAAGTGGACAAATGACGAGGAATGTTATGGCTAGAACTGTGTATCTATGTACGCAGAACATGTCCGAGTGTATATCTACTGCTTGTTTTTCCATTTCCTGCCATGTACTGTTACTTATATCTGCACTAGAAGTTATAGCTTTAACAAGTCATGCAGCGTACATAAGCCGTCATTTCTTTCTTTGTCGGAGAAATTTGTGATATGAAACAGGCAACTATAATATATGCTTGTATATACTTGGGGCACACAATGTCTCCTCGCAAAATTTATAATAGGATCAGTAAAAAATAAGCTTTCAAAAGATAATTTTGCACCCAAAAATGAGCAAAAGAATTTGCTTTCCAAAGAGCTCTCTCCAACATTGTAATAATATCAAGTGTATTTCACATATATCTCTCAATTCATCTCCTGCGAATTTTTAGGATGGCCACTGCAATCTTCTCTTCAATCAAATCCTTCTATTCACTTTTATGATAGCCCTATCAAGAGCTCCGTGTCAGAGAGATACCGGAACTTACCCAATCAGTATTTAAATGCCTTACTATTGTAAAAATCAATTTTGCAGAGATATCTAAAGCCAAAAGAAGCTACTAGGCTAACCCTATCCTGGACCCTCTTACTTGAAATCCGGGTCCACCACGACATCGTCGAGAATGTCGATGTCTAGCGAGTCAGCTACCTACTCTACTTTGGGCTCCTGCTCATCCTCAGGCAATTGGTTTGCAGAGATATCAGACAAAACATCGGTGTCCAAGATGGGGTCAAGAACCACCTCGCCCTCACCCTCGACAGTAGGTCCATCGAAACCATCCACAAGGCCCTTTTGAACACCGTCAGGCCCACCATGGAACCACGCTTTGAATCAATGAGGTACCAACTAAGGTTGGCCCTCATCGACCCAAATCGTGGTCACGACAAGCTCGTGAGTCCAGGGATTCCCGGGGACAGGGAAGACAGTACGCTCGGAATTGGCCACTCATGGCCACCCAAAACAAACTGGGCGCACCTCCATCTAAGGACCTTAAAATTGTTAAACCACGACGGGGTAAGATAATATCTTAGCGAGTCTACACCCTAAACCCCAATTAGGAGAAAATTCACCTAGAGGCAGCCTAAACACACATCATATAAGACTTACCTCGCCTCAGCACCTCTCTGCACATTAGTACAACTCATATACATATGCATATAGCAAACATATTTAACAACTAGAACACTACACATCAATCATCAAATACTCACAGGGGTCCCGATTATAAGGCCAAATCGTTATGACATGTCCCATTTCGTGCCACACAATTTTGTTCCATAATTAGGCGCTGCTATTTCACTCATTCACATGTGTCCCAGTTCTTATGACCCATCGGCTATGTCCAACTCAACAGTCGGCAGTCCTCCGACATAACCAAGCGTCGTCTCACCCCATCAAGCATGGCAACGTCTACCTCTAGACGGCATTCCCGAAAGAGCATCGGTCCGGCCTCTACCACCATCCGGCATCCATTGATGTGGGGCATTCCTTATAGGAGCATCGCCCACCCGACTCTCATCAGGTGACGGGTTCTCATAGCGATCACACGCACATCCAATCTCGGCCAAGGACATCGTGCTTTGCACTCAAATGCCTCAATTTCAAATAATGTACTTGGCCTATTTTCTTCGTATTAAAAACACCCGATAAAATAATTTCGCATGGTCCCACGATTAGATTGATCCATAAAAAGTGGTACACTATCTTTTAAATATATAGTACATAAAATATTTTTTGGTGTCAAAATCCGACACTCGGTATTTTTCTAATTAAACACCAAAATTCCATAATTTTGAAATAATAATTCAAAAGTCATCACTCAGCATCCAATTGTATAATTTAACACTCAATTACACAAACCAACTACACCACGATGATCGGCACAAAATTATGACAACTGATTATCCCGGTATAATTTCCGCTAATTGATAAATAATTAAATAAATTACTTTTAGTTAAATAAATTGCAAAATATTTAAATTAAACCACTAAATTACATTAGCATAAGCTAATCTAGTCACCTAAGTACACTAATTAAATTAATGTACTAAGCTAACTAATTTAATCTAATGACACTAATTAAATAATCTAACTAATTTCTAACTAAATCAACCTAACCATCCTAGTTGAACTAACTAACTAAATATTTACTCTAACTAAATCATCCCAAGCCTAATTAACCTAACCAATCCACTAATTATCCCACTAATCCACTTCTAACTGCAATTAGCCTACTAATTAGGGATTAGAATGTAAACTCATTGGATTAGCAAACTAATGAGTTCACAGCAACGACGACGCGACGACGGGCAAGACTTGAGTTTACAGCGACACCAAAGGAGGTCCAGAAGGGCCCGAAAAAGGCCCACGAAGCTCATAGTCCAAGCTGTGAGTTCAGTTCTGGAGGCTGCTGGACCGACTGAACCGCAGGGCTAGGATGGGCAAGTAGACGACGGATAGCAACGGGGACGGGCAACCGGGCGAGCAGAGGCCGGTTGCAGTGGCTGGCAACGTCAACAGCTTACAAGTGGATGGCGATGAGCGGCTAGGGACGCGGACAAGGATGACTCATGGCTTGGTGCAGCGGCTTGAGCGGTCGACAAGCAGCTCGAACGCGGGGGACTGGAGGCGCAGTCGGCGGCTGCACGGGCGATTCAAGAGGTGGTTCAGACGGTGGCATGAGCTAGCAGCTTTGACAAGGGGCTTGGTTGGTTGCTTGCTCGGAAATGGAGGTTGCAACTAGTTCCAATGAAGAAGAAGCTGAGGAAGAAGAAGATAGAGCTGTTGCTGGGAAGGAGGGAGACAGGGGACCTCAAAAGTCCACCAAAAATATCTAAAACACTTGAGTTGAGACCCTAAAGTCATCAGCTCTATCCCTCAGCCAAATTTCCCTCCTAAGCTTTTCCAACAAGCCAAGAATGGAGTCCAAATGTTGCAACCCCCACAAGCCTACGAATTTCACCAATTCCCTCTTCAATTCAATTCAATATCACACCAAATGGCTTCCATTTCGTGGCCAAATTGCTAAGGAAGAAGCCCACACCAAATTCCACAATTTCCTTCACCATTTGACCCATCTTGAATGCCAAAATTCCACCCAAAGATAGCCATCCGAATTTGTTGATCCAATTTTGCCAAACTTTGGTTTTTCGCCAAAATCCCGAGCTCGCTGAAAATTCTTCAAAGAATGAGTTGACGTCCTAAAAATAAATCGTGACATGCTGGAACTTTCGATTCCCGAAACCAGGTTCAATTTCATGGTTAATTTCAACCGGACACGATTTTAGCTTGACCTAACCTACCGAGTAGTTTTTAGGAATTTTTAACACATTTAACCCGTGGTCGATTATTTTCAATCCACATTATGCATCTCTGACTCATACGAGACTCTCGGTTGTCGTAAAAATATCAAAGTTTCAATTAAGAGCACAGGGTACAGAATCGACAGAAAAATCAATTTAGTGCCATTCGATGTGAATTTTGCAATTAGGTGGAAATCACCCACACTTCAATTACATGCCTCTATCAAATCTACCTATCTCCGGTCTCTGATCGATTATTATGGTGCCATATTGGCCCTTGCCGATTAGCACGGTCGAACAGTTGATTTCTGATCGAATTCTCAAGTCTGTCGTGTTTATATCCCTTAACGGCTTCACCTGATAGATTAGTTATTTTGTAAGTGATCAACTCAGAGAAAAAGACTATAGATACGTTGATGAAAAGCCCATTTCATTTAATCGAAATAGAGTCAAAAATCAAGATGTCATACAATTCTTCTGATTTGGACACTCAAAATTTACTCTTCAAGAAAAGGGGCCACACGATGGCAAGGCCGTGTAATGAGATATATTATCAATTACGGCTTGCTTCAATGATTTCTTGGGTTGTACTAACATAGCATCCTCGGCAACAATCTAGTCCCCACTTCTAAACCCTTCGTTTTGTGAGTCATACCAGTTTTGAGGAATGCAACGATATATATATACACACACATACAAACACACGCATTTTATATATGAGTGTAATGAGTGCATAAAACTTGCAGAAGTGATCATGCTCATAAGACTTAGTTTACATCCTTACTGAAGCAGTATGTGACAAAAAATCAAAATGAGAAGGGCCTTTCTGAACTAAAGACTTAAAAGCAGGTGTTTTTTAAGAGCAACTAGCCTTATAATAAAAATATTGATAGCGAACAAAATATGGGGTGTCATCAAGGTAATGAACCTTTTGGGTTCCACGAAAAAAATCCAAAACCAAAAGAAATCCACAATACTCACCCAACCAAAATATCGAATGTAGAAAAGAGGATGTTTCCTTTATAAGGAAAACCGTGAATCCCCCAAAGTTCTTTTTTTTTTTTTTTTTTTTTTTTTTAAGACCGGATTCTAGAAAAGAGTGTACAACCGACATCTATCACTAAGAGTTTCACCAACCACCACCGCTCTAAGTCATTATGCTTACAATACAGCATCCATGCACAACAATATGATGAGGTTGTTTGTACCTTGGAATGATATAAAATTGCTGTCAGGCATCTTTCTGAGAATTATCAGCAGCTTCATGGAGAAAATATAACAACGGCGGCATAAGCTGCATCTCACATTGTCTTGGGCCACCACAGAGTTTGCATCTCCCAGGATCTCCTATCTCTTTAGTAGCCAACAGTGGCTTCCCTGCATTTGAATATCTAAATATTCAGCCACAGCAAGGGTATGGCACATCATTTAATTGAACTTTAGATGGACAAGGGTACAATCTTTCCACAATTTTTGAATCCCAAATGTACAAAAATCCTATTGCCTAAATTTATGTTTCTCTGCTTACTCTAGAACACTAGATCTTCCTTTCTCCAAGAAGCATCTTAAAGATGTGGGAAAAAAAACCTCTAGATGAAAAACTCGAGTGGTATTTCAGCTATATACAGGGCAATATCCATAATATTTTGACTTGCCAAGGGTAGGGCCAAAAAAAAAATAGATAAAAGGTTTTATTAGCATATAATCTTTGAGTTATTGTAAGTATAATGATTTGTTGTGAGCCACAAATTCTTGAAAGGGTGGATTCCACAACAATTTATAATTATTTGTTATTTAATATTTTGTGAATCAGAACAGACTGTTATTTTATAATAAATTAAAGACTGTCACCCAATCATTCTCAAAATTAAATGGACTTTCAGTTCTTTAAAAGGGGAAAAGGAGTGACCAAGCGGGGATGCTTGGCCAAGAAAAGAAAGAAAGAAGAAGAAAGAGAAAGGGAAGAGAGAGAGAGAGAGGATTTTGCACATACTCACTGGGGACGCCTATCTCACCCTTTGTTCGTCTAGTCGAAGTAATATTCAAGGTAATTTCGATTTTGAGCTGCAAGGTTCGATCTAATAGTTAAGTTTTTTCAAGTGTGATTAACAGTGCAAGTCTAGCGACTTTTTGGCTGAATTTTGTCGATTTTCAGCTCAATTTCTAGCCGGCCAAGTTGAGGATCTTCTAGTGCTTTGAGAGATTTTGTTTTAGATTGTAAAGTCGCTTGGAATGGGGTTCGACAGAGAGTGTTGTGGCGTGATCAAGTGTCGTGCTCAAGCAGCGCATTTTTGACTCAAACTTGGGTCGGCCAAATTGTGGGTCTTCGATTCTTCACCTTTTTATTCATTAGACATGCTTTCTTTAACCTTCTCCGCCATCTTGCGCACCGCTTTTCTAGCAACTTCCGCCACGGATTTCGCAGTCACCTTCACCGTCACCTTGTTAGTCCCAAAGCTCTTCTTAACCATTTGTTTCACTTTGGGGCCCGCGTTATTCTAGTCGTCAACAATAGCTGTGTCCCCGCTTCTAAAGCTGTTTCCGCGATATTCAAGCTTTGCTTATGATACTAAAGCTTCCAGTCATGAATGAGAATGGTGGTATCTATCATTAGCCAAAGTCTGATCATTTACACTAGATCTAGAGGGAAGAATTGGAGCTGCATGCTGTTCATGATGGTCTTGATCATGATCCAGGAGATCTTATGGGATTCACTGAGGAAAGAAATTGTGCCGATGACAATCTTTGCAATGGATAGCTTCTCTTTCCTGGCTTTAGCATGCTTTTGGCTTCCATCTCGTATATCTGTGGAGAGAGCTTCGGTGTGGAGTGAGACCAAAATCCAGAAAATGAACAGCCTGGCGATTCTTCTAAGCCTTTTCATGTCTCCAATTCTTGTTTAGCAAATGAAATCATGACTACAGTTCTACATCGATTTTTCTCTTCTCTGTTTTTTGGGTTTCTTCTTTCTCATTATTGTTTGTTGAAGTCGTGGTTAGCGCACTTTCCATTCCAATTCATGCTATTCTTGGGGCATAGGTTTTGCTCACGTTTGAAGGAGTGCAATGTGGGTTATCCGTCCGTTTCTCAATACATGGATTTCATTTCCACAGGAAGAAGACTTGATTATGACCTAGCAGCCCACGGACCTACCCATGTCCAACTCAGGGCACAAGGGCCCATAGCTATAGGACCCGACCCAATCTAATTGGGCTCGAGTGGCCCCATCTAGCCTGAATATTTATTATGTATATTTTTGTCCTACTAAATTATAAAATGGGCTGGATTGGGCCTGCCCATGGTTCGCCTACATCTTGTCCACTGTCCATGTCATGCTGCAGACTCTCTTTTATACATCACCGGAATTCAATTTCCTTTCTGAGAGAGGAAATACTCTTTCATTTTTATGCACTAGGAAGGTTGAAATTAGTATGAAGAGAGGATCGCTTGGAATTTTGTTTGCGGAGGTGGATTTCAGAGAGAGGAAGAATTAGGCACAAGCCATTGGACAAGTTCTTAGTATTTAATGTCGGATCAAGAATTTGTCGGGGAAAAGAAGTGGTTTTCAGGCAGATGAAAACAGTTGCAGCTGCAGTAATACATAACTACGAGTTTCATGGTGGTGGAAGGTCACCCTATGAGACCTTTTAATTCTATCATACTTCACCTGAAACACAAATCAAGGGTGAAGCCCTCTAGGGGAAGGCCATAAGTGGACATATGAGAAGGAACATCATAGCTAGAAATTGTGATTATGTTTATATTGAACATATATGAGTATATATCCACTACTTGCTATCACCCATTCATCTCCTAATGAACTAGTAGTCATAGATAGGGTAGCCTCGACATCATTGGTGCTATCCTGAACAACATTTGCCACATTGCTTGTGGCATTTTGGCCACCACCTTCATTTCTTAGCTTTGGAAAATCTTATATGCCCCTTTTTGTGACACTCAAAACACTTCCCTTGGATTTTCTATGTCATGATTTCGATTTGCTTTTAGCTTTGCTACTAGACACTTGATGCTGATCTCTACCTTACATCATTAGTTCAGGTGCTACATATCGCGTCCAATTGTCATCTCACAACTTTCTCTGCCACTTATTAGAGAGTAGGATGGATTTTATATCTAGAGATGTAAATGTAGTGCAACCTTGTAATAGTAAGGTAAAGTACTCCCATGACTTCAGCAGAAACGCTCATCATGCCTTGTTTTTCATCGTTTAGGATCTCCCCAACATTCATCAACTCCATCATGAGTCTGTTAAATCCATCTAAGTGAGCTTTGATGGATGTACATTTAGCATAACAAAATGGAAAAATTCTCTTTAGCATGTATAATCAGTTGTTCAAACCTTTCATCATATAGAAAACCTAAAGTTTTGCCCACAATGTTGTGGTACCCTTTGCCTTAGCCACCTTGATCAACACTCCATCCTTCATCCAATAGATTTAATAGAATTATACTCATTGCCATACTCATTAGCTCATCCTTTTCAACATTCTTTCATTTTTTTTTCGGGCAACTTAACCTTGCCCTCTAATGCCTTGGCGAAACCGTAAGTTATTAATAGTGCCTCCATCTCGATGCTCCACAATTGAAAGTTGTTCCTTCTATTAAATTTCTCAATTTCAAATTTCATTTCGGATATAACTGTAATGTCTCGACTATGATACAAATTATTATAAAAACGGACTAGATCTTTGTAAATATATTAGGACACAAAATTTTCAGAGAAAATTAAAATGATGAATAATAAATGACCCGAGAGAATTTCGTGGTTTTGTTCGAATGTCGAAATCTACATCCACAAGGGGAATCAACTGTCAATAATCCATTAATAAATAAGAAAATACTAGATGTTTGCAATATACCATTGATTTAAAAAAAAAAATCATTACCAATTGTCGCAGGAGATAACTTCTGATTGCACCAAAATTTACGTAGATACGCAATCATTCTTGCCTTATTGAATTTCCTGCAATCAACTCATTTCCTTTTTGGTATCCATCAATTTGGATCCTTCCTTGACGTTAGAGCAAAATATATAATCTCCAAATATTCTTTCTTAATTCATCATAACAGAGTACTCAAAGAAAGAATATTATGCACAATGATATTTTGAAAATTAAATTCTCACTTAGTCATAATACGATAAAATCAAAGAGAATAAAATCCTTGGGTATCTAAAAATATCTTGCATCATAAATTAATCTTACGTAAAACAGATTTTTATTTGGCATAATATGATAAAATCTGAGAGTATAAAATTAAACCAAATAAATTCATTTGTCTTTTAGCATGATATCAAAAATGATCACACGTATTAAATCTCGAATCACAAAAACAAATCATACGATTCTTTCTTCAATAAAGCAAAATATGATTATTATAAAATCTCAATCAACCAAGGATATATCGAATATCAAGTATAATGAGAATTATTGCCCAAATCAAATTGAGAATAAAAAATTTACCTTCCTTACCAAATTCTCTTTCTTCTTTCTTCTTTATATCCTGCAAAAAATAACTCATATTTTCTTTGGTACCCATTTTTTCTTGGGTCCATGAGAGTTAGTAGAATATGCAGTTTTTGTCCAATTTTTCTTAATAAGTCTCCAGACTTTAGGACAATCTTTATCAAAATGTTCCGAATCTCCACAATTTGAACACTTGAGGGCATTTCGACCAACAGGTTTTACAAACACTTTTTGAAAATGATTTTTGTAAAATGTATTTGGAGGTCTTTGTTTAAGTCTCTCATTGACTTTAGGAAAATCAATTAGAGAATCATTTTCCTTATTGAAACCAAGTCCTGACTTATTATAGTAAGGAACTTGTTTAGAAAGAATATGCTATAATGTTTTTGATCCATTTGAAAATCTTGTCGAAATATTTGAAAATTCTTTTTTCAAAGAATCATTTTCTTTGACAAGTAAATCTCAACTTTCTTTTGCTTGTAGAAAATCCTTTTGCAAAATTTCAAAATTTTCTTTTTGAGAAAGATCATGTTGTCTAAGTCGAGAATTCTCCTTTTTTAAGTTTGGAGATCCTTTTAAGAGAAGATTTGAGATTTAAGCAAAGCTCATTTATATACCTTGAAACTTTGATAGGAATTTTTGAATGGCTTACCTCGATTTCCTCATCAGATTCTGAGTCTGTGTCTAGGTCAGACTCTGATTCTGAGTCTGTGTCTGAATCAGACTCAGATTCTAAATGTGCCGTCAAGCATATATTTTCTTGCTCATCATCTTCTTTCATGATTCTTTTCTGGCCATTCTGCTTGTATTGATTTCTTCCATCGAATTTCCTTCCTTTTCTACTCAGCTTTTTGAATTTATTGGCCATAAAGGCAAGTTCTTCATCGTCCATATCATTTTCTGAGTTTGTTTCATCAAAAACAGCATTAGATATTAAAGCAATTGACTTTTTACCTTCGGGATCTTCATCGTTGAGTTGTTCCACTTCATAGGATTGAAGAGTGCCGATTAATTCATCAATGGAGAGTGGCATAATCCTTTGAGTCTCCCGAATTGAGGTCTTGACATGGTTCCAATCTTTTGAGAGGCCTCGCAAGAGTTTGTTAACCTTCATTGGAGAAGAAATTGGGTGACCTTGATATGCCAAACTGTTTACAATTTCTGTAAAACGATCGAACATATCTCAATCGACTCTCATCTTGAAGGCATATTTTCATCTTGAAGGTCCCTTCATGAAATTTATCCCAAACTTCTTTTGTTGTTTCACATGAAGAGATTCTATTATATTCAGCAAGAGACAAAGCGCAATATAAAGAATAAATTGCTTTCGCATCAAGCACTTCTCTTTTGGACATCTCCGTCCAAGACATAGGAGCGGGGGGTTTGGTTTCTTTGTCTTTGCCATTCTTACTTGATGTAGACGCAGCAATGGGGTTGATTCCTCTTTCCACAACATCCCATTGCAAGGGATCTTTGAATCTTAGGAATGCTTTCATTTTGTTCTTCCACACGTCGTATTCCTTTCCATCAAAATATGGTGGCCTTATGTTGCTTTGCCCTTCCATAAGTCCCGGTGCCAACATACTAGCCATAAAGAATCTTTAGCTCAAAAGTAAAAACACTTTTATAAACCGAGCACTTGGCTCTGATACCAATTGAGAGTGCTAGTATGAACATCTAGAGGGGGGTGAATAGGTGTATAAAATAAACCTTAGCAAATATATGCGGAATAAAATAAACTTCAAGTAAAACAAAGGAGTTAAGGAAGAGAATAAGAACAAGACATTTCTAGTGGTTCGGCTTAATCCAAGCCTACGTCCACTCTCCCACGCTAACAGCCTTCTTGGCTGAATTCCACTATGCAATCAACAAGAGATTACAACTTCGAGTACAAACACTTAGTAGTAGATCACACTATCTCACTAAGTCACTCTTTTGGTATTTCTCTCACGATCACAAACGTTTAAGCTCTCCAAAGACAAGTGTATGAACAAAGATCGCTCGGACTTTGGAATTATAAATTCTACACTCCGTCTCTTACTTGCTCATCGGTCCATGATCTCCTTAAATACTCCTCCACTTCCAAACTACCCGTTGGACAGCATCCCGGAGAATCGTCTTCCAATATACCCATTGGACAGCTCGTATCTAGAAGATTTGGTAGCCATTGAGTGACAAAGGTAGAATCCCAAATTGATTCCGATCGCCCATACAAACGAAATCTTGGTTTCCATAAGTAAAGCTTCTTCGTATAGAAAGTCCTTGTCTTCAAGATCCAATCGTCAATCAAATAGATTGAATCAATCAAATCAATCTTGATGTGGAATCCAAACCAGATCACTAGCCGTTGTATGATTGGGCTTGAATTACGTTCTGTCGAATTCTGGATGTAAAGTCTGATAGCAATAGACTTTACAATCTAAGTCTGAGTGCGCTAGACTTTGTAATCTGAGTCTAAACATATTCTGCTTCAGCATAGAGTCTGTATTCTAGTTCCGCTTCAGACTTTGACAATATCCTTTACATGTTCTATTATCTGCATGGTCTATTACTTAACCATTAAACATGTTAGTAGCCTTTGATTTATTTTGTCATCTTCAAAACATCATAAGGGATTTCTTTTAAACTGAGTCGATTAGACAATAGCCTTCAAATAAAGATTCAGACTCAAATAAGATGTATTAAAATATAGCGAAACTCAGAAAAATATCACAGCAAATAAATTAAAGGAGTTTAGGGAAGAGAGAAAGAACACAAGTTTTATAGTGGTTCGACTTTAATTAAGCCTACGTCCACTCTCCCACGCTAATAGCCTTCTAGCTGGATTTCACTATGAATTGAAAGAGAATTATAGCAATTTAACACTGACTACTCAGTAAAGAGTTTCTTTTTTCTCTCACTAAGTCACTCCTTAATATATCTCTCTCTTTCGAATACACGTATGAGCACTTTCGATGAAGAACAAGTGATTTGAGAAGCTTCCGACTTTGGATTTCTAGCTTTCACCTTATATTCAAATGACTCAAGAAACCTCCTTAAATACTCCTCCATGCCTTTATGACCGTTGGCACTATCCAGAGAAATTTTTCCAATCAACTCGTTGGACAGAATCAATCAAAGAGATCTTGAGCCATTTGAAGATTGAGATGAAAGTCCGATGATCCTAGTCGCCCATACAATTAGAATCATGGTTTCCATAAGTAGATTATTTCCAAATAAAACTTGTCTTCCAAATTGATTTTACCAATCCGTGATTGATTTCATTAATAATAACCAACAAAGGTAAGTGGGATTTCCAACTAGAAAGACAGATATATCTTGTCCGTATTGAATCCTTGAAAGAAGAACAATAATCCTGAGTCTGATTATTTCTTCATTCTTCACTTGAGTTCAGTCTGGGTCTTCGTCAAAGTGGGGCAGAATTCTGATATAAGATAGACTTTTGATAGAATTCCACAGAAGTCTAGTATTCCTTAGAATAAGAATAGAAATAGAAAAGTTTTGTCAACTTCAAAATCTAATAGGAGTTTCCTCAACAATCTCCCCCTTTTTTTATGGTGACAAAACTTTCATGCGGATTTAAACATTATATCCTACAAAACAACACTTTAGTAGTACATGATAGTTTATAATAAGAACATATTGTTATAGAACTGAATAACATAGAATCTGCATCCACAAAACATAATTAGTCTTAACAGTTTTGCAACAACAAAACAATTAGAGTTCAAGCACCACAAAAGTTCAAAATTTCAAACCACAACCACAAAAGTTCAATAGTTCAAACCACCACCACAAAAGTTCAAACAAAACAAGAACTTTAAATCTCTCTCATTCTCCCCCTTTTTGTCATTAGCAAATAGAGAAAGTCAATCATGAATAAAAAGAGTGAATGAAAAGATTATCAGGGCTGTTTTGGAATTCGAACAAGTCGGAAATCCTCCAGTGACTGCACAGTCTCCTCAAGCTTATGTAGGCACTGATGATATAGATTCTTCACTTTGGCTACAATCTACGAAACTTGTCGATTCAGCGTTTGAACCTGAGTGTCAAGAGGCTGTACCTTGCCTGTAAGAAATTTTGAGGTAGATCCTAAAGCAGCATGTAACTTCTGAATCTCAAAATCCATGGCATATTGATGTGCCTTTTATCTCCAAGAGGAGGTCTACTGTCCTTGGCTAGTTTACTTCAAGTTCAGTTTAGGCACTAGCTTCAGCAAAATGAATCTGTGGAGCATCTAGAAGTGAAGGAACATCAACTTGAATGTGTGTAGATTGTTGCTTACCCTGACTTGGAGTTTCCTCTTCAATTTGAACTTCAGGGAAGTGAGATGTAAATACATCTTCTGCATTTGCAGGAGATCTACTAATACCATCACTAGTAGTAGGTGCAACTAATGGAGTTTTCTCATGGTCTTCCCTTGTTTTGGTGCCTTTAGGTTAAGACAAAACTTCTCCTTCTTGCACCTTTTCCTTTCCAACACGAGATTGCTTCTCTGGTTCAATCTCCTCTACTTCAGGTGCAATAATGTCCCTGTTTTCCTTAGTTTCCTCCAATTCTGGTATTATACTAGCATCTCTTTTTGAGTCTTCATCCTCATCCTCCTTCTCTTCAGATTCTTCAGCGTCACTCTCTTCGTCTTCTTCCTTTTCACCTTCTTCTTCTTCTAGTTCTTCAGAATCAATAAAATCTTGAAGATTGCGGAAAGCAATGGCAGGGTTGTCAAATCATCATCTTCCTCCTCTTCATCCTGCAGAAGGATAGATTTCTTCTTCTTTGATGTCATCCTTTCCCTTGCGCTTCTTTGTAGCAACAGATCCTTCCTTGATTTTGCTAGATGATTCCTTCTTTAAAAAATCTAGGGCTTTAGAAAGATCTTTCAGCCTCATCCTGGAAATCATTTTCATTCCTATTTCCATAGGAGCAAGAGTCCTTGATCGAAGTCAAGAAGGTAGCTGAATTTGAAAGTGTCTAAATAATCTCGTTACCAATGCAAAGTAGGGCAGTTGCCCTTTTCCTTCATCAATGTTATGTACATACGCAAAAAGATGGTATGTGGAGTGAAAAGGGAACTCCATTGCATATTGCCCACATTATATTTACCTCAAACCTCGAAACATCAGTCTTAGAGGCAACCTTGGGTCTGATGTAATTGATCACTATCTTATGCAGCAGAATGTTTGAAGCAGGCATATGAGAGTAAGTAATACTCCCACTCAAAAATCTGTGTCTTTCATAAAAACTTAGTAGCTTGATTGATGGATACATTTATGGGCAGAAAACCACTTCATTCTACACACAAGATGTCAGCCAGAAGATCCACATCTACATCAAACACTCTATCACATACAGTAACTAAATATGAGTTTGATCCAGAAATGACAAATTCGAGTAAAAATATGCCGTTAATTCAGGATATGCTTCAGATGTCTCTACACAAAACTTCTCAAATTGAAGTTTGGCTAACTTTTCCCTCAAGTTAACCTTTATAGAATCCAGAAAGTCAAAATCTACTGTTCGCGGGTCTATGACCCTTCTGATCAACATTTGAGCATAAACCTTTTTATGTTCTTTTGAACGAAAAAGTTTGGTTCTTTCTCCAATAATCTCAGCCACCACACCCACCTTCGATTGGAAATTTGTAAAGATTCTCTCATCGTAATCTTTATTCTCAAGTTGATTTTCTGACCCAAAACGAGGATTAGAAAGAAAATTCAAAAATTCATTCTCTGCCATTTCTTTTGGCACCAATCCTAACCTTTCCATCGTTCTCAAAAATAAAGTTTCGTTTCCATACCCATTGTCTTTCAAAAAGTCAGTGATAAAGTTCATAGGACTTCCACCCTATTTCAAAAACGTACAATGTTTGAAAAGTACCTCAGGCCTCTTTATAGAAATGGGTGTTGCCTCCTATGTAACTTCCTCATCTACAGAGTGACAAGGAGAACTCCGGGGAGAATCTTCTCCAGTCATATCAAAATGTGATGGTCCTTCAGGCAAATTGCGAGGGCTGTGACTAGCAGTGCGAGAAGATTTCCTCTAGAATGACATTGATGCAGATTTGGAAGACTTCGACGACATGCTTGAGTGAAAGTGAGAAAGAAATTTGAGAGTGTTTTCATGAGAAAAATCGAGAGAGAAACGAGAGTTCGAGAATGAGGGTTTGAAAACACTATGCTCAAAAGAAATAATTCAAAGAATTTAAAGAAATCGAAATGGGGTAAATGAATCGACAGAAAGAAAAATGCCTTTTCGGAAAAAATTTAAAAGAATAACTACCAAAAAAATTGAAATATATTCCGAAAAATCAATAATAAAATTGTAATTTCCAAAAATAAAAAAGGCAAGTGATGATTCAGAGATAATCATACCTATTCAGTTTTTACATGCCAAAAATAAAATACCTGGATTGGAAAGATTTCCAAGCTGAAGTAACTTCCTTAAGTTGAAATGTTGAGTCTGATCAACCGTAGATTTTAGTCAAAAGGAAGAATGATATTCAGCTTGCTACGAATTGATTCAAATAAGCTTTTCTCCAATGATTTTGTAAAGATATCTGCCAACTGATTCTTTGAATCAATAAATTGAACATTAATCTCGCCATTCTGAACATGATCTCTTATAAAATGATGACGAATCTCGATGTGCTTTGCTCTTGAGTAAAGAATTAGATTTCTGGTAAGACTTGTGTTGTCACATCTAATTTCTATGCAGAATTCTTCAATTCTGAAGTCTCTTAGTTGTTGTCTAATCCATAGAATTTGTGAGTAGCAACTTCCAAGAACAACAACATATTTTGCTTCTACTATAGCTAATGCCACAATACTTTGCTTTCTTGAGAACCATGATACCAACATTTGTCCCAACAATTGACATGTACCAGACGTACTTTTTCTGTCGACTCTACAACTGACTAGATTAGCATCAGAATAACCAAGTAAAGTAAAGTCTCCCCCTTTTGGATACCACAGACCTAGCTTTAGAAAATTTGCAATATATTTGATAATACGTTTAACAGCACTTAGATGTGATTGATTCTTTGGGATCATATTGAAATCTAGTACAGATGCACACACTAAATAGAATGTCAGGTCTAGAGGCAGTTAGATAAAGAAGAGAACCAATCATGCTTCTGTATAGCTTTTGATCTAGCATAGACCTAGCTTTGGAAAAGTCGCAATATATTTGATGATACGTTTAACAGCACTTAGATGTGATTCTTTGGGATCAGATTGAAATCTAGCACAGATGCACACACTAAATAGAATGTCAGGTCTAGAGGCAATAAGATAAAGAAGAGAACCAATCATGCTTCTATATAGCTTTGGATCTACTTTCATTACTCCTTCATCCTTGTCGAGCTTTGATGAGCTTGACATGGGAGTTTCTATTTTCCTTCAATTCTCCATTCCAAACTTCTTGATAATATCTTAGGCATATTTCTCTTGGTGAATGAATGTTCATTTCTTAGATTGTTTGACTTGCAATCCTAGAAAGAAAGTCAATTCACCCATCATGCTCATTTCCAATTCCTCCAGCATAGATATTGAAAATTTCTTACAGAGATTTTCATTAGGAGATCTAAAGATTATATTGAAGGGGCTAGTGCAACCATCTAGAGGGGGGTGAATAGATGTAAATAAAAATCTTTGCAAGACTTAGCAGAAGTAATTTGCTTTTAGAAGATGATAGACTAAGAACATAATCAACTTTAAATGAATATGCAAATATATGAATGAAAGTAAAGAGTTTAAAGAAAGAGAATTGGAACATAAGGTTTATAGTGGTTCGGCTTAGACCAAGCCTACGTCCACTCTCCCGCGCTGACAGCCCATTGGCTGGATTCTACTATGAATCAAAAGAGATTTTTCAACTTGTGAACTTCGATTTTCTCAGTAATGAGTCTCTACTAGTCTCTCACAAAGTCTCACTAAGTATCTCTCTCTTTTGTATACAACTTTGAGCTCAATGAATGAAACAGTAACTAACTTGAGAGCTTCAGACTTTGGAATTCTTCTTTCACGCACTACCTCGAACAACTTGAGAGTCTGCCTTAAATACTCCTTCATGCCTTCATAACCATTGGCACTTACGAAGGGAATTCTTCCAATCTACCCTTTGGACAAAATCAATCAAGGGGATCTTCAAGTCGTTAAATGATTGTAAAGAAAGCCTGTCAATCATATTCGTCCATACAATAGGATCTTTGGTTTCCATAAGTAGAACCTTCCATCGTCTTTCAAATAATATTCATATCGGAGTACGTTCCAATAAGAATAATCAATCAAGTAAATGCTAAATCCAGCCATAAGGTCTTCTAAAAACCATACGAATCGAATCCTTGAAGATAATCTTGCATCTAGATAAGTCTTCATTCTTCGGTCTGGAAACTGTTAGTGAGGGCAAACCTTTTAGACTAAAGTCTCGTGGTCATCAGATTTTGATAAAATAGTCTGAAGTTCTTCAAATCATAACTTTTGAGTCCGTAAGTCTTCAGACTGAACTTTTGGAAATGTTTTGTCAACTTCAAAACAGTAATGGAGTTTTCTCTAACAATCTCCCCATTTTTTATGGTGACAAAACTTCCTTGCAAATTTAAATAATTTTGACCTGCAAAACAATACTTAAGCAATACGTGATATCTTAAAAAATTGATTAAGACCTGGATGTTCATCGATTTTGCAACCACAGAAAACATGTTAGTCCTGCAAGACAAAATGACTATCCAGCCATAATCAGTATCACATACTAAGTTATTGCAAGCGTCAAAAAGTTCAAATCTAAACAGTCCAAAGTCAGTCCAAAACCAAACCAAAAAGTACTAAAGTCCAAAATACCAAGCATAAGGTCCAAACTACCAAGCACAAAATAAATAAATAAAAATTCCAAGCTAGAATAGATTAGTGAAATCTGCACAAACTCTCCCCCTTTTTGTCACAGCAAAAAGTGAAGAGGGACTATAAAAAGAGTTTGGTAAAAATCATGGTTGTTTGGGGATACGAACGATCTGAAAATCCCCCATTGACTTGATGGTCTTCTCCAGCTTCTTTAGGTCTCTTGTAGCTGTTGAATATCCTCACCCTTTGCAGTTACTTGCACTTGAAGCTTCAGGGCTTGTATCTGCTCTTGTAGAGAATCTAAAGTGGATTGGAAAGATGTTTGGAGATTCTTGATTTCACACTCCATTCCATATTGCTAAGCCTTCAAATCCAAAAAAAATTCCAGCAGCCTTCGAAAGTCTACTGTTGGTTCTGTTGTAGCACTAGGTCCAACCGAGTCAGTTCTAGGAGTCTTGAGATGTGAGGGAACATCAGTAGTTCGATCACCAGGACTAGGAGAGGATTCTTCAACATCTGCTTCAGGATATTAAGAGGCATAGACATCCTCTAGATCTGCTGGAGATCTGCTTACATCACTAGTAAAGACAAGTGAAAAAGTACCTCTTTTTCTAGCGGCAACCCCTGTGCCTTCAGTTGGAGAGAAGAATTATTCTCCTTGTCCTTACTCTGCTTTAGCACCCAAGTGATATTGTTCGTCTCTTATAGTTCCACTCCGAGTCTTTTCGGAATCTTCAGACAATGATATAGCATATGTTGGCTCAAAAGAGTCATCTTGACCCTCTTCTTCCTCTTCTCCTCTTTCTCTTCCTTCTTCCTCTGTTCTTCCTTCACTTCTCTTTTTTGTTTCTGCTCTTCCTCTGTTCTCTCTGTCCTTGGCTCTTTGAAGCTAACAAAACTCCATAAATTATGTAAGGCGGAGAGAGTGATATCATCCTTATCTTCTTCATCCTGCAAGATAAGGGCTCTCCTCTTCTTGGTTGGTGCAGTCATGGGCTCATTGCCTTTTCTCTTAATTGCTACAGAGTCTTGTTTTGCCTTGACAAGGGTTCTCCTTCAGATGCTCCAATTCCTTATTCAACTCCTTCAAACGCATCTTTGAAACCATTTTCAGCCCAATCACCATTGGAGCAATGGTTCTAACACATAAAGAGGCAGGAATCTGAATTTGGAAATGTCTAAAGAGTCGAGTGACAAGCGTAGAGTAAGGTAGTTGCCCCTTGTCCTTCACAACTATCCTATACATATGCATTAGGATAGTGTGAGACAGTGAGAACTTATAGCCAATGTTGATTGCATACATCAACTTTGCTTCAGAGTGAGAGACATTAGTTTTTGAAGTGGATTTGGTTCTGATGCAGTTGATCACGATCTTGTGAAGTAAAATATTTGAGGCATTCATTCTAGTATAAGAAATCTTGCCCTCAACAAATCTATCTCGAACTAGAGCCAAAGTCACATGACCAACGGACACACTAATTGGTTGGAAACTCCCTCTTTCCACACCAATCACATCAGTCAACGTATTTACATCAACCACAAATTCTTTTTCCCTAACCATAAAACAAAATCTATCCGCATCTAGCAAAGATAGATTTGAATAGAAGTTAGCAGTCAGTTTAGGGTAGGCTTCAGTAGTTTCTGAGCAAAAGTGTTCAAGTTGAAGAAGTGCAAACTTCTCCCTCAGTCTCACTTTCAAATAGTCAAGAAAATCAAAATCCACACTCCTAGGGTTCATAACCCCTCTCTTCAGTAGATTCAAATAAGTCCTCTTTTGGTCCTTGGAACGGAATAAACTCGTTCCCTCTCCACGAATAGTTGCAGCAATACCCATTCTAGGCTGAAATTGGGTATACATCCTTTCATCATTGTCCTTTCCTTCAGGTTGATTAAAGCCACCAAAGCGCGGATCACTAGGAAAGTTGGCAAAAGTCATTGCAGCAAAACCTTTAGGCGCAATGCCTAACCTTTCCATGGTATTCAAGAAGAGAGTTTCGTTCTTGTAACCATTTGTCCGAAAGAACTCATCGATCAAAGTCATTGCAGAACCACCCATCTTTAAGTTTGAGTAGCGTCTAAACAAAAATTGGGGTTTTTGCATTCTTATAGGTTCAACATCTTCAATGATCTCTTCTTCTGCTTGTGGAGGATCTTGTGTCGCTTGTTGTGAGGAGTGGCGCTATTGAGAATGTTGTTGTAGTTGTTGCAAGATTTCTTGATCTCGTTTGTTTGAAAAGGTGAAGGCTTTTTGGATCAAACACAAGAGAAATGAGAGAAAATAGGATCTTTGTATTCTAGGGTTTGAATGAGCGTAAATGGAGAAGAAGAATTGCTACTATATATAAAGCAAGTGAAACGAGGTATACGAAAAGTCACAAAGGAAAAAGTAAGAACTGCCATTTTCAAAAATGAAAACTACCTTTTTGAAAATGAAAAACCACTAAAAATTCAAGGATAATTTCTAAAAATAAAATAGACAAATAGCGATTCAAACATACCTTTTTGAAGCTTTATCCAAAAATAAACTCATAATCATTTAGAGAGTATTAACTTACAGTCGTAGCTTCTAGATATTCAAAGTCTGAACATTTTTAGACTTTACCCAGTAAGAGAAATAATGTTCAGTCTGGCACAAATAGACTCAAATAAACTTTTCTCCAATGGCTTTGTGAATATATTCGCCAACTGATTCTTTGAGTCAATAAATTGAATCATAACTTCTCCGTTCTGAACATGATCTCTAATGAAGTGGTGTTGAATTTCTATATGCTTTGTCCTTGAATGAAGAATTGAATTCTTTATGAGATTGATTGCACTGGTATTATCACATTTGATCTCGGTGCATGATTCTTCAATTTCAAAGTCTCTTAGCTGTTGCCTTATCCATAATATTTTAGAACAACAACTTCCAAGAGCCACATATTCTACTTCAACTGTTGAAAGAGTTACGGATAATCTGTTTTCTTGAAAACCACGAGACTAGCTTGTTGCCCAGTAATTGACATGTACCAGAAGTACTCTTTCTATCAACCTTACAACCTGCTAAATCTGTATCTGAATATCCAAGGAGAATAAGTCTCTTTCTTTAGAATACCACAGACCTAGCTTTGAAGTAGTTGCAACGTATTTGATGATGCATTTTGCAGCACTCAAGAGAGATTCTTTGGGATTTGATTGGAATCTAGCACAGATACAAACACTAAACAAAATGTCAGGTCTAAACGCAGTAAGGTAAAGAAGCGAACCAATAACGCTCCTATAAAGCTTTTGGTCTACACTCTTTTCTCCTTTATCTTTATCTAGCTTCGAAGAACTTGACATAGGTGTCTCTGTCTTTTTGCAATTCTTCAATACAAACTTCTTGATGAGATCTTTCGCATACTTCTCTTGGTGAATGAAAATACATTCCTTTGATTGTTTAACTTGTAATCCAAAAAAAAAAAAAAGTTAATTCACCCATCATACTCATCTCGAATTCATCCTGCATACATCTAAAGAATTTCTTGCATAGATTTTCATTAGCAGATCCGAAAATAATATCATCCACATAAATTTGAACTAACAAAAAAAATTTACCTTCTTTTTTTTATAAAACCATTTTGAATTAGGAAGTTACTTAACCTTTCATACCAAGCTCGAGGAACTTGCTTCAGTCCATGTAGGGCCTTTTTCAATTTGTAGACTAAGTCTGGCTTTCTTGGATCTTAAAATCCAGGAAATTTTTACATCCATTTGGAATAACCTGAAATTTTTATAGCAAGCAAAAGTAATTAATAATCTAATTGTTTCTAACCTCGCTACCGGTACATAGATCCGTCATAGTCTATCCCTTCTTCTTGTCATTTGGCCACGAGTCCTACTTTATTTCTAACAACTTTTCCCTTCTTGTCCATCTTGTTCCTAAAAACCCATTTAGTTCCAATAATGGACTTACCTTTAGGTTTAGAAATTAGTTCTCAAACATCATTGATGCTGAACTGTTTTAGTTCTTCTTGCATAGCTTCAATCCAGCTTTCATCAGCCAAAGCTTCTTCTATACTTTTGGGTTCAACCTTAGAAATGAGTACTAAAGCACTAGACTCTTCTCGCCTTTTAAATCTGGTGTGAATTCCTTCATCAATGTTGCCAATGATAAGTTCTTCGAGATGACTTAACTTATACTTCCAGTTGCTAGTTGATTTATGAGTCTCTTGAACCTCTACTTCAGTTGAGATTTCTGGTTCTTCTTGTTGTTGAGCTTCATAATTTTGAACCACTTTTAGGGAAGTAGACTTTGTAATGTCTAGAGCAAGTTCAAGCTCTTCAAGTTGAGTCTGATCCACTTGATTTTGCATAGAGTCTTGAAACTTGACGTTCATAGACTCTTCCACAAACTGAGTCTTTTTGTTGAATACTCTGTAGGCTTTGTTTGAGATTGAGTAGCCAAGAAAAATTCATTCGTCTAATTTTTCTTCAAACTTACCAATTCAATCATTTGCATTTTTCAAAACAAAACACTTACAACCAAACACATGAAAATAAGAAACATTTGGCTTCTTCCCTTTAAATACTTCATAAGGAGTTTTCTCTAGAATTGGTCTCAAGAACACTCTATTAATAATATAGCAAGCTGTAGAAACTGCTTCAGCCCAAAAACAAGAGGAAATATTACTTTCAATAAAGAGAGTTATTGCCATCTCTTGCAATGATCTATTATTCCTTTCCACAACCCCATTTTACTATAGAGTGTATGGTGAAGAAAAACATGTTGTAAACCAAATTCATCACAAAAATTTGCAAAATCTTGATTTTCAAACTCACCTCCATAGTCTGTTCGTATGCTTGAAATAGCATATCCTTTTTCATTCTGAACCTTCTTGACAAATTTTGAAAAGTAAGAAAATGCTTCAGACTTACTTGCCAAGAAGAATACCCAAGTAAAGCGAGAGTAATCATCCATGATTATATTAGACAGTATCTTTTTCCACCAATGCTTTGAGTTATGGCTAGTCCAAAAATGTCCATATACAGAAGCTGCAAAACTCGATTAGTAGAAACTTGATTTATAGGTTTAAAAGAACTTCTAACCTATTTTCCTAAAACACATGGTGTGCATAATTCAGACTTTTGATAAGTCAAGTTGGGCAGTCCACTAACAAACTTCTTGGAAGAAATCTTGGCAATCTACTTCATGTTAACATGGCGAGCTTTCAATGCCAAAGATTTGCTTCATCTTGAATGGAGATTAGACATTGAAAGCTTTCTGGTTTTATATCCATAAGATAAATATTTCCATGTCTTCGTCCAGTAAAAGAGTGAGATAAATCTTTACTAGTTCCCGAACAAACGCCTTCTTGGAAATTGATTTTGAATCCAGTATCGCATAGTTGACTTATGCTAATTAGATTGTAATTCAAGTCTTCTACCGAGGAAACATTGTTAATTGTGAGACTTCCCATCTTTAAAGTTCCACAACCAACATTTTTTCCTTTGCTATTTCCTCCAAATGAAACTTTTCCACCATTTATTTGAATAAACTTTATAAAACAACTTGAATCTCTTGTCATGTGTCTCGAACAGCCACTATCCAAATACCATTTGATCTTTTTCTTGATAGTGACCTGCAATCATAAAAAGAACTCAAACTTTTTTTGATACCCACATTTTCTTAGGTCTAGGGGAGTTAGTACCAAAAATAGTCTTTGCCCAATCCCTCTTAATAGGTCTCCAAACTTTGGGACATTCATTCTTGAAATGTTCTGAGCTGTTACCCTTTGAATATTTGAGAGCACTTCGGCCAACAAGTTTTACAAAAACATTTTGAAAATGGTTTATGTAAAAAAATTTATAGGTCTTTGTTTGATTCTTTCATTTACTTTAGTAAAATCAATTAAAAGAACAGTTTCAGGTGTCATACCTAAACCAGATTTGTTAAAATAAGGTCTTTGTGCTGAAAGAATCCTTTCCAACTTCTCAAAACCTTTTGAAAATCTTTTTGTGATATTTGAAATGTCTTCTTTAAAAAAATATTTTTTTTTCCTTTGAAAGAGAGTCTGAGTTTTCTTTCAAATCAACAAAACTTTTATCTAGATTTTCAATCTTTTCTTTCCAAGAAGTCTCATGTTGCTTCAGTCTAGAATTCTCCCTTTTCAGCTCGGAAATCCTTTTAAGAGATGTTTTGAGACTAACACAAAGTTCATCTATATATTTTGAGACTTTAACAGGAATTTTTAAATCACTAACCTCGACTTCCTTGTCTGAGTCTGAATCTATTTCAGAGTCTGAGTCTGAATCCGTTTCAGAGTATGAATCTGAATCTGAATTTGCCATTAAACATATGTTTGCATATTCTTCATCACTTTCTTCGCATTCTATATCACTCCATGTCTCTGCTTTGAGAGACTTTTTGAATTTCTCTGTTTTTCCTTTCTTTTTATTTAACAGAGGGCAGTTGGGTCTGATGTGCCCCTTTTTTCTTGCATTCGAAGTAAATCACATCTTTGTTGATCTCATTGTCTTTAGTTGATTTCTTTTGAAATCTTTGAGAGCTTTGCTTCTTCCATTTAAACTTTCTTCCTTTCCTGTTCAACTTCCTAAACTTCCTTATCATGAATGCTAGCTCTTCATCGTCCAAGTCATCTTCTAAATCTAAAATATCATAATCATCGTTAGATTTTAAAGCAATCGACTTCTTACCTCTGGGATCTTCTTCCCCATTGATCTGCTCCACTTCATATGATTGAAGTGTGCCAACAAGTTCATCTACTAAAAGAGGCACAATCCTCTAGGTTTCTCTTATTGAAGTTTTCACGTGATTCTAGTCTTTGGAGAGTCCACGCAGCAATTTATCGACCTTCATTAGTCCTAAGATTGGTTGTCCTTGACATGCTAGACCGTTTACAATCTCTATAAAACGACTGAACATATCAATGATGGATTCTCCTGGCTTCATTTTGAAGGCTTCATAGTGTCCGAGTAGGATATTGATTCTTGTTTCTTTAACTCGATTAGTTCCTTCATAGGTAACATGCAACCTATCCCAGACTTCTTTAGCTGTTTCACAAGATGAAATTATGTTATACTCAGTAGGAGATAAAGCACAATAAAAGGAATGGCTTTAGCATCGAGAGCTTGTCTCTTGATTATTTTTGCTTGTGTCATTTCGCCAGCATTGCAACTTCATTTCCTCTTTCTGAGGTTGATGTAGCTTTAGGAATAATCCATTTTTCTACCGCATCCCATTCCAGGAGATCTTTCGATCTCAGAAATGCCTTCATCTTGTTTTTCCATACATGGTACCCCTTCCCATCAAAGTAAGGAGGTCTGGTGTTTCTTTGGCCTTCAACCAATCCTGGAGCTAAAATACTAACCATAGATCTTTAGCTTAAGAAGTAAAAACACTTCAATAAATAAGCACACAAGCTTTGATACCAATTGAAAGGGCTAGTGCAACCACCTAGAGGAGGGTGGATAGGTGTAAATAAAAATCTTCGCAAGATTTAGCAGAAGTAATTTGCTTTTAGAAGATGATAGACTAAGAACATAATCAGCTTTAAATGAATATGCAAATATATGAATGAAAGTAAAGAGTACAAAAAAAGAGAATTGGAACACAAGGTTTATAGTGGTTCGGCTTAAACCAAGTCTACGTCCACTCTCCCGTGCTGACAGCCCACTGACTGGATTCCACTATGATCAAAAGAGATTTTACAACTTGTGAACTTCGACTTTCTCAATAATGAGTCTCTACTGGTCTCTCACAAAGTCTCACTAAGTATCTCTCTCTTTTGTATACAACTTTGAGCTCAATGAATGAAACAATAAGTAACTGGAGAGCTTTAGACTTTGGAATTCTTTTTTCACGCACTACCTCAAAAAACTTAAGAGTCTGCCTTAAATACTCCTTCATGCCTTCATAACCGTTTGCACTTACCAAATGAATTCTTCCAATCTACCCGTTGAACATAATCAATCAATGGGGATCTTCAAGTTGTTAAATGATTGTGATGAAAGCTCGTCAATCATATTCGTCCTTACAATCAGGATCTTTGGTTTCCATAAGTAGAACCTTCCAAATTTACTCGTCTTTCAAATGATCTTCATATCGGAGTACGTTCAAATAAGAATAATCAATCAAATAAATGCTATATCCAACCATAAGGTCTTCTAGAAACCATATGAATCGAATCCTTGAAGATAATCCCGCATTTGGATAAGTCTTCATTCTTTGGTCTGGAAACTGTTAGTGAGTGCAAACTTTTTAGACTAAAGTCTTGCAGTCATCAAATTTTGATAAAATAGTCTGGAGTTCTTTAGATCATAACTTTTGAGTCTGCAAGTCTTCAGACTGAACTTGTGGAAATGTTTTGTCAACTTCAAAACAGTAATGGAGTTTTCTCTAACATATATCATCTACATAAATCTATACAAGCAAAAAATCTTTTTCTTCTCTTTTTATAAACAATGTCATGTCAACTTTTCATTTCTCAAAGCCATTATCTGTCAAAAATTTACTTAACCTTTCATACCAAGCTCGAGGTACCTGCTTCAAACCATACAATGCCTTCTTTAGTCTGTAGACAAAGTCTGGTTTTCTAGGATCTTCAAATCCTAGTAGTTGTTCTACATAGACTTCTTCTTGTATGAATCCATTAAGGAAAGCGCTTTTGACGTCCATCTGGAATAACCTGATTTTATTAGAACATACAAAAGCAAGTAATAATCTAATCGCTTCTAACCTTGCTACCAATGCATAAGTCTCACCATGTGTATCCTTTTGCCATAAGCCTTGCTTTGTTTCTGACAACTTTACCTTTTTCATCCATCTTGTTTTTGAAAACCCACTTTTTTCCAATCATAGATTTTCCTTTGGGTTTAGGAATCAGCTCCCACACATCATTAATGTTGAATTGTCTAAGTTCTTCCTGCATAACATCTATCCAGCTTTCGTCAAACAATGCTTCTTCAACTCCTTTTGGTTCTATTTCTGAAATAAGTGCTACTGCCGTCACGTCCCAATCCTCGAGCACGTGCCCATCCCTTACCTGATTGATTAAATTGTGACATCCCAGGATGCATCACTAACCCATTCATTTATATACGTATGAGGAAGAAATTATAAAAAAAAATCCCCAGACAATAAAACAATAGGATAGGAAAATAGGACTCCAAGAAATTGGAATCAGAAACAACCACACTCTTATACACATATACAACAACAGAGTTATATATATATACAAAGCAAACGAACAAGTCTGGTTCTACTCAAGCTAGTTCAGTACACAAGTCTTGCAAACAGGGGTGGGGTTTCAATCCTCATCTGGACCCTCCTCCGGGTCCTCCTCTGGATCCTCCTCCGGGTCCTCCTCCTCCACGATCTCTCCTTCTTCCTCACTCTAGTTGGAGCCCAACGCTGAATACACCAGAGAGTCAGAATAGCCTTCGAGCTTGGAATCCTTCGCATCTATCACCGATCCTCCCTTGGGATCTGTTGTCCCCTTCCCGAACGCAACCTCCAATATCTGCAAAGGTACATCACATTCCGATATAGGGCCCACCCTTTGGCCATTATGATAATGGTAATACCATGATTGGTATCGATGGGGCACCTTGTGAGGTAAGCCCGTATCAACCCAAACAATTGATTTCACCAGCACACTCAAGACCCTCAGGGTGTCCATGTACAGGAATGCGGTAACTCATTTCGGTGAATTTCTTAGGCTACCCAAACTGATCGAGAGGGGCGGGAGGTGCTGACATCTATGGACCTGAAATGTTATCCCACAACGGGGTGAGACGACTTCTCAATGAGTTCCACCCCCTAAGACCCGACTAGAAAGCAAATACGGCCTAAGGGTTGCCTAAGCACAACACGGGTCAAAGGACTTACCTTGGCCTCAGATCCTTCATACAAATTATTCAATTCAAATAGGCACCCAATCAATCACTACAGATCGAATCATCGATCAATTGACTTAGTCGATTTCATATCATCAGACCATCACCTGATCAAATCAATACTATTTATAAAGTCTGACCACCTTGCGGATAGCTTACTCTAAGCTGGAGAATAGATAGTAGCTTGCCATCAAGGGCTAAATAATAGTATATCGTTCCTTCTCTAAGATGACCTATCGAGTCATCGAGCCGATATGATATACAGTTCCTTCTCTAAGATGACATATCGAGTCACCAAGCATATATAGTATACCGTTCCTTCTCTAAGATGACATATCGAGTCACCGAGCATATATCGTTCTTTCTCTAAGATAACCTATGGAGTCATCGAGCCGATATAATATACTAGTTTAGTTAACCACTAATTTCTCAACTTTTGTCATACCTGACAAAAATACCCGTGTGTGGGTACTCGGTTGACCTTAGCCAAAATATAATAATTTCACTTTTAAACCTCCCACTTCTTTCAACAGTCCCAAAAATAGATTTTTGGCGTTGTAGACCGACACCAAGTAATTTTTCAATTAATTACCAAAATTAAATAAATAGATTGCACCACAATAATTAGCATAAAATTTCGGTCACCGATTATCCCGGTCTAATTTCCGGAAAATAATTAAATAATTAAGGAAAATATTAAATAAATGCCAATAAATCAACTTAGGCCCGGAAAAGCCTAATTGAGCGCTGAAACAGAGCCAAAAAGTTTCCAAGTCACTCTAGGCAAATATTAGAGCTCGTTTAGGTCCTAATTGCACTAATTATCCACCTAACATGCATTGGCAATTAATTAAATTCACTAATCTAATCTAACTAACCACCTAATCCATACTTAACATAAACTAATCAACCATTAAGCATCATTAACCTACTAAGCGAGGATTAATGAGTTAAACTCACTTGTTTTGCGATCCGATCGACTCAAATCGTCGAGGACGCAACAGGGGACAACTTTCTCCAAAGCGAGCCTAGCTTTCGGGATCGAGAAGCCGGCCAAAACGGGCCTAAAGCACCGATGGAAACCCACACTCTCAGCTTTTGTTGTTGGCTGAAATAGAGAGAAACAAGGTTGATTAGGGTGAGGCAAGACTGGGGAAGGCAGCTAGGGTGCTCAGCAGCCAACAGTGAGGACTCACGGTGGCTGAACGAAGGCGGGACGGCTCCGGCTAAGCTCCACAAGGTACGAGATAGCAGCTTGGACGTCAAGACAAGCGAGACTGGGCGAAGGCATGCGTGGTAAGGCACGGGACAACAGCGGCGTGCACACAAGGCGGGAGGCGGCTAACGACGGTGGCATGCAGTCCGATGGCAAGAACTGGCTTCAGCTGGTCTCTCTCTTGGCTACTGAGTTCGAAAATGGCAAGGAGGAGGGATGAGGGGGTCGGCCAACAGCAAATGGGAAGAGAGGAGGCAAGAGGGGGCTACCTTTGGTCCAACCTCATCTCTTTGTCCCCCTTTGACCTTATCCCTTTGCTTGGTTGCCTTCCATCAGCAATTTCTAGACCCATTTGCCCCCATCTAGAAGCTTGAATTGGTCCATAAGTCATGGTGGTGGGGGACATACGAATTTGCAAGGTTTTCCCTACAATTAGACCTTGATTCCTTCTTAAATCAACACAATTCGGCCTCAATAAATTCAACCGACACCTCAATGATCCAATTGATATTTTTTCTAACCAATTGATCCCACTTGCTTCCCAATTTTGCGATAAAAAATGATCCTTGATATTTTTTGGACAAAAACGGCCCTAGAACGACTAGACGACTTTTTATCAAAAAGTCTCGGTTTTCAGAAAAATCTTCTAAGATTGAGTCGACTCTCCTAGAATTTATTGTGACATGACAGGACTTTCAATTTCTGAAATCGGACTCAAATTCACAATTAATTTCAATTCGGTGCGATTTTAGCGTGACCTAGACTACCGAGTAACTTTCAGAAACTTTTAGTATAAATGACCCGTGGTCAATTTTCTTCAAGCCACAATGAACTCACTCGACACATTGGCGACTCTCAGTTGTCGTGAAAATCTCGATGATTCAAATACGGACATAAAGTACCAAAACAATAGGAAAATCAGTCTAGTGCCGACCGATGAGAATTTTCCAATTTAGTGGAGTCATCCACGATTAGCCACATATCTCAGTCGAACCGACCTATCTCTGATCTCAAATCGATTTTTAACTGTGCTGTAATGGCCTCTAAAGATGAGCACGGTCGAGTAGCCGATTCTTTGTTGAATTCTCAAGTTTAGTACATTAAAATTCCTTAATGCTTTCCCCAGATAGTCTAGTTATCTCGAGAGTGATCAGCTCTAAGAATAGCCCTATAGGCACGTCGATGAAATGCCCGATTAATTCAATGGAAAACAGGATTGAAAATCTAGGATGTCACAACTACACTGGAATCTTCTTTTCCTTTGGATCTGGTGCAGGATCCTTCATCTAATTTGCTAATGAACAATTCTTTGGGATGACTTGATTTTTGCTTCTAATTGCTATTTGTTTTGACATTCTATTGATCTTCTATTTCCTTTCATTCTTCAAGTTATGCTTGTTGCTAGTCTCTAGAAGATTGAAGTTCTCCGGGAAAATTAGACTTTGCTGAATTTGGAACTGGTTCAGACTCTTCAAGTTGAATTTGATCTGGTTGAATCTGCATATTTTCCTAAAATCTAATGTTTATTGATTCTTCTACAGATTGAGTCTTCTTGATAAAGACCCTGTAAGCTTTACTTGACATTGAATAGCCAAGAAAAATTCCTTCATCCGATTTTTCTTCAAATTTTCCAGATCAATCATTTGCATTCTTCAAGATAAAGCACTTACAGCCAAAAATGTGAAAGAAAGAGACGTTAGGCTTCTTCCCTTTATATACTTCATAGGGAGTCTTCTCTAGGATAGGCCTTAAAAACACCCTATTGATTATATAACAGGTAGTAGAGACTACTTCTGCCCAAAATCGAGAAGATATATTGCTTTCTATCAATAGGGTTCTAGCCATTTCCTGTAAAGATCAGTTTTTCCTTTCCACAACTCCATTTCTAGAATATATGAAGAAGAGAAAACATGTTGAAGACTAGATTCATCATAAAAGTTTGCAAAATCCTAATTTTCAAACTCACATCCATGATCTGTTCTTATGCTTGAGATTGCATAACCTTTCTCGTTGTAAACTTTCTTAGCAAACTTTGAAAAATAAGAGAATGTTTCAAACTTATTTGCCAAAAAGAATACCTAAGCGAAACATGAATAATCATCCACAATTACTAGACAATATTTCTTTCCACCAATACTCTGAGTTCTTGTTGGTCCAAAAAGATTCATATGAAGAAGCTGCAAAACACGATTGGTAGAAACCTGATTTACTAGTTTAAAAGAACTTACCTGTTTTCCCAAGATACAGGGAGTGCACAATTCAGACTTTTGATAAGCCAAATTAGGAAGCCCTTGAACCAGCTTCTTGGAAGAAATTTTGACAATTTGTTTCATATTTACATGACCAAGCTTTCGATGCCAAAGACTTGCTTCATCTTGTATTGAGATAAGGCATTGAGAATTTTCTGGATTTACGTCTAGAAGATATATGTTGCCATGCCTTCGCTCAGTAAAGGATTGAAAGGAATCTTAACTTATTCCAGAACAAGTTCCTTCTTGAAAGTTTATTCTGAAACCTATATCAACAAAGCTGACTTATACTCATAAGATTGTAATTTAAACATTTTACCAAAAAAACATTTTTGATAGTCAGACTTCCAATCTTCACTGTTCCATATCCTATAATCTTCCCTTTATTGTTTCCACCAAAAGAAACATTTCCTCCTTTTAGTCTTTCAAGCTTGACGAAGCAACTTGAGTCTTTTGTCATATGCCTAGAACAACCACTATCCAAATACCATTTGATTTTTCTTTTAATAGTAACCTGCAATCAAAAGAATAACTCAAACTTTCTTTGATAGCCAAATTTTATTTGGCCCAAGAGAGTTAGTGTTAAAAACAGTCTTTGTCCAATCCTTCTTAATTGGTCTCCAAACTTTGGGACATTCATTCTCAAAGTGTTTCGAGCTATTACACTTAGAACATCTTAGAGCACTTCAGCCAACAAGTTTTACAAATGCTTTTTGAAAATGATTTTTGTAAAATGCCTTTGGAGGTTTTTGTCTAAGTCACTCCTTTACTTTAGGAAAATCAATTAAATGAATAATTTCATTATTCATACCCAAACCAAATTTATTAAAATAGGGTATTTGAGCTGTAAGAATTTTCTCCAATTTTTCTAATCCTTTGGAAAACCTTTTTTAAATATTTGAAATCTCCCTTTTTAAGTAGACATTTTCCTTTGAAAGAGAATCAATATTTTTTTTTTTTAAATCATCAATATTTCTTTTCAGATTTTCAAACTTTTCTTTCTAAGAGACTTTCGTTGCCCGAGCTTAGAATTTTCCTTTTTCAATTTGGAAATCCTTTTAAGAGAGGATTTAAGGTTGAGGCAAAGTTCATCTATATACATAGAGATTTTAACAGGAATTTCTAACTCACTAACCTTGAATTCTTTGTCAAAATCTGAATCAGTGTTTGTTTCTGATTCTGAGTCTGAATCTAAGTGAGCCGTTAGACATATGTTTGTAAATTCCTCTTCGCTTATTTGTGTCTCCCTTATTTACAGGGCATTTGTGTTCGAGTCTATTTACTATTCGAACACAAATGCCCTGTAAAGCCCGACGTCCTTCCCAGTGGACACAAAGTCGATCCCGGTAAGAAAATACTCATCAATTTGTATGCAATGGGGAGGATGAAATCAGTATGGGGAGAGGATTGCTTTGAATTTAGACCAAAGAGGTGGATTTCGAAGAGCGGAGGAATTAGGCACAAGCCATCATACAAGTTCTTGGCATTTAATGCGGGACCAAGAACTTGTTTGGGAAAAGAAGTGGCTTTCACTCAGATGAAAATGATGGCAGCTGCTATAATACATAACTACGAAGTTCATGTTGTGGAAGGTCACCCTGTGAGACCTTCTAATTCTATCATACTTCACATGAAACATGGATTGAGGGTGAAGCTCGCTAGGCGAAGGCTTTAAATGGACAAATGATAGGGAACATTACCTAGAAACTTTAAATCTACGTAAAGCGAACACATGCTTGTATGTGTCTTCTGCTTGTTTTTACGTTTCCTATCGTATCCTGTTATTTACAATAAAACAAAAGTTACAGCTTTAGCGAGTCATGCAGCATACATGAGCCTTTGTTTCATTCTCTGCCGGAGAAATTCGTGATCAAAATCAATCACCCTAGACATGAAACATGGAACCATAATATATGCTTGGATATGACTGGCACACTTTGACGTCTCCTCGCAAATTTTATAGCAGGATCGGTCAAAAATAAGCTTTCAAAAGATAATTGTGCACCCAAACATGAGCAAAGGAGTTTCCTTTACAAAAAGCTTTCTTGCACATTAATGTAATATCAAGTGTATTTAACATATATCTCTCAATTCATCTCCTTCTAAAAATTTCTGAGGTACCCACCACAATCTTCTCTTCAGTCAAACGTTTCTATTCATTTTTATGGTACCACTATTGAGACCTCCATATCGGAGAGATCCCAGAACTTACCCAGACAGTATTTAAATGCATTACCGTTACAAAAATTAATTATTTAATCTGGACACCTGGAATTTACTCCATGAGAAAAGGGACCACGCGATGGCACAGCCGTGTAATGAAATATATAATCAAGTACAGCTTGCTTCAATGATTTCTCGCATTCTACTAACACAAGTTCCTCGGCAACAATCCAGTCCCCACCTCTAAACTCTTCGTTTTGTGAGTCATAACAGCTCTAAGGAATGCAACAAGCAACAATTATGTATATGCACTTTATATGTGAGCTTAATGAGTATACCAAAACATGCAAGAGTGATTATGCTCGTAAGACTTAGTTATATATCCATAGCCGAGCAGTACGGAACTAAAAATCGAAATGAGAAGGGCCACACCTTTTTCACCTGAAGACTTGAAAGCAGGAGTTTCTTAAGAGCAGCTAGCCTTATAATAATTATAGTGATAGCGAACAAAACATAGGGTGTCAAAAAGGGTTCCACGAAATAAATCCACAACCAAAAGAAATCCACAAACCTTATCCAACCAAAATAGCAAATCCAGAAAAGACGTTCTTTCTTTTATAAGGAAAACCACGAATCCCCCAAAGTCTTCTTTTTTATTGACCAGATTCTAGAGAAGAGTGTAAAACCGATATCAATCACTAAAAGTATCACCGACTGCCACCGCTCTAAGTCATTGTGCTTGCAAAACAGCATCCACAAAAACAGCATCCATTGAAAAACAATATGAGGAGGTTGTTTGTACCTTGGAACAAGTATATATAATTGCTGTCATCCAGTTCCAGTTCTTGATGCAAGCCTAAGGGTAAGCTTTCTCAAACAGTAGGATTGGGAGAGTGACTTGCACACGGGAAAACAGGACGAACAGAAATTTCAGCACTGTGCAAGCTCAGGAGAACAGTCGTATCTTTGTCGATACAAATCAGATCAACCTAATTCCAAAGCCAAATGAACAAAGACTTCTGGATCTACAATTTCTCTGTTTTGGGTTTTCTGAAATAAGCACTGTAGGATGGTCGAAATTGGGTTGGAAGTAACGAACAGAACAGGAAAAGATAGAAACTTCGTTGGTTGCTCTTCTAGGCCTCCAAGGAAGTTGAGCGGGCACCGATTCTTCTAGATCGATGACTGCAACTCTTCAAGGATGCAGGTTTCGAAAAGCTCCGACTCTTCAAGGACGGAGTGAAAACTCTTCTAGGTTTTCAAGGATATGAACTCTACAAGGTTCACGATACTTGCTTCAAAGCAAAGTTTTTCATTTATCAAAAGTCGTCTGTCTTCTACAAGGAATTCGATGGCTTATATCGTCAAAGAAATAAAGATAGAGCATAGAAACTTGAAAGCATTAAAGAGCTTAGGAACTAGAAACTAGTAAAAGCATAACGTCTTCATGGCTCCCAGGGTGTCTTTCAAGCTTCCGGAATGGACTCAAGATATCATTACGGCTTCTCGGTTTCGTCGAGCTTGAATGCGGGCCGATCTTCTTGGTCGAGAGAGTTGGTCTTCAATGCGAGCTGCATCAGTTCTCCAATGCATCTTTCTGAGCATCATCAGCAGCTTCATGCAGAAAATATAACAACGGCGGCATAAGCTGCATCTCAAATTGTCTTGGGCCACCACAGATTTTGCATCTCCCAGGATCTCCTATCTCTTTAGTCGCCAACAGTGGCTTCCCTCCATTTGAATATCTAAACATTCAGTCACAGAAAGGGTATGCCATATCATTTACTTGGACTTTAGATGGAAAAGGGTACAGTCTTTCCACAAATTCTGAATCCCAAATACACAACAGTTCTATTGACAGTATTTATGTTTCTCTGCTTATTGCAAAATGTTAGATCATCTTTCTCCAAGAAGCATCAACTTCTAAAGACGTGGAATAAAAAATAAATAAATAAATCCTCAAAAACTCAAGTGGTGTTTGGGTTATATACAGGCCTATTTCTACTAAAATAAAAACACTAAACCTCTTGTTCAGCACGACTTCACTGTATCTGTGCTACAGAGTTCATATTGAAGATGGATTACACCTTTCCAGGTAAATTGTTCATCATCATACAAGATTGATTCCTTATCTGCCACCTAAGCCAAATCTTCCAAACCAGTAAGACCCTAAAAAATATGACATGTAATTGGTCTGCAAAATCCAAGATTCAACAAGCTCCAAGAGTCCCCTATTTTGGCTAGCTTTATATAATACATAGATTGTCAAAACCCAATCTGACGTATCATATCTTATATGCAACTACAGTTGTTTCTGGCAAGACCAAAACAACAACTTGAATTTTATTTGTGTTAGCCATGTCTCACTTAGTAGAGATAAGCACCTTAAACATTGCTCTGGATAAGCATCCAGCCGTTTCTTAAACTTGAAGTAGGTCCGGTCAGCCATTAGAGCTCTATCATACTCATAGGATTCCTCGTCCAATACTTCCTCCTGTACATGATTGTCGACATTAATGGAAAGTGATGAATAGTTCAAGCAAGCAGATGTGGCATCCTTCGAATAAGGCTCTTCCAAGGTATATATATAAAAGCAAGGCATCACTGCAATCAGCAGATAGGTTATTTTGATTAAGCCACCTGGTGGATAACCATAGCATCAAAGTTGGCACCATTCTAGACTTCTTTCATAGGAAATCTGTACCAGGTAGAGAATCATTTACTTGTCTTGATGTTGGCCTTGAAGGTGACAATTTTGCTACTTCCTCAGAATTCTCTTGTCTATTCAGTTTCTTTGAGTTGGAGTAACAGTTGCAGCTTCTGCCAATGCCTGTCCTAGCTCCTCTAAGTCCACGTCTTCATCTTTCTCATCCAAATCATTCCAACAGTCGTTTTTCCCAGCTGAAACAGAGGGCGTGGCAGCTATTCCCACATCGCAACAAGTGGAGTTTGGTTCTTTTTCTTCACAAGATCTCTGAATACGAATCGCTTGCCAGCTACAAGTCATATGCTTACCATTGAGAACCACTTAAAAGAGTTTTCCTTGAAATCAATAATCAAGCAAAGAAATTGCCAGAAATTTAGAGGAGACATCAAGGGACTGCTCCCACATTTCGGAGCTATGCAACCGTAGATGTAAAGCACACGCTCTTCGACTTTCAAATTTCCACTGGATATGGGAGCAGGAACCTACAAGCACACATGATCTCTCGCTCATAGCACACTTCCTCAGCCTCATTGTCCCCATACATTACAAAAAAATGAGACCTGTCCGACGAGACAAAGTTTTTTTCCACATATGCTGCGCTTAATAAAAAATATGATCCCCAGTCCATTAATGGAGAAGGCCAGTCCTGGGACAAACGAAAAGAATCATACACTTCGAACAGAACATCATGTGACAAACAACAACACCGTAAGAGAAAATCAGAAGTCACTAACGGGCAGTCCACCGATCTTCGCCATATAATGGTCGGATGCCTCGCGATTTTCATCGGCCCATGGTCCCGGCCTGCCAAGAAAGACTCTGCCCATCGCTCACTACAGCACCAAAAACAAAACAACAATAAAATAAAATAAACAAACAATTCCCCGGAAAAACACATCCCCCATGCTACATTCTAATAGTAACAAGGTGATGCATTTGAACTTTCAATGTCCCCCATAGAAACAAGATTCGAGAGCCAGGACAACCCAAGAAACAAAATCTCTTTTCTCCTCCACCACAAGACTCTGTCAAGAGCAGCCTAACCACACAAGAAACAAGCTCAAGCATCAAATATCCCATTACCGAAGAACCCATCAAAGGGAACATTGTGGGCGCGCAGTAAGTTGCTTCTTGCTTTTGCTGGGTCTGTCTTCCTGCGCTGGGAAGTTTTCCAGCGGCAGAGCGAAGGCGGCGAAGGAATCGACAGTGTTCTCTCGTAGGAACCCCCCGATGTCGGGTGTCCAGATAGACGTAAAATTTATATTTGTTACTAAAGATAAAAAGAATTATATTTTTCGATACATAGCAAAATCTAATATCTATATTGATATCTTTACACAAATGAAGGAACATTTGGGGAGAGACCTTGCAGGGTATTTGACCATCTGACCCCTTATTAACTGGGATAAGAATCTTACTTGAGATCGGCCGATACATTAATAAAAATTTATATACATGAAATATTATTAACTGAAGTGTACATATAATTGTTATAATTACCGGAATTTACTTTTTCATGTGAAGATTTACGGAGCTCAAGAAGAGTATGGTAACTAGTAATAAGCAAAAAGTTACTCGTCCTCTTTAAAAATTATGAGTATCACTATCACTTGTGTATGACCGTAGTCACCAAGTTGAGTGCTTGTTGAAATTGTTGCTAGGAAAATTACTTAAAAAGTCATAAAGATATTATAATTGTGTTAATTCAGTCTTTAACATGTTTTCTTTTTACTAATTGAGTTCTAAACTTTTTGCATTCATGCCAATTCAATCCATCAGATCAATTTTGGCCGGCGGATGCGAACATGGACACCGGTTGTCTTATGTGGCACCACTAATGTTAACGTGGACAACCTTTAATAAAAATTTATTTTATTTTCTTTCTCTCTTTCTTTCCCCTTCCCTTTCAAGGGTCGGCAAGGCTCAAGCCCTTGCCAACCCAACAGGTGGCCTAGGTGCGGTCACCCTTGTGGACTCTGGCAAGGGCTTGAGCCTCACTCTCCTCTAGCTAGTTGCCAAGTCGGCAACTAACTAGAGGAAAAAGGAAGGGAAGAAAAAATGAAAGAAAAATAATTAAAAAAAATTATTAAAATTATTCATGTCAACTCAAGTAATGCCACGTAGAATGGCTAGCGTCCATAGTAGTACCATCCAATCAAAATTGACCGGATGAACTGAGTTGGTATAAACATAAAAAATTTAGAACTCACTTAGCAAAAATAAAATTTGGTGTAACTTGACATGATTGCAATAAATTTAATACTTTTTTGTATAATTTTCCCAATATTGTTTATGGCAAGTAAGTCTTTGAAATATTTTCCAGAGCAAATTTTAAGGTGCGATAAGGTTATATTAATGTCATCCAACAAGTGATAATTATCGAATTAAATCACTTTTCTAATAATTAGTGCGTAGAAGACTTGACAGTTAAAAGTGTACGATACGGAATGCAGTATCCGATCTCTACCTCTACGGGGGAATCAAGCACCCAAAAGAACCTAAAAGTGTCGGGTTAAGGGCTGGGCAGTGATCTCAAGAACCATTCTATATTTGATAAAACACTTAAATACTTTCGCGATATTCACCAAGCACAGTTAATTCATACTAAAGAATTAAATTTTACTAGTCACGATAAATGAAAAGCTGAGGGACTCTTCATATGGAAATGCAACCTTGAATATCTCTAAACTGCTCTTATCCAGTTACCATTTTAGTAGCTTTTCATATTGAAGTTGTTGGATGCAAATTACGAAATCTCAAGATTTCCATAACCAGAACAAAAACATGCATAATTGAGTAGAGAGATTAATGCACCTATTTTTGGATCCATCGTTCTTGAAGCGGAAGCGGAAAATTGATGTTCCACGCGCTAGGTTAATGCTCCTTATGTGAATATAGATGTGAGAATTATGGTTAAAGGAGAGACTTGAGCACTAATTATAGAGTTTTCAGCCAGGCCCCCTCATTACGGGCCAAGCTCAACTCGGCCCACACTAGCCAATCCCATATTAGACTAATTAAGAAACCTTCTATCTCACCTTAGACCAAACCCCATTTTACCGTAACCATAAAACGGTAAATTACAATATCAATTAATATAATCTACATCAGAAAAACTCTTATAGAAGTAATATTTAGGATCCAATACCAGTACCGTACTGCTAGTTTCATGATCATTAGACACTCAGACGGGATTATCATCAACTTGTATCCTTAGAAAATGGCAATGGCAAAGCCTCCATCACGCTGATAAGCACCGAATGAACAGCCTCGCCAAGACAATTTACAAACTTAAGCCAATAGATAGGAAGGAGGACATCACGTAAGTAAAAAGCTAATTTAAGTTGAACTAATCAACCACTCAAAATTGCATGCGTTACACTGTTTTCCAGTCCAACGGAACTAGTTCGAAACAGACATCAGATCAGCACCAGCTGCTACTCCACACCGAATCAACTGTTTGGGGTTCCCAAAGTTTCCCCTACCGTGAAAGTTGCACCTTCTTGATGATCTGAACGACGTCTTCATCTTCAAGTTCATGTTCCTAATCCATGGAAAGCATCATCAAGCATTTAAATTAGCCGTAGCAGGTAACTCCTTTGAAATGATAAAAAAGAAAGGGTGAATAAACTAAAAGATTCACAATTGAGTTGAGAAGTGAAGATTCACCTTGCCAACTCTTGCGCTTGAACCCCAGACTGGAGCGCTGCGTAATTAAGCAAAATAAAAACTCACATAAGCAGTAGCAAGAAGGCCAAGAAAATCAAATTAAATTTTATTCCATAATCATGACAAATGTGAAAATCGTCAGAATTAGCACCTAATAAATTCACATACCAAAAAACAGAACAAAAACAAAAAAAAATTCACATATCAACAAAAAGACTAAAGATGAAGCTGAAGTCTCAGTTTCTACTTACTACTCGAATTGTTTGACCATATTCTTGTGTATCCGAGTGCAGAAATCCTCGGCTGTCCTCTTCCTTGATGATAGAATCACGGGGTCTTCAAAGGCTGGATTCATTCCTTTTGGCTTTGTATATATACGAGTTAAATTCAAGTACTCCCATATTTTCTCCAACGGACCATCAAGAGTCCATTCAAGGCGAGCACTGCAATGTCAACCATGAAGCAGTATTTGATCAATTGAAAGAACAAACTAATTTCCTATCGGGCAACCTATAGACTACCATCAGACGACAGAGGAAGGGACATAGAATAAACAAAGAAATATAGCTTACAACCATCCAAGCGATTACTGCAGATGGCCTTCACAGTATCAAGATCCAGATGAGTGTTTGCCACTGTTGATTTGTGAAAGAACGCAAGGAAGAAATCGAAGTGAAGAAACATAAGCAAGAAATCGAAGCTTTTGGGAAATTTTTGGGAGATATTGTATTTCTTCAACTTGAGGGATAAGTACACTAATAGTGCCATAAGTTGTGTACGGCGCTCACTTTGGTGCCAAAAGTTTCCGTCGGATCACTTAAGTGCCAAAAAATTTGAAAAACGCTCACTTTGGTGCCAACGCCAACGAAATTGGCCGGAAATCCAATGTGGCCTTTTTTTATTAATTTTTGAAGCCGACGTGACTCGTCGGAGAGTTGAGTCAGCATCCAAACACCAAAACGACACCATTTGGCATCTTTCCCCCAACTTTGAAACCCTAATCTCCAAATTGAGAGAGCGGGGAGGCTTGTCTTCGTGTCTTCTTCTTCCTCAAAGACCCACACCAGCAACAGCACCAACACGGCACCAGCAACAGCATCGGCAACACACCAGCAGCAACACCAGCAATGCACCAGCAGCAGCAGTGCACCAGCAGTACCTTCGACCCATCTTTTTCCTCCTCCTCCTCTACCCTCGCCTTCGATTTTTCCTGCAACAATCTCAGTCTCTCCTCACTCACCTGGTCGAGCAACTACAATGGTGGCTGAGTGACGGTGGCCGAGCAGCGACGGTGGCCGAGCGACGGCGGGCGAACAACGGTGGCCAAGCGGCGGAAACCCTAATTTCAATCCCGTGTGAGCTAAACGGCGTCGTTTCCGTGAAGCCATCCATGTAGGACGACAAAACGACGTCGTTTTCTTAAGGAGGACAAAAAACGACGTCATTTAAAGGCCTATCGATTTTTATTTTTTTTTTAAAGCCACGTATTAATTTTGGCCGAAATCTTTTGCCGGTGACCGGAATCTTTCGCCGGTGGCACCAAAGTGATCGTTTTACCTCCGATTTGGCACTTAAGTGATCCGACGGAAACTTTTGGCACCAAAGTGAGCGCCGTACCCAACTTATGGCACCATTAGTGTACTTATCCCTCAACTTGAGAATATTACATGTACAATGTTCTGTATATATAATACAAAAGGTATACAGAGAAAAGGAAAGAAAGTATTCTAAGAAATCACATCTAATCCTAAAATGATTCATTCTAAACCCCGATTGATTTTATGCATTGATCTCAATTTGAATGGATTTTCTTAATTTCGAGCATATCTTCCAATACTCCCCCTCAAGTTGGTGGCTTATAGATGTCCAAGACACTTAGCCTTATAGATGTCCAAGACACTTAGCTTGCTTAATAGATATGCGTGTTGTTTCGAACACAAAGGTTTGGTGAAGTCATCCGCAGGCTGCAGTTCTGATTCTCCTTGTTTCGATTATCCCTTCATGGACTTAAACTCGAACGAAACGACAATCCACTTCGATGTGTTTTGTTCTTTCATGTATTATGGGATTTGCTGTGAGTTTAAGAACTACATCATTTTCATAGAATAGTTTTGTTGGTCCCTTTATTTGTACCACGAGGTCCTGAAGTAGGTCTCGTATCCATACTATCTCACAGGTGGTTTTCGCTATGGCTCTGTATTCTGCTTTAGCTGAGCATAATGAAACAGTTGGTTGTTTATTTATCTTCCACGAAAGTAAAGATTCTCCCAACTTGATACAAAAGCTAGTGATGGACCTTCGACTCATGGGACAAGTTGCATAGTCCGCATCACAATATGCCATCATTTCCATGTTGCATTTTTTGGAAAGAAGTACCCTAGACTCCTCCTATCTCTGTAATCCTTGAGAAAGATCCATATAGATTTCTTCATCCAAATCACCATATAGAAAATCATTGTGCACATCCATTTGATGTAATGACCAATCACGAAAAGCTGTAACTGATAAAAAAGATCTAACCGTGACATATTTGGCTACTAGGGAAAAAGTCTCGTGGTAATCAAAGCCTTCCCGTTGTGTAAAACCTTTGGCGACCAAGCGAGCCTTGTATCTCTCAATGGAGCCATTTGCTCAGTATTTAATTATGTATAGCCACTTGCAACCAATCGATTTACGATGTGGAGATAATGTCACAATCTCCTAAGTCTTGTTTCAATCAACGCCTTTAATTCTGCTTACATGGCTTTCTGCCAGTGAGGGTCAATAACTGCCTCATCATAGCATGATGGTTCTCTTCCTCTTATATTCAACTAATACAGCACATATGTTTCGAGAAAGACGGTCGAGAAAAACATAAGACGAGACTGGGTAGTGAGTACCTAGTGAGTTGAGTGCTGCATGAACATATTAGTCCACATGGGTGGACAAACAGCACAACCACATCGTAATGGTGGATTGCACTGGGAAGGTGATGGTACGATTAGAGTATCCTTAGTGGTGCACACTGTGCTTGGTGATGAGCCCGATTCTTCTTCATTTTGTAAATCAGAATGTTCAATAGTATGGTCAAGCACCATTGAAGGAGTAGAAATTTGTTCCGATATTTGGGGTGATCCTGAGGATGAAATCCGATTAGCTGGAGGTGCAACCATAAAGTATAGAGGACTTGGAGTCAATTCCTCATCAGATAAAAGAGAGCAGGGGTCAACTGTCTTCCTTGGATCATCATTGGAAGAACCTTCTTCCTGGAATGGAAAAAATATCTTCATGAAAGACCATATCCCTATTGACGAAGAAATCACCTATGGAGGGTTCATGAACGCGATATCCCTTTTGTAGATTTGGATATCCCATGAATATACAACGATGAGCGCAAGACCCATTTTGTCCCGAGGACCCATTGTCGTTGCGTAACACAAGTAGCCAAAGATTCTTAAATGACGTAACTCTAGTTTCTTCCCAAAAAGTAGCTCAAAAGGAGTTCGTCCGCCAAGAATCTGAGTCGGCATTCGATTGATTAGATAGGCTACTATAGTCATGCAGGGTGCGCATGGTAAAATTTCTGAAACAGAAATTGATTTCGCCGAAATCAATTTCTCAATTTCTATTCCCGGACAAGTTTCTCGAGCAAAGAAACCCGTTTGATAACGACTCAAAATTTCTATTTCAAAAAGAAACCCGTTTGATAACAGAAAAAAATTTCTATTTCTATGAATCATGTTGTCCCCATCCTTTTACCTCACTCTTCTTGGTGCTTGTGATGGTAATTTAATTTGATAAAAGTTGGTAAATCACTTTAATTTATATTGGTAATTCGATAGAGTAGTTAAGAACTTCAAAACATTAGCAATTTATGTAAATAAAAGCTAGTAATTAGTATAAAAAATGCTAATATGCAAACTATAAAAGATTTGGTAGTTTCAAATGCTAATATGCAAATAGTTAATGTATTTATTCTCCTCATTCAAGATTCGGGTTTAAGTCACTACATTTTTTTGCATTCTTTTGAGACCACGAAGTGATTTTATGGTAGGTACTAGTTGACATGGAGGTAGGCGCAATTTGCGAGAGATTTGAAATTAATAAAATGGAAATTGTGCTAGAAATAGAAATTGATTAGATAACAACATAGGAAATCCTCAAATACAAAATAATAGTCGAAATAACACTAATGCATTACAAAAGTTGAAAATACAATTTCATGGAATTTCCGGCATATTATTATCCCTTGCCATTTTATTGGCAATGGTTTTCCTAAGCGTATTTATTTGGTTTCCCTCCTCGGTCAACTGAATGTTTACAAGGTCATCCTGCGTAGGTTGCCAAGTACATCGGATCTCCATATAGGGAAAAGTTCCTATCCATCTTGTCTTGATCACGGATGTAATTATGGATGGCACAACATGCAATTACGATATGTGTTTGCTTTCGAAGTGCAAATGAGGGCATGTGCCTCAAAATGAAAAAACGATTCTTCAATGCCCCAAATGATCTTTCAATGACATTCCTTAAAGAAAAATGCCTATAGTTGAACAATTCTCTTGCAGTTGTTGGCCGTCTCGCTCTACCCTTATGCTCATTTAAATGATACCGGTCACCTCTAAAAGGAGTTAAAAATCCCGGAGTTGCTGCATAACAGAATCCATGACATAGTATTTGCCTACAATAATGTATTTTTGAGGGATTTTCCATGCATTTTGGGAGGAAAAACATTTTTGAGTATTTTTCTAATTTTTTGGATATAAAAGGGATTTTTTTTTACCTTTTTTGGTATTTTTGGAAAAAAAAAAATACAAGTCTTTTTGGCTTTTCTGAATTTTTTGGCTTTTTCATGAATTTTTGGCTTTTTTGGATTTTTGGCATTTTTTGAAAATATGAAATATTTTTGATTTTTGATTTTTGTGAAAATAAAATATTTTTTAATATTTTTGGAAAATAAATTATTTTTTATTTTTCTTGATTTTTTTGGAAAATAAAACATTTTTTAAACATTTTTTTAAATATTTTTTTGAAAATAAAACATTTCTGATTTTTTGATATAAAATATTTATTTTTTATTTATTAGAATATTATTTTATATTAAAATAACAAAATAAAACCGACCCGGGTCGGATCCGCGGGTTGGGTCCGAGAAATAATTTCTATTTCTACTTCAGAAATAGAGAAGCTAAAATTTTTAGCTTCTCATTTCTCACCCAAAACAATTTCTGAAACAGATTTCTATTCCTAAGAGAAATCAATTTGCGTTACCAAACGGGTTTCTGTTCCAAACCTGTTCCGGGGAACAGAGAAATTGAGAAATTGAGAAACAGAAATTTTACCATGCGCGCCCGCAGTCTCCCCAAAAATTCTCTAGAATAGAAGCCTAGAACTTTAATGCATGAGCTACCTCCAAAAGATGGTGATGTTTACATTCTATGACCCCATTCTGTTGAGGGTGTAAGTGCAAGAACTCTCATGCAAGACACCATGGGAAGAAAAAAAGAGAGCATGTTCATTGTTCAAAAATTCTTTTCCATTATTAGTGCAAATGCGTAGAATAGATTTCCCAAATTGATTCGTCGACAAAGAGAAAAACATTTTCAAGTGGGAAAGAACCTGGCCCTTTGATTGCATTAGAAAAACCCACATCACACAGGAATAGTCATCTACAAATCGTGAGGAAGAATCTAGATCTATCACGATTTGTGATGTGGTATGGTCCCTATACATCAACATGGATAAAGAAAAAATATTGTTGGCACGATTATTGCTAGATGGAAATGGAGCATGGAATTGTTTTGCAAGAGGAAAAACATGACAATGGGAGTAAGGAAAAAAGGCATTGTGACCCATTCTTGAATGCTTAAGGAAATTTTTGTGCTTAGATATTTTGCATGGCTTGCTATTGGCTACCAAATTGACTTCCCATCCCTCTTCTTTTCCCCCATGCACCCACATCCTTCTCCCTCCTTTCGGCTAACCATCCCCTCTACCATTTCTCCTTCTGCATTTCTTCCCTTTAGCCGCCACAAGACTCCACTGCACCATCTCCATTTCACTACCCAACTCTAGCCATCTGCCACAGCCAACACACCAACCCACCACTTCACCTAGCGTCACCATCGAAGCCAATAGAATCCTCAGTCCACGGTTGCTTCTCTCCGCCCAGCTCCTCAGCCGTCCTCACCCTCACTATCAACCCATCTAGCCTCCCACGCCGTTCAGCCACCGAATGGCCAGCAACCTCAGCCCCTTCACCCGCACAACCGACCGTCCCAACGTATCCAGCTCCAGCCATTACCGCCCACTCATCCATCATCCGCCACCTCCACACCTCCAGCCCGCCCAACTCCAGCTCAACCCAACCAAGTAGCCAGCCCGCCTCAACCCCAAGCAGAATCGTGACCAGCCACAAACCATGAGCTTGTAAGGCTATTTTCAGCTGCCGTAGGCCTCCATTGGAGACACGATAGTCTCGGGTCCTCACTGCTGTCGCACCACCGTCGTCGTGAACCCGCCGCCGTCTTAATCCAATGAGTTAACTCCCTAATCATCGATTAGGTTGTTAATTACGCTTAGGGGTTAGATTAGTGCTAAGTGAATTAGTGCTAATTAGCTTAGTTAGATGAACTAGTTAGTTAGGTTAGCTAGTTAGTTAGGTTGGTTAGTTTAGTTAGGTTAGTCTACCCTAGGTTAGATTAGTTAACTTGGGTTAGTTAGTCAACCATGGATAGTTAACCATGGTTAGATTAATTAATCATGGTTAGATTAATTAAGTTGGATTAATTTAATTAATCGCAATTTATTTAATTAATCGTAATTAGCGTAATTTGTGACGGGATAGCCATTTCATGAAATTTTATGCTGATTCTCGTGGTTAAATTTATATGTGAAATTGATAGCTGATATGTACAATTGAGTGCTTGATGATAGTTGTCAATTTTATTGCAAAACCCGATTTAATGGGTATTTAATTAGAAAAATACCCGGTGTTGGTTTTTTACGCTGATTTTTATGTACCATATAAAATCATGGAATTTTAAAGTGGGAGCGTACTGTGTTTAATGGCTCGTTTTAAATATGTGACCACGCACAATTATTTTACCGGAAATTTTTAATATGAAGAAAATTGGCCAAATCCATTATTTGAAATTGAGGCATTTGAGTGCAAAGCACAGTATTCTTGCCCAAGTATGGATATACATATGGTCACAATCGGAACCCATCACCCGATGAGAGTCGGGGAGGTGATGCCTAATTAAGTTTGGATGCCCCACGTCAACGGATGCCCGTCACGGTGGAGACCAGACCGATGCTCCTTTATGGAATGTTGTATAGTCGTAGACGTTGCCGTGCCCGACAAAGCGGGACGACGCTCGATTATGCCGGATGACCACCGACTATTGAGTTGGCCATGGCCGATGGGTCATAATAATTGGAACACACCTGAGTGGTTGTGATAGTTGTACCTAATTATAGAGCAAAATTGTGTTGTATGGAATGGAACGTATCATAATGGTTTTACCTTATAATCGAGACCCATGTGATTGTTTGCAAGATGAAATGAGGTGTTCCAGGACCCATGTGTTCCAGTTATTAACTTGCTGAGTCAAGTTAAGTGCTCACCCGTTAAGCCGAGAGTAGAATGCTGGATCTTTTGCATGGTTTTACTCATGATTGTGTTTGAACGTGTGCTTGAGTCATTCAAATCCATAATAAAGCGGAGGTTCACTCAGATTGAGTTCATCACAAGACAAGCCCGCTCAAGTCATAAGGCCGCGAATCGGCATAAATAGTATACCGGTTCCAAGGCTTGCTTGGAGCGAGGATTGCCCAAGCCCACAAGGTCTTAAATCGATATTGAGGCATGTCGATTCTATGCCTTGTTCGGTACAGAGATTGCCTAAATTCATGATATCTTGATAAGGCACTAAAGGGTGCCAATTCAAGGGATTTGATTTGGCACGGAGACTTTGTGCTTGACATTAAACCAAGCCATGAGCCGAGGGTTATTCATGGCACGTGGTATGTTCACATCAAGTCAAAACTAAGGTCCATCAAGCTTAGGATCTTCACTAAGGCGAGGTTTACCCAAGCCTCAAGGTCTTGGATCGGCATTGAGACGTGCCGTTTCCGAGCCTTATCCAATGCGGGGATCGACGCTAAGTGATCAGTTTAAGTCACGGACCAAAGGTCATTCCCAACATGTTACGAGGATTCATGGCACACATATATGAATGAGCATGCCTTCGGGCCATGTATGAGTCGGCTAAGAAGAAAATATAAGAACTGACTTGTATGGTGCATATATGTGTGCACTTAAAGAGGAAAAAGCGTCCGTCACCACACAACGTTAGTGGTGATGCCTCGTTCACTAAACGGGATGCCTCGGTTGAGCCAGGACGCTCTGGTTGAGCTAGGATGCTTGTGTCTTGAACCCAGAAGCCTAAGGAAGCTAGCCTCGAGAAGCCTCGTTCGAGCCGAGATGCCCTAATCTAGGTAGGAAGCCCCAATCGAGTCAAGAGGGCCTAGTCGAGCCAAGACGACAATAAATAAATTTGCATGAATGCCGATTATGCATGAGTATGATATGTTGGTATGGTAATTGATAAGTAGATGGTAGTTTTGGCATGGATGACATATGTTTAGATAAAGCACGACATATGATTTGTAATTGATCTACCATTGACACTGTTTGCGAGTGTTGTACTTGCTAGGCTTTGATGATGAGATGTTTTCCTAATAGAGAACTAGGAATTTTACTTACTGAGTTCTCAAGACTCACTTCCTCATCTTACAGTCTTGTAGGCATGGAAGTCTTATGTTAGTTTTGATAGCTACAGTCACGCTAGAGGAGATAGGAATTTGTTGTAAAAAGAAAAGAGGATCTATAGTGAAAGGGCTTGTAAAAGTACTATTATAATATAAATTAGTGTGTTCTATGTGATGTACATCCAATCTTCCAGCTATTATTTGTCCAATAAGTTGTTTGTTCACGTTTTCGCATGTGTATGATAACAAGATAAAAAGAATCAGGACGGCGACAAGCCTGGGACATCGCGAAAATAACCCATGCCGCTTATAACCCTGAAGATAGAGTTGGGGTTATTACATGTCCATTGGTTCCATGGATCCATCCGAGAACTAGACTGCCTGTCCAGTCCGATTCCCAAGTGGGTCCATAGAATCAGTCTCCAATCCCTACAAAATTACATTCACTAATGAATATCACAATGAACCTATTTTCTACTTAGAGCATTAGAGCTTATTCGGCCTTATATTTGGGAAGAATTGCGAGCCAATGATTTTGATTAAGGATTAAAAACTATAGAGTGTAACGAATAAACAATATTCGTTAGCTAAAAACTTAATTTCTTCTAAGATCATGGTGTGGCCCTTCTACGATTTTCGACACCAGAAACATGTGGAGAATTAGATTCCTAAAACATTAATTGCTTCATTAATCTTTTTTCAACATCGAGATAATTTAATCATGAGAATGGCTAAAGAGCAACCTAATTATATTCTTAAAATGAGCAATCGGCTCTTAATTTCGTATCATGACAACAAAGCAAGCCAACATTTATGGACTTCTCAAATTAATTCTCTCCTTCCTCTACATTTGTTTATTTTGTTTTGGTTGAGAAAGCAAGTAAATGGAATATAAGAATGAAAATATATATATATATATATATATATAGGGGAGTTAATCCCATTACACACCTAAGAGACAAGATTAATCAATGTCCAATAACTACAAATATACATATATGTTCATATATATTTGGTCAAAAAACTACAAAATAATTAAATAATTGAGATGGAATTTTTTTTTCAAATATAAATATTCCAGGCGGGTGAGTGGGCGGGTGGTTCCACGCTTAGAACCGAGAATCGGACCAGTATTCATTGGTTCCATTATATTGGAACCAGGAACTAGACCGGCCCTAATGGGAACCGCCGGTTCCAGTCCGATCCGGTATGATTCTGGGCCGTCCGAGCAGTTCACCCTTAAAAAATACCATCGTGCTAAACTTTGTAAGTGTGTATTTCGTGACCTTCATTCTAGTAGTCGCATCATCTATCTTCGTTGGAAATTGTTAATTTAACCCAAAAAAAGGAATTTTGGATTTGTTTCTATTTTCCCTATCCTCTTGCTCAAACTTGCTCTAAAAAAATAGTTATTGAAGAACAAGAAATAGAATGATGATAATGGATTAAGGACGATTACCGTTTGAGGTTGGTCGATCGACGAATTGATTAATGTAAGGGCATTATATATACAACATTAATCCGATTCTCATGTCATCAAGTGCTAACAATTTCACATGGTTCAACTGTAACTTGACTATCTACATAGATTTCATTTCCATAGGAAGATGACTTGATTATGACCTTGGGAGCCCATGGAGCAACCCACGTCCAGCTTGGGCCACGAGGGCACATAGCTTTAGGTTTTGGCCTAATCTAATTGGGCCCAAGGTACACACGGGTAGCCCACATATTTATCATGTATATTTTTGTTTGCCGATCAATTAAACTAGGAGTGATCAATTCCCGATCTAGTCCAATTCCCGAGAGGACCGGTTCCCAAATTTGGGAACCGTGGATCGAACCATTTGGTCCTTGGAATGGGATTAGACCATTTGGTCCTCGAAACAGGAATCGGACCGGACCATCGGTTTCGGTCCGATCTGGTCCAACGAAACCGGCCATTATTTTCACTAAAGAGTGGTCGTGCTCCGAACCAATCAATCCAATTCGGTTCCTGGGCAACCCAATAGAACTAATCGCACATGTTTCCAAGTGCAAAAAATTCAAGCTCCACTTGTGTGAGCATCAATCACACTTTGTGTATTTCACGTTCAATCTTAACCACAAAGGCCGTAAATGATATGACTAGAAGTTGTACTTGACCTAAGTTTTATAGACAATCTCTCTTATGCTCTTTAAGTATGTGCTCAATGTGGGACTCTTGGAGACCTGGAGTGACTTGCCTCTTACAAGTGAAGGGAGCAAGAGAGAGAGTGAGTGTGAGCCTTGGGAAATGAGGGTCTCTTGGAGCCTTAGTCTCACATTAGATAGAAGAACAAACTAACAAGTAGGCATTGTCTTTAAATAAAGAGGAACAAGAAGAGTTTTTGTTGGCCTTTTGGCCACATGTGAGGTTGCTACCTCAATTGCAATTTTGGTTGCAATAAGTTCTATTATATATATTATATATATAAAGTTAGTCTAGTCGGTCTGGTTCCCACCTTGGAACTGGCAACCGGACCGATTGGCCACCAATTCCAAGAGTAGGAACCGAGTATTGGACCCATTATGGAACCCGTCCAAAACCGGCTAATTTGGTCCCGATCGGGCAGTTCCTATTGCACACCCCTAATATGAACTACAAAATGGACCTACCCATGGTTCACCTCTAATACATGAGTTCAAGTCTATTTACTATTCAGAGGAAATATTCAGTGGTTACATAGCGCCTTCAGAGAGAAAGGACACCACAAGTGTCACAACTTTTATACTACACTCACTTGAGTGCTATACTTTGCTTTTGGAGCACTTAAGCGCCGTAACTTCTTAAAAAAACGTTAACTCGAGCACCATAACTTTTAATCGATCACTTAAATGCCAAAATTTTTTAAAAACTTTCAATTAAGTTCGAAAATCCAACATGCCTAGAACTTGTGATAAACATCTTTAAAAAGTTTTGGTACTCAAGTAATTGATTGAAAAGTTATATGGTACTCAAATAATTAGGAAAAATATATTATAACACTCAAGTGAGCACTATACATAAGTCATGGCGTTCAAACAATTGAAAAGAAAAATAATTATAACACTCAAATGAGCACTTGGGTGTCTTTTTCCCCACCTGGATGTGATGCACATTTGTGTACTCAAAGTTAAATTGTAGGCTGACATGTGGACATTGACTTTCAACATCCATAGAGCATTGCTTGTCCAGCCATCTGGGCCTGAGTTTGTCGTCGGTCATGCACCAGCGACGTCACTAATTGATCGATCAGGCCAAGCCCCGTTAGGCGCCTTATATGGACAAGTAACGGTTGTAGATCTAGACCAGCAGCAAGTCGTGAATGACAGAGAGGGAACCTAAAGAAAGGGGGTGGTCTAGCTTTGGATAATGGCTGCAGATCTTGACAGTAGTGTTGCCTAGCCAATCCCATCGAGTAATGTCCGGCGCTACTCATGGTGGCCCGAAGCCAACTCTCTGCCATTCTGTGCAGTCGGCTCTACCTTTGCTCGTCCAAATTTTGATCCGCAGGATTGCAGATTTGGCCTTGCCCATCTCAATCTTCAACTGGCCAAATGAAGCCGACAACGACCTTGGACCAGCGTCAGTGTTGCTGGCTCCTCCATGGCTGGCCGGTGATGCTGCTATTCATGACCGATGCAAGAAGAAGACGCATTTTCACTAAATTAACTCCATGTCATTGGCCATTTTACACAACAGACTGGATCTTCGCAAATATATTAAGATGTAAAATTATCAGAGAAAGTTAAAGACAATGAACAATAAATGACGTAAGGGATTTATGTAATTTGGTTCGAATGTTGAAACCTATATTCACAAAGTGAGTTAGCCATCAATAATCAATTACCCCACGATTATAATAGATTGCACCCTCTAGTTTTTCCTAACCCTAGAATTACACCCATTACCCACGTGTTTACATCACAAATCTCACAAAATACACGAGAGAGAGAGAGAGAGAGAGAGAGAGTCCCAAATAAAACAGAAGAAAAGAGACTAATAACAGACCACCAGACACAAACTCTCTTTGTTTTTTCTTCCTGTGGTCGTAAGACCTTCCAACGAGCCCCCCTAGTAGTACTCAATCATAAGCTTATCCTCTACAATGACATAATGCTAAAGCGGAGGCTCTTCATTAAATGTTGTTGCGGCCTGTGGAGAAAATCCTGCTTAAAAGGTGACCAACTTGTGGGCTCCATTAATTATCCAGATGATGTGAAACGATGAGTTGATTATTAGTTATATAGTTATTACGTCACAGTAGGGGTCTGTCCATTTTTTTGGAATTCTATCCTATAAAAAAAACCAACGAGTCACATACTAAGCATAGCAATTATATGAAATCATCAATCAAATTCTTATTCAAACCTATAGAATTGCTTATCTTTTTGATTTAAGAGAAAAAGCATGAAAAGAAATAATGCCCAGTCCTGTGAAGTTATCCATATATACGAGCGGGACGAGTGAATCAGTGCAAGTCTCCAGCACGCCTAGTCTTAAGGTCGTGAGAAGCTTCAATGGCATTGATAGGTTTCTTGGAGATATTCTTGGCCGCGATCTGCTTCGCGTTCCTTCGTCTCCTCGGCAAGAGCCATGATGGGCTCCCCAAGAACTGGCCGCTCGTGGGGATGCTACCGGCGCTCTGCCTCAACCTGAGCCACGTCCACGACTGGGCCACCGGCATCCTTGAGCGGAGCCACTGCAACTTCCTCTTCCGGTTCCACTGGTTTTCCGGCATGGACATGCTGGTCACCGCCGATCCCGCCAACGTCCATTACATCATGAGCACCAACTTTGAGAACTTCCCGAAAGGGCCCGAGTTCAAGAGGGTGTTCGACGTTTTGGGTGACGGGATCTTTAACTCCGACTCGGATATGTGGAGGATGCAGAGAAGGGTCGCTCAGGTGTTTATGAACGACCAACGGTTCCATCGGTTCTTGGCGAAGACGACCAGGGACAAGGTAGAGAATGGCCTGCTCAGGGTGTTGGACGAATTGTCTCAGAGAGGTGCCGCGGTGGATTTGCAGGATTTGTTCCAGAGGTTCACTTTTGATTCTGCTTGCAGATTCGTCACGGGGTTCGACCCCAGCAGCTTATCCGTCGAATTCCCAGAAGTCCCATTTTCCAGGGCATTAGATGATGCCGAGGAGGTGATTTTCTATCGCCATTTGTACCCCGCGTGGTTCGGGACTCTGCAGAGGTGGTTGGGGTTGGGAGTGGAGGAGAAACTGAGAAGAGCTTGGGAAGTAATGGACCAAACTGTGGGGAGATACATAGAGATGAAGAAAGCTGAACTGAGAGAGGGAACCAGCAAAGTGAAGGGAGATGAAAATGGTGCAGATTTATTGACATCGTACATGGTGGAAAAAGAGACACTAGGAGATTTAGAATGCAACGACAAGTTCCTTAGGGACACGATTTTGAATCTCATGATCGCCGGGAAAGATACAACTAGTTTAGCGCTCACATGGTTTTTCTGGGCTCTTTCCACGAACCCGTCTGTTGAAATGAAAATCAGAGAGGAGATCAGATCTGTAATCCCGGAGGAAGAACAAAACCTAAAGGTCTTCAAGATTGGTGAGCATGTGCACAACATGGTTTACTTACATGGCGCGCTGTGCGAATCATTAAGACTGTATCCACCGATTCCATTCGAACACAAATGCCCTGTAAAGCCCGACGTCCTTCCCAGTGGACACAAAGTCAATCCCAGTACAAAAATACTCATCCTTTTGTATGCTATGGGGAGGATGAAATCAGTCTGGGGAGAGGATTGTTTTGAATTTAAACCAGAGAGATGGATCTCAGAGAGAGGAGGAATAAGGCATGAGCCGTCATACAAGTTCTTGGCATTTAATGCGGGACCGAGAACTTGTCTGGGAAAAGAAGTGGCTTTCACTCAGATGAAAATGATCGCAGCTGCTATAATACATAACTACGAAGTTCATGTTGTGGAAAGCCACCCTGTGAGACCTTCTAATTCTATCATACTTCACATGAAACATGGTTTGAGGGTGAAGCTCGCTAGGCGAAGGCTTTAAATGGATAAATCACTGGGAGGATTACCTAGAAACTGTATAATCTATTTAAACCGAACATATGTGTGTATGTCTTCTGCTTGTTTTTACATTTCCTATCGTATATTGTTATTTACAATACAATAAAAGTTACAGCTTTACCAAGTCACGCAGCATACATGAGCCTTTTTTTCTTTCTTTGCCGGAGAAATTCGTGATCAAAATCAATCCCCCCTAGAGATGAAACCTAGAACTGTGATATATGCTTGTGTATGCCTGTGGCACCCTTTGATGTCTCCTCGCAAAATTTATAGCAGGATCAGTTAAAAATAAGCTTTCAAAAGATAATTGTGCTATGACCAAAAAAAAAGGAAAAAGAAAATTCTCCACCAAACATGGGCAAACGAGTTTCCTTTTCAGAGAGCTACCTTGCACATTCTGGTTATATCAGGTGTATTTAACATATATCTCTCAATTCATCTCCTTCTAAGAATTTCTAAGGTACACTGCCACAATCTTGTCTTCGGTCAAATCTTTCTAATCACTTTTACTGTACCACTATCGAGGGCCCCATATCAGAGAGATCCCAAAACTTATCCAATCAGTATTTAAATGCATTACTGTTACAAAAATTAATTCATTTAATCTGGACACCCGGTATTTACTCCATGAGAGGGGCCACGCGATGGCACGGCTGTGTAATGAGATATATAATCAAGTACAGCTTGCTTCAATGATTTCTCACATTGTACTAACACAGCTTCCTCAGCAACAATCCAGTCCCCACTTCGGAACTCTTCGTTTTGTGAGTCATAACAGCTCTGAGGAATGCAACAAGCAACAATTATATATATGCACTTTGTATAAGAGCTTAATGAGTATACCAAAACTTGCAAGAGTGATTATGCTCGTAAGACTCAGTTATATATCCACAGCAGAGCAGTATGAGAAGAGCCAAACCTTTTTCAACTGAAGACTTGAAAGCAGAGTTTCCTAAGAGCAGCTAGCCTTATAATAATTATAGTGATAACGAACAAAACATGGGGTGTCAAAAAGGGTTCCACGAAAAAAATCCAAAACCAAAAGAAATCCACAAACCTCATCCAACCAAAATAGAAAATCTAGAAAAGAGGTTCTTTCTTTTATTAAGGAAAACCAAGAATCCCCGAAGTCCTCTTTTTTATTGACCAGATTCTAGAAAAGAGTGTAAAACCGATATCTATCACTAAGAGTTTCACTGACTGCCACCACTCTGAGTCATTGTGCTTACAAAACAGCATCCAGAAAAACAGCATCCATTGAAAAACAATATGGGGAGGTTGTTTGTACCTTGGAACAAGTATATATGATTGCTGTCATCCAGTTCCAATTCTCCAATGCATCTTTTTGAGAATCATCAGCAGCTTCATGCAGAAAATATAACAATGGCGGCATAAGCTGCATCTCAAATTGTCTTGGGCCACCACAGAGTTTGCATCTCCCAGGATCTCCTATCTCTTTAGTCGCCAACAGTGGCTTCCCTCCATTTGAATATCTAAACATTCACTCACAGCAAGGGTATGGCATATCATTTACTTGGACTTTAGACGGAAAAGGGTACAGTCTTTCGACAAATTTTGAATCCCAAATACACAACAATTCTATTGACTGTATTTATGTTTCTCTGCTTATTGCAAAATGTAAGATCATCTTTTCTCCAAGAAGTATCAACTTCTAAAGACGTGGAAAAAAAAATCTCAAAAACTCAAGTGGTGTTTGGGTTATATACAGGCCTACTTCTGCTATCATCAACATGAATTAAATTTATGTCAAATAAAATAAATAAAAAACTAAACCTTGTAATCTAAAATTAAAAAACAAAAGCTCGTGTTCACCAAGACTTTACTGTATCTGTGCTACAGAGTCTTCATATTGAAGATGCATTACACCTTTCCAGGTAAATCGTTCATCATCATGCAAGATTGATTCATTATCTGTCACCTACGCCAAATCTTCCAAGACAATAAGAATCTAAAAAAGATGAGATGTAATTGGTCTGCAAAATCCAAGATCCAAGAAGCTCCAAGAGTCCTCTATTTTGGCTAGCTTTATATAATACATAGATTGTCAAAACCCAATCCTATGCATCACATTTTCTATGCAACTACAGTTGTTTCTGGCACGACCAAAACAACAACTTGAATTTTACTTGCGTTAGCCATGTCTCACTTAGTAGAGATAAGCACCTTAAACATTGTTCCGGATAAGCATCCAACCGTTTCTTAAACTTGAAGTAAGTCCGGTCAGCCATTAGAGCTCGATCATACTCATAGGATTCCTCATCCAATACTTCTTCCCGTACATGATTGTCGACATTAATGGAAAGAGATGAATAGTTCAAGCAAGCAGATGTGGCATCCTTCGAATAAGCCTCTTCCGAGGTATAAATATAAAAGCAAGGCATCACTGCAATCAGCAGATATGTTATTTCGATTAAGCCACCAGGTGGATAACTATAGCATCAAAGTTGGTACCATTATAGACTACATTCATGAGAAATCTGTACCAGGTATGGAATCATCAACTTGTCTTGATATTGGCCTTGAAAGTGACAATTTTGCTACTTCCTCAGAATTCTCTTGTCTATTCAGTTTCTTCGAGCTGGAAGTAACAGTTGCAGCTTCTGCGAGTGCCCTTCCTAGCTCCTCTAAGTCCACATCTTCATCATTCTCATCCAAATCATTCCACCAGTTGTTTTCCCCGGCTGAAACAGAGGGCGTGGCAGCCATTCCCATGTCGCAACAAGTGGAGTTTGATTCTTTTTCTTCACAAGATCTCTGAATACGAATCGCTCGCCAGCTACAAGTCATTATGCTTACCGTTGAGATCCATTTAAGAGTTTTTCTTAAAATCAATGATCAAGCAAAGACATCGCCAGAAATTTAGAGGAGACCTCAAGGGACTGCTCCCACATTTCGGAGCTATGCAACCGAAGATGTAAAGCACACGGTCTTCAACTTTCAAATTTCCACTGGTTATGGGAGCAGGAACCTACAAGCACAAATGATCTCTCGCTCATAACACACTTCCTCAGCATAATTGTTCCCATACATGACAGATAAAAATGAAACCTGTCCGACGAGACAAAGTTTATTTCCACATATGCTGCACTTGAGAAAATCTGATCCCCAGTCCATTAATGGAGAAGGCCAGTCCTGCGACAAACGAAAAGAATCATACACTTCAGACAGAACATCCTGTGACAAACAACAACACCGTGAGAGAAGATCAGAAGTCACTAACGGGCAGTCCACCGATCTTCACCGTATAATGGTCGGATGCCTCGCGATTGTCATCGGCCCATGGTCCCGGCATGCCAAGAAAGACTCTGCCCATCGCTCACTACAGCACCAAAAACAAAAATAAAATAAACAAACATTTCCCCGGAAAAACACATTCCACATGCTGCACTCTAATAGTACAGGGTGATGCATTTGAACTTTCAATGTCTCCCATAGAAACAAGATTCGAGAGCCAGGACAACCCAAGAACCAAATTTCTTTTCTGCGCCACCACAAGACTCTGTCAAGAACAGCCTAACTACACAAGAAACGCTCCCGAACATCAAATATCCCATTACAGAAGAACTCATCAAAGGGAACATTAAAGATGGAAAAAAGAAGAGAGAATTTCCTTGGTGGGTTCAGAAGAAGCGGGGCAGAACAGCAGAGGCGCACACACCCCACACAAAGTCAATGACTTCGGTCGAATAGCAAGGGCCACACAGCATGACACGATTCAAGAAAGCCATAAACCGAGACGAATCAGACGGATACCTGCTGGGATGATTGTGGGTGCGTAGCAAGTTGCTTCTTGCTTTCGCTGGGTGGGTCTGCGTGAGCTGGGAAGTTCTCCAGCGGCAGAGCAAAGACGGTGAAGGAAATCGACGGTGCTCTCTCGTAGGAACCCTTCGATGTCGGGTGCCAAGATAGATGTAAAATTTTATTTTTTTGTTTCGCTAACTAAAGATAAAAAGAATTATATTTATCTATATATATATCAAAATCTAATCATCTATATTGATATATCATATCTTTACAGGTGAAGGAAAATTTGGGGAGTGACCTCGCAAGATATTTCACCATTTGACCCCTTATTAAATGAGAATGAGAATCTTACTTATGATAATGGTCGATCCATTTTTATAAATTTATTTTAACATGAAATGTTATTAATTAAAGTGTAAATGTAATTGTTATAATTATCGGAATTTACTATCGCGTATGAAAATTTACTAGGCACAACAAGAGTATTGTATTTTTGAATAAGCAAAAAGTTACTCATCCTCCTCAAAATTTATTGGTATCACTTCTATGACCGTAGTCATCAATAGTCACTGAGTCAAGTATTTGTTGGAATCGTTATTGAAAAAATTATCGAAAAAAAATTTCTAGATCTATTATAATTGTGCTAATCAAATCCTAAACATCAATTCAATTTATCCGATTAATTTTGACCCACTGAAACTGACATCAACTGTTCTACATTATGCCATCAACGATAATGTAAATAATTTTTAACAATAATTTTCAATTTTTCAGTTTTTCATTTTTTCATTTATTTATTTTTCATTTTGTCTTTTATTAAACTTTCTATGTTTTTCCTTTTTTTTTTCCTTCCCTCCTTTCTTCCTTTAGTCGATTGCGGAACAGCAAGGTCAAGCCTTGTCCATGGCTGATGAGACTCAACTCTCGCCAAATCAATGAAATGAGACTCAACTCTGTTTGTTGTGTTTCTTTTTTTTGTTTTTAAAATCAATGAAATGCGCAAAACTTAGAAATATTTTTTTATTTTCTTCTTTTTTCTTCTTCTTTTTCTTTCTTTTTCTTTTAGTCAACCTAGTGGGCAACCTAGTAAGGCTACCCCTGCAAACTCTAGCAAGGGTTGGGCCTCGCGGGGCGGCGAGCCTCGCCAGTGGCCGGGGCGAGGCCGCCGACCTCCCCCTACTAGGTTGGTAAGGTGGTAAGGTCAGGCCTCACCCATGGCTGAGGAGCCTCAAACCTCACTAGATTTAGCGAGGGTGAACCTCGCCAACCCAGCAAACAGCCTAGGCAAGGCCACCCTCACAACCTCTGACAAGGGCTTGAGCCTTATCTAGCCATGGTGAGGCTTACCTCAAGCCGATGAGTGTTTCTGCCGATCGCTAAGCCAACAATCAACTAGAGGAAGAATGAAGGAAAGAAAAGAAAAGAAAAAGAAAAATATTAAAATATTATTAAAATGCACAAATGGCGCAACATAACACATAAAACGATTAACGTTTATATCAATACTAGTCAAATGAACTAAACTAACATAAATATAAAAAGTTTAGTTCCCACTTGACAAAAATAAAAAGTTTATGGACTAAATTAATACAAATATAATAAATTTAAAATTTCTTTTATATTTTTTCCATTGTTTATGGCAAAGCTTTGAAATATTTCTAAGAATGATAATTATCCAATTAAATCAATTTTCTATTAATTAGTCATCAGAAGACCTGACAGTTAAAAGCGTGAGATACGGCATGAAAGTATACGATCTCCACCTCTATCGGGGAATCAAGCACCCAAAAGAACCTAAAAGCGTCGAGTTTAGGGCCAAGCAGTAATCTCGAGAACCATGCTATATTTTATAAAATACTTAAAATCTTCCTCAATATTGACCAAGCACAGTTAATTCACACTAGAAAAATTTATTTTACTAGTCACAATAAATGAAAAGCTAGCTATTTACAGCGAAAATTTACTTGTGATTCTTCATGTGGAATTTCACCCTTGAATATCTTAACTCCTCTTTATCTAGTTACCAAATTAGAAGCCTTCCATATTGAAAAAATATTCAGAATCCAATACCGGTACTGTACCACCAGTTTCATTATCCTTAGACCCTCGGCCAGGGGATTATCATCACATCTTGTATCCTAAAAAATTGGCAATGGCAAAGCCTCCATCACATTGATAACCACTGAATGAACAGCCTCGCCAAGACAATGTACAAACTTAAGCTAATAGATAGGGGGAGGACATCACGTAAGTAAAAAGCTAACTCAAGTTGAACTAATCGACCACTCAAAATTGCACGCGTTACACTGTTTTCCAGTCCAATGGAACTAGCTCACAACAGACATCAGATCAGAACCAGTTTCTACTCTGCACCGAATCAACCGTCCGGGGTTCCCATAGGTTCCTGTACTGTGAAAGTTACACCTTCTTGATGATCTGAACGACGTCTTCATCTTCAAGTTCATGTTCCTAATCCATGGAAAGCATCATCAGGCATTTAAATTAGCCGCAGCAACTAACTCTCTTGAAATGATAAAAGGGAAAGGGGGAATGAAGTAAAAGATTCACGACTTAGTCAAGAAGTGAAGATTCACCTTGCCAACTCTTTGAGGCTTGTGTTTGGCACTTGAACCCCAGACTAGGGCGCTGCGTATTTAAGCAAAGTAAAAACTCACATAAGCAGTAGCAAGAAGGCTGAGAAAATTAAATTGAAGTTTATTCCATAATCATGACAAATGTGCGAATCGTAAGTTCACATATCAAAAAAAAAAGAAAAAAAAAGGTTCACATATCAACAAAAAGACTAAAGATGAAGCTGAAGTCTCGGTTTCTACTTACTACTTGAACTGTTTGAGCATATCCTTGTGTATCCGGGTGCAGAAATCCTCAACTGTCCTCTTCCTTGATGATAGAATCACGGGATCTTCATAGTCTGGATTCATTCCTTTTGGCTTTGTATATATACGAGTTAAATTCAAATACTCCCATATTTTCTCCAACAGACCATCAAGATTCCATTCAAGGTGAGCACTGCAATGTCAACCATGAAGCAGTATATGATCAGTTGGAAGAACAAACTAATTTACTATCGGGCACCCTATAGACTGACATCAGATGACAGGAGGAAGGGACATAACATAAACAAAGAATTAGCTTACAACCATCCAAGCAATTACTATAATTTCCAGAAACTACCCCTTTGGAACTAAATTGAACAACTAATCCTTGGTTGGTAAAGTATGAATTGAGCATAAAAAACAAGAGTCAAGAAGGACCACCATCAGAGAATATTTGAGTTACCTGACTGGACAGTAATGAGGAAGTTTGTCCAAAATCTCTAGCTCTTCTAGTGTGATCTGATCAATCTTGTTTATGGCATAGATGCATGGAATATATTTCCTACTGCCCTCAATAACATCTATAAGGTCATCTGCAGTCGCATCACATCTAAGAGTAATATCAGCATTGTGTGTCCGATATTCGCTGCAGATGGCCTTCACAGTATCAAGATCCAGATGAGTATTTGCCACTGTTGATGTGAAATTAATGCCACCTTTATCTTTCTTCCTAAATGTTAAATTAGGTGGCTCCTTGTTCAGCCTGTAAAGAAGAATAAAGAAAGTAATTCTCATTTCTAGTTATGAACACATAAAAGTCAAGACCGAAACTGCAAAAATATTTGTGTGATCATCCACAGTTTAAATTATTTATGCAGGTTGAATCATCTCTGCAGTAAAAATAAATGCAGGATATTCAAACCATACATTGAAGGACATATATTGACTATCCATCTAAAATTAGTGAGAATACTCCTGGAAATTTCGATTTGCAACACTGACATAACATAAAGCGTTTCAAAGCATAAGTTTATGCAATTCAGTTCTTATATCAGCATGAGGGCCAACATTCACGTGATTATGTTATCATGCAAACCCCAAATAAATCCACAAAAAGTCTGTTCGTTTTAGACTAGACTTCATAGACACCTGAATGTGACATTACAGAATAAATTCCCACTTGTCATACTATAAACTCAACCTCACCAGTGATGTAGGTTCCACTGTTTTTCCTAGTGAAACCAATTTCAAGTCCTAGTAAACCTTGATTGTCAATCTCCATAGATAGGAAAATTTATTAATTCACAAAATCTGGTCGTTCAACACATTCTTGAGAGGCATTCCAGTTAGTCCACCAAATCACATAGATGTACTAACGATGAAAGCTAAACATAAATCATGTGTCTTGTACACATGCTAATTGCCAAAGCGTTAATGCATGTCGTACCACAAGTTTTACTTGCCTTGCGGGAGATGCAGGGCAGGATGGCAAAAGTAGATCCCCCGCAGGCCAGGGAAGGGGAATGCAACCCCCGGTACCGTCCCACCCCTTGGATGTCCCCAATTATAATGACTATAAATGTTATGAGAGAGACTTAGCATAGGAGAAGGAAGTATGCTCGCACATTAAGTACACCTAATAATCTCTATATGGCTACCATGATGGAGGAAATAACTGTAGCAACCACACTAAAGAACAGGACACCAGCTACTGTACCCTCCAAAGATTTGAAAGCTTCTAATTTTACTGTTACTTGTGTGGTTATTGTCAAGCACACACATACCTGATTCCAAATCCCTCGAGCTCTTTTTCTATCAGACGCTTGTGAGTAATTGGCTTTATCGCATCAAGAACAATCAAGATGCAGTTGCATGTTCTTGCAGTGCTGATAACCTGGAAGACAAAAGAGCAACTTATAGTCAAAAACCTAGAAAAGGAAATATAACAAGTTATATCTAAAGTTCCTATGGGCCTTAAGGTTCCCAACTTTAAGAAAACCTCGAAATGGTTATACACCATTCACTGTTTTTATAAGGCAATCACTAATGTGCCAAATAAAATTGCCACTTTTCAATATAGCGACTGCCAAGGGAAACATACAGCTCCTAAACTTTATAAAAAGTGTCAGCAACTGTTCATTGGTCTTCCGTCAACACAAACAGTTACTGAATCTGTCAAAATTGATTTTCCTCATCTGACTTTCAGGGTCAATAATTCCAGCAAAGTACCCATGCAGTTTCAAGATGTGGCGTATTGGTAGATTAAATTCTAGCGTGTCTATGTAGAATAAACAATGAGTACCATTAAATTTCTTTTCTTCACTATTCTCCTTTGGAATATTTATAGTACTCCATTGACTGGTTAAAGCAATAACTGACATTTGACAAGTGATGCTCTGAATAACACAGTAAGCCACCTGAGAAACCTGTCTTCCCTGGTTAATTAACATCTAACAATGAAAACAGAAACAGGAAGTTGAACTAGTTGTATTGTGAATTTTTTTTTTTTTTCCGGATTATCAGACTCTGTCATAGACATGCACCACTGTTCTTATGCCACTACAAACATCCCCTTCCAGTAAATTCAGAAGTACTAATATTGACCCTTATTTTCAATAAAACTTGATTATAAATGTCTTAATTATGAATCTATTAGACTCAAGGCCCAAAAAGTACCTTGGAAATAGTTCAAACATGGCATCAGAAAATTATGATGATTGGGCAAATAACAACTACAAATTTGTAGTAGTTGAGTAAGGGTCGTCTATAGCCAGACAGCCCAGATCGTCCTTTATTATACATAAGCATTCATGAATTATTAGAAGGATGCTGCATGAGTACAATTATAACAAGGCAAACTAAAGATAGGAAGATAGACCATCTTTTCTCATTAAACAAAGAGAAACCCTTCACAGCAAACAACTAGCCCAGTGTAGGAATTATAACTAACAAATTAAATGCATTGCCAGCACAAGGAAGACATATGTAACCATGCTTTACCTGTCTGCCTCTACCCTTTCCATCCTTGGCACCCTCAATAATACCAGGAAGATCTAGTAACTGCCAATTACAGTAAAACACAAGTATTTAGCATCATGATAGACCATCTCTATGAGAAATCAAGATGATTTCACTGATTCTCAGAAAGGGGGATCTTAATGATACATTGAAAGAAAATGAGTTAACAACAAAATGAGCATAACAGGTGACCTACATACAGATATCCATGGCTCATATACATTTTGCAACACCCCAAAACGGGGACTAGCATTGTTTAATCACCTAATTTAAACTACAATTTACTACAAGGTAAAGTATTGCAATATCTTGACACAATAAACCAAGAAGAGAGATGCCTTCTGAAACTCGCCTCGCTATGTTTGAGTTCTCATAGTTTTGGTTCTACAACACCTTATTGTAGAGAAACTCCTAAATATGAACTGGAAAGAAGTTTACCTGAATTTTAGCTCCACGGTAAGTGATCACGCCAGGGATACAAGTCAGAGTAGTAAATTCATATGAAGCAACCTTCAAACCAGAAAGAGTATAAACTCAGCAGGGATATCACTGTAACTGCTGGCACCATTGGCTATAGCAAAAGTTGTAGGGGAAAAAACAACCGCTCTAAGGACAAAGTAACTATGATTTAACCAAAATATTAACTCGGACGATAACCATATCTATGTAGAGAAAACTCATTTATTAAGTCTTTATGCACAATCCCTCGAGTAAAGAGACAAAGTAACTGCAAAAGCTCACAGCTATAATGCTAAGTGTATGATTAAAATCATATTCAGCATAGAAACAGTCATAAAGAAGAATAAAAAATATATAGGTGCATATTCCCCTAGTCTAAACACATTACAAAAGAATTATTTAGAGCAAGCCTACTTGGTTTTAACATATACTCTAGCAGATCGGGAGATAGCAATTACGAATTTCAGCTTACAAGCTGTTCTTATCCTGCTATCAGATCATTCCCATAATTCACAGCTTTGCTAGAGGCAGTGATTTGGTCAAACTGGTAGAATTAAAATTGCAATCACCAAAAGATGGTAATGAACCCATGATTCACAGCTTATTATGATAACGGTAATAAGGGTACAGGAAACTAAGGCTAAATAGTAGGATGATTGAACAAGTTACTTCACCCTTCCTCTAGTTCTGACAATTACACTGCAAGCTCATGAGTAGTTTGACTATTTGCCAGATGAGATGTCAAGCAAATGCATGCACAAGCACCCACAAGAGAAACGCTCCTCAGCCTCTTGAGGTTCACTTGCCTGTAAACAACTATGTACATGTCCATGCACGCTTGTGTGTGTGCGTGCGCGCTCGTGAGAGAGAGAGAAGAGACAGAGAGAAACATACACTGAGAGAGAGAGAGAGAGAGGTTGGGGTAATTATCATGTATATGGTCCCTCAGAGCATACAACTGCCAAAGAAACATCTAAAATAAAAAATGAAATATAAAAAACCCATTATCTAAGACTCCTTGTTTCTTAGAATTTCAAATAACGTATTACAAACCTGGTCCATCCCATTAAACTAGGAGGGAAAAATCAAGCTAACAACTCTTCTTCTAATGTAAAATAGTCAACCAGAGATCGGCACCTCTAGATTCTTTGGAACATATACCATCGTTATCTGTAGATCTTTCAATTACTGAGAGAAACTGGCACAAAAGCAATTAAAGTGATTGTACAGAACTATCATATCAAAAAAAAAAAAATCCTCTTTGATGACCATGCGGACTGCAACAATAGCGATAGCACTTAACAAATAAGCAAATTTACATCAAGTAGAAACGAGGCACTGAAAAACTTTACATACCTCCGAGAACGTCCCCGTCAGCTTATTCAACAGAGTAGACTTCCCAACTGAGGGGAAACCCACCAAACCAACTCTAGCGTCTCCACTTTTGGTGACATCAAAACCTTCGCCGGCACCCCCGCCTCCCTTGGAAGAAGGTTCAAGCAGTTCCCTCCGTAGCTTTGCAAGTTTAGCCTAACAAAACATACTCTCGGAGTTAGCTGTCTCAAAAGATTTAATTACATAGATAATTAAAGCAGTTAAAAAGAAAAATGCCCCATGAGACCTATACTGTATTCAACTGGCTATCTTTCAGAAATATATTCTCAGAAATGATGTGCTGAATCAAGCAATTAAGGGTCATATACAATTGGAAAAGAAAAGCGTACCTTAAGCAAACCCAAATGATGGGCAGTAGCCTTGTTCTTTTGAGTCCTAGCCATCTGCAGGAAACAAAAGCAATGTCCACACTGTCAGTTGGTTCAAGCTATTCACATGAAACGTCTTTAACTACAAAGATTCTGCAGAGGGCATCCTCTCAGAATATATCCATAATGAAAACAGCAGTATAATTTGTACGCAATATCAACCAAAATCTTTGACTGTATAAATCCTTTTCAGTTCAGAAGCAGGCGAAAGTCACATCACTATAGATCACACCATCTTCTCAGAAGCAAATCCAAGAAAGGTATCAAAAGTCATTATTCAATTGCAATTTTCAATTGATCTACACCTACACAATTAAAAGGGAGAGAATTTGCAGTGGCACAGAGAGTTTTGAGAAATCGTTCATATTCAAGACTTTATCAATAACAAATTTAAAATTTAAACAAATCCTTTTTTTAATAAAGGACTAAGAAGTACTAGGTATTTAAATCGTTTTTCATTAATTCCTAGTTTATAATGAACTGGAGAAATATTAAGGTGGAAATTATCAAGACCAGAATCAATTAAAATTACCCGAAATTAATTCAAATCACCCAAGTTACAGATTTTGTTTTTGTTTTAATACTTTTTTTAAGTTACAGTTTTATAAAGACCTAATGAATGTAATCAAATTCGATGAAATAGGTGACAACTAATAATTCTAATCCCATTCCAACAAGAGGAAAGAGAACTCCTAATCAGACATAATGGAAGTGGCAACCTTTATGCACGTATGGACTCAATATCAATCTATTATTTCAAATACTTACTGAAAAGTGTCCAACCATCTATTCTGCCATTCTTCCTTCATTATTTCGATAGACTGTTTCAATATTGCGCAAAACAACACTAGGAAGCCTTGCCTTTCAAATACTATATACATAAGTTGCATTCCAACTTGCAGAGTGGACTTTGTGGAACTGATAGAATATATCAAACCGATCCCCAATTGTTGACAACTGCTAAGCAAAGGATTCTAAAGTCTAAACCAGGAACCAGCATGAGTGAGGAAGTAGCCAAATAGTTAGCATCCCCGTTTGATCATTCAATTCACTACTCCAAACTTAAATCAACAAGTAATCCAACCAAAAGGCACTTCAGTTGAGAACCCTCCACAAGGAGGATACGACAACCCCTAGTTGAGGAGATGAAAGGCGAAGCACGACAAACAGCAATAGGGCTCTGGTTTGATCGGTATTGCTTTCATCTTACAGACAAAGAAAAGACTCCCTTCACCAAAACCAGCCCTATTGCCAGATGGATTGTGCTGAAAGCAATTCGATTCTATTCAACAGGAGACTCCACATATATCCATTGAAACTCGCGCGACACAAGCAAGGATGATAAAATTTCTACTCCAAAGTTTTAGAAGCCATGGCAAATCAAAGATTTTTACCAAACAACGTCCGCAAATCCAACCCTAAGGGCCAAAAAAACTAAAAAAAGAAGAAAACTTCAAACTTCACACAACCGCTACGGCTAGCCGCGATTCCCGAGACCAGATGCCCCATCCGATTCGATCGGCAATCATCTCCAATCAACTAGAAATCCTACGGGTTCTCGAACCCAAAACAGGAAAACCGGCTCAACGGCAGCCGCGATCGAGAGCGCGGCGATGCTAATCGAAGTACCTCATCCTCGATGTCCTTGATCTTCTGCATCACGGTCGCCATTGTTGCTGCGAGATTACCGGGCAGACGGAGACGGAGCTCGAGCTATCCCTGGTATGCGCGATTGCGAAGAAGAAGAAGAAGACAGAAGAAGAGTGTAGAACGCAGGGAGAAAGGAGAGCGGAGAGAGGGGTTTTGCGTCATTGCGCGAGGTCTTAATGGGCTTTCCTGATGGGCTTTATCGTTCTCTGGGCCTACGGCCCATCATTGCGATTACGCAGATTATGCTTTCTCTCGTCTGGGCCGGGTCCAGGCCCGCCCCAACTCAGAGGAGACATGACAATATGGGCCCGCAGACAAGCGTCGGATCAGCTCAACTCTCGATAGAAGCACAACAGACGTCGGCCTTCGATCAATTTTGATGCGGATTTGCTAATCTGGGGCGGCAGCAATAGCAGTGGCTCCTTCGCGGTTAAAGAAGGCTACGAATTGACCGCACGGACACAACAAATGACGACAAATCGAATGGGGAGTTTAGCGTGGGAAGTGGGATAGGCCACAAGAATCGAAGGCTTCTTGCGGTTGGTCTCTCATCAGTGTCTGCTTACTAATGATGAAAGATTTCGACGTAAACTCGCAGTATATTCTTGCTTTCCGGTGTGCCCACACTCTCGGAGACAATGCTACATGCACTCGGAGATTGTAAGTACACAAAAACAGTTTGGCATAAGATTGCACCAACAAGATTTTAAAGTGGGTTCTTTGCTCAAGATCTACACCCATGGTTGATGACAAAGCTATCTGATTCATTAAATAGGGTTCAAGATAATTGGTTGCTTTTTTTTTTGGCTGTGGCACTTCTGAAATTGCAGGAATAAACGATAATTTGAGAACTTTTGTCTTATCAAAGAACCTTTTATGCATGGTTTCATATCAAGTTAAGGACATCGTATCAGCTCGATTAACTGAATATAGATTGTCTCTTGAAAAGGAGAACGGAGAAGCTCGTGGGCTGGACTACCCCTCCAACTCGTAGGGTCAAGCTCAATACCAACGGGGCCTCTAAAGGCAACCCAAGCCATGTTTGAGAAGGTCTGCTTCTGTGTAATGAATCAAGCAACTAGCTCGTTGGATTTGCTCAAATTATGGGAGTGTGCTCTTTGCTCAAAATAGATTTATGGGGTATCCTTTTGGGTCTTAAAATGACAATTTCTTTGGGCATCCCTTCACTTATCATGTAAGTGAGAGCTCACTTACAAGAAAAATAGATTATATATACATGGCACAAATCAATAGCTATTTATTAGCTCAAGCTCAAACTATCAATAAAATACAAGTCCAAACTATAAATACTCCTCGGGAACTCAAGGGTATTGCCTTGGACCCCCTAGACTCCTGCCCGCTCACCGGAAAGGACCCCTTGGACCCCTGCTCACTGGAGAGCTAGACCCCTTGTACATTCCTATCGATGGGGAGTATAAACCACATCCTAACATTACGGTTAAGTAATAGGAAATGAACCGTCCATATCTTTATTCTTCGTCTCAAGGAATGGCTATGGAGTGGTGCCGAGTTGGGATCGAGGATCGCATTTTTTCCGCCCATCCCACCATCCACCCTCCCAAGGCAAAGAACTGCTTTGTGAATCAAAATTTCCAACATCAAGCAACAAATCAATATTTTTCAAAATGAGTTAGACTAAATATGTTTAGTAGTCAAAGACTTGATGTCAATTTGACTTTTCAATCCATCAGCTATAAATATCCTAGTTAGAGACTGTGACAACCCAAGCGATGGTGCGGGGAGGAGGGATGGCGGTGCATCCGCGCCTCGGTCCCTGGACGTGCGCAAGGAAGGGGAAGGGTCTCTCTCTAGTCCCACATCGCTTAGGGGGAAGTCTGGACTAGTTTATAAAGGCTTGGGTCATTTTAATCCGTGTAACGCGTTTTAAAGCTGTGAGGACTTAGTATCCAAAGCGAACAATATTACACAATTGAGCTCGAGTCGTTACAAAGACGACAAAGGTAGAATATAATTTGAGATCTTATCCAAACTTCCTAACACCTAGCTTAACCTTTTGGGTCTTAAAATGACAATTTCTTTGGGCATCCCTTCACTTATCATGGAGGTGGACTAGCAAGCTACTATTTCATTACTCTAGAAATCAACCCCCTTCTCAACTTTGGTGACACGATCATTATTCGGATTCGGAATCTTTAAATTTATTTCTAGCATGTCAAAATTATGCATAATTTTTGGGAAAGAAACTCATGTGTTGACTAGCTAGTAAATTGGGACACCTTGATTATAGATAAGCTGTCAAGAGGTTTGATTCGTTTTTTGATAGGAGATCAAGTTAGGTGAGTTATGGCATTCTAAGTAGGATTGACATGGACTTATGAGATGCCATGCGACACGACATGACATGCCGCATGTCTCAAAAACTAGAGAATGCTGACACATTTGAACATGTTATAAATTAAATTAATAATATATATAATAAATTATTATTTTTATGATTATTTCAATCAAATTAATTTGATTGAAACTCACAAATAAATAAACATTAGAAAAAGAGCATATAATGAATTTACACTAAAAATATTAACTCACCATTTGCTAACTTCATTTATTGTTTCAATTTGACAAATTCAACCACATTCCATTCCAATAATCCATAAAACTTAAAGGGAAAAAAATAATCTACATTATATAAGACTAGGTTTTTCTTATTTTCCCTTTATTATTTTCATTATCTTTATTTTTTAATATATTTATATTTTGATTCATCACTTATTGAAAATTTTTAAAATTGACCCAGCGAGTATTGGAATTCCTAATTCACATGTTAGAGAGTGTGCTTATGCCTAAAACAGGGTGTGTCGAAAGAGTTGATCACCTATCGAATTTTTCGACACCTATTGACCGTGTGTCAGAACATGTCGGAGTGTCTAATACGATACGAAAGTTTCCAAAGAGTCTTGCTACTTCATAACTGACTTTTGACCTTGATTTTAGTATTATATGAATTGACGCACTCTTTAAGATAAAGAGTACGCAAGGATTGCTTATTGTGAGATTTTGTTCACACCCACAGCGTATGCTGTAATTACTCGTAATTTTACAAGCTCTAGATTCGAAAATATTTGTCATAGCGATTTCTCATACTTGTTTCCCGCGAAGGCGCGCGAAAGGGTAAAAGGGAATTGGCTTTTAAAGACCAGTCTCTTTCGCAGCTAGTTGACATGCCATTTCACGACAGTGCCGCCAATCCAACGGGTGGCAGTCTCGCAGATGCGAACCTCTTTTCAGATCTTGTCAATAATTGACGCACCAATCGTATCTAATAAATAAGATTTCAATTTTAAATGTACCAAATACATCTAATATAAAGAGATTGAATATCGAAAATATCACGCTCTCTTTTTATTTCGATGTTTAACCGGTGCTCCAAAGGTAGATCCGCTCCTTCATTGATTCAATCAAATCAAAATAGAAAATAAAAAATAAAATAAAATTGTAGTAGGTCATCGCATGTTAATTTACAAAAATAACAAGAGGAAACATGGTCATCCAGGCCCACGTGCTCAACTGATCCCCTATACACGCGATGCATGCATGTCAAGAGGTAGCCATGAATCCCAATCCAATATATACATATATTTAATATATATATAATATAATAATGCAGAGGAAAGCCTTGTATAAGTTGTAGACACATAAAACAAAATCCCATTATTTGGCAATTAATGGGTGCCCCTCGTTAAAAGCACGAAAAGATCACAAAATATTAATTATGACTTATTTTATTGAAGAAATGAGAAAATTTTGATTCTTTTTTGGGTATTTTTCTCTAGATCCACCGTACCATACAAGGTCATCCGGCAATGGATGAAGTAATTTCAGCGATTTTCATAAGGATGATCGATGTTTGGTGAATAAATCACTCCTAGGTTATAATCGGGCCGTATCAAATAATTGTAATCTCTTTCGATGAAAGCACACAAAATGCAAGGAAATGAATGTTCATGCCAATTCCAAACTTTTGCAAGAAAAAGGAAATATCAAGACTTCTTGAAATAAAATCTTAGTTGTTTCACCCGTTTTGATCCCCGTAAAAAATCTTTCACCAAACACTACGTTTTTGTTTTATTATAAAAGGCTCAAGTTATATAATGAACTTGAATAGACAATATGAAATGCGAGAGAAATTTTATTTTCTAACTTGTTTGTATAACCCTCGACAATCAATGCTAGGGTGACTCAAAGACTACTCACTACTAAGTGTAAATCATACCATAATCTAATGAATGATATAATCTAGACATCAGGAATTGGATAGTCTATGCTTTCGTTTTCAACTATGTCGGCATTTAATCAACAACACACCCTGTTTTAGGCATAAGACTGAAATGTAATCAACAGCAATACCCCTTGATAGAAAACACAACATCGGAATTTATTTAACGATGTTGGGCTTATGAAACAACACCAAAATTTACCTTGGTCCCAAAGACCCCCAATGCCTCCACGGTAAATGATTTTCGTCCTATTGCTTGTTGCAACACCGTATACAAGTGTATCACAAAGCTGTTAGCCAACAGGTTAGCTTCTGTCCTCCCAGCTATCATTAGTGCCTCCCAAAATGCATTTATTAAAGGGAGGAGGATAAGTGATAATATCATGCTTGCTCAAGAATTATTTGCTCACTTCCACCATGAGCCTTACTTTCCGAAAAACATTATCAAGGTTGATTTCTCCAAAGCTTATGACTCAGTTGATTGGGAGTTTATTGAGTTGTCTCTCCAAGCATTTGGATTCCCCTCTATTTTCATGGATCGAATTATGACATGCATTAGAACCCCCAAGTTCTCTATAGCTTTAAACGGTGATTTGCATGGTTTCTTCCCAAGTGGGAGAGGTATCAGCCAGGGGGACCCTGTATCCCCATATATTTTTACTCTTGTAATGGAAGTCTTCACTGGCATTATTAGTGCCCGCACCTGCAAGCCTGGATTTCGGTTCTTCTGGCGGTGTAAACCCACCAAGTTGTCCCATTTATTCTTCGCTGACGATGTGCTGCTCTTCTCGGAAGCTAACATGCCGTCTCTAAGACATTAATGGATGGAGTTAACACTTTTGCTGCATGGTCTGGTCTCATCCCCAATCTTAACAAGAGTGAAATTTTTATCTACGGAGGGCCTGAATCTTTGAAGAATGACATGGTTAATACATCGGGTTTCAACCTTGGATCCTTGCCTTTTCGGTACCTTGGCATCCCTATTATTTCCTCAAGATTAGGCAAGGAAGATTGTGTATGTCTGGTTGATACTATAATGAAGAGAGTCCAGTCATGGACCAATCGCTTCCTCTCAATTGCTAGTAGGCTCCAACTTATTAAATCTGTTCTCCATTCCATTCAGGTGTATTGGTCTTCGGTCTTTATCCTCCCCTCCGCAGTTCTTAATCGAATGGAGCAGATTTTTCGCCAATTTCTCTGGCGAGGCCCGAATCTTGGATCTGGTGGTGCTAGAGTTTCTTGGGATCAAGTCTGTCTTCCTAAAGCGGAAGGAGGACTAGGTATTCGTTCACTCCAAGTAAGTAATATTGCTGCCATGACTAAGCATCTATGGCTGCTTTTCTCAGATAAGGAATCGCTTTGGACCAAATGGATCCATTCAGTCTTTTTAAAGCATAAGAATTTTTAGATTGCGCCTAGGCCGACCGTTTGTTCCTGGTCTTGGAAGAAACTCTTTGGCCTGCGTGAATTGATTCAGAGGTATTTTGTTTGGAACATTGGTAATGGGCTATCGACTTCATTCTGGTTTGATACCTGGCACCCTCGGGGTCCATTCAACAAGTTATTCTCCAATCGTGACATTTATTACTCACGTATCCCTCGGAATGCTTCCGTTGCTAAGGGTATTGCTGCCTTATCTATCCCGTCTAATATCGCTACTGTTATTAGTACTTGGGATGATGCACTCCCCAACCTTAACGACCATGATGACCGACTAGTGTGGCTTGGCCACTCTTCAGGTCAATTCTCTACTGCTTCTGCATGGAGTATGTTTCGAGCTAGGGGCTCCTTGGTTAATTGGTCTCGATTTATTTGGAGCTCCACTCTTCCCCCGAGCTATCAGACCCATCTATGGCTGACCACCCGGAATAGATTGCCGACCCAGGTCTTGCTTCTGTCGTATGGGAGGATCTCCGATGTGTCCTGTGCCTTCTGCTCAAGTAGGCCAGACTCAATCGATCACTTATACTTTGGTTGCTCAATCACGGGTAGGATGGTTTCGTCCTGGGCTTTTAATTGTAATTTCAATTGGCGAAATGGTCCTTGGAAGGAAAATCTTCAGTGGGTGGTTAGCCACCTTTTGGACTTGTCTTTCCACCAGTCCATTTCTCGCTTTGCATTCGCTGCTATGTGCTACCTCATATGGAAGGAGCGAAATAATATAATCTTTCGGAATCAGAGATTATTTTTGCCCGCCCTCAAAGAAAATCTTCGGAAAGCTGTCAAAGATAGAGCCTCCACATTTTCAAGAGTTCCAGACAATCCGCGTAACCGAAGGATCCAAATGTCCTGGGGAATCCATCCTGCAATCTTTGAATAACTATGTTATTAATCTCTGGCCCTTTACACTATCACTTTGCTCCTCCTTCGGTTGCCTTGTTGCCTTGCCTGCTTCTGGGGTCCCCCCCTTCTTTTCCTGAAGTCTCTAGACAGGGTATCCTTTCTGGCCGTCTTCCCCTGCGATGCGAATTTCTGCTGGTGTTTATATTTATCTTTTGCACCCGTTCCTCGTCCTGTCAGACTGTGGCTCCTGGGCTCTTGGCTCTTGCCTAGTCCTTTCTTTTGGCCGTATGTTTGGCCTTTGTTCCTTTTGTTTCTTTTCTTCGGTGCAGCCCCTCCGCCTCCCGTCCACTCGGTTTGGCCTTTGTGTCATCTTGAGTGCATGCTTGGAGTCGTTTGGTTGTTGTGCCTTTGTGTTTCTCTTTGGTTTCTTTAGCTATAATATTCTTACCTCTTACCAAAAAAAAAAACAACACTAAAATTTAATCGATTATGCTAGACCGAATAGAGATAGCCGCAGGAATTTAATTAACGAAGGGAATCCTAGAAACTATAGCTAAAATGCGATAAAAGTAAAGATAATTTATGTGTTATTTGGGGGGCTTTTCAATGGTAGGGTTGTGGTATTTATAGAGTGGACAAATGTTCCTCAACCGATTGCTCTTCCTTGGGCACTACTCTTCGCATTCTCTACGTTATCCCTTTTTTTCTTGACGACCTTATCCTTTAACAACTGCTTCCTGATCCGTCAACAATGTTCGTGTAGCTTGCTCATTAAGCAAATAACTACTACTGCACTTCTCATAGCAATTAGTCTCGCTCGAGTCCTAATGTTAATTTCGCTTTATCTTCAAATTTGGTGTATTATGCCCATAGCCTGACACTTGGCAATCATTCACCTAGCCATCGACTCTAGAGTTGGCTTCTAGAATTCCATCGATGCTCCGCTTAAGTAATCTCCACGAAAATTGTTTAACCCTTAACTTTGTGAACCAAAACAGAGCATTTTACCCAGTATTCTCTCATGATCGGCATGTGTTTCTAAGGGTAATTTTGGGTGTCAACACTAGTTAATAGTAAGGTAATTTTGGGTGTCAACTCATTGTGTTGACCAATCATGCTTGTCCATTTCTCTCATTGCAATCTTCTTTCACATTTTGCACACCAATTGATGTGTACCCTCATGGACAAAGGAAAAGAAAATGTTAAAATCTAGGAATCAGGGAGTTTGGACAAGATCTCAAATTATATTGGACCTCTATCATCTCCAACTAAAATATTTATACCTAATGGGTTGAAAAGTCAAATTGACATTATGTCTTTGATTACTAGACATGTATCATTAGTCATATTTAGCCAAAATCAATTTGGAAATTATTGATTTGTTGCTTCATATCAAAAATTCTTATTCGCAAACCAGTTCTTTACCTAGGAGGGTGGATGGTCGAATGGGTGGAAAAATGTGATCCTCGGTCTTGACTTGGCACCATCCCATGGCCACCCCTAGGGATGAAGAACAAATATTTGGATAGTTCATTGCTTAACCGCATTATTAGAGTATGGTTTATACTCCCCATAAACAATAAGACATGGGAGTCCCGCTCTCTGGTGAGCAAGTAGGGTTAGGGGGTCATAGGGATAGCCTCTTCAAACCACCAAAAGGTTTTTATAGTTTAGACTTATATTTTATTGATAATTTGGGCTTGAGCCCATAAATAATTACTAAATTGTGCTGCCTCTATATAATTTATTTCTCTTGAAATTGAAAATTGCAAATGCTTATAATGGAATTCTCTGTTAGATATAACCCTAGATGAACTAGGATAAATTGTGTATCTTGATATCTCTTTCCTGCCTTACTCTCTATTTTGTTGTATTTGTGTGTCTAATCTTAACACCAAAATGTGTGTGTGTGTGTGTGTGGGTGGCCATGAAATTGATACTAGGAGAAACAAACTCAATACCATCCATTATCTATTTAAGCTAACACATATCTCTCTTGACATCTTGTATGTGTGAAGTCGATAAACAGATCATGACTCTGGCGTGTTCCCCTTAACCTTTAAGATTTACACCGTTCGTCGCGGCATCATGAGATTTCCAACCTCACAGACTAGCAGTGTCCTTTTCAAGTCCGCCCAAAATTGTACACAAACTTCTCTGCGTCACAACACCTTGACTAGTTTGCACACAAACAATGCCTTGACTAGTTCAAGGGGAATTGTGATCATCTATGGGCCTTCAAGCAATTAAGTTTGCATGATATCATCTACAATTTATCAAAAAGAAGTCAATACATGGAAAAACAGACTTAGTGAAGTGTTTGGTAAGATGTAGATATTTGAGATTAGGTTTATAATTTACATCAACTGTAGTTAAACCTAATAGACTTCTCACCCTATTTATAGGAGAGGGCTTGAGGCTGGTTGCTCAAACAATAGGATCAAGAGAGTGACCTACACACACGATAACTCAATCACAAAATCGAGCAAAATTTCTATTTTATGCTAGCTCAAGAAAATGAGCATAACTTTGTCGATTCAAATCAAGATGACCCGATTCCAAACCCAAAAGAAAGAACAAAGACGTCTAGATCTACAATTTTTATGTTTTGAGTTTTCTCATATAAGCACTATAGACTTGTCAATTTTGGGAGGAAGTGGGCGAAACAGGTTTAGACAAAATGAAGAAAATGATAGGAACTTCAATGGTTGCTCGTCTCAGCCTCCAAGGAAGTTGAAATGGCATCAATTATTCGAGATTGATGGCTGCAACTCTTCAAGGATGCAAACTTTAAAAGCATTGACTTTTCAAGGACAAAGTGAAAACTCTTCTAGGTTTTCAAGGGTTTAAACTATTTAAAGTTCAAGGGAATTGGACTAAGCAAATTTCCTTTAATCAAATTCAGTGTGTATTTTACAGAGGCTCGATAGCTTTTTATAGCAAAACAATAGAAGAGCAAAAGACTAGACTCAAACCTAGAATCTATAAGAGCTATTAAATGTACAACATTTTCAATGCTCGTGACCATCCCAAAATATCTTGATGCAAGCTTCAATGCATGAGAAATGACAAAGTCAAAGATGACGCCTTATCAATGAGGGACTTTTCAATAAGCAAGCCATCGATCTTGAATGCGCGCTAATCTTCTTGATTGAACAAGTTGGTCTTGAATATGGGTAATCATTCCCCCTTTCTATAAAAAATTCGTCCCCAAATTTGAATCAACGGTATTGGAAGAATCACCCACATAATGTGTTAGATGTTGAACATTGAACACATCATGTATCTTCATATGAGAAAGAAGCTTTAGTCAATATGCATTAGGATTAATGCACTCAAGAACTTCAAGTGGACCAAGCTTTTGATCACTAAGCTTATTGTAGCTTCCAACACGACGACGCTTTGATGGCAAAAAAGCCCAAACAAAATCTCTAGGTTCAAAGATAATTTCACACCATTACTTATCACCATCTTTTTTATAGGACTCAATTTTTCTCTCCAACCTTTGGCGCTTCCTCATGAACTGTCCTCATTTGAGATACAAAATCAATCACCTTATCGATCGACTTTTTGTAGCAAAATGAATGGGTGCAAGATTGAGAGCAGTCTTCGGTTGATGTCTATACACAATCATAAGGGGACTGTATCTAATGTATGATTCACCAAATAATTATATGCAAATTCCCCAAGTGAAAACTGAGTTTCCTAAGAATGGGAGTTATCATTGATCAAAGTTCTTAATAGATTTCCCAGGATCAATTGACAATTTCAGTTTGTCAATCCATTTGGGGAGGAGACACCGCACTAGCTTCCTTCACGGCAACCTTTACTTCTCATGAGTAAAATAGGGAATAAGGAATTCTCAACCAAAGGGTTCTTAGAAGATTCCTTGCTAGGCACCAAAGTAATTTTTTTTTCCTCCATACTCAAAAGAATATATATTACAATAACTATCATGGATTGTCTTTTCTATCAAATTGTCACGGTCGGCGAAGAATAATATGACTAACATCCATGGTAGAACATTACATCATATCTTGTCAAAATAGATAAAACCAATGAAAAGATTAATAAGGCATCATTTGTAAACAATTACCTCAGCACCTCTCTTCAACTAAGACATTTTGTAAGATGTGGGGTGTGCCTTCAACTCTAATTTTAACTTGCTTGCCGCCACTTGAGAAATCACATTTTGACAACAATCTAAGTCAATAATTAATCGACATACCTTCCCCGAAATAGTGCAAGCTTGGTGAAATATATTGATGCACAAACACCTATCTCCAGTGTTATCTTTAGGAGCGAGAAAATTTTTCTCATTATGAGAAGCTTGCCGGAATTAGCATGAATTATTTGTTCATCTTCCACAACAACTTTGTCATATTTCAATCTTCTTTAGGTGGCTCCTCTGTGTCCTCATCAAATTCATTCTCCATCAAGAAAGCTTCACGGACTGGCCGATTCTTATTGATTTGACAATTAGTAGCACAACAACCCATCTATTCACAAGAATAACAACATATATCTTAGTAATTGGTTTTTTGAAATGTTGGACTTAGTAGAAAGCTTACTAGTAGGTTGCACCATGGCTTTAGCGATTTTGATGGTATTGGTGGTACTTTTAGTTGCTTGGTTTGGCAAGGTAGAGGGTTGTTGTCTCTTAAAGGGAGAACGCTCCACTTTGATTGCCCGCTGATGTGTATCTTCCAAGTTCCAAATGTCAAGGACTTCTAAGGCATCTTGGGTATAAAATTGAAGACCACTCAAGTACTTGTTCACGAACACCTCTTCCGAATCTGAATGTTGTTGTGAATCACCAATTCATTGAATTCATTAGTGTATTAATATACCGTTTGTGTACTTTGTCTTAAATTTTGGTATCTTTGGTAGAGCTCTCTCTTGTATCCTTTGGGAAGGAAATACTTTCAAATCTTGTTCTCCATTTTTCTCCATGAAGCGACCGGAGCCTTACCAACAAATTTGGCAAGTCTACTTCTCATGTCTCCACCAAGCTATGGCCTTGCCTTGGAATTGCATAATAATGATGCCAGCTCAGTAGTTTTCCGAGATATTCCTATGCTCAAAAAATTTATTCATAATTGCCAACCGATTAACAATTTCATCAATAGAATTGGTACCTGAAAACTCTAGAATGTCTCTCTTGATTTTCCTTTCCCAATCCAATTCACAAACTTCTAATATGGGGCATTCCTCCCTTGGGGAAATGATTGAACACTTTCTCAGAATGAGAATCGCCGTTGGATTCTTCAATTTTGGAATGGGGTGGAGGGTTGTTTGCTTTAGCCCTTAGACACTAGACTTCTCGAGCCAAATCATCAATTTTTTGCTGCATATGTTATTGTAAATTCTCTACAGATGTTTGTACTTTGTTTAATGGAATGGTTCTACCATCTCAATGCCTTGCTTGTTTTGAAGGCATTGTCCTCTCCTCCTAAGCTCTGATACCAAATAGGTAGCCCAAGGTCAACTACTCAAACAATGGGATTGGAAGAGTGATTTACATGCATGGAAACTCAGTCATAAAATCGAGCAGAAATTTATGTTCCACGCTAACTTGGGAAAATGGGCATAACTTTGTTGATTGAGATCAAAATGACTTGATTCCATGACCAAAAGAACAAGGACTCTTATATCTACAACTTTTCTATTATGAGTTTTCTTAGATAAGAACTATGGACTTATCGATTTTTTATGGAAATGGGCGAAACGAGATTGGACAAAATGAAGAAAGTATAGGAACTTCAATGGTTGCTCTTCTAAGCTCTCAAGAAAGTTGAAACGGTATCAGTTCTTCAAGATTGACGGCTATAACTCTTCAAGGATGCAGGCTTTAAAAGCCTCAACGCTTCAAGAACAGAGTGAAAACTTTTATAGGTTTTCAAGGGATTTGAACTATTCAAGGTTCAAGGAAATTGCACTAATTTCATTAATCAAGTTCGATTTGTACTTTACAGAGGCTCAATGACCTTTTATAGCAAAAAAAAAGAAGAGCAAAAGACTAGACTCGAACTTAGAATCTGACGGTTATTTATGTACATAGAAACTAGAAACGTTTAGAAACTAGGAGCTATTAAATGTACAACATTTTCAATGCTTGTGGCCATCTCAATGGGCCTTAGTGCAAGCTTCAATGCATAGGAAATGACAGTCTTTATGACAAAGTCAAAGATGAGGCCTTATCAACAAGGGATTTTTTTATGAGAGCGTCCTCAATCTTGAATGTGCACTGATCTTCCTAATCAAATGCGTTGGTCTTGAATACAGGTTGCATCTAGGCTTGTACTCTTTATTTGGTAATGTGAACAGATTACACTTTCCTCTCTTTTATTACAAGCCACAAATCTCAAGTTAGTATCAAAGCCATTGTTACCCAAGGAGAGCCTATTGAATCTACTAAAAGGCTGGCATGACACTAGCTGCACCGACAGCATTGCACTCGATTCTCCGCCAAGACCGAAGCCTTTAGTTGCTATTTGACATATTTATGCTGCTCATTTCGAAAAATCAACACCACCATCACCCTCGCTGCTCTCAAAAAAGCCAAAACCTGAAATTCCGTGGCCAGCGGATGCCCAATGCCACCACACGCACCACTGCGTCTCGAACCTAGGGAATTGCCGCTGTTCAGTAGTGATCCGGACATCTCTGCCGCATATTTCAAAAAACAAACACCAATCCATGACTTGCTGCCCTCTGCACTAGGCTACTCATGAATTTTCATCACAAACCACCGCTGAACGCACCGCCAACAGGTTCGACAAGTGAGATCCATGCCTGCACTTGGCAAAGGTCCTCCAAGCTGCTGACATCATCGCTACATCATCCGCTACGTTAGCGCCACGTCATCTAACAGATGCCAACCTCTTTTTGGATCGCATAGATGATGCATGCATTAATCATATCTAATAAATAATATTTCAATTTCCAATGTACTAATCTCCCATAATATGAAAGAGATTGACTATTGAAATCATGACTCTCTCTTTATTTTGATGTTTAATGAGTGCTCTAAAGGTACCAGTTAACAAAATTTGTCTCTTTATTGGTTCAATTAAATTAATAAAATATAAAAGCGAAAGAACATCTTAATTGGTTACCGCAAATTAATTTAGGAAAATAACGAGAGGAAACATGGCCATTTGGGCCCCCGTGCTCAACTGAGCTCCCCTCCGCGCGATGCACGCATGTCGAGTGCTAGCCATGAATCCAGATAAATACGTTCCAATCAAAAGCCGCCTTCAACTATTCTCACCCTTTTTGTCCCCACATCTCATGAAGAAATTTTCAAATCTTATACATTTCTTTATCAACTTCACAGTCTCATAGGTTTCGAGTTGGGAAATTGATTACAATCGTCCAACCCATCACTCCCATGTCCCACAACTCATCAAAAGATACAAAACCAAGTGTTAGAATAATTTCAACTTTACCAAGTAAATTTTTGAAAAGTTAGTGTTAAACTCGCTAAACCTCTAAAACACTCAAATGATCACACCACGCATATATATAATATAGAGGCAAGCTTTCACATATGTTGTAGAAACATAAAAATAGAATCCATCCATTTGGCAATTAATGTGTGCCTCTCACTAAAGCACGAAATAGATCCCAAATTATTAATTAGGACTCATTTTATCAAAGAATTGGAAACAATTGGATTCTTTTTTTGTACCTTTCGAGATCCACCTTACTATACGGGGTTGTTTGGCAACGGATCACATTATTATGGTGATTTTTGTGAGGACGATCAATGTTTGGTGAACAAATCACTCTCGGGTTATAATGGGACCGTGTCCAATAATTATAATTTCTTTTGATGAAAACACACAAAATGCGAGGAAATCAACGTCAGGCCAATTCCAAACTTCTGCAGGAAAAAGGAAATATCAAGACTTCCTGAGAAAAAGATAAATCCTAGTCAATCGTAGGGTCATTTGATACTCATTGTGCCGACCAATCATGCTTGTCCCTTTCCCTCATGGCAATCCTCTTCCACATTTTGCACACCCTTTCACGCGTGCCCTTTTGGATAAAGAAAAAGAAAAGGTTAAAAGCTGGGTGTTAGGAAGTTTCGACAAGATCTCAAATTATATTCTACCTTTGTCGTCTCTATAACGACCCGGGCCTCATTGTATAATATTGTCCGCTTTGAACACTGAATCCTCACGGCTTTAAAACGCGTTACACAAATTAGAGGGACCTAAGCCTTTATAAACTAGTCCAGGACTTCCCCCTAAGCGATGTGGGACTAGAGAGAGACCCTTCCCCTTCCCTGCGCACGTCCAGGGACCAAGGCGCGGACACACCGCCATCCCTCCTCCCCGCACACCGTCGCTTGGGCTGTCACAGTCTTTGACTAGGATATTTATAGCTAATGGATTGAAAAGTCAAATTGACATCAAGTCTTTGACTACTAGACATGTATGATTAGTCATATTTAGTCTCACTCATTTTGAAAATTATTGATTTGTTGCTTGATGTTGGAAATTATGATTCACAAAGCAGTTCTTTGCCTCAAGAGGGTGGATGGTGGGATGGGCAGAAAAATTCGATCCTCGATCCCAACTCGGCACCACTCCATAGCCATTCCTTGAGACGAAGAATAAAGATATGGACAGTTCATTTCCTCTTACTTAACCGTCATGTTAGGATGTGGTTTATACTCCCCATCAATAGGAATGTACAAAGGGTCTAGCTCTCCGATGAGCAGGCAAGGGTCCAAGCGGTCCTTTCCGGTGAGCGGGCAGGAGTCTAGGGGGTCCAAGGCAATACCCTCGAGTTCCCAAGGGGCATTTATAGTTTGGACTTGTATTTTATTGATAGTTTGAGCTTGAGCTAATAAATAGCTATTGATTTGTGCCACATATATATAATCTATTTTTCTTGTAAGTGAGAATTGTAGAAGAGATGTGGAAGATACTAATTATAGCAAAAATCCTCTACTAAATGTAATCTTAATCTAATGGTGAATCAAAATAAATATTGTCTCAATTTCTCTCTCGTATCACTCTTGTTTTGTTGTGTTTGTGCATCTAATCCTACCACCAAAAATATATATACGTAGCCATGAAATGGATACTAAGAGAAACAAAATCGATATCATGCACTATCTACTTTATCTAACACACATCTCTCTTGGCATCTCGTATGTGTGAAGCCGATAGACAAAACATGTCTCCGACGTGTCCCTCCTAACCTTTAAGGTTGACGTTGTCCGTCGCGGCGTCATGAGATTTCCAACCCCATGAGCTAGATGTGGCCTTTTCGAGTCCTCCCAAAATTGCACACAAACATTTCCGTGTCGAGACGCTTTAACTAGTTCAAGGGATTTGCGAGGATTTATGGGCCTTCAAGCAGTTGAGTTTGCGCATTCACATCAAGTTATCGAAAAGAAGTCAATACACAGAAAAACGGACCTAGTAAAGGTTTTTTAAGATGTATATATTTGAGATTAGGCAAATTATAATTTACATCAATTGTAATTAAACCTAATTGCCTTCTCAACTTACATATAAGGAAGGGCTTGAACTCTTCATTTGGTAATGTGAATATTTTATCACTTTCCACCCCTTTATTACAAATCTCAAGTTGGTATCAAAGCTATTATAACCTGAGGAGGGCCCACCAAATCCGCTACAAGTCCGCCACAACCCTAGTTGCACCGACTGCGTTGCTGCCGGTTCTCCGCCAAGATCGAAGCTTTTAGATGCTGTTTGTCATACTCCCGTTACTCAGTCCAGAAAACCAACACCACCATCCCACTCGTCGCTCTCAAACGAGCCAAATCCTAAATTTTCTCGCCAACGAATGCCGAATGCTCCCACACGCACCGCTTCGTCTCGGACCCAGGGAGCCCACGGCTGTTCAGTGGTGTTATATACACCTGCTACCATGTATTTCGAAAAACAAACACCAACCCACGGCTCGCCGCCCTCCGCTAGGGCAGCTCATAAAATTTCACCACCAATTGCTGTCGAACGCGCAAGTTCGACGCTTGAGATCCATTCACCTCCATAACGACGTGCGCCTGCACCATCAAAGATCTTCCGAGCAGCTAACATCAATACCACGTCATCTGCTACGTCAACACCATGTCATCGGGCAGATGCCAACCTGTTTCTGGATCGCGTCAATAATGTACGCACTAATCATATCTAATAAATATATATTTCAATTTTCAAAGTATCAATCACACACAGTATGAATGAGATTGAATATCAAGAATATGGCGGTCTCCTTATTTTGATGTTTCACAAGTACTCTAGAGGTGCTTGTTAATAAAATCCGTCTCTTTATTGTTTCAATTAAATTTTAAAAAAATAAACATTAAAGAACATCTTACTGGGTTACCGTATCTTAATATAGGAAAATAACGGGAGGAAACATGGTCGTCTGGGCCTGCGTGCTCAACTGAGCCCCCTGCGTGCGATGCATGCATGTCAAGAGCTAGCCATGAATCCAACTATACATATATATGTATGTATGTATATTCAATCCAATCAAAAATAGCCTTAAATTATTCCACACCCATTTTGTCCCAACATCTCATGAAATGAAATTTTCAAATTTTGTACATTTCTTTACATACCTCAGAATTCAGCTTGGGAGTTTGATTACAATTGTCCAACTTATCACTCCTATGTCCCACATCTCATCAGAAAATACAAATCAAATGGTGGGATAATTTCAATTTTACCAAACAAATTTTGAAAAGTCAATCTCAAACCGGCTAAACCTCCGAAACACCCAAATTACCACCACACCATAGATGTATATAAAATGCAAAAGTAAGCTTTCACATAAGGTGTAGACACATGAAAACAGAATTCCTCCATTTGGCAATTAATGTGTGCCTCTCATTAAAGCACGAAATACATCACAAAAATATTAAATAAGATTCATTTTATCAAAAGGTTGGGAAAAATTGAGTTTTTCTTTCGTACCTTTCGAGATCCACCCTACTTTATGGGATCGTTAATGTTTGGTGAATAAATCACTCTTGGGATATAATTGAGCCATATACTATAATTTAATCTCTTCCCATGAAAACACATACGGAATAGAATGTGCAGAAATCAACTTTCATACCAAATCCAATTTTTTGGTAAAAGAAGGAAATATTAAGGCTCCATTTGTCTAGCAGTAGCCAAACGATTTAGAAATATTTTTTAAAAAACGATCATTTGTATTGTTTACCAAAAAAAAATATATATATATTTTTATCATCTATGAAAAAAAGTTAATGTTGATAACGAAAACATTTTCCAATAACTAACTAGTTAAAGCGATATAGGCTATCATCCTTAGAAAAATATTTTTCGCGTCATTTATTTTTTGCGAAATAAATGGATTCTAAGTTTTATTGCAATGAATCTTAGTTAATCAAAAGGTCATCTGTTAGTCATGATGTGAACCAACCATGCTTGTCCTTTCCTTCTATTGCGATGTTTTTCGAGATCTTGCTGGTCCAAATGAATTCTCAAGCCAAGTCCTGCTAAGCAGCGGCAGTTGTTTACCTTCCGATGATGGATGGTCGGGTTCGTCCAAAACAAAATAGAAGAAAAGGGTGGATGGTCGGTCGGTCGGACGGGCGGGAGATATTCATATGAAGAAACCATAGTGCAGGGAAGAGAATGCGACCCTCAATCCTGACTCGGCACCGCCCTGTGGCCATCCCTATGGACGGAGAATAAAGAGCCAGATAGTTCATCTCCTATTGCTTAACCGGAAAAATATGCATGTGGCCATGAAATGGATGCTAAGAGAGAAGAAGTTGATAGCATCCATTATTTAAACTAACATATCGATCTTTTAACATCTCAAATGTACGAAATCAATAAACAAATCACGACTTCAACATGTTCTCCCTTGTATCCCTTAAGGTCGATGTAGTTGACTGCGATGTCATGGGATTTTCAGCCCCACGGACTAGATGTGCCCTTTCAAGTCCAGCCAAAATTGCAAACAAATTATCCTATGTGAAGGTGCTTTGATCATTTCAGGAGATTTGTAGAGAATTCAAGAACCTTTAATAAGTCGAATTTGCAAATTCACGTGTACAAATGATCGAAAAAGAGTCAATACATTGAAAAAAAAAAAAAAAGCAGATCTAATAAAGGGCTCGCGACACAGACTGCCCTCGTCGTTAGATCAATCGTATTCGATAAAATGACGTGAATCTTCTTGCGCACGGAAAAGGTTTATGATCCAACGACTCACGGAAAGCGAAATGGACAGGTCGTACGACGGGGAAAATAGGATGAGGTTGGTCGAGTCAACTTGAACGTGATACACAACCGGAACAATTGCTTAGGGTTGATCGATAATGATGACGATGGGGACGTGACTTGCGACAACAATTTTGAGAGGCACATGAATGATTGCCATTTTCACATGGCTTTGCTCTCGCTCTTCCAACTACGGGCTGTCCTCCTTTTCCATGCGCTCAGAAATCTGACACAAAGGCGACACGACATCGACCCCACAGAGCAAGTCCTCCCGCACGGTTGGTACACAATCCACAGTATTGGCCAAAACAAGCCACTTTTAAAACGGACAGAATGGATACCAAAACGGACAGAATGGATACCAAAACGGGGAGAGTTCCACGATTCGGAAGCCGCGTAGATCCCGTGTTCACGTCACGACGTTGTTTTCATAGGGTCATGCGTAACGCGAGCCGGACAAGAACAGCAGATTACGTTATTAAAGCAAACCTCACATTGGCCAGGGACTCGGGTCAGGTTGCCTTCGATTCGGCATTATTTAGAGTCGAAATGGACTTGCTACTTATTAGATGTGTCCTCGATCTCACATTGGTCGGCTTTTGATTATTGCTCTCTCAAATTATGGCACGATGTCTTTTGAATCCATGCGGATGCGGGCGAGCCACGACTGCAGCAGACATTCTCGCACGTTGATGGCAGGACTAGGTGGGGCTACCTTCACGGAGTGTAGATATTCACTGGTGAAAATTCGGAGTATTAACCTCTCGACAACCAACCTTTCAAGTAAACCTCACATGTTCTACACGCTCCAAATTATTAGAAGGTGAGTACAACTTCATCTCAAGCCCCCGTGGAAAGGTCATGGCCTAAAAGTGCTTTTCAAAATGAAGTAATGTTCAGTAAATTATAATTAAAAAAAATGCATTTGGAAGTAATTGTTATTTAAATAATATTTGGTAAAACCACATTTTATAAAAGGACTTTTGCAATTTATAATATATATATTAAAATTGGCAGAGGGTTCAGCGGTCAATGAGGCACAATCTTGTGTTAATAATCTCAAAGGTAACTTGAGTTGTGTACCCCAAGGCAATGGTCCCCCTTGCCTAAGGTCAACCTAGCTTTGCTAGGCTACTAGATCTAGCCTCTCCGATGGCCCGTCAGTAGTTGAGCCCTTCGCCGATGACGTATCACAACTTGATACTTAAGATCACAAGCCATGCAACACTTAAGTCTCCCTTTGGCTCTTTGCTTGGATGCCCACTTGACTCATAGAAAAAGAAGGTATTTAAAGACAGAAGATTAAATTTATTTCTACTACTCAAATATTGAATAATACAAATGATGGAAGAGCTATCTCTATTTATATAAGTTTCCCTCAAATTATAACTATCAATCTCACCTCCCATCTAACGGTAAAGTTCATTCTCACTACTTAATCTCACCTATGAAGCTAACGGTGGAGATTCACTCCCACTTATTGATCAAATAATAGAGACATTCAATCTTCATTTCAGCCAATTTGATGACAAAGATATATCATGGTGAATACTGATCTTGTCTCAGGATTTGATAGTGTAGATTGAGTTCCACTCGCCAATTCGTTATTTCTTGTCTATTTGGATTGATGCAAGGCAATACATCCGTTATAAATGTCATGTGAGGTGATAATATTTTTGAAAATATTAAAGTTTAACTATAGCAAAGTTGGACAGAAAAAAATGTGTTAGCATTCCCAAAATGCTCAAAATCAAAAGTATTTCCAAACCTAACTTAACCAAAAGCCTTTGGAAAATAAAATTGTATTTCTCCAAAACTCTCTAAAAAAATTCATCAACTGGTTCTTGCATTTACATAAGGAGTTTTAGAGCTCAAAACCCGTCAAGAAACATCATTAGCTTAGGTAAAGTGGAAAAGTATGATGACTGGCTTTGGTTTCCAAATGCACCGACATGAACCTCATTTAAAATTTCTCAGGTCATCGATAGTCAACGCCTCAAAAATTCGAGTCATAAAGCGACAATGGCCCAGGGCATGTGAACATATAAAAGAAACGGGCGATCATATGACTTTTGCGTCAAATTATAAGCAATCTGCGTATTCATCTTTTCGGGCGACCTCAGACGCGCACTTCTCACATGCACTTCTTGCTATTCTCGGGCGTTCTTAACAATGACTTTGAATTTTTTTTAAGTCACGAGGACCTTACTCTTGGAGTGCTTGGAGAGAAGGCATGGGATGGGATACACTTGACAGTTGACACGTAATAAGCCAAAAAAGAAAAAGAGGACGAGAGAGAGAAAAAAGGCAATTGGGGGAAGTCACGGCCAGAGAGGCCTAGGTTTGTAGGGCAAGGTGCTCAAAAAGACACCAGGAGCAGTCACATCGGGAAGGATTGCGATCATACGGTCTTTCTGGTTCTTCAACTGTGTCGGCCAGAAGAGACCTGCCGTTCACCCCCAGCCACACACGCCCACGCCCGCCACCACACCACAGTGACTGAGATCCCACTGCCAAGCCACGAGATACGAGGCATCTCTCTCTCTCTCTCTCTCAAGAAGCTCCTTTTTTGTCCAGACTTTCCCTCGAGCTCGTTATGGTCAGCCCCTCTCTCTCTCTCTCTCTCTCTCTCAATCTTTAGCTAGGGCTTGTTCGATACATCTTGTCTGTCAGTGCATCAGTTCAAATTAGTAATGACCAGCTACATGACTCAGAAAATTCAAGACGGTGGAGGCATCGAATGAAACATGTTGTTTCTTCTTTTACGTATTGATTGAACTTATAACACATTCAACCACTCTCCAAAGAGAATCTAATATGAAAGTGATATCTCTTTAATATAAAATTATTAATATTTCCTGATGACAAAGAAGAAAAATATCTACTGCCAACTTGGGGATATTGGGCTTTTGTTAAAATAAAGAACGCAATTCTACTGAATGTCTCTTTAGGAAATTTTCTGAGATGGTCCTCACTGGTGGAAACACCCCTCCTCTCTTTGCATGAGGCAAATCAACCGCCCAGACTATTTATAAGAATAACTTCCAATACACCTAGGCCTTGACTACCTTATTACATTTCCGCTCTAATTCCTGCGGCCATAAGCATGTTCGTGAGCGAGAGAGAAGGATGTTCAAGCTCATGTGGTCACCTCTAGATGATGAGCGGTACCCTAGTAACGACTAGCATGCTCGACCAAATGCCTCCTCTTTTCACTTTAAGAAGAATATCTCCGCTTTATCCTACACGTTTTGAATAAATTACACTGAATGTATCCAAGAAATCACGGCATATTAGTCACACTCTTTTTATCTAATGTATTTTGATCATTTAGGCGACCGATATATGGAACTAGTTATGACACGAAAAAGATGTGAACGTTTTTTTATTATACATCAAAACGGCGAAGGACGTGAAAGATTATGCTCTTTATCTAGCTATTACAAATTGAAGTTAGGGTAGAGAGACAGATGGGGGGACAGGCCCCTAGAAAACCTCAACCACGTCAAATTGGATGTACAGTCGACTGGGGGGTGTGGTGTATTACGCATGCAATTGATGTCGGTTGAAATGTACAATCGCTTTTTAGGGCGCGTTTGGTAACGATTTTATTCCGGGGAGTAAATTCTGATAAAAAATAATTACTTTTTTACTTTTCTTTTTTCCTTTTTTTTTTTTTTTTTTTTTCATTTTTTTTTTCATTTTTTTTCCTTTTTCTCATCTTCTTCTTTTTCTTGTGGCCGGTCGCCGAACCAGCGACCAGTCAGACGAGAGCCGGCGACCTCACCGGAGCATCGCCGGCCCTTATCGGCCGAGCCTCGCCGAGGTTGGGCGAGCCTCACCAGTGGCCAGGCGAGCCTCGCCAAGGCTGGACAAGCCTCGCCTGGCCATCGGTGGGGCTAGGCGTCGTGAGGCTTGCCCAACCCCAGCGAGGCTCGGCCTCGCTAGATCTGGGGAGGCCGAGCCTCATCGGTGGCTGGGCAAGCCTCCGGCAAGCTCGCCGGACCGGCGGACGGTGGCGGGCGGTGGTGGACGGCGGTCACGAGATGGCCCAAGGGAAAAAGAAAAGTCCTTGATTTTGATTCTCAAATTCATTTAGGAACAAGAATCAACTTTTTTTTTGTTCTTGATTCTATTCCCAATTTGTTCCCGGGAACAAAAATTTTACCAAACGCGATTTTAGACCAAAACTAATTTTGGGAACAAAGAATCAAAATTTGGCCATGTTTGGATGGTTACCAAATAGGACCTTAGCCTCGTCAAATTATCATCCCTAGTAAAAAGCTACCTCACTTGATTATTTTGTGCGGGTATATCTTAAGGGTGTTTTGGACATTTTCCTTATGGCACTACTTTTTCTAAAATTGAGTAAATAATCCACCAGATTACCAAGGAAAATTATTAATGGGGTGTATTGCGAGCTCATCTGTACTCCATCGTTAAATTTGGTGAACTTCTCTCCTTCCTTTTTTTCTGAGTTTATTTAGGATTTTGTCGGACTTGTATATCCCTATTTGTGGGTGTTCAGGATTCGTTTTTTTATTGCTTCTTTTCTTCTTATTTTTGAGATTGCGTTTGTTGACTAAAGACTCCACTTTTGGGATGTCTACACAGCAATCCTATTATTCGGATAAACTAAAATATTATTCGGATTACTACTATCAAATTACTATTTATACCCAAAAATCAAAATCTGAATAATCCCCGCATGCCTAAAAAGAATTTCCAGCCAAGCACCAAAATTGATATAATATCCAAGCTATTATAATATAACTTTGCTAACATAACAATCGTGAGATACAGAATAATAATCTATTATGAATTATAAATTCTAAAAAAAAAAAAATCTCACACTAATTTATAAAATTACATAATAAAGTTATTATTCTCACTGTATAAAAATTATTACATAATCATTTCTCATTATAATTCGCAAAAGCATATATGGAATAACAGGACCCCGGCATATCAAAAATGGAGTCCGTTGGTAACATGCAAATCCCAAAAACAAGAACGAAAGAGGTAATAAAAACATAAATCCCGTACACCCTCAAATAGCCAAGAGATACATACCAGTCCGACAAAATCCTAAACAAACCCGGGAAAAAAGAGAGAAAGCAAAACCCTAGAAGAAGACTCTACTACTACTTCTATTACGTAGCGAGCGTAAGTGCTTTGTCTCAAGCCCTAATTAGGACTGAAGCACTTGCTCAATTTCTCACCACCGCCACGGCGTGCAACGGATGCTTCATCTCGCAGGACAGCTTCAAGACCTCGCTCAGGTCGACCGGGCACGCTGCATGCTCGGCCCACTCGAACCGGCGTACCAGCTCGGCCACCCACATGGTCACCGTGGCCAGGCCGAGGTTCTTCCCGGGGCAGACCCGGCGCCCGGACCCAAACGGGGCGAGCCTCAGGTCGCCGCCCCGGACATCCACGTCGCGCTCGAGGAACCTCTCGGGCCTGAACGTGTCCGGATCCTCCCACACGCTCGGGTCGTGGCAGATGGCCCACATGTTGACCATCGCCGTCGTGCCGGCCGGGACCAGCATCCCGTTGCTGAGCTGGACATCCGACGTGGAGAGTCGGGCCCACGAAAGGAGAGGGCCCGGGGGGTGCATCCTCAGGCATTCCTTGACCACGGCCTGTAGGTAGGGCAGCCTGGCCAGGTCAGCATCGGTCAGACCTCCCCCAATGCCGCGGGAGGCGGCGCCGGCAAGCTCTCTCCGGAGCGTCTCCTGGACTCGCGGGTGCAACACCAGCTCGGCCATGATCCACTCGGTTAACAGAGCCGTCGTGTCCGTGCCCCTGAAAATCATTTCCTGCACAAACGGACATTTCCCCACCTAATCAATTATAGCAAAAACGATGATACGACAAAACGGCGGCGGTAAATTGGCCTTTCCCCATCTCATGCGTAGCGGACAGCGACCCGATGTTATTACCACCTTGAGACGTTACGATCAAATTAGGCTTGTCGCACTTCAATTTCAAACCAATCAAAAAGAACAACGGACATAAACAATCGAATGACCACAGTACAACAAACTAGTCCCAAGATTATTTTCAAATCTCTTCGTTTCTTGGCTTTTTCGTACGATGAATAAGGTTTGATCACGATGGAAAAGTATCATTATTTCATCCGACATGGTCGGCGGCCCCCGCGAAGAAAAGGACCATGCTAATAAAAATTGACATTGGAAATGGCATGTCATGATTATTAAAATGAATCTGTCAAATGAAATGACGAATTGTGAGAAACTAGGTGGAGCATGCGAAGAAAGTTCAGAGCAAATAAGTACCCATAAGACGGCGACCATGTCATCCTCATCGAGCTTCTCGTCGCCATCCAGGGAGAGCAAGACGTCGACGAAATCAGCTTCGTCGGCGGCGACCTTGTTGCTGCCCTCATCGTTCTTCCGCCGATGCTCTGCGATGATGCCGCAAACGAAGCGTTTCACCCTTGGGACGAGCCTGGCGCAGCGTTCGTCCACGCGAGCCGGGTCGTGCACGTAGCTCAGCCACGGCACGTAGTCGGACCAGTTGAACGCCCCCAGCAGCTCGAACCCTTCCCTCACCATCGACCTCAGGTCCTCCAGCTCCTCGGCATCGCGGCCAACGTCGTATCGCTTCCCGAACACGCTCCCCATGATGCTGTTCAGCGAGGCCAGCTGGAGGTGATCCCGGAGCGCCACGAAGCCGCGGACCCTTTGCTCGGCGGCGATGCGGCTCACCATCGCGGCGCAGTCGAGCAGGCGGGCCGGCCCGTGGGCCGAGACGCGGCGCGGGGCGAAGAGGTGGGACGCCGCGACGCGGCGGAGGAGCCGCCAGTAGGCGCCGGCGGGGGCGAACCCGATGGCCCGTTCGAACATGAGGCTGCGAGCGGATTGCTTGAGCGGGCGGTCGGCGAAGCCCGGGGAGGCGAGGATCTCACGGGCGGTGCGCGGGTCGGAGGACACGACGGCCGGGGCCGAGCCGAGGCTGAAGGCCATGAGCTGGGCCCCGGCCGGGGTGCGGGCGGCGGCGGCGGCGAGGACGCGGTGGGGGAGGCAGTCTCGACCGGGGCGGCCGCGGAGGCCGAGGAGGCTGCCGAAGATGGGGAGGCCAAGGGGGCCGTGGATGGGGACGGGGCCCTTGCGGTTCCTGCCGTGGCGCCACGCGATCCCGCCGGGGGAGAGAGCCCAAGTGAGGAGGGAGAGAGCGAGGAAGGCGAGGAAGATGGAGGGAACGACGACGTACGCACCTTCGAGGAGGCGGTTGGAGCCCAAGAAGGTAGGGAGGGCGAAGATCCACCAGTTGGTGTCCTTGCTGATCATCCCTTTTGGGTCTCGACTCCGCTTCTTTGTTGGGGAAGTTAAGGTGAAGTTAAGCTGGTTAGAGAGAGAGAGGGGTGAAGTTCAAGTGAGGAGAGAAGGAAGTGGCGAGAGAGGTGATGATATCTAGAGAGCGCTTTTGTTTAGGAAGGGCTATGCTTCAAGTACAAAGGTCTTTGGTCAGGAGGGAGAGAGATGTGATGGGGAGGCTAGGGGGTGTTTTTCCATGGACAAGGTGCATCGTCGATGGTTATTTAAAGGGGATCGAGAGGTCGAAATAAATATCGAGTAGGGAATAGTAGTTTCACGGGGGAAGAGGGGCGGGAGAGTAGTTGACGACGGCTATGCATGAATTCGAGAGAGAGAAGGAGGCAGAGGGAGTAAAGAAAGGATTGTAAAATGGGTGGTTGGGGTGTGTCAAGGGGCGCGTTACGACAATGAGATATGCATGTTTGGAGTGCCCGCCGGAGCAAAGAGGACTCATGAGAAGCTCCCAAGTTTTTGTAGGCACCCGTGGCATGTCCTTTGTCCGAATTGAGTTCATGCGAAAGTTCATAGGAAGATGAGTCTTATGAAGTCCTTAGGTTGTGATAATATTTCCTTCTCGAGAAATCGATGGCTCAACACAATTTTATCGACTTGAAAAAGAAATATGTAATATTGTTCACCGCGTCGTTACATATCGATTTGTCCGCGTAGCACGAAACTTCTTACCACTCATTATTTAAGAAAACAGAATGTGGCCCCGACATGAATATGGATATCCAATCATTATCGGTACTACAAACAAAACCCTCTCCCGACTAATTAGCATTTTGAGAAATCTTAATGTAGACTAACTAGATTTTACCAACACTCTCTTAACTTGGTCGGAGTCATATACAAATATAATATAACATAATATAATATATAGATATATATCTATATATATAGGGGTCGAGTTGATACCTAATTTAACTTATGGATCAAATTAAAAACTAGTGAGAGAACAAGGGTATTAAAATCATGAATTCCAACGTAGGTCATGTTTTCATACATTTTAACCTCAAACTAGTGAGTTGTAAAAACTGACATGGCTCATTCATTTATATGTGGGATGTCCATTTTTATAACCTAGTAGTCTTAGATTAACTTAGAGGAAATATACACCAGTTAGAGATTAGGATAACATAACCGTTCCAATATTATTTTCTAAATAAGACTATCCTAAGAGAGACTATGACAAAAACATAGTTTTTAGGGTTAGAAGAGTGCAAAATGCAAATTCAAATGCGAAGTAAAAGTGCCAGAGGTGTGGATGTGAGCTTCGGCCATGGAGAAAGCGATGTAGAAGCTGCTCAAAGTTAGGCATTGGGAGACGCGAAGGTTTGAATTGAATGCTCCATTGGGGACTGACTTTCATTCATTGTGTCTTTTAGGGAGAAAAAAGAAATGGAAAGAACTCCATTTTTTTTTTTTTTTTTTATTTCAAGATGGATACCAAGGAAGGGAGACTGGCGAATGCCTGGTGGGGAGTAGCAAAATTGCTTGAAATTGCATGATATTGTCCAATCATGTTCTTGGGCTGTCTCTATGGAACGTGTCCTATAGTTGTCTCCCACCGTCGAAAGTGTTCACTTTAGCTGCGATACGACCAGCACCTATGTACTACAGGCTATTAAATGTTCATCTCAGGCGGCATGCGGGAGATGGCGGTGCCAGATTTTTGTCTCTCCAATCTCCAGTTTTGCGCGTGAGAAAGCGGTCTCTTCTCTGTCTGCGAAACCGTTTCGATGGAAACCCTAATTCGTGTCCCCTTCCCTTTGACGGTGCCGAAACCAGAACTGCCCATTGGGATGTACGTATCGAAGGGCGAAAGACATTCTGAAATAATTTCCTTGAAATTTTAATAATTATAATACATGTCACGCGATATGAATGTTTCGTGGTAAACTCTATAACAGTGAAAAGTTGATGTTAGGAATGTCAACTCTACATGTGATCCACCGAGTTTCGTTAATGGTCTAGATGATTTGATATCTTTAATTTTAAGAAAAATTTGCTCATATTTTGGGTACGATGCATTGTAGTTACATGGTCGATGTAGAATATTCACGAGGTCCAACATTCTCAAAATTAAGACATTTCTATTGGAAGAGGGCGCTCATGGCCTGAATAAGGGTTTAGGTAGCTATTAAGTTTTATTTTAGTCTAGTTACATGAACAAAACATGCATGCAATTTTTAACGTGTTGAGTGCTTTAACCAGGTCATACTCAAATAATTTAACCCCTAATCACAGTTTATCGTTAATAGCATTGATAATCCCAACATCTTTCTAATGTTTATAGATATTTTTTCATGGGAAACGATTTTTTTTTTTTTTTTTTTTTTTGTAATGTAGAACCCTATGTAGTATGATTGGACAGGTTTTATGACAAAGCATAAGTTCCAAGGTTCCCCTAAAACAACACGGCCATACCAATTTGAGTCATAGCAATAATTGAATCGTTGATTAATTAATCGGCATAAGAACCTAACCCTGCCTTCTTCTCCACAATGATAAAGAAAGAGTTTGGAAAAATTGGCCAAAAAGTCCTAAACCTCAATTTTGCTAATTTAATTAAAAACCTTATAATTTTGCCGCTCTAAATTTTTTCATGTTTTGCTTATTTTAACCAAAAATTACTAACGTGAATGCCAGTCATTTTACATGACATGACCAATGTTGACGTAATTTTTTTTTTAATTTTATTCTTTTCTTTATTATTATTATTTTTTATTATTTACTATGGCTAGCAAGGGTTGCCTAGCCCTTGCCTAGATCATTGTGGCAAGAGACGAGGTTGTCCAAATCCAGGCAAGGCTAACAAGTTCTTGTCCGAGGCGAGAGAGAGAGAGAGAGAGAGAGAGAGAATTTAAAATAAAAAATTGTGAAAAAAATATTATTAAAAATTTATCGATGTCAATGTTGGTGATGTCACTACTAGATAATATTCTCAAAATAGTTTTTGTAGAAAGAAGCCAAGTGAACAAGATTAGATGAAATCTTCAACAAGATTCTCAAGCTTTGATGCTCCAAGCTTGCCGCTTTCATACCCGAGATTCCACTCCATAGTCCGACACCGCGGACGACATTCTGCATTTATTTATGGTCGTTTGCTTCCTCGGACTGATTAAGAAACTAAATACGTTCGATCTTACAAATCTTCCACAATGTAGGGAAGCTCCCATTGGTTGTTAGGGTCAACATGCGACCCTTAGATAGCAACCACTTCATTTAATTACAAGTACTAATGTTGATTGCCGTCTCGTGTCCCGACACGTCGGTACAATTAAGGTGTGGTTCTTGTGTACTATAGTTGATTCTTTCGCCTGTGTCCATACCTAAAACGAGTGAGTTAAACTCCGTTGGATTTATCCCAAACCCTAACGTGATTGTTCCGTGTTAGGTCTTATGGGATTGATGGTTGTCCTTGGATAGGTGGAGGTTCATGCATTCTTCGGGCAATGTTAAGATTGTTTAATGGTAATTGTTAAGGTGCGTTTCGTTCAGCTTTACAATTGAGCATTGGGTGTAAAGTAAATACTGGAAGTCAAAACTATTTGGGAAAATACAAATTGTGTTCGGTTAAAACCTCTTTACAAATGGACATTGAGTTGAATGTGTATTACTTTTGCAATGAGCTTTTGATATATTATTTGCAATATATATTTATATATATATATATATATTTATTTATTTATTTATTTTTTAAAAAAATAACCACACCCTTCAACGGTCCAATGAAGGGCTGCTATGGCATCCGACAAGCTAGATTTGGCGCTGGCAGTTATCAGTCGAGGTTGCTTGATGTTGGGCGACCTCCGACGAGGGTTGCGCAACCCATCCGAGGGCCACCAGAGGTCAAACGACCTCAAGCGACCCTCATCAAGGGTTGCCGAAGCCAGATCTGGCTCACCGGTGGTTGTAGCCCTTCACCAATCCACCGAAGTATTTGGTCCTTTTTAATTTTTAATTTATTATAATAATAATAATAATAATAATAATAATAATAATAATAATGAAATACAAAATTGGAATTTTGAAAAATTGGTGATGGTAGTTTTGGAAGAAGAAAAAAAGAGTTTCACTAAATGCTGAACGCCCAAAGCTAGTCTCTACTAGTATTGGGCTTTTAATCTTCCCAATGTTGACTTGGAAGTAAAAGCTTATTTAAAATAATTGTCAAACGGTCCAGCATTTCCCAAAAGGGCTTTGGAGGCTGAAAGCCCTTTGGAAATGTCGAATCAAACATACCCATTGTCTCTTGCTAAATTCACGGGAGCGTTTTAATACATGTAGAAAAGGCTAGAAAGTATGTGAGAAGATGGGTATGTTTAAGAACATTTTGAAAAAGCTTTTAGAAAAATGCATAGGACTTTAGGTAGAAGATTTTTCTAAAATGCAAATCATATTCAATAAAGGTGTAATTTGAAAACACATTAAAAAAGAACTTTGACTTGAATGCTATTTGTAAAGGACTTTGGCTTTTAAAATATATATATATATATATATATCTTAGACCTTTGCTAGTGGAACTCCGCCACCGTCCGCTAGATCTAGCCATAAGCTAGCCTTGTTTGAGGCAACGTTGCCTGGGTCACGCGACTCAATTGAGATATGGCCTCGCTAGTAGCTTGAAGCCTCACCAATGGCATTATGTGATGTGGAGACATTTTCAGAATTACGAAACTTTAGCAAGAGCAAACTTGGAAGGAAAAAACGTATTTGCATTTCCAAAATGCTCAAAACATGAAGCATCCCACTATGAGCCAAAAATCGTTGACCTTTGAAAATGCAATTACACCTCTCCAAAACTCTCCAAAGAATTTGTCAAACGGTACTTGCATTTACTGAAGGGGCTCTCAAAAAGTGACTCCTTAAAATGCCAGACTGTTTATATGTTTCAACTTTGAACAAGGCTGTGTTAATGCAAATTGCCTAAGTTGATGGTTAGATAGATTTCCATCAAAGATAAAGTTGCAATACTTGAAAGGTAGCATAGGATTAGACTTATGCCTCCACTAAGGATGTGCAAAAGAACTAAGAATCACCCACAATCAGACTCGCCCAAAATCAACAATTCCCAAGGGGACTAATCTGGTTCCTGGTTCCTAGTTCCAATTTACTTGAATTGGTACTATCAGTCCAATTCCTAGTTCCGGACATGGAACTACCCACCCAAACTAGACCGATATATATATATATATGTGTGTGTGTGTGTGTGTGTGTGTGTGTGTGTGTGTGTGTTTGTGTGTATGTATTAAAAAAGAAATTTCAACTCAGTTACTTAATTATTTTGTAGTTTTTCAAGCAATATATATTTGTAATATTATATATTATTGACTAATTTTGTCTCTTGGGTGCACAATAGGATTAACTCCCTTACTTTTTATTTGTTCTAATAATCCATTCACTTGCTTTCTCAGTCAAACAAAATAAATAAATAAAGAGGATGGAGGAAACCGATTGGAGATGTCCATAAATGTCGTGGCACTTTGTCATTGTGATACAAAATTAAAAGCTAATGGCTCATTTTAAGAGCATAATTAGATTTCTCCTTAGCAATCCTATGGTTAAATTAAGTTAACGTAGAAAAAAGATGGATCAAACGATTAATATTTTGATTTGTGTGGAAGTTAAGACTTCTAACGTAGAGTCTAATTCTTAATATGTTCCCGATGTCGAGAAATCCTACGAGAATGACACCATGACTTTCAGAGAAATTAAATTCCTAGCCAACGAATATTATCAATTCGTTCCACCCTTTTAAATTTCAATCCTTCATCAAAATCAATGGCTCACAATTTATTCAGAATTCAAGGCCGAATAAGTTCTAGTGCTCTACATAAAAAGTAGGTTCACCATAATATTAATTGATGAATGCAATTTTATAGGGATTATGGACTGGTTACATAGACCTACTCGGATATCGGACAAAATCAACGGTCCGGCTTTTGAATGGATCCATAGAACTAACGAGTGATCTTCAGTTTCAATTTTTTGGAATTAATCATTAATTGACAGTTTCCAATTCTAAAGTGGGAGCTGTCCACCCAAATCATGTTCATCCCTAATCTCCACAATAGCTGTTTTGCATCACGATGCTCTACTTGGGTTCCAACATCATGCCCAGAGCTCGTTGCTTTCTCGCTCGGGGAGGCGAGGACGGCGCACGATTCTCCACCTCGGTTGTGGAAAAGAAGAGGGATTGATGTGCCAGCTCCGGAAATGACTTGTGCAACTTAAAAGTTGCAAATGGAGAAACTTCCGACTGCGTACATTTTATGATTGCATCGTATGAATCAGACCATTAGAAACTTTTTTCCGAGTTTACTTCATAGAATTGTGACTTTGTTAATACAATTCATTTTTCTTTTTTACCTAAATTATGCAAATACTAAGGTCATGAGAGCAGTTGGTCCACTATACTGGTGGAAAGCGCAAAAATATGTCTCACATTGTATTAATTGAAAATGAGAAGTCTCTCTCATTTCAACATTCGATAACGTACCACGTATTCCCCCACCCCCACCCCCCACTTTTTTTGTTCTTGTATTTTCTAATTCCTGTCGATTTAGTTGGAATTAATAAAGAGATTTCCAAGCATATAAAATAACAAAAAGGGATTGCCGCGGCACCATGCTCCTTCACGTGAAAAAAAGAAGGGATATTAGGAATCTCTAAAATAATATTTTCAGTCCCTCATTTAATGAAATTGCTCGAAAAAAATCTTAGTTCAAGATCACTGTTTTGATGTCGGGCTCTGGCCCAATAGTTTCAAAAGATTGTTTCAGGAAAATGACACATGTCCCAAGATTTTTGTCCAATGTGCAATGAGATCTCTAAACTTTAGCCTAATATATAATATCATCCATAAACTTTTAATTTACTCAATGAGGTCCCTGAATTTTTTGTATAATTCAATTTAATCATTCCATTATATGAAAATGTTCAATATTTTCTCTGAATTTGGATTGATGGAAGAATAATATTGAATATTTTCTTATAGTTCAGGGGTCACATTATATATAAGACCAAAGTTCATGATAATTTATGTCACTATCCCATTATTTTAAGGGAATAAGTTACAAAAGACCTCCCAAATTATAGCTGCTATGGCATATTTACCATAAAAAAATAAATTTATATATCCACTGTAACACAATTACCCTAAATTTTTTCCCATGACATAAAAAACCCAAATTTGTACCTATGTGACACATCTACTCTTCATCAAAGTTCTATTAGATGATTTTTCAGTCAAAACGTCATTTTTATATTACTTAAGTTATATGGATGCTATGTCAATGTTGTTTATTTTAGGCATACTGATAACGATTTATTGACAAAATTTTGATGGAAGGTAAATAAGTCACACAAATATAAATTTGTGATATTTTGTGTTACAGAAAAAAAAATTAGAGTGAATGTGTCACAATGGATATTTTGTTTTTTATGGCTTTTTTCTTATTCTAGTAGTTGTTGGTGTTCATTGAGGTTTATAGTTGTAGTTGAGCCAAAAAAATTGGTGATGAAGTCCACTACCTTTCACGCAAAGATTTAGAGATAGAAAAGAATCTAGATTGTCATGAATGAAATCAGGCCAAGCCCAACATTCCCGAATCATTTTCCAAGGCCCGCCCAGTTCGAGAAAGCCTATAAGCCGTCATATATATATAGAGAGAGAGAGAGAGAGAGAGAGGCATGGAGACTTCGGAAGAAGAGGAGAGAAGAGGAAGGAGCGGAGGAGGGGGGATAGTGGAGCTGCACAGCCCTTGCCATTGCCTTCAAACGTGCATCAATGCCCTCCTCAGGTGCTTGGGTTTCGAGTTCCACCCCGGCTCGACCGCCTGGAGATCACCGGATGGTCCCGATTCACAAGCGCCGCGCCACCAAACGCTACTAGTACTGCATCAGCTCAACTCTCTCTCTCTCTGTCTATATATATTCGAGTGTACAAGTGCTTGTGTTTGTGTTTACTTCCGTGTGGAGTTTGGAGGCGATGCATGCATGGGGCATAAGTAACGCTGCGTCTCATCATATTTGTAGATCCATTAATATAAATCGATCTTCATATATATCGTGATCCTTTAATGCATGTAGGACGACGGAGGAGAAGAAGAATATTACGCAGAAGAGGGACGGCGGACGGCTCGGCAAGGGGGGCCGACAAGACCGCCCATAGGCACCGGCAGGGGAGGTCAAACCAACTAATCGTGGCCATGCCATCTCTCATTATCTTTTGCATTGTATGTTGATATCTGCTTCCATTAGATATGCAGAGACATTTTTCTTTTTCTTCATTTATTTTCCTCTCTTTTTCCAGCTTGAACGTACATATTCAAGTCTCTTCTATTAGATGTTAATCTGGCAACTGGAAATCCGCACATGTATGTAGTGATGCACCTCTAGGAATTTAATGCAGTCTACCCTGTCGGGTTTTTATTTATTACTTTGTCTATGATTGTTTATTGTGAAAGAAGTTCATCAAGTGTTTCTTTACCTAGTGATAGAATCGAGCAACATAAAGAACATTGAGTTGAACCAACTCATGCAACTTAGGAAAGCACAACAAATCATTTCTTGGCTCACTCAAATACCACTCCGCACAATAGTAAAACGCTAAAGAGAGTAGCTGATATTATCGAATTTTGAAACAAAATTTCAAGATGCAGTTTGATTAAGTGCTCCTCAGGAATAAGTAATTTTAGTCGTCGAAACATGGATGATGTCCCGAGATAAAATTGAGTCCTTGCAGCAACCCCCGTTGGATGCGACCATACAGGCACCCCCGCACGCTGCAAAATGTTCGACCAGCCGGTTCCCCAACTGCAACTCATCGGAGCTCCCCTTTCGCACGGTGCCTGACTGATACATTACCATCGTGAGCAGATTCGAACTCGTGACGGGGAGGTGGCAAAACCTAAGTTCACACCTCGAACCAGGCGCGACGCTCAAATGGTTCAAACAATTCATCGATCAAATCGCTCGCCATAATGGCAAGAAGATAGACATCACATTGCGCAGACTGCAATAATTTATTTTTAAAGTTGCCCCGACTTAACAGAGCTGGCGTAATCGAGGAAAAAGGGGTGTGCAGCTTCCGTCGTGTTTCGATTGTACGTAGCGGGATCTCGACGTTCGCACGAACATTAAGGCCTCGTACCGCTACCGCTGGCACTGACCCAGCAGCAATTAAAGGACTGTGGATTCCAAATTGAATGCTGATTTCAAGTTTCCACCGCGCCCCCATCCACATGTGTCCAAAACTTCATATCAGGCTTTTTGCTTTTGACATCGACATTTGTTCGCATAAAATATTTTAGTTTTATGGTCAATTCCCGTGGACATTTATTTTACTCCATTTAATGCTACCATGTGTTCGTCTCCAGTATAAAGCTGCACATCGACACTCCTTTCTACTCTTTTGCTCTCTCTCTCTCTCTCTCTCTGAACCGGTCCAACCCTATGAACCGCTCAAAGAAATCAACTAGACTTGCTTTCACTCCATTTTTCAACCGACTGGACAATTTCAGCCAGCCCCTTGAAGACCCTCTTTACGGCTCCAAGACACAATTTCAATGCATCACCAAGCAATCATTTGAAATAGCTGATGATAAGACGTGGCATTTTATTTGACCCCAAGAGGGCAATGCAAAACAATTCTGCAATGGAAATATATACAAAGCATCCAGGAAAAAAGACCAAATCTGGAGACAATTGCCACGCTTCTCTCTGTCCTAAAGCTTCTCAGAAGTCCTTTCTGAACAGAAAGAGTTGTGAGAGACCAGAATTTAACTCTGTGTAAGAGTTGAAGCAAGATTCTTCTTGCCCCCTTTACAACTCGATATTTACAAAAGGAAACGCCCCGCGATTTTTTTCTACAAAATTTCGACCAAATGACAGGTGCCGATCGCGATTCTGTGATATGACATATACACAGGTATAAATACTTGAATTGAATTAACTTTCCTAGGTAGTTCTTTCCCCTCTCTACCTAAGTGGATTCAGAAAAGTCTGGCATCAACACCAGGCGGCATGCAACTATGTAATAGTCATCGGCCAGCTAAATCTGCACGACAACATATTATTCTTGTGCCCAGAAGAAAGAAGATAACTTTTTTGATTTTTTTCCTTTTTTCTACCTTATCTAAATTAAGTGAGGATGCTATGGTCGCTACACTACTTATCGTATGTGTCCTCTCCAATCTGTATGACCTCCGAGATGCTTGCTTTGCAGAAGAAGCATCTCTGGCAATTGAGGAGATGTCTGGTTATGCAGCCATAGCAAGATTTGTGACAGCAAGGTACTAATCGTGCATTTGCGACGGATTCGTAACAAATACAGCACATGTCATCAGAATCCTTCTCTTCCATGGGTCCAGCGTCCTCAGCTTCCTTCAACTCGGACTGGCAGATGAGCTGACTTACGAAACTCTCTAGCTGTGCTATCTGTGGTACATAAGCATTGCTTCGGAAGGACTCGGCCTGCAAAATGAGTAGGATGTACTCAGTGGGTAAAGTCCACAGGACAGCCAAACCTAGATCAAAGCACAGTCAAGATTGGCAATGGCAACAGTGAATAATCAGTCAGAGATAGGTGAAGATTTAAGCATCTTAACGGCAAAACATACCTTGATGTCATCCTAAAAACTCGATGAAGAAAATAAAACTATAGCATGAAAAAGACGGCAAGGATACTTGGTTTATCATTGGAAGGGACACAATGCAGGCACCTCCATGATGTACACAAAGGCAGAAAAGAATGGAAAATAAATAGTTCGCGTGGAATCCATAACTTAAATTAGCCATTACCAAACCCTGCATTTACATTATTTATTCCTAACTTGACAGCAAAGCAACCACTGTTTTGACAGCACAACCAAGCACTGAATTTGTAAGTTGGAGGTCATGATCCCAGCAGTTAAATTATCTTGGCCCAACGTGCACAGAAACAAGCACTACTTTTGTAAGTGGAAGATCAGGTCTGATCAAACCAAAAGTGATTGGGGCTGTTTAGACAACATGCCCACTCAATAATATTACCTTTTAACCTTCACAAGGTAAGACTCAAGATTAAGGAATATCTGCGTAATTCTGAGGTATAACAGAAACAAAAGTTAAGACTTGCAAATTTACTCACCCAATTGTACTGCAAAAGAAATTGGAATCCATGATGAATTGTGTTGGAACAGTCTGCACTTGCAAACACACTCACTACATCGTTATGATCCCGGCAAGATTTCTCCCCACTAGCATCCAAGAGATTTAAGATAATCCCTACAAGAGGTGCCAAAAGCATCCCCCGGTTCACTTTCTCTGAAGATTGAATGTGTTTTTTCAACGACCTACAAAGGACAAATAAAAAGATGAGGAAACTCTTAATGTACCGAATTAACCATTTAGCCTTCAATTTTCAACTGAATTTTATGCCTGGCACCAAAATAAAATTTGGAAAGCCGATTAAAAGATTCACAGCCCTCAACACACAATCAAGGAGACATTAGAAATAATGTAAATAAATGGCCTGAATCAGTGAACAAGGTGAATGAGACATTGATAGCACTAAAACTTACAGATCAAACTCAGCATATGCGCTAGAAGATATATGGTTCAAGCTGAAAACAATTAACTCAGTCAGCCTTCGTAGATTTGTATCAGCTCCAGCCAGAAAAGCTTGAGGAACTTCATGAGTGCAGAACTCCAAAACCCTTGCAAGGTTGCAAGAAAGATCAAATATGACACTGCACTTTCGCTGATGGAAGTCCAATACCTGCACAATGTTCCCCAACAGTGAGTAATGAAGCTTCTCCAATCATTCTGCGTGTGCACACGCGTGCGAGAGAGCGAGAGAGAGAGAGAGAGATAAAGGAGCAGTGCTACCCAGAAACACACAAAAACAACAAAGCTGGCAGTCCATTAAGAGCATAACTTGACATGAAACCTAAATATCTACTCACGATCCATTTTCATATCACCAAAAAGCTAGCACAAGAACTGAATCTGGAAAATTCATTTCAGTAGCAAAGTAAAATTACAAAATGCATGAACATGGCCAAAATGAAGTTTGCACTAATGGTTCAACCATACTGATATTCTCCCCAAAAGATGTCATAGTTGCTTTATAGATTTCTTCATGGATTTATTACAGATCACACTCTATTCTGCTCACTGCTGTATCTTACAAGCTGCACCTCAAATGAAGAGGTGCCGAGTAGTAGCAAGGAAAACTGAACTAAAGGTTAGAGGAAGGGATGAAATTTATACTCAGATCTTGAAGATGAAATGAAAGTGCTGACAGCACCGTTTATATTTTGAGTCAAGAGTAAACAGTACAATAGGATTGTCCACAATAAGACACAAACAGCAGAAAGATCTGCAGAGTCTTGGATATGAATTGACCTTGGTTATCTGATATCTGATATCCACCAACATATACTCAAGAAGTTCAGAACCTCCCGTGAAGAAGCAACAGACAAGTAGCGCCTATGAGATCCATCTGAAACTCTAGCGAGCTTAAATATAATAATTGAGAACATTTTCCACATAAACCGGCAGAACTATATGTCGCATTTAACAACATAAACACCTAGAATCTGAAAATTCTTAGTGACGTCCAGAAAGGAAACTCTATTTAGCACTGCAGCTCCCATGTCTAGCATATAGGATAGAATGTGAAAAGTTATTGTGCAAAAGAATCCCACATAACTTGCACCGAAGTGCACATGTAGGCAAAAGTGCTAATGTTGCATATAACTTGCTTTCAAACAACCAATGCAGGGAAGTATAAAATCTCGATTTCTCCCACAAAGAAGTGAGGTTTGCACTATGCCTCACCATTAACAGAACAGGACTGGTGGATTTTAAAAAGTTGGGGACTGAAAGACAGCACAGATCCGACATATTACATGACACGATCCCACAGTTCAGATTGCCAATTTACGAACCTGACTAATGCAACTACAATAGAACACAATATGGTACTGCTAATCAAATTAAGTGTTTATTTACTGCTGTTTTATCTAATTCATTCAATAATCTAATTTGTAGTGTTTTATCTACTTCATCCACACATTACAATGTGGAACCAAGGTTGCCCAAGATGCGGATTCTCCCAGAACGTGGAACGGAAAAAAGGCCACAGAAATCGAGTTACCTAGTAGGGCTGAGCACGGTTCCCGGGTTACCCGGGAACCGGAACCAGAACCGGAGGAGGGTCCGGTTCGGTTCCCCGGTTCCAAGGGGACCGGTTCCGGTTCCGGTTCCTTTTTCTAGGAACCGGAACCGGTCCTGGAACCGAACCGAACCGGTCCTGGAACCGGAACCGAACCTGTTTCGAACCGGAACCGGAACCGGTTACTTAGGGCAGAAAAAGCTCGACCTTGGATGTTCTAGTGACTTGTATGTGATGTTCTAGTTGAAGTTTGGCTTTGGCCTCTAAATGAAAGTTGTAAAGGACTTCTTGAAGTATAACATACTCAAATTTGGGACAAAAGAAACAAGTATAAGTGGGTGAAATCGTTATTCTTTGGAAAGACTGGATCTGGAGATTTTGGGACCGACCCTTGATGAATGCATGGACTGTAAGGCAACCTTTTAGTCGAAATTTCACTTCGGTTTCTTAACAAAAGTTGTAAAGGACATCCTGAGGTACCACATATCAAAATTTAGAGAAAAAAAACAAGAATAGGTAGGTGAAATCGTGGTCCTTTGGAGATGGTTAGATCTGGAATTACGGTACTACGAACAGGGATTTTAACCGTCCATATTTAATTATCTAGGACGAATTTGACTTCGATGTTTTCATGAAGTATCTACCTTATGGTCTTGGCTATCACATAGTCGAATTTCATAATTTTTAAGGTCATTTGGGTATTTAATCGGAAATGTTTCTAAAACTGTGCAATCTGATGTGTTCGGATCTTGTAAGTTGCAATGCGTGGACTATATCATTTTGTATGAGGTTCTTTTGGAAATGTGTTCTGCATGAAGTATCTCTCTTCATGTCTTCCCTACAACATATTTAAATTTCGTAATTTTTGTAGTTCATTTGCCTATTTAACCAAAAAAATTTCAAAAACTGTGCAAGTAGAGGATAGGAAAAGTAAATTGATTTTATCTTTTAGTCCAAAACGAATTGGACTACGATTTCTTCATGAAACTTGTACCTCTAGGTCTTAAATACAACGTGTCCAAATTTCAGAATTTTCTGAGTTCATTTAAGGGTTTAATCGAAATTGTTTTCAAAACTTGTACCTCTAGATATTCTTGTTCTAGTGGTGTTTTATTTCTACTTTTTAGTTTGCTATTTGTTTTGAAATTTCTAATTATATTCTATTATTGTTGTGCAGTGCGAAATTAATGTATCAAGATAACATGTCAATGAGAAGTTACCGTGTAGTATACACGTACATTATAGTTTTTTTTTTGATAACGTGCGCATACGTTATATTTTTTTTGGTAACGTGCGCATATGTTAATAGTTTTTTTTTTTTTTTTGGTAACGTGCGCGTACGTTATAGTTTTTTGGTAACGTGCGCGTACGTTATAGTTTTGGGTAACGTGCGCATATGTTATAGTTCAAATCTAAAAATAACAAAAAAAAAAAAAAAAAGAACCTGTTGGAACCAGGAACCCACTGGAACGTGTGACGGGGGTAGGTTCCAGGTTCTCATTCCCACGGGTAGGTTCCAGGTTTCTCATTTTGAGGAACCTGTACCGAGGGTAGGTTCCAGGTTCCAGACGGAACCGAACCGGAACCTGGAACCGCTCACCCCTATTACCTAGGACACAGTTGTGGGTAGACTTCTTCAGAATCTTTCATTAGAACACAACACGGTTTTTCAGAACATGGAGCAATATAAAAGATCAAACGTAAGTAGATTAGAATACAAAACATATTCTTACGATACATATTATTTAGATAGTATTCTCCGATTTAGTTAAATTAGCTTGTAATAAGTGTTTTCACATGTATTTACTTTTTGGGCCTTTTTGGGCCCAAGTTACAGAACCCATTCTAAAAGATAATTTGCATAAAAGTCTTCTTATTCTATTGTAGGATCTAAAACCCAGGGTTTGCCTCTGAGTTGCACACCACTTCACCTCTTCCTATTCTGGTTGTCTAAACTTGAAAAAGTTGCTTCATCTCAATGGCAAGGACAACTCAAGTCCCTGCATCCCGACATAGTTCTCGACTCAACTTCCTTCTTCATTTATTGATGATCCACTCTGGGCTGATTGTTCATTTTTCTCTCAGTTGACTTTGCCAATTGTTCGAAATACCACACTTGGCATTCTAAGTTGCTGGCGATCTGTATTCATGTCATGTTCCAGATTACAGTTCACCAGTAGACTACAATTCCTATTAAAGCTGGGTGAAAGATCCACATTTACACTTCAAACTGTAGACTTGAATGTCTACTCCTCAAGTACCACTTGTCTGACTATAGGCATATACTGTCCCACACACCATGATCTCCAACTTACTGCAATCAAATTTCATACTTCAAACTGTAGACTTGAAGTAGTGATCCAAATTGTACTATGAAGGTCTACCCTCAAGTACCACTTCTTCAACTACAGGCATCCACCGTCCCACACACCATGATCTACAACTTACTATAAACTCAACCTTTCCAAATTATAAATTACTACTTCTAAGATTCTCTGCAACTCCTAGCGTATTTTTTCTTTTGATCCTGCAGTTCAACTGTTTCACCTCTGCAGCACTGCATACTATAAGCATGTTATAAACAAGGCTGAAGAGATCTATCATATGTCTAAATTAGGATGAAAGATATCCGCTAGTACAGTTGTTAACTTAAGCACCCATATCACTATCCTGCATAGGCCAAACAAACAAAGCACAGATGATTAACAGTCAGAAGGAAATTTCTTCAAAGTACCTGATACTTTTCTTTGACTTCACGAATTGAGACAGAAAATTCTGTCATTGTCCAGCTCAAAGTATTAAATAGCTGATTAAGAAAAGTCGAGAATAGGACTTCATCATTGACACAAGCTTCTCGCAGCAATCTCTATCGAGCAAGAGGCAAGAATTATAGTCAGAAAGAAGTCTCACAGGGGACAGAGGGAGGGATAGAGAGAATTTATCATTTACCTGGAAAATAACTGATGATGATGATGATGATTCTCCATTCTTTGAAGAACCAAAACCAGAGCCCTTGCATAACCTTAGAAGAATGTTTGTTACTGGGATCCAACATCTGTTGTCAAATGATGACAGCAATGCAGTGGGTAGGTTTTGGATGACGGCCTCATTGTTCTCAAAGTCATCCAAGAATTCCTTGTATTGTACCAAGACTGAAATAGACTGGAGAAGCAGATCCTTGAGATCTGCACTTGATATTCTTGGATCGTTGAAATGCATGACAAGGAAAGTGACCTGATCAACACACGCAAACAACTTACTCCTACTTGATTAACAAAGATGGATATATAAAGCTCAAGAATAGCAGTATCGCAATAATATTCTGCAGAATGCCATAGCTATTAAACAAAGATGCACACCAGTCAAAAGTCCTCTTCAAGTCAAAATATTGCGAATACTCATCAAATGAGTGTGTGTTTGGCTCTTAGCTTTTAACTTTTACTATATGTTCATATGCGTGACATTTTTCTTTTTTAAACAATAAACAACTATTATCTCTAAAAAATTATCGATAGTAGTGCTGTCAACCACTATTTTTTTTGTAACTTGTTATAAGTACAAAATTGTTCCCATCTTGGCAGAAAATTCACGTGCAGCTAATTGAATTGCTCAAAGCCACCCCGAAGCCCATCCAAACAGCTTCCTGACAAAAAAGTAACTGATCGAGAACTGCAGGAGAGCGTTTTATGAAATCCAAAGAGCACACTCGAATAATATAGTTCAGAATATATAATTGTGACCTAATTCATCTCAGTCCCCCCATCACAACCTCTTATCTGCATCCAATAATTGGGTTGTTCAGTTGATTCTTCTTGATAGATCCATGTTTTCTCATATCTTGGCTCTGACAAGCTATGAATTTACACACTTAAAATTATCTATATAAAGCTTTTTCAAATAACACCTCCCTTACCCCAAAAAAATATATATATATGACAAACACATCACCCAGACAAACCCTCCTTGATCACATAAAAGTATTATCATATAACAATCTTATTAGAAGATTTCAACAAGACACAAAGGTGCTACATGCTCTAACTATTAATAGGTTAAAGGTAAAAATCAATTACTTCATGTGAAAAAGAAACAGCGATAGATAGAAAGTGCTGCTCAACATTATTCTGTCCTAACGAGTAATTCTCTTAAAACATGACCATGCTTGCATTGTCCAAGGAATTTCGATAACTATGTGATGGCATAAATGCAATGATCATACATTTCATGGATAGTCTTTCTCTTGTCAACAAAGAAATGCATATGCACACGCACACTTTATGTGGACATCCCAATAAGGTGAAAGCAAACCATATAGCAAACCAGCGACCAGTCAATGAATAACTTTGCTCCAAATTTCCAAGGCTCTAGAGCCACGAGATTATGTCATTTACAGATAGCAATTTTCGAATGGTATGCACCTTGCAATATAATAACAGCAAATAATCAGGCTACAGTTTAAGCACGGCACATATATAATAACAGATGCAACCCTGGAAAACACTTATCATTAGTTAAATGAAACTTGGAGTGCACTAGAATGTGAAGGAGAAGTAGGAAAAAGTGGAGCAGAACATACAAATGAAGCCAGTCCTTGCTTAATAAATATAGCTGGAGGGACGAATGGTGTATCGCTCTTACGTAAGACATGAAAGCAGTCAACCTGCAACAACAGAGGCAACTGTTAGTGACTCAAAACATCTCAAGGGGCATAGTCAGAGACCATGAATCTGAATTTCGAATTAAATACTGTCTTTTCCAAGTTAGCTAACCAACACAGTGATCCTCACAAATCACTACAAGAGAAAAACCAAAGAAATAAGTAACAAATCATGCGAGCGCACGCGCAATGATACATCAATATAATATATCAATTATTGATTAATCACAGCATCTAGAGGTTCACCTGCATTATTACAACAAAAGATAAGTGAAATAAATTGTGCATGCATTCAAACTTTCTAATCAAAACGTCAATCCTCATTTCTATTTTAAGCTTGCGCAGACATGACTGGGATGTCATGGATGCTCTAATGAAAATTGTCTCTGAAATGCTAGCAGGTCAGAATGTCCTTCCTCACAGGGCAGGAGCTCGTGTCCTAAGATGTCCTTTTTCTTTGTTTATTCATTAAGCATGGATGAAAAGATGAAAGATAACAGGTAAAGGTACTGCTACTAAAGGAAATGCATAATGCAAGAGACAAGTTAGTTCTGAAGTTGAAAAGATAATAAAAGGTCATAGAGAACGCAAGCTTCCTTTGTTAACATCCAAGTTTGAAGTACAAATCCAAGATTCTAATAAGATGCACATGAAATGTACCAGGGAAGTGGCAAACACCAAATTAACTGGACAGTGAACAGACCAAATAGAACAAGCATTTGAGTTAAAAGAAATGAAAGACTTACAAGAGATTCAAGATAAAACTCGGGAACATATACAAACACAGAATCCACTTTGCTAAGAACTAGAAGCAGTTGTGCAGTCCACATGCAGGCAGCAAACATGCCTCTTTGCTTCCATCGTGAAAATAAAGAGATCCTGTACCTGTAGAAAAAAATTATAACAATCAGGAACTGATGACACCAGCATGGATGATGCATTCAAAAATTTCTGTTTGATTTAAAGAACCGGCATGTCAGGTAGGCTCAATCCAACCAAGAATCCCTAGGAAATCCTCTGACACTATACAGGTCAATCATAGAAAAAAGTGCAAGGATTTGAATTAGCCACAATGACAAAAGAAAAAAGATCACATTAGCTGCAATAACCAAAAATGTGTTTGAATAAACCAAAGCCTCAAAACTTTTTCTTTCACAATAAATAAAGCAACTGACATGATAACTTTGTTTGGGATAGAAAAATCCATAGACCAAACTTCTCTTGTTATGGAATGATAATGCCAATGCTAGAGCAATTACAAGAAAGATCAAATGTCTTGACAAATAGAATCAAATCCCCAACATTCTCAGATCATAATCAACGGTAAAAGCAACCACCTTAGAGGCAATCTGGTATCGAGGCAGTACAACCTTAATAACTAAGTTACATAGACACTGCATGTTTCTCAATAGCATGCAAAATCATAGGATTTAGGACTCAATAGAGTATAAAACAGTCAAGTCTCATATGCACTTTCAAACTTGCCTATAAACAAGAATCAGTAGCTAGTCATCTCAAGCGACACCCGTCATATAGTTTAGAGCACAGTTACTTCGAAATGTATATGAGACAATGAAATCATTAGTCTCCTTGTCCTCTTACCAAGCACAATGTCTAACACAGTTAGCAACTTCCTCCCGATAACCATTCCTAACCTCCTTTAAACGCTTCAACTTTTCACCATAGGCTTGCTCCCTTATTTGTTTGTCAGTGTCTTCCAAGAGAGAGATGAATTGGGACTGATGTGATGTGTAATATGATGCCTGAAAATAGAGCAACAAAAATTTTAGACCAAGAGATATTACCATATAGGCAGAGGCACCGGTAGATCATCCTGAAACATTCAATGCATTAGCTAACTCCTTATCTTAAAATGAGTCTATCAAGTCCCATAAGCTATAAGGGGAAATCATAATATTCTTAATTGGTTGGCATCATGCCACTTATGTTTCCACCATTTAATTTGTACTGCAAAGGAAGAGAAATTTCCTTAAAATTGTTTTTCCGGAAAAACACAATCCATCACTTTGGCGCTAGGAAAAACCAAATGTATTATACAAGCCATCGGCTGAATGTAATTCAGAGCTTTCCTAGCCAGTGCATGAGTTGCCTCGCAATAAAAGCTTTAGATGTTAAGGAGCCTACAGAGATCTAAATAGATAAAAAGGAACAAGGTACCAACGAATATCATTGCTATCTCCATTTAAGGCTCAAGAGAAGATTGCAACTTGATGCAGGAGCATAGGAGAATATTTTCTAAATTATTTATTTTTTGAATTCTTGTTTGCGGCTATGGTAGTTAAGTTTTATTTTATTTTTTGGGTCCTTTTTGGTCATTTCTTATGTTTTATGAATCCTAGTGTTACTAGTTTTACTTCCTTACATAGAATTCCTACTGATAAAGGGTCTTTATGCCTATTTATTAGTCTTGAAAGGTTGGTTTCAGATTAGGGACTATTATTCATTGTTGACTGTGGTTTCTCTCGAGAGACTTGTCCTTTCTTATTCCTGGATTTAAAGTCTAGAAGGCTATCTTTTAGACTGTGTTTCCACTTGAATTGTTCTTTTGTGCTTCCTCAATTCTGTTCTTGGTGTTGAGTACCTTGTAAGGTCTTTGCTTTTCCCTACATCAATTTGGTATCAGAGCTTTCTCCAATCAGGAGAGAATAATGATCAATAAGAGATCAGACAAGATAATTGTGGGGTTCCTAACCACAGATCCCAAGGTCGAAACCTGGCAGTTGATACCAAATTGATATATGAAAAGCAACCCTAACAAAGGTACATCAACAACAAAAAAATAATTGAAGAAGCACAAAGGAACAATTCGAGCAGAAACAAACAACCTAAAAGATTGCCTTCTGGACTTCAAAGCCAGGAACAACAAAGAACAGATTCCTTGAAAGAAACTTTATTCAATAAAGAAAAATAATTACTAATCAGATAACCACCCTCCAAGACTAATAAATAGGCATAAAGATAGAAGGATTCCTACCTAAGGAAGTAAAACTAGTACACTATGACTCTTAAAACTAAGAAAAGACCGGAAAAAACCCCAAAAACAATATAGAAGAACTACTGCTGTAACTGTGAACAGTAATTCGGAAAATAAATAACTTAAAAATATTCTCCTATGCTCTTGCATCACAACCACTTGCACAGTAAAATGAAGAAGGACTTTGCACGATCCTTGGTCAATGGCACACTCTAAAATCATCTCTAAGCTTTTACTGTGTCAAAGCCCACCAATGGCTATTGGTACTATTTAAACCTCCATGAGGCTTCTAACCACAGAAAGACAACTTTACACAGGTCCAGCCATTAGCTTTCAATCCTTGATGCAATAAAGTTTTAAGAGGTTGGAGATTTGAGGTGTTTAGATTAGACCTTAATTTAAAGGATGTCACAAACTTCTCTAACAAAGAACTCAACTTTCAAGCACCAAATTGTCCTTAGAAAACACAAAACCCAAGTCTGAAAAAACAAAAGCAAGAAGATTCGCTAAACATTTTCCTACTCCATCTTTTTCTTATTTTTTATAGGTATGAGAAAATTTTAATAAAAAGGGCACCAAGAGGGTGCAAAATATCCTAAAGATAGTAACTATCTCATGGAAACTTGACAAAATCAGTATGTTTTAAGCATCAACTGTTGCTTTTGCGTGTACCTTTTCAGCTGTATCAGTTGTAGTTCAGGAGAAATAAAATGAGAACCAGCTACTTTGGTCAACCTATATCCATCTTTATGTAAAATCAATCTAAATAAAACAAATATTTTCTGCCAAAAAGGTAACAAAGCAGTATGTGTAAGACCTGATCTTCTTAGACGAGCTAATTTCCTAAGCTACATACACAATCCACCAAGTTAATTTCCTAAGCTCCATACACTATCCACATTCTTTGCAAAAACATTTGATCATGGTAGCTGTATATCCGACACAGTATTAATGTCACAAAACTCAATTGGCTATGTGAGAATTCAGCATGCTAAAAGGTAATTGATTAAGATTTGCAAGTTTTCTATCAAGCGAGTAGCTGAGTCCTCACCTGCTTAAAGTTTGGTGCAAGACCTATATGATACAGCAGCAACAAAGCATCCAGAAGTTCTTCTTCTCTTACTGTCGCTGAAGACATACTGCACTCTATTGGTAAACTCCTGATATTCTGAACTGGCCGATAACCAAATTCTGGTTCAGTTTGATCACTAGTGCTAGGCTTTTCAGCTATTTCATCATTTAAACTTCCCGCACTGCACTCAGCAGCAACATGAGCAGATCTCTCTGGAATAGAACTACAAGGAGCACGAGAACCTTTGATTCTATGTCTATTTGGACAGTTGGACATTCTTCCATAATCAACATCATAACTGGAGCAACAACATGGTTTTTGGAGTGTTGAATGGGTTATTCTCGTTTCTTGGCCATCCATACATCCCTCCTCCCACTGAACTACTTCAGCTTCCTGATCATGTACAGGGTGAGACTTTGACAGATGACTATAGGACCCTCCAAGCCTTGAAATGTCACATCGATGTGGATCGTCTTTAAGGAACAGACTGACAGGGAAGCTTTGCTGTCCCCCTCGATGAAGAAAAGCGACGTCAGAACCACCAAACATTTCCCCTAAGGCAAACCCTTCCGACAAAAAGTGAAGGATGACGGTGTATAAAGAAACGACAACAGAATTGCTTGAAACTCCAGGTGGAGGAACATCTCGATCTGCTCCCCTGTTCTTTAATAAAAGATTCTGTATGAATGTCCTAAAAACTGAACCTGGCAATTGAGGAGGTGCTGCAGGAGGTATAAATTGTATTACCAGTCGACAGAGCTCCCTATGCTTTTCCTCAATCTGCCAAGATAAAAAATAAGCAAGCATTAGTTTCTACACTACCAATTGACCTTATATCAATAAGATCTACATCAGCATAAGGTTCAGAAATGAGATACCATTACCCAAACATTTCACAAAAATTGCTGAAGCATGTGCAAAGTTAGTCTAACACTGACATTATAAACCACTTCCATGGTCCAGATCATGCCAATCAACAGTAGCCAGCACGAGAATGTGTGGCATGTTGTGAGAGTCAAAATCCATTCCTCTGCAGTTCCCTTAAATACTATGACCTAATTGACTAGAATAATCAGAAGCATGAATTTAAGACAGCACAAAGGTTATTTTGGACAGCAAACAAATATTCATGGACAACAAAGCAGCAGACACCCTGACTTTGCTGTAGCTTCAGAATTCTTTGATGGAAGCAGTAGCATAAAAGAAAGGCCCACAAGGCAAAACAGCCCATGAGAAACCTCAGTCCAAGATTATCAGACAAACTATACAGCGACACTGCCAAATCCTCGATCGTGTTTTTTAGGACTTTCTAGAGAGATTCTGATAAGTTAAGACATCCCTAAACTAGGAATAACCATACATCTGAGGAAAACAAATCAAAATAGCTCAAAACTAACAGTTGCAACTGTAATGCGTACCTTACTTATAGCGTCACAAAGGAACGTAGTTGTCAAAACCATGCTTTTTTCACTAGAAACATCTTCACATGATCCTGACCACCAAACAGAAGGCATTAAGCACTGAAGATCCTCTCTATTTGGAGGCTTGCGGGACAGAAAACCCTCGTATAGAAGTTCAAAATTCCGAGATTTCCACCAAAGCACCATTATTTCTTCTCGCCTAAAAAAATGACAGGCCAGGGCAAGGTAAGGGTAGGATCCTGAATATGGACATTCTGTTAGGACCAAACATGCCGTTTTACAACAGCGTGAAAGAGCATATATTATGTGCTCAAAAATCGAACGTGAGGCTTCAAATTCTAGAAAGATATCAAGAACTCTATCAAAGTTCAAATTGTCATGAGGGGCTTGCACCCTGAACACGTCCATCATAAAGGAAAGAAGTGGTCCACAGGCAATGTACTCAAGACTCCCATCATCTGCTTCAAGCTTAGAGAAAAGTTCCTTACATATAGCTCGAGATACAGGCACAAAAAGATCTTCGAACGGAACAAATCTATTGAGCCTTCTCAATTTCTCAACTGAAGAACACTCAGCTCGCTCCATACGATACATGTCCAAAAGCCTTGAGAAGTAATGCAATAGACGGGAAGCCAATATATTGGTGGAAGGTGGTGCTTGAAGAGGAAGATAGCCTTCAATGGGGTATCTAAAGGGACGAGCACCAAAATTTATATCACAACGTTCGCCTTGAGATAGTGAAATGGCAGGATAATACCCAGCTCCAGGGCCCATTTTCCGAATCCCATGAAATGCAGCCCCCAGAGAAACTCCATTTCTGAAGAACAAAATCTGATCATCATCTAAATCTATGCAGCATCCAATGACATCACCAATAACCCACGACTGACCATATGGCTCCGCTTCCTTATTCCATTTTTTCACCCTTCTTCCATCAAATGCATATGAATCATCTGCATCTCCCACACCCTTCTGGTCAGTAAAAGGGCAGGATACAGTTGCCCATCCAAGCTGCTGTATGCCAGAAGTTTCCAGAATAACTTCATACATCCATTTTCCTTTCCACACACAGGCATTAGCCCTCACGCTGCTGAACATTGCCAAGCTCTCAACAAGGAATGGTGGAACTAAGGTAGTAATTTCACCACAAATGCTGGAAACATCGAGAGCAACGATGTTTGGACCACGTCCACAACCAGTTATCAATATGCCATCTCTATTATGATCCTGCCATTTCAGATTTGCATCAAGTTTTGAAAGCTCACTCCTTATAATAGCATGAATCGAGTCATCCTCGACTGGACGACAAAGTGGACGTAGTGACTTGCATGGAAGATCGAATATCTGCTCCAAAGTGTGCTCAACAGATTGATTCCGGATCTCATCACGGTAAGAGACTAGATGGCCTTTCGACGAATTATCAGCCCTATCCTCCTCATTCAACAGCACCGCCAAACCAGAAGAAAGCCCACCAATCCGCAGGCCGTCTTCCGCCATCCGCGACAAGTACCAGCTAGCGGTAGCCGGAGCCCTTGCTAGACCATACTAACTCCACGTATTCAAACTCCAACCAGATGCAGCTCCAAGCTTGTTCTACCCGTACGATTTTGATCCTAAAAACACCGAACCAAGTCAAAAACAAAGATTCAAATCCCTACTGCAGCCCAATCCTTACGAAGCCATAAAAGGAAATCACACAAGCGAACACTCGAAAACCTTCAAAGAAGCACAACAGACCACCCCCGACAGCAGCTCAACAACACGAATCTCCTAAAGCAGCATCCCTCCGCCGAAACGCAACGGCACGGACCATTTCAAACTCCTCCCGTAATGCTCTCAAATACTCACGCGCAAGGACTCTCTCTCTCTCTCTCTCTCTCTCTCTCTCTCTCTCTCTCTCTCTCTCATATTCGACTCACGCAGGCAAAGACTATGTGCAGCGAAATCGAACATCCGCGAAGGAAGAATCTGGCGGAACCGAATCGAAGACTTACAGCCCCGCGGTCGACGAATTCTCCACACGACACCTCGCGAAGAAGCGGCGGCGAGCCGGCCGCTAGGGTTTGCGCGGGGGCGCCGCCGATAGAGCGAGGCGACAGCGACAGCGACTCGACGGAGAGGGAATTGAATTCGACCGAGCTCCCTTAGAGAGAGAAAATGGGAATTGTAGAGAGAGAAGGTGGCGTGGAGAAGATGGTGAAGAAGAAGAAGAAGAAGCTCTCTCTCTCTCTCTCTCTCCCCCCGGTTTTGGGAAATGGGGAGAAAAAAAGGGAAAGGGGAAGCGAAAGCCACACAGCAAAGCAGCCACGCGACGAGCCCAAACCGGTTGCAGCTACGTCCCAAAACGCACGCCCGTTTTGGATCCCCGCCCCCACCATTTTCGGAATTTTTACCTTTTCCTCCCCTCGCCGAATATTCTGCTCTCCAATATGGATGGTCCTTCTGCTTTTCATTTTTTCCCCCCACCTTTTTTTTTTCATTATATATTTTTACTATATTCTTCGCTTTTAATAACTTGGATCTTTATTCGTGTTTATAATTATTGGCCAAAAGGAATGAAACGTGAGCTACTTCCTAATTGCCGGCATCTTACTAAGGGTGTGAAGTCATCATACATTGATACGCATTTACTATGATAGACAAATCACTTTTGAGATACTATCTCGTAATGATCAATAACATGAGTCATTTTACTTGTTAAAAGAAAGTAATTTGGCATATTAATGATGTAATTGAATATAATCAGTGGAGGTCATGTCTCTAGACCTTGTAAGATTTTGTCGCATGTCACGTGCTTGTATTAACGAGAGGATGCATGTAGAGTTTATTTTTAGCATGATATCATCTCATATGCATACATTCAATTCAATCAATGTCAACAAATACTTACAGATAGCTTTATGCTCTATTTATTTCATAGATAATAAATTATTTAGGAAATATTTTTTTAAAAATAACCACTCAAGAATACTAATCAATAAAAATTATCTTCATTATCATAAAAAAAAAATTTTGTTTATTTTCGTAAGCAATATGAACAATTACTTTTAAGAGAATTATATCATATTATTCATTTTTTTTTTAAACAAATGAAGCCTTATAGCAAAATACATGGCTCTAAGTGCCAAGCGAGACACCAACGTCAAGAGATGTATTTTTAAATATGTTAAACATAAATTTATTTAGTTTCATTCTCATTTAACTTAGTTTTTCTTCTTCTTTATTTTATTTTTATTCGCAATAATCAACTCTTTTTTTTTCCTTTTTCATTTTTTTTTTGGCAGGGGATGAGGTGGTGTGGTCTACATAGGCGAGGGAAGTGCGAGAGCTGAAAGCGCACTCCGACGATGGTGGCGTAAGCTGTTGCCAGGTCAATGGAATTTCGGGTAAAAAGCTGCGTTCGGTCAGGCCTCCACGTGGCGCTCGCTCGTCATCTCTCATCTCGTGCGCTTTTTCTCAAAATTCAAAGCGCTAGTTGACGGTTTATCCAGCAAATTTCAAAAAGGTGCATGACATGGAAGACTGAAAATATCTAGATTTATTACGTCAGCTTCTTCTTCTTCCTCTTCCTTTTCCTTCCATATATTAGATATCTAGATTTTATTACAAAAATATATTGATTATTGCATGGTCTTACATAGCACGATCAATTTTGAGTTGATGCGATTTAATTATTAAATATGTACCGTTGGGCACAATGTTCACATTAATTCCTATTTTTTGTATTCAAATTCGATTCAATAAGTATCGGATACATTTGAATATGGCAAGATTTCGGTCAATACCCGAAATCTAATTGAACTTGAGTTAGATCAAGCTCAAACTCCAACTCAAAACCCAATAATTCGAGTATCATGGCGATTTTTCACATGCAAATGTAAAACATGCGTAAAAGAAGTACATTTTAATTGTGAATTGAGGAGGAAATTTCCAAAATGAAGGATTTGGAGAGACAAATTCGAAGCAACAAGAAATTTGCTTTTTGTCTATTATTATTGATTGAAATTGAAATGCATATAAGGGAGGCCAACTTCCAAATTTGGAGCCATTGACCATTTAGAGCAAGAAAAGAAGCCAAAATCAAGAATCAGTTTTTTATTAAAAATAAATATTTTTAAAAATAATTTCTTAAAATAATCGTATGTATTGCTTAAAAAAAATTAATTAATGAAAAATTTGTTAATTTTATATATAAATATTTTTATGGACGATGAAAATATTATTTATTCATTCATTTACGTTAGTAATACAAGTAATATTTATTGGATAATGTTTTCTAAATTATTCATTTTCTGTGAATAAAGCCCAAGTGTGGGTTTGTTTCGGAAAACATAGATGATTTGAAAATTATTTTTCAAAAAATGATTGTGTGTTTCGCTTATAAAAATGAACAAAAAAAAAATTCATCATCCATAAAAATGTTATCGATAATGACATGTTTCATTACTTAATTATTTCAAGTGATATAAACATCTCTTTTTACTAAAAAAAAATTAAATTACTCATTTTTTTGCGAAATGAATATAGTCTAAAAATCCTTACCCAAAAATATTTCCTTACCAAAGAATATAGTCTAAAGGTAACTAATTTTGCCACACGTGATTGTGACGCAACGAAGTCGCGAAACACGTGATGATCATCTCACGGTTCACGGATGGCGGGATGCGATCCACACAATCAAATCCCATGCGGGATATATCCGGCCACGCTACCGTGCGCCGGATGCGCTCCTATCGCCTTCAGGCGAGTCAACCCAATGCAAAGCCGTATAAGCAAAACGGCGTTATCATTTGTCCGGCTACGCCGTTTCGCTCGTCGTGTAGCCTTTTTCCTTCGAAAGTGACGAAATCCCTTGCCACTCTCCATTTTTTTAAACATCCGTGGAACGCAAGCACACTTTAACTAGATTGAATTATCCAATAACTAGCTAGTTGGACCTTTTTAATACATACACATAACATAATCACTCAGATAAAAATATGAGATTAAAATATGTATGACTATGATGTTCAGGAGATTCGATCGGCTCTGTGTTTGTCAATTTTTATTTTTAACATATGTTGCGTCCATTAAATTGTTTCGTATTCTTTTTAATGAACAACCTATGTGCCTATGTAACATCATGGCATCCAAAAGGTGGGTGCTCAAAGCGAATATTTGAGATGATATGTGGGCGGTTCAAGAATTTCAGTGGTTGTATCGAATCTGTTATTTTAAAGCTACCATTTTCATTTGCTACGAGTGAGAATTAAGATTGATGTATTTTTTGGAAGTGTTCACAATTGCCTTTTAGGGTGTATTTGGGAGAGCTTACATTCTCACTTAAGTAGCATTTGCCAAAAACAATTAGTGCTTGACAACTAGATGTGATGTATTTTTCGTACAATGAGGCTGGGAGGTAGGCAAGCGCCACAACAAAAGATTAGAGGTGAGCATCCCTGCTAGACGATCAAAGGCGACCATCGGCAAAGCTTGACAACCCTTGACGAGGCTTTTCTAACCCTCGACGAGTCCAACGACGAATAGATCTAGAGCAACCCCTGATCCTCAATGAGCCTCGCGACCTTGGCAAATGAAGAACAAATCTAGAGCAACGAACAAAATCTAGAGCAGTGAGAGATTATGAACAATAATCAAGGGCAACACGAGAGTACAAAAAAAAATAATAATAAGGGTAAGGTTGGAAGAGAAAATTCCACTAAATCCTAAAAACAATATATTTTCAATGCTAAAAGCGAATGCTGATCCCATGTTGCATTAGCCTTTCAGCATTTCAAGGCTGAATTTGGCCTAAAGGCTTTCGGACTTGTGTTATCATATGCCTCATTTTGACTAATTTTCACTTAAAATTATTGATGTGGTAATGTGCCACATAAGATGACCAATGATGGCTAAACAACCACATAAGCGATTTTTCAGCGAAAACTCCAATTCCACCAAAAGTATTACATTGTAATTTTGTGCAAAAATTTAAAACTCAATTAATCAAATTAAGAAGTTTAAGATTGAATTGACATCATATAATTAAATTAAGACTAAGCAGGTAATTTTCCCAACACAGGGGCCTTTGGAGGCCTAAAGGACTTTGAGAATGCTCTTAGACTTCAATCACAAGGTCCTCAACAATCCAAATTTTTTTGGCTATAGTTTTATTGATTAGCCCTACTAATTAAGAATGAGAAAAGTGCCAACAAAATCTTACACTTATAACATTTGTACCAATTCAATTTTAAATTTTTAAATTGGGTCTATTTAGTTCTAAACTTTTTGCATTTGTATCAACTAAGTTTATCCACCAATTTTGATTGGAAATTGCTAACTTGCACACCAAATGTTCTACATGGTACGAACGAAGCTAACATGGAAATTTTTTAATAACATTTTGTTTTTCATGTTTTTATTTTTAGGGCTAGTAAGGGTCACTAGCCAATTCTTATCGGCAATCACTGGGTTTGTTTCAGTGGCCACCCTTCCAATATGGAAGGGGGGTGGGGTTCGAATCCCCACTTTCTGAAGGAGTTGGGATGAGAATGATTTAGTTTCAAGAGTGGGTTTCGACTCCCACACCCTACAAGGAGGCAGGGTAAAAGTTTGAAAGTAACAGTTAAGGTAGAAATAAAGTAAGATCGAAAAAAAAAAAAAATCCTCATCGGCACTGGGTGAGGGCATCACAGTGGTGAGGGCCCACGGGCCTTTAGTGGCCAATGAGGGTGAGGCCCATGACATCCTTGTTGCCCATAGAGGACTTGCAAGTCCTTCCCTAGATTTGGCGAGAGCCACGGCACGAGCCGTGAGGCCCTCACCCAGTGCCGACGAGGGTTACTGGCCCTCGTCGATGGGCAACTTCCCTTGTTGACCCTTAAGCCTTTAGTGGTCAGGGAGGGTGAGGCCCATGACATCCTTGTTGGCCATAGAGGACTTGCAAGTCCTTCCCTAGATTTGGCGAGAGCCATGGCACAAGCCGTGAGGCCCTCGCCTAGTGCCGACGAGGGTTACTAGCCCTCATCAATGGGCAACTTCCCTTGTCGACCCTTGAGCCATTCCCCCTCCCCCAAAAAAGAAGAAGAAGAAAGGAAAAGAAAAAAAGAAAAAACCATAAAATTATAGAAATTATGCAAATTAAAGTTGGCCTCGTTATGTATATTATATTGCATCTACAATAGCGATTTCCCACTAATTAGTCAAATAGACTTAATTGACACAAATACAAAATATTTAAGATTAAATTGTTACCAATATAATATATTTAGGACTTTTTTGTACTTTTCCCAATTAAGAATTTTATATAACGAATGAATTTGATCACCGGAGTTGATTCCGTGTCAATGTCTAACGCCAAAAGAACAAATGCAATTTTGCTTCTTCTCTTATCAAATTTGAATGATCGACTTCACCAATTGACCCGTCTGGCAATTTCCATTCTTGCCAAGCCAACTAATCGCGATCTTTCTTGTTCAATCAGCTAAAGAGACCCTCACATATCGAATTCGTCAATCAATGTAGAAAGAGACGTGTCGTGGATCGTAGACGACAATTGTAGCAAATCCGGTGGCAGCGTCGTGCAGAAGATTCTAGTGCCAGCATCGAGCAGAGCTGAATCTTACCTATAACTTCTAAGTGGACACGATCGTGGTGGCCAAGATAGGTAAACAAATAAACCTCTAGAAGACAAATTCCAAGGGCCTGGACACTGTGTTGGCCAAGATAGTTACACGACTGCGGCCGGCACGATTGGGACCCAAGTCGGGCCCCAGTACCCTAAAGATTATTATTATTTTTCGTTCATAGGTGGGACTAGGCAATAAATTAGGTCCGCCCCACCTGGGGATTACACCATTGGTGACCTCTATTTCCAAGCTCATACTTCAAGAGCTATCCCAATTTAGCATCCGGTTCCCTAGCAAATGCATCTCAACCTGTTAACACCCAAAATCGGCCTAGTGGGCCATGGGCAAATAGCGTTGCCCACCAAGCCCGATATGCCAGAGAAAAGGCCCACGATAATCTAAGCGAGGCTTGCTATCAAAGATATCAACAGTTTCGGCTATTTTACTTATCTATGTTATGCATTTACTCTCAATTGCATTAGATTTATCTTTTATTTTATCTTAAATGCATTAGAATTCGTAGCCATTTCATGGGACCCTACACAAACAATAAATCGAAAGAAAGCCTCTTCTTTGGTGAAAGATATTTGGTTCAAGAACCATCTTGGCCAAATAAAACCTTTGATTACGGTGGATCTCAGGTGAAATTTACATGGTTTTACGAAGTAGATGTTGTTATGAAATTTTGAGAAGTGTGGATTGGAAATGTTGAATTTGAAAATGCCTGAGACAGGCAGATGCTGTCAAAAAATGACGATCTAATTCGCACGAGGAAAAAGAGTGTGGGAATTTCATGCCCCGCTACGTCCAAGAATGGACACCACATAATTCTTTTTCATAGTCGAACTGATAAAAATACCAGGAAAAAAAGATACAAAATCTCAAGTTTAGGAAAGAGAGGAATGCCAAGAACTTTTAAGGGGGGGGGGTCACATTCCTCCAAATCGCTCCCATACGGTGGCGATGAACAATAGCAAGTGGGCAACGATGAGCAAGAGCGACATCAACACCAGGAACAGCCCCAGCCTCCACCACTTGTTCCTTATTACTTTCAAGAACCCATCCTTGCACGCCACGCAATCGTAGCACAGGACGTCCTCGTCGTTTCGCCACGCGTCACAGTCCTCGTCGTCCGCCCCGTCGGAGCCGATGCCGAGGTGGTCGTTCCTCCTCCAGTATGTGGCGTTGACGTATTCCATTTCGCAGATCACTGGAGGTCTGCAGCAGCCAAACTTCGCGGCGGGAACATGAAACATTACATAGATTAAGCACTAAATGCAGAACATATGATTGAATGTGGAAAAACACAATCGTCAAACCTAGTGTTTGGCTGAAGTAAACGGGAATAACGACGCTGTACCTCGATCGGGGACAACTTCTTTGCGCTAAAGTCGTCCGACGGGAGGCTGAGAGATCGGGCTGCCAGATCGTCGCACATCCTCGAGTTGTAGATGCACGACTTGATGTAATTCCAGTAGTTGTCGCTGTAGACCTTGTCCTTGAGCCACGTCGGGGACCCTATCACAGCCTTGCTCTCATTCTTGTAAGCACCCACCAAAGCAAGGCCCACGGTGAGCATCAAGATCAGAGGCACCATGACCACAAGGAGGCCTAGGGCGTGCACCTTGGCCCTCAGGAACACCACAAGGTTGCTGATCAGGAACACGAAGAGCAGGGCAATGCCGATCCCGATTTGGAGCTTCGGCAGCCTCAGGAGGCTCTCGCAGTCATAGCCCTTCATGTAGAGAAGCCATATGATAGAGGCTAAGACGGGTAGAGAGAGAAGGAAGGTGAGGATGGCTATTGAGCCTACAATGATCCTCGCTAGCCTGGTCTTGTCCACCGTGTTTGGAGCTTCTTTAGAAGATTCTTGTGGCGGCTTCATCTCTTCTTGGACTGCGGCTACTATGGTGGTCACAGCTTCGGCATCGGTGGTGGTGGTGGCGGTGGTGGGGTTATTGGCGTTCTCAGCCATCTTATTAACGGAAAGAAGTTTGATTTTTCATGTGAGAAATTAGGCTTGTGCAGGAGATGCGTATAAGTTTGCGGTTTTTGTTGCATGTGTTGTTCATGCCTCTCTCTCTCTCTCTCTCTCTCCCCCCACTTTTACAAGTATTTACCAAGTCAAGTCCAAGAGCTGGAAGTTTGGTGAGAGAAAAATGGAAGGAATCAGAAATTCCAGGGAAGAAGTTGTCCCTCTTAGCTTGACATCATGAACATCTGTCATTCCCAAGTGGGAGTTCCAAACACCCATCTAAAGCTAATGGAAAATAATATTTTCCCCGTGATTATGAAAGTTAAGAACATAGTAAATATGATGTTTTGATAGGATATTCTGATCACATTCAATTTAGGAGATGTGGCAACTGATATGTATAAAATTGTTTAATCAACTTGTTCTAACGTATAGTAACTTAGCTGAGGTGATATTTCCTTAAACGTTGGGAAAGCCGAGCGACTCTCAATGAGAAAAGTTCACCAAAGTTTAGCTTACCATAAGAATGTACCATATAGTGCTTACTTGGATTCAAGAGATAACAGGAAATGCTTCTTTATGCAACTCCAGCTCTAAAGTTTCAAAAAATAATATTCTATGTAACCCTATCTTATTATTACTAGGAGTAGGCAAACCTTTTGGCTCAGCTAATATGTATATGAAGGGACAACTTCGATGGTTACACATATGGATTCTGATCAAATGTAGGGCCTGGTAATATAGAAGACAATTTGTGTAAATTAAACTCCAACTCGGACCATGTACAGAGTAAAAGTCGTAGAGAATCTAAACTCATGGGGCGGTGAATCTTGCGATGACCGAACCAGAAGAAACTCCATTTTGCTGATTTGTTTATGCCAGACTGCACGCATTTTACTGCAGAAACACCAGGGCGGAGCCAGCCAATGGTCTTGAAGATAGCGCTACGTGCTCGGGGATCAGGAGACAGGTCAAAGGAACCAGAAGCTTTAAACCCACCTTCTCAAGGGACAGCAAGATCAGATTAGGTAATATTAAAGTTTTGTCAAGTGTGGTATTCCTTGATTCAAAGCAGGTCAAAGGAACTCATCCAAATGGTCATCTGAACCTCTCTCCCTCCCTCCCTCCCTCTCCCTCTATATATGTGCGTGTACATAGAAAGTGGAACAGAAAGGTCTTGTTTCCATAAACAACCGGAAATGAGGTGTTCAATCAGAAGCTTTCTCTGTCTCTTGCTTCTGGCTTCCTTCTTGGGGGTGATGTCTACTGTTTGTGGGAAGTCTCAGATGTACAATGGAGTTGTAGCTTCCTCAGACTCCAACAACATGGTGGGTCTCGTGATTACTCTCTCTCTCTCTCTCTCTCTCTCTCTCTTATATAACAACTTGTAGTACTTGAACTGTGCAGAGAGTAAGCGCAGAGAGTGGCAAGGCGAGTGGTGATTTGGAAGCCAGACATGGCAAGGAGGCTGAAGAGGAGCTTCTTGAGAATGCAGACTACATATACACCAACTCTCTCCCTTGACTAATCATCTTGTAATTTCTCCGTAGCTCAATAAATGGGTTTGCTTCAGGATTGTGGTATTAAGAGTTTGTGCCTTTAATTTATCGATCTTCGATTATTTTTCAGTCAAACTTCCAGGCGAACCGTTGCTCTCGACTCCATGATTATCTATAACAAATGCCCTTGCTTTTTGTGAACAAAGCTCCAAACACAAGTTCAGGAAGTAACTTGGCCATTCCAACTGAAAAAAAGGTCAATTTTACAAGATGAATGGCTGATGGCATGAGAAGAAAGGAAATTTATGATAATTAGTTTTCACTCATAAAGAGCATGGCCGAAGATGTGTCTATAAATTTATTGTTTTGAAGACTAAGGTTTAGCATAAACATTACGCTATGGAGATTGCTGAATTCAGCTGGCCTTTGACTGTTTACATAACTTCATATGTTGGTGAGACGCCACCACTCGTGCAAATGTCCCACGTTGATTTAATGAAACATAATATTAAGTGCATGCCACCCAAAGATTCACCTGAAAGTAGTTTTCTCTTGATCTTCTGATGCAATAGGAATCTGATTATAACTTGAATACCCATCAAGAAACCAATAAAACTCTTGCTTGCAAGTCTTTCTAACATTTGATCAATAAATGGTAAAGGAAAGTGATATTTTCTAGTGGCATCATTCAATTTTCTGTAATCCATACATATACACCATCCAATAACTGTTCTAGTTGGAATCAACTCATTATTGTCATTTTCCTGAACAGTTATGCTGTCTTTCTTTGGCACACCTTGTATAGGACTTACCCAAGAATTATCAAAGATAAGAAAAATGATACATGCATCAAATAACTTAATTATCTCAGCTTTCACCACTTCTTGCATCTTCAAGTTCAAATGCCTCTGAGGTTGGATAGTAGGTTTGTATCGTTCCTCTATCAAAATTTTGTACATGTAAAGTGAAGGGCTATTCCTTTGATATTAGTTATTTTCTATCCAATTACACCTTTGAAATGTCATTTTCCTTATGAAGGCTTGTTTTTCAGTGCAATTGTATAACGGTTGAATTGAGAAGATGTATAATATGATTTGCCGAGCACACAGCTTTCTATAAAGAAGAATAAAAAAAACAAAAGAATTAAAAAAAAAAAAAAAAATAAGTGGCACCAACCTCTTCTGTTATCCTTTCCATCTTCTTGTGTGCGTAACTTTTAATTGTCCGTGAAGAGTTAGAAGTGAAGACTGGGCTTAACTCATTCAGTCAAAGTCGTTAATAGATTAATCTGCCGAAGAATTATGTTCTGAAGAATTAGCATTGGAATCCGTGTATAGAATCTACTGTTTTTTCTATTCAAAGAATAGATCTTTGGGGGAACCGTGCTTAAGATAATGTCATTAAATCAACTTAAGACATTTTTATGAGTGGTGGATCACGTCAATTAACGAAGTTATATAAATAGTCTATGGTTAGCAGAATTTATCGATCTCCATAGTTGGTCCTCAAAACAATGATTTTGCAAGAAAATCTTAAGCCATGCTCTTTATGACTGAAAACCAATTACCACGAATTTTCTTCTCATGTCTTCTTTTAACATAGGGCTCTTGCTGAGGCAGGCCCATCAGCAAGTTGGGCCTTCCGGCCAGTTCGCTCTAATGCTTTACTTTTTTTTTTTTTTTGGGTCTGAACTCTAATGCTTTTTTTTTTTTTTTTTTTTTTTTTGGGTCTGAACTCTAATGCTTTACTTTGCTCTCTGTCTTCTTTTGCTTCTAGAAATAGTTGGGGGTTAAATTAATAAGTTTTGAGAGAAGACATGAGTTTTTTTTGCTTCTAGAAACAGTTGGTAATTGAGGGAACGAGTATAAAACATGGAAAACAAAGTGTGTTCAGTGAGATAGCATGATCTCTTCCCACTAAAGACGAAAAGAATGACTTACTCCTAAGGAGGAAAAAAAGAGAGAACACCGTCGGAAGTGTTAGGACTTTCCTCAGCCTGGCCCTTTGCATGCAAATCTTACAGTCTGGCTATGCTTACTGAGATTAATGCTATGTTTGTCATACCGTGATTCAAGAATCCTGTACGTGTGTATTCATACGTATTTCCATGGTTCTTAAACTAGAGGCAGTATGTGTTGTTATGGTTTGTGCGTCTATGCAAGTGCAGTCAAGGGTTTAAATTGCGATTACGGGGGTCCTCTCCTTGGGGGGAAAAGGATGGATTGCGGGCATATAAGCAAGAGCGAAAAGGCCCAATACAGCAAAACAGGAACAAGTATAGGCTTTGTAGCTTGCAGCACACGAAACATTAGCTGCTCCAAGTTTTGCAACTAGCCAGCGTCTATGATGGCTTGGGCTTTGATGACGAATAAGGCGGCAAATAATGACCATAGAGCGTAAGCCAGGGTTTTCCGCAACGAGATCCATGTCCAGGGGACTGGATTCATCTCTAGAGATGACAAAGATTAGGAGCCAGCATCAGCTACGGCAAGCAGATGGAGAAAATGAGCAAAATAGGCCCTCAAATGAGGTAACAGTTCGAGATAAATCCAAGTTCCTACGCAGCCAAATCGATCGACGCCCTTTATTTACCTCCCTGATAAAGTCAATATTCAAAATTCAGTTTTACACCAAGATTATCATGATAGCATCATCATTACTCATAGAAGATTACAAAGAATGCTTTCTTTGGACTCTGATCTCACTTGTTAGGTTTGATCTGCAGGAATGTGTCTTAGCTGTACGCATCCAAGAGCAGAGGCCCAAAACCATTCGGCCCGGTGACATTGACACATGACCTGCTTTTTGGGCTTGACTGAAACCACAAGCTTTCCTCAACAGATCTATGAAAATGGAACCTGGTCTCTAACAAAGATATTTAGGTAGAAACATCCTTAATTTTATGTTTTGTCATATTTACTTAGGACGCATATACGATTGGTTGGTCACATCAATGTGTGAAGTTATGTTCGTAGTCATTCATCAATTTCAAAATGGCAACGTTTCTGCTGAACCTTGGTCCGCAAAACAGTTAACTCCAGAACCATCTTTAACTGTGCTCTTCTTTATGAGGGAAATCAATTACCAAGGTTTTTTTTTTTTTTTTAATGCCTTCTTTCTCCAATAGGCCTCTTGCTGAGCCTGGCCCATCCAGATGTTGGGCCTTCCAGCCAATATGCTTTAAGACCATACCTTGCCTATAATTTCTTTTTAATGGTGGGATCCTATTTTTTTTTCTTCTTTTTCCCTTTTTAATTCAGACCATCTCTTATTTTAATCACGTGTATGGTATCTTAATATGGAAGTAACGTTTGGAATTTCTCTTGCAAATTTGGTTTCAGCTCATATATATATATGTGTGTGCATTTAATCTGATGGAGTAATTTTGATCAGTTTACCTTAATCTTATAGGTTGGATGTTCATTTAATCAAGAGAACCGAAATCACTGGGGTTTGCCCTAGTGACCACCCTTCCAACATGGAAGGGAGAGGTGGGGAATTTGAATTCCCACCTTCTTAGGGGATTGGGGTCGGGACGATTTAGTTTGAGGAGTGGGTTTCGACTCCCACGCCCTGCAAGAAGGTAGGGCAAAAGTAGAGTTAGAGCAGGATTGATCAAAAAAAGAAAAGAAAAGAGAGAACCGAAAAATTGACTCCCTCATTATTAAAATATTTTACTAAACGCATTTCGACTTTTGTTAAATCCGAAATCCCTAAAATATTCACACCTTACTAATAATTGACACGTGAATTACATATAATGTGCTTATATTTTTTTTTTAAAAGTTAGAACAATATTTTAACTATTGACGTATTCTTCGCTTTCACCACTGAATTTTTAACAAACAAGTTTTTTATTAAGTGACTAGATGTGAAAATACTATAATGTTTAAGAGAGCAACTTATTTTTCATAATGCGAACCACGAGTATATTAGTAATTTAAAAAATAATTGATTAAAAATGCTTAGTAAAACGAAAATGAACCGATTTTTTTAGATTTGAGACAATGATGGAGAGAAGATAAGGAAGGCGAGGGATAGCTGGCCCTCAAAGCGAAATGTTGGGATTGATTTATGTATCATTTATTTTTCAATGGAAAATTTTTTCCTTTACACAATTGTACTTGATCTCGTGAATTAATTAAGAATATGTGAAGATATTTTGCATAAATCACTCGTGCAACAATATCGATGATATTCTTATGAAACGAATTTAAATCAAGTTCATATCAAGTCAATCAAGCTTAGCCTTCTTGATTACCCATTTGATTTGGATGGAGGAGATAAAGGAGTTCGGTCCCTACCTCTGGGATTTGAGGATGGAGCGGGCACACATGTCGAGAGAAAAAAAAGGGAGAATGTCACCGTTGGTGCTTTCACTTGAAAATTAATGTCTTCTATCTATTTTTTTTTTTTTTAAGTTCAAAATTAGAAGGAGGGTTATGTTTTCCGACCAAAACTAGAGGGACAGAGGGAATTTTACATGCTCTAATGGCACCTTTTCATCTCGTTTTGATGTCTGTAAAGTAAACGCATTAGAAATTTACACAATTTGAAAAGTGAAAAGAATGGAATTGAGATAATATAATTAGATGTGTTGTCATGTAACACACCTTGATGACTTAAAAAAATAGAAATAGTGTACCTTGCCTAAATGAGCCGTACGGAGTCCATAAATCTTTAATTTGTCCCATCAAATTGTTAAATTTATGTCTTTTCTAATGAAATATTTCAAACTCTAAATTTGGTTACTTGAAGCTTTGTGTTCAATGAAGTGGGCAGGAATCCAACATGGGAAAGGTCTTTGGCCGTCGTGAACTATCAATTGATCAAAAACCATAACTAGATCATGAGCAACAAAATTTTTTCAATACGATTTATGGACATATCGGCACTGGTGAAAGTAATACTAGTAAGAGCTTAGTGTAATACCCTATTAAAGTCAACAACATCACGTAGTCAACACAACCATCGAACACAATGCTTAATCATCGAGCCCCGGTCATGGATAAAGCTAGATGGACATTCATCATGTCTTGCACCTTTAAAATAATTAAAGCACCAAACACCTTCCTTGAAAAATTTTATGAAAAAGTGGTCTCAGATCCCGACTTCTCCCCCATTTGTCGATAATAGGAGACAAAGCAAGTAAAAGATGTATGTTGATAACGAGATAGCCCACTTTACGTAAATTCTTGTTCTATAAATTGCCACTATTAACTTAATTGTTTTTTGAGTTGATCCATTGTTTTGGCACCTTTTCTATCACAAACGAGGAAAATAGGAAAATGTTAATGTTCAAGTTAATGCCCCGACATACTCTAAGACCTTACTCTATACACGTTTAAACAATTTACATAAATCGCGCACCTAGTATAATGGGCATAGTAGGTCATGTAATTAGGATTTTGATAGGTTTTGAAAGTTATAATTTCATCGTAACGAAGATTTTCTAGTAATCCTATAAAAAGCTTATTGACTTTGTTCTAAGAATTACTAATTATCAAATAAAAACCTCCTCATGTCTCTTTGCTGGCAAATAAGATTTGGCTTGCAAAAGAGAAAATTCTCATCAGATAATACTTTTTGGCGAGGCATCGGCAAAGTATATTACTTTTCAAGCTCATTTACAAATACAGATAAAAATTGCAATTAAATAATTCCAAATGGTCAAATTCGTCAATTGTCAAGTAGAGTTGTGAGTGTCATGACATGGCGTGTTGGACACGTGGCAACATATCGCGCTCAAGCATTTCAAGAAGATTTTTTCATGGAAATTTCTATGGCACTAAGAATTTTCCACACAAGAAACCACCACCGTAGAAATTATGTGTCCAATTTTCCACACGCGACCATCACCATGGAAATTTTGTGTCTCAATAATGTCATTTTAAGAAGACTTTGACTTTAAACTTCAAGAGGAGACCCGTGTTGATCGCTTCAAGATACAAAAGGGCTTTATTGTAAGTGGAAGCACCTTCCCTGGTCAATAAACTCACTTGCATGCTGAATTGCAAAATGGAAAGGTGTCGATTCCTCCGTCTCCTTTGTTTCCACTTGTTCTTTCATTCCTTCCTTCGCTTTCCTTCACCCCTTTGCCATCTTGACCAAACGCAACATCTTGCTCCTTTTTAAAAATTCCTTCATGCTTGATAGCATGGCGTCGGACTCTTGCAATGAGAATGGCTATGTCGTGTTTTATCCAAAGACAAACATCTTTTCCATCGTTTACGAGGAAAATGTGCCGAATCTTATGTTCAGGCAACCAAAAGTAAATGTTCAATTTAGTGCCTTGACATTCTCTAAGACCTTTTATTACATGTTAAAAACAATTTAGAATAATCCAATTGCCTAATATAACAAGCACATTAAGGGTGAGTTTGGTTCGACTTTAGAAATGGGTTTTAGGTATAATGCAAATGCTGAAGGCCGAAGTCCTTTGGAAAATACAATTGCGTTTGGTAAAAACTCATTTGCATAACAATTTTCGGTGAAGTAGTATTTGGTAAAAAAAATAAATTCTCAAAGAGTTTTGAATGTAATTTTTATTATTATAAAGAAATCAAGCCTTTCCCCAGCTCAAACGAAAGGTTTTGGTCATATTTTAATGGCACTTTTTAGCCCCAATTTGATGTGTGTAAAGTGAACCCATAAAAAATTTACACGATTTGAAAAGAGAAAAGAGTGGAATCAAGATTATGTTCGATGTCCTATACAGACCATGGAAAGCCCTTGGACCTTTATTTTGTCTTATCAGGTCATTAATTTATATGGGTTTTCTCAATGTATCTTTCCAACTCTAAATTTGGTTATTTGGAGCTTGTGCATTCAATGAAGAAGAGAATATTGAAATATTCTAACACTCCCCAACACACTTAATCTGATTTTTTTGTCTAGTACTAAGTACGGAGATATTTCATTGGAGAAGCAAAAAATAGATGCCTAAAAAGATTTGAACTTAAAAGTTCTTACTCTGATACTATATTAGATTTCATGGTATTACTATCAATTAGTATAAAAGTTTAGACTGGTAGACAATTACATAGTATAATATTTAAATATTGTAGCAGTAATGAAGATTTCTAGCGATCCCATAAAAAGCTTACTAGCTTTGTCATAAGAAAAGTCTGATTGTTGATAGCTCACTAAGTCTCTTTATTGGCAAATGAGATTTGACTAGCAAAATGGAGCACTGACATCGGGTAGATACTTTGTCATGAGACATCGACAAAGCGTAATCTTTTTAGCTCATTTACAAATATCGATAGAAATGCAATTAAAGAATGTACAATTGTCATATTCGTCAATTGTAAAATAGAGTCTGTGAATGCCGTGATAAAGGGGTGTTGTGCACGTGATTAGGCATAGCGCGCATGATACGTTCCAAGAAAAAAATTTCATAGAAATATTTATGGCACTAAGAATTTTCCACACTTAAGTGACCCCACCACAGTAATTTTGTGTCCCACTGATGTCATTTAAAACGACTTTGACTTTGACTTTGACTTTCTACAGATAATCCGTGTTGACCACTTCATAAAAGAGATGTGCTTTATAAGTGGAAGCACCCTCCCCATCAATACATTTGTCGGCATTCTAGAGGGGCCGATAGTATTTTACACGTTCTAAAAGCACTTCTTTAGCCTGCTTTAATGCGAATAAAGTAAATCCATTAGAAATTTACACAATCTGAAAAATGAACAAAGTGAAATTAAGATAACATAAAAAAAAAAAAAAATTAAGATAACATAATTCGATGTATTGTCAAGTAGTGATGCTAGATAATCCAGAAAATAAAAATAAAATGTAGGGAGTTTTGGACCCTACCTCTTTTGTTTGAGGGTGGGGTCGGCATCACATGGGGAAAAAAGGGCGAACGTCGCTTGGTATTTCACTCGAAAATCAATCTTCTCTCTACTTTTTTTAAAGTTCAAAAGTAGATGGAGGATTTTGTTTTTCAGGCAAAACTAGAGAGACCAATAGTATTTTATATGTTGTAATGACACTTTTTCAGTCCGTGTTGATGCGTGTAAAATAAACTCATTAGATTTTTTTTTTTTGTAAGAACCCATTAGAAATTTGCATGATTTGAAAAGTGAAAAGAGTGAAACTAAGATTTTGTTATTCGATGTGTTGTGAAGTATTGCACCTCGATGACCTCAAGAAAAAAAAGAACAGAAATAGTGTGCCTTGCCTATAAGGGCCATGCAAAGCCCTTGGACCTTCAATTTGTCTAATCAAGTAATTAATTTGTTTGCCTTTTTTAATTAAATGTTTCCGACTCTAAATTTGGTTATTTGGGGCTCCTGGGTTCAACGAAGTGGGCAAGAATCCGACATGAAAAAGATCTTTTGCCATTGGACCTATCAATTAATCAAAGATCGCAATTATACCACAAGCAACAAAATTTTTCAATACAATTGTTAACCCTAAGCCTTCCACGTCAGACTCTTGCCAACTTCAATGGACAAATCAGCTCCGGTGAAATTAATACTTGTGAGAACTTCTCACACAAAGACAATGGTTACTGCATTGTCTTCTTTTAGGGTGAAATTAGACTATTGAGTATATTTTCCATATTAAAGTCAACAATATCACGTGGAATGATTATTTCTTGGTCTAAAAGTATCGTCAAAGCGAAATGATCGAACGTAGAGCTTACTTATAGAGTCCCGGTCATGGATAAAGCTAGACGATAGTTATATTTGTAGTTGAAGTCTCTTAAAATGATATTTTGGATAGAACCGTCTTTAAATTTAAGTTTCATTAAATTAACTTACAACATATGTAAGATTGGCTAGTCGCATCAATATGCGAAGTTATATTTGTAGTTGAATGTGAGTACAATTCATCAATGTTGATAGAACTTTCACAACATACGGATTATTGACACGTGGATTTATATATAATCTGTTAATTTTTTTAAGTTAGAACAATATTTTAACTTTTGACATTTTTACTTTCTCCGTTAAATTTTAAATGGATTAACTAGTTATTAAGGGTGCGCATAACAAAATTTATAGAACAAAAATCAATTTATGGCCAGAAATTGATTTCTCAATCATCAATTCCTATTCCATGGACGAGTTTCTGAACAAAAAAATGCGTTTAATAATGATTCAAAATTTCTATTTCTGGAATAAAAATTTGTTTGATAATAGAATAAAATTTCTATTTCTAGGAGCGGCGACGGCCGATATCCGCTAATCGAAGTCTGACGTTCGACAACCTACGTCTGACAACCGGCGGCAGGCGGCTGAAGTCCAGAGTCCAAAGTCTAACATGCAGCATCTGGCGACCAATGTCCAGCAACAAGCATTTGGTGGTCGGCGGCGGGTGTCTAGCAACCAGAGTTCAACGGCGAGCAGTGGGCAGCCGACATTCGACAGCCGATGGCGAGCAGGGGGTGTTTAGCGACAGATGCCCGATGATCGATGGTGAGCCTCCGGCGTCCAACGGTTGGTGATGAGTGGCCAACTATCGGTGGGTGTCCAGGGTCCAGTGATGGGCGGCTAGAGCTCGATGGCCGACAATCGGTGTCCAGTGGCCTGTGAGTGGTCGACAGCCGAGGCCAATGGCGGGTGGCGAGAGTCCAGTGTCCCACAGGTGACGAGTGAGCGACGGGAGGTGACGAGAGTGAACGATGAATAAAGTTTTGATTTTCCATTTCTATTCTAGAAATAGAAAAGCTAAAAATTTTAGCTTTTGATTTCTACTCCAATTTCCAGAGTAGAAATTTGTTCCAGAAATAGAAAAAATGAAATTATGTTACCAAACGAATTTATGTTCCAAACCTGTTCCGGGAAATAGAAAAGTAAAAAAATAGAGAAATAGAAATGTTGTCATGCGCGCACCCTAAGTAACTAGATGCGAAAATAATGTAATATTTAAGAGAGTGACTAACTTTTCGTAATGTGCATCACGAGTTTATCAGTATTTTAAAAATTACTGATTAAAAATGCGTAATAAAACGAAAATGAACCGATTTTTTTAGACCGAGATCACGATGAAGGGAGGATAAGGAAGGCGAGGGCGCTGCTGGGCCAATCAGAGGAACAGCTGATGCTCAAAGTGAAACAACCATTCGAGGCAACAAATCACGGCAAATGTGCACTGGATCCCTTCTTCTTTTTTTTCCCCATATTGGAATTGATTTATTAATCATTTATTTTGCCAATGGAATACATTTTCTTTTTTGCGCAATTATCAATGATCTCATGAATTATCTAGGAATATGTGAAGATAGTTAGCTTACTTTACATATTTCACTCGTCCAATGAGATCGATGATGTTTTTATGAGATGAATTTGAATCTAAGATAAGTTCATATCACATTGATTAAGCTTGGCTTTGTTGTTTACACATTCGGTTTGGACGGAGCCTTATGAGGTTTGAGGGTGGGGCTGGCCCATACAGCAAAAAAAAAAAAAAAAACAAAACAAAAGAAGAATGTAAGCGTTGGTGCCTTTATTCGAAAATTATTATTTTCCCTCTACTTTGGAAAGGTTTGTAAGTAGAAGGAGGGTTGTTTTTGGAGCAAAAATAGAGGGATTGATCGTATTTTACACGTTCTAACGGCACTTTTTTAGCTCGTTCTTATGGTGTAAAGTAGATCCATTAGAAATTTACGCAATTTGAAAAGTGAAATGAGTGGAATTGAGATAATGTAATTTGATGTGTTGTCAAGTAGCATATCTCAATCATCCAAAAAATAAATTATAAAAATTGTGTGCCTTGCCTATAAGGGCCATGTAAAGCCCTTGGACCTTTAAATTGTCTAATCAGGTCATTAAATTTAGGGTTTATATCAAGAAAAATCCTAAACTAGTACATTTATGATAAATTTATCTCAAACTAATTTTTTTACTATTAAAATCCCAATCCGGTACACTTTTGACAAATTTATCGCAAAATAGTATATTTGTGACAAATTTACCATTGTTTAGTTTTCGTTAAATTATACTATCAAATTGCTTAGTTGAATGACACGTGACAATTGACTGGTGTATCAGTTTAAGATTTGACTCTTTGTTTGTCATAGTTGTACCAATTTTGTGTTTTTTGTTGTATTAATTCAATTTAATGGAAGGTATATTTTTCAAAAATATCCTAGTTTGAGATGTTTGGAAGTCAAAAATTAGTTTGAGGTAAATTTGTCACAAGTGTATCAGTTTAGGGTTTTTTTTGTTCATTTTGGATAAATTTGTGACAGGTGTAACAATTTCAGATTTTTCATGATATTAACCCTTAAATTTATGTAGCATTCCTAAGAAATGTTTTCAACTCTAAATTTGATTAAAGGGAGCTCATTTGTTCATCGAAGGGGGCAAGAGTCGACATGAAAAGTATTTTTTGCTGTCATGAGCTATACGAACTTAGTTTGCGGGAAATCATCGTGTCTCCAACCTTTAAAATGAGTAAGGATCACGCCTATTTCCAAGTCAACGAGGGTCGGAGAATATCAGAAAATCCCTTAATCATGAATGACAACTAAATCAACACCAAACAACTTACCCTCAAATTTTTATCAAAGAGAGCTCTCGGATCCAAGCTTCTTCCCATTTTATCATTTATAATTTAAAAAAAAAAAAAAACAAACAAAAGATGTATTTCGATAACGAGATGGACCAATTTTCATAAATTACCGACCTACAGAATACGACCCATTCGCTTAATTGTTCCTTAAGTCGATCCATTGTTTCGGCACCTTTTTCATCACACGTGAGGAAAATATGCCGAATTTTGTGTTAATATAAAAAATACATAAATGTTCAATTTAGTGCCAAACAGACTCTAAAACCTTATTATATATAGGTTAAGAATAATTTACAGTAAACCGGACACCTAGTATAACATGCATATTGGGTAGTGTAAGTAACTAATAATGTGAAGACGTAAAAATATTTCGATGTTTAAAACAATCAAATTCGTCAATCGTCAAGTAGAGAAGTGAATGCCATGACATTGGTTGTTATATGCATGGCAAGATATCACGCATGCAAGATGTTTCAAGAAGATTTTTCCATGGAAATTTCTACGGCACGAATAATTTTCCACACGCAAGAGAAGACCTTGACTTTGACTTTGACTTTATAGAGAAGACTCGTGGAAATTTTGTTCTTAATAATGCCATCTTAAGAAGACCTTGACTTTGACTTTATAGAGAAGACTCGTGTTGATCACTTCACAATATCATAAGCCTTTATAAGTGGAAGCACCCTCCTCTACCAATAAACTCACACGCATACTAAATTGCAAAATGGGGTGGCATCTGATCTTTCACCTCCTATGTTTCCACTTTTTCTTGCATTCTACCATTTGCTTTGCTTCGCCCCTTTGCCCTCCTGACCAACGTGATGCCTTACTCCATTTTAAGAATTCCCTCATGCTTGATAGCAAGGTATCGTACTATTGTGATGGGTTCCACTCTTATCCAAAGACAAACTCATGGAACAAGACTATGGATTGTTGCTCGTGGGACGGTGTCACTTGTGACAGTGTCACTAATAACATCATCGGTCTCGATCTTACTTGCAGTTGGCTTCATGGCAATCTTCAGTCCAATAGCTCCCTCTTTCTCCTTCGCCATCTTCGGAGCCTCAACCTTGGCGGTAATAACTTTGCTGGCTCACATATTTCGCCTAATCTGAGTGCATTTGCAAATTTGACTCATCTAAATCTCTCTTATTCACACTTTTTTGGTATCGTTCCCAGTGAAATCTCTCGCCTCTCCAAGCTAGTGTCGCTTGATCTCTCTAACAATTATATTTCCAACGGACACTGGTTATCTTATCTTAGATTGGAAAATTCAATTTTCACAATGCTTGTTCATAATTTAACAACATTGAGGAAGCTTGTTCTTGATGAGGTAAACATGTCTATGGTTTCACCAAAGTCCTTTGCGAATTTGTCTTCTTCTTTGACATATCTAAGCATTTGTTCTTGTTCCTTAGGGGGGATATTTTCCAATACTGTTTTTCGATTACCGAGCCTCACGAGTCTTAATATACGTGAGAATTATGACTTGTCTGGGATTCTTCCCAAATCCAATTGGACTAGTCCTCTTGAGTCCTTGTCTCTCAAGTCTACAAACTTTTCGGGAGAAATACCCAATTCAATTGGTAACATGAAGACTTTAACTACTTTAGATCTTAGCTATTGTGAATTCACAGGACACATCCCTTCGTCAATGTGGGATCTCAATCAACTCCAAGTTTTGTCCATTGTCGGGAATAGCTTTAGCGGGGTTGTAGAGTTTGAAAAATTTACAAAGCTTAAAAATCTCCAAAGCCTTGCTGTTGCTCAAGAACTAAATCTAATCTACGATACACTCAAGTATACATTCCCGAAGCTCGAAACGTTGATGTTGTACTCTTGCAACTTGACCAAGTTTCCTTATTTCTTGAATTCGTTGAAAAGATTAAGATCCTTAGACCTCTCTTCTAATAGGATTAGTGGGGAGATCCCAATGTGGTTTTGGGGAATAAGCCGTGATACATTGGAAGTGTTAGATCTTTCTAGTAACCTTCTGGAGGGAGGTATACAACAGTTGCGTTGGAAGAACTTGCGGTATATTAGCATTGAGAACAATTCATTCCATGGACCACTCCCCATTCCTCCACCTTCTACTCATTTCTTTATTGCCTCTGACAATGGTTTCACTGGTGAGATCCCCTCATTGATTTGTCGATCTAGTTCCATCCAACAGTTAAACTTATCTAACAATAATCTCTTTGGGAATATACCATTATGTTTTGGTAATATAACCAATCTCAAGATTCTAGACTTGAGCAACAATAAATTACGAGGACCATTACCGCGCTCTTTAGTCAAATGCGTGAACTTATCAACACTAGTTCTCGAATACAACGAGTTCACTGATATCTTCCCACATTGGCTGGAAGCACTGCAACTGTATGACCTTGATTTGCATTCAAACAAATTTTATGGTAGGATCAACCTCACTGCCTTTGGACTCTCCTTCCCTGCTCTTCAAAGTTTGTCTATTTCGAACAACAATTTCATTGGACAATGGCCCATAGGGTTTTTCTCAAACACCTCATTAGTTGTTATAGATTTGTCCAACAACAAGTTTAGAGGGCCAATTCTGCTTCCATCTCCTATTACGTCTTATTATTCCATTGCGAGTAATAAGATAACAGGAAAGATCCCCTCTTTGATATGCAATGCCATGCATCTCATGATCATTGACTTGTCCAACAACAGCTTAACAGGTAACTTGCCTTGGTGCTTAACAAATTTTAGCACCAGTCTATCAGTTTTAAACTTGCGAATGAATCACCTCGAGGGCACAATTCCTCAATTTTTTTCTTCGAGAAGTCGCTTGAGGACTCTTGACTTGAGTCGAAATCAGTTTGAAGGCACATTGCCCCGATCACTTGTCAAATGTAGATATTTAGAAATTCTAGATCTTAGTCACAATCAGATAGAGGATACATTTCCAAGATGGTTAGGAACACTCCCAGAGCTAAAAGTTCTCGTTTTAAGGTCCAACAATTTGAAGGGTCTTTTGGATATTCCCAAGGGAGTTCACCTCTTTCCCAAGTTACACATTTTGGACCTCTCCAACAACAGCTTTAGCGGTCCTTTGCCAGCCAACTTGATGGTGAACCTTAAAGGCATGATGAATGTTGAAAATGTGCAAGACACAACATCATATATGACGCAAGATTCGAGAGGGGAGACATACGACAATTCGGTGGCTGTGATGATGAAAGGGCTAGAGGTTCAGCTAATGAGGATCTTGACCTTCCTCACAATTATTGACTTGTCGTGCAACTCTTTCCAAGGGAATATCCCCGAAGTTATTGGACATCTTCATTCTCTTGTAGGGCTCAACCTTTCTCATAACCATCTTACGGGTTCCATACCATCAACTCTAGAGAACTTGACTAATCTTGAGTGGCTTGATCTTTCTTCAAATAATTTTAGTGGGTTGATTCCTCGAAAATTGGGAGATTTGGCATTTCTTGGGTACTTAAACCTCTCAAAGAACCAACTCACCGGTCAAATTCCACAAGATAAGCAATTGAGCACATTTTCAAGCGACTCATTTGATGGGAATCCGGGCTTATGTGGAACTCCATTGCCAAAAGCATGCCCTAGCAATGCTCAACCTCCTCCTCCTGCACCATCATCGTTATTAACTTTCAACCGTGAAGGGCATGAGAGTTGGTTGAAACAGAAAACACTGTGGATTGGCTATGCATCGGGAATTGTAGTTGGGATTTCGATAGCATACATTGCATTTGAAATAGAAAGGCCCAAATGGCTCATACAAGGTGTAAGGATAATGGAGAGTAGAGCAACCAAGTGGATAGAGAAGACAAAGCGAAAGGCCATCAAATTTCATGGACAATGAAAGTGTTTGAGGAATTTATTTTAGTAAACTAGCAATGTAAATTTAATTAATAGAGATGTCACCGAGACAACTTGAAATGTCATTTCCTTTATGAAGGCTTGTTTCTAATGTACTTTCTCCATGTTTCTTGGTGCAATTTTCTATTGGTTGAATTAGGAAGATGAATAATATGATATGTCAAGCACGCTGCTTTAAATAACAAAGAAGTAAAATACAAAAGAAGAAAATGAACCAAGTGCCATTAATCTCTACAGATATCTTTTCCGTCTTCCCATGTGGATAACTTTTATATGTCCATGAAGAATTGGAAGTGAAGACTACCTTTCACTCATTCAATCAAAGTCAGTTAATTAATTAATATGCCAAAGAATTATGTCTTGAAGGATCAATCCTGAAATTTGTGCACAGGATCAACTATTTTTTTCTATTCAAATTGCAAATCTTTGGGTGGAACACACTTATGTTATGTTTCATTAAATCAACTTGGGATAGTTGTATGAGTGATGGGTCTCGTCAATATAAGAAGTTATATGAATAGTCAAAGGTTAGCAAAATTCATTGATCTCCATAGCGTGGGTTTATGCTAAACTGTGGTCTTCAAAACAATTAACTTTTAGAAACATCTTCAGCCATGCTCTTTATGAATGAAAACCAATTACCATGAATTTTCTTTCACATCATGCCTTCTTTAAACATAGGCCTCTTGTTGAGCCCGGTCCATGCACAAGTTGGGCCTTCCAGCCAGTTCGCTCTAAGGCATTACCTTGCTGTGGGCGTTTTTTTTTTCAATCTTATGTTGAGACCATTTTTAAAAAAAAATTGTAAAGTCTCTTATTTTGCTCACATCTTTTGTCTTACTATATAGTATCTTAGTATATAAGTAAAGTTGGAAATTCTCTTGCAAATTTTGTTTCGGGCTAGTACCCTTGACCCGTGCCAGATCCGATGGAATGATTTATGGTCAGCTTAACTAATTCTTTGAGGTCAAAGTCAAATGTTTACATAATGATTTTTTTCCCACAAAAATTTAAGATAACCAAGAGAACCGAAATTATAATTTACAGCAACTGCACAAGACCTTTCAATGCGATTCGAAAATATTGTAATGTTTAACGGAGAGATTAATTTTTACAATAAGCACCGCAAGCGTATTGGTAATTTTAAAATTTGTTTATTAAATTTTCTCAAATAAATATAAAGAAATACGAACCGCTTTATGTAGTGATGGGAGATAGATACAATGATGGAGGGGATGAGGAAGGGGAGGGGAGGGTGACGAGGAGGAACAGCTGGCCCCATAAAGGCAAAAAAACCCACCACCACTCAAGGCGACAAACCATGGCCGAATTGCACTGGTGTGGATCCTCCCTCCTCTTTCCCTTTTTTTTTCCATATTGGAAAATCGTTTCTCTTTACCTTTTTTAATTTTTGGGAAAAAAAATGGAAAAGGATTAAATAATTAAAAGATCTGACTGACCCGAACCTCCCCAATGCCGTTGCGTGCTGTGTACACCTTAACGTCCCGCGGTTCTCCATCAAAAGTCGAGAAAAAGAAGAAGAAAAAGGAGAGAGAGAGAGGGGAAGGAAGGGGGCGATTGTGTGGCTGCGATTCCCGGAGATGGCTTAGGAGGTTCGCGAATTCGTGGGGAGGTATAGAGTTCGATCCCTACCTCTTAGGCCTGAAGGGTGGGGTTGGCTACTCAAGCTCATGACCATGGCCGCTCGACGTGAGCTTGCGGTAACCATGCCAACTTGACTTTTAGCTCGATGTCATGGCTGCAAGATCTTTTCGAGCCACAGAATTTGAAACCATACCCACTCGGGCTTCAAGCTCGCAGCCATGGCCACTCAATCGGTGGTTGTAAGGGGGTACTAATCATAGTTTTTGCGTTGATGTGGTTGTTAATTTTTGTAAGTTTTTGATTTAGTAGGATTTAAGGAAGTAGGAGAATGTAGGGGAGAGGGAGGGAGAGTCAACATTTGAAAAAAGAAAAAAAAAATACACATCGGCAAATAAAAGGGAAAACAAAATCCATGCCAGAAAATAGTTAACGCCAAGTCGGCAAATTTCATCGCCGGACCTAAATAAGAACGGTTGATGGCACTTTTTTCTGAGGTACGGTGATGGTTTCAAAGCAAAAAAGGGGACTGACTTTGTTTTCGGGCAAAAGTAAACCCACCATAGATCCACATGATTTGAATAATTGATCAAAGACCGCAATTAGACCACGAGCACCAAACCATCCACTTTCTCTGTGCCCTAGCCATAGCAAACGAAATCGCACTTACACTTACCACAGCATCGCCGCTGCCGAAGTGACAGACGACCAAAACAATCATCCCCTCGGCGGAGCTCCGACCAACGAAGGAGCTCATGATGCCGAAAACTACTAATTCAACCCTCCAAACCTGAATCCGACAAGCTCGACCCGGTTCTTGGACTATTACCAAATTCAACGGTCGCAGTTCCTCTCGGCGCACCTCATCAACCTGGGACGGCGAATACGAAGACGAAAATGAAGAAGAAGAAGAAGAAGAAGAAGAGAAGGATTGCAACGATAACGAAGTGAGGAATTGCGATCTGGAGTGAGAGTAAATGGAAGGACGAGGGCAAAATTGGAGATGGGTCTCCTATTCTTTGCAGGTCCGGCGTGGGACGTATACCGTCGGCATGAGCCTCGGCCTCGACGCGTTCCAAGGCGTGGGGCTCTGGCACGAGCGGCAAATGAGATTTCCCGAGTGCTTGGCGACAAGGATGTTCACGCCGTGGACTCTGGAATTGCAGTCCCGGCACAGGTTCACTTAGTCCGACTTGCGGTACATGGCCGCGAAGCTGTTGCAGAGATCGCATCGCGAAAATACTATAATGTTTAAGAGAGCGACTAATTTTTCATAATGGGCATCGTTGAGTCTAGTAATTTAACATTATTGATTTTTTTTTATTATCTGAAATACGATTACTGGATTTACTTCTTGAAATGTTTAGGGAATACATCAAGAGCATCAGTGCTTAAAAGGTCTAGTAGAGCGGGCGGGGGATTAAACAACCAATTATTGGGAAGATAATTTAAGCGACAAGCTTTGGCAAGCCAATCCGCAGACCTGTTGGCATTTCTGGTGTAGTGGGCCAAGGAAATGTGGTGGAACTCCTTTAGTTTGCTTTGGGCCCGGTCCAAGAGAGGCTTTAGTTCCCAGTTTAACTCCTTCGAGGCTACCACCGCTTGCACGAGGGGAAGACAGTCGGATTGTACTTCTAGATGCAGTTCTGTTCGAGTGGAGAACAGATCTAGGGTTTGACGGAGAGCTAGGGCTTCCGCTTGGGTAGCCGAGGAAGCATCGACGATTCTCGCAAAACCGTCAACGAGACAGCCTCGGGAATCTCTGCAGAGACACGCAATCGATGCTCTATTCTTTGCCGGGCTCGAGTCGTCTTCAGTCTCTGCTTCCACTTCATTCAGTTCAACAAAGGACGCGTCTACATTGATCTTTAGGGTTCCGTGAGGGGGAAGACGCCATCGAGCAGGTGCAGTAGCTTGCTTCTTTTCAATTTCTAGTAGATGATTCGAATTTCTGAGGTTATCAAACAGAGTTGTCGCCTGGAATAAAGTTTGCTGTGGTGACAGGGGACGGTGACCAAAGATATGCTGGTTCCGGTCCTTCCAGATACACCAGAGAAGAGCAACCACTTGGTCGAAATACTTAGTAAGTGTCGGGTTATTTTTCATCTGGAAGAGCCAATCATCAAGCCTTGTTAATCCGAATCTGGAAATTTTGATTTACAGGGGTGCGGCGTTCCAAACGTGAGCTGTCCATGGACAGAGTAAGAGGGTGTGTTCAGTGGTTTCAGCTTCCATGTGGCAAATGAAACATAAAGGATCAGGTATTATCTTTCTCTTGTGAAGATTATCCCTTGTTGGTAGGGCGTTGCGGCATGCTTGCCAAAGAAATAGTCTAATTTTGGGTAGGGTGTGAGTCTGCTTGATGTGTTTCCAGAGATCTGGATTGATTTGATGAGATGAGGTTGCTGCTGTGGTATGATAATTGTTTGGGTTGTCTCTGGCTAAAAAGTAACCGCTTTTAGTTGAGTAAAGACCAGATTGGGTGTGCATCCAGACCAGTTTGTCTCTTGAATTAAGCAAACCAATAGGGGTAGCTAGTATTTCTCTCACAATTCATTCATCAAACATCATTTCCACCTTCTCTGTATTCCACTTTCTTGTCCCTTGTTCGATCAATTCTGCCACTTGAGCAGGTTCGTTTCTTGTTGCTGGACCACCTATAGGGCCTCTCTTTAGCCATTTGTCTTCTCGGATTGAGAGGTCTTTTCCATTCCCAACTTGATGCATTATATGTGGCGTGATAGAATCTATTCCCCGAATTATACTTTGCCAACCCCATGACGGACGAGATCCTTTTCCAGCTTTCCAGAAATCACCCTGTGGATAATATAAACCCCTCATTACTTTACTCAATAGAGACTGAGGATTCTGTGAGATTCGCCACGCTTGTTTCCCCAGCAGAGCTGTATTGAAAGTTGTAATATCTTTGAAGCCAAGACCCCCTTCATCCTTTCTGAGTTTCAAGGATTCCCATCTCTTCCAATATATACCAGCATGTGTGCTGTTCGTTTTCCACCAGAAATTTGCGGTCCTCTTCTCAATAGCTTTGCATATAGACACTGAGATTCTGAATATTGACATAGCATATTGAGGGATAGCCTGAACCACTGATTTGATTAAAATCTCCTTCCCCACTTTTGATAACAAGCTTTCCTTCCAGCTTTCTAACTTTCTATTAACTCGAGTTAGGATCCACGCGGACATATCTTTCTTTGAGGAGCCCCAATCTGAGGGAATTCCCAAGTATTTCCATGTTTTCTCTATCTCAGGAACTCGTAATGCTGTGGCCATATTTCTCCTCAATGTAGTGGGGCATAATTTGTTGAAGTATATACCTGATTTATTAAGATTTATGGCCTGACCAGAAGCAAAGCAATATTCGTGTAGGATCATCGCCGGATTTTGACATTCTAGGATTGTGCCATTGAGGAAAAAGATAGAGTCATCCGCAAATAACAAGTGTGAAAGGGTGGGGCAGTTGTTGTTCAGTTTAATTCTTCTAAGTGTGCCATCATCCTCTGCTTTTCTCATCATGGTTGATAGAACATTAGCTACTAATATGAAAAGATATGGTGATAGTGGATCACCTTGGCAAAGTCCTCTAGTTGGCCTGAAAGAAGGAAGAGCCTCCCCATTAAAATTGACACTGAATGTAACTGTGGAAACGCACTGCATCACCCATTGCACCCACTATTCACCGAATCCCATTTTAGTTAAACATGCTCTTAGGAAGTCCCATTCAATCCGATCATACGTCTTCTGCATATCTAACTTTAACACTGCTTGAAACTTCTTTTTCCTCTCCCGAGTTCGTAATCTGTAGAGAACCTCCTGTACAATCAATATATTGTCTTGTATTTGTCTTCCCCCCATGAAAGCACTCTGTTCTTCTACATTGAGTTGAGGTAAGAGAGGTTTTAATCTGTTTGACAGCACCTTTGAGATGATTTTATATTCAAAATTGCAAAGGCTAATAGGGCGGAACTGTTCCAGCTTTTCTGGGTTCGGGGTCTTAGGAATGAGGGTTATAAGTGTTCTGTTCAGATCAGGATGGAGGTAATCGGTGGCGAAAAAAGTCTGTATTTCTGTGAATATGTCCTGATCAATATATGGCCAATGATTTCTGAAAAAAAAAAGGCCATGCATGCCATCTGGTCCAGGAGCTTTATTGGCTCCTAACTGCTGCATTGCTGTTTTGATTTCCTCCATACTAACAGATTCAACGAGTCTTTGATTCATTCTCACATCCACCAAAGCTGGAATTTGTTGTAAGAGAGGCTGGAAGTTTCAAGGCCCCACTGACTCGTATAGTTTTTGAAAATATGTACCAGTCATATCTTTTAGCCGCTGCTCCTCATGCACCCAAACATCTTCTGCATTTTTCAACATTGATATCTGGTTTCTGATTCTCCTCTGGATAGTTGTGGCATGGAAGAATTTGGTATTCTTATCCCCCTAGTTCAACCAATTGATTCTAGACCGCATTCCCCAATACATTTCTTCTTGTCTCCACAACTGGTCAATTTCTTTGATTAATTCCTTTGCTGCCTTGCTCTCATTGAAAGTGCCTGTACTATTCATTAAGTGCTGTAGCTCGCGATTCAGCCATGTGATCCTCTTTCTAGCATTAGTGAATTTGTTCTGGCTCCATTTTAACAACTTTTGTGACACTATTTGCAGTTTCTCCGCCACGCAAAGCTGTTGGAGAGCCGGTTCAGTCCAAGTATCCCTTACTAGTGTCACACGATCCTCCTCCTCTGCCCAGAAAGCTTCGTATCTAAAGCTCTTCCCCTTTCTTTTCCTCGGAGGGCTGGTCGCAAGAATAATAGGGGAGTGGTCGGAACCAATGGCAAGTAAGGCAATACATTCAGCTTTGGGATAGTTAATGCGCCATTCTGAACTGCATAATACTCTGTCTAAATAAAAGGAAAATGAATCGATTTCATTAAATCGGAGACAATGATGGAGGGAGGATAAGGAAGGCGCAATCGGAGGAACAACGGACCCTCAATGAAGCGATAAATGCCTGCAGAAATGCAATGGAAAATGCCTTCCCTTTCCCATATTGGAATTGATTTTCTTTTACGTAATTGTACTTGATCTCGTGAACTTGTTTGGAATATGTGAAGGTAGTTAGCTTACTCTATATATTTCAGGTTGATTATGCTTGACTTTGTTGGTTATCCAGTCGATTCAGATGGAGGACGGAGGGAGTCCCCACCTCTGAGGTTTGAGGATTGGGCCAACCCGCATGGCAAAAAACCAAAAGGAGAATATTAGCGTTGGTGCTCTTACTAGAAAATTAATATCCTCTCTCTACTTTTTTATAAGGTTCAAAAGTAGGTGCATGATTTTGGCTTCGGGCAAAACTAGAGGGACCAATGATATCATAGAAGTTATAATTGCACTTTTTCCATCCCATTTTGATGCGTGTTAAGTAAACTCACCAAAAAAATAACACAAATTGAAAAGTGAATAGTGAAATTGAGATTATTTAATTCGACGTGTTGTCAAGTAGAAAAACTTGATGATCGAAAATATATATATTTCCTCCGTGCATTCATTTTAATAAAAATTTTATTTTTTATTTTTTCTAAAAAGTCTATTTTTTATTTTATTTTTTATTTTTCTTCTATTATTCTTTTCCTTCTTCTTCTTCTTCTTCTTCTTCTTCTTCTTCTTCTTCTTCAATCAGTCGTTGGCAACTAGCCAAAGGCGAGCTAGAGCTTACCAATCTAGCCAAGCTAGAGGTCGACAAGCTCAAGGCTCGCCAGATTGATGAGCTCGAGCCTGTGGTGAGGCTTGTGCTCGCTGGCCATTATCGTGACTGGCGACCGACTGCGAAAGAAGAAAAGCAAAAAGAAGATGAAGAAGAAGAATGTGGAGTGGTAGGAGTGTGAGATAAGAGAGAATGAGTGAAGAAACATTTTCCCTTATTAGAAAAGTGATAGACATTTTTTCTTACTTTCATGAAAAATGTCTACACCAATCAATTCATTTTTCATAAAACGAACACCAAAAGTTCTGACAAACATTTTCTTAGAGGCGCCAAATAACTTCCCTGCGAAACTTTATCGAAAGGAGCACTCAGATCAAGCTTCTTCTCATTTTATCGTTAAAAAAATAAAATAAAGCAAATAAAAGATGCACTTTGAGAGATAGCGCACTTTCCGTAAATTCCCGACCTATGAAATAACCCCCCCAATTAATTGAGTCCATTGTTTTGGCACGTTTTTCCATCATATACGGGGAAAATATGCCGCATTTTGTGTTGACATAATCGAATTTTAAATGCTCAATTTAGTGCCCCAACGCCCTCTAAAAACCTTATTATATTCAAGTTAAGAAAAAATTACGATAATCCAAAAACCTAGTATGACGGGCATATTAGGTCGTGTAAGTAACTACTTGTATGAAATAGTGAAACGATTTCAACGGCTTTGAAAGTTATTACCTTATCGTAATGAAGGTTTCCTAGTAATCCAATAAAAAGCTTACTAGCTTTGTCATAAGGAATTACTAATTATTGATTGGAAACCTCCCTAAGTCTCTTTACTGGCAAATGAGATTTGACTTGCAAATTGAAGCTCTGTCGTGAGGCATAAACAAAGCGTAATTCTTTTTACCTCATTTACAAATACCGATAGAAAATGCAATTAAAGAATTTAGGATAGTCAAATTCATCAATTAAATAATTTAGCACCATGAAAATGGGGTGTTGTACACGCAAGAAGACATCGCGTACACGCAAGAAGACATCGCGCGTAGGGACAATTCCAAAAGATTTTTCCATGTATATTTCTATGACACTAAGGCACTGTTTGGTAACCATCCAAACAGTGCCCGATTCTGATTTTTTGTTCCCAGAATCAGTTTGGGAACAGAATCACGTTTGGTAAAATTTTTGTTTCCGGGAACAAATTTGTTCCTGGGAATAGTTTTGACAAAGGATTGAGAATAAAAAAAAATGTGATTCTCGGTCTGGGAATCAAAAAAAGAATCAAAACAGTGAAAGTCTTCTTCTTTCCTTTCGCCATCCTGTGACTGCCGTCTACCACCATCCGCCGCCGCCCGCCGCCGTCTGCCAGTTCGACGAGCTCATCGGAGGCTTGCCAGGCTAGGGCAAGGTCCGGCGAGCTCGCTAGAGGCAAGCCTAGCCACCGGTGAGGCCCACCTGTCCACCGGCAAGGCTCGACCTCGCCAAATCTGGCGAGGCCAAGCCTGGCCAGGGCTGGGCAAGCCTCATGATGCCCAGCCTTGCCGGTGGCCAGGTAGGCCTCGCCCAACCCCAATGAGGCGCGCCTGGCCACCAGCGAGGCTCGCCCAGCCCCACCTGTGGCCAGGCAAGCCTCGGTGAGGCCGGCCTGACCATCGGCAAGGCTGGGCCAACGAGGGCTGACCTCGCCGAGGGCCAGTGACGCTCCGGTGAGGTTGTCGGCCCTCGTCTGGCGGCGACCGGCCACAAGAAGAAGAAGAAGAAGAATAGGAGAAAAAGGAAAAAAAAAGTACAAAAGTACAAAAGTAAAAAAAAATTAAAAATTAAAAGAAATTGATTTGGAACAAAATCAATGAGCACGGTACCAAATGCAATTCTATTCTAGAATTAGAAATTTTGGATAATTACAAAACGTGTTCTTTTACTCAGAATCAGTTCCCGAGAACAAAATAAAAAATAATCATTTCTGGTCAGAATCTGTTCCCGGGAACAGAATCGTTACCAAATGCGCCCTAAGAATCTTCCACGCCCAAGTGACCCGTACCGTGGAAATTCCTGTGACTCCATAATCTTATTCTAAGAAGACTTTTGACTTCTACCTTCTAAAGAAGACTCGTGTTAATCACTTCATAGTACAAGAGGGCTTTAGAAGTGGATGCATCCTCCATATCCAATAAACTCACTCACATACTAAATTGCATAATGGGGTGGTATCAGATTCTCTACCTCCTTTGTTTTCACATTTTCTTACATTCTTCCCTTCGCTTTGCCTCGACCCTTTGCCCTCCTCACCAACTCGATGCCTTGCTTCTTTTTAAGAATTCCTCCGTACTTGATAGGGAGGCATTCAACTCATGTGATGAGGATGACCGTATCACATCTTATCCAAAGACAAACTCATGGAATAAGGGCGTGGATTGCTACTCGTGGGATATTGTCACTTGTGACGGTGTCATTGGCAACGTCATCAATCTTGATCTACTCTTCAGTCCAATAGCTCCCTTCATCTTATTCATCATCTTTGAAGCCTCAAACTTTATGGTGATAACTTTGATGGCTCACATATTTCGCCTAATCTGAGCGCTTTTGCAACATTCACTCATCTGGATTTCTCTAATTCACTATTTTCCGGTTCTATTTCCAATGAAATCTCTCGCCTCTCCAAGTTGGTCGAACTTGATCTCTCTAACGATTATATTTTCAACACATACCCGTTCCCTTCTATCAGGTTGGAAAATTCGGTCTTCACAATGCTTGTTCAAAATTCAATAGCATTAAGAAAGCTTGTTCTTGATCAAGTAGACATGTCCATGGTTTCACCAAAGTCCTTTGCCAATTTGCCTTCTTCTTCGACATATTTGAGCACTGTAGGTTGTTCCTTAAGGGGCATATTTCCGGGCGCTGTTTTTCAATTACCAAAACTTATTACTCTTGAAATAAGTAAAAACGTTGACATGTCTGGGATTCTTCCCAAATCCAATCGAACCAGTCCTCTTGACTCTTTGTCTCTCCAGTATACGAGCTTTTTGGGAGAAGTACCGATTCAATTGGTATCTTGAAGAGTTTAACAATTTTAAATCTTCAGAAGAAAGTTGCAAATGAATTGGGCGATTAGTAACTGTCGAGAAACATACTATAGTAGATCTTTATGTCAATAAGCACGATCCCCTGAAATCCCAATCAGGATCATTTTGATGCTATTGTTCATGGCCGATGAAGCCACACGATCGAGAGATATTTTGATCGAAGGGCAAGAGATATTTTGATCGAAGGCTGTGACTAATTCATGAACAAAGCTAACCTAAAAAATGCCTAAGTCGGTTTTCTCAAGTATTCTATAATACTCTTGAGGGCGGACGTTACGATAGTTGTATATGGCTGAAATAAATGCAGATGGATGGTAATTGGGAATATGTAATCTCTACCATTTGATTAAGAAGAGATTTACGGTTATAGAGGTCTCTTCCTCTCATTTATATCTCATTTACAAGTAAAATACAATTCCAAAGCTTCTCTCTCTAGAGTTTCTTTCACAAGTTAGGAAACGCCAAATGGATCCGCGTGACACTATCATTAACAATAAAAAAAAATGAATCTTAGGATGAATTCTGGGATTTCTAATATCTGTTGATTTAATTCAATTCTTGTCAGAAGAAGCATATATTGCTTCACTATCAAACAAATCAAAGAAGATTTCATTTCAGGAGTGGGTTTCGACTCCCACGCCGTGCGAGGAGGCAGGGCAAAAGTCTGAGAGTGTGTGTTAGAGTAGGATTAGAGTAGAACCGACTAAAAAAAAAAACAAATCAAAGAAGAGTTAATATTTATCACTTTGCGGATAAAAGGAAAATTACCAACAACAAAAAAAAAGATAAAAGGAAAATTAATGTGGTCTTAAATACTGAAAAGGGATATAATTTTAAGAGCCACGTAACGTTTACCAAATAGGAATAATTGCAGCAATAGCCAAGCATTGACCCTTCCGCATACTAAACTTTGCGAATTCAAGTATTCCTTTTTTTCTTTTTTGTCAGCATCAAAGTTTTATCTATGTCTCAAAGATAAACATGAATAAATCCAGTAAACATTCAACGCTAGCAAATTCTAATAACACCAACAGGAACAAATTTCTCAAATTTCATCAGTCCAGCGTTATTTACAGGAACAATTTTCTCAAATTTGATCAGTCCAACATTATTTATACAACATCCGAATCACAAAACACATAAATCCAGGAGCCAAAAGCAAAAAGGGTAGGCCTGTATGGTGAGACACAGAACAAAACACCCAAAAAAAAGGGGAAATAGCTCAAATTAAGGAGCATCAAAAGAGTCCATTTTGGTCATGGAGATTATACACGTGCCCAAGATTGTATGCACCGTTCGCTTCAAGAGGCTTGCTCTCGTAGGCGATTTCTCCGTTTGGGGAGCAAGAGTCCACCATCAACTCGTTGATCCATCTCATCACGTTCTTCTTGAGCTCCTCCATCGACCCTCCCAACTGCTCAAGCTCACACAATCCAAGTTCATCGATCGGTGCCTCCCACCAACATTGCCTCTGGCTCTCTCTCCTCATCTCATCCAGCGCCTCCCCGCGCTTCCTCTCCGCCTCCAGCTCCTCAAGAACTTGAGTCAATATCCCGTTGAGGTCACGCAAGTTCGCGTTCCGGTGGGCTTCAATGAGCCGGCACTCGCCCGAGTCAGGGGGCGCCGGGTCCTGGGCGAGGAACCGGTCGATGATGAACTCGACTTCCGGGTGACCAAAGGAGAAGACCTTGCTGGCGGGAGAGAATACTATGATTCCGATGTCGACCCCGCAGAGGGTGCAGAGCTCGCTCGCTTTCTTGAAAAGCCCAGATCGCCGTTTCGAGAAGGTCACCTGGAGATGGTTTTTCTTGGGAATTTTCGAAATGGCGATTTTCTGGCGACCCAAGCTCGGTTTCTTTGCCATGTTGGATACGAAAAGAATACAGTCCAAGATAGACTTAGAAGGCAGAGAAAGAAGTTACACAAAGGGAGTTTATATAGCGACTTTGGTATACAAAGTTTCAATGTCCAAGCTGGCCAAGATTACTCAAAATCAATGAGTTCTGGCCAAGACATTTCTCAGTAATATGTGATTGGAGTGGAGATTCATAGGTTATGATATCTCGTCCTCTTAATGCCACCCTAGTGCGACAACTTTATTTTACTAGGTGGCAACGTTAAAGGGGCATTTACAAAAGGTTTCCGTGTACGTTGGTGCTTGCAAGACCATTAACTAGTTGACCTTTTTGGTTAAGAAGTCAATCCTTGTCAATAACTACTTTTACGTGGCCATTCTTTAATCACACAGCGCTGTAACGCACATGCTTTAGGTTGTGGTTGTGATATTACAAGTAATTACTTCAGTATCAAATCTGTCTTACATATAGATTTGGCGAAGATATCGTGGATTAGTATAGTTTAATGAGCCACATGAGAAGGCGGTGTGCTTTCTTCGTATTCACCGTAGTCTTTTTGATGCATTTTTATCGTGGGAACGAGGATTTCCTTCTAATCTTATCAAGTCTTGCAATAATAATTGAGGATATGATTCCATAAAGATTGATGTAACTCCTATTTTGATGATCAATTTTCTTTTAGTTGGCATTAGGCTATAGTCCCTTTTTTATACTTTTGCAGGTAATCATGTACCAAGGGTGTGGACACTGAAAGTGCTAAAACTTAGCACATGATGACACTGTAGTTTCAGAAGTTTCAAAAGTTTCAAAAGATATACTTAAGTGTCAAAATTGGAAAATAATAAACATTTAAGTGTCAATAATGAAAAATCCAGCCAAAGTGCTAACTTGACATTTTCCAGTGACTTTATTTACTGAGGTGGCAATTATTTTAAAAAATTATCCACGTGATATTTTTTTTTTCAAAAGTCCACATGGCACTATAAGCCCCCAAAATAATTTTTAATATAAATATTAAACTATCCACGTGGATACCAAGACTTGGCACTTAATATTCATTTTCTTTAAAACTTGGCATTTTCTTCAAAACTTGGCATTTAAGTGTTCACTTTTAACCACGAGTAGCACTTAAGTAATCACTTACACCATAATTTAATATTTAAGTGATCATTTTTTAACCACGACTAGCACTTAAGTGAATATGGAAGGCGATGACATTTTAGACAAGAATTGCTAAGTTGGCTTTTCGACAGGCCATGTAGACCATTTATATTATTAAAAATATGGCACATTAGATTTCTAGCTATTCTCGCCAAACTTAACATTTTAGTGTCCTAATATTTAAAAAAAGTGATATTTAATTGTACTTTTTAGAATTTTTGGCACTAAATTATCCACCTGGGTCAAGTTTTGGCACTCCCCCTGCACTTTCCCCCACGTATTGGTTAGTAGACATTGAGTGGGTTAATGTTTAGTATTTCCAATTTATTGCTGTTCTAGTGAGACCAAGAAACTGCTCGACCATTGCCGGCACGAGAACCTTCAAGTTCGAATCATACCGGGCTCAACAATCTTTCGAGGTTAAGTTAGGAAGAAGAAGCAGATCATGAGGACAATAACGAATACCATGAATTGAAAATGCTGACTATATGATCACTTCTTGTAAAGCAAGGGAGTTTCCGTGGTGCTAAAGTCTACTTTTGTGTTATCGAAATATGGGGACGAATAGTGCGCAAGGATTCTTAGTAAGTCTTCAAAGGACTTTTACGAGGAAAAAAGTGTCGGAAAAGTCCTAAATATTTTACATTTGTGCCAATTAAGTCTTAAACCTTTTACTACTGGCAATTTAGTCCTAGATGTTTTTATTAGTATCAATTTAGTCATAAACATTTTGATTTTGTGTTAATGTAGTCTTAAACCTTTTATTGATGCCAATTTATTCGCAAAACTTTTGATTCAATGTTAATTTAGTCCTAAAACTTTTGACATAATGCTAATTCAGTCATTCCAACTAATTTTAGCTAGATATTGTTGAGATGGCACAATTGGTACTGATGTGACATAGCCAATACTAACATATACAACTTTTATTTTATTTTCATTTTCCTTTTCCTTTTCTTTTCTTTTCTTTTCCTTTTTTTTTTTCCCTCCTCTACCTTACTCTAGCTAGTCGTCGGTTGGGCGACCGACCAAAAGTGAGGGCCGGCAAGGTTGAGGTCAGCCTTGCCGGCGGCCGTGAGGCTGGCCTCGCACTAGGCTGGCAAGGGTCAAGCCTTCCCAACCATCGACTCTAGTCAAAATTAGCCGGAATCACGAAATTAACATTATATCAAAAGTTTTAGGATTAAATTGGCATCAAATCAAAAGTTTTATGACTAAATTAGAGCCAATAAAAAATTTAGAACTAATTGGCATTAAGTTAAAAGGTTTAGAACTAAATTGGCACCAATAAAAGGTTTAAAACTAAATTGACACAAGTAAAAAGTTTAAGACCAAATTAATACAAATTTAAAAGGTTTAGGACTTTTTTGGACACTTTTCCCATTATGAGCCAGATCTTTAGAGTAATTGACGCCCAGAAAGGAAAGACTTGTCTATCTTTCTATTCACTACTCCAACATAAACTTCTCCATCTTGAACTTCTCCAACATACGTCGTTGGGTTCCTAAAAATAAAATAAAAAAATAGTAAATGATTTTTATGTTGTCTTGTTTGGTTGAATGGCTCCAAGCACAATTTAGTCGCATTGTTCTTGGGTTTTACCACACACCTACCAGTAAGGGCACTCACGATGGAGAAGACAAGAACATCACCATGATCCATAAACATTTTTCAGGACCACTCTGGGGATTTTTTTACTTTTTCAATTTTAAGTAGACCTATCAAAATGGGTCCAAAATTCATCTAATAACCCAAACACATTTAGATGGGCCATAACAAATTTCGCATGAGATATAATGGGTATATAAAATAAAGATGCCTAAATAAGTGGGTTATAAATGGGCCCATTATAAACTTTTTTACAACTAACTTAAGGCTTAACTCATTTAATAGACCTCTAAAATAAGTGGATTATAATGGGTCCATTATGAATCTATTTACAAGGCTTAACCACTTAAGGACACGCATGACAAAATTTCTGGAACAGAAATCAATTTCTATTCCATGGACGAGTTTCTGAGTAAAGAAACGTGTTTGATAATAATTCAAAATTTCTATTTCTGAAATAAAAATTCGTTTGATAGCAGAATAAAATTTCTATTTCTAGGAGCGGTAACGAACAGCGTTCGGTGGTTGGAGTCCAACGTTCAGTGACCGGCATTTGGCGTCCGGTGATTGGCGACCAACGGCCGGAGTCCAAAGTCCGATGTTCGGCGTTCGCCACCAAGTCCAGTGATCGGCGGCAGGCGGCCAAAGTCCGGAGTCCGACACCGGAGTCCGGCGACCGGCGACCGGCGTCTGGAGTTTGACATCCAACGTTCGACCTCTAGAGTTCGGCGATGAGAGGTCGGCAGCGAGTGGCCGGTGGCCGAAGTCTAGTAGCGAGGTTGCGGGTGGCCGACATCCCGACCGGTAGTGAGCGGCGAGACAATCACCAGCAAACATCTAATGGTTGGTGGTGAGCCTCCGGCATCCAATGATTGGCGATGAGCAACCAACGACCGGCGGGCGTCCGGCATTCGACGACTAGCGGTTGTTGACGGGCAATTGGAGTGCGGTGGACCGGCGGTTGACGTCTGGTGGCCGGTGATCGGCAGCTGGTGGCCGAAGCCGATGGCGGGTGGCCAACAACAAGTGGCGAGCATCTAGCATCCCACTGGCGACAAGTGGGCAATGGGTGGTGACGAGAGTAAACGATGATAAAAATTTTAATTTCTCATTTTTGTTCCAAAAATAGAAAAGCTAAAATTTTAATTTTCCAAATCTATTTGATAAAAATGGTCCAAATGAAATTGTGTTACTAAACGGATTTTTATTTCAAACATGTTCCGGGGAACAGAAAAACAAAAAAATACAAAAACAAAAATTTTGTCATGTGTGTCCTAAAAGACATTTACCTTTTTAGAATAGGTCATGTCACATATGCACATGGTCTAAAAAAAAATAAATATATAAATATATATATACGGAGATGTGTTGAGCCAATTTTTATAATTTTTATCTTTTTTTTCTTTTTTTCTTTCTTTCTTTATTTTTTTGCTATGAAGTTTCGCTTACCCTTGTTGACACCAACTGAGGGCGAGGGCCCACAAATCCTTCCCTAGTCGTTGTCAAGGTTGCTAGGTCTAGCGAGGGCCAAGATCCTTGCCCGCAACTAGCTAGGGTTTCAAATCTTGCCCACAATCGACGAGGGCCTTGCGGCCCTCATTGGACATAGGACAAAAGAGGAAAAAGATAAAAAAAAAAAAATATATATATATATATATATATATATATATATATAATATTTAAAAGAATTATAACAATTGCTTACTAGATTTGTGTTGCATAGACGTGTTTTGGAAATATAATTTTTTTTATAAAATCATAAGAAAGAAGTTATCCTAAATTTGATTGTACATAAAAGTATTTTAACAATATGGGTTGGGTATAAAATTGAAATGGTATTGAATCGAGAAATTTTGCATTACGAATAAATGAGTTATAAATGAGTTAATAAGTCGATTTAGGTCAAACCATTTATGATCCGACTCGACCCAAACTCAACACGATCCACCCATTTGATAGGTTTAGTTATAAGACTACAAATTCAAATTGTACACCAATATTGGAATAGAAAATGGAGAAAATTGAATCAAATTGAATGAAAAGAGCAAAAGAAAGGCAAAAGATCACTTCAAGTGCCATAACTTGGCACAAAGGGACATTTAAGTACCATAACTTACAAAAGTAACATTTAAGTACCACATTTTAAGAAAAGTGGGATACCTGAGTGCTACCTCCGACGAAGCCGACCGGAAATCATACATTGTAATTAAATATTAATATTTCTAGCCTAGGTGGCTCGCTGGAGAGCTGACTCAACTCTAATTCATCCAAAACGACATTGTTTCTATAGTTCGCCAAAATAGAGCCCTTAAATCAGCCAAAACGACATCGTTTTGGTATCATTTGAATTTTAATATAATATAAAAATTAATTAAATTAAATTAAAAACATAATAATAATAACAACAATTTTTATTTATTTATTTAAAAAAAATTGAGGAGGAGGAAGGCAGGCCGGACGGTTGAGGGGCTTCCCCACCGTCGCCGGAAGATGGGGAGGGTTGGCCGGGGCCGCCGAGCCCTAGCCGAAGGCCAACAACCCTTGCCCGGATCTAGGCGAGGGCACACAGGCCCTTGCCGCCGGTCGGCTGGGGCCGCTGGCCCCGACCGACCCTCCCCACCTCCTTGGCGACAAAGGGGAGATGACGGGCGCAGTGAGGGCCGAGCCCTCGGCCCGCGGGGCTGCCTCCCTCCTCCTCCTCCCCCACTCCCTTTATTTTTTCCTCATCCTCCTTCCTCCTCCTCAACCGCGAGCTACCTCCCTCCTCCTCCTTCCCCCTCACCGAATCTAGGCGAGGGTCGTGGCCCTGCCAAAATCCGCCAAGAGCCGCCGCCCGCCGGGGTCGCCTTGGCGAGTGGCGGCCCTTGGCCCGGCCGGGCGAGGGCCATCGACCCTCGCCCGATCGGGGCGAGGACTCGTGGGCCCTCATCGCCGATCGACCGGGGTCGCAACCCCCTTGGCCGGTGGATCAATGACCCCGGCCGACCCTCCCCACTGCGTCGCCAGCCCTTGCCGCCACCAAATGAGGGCTTCCTTTTTCTTTTTAAATTTTTTTTTAAATTTTTTTAAATTTTAAAAAATTAATATTTGTATTTTTAATAAATGTTTTAAATAAATTTAATTTAATTAATTTTTATAATAATTTTTTACCATGTCAGCACCAAAATGACGCCATTTTGCACTTGCTTCGCTGGAAAATTGACACGTCAGCGTTTTAGCCAGATTGGCACTTAAGTAATCATTTTATTCCGATATGCCAAGTTATGGCACTCCAAGGGTCCACGCGTCGCAAGAGAAATATAGATTGAAGCAAGCAAAAGAACACCCCAAGTTCTAAATCTTGGCACAATGGGGCACCTTAAATGATACTTAAGTGCCACTTTTTAATTAAAAATGAAACATTTGAGTGCCATATCCGGCAAACTCCACTAGAAATCCTACATGGTAATTTTTTATTAATTTTGTTCACTTATGTGGCTCGCCGAAAAGCTGACTTTGCAGAGAAACACAAAAACAACGTCGTTTTGACACAATTCAAATTTTAATATAAAAATTAATTAAATTAAATTTAAAACCAAATTATATATATAAAGGGAGGAGAAAGATGAATAGTAGTTGGCAGCTGAGGGCTTAGCCCTCTCTATCGCCCCGCCATCACCGAGAAGGTGGAGGGAGGGTTGACTAGGGTTACTAAGCCTTGGCCAAGGGCCGACGACCCTAGTCGACTGGCGGCGAGGACTTGTGAGCTCTCGCCATCGACTACTATTCATCTTCCTCCTCCTTTTTTTTTAAAAAAATTGGTTTTAAATTTAATTTTTAATTATTTTTATATAAATTATTTACCCACATTAGTAACAAAACGACGTCATTTTGCACTTGACTTGCTGGAAAATCGCCATGTCAACATTCGGCCAAATTTTCTCGCAATTGACACTTAATTGACCAATTTTATTCTGATTTTGGCACTTAAGTGTCACTTTCATAATTTTTGGCATTTAAGTATCCCTTTATGCCAAGTTTAGCACTCCAGGTGTCATTTTCTAGATCGGAGCGAGAGACACTTCTAGAAAACTTTTTCTTCAAGATAGTTACTTCTCTGCCATGGTGCAAGCGACATTAATGGAAATACAAACTCGAGACTAAGGGCATATTTGATAACTAGCCAAATAATGTCTAATTTTATTCTTTTGTTCCCTGAAACAAAAAAGGAATAGAAATCTGTTTGGTAACTTCTTTGTTCCCGGGCAAATTTATTCCCGACAATAGATTTAAAACAAAAAAAAATTACTTCTTTGTTCTCAAGAACAACTTCATAATCAAGAACTCTTTCTTTTCTTCTTTTCCTTTTCTTCTTCTTATTCTTCCTTTCGTCGATCGCTAGTATGGCCAGCAATTGGCTAGATGAGGGCTGGTGACCTCGCTGAGTCATAGTGAGGCTAACATCACCCAGCCAAGGTGAGGTCAACCTCGCAATGGCCCACCAATGTCTGAGTGACTTTGGCCTCGCAAATATGAGCAAGGTCAATTTCACTTAGCCAAGGCAAGGCCGAGCCTTGTTGAGCCACTGTGAGGTTGGTGTGACCTAGCTATGGCGAGGCCGACCTCTCGGTGGCCCCACGAGACTTGAGCCATCGAGGGTCGACCTATTTGGAGGTTGGCAACACTCCAAAGCCAACCAACTAAAGGAAGAAAAAGAAAAAAATATAAAAATATAATAAAATTTTAAGTCACAAAAGAATTTGAATGTCATATCAAAAGCATTTCTATCCTGAGAATAGAAATTTTAGATAGTTACCAAATACATTTAAATACTTAGAAATTCATTTAGATAAGGGATATTACCCTAAAAAACCCCAAACTGGTACACTTGTGACAAATTTACCGTAAACTATTTTTTTGACCACCAAAAACCCCAAACTGGTATACTTTTGACAAATTTATCCCAAATTGGTACACTTGTGACAAATTTACCCTATGTTAGTTTTCGTTAAATTTTATTCTCAAATTATTAAGTTAAATGACACGTGACAATTAACCAATATATCAATTTAGGATTTTACGTTTCGTTTGTCACAGTTTACAATTTTTATGATTTTTTTGTGGTATTAATCCAATTAAGCATAGGGTATATCTATCACAAATTTACCAGTTTAGGGTTTTTTGCAGTCAAATAAATTAGTTTGGGGTAAATTTGTCATAAATGTACCGGTTTAGGGTTTTTTATAATCAGTCAGGGTAAATTTGTCACAAGTTTACCAGTTTGGGATTTTTCATGGTCAAAAAAATAGTTTGGGGTAAATTTGTCACAAGTGTACTAGTTTGGGGTTTTTCAAGGTATTAACCCTTTAGAGAATAGACAAAAACGTTGTGAGCAAAAATTATTCTTGAAAATATAATAGTTATCAAACAGGCTCTAAAACACCAGGGCAAGGACAAACATGGATGCACTTCAAAGGGATTTTGACCAAAACTCATAAACTCAATAGCAAAATAGTATGGCGGAGGAGAAAGTCACATATCTGTATTTGCCCGCAAAGGGGATTCTATAATCCCGTGGACCGTTGTACAGATTATCAGCTGTGGCCATAAAAACCGCTATAGAACTTATTTCTGTTGCCTAAAAAGTTACGGATTTAAAATATTGAAAGTTAAATAAGTATACTCAAATTTCATTAATCATACATGAATATTACTAGAAAATGGAAAGTCGCTGATCATATAGGATAAGGTACTGTTTCTATGTAAAAGCGTATTCAAAGTTATTTCGATACAAATGAAAAATACTAATCACGTGTGAGTATCGCGAGTAAAGGAGAGTTACTGACTATACACAATTCATTACCTTTTCTTATATAGAAAGTTACTAATAGTAATGAAAATCATATTTAGGTACACGGAAACTACTAATAACATGTGAATATCACATATGAATCCAAGTTACTAACCATATAATATTTGTAACGAAATAAGCCTTGGACACTTTCTAGTAGCATTCCCTATAACAAAATAAAGTTCCATGTTTTAGTCTTTAGTAATTTCATAACCTTATTTGGTTTCAGAACTTAAAAATTTATTTTTGTTAATCATAGCTTATAGCAACTCTTGAACATTCTGGGCAGATTTCCAAAGAGAAAAGTAGATTATAAACTATCATATCAAGTAAGTTAACCCTTCTCAATTACAGGTATAAGTTTTCTCAATTAGTAATTTGTTAAGTAGTTAGAAAATTTGCTTCAAAATTAAGTGATAATGTTTAGTGATTTATCATTACAAGCAACGGGTGAAAAATGACATGTTTTCAGATTGGCAAATTCATCCACGCGGCGGTCAACTCATCACTCCGACGATCAAATTTAACCGAAGGACTTGATAGTGGACCTTTACAAAAGTACGGGGTATGAATTTTACCCAAAAAGGATAATAAAGAAAATAGAAGGGCGATTTTGATTTTTGGGCGAGAATAGTGATATGCCAATTTCGATAGTTCGATTTCCACGGCTTCCCTTTGTCTCTCGGCGCCATTTGCATTGATTTCTTGCTCAGAATGTTCCTTATTTTCTGAGAGCTACTTATGTATTTTTCCAGGATTGCCCGGAGTTTCTACCGTGCCACCCTCTTTTCGATCATCTTGGATCTGTATCATGCTAATGTCTCACCAGGTTCACGCCACCCTCTTTTCTACCAAGCTCACTCAAGGCCATCAAGCAAGCTTGGGCCTCGCTAGATCTAGCGAGCTGGGGGCCCAAGGTCTAGAGGTCGGCGAGGCTATGGCAAGCTTGACCGAGGCTCAAGCCCCACCCAGCTCGTCGGATTAGGCCAGGTAAAGCATCGCTGGCTTGTGGTGAGGTTCAACCTTGCTTGGCGCCGATCACCAGCTACCATTGTGGCCAGCAACCAGCCGAAGAACAAGAAGATAAAGAGACAAAAGGACAGAAAAATACAAATAAAAAATAATTTAAAATAGACTTTTAAAAAATAAAATAAAATAATATTAATAAAGAGTGCATGGAGGATAAGATTTTCCTTACTGAATAGAAAAAAATATTTTCTATTTCATCTTCAGTTTCAACCAAATACTGAAAAATAATTATATTTTTCCATAAAATGGCTTCTAAGAAGCCAAAGGCTTCATTCGTTTCACAGAAAATATGACGTTTTCGGAAAAAAAATTCCAACTCCTACTGTTGGCTTATCAACTCCTAGTTGAGTTTCTTATCAGCATTTATCATTTTTTTTAAAATTTGCCATTTTTGCTTATCTTTTACAAATTTATTTGCATTTGTTTGTAAGCCTAAATTTGCCAACTCTTTGCAGAAGTTACTTATCTTATTTTGAATCACCATCCAACTTCTCTTATCAACTAGGTTTAAGTTACCAATGCTTATTTGAGTATTACTAAATAGCTTGATTTTACACAACAAGAAGTGAAGATTACATGTGATAGCCAAAGTGTTATATTCTTGGCTAAGAATTTTGAATTTCATGTATAGAGCATATTACTCTATCAGTGAGAAAGTGGAATAGAAGGTTATAGTACTAGAGAAAGTTGACAGTTAGGTGAATAATGCATATTTTTTTAATAATGCAATGAGTGTAGAACTATTTTGGGTCCAAAGTAGCATTTGAAATATTCGACAAGTGAAAGAATGTTGAGGTGTAGTTCATACTCTCCATCGATAAGAAGGCATTGAGAAGGTAGTGCCCTTGGCGGCTAGAGGGCCTTTATAGTTTAAATTCTTTGGGTTTAGGCCAATGAATAGCTTTTGCTACCAATATCGAGGTCGGGACACCTGAAGTGCCATAACTTGGCACGCCGGGACACTTAAGTGCCATAACTTTAAAATGGTACACTTAAGTGCCATCATCGGAGTAAAATGGGACACTTAAGTGCCAATCCGGCGAAAAACCGGCCAAAATGCAGACGTGGCATTTTCCGGCGACAAGCTTAACTGATGTGGCAATTTTTTTTTTATAAAAAAAGCAGACGTGGAGGAGGAAAACGACGTCGCCCCATCCACTGTGCACTTGGCCAAACAAAACGACGTCGTTCGTTTATTTGGAATTTAACATTTCGTCGGTTCACGTAGGTCCGACGTCCTCTCCATCCATCCATCGCCGTTCGCAGCTCGCCGTTCGCGGTGATCGCTCGCCGTCGTCGCTCGCCTTTGTCGGTCGCCGTCGTCGGTCGGCGTCGTCGGTCGCCGTTGTCGAGCGCCGTCATCGCTCGCCGTCGTCGATTTGCTCAGGTTTTTTCTCTTCTTCCTCTCCCCTGTGGTGAAATTAGGGCTCCGACTCGTTTATTAGGGCTCGGACTTCAAATTTGGGGGTCGGCTGGGAAAGGTCAGGCTTGATGTGAGATTTAATGGCTGAGATGTAGTGCTACAATCCTATTGGGGGGTTCGAATTGACAGTTTAGGAGCGGCATTGAAATATAGGCTCAGTGTAGGGCTCGAGGGGGGGGAAATTAAGGCTCAGTGTAGGGCTCGACGTCGCCTCATTCACTGTGATGTGTGATTCATTCAGGGTGTTGAATTGTGATGTGCGAAAGTAATTTGTAGTGGTCGGATGTGAAATGTGCGATGATTGGTGATTGTTAGGGTTCGAGTATTGGACTTTGCACATGTGAGAATCGAAGGTTGTGGGGATGGGGACTTCTGGATATTTGTTTAATAAATTGCATTGTTGAGGACCCATGCTGAGGAATCTCTCCATATTTTAAAGAAATGCGACGGCATAATCAAAGCAGTTGTCGGGTCCCATCTTAATTTTTATTTGTCCTTGTCCTGAGGCCTGTTGTTTTCAAGCTGCAGCTGTCGACGACCGCATCTTCCCTCTCTCTTCTTCTTTTCTTTTATTTTCTTTTCTTTAATAAAGAGTGTGGGGACCTCCACTTGCAATTGTCTGTTCTTTGTGAATGTGGTCCCAAAAGTTAATTGTATATTTGTCCTCTTTTGTTGCAGAAATGGCGCATAAAGACTATGTTCTTTGTCATCGTTTACTACGGTGGAGATTTTGTGATTGGGGAGGATGAGTGGGAGTATGAGGGGGAATGAGGGTACTATCTTTGTAGATAAAAAGAAGGCATCTTATATTGGATTTGTTAGGGATATAGTGACATTTTTGCCTTGTAGAGTACAAAAGTTACTGTACCGTGTTCTGGGAAAGGCTTGAGAGATGGTTTGAGAGTTTTGGAAGATGATAATGGTTTTAGGGATGTCTTATATCATTATCTTCATGGCGAAGAGGCGAAAGTGTTTGTTGAAAACAATAGTGAGGACGAAGATGATGACAGAGATACCACCGAAGTAGGGAAGGAGGAGATGAAGTAGGTCATGATGGACGGGATGGGGAGGAGAGGGGCGCAGATGCTGTTCACCGGAGCGATTGTGACATGGGTGATGTCACCATCACTGAATTAGATTGGGAAGTAGCTGAATCCAGTGACGGTGACGATGACGATGAAGGGTTGGCTGCTGAAGCTGAAAATTTGTTAATCTTAAGTGACGCCGACGATGAGGAGCTTACACAGTCAAGGAAAAAACAAAGGGACTTTTGTCAGATAGATTTGCAACTTTGCATGTAGCTGTTCATCCAAACAGAGACGAAGGCCCTGCAGATGTTGGTGTTGCTGGCCAGTCCGGGAGACAGATTATGAAGAAAGCATCGACACCGCAACTTCCCGGGACGAAGTTGAAGAAGATCAACGAGCTGTGCGTAGAAGGAAAAGTAAGTTTCCTTCCTATGATCCATCTGTTGCATCTCCTACTTTGTCAAAGAGGTATGAAATTCCATGATGCGATACAATTTAGGGAAGCTATACTGAGTTCTTCCATTGCTGCACAAAGAAATATTGATTTCATTAGAAATACCAAGAAATTTGTAAGAGCTAGGTGTTCGCAGCAAAACTGTCCATGGAAGATTTACGGTGCGTTTGTTAAGAAGAGTGGGTCTTTTCAGATTAGAGCCTACCAAGAGGAACACACTTGTTCCATTAATTTTCAAAACAAAAGGGTAACAAGTTCATGGTTGTCGAAGCACTTCTTCGATCTGATCAAGGTGATGCCCAACTTGAAACTTGCTAACTTTAGGATGCTGGTGAAGGAGCGTGTAGGCATCAATGTATCTAGGAATCAGTGCAAAAGAGCAAAGCAAAAGGTGATAAAAGTACTTATTGGTCAATATACTAAGGAATATGGGCAGGTGTGGGAGTATGCTTGGGAGTGTAGGCTGCAAAACCCTACAAGTAGAGTGTATGTAGAGGTGATTGAGAGACCACTTCCTGATCATGGGACCAAGTTCGATAAGTTCTATGTGTGCTTTGATGCATGCAGACGAGGTTTTTTAGCTGGTTGTAGACGGATTATAGGATTGGACGGCTGTTTCTTGAAGGGCTTGTGCAAGGGAGAATTGTTGGCAGCGATTGGAAGAGATGCGAATAACCAAATGTTCCCACTAGCTTGGGCTATTGTAAAGATTGAGAACAAGGACAATTGGTCCTGGTTCTTGAAAAATCTGATGGCGACTTGGAGATAACAAACGGGGAAGGGTGGGCATTCACGAGTGACCAATGAAGGTAATGCTTGCTTTTTGAAAAGTTTAGTCAATAGTTTGCTTTGCTTTGTAATATGAACATGTAATTTGCTATAATATTTCTTACTTTGAATTATTGCAGGGATTGGTTCCAAAGAGAGCCGAGTTGTTGCCCCATGCTGAACATTGAATGTGTGCGCGGCACATATACGGAAATTGGGCAAAGAACTATAAAGGGGATAAGCTGCAATTGCAATTTTGGCAATTAGCAAAGAGTGCAAACATGCCTGACTTTAGAATAGCCAAAGAAGGATCGCTTCGTTGACAAAGGAAGGTTGTGCTACCCTATTTCAACTAGAACCGAAGCATTGGTGTAGGGCATTCTTGGTGAGGAGTTCAAGTGCGATAACGTCGACAACAACATTTGTGAAGTATTTAATTCGAAGATAATAGATGCCGAGATGCAAACCAGTCATCTCAATGCTTGAAGATATACGAGTTGCGGTTATGACTCGGCTGCGAAACAAAGAGATGAGGCTGCAAAGTGGACAAGACAATATGGTCCTAGGATTGTGAAGAAATTGGATGAGAACTTGGCTGCAAGTACGCATTGTCATCCCATTTGGAATGGAGATGACGGATATGAGATAATGAAGGGTGCAGATAATTATGTTGTCAATCTAGGAAGTAGGAAGTGTTCATGTAGATCATGGCAAGTAAGTGGAATTCCATGTGCACATGCCATATGTGCCATCTAGTTGAAGGGCGACAATATAGATGATTACATCAATGATTGGTACCATAAATCAAAATATCTTGCTTCCTATCAGTTCATGATGCAGCTAATTAGAAGTAGCAAGTTTTGGGAGCCCACGGATCATGAAGCACCTCAACCTTTGCCACCGAAGAAGACAATTGGAAGGACAAAACGAAGACGAAGAATAGCGGAGGGAGAGGTCTCGGGTCAAGCAAAGAATGAGCGGGCGGGGGTGCAAAGATCACGTGCTCTTATTGTCGCCTAACAGGCCACAATATTGAAGGTTGTCAATTGAGGAAGCATCAACGGTTGAGGAAAGGTGAAGGGCTTAGTGAAGAGACAGTTGGAGAAATGCACACAGCAGGGCCAAGTGAGTCGACTGTTCTTCAGTCAACAAGTAGAACCCCGGTAAGTCATGAAATTTATTTTATGTTTATGTTGCTTTCTTGTCGTTTATCATAAAAATGTACATAATGATATCCTATTTGGCCTTGTATGTAATGTGTTTGTTAGGTCACAAGAATAACCTCAGTAAGTCATGAAACTGAACAGCCTGTTCGAAGAAGGCAAGGTAGAACACAGCCAGGTAAAAGATTGGCCCAAGTGGCAGCAACACGGCCAGCTGAAGGATTGACCCAAGCAGCATCAGGGCCAGCTGAAGGATTAGCCCAAGCAGCATCACAGCCAGTGCAGTCGACTATTCTTCAGCAGCGAAAGAAATACCTAGTGCTAAATTCAATCAATTTGTATTCAGTTTTTATTATTATATGTCTCGATATTATATTTATGGTATCTTTTCGCCTCTTTCTCAGGTTCGAAGAAAGCAAGTTAGAACTCAACTGCCAACTGAAGGGTCATCACAGGAGCCACCTCAAGGATCATCACAGGAGCCACCAGAAGAATCACTGCAAGGGGCACCACAAGTACCACCACCTAGTACCACCGAAGGCCAAACGAAGGAGGTGTCACCTTTGAAGTTGAAGGGCTACACGAAGGACAATTAGAACAAGGCCAGGTGAAGGGCAGGTACACAAAGGCCATCTAGAAGACGCCCAAAGCACAATGGGTCGAAGAAGCCCATTTGTAGTTAAAGGGCCCAAGAAAGCGGGACAAAGGGGCAACAAATCACAAGTTCTTGAAAGTGACGCCCCTATTCAAACAAGAGGGGCACTTGGGAAGAGGTTCAGACAATATGGCTATGGCCTTTATACGAGATGAGCGTCTTTGGAAGCAGTCATTCTCAATGTAAGTTTTATTGGCTGCATTTAATTTAATTTATGCTGTAGATTTTTGCTAACAATTTATTGTTTTTTGTAGCCTGGGAGAAGTTCAGAAGTTCTTATCTCAGGCCCAACTCAAGAATCGACGGCTGCACCAACAAAAAGAAGAAAACATCAACATCAAGCGTGTGCTAACAAAAAATAAGAGAAAGAACCCAGCTCGAGCTCCAACTCCAGCTCCAGCTCCATCTCCAGCTCCAGCTCCAGCTCCTTTTGATTCAATTCGGCCTATGACATTTGCAGCTCCATCTGAGTCAGTGGATACCGAGAAGGTTGAAGAAGAAGTTGCATGTCCAGTTAGAAAGAGTGCGAATTATGAATCAAGTGAAAGGCCCATCGAAAGGAGGACGAACGGGGGTGTCGTGCATATTGATTGATGAGATGAGATGTGATAGGATTTGTGGAGCTTAGGAGTAAAAACAGTTATGTAAACGATGATGTTGTCGTGCATATAGAAAGTCTATGCATCGATGGTTATCTTTTGTTTTTTTCTTTAGTTTGTCATTCATTGATGTTGTCGACTCGGACTCGAGACTTGATGAAATATCAATGAAATGAATGTTGTCGACTCGAGACTTGATGATATTAATATCAATGAAATGATCTTTGTTGCTTGTCAATTTATGTTGTTGTTTATCATGGATTCTGGCTTTTACTTGTTGCTGCCTTTGTTGGTGTTCTATGTGGTGATAGCCGGAGTCTTTGGTGTATCTAGTGATGGTGGATGGTGATGTTTGGTGGTAGGTGGTAGTCGGTTTGTTGGTGGGGTGCTAATGTGGTGGGTGGGATCTTTGGTGTGGCTGGTGGTGATGCCTGGTGATTATTGGTTTGTGGTGGGGTTATAGGCTTAAGTAGCTGCACCTACACCTGGTACAAGTGTGCAGTTTGCACATCTTACACCATGTGTACTGGTGCAAACTAGTGCAAGCTGAGCCTTGCACTAGTATCTTGTGCAGCAACACCACCAGCATGGTGGTGGCTGGAGCACCTAGTGTGTAGTGTGGATAGTGGTGATGGTTGGTGGTGTCGCCGATCTTTGGTGGTGGCGCAATTTTTTACGAAAACCCACAAAAAAATTGGCACTTAAGCGATCCTATTCTAAAAAAACTTGGCACTTAACCTGTTCACTTTTAACTACAAGTGACACTTAACCGATCACTTTAACAATAACTTGACACTAAAGTGATCCTTTTTTCATCGCGACTAGCACTTACGTGATTACTAAATACAACTTATGGCACTCGAGTAATGACTCATGTTTGTCTTGTGTATATGTCGGTCTGCATCAAAACAGAGAACATGATTCTGCATTGCAAAACAGAGAAGATGATTCTGCATCAAAATAGAGAAGATGATGGTAAACTTATGGCAAGTCCATACCACAGCACAAACGACAACAAAGCAACAATGATCTTGTTCTACAACACAAACTTCTTCGCATCTTTCAAAAAGAAAAAACCCAACGTTTAATCCAGAACAACACCATTTTTAACTATGGCAGTCGGAGAAACTTTTTCTCATTTTCAAGTACTTTACATTTCATCATAAAGTACAATAGACAACAAAACAACACCATAATACACGCTTGGTAACACTTTCGTTCAATCTTCATCATTGGGACTTCATTCTTGAAAGGTTTAGTTGAAGATGCTTGAGCGTGCATTGAGACTTCATTCTTCAAAAGTTTCACTGAAGACACTTGAGCTTGCATTGAGTCAACATCGTCCAAGTCGTCCACGAACACAGATGGAGATTGCTGTCTTTTATGAAGTAGATCCAATATCACCTATGTGGCTCGGTTAGAGAACTTCTCATCGATCCATTTGAAATATTTGCACTTTGACGCTTCTTTATATCGGGCGCATCCATAAAATCTTCTCCCAGGATTGATTTGAGTCCACGATGTTCTTCTTGGACTCGGTAACCCACAAAAACAGAAACGCTGGCCTTCTCCTTCGCTTCGGTGAGAGGAAATTGAGGCGCCGCCGCGAGTCCCGCTCTCCATTTCCAAGATTCGACGAAGAAATTTTGGGCAAATGAAAATTAGGGTTCGACACTTCAATTCGAGCACTTCAATAGGGATTTTGGCCGATTTAGGGTTTTAGATTTGGGGCATTTGGGGAGACGACGTCGTTTTGGAAGATTTGGGGCTTTTATTATGGAGACGACGTCGTTTCGGTGACCGAGCGCCGACTCAGCTCTCCGGCGAGCCACGTTGGCAAAAATAGTAATAAAATAGTGCCACGTATGATTTCCGGCAAGGGTCGCCGGAGGTGGCACTTAAGTGTCCCACTTGAAAAAAAAAGTGGCACTTAAGTGTACCGTTTGGAAGTTATGGCACTTAAGTGTCCCGGCGTGCCAAGTTATGGCACTTGCGCTGTACTTCTGCCAATGAATAGCTTTTGCTACCAATATCTTATTTCTTTCTCTTATAATTGAGAGTTGTAATAGAAAGGTGGGAAATGTTAATTATAATGAAATCATTTGCTAGATATGGCCATAGTTTAAGGATGAACCATGATAAACCTTGAGTCATGATTTCTCTTTCTCGCCTTTAATCTCTATTTTGTTGTGTTTGTGCGCCGAATCCTAATGGAACAGCCTCGACCTCATCTTGCTCTATTATGCTCTATTTCGGTTATACAGGACATACACTGGGTCGCCCTACGGAAATGGCATTCGAGAAGGGCTGAGATCAAGCTCGGATGAACATGGGAGATCCAAGAGGGAGGCCCCATATTTGGAGAAGAGATAGCTTTAGTGATGAGAGCGTTTCTTGTGTGTATGTCTATGGAGAGAGCGTATGAGCGCAACTGCGAGAATGAAACGGAGGTGGCCTAGCATGGTTTGCTGAGGAAAGCTATGCATTGATGGACAGGATGAGTGGAAGGGAGTCCCTCTCTATTGAGCGTGTGTTTTTGGTGTGGTAGTATGAGAGATGGACTTCGAGTGTTTGCCAGAAATCCAGAAAGAAATATGAGAGAGTAGCATGCTGGTGCTGGATGAGCGATGGTGGCTGGTGATGGGGGAAGCAATAAAAACTTGGCGAATGTAGATATTTTGCGTTGTCACCCGCAATTTTCACAAAGGAAAGTATAAAATAATTTGGACTTTTTTTCCACGTGGGCTTTTTTCATATTTTAAATCCTTATAAACATTGATATTTAATTAAAAAGTCATGCAATATTTTTGATTGAAATCTAACGTCGAAAACACTTAAGTGATCGTTTTTTCTCTAATTTGACTCTTAAGTAGTGAGCCAATAAAAATTTTGTAACAATAAAAATTTTAACACTAAAGTGAATGTTGTACAAAATTTTTTACACTTCTAGTATCCTTATTCCGATACTTATCCAATGGGATTTATCTTCACTCAAATACTTAAGACCACAGCTTATGAATCGATTAGAATATCCTAACTAATTGAAACCGTATAGTTATGAGATGTTGGGATTTCGTCCAAAACCTTACGTTCATGCCCCTCGATAATCTCCAACACCTGTTTAAGGGTACTGTATTAGGCCAAGTCTAGCTTTATCTAGGAAGTCATTTTTCAAACTGGCATATCTCAATTTTAATCTCTTCCTCGTCGCTATGCACTGCCGCTTTGCAGGGCAACAACCATTCATCAGCAACTCGGAATAACTTCTATACCAAAACACCCGTCATGGCCCATGGCCTTTATTCTGCCAAACCAACTGTAGTGGCCATTTTTGGCTGACAACCCTATTGATGTCGATCGCCTCGAGAAACCTTCTTAGATATTCAATCAAACACGAAACCCCATTTAGGCCAAACCAATAATTTAGCTCTAAACGGATTTTATTCACGCATCTTTGAAATTGAGGGTACAAATGAAATTCCAACAAAAATAGAACATAGAGAATTCGCTAAGAGAAAGAAACTTGAATCCGATATAAAATGGAAGGGATGTCAACTTAAAAGTCAACACGATTCGACACGTATCGATCCTTTTTCCAAACTAGAATGACATGACCCACGAACCCCCTTATCAACGTGAAGCTGCGTTGCAAGAGGACAACGTATTTCTGGTTCCTGTCCATTTCGTTCTTGGCCAAATCAATTCCCAACCTTCCTTATTCTGGCCGTTGGATGAAACTAACAAGGCCATCAGCGAGTGATAATTCCATTTCCATGCGGACTCGCGGTCCATGATGTTGAGAGATCTTTGTAAGTTAATGTGAAAATGGACGCGTGCATGTTTACGCTTTCAACTCCTGTTAGTATACTTGCTTTCAAACTATCAATCACAATTCAATGAACTCCACATATCATAACTCACACATTGGTCTAAAAGATATAAGTTTTTGTCCAAGAGGGATTCTTGTTGAGTAAACCTTATAGTTGGCCCCAAAAAATAGAGATTTAGACTATGATTACAAAATTGATCTATCAAATAGATAATACTGATGATGATGATGATGATGATGATGATGATATATTTGTCGAATTCGAAGAAAATCGTTGTTGGTCATGCCTAGTGATCCCAAGGCAAAAGAATACTAAATATTTATATATCCTTGATGATGATATATTTGTCGAATTCGAAGAAAATCGTTGTTGGTCATGCATAGTGATCCCAAGGCAAAAGAATAGTAAATATTTATATATCCTTAGTAAAGCTGTTTATTCAAAATTGCCGGAGGGGAACTAGTGAATTCTCTTTCATGACAAGTGAACAAGATTAGGAATTTTCCTGATATTCTGCATACGAAAATTCCTGTAGAGCTCCACAACAGCACGAGCAATATAAATCCCCATCCCTCCACCACTCGTCTTCACAACCCTAAAAAGAAAGGCATTCACCTCGAGACGCCGGAACGGCGAAAAGCCACCAGCGCCACCGGCAATGTTGAGCTTCAACGCCTCACCGCTGCTCTCCTTCACTTTCTCGCTGACCTCAATCACACTCGTCCTCTTCATCACCCTCCTCACCCTCAAATGCCTCCGCCTCCTCTTCCTCTCCTCCGCCGCCGCTACTAACCTTCACCTTCCCCCATCGCCGCCAAAGCTCCCGATCATTGGGAACTTCCACCAGCTTGGCTATCACTCTCACCGCTCACTCCAAGCCCTGTCGAGACGCTATGGCCCCTTGATGATGCTCCACTTCGGGAGCGCGCCCGTCCTCGTCGTATCGTCCGCCGACTGTGCACGTGACATCATGAAGACTCACGACCGCATTTTCTCCGACCGACCCAGGTATGGGCTAAGCCTGTCGACCCGTGTTCATGCATCTTAATTCGCTGTTAGAGTTATATTTTCTAGCATTTATGGTTGGAAAAGGTCCCGGTGGACTACAGACATGGACATTAACCGTGCGTCAACTCGTGCTATTTGAAAACATTTAACAAGACAAAAGCTTCACTTGTACTAAAGACGTGCCGATTTCGTGTCATTTCTTCGACTCAGGTCAACCCTGTCCGAGAGGCTTCTGTACCACCGCAAGGACATGTCGCGGGCACCATACGGCGAGTACTGGAGGCAAATGAGGAGCATCTCCGTTCTCCACCTGCTGAGCAACAAGAGGGTCCACTCGTTTCGGACGGTCCGAGAAGAAGAGATCTCTTTGTTTATGGACGAGATCGAGCAGCATCGCTCGGTGGACCTGAGCAACATGTTCGCAGCGCTCACGAATGACATCATATGCCGGGTGGCTCTGGGGAGGAAGTACAGCGACGGCGAGCAGGGCAAGAATTTCAAGGGACTGTTGGGGGACCTGATGAGGCTGCTGGGCATTTTCAACGTTGGGGACTTCATTCCGAGCCTTGGGTGGATCAACAAGTTGACTGGCTTAGACGCGAAAGTGGAGTGTGTCGCGAGGGCATTCGACAAGTTCCTCGATGACGTGGTGGAGGAGCACCGGCGGAAGATGGAGGTGAAGAGCGTCGGCGGCGGAGGTGAAGATAGGAGAGACTTTGTGGATGGTTTGCTGGAGATTGAGAAGGAGAAGACCGTTGGTTTTGTTCTTGGTGCCGATAGCATCAAAGCACTGATCTTGGTAAGCTCTCCCCTTTTTTTCTCCACCATCTGTCACCTACACTATTGATTTTTTCTTTCCTAGCAACATTATTATGAAATCCATTCTTTCAAGAATTTATAGTTCACAAGAAATTATTATTTTCACATTAACCCAAAGACTGTTGTGCAGGACATATTTGCCGGTGCAACTGATACAACGTACACAGTCTTGGAGTGGGCAATGACCGAGCTCTTAAGGCACCCTAGAGCCATGAACATTCTCCAAACCGAGGTCCGCAAAATCGCTAGTGGCAAGCCAAATATAACCGACGAAGACTTGGAGAAAATGCATTACCTACGAGCAGTCCTCAAAGAGACTCTCCGCCTGCACCCTCCGGTCCCACTCCTCCTCCCGCGACTGTCGACCCAAGACGTCAAAATCCAAGGCTACGACATCGCAAAGGGGACTATAGTGATCGTGAACGTATGGACCATCGGTAGGGACTCCGGCTCGTGGGACGAGCCGGACGAGTTCAAGCCCGAGAGATTCTTGAACAGCTCGGTGGACTTCGAGGGACAGGATTTTGAGCTGATCCCTTTCGGCGCCGGGAGGAGGGGTTGCCCCGGGACATTGCTCGCGATGGCAACGAACGAACTTGTCCTGGCGAATCTGGTGAACAAGTTCGATTGGGCATTGCCTGAGGGTCTGAAACCGGAGGATTTGGACATGACCGAGTGCCCTGGTCTTACCATCCATAGGAAAGCTCATCTCCTTGCTGTCGCCACTCCATTCCCGAGTTAAGGTTGTATCATATGGTGGATGCGAAAGACCAAGTGCACACACTCATGAGGAGATTCAGCCATTGGCATCATACATTAATAACATTTGTAACATAGAGAACTTCTTAATAAACATTGCTTTATATGCATGCTTGTATAAAAGGTTCAGACTGAACTTGTTTTAATAAAGCTGATCGCACATCATTAAATGGTGATACATTAGTCTCTACTTAAGAAAATATGGAGGCGATTAATTTTTTGGGTAATTTATAATTCTTTTTTAAGTGTGTACGCGTTCTATTGCTCCATGCCCAAAACTGCGGATTTTCTTCTTTTCTTTTCTTTTTTTTTTTTTGTTTAAATGTAAGTATTATAAAGCATGTGAAGCACAACAGCTTAGGGGCATCCCTGGCATTATAAATAGAGCTAATAATTTAAAAAGAAGGAGGTTGGAAGTCTTCACATAGTAGCCAATACAAGAATTGATTGAAAAGGTTTAATATTTTGGTAAAGTGAAGCTGTATCTCTTACATTTTCACGCATCTTGGCCAAAATAATATGGATGTCTGTTGATTTGTTTTGAAACTGTCTATAATTGCGCTTTATCCAAATGCAATATATGGTCATTAGGAAAGACACTTTGAGGAATCTCGCTACCAAATCTTTGCCCTTTATTGCCCTAATCATCCATTGAAAATCCTCATTCCATCCTCCTAAAGACGGCCTCATCCCATGTTGTGCAAGGATACTACGCCAAATACCATCTGTCCATTCGCACCATAAGAATAAATGAATTCTATTTTCTATACTAGCTCTATAGAAGTTACATTGGATATCAATTGAGGTCATCCATTATGCTACAACCTTTGCTATTAGTAGTTTATCTCTACAAACTAGCCATCGAATAAAATTGTGTTTGCTAATACCGCTACTTTAGATAAGGTTGTACCACTCCACAACCAAAGTTCATTTTTTTGTGTTGATAAATTTCAATAGGTTAAAAAGAATTGACTAAGGACTTTTGGTCTAGGTAAACTTGTTGGGAATCTACCAATTTTTTTATTAGAAAATAATAAACCATTTTCAAAGTTTGCAAATTACCATTTTTCACAAACTTGCCAACTTTTAGTCGTATAATTTACTATGAAGATAAGAATACTACAAGTGTCATATTTCGTACAGCATTCACTTGAGATCATAAAAAAAATTTTTACTTGCATGTCATGTTGACCAAAAATAGTTCATTTCAGTGCCACATTTTTCGCAAAACGAACAAAACATTAGGCTTCGTAAAAGTCATTTTCCAGGAAAATGTGATTGTTTTTCGATGTTTGGCTGATACTTGAAAATGAAGCGGAAAATATTTTTCTCTATTTGATAAGAAAAGGATATTTTCCTTCATACACTCTTTTTCAATAATTTTTTATTTTATTTTTTAAATTGATTTTTAATTATTTTTTATTTTTTAAATCAATATTTAATTTATTTTTTTGCTATTTATCTTCTTCTTCTTCACCGTCGCTAACCACAACGATGGGCGACGCCAAGCAAGCTCGGCGAGGCTTGAGCCTTGCCCACTCACGGAAGCTGGTGAGGCCCAAGCTTAGGCGAGGGGAGGTGAGGCTCAAGCTCACCTAGCACCAGTCGTTGGCTGTCACCGTGGCTAGTGACTCGGGCGAAGAAGAAGAAAAAAATTTAAAAATTAATTTATAAAAGAAAAGAAAAATTAAAAATAATAGGAAAAGGTATTTAGTGAAAGAAAGTGAGGTGAAAGAAAACATGAAAAACGTTTTCTTCTTTCTCAAAATTGGAAAACATTATCTCCTATTTTAGAAGACCTTTTTCCCTTGATGGAAAATGTTATTCCCTAATCGATTCATTTTCCGAGGAACGAATGCTGAAAATTTTGAAAAAGTATTTTTGGAAATTATTATCTGTGTAACAAATGAATAGTAGAGCCTCTTCTCATGTCTTGAAAGAAAAAGAAAAGATTTTTTTGGTTGTCTTTAGCGTGTGTTTGAGAGAGGCACGGAGAGAGGGGTAACGAATGTCATGAAACAGCGATTCACAAGGTGGTGCAAAGTGTTGGTGAATGCATTAAAGGAGGGAGTTGTATAGAAGATCTAGGAACAAAATGAAAAATGATTAGGTGACAATCTTTAATCTACTATGAGGATAATAATTTGTTCTAGACCACAAAAATCCAAATAATAAATTATTATAAATTATTGTGAAATTCATTTCTTCTAAAATTTGTGGTTCACAAGAAGCTGTTACTCTCATAGTAATCCAAAGACCGTTATGCTAACAAAATCCATACAAAATCACTATGCCAACGCACAATTAACACAAGCCAAAAAAGGCCTCCGCCTGACACATGCGCGCAGACCTCTGGCTTCTTTGCTGATGTCGGGATGGAGACTAGAACCCTTGCCCCTAATTGAAGAGATGGAGATGTTGGCGGAGTACATGTCCCTGTGCTGTGAAGACTCAATTCTTGATAGCATGAGACACTTCGATATTTTTCCAACTTACCGTGTTGTTGTGCTCCTAATAATATTTTTGCGACTGGATTATTGTGTAAACCATGTGCCTTTACTACTAATATTCTCAATCGGTAAGCCCACACACTTCGAGCCTTGAGCTGCTGTTTACAACTTACTGCAATCATTGGAGCCCAACTAACATGGCGCTGGCTTTAGAAGAAGATCGAGAATTTGTGGAACTAAAGGCCCAAAGGTTGCTCAAGAAATACCTCATTTATTCCTCAACCATGTGTACCGAAAAGATTATTCCATGCGTACGTATCGCAGCAACCTGACCTCATAACCTGACAGATATACGTGTGCACTAGAGAGAGAGGACAGGGAGAGGAAGATTGCACGGGTAACCTGTAGAAAACTAACCTGTAGATAACCAGGATAGCGCACCATTACAAACAGCTTCCCTATTTATCATAGTAGATAGTCACACGAGCGAGAGGAAAAGAGAGAGAGGTAAGTGGACTGAGATGCGTACAATTAGAATACGAATGTTGTCACTATGTACACGTTACAGAATTATACAAGTTGTGTTACATGTGACCAGCCACATGTTCGCGAGGTCAAACTACCCAAAACTTGACCAAATGACTATTACAACTTCAAGACTGCTCTACGTACAACTAGAAGTTCTAGTACTAAACTTCCTTATGATTGCATGGGCCTATCTGTTAAAAGGCGCGGGTTTACTCTGAATAAAAAGTAGACGGGCAAACCTGATAGTGGGCTACTTAAGCTGATAGACTTCACAGAATGGCCCTTAAGATTGGTTGTGCGTTCTGCATTCATATAACATCCCTCACATATACAGTTAAAGAATCAGACGCATGCTGATTATCTGGTTGAATTGAAGAGGTGAATTATCATGACTCCCCAATAGATATTGGGCTCCCCTTGAAATGTTTGTAAGCTGAATGTGTGCACTCAGGAGCAGCTTCTTCTGTATCAATAATCCTATACGTCTGCAGCAGAATTCATGAGACACCAAGAAGAGGAACTCATCGGACCATATTCATGGCAGAAAAAGAATTGTATCCTAAAAAGAATTTTACACACCCAATGTTTAAGCAGTTCCTGTGATCAATCTCTCCCTTTGATCCAACTTTTTCACCTTTATAAGGCCGAAGAGAACTTGGAAACCGAAAAATGCGCATAAAACATATGCCACTACTGCAGGCGCCTGTAAGGGCAAGTTCAGAACAAACATGAGTAGAAAATAGCCAAAAAAAGAGAGAACAAGCTGCATATAAGAAAAAAATAATAATAACCAGTAGCTTACTCGAATTGAATTGAGATACAAAAGTGTTGCAAGGTTCATCAGGCTTCCAGCAGCTACAGTCTATTGATTGGCCAAGATAGTCACAATCAGGATCTGAGCATCTCTCTTGAGTACAAACTTTAAAAAATGTTCTCATGCCAAATAATTTGACTTCAAATGATTCCTGAAGTATGTTATGTTTGCCAGTAATCATCTTAACACGAAAATCTAATCACCATTATGCATTTGGCACCAAAAGAAAAAAAAATGAAACGTGCACAAGTAGTTGGTAGTGTCAACAAACCCCAACCCCGAAAGAAAAGGTAGATCAGTGTTTTTTATTCCATTATGGTTTCTGAAGTCATATTCACAGAACTGAACGCAATGCTAGAGGAAGTAAGAAGCAGATATGCCCAAGGTCATCCTTGTTTGTTTTGTTTCTAGTTTGCACGTTCCCCCAATTCAAGCAATTAATAAAGGCTTTGTCATAATAGCCCTCAGAAAAGGGCACGAACATTTATCTATCTGAAGTCACCACAAGGGCTAGAAGACATTATATTTTCATGATTATCATGTTTAATCTCACAAATCACAAGACATTGATGGAATGATAGATCTCCATTCATAGCACATCTTTTGCAGAAAAGTTCAGAGAAGAAACGACCAAGCGCTTTCAAGACATCTTTAATTGCTGTGGTTCTTTCGCAAAATCAGTTAACAACTAAGCTAGCAGAACAGGACCACTAGTTAAACTCACATTTCCAACTGTCTTCTGGACAGCTGCAACTCGTTGAAAGGCCCTCTCGGATTCTAAAGTCCGAACCCTGAGCTTGAGGTCACCTTGCTCCTGCATTGTAATTTCGAAGCAATGTAACCTAAGATCCAGATAATTTAGTATAAACGAGGAGGGATAGCCCTGAAATTACCAGTCGCTGGATGATTTCTGCAAGCTTTTCAACTCGGTCAGCCTGTCTAAATAGGTTGTAAAATGCACGAGATTGGCGGTCCCACCGCTTCCTAAAGTCCTGAAATGCCATTTAGACTGTCATGTTGGATTCAAAGAGCAGCAGCACTTAATATCACAAAGGAAGCCACTGGAACTTGCCTTCAGGATGACTTCAACACCAGCTTCACGAAACTTTAGCAACTCCAGTGCATAACTACATATTGAAATATGAAAACGTTACAAGAAGAAAGAATTGCCGGTTCAAACATCTTAAGAAAGAAATACTAACCCTCCAGAAATGAATCTCTGCCAAAAAAGTTACTCTTTTTTTTTTTTCAACATAAATCAATAACCAAAAAGACACTCACGGTTTAGCAATCTCAGTAATATCGAATCGAGGATCCAGACCCTTCCCAATGCCATCCAACACTGGGGAGATAACACAGCTTCTCAGTCCATTTTTTTCATAACGCAACAAGCTCAATCATAGTTCATTGGCACAGTACCTGAAAATGCTCTCACAACAAATGTAAATGTTGCAGGAAATCGGAAGGGCTGATCTGCAGCAATGGCTAACAAATCTTCTCCTGATCAAAGTAACAGTAGCTATTAGCAACATGCATTTCACCTCATACCACACGTGTAAAATGCCATCAGGTTACTGTACAAGTTATACATTCAATAGGCCATATTGCAGTTAAGCAGACATTATCATGGTACTTGTCACCCATCTGCCCACTGCAATCCAGTAATTCTCAGCTTCTTGCAGACAGAGAAGAGATTGCTCTGGTGTAAACAATAATTATGGTACATAATTCAAAGATTTAACATATCACACAATGTGACACCTTAATTCAGACCTTTTAAGTAGTCTATATAAACCACATTCAATTCTTCTAGACCATTTATTTCTTCTCTACTAGAGTTATTCAAATTTTGAAACTCTTTTGCATAATGAACAAATCCTGAAAGTGGGACTCTTATCTGTATAATCTACTTTGCACATGAATGAAATATACAGCCATTCCAATAACCCAGAGAACCAGCAGAGAATTGGCAGAACAGATTCTTTTTTTTTTTCCTCTTTATGAATAAAGTAGAAATGGGCCGTTCTGATGGCAGAAAAGTTTTTACCTCAGCTAAAGTGAAAGACAACTGTCAATGACAACTAATTACTAGCATATGCTACATTGAGGGGAATAACTGAAGCGGCTCTAGAAGTGCTAACTACGATACAGAATTCATGCTTGTTTCCATAGTACAAACTACAAAGCCAAAACACTTCAATGAGACCAGAACATAGAATGAAATTTCCACTTCCTACATTTCAGTTGGCACATCCATTTCATTTATGTAATTAAGCAAGTACTTTAAGAGAACATGTAAGATCAACATGTGGGAAGTACCTATTGCAGCAAGCCTCTGCTTCTTTTTCTCAATCTTTTCCTCCTTGCTCAAGGGCTTTTTGAAGCCTAATTCTGCCGTTGCCATCTCTGCTTCTCTTCTCTGTGCAGCAAGACGCTCTTCGAAACTACAAAAGGTGGAATTAATGTGATTCTCAGACCATGAAATTTCTGAATGAGAAGTACAATTTAGATACATGATTGCTTGTCACAGTAATTGCCTTAAGCAAGAAAAAGAAAACCTGAATGCTCAGGTACTTATGCATCGATATATTACGTTATATTAATGATTGAATCTTGAAGACTAAACCACTAGATATGTGCCAAAAGTTCGCTGTTCGATTATAGTTTGACTCTTGGTTGGCAAGTCCATTTTGCCAGATTCTGAGTGGGATGCCAAATCACTCTGAGTGTTACATATTACCATCATTCTAGCAAATGCTTACATGACAAGTGATAACCATTTATTTCCATTAACTTACTATTTGGCTTGGTATAACTCCTATAATATCATATTTTTTTACCCACATTCACCTTCCAAATCCAGGGTACAGCATAAATATATAAATGGCTTCGATTATGTTATTCTTGATTTCTACTTCAACCTGCTCTCTTCCTCATGCTGATTCACAGAATCTTATCACTTTGAGGTACATCTGGAAAGGCATTGTCGATTTTTATTTTATTGAGATGGAAAGTTTCTTCAATTTTTCTTTTTCCCCCCTTCTTGTTACAGTGTCTGCTTTCTATTCTGAATTTCAATCTCAGACCTCCCCCACCTAACTTAGATCAACAGTCAGTTGCTAGGATTCAGCCCGGAATTATTTTCCTTCTCATCTTCAGGTACTTATACCAAAAATTACATCCTTCAATGCCGTTAGAGAGTACAGCCAAAAAACTTAAGCTAGTCAATGGAAGGAGACTACATGAATATAAGACCCACTAAAATCCCATAGATAAGCGACATAGGATACTTTAATAACCCCTCTTGCGAGCAAACCAAACTGAGTATGCACGTGGAATTGCCTAACAGGGAGCTGGGCAGAAACTGGCTCTGAAACTATGTTAACAAAGTCTCACCCACAAACTTAAACTGGTAGATGGAAAGAGACCACATGAACATGAGACCCATTGAAACACAAAGATAAACAATGCGGGATAGTTTCATAGAGACCAAGAACTGGCAACCCGTATCAACTAATTTACAGTACAGTATATCTGTGAGTGCAATAAAAGCCAGTCTATCAACATAACACCAGCATTTTTATTTTTATTTTGGGTCGAATATCAACATAACACCAGCTGCTCACCAGCCAATATTATGATGAATTTCCTTTCCTTCAATTACCGTCGCATAGTTATACTTTTCTGTCCCTATGATCCAAAAGATGGCAAGAGGCAATAGACAAATAATTGATTCTCAACCTTAGGGACAGATAAACTTTTCTGTGACCAAAGTCATTAAGAAACAGCAGACCAACTCCCTAACACATCTTATCCATGAAAAAGAAACGAATAAACGTGCTGCAGATTCAGCCACTTCTTCACATAAAAGCATTAGCTAACCACCATAGGTCTTCCATATGAGGATGTTGACAGTGAGGATATCATGCCTTTATGCCCTAGCAGAAATGTGCAACCTTGGGATACAGATCTCATCTCCATGTGCTGTTGCACTTCTGCAACACTCCTTTACTCACAAAGATGTCTAAGTGGAAGCTTAACAGAAGAATGCGCCCTTAACCCAAGCTCTAAAGAAGACATCATCTGCAAATGTAGGATTGAAATTTCTGTGGACTACAAGAAGTTCAAAAACGACAAAGTTCTCAAGTTCTTTGATTGGCGTTTCTATTCAACCTAAAGCCACGTATTTTGCCAGTTGGCAGACTCCCTTAAAAATAATCCATGTATCTGGCAAATTGAGAAGAGTTCTTGAACTCTTATTCTAGGGGATACTTCGACCAACCACATCACACTGTGAAAAATGCATACAATTCTCATTGCTCTTTTAGATATGCAGGCCAGCAGCTTCTGGAATCAACCAGCAAGGAGACTATTCCATCTTTTTTCCATCTAATATCCGAGCCTGACCCATGCTCCCTTCTCAATTGAAGTCGACAAACACTCACAAGATAAAGCTTCAGTAAAGTTAACACATGAAATCATTTGAGTTCTCCATCATGCAACAGTTGCTTTAGAATCCCCAGTGGACAAATTGATACCTAAAAACTCAAATAAATATCCCAATAATAGACATTTCACATATAACAACCAGAGAAATGGAAGGATGAGAAACATGGACCAAACCCTTTCTTTTGAAAAATTCACAGGTAAGAATTATGACTGAAATTAGCACTCTCAGCATCAGCATCACCACACTTTCAAGAGATTGCGGAAAGATAGGGAGTTAAACAAAAGGATAACCTCATCAGCACACCTGTTAAGAAAGAACTGTGCAGTCCGTCTGACAGCTGTCATGTCACCGGTTGGCACAAGAACACCCATTTGAATCATTGACTGAAGGACCTGCACCAAGAAAGAAAATTATTAGTAAAATCATTACTGCAGGCAACATACAAAATTTGGGAAGTGAACAACTTCTGCCACTATATGACTTAATCACCTTGTCTGGGTCCTTTTCATAGACACCATAGAATGTTTCCAACAAACCTTCTCGGATGTTCGGGCTTATACTGCAGGTCAGCAACACAAAAGTAAATGTCCCAAGACACATTCACACGAGCGAGAATTATTAAGTTCCTGATCCGACTAAGAAAAAGATGGCTACACACAAGGTCCATTATTTACCTTCCCATCATTCCAAAATCATAGAATATCAACCGTCCGCCATTTACATCATCAACAGCAATATTTCCTGGATGCTGACACAATGAATTAATATTTGTTAGATTGAATGACCAGCTTTGAGCTTTGCATGCTGGACATTATGACTTAGATGGGAGATGCAAGAACTAAGAGAGGTTTTAGCAGCATCAAACTTAAAGATTGCAGTTCAGGAAAGCAACTAAAGACATTTGGCAGCACTCACAGGATCAGCGTGGAAAACCATGAGAAAGAATTTGCTCCAAATAGGATTCAACAGCATATCGGCTCAATCTGCAATTAACAAACCAGCACTTAGCACATAGCTTACCAGACAGAAAATGAATAGCACAAGAGTAAGAAGCATCATCTCAACCAGACAAAATTTTCAAAATCAGGAGAGAGAAATAAAACCTTTTGCGATCTACCCCCAGTTGATCAAGAGCTTGTATTTTGTTGATTTTAATCCCTGGAACATACTCCATGGTCAAAACCTAAATTTGTGTTGGTACAGAAGACATAATTAGATTGGCATCAGTTGTTAAGTATGATTTGGTAGAAATAGACAAAGGTGCATATAAAATCATTGAAGTTTCATGAACACTCTAAAGTGTGGAACCTGGGGCGTCGTGTACTCCCGGAAAATTGATGGGACCTTTACATAGTCCATGTCCTTGAAGTTACTAGCAAACAACTCTGCGTTAGCAGCTTCTTTGGTGTAATCAATTTCCTGTTGTCAGCGATTCTCAAAAGTAAATAGGAGCTACATCCATTAGATATCATAATAACTCAGAATTATGCTCCTCTAACAAATAATATCTACCTCCTATATCAAAAGCGACCATATCTACCTCCACAACCTAGTGTTACATGCAGTCCTGCCCTTCCTATGCTAGATAAAATTCTATCTTCACAAATTTTTCTGCCCAAAGTATCAGTTACTTTCTAGACTATGCATTCCTGCTTTTGTATAACTTCTTCATCGATTCTACATTACAATCAAATGCATACTGAGATATTTTATACTTTTTACTTCTTAAATTTCGAATTATGATAGAAAATTCACAAAAATTGATTTCACAAACTAAATAAAACATATAGACAAATTGTAATACCTGGTACAATACACTTGCACACTCATCATAAATTGCAACCCAATCCCTTTTGGCACCATCTGACTTTGGATCAATCTTTTGAAGATATTCAGAAATCACCTACAAGAAGAAATGCATTAAAATAAAAAAAGCTTAAAAATTTTGATTGATGCGATTTCATGATGATCCATCAAGTCCAAACTATGGAAGGACTAGAGTGAGCAAGAGGCAATAACTAGAAAAATAAGATTCTGTTTGCGTTTATGTTTCTCTTAATTTTTGTTCTTTTGTTCCCCAAAACAAAAAAAGAACATAAATGCATTAAGTAATGTCAATTAATTTTTCTATTCCCCGGAATAGAAAAGTGGCCGGGAAATAAATTTAGAACATAAATAAGAAGTAGAAAAAGTAGTTTCTTGTTTCTGATAACAATTTTTAAAAATAAGTTATTTTCTTCTTCTTTTTTTTTCTTTTCTTCTTTTATTCTTCTTTGCCGGCCACTACCCCCATTGCCGCCTGCCATCAGCCAACCACCGACCAACTGCCGCCCACCGCCCCCACCACCCACCACCAATGACCACCGACGCCACCGACCACCACCATCGGCGGGCGTTGGTGCCGACCGGCAATGGGCGTCAACGGCAGTCAACGGCAGTCAACGACAATAAGGAAGAATAAAAAAAATAAAAATAAGACAAATTCTACATTATAAAAATTTTTGTAAATCGTATCAAACGTATTCCTATTCTTTTTTATTCTAAGAATAGAAATTTTATGTAATTACCAAACGCGTTCTTTTATTAAGAAATTGTTCCAAGGAATAACAATAGAAAAGACTATTTCTGAAAAAAATTATTTTTGAAACAAAAGCGTTACCAAACAAACCCTTAATGGCCAAAGTATTATAATGAGCAACATGCACATACAATTTGAAGAATAAGTATCAAGTAAACACTCCTAGAATACAGGCTAATAGACAGCAAATATGCTGACATCACAGAAATTAGAAATGGCAAAAAGTAATAGTGGTATCTTTTACCAAATTAGAGGCGTTCTAAACTATTATGCGTGCACCATGCATGTATTCATGATCACACAGAACATCATAAGTGTAATAGAAATTTCCAATATACACAAGAGGGTAGCATGGAGTCATAAGTCAGTCAAGCAAGAAAGATATAGTAAAAATTCTCAAGTTTCATCTTCCCCAGCCAGCTAAATAGACTCTAGGTTAAAGAAGGAAAATTGATCTTCGCATGGGATTCAGCAAACCATAAATTTTGACAGCACCATAAGTACCATCTTTCGGGGTTCTCTCCTCACTTTAGCAGTATTCAAATTCTTAGTTAAAATAGCATTCCTCCCCTATAATTATGAACTTTTGCTCGCTAATTTATTAACTTTGGAATATTAAGTATACCGTTGCCGCTGGTAGTCCCTGAAGCAATCATTTGATTATGAGTCAGTCCTTGAGGCTTATTTTTGGGGATCTAAGTTTATTTGTAAGATCTTTCCATAAGAAGACAGAACAAAAGCAATTAGATTGCATTGATTTCCTTCTACGCACATCCTACATACATCCCATGGCCACATAAGAGGCTGCAGAAAGAAGTTTTATCTAAAAGAATACTTTTGGGGACTAAAGTGTCAACATTCAAACTATGGCAAGAAAAGAAAAACACTGTGAACTAGAAGGATCAATCTCGTGATTTTTCCTAATATTGATTATCTTATATTGATGGTCCTCACCCTTAAGTTTTTCAAATCAATGTCAAAAAGATCCTTGAGACCAGGCCTTTGCACTTTAACAACAACTTCCTGTCCCTTCAAACGTGCTCGATGAACCTGACCTGCATAATATTTAATTTAACGATGGTGTCAGTAAGAGAGGAAGTAAATTTAAGCGACGATATCTCGGGTAACTCATACTAGCATTTTGGATAATTGAGACTGATACCTAGACTAGCAGCAGCTATGGGCTCATAGTCAAATCTGTCGAAAATATTCGACAAAGGAGCTCCAAGCTCTTCCTCGACTATAGATAGAGCAGTGTCAGACGGAAAAGGAGGAACTTGATCCTGCAGAAGAAATAGAAGCATTAGGCCAGGAAATTGCCCAGTTAGAGATAAGACACCCAAGGCACATAAATAGAATAAGAATCAGGAGGCATAAGTAATTTAGGAAGCTTCACATCAAGCTAGGCCAGTCATTGAGGGTACCAGCACATAGACAAAAAACTGTAGAACATACTAATGATGACCAATTCTAACCTGAAGTTCAGCTAACTGATCAACATATTCTTGAGGAAGAATGTCAACCCTTGTTGAGAACTGCTGTCCAATTTTTATAAATGTCGGACCCAGTCTCAATATGTTTTCTTTCAGCCATTTGGCAAGCACCTTACGCCGTAAGACCTTTTCTCTTCAGTCATTCCTCCTGCATTGACAACCTCATCTCAATTAGACAAAAACAAGGCCAAACATCAGAACCAGAGGTTTAAACTCTTGCAAAGCATCACAAAAGCTAAAGAATCTAAAATTCGAAATGCTATGTACACAAGGTCTTTGAAAATCATAATATGCAGATCCATTATTTAGTGCCAGAAGTGTATGTCAAAATGCAAAAGAAGGACGCAATAGTATCACCGTTTAACTTCTCAATAATTGTGTGAAGATCTCTATGAAATCACTTGTCAGCATATTACAAGGTATCCCTATCTATAGTGACACTTCCAGTTATAAAGTTAGCATGTGAGCTCAGTAGAAAACAATGCCGTCAAACAGGAAAAGGAGAAACATTTAAAGGAGCAGAAGAAAGGCCCATGGTATTGTCATTGATGCTTTTCACATCTCAAACGTTGAGAAACTATGCACTGTGGTTGAACTTGGTACCTCGATAAGAGAACTTCTGATTGCTCAACCAAACCCTAAAAATAAATGTCAATACAAATCCCCATATCTCCAGTGTCCGTTGAATGGTTGAATATGTTTTGAATCTACTCCACCGACCACCAGGTGCAACAGATACCTGGTAAGCCACACAAGATACATAAGCATAATATCACAGCATCTGATTCATAATTTTCATAGCTATATATGTGGGCACAGGAAAAATTTTGAAATGTAGAAGCTGCCACAGAACCTGGTCAGCACTTATCCTTTTTGTGGTTACATGGACCAGCACCATCTTAGTGCCTACTGTTAAATAAAACTCTTATCTGTCATTGAAGCAACTAATTATATGTTCTCATAGCAATAGAAGGAAGTTAATTCCATTAAAGATAAGATCATTAGGCACTTCAAGAATTTTGACGTAGCTGACCACTGACCATGAGAAGCATGCAATAGCTTTCTCCCTTACAGGACATAACACCCCCCCAAAAAAAAAAAAAAAGAGAGAGAGAGAGAGAACAAAAAAAAGGACAACTGAATTCATGCTGAAGGCCAACTGTATGAGGCAGCAACGATTTTTCAAATGAGAGTTTATAATATATTACCAATCATATCTAACAAGAATAATATTATTTGATCAACCAAGGCAGATAGTATATCAACTATCAAGACAAAGGATCCATTTCTCATTGAAATGTTCTTCCAAAAATTTATATACTTGATTGATCATTCAGAATTGAATAGGCTAACATGTGCCTACATTAGAGATATTGTCTTGCTTCTTTGGGTAAAAACATTGTCTTGTTATTATGAATTTTGCTTTATAGATCCTTTGGGTCTGCTACCGCCAATCCTTTGTCTCCAGTATCTCCAGTATCTCCAGTAACAGACAGGATATTTCTTATCAAGCCGGGCTCCTTTCTACACAAAGCCGACAGTATAATTTGAATACCCTTGGTCACTTGCAGATGGTGGAAGTCTTAGGTCCAAAGATCACCAAAACCCACAACGATCATCTATAAGTCGAGGGGCTGAACTTGTGAAGCAAACCTAATGTCTAATGGCAAGTCCATCCTTTTAATGCCTCCAGCTTTATAGAAGAAAACAAGTAGTGCGTAGTGACATAACAAGCTCCCCTACTAAAAGATGACCTACATTTGGCCAAGATACTATATCCATGACTGCCACAACAAATTCCAAGCAGTCGTTTGATGATAAAAGGGACCAGTCACCACTTCCTTCTATTGATGCAATGAACAGGATATAGAAAGAACCAAAATATTCTAAAGCCAGCTCCTACTAGTGATTACTCTTCCTATTTCCATTAGATATGGGCGTCGCAATGAAAAGAATTCGGCAGGGTAGTAGCAACCCGCCGGCCTTCTGGGAAAGAAAATTCTAAATTTGAACAAAGGACTCTGCACTTACACAGTACACTCGAAGCAAGACTAATCCAGAGAAAAGTAGCTTAAGCAAAAACATCGTCTTGTAATTAAGCCATTCTCTCCATCTTACCTCAACTTGCGGCCCACTTTGCTTGAACCAAGCATCCTCTTTCCCAATCTCCTCAATCCTCCTCTTCCTCCCTTCCTCCGTGGCCCCCACCACTTCCACTTCCCTCACCACCCGCTCCGCCGTCGCCGTCGCCGTCGCCGCCGCGCCATTTCCCTTCCCGTACTTCACCAAGCTCCCGTTGCCCTCCGCGCTCCCGCTCTCCTCCACGTAGTAACCAGCGGAACCGTTCGAAAAGGCACCGTCGCCTCCACCCCCTCGCGCCGCCCGCCGAGGCGGCTCCGTTGCCGTTCGAGGGGTAGCCGTTCAGCTTCTCGACGAGCTCGCCGTCCCGCGTCTCCGGAGGCAGCACGCCCTCCTCCCTCGCGACTCCGGCCCGGACTCCGATTCCGGCGCTCCTCCTCCTCCTCCCGGCGGAGAAGGCGGTCCGGGAGGAGAGAGAGCGCGCCGCCGAGACGGAGAGGCGGCGGCGCGCGGGGACGGGGCCGGCGAGCCCCGCTCGGGCGGAGGAGATGAAGGCGAGGTCGGGGAGCAGCAGGGAGGCGGCCATTGCGGCGGCGGCGGGGGGCGGCGGCGGTCTCGAGAGGCCGATCGATCGGACGGTCATCGACGCGCGGCGCCGCGGGGATTCATCGGAGGATCGCTCCGCGAGCTGCAGTAGAGAGAGAAAGAGGGAATGCTGGCGGTGAAGTTTTTGTTTTTGTGCGCGCCCTGGAGAGATGGAGTGAGAAAGGGGTGGAGAAGAAGAGGACACGTGGCGGGAGGGGAATTGGGAGGCGGAGGGATCTCATTGGCTGAGAGACACCCGCCGGATGTCCCGGGCCCCAACCTGGCGTCTGACGTGGCGGCCGCCTTGGCAGTCGGGTCGGATCCGCACCACTTTTTTTCGGGTGCCCGATCATAACTTTATGTAATCGAGTCAAGATGACATGATTTTATGTTCCAGGACAGCTTGATCGTGCCATGTAGCTTGATTTCTTACTCAGGCTTGGATTTTTGAACTCGAGCTAGGCTAAATAAAGCATTTTCACTAATTTTGATTCGATTTTATTATGGTGTGAATTTCCATTATTGTTTGAATGGTATACATGCATGACGTACATGTAATATGCCTTTGCCTCTTGTTACATTTGACAAGTCAAGTCAAAGCCTTCATATAAAATGAGTGAATTGCATATGGCAAAAAATTATGCCAAGCCAAATCAAAGCCTTCATTTAAAATGAGTGAATTGCATATGGCAAAAGATTATGCTTAAATTTTTTAAAAGGCACAGACTAATTAATAAAGTTTATCAATTCATGGTTCAAAACTTGAGATCCAACCTCCTCCTTCGGGTTCTTGTCTTCGAGCTTAGACCCATATCGTGATTCTCGTATCTCGAGTTCGATACTATGATTCATGAACCATGATTCCGATCTCGAATTCAAATTTGACATCATATCAAATCCCAACGTAGCTGAAAATTTCTTAAGTAAATTTTTCTTTTTTGGTCGAATATATTTTGAATGACTTTTTTCTTTGGTCGAAAAAATCTCATTTCATTTCACTTCAAGTAAATAAACTATAATAAGAACCCAGCTGGGCTTCGGAACAAAGAACATCCAATGAAGGTTGGGGGACTGAGATCCAGTTTAGAGAGCGACTTACGAAGTTGGGGCTTTAATGATCCAATCCACAATTTTATTTTGGTCTTTATAATAATGGGTCAAGCTTAATTGAGGCAAAGAATAAAGTATGGCCCAGGCTTTCTTGATAAATACATAAACTTCCCACGGTATTTGACCTACTCTCAAAAATAGGGATATGTAACGGGAACTACCCGAATCGGGAATTGCCCAAACCGGATTGGATCAGCTAGTTCTGGACAATTCCGAAAATGAAAGTTCGGTTTTCGGTTCCAGTTGGAATCGATGATTGATTGGTTTTGGTTTTCGATTTGAGATGGGAATCAGGCGATAACCGACTGCATCAACCGATTGATATTAAAAAAAAAAAAAAAAACCTCTACCCTTTTTAGATTTTACTTTCCCATCTTTCTCTTATTTGCTTTCTACTTTACCTTCCCTTTAGCTTTGCGCTTTACCTTCCTAATAATAATATGCAATATTTCAAACGCTTTCTTTAAATAAATCAAACCCAACAATGCCACTTGAGTTCTTCATATTAGCATAACCAGAGGCAACTTCATCGAATCCAAAAATTTTATTTGTCTCCCTCGACAAAGCACTAGCATCTCCATGAGGGACAAGGAGTGTACCTTGAGTGCCGAGGTTGCCTTGATTGGAATTGAAAGCTAAGCACTGCAAATATTGAAAATTAGGAGTATTCACATTAACAATGTCCACACGGCTTTCATTTTCATTTCCATTTGTATTGAGCCCCAAGTTCCACACTAACAATCTAGATGCACCTTTTAAGATTCTAGTTGGAACAATGTCATTGATCCTAAAATTTGAATTTCCTATATTTTAAATTTGATTACTACCTAACTTATCAGTAGAAAACTTTCTTTTCACAATTTATTTTTGCTCTCAAACAACAAATTTCCAATTCCACAGGATCGAATCGGATGGGACGGGTTGGTCGGTCCGATTTTTGATTCCAAGATTGGTCGATCAAATTCTCGATTCTAGAATTTGAGAACCGGTCCTTCTGATCCAATTCTCAGTTCTACCTCAAAATCGGACGAATCGGGAACAATCAGTCCTACTCAAAAGTGCTCTAAGTGCTAAAGCGAGGTAGTGAGATCCAAAGTTGCAACAACGCTTTTTCCCGTTTAAACTTCTCCCACAAGTTGGCGTACTCTAAGCGCTCCTATTCTTGTATTGCTCCAACGGTAAGGAGTGGAAGCATATGAGGAAGGAAATCTGGACAAAGACCTTAAAAAAAAAAAAAATTAAAAAAAGGCATAAAAAAGCCCCATTATCTGACGCATCAATTGCCCTCTCTCTCTCTCTCTTCCTCCTTCGACCATCGATGGACGCCGCCGCCGCCGTCCCCCCGCCGCCGCCCGCCGGCGAACCCGCACCGTCCCTCTCTCCGCCCATCGCCGCCCAAGAACCCATCGACGCCCCCAATTCTCCCGACCCCGGCGGCCCGAGCCCGCCGGCCGAAGCTCCCTCCCCGCCCTCGAGGCCCGTCGGGGAGAAGGCCAAGATCAAGAAGAGGAGGAAACTCAAGGGCGTCGCTTCGCACGCCGCGGCGGCGTCGTCGTCGTCGTCGGCGTCTTCGTCCTCGGCTCGTCCTCATCTTCCGCGTCCCGCCGAGAGGGGCGCTCGCGTTCTGCGCAGACGCCGAGGCCCTCGGGTCCTGCTCGGCGCGGCGCAGCCCGCGGGGAACGACGTGGAGGCAATGGCTCTCCCTCTTGGAATGTGTTTTGCTGCCGTTGTTGCCCAGGTTTGATAAAGTCGTGATCTTTCTGTCAAAGAAACAAGAGAATGTGGAATTTAGTCTTATTTTGGCATCTCTCTCGAGGGATGGACCAAGAAGTTCTTCTTCTTTTTTATTAAAAAAAAAAATTTGTGCTTTGGATGTTGATTGATATGGTGATTTCCGATATATAGTATTATTTTTGGTGTCCTGGAGAATGAATTGTTGGATTTTTTGTTGACATTATGATGGTCTAATAGTTACAGGTAATTATTCTGCCCCACGATTCTTCGTGTATGTAGTTCATTGGGGAAGACATTGTGAAAGATCGTTTATTGTTTTCTTCTGAACTGCCATTAGTTCTTTTCGAACTTTGAGGTGAGAAATTTGAGAAACTGTCTCTGCTGGAGATCGTTATCAATATCCAACTTCATAAAGTCCATTGCTTTTTGCGTTCTTGGTGCATTGAACGCGAGTACATATTATCAAGTTGAGTTTGCTTGATGGACTTATGAGCAAGAACGGAATAAGATGTCTCCATTATCCTTAAAGTTGCGAACTTTCACAAGATTTAAGCTTTTAATGCTTCTCTTGTTACAAAGGAAATCCAATGTGGCCTTGCCTTAGTCAACTGAATTAAATGCATGATAGAATAGATAGACTTTCCCTTGATCAGAGAATCATACATTAAGATTAGAGGGTTTAATATATTCGTCTGAATTAATACGCAGAGGATTTGATGTTCCCTTGTTGGTATAATTATTGGTCTGCTGACCTTTCTACTTTATGGTGCCATTACTGCAGGTTTTGAAAGGGAATATACGACACGAGAAAAGATGTCTGTCGATTATCTCTCGCAGGTATCCTTCTTCTTTCGCTTGTGATTTGGGTCCATGGGTATGCTTGTTTTGCTTGGCATTTGATGGTTTGTCATGGATGGCCATGCATTCATTGATTATTGTTAATCTGAGTTGAGCCCACTTTACTGTGGGTAGAAGTAACTTGCTTTGCTATCAGGTGATAATGCCAGAGCAAGTCTTTTAAATATTTCAAGTCTAGTATGTTAGGCATTTGATGTACTCTTTTTTGCAAATTTTATTGAAGTATAATAATACGGATGATTCATAAAATATTCTGGGAAAAAAATCACAATACTCATTGATTCCATCCACTGAATCACCTGGAAACATGCATCACAGTTTCTTTGCTCCACATATGTGCCCTGCAGTCTAACATGTTTGTTAGACATATTAAAGATTATTATACTGGTTGGTTAATCTGTAAGATTTGTGTCATTTGCAGATTTGTACTTCTGCTGTCAGAGAATCATTATCCAATGTAAGCAAGACTTTATGCTGCTGTCTCATCAGTTGGATCTGGCTCACAAGTTGAGTTTCCTTGTTTAGTCTTGGCCAGTCCCACATGGTTCCATGTTACTGAAGTTTGTACATTCTGTTTTATTGATGTGGGAACAGGGATTTGGCAACAAATTTACCCGTTTTGCAAGCAACTTTGAGATGTCTTTCAG